>OY728127.1:268002224-272802224 GCA_963277665.1 Viscum album
TATGGTTCATCCATGCGTCCATTTGTTTATGATTATTGAATTTTTTAACTTGTATACTGAATACTTTTAGTCATTTTTCACATGTTCTTTTCAGGTATTTGAGTATGAATATAAGTCACAATTAAGCATAATAATCCTTGATGACATTGAGAGGTAGTTACAATCAATTTCAACATAATACTACTTTTGGTCCTTTCGTTCGATAACCACTGTGTTGTTCTTTTTAGTACAGGCTTTTGGAGTACATTTCCATTGGACCTCCTTTTTTCCAATATTATTTCGAAAATGTTGATAGTCCTTTTGAAATGGCTTCCTCCCCATGCATTTTTCTCATCCCTTTTATCAGTATAAATCATTACGAATATACCTTTATGATATTTTATTTGTCTCAATGTCTTCACAAGAACTAAATTTCTTGGGTGTATGCTTTAGCATGATAGACTACGTCTGTGGATAAGGATGCATGGTATACAAAGAACCAGCAATAAATCATATCCCATGTATATGCAAGTGAACATGTATATAAGGATCCTCTTGTGGAGTTTATGCTTATATATCTGATTTGACATTATTGCATTTATGTTTTCCATTTTAATCCTTAATCATCTCATTTGAGACACCACAGTACTCTCCAAAGATTTTTCTAACTCATAGGGTGTTGTGAAGGCTAGGGGCTGGTGCAGGCTATGGGGGTGGTGCATGCTAGGGGGCTGCTGTAGGCTAGGGGGATGGGGGTGCAGGGGGGTACAGGGGGGTTGTGAATGCTAGGGGGCTGGGTGGAGGGGGTAGGGGTAGGTGGAGGGTGAAGGGGGTAGGAGCAGGGGGCTGGGTGGAGGGGGAATGGGGGAAGGGGGCAGGGTGGAGGGGGAAGGGGGTAGGGGCAGGGGGAGGGGGCAGGGGGTAAAGGGAAGGGGAAGGGGAAGGGGGAAGGGGCATGGGGGCATGGGGCAGGGGGCAGGGGCATGGGCAGGGGTAGGGGGACAGGGGCAGTGGGAGGGTGGAGTGGGTAGGTGGAGGGGCAGGGGACAGCGGGTAGGGTGGAGGGGGTAGGGGAAGGGGCATGGGCAGGGTTAAGGGGGCCAAGGGGGATGTCTACATGGTAGGGGGGAGGGGGATGGGGGTGGTCTGCAAGGAAGGGAGAGGACTGCAGGGTAGGGGTAGTGGGATGGTGTGGTTGGAAGAGGCAGGGCGGAGTGGGGAGGTTGGCAGGGTAGGATGCAGGGGTGTCTGCATGGCAAGGGGAGGGGGTGGGGCAGCGAGGAAGTGGGGTAAGGGGGTGGAGAAGGGTGGTGTAGTTAGTCTCTTTAGGTTTCTTTAATCATAGATAAGGTTGAATAAACATTATAATCCCTCTCTGACTCCCCCATTTCTTCATGATTAGGTTTCTCCAAATATTCCCTCCAATTTACAACAGATTTCTTTCACTAAATCATCTCTTGATATTAGTTGCAAAAAATCAGATTTTTTATGATACCACTATTTGTTGTTGAATGTATTTAACACCTTTTCTTTTAAAAAACCATGCCATTATGTCCACTTTTATTAACTATAGCTTATAAGAATAGATTTGGATCCTGCAATCGGTCCTCCTTTTGGTGGGTTGATTCCACTACCACATTTCATGAATTTACCTTTTCATATCTAGATTCAATATGATATTTTAAATTACATTCACTGGTGGAAATCCCACTTATACCAACATCTATATACCAACGGTTTGAAAAATCCTTTGTTTTATGTAATAATTTGATGTGTTTTCCCAACGGTTTCATTAACCATTGGGAATAGATTACATTAAACAATATTTTCCTACAGTTTTTAGAAACTGAAGGGAACCCCCCCCCCAAATAATTCATGAAAATCATTATCATACTGTGATATAGTATTGATTCTGGTTTTCTCAAAAGATAAAAATAATTAACATTTAAGTGATTGTAGATATAAATCATGAGAAGTTCACATAGAAGAAACCAAGAGAACATTATTTCTTTGCGATTTTGGTGAAAAATATATTATGTGATTCTAGTTTAATAAAAAAATATAATATTCTATGTGAATTCATTTGGATCTCATAAAAATGTTAAGAATATTTTATGTGCAGAATTATCCATACCATTGATGCTTTGTGGATGCAGTTTTCATGTGAATGGAGTGTTATAATTTTGAAAATGAAAATGTTATCTAATGCATACTGTTTTAATATGTTCATGATGCATGTGAAGGGAAATTGTTTTATTGATAAATGTGTTGTTCTTTTTGGATTCACATACAGTTGAATGGGTAACCATACTTTATTAAATTATAAATTTTTATCTAATGAATAATGTTTTAGTATTTTCTCAAACCTCATATATTTTTTTATTTCAATGTTTTTGACTCCATATTATGTTTTTTGTAGGGTGTTGGATCATTTCGTGTTGCTTCGGGTGGATTTGGTTCTCCCAGTCGAGGAAAGGCTTTAATACTGTTGGTTGGTTTCTCATTCATTATGTATCATCCTTTATGTGTTTTAAGGTTCCTTAATATCCATTATGTAGTGCATTGATCCCTGCTCGTTGGTTTTTGAGGTAGCCAAGTTAAGGGCGACTCGCCAGCATGTGCGTAGGTAAGAAAGTATATGTATGTGGGTTCCCCCATTAAGTTTATAGTCAACCATGGTAGTGATTATGCACATATAAGGAGATGTGTTCCCATGTATATTATATATAATGGCATACACAGGTGAGTGGAGACTGGTATATGCATATAAGCATATGTGCAAGGATCCCCTTTCACATGCTCAAGGCCATGCGGGTTTGTGCATATGGTCAAGGTGTCCATCCATGTGTGTGAAGGTGCCTATACTCTATGGGGGAGAAACATCTTTTAGTTAGAAAGCTCCAAGAGCCGAAGTGGATGGTTTGGTTCCACCTTGTGGTTTGGATCCCTCTTCTAACCTCTTTATTTCATGAATGATTTAAATTAAATTTAGATTCTTTCTTAATTCTTCTTAATTATATTGAATTTCATATCTTGTATAAGTGTTCTTTAATATAATTGTTTCATTTGATAAATAAAGACATGTATTTATAATGAAACCCCTCCAACAGAGGTGCGATGTATGTGAAAAAGAACCCTGATAGTTATGTTGATCAAGTTGCATAAATTATTGCATTTGATTTTTTCTGAATGAGTTTTAAAATAAATGTTAAATATAATTAAATTAATTGTGTGATAAAGAAATGTCATGATTTTATAATAATCTCTCTCCAACGGAAGTGCGCTGTCTTCTAAACCAAAGAATAGTGATAGTTATTTGTATCATGTTTAGATTTGGTTTGATTCTTTCTTATGCTTCTTTTTGGTGTTTTTTTGTTGGTAGTTAGTTATTGTTTTAATTGAATAAAATTAATTTGTTTATCATACTCGTTTAAATCAAAGGACATTTCACATGTAGGAATATGATTTGACTATGAAACATTCCTTTTCACGCTTTGAATATTATAAATAAAATTTCCAGGTTTAGGAAAAATGATTGAATTTGTAACTGGGTTGTTTAGGGTGTATGATTCTTTCCCATACTTTTTTTCCCTTTAGACGTTGCGTTATTGTGCCTCTCGCTAAAACCATCTCTGGAGATCCCTTGTTATAGCATATTAAATAGATGATCTATTCTATCATCTGTCGGAGAGGCGACAGTTGGAATGTTCCCCTGCCTCCTCTCACTCCCTTCGCTCTTGGTCGGAAGATGTTGCCCCGCGGATGTCGCTGGACTATGAAAGCACGTCGTGGTCACGTTGCGGTCATGACACAGTCATGCCGCTGTCACACATCAGTGAAGCCACGGTTATGTCGTAGTAATGTTGTGATTTGGACATACTCCAGGATGACACCCCGCGGCGGTTCAAAGTGATAGTATTCCATGAGTTTTGTGATCAATGATGATACTGATTAATCTCAATTTCTGTCGGTTGGGCGATGGTTGGAATGTTGCCCTACCTCCTACTGCTCCCTTCGCTCCTGGCTGGAAGATGCTGCCCCACGGATGTCACTGGACCAGGACAACATGCCGCAGTCATGCCGTGGTAATGTCTTGATTTGGCCCTGCTCCAGGATGACACCATGCGGCGGTTTGCAATGATAGTAATCCATGAGTCTTTTGATCAATGTTGAGACTTCCTAATAACAATTTTTTCCAGCAAGGTGATGGCTGGAACGTTTCCCCACCTCCTCCCTCTCCCTTCACTCCTGGCCGGAAGATGCTTCCACACAGATTTCATTTGAACGGGCCAACAGGTCAGGGTCACGCCGCGGTAATGCAGTGATTTGGCCTTGATCCATCCACATACAGCCCACACCAGCCCCCTTCCACATTCATTTGAGCCCACTTCTACCAATATTCAAGCTCGCAACAACCCCCCCCCCCCCTTCAACCTTTGAATCATCTCGCACCATCCCCACCGCCACCTTCAAATCATCCCACACCATCCCCCATCACCTGCAACCAGCCCCCTTTCACCAGAATTCCTTCCCCCTTCCCACCAGCATTCCATCCCCCTTCTACCTGGATTCAAGCCCGCACCAGCCCCCAGCCACCTGCAATCCAACTCACACCAGCCACCACACCATCTGTAACACCCTGAGATTTTATGAGAAATATTTTTTTATGTCTTCAATTATACGAAACACCAATGGAATCTTTCACAGCACACAATACGAACTTGGCTTGCATTACACACAATCACGACCTTCCTCGATAGCGTGTGTAGTACACAATACCAGGTTTCACTAAACAACGATATATTATTATGGACTATCCTTTATGAATAGTATTAACTAAATTTTGAATTTTATAACATTATTATTCATATTACACATTTTGTAGAACATGGTAAGAGAACAAAATAAATTTTTCGGGTAAAATAAGTATTTTTCAAAAAATGCAGTTTTGCCGCCTTTTGATGGCACACCCACATTAAATATAGTTTTGACATGTTTAAAAGTTAAATATGGAAAAATAAAATTTTTATATTGAATTAGGATATAAAAATTTACTTTGGATAAATTTTTGATATTTTTCTGATAACTTTCATATTTTGATGAATAGTAAAAATATGCTAATTTTTAATTAAAAACAACTTTTTTCATTGAGATAATTTATATGGTTAAATTATAATATTGAATGGTTTTAAAGTATAAATAGAATATATTTTTACAATTTAATATAATTTATGTCATTATCATTAATTTCACATTGAATTCATAGGTAAAAACATTTAAATATTTGGCAATGTTTTAACTTCTAAAACCCATTTTCTTAACAACATGATTAATTTTAAATTAATTACTACAACTTATGTGTTTTTAATTTTGAAAAATTGATTCCATATTTGGAATCAGTGGGTACAAATTATGTTAATAGGCTACTTTTTATTTTTGAGAATTATGATTACTAACTACGGTAAATTTTATTTACCATAGTTAAAGGTAAATCAGGTAATTAAGGGTAAATATAAGAATATAAAATTACCCTAAAACCTGAAAAAATACTATTGGATGACTAAACGTCGACCCATATCACCTAAGTGTCGGATTAGATTCATTTAATGGACTTTTTTCCCTGACAACAATTTAAATATTATTAAAACCAAAGAATGTGACAACATGTATGTTTCTTAAATCTTATAAGTATAAAAATTTTAATTTAGTGATAAACTTAATGAAACTTCAAACATGAATAATATAACGAATTATAATACAATTATATACATCATAGGAATTTATTTAGAATTTTTAGGGATTAAATAATTATCATTACTTTTGACACAATAGTGATTTTGAAATTATTTTATTAATTAAAATATCAAATAAAGTGTTTAAAAAATATTAAAATAAATAATATATGAACTATTTAATGTTCTAAACTAATTTTTTAGACACATATGACATTTTATTAATCTATTAAAGGAATTATTTCGAACATAGCTTCTGTATATATTTTATTTCAATTCAAATAAATGAATAGTGTCAAAATTAACACTATTGTTATTTTATAAAAATAACATATTATAAAATTGGTTAAAAATCACAAAACTATTTAAAAATTATAAATTAAAATTTATATGGTATCAATTTTCATAAAGTGTCAAATTATGGAAAATTAAAAACACATATGTAATTATTTATAATAATTTAAAATTTAGAATATTCTTACCACAAATAAAATTAAATTGATAAATAAGGATAAATCAAGTTGATAATGTTTAAAATAAATTCCTAACAAGTATAAATTTTATTGGTTGATTATATTACAACCCTATCTCATCTAATATTCGAATATTAGTCTTTTTGGATGTTTTTAAGTGGGGTTGGGATTCAATATAAACTAATATTTCTTATATTTCCAAAGGTGCCCTCTCCTCCCTTATAAAAGGGTACCTCCTCCCTCTCTTCCTCACACCACTTTGAGCCTTCAAGCTTAGAAAAACCCAGCCAAATACTCTTCTCCACTTCCCTAGAAACATCCTAGAGGTCCTGGTCTTCTTCAATGTCCAATTTTAGTGCCCTAAGAGGAGGTCTCAAAGAGGCGCTTCAAAGAAGAAGTAATGTCCGTTACCAATTCTTTCAACTATATTTCTTCTTCCACTTCTTTTTCATTAGTTGTTTAATTATTAAGTAATAACATAAGTTTAACTGATATACTGATATGTTATTATATGTATGAAACAACCATATTTCACCATCTATCCATCTTACGGAAAACGAAATCACCGCGCGTGCGTACGTAAGGAATACCGTCTCCACGCCGTGGTGTAATCTATTTTCCACCACCACCTTACTTGGATGGGTATAATAGTTTAAAGAAAAAATATATATGATTATTTTAAAGTGATATTGATTCTGAAATAGTATACATACACTCCAATACAATTCCACGATCACGGGAATGATATCATCGCTCGTGCGTACGTACGGAATACCGTCTCCACGATGTGATGCGACTCGTTCTACATGATCTTCATTGAATAATTGTTATATAAATTAATTGAATGAATGTATATGATATATATTACACTAATAACATTTATTAAATGAGTTATTTATAACCTAAAGAGAAGAATAAGAATTTATTCGACAAAACACACATAAGAACAAAAAGTAATAAACACCCGAATAATAAGTATCAATGAAATATTACTAATAAGAAACAAATAATATGGCTATATATGATATAATAACAATTTTTATGATTATGGATTAAGTCAATGAAATTATTTAAATCATTATACAGGAGGTTCAGACACTTACAAAGCAAATCAGACCTATGGTAAGGAAAAATCTCACAATCTCATTTTTATCCGAGATTTTTTATACTTCTGAATTTACTTGGAAATATTTAGCATACACATCCATGTTTCCTCAATATGTAATATTATTTCCATCCACCTAGAATTTTTTAAATCCAATTTTACCCTTTGGTGAGTTTTTAGTAAATGATATGAAAGGAATCTTTTGTCGTTTTTCGTACGAGTTAATTTTTTACTTTTCCGACAAAAGTACGAGAAGAATGTTTTTTTTAACTTATACGGCATGAATGGATTTGTAAAACATTATTTCCAAGAATCATCCTTTACACGTTTTCAAGTTTATTTTTAATCAACTTCTATTAGTTTAAAATTGTATGACATGTTAAGAAAGGAAAAATGTTTTTGAAGTAGAAAGTATATTTTCCTCAATAATGGAGATCAAGTATTTTATCAAAATTAATTTCCATCTAAGTTAAAATAGGTTTCCATTTCTATATCTATTATTAAATTGATTTGATGGAATTGTTTTTATGAATTCCTTTATCTAATATGAATTGTTTTATGATGTCACGATGTTTAAGAATCCCATTTTTATTACATGGGTTATGCAATGATGTATGATTAATGATTTTGTGGCACACATAAGAATGGTATCATTATGAGATGGGTGGGAACTATATCTCCCTCCAATGAATTGGGTAAAGATTTATATCTCATGAGATAGACATGGCTGGAACAGTAGGTTAAACCAGTTCAGTGAAACAGGACTGAAACGAGGAGTGTAGTAGGTTCAAAAATTGACTTTTTCCACTGAGATAGTCTTGGTAATGTGTCTTGAATACAAAGAAATGATTCTCTATGATTATGTGTGTATGACACAATGTTTTATGTTTTATGTTATGATTATTGGGATTACATTCCACTACTATGATTTATCCCATGTTATGAAATTATGATCTCTTTTACAGGTTAAGATTTACAAAATGTTATGTTCTTAGAAATATGATTGATATTTCTTTTGTTTACCCTTACTGAGCATTTGAGCTCACCCTGTTGTATTTTTTCTTTCCCCATGTCTGGAAGAAGGTTATTAAGTAGGATATTCCAAAAGGGACACTCGATATGATGAAATAAATGGGAGACAACGTAGATGATCTATGAACCAGTTGTTTATGTATCCCATTCTCTAAAGACACTATACCTATATGGTCCTTTCCAGGTTTTGTTATTTGTTATAACAAGTGTGCTTTAATTCAGAATTAATAACAATGTATGTAAAGTATGGGTCGTTATATTTGGTATCATAGGAAAGGTATGGTCAACCTTTGGAAACTAGGATATGAAAGCCTTAGTAAGAACCCTAAGGATAAGTCTAATCATAGAACACAATCTTAGTGTTTTAGAAATGGCCATGAACATCCTATGATAACACATTATGTGTGAAATTTTATTCTTGATTATGTGGTTTTCCTATTATAATTAGGGTTCCTCACACTAATCATCTTGGTTTTAGCCAATGGGTGGAACATGAAGGAATTGTGTTAATGAGAAATGCGATGGGAAATGCAATGATTTTCCCCCTCAGCAACCATACGTTATGGGAGCTGGAATGAAAAATCTTGTAGCCATGCTCACACAACTTTCTCAAGCTATGAATCATGCATGACTTCCAAATGAGAAAAGGAAGGAGAAAAATTCTGTTGAATCCTTCATGAGGCAGCGTCCACCTTCATTCAGCGGGTCTTCTGATCCATTAGTGGCTGAACAATGGATCAGTACCACTGAAAAGATATTTTCAGTTTTTCAATGTTCTGAACATGATAAATTCATCTTAGAAGTGTATCGGTTGGAAGGTGTTGTTGATCAATGGTGGAATATTATTAAGAATATGAGGCAAATGGATGAAATTGAGTCCATAGAATGGGACGAGTTCAAGAACTTGTTTTTTCAATAAGTATTTCCCTCTTATTCTTCGAAAAAAGATGGAGAAGGAGTTTCTTGAACTGAAGAAAAAGGATGATGAATATGTTGGTACCTACAAATGAAATTTTACAAGACATTCAAGTTATGCTTCAATAATTATTATCCAACCTGAGAGTAAGATCGATCGAATCATTAGTGGATTAAAACCAAGTCTTCGAAGGGCATTAGCCATAAGGGACTTCAATAGCTATGAAGAAATTGTTCGATGTGCTCTCAAGGTTGAGATGGAGATTGGTGTAACCCATCAGTCACATGGGTTTGATAAGAAGAGGAAAATGGAATTCAAAGGAAGATATAAAGACCACGCTGAAAAGAAGATGTGTTTTCCCTTATGCTCAAAGTGTGGAAAGAAACATGGAGGAAATTGTCTTAAGGGGACAAGAAAATGTAATATGTGTGGAAAAGAAGGTCATTGGGAAATTGAATGTCGAAATAGTGGGAAGAAGATGTCTAATGATGCAAACAACGGAAGTGATACACATAATGAACCTACTACACTTCAATGTTTCAAGTGCAAGGAGATGGGGAATTATGCCAATCAATGCCCAAATACAAGGGTTGATGATGATCGTCTACGTCAACAAAATCTTAAGTCCAAAGCCAAAGGAAGTCACATGCAATTACTATCAGCGATGTGGAGTACGACAACTAAGTGGTGAGAGGTACACTTACAATCCAATCTAAAGTAGCAAATGTTTTATTTGATTCTGGATCCGCCAACTCTTTTATTTATGAATAATTTTCTAAGGGTATCACTGTATTACCTCAACAATTAGATGTTGAGTTAGCTGTGACCACCCCTAATGACCCAACAGTCGCATCAAAAGTTTATAATTCTTATCCGATTGAAGTTTGTGGGAAAGTGCTTGCTAAAAATCATGTGATCCTTCCTATAGTGGAATTTGATGTGATTCGTGGCATGGATTCGCTTTCTTTATATGGATCTCATATCAATTTCCAAAGAAGGGATGTCACATTTCATATTCCAGATCCATCTATGATCGTCTATCGATGCAAGGATGAACATAACCTTCCAGTGGATATTTCTTCCATCTTATGGGTTTTGATTCCACTAAATGAAGGTTATTTATCACAAATGGTTGGTGAGAAACTCACGATTAAGAATATTCCCATTGTACGGGAGTTTGATGATGTCTTTCTGGAGTCATTTCCAGGTCTTCCACCAAATCATGATGTTTAGTTTTGAATATAACACGTACCGGGTGCTTTACCACTTTCAAAGACACCGTATAGAATGGCCCCAATTGAGTTGCAGGAATTGAAGAACAAACTCCAAGAGATTATTGATAAGGGGTTCATACACCCTAGTGCGTCACCTTGAGGAGCACCTATTCTATTTGTTAATAAGAAGTATGGATCAATGAGACTCTGTATTGATTATCGAGAACTTAACAAGATCACTATCAAGAACAAATATCCTCTCCCACACATTGATGACTTATTTGACCAACTACACGGATCTCAATACTTTTCCAAGATTGATCTTCATTCTGGGTATCATCAATTAAGGGTCAAAAGGGAGGATATACCAAAGATAGCTTTCCGTACAAGGTATGGACAGTATGAATTTATAGTGATGCCATTTGTTCTTACTAATGCCCCTGTTATCTTCATGGATCTGATGAATAGAGTCTTTAGAAACTATCATGATCAGTTTGTGGTAGTCTTTATAGAAGATATTCTTGTTTATTCAAAGAGAAAGGAAGAACATGAAGATCGCTTGAGAATTATATTTAAGACCCTGAGAATGGATAAGCTTTATGCCAAATTTACCAGGTGTGAATTTTGGCTTCAAAAAGTTGCATGTTTGGGTCACATAATCCCAAAAGAGGGGATATTTGTGGATCTAGCAAAAATAGAGGTTATCAAAAGATGGTCAAGACCAACAACAGTAACTGAGATCCAATGTTTTCTTGGTTTGGCTGGATATTACCGACTTTTTGTGAATGATTTTTCAAGGTTATCTAACCCACTCACCATGTTGACTCGAAAATGAGTTAAGTTTGTTTGGACTGAGGAATGTGAAGAGAATTTAAAAGAGCTAAAAAGAAGGTTAGCCAGTGCACCTGTGCTCACACTACCTTGCAGTGGAGAAAGGTTTGTGATCTACAGTGACGCATCCAAGAAGGGACTGGGGTGTTTTCTCATGCAAAATGATATGGTGATAGCTTATGCCTCACGACAGTTGAAAATCCATGAGAAAAATTACCCAACTCATGATTTGGAGTTGGAAGCGGTAATCTTTGCATTAAAGATTTGGAGGAATTACATTTATGGTTAAAGGTGTGATATTTATACTGATCATAAAAGTTTAAAGTATATTTTCACACAAAAAGAGGTGAATATGTGCCAAATAAGATGGTTGGAGCTGATTAAGGATTACGACGGCTCAATTCATTACCACCCTTGGAAGGAAAACAAGGTGGAAGATGCATTATGTCGACAAGACCATGCTAGATTATCCATAATGGGGATCACAAAAGATACAATATTTATGGATTTACAAAGGATGGATCTTGGAATTATAATTGAAAGGGAAAAATATTATCTTTCTCAAATGAATGTTCAACCATCTATACACGTGATGATTAAAGAGGCCCAGAAAGAAGATGTAGAGTTACAAAAGAAGGTGAGAAATGTTCCTGAATTCATCCTTGATTGTGATGGGATAATAAAATTTAGGAATCGGTTTTGTGAATCTCCCATCACAGAATTAAAGAAGGATCTACTAGATGAGGCTCATAGTTCTTCATTCTCTATTCATCCTCGAAACACGAAGATGTATAGGGACCTGAAAGAGTACTTCTGGTGGGATGGCATGAAAAGAAATGTTCCTTAATATGTCTCTCGATGCTTGGCTTGTCAGCATGCTAAAGCTAAGAGACAGAAGTCTAAGGGGATGTTACAACCATTACCCATACCTGAATGGAAATGGGAAAACATCACTATGGACTTTTTCACTGCACTTCTTAAAACATCCAAATGCAATAATTCTATCTGGGTCATAGTTGATCGTCTTACAAAGTCATCACACTTCATTGCTATTAGAGAATATTTCTCTCTAGATCAGCTTTCCAAAATATATGTAAAGGAAATGGTAAGATTTCATGATGTAAAACTTTCTATTATATCTGATCGGGATCCGAGTTTTACCTCAATGTTCTGTAAAAGTCTTCAGCATGCTCTAGATACAGAGTTGAGTTTTAGCACTGCTTACCATCCTCAGACAGATGGTCAGTCTAAGAGGACAATTAAAACTCTAGATGATATGTTGAGAGGTTGCTCTATGGATTTCAAATGTGGTTGGGATCAACACCTATCTTTGGTTAAATTTTCTTATAATAATAAATTCACTCTAGTATTCAGATGGCTCTTTATAAAGCCCTCTATGGAAAGAAATGCAGAACTCCAAATTACTGGGATGAAGTTGGGGAAAGAAACCTATTAGGACATGATCTTGTTGAGGAAATGGCAAAAAAGGTCAGATCTATTCAACAACACATAATATCAGCTCATAGTCGACAAAAAAGTTATACCGACAACCGAAAAAAAGACCTAGAGTTTGAAGTGGGGGATAAAGTTTTGTTACGAATATCTCCCTGGAAGAGGGTCATGAGATTTGGAAAGAAGGGAATGTTGAGACCTAGATATATCGGTCCTTTTGAAATTCTAGATCGTGTTGGAAAGGTGGCTTACCGATTGGAGCTTCCACCGAATCTCTCTCAAGTTCACGATGTGTTCCATGTATCTCTCCTGAGAAAGTACATACATGATCCTTCACATGTATTCAGCTCAGAAGTTGTACCGCTGGAACAAGATATTTCTTATGAAAAACAGCCGATAGAGATTCTCAATCGAAGAGAAAATGTCCTACGGAACAAGACCACTCGCTTGGTGAAAGTTTTATGGAAGAACCAACAATTATAAGAAGCTACATGGGAACTTGAGGATATGATTTGAGAGAGGCATCCTCATCTGTTTGTAATGAAGTGACGAATTTCGAGGGTGAAATTCATTTTAAGAGGGGTAGAATGTAATACCCTAAGATTTTATGAGAAATATTTTTTTTTATGTCTTATGTTACATGCAACACCAAACGAATCTTTCACAGCACACAGTATGGACATGGCTTTCATTACACGCAATCGTGATCTTCCTCGATAACGTGTGTAGTACGCAATACCGGGTTTCACTAAACAACGATATATTATTATGGAATAGAAGTTATGAATAGTATTAACTACATATTGAATTTTATAACATTATTATTCATCTTACACATTTTCTATAACATGGTAAGAGAACAAATTAAATTTTTCGGGTAAAATAAGTATTTTCTAAAAAATGCAGTTTTGCCGCCTTTTGATGGCACATCCACATTAAATCTAGTTTTTGACATCCTTATAAGTTCAAATTGGAAAAATTAAATTCTTCTTTTGAATCAGGATATAAAAATTTACTTTGGATAAATTTTTGATATTTTTCTGATAACTTTCATATTTTGATTAATAGTAAAAATACGCTAATTTTTAATTAAAAACAACTTTTTTCATTGAGATAATTTATATGGTTAAATTATAATATTTAATGGTTTTAAAGTATAAATAGAATATATTTTTACCATTTAATATTATTTATGTCATTATCATTAATTTCACATTGAATTCATAGGTAAAAACATATCAATCTTTGGCAATGTTTTAACTTCTAAAACTCGTTTTCTTAACAACCAGATTAATTTTAAATTAATTAGTGAAACTTATGTGTTTTGAATTTTGAAAAATGGATTCCATATTTGGAATCAGTGGGTCCAAATTATGTTAAGAGGTTATTTTTTTATTTTTGGGCATTATGAATAGTAACTACGGAAAAATTTTATTTACCATAGTTAAAGGTAAATGGGGTAATTAAGGGTAAATATAAGATTATAAAATTACCCTAACACATGCCAAAATCCTATTGGATGAATAAAAGTCGACCCATATCACCTAAGGGTCGGATTAGATTCATTTAAGGGACTTTTTTCAACAAACATAATTTAATTTTTATTAAAACCAAAGAATGTGACAACATGTCAGTTTCTTAAATCTTATAAGTAAAATAATTTTAATTTAGTGATAAACTTAATGAAACTTTGAACATAGACATTATACAGAAATATAACACAAATATATACATCATAGGAATTTATTTATAATTTTTAGGGATTAAATAATTATCATTAATTATGACACAATAGTGATGTTGAAATTATTTTATTAATTAAACTATCAAATAAATGGTTTTAAAAATAATAAAATAAATATTATATGAACTATTTAATTTTATCCACTAATTTTATAGATACATATGACATGTTATGAATCTATTAATGCTTTTATTTCGAACATATCTCCTGTATATATTTAAATTAAATTCAAATAAATTAATAGTGTCAAAATTGACGCTATTGTTATTTTATAAAAATAACATATTATAAAATTGTTTTAAAATCCCAAAAATATTTAAAAATTATAAATTTAAATTTATATGGTCTAAAATGTCATAAAGTGTCAAATTATGGAATATTAACAACACATATGTAATTATTTATAATAATTTAAAATTTATAATAGTATTACCAAAAATAAAATTAAATTGATAAATAAGGATAAATCAAGTTGATAATGTTTAAAATAAATTCCTAACAAGTATAAATTTTATTGGTTGATGCGATTACAACCCTATCACATATAATGTTAGGATATGAGTCATTTTGGAAGTTTTTATGTGGGTTTGGGATTTAATAGAAACTAATATTTCTTATATTTCCAAAGGTGCCCCTCTTCTCCCTTATAAAAGGGAACCCCCACCCTCTCATCCTCACACCACATTGAGGCTTCATGATCGGCCAAAACCTGCCAAATTCACTTTTACACTTCCCTATAAACATCCTATATGTCCTGGTCTTTTTCAATGACCAATTTTAGTGCCCTAAGAGGAGGTCTCAAAGCGTCGCTTCAAAGAATAGGTAATGTCTGTTACCGATTCTTTCAAGTTTATTTCTTCTTCCACATCATTTTCATTAGTTGTTTCATTATGAAGTAATAACATTATTATCACTCATATACTAATATGTTTTTATAAGTATGAAACAATCCTATTTCACCATCTATCCATCCTACGAAAAACGAAACCACCGCGCGTGCGTACGTACGGAATACCGTCTCCACGCCATGGTGTAATTTATTTTCCACCACCACCTTACTTGGATAGGTATAATGGTGTATAGAATAAATATATATGATTATTGTAAAGTTATATTGATTCTGAAATAGTATACATACACTCCAATACAATTCCACGATCATGGGAATGATATCATCGCTCGTGCGTACGTACGAAATACCGTCTCCACGATGTGATGCGACTCGTTCTACATGATATTCATTGCATAATTATTATATAAATGAATTGAATGAATGAATATGATATATATTACACTAATACCATTCTGGAAATGAGGTTTTTATAACCTTAATAGAAGAATAAGAATTTATTTGACAAAACACGCATAAGAACAAATAGTAATAAACACCCGAATGACAAGTAGAAATGAAATATTACTAATAAGAAGCTAAGAATATGGCCATATATGATATAATAACAATTTTTATGATTCAGGAATACGTCAATGAAATTATTTAAATCATTATACAGGAGTTTCAGACACTTACGAAGCAAATCGGACCTAAGGTAAGGGAAAATCTCACAATCTCATTTTTATCCGAGATTGTTTATACATCAGAATTTACTGGGGAATATTTATCATACACATACCTATTTCCTCAATATGTAATATAATTTTCATCCACCTACAATTGATTAAATCCAATTTTACTCTTCGGTGAGTTTTTAGTAAAAGATATGAAAGGAATCTTTTGTTGTTTTTCGTACGAGGTACTTTTTGTCTTTTCCGACAAAAGTTCGAGAAAAATGTTTTTTTAACTTATACAACATGAATGGATTTGTAAAAAATTATTTCCAAGAAGCTTCCTTTAAAAATTCTCATGTTTATTTTTAATCAACTTCTGTTAGTTTAAAATTGTAGGACATGTTAAGAACGGAAATTTTTTTTTGAAGTAGAAAGGATATTTTCCTCAAGAATGGAGTTCAAGTGTTTTATCAAAATTAATTTCCATCTAATATAAAATAGGTTTCTATTTCTATCCCTATTATTACATTGATTTGATGGAATTATTTTTATGAATTCCTTTATCTTATATGAATTGTTTTAGGATGTCACGATGTTTAAGAATCCCATTTTTATTACATGGGTTATGGAATGATGTATGATTTATGATTTTGTGGCACACATAAGAATGGTATCATTATGAGATGGGTGGGACCTATATCTACCTCCAATTAATTGGGTAAAGATTTATATCTCATGAGATAGACATGGCTGGAACGGCAGGTTAAACCGGTTTAGTTAAACAAGACTGAAACGAGGAGTGAACTTGGTTCAGAAATGGAGTTTGTCCGCTACGATAGTCTTGGAAATGAGTCTTTACTACTATGAAATGATTCTCTATGATTATGTGTGTATTCCACAAAGTTTTATGTTTTATGTTATGATTATTGTGATTACATTTCACTACTATGATTTATCACATGTTATGAAATTATTATCTCTTTTATAGGTTAAGATTTCCAAATTGTTATGTTATTATGAATATGATTGATATTTCTTTTATTTACCCTTACTGAGCATTTGAGATCACCCTTTTGTATGTTTTCTTTCCCCAGGTCAGGAAGAAGGTTATTAATTAGGATATGCCAAAAGGGACTCCAGATATGATGAAATAAATTGGAGACAACGTAGATGATTTATGAACCAGTTGTTTATGTATCCCTGTTTCTAAAGACACTATACCTATACGGTCCTTTCCTGGTTTTGTTATATGTTGTAACAAGTGTGCTTCAATTATGAAGTAATAACAATGTATGTAAAGTATGGGTTGTTATAGTTGGTATGAGAGGAAAGGTACAGTTAACCTTTTGAAACTAGGATATGAAATCCTTAGTAAGAACCCTAAGGATAAGTCTAAGCATAGAACACAATCTTAGTGTTTTAGAAATGGAGATGAACAACCTATGATAAGACCTTAAGTGTGAAATTTTATTCTTGATTATGTGGTTTTCCAATTATAATTAGTGTTGATCACACTATTCTTCTTGGTTTTAGCCAATGGATGGAACCCGAAAGAACCGTGTTAATGCAGAATGCGACGGGCAATGCAATGATTGTCCCCCTAAGCAACCAAATGTTATGGGAGCTGGAATGAAAAATCTTGTAGCCATGCTCACACAACTTTCTCAAGCTATGAATCATGCAGGACTTCCAAATGGGAAATGGAAGGAGCAACATTCTGTTGAATCCTTCATGAGGCAGCGTCCACCTTCATTCAACGGGACTTCTGATCCATTAGTGGATGAACAATGGATTAGTACCACTAAAAAGATATTTTCAGTTCTCCAATGTTCTCAACATGATAAATTCATCTTAGCAGTGTATCGTATGGAAGGTGATGTTGATCAATGGTGGAATCTTATTAGGAATACGAGGCAAAGGGATGAAATTGAGTCCATAGAATGGGATGAGTTCAAGAACTTATTTTTTCAATAAGTATTTCCCTCGTATTCTTCAAACAAATATGTTGAAGGAGTTTCTTGAACTGAAGCAAAAGGATGATGAATCCGTTGGTACCTACGACGAAAATTTTACAGAACTTGCAAGGTACGCTTCCGTAATTATTATCCAACCTGAGAGTAAGATCGATCGATTCTTTAGTGGCTTAAAACCAAGTCTTCCAAGGGCGTTTCCATAAGGGACTTCAATAGCTACGATGAAATTGTTCTATGTGATCTCAAGGTTGAGTTTGAGATTGGTGTAACCCATCAGTCACATGGGTTTGATAAGAAGAGGAAAATGGAATTGAAAAGAAAATCTAAAGACCACACTGAAAAGAAGTTGATTTTTCCCTTATGCTCAATGTGTGGAAATAAACATGGATAAAATTGTCTTAAAGGGACATGAAAATGTTATAAGTGTGGAAAATAAGTTCATTGGGCAATTGAATGTCGAAATAATGGGAAGAAGATGTCTAATGATGCAAACAAAAGAAGGGATACACAGAATGAACCTAATACACTTCAATGATTGAAGTGCAAGGAGATGGGGAATTGTGCCAATCAATTCCAAAATCCTAGGGTTAATGATGATGATCGACGTCAACAAAATCTTAAGGCGAAAGACAAAGGAAAGTCACATGCAATTACTATCGGCGATGTGGAGTACGACAATGAAGTGGTGAGAGGTACACTTACCATCCACTCTAAAGTAGCAAATGTTTTATTTGATTCTGGATCCACCCACTCTTTTATTTATAAAGAATTTTCTAAGGGTATCACCATAATACCTCAACAATTAGATGTTGAGTAAGCTGTGACAACCTCTAATGGAACAACAGTCGCATCAAAAGTTTATAATTCTTCTACAATTGAAGTTTGTGGGAATGTGCTTCCTGCAAATCTTGTGATCCTTCTTATAGTGGAATTTGATGTAATTCATGGCAGGGATTGGATTTCTTTATATGGAGCTCATACCAATTCCCAAATAAGGGATGTCACATTTCATATTCCACATCAATCTATGAACTTCTATCGATGCAAGGATGAACATACCCTTCCAGTGGAAATTTCATCCATCTTATGGGTTTTGATTCCACTAAATGAAGGTTATTTATCTCAAATGGTTGGTGAGAAACACACGATTAATAATATTCCCATTGTACGGGAGTTTGATAATGTCTTTCCGGAGGAATTGCCAGGTCTTCCACTAAATCGTGATGTTTTTTTTTCAATAGAACTCGTACTGGGTGCTTTAGCAATTTCAAAGGCACCTTATAGAATAGCCCCAATTGAGTTGCAGGAATTGAAGAAGAAACTCCAAGAGAATCTTGATAAGGGGTTCATACGCCCTAGTGCGTCACCTTGGGGAGCACCTGTTCTGTTTGTTAAGAAGAAAGATGGATCAATGAGACTCTGTATTGATTATCGAGAACTTAACAAGATCACTATCAGGAACAAATATCCTCTCTCGTGCATTGATGACTTATTTGACCAACTACGCGGAGCTGAATACTTTTCCAAGATTGATCTTCGTTCAGGGTATCATCAATTAAGGGTCAAAAGGGAGGATATACCAAAGAAAGCTTTCCATACAAGTTATGGACACAATGAATTTATAGTGATGCAATTTGGTCTTACTAATTCCCCCATTATCTTCATGGATCTGATGAGTAGAGTATTTAGAGACTATCCTGATCAGTTTTTCGTAGTATTTATATACGATATTCTTGTCTATTCAAAGATAAAGTAAGAACATGAAGATCACATGAGAATTATATTGAAGACCCTGAGAAAGGAGAAGCTTTATGCCAAATTTACCAAAGTGCGAATTTTGGCTTGAAAAAGATGCATTTTTGGGTCACATAATCTCAAAAGAGGGGATATCTGTGGATCCATGAAAAACAAAGGTTATCGAAATATGGTTGAGACCAACAACAGTAACTGAGATCCAATGTTTTCTTGGTTTGGATGGATATTACCGATGTTTTTTGAAAGATTTTTCAAGGTTATCTAACCCACTCACCAAGTTGACTCGAAAAGGAGTTAAGTTTGTTTTGATAGAGGAAGGTGAAGAGAATTTCAAAGAGCTAAAAAGAAGGTTAACCAGTGCACCTGTGCTCACACTACCTTGTAGTGGAGAAAGGTTTGTGATCTACAGTGATGCATCCAAGAAGGGACTGGGGTGTGTTCTCATGCACAATGATATGGTGATAGCTTATTCCTCACGACAGTTGAAAATCTATGAGAAAAATTTCCCATCTCAGGATTTGGAGTTAGTACCGGTAATCATTGCATTAAAGACTTGGAGGCATTAACTTTATGATGAAAGGTGTGGTATTTATACTGATCATAAAAGTTTAAAGTATATTTTCACAGAAAAGGAGCTGAATATGCGCCAAAGAAGATGGTTGGAGCTGATTAAGGATTACGACTGCTCAATTAATTACCACCCTGGGAATGAAAAAAAGGTGGCAGATGCATTAAGTCGATAAGACCATGCTAGCTTATCCATAACGAGGATCACAAAAGATCCAATATTTACGGATTTACAATGGATGGATCTTGGAATTATAATGGAAAGGGAAAAATCTTATCTTTCTAAAATGAATGTTTAACCATCTATACACGTGAAGATTAAAGAGGCCCAGAAAGAAGATGCAGAATTACAAAAGAAGGTGATAAATGTTCCTGAATTCAACCTTGATTGTGATGGGAAAATAAAATTCAAGCATCGGGTTTGTGTTCCTCCCATCCCAGAATTAAAGAAGGATATGCTGGATGAGGCTCATATTTCTTCATTCTCTATTCATCCTGGAAGCACGAAGATGTATAGGGACCTGAAAGAGTACTTCTGGTGGGATGGCATGAAAAGAGATGTTTCTGAATATGTCTCTCGATGCTTGGATTGTCAGAAAGTTAAAACTGAGAGACATAAGTCTAAGGGGATATTACAACCATTACCCATACCTGAATGGAAATGGGAAAACAACACTATGGACTTTTTCACTGGAATTCCTAAAACATCCAAATGCAATAATGCTATATGGGTCATAGTTGATCGTCTTACAAAGTCGGCACACTTCATTGATTTTAGAGAAGATTTTTCCCTAGATCAGCTTGCCAGGATATATGTAAAGGAAGTGGTATGATTTCATGGAGTACCACATTCTATTATATCTGATTGGGATCCATGTTTTACCTCAATGTTCTGGAAAAGTCTTCAGCATGCTCTAGAAACAGAGTTGAGTTTCACCACTGCAGACCATCCTCAGACAGACGGTCAGTCTGAGAGGACAATTCAAACTCTAGAAGATATGTTGAGATCATGATCTATGGATTTCAAAGGTGGTTAGGATCAACACCTATCATTGGTGGAATTTTCTTATAATAATAGCTTTCACTCCAGTATTCAGATGGCTCCTTATTAAGCCATCTATTGAAAGAAATCCAGAACTCCAACATTCTTGGATGAAGTTGGGGAATTAAATCTATTAGGACATGATCTTGTTGAGGAAATGGCAGAAAAGGTCAGATCTATTCAACAACACATAAGAGAAGCTTAGAGTCGACAGAAAAGGTATGCCGACAACTGAAGAAAAGACATAGAGTTTGAAGTGGGTGATAAAGTCTTCTTACAAATATCTCCATGGAAGAGGGTCATGAGATTTGGAAATAAGGGAAAGTTGAGCCCTGGATATATCGGTCCTTTTGAAATTCTGGATTGTGTTGGGAAGGTAGCTTACCAATTGGCGCATCCACCGAATCTCTCTCACGTTCACGATGTGTTCCATGTATCTCTTCTGAGAAAGTACATACCTGATCCTTCACATGTACTCAGCTCAGATGTTATACCGCTGGAACAAGATCTTTCTTATGAAGAACAGTTGATAGAGATTCTCGATCGAAGCGAAAAAGTTCTACGGAACAAGACCACTCGCTTGGTGAAAGTTTTATGGAGGAACCAGCAATTAGAAGAAGCTAAATTGGAACTTGAGGATATGATGTGAGAGAGGTATCCTCATCTGTTGGTAATGAAGTGACGAATATCGAGGGCAAAATTCATTTTAAGGGGGGTAGAATGTAACACCCGAAGATTTTATGAGAAATATTTTTTTATGTCTTATGTTATACACAACACCAAAGGAATCTTTCACAGCACACAATACGGACTTGGCTTGCATTACACGCTATTGCGACCTTCCTCGATAGAATGTGCAGTACGCAATACCAGGTTTCACTAAACAATGATATATTGTTATGGACTAGCCGTTATGAATAGTAATAAATACATTTCTAATTTTATAACATTATTATTCATCTTACACATTTTCTAGAACATTGTAAGAGAACAAAATAAATTTTTCTGGTAAAATAAGTATTTTAAAAAAAATGCAGTTTTGCTGCCTTTTGATGGCGCACCCACATTAAATATATATTTTGACATGTCCATAAGTTCAATTTGGAAAAATAAAATTCTTCTTTTGAATTAGGATATAAAATTTTACTTTGGATAAATTTTTGATATTTTTCTGATAACGTTCATATTTTGATGAATATTAAAAATACGCTAATTTTTAACTAAAAATAACTTTTTTCATTGAGATAATTTATATGGTTAAATTATTATATTGAATGGTTTTAAAGTATAAATAGAATAAATTTTTACCATTTAATATAATGAATGTAATTATCAGTAATTTCACATTGAATTCATATGTAAAAACATTTCAATCTTCGGCAATGTTTTAACTTCTAAAACCTGTTTTCTTAACAACGAGATTAATTTTAAATTAATTACTACAACATATGTGTTTTGAATTTCTAAATATGGATTCAATATTTGGAATCAGTGGGTCCAAATTATGTTTATAGGCTACTTTTTTATTTTTGGGAATTATAAATAGTAACTACAGTAAATTTTATTTACCACAGTTAAAGGTAAATCGGGTAATTAAGGATAAATATAAGATTTTAAAATTACCCTAACACCTTCCAAAATACTATTGGATGACTAAGAGTAGACCCATATCACGTAAGGGTCGGATTAGATTAATTTAATGGACATTTTTCAATGAAATTAATTTAATTTTTATTAAAACCAAAGAATGTGACAACATGTCACTTTCTTAAATATTATAAGTATAATAATTTTAATTTAATGATAAACTTAATGAAACTTCGAACATGGATATTCTACAGAAAGATAATACAAGTATCTACATCATAGGAATTTTTTAAAATTTTTAGGGATTAAAATATTATCATTAATTTTGACACAATAGTGATGTTGAAATTATTTTATTAATTAAAATATCAAATAAATGGTTTTAAAAATAATAAAATAAATAATATATAAACTATTTAATGTTCTAAACTAATTTAATAGATACATATGACATTTTATGAATCTATTAAAGCATTTAGTTTGAACATATCTTCTGTATATATTTTATTTAAATTCAAATACTTGAATAGTGTTAAAATTGACACTATTGTTATTTTATAAAAATAACATATTATAAAATTGTTTAAAAATCAAAAAAATATTTAAAAATTATAAATTAAAATTTATATGGTCTACAATGTCAGAAACTGTCAAATTATGGAAAATTAACAACACATATGTAATTATTTATAATAATTTAAAATTTAGAATAGTATTACCACAAATAAAATTAAATTGATAAATAAGGATAAATCATGTTGATAATGTTTAAAATAAATTCCTAACAAGTATAAATTTTATTTTTTGATGAGATTACAACCCTATCTCATCTAATTCTTGGATATGAGTCATTTTGGAAGCTTTTATGTGGGTCTGGGATTTAATATAAACTAATATTTCTTATATTTCCAAAGGTGCCCCTCTCCTCCCTTATAAAAGGGAACCTCCTCCCTCTCTTCCTCACACCACTTTGGGACTTCAATCTCAAGAAACCCCGGCCAAATTCTCTTCTCCACTTCTATAGAAACATCCTAGAGGTCCTGGTCTTCTTCAAAGACCAATTTTAGTGCCCTAAGAGGAGGTCTCAAAGAGGCGCTTCAAAGAAGAGGTAATGTCTGTTACCGATTCATTCAACTTTATTTCTTCTTCCAATTATTTTTATTTAGTTGTTTCATTATGAAGTAATAACATCAGTATCACTCAAATACTGATATGTTATTATACGTAATAAACAACCCAATTTCACCATCTATCTATCTTACGGAAAATGAAATCACCGCGCGTGCGTTCGTTCGGAATACCGTCTCCACGCTGTGGTGTAATCTATTTTAAACCACCACCTTACATGGATTGGTATAATGGTGTAAATAATAAATATATATGTTTATTTTGAAGTGATATTGATTCTGAAATAGTATACATACATTCCAATACAATTCCACGATCATGGGAACGATACCATCGCTCGTGCGTACGTACGAAATATTGTCTCCACGATGTGATGCGACTCGTTCTACATGATATTCATTGCATAATGATTATATAAATGAATTTAATGAATTAGTATGATATATATTACACTAATACCATTCTGGAAATGAGTTATTTATAACGTAAAGATAAGAATAAGAATTTATTCGACAAAACACGCTAAAGAACAAAAAGTAATAAACACCAGAATAACAAGTAACAATGAAATATTACTGATAAGAAGCTAATAATATGGCCATATATGATATAATAACAATTTTTATGATTTTGGAATAAGTCAATGACATTATTTAAATCATTATACAGGAGGTTCAGACACTTACGAAGCAAATCAAACCTATGGTAAGGGAAAATCTCACAATCTCATTTTTATCCGAGATTGTTTATACTTCAGAATTTACTGGGGAATATTAATCATAAAAATCCATGTTTCCTCAATATGTAATATTATTTCCATCCACCTACAATTTTTTAAATCCAATTTTACCCTTCGGTGAGTTTTTAGTAAAACATATGAATGGAATCTTTTGTCATTTTTCGTACGAGGTACTTTTTGACTTTTCCGACAAAAGTATGAGAACAATGTTTTTTATAACTTATATGGCATCAATGGATTTTCAAAAAATTATTTCCAAGAAGTTTTTTTACATGCTTTCATGTTTATTTTTAATCAAATTCTTTTAGTTTAAAATTTTAGGACATGTTAAGAAAGGAAAAATGTTTTTGAAGAAGAAAGGATATTTCCTCAAGAATGGAGTTCAAGTGTTTTATCCAAATTATTTTCCATCTAAGATAAAATAGGTTTATATTTATATCCCCATTATTACATTGACTTTATGGAATTATTTTTATGAATTCCTTTATCTTATATGAATTGTTTTATGATGTCACGATTTTTAAGAATCCCATTTTTATTACATCGGTTATGCAATGATGTATGATTTATGATTTTATGGGACACATAATAATGGTATCATTATGAGATGTGTGGGGCCTATATATACCTCCAATGCATTGGGTAATGATTTATATCTAATGAGATATACATGGCTGGAATGACAGGTTAAACCGGTTTAGTGATAGAGGACTGAAACGAGGAGTGAACTCAGTTCAAAAATGGACATTGTCTGCTATGATAGTCTTGGCAATGAGTCTTCACTATTAAGAAATGATTCTCTATGATTATGTGTGTATGAAACAAAGTTTTATGTTTTATGTTATGATTATTGGGATTACATTTCACTGCTATGATTTATCCCATGTTATGAAATTATGATCTCTTTTGCAGGTTATGATTTCCAAAATGTTATGTTCTTATAAATATTTTTGATATTTCTTTTGTTTACTCTTACTGATAATATGAGCTCACCCTTTTGAATGTTTTCTTTTCCCCAGGTCAGGAAGAAGGTTATTAAGTATGATATTCCAAAAGTGACTCTAGATTTGATGAAATAAATGGGAGACAACGTAGATGATTTATGAACCAGTTGTTTGTGTTTCCCAGTTTCTAAAGACACTATACCTATACTGTCCTTTCCTGGTTTTGTTATATGTTGTAACAAGTGTGCTTCAATTCTGAAGTAATAACAATGTATGTAAAGTACAGTTCGTTATACCATCCACCCGCAACCTCCTGCAAAACACTCTTGCTAACCCTTTGCCACCTACAACAAAGCCCCAACTACCAGTTCTATCCCTCACCCGCCCCCGTCCTCCTACATCCCAACCCGCACCAGCTGTAGAGACCCAAAGCTTGATGTACATGGAAATTACATTACTTTTTCAGAATACTTATTATATAACAAAAAACAGACACCAAAGGGCCGTAATAGTTTAGTGCCTTTGGAAACATGAAACATAATCTTCTAATCTTGGTGAAAGATCCTCAACATCTCCCATAATGATCTTCCCTTTTTTTTACCTAAAACCTTTCCTTATATCCTGAGGGAATGAAAACATACAAAAGGGTGAGCTCAAATTCTCAGTAAGGGTAAGCATGTATAAAATAAAACAAATCATATACATTTGAACATCAAAACCTGAACATAATATTTAAAGATCAGAATCGCGAGCAATGACATAAATCATGGAAGTATGTAAGGCATAGTTCATAAAGAAACATTAATCATGATAAAACAGCATCATAATTAAACATGTATTTGTGTAAAACCATTAATCACATGATATGATTTCCATAGTAGCCAAGGCATTGCTGCCAAGACCATCTTAGTGGACAAAGTCTCTTTCTGAATCGAGTTCACTCCACGTTCCAGTCCTCTATTACTGAACCGGTTTAACTTTCCATTCCAGCCATGTCTATCTCATTAGATATAAATCTTTACCCAATGCATTGGAGGGAGATATAGGTCCCACCCATCTCATGATTAAATCATTATTACTTTTTCCACAAAATAAATATACATCATTCATAATAACCCAATAAATAAAATGGGTTTCATAAACATCATCCCATCATTACATAATCCATATAAAAGAAATGGATATCATTTCATAATAAGGAAAGTGAAACCATGTAATTCATAGAGATGTTATACTTGGAACATACACATATGAAATAATTTCATCTTAGATGAAAAATGGTTTTGATAAAACACTTGAAATGAATTCTTGAGGAAAATATCCTTTCTTCTTCAAAATTATTTTTTGTTCACAAAATTTCATGAAATTTTATAAGAAAAGGATTTTGTTGAAAATAGTCATGAAATATTTTGGATGGTGATTCATGAAAATAAGGCTTTATAAAACCGTAAAAATTCTTTCGTACCGTATAAGTTAAAAAAACATTCTTCTCGTACTTTTGCCGGAAAAGTCAAAAAGTACCTCGTAAAAGAAAGATTCCATACATACCATGTAGTAAAAGTAAAAAATGGGTAAAAAGGAAATTGAAATTACCTGAAACCATTTTTAGGAAACATGGAGATGGATGAGAACAATAACCCTAGTAAATACTTACGAACAAACAATCTCGGATAAGAATAAGATTGGAATAATTATCCCTTACCTTAGGTCTGATATGCTTCGTACGTATCCGAACCTCCTGTATAATTATTTAAATAATGTCATTGACATATTACAGAGTCATAATCATTGTTATGATATCATATATGTTTCACTAATGACATTATATTACCCGTTCTTTTATAATTTCCATGTTAAAGAAGCGTTTTGGGTAAAATCATTTCATTTATCGTATCTGTTTCGACTTGTCGTTCTTGATATTTTTACTTATATCCTGATTTAAATGTAAAACATGATTTATATATAATATATATTCATCATATAAATATATATTATAGATCGATAAAAGGAATGAAATATACGGTTCATGGAGACGGTAGGTCGTACGTACGCATGAACGCTGTTTTCGTTTCCTTGTTGAATTGAATGAAATTAAATAGATGAAATACATATATATATATCCATAAATAAAGTAGAATTATTATGTCATATATTTCATTATAATTAATTATATATACTTTATAATCATTCTTGAATGGTTAATCATGGAAAATGAATCTCATCGCGTTCGTGGAGACGATAGTCCGTACGTACGTACGAGCGATGATACCATTCGCATGATCATGGAATTGTATTGGAGTGTACGTATAATATTTAAGAATCAATATCACTTTACAATAATTATATATAGTCATTATTTACACCATTATACTCATCCAAGTAAGGTGGTGGTGGAAAATAGATTACACCACGGCGTGGAGACGGTATTCCGTACGTACGCACGCGTGGTGATTTCATTTTCCATAGGATGGAAAGATGGTGAAATAGGGTTGTTTCATACTTATAATAACATATCAGTATATGAGTTATACTTATGTTATTACTTCACAACGAAACAACTAAAGAAGAAGAAGTGTAAGAATAAATAAAGTTGAAAGAATCGGTAACAGACATTACCTCTTCTTTGAAGCTCCTCTTTGAGACCTCCTCTTAGGGAACTAAAATTGGTCATTGAAGAATACCAAAACCTATAGGATGTTTCTATGGAAGTGTAGAAGATAATTTGTCAGGGGTTGGCCGAGCTTGAAGGCTCAAAGTGGTGTGAGGAAGAGAGGGAGGAGGTGCCCTTTTATAAAGGAGGAGAGGGGCACATTTGGAAAAACCAAAAATATTATTTTATTATAAAATCATATTCGGTTTTTAATTTCACCAAATTGAGTTATTTAGAAGATAAGGTGGGTATGGGTCGAAAAAATCTCATCCAATAGAATTTAGACAAGTTTAGGTTTCTATTTTAACCTTATCATTTAGATTTATCCTTAAGTTAAATAATTTTACTTTTACCGTGTCTTCTTGTTTTCTTACACTATAAGGTTAATAAACATACAATAACAAGCCAAACGAACCCCAAGTTGTTTATTATTAATATATATAACTTTATCTAAGTCATTTGGCCGAACTTTTTATTTTTATGAATAAAATAACAATTACTAATATAATATTTGTTTTAAAAACTATTTTATGTCAATTTTGACACTATTTGATAATTTATTTTTGTGAAAATCATAACAGAATGATTAGTTCTAAAAAAGTTACCAACATCAATAATAACATGTCATATTAACTTATTAAATTAGTCTTATTCCTAAAAAGTCTCAAATTAGATTTATTTTGGTATTTATAACATCAATTATGTCAATATATCATTAATAAGATAATTACTGAATCATCATTTTGTCATAAAGAAATTAAATTATTTAATGTCTAAAAATTATAAATAAAATACCATTATTTAGGAAATGGTTTTATATTTCTAATTAATATTTATAGTCTAATTAATATTATGAATAACCCTATATTAAAAATGATTTAGTTATTAAACTTTGATTTTAACTATTTTAACCCTTCTTTAAATAAATTAATAATAAATATCCTATTCTAATCAAAGTGGGCCTAAATGGTCATATTTTATTCCTAAGGTTGTTTTTGGTCTAATTAAACTTATCCAATATAAATAGTACATATGATAGGATAATAATAATAACATTTTTACCCTTAATTTCCCTATTTACTTTTAACCGTGGTAAAAAATTAAAAAGTAAATATTCACCAAAAATTATTTTCTTCTCATTGAACCACATTTTAGGTCTTGATTTTAACAGTGACTCTAGGATTTTTGAAATTCCACTCACATAAGTGGTAAAATTATGTTTTATGAAAAATTCAGTTTTTTAACTACCACTTAGTGGTTTCACTATTCATCAAAAAATGAATGTTTCCAGAAAAATACAAAAAATTAGGCCTAAGCTATATTTAATATTTTGAATTCAAAAATGATGTCTATTTTACCAAATTCAAAACATATTAGTTTCATTAAATAATTTAAAACATAATTCTCGTCGTCAAAACAAATAGCGTGTTTTTAAGAGATAATAACTATCAAAAGATTGACACTTGTTTATGTCTGGTTTAAATGTGAAATTACATCCAATTACCAAAATTGTATTAAATGGTAAAAATATATTCTAAATATACTTGAAAACCACTCAAATTAATAATTTATCACTATTAATTTTTTCGATTAAAAAAAGTTGTTTTTAACTAAAATTTAGTAATTTTCACTATTCATCAGAATATGAAAGTTATCCGAAGAGAACCAAAATTTCACCCTAATCCAATTTCGATATTCTAAATCCAAAAATGAAGCCCATTTTGAAAGATAAAATTTCAAAATGTTGGTATTACATTTCATAAGGGCTAGTTTATATAACATATCGTTGTTTAGCGAAACTCGGTATTGCGTACAACACACGCTATTGAGGAAGGTATTTATTACATGTAATGCAAGCCAAGTCAGGGATGCGTGCTGTGCAAGATCATTTTGGTGTAGCATAAAACACAAGACATTAATGAAAATAAAATGAATATTTTTTCATAAAATCTCGGGTTGTTACATTCTACCCCCCTTAAAATGAATTTCTCCCTCGAAATTCGTCGAGGTTATAAATGGTTTACTACTCGAAAGTCTCTTTAATAGAAACCCACATCGTAAAAAGGAATACCAAAATATGGATTTAAAAACTAAAGTATCAAACGTAACAGTTACCCAAATTAATTCATCACTGGGTTTTCATGTAGTAGATCATAGTTGAAAATATGGATATGGAAGAAAAATATAACCATCAAATTCTGATGGAGAGTGGTAGAGAACATGGCTATAAAAAATCAAACAATCACAAAGCCATAAATTTGTGATGATCTAGGTTACCATCTAATTCATCGGATATAAGGGCACTAGGAAAACATTTTTGGGTTTCATGATCATTTCCCTAAAGTTGAAGAATTTGAATTATAATAAATACTTACTTTATTTTGGTACAATCTCACTGTTTTTCATGCCTTGAACAATTTCCACATCATCTCTTAAAGAAATGAAGTTGAATTTTTTATTCATGAACTGTTAGTAGATCATGTGATAGAATGACGTTTCATTCCATCTGTATCAAACAAAAGGTTAGAAAAAGTTATTAAATATACATAAGTCGATCTATAGTGAGATTAATCATATATGGTTCCTAAATTGGAATTATACTTCATATATCATACTGCTTAATATAATAAAACTAGTTTCTACTAAATAGGGACTTCTTGTAGGACAGTGGTAGGTGATAAAGGCCAGTCGCACTTCAGTTGTGGGTTCAATTCCCACAGCCTTGTCCGACGTGACGGGTTTTCGCCCGTCCTGCAGGTTGTCCTTTTTCTAAAACTACATTACTATAACATTGCATCAATAATATCTACAAAAATTCTATCCTTAAACAATACTATCTTATTTTCAACATAATCCATTACAATCATTATCTAAAATACTTCGGTCCAAGATCATAGTATAAAGAAAATGATTACTTGAAATGTCATCAACCAAGCATGTGAATACCATCATTTATCCGCATATATCATATTGGTCACATTCCAATCATGTGAATACATTAATCATGAATTCTCTTTAAAAATGAATACCCATTAAAACATAGTGAAAACATGAATACTGTCAAAAGTTAACTCTTTCCACATACCAAAATCCAAAAATTCTATATACTCAAACCATGATATAACCTTCTCCTTATATCAGTCATGAGCTCATGAATACTATCAAACATTTAATTTTCTCCTTATCCATTCATTATGTGCATATCATCTACTTTCCAAAAATATCTGAATAACCAATCATGGTTACTAGTACCATTAATCATACACTTTCATAACATAAGGAAATAAAATAGTGTAACAATCCTTAGATTTCTCTTTATTCCATAGTAGCATGAGATTACTTATACAACATTACACTTGATAAAAATGTAATAAATCCACTACCTTCTTAATCCATTGACTGAGCTTCAACAATTCTTTCATCTCAAATATCATTTGTAGTCTATTCATCATCATCAACATAAATACTACCCATACGACCGTACTGATTCTCTTCATATGACTTTCCCTTAGGGCATTGGTTTGGATAATTCCCGTACATTCCACATTTTAAACATTTAACCATTGTTGATGTCGTAGCAATACCATTATCCTCATCCATGGTGTTAACTGAATATTTTTCTTTGCACTTACTATATTTATGTCCTTCTTTTCCACACCCAAAGAATCTTCCATTTCCTTTGAAACATTCTCCTTGATGCCTCTTTGCACATGATTTACATAGGGGAAATTGAACTTTCTTTCCTCTATGATCCTCATGAAACTCCATCTTTCTCTTATTAGCCGAGTCAGGAAACTTACCAAATTTGAGTTTATTGATCATATTATGAGATTGTTGATTTGGCATAATTATGATGTTTGGACTTCCAAATCCTGTTTCATTTGGTTTCTCATGAAGAATATCATTCCATTGTCCATCATATCATCCATTATCGTGAATCTTCCTGTTTCTAGCCATTTTCTAAAACCCAAAAAGAATAGTGTGAGAGGAAAAAATAATGCTAGGGAAAACAACATAGTAAAGGGGGAGTACCCTTAATATCTAACATCTTAGGTTAAATTCGAAGATCGTTACCGTAGTTCTAGGACTATATCTTATACGTATACTTATCCTTAGGGACATCCCTATATATACCTTAGAAATATCTCTAGGAATCTTAGTAATGTTTTCCCATCCTAGTTTCCAAAGGTTGACTAAACCATTCCTCTGATACCAATTGTAGAGACCCAAAGCATAATGTACATGGACATTACATTACTTTTGCGGAATAATTATTACCTAACAAAAACAGACACCAATGGACCGTAATAGTTTAGTGCCTTTGGAAAATTGGAAGATAATCTTCTAATCTTGGTGAAAGATCCTCAACATCTCCCATAAAGATATTACCTTCTTTTTCTTACCTAAAACCTTTCCTTATATCCTGAGGGAAAGAAAACATACAAAAGGGTGTGCCCAAATTCTCAGTAAGGGTATTCATGGATAAAATAAAACAAATCATACACATTTGAATATAAAAACATGAACATAATATTTAAACTTCAGAATCTTGAGCAATGACATAAATCATTGAAGTACGTAAGGCATAGATCATAACGAAACATTAATCATGATAAAATAGCATGGTAATTAAACATTTAATTGTGGAAAACCATTAAGAACATGATATGATTTCCATAGTAGCCGTGGAATTGCTTCCAAGACCATCTTAGTGGACAAAGTCCCTTTCTGAATTGAGTTCACTCCTCGTTCCAGTCCTGTATTACTGAACCGGTTTAACTTGCCATTCCATCCATGTCTATCTCATGAGATATAAATCTTTACCCAATGCATTGGAGGGAGATATAGGTCCCACCCATCTCATAATGAAATCATTCTTACTTGTGCCACAAAATAAACATACATCATTCATAATAACCCAATAAATAAAATGGATTTCATAAACATCATCCCATCATTACATAATCCATATAAAATAAATTGATATCACTTCATAATAAGTAAAGTGAAACCTTGTAAATAATAGAGACATTATACTTGAAACATACACATACGAAATAATTTCATCCTAGATGAAAAATGGTTTTGATAAAACACTTGAAATGAATTCTTGAGGAAAATATCCTTTCTTCTTCAAAATAATTTTCTTTTCACAAAATGTCATGATATTTTAAAAGAAAATGAATTTGTTGAAAATATTCATGAATTTTTTTGGAGGAATCTTCATGAAAATAAGGCTTTATAAAACCGTAAAAATCGGTTCGTGCCGTATAAGTTAAAAAAACATTCTTCTCGTACTTTAGCCAGAAAAGTCAAAAAGTACCTCGTAAAAAAAAGATTTCATACATACCATGTAGTAAAAGTCAAAAATGTGTAAAAAGGACATTAAACATACATGAAACAATTTTTAGGAAACATGGACATGTATGAGAACAATAACCCTAGTAAATAGTTACGAATAAACAATCTCGGATAAGAATGAGATTGGAATAATTATCCCTTACCATAGGTCCGATATGCTTCATACGTATCCGAACCTCCTATGTAATGATTTAAATATTGTAATTGACTTACTACAGAATCATATTCATTGTTATGATACCATATATGTTTCAATTATGACTTTATATTACCCGTTATTTTGTAAATTCTATGTTAAAGCAGCGTTTTTGGTAAAATCATTTCATTTACCGTATGTGTTTCGACTTGTCGTTCTTGATATTATTACTTATATCCTGATTTACATATTTCCAGAATGTAAAAAATGATTTATATATAATATATATTCATCATATACATATATATTATAGATTGATAAAAGGAATGAAATACACCGTTCGTGGAGACGGTAGGTCGTACATACGCAGGAACACTGTTTTCGTTTCCTTGTTTAATTGAATGAAATTAAATATATGACATAAATATATATATATACATAAATACAGTAGCATTATTATTTCATATATTTCATTAACATTCATTATATATATTTTATAATCATTATTTAATGGTTAATCATGGAAAATGAATCTCATCGCGTTCGTGGAGACGGTAGTCCGTACGTACGCACGAGCGATGATATCATTCCCATGATCATGGAATTGTATTGAAGTGTATGTATACTATTTCAGAATCAATATCACTTTAAAATAATAATATATAGTCATTATTTACACCATTATACCCATCCATGTAATGTGGTGGTGGAAAATAGATTACACCACGGCGTGGAGACGGTATTCCGTACGTACGCACGCGCGGTGATTTCGTTTTCCGTAGGATGGATAGATAGTGAAATTGGGTTGTATCATGATTATAATTACATATCAGTATATGAGTTATACTTATGTTATTACTTCATAATGAAAACACTAAAGAAGAAGAAGTGTAAGAAGAAATAAAGTTGAAAGAATTGGTAATAGACATTACCTCTTCTTTGAAGCGCCTCTTTGAGACCACCTCTTAGGGCACTAAAATTGGTCATTGAAGAAGACCAGAACCTCTAGGATGTTTATATGGAAGTGGAGAAGATAATTAGTCCGGGTTTGGCTGAGCTTTAAGGCTCAAAGTGGTGTGAGGAAGAGAGGTATGAGGTGCCCTTTTATAAGGGAGGAGAGGGGCACATTTGGAAAATCTAAAAATATTTTTTTATTATAAAGTCATATTCGGTTTTTAATATCTCCAAATTGAGTTATTTAGAAGATAAGGTGGGTATGGGTCGAAATAATCTCATAAAATATAATTTAGACAAGTTTATGTTTCTATTTTAACCTTTTCATTTAGATTTAACCTTAAGTTAAATAATTTTACTTTTACCGTGTCTTCTTGTTTTCTTACACTATAAGGTTAATAAACATACTATAACAAGCCAAAATAACCCCAAGATGTTTATTATTAATATATAACACATTATATAAGTCATTTGGCCGAACCATAAATTTTTAGGAATAAAATAACAATTACTAATATAATATTTGTTTTAAAAACTCTTTTATGTCAATTTTGACACTATTTGGTAATTGATTTTTGTGAAAATCAAAACAGAATGATTAGTTCGAAAAAAGTTAACTAAATCAATAATAACATGTCATAGTGACCTATGAAATTAGTTGAATTCATAAAAAGTCTCAAATTACATTTATTTGGGAATTTATAACATCAATTATGTCAATGTTTCTTTAATAAGATAATTGCTACATCATCTTTGTGTCATAAATAAATGAAATTATATAATGTCTAAAAATTACAAATAAAATACAATGATGTAGGAAATGGTTTTAGATTTATAATTATTTATTATAGTCTAATTTATCTTATGTATAACCCTATATTAATAATTATTTAGTTATTAAACATTGATTTTAACTATTTTAACCCTTCTTGAAATAAATTAAAAATAAATGTCCTAATATAATCCATGTGTGCTTAAATGGTCATATTTTATTCCTAATGTTGATTTTTGGTCGAATTACACTTATCCAATAGAATTAGGACATCTGTTAGGGTAATAATAATAACATTTTTACCCTTAATTTTCATATTTACTTTTAACCATGGTAAAAAAATTAAAAAGATACTTTTCACAAAAAATTATTTTCATATCATTGAACCACATTTTAGTCATTGATATTAACCATGTCTCTCAGATTTTCGAAATTCCACTCACAGATGCGGTAAAATTAAGTTTTATGAAAAATTCAGTTTTTTTAACTACCACTTAGTGGTTTCACTATTCATCAAAAAATGAAAGTTTCCAGAAAAATACCAAAAATTAGGCCTAAGATATAAATGATATTATGAATTCAAAAATAATATCTATTTTACCAAATTAAAAACATATCATTTGCATTAATTTATTTTAAAAATAATTCTCGTCATCAAAACAAATAGCATGTTTTTAAGAGATAATAACTATCAAAAGATTGACACTTGTTTATGTCTGCTATAAATGTGAAATTACATCCAATGACAAACATTGTATTAAATGGTAAAAATATATTATAAATATACTTTAAAACCACTCAAATTAATAATTTATCACTATTAATTATTTCTAATAAAAAAAGATGTTTTTAATTAAAATTTAGTAATTTTCACTATTTATCATAATATGAAAGTTATCCAAAAAGTACCAAAATTTCACCCTAATCCAATTTCGATATTCTAAATCCAAAAATGATGTCCATTTTGAAACGTAAAATTTCAAAAAGAGGGTATTACTATTCATAACGGATAGTTTATATAACATATCATTGTTTAGCAAAACTCGGTATTGCGTGCAACACACGCTATTAAGGAAGGTCTTTATTGCGTGTAATGAAAGCCAAGTCAGGGATGCGTGTTGTGAAATCTTCTTTTGGTGTAGCGTACAACACAATACATTAATGAAATTAAACAGAATATTTTTTCATAAAATCTCAGGGTGTTACACCAGCCCCTGCCACATGGCCTACAACCCCTAACAATTCTAGCCAGCACCAGCCCCCTTCCATCACCCTACTACTTGCCTTCTTGCCCGAACCAACCACACCAGCCCGCACCAGCCACCGCACCAGCCCCCAGCCTCCTTCATTCCAGGATTCTCGAGAAAAACTCCATGAAAATCACATAAAGGAAAGGTGAAAGTGGATACCCTTGAATGAGCGCTCTTTTCCCCGAAAAGTAGCCATGTAAACTAAATTTCATGTTCACCGAGAACATTGGGGAAGATATGCATCTTTTAACCCAAAATGAGAACATAACCTGAAATCTGAGTAGATCCATAGAATCCCATAAGAAGTCCCACATGACCGAATCAAAAGCCTTGAATAAATCGACCTTGAAGGCACACCTAGGAACCCCATAATCAAGATGGTAGCCCCATAATAATACCTGGGAAACCACATTCTTTGGAGGAATTGGTTTTGGCACTAAAGGTTGTGGATATTTTTATCCTGCTTTAGATTTATGAGTCTCTTAAGGTTATTTTTGTAACAATCCTACTAGAGGGTCCATGTTATAAGTGGTGGAAGTCTATTATTCAGACTAAGACAAAAAATACTATTCTTGGAAAAGTTTCAAGGAATAGTTCATTTTGGATTTGTTCATAATGAAGTGAAGGTACTGATGGTTATAGAATTTTGTAGGAGGGGATATCTTGGTGGGGTGTCCAAGGGCTGTCCGGGGGGTTCTGGGGGTCTGTAGGGCTGGGGGAGGGTGTAGGTTGGGTGTCTAGGAGGGGGTGTCTAGGGGGTGTCAAAGGGCTGTCAGGGGGGGTGCCAGGGGGTCGGCAGTGTAGAGAGAGGGTGCATGTGGGGTTTCTGGGAGGGGATGTCTAGGGGGTGTCCAAGGGCTATCCGGGGGTCTTGGGGGGGGGGGGTTGAATGGTAGGGGTCGGGTGAAGGTGGGGTGTCTAGGGGGGTTGTCCAGGGGGGGTGTCCAAGGGCTGTCCGAGGGGGGGGGGGGGGCTGATTTGAAGAGATAAACCCATGAGAAATTGGACCTAACCTCATATAAATAATTTTTCTAATGATTTTTGGAATGGTATTCCCAATATTAATAGTTATGAAATCTATTACATCCACAACATATTCCTTCTTTGGGACCGGGGCAATAAAATTGGATTTGATTCCATAGGGCATTGAGGCATGGTTAAAGAACACCCTCGTAGCGTTAAGGATCTCATCACGAACTATGTCCCTGTAGAGAATAAAAAAATAATTTGTAAACCTGTCATGACCGGCCACACTCTCATGATTTAGAGAAAAAAGGGCACTCTTAACCTCATTCTCATCAAGGGATGCAACAAGGGAGACTGTTAGATTGGTGTAACCCGATCTGGTTGAGCCGAATGCTTGTGGCCTGCAACTGTCATGGGTTGAACTCCACATTGACCACATAAGAGGATTTAGGGGGAAACATGTTGCTGCTCCGAGGGTCATGGATCTGAAGGCCCCTGGTCCAAATTTTCAGAAACTAGAGCAACTTTGACCATTGTAGCAGTGCAGAATTTGGAGTCCACTTTACTGTTGGTCTTTTGACTTCCAGCTAGCAGCACTAGAGTATTGGATACATATTATAAAAGATTCAAATGTTTGAAAAAGACTATAATAATATTTCCTCATCTCTACATACTTCTAAATAAATCTTCTCCTCCATGAATAGCTTGAGTAGAGTTGTCTTCACTTTCACTGATCAATCCATTCCTTGAAAACCCATTCTATAGAATCTTCCACAATTAATCCTGATGATATGAATGCACATCACCTATAACAACATGGAGATAATATTTGACTATAGACTATATCGAATCTATATCAACTAAAGCTGAGGGAGGTGGAGCACTAGATGTAGATTCCACAATTAGAGAATCCTGATAACTCAAAATTCCACTTAAATCTAAAAGAAGTCTTTCTCTGAAATATTATAAATATACTATGGATGCAAAATATGAAGGCAATGGGGTAACAAATCTCTCAACATTAGGTACCAAAACATCTATAGGTTATTATTTGGTATGTACATCTAAGGGAAAATCTTGAAGCTCACCATCTTGGCCAATTTTCTCAACATAGGATCCCTTAGGATGTGTGCAAGGGATGTGTAAGGGGGGCTGCTATCCAGGGGGACTATCCAATGTGGTCCTGTCGGGAGGGCTTCTATCCAGGGGGTCCATCAGGGGGGGTTGTTGTCCAGGGGGGTCCAGTATGCGGGATACTATCCAGGGGGTCCAGGGGGGTTCTAGCAGTGTTACAGGGGGGTGTTCAGCAAGGGTGGTGCAAGGGGTGTCCAGCAGGGGGCTGCTATACAGGGGGTCCCACAGGGGGGGCTGTCCAGGGGGGTCCAGCAGTGGGGGGGATTCTATCCAGGGGGTCCGGCAGGGGGGGTGTTGTCTAGGGGGGTCTAGTAGGGGGCTACTACTGTCCAGGGGGTTCCAGTAGGGGGTTGCTACTGTCCAGGGCGGTCCAGCAGGGGGATATGGTCCAAGGGGTCTAGTAAGGGGGTGGGGGGATGCTGTCCAAGGGGGTCCAGCAGGGGGGGTGGGGTGCTGCTGCTTAAGGGGGTCTAGTAGGGGGAAAGGGTGTGCAAGGGGGGTGCAAGAGGTGTAAGGGATGTGTATGTGTGTGTGTGGGGGGGATGGGGGTTATGAAATGGGAAGGGTTTTAGCCACGGTTTCAAACCGTCGCTAAAACCCTATAACCAAGGTTCATTGAACCTTGGCCGGTATTTCTGTGGCTATAGGGCCAAACCTATAGCCAGGGATGGAAACCGTGGCTATATGTATATTGCACAGTTGGATCCGTGGCTATAGGCTTGGCCCTATAGCCACGACAATACCAGCCACGGTTCAATGAAATGTGGCTATAACCTATAGCCAGGGTTTGTGGGCTTATAGCCACGGTTCCAAATCGTGGATATAGCCAAATTTTCTAGTAGTGTTTGTAGATATGTATTTATTTTGGTGTGACCACGTTTTCAGTTTTTTAGGGAATTTGATTAATCTTTTTATGTCTCCAATTCTATCTCGATTCAAGGGTTTATTTTAGAAGATGACGTCACTAAAAACCTATGGTAGGTGTTATAGATTATATCCCACATGTTTAATTTCATTTTTACTATGTTCCATTGAAAATGAACTGGAATTATCTAGATATTCACTTCATTTACATAATAATTTAATTTAAATGTATTATTAATCTCAGTGTGTTCTTTGGTAATGGAAAATCAGAACCATTGGTCGATAACCTCAACATGGTTCACCACTATGTGTGCCCCTTCCATTGATTGTAGAATTACCCTCTTCCATATAATTGTTCAATCATCGTTTAAGAGGGTGTTGTGATTTTATAAATTGTTTTGAGTACTAATTGAATTATGAAGATGTTTTCCATGAGATCTTCAATATTCCCCATGCCTAGATGAAATGATTATACCAAATGAATTGGACATCATGATTGGCATTTTTTAAGTGAAATTTAATTCTATATGGATGAAACAGATTAGTTAAAACATAGATTATATTCATTTTTACATTGATACTTGGGACCTTATTGGATTTCATAGATGAGATCATAGAAAATTGTAATTTTAACCTGTAAATGAACTGTATACATGCCTATAGAGATACTATGTATGCATGGGATGGGATCACCATCCATTTTACATACATTCATATGAGTGATACAATTTTCTTAGGGGATACACCGTGGACAGGATCATGGACATGACAGTAGTACGAGGCCATGAGTGATACCTGGTACCCTATGTGAGATACTAGGGACATGCTTAGATGGTAGATTACACAACATTTCAGGAGTTATACAAGGGATTCCTTTCCTGGATCACCTCAGAAGTACCCTTAGTGTATATGGCTATTACAATTCCTCTAGAGAGATACTTGAGATTCCTTATGGATCACCTTGTATATGATCATAGTGCCTCTTCATTAATTATAAAGTTTCTTTTTTAATAAATGAATAGGATTGTGAAATTGGCATTACAAGGATGAATCCTCTAAGACAATCACGTTATTTGGAAAGATCTATATTTTTATAAACCATGTATAATGGTCCATGTATACATTATATATTATTTTTATTATTACTATGGTTCGAAGACATCCTTCTTAGGATTTAGTATGTACAGTCAGTTAAGTTTCCCCGTGAGGATCATGATCTGATGAATTTATTTATTTATTTATTTATTTATTACCTTAAATTTTTTAATTGGTACAATAAAAAATTTAAATGAATTAACTAGATTCATCTAGAAACCATTGTCGGTGTCCTACTAAGTATACCTCAAACACTTCTTGGGCTTCCCTTGGAACCAATACAGATATATGATTGTATGTGTAGATAAAGGGATGTGTCATGGTTCTCAATCTTGATTATGAGTCCTATGATTTAGTACTAGATTATAGGACCTAGATTATTCTTGGGATGAAAAATTAGGTTTCTTTTGGCCTATTTAAATATTTTCTATCTTGTGTAATATGCATTATTCACCTATATATCATTTACCCTTTTTTATAGCTACGAGATCATCATTATCACTCTATATTTATTGTTGATTTATCATCCTCTTATTTATTATCCATGGATATTTAAAACTTATTATTAATTTTGGGATTATTCTTATATTTTTTTGGTTCTTTATCTCTATTAATTACCATTATGCTAGAATCTAAAAAATTTGACATTTTCTCTCCCTGAACACAACCTAGGACCTCACTACTATTCTAAAACCTATGGAATATAGTGTGTTGTTCTTGGGATAATTAGGTTAATTGTCTCATAGAACAACTTATTTGATTCTAGGGAAGGATAAAAATATATAGCATCAGAGCCCATTTTTTACTTTTGTGATTCTATTTTTGAATTATACATGACAATCATTTTATTAGATGTTTCTAATGAGTCTCTTCCAGGGAGTAGCTAGCCCATCTACATGAGAAACTAAAATTACCTGGGATGGGTTATTTCTATTATTGGCTTCTTCTAATTATCATTGACGTTATTTCACCATAGGGTGACACACATTTTATTTAAAATTTCTATTACTATATTTATTTTTATTATGGTTTTAGTAATATTTTTCTATTGAAAAAATGGATTATGATATCATGAATCATATTAGGAACCTCCGTAAAAACGACATGCATTGTGACATTCAATATCAAAATTTCTATGTGCATTTTTTGTATTGTATGTGCTTGTTGAACATGCCTTGAATATTATGTATTGAAACATGCTAACCTTTCTTGAAGGGATGACATGATTGGATAAACTAATTTTCATAAATAAATATTATTTTTTCCCTGTATCTATTATTGATGAAACCTTAATTAACCAATTATGCCACATTTGATCCCTGAACCATTGGTTCTATGGTATGACATATTTATTGATTTGATTGATGAATTATATTTTAAAAAATATGGATTGATTAATTACATAAATTTTAAATTGTAGTTAACTCATTGAAAGCAGTATACATGTCCAATTACATATTCATACCAGATGTAAATGTCAGTTCAATGTTACTTGATGTTCTAATTTCAATTTGTAAAGTGTATGGGAATTTAAAAATTTTGACATCATGACATAATTAACTAGAGTGATATATATATAATATTTAAATCAAATGAACTAATTTTTTAATATGAATTGGTTACCACTAAATTGGGTGAAAATTTTAAACTAAAGGGTATTTTCCTATATACGTTGCAATTAACATTACCTATAACAAAAAATCTCCAACATTTTTTGAGATTTTGACCCTACACCAACATTAGTAGTGGGTAGTTGGTTGTGGTTCTTATGATCTCTCATGATCGTCCTCATCACCTATACATGGAATTAGGTGGAGTCTAAGACGGGTATCCCAATTAGGAAAGGATTTATACCAAAACTTTTCATTCTTTCCCTATTTCCCTATATTCTAATAAATCAGGTATAAGACAGGCACATGGAAATTTTTTACCCATTCTATCCTTATGTAGTCTTGTCATATTCCAAGATGGTGGTGATGATCATGTTCAAGAGGTGATGAGGCCTAATATACACATATTACCTCCTATAGTTCCACTCAAGGATCCTATAATAGGTTTTCCACTATGCATAAATGCTCAGTTTGGGACATTATATTCATGTTTATGAAATATATATAGTCTTCTCTATTAACAAAAACAACAATGGAATAGTTTCCCATGATCTCTAATAGCAGCATCCTCCCACCTTGTTTGTGGATGGTGGCCCAGAACTACTAAGTCTAGGATATTGGAGATGATTTCGATATTCGGGAATCTAGAGAGCCCTATAGAGTGGATGTTCAGGATCTCTACCTATATGCTTCATGATATTGGTAGACGATTGGAGTATGTGATTACCTAGTATAGACATCATTATAGTACGATCTCATAACGATTATTGATAGCGTTTTGTTACTACTAATTCTCCTAACTGTTGAAAACATAATATATATAGAATTTTATGCATCTAAAACATTGTTTCATTTCAGTGAAGGAATACGCGGTTCGTTTCACCAAGATCCAACATTTTCCATTGACCTATACCAGTGATGAGTAGTCGAATATGAGAAAATTTAGGGATTGGATTGTGTATCGCGTCTAATAATATGTTAATGTGTTCTTCCTGACCACCATTATTGAAATAGTTAACTATGAGCTCTTCAAATTGACAAACCGTAGGGATGGTGTCAATTTGATCCCAGGTAGTTCAGATTCTAGGAATTTTTTTTTGTTATCATGGGGCACAAATCGTTATGTTGAGCGTGAACATGGGGGTACATATAACCTGATGAAACACATTGAAAGCTATTTGGTTTGTCACCAGTATGGTAGTATAGGTCACATGATTCCCCAGTATACTAGGAACCTAGTCAAGTTTGTAACACCCCAATATTACATTGTACATTTCCCTTTGAATAATGCAATAGCTTGCATTGTACGCAACTTCGAGATTCTAGCACACCGTGACCAATCAAAATAGCCATTATGAATAGTAATACCCACTTTTAGAAATTTTATAAATTTTATCACTCAAAATGGACTTCATTTTTGTATTCGGAATATCAAAATCATCCAAGGGTGAAATTTTGTTACTTTTCGGATAACTTTAATATTTTAATGAATAGTGAAAATTACTAAATTTTAATTAAAAAAACTTTTTTATTCAAATTAATTAATAGTGATAAATTTTGAATTTTAGTGGTTTTAAAGTATATTTAGAATATATTTTTACCATTTAATACAATTTTTGTCTATGGACATAATTTCACATTTAAACCAGACATAAACAAGTGTCAATCTTTTGATAGTTATTATCTCTTAAAAACAGGTTTTTTGTTTTAACGAATGGGAATTAATTTTAAATTAATTTCTACCACTTATATGTTTTGAATTTATAAAAATGGATTAAAAATTTGGAATCATGATTTCCAAATTTTTTAAATAGGTATCTTTTATTTTTAGACATTTTGAATAATTACTTCGTTAAATATTTTATTTACCATGCTTAAAGGGTAAATCTGGAAAATAATGGTAAACAAATAATATTATAATAATATTAATTTACACTAAAACGTGTCCTAAACCAATTGGTTGATACATGGAAGACCATTGGCATCTTTGGGTTGGTTTTGGGACCCCATGGAGCCAATTGTAGCTGACAAGGACACATTATATTAATTAAGTTAAATTAAATACAAAAATGACATAAGCATATATCTTTTAGAAAAACAAATTTTACATAGGATTATATATGTTATATTTTTTTCTATATATTTTCATCAGAAATATAAAAATATTTACTATATAATTTAATTTTATTTATAATTTTCAGAAATTGAATAATTAACTTTATTTATGACACAATAATGATGTAGTATTTTCTTTATTAATGAAATAATCAAACAATTGGTATTATAAATGTTAAAATAAATATATCTTGAAAGTTTTTATGACATCCAAGAATTTAATTGGTTAATATGACATGTGTGGATTGATTAAATTAATTTTATTCGAATTAATAAAGTTTTTATGACTTTAAAAAAAATCAATTATTGAATAGTGTCAAAATAGACCTAAATGAGTTTTTAAAATAAATATTATATTATTAATTAATATTCTATTCCTAAAAATATATGGATCGGACAAAGGAATTATATCATGATACATTTATCATTAATAGACCACTTGGGGGGTCTATTGGATGTATATAGTATTTTTATTAACTATATAATATAAAAATACAAAGTGGCGTGGTAAATGTCAAACTAATTACCTAAGAGTTCGAGCTAAAAGGTAACGTTAATATAATTACCCAAACCTATCTAAACTATATTTTTTTAAAGGATTTAGATCCATACCCACATTATACTTTTAATAATCCACTTTGGATCATTTAGAAACCTACTATAAATTTATTATAAATTAATACTTAATGTTTTTCCTAAAGAGCCCCACCTCCCCCTTATAAAAGAACACCACTTCAAAAAAATTACTCATACCTTCAAAGCCTTTTTGATCGGAAAAACTCTTCCCAATTACCCTCTCAACAATCCCACATTTATCCTATAGTCCATACTTTAGTCATAAAGGCAACCTATGTAGCCCTTTTGATCAAATCAAAAGCATAAACCCGAAGAAGAGGTAACGTTTTCACCACCCTCTTTCAAGTACCATTCTTCTTCAAATTCATCACTACATGTTATTTATATTCTAAAATAATAAATCCATTATATTCTATATACTGTGATTTTATTATAAATATTGTACAACCATATTTAGTAATTTATCCATCTTTTGAATGACATGTCACCATACGTGCGTACGTACGACTTACCGTCTCCACGTCGTGGTGTAATTGTTATAAAAACATTACTAATTGGATGGGTATGATAATGATGTGTAATTGATGTAAATAATAAATATAACATGATAATAATTCTTTATATATGATATATCATCCAATTATATATTATTTTAATATCAAAAAAATGATATTGACGCGCGTGCCTACGTACGGACTACCGTCTCCACGAACATAATGAGATTCATTCCCCATCATATCCATGCACGTCTAATTCTTATTTGATGATTAAAAATAATTTTCAAGGAAGTTATATCATTCTATTTATGAATAAGATACAACCTATTCATAATAAACACGAATTATGTATCAAAATATTTAAAAGAAAACGAGTAAGTTAACACCCGAAATGACGATAATACAAAGACATTATTAAAAAAGCAATGTTAAAAGATCATATATGATATCATATTAATGTATATGATTCATTTATAGTTTAATAACTATTATTTCACCATTATATAGGTGGTTAACCTACCCTCAATCAAGGAAAATTACAAGGTAACATTTTATTTCACAATCTCTTCATTATCCGAGGTTGTTTATACGTAATTATCTACTGGGACCTCTTTATCATCCACATCCATGTTTCATAAAAATTTATTTCGAAACATTCTTACTATTTTAATGAATATAGGTTAAAGTCATTTATATCCTTGTTTGACTATTTATAAGAAGTTTATAATGGGAACATTATGTCATTTTCCAAACTAGGACCTTTTTATCCTTTTCGACAAATTAAGGTAAGAATGTATTTTTTAACTTATACAAAGGGTGAGGCTATTTTCTACCGTTATAAACTCGTTGAAGATTTCCTTACAAGTTTATAAGAATATTTTTAATTTAAATGTTTTATTTTATAATTATGTGTCTTTTTAATGAATTCAAAATGAATATTTTATGAATTTGTGAAAGGTTCTCTTTACTAAGATCAGAATTTTAAATGTTTTATAGAATTATCTTTCTAAATATTTTTAATTAATGTCCATGTTTTCAAAATGATTTTAAAGATTTATTTTTATGGACATCAATGTTTTGAAATTATTTTTCTTTTCAAAAGTTTCAATGTTTTATGGGACACTTTAATTCAAAAATATATTTTAAATTACATCCTTAATAAATGTGTGACATTTAAATGATTTAAAAAAAGAGATATTTTCCTCAAATAGTTTTGAATTCATCTATGTCAACATCCTTTGATAAATTTTAAGCTTATTTATATTTATTTATTATGATACAAAACATCCATATTGTTTTGAAGGTTTTGTGATATGTTTGACTGTGGATGTGTTATTTTTATACCATTCATGGTTTATGGAGAATGTATTGACATTTCATATGCTATTTTTAATACGAATGTTTATGTTATCTTCAAACCTATTCATATGAGGAATGCATTGGACATAGTAAGTGATGGGTGGAGGCCTCTATAGCTCCTCGATGCATCAGTACGTCTCTTGAGGCAAACTAGTGTCTTGGAACAAGGCCATGACAAAATCTTATTTGTAGTCTTGGCACGAGACCTTGACTATGTGGTTATGATAGTCTGGGATTATGCATTCCATCATTATGAAAGTGATTACTGATATTGCATGTGATTGTTCTACTAGTAGAATATCCATGTGAATATGTAAATGGAATTATTTCAATTTATTTTTTCCAGGTTATGCTGAATTTCAAGTTTAAAAGGCTTTTGTTTTAGTTATGCATTGCCTTAATTGTTTATGTTTATTTAAGAAAGTTTCTACTATATTGTTATCCTTATAGAGAATCTGAGCTCACCCATTTCAATGTTTTATTTTTCCCAGGATGTGAAAAAGTATTTTATGAATGTCTTGTAGGGATAGTATGAGGGAATATGAAGACAAGATTTTGTTGTAGTTTTTCACTTTATTGTGTAAAGTAAGACGTATGAATGTATCTAGTGTTTCCAGGGCTACTAAACTAATTGGTCTTTCGAGAATTTATCTTTTGTGATCAAGCCAATGTTATGTAATAATGCACCGACTCTAGGTAACTGGGGTCATGGAATTACAGTTGGTATTAGAGGAAGATTAGTACAAACCTTGGAAACTAGATTTAGATAAACACTGATTAGAGCACATATCCCTAAGATAGACATTGAGGATTAGTATAGAATAACTTCCTAGAATTTTGGTATTATATAGATTTTTTAAATTTTCCGAGCAATACATCCATGTCTGGATACGAGCAGGTAGAGGCGGCTCTGGAACAGACGTTCCTAGGGGTAAAACCTGAAAACACCACTTAGAGCTGGACTCGAATGGAAACTGGTGCACGACAACAGGCCTTGCTACACTCTTGGTTATGACACTCCCAGGGGATATGCATAGGATAATTCTCATTTTCTTTACAAACCATTATGAAGGGTTTATTAGTATATACTTCCTCAATGACAACATTTTTATGATTATGGACTATATCCATAAACCTTTTAATTTATGTTAAGTGTTTTACAAGTTTGGGATTAGGTATTTCTATTCATAAACTAATATATTCTCTGCCATTGTTTAGAAATGGTGCCCAGTAGAAGGAATGAGAACTACAACAATATGCGTGATCCAAATAGTAATAAGAATAATATCTTTCATGGTCTTATGCCATAATTTAGAAGGAAAAATAGTCTCCCACGTATTATCATCATATTAAGAAATAGTATCATGTGTAGATAAGAGAAGTAAAGAATTCTCGGAGAATTATGGCCTTGAAGGGAAGCCAGAGAAGGAATGGATGGTAGAGAGAATGACATATAATGGGAAGAAGATAAAGAAGGATTTTCCCATATGTGATAACATTGCAAAGAATCAACTTGGAAAATTCTTGAAGGGAATGGGTGTATGTTATAAGTGTGGAGAAAAATGACACCAAGTATGTGACTGCAAGGGTATGAAAAAGGTTTCAAATGTACTTTGTTTCATCTGCAAGGAGTTTGGACACTACGCGAACCAATGTCCCACTCATCAGACTATGCCGCAAATGATTCTATTGGATAATAATCATGTTATGATACTACCATAGATGAAGAGGAATGACTAGTGTTCTTATGTTGTTATATTGGAATTATTTTATTGAAGTGTTGTATCAATGATGTACTGGAAATAAATAATGATTGTACTGTAGTACTATTTCATTGAGGATTTGAGATTTTATGGTACTATGAAAAGTGACTCTATAATAAGTTAAACCATTTGGAAATTACTTGGTTGAAGGAATGATAAACCTTAATATGGTCCTAATATTGAGGTACTGATTTTAGAAGAGGATATGGTTGATTTTGGTAAATTATATTGGATATTTTTTACTACCTTGAAACTAATTAATGATTTGTATATTCCCTCATTGTTGGAGTTTATGAAATTTTGGATGGATAAAGTATACCTAGTATTCTATAATGAATGAGGGAGCATGAATGTAATAAATAAGTTTTTATGGTAATTCAGGATGTTTCAGTTTTTTAAAGGAATACATAATGAAGGTATTCGGATGCTATTACGGGGTAAAAAGTATCTACATTATGTTTACCTTTCATATAAATTTATGACTAAGGGTTTAGAGAAGTATTTTGGATAAGTATAAAGGTTATAATGGATTATATTTTACATTGGATACTATTGTTAATGTTATCTTTGGTTATTTATAAAAATGGACGACACACATACCGTGTGACAACCCGTTGCGTCGGACAAAGCTGTGGGAATCGAACCAACAAACATTATGAAATTTGGATTTATCACCTACCACTAGACTACTTGAAGTCCTTGGAGTGTATAATGAAGCTTTATTTTTAAAAAAAAGTTCTGATAGATGAATTAAAAATTTATTTTTGGAACCATATTCGGTTAGGATAAATATAATATTTTTGAGTTCTATTACCTTTTGGAGTGAAAGATGGGTTTGTGGTAAAAATTAATTAAAGAATGAAATTCTACATGATAATTAAGTATATTACCATAAATTCATAGTAAATATCATAAATAAATTATTCAAATTTATGAAATGTAACATAAAACAAAAACGTTATCGCTTAACCTTTCCTACTAGGGAATCAAAGATCGTTTAACCAATCACAAGTTTGTGATTTTCTTGAAGTTAACATTGTCCTAATTTTATTTTCTACAACTCTCCATCTGACCATGATGGTTTTTTTCTCCACTATATCAATGTTTTCATATAACCCTAGTATGGGCTATCTTGGATGAACTTTGTACTTCTCTTTCTTTCTTTTAATGTTATATTTTTGTTAACCCTATTTCCAATATGGGTTTTGCACAAAGTTATTTTCTATTTTCAACCTTTTATTTTTGAAGAACATTTTCAAATTTCAAGGATACAATTTTTTGAAGGGGGGAAGAATGTAACACACCAAGATTCCATGGTATGTTTCCCTTTGAATAATGCAATAGCTTACATTGTACGCAACTTCGAGATTCTAACACACTATGACTAATCAAAATATTCATTATTAATAGTAATACACACTTTTTGGAACATTATAACTTTTATTATTAAAAATGTAATTCATTTTTGGATTCAGAATATCGAAATTAGCCTACGGTGAAATTTTGGAACTTTTCGGATAACTTTTATATTTTGATGAATAGTAGAAATTATTAAATTTTAATTAAAATCAACTTTGTTAATCAAAATAATTAGTAGTGATAAATTATGAATTTGAGTGGTTTTATAGTATTTTTAGAATATATTTTTACCATTTAAAACAATTTCTTTCAATGGATATAATTTCACATTTAAACCGGACATAAACATGTGTCAATCTTTTGAAAATTATTATCTCTCAAAAACACGCTTTTTTATTTTAACAAACAGGAATAAATTTTAAATTAATTTATACCACTTATGTGTTTTGAATTAAGAAAAATGTATTCAACATTTGGAATCAGGAGGTCCAAATTTTTTAAATTGGTAACTTTTATTTTGAGACATATTGAATAATTACTTCGGTAAATATTTTATTTACCATGGTTAAAGGGTAAATCCGATAAATAAGGGTAAACAAATAATATTATAATAATATTAATTTACCCTAAAAAGTGTCCTAAACCTCTTGGTTGATACATGTCCGACCATGGGAATCTTTGGGTCGATCTTGGGACCCCATGAAGCTACTTGTAGGTGATAAGGACACTTTATATTAATTAAGTTAAAGTAAATACAAAAATGACATAAACATGTATCTTTTAGAAAAACAATTTTTACATAGGGTTATATATGTTATCATTTTGACTATAAATATTAACTAGAAAGATAAAAATATTTAATACATAATAGTATTTTATTTATAATTTTTATATGTTGAATAATTAAAGTTATTTATGACACAATAATGATGCAGTATTTTCCTTATTAATGAAAGAATCAAACAATTGGTAATGTAAATGTCAAAATAAATATATTTTGAAAGTTTTGATGACATACACGAATTTTATTGGTTAATATGACATATCAGGATTGATTAAATGAATTTTCATCGAAATAATAATGTTTTTATGACTTTAACAAAAATCAATTATTGAATAGTGTCAAAATTGACATAAAAGAGTTTTTAAAACAAATATTATATTATTAATTGATATTCACTTCATAAAAATATATGGTTCGGCCAAAGGACATATATCATGATATTGATATCATTAATGGACCACTTGGGGGGTCTTTTGGGTGTATATAGTATGTTTATTAACTATATAATATAAAAATACAAAGTGACATTGTAAATGTAAAAATAATTAACTATGAGTTAAAACTAGAAGAAATGGTTAATATAATGACCCAAACCTATCTAAAATCTATTTTTTGAAAGGATTTAGACTCATACTTACATTATACATTGAATCATTTACTTTTGAGCCATTATAAACCGAATATGAATTTATTATAAATTAATCCATTAAGTTTTTTCTAAAGAGCCCCCCCCCCTTATAAAAGGACACCACTTCTAACCAATTCTCTATACCTTAAAAGCCTTTTGGTTAGGCACACCTATGCCCAAATGACCTCTAAACTATCATCCCTTAATCCTATAGGCCATACATTAGTCACAAAGCCATCCTAAGGAGCTATTTTGATCAAATCAAAAGAAAGAACCCAAAGAAGAGGTAACATTTTCACCAAGTTCCATTATTCTTCAAATTATTCTTTCCTTGTTATTTCTATTATAAATTAATAACTCCATCATCTTCTATATATTGTGATGTTATTATAAATATGGTAAATCCATATTCAGTATTCTATCCATCCTTTGAATGACATGTCACCATACGTGTGTACGTACGACTTACCGTCTCCACGTCATGGTGTAATTGTCATTCAAAACCTTATTATTTGAATGGGTATGATAATGATGTGTAATTGATGTAAATAAAAAATTTAAATTGATAATAATTCTTTATATATGATATACCATCCAATTATATGTTATTTTAATATCAAAATAATGATATTAACACTCGTGCGTACGTACAGACTACAGTCTCAACGAACGCGATGAGATCCATTCTCCATCTTATCCATGCAAGTATAATTCTCATTTGATGATTAAAAATTATGATTAAGGAATTGATATAATTATTTATATGAATAAGAAACTAACTATTCATAAAAAACATGACTTATGTAAAAAAATATAAAAGAAAAAGAGTAAGTTAACGCCCAAAACGACGATGATACTAAGACAATATTAACAAAGCGATGTTAAAAGATCATATATGATATCATATTAATGTTTATTATTCTTGTATAATTTTATAACAATTATTTCACCATTATACAGGAGGTTAACCTACCATCAATCACGAAAAAGTACAAGGAAAGGGTTTATTTCAAAATCTCTTCATTATCCGGGGTTGTTTATACGTAATTATCTACTGAGACCTCTTTATCATCCACATCCATGTTTCTTAATAATGTATTTCGAAACATTCTTACTATTTTACAGAATATAGGTTAATGTCATTTATATCCTTTTTTGACTTTTTATAAGAAGTTTATAAAGGAATATTTACATCATTTTCCAAACAAGGACCTTTTTAACCTTTTCGAAAAATTAACGTAAGAATGTCTTTTTTAACTTATACAGAGGGTGCGGCTATTTTCTACCATTATAAAATCATAAAAGCTTCCCTTACAAGATTATAATAATATTTTCAATTTATATTTGTTATTTTATAATTATGTGACATTTAAATGGTTTCAAAATGAATATTTTATGAATTTGTGAAAGGTACTTTTTATTAAGATCATCATATTAAATGTTTTAAAGATTTATCATTCTAAATCTTTTTAATTAATATCCATGTTTTCAAAATGATTTTAGGGATTTATTTATATGGGCATGAATGTTTTGAAATGAAATTTCTTTTCAAAATTTTCAATGGGTTATGGGACACTTTGATTCAAAAATCTCTTTTAAATCACTTCCTTAATAAATGTGTGACTTTTAAATGATTTAAAAAATTTAGATATTTCTCTCAAATAGTTTTTATTTCATCTATGTCAACATCAATTAATGGATTTTAAGATTATTTGAAGTTGATTTATTATGATAAAAAACTTCCATATTGTTTTGAAGGTTTTGGGATATGTTTGATTGTGGATGTGTTATCTTTATACCATTCATGGTTTATGGAGAATGTATTGACATTTCATATGCTAGATTTAATATGAATGTTCGTGTTATGTTTAAACCTGTTCATATGAGTAATGAATTGGACTTAGTAAGTGATGGGTGGAGCCCTCTATAGCTCCTTGATGCATCGGTATGTCTCATGAGACAAACTATTGTCTTGGCACACGACCTTGAGAAAATCTTATTTGTAGTCTTGGCATGAGGCCTTGACTATGTGGTTATGATAGTCTATCATTATGTATTCCTTCATTATGAATGTGGTTATTGATATTTCATGTGATTATTCAACTAGTAGAATATCAATGTGAATATGTAAATGGCATTATTTCAATTTATTTTTTCCAATTTATGCTGAAGTTCAAGTTTAAAAGGATTTTGTTTTAGTTATGCATTACCTTAAATGTGTATGTTTATTTAAGAATGTGTCCTCTATATTGTTATCCATACTGAGCATCTGAGCTCACCCCTTTTAAGTTTTTGTTTTTTCTAGGATGTGAAGAAGTATTTTATGAATGTCCTTCAGGGATAGTATGAGGGAATATTAAGACAAGATTTTATTTTAGTTTTTCACATTATTGTGTAAAATAAGACTTATGAATGTATCTAGTGTTTCCAAGGCTACTAAAAAATTGTTCTTTTGAGACATGATCTTTTCTGATCATGCCAATGTTATGTAATAATGCACTGACTCTGGGTAACTGGAGCCAGGGCGTTATAGAGTGACTAGGTTCTCGCATAATGGGTCAATTACATTGTTTATGAAAAAAACTACATTATCAAGGGAGAACTGAACTGTGAAGATAGTGATTTTGGGTAGAGGACTGGTAGCTCAAATTCTAGTTAAAATATGATGTAATATTTTCCAATCATTCAATGAATGTGGTGAAGGGTGAAGTAGTAATACGTCTAAGTTTCACCTCTATTATAGTGGAACTTACATGGTCAGTCAGTTTCCATCTCAAAGGCCACTGTTCAAACCATATCAATGAAGGGTAGCCTATTAAAAAATAGAAGAGTATAAGGAATTGTACTAGTATGTTTACTATTCTAGTAGACTCTATTTTAGTTTCTTCAATATTTGATATATATATTAATCATATTACATTATATATACTATAATTATTTAAATTTTGGGCCTAGTAGTAGAGTACATCTGAGCTGTTATGACTCTTGATGCCCCAATAGGGGTCCAAATATATGGTATGATCCAGTTCATAGAGTAAACACCTAAGGTAGGTGGGTTTCATTTCATGTGTAATTTTTTTGTACTTATGATTACTGTTTTTGTTTTCATCCATAGACTGGGCTCGCAAGTGCCATATCACACCCATCTTGATTTCTACAACTGATAGGTTTCATATACATCACTCGAAGGAGGTGTGTATATTCATAATGGTGAATGGGATATCTCAGAGAGCTGATCTGGTTATGAGAATATAGTACTGGGAAGGGTGAATGACCATATTACCATTATATTTATGTTTGATCATGGAATGTGGACTATGAATTCCATAATATAGTGGATCACTTCATGAATTTATGCCATGAATACTTATTTTGATTAAATACTATAATATAGATGGATTTAACCATTAATATAGTTCCATGAGTGACTCTAGTATCCACTCCTACTTATAGGATGTCAACTACTAAACTCTGAGAACTCAAGAAAAAGTAGGAACATCTAGAGTATCATGGTTTAATCCATCCCAGTGCCCCAGCATGGGGTTCACATTTCGTTTTATCCAAAAATGTGTATGGTACCCTCTAGTTTTAAATGGATTGTGGATGGTTTATCAACTCATGTAAATGAATATTATCTATTACATTGTATAGATTACCCCTTCAACTAGGTCCATATAGAGAATGTTTTTCTATGATTGATTCGAGGTCAGGCTACCATCACATTAGTGTGCTTTAATTTGACCAACCACATAAAATGTTCCATTGTAGTAATGGATTGTACAATTACCTGGCTATGAAAATTTTCCTTATAAACTCTCCATCACTTTTAATGGAATTGATGATTCTGGATTTCCTCTCATAATTTTATTCATTTATGGTAGTTTTGTTCATTATATATTATTGTATTCTAAAACCAAATATGAACATTCCACCCATCTTGAGATTTTTATCAATGCCCTAAAAGAGAATTATTTATTTTTTATTCTTTCCAAATTAAATTGTTGTATCAAAGGGGTTAAAATTTTTGGATCATACCTTTTTTGAGGTTGGTGTATCAATTGACCTAGAGAAGGTGAGCATCATGGTTTACTCAGATAACCACATGAATGTGTTTGATATATATATTTTATTGGGGATATCGAAATATTATAGGTTATTAACACAGGATATATGATGCCTTATAGTGCCTCTTATTAGATTGACTAAAAAATATTCAAATTGAAATTGTCCTTAGATTTTTAGACAAACTTTTAGAAGTTTACAGAAAGAATGACTTTTAAATCAATCTTGATTCTTATAGATCCAGGTAGTGGTTACACCATTTATTACTATGCTTATTGAATTAGGAGAGGACGAATTATGATGTAAGGTGATCATTTTGTTTTAATACCCTAAGGTTTTCTAAAAAAAAATTAAATGCATGAAAATATGTTTTAAGAAAATACTTATACCTAGCCTTTAAACATAATTTTGTAGTTTTTATGTTTTTAATTTCAAAAAACCATCATATAAAATTGTGATTAGTAAGTTATCTGGAGTCTAATGGAACGAACTAGTTTACTGGTGAATAGTAACCTAACCCTATGAATAGTAATATGACCATAATAAATAGTAAATTGTATTATTATTTATTTTATTATTGTTATAAGATAATGATATGTTGATTAATTTTTCATGTTATTAAGAAAAACGAGTTATATACTTGAAACTGTTATTTTTTTAATAAAATATGATTTTATTTTAAAATTAAATTAATATTATTTTAAAAAATTATTTTCTAAAAATGGAGTTCATTTTTGAATTCTACATGTCAAAAAATGGTTAGTGTTAATTTTTGGGAATTTTCTTGACCAGTTGAATTTTTGGTAAATAGTAAAAATACATTTTTGAGTTTCTATGTGTTTAATGACATCATTAATGATGTAATAATGATGTAATAATTCTGGTCGACCTGTGTACAATTAATTAAGATATGAGGTGTCCCAAGTGGATATTACCATGGTAAAATACCATGGGCAAGCCCATGTTTTTTGATATACCAATAATGAGGTGTCCCTTGGAAATTATTAAAATATTCCTTCACTTTTACTGTAAATACAAATTCAATCTTTCATTACATTCATTCCTAATTACTCCTCAATAAAGCTCTAGCCTTCTTTCATTCCTAATATTCCTCCCAAGGTTTCCTCAAGCCCCCATGTTTCTAAACATAATTTCTTAGGAGTTACCCTACAAGGACGATTAAACACTTTTGAAATAAGAACCCGAGCCAAGGGAATTGATAACCCAATTTCCAATCATTGGGTTAACCTTATACTTCTCCATTATTTTGTATTAATATTTTTGGTGTGATGAATTGTTTTTATATTTTTTTTAATATGTGTATTTATAGTGTATACATATATACATTCCTTTCTATAATTTCTCACTCTAATTATATTTTAAGATATATTACTTTTAAAATCTTTTTAAAACTCTATTTAATAAATTTCAAAAGGATTATTATATATATATATATGGAATGAGTGGTTTCTCCCAATTTCAAGATATTTTATTAACATGATATGTTCCTTGGACATTATTTATGTAGGGTTGAGCGCATTGTAGATCAATATATATTGGGTTGAGCACATTATAGCTCAATAAATGACGGGTGAGCCCCATTATATCTCTCCAATGCATTGGGTAGTATGGAAGTAGAATTTCACCAAATGGTTATTCCAGGTGTAAGGGTTATTTTAAGAGTGATATGTTTAATATTTCCCAAGGAAACAACCTTATGTCTTTTTGGATAGGATTTTTTTATTATGGGTTTTATTGGTTTCTATGTTTTAGATGACTAACAATTTATTTATTTATATAAATTCATGAGTTTTATAATCATTACTAGTTGTTAAACTTTTTTTTCAGAGTATATAAATATTTTCTAGAGAAAAAAGGAGATTTTATGTTTGATATAGAGTGTTTTAAAAGAAATCATATTTTCAATTTTAGTGTTTTAGATTCTGGAAAAATGGATACCGTTTTTATTCATATACTATTTGTAGGAATGTGGAATATTATGTATGTTAGATATCCTAATTCGTAAAAATTATAAACCAAAAAAGATCCTCATTTTTTAATAATGTATGTTCTTGTCTATAATTCAAGACTATGTAATATAATAAGGTCGGGTCTATATAGTTGATATAAAATGATGGTTTAGATAACATTAGGGGTTAAGATACTGTTAGAGGAATACAATAATGTATTTTTACTATATGGAAATTATAAATGATATATAATTTAATATTACCATGTTTCATCATCTAGGTTATGTTTGTGCATTATGATTTTCCACATTAGAAATAGGGTAGCAGAATTAGGAAGGCAGAAAAAGGCTGATGTATTTCCGAATATGCAACCTAAAATGGTGGGAATCGGAACCGAGTAGTTTGTAACAGTAATGGATCAGTTTACTCAAGAAATAAAGGGGGGTGGTATCCAGTCTAGAGAGGAACATTATATACCATGATGAAACATGTCTTTTGTGGATAATTGTTTGAGGCAACATCATCCAGCATTAGTGGAACCACAAATCCAGGGATAGCCGATGGAAGGATCAATTCCCTAGAAAACCTATTTTATGTCAGGGGATTTTCAAAACATCAAAAGTTAATACTATCCATTTATCGTTAGGAAGTTTAATATGATCAATGGTGGTCTCTAGTTAAGAAATTTTGAGAAATAGATGATCTTGAAAGTCTTTAATGAGATGATTTTAAAAGTGATTTTTTTGGAAAAATATTTTCCCAAAAATGTTCGACTCGGAATGAAGAAAAAATTAATGGAAGTGAAGTAGAAAAATTATGATTTGTGGAAGTATGTGAATCCAATTTTACAAGACTGGCAAGGTATGTACTATATTTTACTTGGAAATTTGAACGTAAAATTAACTAATTTTACTCCGGTTTGAAACCGTTTTCAAGAAGAGTTTTGGCCTCACGGGAGTCTAAAAGCTATGAGAAGCTTGTTCGTTGGGTTGAAAAAGATGAGATGGAGTTTTCTGAAACATATGTGCCTCATGATAACAAGAATAATAAGTGTTTAGGTTGGCACAAAATTTTTTAGAACTCATCGAAGAAGTTTGGTGGTAAGAAAATAAATTTCCCTTCTTCTGAAAAGTGTGGTAAAAGGCATCCTGGTGAATGCATTGTAAATTCGGGTAAATTCCAATAATGTGGAATATTTTGACACAAGTATCATGAGTGAGAGTAAAATTATTCGAAAATTAATGAGAAGCTGACAGGGATATTATTTAACTGTAAGGAATTGGGTCATTTTTCTAATGTTATTCTGATGCTAGTAACTCAAGCAAGGAATCGACAAGATTAGAAGTTGATGGGTGTGGTAAAATCATTTGAAACCTCTTCCTCAGATGTTCGACCATCAAATGCGGTGGTATCATGTACATTTCTTGTTTTTACAGATTTTTTAAATGTGTTGTTTGATTCATGGTCTACACATTCAATCATTTCCACAAAATATTCAGAAAAGATGGGAATTCAACCTCATGAAATGAAACCATATCTCATTGTAAAAACACCTAGAAAAATTATTGTGGAAAAAGGAAGTTATATTAATCTTTAAATCCTCATTTTTGGAAATAGTTTACCTGAAGACCATGTTACTTTGCCTCTAGAAGAGGTTGATGTTATTCTTGGTATGGACGAGCTTTCTTTTCAACATTTTTAGATATATTACAGATAAAAAGAAGTTGGTTTTACAATTTGTGTACAATAATGAAACCATACCTTTAATAACATATTAGGAAGCTATGAAACTGATAACAGATGGAAATGTAAGTTATCTTGCTCATATTTTTAAAGATAAGAGAACTATCCAGATTGATGACGTACAGGTGGTAAATGAATACCTGGATGTTTTCCCGATGATTTTCATGGTGTTATTTTTTATCGAGAGGTTGTGTTTACTATTGACTTAGTTCCTGATATTAATACAATTTCTAAACCCCCTTATCGAATAGCCCAAATGGATCTTCTGGAATTAAAACATATGGTTCAGGAATTAATAGATAATGGCCTCATCCAACCCAAAACATCACCATGGGGAACTCATGTCTTTTTTGTTAAGAAAAAGATGGTTCAATGAGGCATTTCATCAATTATATATCCTTGAATAAAATTAATGTTAAAAATAAGTATCATTTTTCTCATATGGATGATTTGTTTGATCATCTATAGGGATCAAAATATTTTTCAAAGGATGACCTGAGGTCAGGGTACCATCAGTTGAATGTAGAGGATGAATACATCCTGAATACTACATTTTGTACTAGATATAGTCATTTTTAATTTGTAGTTATTTCTTTTGCGTTAACTAATTCACCTTCTATATTGATGGATCTTATGAAAGGAATATTTCATGATATATTTGATTAGATAATGGTTGTGTTTATTGATGAAATTTTTCTATATTCTGGATGTAAATAGGATCCTAAAAAACATTTAAGGGTTGTTTTAGAAACCTAAAAAAATAGAAATTGTAAGGAAATTTCAGAAAGTTTGATTTTTGGTTGAAAAATATTTCTTTTCTTAGGAACATTATAAATAATCATAGAATAAAAGATGATCATTTCAAAACAAAATTGGTTGATGAATGTCCAAGGCCTACAAATGTTGCGAAGATTCGTAGTTTTCAAGGATTAGCAGGTTATTACAGACGATTTGTTAAAAAAATTGCATAGTTATCTATCCCGCTGTCTAAGTTAAAAATAAAGGGGGTAAATTTATTTGGATAGAAGAATGTGATGTTAGTATTTAAGAACTGAAGAAAATATTGGTGAATGCTCCAGTTTTGTCCATGCCTTCCTGAAATAGTGAGATTTTCATCTATAGTGATGCTTTATTAAAGGGACTTGGTTGTGTTGTGATGATGAATGATCAGGTAATTTTTTATTCTTCAAGACAACTAAAACCACATGAGTTAAATTATCTCACGCATGGTTTGGAATTGGTATTTGTGTTGTTTTCATCGAAAATTTGGAGGCACCATTTTTACGGAGTGAAATGTCGAATATATACTGACCATAAATTTATAAAGTATATATTCTCTCAGAATTAATTAAACATGAGATAGGGAAGATAGATTGATCTGATAAAGGGTTTTTATTGCATGATAAATTACTATCCGGGAAAATAAAAATATGTGGTGGATACCTTTAATAAAAAACAACATGCATCATTAACCATGTTATGTTTGGAACATGATCAATTGTTTAATGATTTACAGAATTTTGGATTATAAGTTATCGGTGCAGGGAATACATATGTTCTGTTTTATTTTTTAGTGTAGTCATCATTATCAGATACAATTAAGCAAGAATAGAAGGAATATTGTGAGCTACAAGAAAAAGGTAGAATTTTTTATAATGGATAAGCTGCCAGAATTTAACATTGGTAAAGAATATGTTTTAAGATTTAGAAAAATGTTGTGTACTCCTTGTTATTACAAATTAAAGATTTTTTTTTGTGAAGATCATATTTCTACATTTTCAATACACCCTAGAAGTACTAGGATTTTCCGAGACCTTAGAGAGTATTACTGGTGAGATGGAATGAAAAAGGAGATCATAGAATTTTTTGTTAAATGGTTGAAATGTCAACAAGTTAATAAAGCATGGTAGTTATTGAAGGGGTTTCTTCAGAGATTTCCAGTGACATAGGGAAAATTGGAGAATATATCCATGGACATCGTGGTGGGATTACATAATAATTCTCGATGTAATAATGAGATTTGTGTTATTGTTGATCGGCTGACAAAATCTGCTAATTTCCTTTCAATTAGAGAAACAATTTCATTGTATCATCATTCATGATTATACCTCAAAGTGAATTTCAGGTTACATGGAGTACCTATTTCCATTGTATCTGATCGGGATATCAGGTTAACTTCTAACTTTTAGATGGGTATTTAGAAGTCGTTCGACACAAAATTAAATTTCAGCACAACTCGTCATCCTCAATTAGATGGGCAATTATGACAAATGATTCAGAACTTGGAGGATATGTTTTAACCTTGTTCAAATGACTACTTGGGAAGCTGTGATTAACACTTTATTTAGTTGAGTTTTCTTATAATAATAGTTTACATTCAAGTATACAGATGTAATATTTTGATTCATTGTATGGGAAGCACTGTCGAACTAAATATTTTTGGGATGATGTCGGGGAAAGGAAGTTGATGGGACCAGAATTAGTAGAGGAAGTGGTAGAGAGGGTGAAATTGATCTAACAACACATGACGAAAACTAATAGGTGGTACAAAAGTTATACAGAAAATATAAGGATAAACATATCTTTCGAAGCAGGTGACCATGTTTTTCTTAAAATATCTCCTTGTAAAAGTGTGATGCATTTTGGTATCAAAGGAATGGTATGTCTATAATTCATCGGTCATTTTGACATCCTAGAGAAAGTTTGACCAGTTTCATATCAAGTATCATCTCCAATGATTTTTCACAATTAAATAACGTTTTTAATGTTCTGATGTTGAGAAAGTATGTGCCAGATTCAAATCATGTCTTGAGCCCAAAAGCAGTTCAGCATGAGTGGTACATTTCTTATGAAGAGAAACCAATTCAGATTCTTGATTGAAGGGAACATGTATTTTGGAATAAGGTAATCCAACAGGTAAAGGATTTGTGGATAAACCACATGGCTGAATAAGAAACATGGGAGTCTAAAATTGTAATGACGGAAAGGTACCCTCACTCGTTTAATTAGTAAATAAAATTGTAAAGACGCAATTTCAAGAAGGTGGGGAAAATGTAACACTATAAGGTTTTCTAAAAATAAATTGAAATGCATGAAACTATATTTTATGTTGATATTTATAACTATCTTTTAAACATAACTTTACAGCTTATATGTTATGAATTTCAAAAAACGTTTATATACAATTGTGATTAGAATGTTATCAAAGTCTAATGGAACCAACTTGTTTTTTGGTCAATATTAACCTGCCCTTATGAATTGTAATATTAATAGTAATATGACCCTAATTAATATTGAATTATATTATTATTTTGTATTCTGAAGTTAATATGATAATGATATGTCGATTAATTTTTAAAGGTATTAAAAAAAGAGGTATATACTTGAAACAGTTAATTTTTAATAAATCATGATTTTATTTAACAATTAAATTATTAATATTTATAAAATTATTTTTAAAAAATGGAGTTCATTTTTTAATTCTAAACATCGAAAAATGGTTATGTTGAATTTTTGGGATTTTATTTAAATAGTTGAATTTTCAATGAATAGTAAAAATATTGTTCTGAGTTTTCGTGTGTTTAATGACAACATTAAATATGTCATTAATGATGTAATAGATCTTTTAAGCTTTCATAAAGTTATTAAAGATATGAGGTGACCCATGTGACTAATACCATTGTCAAATATCATGGTAAAGCCCATGGTTTTGAAAATACCGCTAATGAGGTATCCCTAGGAAATTATTAAAATATTCCCTCACATTTGCTATAAATACCAACCCTTTACTTCATTCCATTCATTAAAAATTCCTCCTAAATGAAGCTCTAGCCTTCTTCCCTACCTAGTAGACCTCCCAAGGTTTCCTCAAGCCCCCAAGGTCCCAAACTTCACGTATTAAGAGTTACTCTACAATGAGGTTTAAACACTATTGATGTAAGAGGAATCTGATGTAAGAGAATTCTTAAACCAATTTCCAATCATTGGGTTAACCTTCTACTTATCTATTATGTGGTATTATTTTTTTTGATGAATGTTTTTGTATTATGCTTCATTATTTGTTTCTATAGTGTATACACATATCAAATCCATTCAATTTTTTCTAACTCTAATTATATTTTAAGACTTTCCTTTTAAAATACTTTCAAACTCTCTTTAATAAATTTAAAAAGGAATTATATATATATATGGAATGTGTGGTCTATCCTGATTTCAAGATATTTTTTTACCATTATATGTTCCTTGGAAATTATTTATGTTGGGTTGAGCCTATTATATCTCAATACATATTGGGTTAAGCCCATTATAGCTCAACAAATAACGGGTGATCCCCATTATAGCTCTCAAATGCATTGGGTACTCCAGAGGTGGAATTTGACTAAATGTTTATTTGATGTGTAAGGGTGATTGTAAGAGTGATGTGGTAAATATGTCCCAAGGAAATTACATGATGTCTCTATGAATATTCATTTTTTTAATATGGGTTTTATTGGATTCTATGTTATCACTGGACTAACTATATATTTCTTTATATCTCATACTGAGTTTTATACCCATTCCATGTTTTTGAAAAGTTTTTTAAGATATTCGTATTGGAAAGAGAAATAAGGGAGTTGTGATGTTTGATATGGATTGTTGTCAAGGAAATCATGTTTTATGTTCTAATGTTATATATTTTGAAAAAATGGATACCATTTTTAGTAGTATCCTCTAGGTATGAATGTGTTATATTATGTATGTAACACATCATAAATCATTAAAACTATAAAACTGAAAATATACTCATTGTGTAATAATGTATGTTCTTGTCAAAAATTCAAGACTATTTAATGTATTAAAGATGGGTCCATATAGTTTTAGTGTAGGAGACCTACAAGCTAATACCTCCCTTAGAGAAATACCCAACAAATAACCTCAAGTTAGTAGTCCTGGTTTGTGATTCATAATTTTAGAGGAATTATATTTTGGGAGTGTGGGACATCATTTAAAAAAATCATACAAGTATCAAATATATATCCACACAATGAGACCTGAATATAAGGCAGTAATGGTTGATAGAGTACCGGTAGTAATTTGACCTTGAGCTTTCTTATATAGCCATGAAGGTTAATGTAATAGCTAACTCCCTAAACCAAAAGCCTCATAAAAAATCTATATGAGAGGTTAAAAATATGTTTTAGTTGATGGATTCTTTCTTAATATGACACTATGCGATTAGTATTAGTATTAAAAACATGATTGAACTTTTCTATTAGAGACTTCCTCCCTTCTGGAATGGTTGAAGATGAGGTATCTATTAGATCTCGTTGGCCTCATTCAACAGGAGAGGACCTCATGGGAGAACTAGTCACCTGAATCAGTTTTCGATGAAAAATATATCCTACAATTCTATAGATGTATCAGCATTCCCTCAACCATATATGAGGAGATAATATAGTAATATAATTACTCAATTTTGTTAGTTCACCCTATTCTTAGCAATATGTACTATGCCATTCATCGCTAATATTTGATTCCATGTGTGAACATGAAAATTTTTGGTTTCATTATGTGGAATTGCACCTGTCATCATGTGAAGGTAGAGCATGATCAACCTGATGGACATCTACAATGTCAATTTAGTCCTGAGTGAAAAATTTAATGACATCACTGCGGATTTTATGGCAGGGTTACTAGGATTCCCATGAGATAATGATGCATTATGGGTGATCATCGATAGGTTGACCAAGTTCACAGATTTTTAGTGATCCAGAATGTCATATCAGTTGTTCATCTTTAGAATCTTTATATATAGAATATTTTTCACCTTCATTGTGTTTATTGTTCAATCAAAATGGGCCTAGAGACCTGGTTTACATCTCAATTTTGGAAGGACTACAGAATGAACTTGGTTTAATGCTGCTCTAGTGTACAACATATCACCCTCTTCTGAACTCGATGTCTGAGTGGATAATTCAGGTGTAAGAGGACATGATATATGGATATAACCTTGATTTTGGAGGTTCACGTGAAAAATACATACCTTATGTCATGTTTTCCAATAAAAAATTATTTTGGGTACTTATTTAGATGGACTTATATGAGGACCTTTATAGATGGTCTTACTAATAACATATGATTTTAAATAAATCAATTATCTATGTTGTTATCTGTTTGAGTATGTGTCTCATCCAAAGGAAATATCTTGGGTAATTTAGAAGGAAAACTGACATGCATGGGTAGCACAAGACTAGTGTAACCCATGTCACTGAACTGTGCAGGTCACCCTCTACACAAGGGATGCAATAGGTTTTGTCTGCAACCATGCGAGGATGGCCACACACCCATGAGACATATCTAAAAAACATGATCGTGGCATTTCTCATGTCTTCATTATGGTGAGAAAGATCATGATTTTAGCTAGTGTGAGTGGCCTCTTAGGGTAGTGGTTTTCATATGATTGGAAGACGATTTCAAACACCATGCAACTAAACTGTGAGATACCTTTTTTGAGCAAGATTTTACATTTTAACCCCTAAAATTTTTGCATTACTTTTTCCTTTATTCATCATTTTTCTTCTTCAATAGTCACACCAATATCTCTTAATACTCCATGTTAGCATTTTGGATATCAGCCCTTTACAAGCTCCATTTTTATCACTATTGGGTGCATTGGATTCCTCACAATAATCTCTCTACTCATATTCCTTCATTTATTTTTTTCTCTTATCCTCTATATTGATACATTGGTGAGACCAAATTTTCCCATATTCTATGCCATTTGATTATTCCTCTAATATCTCCCATTTTAGTTTGATTCAAGGGCCATCAATGGACAAGGAGTGCACTACGAACCTAATGTGGATGGTCTAGCTTATTTCCATACTCATGCTTAATTTCATTTGTATTATGCACCATTATTAATTTTACCATAATTCTCAAAAGAAATATCTTAAATGATAAATAAATTAATTTAAATGGTTACTCCTTCAATTTAAGGTCTTAGATAATTTCAAACCAGTACTATAGGATGATATCTGCTACATGGGTCTCTCCAATGGTTGTTCCTTCCCCTTATGAACAAATTTCCCTATACAAAAATATTGTTAAACCATCCTTGAGGGGTGTAGTTTAATGTAATTTATGATTGGAATTAATAAATAAATTAAGAAATTTTTTGGATATGAGTTAGGCCTAATTCCCTATGTATTGTTGAATTGATTGAACTAAATGATTTGGACTATATAATTTAAATAGTTATATGTGAAATGACATGAAAAATATATGAAATGTGATATTTAATAAATAACTCATATTTATATTGATAAATTAACATGGGTCCTTATATGATTCCATGTAAGGGGTCTTTGATATTTTTTATTTAATCTTTTAAATGAATTTTATACAAGCCGGGAGAGAGAATATGTATTACTGGGATGAGGTCTCCATGATTTTAACTTACCTCTATATGAGAGATAGAGTTTACGAAAGGGAGAAACCATGGATGGGATCAATAGCTAGATGATAATACTAGGTCATGTGTGATACTCTATATCTTCCATTAGATACTAGGTATGGGCTCAGAGGGTGGACTACACTCCATGCTGAGAGTGATACGTGGGATTGATTTTAATAATTATTTTGGAAGTACTCTTATAGTATCAAACTATTATAGTCCCATGGAGTGAAACATGGGATAAATTCTAGATCACCATATTCCAGCTTAGTGTGCCTCCTTTAATATTCGAAAGATTCATTTTTAATTAATGAATACGAATGTTTAGATGAAATTATAATGATGAATCTACCATTCCAAAGTGAATTATTTTGGGTGGTCTATCTTTTAATACACTATATATGATCATCCTTGCATGAAATATATCATTATATCACAGGAAAACTTAGTAAAAAGACATATATCATATCTAATATATGGTAGAGTTTGTTGTGTATCCCATGATGAAAATAGATAGATGTATTTGTTTATATATTTATTACCTTGAAATTACTATTTTTACTGGAACACTTCAAATTTTATTAGAATTGAGTGTATTTATCTAGAAACTTTTTTTGCTGGACTACTATGTATATCTCACACTATTATTGGGAAACCTTTCGTACCTAATATGAATTCATGATTGTAGTTGTAGATAAAAGAGAAGTGTCCTACTTATAATGTTTGATTATAAGTTATTGGATAGATTAATAGATCCTATTATTGGGCCTATGATCAATATTCTAGTAAATGAAGAATTTTTTACCTTTTTTATATATTTTTACACTGTTGTATATTCTTTCCTCCTCTGTACCCCATCTACCATATTTTTTTATAACTACATGATCATCATAACTTTTTTATCTATTATTGATTTAGAATAATCATTTGTATTATTCATGTATGTTCACTACTTAGTAATCATCTGTATCTTATCCTTATCCATTTCAAAAGGTCATCTATTTTGATTACCAATGTGCTACACTCTGAATAGTGAGGGGATATTCTCTCCAAATAGAAACCCTAGGCCCTCTCTATTAGTCAGAAGCCTCGAGCATACTAGGAGGAACACATGAGGTCCTATGGATGGTTGTATTGGGGAAAAACATAGTGGATTTTGGGGCTAGAGGCTAGAGAATGACCATTTATTTCATTATAAAAATATTAATAATAAATAATACAAGTAAAAAACTGATATTTTAAAATAACACATATTGATTTGGAATCATTTTAATCATAACCACTTGGAAATACATAACATAAATTGAATAATTAATTACCATGAATATAATGTGATTAAAAAATTTACATATGAAAGGGGTAGTATATAAACAACCTTAAAAAAAGTGGTGAATATCGCATATGTGTTAGAGAAAAAATAGTTATATGAGAAACACATACCTCACATCTTCATAGTTTTGTAAGTTATTTTCACCTCATTTATAATAAATTTACATTTCCAATTTATATATACCATAATCATATTCACACTTATAAAAACATAAAAGGTTTACATGGAATGTCATATCACCCATTCATTTAAAATATTTTGTTGCCACAAATATAGTAGTTCATACATATACAGGAACACTATATTCAATTTTTTAACAATGAAATGAAGGTGATAAGGATAAATAAAACATGTCTCTCCATTATAATAATAATACAGTAATATCATTAATATTAAATATATAAATCAGTATGACTATCCAAGATATGTGGTGAGGAAAATTAATAACCATTCTACCTGGAGGTGGTAGTCGACACATATAAATGAGTGATAAATTCATTTCCCATTTTTTGAAATGGAAGTTGAAAATTCAGCAACCTAATCCTTGTACACATATTATTATATGATTTTTAATATAAATATAATATACAAACAAGAAAAATATTGGTAGGTATTGTTTGTTAGGTAGTCTACATTCATAATACAAAAAAATTAGAAAAAAGTAATATATTTTTAATTTAACCTATATGATAACCTCCAAAATACATTTCAGATTCTAAAATATCATGTGGTAACTAGGTGAATACATTAAAAATTAAGTGACTAATAAATCCTTGTAATGTAATAAATATGATGAACTAGAATATCATATTAATTAAAATACATATAATGATATCATAAAAGATAATGATCAATAATTATCTTACGGTATAATGATATAAAGAATATGGTATTACAATATCAAGGATATATATATATGAATGTGGAAACAACATAAAATTTTATATATTCATAAGTAATGTATTACTGATAAGAAAACATAACAAGGTTGATAGATTCCCTTGATAGATATGTTTACACTCTAATCCAACACATATCATCTCATTATACATAAATATTACCCAATTAATTCGATAGATATATAAGTGAGTTCATAAAATAATTTACATCCATATGTGTTCTACATAAAAATATTAAATTTGAGGAAAGACCATTTGGTTTTCCCATGGAAACTACCCATGGATAACCATGTATTACTATAAAACCAGATGATATATTATAAATGATTATTCAAATGGATGGAATGAAAAAAATGTGATGTTCATAAGTGATAAATAGTCATACTCCGTGGCAAATGATTTCAATGTGATTTGTAGGAATTTCAATGAGTAGAGAAATAACATTGGAAATTTACATGTTAAGAAGTGTTTCAGGGAGATGTATACATATTTTTTGAAGAAGGTAAAGAGAATATTAAACATCATAAATATATAAATAAACTAAAAATATTTTTACATACTCAAATGAATAATTTTTTGGTACATGTAATGTTTAAAGAAATTACTGAGTGTCACCTCAAATGGGGTTATAAACAGAAAATTTCTCTTTATTCTTGTCTGAATAACAATGGAAATAGAGAATCAATCCATTAAAATTTGTATATTATCATAAAATAAAGGTTAATTAAAATAGGTATATATAATTTTGAAATATATATTTAACATAGTAAAATTATATAATAATAATATTAATTGAATTTTATCTAAATGGGGAAAATATAACCTAAATAAAAAAAGTTTGCTAAAGATTTTCCATACCCTTGATATTGAATAATCTAGAAAGTTTACATAATGGTCTAGATATTCTAATTATATTCAAAAATTACATAATTTATAAACAATTCCATCCATTTTTTATTTATTATAAATATATTATGATTAGTTACAACCATTTCATGGAGATATCATCTGTATTTTTTATGTTTAGAAGGAATTTCATTCATAGTTTTGTGATCAGAACACTTGTGGATAATTATTGATTTTCATGAAAAATAGGGAAAAACTATTAAAGTGAAATGAAATTATATTTATTTCCTTCCATAACAGAAAATAATCCCAAAAATCTATTGATGTTTTGACAATGGGATGATTCATTATATAAAATGGAATCATAATATGGTTTCATCATTTATGTGGTTTTACTTAAAATCATGTAATATATTAATTTCTTTTTTTATTATTTATATATTGATTTATTAATATTATAAAAATATATATATACATATTTGGGTGATTTTTAACCCTTATATTTGAATTTAGACATACCATGAGGGTGTTAATGGACTATAAAGAACTTACCATAAATGGAAGTGCTGAACCGAGTTAATAAAAATGATTTTTTCATTTTTATAATATTATAAGAGAATGAAGGTATATTAAAAAGTAATAATAGAAATTATATATATTAGAAATTTTATTGTTATCATAAAATCAGGTATAAATACGGATTCAGTAGGTAGGTGGATGAAAGAAATATTAAATGTTTGGTTGAGAGTGTTACATTATCCTTTAGATATATCCAATTTGTAATCCACTTAATGAACCTTGGGATTAGTAATCCATTGGATAAAAATTATATATGGATGTGAGGAGTGAGAGGATGTGAGATTTTGGTAGAGTTTTGGTATGATCTAAGGATTAGATTGTGTGAGGATAAAGGGTCTTGAGGGGAGGTATTTATTATAAGATGATAGGGGTTTATTAAATATTATATTCATTAGTTTGTTATATTTCTTCTAGATAACCAATAGTTTTGAATATTTTAACTATATATAGTAAATGATGAATTTGATATCATACTAATTATTTCCTACATTACAAGTTATGAAATTAATCATGTTTTTACCTTTTGTTTTTCAATATCATTTTTATCATATATAACTATTCTGAAAAAATAATCAATTTTAAAAAAATATTAAACATTCATCACCACTATATTTCTTGGTGTATAAATAAAAAAAACATTCCCCGAAAATAATATTATAATCATGAGAAAGTTAATTTTTATATAACATTTCCATTTTTTGAAAAATAAATTTTCTAATATTAAGATAAATTTTAAAATACATTGAGAAATTTATTATAGTATCATAACAGTATAAAATAATTAATACTAAACTAAATATTTATTTTAAAATATATTTTTAATAAATTAAATTTAGAATAAATTTTTGTATTTTTTAGAAAAATAAAAAATATATATATATCTATTTTATGAATATATAAAACATGTTAAAAAATATAAATGTTTAGATTGGATAATGTTAATAATGAAAATGGATTTGTAATTCTCAACAAAACACTTCACGCACATAAATATTTTATTGTTTGAAATTTAGAAATAATTATTTTGGATTAGATATTATAGGTATTACCATCGACCATTGTATTGAAACCTACATAGAATATCTATATGTATAATGGTGAATGAAATTATTTATATTTTTTTCAGAATTCTGTTCCCTCTAATTCTAGTCTTTATGTTATATTTTTATTTAAAATTTTCATCATCATTATTATAGTAATATTTTATGTACATTTCATCATTGATACATATCACCTATGATAGATCATTTATTTTAATTTTCAAAATTCGTCATGGTTTCAGTTGACAGTTGATCAATTTCATAAAAAATTTGTTAACATGATCACTTTTTTGGAATGGGACATCTTAATTATTCTATCATCACTTTCTGATAATTCTAACATGAAAATATTTTTTTAAATGTTTCTTTAAACACTATTTTTTTACGTACTCTTCATGTGTGAATCAACACTACTCATATTATGATCTATATAAACAGGTGTGTCATATTTTCTTTATAAATTTACTCATCCAATTGATAATATTTTAAAATAATATATGATAATATTAATCATTTAATGTGATAAAAGTAATGATATCCTAAATATCATAAATGAATCGTGACAATGAATATTAAAATTAATTTCTTAAATTGAGTATAAAAGATTAACATCTGATATAATTTATATCTATAAAAAATTATTCATAAATTAAATGATTGAAAAAATTCCCTTTAAAGTGGATTGATAATGAACATATCTACTTTTCATATGTCAAAGTATTGAAGTAAGTTTTTTAAATCATGTCAGAAAAATGATGGTGGCATAATAAATTCAATCATTTATTATCTCTTTGTACACATAGAAGTTATAAAACATTATTATGATGTTAAAATAATCATTATGAAAATGATATTAATTTATTAATACACATACACTAAATTATGGTGAAAATATTTTATTTATTATTAATGATAATTCCATTAAGTCAATATAATGAAAAAAAATTATTTTGTTCTTTCATCATTGTGACGTATTTTTTTATAAAGTAAATATATTATTACTACAATGAAAATTAGTTTGATGGAATAAAAATTTAATGAGTTCAATGAATCATAAAAATGAATTTATCATAATGAAAAGATGAAGGATGATATGAAAATAGTGTCATTCAAATTATATTAAAATATATCCTCATTTATCAAGTACATCCCTTTTAGAAGAAATATCAAATGTTGAATTTGTCATTTTTCATGTTCTTAGGGAAAATTAATAACATCTCATGAAATTCAATTGATATTATCCCATAATGAAAATATTAGGCTTCTTATAGTTCATAAATGAATTTACTGGATTATATTGTTTTCCTAATATAGTATATTTTATGAAAATTATTTTAATACCATAATTGGTTAAACAATGCGCATCATCCTTAAAATAACTTGAAATGTATTAATTCCATGATGTAAATCGAGTTTTAATTAATCAATTTAATAGCTTTATTAGAATAAAATTAGTTAGGAAAAATTTTACATAATTTTTCATAATTGTTCATAGAACATTGTAATGAATATTTAAGAGTTGATTAATTCTGATAAAATTATTTCTTCATAATTTTGTAATTTGAATATTTTTATAAAAATAATTTTTGAATTATTATTTTTGATGGTGATGAGTTGTGTGTTATGAATCTAGAACATCATTCTTGATTTTTTCTCATTTCCACGTTCAAGAATTTCAAAATATATAAGTTGTATGCTCTGAGGTATATTTATTTAAAAACAAAATTTGTTCTAGAACTTCCATAATATACAATAATCCTCTTTGTGACGGGCCAAACACATTTTGAATATATTATGAATTCAAAAACTGTCAATAGTTGGAATTTAAAAAAAAATAAGATTACATACAATGGAGGATCCAAAAAATTCATACTTACATATCATTAATAAAAAAGGATATAAATATTATTTTGATCAAAAAAATTGAAATAACTCATATACGAGTTATTATATTATCATGCTTCTATATTTAGGAGTTGAAAAAATTATGCAATATCTCCAAAAGCATACACATATTCGATTATGGTTGTTAAAATTATTAATTGTTTTTTATATAAGAAGTATCTAAGAGATATGTAAATGTTATTATTCAAATAAAATATCCTAAAAAAGACATTAGATAATAGATATACATTGATATGTAACAATAATTCATAAAATGTTATTATAAATAATTTGTTATGTAAATTCTAATAAATAATGGTATAACATTTTTAATGATCTTGACAATTTAAATATATTCCATGGTGGTTTAGACCATCTTGGATCAATTATAATGAATGGTAGTAATTCATATATATGTGGTCATAATATTTTTGATAACATATTAGACATATAGTTGGTGTTGAAAGGTAAATTTATTTAATTGATGTATGTCTACTATGTTATAAAATATCTTTCATCTCAGGTTATCATGAATTACCTCATTAAAATAATTTACCAAGAGTTACAAATTATTAATTTAACTATTATTGAGATAAATAATTTATATATTTCAAATCTATTTTAGAAGTGAATTTCTCTCTCTATATCTCTCTCTCACAGATATATATATATATACGAATATTAATTTATAATTATATATTTTAACAACATCCATTAGTATATGATCCATTTAAATTATATAAGAGAGATGCCTCTACTAAATGGTCATGTGTGTTTTTAGATACTTGTGAAAATTAATTTAATACTATTTAGGGTGACTAAAATAAATATTTAAAACCACATAATACTTACAAAATGGTCTCTCAAAGCCATTGACAATATGATCTGAACATTTACAGGAATGTATTGTGTTAAAAATTAATAGCCAAAATGTACAAACTAGAAGTTTTGTTGAAGTAATTATATAAAATCATGCTCATCATGATAATAAAAAATTAATACTTTTCTCCATGATGATGAAAATGAACATATCAAAAAAATTATTTTTTTAAGATATTCTCTCTGAATATACACTATAATTAAAAACAATATCTGATCTCTTTATATCCTATTTATAATATATTTAAATTTTTAAAAACATCCCAAAATAACTAAGGAAAATGGATTGTGATATATGTATACGTGAAAATAAATGTAAAAATTTATGAAAGTAATGTATTACATATTCAACATATATTGTTTTAGATTGATTATCCATATTACAAAGGTAATTGAACATTGATAAGATAATTATAAAATATATTATTCCATATAAATTAGGATATTTGTATTTTGTAAAACCAATGTTTTCCATTCTTATCTATATAATATCTATGAATCCAAGAAGGGTTCAAAATTATGAAGAATAATGTCACGACCTGTCCTCGGGACCAGTGCCATGACTACCCCAAGCCTGCCTCCCATAGGACAGGGGCTGGCGACTAGAACCAAGGTGTAAATCCCGACAAAAGGGGAAGGCATTACATTTATAAAGTAAAAAAACACTACAGAGTAAGTAGGTAGACGTAAATACTACGTAAAACTGGATACAAAATTAGTGCGTAAAAGTAAGTGGGACTGAATACAAACCCAAACTGAAAGTAAAGTACAACTGGAAAGAAATTACAACAACTGAATGTAAAGTAGCAACATCGATCCATCCACTGGAAGTCCCACCTGATGGGTGGGTATAGATAGCCTCTTCAGCTCCTTGGGTCTGGCCGTCCGCTCCGTGTACGTCCCGCCCAGTGGTCCACCTCCAGGTACCGACTTGCTCCACAACCGTCAACCACGATCAGTGATGTCCGTCATCTGCATCCAGCACAACGTAGTGCGGGCATAACCCGTGCAGGGATGAGTATACGCTACTCAGTAGGGACCCTGATACCCCCCGAAGGTCTCCCAGAATCCACAAAGGGTAATCCACAAAGGAAATATACAATCACGAAGTAACATCCAACACTACTTAGGTATATGCCCATACATATACCTAAGTCATCAATTCAAGTTTGGCTCCAACATCCGAGCCCAAGTTCTATCACGTCTACATAAGAGTACAACCCAAACACATAGGATAGTAAGTCTATCATATCGAAGATATTGATTGAAGTCAAGACTCAGCTCACATAGGTATACTTCTTCGTAAGGTGATAGAGATGATCAGATATAACCAAAGATTCATCTATGCTAGGAACCACGTAGGATACTAAACCAGCCAAGATGCCGACTCCTCAAAGGATTTCAGTGAATTCTTCATTACCGTTAAACCCACAGAGGATTTTAGTACGGTCTTGATAACTGTCGAACCCACATAAGATTTCAGTGTAGTCCTCATCACTATCGAACCCACGGAGGATTTCAGTACGGTCTTCATCGCTGTCGAACCCACATAAGATTTCAGTATAGTCTACATCATTGTCGAACCCATTGAGGATTTTGGTACGGTCCTAATCGCTGCCGAACCCACATAATATTTTACTGCAGTCTTCATCATCGTAGAACCCACATAGGATTTCATTACGGTCTTCATCGTTGCCAAACACACATAGGATTTCAGTGCAGTTTCCACAGTCGTAGTCGCAACCAGCTCTAGGGTTCCCACACACAGCATGCTCATTTTCGGGAGGGTCTGCCCCATTAGCCAAAGGTTGATACATCAACTGATACGTAGTCTGGAGTCGATGAATCACAAATTTCCGTATCGACAAGAGGAACTCAACGTGACAAAAGGTGCGTCAATCGGACGCCCGGTATGAGAGTTATTGGCTTTTTCGTTCCAGGGACCCGGTTGGTTTTTATGTCAAAACCAACCAGACCGCACTCCAACTGTGTCCAAACCTCGAGTGGAGTAAGCCAAAAGATCCGTCTCACTATGAGGAAACCATGAAAGTCAACGACACTTCAATCGGACGTCCGGAGCTCAAGTTATAAGCGTTTCCGCTCCGAGGGCCCAATTGGATTCTTGTTCGAACCATCCCGGCTGTACCCAAAGTTCTCTGAAACCTTAAGTTTAATATACTGAAAATATAGTCTCATTCCAAGAATCTCATTACAACTAATGGTGCGTAGATCGGAGGTTCGTAGCCCATGTTATGGGCATTTAAAAGAACCTGTCCTGGAAAAGGGGGTTTTGGGCCTGGACCGACCCGGCCCAAGACCCCCTGAGTCGGCCTGAACCGGGTCCGAGTCCGGCCCATTAGGGCGCGGCCGGGCCCGGTGGGTGCGGCCCGGCCCGGTTGGCCGGGCGCAGACCGGGGCCGGTGGCCTGGCGCGCTCGCACGGCCCGCATGGTCAGCTCGGCCAGTGGCGAGCTGAGCGGAACAGGGGGGGCGCTGCCCCCTGATTGATAAACCGCGGCCCCAACGTGGGGGGGCGTTCCTTTGGCCAGCCGGGGGTTATGACCCCCGGTTTCTTGGATTCCGGCCAGCCCGGTCCGGCCGGTGCTACTACCGCAGTACCACCGGGGTCCCGTCCCTCCGAGGTGCCGGCGGCTAGCAGTTCCGTTCACCCCGCCTTGCACCTCCGCGGCTTCGAGCCGCGGCCGTGTTCGACCGGCACGACGCGACGGTGCCGCTCCCCTCTGACGTGGCCCCATTCCGGCCGCGGTGTCTTCTTGGTTCTCTGGTGCAGTGCGACGGCGCCGCTCCGCTTCGCTGCGGCCCGACTCTGGCCGCAGGTTCGTTTGGCCTCAACGGCGCGACACGACGGCGCCACACATCTTGGCCACATTTCTCCATGTTTCCGCACAGTGCCGTTGCACCGCGCCGCCTTCTTTTGAACCGCAACAAACACAATCATGAAAGGGGGAGGAGGGTCAGTCGTGTTTGTGTGGTCCAACCTCCTTCCATTATTACGATAACAGGCAGCCCAAAAATAAAAGATGATGAACTGCAAAGGAATAATTCACGGGATAAAACAAATAACCCCTACCTCAAGCGTTGTTGAACGAATGTTTGTTGCGGGGATGGGACATCGCGGATGACGGTGTCACGGAAGAAGGACCGTAGGCATCGCGGTACACGGCGTCGAGTCGTCGATCTCTGAGGAACTAGCGTTCTTCGTCTTCTTCCATCGAAGGCCAACATTATTCATCTTTCTTCGCGTTCTGCAACGAAGAAGATGAAGATTCTAAGGCTTTGAGAAATTCCTCTCCCAATCCCTCTCGCACAACGAAACAACAATAAAAAAATAAGGCGTTTCCATATTTTATTACTCATTCCAACTATTTTTGAAATACAAAATTAAATCACGATTGAATTATCGAGCGTTGACCAATTAATGAGGCGTTTAATAATCCAATTAAATTTCGAGAGTTGACTTGTCATTAAAGAGGGGGGTGCGGGTGAGTTACCAGTTAAATGCACGTGGGAGGTAAAAGGAAATAAAGGGGGTGGGGCCCGTGTGGGCCCCACCTCACTAATATCCTTCCTAGCAGTTAGGATATCAGTGGGTCCCACTCCAACCACCATGGCTAGGTTAACACTACTAAGAATAAAAATAAAATCCGTTGCACAATATTTTATTTTATTCTTTAGTTAACCCAAATAATTAATAACCTCACCCAAGCAAATGCAACTCCGGAAAAGGTCTTCATAAGAAATTACCGGCGCTGCAATTCCATCGGTGCCTTAAGAATTTGATTCTGAGCACCGGTCCAAAATTTAGGAAAACATGCTCATTCATTCACAGAACATACCCGAGCTAAACTTTGGAAAATGATTCCAGGTACACTGGGACTTGGAATCAGGTGCCGACAGAAACATCGTTCTTGTAAAATCCCAATGAAAATTAAGAAAAAAATTTCCCTTGAATGTTACGGGTCTTTACATTACTCCCACATCAGGGCATTACGTCCCTGTAAAGATACATCATAAACTTGGGGAACAAATGTGTGTACTGTGCACGTATCTGAGCCTCCCTCTCCCAAGTGCTCTTCTGGAGGTTCCCGTGCTGCCATTTGATGGGTACTAGAGATATCAACCATCTACGTTGGACCCGCTCCTGTCGATCCTTGATATCCACTGGGACCTCCGCAAAAGTTGCCCCATCATCAACGTCCATCTCCCCATGGTCGATGATATGCATCGGGTCGTGCACGTATCTCCTCACCTGAGATATGTGGAAGACGTCATGCACCCGGTGAAACTGAGGTGGTAGAGCCAAGTGGTGTGCCACCTCGCCTACCCTGCTAAGGACCTGGAATGGTCCGATGAAGCGCGGAGGAAGCTTTCCACCTCAGCCAAATCTTCGTAATCCCTGTCGAGGTGAGACCCGCAAGAAAACGTGGTCTCCATCCTCGAACTCTAGTGGCCTCTGCCTCCTGTCACCATTAGAATTCTGTCGTCTCTGAGCTATCCTCATCCGCTCCTGGATGACCCAGACCTTCTTTGTCGTGGCCTAGACCATCTCCACTCCCACAAGTGCTGACTCCCCAGGGTCTGTCCAGCACAGAGGTGATCTGCAAGGTCATCCAAACAATGCCTCGTATAGTTCCATCCCGATGGTTGAGTGGTAGCTATTATTGTACGCAAACTCCACCAAGGGTAGGTGGTCCTCCGAGCTGCGACCAAAGTCAAGGACACATGCGTGGAGCATGTCATCGAGAGTCTGAATGGTCCTCTCTATGTGACCATACGTCTGAGGGTGAAAGGAGGAGCTCAGACATATCTGCGTCCCGAATGCCTCCTGCAACCCCTTCCAAAGCCGGGAAGTAATGCGAACATCTTGATCGGAGATGATAGATGATGTCACACCATGAATCCGTACAATCTCTTGAACGTAGAGATGTCCCAAGCTCTCTACTAAGTGCTGCTCTGTGATGGGTAAGAAGTGAGCTGGTCGACAATCACCCAAATGGAGTCGTGACCTCTGGATGTACGTGGATGTCCAGTCACGAAATCCATAGATATCCCATAGCACTTCTACTACGGGACCTACAAGGGATATACCGAGCCTGCTGGTACCTGGTGCTCTGCCTGCACCTGCTGGCAGGTGAGGCATCGAGAAATGAACTCCGCCACAGCCTTCTTTATAGTCGGCCACCAGTGCTGTCTTCTGAGATCCCGGTACATCTTCACCACTCCTAGATGTACCAATAAAGTGGAAGTGTGAAAATATATCACCACCTACTCCTATAAAGAAACGGGTACCATGGTACATCCTGTGAAAATGACGTCATGCTCTCCTCATATTGAGAATCCATCAGGTTCCTGTCTTGAGGATATCTGTGCACGCTGCGTCTCACAGTCAGCATCCCCACGTTGTGCCTCTTTGAGCCACTACAGTAGTGGAGGAGTGAATGTGAGTGATTGAAGAAAGGTTTCTCCATCTCTATCCATGAAGGATATTTGAAAAGTGGCTAGCTACTTCGTCACCTCCCCGAGTAGCTGAATTCTCGTCCTCCTACTGAGAGAATCAGCTACTACGTTCCCCTTTCCAGTAGTATAGACTATCTCAATGTCATAGTCCTGGAGGAACTAGAGCCATCGTCACTGTCTCAGATTCAGGTCCTTATATTAGAAGATATACCAGGGACTCTGGTGGTCAGAGTAGACTGTAAAGCACTCGCCCATCAGATAGTGTTGCCACATATTCAGAGCAAAGAACACTGCTACTAACTCCAGGTCATGGGTAGCGTAGTTTTTCTCATGTTGCGTCAACTAACGTGATCCATAGGAGATCACTGCCCGCTCCTACATCAGGAAACATCCGAGTCCTATCTCTGATTCATCATAGTAGACTACGTACCCTACTCCCTCCTCTGGTAGACTCAAGATAGGCACACTGGTCAATATCTGTCTCAGCTCCTGGAAGCTATGCTAACATCTGTCTGACCACACGAAGGGTTTCTCCTTCTTCTTGAAAGCTGATAGTGGTGCCACAACTCTAGAAAAGTCTGGCACAAATCTCTAGTAGTACCCAGCTATCCCCAAGAAACTCTGCACCTCTTTCACACTCCTGGGTGGATCCCAAGCAAGCAATGCCTCAATCTTCACAGGATCCACCGCAACTCCCGCCTCAGAGATGACATGTCCCAAGAAGTGCACCTCACATAACCAGAACTGATACTTCGAGAGCTTTCCATAAATATGGTGCTCTCGGAGTGTGTCTAGTACAACCCGCAAGTGGTAGGAGTGATCCTCCTCAGTGTTCGAGTATATCAATATGTCGTCGATGAATACCACGACAAATAGATCGAGGTATGGCTGAATGATCCTGTTCATTAGACTCATTAACACTGATGGAGCATTGGTTACGCCGAAAGGCATAACCATGAAATCATAGATTCCATACCGACATCTGAAGGTCGTCTTCTGCACGTCCTCGTCTCGAACTCTGAGCTGATGGTAGCCTGATCTAAGGTCTATCTTTGAGAACCACCGTGCTCCCTTGAGCTCATCGAAGTGGTCTTCAATCCTTAGTAGCAGATAATTGTTCCTCACAGTCACCTAGTTCAGGCGATGATAGTCGACACAAAGTCGCAAGCTCCCGTACACCTTCTTGGTGAACAATATCATGGAAGCTCAGGGTGAAATACTGGGTCGGATGAATCCATTTCCATACAAGTCCTCCAACTACACACGTAGCTCTCGAAGCTCAGTGGGGGCCATCCGATAAGCTAGAGTAGATATTGAGGATGTCCCTGGGTACAGGTCAATATAAAAGTCTACCTCTCTATGAGGAGGTAGTCCTGGAACGTCGTCAGGGAAAACGTCCGCATACTGATCCACCACTATAGGAAAACTAGGACTCTTTACGTCAACTTCTCCTAGGATGAGGTTAGACAACTGATGAGTGATGGGCTGTCCTCTGCTCTTTATGAGTCCATCTTGTGCTGCAAAGGCTCCCTTCTCTCTGGTGATGGTCAACCTGCTCCCATCGGTGCGAACACACCACACCTTGCGCCTAATACAGTCGATCTGAGCGTGGACTATAGATAACCAATCCATTCCCAAGATGACGTTGTAAGGCCTCGACGCCGCTACAAGAAGATCCCAGTTGAAGCTCTCGCCTCCTAGAGTAATCTCACACTGTCGGCACCGGTGCGTAATCGTCGAGTATGCTCCCGTAGGAGTCACTAGCTATAAGGATCGAGCCAAAGGCTCCGTCAGAATCTACGAGCTCCAAACAAGGACATCAGAAATAAAAGAATAACTCGCTCTTGTATCTATATAAACTGCAACATGGGTGGAGTAGAAACAGATAGTACCTTGAATCATCATTGGTGCGCCGTGGTCGTAGGCCTCCACTGCCTGAAGCTGAGCATGTCTCTGCCCGCCAGCTCCCTGTGGTCGGGGTGGGCCTCCTGGTGGTGGTGGTGGTAAGTCCTCAAAGTGTCACCCACCACCTGCTGCTCAGCCAGCTCCCCTTCCTAGGTTTCGCCTCAACCGTCTGCTACTCCTCTGCACAACGGGTCGGGCAGTCACAAGCAATGGGTCCCTGCCCGCCGCATGCGTAGCACTGTCTGCTCCTCGGAAGGCTGGCTATGTGCCCTGTGCCCCGCACCTATGAGCCTGTGTCCTGAGGTCGTCTTCCTAATGGCCCGGTCCTCTTGGACCCCTGTGTCATCCATCGACTATTGGTTGCAGATGACTCTGCTACATGCCACCCTGCGGTAGGTATCGCTGCTGGTGTAGGCTCAGCAAAAAGCACGCTATGAGAAGAGCTCGCTCCAGTACTCTTGCCTGTGTTAGAATGCTGAGGGAGATCATTGACGCCCTGATCTCATGCCTCAGACCTTGCTTGAAGGTCCGGGCCTGGAAGAATGGTTCACATACCATGTCCGTCGAATAGCACGAGAGGTCGGTAAATCTCGCCGAGTACTGGGCGACTGTCATGCTGCCCTGCCACAGCTGTAGAAGCTTCTAGATGCGCATCGCAGGGAGGGTGGCTGGGATGAACTCTGTGCAGAAGAGGCTCTCAAAGTCCTTATAGAGGAGTGATGCCTCGTCGTGCACCTAGAGCATCAAGCTCCACCATCTGCTTGTTGCCACGTGCAGGAAGCTCGCTGCGAGGATTCCCATGAGGTCAGCTGGTGTCCCCACTAACTTGAAAACTTGCACAACTGCCTCCAGCCAATCCTCGGCTGCCCGAGGGTCCGTCTCCCCATAGAACCTGGTCGGTCTCTGACATTGAAGCTTTTGTAGTGCACTAACGCGACGTGCACTATCAGCGGCTGGCGCTGGTAGCATCGATGGCTCAGCGGGTAGAGGTACTGCCAGTGCCTCTGCTGTCAAAGGGCTTCACACCGAGGCCTCGTCGCTCGGTGGGCCGTTGTCTCACACAACGCTCGGAACCCGAGCTAGATGCCATCGTGGGGCCATACTGAAAACAAATAGGTGCACCATGGTCAAATAGTATACCTGGTGAGCTGACACAAAGTAGTCATAACGAAATTTTTTGAAACACACATGCAATCAATGTTTATGTGCATTGAGTTGGAAATCAGAAGTCAGGGTCCTGGTGTATGGATACGTCGGTCGCCGCACCAAAACTGGACTCCTTGGACTGATAACCATACTGAATACCCTTAACACTATTACTTCACATAGAATAAAGATCAGAGTCATGAGTTCTGCGGTAGAACCGAACTGCCTTTGATACCAATTTGTCACGACCTGTTCTCGGGACCCGTGCCATGACTACCCCAAGCCCGCCTCCCATAGGCCAGGGGCGGGCGACTAGCACCAAGGCGTAAATCCCAAAAAAGGGGAATTCATTGCCTTTATAAAGTAAACAAACACCACAGAGTAAGCAGTTAGACATAAACACTAAGAAAACTGGATACAAAAGTATTTCGGAAAAGTAAGTGGGCCAGAATACAAACCCAAACTGAAAGTAAAGTACAACTGGAAAGAAAGTACAACAACTGAAAGTAAAGAAGAAACGTTGATCCATCCACTGGAAGTCCCACCTGAAGGGTGGGTAAAGATAGCCTCCTCAGCTCCTCAGGTCCGGCCATCCGCTCCGTGTACGTCCCGCACAGTGGTCCACCTCCAGGTACTGACTTGCTCCACAAGCCTTAACCACGATCAGCGTTGTCCTTTGTCTGAAACTAAAACAACGTAGTGCGAGCATAGCCCGTGTAGGGGTGAGTATATGCTACTCTGTAGGGACCCCGAGACCCCCGAATGTTTCCCTGAATCCAAAAAGGTTAATCCACAAAGGACAGATACAATCATGAAGTAACATCCAACACTACTTAGGTATATACCCAAACATATACCTAAGTCATCAATTCCAATTTTTCTCCAACATCCGAGCCCAAGTTCGATCACGTCCACATAGGATTACAACCCAAACCACACAGGATAGTAAGTTAATCATATCAAAGATATTTATTGAATTCAAGAATCAGTTTACATACGTATACTTATTCGTAAGGTGAAAGAGATGATCAGATATAGACACTAATTCATCTATGATGGGACCCACGTAGGATACTAAACCAGCCAAGCTACCGAACCCACAAAGGATTTCAGTGAATTATTCATTATCGACGAACCCATGAAGGATCTAAGTACGGTTTTCATCGTTGCCGAACCCACATAAGATTTTAGTGTAGTCTTAATCACCTTTGAACCCACGGAGGATTTCAGTACGGTCTTCATCGCTGCCGAACCCACATAGGATTTCATTGCAGTCTTCATCACCATCGAACCCACGGTGGATTTCAGTATGTTCATCGTCACTATCGAACCCACATAGGATTTCAGTGCAGTCTTCATCACCGTCGAACCCATTGAGGATTTCAGTATGGTCTTCATCGCTGCCGAACCCACATAGGACTTCAGTGCAGTCACCGGAGTCGTAGTCGCAGCTAGCTCTAGGGTTCCCGCACACAGCATGCTCATTTCTGGGAGTGTCCGCTCCATGAGCCAAAGGTCGATACATCAAGTGACACGTAGTATAGATTTGATGTATCTCAATGTTCCTTCTGGACAAGAGGAACTCAATATGACAGACGGCGCGTCAATCAGACGCCCGGTCTGAGAGTTATTAGCTTTTTCGTTCTAGGGGCCCGGTTGGTTTTTAAGTCAAAACAAACATGAACACACTCCAACTGCATCCAAACCTGGACCAGAGTAAGCCAAAAGATCCATCTCACTAAGAGGAAACTATCAATGTCGACGGCACGTCAATCGGACGTCCGAAGCTCAAGTTATAAGCGTTTTCGCCTCGAGGGCCCGGTTGGTTTTGTGTTCAATCCAACCCAGCCATACCCAAATTCTCTAAATCCTTGAGTGTAATATACTGAAACGACCGCCTCTTTCCAATTATTTCATCACAACTAACGGTACATCGATCGGAGGTCCGTAGCCCATGTTACGGGCATTTAAACAAACCTATCCGGGAAAAGGGGGTTTTGGGCCCGGACCGACCCGACCCAAGACACCCTGGGTCGGTCTGAACCGGGTTGACCCGAACTGGTTCCGGGTCCGGTGCAATAGGGAACGACCCTGCCCGGTGGGTACGGCCGGCCCGGCCAGGCCGGTCGGTGGCCTGGCGCGCTCACGCAGCCCACGTGGCCAGCTCGGCCAGCGCCGAGCTGAGAGGAACAGGGGGGGGGGGGCGAGCTACACCCCTAATTGATAAACCGCATCCCCCACGTGGGGGGACGCTCCTTCGGCCAGATAGGTATTATGACCCCCGGTTTCTTGGAAGCCGGCCGACCCAGTCCGGCCATCTGGTGCTGCTGTCGCGGGACCGTCGGGGTCCCGCCCCTCCGAGGTGTCGACGACCGGCAGTTCCGACCGCCCCGGCTTGCACTGCCACGGCTTCGAGCCACGGCTTTGAGCCACAGCCTTATCCGACCGGCGCGGCGCGAAGGCATCACACCCCTCTGCCACGGCCCCGCTCTAGTCGCAAAGTCTTCGTGGTTCTTCCGGACGGTGCGACGGTGTCGCGCCCCTTCTCTATGGCCCGACTCCGGCCACTGGTTCGTTTGGCCTCAACGGCGCGATGTGATGGTGCCGCTCATCTTCGCCATGTTTCCTAATGTTTCCGTGCGGTGTCGTTGCACCACACCGCCTTCTTTCGAACTGAAAAAAATACAATCATCAAAGGGGGAGGAGGGTCGGTCGTGTTCGTGTGGTCCGACCTCCTCCCGTTATTACGATAACAGGCGGCACAAAAATAAAAGACGATGAACGACAAAGGAATAATTCATGGGCAAAAAAAAAATAACCCCTACCTCAAGTGTTGTTGAACAAAGGTTCGTCGTGGGGATGGGATGTCGCGGAAGACGGTGTCGCAAAAGGAGGATCATCGGCGTCACGGTACATGACATCGCGTCGTCGATCTCCGGGGAACTAGCGTTCTTCATCGTCTTCCGTCGGAGGCCGGCGTTCTTCGTCGTTCTTCACGTTCTCCAATGAAGAAGATGAAGATTCAAAGGCTTTGAGCAATTCTTATCCCAATCCCTCTCGCACAATGAAACAACAATAATAAAATAAGGTGTTTCCTTATTTTATTACTCATGCCATCTGTTTTTGAAATTCAAAATTAAATCACGGTTTAATTATCGAGCATTGACCAATTAATGAGGCATTTAATAATCCAATTAAACGCGAGAGTTGAGTTGGCATTAAAGAGGGGGGTGCGGGTGAGTTACCAATTAAATGCACATGGGAGGTAAAATGAAAGAATGGGGGTAGGGATCGTGTGGGCCCCACCTCACTAATATCCTACCTAGGAGTTTGGATATCAGTGGGTCCCACTCCAACCACCATGCCTAGGTTAACACTACTTAGTATAAAAATAAAATCTATTGCACAATATTTAATTTTATTCTTTAGTTAACCGAAATAATTAATAACCTCACCCAAGCAAACGCAACTCCGGAAAAGGTGTTCTTAAACAATTACTGGCGCTGCGATTCCATCGGTGCCCTTGGAATTCGATTCCAAGCACCGGTCCAAAAGTTAGGAAACCCCGCTCGTTCGTTCACTGAACGTACCCCAGCTAATCTTTGGAAAATGATTCCGGGCACACTGGGCCTCAGAATCAGGTGCCGTTAGAAACTGCATTCTTGTAAAATCCCAAAGAAAATTATGAAAAAAATTTCCCTTGAATTATACGGGTCTTTACAAATAATTCATTTATTAATCAAATGCTATATCCATAAAAAGATGAATGTAGAGTTTATATGATCATTACATGGTTTTCATGATATGAATTATTTTAATTAATGTATTATTTTTGGAAAAATATGAAAAATAATGAAGATAATATAGTATCATTGGATTGTTTGATAATATAATTGTAATGAATATCCATTTATTTGAATCAATCCCCTCAAAGTTGAAAAATTATAATTTTGGATGGTTTCACATATTCATGAAAATTCACTTAATGATTAAATCTACTTATTATAAAAGTTATATATTTCATTCTTGAGGGGTTGATGATGAATTTAATTATCCCAAAATTAAATCCACTTTTAATTAAATTTTTAGCCTATATATAAAATGAAATCATAATCAAATGAAATTTAATGTTCTTCCATATTCAGTGAATTCTAAAGAATATGTATTATTATCATATAAAATACAAAACCAAATATTTTTCTCAGGAATTGATCATGGACATTAAATGAGTTAAATTTTATAGTGATGACCATTTTGAGAGTAATATGTAACTATTTTACTAATATTCCATTAGTAGTTTTTAATCATGGTTATCTTGACATTGGTTTTAATGAGGAAACAATCAGGTAACATGGTGTTATTTGATTCATTTTACATAAACTATAGGGTTTATACTAATAGGGTTTTCATTTAAAATGTTTTAAATTAGGAAATACTACATTATCCGCAATATGTAAGGGTGTTATAAATTATTATTGATATTGGTAATTAATATAAACAATTGTTCTTCTCAATGAGTCTTAATTTTCATAGAGATCATTAATTGTTCTACTTTTTATTTAATTTACGTCACAATTTTAAAAATAAATAATTATTTTAATTAATAGCATAAATTAATAATTAAATGATATAATCATGAGGAGTTTAGAATCTTGAAGTCTTTTACCCTTTATTAGGATTATTTATTGATTGTTGTCCTTGTGATGTTTTTAAGGTGGAAGAACATCATGAAATTCAACTACATTGGTATTATTTATATATCCAATAATGGGTTTTTAGCTAATTTTATATAACATTCAATTTAATTATGAAATTAAATGGGGATTGTTAGGAAATATTAATGTCTGGATTACATAATGATAATAATTATGATCACTACTTAGTTTCAAATAAAACTCATTATATTTAAAATTAATTGGTTTCTATAAACATAATAATTCCAACTATTTGATTAGATATTAATGGTTATAATAATAATACTTGGAATTAATCCCTTGTACTATATATATATATATATGACTATGTATTTATAAAATTGTTGAAATTTTTAGTCTCTAAATTTTCATCTCACTACGTATTTTTTTCTATTATATTTGTATTTTCATTTCTCATAATCATTATTATAAAAATATTACTCAATATTCTTACACTATATGCATCTCCTATTATTGATAATTTATAATTGGTTTTAAAATTCTCCAAAAATTCAATTATAATTTGATCGATTTCATAACAGTACAATTATTTTATCGTTTTCAATGATTTTATATACTTATATCATGATATAAAATTTATTATTTTCATTTTATATGATGCGTAAATATTATATTACACTTCAATAGATGAGGATTTTAACATATTGACCATGTAACAATTCTTAAGGGTTATATTTCTATTATAATGGTAATATAAATTTTCCAATGGTTAAATTAATATTTAAATTGTAAAATTTTTAATATTTATATGGGTAGAATAATTAATATTAATATCTCATATTTTACTAATTCAACATTAGTTTTATTCTCTATAATTTTTATAATTATTTTCAAATTTCAATATTAAAATTAATATGATAATATTTTACATTATTTATATGATTTTCTATGTGAGTATAATCGTTTTGGTGGATTGAGGGGATCCAAATTTATATATTATAGTTATGTTATTTTCTATTTTTATATCATTGAAATATTTTAACTTCTGATGGTTAAATTTATTCTAAACATGTATTGTTAATTATATATAATATTTCTTATTTTATCACGTGATTGAAGTTATTTATATAATAGGAAATTGTTAAATATAGATAATTTATACAATTATAAGGGAAATTCCATTGTTAAAATTCTAGACTTTTAAATTATCCCTTCTTAAAAAATATTTTCCATTAAATTTATTTTTACAAACTATAGTGAAAATATATAATGGAAATATTGTTTCATTTCATCCTCCTGTTCCAATGTATTCCTCCTCCTACTTGTTGTTCCACCATTATACTTCGACTTGTGGAGAAATCCCATTTTGCATAACATTGTCTCTATTGTCCATGATCATCAATTATTTTTTCTTATAAGATGAATAGTATTATAGTTTCACCACATTCCAATTTAGTACATGTGAGGGATTTGGAATGTTTATAATTTATATGGATACTTGAAACAACTCATGTACTTGAGATAGAATTACATATAGTGGTTTCCTATAGGACACAACTTTGATGCAATCAAGAATATAAAATTTTCCAATGTACCTGTGACATAACATTACCTTATTCTCAATTATCAATACTCTATTATATGGAGATATTTAGAGAAAAAATTTATATATAAACTAGAACACTTGGATTCGTAGAATAATTTCTTTATTGATATTTTTTTAACATTGAGCATCCCTGATGTGCAGCTAAATAGTCATTTCATTTCATATAATTTTATTGACCATTTCTTATCCAAGTACTATGATTTCACCAACATCATTCCAATACACACGTGTTCTAAATTTTTTCCCCATAATTTCTATGATAGAGATACATTTCTTATATGAGGGGAAACTATTATTGTGTGATAACTCATCTAGAGGAATATGTTTACCAATATTATATTTAAGTCCAATTATCTATATCTTAGCATGCCTTCAAATGTCTTGATTGTAAAGATCCAACTATAAAAATTACTTAATCATGTTACTTTAGACTATATTCCTTTTTTTTCATTACCAATGATCTTTAAGGTTTAGTGTTTTATATATTTATGTCATAACTCTTTCATTATGATCTAATATATTAAAAATAAGACACATCGACCCACTATTTAATTATTTATAGAAAAAAATTTAATTAAAACATTATTTCATTTAATCAAAATCCATCATGTCATTCATCATGAGTTATTCATTTCCATTAACCACCCAATTTATTTTTATCATTTTGTAAAATAATGCATGATAATAAATGGCCATGTATGGTACATAAGAATAAATAATTAATATGATATTACAAGAATAATTAAAAATATTTTAATTTTTTCAAAAAAAATATTGTGATAAAAATTAACATTTTAAAATTGAATAAATATGCTTCTCTTCGCATATATTATCATAATACCTTTCTTAGTGAATCATAAAGAAAAAATAAAACTTATTATAGTTTAATTGAAAAAATTAAATAATTATAATAACAATTTCATAGAGTTTTATCTTTCATCATACGAAGTAGTTAATATTTATCATCTTCCATGTGAAATAATGGGATTTAAATATAACCATGTAGAAATCATTTATAAATCATGTTGGTAAATAGTAAATTATTTTAATATCATTCATACTTAATTATATAATATACATAAGGATTATAATTTTAGTAACCATCATAGATGAACATGAAATATCCAACATGGTTATACATGGAAGAACCATCACAATATATTAACAATATCAATTTGGATATACCTAATCATTTGACTCAACTACCTTACTCAATGGGTTTGATAGCTAAAACGGGTTTCCCCACTTGTTTTACAAGGGAATTACCCATCCTCATAAAAATTTACCATGAACCATAACATAAATAATGAAACACGAGGGTTAATTTCATCATAAAACATAAGTCAAATCATGGTTAAATGAATATGATTAATGTAAATTCTCTAAATTTTTTTGATACATTATTAATGAAAATAAAAATTCCATTCGAAATAAATTTTTTTGAAAAAAAATGATCATATATATAGGAAAAATCAGTCACTTGAAAGAATCAAGTAAATTTGTAATTGATTATTTAGATAAAAAATTAGTCATTATAGCAAGAAAATTTATTATTTACATGTTATCTTAAGAAACATTACATTTAAACTTTTTCAAAAAAGATATAATGAAACCATTTTAGAAAACCAAAAAAAAATTCCAATTAATTTTTTTTGTTAAAAGTAAAACATCGGGAAAAATGATGTCAAATTTTCAAATAAGAATAGTATAAAGCATCTTTAAATTATTTTGAGAAATAAATTTGATATTTATGGAAGAGAAATGTTTTTTACGGGAAATATTAATGAATATTTTTAGAAGAAATTTCATTACCTTTTGTAAGATTCATTTTATATGATATTTTATCCTAATAACAATTAAAAATAAGTTAATTTATAAATTTGTTACTTCTTTAATGTTTATTATTAATTTCATTTTATCTGTTACATTTCTATATTTATTTTAATAATCAATTAAATTCACCTCAGTTTATTAGATCACAAAGGATTCATGTCTAAAAATTAACTTTGATATGATATATATGGTCAAAGTGTTCATTAATCCATTTATTATAGAATAATAATTATTAAATAATTATAATTTTATACAAAAATATTACTTTTAAAAATAGTCATGAAACATAGATATGAAAAAATAACTACATTATAATAATAAATATGGTAGGTTGTACATATTCATAAGTAACGATTTCATTTTTAAATGATAATTTTAAAAGGTGGGGAAGTATTATATTATATTTCCAAAATTAATATAATATTATAAAAATTATAAAAAGGAATTTTTCATATTTATATAATCCATGTATATTTTTAATAAAAAATGGATCACATTGCTCCGCTGAGGTGGTTGTCCATACATAATCATGAACAACGTTATCATTTTCAAATGAATGAAAAAGTAATAAATTAGAATTTTTTAAAATAATATATATATATATAATTGATATCATATATATACCATAAATTTATCATTATAATCATTCTTGATAGATGGATATAGAAAAGATATTACATTAGTTAATGAGGTAGTAGTTTGTCAAAAATAGGAATGTGAATTTATTTCCAGTTTTATGAATGATCATGGTTGATGTAGGTTATTATGTTGACATAATAAATTTATAATATATGGATGATTATTTAATTACTATTTTATAATGGGTGAAGAAAATTTTGAAGTGATGGAAGATTGAATAATACAAAAACATGTGATTAAATCAATACATCTTCTTGAATATGTGTCATTTGATTAACACCTTAATATTTATAGGGATGGAATTATTAATAAAAAAAGACCTATATATAATGAGGTTAGATATTCTAGAAATAGATTTCTGTATGTTTTTTTGAATCTAAATTTTTAATGAAGAGTGGAGGAATCAAAATATCCTGTTCCCTTTTATAAGAGAGGGGTGGCCACTTTAGGAATTTCTAAATATACTAAATTAATATAAATTAAATTTTGTTTAGAAATTTCTAAAAAATGATTTATGTTAAATATACGATGTTTATGGACATAAATACTCTAAAAAATTAATATTTAACCGAAATTGGCTGCATATCTACATTTATCTTTTCATGTTAACCCATCGTCAACCTCTTTCACGCTTACCATGCCAAAAAGGTTTTTAACTCTTTGAGGGTCAACATATTTACTATAAATTGATAATAATTACGTAAATGGGAAATGCTTGATATTATCCACCATATCATAATAATGTTTCTGAATAAATGTTTCTTCTTAATTTTTATTCATTTAATAAATTATTATTTATTATAAAAAATCATTAATGTCAATTTTCATAACTATTAAGTTATTTGATTTTAGTAACATCAAGAGAAAAAGAAATATTAGAAAAACATTTACAATAATTTCCCACTGGTAATTTAAATCTATAATGTTCTTGAACGAAATTTATTTTCTAAATTCTTAATAATTTTAATATTTCTAACATCATTTATTTTATTTTTTCCATTAATTGAATAATTACAACATCATCACTCTATAATCATTTAATATTAATTACATAATCCTTAAAATTTTAAAATAAATTACCATGATTGAAATAAATATTTTATCCTTAAATATATATTATATAACATAACATACAAACTCATAGTACCTATATTTAAAATATTATATTTATTTAAACCAATATTCTAATATTTTTCACTTTTCATTAAATAAATTATTTAAATATCTATAATGTCTTTAAATTGGACAAAATTTTCCATATAAGACAATATTGGATGATTTTTGATAAAATGGACTCATAAAATATTTTTATATAATGTTTTCGGGTCATTTTAATGTCTGTTTAGTTATCTATTTAACATTAATTCCTTAATTTACACATAATTGTGATAAAAACTATGAATGTTTCTATTAATATTTAACAACATCAAAAGATGATTATTTAAAAAATTTATAACCAATTATTTCAAATATTTAATTTTTTTTATAAAATGAAAACATAAATTTGAAATATTTCAATTTAAAATTAAACTGGTAAAACATAATGAAAACTATGAATTCAAAAAATTATATATTTAAAATTAATAATGTTTTTATACTATGTTTAATATAAAATTCAATTGAAACCCCATAATTTGAATATTTTATTTCAAAATTGATGATTTAAAATTTTAAACTAATAAAAATAGAATTTTACATTAAAAATGCCTTAAAAAATAATATTCAATAATAATCCGTATTTTCCATTATTCATTAAAAAAATGAAACCATTCATAAAAATATCAAAATTTTACTATAGGTTAATTTTAATATAGTGAATTACCAAATAATAAATATATTATCAAATATAGTCTCTTTATGTTATTTTAATTATTTTAACTATTCTATCATAAAAAATAAATCAAAAATCAATTTTGTTGAAAATGTAACATTGTAGAATAAAACAATTTACTAGAACCAGTTGTATAATTTCCAAGGATTAATTAATAAATTTTTATTGATTAGAATATTTATATATATTTCAATATTTAGTTAATCCAATTGATACCAACAAATTTAATGTTTATGTAATAATAGTCATATATAAATAATGACATTTTAAGGTTCATTTAAGCTTGGTGTTACATTTTATTCGTAATATTGAACATAATTTCCTTATTTTAAATTATTAGGTTATGAAATTATAGCCCATTTTACAATGTTAATACTTTAAATTTTAACATTTTATTATAAACTAAGTGTTTTACTTTTCAAAATATCTTTTTTGAAGTACGACATTTTAAACAATTTTAATTAAACATCCACATAAAAATACAAATAAGGGACAGATAAAGGTCAAACAAATAACACATAAAAAGGTTTATATATTGGATTAAATTCCTGGGAAGTGAGAAAAATGTCATGGAAGGAAATAAATAACACCCTATTATAGATTTAGAGTGACATATAACCTAGTCATTATAAGGTTAACAATCACAAACCCATAAATCAATGATGGGTAAAAACAAAATTGATTTAATTGTAAGGAAAAAAGGATGACCATTTTATTTAAATACAATTTTAGACGAGTTAAGGAATTTCTTTATTATCTATACTATGAATATAAGGAAAAATTATTACGTGAAATTTATTAGTTCATCCTCTAATAAATTTATACCACAATCTCATATTTTTACCAAATAGATGAGTATTCACGGTGAATTATTAATTCATAATGCACTAAAATCCACTTCTATCGGATCACATAAGTCCACAAAAGGATCAAAAGATATTCCTCATGTATTAAAATGTTATCCCAAATCAAAAATTCTTATTAATATCTTATATATTTCCAAAAATGAATTAACCTTTAAACAATATTAATCTCCAAATCCTCAAAAACAACACCTAATGTTAAAAATAGATACTTAAAAAAGTTTAAAAAATATCCAATATATTCGAAAGTAGGTTTAAAACTGAAAAATGAAAAGTTTTTTATCACACATACTTACAAAATTAAATTGAAATTTATCTAAAATAACATTAATCAATTTTAATATATCAGACCCAAAATGTATATGCCGAAATAATATAATCTATTATATATTGTATTTACTTCAATAAATGAATTGAATCACCATTATGACACATGTAAATAATATGTTCTTAAAAATATAATCCAACTCTTCATCATCAAATAATATACTATATATTTTTTTAATCCTTACTCATATAAAGTCCTTGAAACTGTGAACTTGTTCTAAAATAACATTAATCACAAAATCTCTAAATCAATTTAATGACACATTGTTATCAATATGGTAAAATATATGTTTTCCAAATTATAATAACCAATAATTAACACAATATAAATGATAAAATAAACTCCAAAATGTATCAATACCTTATAATTTATTTCCACCAAAATTATATACATTCTTCCCCAAATTACCATTTTTATATGTAAAACAAAACAGTTATATAAACATAAAAATAAATAAAGGGTTCCAAAGTATTATAAAATTTTCACTCTGATATTTTTCAAAATTATTGATAATATATAAAATATTGTCGAATATTTTTAAAAATAATATATATTATAAAATAATGTATATTTATTATGATTGATAAACACCACTATATCTTAATTCTGAATACTCTGCGTATAAACACATCATTAAAACATTAACCATTATTCATTGTATTATTATATTATATATAATTATCATAATCCATGATATGGAATATATTTATATGGTTTATATATGTAACTAAATAATATTTCAAACAAAATATATAGGAAAATAATTCATAATATAAATCCAGACACCAGGGCTGTTTTGATTCTGTTGATATTTTTTAGCATACATCATGAAATAAAAATATCCATAAAATAAATAGTCATATCCTTTGGGTTATTTAAGTTTCTGAATGACATTGATAAATTATTATTTTGATTTTAGAAATGATACAAAATGTTGCATTGAAAATTTAGGGAAATGAAAACGTCCTATATAGATGAAATACTTTCTTACAGGTTATTTGGATTTTCAAAAATAATTTATATTCATTAAAAAAATAATTAACAAGATACAGGAGATTAAATCATCAAGAAGTGATATGATGGTTTTTAATGGTCACATTGAATCCATCTTGATAAAAAATTCTTAATTTACTAAAAAAAGTAATTTAAATATAATAATTATTATTAAAAATATAATAATCCAAAAGGCTAAATACAATATTAGTGAAATTTTATACTATAATAAACCTTCATCCCTTTTATATATCAATTGATTTATCTTCTACAAAATCACACATAATTACCCAAACCATATAAAATATATAATTAATTGGGATTTTTTTAAATTATGATAAAATAACATCAAAACTTATAATTATATCTAAAGTGTATATTGATATAAATTTTGAGCTCACAACCCTTAACAATACTAAATATAGTGTCTATATACTTAATTTATTTTTCATTCATTCCGAAATATATTTTAGGATTAGAGATTTAAAGAGTTCGATCATAAAAACTGAAAAATAATGATATAAATTACAAAGAGGAAACTTAGAGTTATTATCAAATTTTTTATGAATATAAAAGTTAATATAAAGCATGAAATACTATCAAAAAACATTTTCATGACATTAAACTTGAATTATTACTTTCACTTACCCATCCTTATGCTCGATGAAAAAATATTCAAATGCTGGATAAGAAAAATTATCAGTTGGGGATATAAAAAGAATCTAAAAATTTTGTTGTTCGTTGAATAATTATAAATATTTTCCTTTTGTAATATAAATTTCTTTCTCTAAATATGTATTTCCATACCCATGAAATCACATTTTTTGGTTTATTCTTATAAAATACATCATAATAAATACTAAAGTAAAAGTAAAACTCATATGTTTTTCTAAGAAATCATGAAAAAAAACTATAATAAATATTAAAAAAATAATAGCTTAAACCCAATAATGTAGAATATATTCTCCATTTAAATGTGAAATGAAATGTTTTCCATAAAATAATATATAGTGAGGATAAATCATGTTTTTAACTCGAGATATCATTTTCATATAATTATTATTTATATATTGAATAACAATCACATATATGTTTGGAGTAAAAATTATAGTTACACATAAACGAAAAATTTTAGTTGTTAATATAATAAAAATACTAATTTAATAAAATAAACTATTTGGGAGACATAATAACATAATTTTGTCCCTTTACCCAATTTTATAGATTGCTATAATAGAATCAACCAAATTTTTTTATAATGGATCCTCATATCCACATAAAAAATGTCCACAAACCATAAAATAAGTATTATATAATATATAAATAGATTTCATTTCATTATAAAACATAAGTGAACAAAAGGGTTTTTTTTTATCAATAGAAATTCAATTAAAAATTGTTACAAAATTATTGATGAAAAAAACCTTTCTAATAGAAATCGAATATTTTTAAAAGGTTTTGCAGTAAAACAAAAAATGTTTTTTTTAAAGAACCATATAATGATATAATACATGATTTTGTGAAAACAAAGTATTGATGAAAATGGAAAAAATCAACCATGTATTGTAAATTAATAAAACCATTCCTTAAATATTTTATTTGGAAAAGTCACAACGTACCCTGTTTGGAAAAAAATCCATCCAATCTATTTTGTTAGAATATAAATATGGATAAAAATTAAATTAAATAAAAAAATTTACTAAATACATTCTTCACATTATTTATATAAAATAATGTTTTGGATATGGAAAAAAAGTTGAGTATTTAGTGAAACATTATTGAAAAATTATTTTAAAAAAGGTCCATAGTATGAGTCCAAATAATAATGTATTTTATTTATGATCATGAATAATAAAAATTGGTTGATTTTAAAACAAGAAAGAATTTTTTTTTTCATGATTAATATTACTTTTAAATTATCTCTTACATTTCTATTTTTGTAAGTAATTAATCCCAATCAAGTGAGATTTTTTGATGATATTTAATTTGAAAGTCCGAAATTACTTATCCTTTATAAATATGGCTACATCATATAAAAAATATCCATTAGGAAATAATTTCCATTTTTTAACCTCAATTTTAATTTTTAAATCTATCAGTATATATTTTTATGATAAATAAACTACATTTCAATCCATGAGACGTCAGTTCATAAGTACACATGTATAATGTTTCTATTATTCAATGATCATTATTGAAGAGTAAATGGATTATTTTACCTTTAATAGAATAATTATTGTATCTTAATAATGATTTTACTTAATTATTTATACATATATATATCATCCATGATATGTATTGATGAAAAGGGAATAACATCGCTCCGTGGAGGTGGTAGTCCACACATACTCATGATGACATTATGATATTACATTGTATGGAAAGGTAAAAAATATCTATTATATCATTTTTAAATAATTATATAGAATTAATTAATTACTTATATATAACTATAAATAATAATTATAACCACTCATGAGAGATGGTGATGAAAACAAAAAATTCAACGGTTTAGGAGGAGATAGTTCGATGTACACACAAGTAATTAATTACATTACTATTTTAGAGATTTTTTAGATGTATATGGGTTATTATATATAAATAATAACAACTCAATAAATGTAGGATATTGGTTGTATTATTTTTGTTATGGTTGACGTTGATTGGATGGTCGTGGAAGAAGAAATAATACTAATACTTATGATTAAAACTATACTACTTCCACGTAATGTCTTAGATGATTAATTCCATAATCATCATATTCATGGTATTTAGTATAAAATTACCACTATAATGGTCTAAGAGATTATATGAATTTTTTGGGACCTATTTTCTCCAAATTATTTTTAAAGAGTAAAGGAATGTGAATATGAGGCGCTTTATTATAAAAGAGGGGAGGGGTAATCTTAGAATTTCTCAAAATATTAATTTAATATATTTATTTAAGAATTTTAATTTATAAAAATGATATATTTTTACTATTGGATTATTATGGGTCTAAATCCTCACATCCAATAAACATTAGGCATGTTTTTAATATCGTTTTACATTTTTTTGGATTAATCCATCATTATCACATTTCACTATTATAATGACAACAAGTATTCTCACACATTGAGGGTTAATATATTTACTATAAATGTGAAAAAACCCAAATATTTACCATGTTTGATAATACAACACATATAATAATCACTTATCTGAATCTAATATTTTTATAAATTTCATATCATTTAATAAAATTTTATTTTTTATAAAATATGATTAATGTAATATTTTAGGACTATTCAATACAATGATATTAATAACATCAATTCTAAAAGTAAATTTAAAAAAAAAGTCATAGCTAACATGTCATAAGAATATATAAAATTATTTCATCACATTAATTATTTAAAATTATAATATATTTAATATTTTTAAAATTTTTTATTTTAATTTTCCACCAATTTAATAGTCACTACATCATAATTTTGTAAGATATATATTAATTATATCTTAATGAAAATTTAAAATTTATTTCCCTGATAATGATACATATTTGAAAGATAAGAATAAAATTTATACTTGAACAGACCCTCCTGTAATCCCTTTAGAAACAAATAATATATATTAATCCCAAGAGTGTTATATTTTTTATTTTTTAAATATAAAATATTTTAAAATTTAATATCACATTAAAATAGCCATATAATTCATATTACCATATATTTTTTGTTTATGGACGAAATTGAATCATTAAATAAAATTTATATAAGTTTTATTTTCAATTTAATGTCCTATGCTGTTTATATTTTTCATTAATTATATGGTTAACAATTAACCATAGTAATGAAAATGACTAAGGTTTCTATCCATATTGAAATAAAATAGGAATATTTAAAAAATTTAGAAATACTTATTCCAAAAAAAATTAATCCATTTTTCTTGATTATTGTCATTTAAGTGGGAGAATTAAATATAAATTTAATATTCCAAAACACAATTAAAAAAAATTAGGTAATTATAATTTTTAAATATTAAATTATTTTGTACTAAATTCATGTAGAAAATAAATTTCAAATACAATAATTATACTTTTTAAATTAAAACAGAATTAATTATAAGTTATAACTAATTCAAAATTGAATTTTACTTTTAGTAAACATTAAAATAAAACTCATTCTTCAATAATAAAAATAATTTTTTACTACTCATTAAAAATAAAATATTTCAGAAAAATATCAAAATTTCACCATAGTATAATTTATATAAATTTTTTTAAAAATTGATATTTATTTTATAAAAAAAAATTATATAATTTCATTAAATTAAATATATTATTATCCCACAAAAATAAATCCAAAACCATTTTTTATGAAATCATAACATTGAAGAATATTATAGTTTTACTAAAACTGAATGGATTATTTCCTAAGAATTAAAAAATAAATATTTATTTACTATAATATTTATAAATATTTGAATAGATAGTTATTAATAGTCATAACATCTTATTTATGGTCTATTTTTTATAGCCGTATTTATTGAATAATAATTATTGGTTCATTTATTCTTGGTATTATAGGAAATACACATTATTTCAAATAATTTCTTTTTATAAAAATATTGATAATTTAAAGGGATTACATTCCAAGATTCAACATATATTTTAGGTTATAATGTGTAATAATTCTTAAAATAGTTTTTATTTAATGTTGAAGACTTTTCCAAAACATTCAGGTAAACCATGAATATTTATTAGATATAATTTATAGTGGGGTTCCATGAAACCTCACGACATATCATATGTATATCCTTGATATTTGATTGAGTGAGAGGACATATTAAGTATCTATGAATTTTTTAGTCATTATAATTTTATCCAACATAGCACATATAGAAAATTTTCCTCTATATGTACTCCAAAGGCTAGTGACAATGTCCATGGTGGTTTTTTCTCATCTTCATGTTGGTATGGGTAATGGTTGCATCATAACCTTATACTCTTTACTCTATGACATTAATTAATGGAATACCATGCATATTGACATATATTCCAAGATCTATTTCTACATATTGTCACACCAATAGTGATCACAAAAACACTATACATCTTGATTTTAACTAGTTTGATGAAGAAGGTAGTGCTATATGAATCATTAAATAGATCCTTATTTATCTCAAGATATTATGGTACACATTTTTTTTGTCCAAACTATTAGAACTCTTTCATCATTAATCATGAAGACAGTTAATTTTCTTTTTTTATCCTCTATATTTTTCATTGTATCAACAAAATCTCATTGAGAATCCTTTATATTCTCTAAAAGGGATAGTCAAGAAATTATCTAAGAAAAGTGATTACGATGTTGTATCATTTATGACTACCTTGTACATCCATTTCATGTTCCATAAGATTATATCCTTCCCAATTATCATCATTTATAATCTCAATGAAACCTTCCAACATATATCAATTACAACTTTTTTAAAGTCCCATGATGGTAGTGGATTATGAAGACATACTCTATTTCCAGTGATAAACATCATTGTTTGGAAATATTAATCCCCAATTGGGTTAATATATACATTATTCCCTTAAGTTACATATATATTTCACTCTTCTCTCTATAAATACAATTACAAAAAACATTCAATGAAAACATGACTTTAACTAACTCTATATCATGCATTTGAACGCACTTGTCTTTAAAATTCATTTTCATTGAGGCATAGATTATCACTTTTTCATTTTTCATCAATGCATAGTTGATCCACTTCATGCATGCATCATCGCATAAAATAAATGTATTTACAACATCTTTATTTCATTAATATTAGGGTTGTGAAATGTCATGACCCGTCCCCCAGGGCCCGTGACGTGACTACCTCAAGCCAGCCTCTTGAAGGCTAGGGGCTGGTGACTAGTGCTGAAGGTGTAAACTTGCAAGTGGGAGACATTTTTGTGGATACGTGTATGCACACGTAGTCCCAACCATGTACCAAATAACAAGAAAATAGATAGTATACCACTGAGAGAAAACTATGTAAGGTCATAGCTGAAAGTAAGTGGGATAGAATACAAACCCCAAAAGAAAGTACTAAAAACAGTAAAGTAAAAGAGTGCTTTAATGGCCATCCCTAGAAATCCCCATATGATCGTAGGATTAGTGTAGCTACTGGAAGCCGAGGGATTACATCTTGTCTATCAAATCTCATTGTTTCCCACGTGGTCCAACGCCACCAAGTCCATCATCGAAGTGTCAATCGTCTTCACGGGACATGACAAACACATGGAGAAGGCCCGTGTCGGGGGTGAGTAACACTAAACTCAGTAAGGACCCCCAAAACAATAAGGAAAGACCACACATCAAACCGGAAGTATAACACAAATAAAAAGTACACAACACAAGTCATTTCACACCAAGTATCTATTTAGGTCATGGATGGAAGAATCATCGTATCATCAAACTCCTCTGCTACTGGAGAACTCTTCTCTGACGAGCAATTTGGGCCTTCTAGGTCACATAGAGCCACCCTCCACTACCGTTAGACTGTTGTGGTACTCATCACTGATGGGTACCATGGGCATGCTCGGTCACAGAAAACCGCTTCCCACCATGGGCCTTCTGGGTCACACGGAGCCACTTCCTACTAACCTTGGATAGTTGTGGTACTCATCCCTGATGGGTACCGTTGGCATGTCGGGTAACACAGAGCCACTTCCCACAGTGGTTCTGTCGGGTCCCACAGAGCCACTACCCTCCTTCGCCAGACTGAGGTAGACATTTCTGACGGGTACCATGGGTATGAAGGGTCAAATAGAGTCACTTCCCACTATGATCTTACTGGGTCACACAGAGCCGCTTCCCACTAGACGAGTCGTCGAGTCGTCGAGTCGTAAGGTGTCCAAAGTCAGCAGTCTTCAGTTCTCAGTCAGTTGTAGGGTTTCGTACAAGGTCTACATGGGAGAAGAACTCCTCATGACACTCACCACATATTTATATCTATTTATGTCACCATGAGGTGTGACCAATGATCTATATCCTCAATACAGTCCCAAATCCACAAGCAGCTTGTCAATCAGATGCACAGTTTTCATGATACGAGCGTTTTAATACCGGGGGCCCATTTGGATTCGTGTTAGATCCATCCCAGTCATACCCAAACATTCTACAAAAGAAAAGTGGAGTATCTCAAAAGGACTTCCTTCTCATAAATATCTTGATGTTGTAGACGGTTCGTCAAACACACATCCAGTTTAGAAGTTAGGGATCGTTTTGTCAAACTGGTCGGTACTGGGTCCAGGTCCGGTCCGCCTTGGTCAGACCGGCCAGACCCGGTTCGACATGGGCCAACCCGGATTAATCTGGGCCGACCTGGCCCAACTTGTGTTCTACTTGTCCCTGGTCAACTCGGCGCCCTGGGCTCGGCCCGACCCAGCTGGACCGGCCGCCAAGCCGCGGGTCGGCCCGCTGGGTCGGCCCGGTGGTGCCACCCGCCTGGTCGCACGGGCCGCCAGGGAAACCCAGACATGGTGCATCCAGGTAGGGATGATGTGACATGGAGCCGAATCAGCGAGTCACCCCGCGAGGGATGACCCAACATGGCTCCACGTGGCACCACAGGTCCCTTCGTGCTGCAGCCGACTGGCCACGACATCGTCGTAGGGTGCGCGCCCCATCTTCCAACTGCCCGTCGAACCGGCAACCCCTAATTCTTCTACAGCCGATGCAGGTCGCAGTGATGCTGCCGTGTGGGTACGCCACTGGGGGCGCACCCCTCCCTTGTTCTACCACCGCCCGGGGGGCGGTTGGTTCTTCCGTCAGGAAAGTAGCCAGGGCTGCCGCGTGCCGCCACCGTATCGGTGCTGCTGCTAGTGGCAGGATGCTAGTCAGGATGTCGGTCATGCACCGGTGGACCATTTCCTACACCGTCTATGACTACAGCCTCCTGGGATTGTGTTCTTTATTTCGGTAGTCCATGATTCATCTTTTCTCCAAATTCAAATTGGGCAATCACAATCAACACACAAGCAGAGGGGCCTGTTTGTATCATCCCACACCCTCTACATTGGAGATAAAATAGAGGGGGTGGGGTGTAAGAGTTTTTCAACCAGATTTCATGCCTTAAATTCAATCCTGATCCAATCAATAAAACAAACCGTCCTGAATATATATCAAATAACGGATAAACTTTTTCATGTTTTGATCTGTTCATATCATTTTAGAATGGGGGTCTGAGAAAACAAAAAATAATCAACAACACACCTACCTCAAATCATTGAAGAGAACTCAAGATCGAGGATGTATCATTGTTCATCATCCCCACAACAATCCTCCCCCTTTTCCACTTAGAACATCAATATCTTGTTCTGGGCTTTGGTGTTGTAGATCACGGCTTGCCAAAACCGACTCCTCCCTTCAAGAGTCTCAATACTCCTTCAGCACTTCGCTGCCAAGTGATGTTGTGCCATATCCTCATTTCAATCTCAATATAAATAGGACAGGGGGAGGGTATGTAACAACGTTGGGAATTAATCGGTCTCATTAATTAGGAAGCTTCCTAACTTCCTTAACATTGTTGTTACTTATATTGGATGGTCAAACCATTCAATGGCTTGAAACATCATAGGTCCCACCTTCACCTGTATATTGGAGGATAAGTTAAAATAAAATAATAACATTATTTTATTTCATTTCTTTTAAATGGTCAAAACATTACTTTTTATCTAGACCCACTGCAGTCAAAGTAATGTCTCCCATACGAAAATCCTAGCGCTACTGATTCAATGGTGCCCTCATATTTTTAATCCGAGCACCGGTTCAAAAGTTAGAAAATTATGGTCACGCATTTACTAAATATACAATAAAATAAAGATCAGAAATTAATTTTGAGCGCACCTGGCCTCAGAGTCACGCACCATCAATTTTTTCCGACTGTAATAATTGCTTATAATGATAAATATTTCCTGAAAAATCCAGGTCTTTACATTATCCCCACCTTAGGGCTTTTCGTCCCCGAAATCCACAACATAGACTAAGAAAATAAATAGTGGTACTGAGCTTGAATATGAGCCTCCCGCTCTCAGGTGCTCTCCTGGAGGTTCCTGTGCAGATAGCAAACGCGCTCCAGAGGTATCGACCACCCATGAAGGACATGATCCTATTGATCCTCATTCTCTACTGGACCTTCAGAAAACATCACCCCATCGTCTAAGTCCAGCTCGGCATGGTCGATGATGTGAGACGATTCATGCATGTATCTCCTTAGCTAGGATACGTAGAAGATGTTGTGCACCCTCTCCAACTGTGGTGGAAGTTCCAAGTGGTATGTTACCTCACCTATCACCCGAAGTTTTAGAAATGGCCATTTAAAACCTGGTGATAACATTTTCCCTTGTCTGAATCTCTATAGTCCCCATCGTGGAGAGATTTGAAAAAATATGTGGTACCCATCCAAGAACTCTAAAGGTATCTTCATCCAGAAAATAGAAGACTTCTTCTTGCTCTATGCAGTCTTCATTCGCTTCTGTATGATCTGCACCTTCTCAGTTGTATCATGTACCAACTCTAGACCTATAAGTTCTGACTCCCCAAGGCATGTCCATCATATAGGTGATCTTTATGTACAACCATAAAAGGCCTCAAATGGTGCCATACCGATAGTGGAGTGATTTTTTTTTTGTTGTATGCGAACTCCACCAAGGGCAAGTGATCCTCCCAACTACAACAAAAATCCAGGGTGCAAGCACGAAGCATGACATCTAGTGTCTGAATGGTCCGCCCCGTCTTACCATCCATCTGAGGATGAAAGGCGGGGCTCAAACATAGTTGTGTCCAAAATTCTTCTTGAAATCCCTTCCACAATTGGGCTTTAAAACGTGCATCACTATTAGAGATGATTTCTAATGCAACCCCATCGAGTCACACAATCTCATGTATGTAGAGGCATCTGAAGCCCTCTACTGATCCCTACTCTCTGATTGGTAGGATGTGGGCTGACTTGGTGAGTCGGTTAAAAATAAATCAGATGGAAACAGGTCCCCTGGATGTACGTGGAAGCCCTATCACGAAGTCCATGGAGATCCCATCCCACTTCCACTCTATCACCTCTAGTGGCTGAGCTAAGCCTGCTGGAACCTGGTGCATGGATGTCACTTGCTGACATGTGAGGCATCGAGAAACAAACACTGCCACTACTTTCTTCATCCTTGGCCATCAATGCTGATTCTAGAGGACTTGGTACATCATTCCCCCACTAGGATGTAGGGCCATATGGGATGTATGGAACACCCTCAACACCTCCTCTCGTAGAGACACATTTTCCATGGTACGTTCTTTAAAGAGGATGATGTGCTCCCCACCTTCAGAAAATCTATCAGGTGCCTACCCAGAGGATATATGGGAACATTGAGCCTTACAGTCAATGTCCCCATATTGCGCCTCCCTTACTCGCTGAAGGAGTGTGGGAGTGACTGTTAAATACTGGAAGTATGTTTCTCCATCTCTATCCATGATGGATATCTGCATCGTAGCTAGTTGTTATGTCGCCTCACTCAGTAACTGTAGTCCAGTCCTCCCACTGAGTGCATATTCTACCGTGTTTCCCTTCATTGATGTATAGACTATCTCAAATTCATAGTCCTTGAGGAACTCCATCCATCGTCGTTGTCTCAAGTTCAGGTCCTTCTGAGATAAGATATATCTGATACTCTTTTTATTAGAGTAGACTATAAAACGTTCACTCATTAGGTAATGTCACCACAAATTTAAGGTGGAGAACACTACTATTAAGTCTAGGTCCATGGTTGCATAGTTCTGATTGTGTTTCTTCATCTATCGTGATCCATAGGAGATCACTACATGCTCCTGCATCCGGACACACCCAAGTCCGGTCCATGATGTGTCACAGTAGACTACATACCCAACGCCCTCTTCTGGAAGCCTCAAGATGGGGGCACTCGTCAGTCTCTACCTCATCTCCTGGAAACACTATTGGAATCTCACCGCCAATACAAAGGGCTTACCCTTCTTTTTAAATTCTGAAAAGGTTGCCACAACTCTTTAAAAGTCAGGCACAAATCTCCAGTAGTATCGAGCCAACCCCAGCAAGCTTCGCACCTCGGTCAAACATTGGGGTGGATCCCAAGCAAGTACATCCTCTAACTTCGCTGGATCCACTGCAACTCTATCCTATGACATAACTTGTCCTAGAAAGTGGACCTCTCATATTCATAATTGGTACTTCAAGAAATTACCATAAATTTGGAGCTCTCAGAGTGTATCCAAAACTATCTATAGATGATAGGTAGGCTCCTCCTCTGTCGCTGAGTATTCCAAGATGTCGTCCATAAAGACCCCCACAAAGTGATCAAGGTATGGTTGGAAGATCCTATCAATGAGTCCCATGAACACTGGAGGGGCTTTGGTAATGACGAATTGCATTACCAAAAACTCATAGTGGCTATACCGACATCTGAAAGCCATCTTCTACACATCCTCATCTCATACTCTGATCTGATGATAGCCTGATTTGAGGTCTATCTTCGGAAACCAATGATCTCCCTTCAGCCGATCGAAGAGATCATAAATCCTTGTATGTGGGTACTTTCTATTCAAGGGCACCTAGTTTAGTTGCTGATAGTCTACACTGAGTCTCAAACTCTGATATGACTTCTTGGCAGAAGAAAATCGTGGCTACCAACGGAGAATCAGTGGGTCTTATGAACCATTTCTGCTGCAAGTCCTCCAACTGTACCCGTAGCTCAAGAAGCTCTATGAGAGCCATCAAATATACTGGAGCAGATATTGGTGTCGTCCTAGGGTACAAGTTGATTTAAACATATACCTCTCTGCGTATAGGTTGTCCCAGAACATCATCAGGGAAAACATCGGTTTACTAGTCCACCACTATAGGATTGTTCAGTCTCACAACATCATCTACCCCGAGGGTAAGGCTAACCAACTAATGTGTGATCGGCTGCACCCACCTCTGGGTAAGTTCGTCTTGTTCTGTAAGGTCCCCTTCTCGCCAGTGAAAGAAAATCGAGTCCCATCTGTGCGGACACAACACACATTGCTCATAATAAAGTCAATCTGAGCCTGGACTATGGATAACCAGTCCATACCGAAAATGACGTTGTAAGGACTTGATGCCACTACTAAATGATCCCAGCAGAAGTGCTCACCACCTATAGTAAGATCACGCTGCCAGGAATATTGTTTAATCGTCGAATCTGCTCCCATAGGTGTCTCTAGTCGTAAGGATCGAGCCAACGGCTCCACCAAAATCTCCGAGATCTGAATGAGGGTCGTGGAAATAAAAAATTGACTGGAACATATGTCTATAAGTATTTCATATAAGGTGGATTAGACATAGATCATACCTCTAATCATCTCCGGATCACCGTGTTCGTATGCTTTAGCTTCCTGGAGTTGAGCTCGCCCATGTCCACCTACTCCAAGTGGTCGGGGTGGACCTCCTGGAGGTGGTGATGGTAGAACCTTGAATCGCCACCCACCGCCTATTGCATGGACATCTCCCCTGCCCATCCACCTGCTTCCTGTAGAACTCCCCGATCGAATCTCTACCTTTGTTTCAGTACTCCCACGACCGTCTGCTAGTCGTCGGTATGACGGGTCGGGTAGTCACAAGCCATGTGGCCCTGCCTGTCGCACGTATAGCACCATCTGGCTCACTTATGACTCCCTCTAGACTATGATCCTCATACTTCTGACCTAGATTCTTAGAGTCTCCCTCTAAATGACCTACCTGGCTTGTTCCCACGCACCTGATGCCTGCTTTTTGTCGAAGAATCTACTGCCTGGGGTGTGCTAGCGGCTCTAATTGTTGGCGCATGCTCTGTTAGGAATCTCTCTACAAGAAGGGCTAACTCCAACTCCACATCTTGGGTGGATATTGAGTGACACAATTGAAGACGTGATCCCCCTCATGAGCCCCTGCTCGAATTCTCGAGCCCTGAAAAAAGGGTCTCGAACAATATCTATGCAATAGTGGGAATTCTCTGTGAACTATGCTGAGCACTCAGCCACTGTCATGATGCCCTACTAAAGGTGAAGTAGCTCCTGAATGTGCATAGAAAACAATGTCATGAGGAAAAACTCCTCTCAAAAAAAGCCTCTCGAAATTTTCCCAGGTGATGTTTGCCTCATCCTGAACCTGTATGGTCAAACTCCACCATCTCCCAGCTAATCCCGACTGAAGGCTCACTGCCAAGATCACTATTTGGTTGGGCAGTGTCCTCACTAAACGGAAGACCCACGTCACGACCTCTAGCCATTCCTCAATGTCTTGAGGATCAGTATCTCCCATGAACTTGGGATGTCTCTACCTCTAAAACTATTGTAGGGTGCTGATCCTATGAACATCCACTACCAGAACCACTGGTAGAATGGGCTGACCATTTAGTGGTGGTAGCTCTGGGGCATCACCCGGCGGGGCCATCTCAAACAATGGTCCTGTGACAGACGCCTCGTCGTAGAGAGGGTTGTCCTCACACATCTGGATCATGGATGGTCATCCTCATGGAGGAATCCTGAGATAAATATAGATGTTCTAAAGTTAGATCATTATACCTGGTGAGATGACTTTTATTCGAAATCAATAATTGAAAACACAAACTGTATTTTTGTACATTGATCCAAAAAGCAGGACACAAGGTTTCAGTGTATGGATACGTTGGCCACCACACCAACCCTATATTCCCCGAACCTAAAGGCCAGACTTGCAACAATCAACACTATAGCTTTAAAAAAAAACTGACTCCTAGTGTTTCAGGTAGAACCAACCACCTCTGATACAACTTTGTCATGACCCGTCCCCTGGGGCCCGTACTATGACTACCCCAAGCCCACCTCCAAAAGGCTAGGGGCTAGAGACTAGCGCCGAAGGAATACACCTATAAGTGGGAGGCATTTTTCCGGATACCTATACGCACACGCAAACCCAACCAAGTACCAACTCACAAGAAAAGTGATAGTATGCCACTGAGAGAAAACTGAGTATGGACACAACTGAAAGTATGTGGGACTGAATACAAACCCCAAAAAATGTACTGAAATCAGTATACTAAAAGAGTGCTCTAATCGCCATCCGTATAAAACCCCACCTAATCATTGGAGTAGTGTAGCTACTGGAAGCTGAGGGAGTACGTCTTGTCTTTTGTATCTCAATATGTCCCACCTAATCCAATGCCACCATGTCCAACGTCGAAGAATAAATCGTCATCAAGGTACACAGAAAACACATGGGAACGGATCGTTCCGGGGTGAGTACCACTAAACTCTTTAGGGACCGCCAAAACAACATGGAATGACCGCACATAAAACAGGAAGTATAGCATGATGCAAAAGTACACAAAACAAGTCAGCTCACACCAAGTATCACTTTAGGTCAAGGATAGAGTAATCATCATATCGTTAAACTCCTCGGCTACTGGACAACTCCTCCTCTAATGAGCATTATATGCCTACCGGGTCACATAGAGCCACCTCCCACTAACTATGGACTATTGTGGTACTCATCCCTGATAGGTACATTGGGAATGTCTGGTCACACAGAGTTGCTCCCCACCATGAACCTACTGGGTCACATAGATCTGATTCCCACTAACCTTGGACCATTTTGGTAATCATCCCTGATGGGTACCATGGGCATGCTGGGTCACACAGAGAAGCTTCCCACTATGGGCCTACTAGGTCACATAGAGCTGCTTCCCACCTTGGTCAGACTAAGGTACGCATACCTGATGAATATTGTGGGCATGCGGGTTCACAGAAAGCCACTCCCCCGTATGGGCCTACTAGGTCACACAGAGCCGCTTCCCACTGGGCCATTCGTCGAGTCGTAAGGTGTCCAAAGTCAATTGTCTTTAGGTCTGAGTTAGCCATAGGGATTCATACGAGGTCTACATGGGAGAACCACCATTAAAGGCACTCTTCTCATCTTGATATACATGGAAGTCACCAAGAGGAATCCAAAAGATCCATATCCTTAAGAGAGTCCCAAATCCAGAAACGTATTGTCAATCAGATTCATGGTTTGCAAGATACATGCTTTTTAATGCCGAAGGCCTGATTGGATTCATATTCGATCCAACCCGGTCATACCTGAACATTCATCAAAACACATGTGGAGTATCTCAAAAGGACCTTCTTGTCCAAAGGATCATGATTCCGCAGACGGTTCTTCAGATGGATGTCAAGTTTAGAAGTTATGGCTCATTTTTTGTTATTGTTGGTACTAGGTCCGGGTCTAGTCAACCTTGGTCAGACCGGCCCGACCCGATTCGGCATGGACTGACCCGGATCGATATGGGTCGACCCATCCCGACTCGGTTTTGACCCGCCCTAAGTCAACCCGGCCCGTTGGGCCCAACCCGACATAGCTGGGCAGCGAACTGGGCTGTTGGTCCATGGGTCGGCCCACTAGGCCGTAGGTCTGCACGCTGGTTGGTGGGTCGGTCCGCTGGGCTGGCCCACTGGTGCCACCTTCCTCGTGGTACAGACTTCCAGGGACACCCGGATGTGGTGCGTCTAGGTAGGGCTGACGTGGCGAAGAGCCGCGTCAGCGGGTCATCCTACGGTGCATGACCCAACGTGGCGCTACATGGCGTCGCAGGTCCCTCCATGCTGCAGTTGACAGGCCATGGATTCACCGTCAAAACCACCGCTGGAGCGCGCCCCATCCTACGGCGACCCCTCCTCCTGTCATGGCCCTGCTTCTGCATGGGCTCGCCCCACCCAGGTTCCGCTGCTACTGGGGTGGGTGTCGGTTCTTCCACCTAACACGCAGCCGGCAAAGCCGTGTGCTACCGCCGCCGGTGTAGGTGTCGGTGATAGGATGCTCGCCGGGCCACCGGTCGCATACCGGTGGCCCGTTTCTTGCGTGTTCTATGTATGCGGCCTCCGGGAATTGTGTTCGTCACTATTGTAGGCCCAGATTCCTCTTGTCACCAAATTCAAATTGGGAGATCACAATCAACACACAAGCGGAGGGGCTCAGACCTTATTTGTGTTGGCTCGCGCCCTCCGCGTTAGATATAAATCAGGGGGGTTTTGTGGATGGGTTGTTAAACTGGATTTCATGCCTTAATTTCAATCCTGATACCTACAATAAAACACACCCTCCCACTTATATATCAAATAACGAATCAACCTGTTCATGATTTGATATGCTCTTATCATTTTAGAATGGGTTGCAGGGAAAACAATAAATAATCAACACCACCCCTAACTCGAATCGTTAGAGAGCACTCACAATTGAGTAAGTCTCATTGTTAATCATCCCCACAACCAGCTACCACCATCGCTACATTGAACATCAATCTCTGCTTCGGGGTTTTGGTGTCGCATGTCACGACTCGCCCTAACCGGTCCTCCCTTCAAGAGTCTCGGTACTCCTTCAACACTTCGCTGCTTGGTGAAGTCGTGTCATCTCCTCCCCTTATGCTCTATATAAATAGAATCGGGGGAGGATAAGTAATTGATGCGACCGTGTTTTCATTGTCTTTTCCACACCATTTTTTATATTTTTGTTGACTTTTTAATATCAAACTATTTTATTTTGGGTAATATTTTTCAATTCTTGTATTTTATAAATTACATTATGAATAATATGACTACATATTAAATGTTTTTTTTGTTTTTTATTGTTTTTCAATAATAAAATTAAGTTTTTATTTTAATTTCATTTAATTAATTATTTATGTTTATAGTTTTCAATAATTTTTAATTTATTAATTAAATTGATTAATTCTTTATTCTTAAATTATAAATAAATAACACATAGCACTTTTTAAGTCATTAAATAATTTAAATAGTTTTATCAATTTAATTAACTTTAATTAATATTTGTTATTCTTTAATTTACTTTATAAATTATTTAATTAATTGGTTAATTAATATAAGTTAGTTCTTTAATTAATTTGATTATAATTTTTAATGTAAATAAATTCATTCTTTTAAAAAATGATAATTAATTTTATTATTTAACTTTGTTTTTTTAGTTTTTAATTCTATTGTATTTAATTTAATTTATTAATTTATTAATCCATTTTTAGTTGAATTAATGTTTTAATTAATTATTATTATTTTTGTCGGTTTTGCGGATGCACGGTCCTCTGTTGTTGTTCTTTTACGGTGCATGTGCCACCGTTTCTATCCTCATGGTGCCACCATGTCCACCTCACTTCCAGCCTCACGATCTCACCTTGAGCATCTCTAATGGTGCCACCGTATTCCCCCACCCAACTGTTTCACTGTGAGATTCACTCAAGGTATCATCATGAGTTTCACTCACGGTCCTTCCTTCACCGCCACACCCCCTGCCACCGTTTCACCACCAAATGGTGACACTGCTCAACTGATCCTCTTCTGTCACCTCATCCACAACAGTACAACACGATCCACAACAGCATAACAAAATCAAATACAGATTAGAAGAATTCATCAAACCTTTAATATCTCAAAATAGTATAAATCAGATTTCTATTTCCAGAAACCCAAAACAATTTCCTTACCAGCTCTACTTCAACATGACCTGCTGGAACACCTGAAGCCACCGAGACCTCACCGCACGCCGCCCCTATGTTACCCAACTGAGCCGCTGCTCCACATTCTTCTATCCTCTACACTGCTGGTGTTCCCTTCCCTATTCCATGAGCTTCCATTCTCCTCAACATTCCTCATATCATTGAAAACCTTCACAAGCATATTTGTTGCTTCATCGTGCCGCACACCCGCTTCATTGAACAGACCCACACCCCCTTCTCTTTTAATTTTATTTATTTATATTTTTTAGTTTTTATAATAACAAATAATATAAAATTAATATTTTATATATATCATATTATAATCTATATCATTAATAGGTTCAATAATAATCAGTATATAAGCTTTTATCATAATAATATGTGTATTAATTACATAAAATAGTTATTAAACATATATTACTAATAATTTTGGTATTATAATATATATATATATTAATAAGTTGTTATTATTATTATCATTAAGAAGTGATATTAATATATAGTGTATGAATTTATTTAGTTATACATAGAAGTTACTTTTTATGGAAATCATGTACGTTTTTTTGTATTTTCTATTTCCAGTGCAGGGGTGTTGTATGCACTTACATAGACTTCACTAAAACGATGGTGACGTGAACATAAAATCACACCATGTGGATCTACTGATTTATAAAGGGAAGATTTTAGCTCACTGTGCACAAATCATTTTCATTCAGTTAGGAGTAACTGCTCCAGTGACCAGCGCGGGAGGCACGTCACAGTGAAAGCTACGCATTTGTTTTCATGGAACACCTCAGGTGAAATTCCACAGTCTTCAACTCATTCATTAGCATTCATGATGGGCATGAGATCATTGAGACACCAGAGGGCAGAGTGCGGGTGGTAGAGAGATTGAGACCCTAGAGAGGTATTGATCCAGTATGGGAGGTATCGATCCAGACGGTGGGAGGAATTGAAAGAGCAATGGGAGGCAAGAGGGTTCAATCCTAACTGAGGGAGGAGCATAAGAGGAATATACATCATCTTCCATCATGAGAATATTGGAGTACCATGAGTAGAAGATCAGAGCATTTCTTACCTCTATTCCCAGGGCGGGACATCGAGCGGATTCCAGCATTGCATCCACCATCAAGCAGCATGAGTTGGAACTTCTGGGAGCTCGAGTAGGAAGATGAACATATTTATTTGTAATGTGCTCAGTTTTTCTGCATCTCATTTCAATTTGAACTTCATTGATTCTAATTATATGATTTCACTGAATCCAACCATTATGTCCAGCTAAATCCCTTCGGGGGGGGATAAGCTGGTTGATTAGATTTTCTTATTATGATTCATGCACTATATTATTTTTCTATATTGTCTCTCTCACTGTTTATGGAATTGATTTATTTTCAAAACAACAAGTTCAAGTGAAAATAGATCTAGATTGAATAATAATGAAAACTCTTTAAATCTAAGGGAACTTGTTGACAAATGAGTCATGCTAAAATGAGAGAGACATACTAAACTCAACTGACAATTTGAGTCCAGTGACATATGACATGTTATCTCTATTGGATGGAATGAATTTTACAGCCAAAGGATTATAAGATCTATTTCATCAAAAAACTAATCAGAAAACAAATCTGGCCAGTTACTTTAAATCAGATCCATATTTCTTGAAATTTGGTTCATGAAAGAGAGTAAGAAATATTGACATCGGCCAAAGGACTTCCTCCCCCTGGCTGTTCTCACCACAATTTCTCTTGTTTCTCTGTCTACCTACCTTTCACTTACCAGTTTACCTTTACTCCATCACACACTGATTCTCACTCACTCCACTTCACCATCAACAACATTTGTTTCTTGTACTAGTGTGTGTGTTTTTTTTAGTTTTTTTAGATCGCCAAACACAACATGAGGCCTCCCTGTGGTTCGACCCTTTCTTTCCACTGTCTTAAGTAGTATGTTGGTTATAAATTTTAGTTTGTCGCTTGTGCCCAACGATGTGCAAGCATAAAAATTTTTTCTCTGTTGCCGGGGAGGCTAGGTGAGACATTTAAAATAACAAAAAAATAATTCCCATATAAAAAATAATAAAAAATCACTAAAAAATTTAAAAATATTCAGTAAAAAAAATTAAAAATTAAAAAAATTGAACCAGATGCATGAAAACCAGGTATAAGTTCGAAAACATAGTACTTGGTAGTCCTGAAATTGATAACTACCACATGGAAGTGAAAAAGAACAATGAAAAGATAAAAATGGAAAAATAACATAACTGTAAACTTAAACAACCCACTTCCGGATAATTTGAAACAACATGGAATGATTAACCCACCTGAGAATGAAATATATGAGAGGCATAGTTTTAGAGAGTTCTTTCTACCTTCAGTATCTAGTAACCCTTCATGCATTAGACTCTCTACTAGTTCTAGGAATTACGAGATCATTCATTCTATGCATAGTCAACTACCTACCTTCAATGGAATGCCTAGTTAATACTCTTTTGACATTATTAGAGCCTTCAACAATAGTGACAAGTAGCTACCACTTAGGGGTCTCACTGAGGATGATCTTAAACTGAGAGTGTTCCCCTTCTTCCTAAAGGGAAATGCTAGGTCTTGGTTCCAAAATTTATATGAATAAATATTTATCACCTAGGATAAAGTTTATAATGCTTTCACAATGAAGTTATATCCTAGGAGGTTGAAATCTAAAATTAGGGAAAAAATAGACTCCTTCAAGAGGAAAGATAACTATTTCACGATGCCTGGTATAGGTTTAGAGGTTTTCTTAGGCATTGTCCAAACCATCCATTTACACCTCACTTACTCAGGGGCACCTTCTATAGTAATCTCACCCCTTACCACAAAACCATGGTGGGTCAGTATTTCAGAGGAGACTTTAGTTATAGGACTACTGAGGAGATCAAACAAATATTTAACACCTTAGCTCAAAATTCTAAACAGAAATTCTCTAGGAGGAGAATCATTATGAGAAAGGAAACTGCCCCTACTCTTCAAGATGAAGCCCAAGCTACTGGATTCTTTAATGAGATTCCATATCAAAACCTTAAGTAGTTGTTCCACCACTGTGGCATGTAAGGCCATTATCAAACCAGTTGTCCAAACATTGATATGCATGTCCACCTTTATGAGACTTCCAGCTTTGCTAGCTATGGACCTCAAATTCAGCCTAGGGATCATCCTTTTTCCAATACCTACAATCAGGGGGTATATGAACCATCAGAACCTGTCATGGATGGAGTAGGGAGTCCTCCGACCTACTGCCCCTCCTGGATTTCAGTGGCCACCTAGGCAGAAATTCTAACCCCAATCCCAACCAAAGGCTGAGTCATCCAACTCAAAAGATAAGGTGAGAGATATGTTCCATCAATTGATAGGGAGTTTTTATGAACACAATACAAAAAAAATATTATGATAAATTACAAATGGATGCTATAATGAAGAACATGGAAATTCACATGGGGAAGTTGGCTAGGAATTCTAGTAATAGTGAAAATGGTAGGCCTCCCACCACCACTGAAGCCAACACTTGGGAGAATTCAATGGATTTGTCCACTATAAGTGGTCTCCAAACTCACCAAGAGACAAGGAATGAACTGCAAAATGCTTAAAATGGAAAACGTGATGAAGTTGGAACCTCAAATATGAAAGAACCCAAAAATGTTGAAAATGAAAAACTGGATAAAGCTAGAAACTCAAATCTAAATGAACCTGAATCTGGAAAACTGAACAAAACCACTAGAATCCATCCAGTTCCTGTTGTTCTAGCTTAAAAACCCAAATAAAATGGCTTGAAAAACAAAGACAATAAAGGGAAGGAATTTTTTGATGAAGAAGCTACAGAGATTCCCCCAATTGTGTTGAATTTTCCCCCTGCAATATAGAGACCCTGCCTTTTCTTACATTACTATTACATCATTTAAAAGATAAACAACATAATAATAATAGTACACATAGAGTATCCAAAGGTTTAGTTTCATGGGAAAACTAGGACCATACATACCAAATACAACATCATGCATAAACATTTATTTAATCTCTTCTTCTCTAGCTTCATATTGGCACTTGTCCTCTCCTTAGTACTTGTAGCCACCTGAGTATATAAATCACAAGGGATGAGCTAAAAGCCCAGTAAGAGGATAGATATGAACAATATATCATGGGGTGAGCATAATCATAACATAAGAAAAAGATCATGAACATGAGAGGAGAATAAATAAAAGACTTGAAATGTGGCATTGCATAAAAAATGAAATATCATGTCTTAGTGGTTAAATGCCACACATACTTGTGAACCGGGCTAGAATCTTGTTCACACATCATTTCACATCTAATGATGAGATTCATCAGTTTACCCAATGCATTGGAGCGCTATATAATTCCGGGCGCACCCTTCACATTTAAACATTCATATTGCACTATATAATTTCGGGCGCACCCGTCACATCATAACATTATGATTTATCATGCATGACACAATAAACAAAGAAAATAATTGAACATAACTATCCCATGAAAAGGAATGTGTTTCATCTCGTAAGAACACATTCATAACTTTGGGTTCCCAAAAGAAAGAGTGAACAACATACTTCATACAAGAACCATCAACCATGAATGAGAGGTAAAAGTTGAGTTCTTAAAAGAAGAGTTCTTTTGGAAAACATTTGGATAGACATAAAAATAATTTGAAAACATTTATATCCCAGAAAAGGAATGAAAATTATGAAAAAATGATCTTTAAGGAGTGACGATATCAAAAATGGTTTGAAAGTGGAAGAAACTGAAGGATGAATGTTGGGTTCGAGAATTTCCCCTTACCTTGTACTCGAATACCTCATTCTCTTAAATTTCCTGTATAATGACATTATATTCATTAATTAGAAATTAAAGAACCTTTTATACATTAATAGGGTTCATTATGGTTTCATTATTTCATTTTATGTTCCTTTTGATGACTTATAGTGTTTAAAAACATTGATCATGGATGTTCGTTTTTATGGTTTTCTTGAGTGGTTGACTTGTATTCTTAAATTGATGTTTTGGTAGAACATGGGTAAACATCCAGAAATGAAATTACATGTCATTAATGATATTACAAGAGATTGAATGATTTTATAATTAATTATATTTGATCCATGTGGATGAATCATTAGATAATATTTAAATGAAGATTGTGTGGGTTAATTTGAGCGGTTTTTTATCACAATGAACTTGTTTTAATTTATCCCTTATTAATATGTTCATAATTCAGTTCCAAAACATAAAATAGGATATAATACATATAAAATATTCTGTTTCAAACATAAAAATGGTTTCATGACCATATCTGAAGGTAGAAATGGAAGAAGAGAGCATGTCGTTTTTTATGGTGACAAAATTAACACCTCATGAACAACATTCTCTTTAATAAAATAATAGGAAGAGGGAAAGGGGTTGGGGAGATATAATATCCCATTAGAATAAAAAAATTACATTATATGTATAATAATGTATTTACAATACAATATGGATGAAGATAGGTGAGGAGAGACCGAGAAATGAACTTGAACTTGAAAGGAAATTAAAGGAGAAGAGGGAGGGAAATTACCTCTTAAATATTCCCCTTGGGATCCTCTTTACGAAAGCTAGGCATGGTCTTTTTATGAGACCAGAAGATTTTGGACGTGGGGGAGGGGCTAGGGAATGTGTTTGGGAAGATTTAAGATAAGGCTTGGAGCTTCAGAGGTGTGAGGAAATGACGGAGTGAAGGGTGGATTTTATAGTGGAGGGGAGAGGGGTTTCTTTAATATAAAATTCATTAGTTTATTATTTCCACAAAAGACAAGGAATAGTGAGTCTTGAATGACCTATAATAGTAATTTTATAATGTAATCCCGAACCAAGTGGGCTTACATCAGCAGGGCATCATCGTCGACTAAATTAATACAATATTTAGCATTTATTGTGAATTATCAGATTCTACTATTCATAAAAAATTCAAGTATTTCAGAAAAATCCCAAAAATTTACCCCAACAATTTTTTGATGTGTAGAATCCAAAAACAGGTTTAATTTTTCAAAATTAATTTTCTAAATATTATTAATTTAATATTTAATTAAAATCATAATTTACTTAAAAACAGTTTTTAAGATTAAAACTGATTTTATAGTTCTTTCAAAAATTACGTAGAATCTTATAAATTTATCTAAAGACTATTATACATCTATTAAATAATTTATGAATACATTTCAGGGAAATAAATATTCTTTTTTAATTAGTTAATTAATTATAATTAATTATTTATGAATTATAAAATTCCAAAAACGTTTACTAAGGTCAAATTGTCACATTCTAAGATGTATAAATTTTATTTAATTATTCATAGGTAATTTTACTCTTATGTTGGATGATTTACTATTCATAAGGGTCATATTAATATTCATAAGGGAATGTTACTATTCATAAGGGTAGGTCACTATTCACCAAAATTTATTTTTGTTTAATTAGACTCTAAAAATCATCTTGAACACAATCATGTATGCCCGATTTTGAAAACTCCAAACATAGGAGTGACAAAATTATGTTTTAAGGTCACTTATCACTTAGTAGTTCATTATTTTTTGATTTCATGTTATTTTATGAAATAAATATAAGAAGGGAAATTTTCATTGAAAAACTTTGGGTTGATACATTCTTCCCCCCTTAAGTAATTTCACCCCTGAAATTTCACTTTACACAAAAAGGTGAGGGTACTTCTCCTTCATTGCCTCTTCTGGTTCCCAAGTTGATTCCTCAAACTTATGGTTCCTCCACAGTACTTTGACAAGACAGGTTGTCTTGTTGCGTTGAAACTTATCACTTCGGTCCAGAATCATTACTGGCTGCTCGTCATAGGAGAGATCATCTTCCAACTGCACCACCTCTGAGTTTAGTACATGTGAGGGGTCTGGTATGTACGTCCTCAGTAGTGATACATGGAACACATCATGAACTTGATCCATAATCAGTGGAAGTTCAAGACGATAGGCCACGACTCCTATGTGGTCTAGGATCTCAAAGGGGCTAATATACCTTGGGCTTAACTTCCCTTTCTTCCCGAATAGCATGACTCTCTTCCATGGAGATATTTTAAGGAAGAATTTATCTCCAATGTTTAACTCCAAGTCCCTTTGACGGTTGTCAGCATAACTCTTTTGACGACCCTGAGTAGCTTTGATGTGTTTCTGTATGACTCGAACCTTCTCTGTCATCTCTTGAACAAGATCGGGTCCATGTAGCTTTCTTTCTGCAACTTCATCCCAAAAGGTTGGAGTTCTACATCGCATCCCATAAAGAGCTTCATACGGAGCCATCTGAATACACGAGTGGAAGCTATTGTTGTATAATAACTAAACCAATGGGAGATGATGATCCCATACACCTTTGAATTCAAGATAGCATGCTCTTAGCATATCATCAAGTGTCTGAATAGTCCTTTCAGGCTAGACATCAGTTTGGGGGTGATAGGCCGTGATGAAATTTAATTCCGTACTCAAAGCATGTTGGAGGATCTTCCAGATCATAGATGTGAACCTTGGATCACAGTCAGAGACAATTGAGAGTGGAACACCGTTCAGTCTCACCAATTTATTCACATATATATTTGCAAGTTATTCAAACGAGAGGTCTTCCTGAATAGCGATAAGATGGGCAGTCTTGGTGAGTCGTTCAACCACAACCCACATCGCATTATTTCCCTTTGACGTCCTCGGTAGACCCATGACAAAGTCCATTATTACAATTTCCCATTTCCACATGGGTATAGGCAATGGCTGCTTCATACATTTGGACTTTTTTCACTCTGCATTAACTTGCTGACATACTAAGAACCTTGATATATATTCCGCAATCTACTACTCCATGATATCCCACCAGAACTGTTCTCAGAGATCCCAAAACATCTTGGTACTCCCAGGATGGATAGAGAAAGTTGAGCTATGTGCATTATCCAAAAACACCTTCTTTATCCCGGGTGATGAAGGCACACAAAGCCAAGTTCCAAACCAAATCACACCATCATCGTCGATATGGAACACTTGCAGCTTCCCTTCCTTTACTACAATCACCCTCTTTTGTTTCTCCACACCATACCTTTAAGCTTCCTTAATCTTCTCTTGGATGGATGGTTGCGCAATCATTTGGGAAAGGTTGGATGTATCCCATACCATTATGATTTCCAAATCCATTCATTGCATATACATGAAGATAGGGTCTTTATCAATCCACAACATGGATAGAGTAGTAGGTTCATTTCTGATTAGAGCATCAGCTACCTTTTTCTCCTTTCCAGGATGATAGTGAATAGAGAAATTGTAATCCTTGATTAGCTCTAACCATCTCCTTTAACGCATGTTGAGCTCATTTTGTGTGAATATATTCTTTAGGCTCTTGTGGTCAGTGTATATGTCACACTTCTCACCATAAAGGTAGTGCCGCATGATTTTCATTGAAACAATCACGGCTGCCATCTCTAAATCACGTGTCAGGTAGTTCTGCTCATGGATCCTCAACTGTCGTGAGGCGTAGGCTATCACATTATCATTTTTCATGAGTACACAACCCAAACCTTTCTCTGAAGCATCACTGGATATGACAGAAATTTATCCACTTTTCGGTAGTGTGAGTATAGCTGTAGTGATCATCCTTATCTTTAGATCCTTGAAGCTTCCCTCACATTCTTTCGTCCAGAAATACTTTACCCGTTTCCTTGTTAACTTAGTTAGCGGGCTTGACAATCGTGAGAAGTTTCTCACAAAACGTCAGTAGTACCCTGCTAATACAAGAAAACTACGGATTTCTGTGACACAATAGGGCATGGGCCATTCCTCAATCGCCTTTTCCTTTGAAGGATCCACAGAAATTCCCTCACTATGATCACATGTCCCAAGAACGTGATTTGATTCATCCAAAAGTCACACTTGCTGAACTTTGCGTACAACTTATCCTTTCTCAATGTCGCCAACACAAGTTGTAGATGTTTTTTAGGTTCCTCCTTACTCTTAGAGTAGATGAGAATATCATCGGGAAACACTACCACATGTTTGTTGAGGTAATGTCTAAAGACACTATTCATCAAATCCATGTAGATTGGAGGGGCATTAGTAAGTCCAAAGGGCATAAAAAAAAAACTCATAGTGCCCATACATTGTACAGAAGGTAGTCTTATGAATATCTACCTTCTTCACCTTTACCGGATGATATCCAGAATGAAGATCCACCATTAAGAAGTATTGAGCTCCTCTTAACTGGTCGAACAAGTCATCAATCCTTGGGAGAGGATACTTGTTCATTATGGTGATCTTTTTGAGTTCCTGAAAATCAACACACACCTACATGGTTCCATCCTTCTTCTTCACAAAGAGCACTGGCGCACCCCAAGGTCATGAACTAGGGCGTATGAACCCTTTGTCCTGATTCTCTTGTAGCTGCTACTTTATGTCCTTCAGTTCGATAGGAGACATCCTATTGGGGAACTTCGAGATAGGAGTAGCTTCGGGTATGAGTTCAATTGAGAACTCTACCTCACAATCTGGTGGAATTCCGGGTAACTATTCGGGAAATACATTGTTGTATTCCCTCACGATGGGAATTTCCTCAAGGTTGGAACTTTCCTTCGACTCAACCCTTTGGGCGAGGTATGCTTCATCATAGGGAATCAACACCCACACCATTGTAGGATTTTTCAATAGAGATTCATGATCTTCCTTGCATTTTTTGAGGAGCATGGGACATTTTGTAATATGAAAATATATTTCCTTTTCCCGAAAGTTGATATGTGATCTATATAACGAGAGCCAATCCATTCCCATTATAGCGTTGAATTCCACCAGGGGAAGCATTATGAGATTTTTTGAAAGAATCTTCCCTCATACTCCAACAGGATAACATTCAAACACTTGGGTTGCAACGATTTCACCACTTGGTGTTATTACAGATATTGCTACATCAATGTTTCGGGGCTTCGATTCTATAGTTCTAGAAAACTTGTAAGATATAAAAGAATGCGTAGAACTAGAATCAAATAAGAGTTTTTCCATTCTATAGTGAATAGTATGTTTACCTTGTATGACTTCATTATCATGCTCCACCTCCGCAGTAGTGATGTCATAAGCCTTCCCTTGTTACTTTGGCTTTGGTGGCTACTGAAGCTGATTACCCTCATGAACTCAAGGTTTAGTGCACTGGTTTGCATAGTTCCCTAGCTCTTTGCAGTTGTAGCATTGAACCATGAGTGGTTCTCTCCATTCATAGGCTACATTCTACGTCCTTTTTGTGTCTTTTCTACACTCTTTAGCATGGTGTCCTTCTTTCCCACACATAAACCATTTCCCCGTCCCTTTGAGGCAGTTCCCATTATGAAACCTCCCACATTTTTTTCATCTGGGTCGTTGATTTTTCTTCCCACCTTTTCCATTACATCCACTAGCTTGGAACTCCATCTTTCATTTCTTATCCCCATATCTGTGGGACTATTCTCCAAAATCCATCTCCTCTTTTAGAGAACACTGAACAACTTATTCATAACCACCATAGTCTCGAATTCCAAGAGCCTTTTGAAGGTGTGGTTTTAATCCACTAAAGAATCTATCAATTTTTCTATCATTGTTGATAACAAAACCCAAAGCATACCTTGAAAGCCTTGTCAAATATGCTTCATAGGTTGTGATAGATTCTACTTCTTCTTTCTTGAGATCTATAAATTATATCTCCATCTTCGTGCGAAGAGTTCGTGGGAAGTACTTATTAAGAAACATTATCTTAAATTCTTCCCATTCCATCTCTTCAATTTCCTCCCTTGGTTTAGTGTTCTTAATCAAAGCACACCATTGATCGTCTTCTCCATCTAGATGATAAACAGCTAGAGTCACCTTCTCTGTCTCAGAACAGTGATGAATAGAAAAGATATTCTCCATGGAGTTGACCCAATGTTCCGCAACTAGTGGATCAGAAGATCCACTAAACGTCAGTGGTCGTTGACGCATAAAACATTCAATTGCCAGTTGCTCCCTCTTTGGTGAAGGAGGACATTCCCCATTATTATGGTTATTATTCATAACCTGAGATAATTGGGTAAACATCACTATGATGTTTTGAACTCCACCTCCCAAATCATTGGGGATGTCGTACATGCAATCGTTGCATTGGCCCTTGCATGAGTTGTTGGCCTGATTTCTCCTGGTTCCCACCATTTTCTAAAATAGAAAAGGATAGAACAGAACATAAGTAAACAAGTCTAGAATAAGTTATTCGTCTAAACAATTTATACCTAAAACATAACATATGGGATCCCTAGGTAAATACTCTTCTGTTCATTTTTTTACTTAGTCTCATGCTAGAGGTTTTCTTTAGGGTTCACTAATCCTAATTCCCAAATTAACTAAACCTTTCTTTGATACCAATTATAGAGACCCTGCCTTTTCATACATTACTATTACATCATTTAAAAGATAAAAAACATAATAGTATTACACTTAGAGGATCCAATGGTTTAGTGTCTTAAGAAAACTAGGACCATACATAACAAATACAACATCAAGCACAATCATTTATTTAATCTCTTATTCTCTAGCTTCTTATTGGCATGTGTCCTCTCCTTAGTACATGTAGAAACCTGAGGATATACATCAAAAGGGGTGAGATAAAATCCTAGTAATAGGATATATAAGAACAATATATCACAGGGTTAGCATAATCATATCATAGGAAAAAAGATAATTAACATTAGAGGAGCATAAATAAAAGACTTGAAATGTTGAAATGCATAAAAATGAAACATCATGTCTTAGTGGTTAACTACCACACATACTTGTGAAAAAATCTAGCATCTTGTTCACACATAATTTCACATTTACTCGTGAGATTCATCACATTAAACAATTCATTTGAGGGCTATATTATTCCGGGCGCACCTGTCACATTTAAACATTCATATTGCACTATATAATTCCAGGCGCACCTGTCACATCATAACATTATCATTTATCATGAATGCCAAAATAAACATATAACATAAATGAAAATAACTAACAAATGAAAAGGAATGGGTTTCATCTCATAATAACACATTCATAACTTTGGGTTCCTAAAAGAAAGATGGAACAACATACTTGATACAAGAACCATCAACCATGAATGAGAGGTAAAAGAAGTGTTTTTTTGGAAAACATTTGGATTGACATAAACATCATTTGAATACATTTATATCCTATAAAAGGAAATAAAATGATGAAAAAAGGATATTTAAGGAGTTACCATATCAAAAATGGATTAAAATAGGAAGAACCCGAAGGATGAAAGTTGGGTTCGAGAATTTTCCCTTACATTGTACTTGAATGCCTCCTTCTCGTTAATGTCCTGTATAATGACATTATATTCATTAATTATAAATTAAATACCCTTTTATACATTAATATGGTTCATTATGGTTTCATTATGTCATATTATGTTCCTTTGGATGACTTATAGATTTTAAAAACATTGTTCGGGGATGTTCATTTTTATGGTTTTCTTGAGTGGTTCACCTGTATTCTTATAATGAAGTTTGGGTAGAACATCGGTAAACATTCAGAAATGAAATTACATGTCATTAATGATATTACAGAAGCTTGAATGATTTTAAAATTAATTATATTAGATCCATGTGGATGAATTATTAGATAAGATTTAAATGAAGATTGTGTGGGTCGATTTGAGCGGTTTTTTGATCAAAATGAACTTGTTTTAATTTATCCCTTAGTAATATGTCAATAAGTCATTTATAGAACATAAAATAGGACATAATAAATATAAAATATTCTGGTTCAACCATTAAAATGGTTTCATGACCAGATCCTAAGGTAGAAATGGAAGAAGAGAGCATGTCGTTTTTGAAGGTGATAAATTAACACCTCATGAACAACGTTCTCATTAATAAAATAAAAGGAAGAGGGAATGGGTGTGGGGTGATATAAAATACCATTAGAATCATAAAATTACATTATATTTATAATAATGGAGTTAAAATACAATATGGATTATGATAGGTGAGGAGAGATCGAGAAATGTACTTGAACTTGAAAGGAAATTAATGAAGAAGAGGGAGGGAAATTACCTGTTAAATCTTCCTCTTGAGATCCTATTTAAGGTAACTAGGCTTGGACTTTTGATGAGACCAGAAGAATTTGGACGTGGGGAAGGGGCTAGGGAAAGTTTTTGGGCAGATTTTATAGAAGTCTTGGAGCTTGAGAGGTGTGAGGAAATGAGGGAGTGAAGGGTGGCATTTATAGTTGAGGGGAGAGGGATTTTTTAATATAAAATTAATTAGTTTATTATTTCCCCACAAGACAAGGAATAGTGAGTCTTGAATGACCACTAATATTAATTCTATATTTTAATACTGAACCAAGTGGGCTTACATCATCAGAACATCATCGATGAGTCAATTAATACATTATTTAGCATTTATTGTGAATTATTGGATTCTACTATTCATTAGAAATTCAAGTATCTCAGAAACATCCCAAAAATTTACCCCAACCATTTTTTGACGATTAGAATCAAAAAATGAAGTCCATTTTTCAAAAATAATTTTCTAAATATTATTAATTTAATATTTAATTAAAATCATAATTTACATAAAAACAGTTTTTAAGATTAAAACTCATTTTATAGTTCTTTCAAAAATAATGTAGGGTCTTATAAAATTATCTAAAATATATTACAAATTGATTCAAAAATTTATGAATAAATTTCAGGGAAATAATTATTCTTTTTAAATTAATTAATTAATTATAATTAATTATATATGACTTATAAAATACAAAAAACATTTACTAAGGTTAAATTATCACTTTCTAAGATGTCTAAATTTTATTTAGTTATTCATAGGTAATGTTAAAATTATGTTGGATGGTTTACTATTCATAAGGTTCATATTACTATTCATAATGGTATGTTACTATTCATAAGGGTAGGTTACTATTCACCAAAAATTATTTTTGTTTCATTAGACTCTAAAAATCATCTTGAACATGACTGTGATTGTCATATTTTCAAAATTCCAAACATAGGATTGAAAAAATTATGTTTAAAGATCACTTATCACTTAGTAGTTCATTATGTTGTGATTTCATGTTATTTTATGACATAAATATAAGAAGGGAAATATTCATTGAAAAACATTGGGTCGTTACATGCAATCCCTTTCTCGAAAAGAATTAAGAATCCAATTTATGATTTTGAACTGTTGAAATTATTGAAAGTGGTTAAAAATATGAACATTGATATTCCATTATTGGAATCCATGATTCAAAGCCTGTCATATCTAAAATAATTCAAGAAAATATGTTAAAAAAAACGACATTGGAAGAATTATGCACCTATATCTTAACAGAGGAGGGTAGTGCAGTCTTGCAGAATAGGATACCTCCTAAGCATCTGGACCCATGCATCTTTGTCATCCCTTCCACTTTTGGGGATAGAGGTGGTAAGTTCAATTGTTTGTGTTATTTGTATGATAGTATCAATATGATTACCTTCTCACTTTTTCAGCACCATAGACTAGGAGATCCCCAACACACCACTATTGTGTTACAGCTTGTTGATAGGTCCATTACTCATCCAGTGGGTAGGGTGGATGATCTGTTAGTGGGATTAGGCAAACTCATTTTGCCTACTAACATTCTTATCCTTGATATGGAATGTTACAAGGAGGTTCCTATCATTCTCAGTAGGCCCTTCCTTGCCATAGGGGGAGCTTTGATAGACGTGTCTAAGGGGAAACTGATCCTTAATATGGGTTAACAGAAATAATAATTCAATGTGTTTATGAAAATATAAGAACCCACCCACTTATTCTCCTCCAAAGATGAGATGTTAGTTTTTGAGAGTATTGTTGATAAGGAGGAAGAAGTGTTTCTAAGGATGATAACCGAAATCAACAGTGAACCTGAAATCCCTACTTCCACTTGCATGGGGATCAGCTCAAGTAAGGAGAGAGAAATTGTTGATGAGTACAAGGGAGATTTTTTGGAGAACTTATATGAGTCTGTTTTAGAGAACATTTTTACCCCTAGAGAGGTGTCTAATTTTGAGGAGATTTTTTTTGGATGCTCTAGTGGTGAGGGAAAAGCCTTCTCTAATGCCTTCTTCAAGAGGCATCATAAAGACCTTGGGCCACCCAGGCCGAAGAGTCTTCCCTCAAGAATGTCACCAACAACCGTTTAACTTAAGACCCTCCCTTCCAATATCAAATATTTTTTTAGGAGACAACTCCACCATTCCTATTATTATTTCATCCAACATGGAGGTGAGTCAAGTGAAAAATATACATAGTGTTTTGAATAAATACAAGTCACTCATAGTCTGGTCGATTGCTGATATCATGGGGATAAGTCCATCCTTTTGCATGCATAAAATTCCCATGGAACCTGAGTGTAAACCTAGAGTAAAATCCCAAAGAAGACTCATCCCCAACATGAAGAAAGTTGTGGGAGAAGAAGTGATTAGGTTTCTTGATGCTGGAATAATTTTTCCCATTTTTGATAGCCCCTAGGTCAGTCTTGTCTAAGTGGTACACAAAAAGAGTGGAGTGATAATGTTCACTAATGAAAAGGATGAGTAAATAAAGAAAAGAGTAGGGAATAAATGGAGAGTCTGTATAGACTATAAGAAATTGAATGATGGCTCATGAAAGGATCAATTTCCCATGACGTTTTTCGATCAAATGCTATAGTGATTTTTAGGCAATGATTTCTTCTTCTTTCTTGATGGTTATTGTTGTTACAACCAGATTCCCATTGCACCTAAGGACCAAGAGAAAACCACCTTCACCTATCCATTTGGGACATTTTCATACTGAAGGATTCCATTTTTCTTGTCTGGTGATCCTGCTACTTTTCTAAGGTGCATGACGGAAATTTTTTCAGACATGATTGAGAGGATAGATGAAGTGTTCATGTATGATTTTGTTGTTGTGGGAAATACCTTTGAGAACTGTCTGAAAATTATGGAACTATTGTAAGAAAGGTTCCAAGAGACAAACTTAGTCTTATAATAGGAATAGTACCAATTCATGGCCACTGAAGGCATAGTTTTGGGACAAAAAGTTTCTAATAAGGTGACGGAGTTCTTTAATTATAAAATTGAGTTCATACAAATGATTCCCCTACCTGAAAATGTTAAAGGAATTAGAAGTTTCTTGGGTCATGTTGGGTTCTACAGGTGGTTCAATAAGTAATTTTATAAGATTACTAAACCCATGTGATCCCAGCTGGTTAAGGACACACCCTTTGTCTTCTATGATACATGTCTAGAGGCCTTTAATCTGATCAAGGAGAAGTTGACTACTTCACCTGTTATCACTACTTCTGACTGGCTGCTTCCCTTTGAGGTTATGTGTGATGCTATTGAATTTTCAGTAGGAGCTTTGTTAGGGATGAGGAAGGATAGGAAACATTATGCTATTTACTATGCATGAAATTTTTTGGATGATGCCCAGAAAAATTATTCCACCACTGAAAAGGAGTCGGCTGCTGTGATGTTTGCTTTTGAATAGTTCAGGCAGTACTTGATAGGGTCATGTATCATAATTTTCCTTGATCATTCATCTCTTAAGTACTTACTAGATAAAAAAGACACAAAATGTAGACTCATGAGGAGGACCATGCAGTTACAAGAGCTTGATTTAGTGATTAAAGACAAGATTGGGGATTGGAATGTAGTTGCAGATCACGTTCCCCGATTTCCCATTTCCCCAAGTAAGGAACCAAAAAAGATCAACACTACATTCCCTGATGAACAATTGTTTGATTCCTCTGTGCAGCAGTCTGCTTGGTTTCCAGACTATGTCAAATTTTGGGTAGCTGGAGTCATGCCCAAGGATCTCTCACAAAACAAGAGGAAGAGGTTTATATCTGAACTGAAATATTATATTTTGGATAACCCTCTTCTCTTTAGGAGACGTGCTGATGGGATTTTGAGAAGATGTGTGGTTGAGGATGAGATTTTTCCTATACTTGAGAGCTTCCATTCATCACCTTGGGGTGGCCACCATTGAGGAGAAAGGACTTCTCAAAAGGTCCAAAAGGCTAGCTTCTACTGGCAAACACTGTTTAAAGATGCTAGGAGGTTGGTTATTGGCTGTGAAAAATGTCAAATGTTAGGAAATGTTCGAAGAAGATAGGAACTACCCAAAAGGGTATTCTTTTGGTTTAAATAGTTGATGTTTGGGTCGTGGAATTCATGAGACCATTCCCATATTCCTATGGAAATGAGTACATTTTAGTTGATATCGATTACATTTCAAATAGGGTTGAGGCAGTAGCTCTGCCCGGAAATTCAGGTGCTAGTGTTGGGAAATTCATCAAGAAAATAGTCTTTTCCAGATTTGGTGTTCCTTGAGCATTCATCACTGAAAATGCGACTCACTTTAAGAATTATAAGTTAAATGGATTAATGTAAAATTATGGGTTCTCACATAGGATAAGAACTACTTATCACCCATAGTCTAGTGGGTAAGTAGAAGTTTCAAACAGGGAGATTAAATAGATTTTAGAGAAATGAGTTTGTAGCTCTAGGAAGGACTGGTCAAGGAAGTTGGATAAGGCCCTTTGGGCCTACAGAATAACTTATAAGAGTCCTATAGGTATGTTACTATATAGGATACAATTTGGGAAAACATGTATTCTACCTGTTGAGTTACAGAAGAGATCTTATTGGGAAGTGAAGGCTCTTAACATATATTTTAAGTCTACTGGTGAAAGGAGACTGTTAGAGCTGAGTGAGTTGGACGAGATTCGATGAGAGTACTTTGAGAATGATGAAATTTACAAAGAAAGAGAAAAGTATTATCATGAATCAATCATTCAAAATAGTAATTTCATGATTGGTGAGAGTGTACCACTTTTCAATTCGAGATTGATGTTGTTTTTATGAATGTGGATGTCAAAATGGTCGGGACCCTTTAACATTGATCGGGTCATCGATAATTAATCTATTGAAATTTTTGAAGAAGAGAATCATCCTTTCTTAGTCAATGGTAAAAGAATAGAAAACTTAATTTAAGGGCAGCTAAAGGGTCTGGCTTCTATATCTCTATTGATAGAATGAGATGTTTCACGTCTAACTGAGGACTACAAACTCAGTGTTGCATGAAAACTAACCCATGGTTGCTTAGTTGTTTCCATTTTATTTTTGTTCGATAATAAAGTTAATCACTGCTTCTTTTTCTCTGGTTCATTTTCATAACTTTTTGATTGTGCTTCATGATTTGTTGTTATTTTAGAGAGAGATTTTTTGCTACCAGAAACACGGCCTAGAAAACCCCAATGGAGAAATCTACAGCATCATATGGATAACATTTATCTTTATTCACTCCCTTGGGTTACTAATCTAAAACTTAATACTCTACAATCATATTTTACTTATTTATACAAACATTTTAATGAAGAGTAGTAACAACCCAGTGATGCTAACAAGGATTTTTCTATGGAATTCTTTGTTAAATCTCCAACAATTCATGGAAGTGTTTTTCTGCCCTTTTCACTTTTAATTACTTTCTTAATTTCACTATGAATTATGTGTGGGGGGATTCCCCCAGTCCTGTGAAAAATGAATGTGTTTTCTTGCATCAGTGTTTAGTAGCTAGTATCTTGAAAGTTAAAAAATTTATTTTGATTTGATTGGTGAAACATTCTTGCACCCATTTCATTCAATTTTATTATGTTTTTGTTGCACATCACTTCTAATCATGAAACTATTTGATGTAAATTGATACAACCTTTTGTCTTCTCTATAAAAATTAAAAGAATGAAAATTTTAGGAATATAAATACATTTGTTTGCTGGTGATGATTGGTGGGGTTAGGATCTCTTGTTTTTATTTGAATATTTCTTTTCTCTGTTTTTGTGTGGCCAAGAAAATTTGTGAACCTCATTGTTACCCCCTCTATAATCGTTTTTAGCTAAAATGTATATCTGTATTGAACTTCAATATCTATCACGTTTATATTCAACATTGGGGACAATTTTGGGTTTTAAATGTGGAGGAGAGGGGTCATTCTACTGTCATGTCGAATTCCCCCTTCTTGAACCTGAGTTTGGTTTTGTTTAAAAAAATGGTCAATTTTTTTCAAAATTTGATCAAAATTTTTCAAAAAGACATTTCAAATTCATTCATTAAATATTGGTAATTGGAAGTTCCATGGTAATTTAATTATGTCATGTCAGTAGATAACTGCTTACTAGATGATGAGAGTGGTGATTAATCAGAAACTGTTAATCATGAGTGATTTCTGAGTGTAATTGTTCACTGTCTCTATGAACCTTTCAGTTTAGGAATTGAGGATGAGAGTGTGATAGGATAGGATTTGTGGGATAATGTTCATGACTTGGAGTAACTAGAAGTGCTCACTATAACCTAGGGGACTCACATTTCTAAAAAATAAAAATAGTAAATCACTTTAGGGAGTCAACTCAATTGTTTATTTGTTAATTTATTTATAACAAGAGTAAAATGGGAAAATGGGATCCCACGGTGAGTATCTGTGACAAGGTGCATTGGGTGCATTTATTTGAATAATTAAATCCAATTTCAATCTTAATAAGTGCTATGAATAGTGCTATGCACATGGAATACAACATAGAAAAATGACAATAATGTTCCCTTGTCAAAAATGAACTCATTAAGGTGAGGGGAATTTTGAACCCATATGAAGAATGAATCATTTTAATTGGTTAATTTTCATTTTAGTTTAATCAATAAAGTTATCAAATTAATGGAATTTAATTTTAGGAACGTGGGGGATGTTGAGAATGGAATCTACACTTGGTTAAGTTTTAAATTCAACTTCATCTAACCGGTCAACACTCATTGAATTAAAACATTAATTGGATTGATATGTAGGATAGATAATTAATACACTTATGAGGCATGAAATAATTGATAGCATATTAATTTGTGAGGATTTTGACTTCTAGTGAGTATTTGAATCTAGGGAGGACATCATTTTTTGAACCAATTTGAAAATCCTGACCTACTGTTGTATTTTATCCTCTTGGTACCAAATGTTTAATCATGCTCTCTTTTTGAACTGAACGTCACAATTCATCATTCTATTTTAATTTCAGAGGCATGTATTTGTTTGAGGACAGAAAAAGTATTAAGTGTTTGGGAGTTTGATGTGGTAGTGTTTCTATTCTCTTTTCCACACCCATTTTTATATTTTTGTTGACATTTTAATATCAAACTACTGTATTTTGTTTCAGATTTATCAGTTCTTGTATTTCTTAAATTACATTATGAATAATATATTTTTTGCATTAATAGTGTGTTTTTTTATTTTTATTTCAATAATAAAATTAAGTTGTTATTTTAATTTCATTTAATTAATTCTTTATGTTATTAGTTTTCAATATTTTTTAATTTATTAATTAAATTGATTAATTATTTATTGTTAAATTATAAATAAATTACACATGTCACTTTTTAAGTCTTTAAATAATTTAATTATTTTTTTAAAAATAATTTAATTCAATTAATATTTCTTATTCTTTAATTTTCTTTATTAATTATTTAATTAATTGGTTAATTACCTTATGTTAGTTATTTGATTAATTTGTTTATAATTTTTAATGCAAATAAAATCATTCCTTAAAATAAATATTAATTAATTATATTATTTAACTTTGTTTTTTTAGTTTTTAATTCTATTATTTTTAATTTAATTTATTAATTTACTAAATTTTTAATCCATTTTTAGTTTAATTAAAGTTGTAATTAATTTTTTTTTATTTTCATGTGTTGCGGTCGAATGGTCCTCTATTTCTATTCTTTTACAGTGCATGTGCCACCGTTTCCATCCTCACATTGCCACCGTGTCCACCTCACTTGCAGCCTCACTGTCTCACCATGAGTATCTCTAACGGTGCTCCCATATTCCCCCACACAAGTGTCTCACCGTGAGCTTCACTCACAGTCTCAACGTGAGTTTCACTCATTGTCCTTCCTTCACATCCACACCCCCTACCAGCATTTCACCACCAAATGGTGGCACTACTCAACAGCTCCACTTCTCCCGCCTCATCCAAAACAGCAAAACACGATCCATAAAAACATATCAAAATCTAATCCAGAGACATATAATTCATCAAACCTTAAAAATCTCAAACCAGTATAAATCATATTTCCAGTTCCAGACACAGAAAACAATTTCCTTACCAACTCTTCTTTAACAGGACCTGCTGGAACACCCAAGGCCACTGGGACCTCGCCGCGTGCTGCCCCTGAGTTCTTTTACTGAGCCACTGCTCCACTCTCCTCCATCCCCTGCACTGCTGGAGAAACCTTACGTATGCCACGAGCTTCCATTCTCCTCACCTTGCCTCTTTGCGCCGCAATCCCGCACCAGGAGATCCGCTACTTCATCGCGCCGCACACCCTCTATGTCGAACAGACCCGCACCCACCTCTTTTTTCATCTTTTTATTATTTTCTCTTAATTATTTTTTATAATAACATATAATATAAACAAAATATATTATATATATACCATATAATAGATTATATCAATAATAGGTTAAATAAAAAAAATTATATAAGCTTTAATCATAATAATATATTTATTAATTAAATAAAATATTTATTAAACAAATATTACTAATAATTTAGGTATTATAATATATATATATTAATAAATTGTAATTATTAATAACTTTAAGTAGTGATATTAATATATAGTGTTGGAATTTATTTAGTTGTACATATCAGTTGCTTTTTATTGAACTCACGTGCGTTTTTTATGTTTTCTATTTTTAATGTAGGGGGCTGTATGCACTTACATAAGGGTCACTAAAAATCTGGTGATGTGCACATAAAATCACACCACGTGGATCTATTTATTTGTAGAGGGAAGATTGTTTCTCTCCCCATGCACATAATTTTCATTTAGTTTGGAGAAACTGCTCTAGTGACCAACCATGAAGGAGTAGCACAGTGAAAGCTACACGTGGAGGCCAGGGAACACCTCAGGTGAAATTCCAGTGTCTTCGAATGGGTCATTAGATTTAATGACATACATGAGATCATTGAGACACCAGAGTGAGGAGTGCGGGTGATAGAGAGCTCAGTACCCTGTGAAGGTATTGAACCAGCATGGGAGGTATCGATCCAGATGATAGGAGGCATTGAACGAGCAAGGGGAGGCAGGAGGCTTCGATCCAAACTACGGGAGGAGTGCAAGTGGAACATACAACATCTTCCATCGCAAGAAGATAAGATTACCGAGTGTAGTAGATCAGAGCATTTCATATCTCGATACCCAAGGCGGGACATCAATAAGATTGCAGCATTGCATCCACCATCATTCAGTAGGATTTGGATCTTCTAGGAGCTCGAGTAAGGAGATGAACATACTGATTTGTCTTTTGATATGTTTTTCTACATTTCATTGCAATATGAACTTATTTGATTCTAATTATATGTTTTCTCTGAATGCAACCATTATGTTAAGATAAATTACTTCTGGGGGGATAAGCTGATTGATTTGATTTTCTTATTCTGATTCATGAAATGCCTTATTTTCTATATTGTTTGTCCCATTGTTTACAGAAGAGATTTTTTTTCAAAACAACAAGGTCGAGTGAAATCTGATCTTGATCTAATCTTACTGAAAACTATTTAAATATGAGGGAGCTCATTGACAAATGAGTCATGCTGAAATGAGAGATACACAATGCACTCAACTGAAATCCTGATTCCAGTGACATCTGACTTGTTATCACCATTGGATGGAATTACACTTATAGTCAAAGGACTGAAAGAGCTATTTCATCACAAACTAACGAGTCAAAAATTCTGGAAATTTACTTTAAATCTGATCCATATTTCTTGAACATTACTGCATGAATGAGAGTAGGTAATATTGAAATCTAACAATGGACTTCCTCCCCTACTCATCTATTGGTTGTTCTCCCCACAATTTCCCTTGATGCTCTGTCTACCTTCCTTGTAATTACCAGTTCACCTTTACTCCCTCACACACTGATTCCCACTCACTCCACTTCACCATCACCAACTATTTTTTCTTGTTCTTGTGTGGGTATTTTGTTTAGTTTTTCTTAGATCGCAAAACACAACATGAGGTCGCCCTGTGGTTCGACATTGTCTTTCCACTATCCTAATAAGTAAGTAGGATAAAATTTTTAGTTTTTTCGGTCATTCCCAATGACGTTTGAGCGTGCAGTAAAAACGTTGTAAATTAATGGGGCTCATTAACTAGAAAGATTCCTAAATTCTCCAACATTTTATTTTCTTAGATTAGAGTGTAAATCCATTCAATGTCTTGAAACATCACTGGTCCCAACTCTTCTTGTCCATTGGAAGATAAGTTAAAATAAAATAATAATTTTATTTTGTTTTATTTCTTCTAAAAGATCAAAACATAACTTTTTCTCCAAACCTACATTAGTCAAAGTAATGTCTACCTTAAGAGAATCCTGATGTTTCAGATTCAACAATGCCTTCATATTTTTAATCCATGCACCAGTTCAAAAGTTAGAAAATTCTTCTCATGCGTTTACTGAACTTACCATAAAATAATGTTCAGAAATAAATTCTAGACGCACTGGGCCTCAGAGTCACATGCTGTCAATTTTCACAAACTCATAATAATTCCATCTAAAAAAATTGCATGGAAAATCTGGGTCTTTACATGATAATTTTTTTTTCAATTCCATGATTTTAAATTAGTAGTTATTATTATAGAAACACTAATTCCCCTCCAAGTCATCTCAAATTTCACATTTCAAAATAATTAAATGTTTCTTAAAATTTATTGAGATTTCATAGCTTCTCAAAGGAAACTACAAATATATTTTGTATACATGAGTTTAGATCAATCACCAATTGTATGTGTCATAGAAATGTCTAATTAGATCTCTTTTTTATTATAACATCTACCATGAAGGATAATTTATCGATCCAAATCTTGTAATTAAGATACAATGCATATAGAGTCTCCTTTATTAATGACATTAGAATAATATTAAAATTCTCCTCATACTACTCCTTTCTCTTGTAGCATATTAGAATATAATCTATAAATACTCCAGATCATTTGTTAAAGTGACATCTAAAGAAAATAGTCATTAAATCAATAATGACAAAAAAGTAATTAGTGTGTCTTAATGGAGTGCCTTTGAACACATTGTTTTTATTCCTTATTAAAAAGGTAATAATACTGGGAATATCTTACTTCTACACATTTAATTTGTGTTATCATGAGTAAAGGACCACCAATGAGAAACATCAGACCCCATGTATTTTATTGAAAATGACTTCATCCTGAGGAAAGGGAAAATTTATATTCCTCCTGATCATGTTGAGTACACAAAAATCATTGTAAAGAAATATTTACACATCATTCTCTAAGATGAAGAGGATTGGAACACCCCTTGTTAAATACCTCCTTCACGAAAAAATATTTTTGAGATTTCATATAACTTATTCATCAATTATTGTAAAATAATGGTGGTTATTCTATAGGGATTCATGGATATTTATAGAGATCCAAATATAGGTTCAATTGAGAATTCATCATCTTAAGAAAAATAATATAAAAATATATAAGGAATACAAAATAATAGTCAATCACAATTAAAATATATTCAACAATAATTCTACCATTTCTTTCCATAATTTTAGATAGTTATGATGTATTGTTATTAAATAATATCCACACATGAGAATAAGATTCCAAGGAATATTTAACATTCTCTTTAAACATGTGCATAATGAAAGGATGAAATTGGATATGGATGGTTACTTCCCTCTCCCAGTAATTTATATTACCTCTATATTTTTACATATATTCCATTAAAATTGTATCATTAAAATAATCAATGTAAAGTATAAAAAAAATTTGTGGGGGGTTAGTAAACAAACATTGATGAGATAGAATCTGTATACATGTGAAATACCAATTTCTCTATTTTTTTATTCTCACTAATAAATCAACCCCTATGTTTTCATGTTTTATTTGAATAGTTTAGAATAAATTAGTGATATGAATGAGAATATATAAACAAAATTAAATCTTATGTTCAATATTTTGGAATAAATAATTATTATACTTATCACCACATCAATTTAGGATAAACATCATATGTAATGATGGAAATTGAAAACAATTTTTCTCTAGGGTTTGGAGGTTGTTAATGTTGATTATATCTAGAAACACATGGATTAGTTAATTTATATTCATAATGAATAACCTTATTTAAATTTAAACATTGGACTAAATGTTGACTGTTGATATGATCCGTCTTTTCATCTATTGAATCTTTCCGATTTACATCTCTCTCTCTATAATGGATAAGATCTATTCCCACTTCTCCAAATTTGAATAATATCCCATTTCTATAGATATAGATACAAGGATGATTCTTCCCATATTAGTTAAATGTGGTATGGTGTGTTTTCTTTCCACCAATGGATTATCCACTAATCTACTTGAATTATAAATAATTGTTATCATTTTTTCTTTAATTCCATGTGATCATAGAGAGTCTCTAATATTTATATCATCCTAAAGGGAACAATTGATAATATCTACAAAACTATAAAATTACATAATCACCAAATATTTTTCTACTATCATCTATATTCCACTAAAGAGTGGCCAACCATACTTTCAAAATCAATAAAAAAGCTATGGTCCTATCAAGAAATCCTTGTGAATTTTCCTTGACATTCTTTGATATAACCATATTAATTTTACATCAAACCTAGGAACTCCCTATCCAATTAAATATTGGGACTTCTAGGAAAATAATTGCTGAAAAACATTTCCATGATTCCTTAACATTCCATGGAATTGATTTCCCCATTGGGATTTGTATCACCGTATAATTCTCACCACTAATAAACTTCACCCTCATGGAATAAAATATAAAGTACTTACATCCAATTATATAATAATTGGATGGTAGAGAATGTCATCTCAATATAGTTGATACATTATTTTATGAGGATGATATTAAAAAATTCTATAAAGGCTGGATGCCTATTCACATAACAAAAATACCCAAAACATGTTATTTCATTGTAGGAGGTCATTCAATGTGATTCAAGTTATTAATCACAACCAAGGTCATTTGAGCCAATACATCAATGATGTTCTCATCTACCATTACCATAAAATTAGTCATATTATTAGTTAAATAATGAAATTTAACACTATATTGGTTGTCGGCATCAATTCTAATATTTCCCTTGATTTTAAATTTAATATAAAATAATTAGGATTGATATTACATAAACTAAAAAACAAAGAATGATAAACTACAATCGTTTAAGTAATAACTTATAAATGCCATTTAAATCCTATATAATGAGTATCATGGTTTAAATCTATATTAATCTTGTAAATTTTACTATGATGATTTCTAACCTAATTTTTTTTTTCTTTGTAGAAAAGGTTCACAATGAGTTTGTGAATTTTCAAAATAATATCCCCTAGGAGCTTCAAACTAGTGTGAATCAAGGACTCTTCATTGTGAACTATTTATTGTTGTTTTTAATACACACAAACACATTTCATGTATTTTATTCCCATGTATATTCGTTTAATGTTTACATCATCTAGTGGTATCTAGATAAGGGAACTATTTCATAAAAACCTATCACTATATAATTCACCAAAATTTATGTATATTTTTACTATATAAAGAAATAAAAATATGTTTTTTAATAATCATTTAAATTCTTAATAAACCAAAAAACTAAAAATTTCATAAATATACAATGTATAATTCTTATCCATTTACACATATTATTATATTACTATTATGTTAATTATCCAATTAACACAACCTATGGATCGAGATTCCCAATGACGTTTGAAGACTAAATTATTAGTATATTAAAAAATGAAATAAAAAACATTAATACCTTCTATTTAATGATATATAAATCGTTTAAGAACCTAAAATTTCATATGAGAACCTGGGGAATACATCACATAAACTGGGGGATAATAAATCCTACTAAAAAAATAAACATGATGAAGAAGCATAACATATGATTCAAAATCGATAAAATGGTATCATAAACGAAAAGGATTAAAAATAATTATATGGGATCATTAAATATATATTTTCAAATCTTTAGAACAAGTAAATATATGAATTTGAAGCCATTATAAAACATGAAATAGACATAAGTCAAGACTAACAACCAATACAACTTCACATGGTAGACAGAGTCCCATCATGGGTGGGTTTATTCACAAATCCCATATATATCATTTAATGAAATGTAGAAATCACCAATTTCATTAAAGAAAATCTAAGAACTCCCATAATAATATTTCCATGAATATGTGTCCACATAAGGAAATCCTACATAATGCCTTAGCAAAGGGATTACCCATGTAACGAAATAGGCGACATATCCTTGTCTTATAGCGTCACATGATGCCATATCCTAATGGATACTTCCAAAAATGGGATAGAATAATTTTGTAAATTTATAGGTGAATGGTAATTCTTTTCCATTAATATTTTTTCCATGTGAATTGATGATGTAAAAAAGAGGGTAGAAATAACTCTGTATGTATTCCTCTAAAGTAAGTATTTAAGAATTTTTTTTTTGAGTTTTTAAAGAGGGAAGGAGAGTATTAATCTCCATAAATCTAGAAATTAACCAATACTATTTTAAATTTTTTTTTGTTACATTATTATAAATATATAGTTTAAAAATATTTATGTAGTGGTACACGAAATAGTGAAAGAATCAATGAGTTCCCCATTATCAGTTTTTCATAAAAAATAAATGAAATAAATGAACTATTTAAAAAACTATACCCCCATCAATAAAAAGATAGTTATACATGGTATGTAAATGAAGAATATATAAAAAAAATAAAGAATAATTTTTAAAACATAATAGACAGTTAATGTGGGGTAAAGAGTGAGAATCATATACCAAAGAAAATATAGTGGTTTATAGAGCTCCCTTATTTTTTTATTGAATCATTATAATATTTTTATTACATTAATCATAATTAAATAAGATAAAATAAATAATATGTTAAGAAAAATTTCCATATATATTTTATTTATATTAATTTTATTATGATCAATTAAATCCATTTTATTGAAATACCAGGTTTTATTTAACTTTTCCCAATTTTTGTTTCATTGGTCAGTGGTCAGATCAGTTGTGGATAACTATTTGTGTTCTTCTAAAATGGATAGAAGTTACAAGAAATTATATTAATTCCCCTATAAAAATTTTATATTCAATAATATTAATATTTTTTTAGATATGGATTATTGATATAATAAAAATGTCAACATTATATGATTAGTTCATTTTGTCTATTTTATCAACCATCAGGAACTAGATTTATTTCATCTCATATTCTTGATATATATTCTATAATGATTGTGAAATGGTATAATATATATATCTATGTGTATGTATAATTTTAAATAATTATAAGTGATTTTAAAGCTTCATTGAACGTGGAAACAGAGAATAAAAAATAACCATCCACGTGGGTTGTGAACTAATTTATTATGTAAAATAAAAAAAAATAGAGTATTAGAAGAGAGGAGGAGGATATTCAAAATATATAATAACAATTTTTTAGTTTACAAATTCTGATTTTATTATACCATCATTGAAAAGAAGGGCCAAAAGTTGTATAAGAAGGAATTAAATAAGGAATGATGGGTTGAGAATGTTACCTTATACTCTTTATATATACTATTAAAATTTCATATAAGGAACCTTTTTATTGTCCTTTTTTGGATAAAAACACTTTAATGGCATGGCGAGGGAGATAAACGTAGAGTTTGGTAGAATTTTTTAATATCCAAGGGTTAGAAGATGTGATGATTATGGTTTGCATGTCTAGCTATATATAAGGGGTGTAGATATATTTTTTAATATTATAATAATTACTTTATTATTTTTCATCAATGTAACCATTAGGGATTAATAATATGTCTATTTGAAATAAATTTTTAATGTGATTTCAATTAAATTCCTTTATTCATCATCTACTATGAAATAAATTATTTATTTAACTTATAATGTTAAATGTCATTATGTAATATATTTCAATATTAAAAGAATAAAAAATTATATTAAAATTATAGATAATCACCTTAACCATTTCGACCATTTACATTAAAAAAATGACATCCATTTTACTAATTTTATCATAAATTTTATAAATTCAATTTTACATTGATAACCTTTTTTATTTGAAAACATCAATGTGAATAATACGATCAATTTTCATACCCATTTGAAAATTACATATGATATAAAAAATTATATTATCATTATAATGTGGAATAATATTATTTTATTAAACCATTTTTTTATTTTTTTCATATCTGCATATTTGTTATAAAAATTTAAATAAAACATATATCTTTACAAAAATTAAAAAAACATATTTCATAATTTATAAACAATATAAATACATGTATCATTATATAAATATATTATATTTTTATTTTATATGATACATAAATATTTTTTACTCTTTCAAGGTGTGGATATTATTACAACATTCATGAAACTATTACTAACCTTTAGATTCATGTTCAAATGATTAAATTAATATTCTAACAATCATAATTTTAATGATCATATGGGTTCCCTGCATTCTATAAATATTTCATATCTTGTTATTTTTCCATCAACATATATTTTCTATGAATGTTATATATATTTTTATTTTTAAAATAAATATTTTATTACTAATATTCTTATTTTTATAGTGTAGTTCCTGAGTGGGATTATTATAGGAAATCGAGCAGTTCCATATTTTCTTATTATGGTTTTCTACTTTTCTGTTTTTTATCCATTAGTAATATTATCAATTATTACATCTATATTTATTATTGAAAATTATTTATAATATAATGAAATGTTTTGGGGTCTATAATGTGTTTAATTTTCTTTATAAATTTGTAAAATAGTAAATATGACACGTTTATGTAATGAAAAGGTAAATTGCAATGATAAAATTATGGGTCGTTATGAAACTTTTTTGTATGGAAATGATTTTAGAATATAATTATATTGATGATTTTGGAGTCCTAATTTTATATATATAATATAGTTTTAGAGGATATAGAAGATGGAATAATCATTAGCATAGTCAGGTAAAAAAGTTACAGATTATTTGAAAGACCTCATTTGGCTTACACCTTCAGCCATTTTACAATGGTCATAGGTTATTAAAAAGAGGTAGATAATGAAATGGAAGAAATATATTATGGCTTTTGGGTAGGATTTGGATGAGCTAGTGGTCTCAAAGTATATGATAAGGGAGGATAAGTGGTGCCGATTTATAATCGATGGGAAGAACACACATAGAATAACATAAAATATTCAAAAATATAATGTTAGATTAATTTGAAATATGGAAATAAAGGTAAATGATATAAATGGTATGATAATATATAATTTAAATAGATAGATAAAATATTATTTTGAAATGGATATGTGTAATTTGTACCATTTTCTTAGTCAACCCAATCGTAAAAACCTTGTATCCTTTTATTGGAAAATTTTTCTTTCTTATTTTATTAATCATTATGAAAATAAGTGGTATCACTTGAAAAATTAAAAAAATAGATTATAAATATGGATTATATATTATGAAAATATTTTTCTGTCATTGGAATAAATTAATATCAAAATAATCATCGAAAAAATATAACATACTATTATTATTAAAATCGATATTCATGCATAAAATTAAATTTACATTTCTTCCTTTTTCATTACAAAAACAATGAATGTAAAAAATATTTGATTTAATTTATATTATATTCACTTCATTAAAATATTTATTCAATAGTGATTTTTAACATATTATCATACAAAATCAAAGAGAATATAAAAATAGTTTTCTAAAAAATAACTTTTTTCCATTAATTTTTTTATTAAAATTTATATTCATTAGATAAATGATGTATTAGTAATGTTATTTTATAAATAATTATTTTAATCAATAAATTATTTAATTAAAATAATAATTATTATTTATAAAGAATTATTCAATATATTATAATTTATGAAAAAATATATATATATATATATATATTTCATTATGTAGTTAATCATATTCATACAAATCAACAAAAATTATTAGATATAATGGATATAACACATCCTTGTTCGTTTGTACTATGGTTTGTGTTGAAGATAGGATAACAAATACTTGAAATATATTTCAATGGAATATATATAAAATTAATTAGATTTGTAAATTCATATTTTTCATATTTAATTTTGGGAAAAAATTATTTGAGTTTTTAAATGATTTTTTTTTGGAAAATAATATACAATAATAGGATAAAAATTTAAGGAAATTGAACAATAATGGAGAAAAGTATTAACGGTTGATGTAATCATGGATTTTGGTGATAATATATAGATTATATAATATAAATACAGATCTCATGATCGGGTATAGGTTAATAAATCCTTCATATAGATATGGACATTCCCATTAGAGTGGGATGTAGGTTGATAAAGTAGAAATATTGCAGGGGGTGGGGTTAATTAAATTTAAATATCATATGAGTTTTTTTTAAATTTACCATATATATGGATTCAGTGGGTAATTTAGTGGGTGAGGTTTTTTAATATTAATGGGTTTAGGTTTCCAATAATTCATCAAATGGGTTGCTGAAGTGCCACTTGAAGTGGCGCTTAAGTGGAGCTTTGAAAAGTTCCACTTCAAGTGGTGCGTGGGCATTTTTTACTTTATCCCCTATCCCACCCCACACAGTATTATATATATTTAAAAATAAATATATAATTATAAATATAATTATATAAATATATATATACATATAAATAATAAATAAATTTATATTTATAAATATGTATTTATGAATATATTTATAAATGAATAAATAAATATTTAAAATAATATATAACTATATATATTATAAATATATTTAAATATAAATAAATATAAGGAAATGTGATTATGTATTTATAAATATAATTTTAAATATATAATTATCAATAAGAATCTAATTATATAAATACATATTTAAAATTAAAAATAAATACTTATAATTATCTATTTATTTATAAATTATTAATAAATAAGTATTATATATTTATAATTAACACTTATTAATTATTTATAATTATTAATTATAATTATTAATTATAGATACTTATTAATAATAGTTATTAATTAAAAATACTTATTAATTATACTTATTAATAAATATAAATTATTAATAATTATAAAATAACGAAGTGCCAATTGAAGTGGTGCTTTATGTTTATGTTTTTTGGTCGATTTTGTGTATGTTTTATTTATATATTTAAATAAAAAATATACATATAATTATATAATTATAAACCTATCTTTATAGATAAATATTTATAATTATATAAATATAAATATATTTTCAAATATATAATTTTGAAAATACTATTACATATATATTTAGAATTTATTTATAAATATATTTAGTATTCATATTTACATATATATATATAGATATTATATTTATATTTATACTTATATATATATATATATTATTATATATTTTTACACATATATATAATTTTAAATCTATAATTTCTAATCAATTTTTATATAGTTATAAGTATGTAGTTATAAATAAATTTGAAATATTGTTAAACATATAATAAATTGTAAATAACAATATTTTTTAAAGCTTATAAATTTGAAATATTTGTTAAACATATAAAAAATAGTTAAAAATAAAAATAATTTCATAAACAATATTGACAAAAAAATTATAATCTTTTAAATCCACCAACTAGAAACATGAAAATGTTTCAAGTAAGTGTTTTTGAAATTTTATAAAATATAAAATATAATAGATATATAAATAAAACATATTTCATGGATTAAAAATATAAGAAATAGTTGAAAATAAAAAGAATTTTGTAAACAATGTTGATTAAAAAAATTATAAACTTTCAAAGCCACCTATATGTAACCTAAAATTTTTTCATATATGTGATTTTGAAAGCCAATAAAATATAAATTATATGAACAATATAAATGAAACTTAAAACATTACTTAAAAATAAAATAAATAGTTTAAAATAAAATTAATTTCTTAAAAAAATGATCATAAAAAGTAATTTATAATCTTTCAAGTCCACCAATTTGAAACATAGAAATGTTTCAAGTACGTGACTTTTAGAATATATAAAATATAAACACTAAGAAAAATATAAATGAAACATAAAATATTTATTAAACATATGATAAATAGTTGAATGTAAAATAAAATTCATAAAAAATGTTGATCAAAAATAATTTATAATATTTCCAATGAACCTACTTGAAAGATAAAAATGTTTCAAGAACTTGGCTTAAAAAGACTGTAAAGTATTAAGTAAATATAAATTTAACATAAAATATGGATAAAAAATATACAAAAATTGCTGGAAATGTGTTGAATACAGTATTAATGATGGGCATAGGGTGGTCTTCATGTAAGACCCTCAGACTGTACCGCCTCCTTGATTGCACGTGCTGATCTGAAATAAGACAAATCCCTTCTGCATCCGTAACAAACTCATGGAGACATGCTAAAAACTAGCTCCATGATGAGAAGTTCTCTTTCTTCACAATTTCATATGAAAAAGGTGGATGGGATCGATTTCCATCTTATGTGGTGGAAATCAGTAATGTTAATTTATACTTTCCATATAAAAATGTGCCATCAATCTGTATAAACTGCTTGCAATGTATAAAAGCCACCACGTATGGTAAAAATGTTCAAAATATTATATCAAACACAACCATTGAATGATCAACATGGTTCTATTTTTTATCATATTCAGTAGTATGTAACTAATAAACCACTTGATTATTGTGGCGTAAAATCTCTAATAGTTGTGGAAAAACTTGATGAGAGTCATCCTAAACACCATACACTTTCACAATAGCCTTTTTTGTGCCACCGATGCATTCCAGTAAGAGATTAGATACCCAAAATTTTGTTTGATTCGCTCCATCACCAGAATCACAAGAACTTCCTGACATGCTCTAATCATTTCAACAATAATAGTTGAATCAAACTCAACATCTAAGGAAGAGTGTTCTTGTGACAGGTTTGGGTTCACATAGGTGTGTGGAGTAAATCTATTGATGTGCCAGCTGTGAAAAGTGTTATCAATTCTAGCTCACAGATGTAGTTGAAAGTTTTATTCATATTTGTCACAACGAATCAAATAGTTAGACCCCTTTGAGTCTTCTACAACATAAGAGTAATGTATTTCAATGTGATATTGTTTTATCACAGTTTTCATTTCTTCATTGCAATAAAACACTCTGGAAATACAAATAACACTATCATTTGACACTCGATTTGTGCCACCAATGTATCTTGGAAATTCTGAAATTGGAGTAATAACTGACCAATCAAATTCTCGCAAGTATTTCATGCCTTCAATCGACCATGAATCCAATTGTAGAGGATTGTTCAATGGTCGGTTAATCCTCACATGAGTGGAAACAGACTTTTCTTCTACATGCTCATCATCTTCTTCAACTTCCTCTTCATCTCCTTCTTCAAAACTGTCATCATCCTCAATATCATTGACCAATGCATCTAAATTATATGGAGGACTATCTATTGAAACAGTGTCCAAGGGAAATGTTGGAATAACTATTGATGCTGATGAAACTTCTTGATGCGTATGATCATATGACACAGTCTCATGACATTGAGACTGTCCAAATTCCAATGTCGATGGAACCTCCATTGTAGCTATAAAGACATACAACTCCATCATTTTATTCTCAAGTAGATACATAACCAATGAAAGTACATATTCCCAATCTTCATCATCATTTAATGGATATGCCACATGCCAAAACCTATCTATATACTGAAGATGTCTGAATGTGATGGATTCTATCACATGATTCCTCGCCAGTTTTAACATTCGATGAATTTTCCTTTGCACAGATTCCAAATTAGTACATCCTCCAAGCATCACAACAGTTTGTGGATGTATAATATAACTATATACTTGATATGTCTCCACTATTTGACCGTCATAATAAACATAGGAAAATATATTTTTTTAACTAAAATAAACTGTCATTATAAATTAAATATAATTAGAGAATCAAATTATGTATTCATGCTTCAAGTAATTCAGGTTGGAATCATAATCCCTCCACCAAATAAATATGTTCAAACAATATTGATGTGTAACTCTTTACCCAACCCACATGTTTTTATTACTTACCCAAAAATAGATGTCAAACATATTCATACTTATCAACATGAATTATATGCATGAGGTACATGAACATGTCATGTAAAAGAATAGAGTTATAGGAAATTGATAAACTCCACATGAGTAAGCCCAAAGCGACATATAGCCACCCCATTCACTTTCCTAGACAAGGAAAGCCTCCATAAAAGTTGGTGGTCGGACCCAAAGCCCCTCTACCCGGGGATTCTTTACTCAAGAGAGAATTCATTTCATGAAAAAGCTTACAGTGAATATGCAAAAAATATATTCAAATACTAATGTTACGTTCATAAATTCAATTAAAAACTGAAGTCGAGGTAGATGTAAAACTAAATTCATTATCATACCTAGAATTTAATGCATGGGTATATTCTAGAATCACTCTATAACTACTTCGCTAATTAATATAATTACTTCACTAATTAATATAACTACTCACTGATTATTATAACTACTTTGAAAATTAATATAATTACATCGCTAATTAATTTAACTACTTCACTAATTAATTACCTAGTTATATTTATGTAATTTCCTAGTTAGATTTAAGTAATTTTCTAGTTATATATATGTAATTTCCTAGTTTGATTTAAGTAACTCCCTAGTTAGAATTAAGTAATTGACTAGTTAGATTTAAGTAATTGTATAGTTAAATTTAAGTAATTTCCTAGCTAAATTTAAGTATTTTCCTTTGTAGATTTAAGTAGTTCCCTAGTTAGATTTAAGTAATTTCCAATCACATTTAATTAAGTGTCCAATCACCATTAATTAAGTTCCTAATAACAATTAATTAAGTGATTAATCACATTTAATTAGTTGCCTAATGATAATTAGATAAGTGATTAATTAGAATTATGTAAGTGCCTAATTAGAGTTAATTAATTACCAAATTATAATTAATTAATTCCCTAATCAGAGTTAATTAAGTGCCTAATCATAGTTAATTACGTGTCTAATCTCATTTAATTAATTTCCTAGTTGCATTTAATTAAGTCCCTAATAACATTTAATTAAGTGCCAAATTACATTTAATTATTTTCCTAATCACAGTTAATTCAGTGTCTAATCACAGTTAATTATGTGTCTAATGAAATTTAATTAATATCTTAATCACATTTAATTAAGTGCCTAATCACAGTTAATTAGGTGTGTAATTACATTTAATTTGGTGACTAATCACTTTTAATTATGTGACTAATCACTGTTAATTAAGTACCTAATCACAGTTAATTAAGTTCATAATCATAATTAATTAAGTGTCTAATCATAATTAATTAAGTGCCTAATAAAAATTAATTAATTTCCTAATCGCATTTATTTAATTTCCTAATCCAATTTAATTAAGTGCCTAATGACAATTAGTTTTTGGCATAATCACATTTAATTAGTTTACTAAGCACATTTAATTAGTTGCCTAAGGATAATTAATTAAGTGTCTAACGATAATTAATTAAGTGCGTGGCGATAATTAATTAACTGTCTAATGATAATTATTTAATTTCTTAACCATTATTAATTAATTTCTTAACGATGATTAATTAATTTTTTATAATTAATTAATTTCATTATTATAATTAATAAATTTCCTATTTATATATAATTAAATATTATACTACATTTTAAAAAAACTATTACTATTCCTAAATATAATACAATAACAAAAAACTATTTCTATGAATTAAACAAATATTTAAATAAATAAGAATATAAAATAAATTTAAAATAAGTATTACCTCAAATTGGTGGAGAGGTGGCTATACAGGTATAGAAACCGAAGTATTGAGACAGAGTCGAAGTAGAGAGAGTGTGTGGGGAAGTGGGGGTGGGAAGTGAGGAAATGGGATCTGAAGTGAGAAAGTGGGGGGTCATTTTTATGGGACCACAAGCCTTGGATCCACTTGAAGTAACACAAGGAGGCCAAGCCCAAAGGGATCAGGGTCACTTGAAGTGGCGCTATGCTCCTAAAATTGGTCATGTGTTGCTTCAAGTGCCACTTTGACCCATTTTACTAATTAAATATACCCAATTACCATTTTATTAAAAAAACCTATTCATCAAAATTTTCCAGATTCAAACTACAATAATACGCCTCACGTGCTTCTGTGGTTTCAAAATTCCTACACCATTGATATTGTGACATTCGCCCCGCCCATGTTAGAGTTGTCTGTTTCACCAAGGTCGGACCCTCTTCTGCTTCCCATACATTCATTCAAGGATGCACTCTGCAGATCATTTTCTATTTAGTTGAAGATGGGCTCAGCTTTCCCTACTGTTCCTCTAAAATCCAGCATCCTCTTCGGAAGGTGGTTGTTTGGTGATTTAGGTCTATAAGGAATGCTTTTCGAAGGCTTCAATGCATCTTAAGTGGACTGCAATTTCTAGATTATGTCTGGACAAGCCTCCTCTAGCTGTCTTTCAGAAATTGGTTAATGTGTTGGAGCTAGATCTATCGACAAAGATCTCTGTCCTGAACCAGAAATCATTCTTCATCGTGATGGCTTGAACGGATGATTTTGTAGAGGTTTGGAGTGATTGTAAAAGATCTATGGAGAGGTGATTCTTTTCCCCTTATCATTGTTATATGGAGGTTCATGCAGGTTGGGACCCCTCTCTGGAAGCAGTGTTGATTTTTCTTCTAGGCATTCTTATTCCTTTTCAGAATGCATCCATGCGGGGGATCAGGAAGTCTTTGGGGACTTTTCTCTACGTTGACGCCCACACTTCCCCCCTAGTGGAGGCAACTGTGGCCCAGATCTATGTTGCGGTGGATCTCACTCATCCTTTTCTTTCGTGAATTATTTTGCGGGTTGAGGGCATGGAGGACTGGTCTCAGGACCTTGTTTTCCTCTCACCTCAGGGTTTGTGTTCTTTCAGGCGTCATCAAGGGTCTTCGCTGCCGTAGTTCCGCAAAAGTTGAAGGCATTAAGTTTTTAGTTAACCTAGTTTATCTATCCATTAAATGCTTACTAAGTCCCTGTCCAATGGAATATCCTATCTGGCTAGATCAGATTTCGGAAATCGGCTTCAACGAAAGGATGTGCTCCTTCCTCCTCAACATTTTTCTGCTAGCTAGTCTAGTCTCATTGCTGAAATTCATGTTCTAGTGGGGCGTTCTTGTACTGATTTACTCCATTCTTGTCTAACTCACTTTCTTCCCTATCTGCTCAGTGATCTGGGTCTCCCAACATCATCATCTCACTCCCCCTCACCAGGCAATAAGGCTTTACCACATGTTCTGATTTCCCCTTCTCGTCTCCCACTGTAGGTATCTATATCAGATGGTTGTGAAGCTATCTATCAACTATAAGGTCCCTACTCTCCTCATGCAGATGGTATAGGAGACAACCCTCTTCACGTTTCTATCTCGGATGTTTGTGATTCCATCTATCTCCATGACTGCCATCAGCCTTCTACATTAGATAGTTTGGGAGGCAAGCCTCCTCTTTCTTCATATTAGATCCTTTCTCCAAATCAGTCTCTATGTGGATGGGATCTAGTGAATGTTCTCACATGATCTTATTTCAGATCTTCCCAGTGTCATCCTCAACAGACCATATATCTCCATCTCATGGTGTTGTCACCAGACCAGTTTCCAAGCATAATGGTTCCCTTATGTCATCTTAGACAGAATGTGCCCAAGCGTCTGACACCAAATTTAGATGATGCTCATCTTGATGATTTTTTCCTCATCTATAATTCCCATGACATGGGATCATGGGCTAATAAAGGATTTTTGTATAATGATGTTCATACCAACTCTTTATCTCTGCATGTAATTTTGGTTCCTAAACAATGCTAATCTAAATTCAATGATTTTTCACACAATATTCATGTTCATAACAGCATGCATGCAGACCCACATAACATTCATTTTTGGTTATTTTGGAAACATGATATCTTAGTGGAGTTACTGTAAGAGTTGGTGTCGTAGAACCAACTAGTTTTACTTTGATTACATGGATATTTAATGTATTATTACATATTTTTCATTGTTCTACATGATTTTTATGTAATAATATCCAAGAGTATTTGTTGGACTGATAAGGTCGTGAAAATTCTCTACTATGATGAAAACAATGAAAGTTATAACAATATTCTTAAATATAGTTCTATGGTTGGATGTCATACAATGTTTAGGTTCCAGACGTAGTGGAACAGTGGTTGGGATGACACACAATTTTTATTTTTACCATGATCAATGATTATTCAAGAATCAATATGAAGATGAACATTAGTCTCCATGGAATATAATAAAATATTTAGATAAAGAAGAAAGAGGCATGAAGCCTTTAGAGAGAATCTTTCACATCATTTTTATAATTAATTTAATAATTTTCTTAAAGAAAAAATAATACCTGGATCTTTGGTGTTTTTCATCATTGATGATGTTGATCATATGGAATGACCCTTCCAAAATATCTTGTTGCACTTGTAAGGATCCAAACTAGAATCTCTGTAGTGGTGATCCACACGTGCTCTGATGACCATCAATCGACACTGTTTGTTCTCCAGGTGCTAGCGCGCAGAATTGATTATCTTGTGTAGATCATTCCTGAGTGCCTGTTCTTCGGCCTTGAAGAATGTCTCTTGATCATGAGAGGGAGGAGAAGATGATTCGAGAGAGAAATTGTTTGGCTAAACAGTTCTCAATTCACCAGGCGTGTGGTGTGGTGTATAACACAATATGTGTACTTTCCTATTTAAATACATGGAATTTCAGTTACAATATTTAATTTCATAGAAAAAATTAAATATATTAATGAACATAGAGAAAACCCATATATTTAATAATAATATCGCGTCATTATTTATGGTGCACCTACTTGCACAAAATGGAATTATAAATAAAATTTTGCGTCACAGAATAATAGGATCATTATTTTAATTTGTGCCATATAGTAAAATAATTATTTACAGTCTTGAAAATAATTATTTTACTACCAGACCAACCTTGGTCCACTCGAACTCCACTTCCATTTATAGAACACTCGAATAAATAAATAAATAAATTATTCTCGCCAATAAATATTTTTTACAAACAATTAAATATATATTTATTAAATGTTCAATAAAATAAATAAATATATTTTATTTAATTTATGAAATCATTTTAACTTGAATAAAATTAATCCACGTTCTTGAGAATAATGTTTATTTCATTAATTAAATTCAAATAGAATTTAACTGAGACCACCAAAAACACTTAGTGTGTGACCCTATAGGATTCTTTCTCATTGGAATTAGGCGTTTTTTCCTAACGTCCAAGAGTACTGTATAGCAATGGGCCAAGGCACCCAAGAGAAAGAACGTAATGTCGCAACGATGACATCCAAATATGAACACTCACTGTGTAATATAATCCCTTTGTCTCAATATCTCGTCAACTGGGTTTCATGACTATGTCATCAACTTCTATGCTTGATACATCATTCTTTGACTACCAGAAACAAACTCTTCATTACACCGTGGCCATGGAATTTCACGTGAATATTATATTTCAACCATAGGGACAAGATATAAACTTCCTTAAATGGATGGGACAAATCCTTCCTCGACTTATCCATTAATAACATGCCACTCATGATGCACCCAACGCACACTACTTCCTGCCAATTGTTTGCATGACTGTTTTTGTCAGTAAATCAATGTGCGTAAGTCGTGACACGTATTAATTATAATCTTAAAGTCTAGGGACCATTATACACTCTCGTAGATAAAAGTATCTGATTGCACCAAAACATGGGGAATTCCAACTAGCTGGACTGTTCTCGTAATGTCCTGTATTGGAGATTACCAACTACAAACTACATGAGGGAAACTCTCATCTTCTTACGAGTACTCAAACCTAACTGTCTGAATACTATGTGTCCCATCATAGAATGTCATCCAACCGCAAAACTAAATTTAAAAATATTGTTATAGACTTTCATGGTTCTCACCATATCGAGGAACTTCCATGACCTTACCAATGCAACAAATACTCTAGGACATTATTACATCATAGTCATGCAGAACAATGAATAATATGTAATAATACATTAAATATCCATGTAATCAATGTAAAACTAGTTGATTCTAGGGAACTTACTCTTACAAACTCCCACTTGGAGTAGATCCAACTTCCTACGATTTTTAGTCTGCTAGACCTCACATGAAGATCTTGTTTCTGTTGAGTCAAGGCTTTAGTCAAGGGGTTCGCCATGTTTTCTTCGGTCAAAATATTTCTCACTGCAACATCACCTCTTTGAGAAAAATCCTACAAGATATGATATTTCTGAATTATGTGCTTCGTTTGCTTATGTGAACTTGTCTCTTTTGCAAGAGCCACCACTGTAGTACTATCACAGTACAGTGTGATGGGATCTTTACTGCTAGGTATCACATCTAGATCCTAGATGATGCTTCGCATCCAAAAATAATTCTTTATCTACCTCAGAAGTTGTGATATACTTGGACTCTACTGTAGAATCTACGACCACACTATGATTTGAGCTCTTCCAGCTCACTGCACATTTATTTAAAGTCAATATGTATCCTGTTTGCGACATCATGTCATCTTGATCAGTCTAGAAACTAGCATCTTCATATCCTCTAATGACTACTTCCTAAAATCCTCTATAAACAAGGAACATATCCTTAGTACACCTCAGATACTTTAGGATAGTCATGACTATCATCCAATGGCAGTCACCTGAGTCAGCTTGATATATTCCTACCACACTCAATGAGTAGGAGACAACTAGCCTAGTACACAATATGACATACATGAATATTCCAATCACTGATGCGTATGGAGTCCTTTCCATTATCTTTCTTTCCTCAGGTGTTTGAGGACACATTTTATTGGAAAGATGAATTCCATGTGACACTGGAAAAAATCCACTCTTGGATTTTTCCATGCTGAATCTCTTCAATATCTTATAAATGTATGTACTTTGACTTATGCTCAGAAATCTCTTAGCTCTATCATGATGTTTCTTGATCCGAAGAATATACGCAGCCTCTCCCATGTCTTTCATGGAAAAACATTGATTCAACCATACCTTAACATAATGTATGACTGGTATCTCATTTCCAATAAGTAATATATCATCAACATATATTATTAGTAAATCGAATGAACTACCACTAAACTGTTTATAGACACAAGGCTCACATTCATTATTGATAAAACCAAATTCTTTTATGGCTTTATCAAAACGAATGTTCCATGACCTGAATGCTTTATTTAATCCATAAATGAATTTCTGCAACTTTTATACCTTATTGGCATCCTTCGGAGTCAAAAACCCTTCAAGTTGTGTCATGTAGACAAATTACTAATGGTTCCCATTAAGGAATGTTTTTTTGACATCAATTTTCAAAATCTCATAGTCATGGTAAGCCACAATGGAAAGTAGAATTCTGATAGATTTCAGCATTGCAACTGGTGAGAAGGTTTCATCATAGTTAAATCCTTGACACTATTTAAAACCTTTGGCAACCAGTCGTACCTTATAGGTACTGACTTGTCCTTCCGTGTCCAGTTTCTTCTTGAATACCCATTTGCAACCAATAATCTTTACATCAACTGGAGGATATACCAAAATCCAAACATGGTTTTGGTACATGGAATCTATTTCAGAATTCATGGCTTCATTCCACATTGAAACATCTATGCCACTTACTTCTTCCTTTTAGGTTATAGGATCATTATTATCAACTAATAATGAGTCACCATCCTTGGTAATTAGAAAAAAGTATCGTTCTAGTTCCCTAAACTCTCTTTTTCTTCTACGCAGTACTTTTGTCTCTAGAACTGATTCTTATTTCCATGAGGCTTTGTGGAATCTGTTCATGTACCAACTCTTGTGTACATTGAGCCTCAACTTCATCGAAGTCAATCTCTCTCCCACTATCTCTTTTGGAGATGTGAACCCTCTTAAGAAATATGACATGTCTTGCCACTATAACCTTTTTCCTAAGGGGATGTATAGGTAATAACCCCTTTTTCCTTGGGGTATCCTATAAAGGTACACTTTATGCATCGAGGTTGTGAGTTTGTCACCTAAAGAGGCCTTAACAAATGCTTCGATACCCCACACATGTAAATTTGATAACATGGTTTTTCTTCCACTCCATAACTCGTACGAGATACAATTTTTCTATTTAGTTTGTACTTTGTTTAGTATATGTTCCATTATTTGTAACGCATATCCCCAAATGGATAATAGAAGACTCGCATGACTCATTATTGATGTCACCATATCCAACAGGGTGTAGATCCTCCATTCACTCACACCATTCCTTGATTTAATCAATATTGATCTCACCATATTCAACTGGAAATGTTCCACACACATTAGTATGAACCAATTCAAGATGTTATTTATCCCTTTCACCTTTACCACAAAATGGGGCTTTAGTCATTTTTCCTTGCAAACATGCATGACATACGCCTAGTTGATTTAGTTAAAAATAATCTAAATATCCATCTGGATGTAACTTTGTCAAACGTTTCTCGTTTACATGACCTAGCTATTGATGCCAAAGTTGGGTGTGGTTTGATTCATGTGAAGTATGTTTTCCATCGATTTCCATTACTTGGTTTGTGTAATCAAACACATAAATACTGTTGTATAAATGTTCCCTACCAAAACAAATTCTATCTGTATAAAAAAAAGAAACATTACTTTCCAAACATGAAAAAATACATCTATATCCAGTGTAAATAGTGAAATTATATTTTTGGTTACATAAGGCACATAAAAACAACCTTTTAACACCAAGATCATCCTAGTTCGCAATGTTAGGTGGCAGTCCCCCACAGTTATAGTAGCTAGTCTGGCTCTAATGGCTGCTCATAGATCTACCTCTCCCCGATCAATCATCCTGAATCTACACGGTTCATGTATTTGGATACATATGTGAGAACCAAAAGCTATATCTAATACCCAATTTCAATAAACAAATAGATTTCATTCGATAACAAATGAAGCTGAGGATTCCCCTAGCTTCTTAGGCTGTGTGCTGTTCTTTTTCAGGTTTCCCTTGTTTCCACATGCGAAACAAACTACCTCTTGTTCCCTTGCCTCCTACTTGATATTCCTTTTCATGGAAGGCCGTGAAGAATCTTTTAGCTTAAATCACTTTGCCTTCACCTTCCCCTTATTCACCATAAGGACAGAAAGATTTTTGCGCTTCATATCATTTTCCACATAGAAAATGAGGATAAGAAGATTAGATAGAGACTTCTCAAAGATTTTCATATTGAAATTGACAAAAAAAAATAGAGAATCTCTGAGGGAGAGATGTGATAATAAGATCGGTGCCCAGTTCTTCGGGAAGATTAAACCCTAGAACCTCTAAGCATTCAATGTATCCAAGGATCTTGACAACATGAGGCTGAGATGAGGCACCTTCTCCATGATTACTATGAAAGAGTGCCTTAGAGATCTCAAACCTTTCCCATCTTGCTCTCTCTTAGTAAAGACCACGGAGGTGATCAAGCATGTTATATGCATCCATGTTTTCATGAGACATCATGAGCTCACAAGACATTGATGATAGCATAAAATATTTAATGTAGACCATTTCTTTAATATATTTATCATAGACTAGGAAATCCTCATCACTTGCCTCTTTTGCATGCGGATCTGGTAATGCTAACTCTAGCACATAAGGCTTCAGTTCATGGTGTAGGATAACCCAAAGGGTATAAAACATTCCCGAGTGTTACTGTCGGTGAGGATGTAGTGTTTATCCATAATTTATCTTACGGATAGTGTGTTTAACGAGTTTGTCATTTTAATTCTACAATTAAAATAGCAGATCATTAGTACTATCTTGATTACATTTTATAAGTAAGTGGCCCTCACCATTGAACTTGGAATTTTCAGTTTCCATGACATTCTAGTGGCAAGGAACCATATTCCGCTTCGCATAACCCCAGCAAGGGTTGTTCAAGCTTGTAGGGTATTTAGGTAGGAAGGTCTTTGCAAACTGCAGGATTGCAGCTCCTTGACCCGTTGAGTGGACTCCCCAATCCTGAAATCATTACTTTGTATTTCCTCAACTCTTGCCTCCAATATTACATCATGTCTAGAAAGGATACTCCTGTTGATGTAATATGGTTAAATCAACCTAAATCCTTTCATAAGGGATTCATGTATAAATGTATGTGTCCTAACAATGTTTGGTCAAACTCATATATTTATTGAGTTTTTCCATTAATAATGTAATGAAAGGATTGTTCTGCATTAATAATTTATTTGATGGATTTTTATCTCTTATGAGTGAATTTATTATTATCCTTATCAAATGATAGTAAATATTTAGTGGAAGTTAATTAGGTGATTAACCATGTCTTGAAAATATTTACACATAAGTCTGGTTTATTTTAGTTCCATCATGCATGTTTATTTAATTCATTAATTCTGTGATCGTAACAACACATCCATAATGATAAATCCTGCAATAGAAAGAAAAAAAGTAATGTAAATGGCATGATCACGATCGTTTCTAATGGTTTGTTTATCTAGCGGATGATAAACTAACCCTGACCTAGGGGAGAAACACTTTGAACCTTTTGGGTTCATGTATACATCATCCACCTGTCCACCTCTGTATCTCCTGGGATTGGTTTCTTCTCGGATCCCTATTGAACCACCTCCACTATCTTGGGTGTTTCATTCATTACATATGGCCTTTTTAAATCAAAAGTAGGTGAGGGGTAAAAAGGAGTTCTACATAAAAGAAACCTCAGTCACACATGCCCTACATATTAATGAGTAGAAGGCTCGCATGCCAACAAATTTAATTCAAATAAATAAATTAAATTAAACCATCCATATACAAATTTCTTGGTTTGGCTCATGATCATCCATAAATGTAACGATATTTATGTATAAAGAAATCTAGAAACCAATTCTTTAATCATTATTCATTAAGATAAATCACACTGAAATAAATAAATTATTTTTTTAATTAATAAATCCTATTATCTTAAACCATTTTATGAACTTCCTTGAGATTTTAATCCATCATAATTAAAAAAAATCATTTAAAATTATCATTGTACGTAACTTTTACCTTGGAGGAAACCTAGTGAATTCCTATTCAAAACTACCCAATGAGTAGAAATTAACACTACACAGATGTTAAATTGAAAACATATATATAAAACACCTATCACATGTTGTGCCTCAGATTTACGTCCGCTCGATGGTACACTTCTCAAGGGTTTGTATAATATAATAATAAATTTTAATAAATCTGCATAATTTGGATGTGTACACGACGTGTCGTTCCAACTACAAGGTGTGTACTATTTTCTACCATCTATCTGAAGTACACGCCTGGGGAAATGGCATGTTAGTGTACTTCGGAAATCTTAGGTGCACACGGCTTGTCCTGTGGCCCACACATCGTGCAATTCCTCTTTATATAGTCTCTAGTCGGGAAATCCATGTACGGGGTACACGGTCAACCCTAACCCGAAGAGACTACATGAAATGTCCATTGGGCCACATGGATTGTAATCCGGAAACCGTGTGCCACCCATTCCTGGTCAACACATGGAGTCATTTGAGACTTAAAGAGACTCAAACACATGTCATGGTTTGGAGGACCAGTCTGATGTATTAAATCCATACTACACGGTGAGTACTACCAAATACAAGCTATGTGTTTTGGTGTTATATATACTTTAATATTTGGCACCTCTGGATGAGATCCTCTATTTTATTTGAATTAAAATAAAAATAAAATATTGTTTCTATAAGGTGAATAAGAAACAAAAGAGGATGAATAGATCTTGAGTTTTAGATTTTTAGAATGATTAACTTGAATTGAAACAATTTAATTATTAAATCTGTAATTCATCAACCAAATATTTAAATAATTATAAACTATGATGTAACCACTCTGATTCCACTTGTAGGTTCTGGGCGCAGCAGAAGAGTGGTTGGGATGACACCCAATTTTGATTTTTACAATGATCAATGACTATTTCAGGATCAATAAAATGATGAATGCTAATATCCATGGAATACAATCAAGTATTTAGAAAAAGAATAAAGAGACAAAAATCCTTTATAGAGGATCTTGAACATTTTGTTTATAATTAATTTAATTAATTTCATAAAGAAAAAATAATATATTGTTGTTTGGTATTTTTCTTTGTTAATGATGTTGATCGTCTGGAATTTACCTTCTAGATTATCTCATTTCGCATGTTAGGATCCAAACTAGAATCTCTCTAGTAGAGATCCACATGTGATCTGATGGCCTCTGATCGACACCACTCGTTCTAAGGGTACTAGCACGACGAATCGAGTGACTTCTTTCGGTCATTCTGGATCACCTATTCTTCAACCTTGAGGAATGTCTATTGTTCTTAATAGGGGAGACAAGAGGATTCGAGAGAAAAATTGTTAGACTCGATAATTCTCAATTCACAAGGAATGTGGTGTGGTGTATATAAAAAAAGGTATAGTTTCCTATTTATATACATTGAATTTTAGTTACAATATTTAATTGCATAGAAAAAATTAAATACATTCATCAACTTACAGAAAATCCATGCATTTAATAATAATACTGCATCATTATTTATGGTGTGCCAACTTGCACCATAAATAATTATAAATAAAATTCCACATCACAAAATAATAGCAACATTATTTTAATTTGTGACAACTAGTTAATTTAGAAACTGGTAAATAAATATTTATTAAATGTTCAATAAAATAAATAAATATATTTTATTTAATTTATTTGATCACTTTAACATGAATAAAATTATTCCATGTTCTTGAGTGTAATATTTATTTCATTAGTTAAATTCAAATATAATTTAACCGAGATCACCAAATACACTTAGTGTGTGACCCTCTTGGATTCATTCTCATTGGCATTAGGAGGGCTTGCCTAAAGTCTAAGATTAATGCTTAGCAACGTGTTAAGGCACCCAAGAGAATGAACATAAATTCACTACAATGATATCCACATACTAACACTCACTGTGTATTATAATGCATTTGTTGAAATATCTCATCATGAAGGTTTCATGACAGTTTCATTCAATTTTATGCTTAATACGTCGTTCATTGACTACCTGAAATAAACTCATCGTTACACCATGGCCATGGAATTTCGCACGATAGTTCTATTTCAATCAAAGGTCCAAGATATCAACCTCCATAAATGGATGGTACAAATCCTTTGTCGACTTATCCATTAATAACATACCACTCGTGACGCACCCAACATACCCTACTTCCTTCCAATTGTCTGCATGGTTGTTTTTGTCCATAAATCAAAGTGCATAAGTTGTGACACATATTAATGATAATCATAAAGTCTAAGGATCATTACAAATGATCGCAGTTCTAAATATTTGATGACACCAAAACATGTATAATTCGTACTAGTGGATCTATTCCCATAATCTCATATCTGGGATATTACCAAGTGTGAACTTCCTGAGAGGAAGTCTCATATGCTTACAAGTCCTCACACCTAATTGTCTGCATGCTATGTGACTAATCATGACATTTCATCTAACCATAGAACTATATTTAAGAATATTTTTATAGAATTTCTAGGATATCAACATAGCGGGAAACTATAATGACCTTATTAATTCAAAAAATACACTAGGACATTATTACATCCTAATAATGTAGAACAATGAACAATATGTAATAATACATTAAATATCCATGCAATCAAAGAAAAACCGGTTGGTTCTAGGAAACCAATTCTTACACTATGATGGGACACATAGCATACAGACCGTCAGGTGCAAGTACTCGTAAGTAGATGAGACTTCCACTCATGAAGTTCTCACTTTGTAATCTTTAATATAGGAGATTATGAGAACAGACCCACTATTAGGAATTCCACATGTTTTGGTTTCATCAGATATTTCTATCTATGGGTGTGTATAATGATTCATAGATTTTATGATTATCATTAATACGTGTAACCAATCTAGAACGTTGATATACTGATGAAAACCATAACACAGACAGTTGGTGGGAAGAAGGGTATGTTGGGTGCGTCACAAGTGGCATCTTATTAATGGATAAGTCTCAGAAGGATTTTCTCTTCCATTTATGGAAGTTGATATCCCAACCCTTTGATTGAAATAGAACCATCGCACGAAATTTCATTTCTTTGGTGTAACGATGATTTTATTTTAGGTAGTCAATGAACGACTTATCAAGTATAAAATTTGATGACATTATCATGAGACCTACCTGATGAAATATTACGACAAAGGGATTATATTACACTATGAGCGTTCGTATGTGGATTTCATTATTGTGATTGTATGTTTTTTTCATGGATGCCTTGAACCGTTTCTAGATTGTTCTCTTGGACATTAAGCGAGCTCACCTAATGTCAACGAGAATGAATCCTATAGGGTCATACACTATGTGTTTTTTTGTGGTCTTGGTTAAATTCTATTTGAATTTAATTAATGAAACCAATATTATTCTCAAGACTGTGGAATAAGTTTATTCATGTTAAAATGAACACATAAATTAAATAAAACACATTTATTTTTTATATTGAGGATTTAATAAATATTTATTTACTTGTTTGTAAATAAAATATTTATTTAAGAGAATAAATTATTTATTTATATATTCAGGTGTTCAATAAATGGAAGTGTAGTTCGAGTGGAGAAGGTCGGTCCAATAGTAAAATAATTATTTACAAGACAAAAAATAATTATTTAACAAGTTGGAAAAACTTAAAATAATAATGACTCTTATATTATTTTGATAGGAGGAATTATATTTATAATTCCATTTTACGCAAATTGGAGAAACACAAATAATGAGGCGGTATTATTATTATGAGCATGCATTTTCTCTAATCCAAATTCAGGATTTCAAGATTGGGGAGCCCACTCAACATATCAAGGAGTTTCAAGCACGTAGTTGGGAAATACCTTCCTACCTAAATACCTTCTAATATCTTTACCTACCCTTGTTGGGGTTATACAATGGAAAATATTGATCTTTTCCACTTGAATGTCATGAAAACTGGATATTCTGAGTTTAATAGTGAGATCCATTGAGACTTGATAAAATACTGGGAGACTTTATAAAATTTATAATTTCTCATAAAATGTAATTAATAAAATACTAATGATTTTCTCTTTTAAATTGTAGAGAAAAGGACAATCTCGTCAACCACACTCTCCATGTGATCAATTCTGGATAAAGACAACTTCCTCATCGACAGTAACATGAAGGAATGGTTTAGACACTTTCGGGTTATCCTCCGCCACAAACGGAAGCCTTACATGATGGATTTAACATTACCTGATATGCCTTCGAAAGAGGTGGGTGATGAGGATTTATTTATATATAAGAAACATATGTACGACTCAGTCGACGTTCAATGTAAGATGTTACAATAAATGTCTAATGTGCTCATGAAGTCTCATGAAAACATGGATACTTATAGCACACTCGAGCATCTCTGTGGTATTTACTAGGAGAGATAAATACAAGAAAGGTTTGATATCTCTAAGGCACTCTTTCAAAGTAATCTTGGGGAAGATTCCCCAGTTGGGCCTCATATAGTCAATATCATTGGATACATTGAGCACCTGAAGGTTCTAGGTTTTAATCTCCCCGAAGAACTAGGCACTGATCTCATTGTCGCATCCCTCCCTCAGATATTCTCTTACTTTGTTGTCAATTTCAATATTATCCACAATGAGATGTCTCTATATGATCTTCTTATCGTCATTCGCCAAGTAGACAATGATATGAAACACGAAAATCCTTCATTACTTATGGTGAATAAGAGGAATGGGAAGGCGAAGAGATTTATGCTCAAATCTTGTTCAGAGACTTCCATTAAAGGTAAGATCAATGGGGAGAAAAGAGAATATTAGGCTGTTTGTTTCACATGTGTCAAGAAGGGCCACTAGAAAAAGAACTGCACCCAGCCTAAGAGGCCAGTTGAATCTTCAAGTGCATTTGTTATTGAATAAAATCTATATGTTTCTAAAAATTGGGTATTTGATAAATCTTTTGGTTCTCACATATGTATCCTAATACAAGACCCAATTAGATTATGGAATATAGATCGAGGGGAGGTAGATCTATGAGAATCCAACAAATCCAGGCTTGTTGTAGTAGCTATCGGCGACTACCACCTCACATTCCCAATTGAGATGATCTTAGTGTTAAATGGTTGTTTCTATGTGCCTTCTGTAACCAAAGACAAAATTTATGTATCCAGAATAGATATATATGGATTAGTTTTCATGTTTGGAAATCAAAGTTGCTTCATTAATAAATATAGCATTTGTTTACATAGGGAACATTTATAAAATAGTATATATGTTTTGGATTGCACAAACCTTGTAATGGAAATTGATGACAATGATACTTCACATGACTCTCACCACACCCACCTTTGGCATCAATGTCTAGGTCATGTAAACGAGAAACTCTTGACAAAGTTACATCATGATGGATATTTGGATTATTTTGAACTAAAACCACTCGATATATGTCATGCATGTTTACTAAGAAAAATGACCAAAGCCCCATTCGGTGGTGAAGGTGAAAGGGATAAAGAGATTCTTGAATTGGTTCATCCCAATGTGTGTGGACCATTTACAATTGAAGTAAGGGTTGGGTACTCATAATTCATAACTTTTACTAATTATTTTAGTAGATATGTATATATATACTTAATGAGGTATAAGTCGGATCTCTTTCATTAGTTCAGGGAATACAAGAATGAAGTTCTGAACCATCTTGTTAAGAATATTAAGAAAATACACTCATACTAAGGTGGTGAATATCATAAAAAAAATTCATTGATTACTTACGAGAGTTTGAGATCCTATCCCAACTCACTAATCCTTAAAAACCACAATGTAATGGTGTAAGTGAAAGGAAGAACCACACCTTGTTGGACATAGTGTGATTCATGATGAGTCATTCAACTCTTATATTTTCCATTTGGGGGTATGAGTTACAAATGGCGGAATACATACTAAACCATGTACCAACTAAATCGATAAATAGTATTCCATATGATTTCTGGAGTGGGATAAAATTCATGTCATTAAATTTACTTATGTGGGGTAGCGATGTGTTTTTAAGGCCTTTTCAGTTAATAAACTCACACCCCATGGCACAAAGTGTACCTTTATAGAATACCACAAGGAAAGAATTTGATATTACCTATAGAACCCCTCAGACAAAAACGTTATAGTGGAATGACATTCCATATTTTTTTAGAGGTTGCACATTTCTAAATGAGATAGTTGGAGTGAGATAGACTTCGATGAAGTCGAGGATCAAGGTAAACAAGAGTTGGTATAGGAACAGATTCCACAAAGTCCCTTGGAAGAAGAATCTGTATCAGCGACAAAAGAACTATATAGCAGTACAAACGAGGTTAGAGAACTAGAACGGTAATGTTTTCTAGTTACTGAGTATTTTGACTCATTTTTAGTTGATAATAATGATCATCTAACCTACAAGGAAGTAGTAAGTGAAATAGAAGTTTCCAAGTGGCAATAAGCCAAGAATTATAAAATGGATTCTATGTACCAAAACCCAGTCTGGATTTTGGAAGATCCTCTAGTTGATCTAAATCCTGTTGGTTTCAAATGGGTATTCAAGAAGAAACAGTACATAAAAGGACAAGTCAGTACCTATAAGGAACGAATGGTTGCAAAAGGGTGTAAACAACATCAAGGCATTGACTAAGATGATACCTTTTCACCAGTTTCAATGGTGAAATCCATCAGAATTATACATTCCATTGCGGCTTACCATGACTATGAAATTTGGGAAATGGATGCAAAATAGAATTCCTTAACGGGAACCTTCAGGAAGATGTCTACATGACACAACCTGATGGGTTTATGACTCCAAAGGATGCCAACAAGGTATGCAAGATTCTGAAATCCATTTATGGATTAAAGAAATCATCCATGTTATGAACCATTCATTTTGATGAACCCATAACAGAATTTGGTTTTATCAAGAATGAATGTGAGACTTGTTTCTACAAACGCTTTAGTGGGAGTGCAGTGGATTTCCTAATAGTATATATTGATGACATATTGCTTATTGGAAATGAGATACCAATCTTAGAGTCTATTAAGGCATGGTTGAATCAATTCTTATCCATGAAGGAAATGGGTCAGGTAGAATTTTTTTTGCGATCAAGATCCATCGTGATAGATCCATGATATTGATGGGTCTTAGTCAAAGTACATACATTGATAATATATAGAATAGATTCTGTATGAAATAGTTCAAGAGGGGATTGTTGCCAACATCACATAGAATTTATCATTCTAGGAAAATGTTTCCTCAAACACATGAGTAAATAATGATAATGCCAATGACTCCATACACATCAGTGATTGGGTCAGTCATGTTTTTCATGCTATGTACTAGGCTGGATATCACCTATGCATTGAGTACGGTAGTCAGATATCAAGCTGACCGAGGTAACTGCCATTAGATAGAAGTCAAGACTATCATAATGTATCTCAGGCGTACTAAGGATATGTTCTTGGTTTATGGAAAAGATGAGGAACTAGTCATCATAGGATATGCAGATGCTAGTTTCCAGACTGGTCAAGATGACATGAAGTCACAAACGGGATACATATTCACTTTTAATGGAGGTGTAGTGAGCTGGAAGAGCTCAAATTAGAGTGTGTATGAAAATTATAGAGTAGAGACTGAGTATATCACAGCTTATGAGCAAGCTAAAGAAGTAGTTTGAATGTGAATCTTGTTCCAGGAGCTAGATGTGATACCTAGCAGTAAAGATCCTATCACATTGTACTGTGGTAATAGTGTAGCGGTGGCTATCACAAAAGGGCCATGGTCGCATCTGGGGATGAAGCACATACTTCAAATGTATCATCTCTTGAGGGATTTTTCCTTAGTGAAGTGAAGTTGAAGTGATCAGTATTTTCACGGAAGACAACATAGCTGACCCCTTGACTAAAGCATTGACTTAGCAGAAACATGATCACTATGAGTGGTCTAGAAGAATGAAATTGGTAGGTAGTTGGATGTAGTCTAAGTGGGATTTTGTAAGAGTTGGTGTCCTAGAACAAAATGTTTTTACTTTGATTACATAAATATTTTATGTATTATTACATATTGTTCATTGTTCATCATTACTATTATGTAATAATGTCCTAGAATATATGATTTATTGATATGGTCATGGATGTTCCCCACTAAGATGAGAACCATGGAATGAATTAACAATATTCGTGAACATAGTTCTGTAGTTAGATGACATACTATGATGGGACACATAACATGTTGACCATCAGGTGCGAGTACTTGTAAGAACATTAGACTTCCTCTCATGAAGTTCTCACTTGGTAACCTCCATGATAGAAATTATGAGAACATACCTTCTAGTAAGAATTCCACATGTTTAGGTGTCATCAGATATTTCTATCAGCAAGCGTGTGTAACGATCCTTAGAATTTTAGATTATCATTAATACGTTTCATGACTCACACAATTTGATTTAACGATGAAAACCATCACACAGAAAATTGGTGAGAAGTAGGGTATATAACACCCCAAGATTTTATGAGATATATTATTTTTAATTTCATTGATGTCTTCTATTATAAACTACACCATGAATAGATTGTACTATACGCAATACCCTATTAGCTCACACTATACGCAACACTATTCTTGGCTTGTGTTACACACAATTTCAGGTTCGTTTTGTGGAAAATTATTTTACGCAACATTAAGTACAGATTTTTTTTAATGTATAAATAAAATATGTTTTGATTATGTTATACGCAACACCAAAAAGAGCTTTCACTACATACAGCCTATTCTTTTCTTGCATTACACGCAATCAAGACCTTCTTCGATAGTGTGTGTAGTACTCGATACCATGTTTCACTAAAGGAGATATTATTAAAATATTATAAAAACTAGCCGTTATGAATAGTAATACCCAATTTATGAAATTTTATTAATTTTTTCATTCAAAATGGACATCATTTTTGGATTTGGAATATCGAAATTAGCCTACGGTGTCTTTTTGGAATTTATCTGAAATCTTTCAATTTTTGATTAATAGTGAAAACACTGGGTTACTATTTAAAAACTGACTTTTTATTTAAAAAATTAATTATATTATTTAAACTTATTTTGGGTCAAAATTAATACATAATACCTATATAAGTTCAATGTTATTTAATGGAATCATTTTATAATAATTTTAGATATATAAAAATTTTATTGAACTTTTCACCGTATTTTACCCACCTCCTAAGGGAATTTGAAAATCTACATAAAACCAAATTTTACCGCTTCTGTGAGTGGAATTTTGAAAATCTGAGAGACGCGGTTAATATCAAGGAGTAAAATGTGGTTCAATAAGAAAAAAATATTTTTTGTGAATAGTAACTTTTTACATTTATTTACCACGGTTAAAAGTAAATAGGGTAATTAAGGGTAACAATGATATTATTATTACCCTAACACATGTCCTAATTCAATTTGTTACGTGTAATTCAAAAAAAACATTAGGAATAAAATATTACCCTTTAGGTCCACTTGGATTAGATTAGGACATTTATTATTAATTTATTTACAAAAGAGTTAAAATAGCTAAAATCAATGTTTAATAACTAAATTATTTTTAATATAGGGTTATACATAAGATAAATTATACAATAAATATTAATTGGAATGATAAAATAATTTCCTAATTAATGGTATTTTATTTATAATTTTTAGACATTATGTTATTTAATTTATTTATGACACAATGGTGATGCATTAATTACCTAAATAATGAAATATTAAAATAATTTAATATTATAAATTACCAAATAAATGAAATTTGAGACTTTATATGAATTAAACTTATTATATAGGATAATATGAAATTTATTATTGATTCAATTAAATTTTTTAGAATTAATCATATTGTTATGATTTTCATAAAAACAAATTACCAAATAGTGTCAAAAATGACATAAAGTAGTTTTTAAAACAAATATTATATTATTAATTGTTTTTATATTCCTAAAAATCTAAGGTTCAGAAATATGACTTAGATAAGTTTATATATATTAATAATTAACCCCTTGGGGTTCTTTTGGAATGTTATAGTATGTTTATTAAGCATATAGTGTAAGAAAACAAGAAGACACAGTAAAAGTTAGATTATTTAACTTAGAGTTAAATTTTAATGATAAGGTTAAAATTGTAACCTAACCTTGTATAAAACCTATTGTTTGAGATTATTTAGACCCATACCCACATTATCATCAAAATAAATCAATTTGTAACTATTATAAACCGAAAATGACTTTATTATAAAATAATATGTTAAGTTTTTCCAAAGGTGCCCCTCTCCTCCCTTATAAAAAGGGCACCCCTTCCCTCTTCTCTTCACACCCTTTTGAGCCTTGAATCTAGGCCAAGCCCTGAAAAATTACCTTATTATCTTTCCTAGAAACATTATAGAGGTTCTGGTATCCTCAAAAGACTAACCCTAGTGCCATAAGAAGAGGTTAAGAAGAGGCGCGTCAAAGAAGAGGTAATATCCTTTACCGATTCTTTCCAATTTATTTCTTCTTCTACTTCTTCTTATTTATTTTTTTCATAATTAATTAATAACACCAGTATCAATCATATAATTATATGTTATTATAAATATGAATAAACTTTGTTTCACTTTCTATCCATCCTACGGAAAACGAAATCACGGCGCATGCGAACGTACAGAATTCTGTCTCCACGCCATGGTGTAATCAGTTTTTCCACCACCACCTTACTTGGATTGGTATAACGGTGTAAAGAATAACTATATATGATTATTATAACATTATAGTAATTCTAAGATATTATATATTCCAATAAAATTCCATTAAATAAATATGGTAACGATATCATCGCTCGTGCGTACGTACGGATTACCGTCTCCACGACGCGATGCGATTCATTTTCCATGTTAACAATTCAAGAATGATTATAAAGAATATATAATAGGTAATCATGACATATATTAAATGATAAATCTACTGTATATATGTATATATATATGTTTGTCATCTACTTAATTCCATTCAATTGAATAAGGAAACGAAAAACAACGTTCATGCGTACGTACAACCTACCGTCTCCATGAATGGTGTATTTCTTTCCATTTATCGATATATTATATATATGTATATTATGAATTTATATTATATATAAATAATGTTTTATATTCTGGAATTAAGTAATCATGATCTATGTAATCATATTACTAATAATTAGTCAACACACGGACGATAAATGAAACGATTTTACCCAAAACGCTACATTAACATGGAATTGACAAATGAACGGATAATATAAAGTCAAAAGTGAATCATATATGATATCATAAATATTATTATGGTTATTTTACAAGTTAATAATATTTTTAAACCCACTATATAGGAGTCTCGGACACATACAGAAGAAATAGGAAATAAGGTAAGAGATAACTATTCTAATCTCGTTCTTATCCGAGATTGTTATTCGAAAGTATTTAATGGGGTTATTTTTATCATCCATGCACATGTTTTCTAAAAATGTTTTCATGTATTTTTAAAGTCATTTTTAACCATTTTTGATATTTACCACATGTTATGAAAGGAATCGTACTTTTTTTACCACATGGGAAACTTTTGGACTTTTCCGACAAAAGTACGAGAATAATGTTATTTTTAACTTATACGGCGTGAATGGATTTTTACGGTTTCATAATGACTTATTTCAATGAATCTTCCTCTACAAATTTAATGATTATTTTCAAGAAAATAACTTTCTATTAAAATTTCATGGCATTTTGAGAAAAGAAAATGATTTTGTAGTGGAAAGGATATTTTACTCAAGATTTAATTTCAAGTGTTTTATCAAAACCATTTTACATCTCAGATGACATTATTTCACTTGTGTATGTTTCAAGTATAATGTATCTATGATTTACGTGGTTTCACTTTTATTATGATGAAAAGATATCCATTTTTTCATGGATTATGTTATAATGGGATGATGTATATGAAACCCATTTTTATTCTTTGGGTTATGATGAATGGTTTATGTTTTTGTTGTGGCACAAGTAATAATGATTTAATTATGAGATGGGGGGTCCTATATCTCCCTCCAATACATTTGGTAAAGATTTATATCTCATGAGATTGACATGGCTGGAACGGTAAGTTAATCTGGTTCATTGTTACAGGACTGAAATGAGGAGTGAACTTGATTCAGAAAGGGACTTTGTCCACTAAGATGGTCTTGGTAGCAATGCCTTGGCTACTATGGAAATCATATCATGTGATTAATGTTTATCCACAATTACAAGTTTTATTTTCAAACTATTTTAACATGATTTATTTTACATTATGATCTAGGCCTTATGTACTGCCATGTTTTATGTCATTGCTCAATATTTCTATGTTTAAACATTATGATCATTTTTTATGTAAAAATGTATATGTTTTGTTTTATTTTATCCATGCTTACCCTTCATGAGAATTTGAGCTCACCCTTTATATGTTTTCTTTTCCCCAGGATATAAATAAAGGTTTTAGGTAAGAAAAAATGTAAAATATTTATGGGAGATGTTGTTGATCATTCACCACGATTAGAATATTATGTTATGAGTTTCCAAATACACTAAACTATTACGGTCCTTGTGTGTTTGTGTTTGTTATGTATTAAGTATTCCGAAAAAGTGATGTAATTTCCATGTACGTCAAGCTTTGGGTCTTTATGATTTACATGGTTTCACTTTTCGTATGATGAAATGATATCCATTTGTATGACATGGATTATTTTATAATGGTATGATGTATATGAAACCCATTTTTATTCTTTGGGTTATGATGAATGATATATGTTTTTTTTGTGGAAAAATTAAGAATGATTTCATTATGAGATTGGTGGTACCTATATCTCCCTCCAATGAATTGGGTAAAGATTTATATCTCATGAGATAGACATGGATGGAACAGAAAGTTAATTTGGTTCAGTTTTACAGGACTGAAACGAGGAGTGAACTCGATTCAGAAAGGGGCTTTGTCCAAAAAGATGGTCTTGGCAGCAATGCCTTGGATATTATGGAAATCATATCATGTGCTTAATGTTTTTTCAAAATTACAAGTTTTATTACAAGATATTTTATCATGATTTTTGTTCAATTATGATATATGTCGTACATACTGCCATGTTTTATGTGATTGGTCACGATTTCGATGTTTGAACATTATGTTCATGTTTTTATGTTCAAATGTATATTGTTTGTTTTACTGTCTCCATGCTTACCCTTACTGATCATTTGAGATCACCCTTTATATGTTTTAGTTTCCCTAGGATATAAAGAAATGTTTTAGGTAAGAAAAAAAAGGAATATCTTTATGAGAGATGTTGAAGATCTTTCACCAAGATTAGAAGATTATATTCCAAGTTTCCAAAGACACTAAACTATTACAGTCTTTTGGTGTCTGTTTTTTTTATGTATTATATATTCGGCAAAAGTAATGTAATGTCTATGTACGTCAGGTTTGGGGTCAGTATAGTTGGTATCAGAGGAATGGGTTAGTTAACCATTGGAAACTAGGATGCGAAAACTTTAGTGAAATCACTAGAGATATTTATAAGGTATGTCAAGGGATGTTTCTAAGGTTAACTATAAGTATAGGTTATAGTCCAAGAATTATAGTAATGATCTTATAATTAAACCTAAGATGTTATTTATTGAGGGTGCTCCCCCTTTATTATGTTGTTTTCCTAGCATGATTTTTTCCTCTCAGACGATTCTTTTTGGGTTTTAGAAAATGGTTAGAAACAGGAAGATTCATGATAATGGAGGATATGATGGAAAATGGAATGATATTCTTCATGAGCAACCAAATGAAATGATATTTGGATGTCCAAACATCTTTATTATTCCTAATCATCAATCTCATAATATGATCAATAATATCAACTTTGGAATGTTTCCTGACTCCACTAATAAGAGAAAGATGGAGTTTCATGATGATCATAAAGGAAAGAAAGTTCAATTTCTCACATGTAAACCATGTGGGAAGAGGTATCAAGGATAATGTTTCAAAGGAATAGGAAGATGCTTTGGGTGTGGAAAATAAGACACAAAACCAGTAATTTCAAAGGAAAAGGTTTAGTTAACACCATGGACAAGGATTCACTACTGGAAATATGGCCTTTCCCAATGCTTCTATACCAACGGTTTGTAAAAACCATTGGTATATGTCCCCTTTCCCAACGGTTTGGCCAAACCCTTGTGAAAGCTCACTTTGAGGCCACCTTTCACAACGGTTTTGGCAAACCGTTGGGAAAGGGTATGGCATTCCCAACGGTTTGGCAGAACCGTTGGGAAAAATCCATTTTGAAGCCACCTTTCCCAACAGTTCGGCCAAACCGTTGGGATAGTAATACCCTTTCCCCACGGTTTTGAGAAACCATTGGGAAAGGTATACCTATCCCAACGGTTTTGGAAAACCGTTGGGAAAGGTCCACCATAAATCAACCTTCCACCCAGAATTGCACCCAGAATCAAGGATCTATACCAACAGTTGTCAAAACCGTTGGTATAGATACTTTGATTTTTTTTGAGATCTTCTTACCGAGAACATTATATAAGTCAAAATTTAATATAATTATCAGAATACATATATATATTTATGTAATTATGTTCACAAAAGTGATGTTAGGTTATTGGTTAAGTCGTTCAACGATAAACCAGGGGTCCTGGGATCAAATCCCAGTGAATGTTTTTTTTGAAATACATATACCAACGGTTATGGAACCGTTGGTATAGATTTTCATATTACTTATACCAATGGTTTCCAAAACCATTGGTATAGGTCTATACCAATGGTTTTCACAAAAACTTTGGTATAGAACTATCCCAACGACTTACTTGGAAACGGTTCTCCAAACCGTTGATATAGGCTACACCAACGGTTTGTAGGCCTATACCAACGGTTCCAAACCGTTGGTATAGGTTCGTTTTCCAGTAGTGATAATCGTATTTCTTAGACAAAAACAATGGTTCAATATTTTAAATGTCTAATGTACGGGAATTATGCAAACCAATTCCCTAGAGGAAAGTCTCATGAAGAGATTCATCATGGTCGTATGATTAGTATTTATATTGATGATGATGAAGAGACTACAAATGATATGTGAGATGGAAGAATTGTTAAAGCTCAATCAATGGTTTAAGAAGGTAGTGGAATGATTTATGATTATCAAGAGTTAAGTTGTATAGGTAATGGTGCTATGGAATAAAGACACATCTAAGGATTGTTACACTATTGTTTTCCGAAATATATTTTAAAGTATATGTAGAATGGTACCGGTAACCATGAAAGGTTATTCAGATATTTCTGGAAAGTAGATGACATGTTCATAATGAAAGGATACAGAGATAATGAGATAATTGTTAGTATTAATGAGCTCATGACTGATATATGGACAAGGTGATATCATGGTTTGAGTATATAGAACTTTTTGGGATTTTTGTATGTGGAATGAGTTAACTTTTGACAGTATTCATGTTTTCGCTAAGGTTCTATGGTAATTCTTGTTTCAAAAGAATACATGATTAAGGTATTCACATGTTTGGAATATGACCAACAAGATATATCTTATGATATATGGGAGATAAATGATGTTATTCACATACTTGGTATATGACCTCTCTAGTATTCATTTTCTTTATGCTATGATATTGGACATATGTATTTTCGATAAGCCTAATGATTGGAATGGATTTTGTTGGACATAACATAGTATTATTTAATGATAGAACATGATTTTTGATATTATTTCTGGAATGTTATAATAGGAAAACCCATAGGACGAGTGACAACCCGTCGCGTCGGACAAGGCTATGGGAATCGAACCGACAACTGATGTACGAAAGGCCTTTATCGCATACCACTGGCCTACAGGAAGTCCATTGTTAGTAGAAATTAGTTTTATTTTTTTTAAGCGCTATGACAGATGAAGTATAAATCCATTTTAGAAACCATGTATGAATAATCTCAAGGTAGATGGACTTATGTATATTTAATAAATTATGCTAAACGTTTTGCGATAGAACCAAATGGAATGACCTATCATTATATTGAATGACCTGCTAACACTTCACGAATAACAAATTCAACTTCATTTCTTTAAGAGATGAAGTGGAAATTGTTCAAGGCACAAACAACGGTGAGATTTTACCAAGATCAAGTAAGTATTTCTTTTAATTCAACAATTATTCAGCATTATGGGAATGATCTTGAAAACTAAAAACGTTTTCATATTACCCTCATACCCGATAAATCAGATGGCACCTTATATTATCACAAATTTATGGCTTAGTGATTGATCGATTTTTTATAGCTATGTTCTCAACCACTCTCCATCAGAACTTGACGTTAGATTTCTCTTCCATATCCATATTTTCACTTATATACTCCTATGTTGGATCACAAGTGATGAGTTAATTTGGGTATCCATTTTGTTTCTAACACTCTTTTTTAAAATGAACATTTAGTATTCTTTTTTACGATGTGGATTTCTATGAATGAAACTTTCAAGTAGTAAACGATTTATAACCCCGACGAATTTCGAGAACGATATTCATTTTAATGGGTGTAGAATGTGACACCCTGAGATTTTATGAGATATATTATTTTTAATTTCTTTGATTTATTCTATTATACACTACACCAATATTATCTTGTACTATACGCAACAATGTATTAGCTCGCAGTATACGCAACACTAATCTTGGCTAGTGTTACACAAAATTTCATATTCGTTTTGTGGACAATTATTTTAGGCAACATTAAGTATAGATTTCGATTAATGTATAAATGAAATAAGTTTTGATTATGTTATATGCAACACCAAAGAGAGCTTTCACTACACACAACCCTGACTTGGCTTTCAATACACACAATCGAGACCTTCTTCGATAGTGTGTGTAGTACGCAATACCATGTTTCACTAAATGAGATATTATTATAATATTATATGAACTAGCCGTTATGAATAGTAATACCCACTTTTTTAAATTTTTTAAATGTTATCTTTCAAAATGGAATTCATTTTTGGATTCGTAATATCGAAATTATACTAGGGTGTATTTTTGGTATTTTTCTGAAAGCATTCAATTTTTGATGAATAGTGAAAACACTAGGTTACTATTTAAAAACTGACTTTTTCTTGAAATAATTATATAATTTATTTAAATTTACATTAGGTCAAAATTGATACATAATACCTATATAATTTTAATGTAATTAATTGGAGTCATATTATAATAATTTTAGATATATAAAAATTTTATTGAACTTTTCGCCGTCTTTTACCCACCTCATCAGAGAATTTAAAAATCTAGATAAAACCTAATTTTACCACTTCTGTGAGTGAAATTTCGAAAATCCGAGAGACATGGTTAATATCAAGGAGTAAAATGTGGTTCAATAACATAAAAATAATTTTTGGTGGATAGTAACTTTTTACTTTTATTTACCACGGTTAAAAGTAAATGGGGTAATTATGGGTAAATTTGATTTTATTATTACCCTAAGACAAGTCCTAATTATTTTTTATAAGGGTAATTCGACCAAATAAAACTTAGGATTAAAATATTACCCTTTAGGTCCACTTTTATTAGATCATGAAATTTATTATTATTTTATTTAAAAAAGAGTTAAAATAGTTAAAATCAAAGATTAATAACTAAAACATTTTTAATATAGGGTTATACATAAGATAAATTCGACTATAAATATTCATTAAAAATATAAAAATAATTCCTACCTAATCGTATTTTATTTATAATTTTTAGGCATTAAATAATTATATTTATTTATGACTCAATGGTGATGTAGTAATTACATAAATAATGAAATATTAAAATAATTGATATTATAAATACCCAAATAAATGCAATTTGAGACTTTTAATGAATTCCACTATTTTTCTAGGTTAATATGAAATGTTATTATTGATTCAACTAAATGTTTTGGAAGTAATAATATTTTTATGATTTTCACAAAAATCAATTACCAAATAGTGTGAAAATTGACATAAAATATTTTTTAAAAAAATATTATATTATTAATTGTTATTATATTCATAAAAATCTAAGGTTCAGCTAAATGACTTATATGAGATTATATATATTTATAATGAACCACTTGGGGTTATTTTGTCTTTTTATAGTATGTTTATTAAAGATATAGTGTAAGAACACAAGAAGACACGGTAAATGTTAAATTATATAACTTAGAGTTAAATCTAAATGATAAGGTTGAAATAGTAAACTAAACATGTCTAAAACCTATTGGTTGAGAGGATTGCGACCCATAACCACTTTATATTCGAAATAAATCAATTTGGAGCTATTATAAACCGAATATGACTTTATTAAAAAATAATATTTTAAGTTTTTCCAAAGGTTCCCCTCTCCTCACTTATAAAAAGGGCACCCCTTCCCTCTTCTCTTAAAACCATTTTGAGCCTTGAAGATCGTCCAAACCATGCCCATTTACCTTAATATATTCACTAGAAACATTATAGAGGTCCTGGTATCCTCAAAATACCATCCATAGTGCCTTAAGAAGAGGTCGAGAAGAGGCGCGTCAAAGAAAAGGTAATATCCTTTACTGATTCTTTCCAATTTATTTCATCTTATACTTCTTATTATTTATATGTTTAATCATAAATTAATAACATATGTATCATTAAAATACTGATATGTTATTATAAATATGAAATAACCCTATATTACCTTCTATCCATCCTACGGAAATCAAAATCACCTCGCGTGCGTACGTACAGAATACTATCTCCACGCCATAGTGTAATCAATTTTTCCACCACCACCTTACTTGGATGGGGATAATGGTGTAAAGAATAACTATATATGATTATTAAAAAATCATAATAACTCTATGATATTATATCATCCCCTCCAATTCCATTCAATAAATATGGGAACGATATCATCGCTCGTGCGTACATACGGATTACCGTCTCTACGACGCGATGAGACGTATTTTCCATGTTAATGATTAAAGAATTATTATAAAGATTATATAATAGGTAATCATGAAATATATGACATGGTAATGCTACTGTATTTATTTATATAAATATGTTTTTCATCTACTTAATTTCATTCAATTCAATATGGAAATTAAAAACAACGTTCATGCGTACGTACGGCCTACCGTCTCCATAATCGGTGTATTTCATTCCATTTATCGATCTATTATATATATGTATATTCTGAATATATATAATATATAAAAATAATGTTTTATATTCTTTAATTATGTAATCATGATCTATGTAATCATATTGATAATTATAATTCAAAACAGGGACGATAAATGAAACGATTTTACCCAAAACAGTGCTTTAACATGGAATTGAAAAATGAACGGATAATATAAAGTTGTAAGTGAATCATATATGATATCATAAATATTATTATAGTTCTTTTACAAGTTAATAATATGTTTAAACCCACTATACAATATTCTCGGACACATACAGAAGAAATTGGACAAAAGGTAAGGGATAACTATTCAAATCTCATTCTTATCCAAGATTGTTATTTGTATGTATTTACTAGGGTTATTGTTATCATTCATTCCTGTGTTTTATAAAAATGTTTTCATGTATTTTTAAATTCCTTATTACCTATTTTTCAAATTTACCACATGTTATGAATGTAATATTACTTTTGTTTACCACACCAGGAACTTTTGGACTTTTCCGATAAAAGTATGAGATGAATGTTATTTTTAACTTATACTGCGTGAATGGATTTTTACGGTTTCATAACGACTTATTTCATTGAATAATAATCTACAAAATTAAATTGATTATTTTCAATAAAATCCATTTCTATTAAAATTTCATGGCATTTTGAGAAAATAAAATGATTTTGAAGAAGAAACGATATTTTCTTCAAGAATTCATTCCAAGTGTTTTATCAAAACCATTTTACATATAAGATGACATTATTTCATATGTGTATGTTTCATGTGTAATGTCTCTATAATTTTCATGGATTCACTTTTCTTATGATGAAATGATATCCATTTTTTTACATGGATTATGTTATGATGGGATAATGTATATGAAACCCATTTTTATTCTTTGGGTTATGATTAATGATTAATGTTTTTGTTGTGGAACAAGTAATAATGATTTCATTTTGAGATGGGTGGGACCTATATCTCCCTCCAATGCATTGGGTAATGATTTATATCTCATGAGATAGACATGGCTAGAACGGTATGTTAATCTGGTTCACTGTTATAGGACTGAAACGAGGAGTGAACTCGATTCAGAAAGGGACTTTGTCCACTAATATGGTCTTGGAAACAATTCCTTGGCTATTACGGAAATCATATCACGTGCTTAATGTTTTTCCACAATTACAAGTTTTATTTTCATGCTATTTTATCATGATTGATGTTCCATTATGTTCTATGCCTTATGTAACGCCATGTTTTATGTCATTGCTCAAGATTTCTATTTTTATACATTATGTTCATGTTTTTATGTTCACATGTATATGGTTTGTATTATTTTCTCCTTGCATTCCCTTACATAGCATTTGAGCTCACCATTTATATGTTTTCTATTCCCCAGGTTATAAAGAATGGTTTTTGGTATGAAAAAAAGGAAGATATTTGTGGGAGATGTTGAAGATCTTTCACCAAGATTAGAAGATTATATTCCGAGTTTCCAAAGACACTAAACTATTACGACACTTTGGTGTCTGTTTATGTTATGTATTATATATTCCTCCAAAGTAATGTAATGTCTATGTACGTCAGTTTTAGCGTCTCTATAGGGTATGTTGGGTGTGTCACTAGTGACATGCTATTAATGGATAAGTCGAGGAAGGATTTGTCCCTTCCATTTATTGAAGTTTATTTCTCATCCATTTTATTGAAATAGAACCATAATGTTAAATTCCATGACCACGGTGTAATGATGGGTTTATTTTAGATAGTTAAACGGTGACGTATCAAAAAAATGTTTATGACATTGTCATGAAACCTGTTTGATGAGATATTACGACAAAAAGTTTATATTATAGAGTGAAAATTCGTATGTTTATTTCATTGTTACAACTATAGGTTCATTTTCTTGGGTGCCTTGGCCCGTTCCTAGACATTACTCGTGGACTATAGGCAAGCCTGCCCAATTCCAACAAGAATGAATCCTACAGGGTCACACACTATGTGTTTTTAGTGGTGTCAGTTAATTTCTATTTTTATTTAATTATTGAAATAAATATTATTCTCAAGACCATGGAATAATTTTATTTAAGTTAAAATGATTCCATAAATTAAATAAAATTTATTTATTTATTTTTATTGAAAATTTAATAAATATTTATTTACTAGTTTGTAAATAAAATATTTATTTAAGAAAATAAATTATTTATTTATTTATTCTGGTGTTCAATAAATGGAAGTGGAGTTCGACCAGTCCAAGTCCGGTATGGTAGTAAAATACTTTTTGCAAGATGGTAAATAATTATTTAACTAGTTAGCACTAATTAAAATAATCATTACCCTCTTATTATTTTGTGACGTAGAATTTTGTTTATAATTTTGTTTTGTGCTAGTTGGTGAACCATAAATAATGACATGATGTTATTATTATGATCCTGAGTTTTCTCTAAGTTTATGAATTTATTTAATTGATGTTATGAAATTAAATATTTTAACTGAAGTAACATGCATATAAATAGAGAGGCACGTCTATTGGGGGATAGCACACACAACACCATATGCTTGGTGAATTGATATTTGTTGAGCCAAATAATTTCTATCTTCAATCCCCTTATACCCCCTCTCAAGAATAAGAGATGTTATTCAATGCCAAAGAAAAATCTATCAAGAACGACTTACACAAGACACTCGATTCACCGCGATAACACCTAGAGAACGAGCGATGTCAATCAGAGGCCATCAGAGCACATGTGGATCACCGCTAGAGGGATTCTATTTTGGATCCTAACAAGTGCAACACGATAATCTAGAAGGGAAAATCTGGACTATCAACATCATCAATGATGAAAATACCGAAGATCCTGGTATTATTTTCATTATGAAATTAATTAAATTAATTATAAAAATTATGGGAAAGATCCTATATAAAGGTTTCATGAAATTTCCTTGATTATCTAAATAACTGATTATATTTCATTGAGACTGACATTTATCATCATATTGATCCCGGAATATTCATTGATCATGGTAAAACTCAATGTTCGGTCCCATCCTAACCACACTTCCACTGCGCCTGGAACCATCAGTTACTAGCAACTTCATATCAGTTTTATGATGACAAAAATCACTTCTAGGTTTCATTGTTTTATTTTGAATTTTGTTTATGCAAAATGTGAGCCTCAAGCTCAGGAGGTTCTTTGGAATGATCATGGATTTTTTGATTGTGGGAATACTCCATGGATTGACGATGTGGATTTTAAAGTAGCAGTGGATTTGGATGATAATAAAAGAGGGGAGCATTTCCCAGGAAGGCCAGCCAGGATTTTGTTACATTTATGGATAACATCAAGTTAATGGATGTTTTTTAGGATATCATTACCCCTAGTGAAACAATCAATGAGGCACCAATCTCACATGGTTCTATTTTTAAATATGTCTTCAGAAAAATCACACCATTTCTACTTTTCTTGATATCAAGGACACCCATGTTGCAAGTAGTTTCTTGGATCCTTCCTCCTTACATTTTCATATATATCCAATTAATTCTAGCTCCAACAATTATATATTATCACATTTTTGGAATATGTACATAGGATATCTTTGTGTGGTTTGGGAGGCACGGAAAAATATTATTGGAGATATCTCATGGATGGGTTTTCACAACATGCTTAAACAACAGAAAAATGGTTTGCATGTATGGTTTTAAAGATATCCTTCACACACTGTTGAAAATGAGGTGATCAATGTAGACATTGAGTTCTTAAAATTAAGGATAGAGGAAGAATGAAATGAATCCCTATTTGGTGATTTGGCGAACAAAAAAATAGTTTGGTTGATCTTCTTCTCAAACAAGAAAGACAAGCTGGGGAGAAGTCATGAATTAAATGGTTCTCGGAAGGTGATCGAAACACTTTTTTTGCATACATGCATTAAATAAAGGTAAGGATTTAAGAAACTTAACATTCAATTGGAAGACAACTCTTGCACAAATGATAAATATTTTTTTGGAGGCATGAATGATTCTCATTCTAGATCAATTATTACTGGTCCAATCTTATGTATGCATGGATGTTATCCGAGGGGGAAGTCTGATATTTTTGATGCAATTACTCATGTAATATCTACCCTTGACAATGATTCATTGGAAGGTATTCCTGCTGAAAGGGAGGTTAGGGATGTAGCCTAGTCGCTCAACTCTGATAGTGCGCTGATGCCAGATGGTTTTCTAAGCACCTTCTATAGGGACTCATGGGACATGATTAAAAAATTCTTCTCCAGGATGTGCAGGGTTTCATACATGGGGTTAGTCTTCCTTACATTGCTTGTTCTTCAAAACATTTGAAGCTCCTAATGGTCACGGATCCTCAAACACTCAATCAATATTTGTCGATCTTCATGTGTAACTTTTTTTTAAAAGGTGTTGGCCAATGTTATTAATCAGCGTCTATCTACTCAACTCCCCAACACGATTATTGAGGAGAACTATGGGTGTATTAAGGGGTATTCGATTCAAGGAGATTATTGGTTTTATTATGAAATTATAATAGATATCAATAAAAAATCATTCGGATAAAATATGGTGATTATGTTGGATATGAACAAGGAATTTAATTTTCGTTAATGGAAATTTATTCTCTATGTTCACTCTCGGATAGGATTCTCTCTACGAGCTGTGGATTTTATTTTCCAGTGCTTAAGTTCTTCTTGGATCCCCACTACCTTCATGGGTAAATGTTAGGTTTTTAAGGCAGTCAGGGGACTTATGAATGATGACCCTCTCTCCCCCACACTATTTATTCTCTCTCAAGACTCTATCGGCTGATATATTCACAAATGTGTGGTTTTAGGTAGCCGTATTTCCTATCGTTCAAGGTAACACTCTAGATGAATATCTCATCTCATGTTTGCTATTGATAATGTCATTTTTGTAAATGGTATCATTAGGTTTATCGGAAGAATCCATGCTATTCTGGAGTTTCTTAAATGGAGCGGTCAATTGGTGAATAATGACAAGATTAGATTTTTTACTACCATAAAGTATATGTATATTGGGGCTTCATAAAGATGTATAGGTATGAGGAGAGGATCATTCCCCTTGGAGTATTTGGGTGCTCTTATTTATCCCAAGAAGCTATGGATTCAGCTCTTTGAAAAAATTGTTAACAGACTCTTCGGGAATATCATGAACTTTAAAAACTGGTTTCTCTATTTTGGTTGTCATATCACTTTCGTAAATGGAATCATGTCATCCATTCTTATGTATGTTCTGTATACTCTCAAGGATTTGAAGGCATTTATCTCGAGGCATGAAAACATTATGGTTTCGTTCTTATAAAAATCTGAATATGAAGTCAGACATCATTGGGGGTCATGGGCAAGGCTAGAAAATCTCTTGGTGAGGGTGATATTAATTTGAGAGATGTTTCGAGCACTACACAGGGCTTTCACGCAATGTTGTCCTAGGAGGTTCTTGTGGGGAGGACGTTATGAGGAATGTTCATACAGTGGAAGTATGTGGCCCTACTGATTTTCATAGAGGTAGGTGTCCTAATGTTTTGCTCATGATCAAGGGTCATTGCATTAACATATAAACCCATGTTTTTTGGATTGTGGGGAAGTGGGATATTAATTTATAGAAGCCTAATTGAGTTTGTTCCACACTTGGTTTCCCCGGATGCCCCACCCAAGATATCTATTTTATGAAGACATTCTAGTACCCAAACTTTATTTGTGCGGTCTTGGATGAGAAACAACAAGCCATCTTGGATAATATTGAGATTAGCCGATAACCAAATCAATGTTTATTCAGAGGCTCAGCCTCTAGAGATTTTCTCAACTAGAGACTTTCACCAGCTGCATTTAGTGTCCAATGAATAGGATCCTTGCGATGATCTTTTGTTATGAAAATATATCCCGTCGAAGTTTATCATTCTGGTATGTGAGTTTTTGATAAAAATATCACCGCCTCATAGTTGGTCGACGCCGAAGAAGACCGCAATAGGAGTGAGTGACTGCCTTTGATGAACAGCTACTGGAGACCTTCTATAGTTGTTGGTGGCTACCCAGAATGATAATACCACAAGAGTTTGTTGCTACTCAGAGAAAACATGTAGCCACCTTTGATTTATCCTTTGCATCTGCTGCTATAAATGTTGTTTCTCTGAGTGATATGAGGGTATGAGAAGAATTTGGAATACGAGTTCTTTCTGTTTGAATGATAAGTAATTGAAGACTTCCCCATGGAAATAGGTCATCCGACCAAACCACGTAAATTATGTGTCCCTTTGAAGTTTTTTTCTCTGTTTTTGTGAGCGATTATGAGAGGGTGAAGCTTCCAACCCCAAAAAAGTGGTATCAGAGGGTGAGTCCGATCACCTAAAAATTGCACTCTTGAAAACCCGTTGTTTTCACACCTTGCTTGAAGTGGTGTCAGTTACTGTTTGTGCTTCCTATTAGAAGCTTCTATCTGAGCATCCTCCTGGATTCTAGTTTCCGAATCTAGATCTACCCGTCACCAACCTGCAGCTATCTACACCTTAGAACCCGCTACATTTCAGGCCTCGGAAACCATTCCCTCTGGTATCTACATCGATGCTGGGCTGCTGCAGATTTTTTGAGTGCCTGTTTTCAAATTGAAGTCCCATGGAACCCAAGGAGTCTGTTCCATCTATAAACGTCGGTACTGTAAATAATTTCGGATATAGAAGTATGGTGTCCAGTAAAAAATTTGAGGTGGGGAAATTTGACGGAACGAAAAAACTTCAATATGTGGCAATGTGAAGTTTTGTATATTCTAACTCTAAAAGAGTTAGATATCTCTTTGTAATAAAAGCCCCCCAACATCTCTGATGATGATTTGAATATACTCAATCATCAAGCCTGTGGTACGATCCAACTTTGTTTGGCTAAAGATCAGAAATACAGTGTGATGTCGGAATGTTCAAAAAATGTTTGTGGAGTATTTTGAAGAATAATTATTAACCAAAAGCAATGAAAATAGGTTGTACATGAAAAAGAAATTGTTCAGATTTCAGTACAATCATGGTATGTCTATGATTGAGAACCTTGATTCATTTAATGAAATCTTTCTATATTTTCAAATATTGGAGGTTAAAATTGGAGATGAAGATAAGACTCTGTTGATTTTGAACTCTCTACCGGAGAGTTATGATCACCCTACTACAGTGATGTTGTATGATAAAGATGAGGTGAAATTTGTTGATGTTTTAAATGCATCAGTTAACAATGAGTACAGGTGGAAGGAAAAATATGACCATTGGGATTCCACAACAGATTGATTAATGAAAATTAGAGTAAGGTCATCTGACAGGAAATTTGGAAGATTCAGAAGAGATGAATCTTGATCAACGTCAAAAGGGAATTACATCTTTAGATGTACTTCAAAAGATGAGTGTTCCTAATGTCATTAAAAGCGGCACTAGAAGAATGGTTGTCCCAAAATTGGGAAATTGAAGGAAAATGTTGTATTCATAACTGATGATGTTGAAGATGTTGAAGTTAATATCCTCGTTTTCTCGACGGTCAACCATTCAGAAGTTTGGATTCTTGATACGGGTTGTTCATTCCATATGTGCATGAATCAAGATTGGTTTTCAAATCATGATGAGTCTGATAAAGGTGTGGTGCTTATGAGAAATAGACACCCTTTACATAGAAGAGGTATTGGAACAATACAGTTGAGGATGCATGATGGTATAACTCGACGCCTTACAGATGTGAGATATGTACCAGAATTGGAGAAGAACCTACAATCACTTGGATTTTTGGATAAGATTGGTTACCGAATAAATATTAAAGATGGATTCATGAAAGTTATCTATGGTGCACTTATTTCGATGAAAGGTATTCTAAAAGGTACATTGTATTATTTGAATTTTCAGACTGTTACAAGTGGACTAGTGACATCAGATAAGAGTATCACCACTGGTAGAACAGGAAGGACTATATGATGAACTTCCAAGTTTGGAAAATTTGTTATCTTTTCTCTTTCTGTAGTTGAAGGTGGGGTTTCAGATTACTATTGAGTTGTTTTGGATAACAATGAAATCAACTGGTGGAATTATGTTATGGAAGATGTATTTTTGTTGTATCAGAATATGATATGGGATCTTGTTCCTCCTCAAAAGGACAAGAAATATGATACATGGGTCAACTTCCAATAATGTTTGGACTTGATCAATATGATTTGGACTTGTGATGCCTACGGGCATCGAGAAGGCATTAGTAGGAAGAAATATTTGTTTTAACAACAACTTGAAAATTTGTTTCAGTTACATGATGATTTGTTTGAGCGGCAACATGGTGATATTTTTAATCAAGGTGGCGATTGTGAGTTTTTGAAAAAAAATATCACCACCTCATAGTTGGTGGATGCCTAAGAAGACCGAAACAGGAGTGAGTGACTACCTTTGATGACCAACTGCTAGAGACCTGCTGTAGCAGTTGGTGGCCACCCATAATAACAATCCTGCAGGAGTTTGTTGCAACTCGGAGAAAACTTGCAAAAACCTTTGATTTCTCCTCTGCATGCGCTGCTATATATGTTGTGTCTCTGAGAGATATTAGGGTGTGATCAGAATTCTTAATATGCGTTCTTTCCATTTTAATGAGAAGTAATTACTGACTTCCCAGTGGATGTAGGTCATCCGACCGAACCACGTAAATTATATGTCCCTTTGATATTTTTTTCTCTGCTTTTGTGAGCAATTATGAGAGGGTGAAGCTTCTGACCTCAACACGGAATGGAGAGTTCAGAACCCTGCTCTTCCAAAAAATGATCATATTATGCACCTCAGTGATAGTATGGCTTCTATGTGACACTGTTGTAGAGTTCCTTAGATCTAGTCCTCTGATCTCTTGTTTTTTGAAGGGGAAAGGGCCAGCATGGTGTGGCGGTTGCTGGGGGGTTTCCTACGTTTAGGGTCCCAAGAGACCTCAATCTCGTGCTTTGATTCTCTATGGTTTTAGAGAGTTGGGATTTCTGGACCATAGACAAAGGATGGTGCTCTCATTTTCTCAGTAGTTTGATGGTGTTTGAGGACCGCGCTCACATTTTCTCGGTGGGTTGTTGGAGTTTATGGAAAATGCAGAATGATGCTCGACATTAGAGCCTCTCAGGAACCAGCAATGGGTCATGAAAGGGTGTTCGGACTGATGGTTTCCTCATCATCTAGGTCTGAAGCCAAATATCAATGGCTCTTATACTATGGGCAGGATGAAGGTAGGAGGAGGAGTCTAGGATTCCAGTGGATCTGTGGTTCTGGCCTTCTCGACCAATTTCAGAAGTGGTGATTCCCTGTTTAAGTGGAGGCCAATGCAATGCTTTTTGGCATTCACTTATGAAGACAATCGAACATCCAACCTGTGCTTGTTGAGACAGAATCACTCGCTATCTACAATTCCATTCTCCACTTGGGCCCTATTCCATGGTCTATTGCAAATATCATTTAGATGTGCATGGTGCTGGGGACTAATTACATTGAGGTTCTTTACCTGTGGAGAGAACGGAATATGTTTGTGGATTATTATTCTTACAAGGTGTCTCACAATGAAAAAATCATTTGTTTTTCAGGTCTCGGGTCATTACCAACTGAGGGTGTGCATTTTGTCACAACAGGTGCTATTCTTCATCATTACATCATACCTCCTTGACTCGTTGGAATTTTTCTCTCCTTTTATTTTTTGATTGATTATGTAGTTCATATTGCTTAATAAAAAACGTTATTATTCTTTTATTTTCTAAATATCATATGATATTTATTATAAATCTAAATAAAAAGTCACTAGTATTAACAAAATTATACATCGATAAAATGAATGAAAAAAATGTATGTTATAAATTTGTGTTCAATAAATTTATGTTTTACAAGGGAATAAAGTTTTAACTAATCTCGATAAAATTAACTAAAAACTATATCTAAAATTATAAAAGTTAATTTAAATTAATAACTTAGTTCATATATATAGGATATTAGTATATCATTATATTGATTGGATTCAATTTGGATTCAATAGCCTAAATCATTTCTTATAAAAAACTTCAAACCAAATTAAATATATTATTTTTTTAGATATTAAATTAATGAAAATTTCAATCTAATTGAACTAAAAATATAATCTATTTATTAATAATTTTTTATTCATAATGGAAATTATCAAAAATTTATTTTCAAATGAATAAAATTACTTCACACTACCATATATAGAGACATTTTTTCCATAGATTGATAAATTTAAAATGTTACAATACACCCCCACTGATCATGTGATGATGAAGAGAGTGTCCCTTGAAGTCCGCCACTAAGAGGATATGGGTTAATGACTACAACCATGGGTAAAAATGACACGAAATAGATCCATTAGCCTAATAAATTCCGAGAATATTAGAGGAACAGATAAAAAACACTATAAAATAAAGAAATATAACAACCCCTGATAACTATAATTCATGAAAATTATATGCATGTGCATGTTTGTGTGATATAATACGAAAAATAAAACTTCTTATACATCAAATCAAACAAAAAATCCCTAGACTATGCTAATAATTCACAAATCTATTTCTAAACCCATCTAAGAAAACCTTAAAAATATATTAATATTTATATATAGGAGTGAGCATGCATGTTTAATCAGTAGGATCGTTATCAAAATAACTTTTTTAAATGTGCATGAAGTAAAATAACGAAATAATGAGAAAATAACATAAATAACATAAACAACTATTAGGTCAACCATCCCAACCTCACCATTACTCTCTATAAAAATATCGTATACATGTTTAATTAAATAATGTCAGTAAATATAGAAAAAGGTCACTTTTCACAAATATCCCCACTATTTTCCCTCTCTCATAACCCTATAGAAAATATCCTTCTACTCCAATACTATCCTTATAATCACAACCATATAGAAAAATCCACATAAAACAAATCCACATCATCATAACTTATCCTCATTTCTAGAGACTCATTCCACCGAAATATATCTCAAAAAAATATCAATTTCCTATAATAATATTTGATTCTAAACATGAAGGGAATAAACCTCATTCCCTCTTCCTAGAATGCATAAACCCCACTGTATGTTCAACATTTTTTACATGCTATCCAAACTTTATTCAAACCACTGACTTTAGTCCACAATATCATATGAAATAAAGCTTATTAAATCATAGTAATTATATTTATTAAATAAGAATCATTGAAATGAAATTACTAATCCATCCTTTTACCTTTACAAACTTGATGTTTTGTTAAGAAACAAATAACTAAATACATTTTAGATTCGATAAAGTCACAGATCTCAGGGGGTGAAAAAGATATAGTAAGAAAATACATCATCACTATATCTCAACAACAAAAATATCCAACCCATATAGGTTTACAGAAAAATGAATTATAATAACTCTTTCATTTCCTCATCTACACAATCAACATACAACAATTTAATACCATATCTAAGATATATACCATTACACAAACAAACCCAAAAAACCAAAAAACTATTCAAAAGTCTATATTTAATCATATAAATATTCATTTAAAAATTCCCTATTTACGATGAATATAATATGCATTATTATATCTATTAATCATATAAAATGAATAAAACATTCATATGACTACACCCACATTCATTATTGATTTTACCCTTCCATTTAGCATCAAAATAGTTCATTAACAATTTTTACTTACTAAAATGTAGGCAACTGCCTAAAATTGAATTAGTTATTTCGTAAAATAATCGATCATGTTCCACAACCCCAATAAATCATCTACTACAACCCAAAATCAAACAACCATGTAAAAAAAACACTACCACACATCCCCTACAAATAGATACCATAATTTCCACAAAAATATTGTTCCCAAATAGGATTGAGACCATTGAGAGGTGGGGGGTTAATCAGTAGTTTTTTTTCTTTTATAACAATGTCTATTAACCCCATAACAATGATATCTTTAACCTTAGATACTTTTTATAGTTATAATCCACTAATATATTACTCATAACTATACATTTCTCAGGAAATAAATATAAAAGAGAAGACAATGCATGTTATTTACAAGGTCTATTAAAAATTCTTATTCCTTTCCGTGTTTGATTGTCCAAGAAACATGGATTTATACGCTAATATATTTCTAAAATAAAAAGGAACAAGTAGTGAACAATTCATTAATCCTAGTAGATACATTCATACACTAGTTGGTCTTACCCCCAACTATCCTTTTCATAATCCACATCCATAAGTGAAGACTTTTCACCAATTGGTATGTATCCACACTTATAAGATTCTATTTTCATACTCTTTTATAATTCACATTAGAAAATATTCAAATCTTCCAAAAGTAATATGAATCAAACATTAGATGTGAACATTCTTCGACAGCTTGAAAAATTCTAAAAGGGACTGGTTTTCCGTGAAACTTATTTCTAAATCATAGTATAGAAAACAACCTCAACATAGTCATTATGATATTACCAATATAGTAATATATATTTCTGATGGTCATTCTGGTCCCATTATCCTTCATATATTTCTTTATAGACTTTGTAAAAAATAAATTACTTGCTCTCTATTTTTGTGTCTGATGGAACTCATCTGATGAACATCACTCTAATTGATTTGGAACCAGTGGGATCACACATATGGAATTTTTCTGATGGAGTGTAGCATGTTGGAACATTATCTGATGATCAGATTGAAACTAACTCTGATGAACATGTTATGATGGTACTTTCTCAACATCAACCTGAAAAACCATCTTTAGTTGGAAACTCGATTCATATTTCAAAAATTTGGGAGCTCTAGAGTATGTGAAAAGTCCAACATATTTCAATCATTTAAGAATGAATTGTTATCTACTTTTATAGGAATCCCAGATATGGATTGTGCATTATTATAGAAAACCTTCCCCCTTTACAAAATATTTTAAATTTTCTATTATACATACATCTTCAAACAATATTTATCGTATTCAATGGTTTTACTTCTCCATAAATCTATGATCAATATTTGACTTCTTCATGTTCTCAAACATTTCTTCATTATGATTCATACATTCATTTGTTCATTCAGATTCTACATTATGATGAATTCTTGTAAAAAATTAATTTATTTCCATAAGGATGTTCTTTATAAACACTTTACATCATGAATTTTTCTAATGTATTTATCCTTTACATCAATTCCCCAAATAAATGATCCTAGATCTGATGAATTTATTAGTTTTAGCCTACAGCTAATGGATCGCTCTGTGCTTTATTCTAATGATGATTATCATCTCCAGTCGTATGAGTCTTCACCTCCTCTTAAAACTATCAATACTTTCGGTAATTTGTTCCTAAATAATTATTTAGAGAAAAATGTATAAATTCATGTTGTTATTAACCCAATTAAAATACATTTCAATGTTCCTAGAAAATTATATCTTCTGATAACACTATGTATCTGATTTCTTCATGAAAAAATTATTTGCAATGACATATCAGGGTAAGCATTAATTAGTTTGGATCAGTGGCATATAGCGTCTAGTTAAATAGTGTCGATAAAGAATAATTTACTTTATCAAGATAAATATTCAATAATTATATTACTATCACAATAATGATTCTCATAGAAATTTCCTTTATCATTCTAGGTCCATCGTTGATCACATCTATGAGTAGAAACTAGAATACTTCACATTATAATCTCCTTTTTTCAATAACATTATTCTTCAACAAACATCATATTGTAAAAATGACATAATCATGAATTTGAATAAATTTTATATTATCTTCAATATCTCTTTCCTTATGATGGAATGCATTGAATCTTTCTAACCTTCCAGTAGTATCATTATTTCCCACCATGCTTCAATACGAATGGTAACACCCACTCTCCCCCTTTCTTTCATAAGTATTGCATAACAAGTTTCTTAAACATAATATGGATTATTTGAAAAAAATATAAACGCATCATATGGATATTATTATAACCATGATGTTTCTAATACAACTTCACAATAAGATCTTTCATTCATTCTGGTCCCGATGTGAGTCTGATGAACCAATTCTTCCACGGAAAATATGATGGAATTTTTTAAGCTTTATAAGTAATATTTCCCGGATATGATGGTGATCATAATGATTAATGTATTTAACATATCTTAACTTCAAACCATTTTTCATATAATATCAAATATTGATAACAAATACAAAAAAATTCACCTGGCACTAACAATCTCCCCCTTTTGTTTCATCTCAATACCCACTTCAACCTTTTCAAAACAACAACAGTTTTCTTATTTTGTTTATTTTCTTCAATCAATGGATTTATTTCTCCACTATCTCTGATATCTCCTAGATTCATTTTTTATCCCCCTAATTGAAATTCAAGTTCAAATGGTCCATTATGAAATGTTTTCCCCTTATTGAAAAATGATATCACTTCCAGGGGTTGAAACCTTTCATCTCCAAATATTGAAACTCTTCTAAAGGAGAATATAAGACTCACATATTTTTCATAATAATTATTAATTAACTAAAAAACTTCATGTCTATTAGAGAGAGACTACGATAAATGTAACGAGTGAATAATCATTGCTTTCAATTTTTTCCATTGCACAACATTCATGTAATACCCATTTCATGTTTTATTCAACATTAAAATTTTTAGGGAAATCATAAAAGGATTCGTTTAAAATAAAAGTAACTAAGAACCTAATTATAAAAGCATATCATAATTTTTTTATGATTAAAAACAATTGTAACTAAATCACATTATTAAACTCATTACATTGTTTTGAACAATATTAATAGACACAAAAACATAATCTCCCTTACATTAACTTCTTAAAATTTTCAGAATTTAATACAAATAAAAATATTTTTTGAATAAGGAAGAACCTCAATAGTTTCTTATAAGAATCTGTTAGACTTAGAATCCTCAGCAAGACATATATTTTTATTATTCTTATTGGATTTAGAAATTTTTTCTATCATCAGTTCATCATTCTAATATTTGGTAACATGTTTATTTTCATATTCATATTTTTCTGATAAGGAAATCAATATACTTTATTATTTGAAAACCTTTTTGTTACATCTATTAGGTATCAACTCATTATTTCCTTCCTCTTGTTCGAACTAGATAGTCAAACAAAATTTAGTAAAATGACATTCTAACACACATATCTTGAATCTAATCTGATTATTAATTCCACAATCCATTGAAATGTTTTTATCAACATTTATCACTTCTTCAGAATCCTTTTATTCACCAAAACTTCAGATGATTTTTATTCTTAAATTATATTTACTTCCATATAAACTTTTTATAGAGAAATAAATTTCCTCATTCATTTCAGACTCATAATCTATGTTTTTCTCCACCTTCTATACCAAATAATTTTTATTTATCTCTTGAGTTTCTATTTTGGGTTCTTCAAAAATATTAGAATAATTTGATCATATTTTATCATCATTTTCCTCCCTTTAATCATACATATTTCAATGAAGATACAAGTTTTACAATCATGAATAATGTCTGTGTCTGAAAATTCAACAACACCAACAGTGACCTCTGAATCTTGAACTTTTGGAATGAGTGTGAAGCCTGTTGGAATCACCTGTATTGATTATTTCAATTATATTTAGATAAGCTTTGATAATCCCATATAATTCCTATCTACATATTAATTACACTTTCTGATTATGACATCATGCTATTGAGTTGATATGAATATCAAAATGGTCATATCATATCGTTGGAATATATTACTCAATGATTATTTATGTTGATAAGTGTTTGGAAATGATTAGTCTTGATACTAACTCAATCTAAAAATGATATACATAGAACATATACGTTATAAGAATTCAAGTTTTCGAGTCACCGATACAGACATACAGCTACCAATACAAATTCACCGGTACAAACGGCTACCGATAGAAGGAGCTACCGCTACCAAAGAAGCTACTAATAGAAGGAGCAGTACTAATAGAAGAAGTTACCCGTACGTGGAGCTACTGATAGAAGGATATACCGATAAAAGAGAGATACCAATAAAAGGATATACCACTAAAAAAATTCTCTCATACATAAAGCTACTGTTATAGAGAGGGGAAGATACTGATAAAAAACCTACCGTTACAAGTCCACCATTACAAGTTCACTGATACAAATAGAAACCAATGGAAACTAGACACTAATTCGTTAAACTCTATTTATTTTTATTTTTTTGAAACGATCATATTTGGTTCTTTTAATGAATCTATTATTAATTAATGATGTTTGTTGGATGTCAGGGTACCGTTCCTCATACCTGTAGAAATAATAATTCCTTATTTCAGACCACATGAGCTATAATAGGTAGATCAATGCTGCACATAAAAAAAGTGATCCACGAAGAGACGTATGTGGTAGAAAAAGGAATAGACACATGATAACTTCAAAGAATAACTTTATTGGTAGTTTAAGGGCATTGATGTGCTACAAATACTACTGCAATCTCAGGAAAAACAGTCATACCCGGAAGTCATGAAACAGAACCACAATACTCTATTTTCTAGAAAAATTACTTAGAAGGACTAAAAAGAACATCTACAAAATCCAAAAGGATTCCAGAGATGCATTTCCATCACATAGAGATTTATAAACTAATCTCAGATCTTATTAGCTCTATTGTGAATTTTTTATTTACATTTCGAGCATAGTCTGTGCTTCTTTTTATCTTAAACAGACACTGTCTCCAAAGCATAACTGGAGGATATCTAAAATCCTCACTCAAACATTCTAAAACTTTATGTATCCCACTGTGAATTATGGTAGAGGTCATGTGTGACCTAGATAGCCTGTGTGATACTGTTATAGTTTTTCCTATTTAGAAATGTGGTAGAGGTCTTAGTACCTAGACAGTATCATTACTACTGTTTACCCTAGTCCATGGGATGGATCAATGTTTTATATACACTGTTTGAGAGGAATGAGTCTCAGCTTCAAACTGAACCTCTTGGATATAACTTCTGTGCATCTTATTTCAGTTTAAAACCATTTTTCAATTTTCCACTACTAATTACTTTGAAATACAAATCTGTTTTAATGTAACTCTGATAGTTGAACTAGAATGTGTTTGTTATTATTGTTATATAGTAAGTTAGATTTAAAAGCTAACTTAATGTTCAAATTAAAGTAACTATGGGGTACTTTTTCAGATTCTCATGAAGGAACATCCAATGTGAAAGAGATGAGATTAAACAATTACACTATTAAATATGATAACATTAAAATGATGCATGTTGAACTTATTTTTGACATTTATCTCAGGTTCAATGAAATTGTTAACACTATGAGCTCACTGGGAAAAGTTGTTCCAGCAGAAGGAGAAAATCATGAGAATACTCATATGTATTTCAAAAAGATAGAGAGGCACATCAGTTTTAATAAGTGAATCATGTGATATAAGTTCACTATCTGTTAAGGAGATAATTGGTAATTTGATGATTTATGAAGAAGAGATAAAGGTAAAAAAAGAGGAAGATGATGAATCTAAGAAGAATTCAGTGGCATTTAAGACTAATACCTTAAAGAGAAAGGACATGGATAAGGTTCACATTCCTCTACAAAGCTCAACAAGTAAAGGTTCAGATTCTGATACTTATGAAGAGATGGCTCAGATAGAGACGAGATTCAAGAAATTCTAAAGGAAGAAGAAATTTTTCAGACAATGAAATTATAAGGGTAAGTATGACCAACGAGGTAATTGGAAGAAAGATAGGAAGAATGCTGATAATGATGTTGAGATAGACTGTTATGAATGTAAAAGGAAATGACATGTTAAGGCTGACTGTCCAAAATTGAACATTAAGAAGAATTATGATTATAATGAAAAAAAATATAATAAATATTTGAAGGAATCCTGGAGTGCTTCGGAATACAACACAAGTGATTCTGAGGATTCTGATTTTGAAAGGAATCATACCAACATGTGTTTCATGACTGAAACATCTAATGTAACTGTCTCCCCTATGGTGAATGATGACAATTCTGGGAATGATGGTGATGCAAATAATTATGATAATATTCCTAAATATGAATTATTTGAAAACATTAATATGTTATAAGATACTTTTAATGAGCTGACAGATATGTACAAATCATTAAAAAAACAGAATGCCTTGACTAGTACTGTTAAATATGATCTTATTATAGAAATAGAAATGAATTCTCAACTATTAAAAGGAAAATACTAAATGTAAATTTTCAAATGAGTTAACAAGAAAATACTTAGATAAGTTCACAAATGGACAGAATACTCTAACTCAAATTCTTGGAAGACATGATTCAATAATGTATACTACTAGTTTCAGATACCAACCAGGATAGAGACAGTTTGTTAAGAATAAATTTATTCCAAAAACTGGACAGTTTGCTGCTAGTTCTAGTTTGGGAAATTCTGTAGCTTCATCTAGATAATCATATTCTACTAGAAAAAACATAATACATTATTCAAAATCTTTTTAACATGTTAATAAAGGGAACATGTTAGAAAAATATGGTTTCCTAAGGTTTTACTTGCTAACCTGTCTGGACCCAAGAAAATCTGTGTACCAAAATCATTTTCTCCATAAAAATATATTGTAGGTGACCAACATGAAGAGTTCCTATAAGAAGATATGGTATATGGACAGTGGATTTTCATAGAATATGACTGGAGACTACTCATGTTTTCAGAGTTTAATCAAGCTTGATGGAGGGCATGTCACATTTGGTGATAATTCAAAAGGAAAAATCATCGGCTTAGGCCACAACGGTAACAATGATTCAATTTTAATTTCTAATGTATTATTTGTTGATGGACTAAAATACGCCCTGTAAATCATTTCTGAGTTGTGTGATTATGGTTTCAATGTTATATTTGAAAATGATGTTTTCAATGTATTTGATTATAAAAATATTTTGGTATTTACTACTTTAAGAAATTAAAATGTATATGTTGTGGATTTAAATTCTTTAGACAAACAAAACGTTACATGTTTAAATTGTATTCAAAAAGAATATTGGCTATGGAACAAAATATTAGGAAAATTTAATGTTCATTTAGTTAGAAAAATGACTAAAACAAATTTAGATAGAGACCGACCAAAACTAAAGTTCCCAACAGAAAATATTTGTAATATCAGAAAAAAGGGAATGAAAAATAATGTTTAATTCAAAATAAAGAACGAAGTTTCAAATTATCAACATCTAGAGTTGGTTCACATGGATTTTCTTGGACAATATAGAATTTCTTGTTTTGACGGGAAGCACTATGTCAATGATCTAGTAGATGAAATATCTAGATATACATGGGTATACATTCTTGTTCACAAAAGTGATGTTTGTTCCTATTTCATTAAATACTCCATGTCTGTAGAAAACCTTAGTGATCTTATGATTAAGACCCTAAGAAGTGATCATAGTCGTGAGTTTGAAAATCAGGATTTTGAAATCGTTTCCTCAAATAATGGCTACAGTCACAATTTATCTTTCCCCAGGATACCAAAATAGAATTATATAGTAGAAATAATGAATAGAACCCTTTAATAAATTGCATGAACTATGATTAATGAGTATGACAAACCTGTTTACTTTTGGACAGAAGCTATAAGTACAACTAGTTATAATATAAATATAGTCTTGATTAGATAAATTCGTAAAAATACCCCTGATGAATTGTGGAATAATAGGAAGCCTAAAGTTAGTTACTAGAGTGTTTTTGGTTGAAATGTCTTTATTCTCAATACTAAAGAAAATATTGACAAATTCGTTTCTAAAAGTGATGAGAGAATATTTCTAGGTCACTCTATAACCAGTGAATCTTATACAGTCTTTAACAAAAAAACCAAGTGTGTGGAAGAATCAGAACATATCAAATTTGAAAAAAATAATCCACACGAACCTAAGTCTTCTCCGGAAAATCTTGAAGAAGACCTGTCAATTCTAGACATTAATGAAAGAAGCAGTGAACCTACTGTAAAAACACGTAATTCTAGAAATTTTCCAAAACACGATTCTATTGGAATAGAACCTACATAAGAACATGAATTATCTACTCCTACCTTGAGCAGACCAATAAGGATTCTAAAGAACCACCTATTAGATACTGTTGTAGGATATTTAGATATAGGAACACAAACTAGAGCTTCTCTAAAAAATCATGTTGAACATAATGCCTTTCATTCACAGTTAGAACCTAAAAATATCAATGATGAGATCAATGATGAATTTTGGGTAAGGGGTATGAAAGAATAATTAAATCAATTTGAAAAAAACCATGTTTGGGAATTTGTTGAAAGACCTAAGGACACTTTGACCTGAGGAACTAAATGGGTTTTAAAAAATAATGTTGATGAATCTGGAAATATAATTAGAAACAAAGAAAGAATTATTTCACAAGGATATAGTTACGAATATATAATTGACTATGTGGAAACCTTTTCACCTGTAGTTAGGTTATAATCTATTAGGATTCTACTTTATTATGTTGCTCCATTGAATTTCAAGTTATATCAAAAGGATTTTAAACGTGGTTTTATAAATGGTTTTATAATTTAAGATGTTTTTCTTGAACAACCATATGGATTTACTTGTCCTCATTTTACAAATTGAGTTTTTATGCTTTCTAATGCTTTTTATGGTTTAAAACAAGCTCCCTGAGCTTGGTATGATAGATATAGTAATTTTCTTATTTCAAATAGTTTTACTAAAGGGATTGTGGATCCAACTCTTTTTAACAAAAAATATTTCAAAAGATGTTTTGATAGTACAACTCTATGTTGATGATATTCATTTCGAATCTTATAAAAATGCTTTGTGTATTGATTTTTCAAAGAGTATGCAAAATGAATTTGAAATGATTTTAATGGGAGAACTAAAATATTTTCTTGGATTTCACGTTTTTCAAAATTAAAATGGTTTTATTTTAAATCAAAATAAATATACAAATAATCCTTTAAAATTTTTTCATTTGGATAACAATAAGGAAAGTGATACACCTATGAGTAGCACATGTAAATTGGATGCAGATGAAACTAGGAAACCAGTGGATCTAACCAATTATAGAGGTATGATTTTGAGTTTACTTTATCTTACTACTAGTCGACTAGATATTATGTTTAGTGTGTGTATGTGTGCCAGATTTCATGATAATCCAAAAGAGTCACACTTGATTGATGTTAAAAGGATTTTTAAATATCTTATACATAGTACTAATTTACGATTGTTTTATCCAAATGGAAAATAATTCGATTTAATAAGTTATTCAGATACTGACTTTTCTAGTTGCAAGATAAATAGGAAGGGCACTTCGAAAACATGTCATATTCTATGTATGTCCTTAGTATCTTGGTGTAGTGAAGAACATAATTCTGTTGCATTGTCTACTTTTGAAGCAGAACATATTGCTATTGGTAGTTGTTGTGCACCAATTCTGTGGATGTAACATATTTTATTGGACTATTGATATCAATTTAGGCATGTATATATCAACTGTGATAACACTAGTGTGATCAATATCTCTAAGAATCCTATATCTCACTCTTGGACTAAACACATTGACGTAAGGCATCACTTTTTGAGGGTTCATTATCAAAAGGGTGATATTACTATTTTATTTATAGGAACAGATCATCAATTAGCTGACCTATTTACCAAGACATTATGTTCAGAAAGGTTAAATTACATTATCCATGATTTAAGAATTACAAACATTCCATAAACCTCACCATTAGATAGAACTCACCATTAGTGATACCTCACCGTTAGTGAGACCTAACCGTTAGTGAGAACTCACCGTTAGTGAGACCTCACCGTTAGTGAGACCTCACCATTAGAGAGAACTCATTGTTAGACTTACCTTACCCTTAGAGTGACCTCACCATTAGAGAGGCCTCACCGTTAGAGAGACTTCCCCATTAGAGAGACCTCACTATTAGAGAGACCTCACTGTTAGAGAGACCTCACCATTAGGGAAACCTCACCGTTATGATTCTCACAGGTAGTTGTCACCATTATGTTTTTCACTGTCCAGATTTCATTTTTCTATCAAAAACCTTTATTTTTTTTAATGCATTTCATTTTATTACATCTTGATTCCTAAATGATAAAAATTAAGTCTAATTCATGTTTCAATCCCCCGCGAACTCTCTTCACTTCAAACCTTACTTCTCGACCCCCCGCATTTCTTGCGAACCCTAATATCATCGATTCAAAAATTTCAAGATTAAAAAGGCTGGTAGTTAGAGATGAAGGTGATGTGATGAATTTAAAGAGGAATAAAGTAGGATTTGAAAGTAGTAGAAGTGGAACATGTCATGAGAAGAGTGCAATGAACCCGCACTTACAGAATAGAAATATCATAATCGAGAAAGATGTTTGTGCAGAATGGCTCCTGCCTAGAAAATCTATGATTCTAAAGATATTGGAGGAATAAGGGTGGATCAAATGTTTTTCAAATAAAAATGGTCCTTATTATCAAAAAATGTAAAAGGAATTCTATGAGTTGTTTCTTTTTTAGAAATCTGAAGGTGAGAATAGAATGGTATCAGTAGTGAATAGCTAGATAATATCTTTTTATTCGATTGAATGGGATGAGTGCATGAATGTACCACATGAAGGAGTGTTTGGATATTAATTAAATTCATTACCTCCTACTAGTGACTTTTTTTAGTATGAAACTACTTTGGAAGAGCTCACTATAAATGGGACACCAAGAAAAGTGATTGCTGTAGAAATGGACGGAGAAAACTGGTTCCTGTTCAAATTTATCTAGCATGTGTTAAGTCCAAGAAGAAGGAATCATAAAAACCATATATCCCAACATATATAATTGTTCTATCTACTAAGGAATTATGTCAAATTAAATCTGTATAGGCTTCTCGTGATTCAAATCGAAGATATGACCAGGCCAAAGTCAAAATCAAATGCAATATTCTTTGAAAAGCTGATTTCTTTGATTATCATGGTAAAAGGTGTTTCTGAGTCTCAAGATGAGACAGTGGTTGTGAGAGACAAATTTTTTATTACAAAAATAGTTTTTAATTACATGAAGATTGGATGCAACCCATGGAAAAGGTAATGGGTAAATGATGATGAGAATGTTTATGGTAAATTTAACCCTGTTGAGTATCCTAATCGGCCAAGAGATAATAGACATCCAGGTCTAGGTCCTGGTGAGGAGGAACATTACTACAATGATGTTGTTTCTGGGGAGGATAAATCTATAGAATATGGAGGGGATCTTGATTTTCCTCCAATCCCAACAGCTTAAAAGGGATCATATAGAATGACATGTCTACATTTGACCCTACCTAGAAGGGAAGCAATTTTGGGAAAGAGTGATGAAGAAACCTCTATAGATGAGGAAGACCTTCCTAGATCAGATAATGTGGTGACTACACTAGATTCTAGTATTAGTGATGATGAAGAGGAAAAAGTATCTGAAAATGGAGAACCTATTTCTGTTATCTTTGATGGGAGTAACTGTTTGAGTCTCAGTCCTCTGATTGAGTGCTCTATTGTACATGTTGAGGAGGTTTTTGAAGTGGAAAGACTAGTACTTATTACTAATATACCCCAGTATGTGCCACCTAGTTTGGAAATAAATATGGTTTTATATGACTCCGCTGAAGAGAAGGTGGCTGCAGTTTATGCTGAAGAGGAGGAAGCTCCACTTGAGGGGGAGAAATCTGCTAAATATGGGTCAGTATCAGTTTTTTGTGAGGTAGAGGATTGGTCAGAGGATCTATGATTTTTTTTCCTTGGAATTGGTTATTAATGATCTGATGAAGACCAACCTAAAGGAAAATTTGTATCTTCAATCAATGTTTTGTCAGATACAGCCTCAGTAGTATTGCCTCAAAATCTCGCAACTAAGGCTGATCATGATTCTTTAAATTCAGTGTTAAATGATACTTTGACTGCATCTGTTTCAGAATTGAAAAGTTCGCATTGTTGAAGAGCTATGAAAAATGGAAAGCTCATTGGAACTATTTCTTGAATGTGTTGTGTCATGTGTTGTGATAGATTTGATGAATGAAGTGAAAGAGTTTCAAAATCAGATTAAGAGTTTGATAGAGGCTGTTGATTCTTTGAAGCAATCTATTGCTTCATTTGATATCTTTTTTAGTTCCATAGATCATGTTGATGCTAACATCAATTACATCAAAAGTGTAGCGGAATAGTGTGTGGATGTTTTGAAGAGTTTTAAGAAGACCATAAAAGATCATGTCAGTACTCAAGATTTTTCTTGTTAAGAAAATGATAAGTAATTTTAACCAATATTTCAATGAAACAATATATTTTACTGTAAAACCACTTGGAACCTCCACAGCTTTAGTTTATGTTGAACAGTTTAGATCTGTACTGATAGAAGAACTTGGTCATGTTAGTTCCCATAGCTCATTTGATTCTCATGTGATATCTACCATATGTGATATTAGAACGATCATTCAGGATTATATGAGAGATGCTACAGCTTCCCACAAGGAAATGAACTACAATATTGATCATTATTTTCAGAACATGTATACCATGGATCAGCTAAACATTCATTTCAACTTTCTATTGGAAAACCTAAAATTGACCCCAGTCACTCAAGATTTAAAAGATCAAGTCTGTAATCTCATAAAGTTGACTCCTACTTTTGACAAGTTTATGGAGAAAAAGTATGATTTTCTCTCTGATATAGACAGAGGAGGAGGGATCATCATGTATTTTAGGAACTTGTTACTGCCCTTTCTGCATGTGGAAAATACCCCTGTTATTGTCCCTCCATCCCTGCTTGCCTCTGGTCAGTATGCTTCCACACCTCAATTGACTATATTTCAAGATATCATAATTCTTAACACTATGATCACACAATGGTCTACCCATTACAGGCCCGACATTATTTCAGTAGCACAACCACCTTTGATCATCACTGGTGTTCCGAAGCCTTCACCTACGCCTACCGAGCCTGAATCCACTTGTTATCCCAAGGGAAAATCCACATTACATATTAGGTTGTTGGATTGATTAGGGGCTAGGAACTTTTATAGGGGTCACTTTTATTCGTTTTTTATCATTTCTGTATTTCTATGTATTGTTGCATGAAGTAATATCTACACGATCTCATTCTCTTTTACTTTCTATTGTTTCTATGATCCATTTTTTTACTCCTTCCTTTTTCTAATCGCAAAGGGGGATAAATAATGCTATGGAGAAATGTCGGGGAGAATAATATAGCTAAATATAGGGATAATGAGTCTTAGATAAATAATGAGTCTATTAAATTTTTTTTCCAACCTCTGATAAATTTTCAATTACTACTGTACTCTTTGATTCATTTGAAATATTTCATTCAGGGATACATGTTATGATATTTTTACATCATTTGAAAATTTCATTGAACACACTTATAAGTGAGAAAAAAATTTATTTTATACTGATACATTAATGATTATTATGGATTGTAATTCCATAATATGTGATTATCAAAAAGTGGGATATTATTGGACTCACCTATTTTGATAATCTCTATTATGTTTAGATATGCATTGATAATCCAAAATAATTTCTACCCATATCTTAATTATACTTTCGAATTATGAAATCATGATATTTTGTGGATATTAATATCAAAATGGTCATGTCTTATCATAGGAATATTTTACTCAATGTTTATTTATGATTATATGTGTTTAATAATGATAATTCTTGATACTAACCAAATCTGGAAATGATATGAATAGAACATATACATTATAAGAATTTAGGTTTTTGAATCACTGATATAGACAGAAAGCTACCGATACAAAGTCATCGGTACAGACAGCTGCTGATAGAAGGAGCTACCGCTACACAAGCATCTACTGATAGAAGGAAAAGTACCAATAGAAAAAGTTATCAGTACGTGGAGCTACCAATAGAAGAGAGCTACCAATAAAATGATCTACTACTAAACACAATCACTCATACATAAAGATACCATTATATAGAGTTCCAGCTACCGATACTAGACCTTCCGTTACAAGTCCACCGTTACAAGTTCCCTGATACAAAGATCTACCAATGGAAACTAGTCAATGTTTCTCTAAACTCTATTTCTGTTTTTTTTAATATTAATGGTCATATTTTGTGCTTTTAATGAAACTATTATTAATTAATGATATTTGTTGGATGTCAGGGAACCATACCTCCTACCTATAGAAGTAATCATACCTTTTGTCAGATCGCACGAGATATAAATGTAAGATCAATGATGCAGATAAAAAAAGAGATGCACGAAGAGACGTGTGTGGTAGGAAAAGGAATAGATACACGGGAGCTTCAAAGAAGAAATTTACTGGGAGTTGAAGGAAATTGATGTGCTACAAATACTACTTCAATCTCAAGCAAAACACTCATACCTGGAAGTCAAGAAACAGAACCACAATACTCTATTTTCTAGAAAAATTCCAGAGAGGGACTAAAAACAACATCTTCTCCATCCAAAAGGAGTCCAGAGTTGCATTTCATTCACATAGATATTTCTAAACTTATCTGAGATCTTATTATCTCTATTGTGATTTTTTTAATTTCATTTAAATCATTGTGTGTGCTTCTGTTTATCTTAAACACACACTGTCTCTTAAGCATAACTAAATGATATCTAAAATCCTCACTCAAACTTTCTAAACCTTCTTGTATCCCACTTTGAATTATGGTAGAGGTCAAGTGTGACTTGGATAGACTGTGTGCTATTTTTATAGTTTTTCTTACATATAAGTGTGGTAGAGGTATTATTTCTTTGATAGTCTCAGTACGGGTTTTACCCCAATCCAGGGTGTCGATCAAAGTATTACATAAACTGTTTGAGATTCTACGTCTCGTCTTTAGACTGAACCTCTTAGTTAAAACCATTGTGCATAATATTATAGTTTAAAAGATTTTTTTACTTTTTCGATGCTAATTACTTTGAAATACAAATCTATTTTAATGTAACTCTGATAGTTGAACTAGAAAGTGTTTGTAATTATTGTTATCAAGTAAGTTAGTTTCAAAAGCTAAATAAATCATCATATTAAGTTATCTGAGAAACAATTAATACATGAGAAACAAAATGAATACTTATAATATTTATAAATTCACTATAGTTTAACTTGGTTTTTAAATTTGGGGTTTTAATATAAATATTTTTAATCCGGAATTATTAATAGGAACTCAATTTACCCCCCTCTTTAGTATCCTCTAGGTCAAAAAATCCAATCAGATCTTTGTTGTTTTTGTTCCTTCAGAAATAATGGACCACATTTCTCAGGATGATACATTCATGATGAATTTATATATTTTTTGGAGAATGTTTTTTTCTCACAAAAATTATTGTGTAAACATTTTAATCTTACTTATTAAGAAGTTTGACCTTTTTAATAAAATTAATTGGTGTTGTTTTCTATTATCATTTCTATCCTACACTTTGTTATAAAATATAATTTATTGTGTTTCAAACATATAATTATACATCTCAGCTGTAATAGTACGGACCTCTCTGATCCCTTAAATTATGAAAATGTGGTTTTCGATGTGTTCCGGTAGGTCAAAGTGACTTATCCCCAACACTTTGCCAAATTTCCAATTTTGTGAACAGTTTTAACGGTGAGGTTCATTGAACAGTTCTATCGGTGATGTTCAATGAATAGTTCTATCGGTGAGGTTTTGTGAACAGTTATATCAGTGATGATTCATGAGTAGTTCTATCAGTGAGGTTTAGTGAACTATTCAATCGGTGAGGTTTTCTGAATAGTTCTATCAGTGAGGATTAGTGAACATCTCTATTGGTGAGGTTCAACAAATAGTTCTATCAGTGAGGTTTTTTGAACAGTTCTATCGCTGAGGTTCAGTGAACAGTTTTATCGATAATTTTTTGTGAATTGTTTTATTGTTGAGGTTCAGTGAACAGTTCTATTTGTGAGCTTTTGTGAATAGTTAAATTGGTGAGGATTTGTGAACAGTTCTATTGGGGAGGTTTAGTGAACAATTCTATTAGTGAGGTTTTTTGAACAGTTCTATTGGTAAAGTTTTGTGAACAGTTCTATCTATGAGTTTTAGTGAACAGTTCTATTGGTGATGTTTAGTGAATATTTTTCTATCGGAGAGGGTCATTGAACAATGTTCTATCGGTGAGGTTCTGTGAACACTCTTCTATCAGTGAAGCTTATTGAACTGTGTTTTATCGAAGAGGTTCAATGAACAGTGTTTTATTGGTGAGGTTTTAACAGTGAGGTTCGTGAATAGTGTTATAACGGTGAGGTTCAGTGAATATTGTCATATCGGTGAGGTTAATGAACAATGTTCAATCGGTGAGGTTCTGATGGTGAGGTTCATGAACAGTGTTCTAACAGTGAGATTAATGAATAGTGTTTCCAGCTTCCTATAGTTTCACCACATTAGCATTTTCCTTTGATGTAAAGTGCATTTAAATCATTATTTTAAGGACTCTAATGGCTAATTCAAAGGCCATAATTCCTTTATTAATTATTCCTAAGGCCGAGATGTTTTTACTTGGTCAAACCACATGGGTTAATGTTATCCGTTTTTAGTGGGGAATTAAGTGTATCTTAAACCGTCGCTCGATTAAATCTTCAAAAGGGAAAAGATATCTTCATCCCTTAGTCTTCCTCTTTGTTCTCGTCTATGAGACTCTAGAACCTTTCAATCCATCTTGTATGAGTTTCACAATCCATCTTTACCCCCCGATTGGTTCTAGTCTATTTTGATGCAACCAGGCTGTATCGATCAATCATTGTTATAAGGTATGTTTTATCGTCATTCCTTTTGGGATCATATTCTCCTGTTTCTCCTTTCCATATTATATCATGTAATCTCAATTCTTATAATGCAGGTATTTTTCTTGGGTTTTGGTTGGTGTGGTTATACCATGGCATCCTCAGTTGGATGCAGTTGTCACGAGAGGTGGATCGCAACCCGTTGTGTGGATAAAGAACTAGAAGAACTATTTGAGGTAGGGGATTCATTGCTTCTCTTTCTTTTATGTGAAACTTTATCTTTATCATGTTTTATCTCACTGGATGACAATGGAATTGTCATAATAAATATTTTAACCTGATAAATAAATTGATATCGATCATATGTTAATACCTCCTATTTTTGCTAGATTGTGTGATATTTATCCTTGTTCTTGATTGAAATCAGTAATGAACGTAAATTGGGATTAATTGATAATTGTTTTCCCAGTGATAAAGAAACATGTAAATGAATATGGTTCTTGTTTTAATTTGATGTTAATCAAATTGGTACAGTAATCATGTTCATTTATTTGTAATATCTTACTGTTAGGATTCATGAATATTGAACCATGGAATAATTAATCGGTTAATCCAAGATGGATTAAAGAACTATTGGTTGTTAAAAGATAATTTCATGCAGGTTTCTGAGTTACCCTCTTGTTTGTTTAAGGTCCAGGATCCCAATTGTGAATATGTTTCTTTTACTGCTGCTTGTGTTTTCATGTGATCCTAGATGGTAGTGGAAATATGTGGAGGAATGGAGGCCTTTTTGGTTGTGGTAGAAGATGACTCCTAGAGTGGTGGGATGCATCAGTTTATGAATGTGGGTGTCAGGAAGGACACCATTGATGATGGAATGGAATGGATGCGATTGTTGGATGATTGATATTTATTTGGTTGTTTATCTACTTTACTATTCTCCACTTCTCAAGGTAGCTGGTCTTACATACCCCTCTTTCAAAAGAGGCGAAGACACGCAGGGTATGCCACATGATTTTTGTGTTTATCTTCTTAAGGAAGGATGGGTATATGCTCTTTCTATAAGTAGAAAAAACTCGACTGGTAGTACAACTACTCACCATGTGGAGCACCAGTATATTTAGTTGCATAGAATGATTTTCTAGAATGCCTGGGAATGTGGGAAAATATTTCTATAACGAATAAATGAATAAATGGTGTTGACCCGTGGGGATGGAGTTACTGGAATATAATGATGATTTTGTAGTTTTGAATGAACAGTTGACTTGGGTATGATGATAATGAAATTTAATTTGGAATTTTTCATGGTTAATTAATGTTTAAATAATTAATTAACGTAAAGTTAAACTGAAACAAATTGAATTATGTAATCTAATAAATCTCTCTAAATGTGTGTATGCTTATCGGATTCCTAGTCATAGAAGTAGCAGCTTGAAGTCTGAGAGACGTTAGTTGTAGTTGTGTCTAAGACTAGGTAATTCCCATAATGTTTTTGTGAGATATAATATATCATGTACCTTTTTTTCTATACGCTACTCCACCCAGTTAGTAAGGGAAACTGATACCCCACAGATTCTAAGCCCTGGGGTGTGTTTTCCCCAACATTCAAGTGGGAGGATGGATGGCTGACTTCACCCTTAAGCCCCGCTCTATTCTATTGGTAGTTACTTGTAATGGTAGGCACAATATTTAGTTTTCACCATATATGTGTGTAGAGTGATGAAATGGATTGTGGTTATTCTCACACATATATTCTAGATATAGTATCATATGGACTAATATAGGTGTAACTTGTATAGGCTGTGATGGCTTGAGGATTCTTACTCGGTGTATGGGCTGTAATGGCTTGAGGTATAATACCAGATTTATGATACATATTATGCGGGCTGTGCTGGCACCCAGAAAATACCTGGTTACTTTTCATATGTGGACGTGGTGGTTTTGTTGCATGAGGAGCATGTTGTGGTGCATCGCCACGGTGTCTGCAGGAATGCCTTTTTGGAGAGAGATTCTTTGGACATGTGATTTTTGGGAAAAGTTGCAAACCAGTGGTGAAGTAGTAGAGGGGTACCCCTGATATTCTTTATTATATGATATATTCTTATATGTGTTACTTGGTGAGAGTTGTCGTGGTGAGGTTGGGAACATAGTATACCTGTTTAGGTGACGAGTTAGTTTCACTTGTTATTCACTTTGCTATAGCATGATTTCTTTACATTTTCACAAGTCGCTTCAGGGAGGATCCTACTGAGTATACTATTGTACTCACCCTATGAATATATAAACTGTTTTTAGGTCACTTGGAGCAGGTTGGAGATCAATATGGTTTCTACTAACTTGGGGTTCTAAGAGCTGTTCGGGCTTATGGATGCTGATGTTTTAACTTTCTTTAGGCTACTTGCAGTTTTTATCTTCTAGTTGTAGTAGTTTTTCAGGAAATTTCATATATGCACTTGGGATTATTTTATATTCTAGTTATGTGGTGGAGTTTATTAGTGTTTATCTCGTCTCTATCTTCTGCATGTGTTCTCTTAGTGGGAAATGCCTCTCATTAGTGTGTTTATTATACCCTCGGTGCTAGTCGCCATCCTGGGGCCTACTGGAGGTGGGACTCAGGGGTCATTATCTCCCTTCTCACATTACCGACCTAGGAGGGGTACCCTTTGGGGTGAGGGGGTTGTGACAGAGTGGTATTAGGGTTCTGGTCGAGGGAAAGGATGGAGTTTAGTGTTAGGCACAGGTGAGGTCACATGGGTTGGTAGGGAAACAATGTCATTCATGTTTAACAAGTGGGGTAAACACTGGAGACCATCTAAGACATAGTTTCTTATGGACCCCTATGATCTAATGTATGGACCTTTATGTTTACAATGGCTACTATACAAGGTGATACTAGTTGCAGGGTAGAGATCTAGGAAAGGATAATGCATCATTTTTCATTGTTCCTATGTTTGAATTGGCCAACCATGGGATTGGTTAACCTAAAATGAATAAAATAAATATGTTAATTATTTATTGATGAGTCTTCCATATTCCAGGTTTACAAGCTCTAATAGTGTTTTATTTTACAAGTTTGGCTCTAGGTCGACGTCCTCATCAGGTTTGCGCAGATTATGTCCAGAAGATATTTCCAACAGATTGTCGCATGGTAGAGGTTGATGATGAAAAAACATAGAGGAAGACACTCTATGAGTTTACGTGCCAGAGTCTGAAAAAGTACAAGGGCTCTATTTCATATGCGGTCATGAAAGACCAGTTAGAGAAGGTCGAGATTGACTTTAGTTCGATCCGTGCTCGGAAGCAGCACTGCGTGTCATTGGTTATGAAGATGCTTTGTGGAGTAGCATGTTAGTGGTGTTTCTTGTTCCTAGGGGATCGTGAGGAGTTAGCAGTCTCATGGGAGGAATTCTAAGACAAGGTTAGAGATGAGTTTCTTTCATCGACTGCGAAAGTGTCCAGTCGCCAGGATTTTCTTAGCCTTCGACAATGGAACTCCAGTGTTCGCGTGTTTGGAATCTTATTGAGGAACCTTTTACGATTTTTTTAGGACATGTTTCCAGATGAGGAGGTTAGGGCGAGACATTTTGAGGAGGTTTTATGTCCAAAGATCTAGTTCTATGTCACCCCATTTTGGCTCGAAACATATATTGAGGTACTAGAGAGGGAAGAGGTTGTTGAGAGGACTTTGTCCCAGAAAGAATAATCATGAGAGGGAAATCAACATGATTCCTCAGGAATCAATGATGTGGTCTGGGGTTCCCGGTTTTCAGGGCAGAGGAGTTTCGTTTTAGCTGGGGGTAGTTCACCACCCTTCACATCTCGTTTTTCCATAGGCATAAACTCTCAGGCTTATGACCAGGGATAAGGAACATGTTTTCTTGTGGTGGCCATGTCCATCAGCAGTGGGAGTGCCCGACCTTTCAGAGTGGTCATCGTGCACTGGGTGCTATGCTCCAGGTTCCACTGTTGAGGTAGTTCTAGCCGAGGAAGAATCATCCAGTTGCACCAGCATTTGATTAGTAGAGGGTAGATGGGCAGGCATTGAATAACCCCATGATGCTCCCCATCCTCATATAGCAGAGCACGACAGTGGTGGTGGTCATCATTAGGGATAGAGAGGTAATGGAGGAGGTCGTGTTCAACTTCATGCTCTAGTGGTTCCAGCTCATGGCGAGCCAGATGTTGTTCAAGATACCAGTTTCTTGTTTTCTACCATGGTGTATGCCTTGTTTGATTCAGGAGTGACACACTCCTTCATATCACCTACCCTTGTCCATGCATTGGGATGTGAGGTAGAGAGGCTTCTAGTGCCCTTAGCGTTGACTACGCCAGTTAGAGGTCGAGCTGACTTGTTTGAAGTATGTAGAGACTGTGATCTAGTGTTGGGGAAACACCAATCGTGGGGAGATTTCCTATGTTTACGTATACAATCATATGATGCCATCCTCAAAATTGATTGGTTGTATTCGGTGCATGCTATTGTGGATTGATTCAAGAAGAAGGTCATTTTCGTTGGTGTGGATGGAGTGCAAGTGGTGTTTGTTGGTGAGAAATACCCTATGATGGTTCAAAGGTGTGTTCCATAATTATCATCCATGATGGCAGAGATGATGCTGAGTTCTTCTGAGGTTATGAAGTTGGCGTGTCCTAGGTTCGTAGAGGAGTACCCTAATGTCTTTTCAGAAGAGGATGTAGCATTACCCCCTCAACGAGAGATTGAGTTTGGGATCGAGATAAATCCTCTAGCATCTCCTATCTCTATGTCTCCATATAGGATGAACCCTTCTGAGTTACGAGAGCTACGTAAATAGCATGATGGTATATTAAAGTTTTTTTTGTTCGGCCAAGTGTGTCACCATGGGGTGCACACATTTTTTTTCATGAAGATGGCTGATGGTAGTTTGTGGGTGTGTATCGATTATCGTCACATGAACAAAGTGAAAATAAAGAATCACTATCCTCATCCACGGATTAATGACTTATTCTATCAACTGAAGGGTGCATGATGGTTCTCAAAGATCAAATTACAGTCAGGATATCATCATATGTCTGTGAAGGATGAGGATATCCCAAAGACTGATTTTTGTTGTCATCATGGGCATTATGAGTTTGTCGTAATTCCGTTTGGCATGACGAATGCTCCAGTTGTATTCATGGGATTGGTGAATGCTGTGTTCCGTGAGTTCCTGGAAAATTTATTGGTAGTCTTCATCGACGAAATCCTTGTGTAATCCACATCTAAAGAGAATGATGTAGAGTATCTACAAGCCATTTTGGTAGTTCTTCTTCAACATCATCTATTTGGTAAGTTTTCGAACTTTGATTGTTGGGCTCGACAAGTCCGTTTCTTGGGGATTTTGGGTCTCAATAGGGAGTAGTTGTTGTTCCATTGAAGATAAAAGTAGTTGTGTCTTGGGAATCCCCCGAGACAGTGTCAGAGGTGTGAAGTTTCCTTGGTCTCGCAGGTTACTACAGGTGGTTTGAAGCTGATTTTTCATGAGTTGCAACTCAGGTGACATCTTTGTCTAGGAAGGATCAGGAATTCAAATGGACTGATCAGTGTCAGGAAGATTTCGATTATCTAAAAGAGATTTTAGTAAGTGCTCCAGTCCATTTTCTTCCAAGTGAGGGGGTTCAGGATGATGTTTTCTGTGATGCTTCACATCTGGGGTTAGGTTTTGTTCTCATGCAGCAAAGGTTAGTTGTTTCTTATGGGTCTCAACAGTGAAGTCCCGAGGAACAAAACTATTCCACCCATGATCTGGAGTTGGAATCTGTGGTGTTTCCCCTAATGTTGTGGAGACATTACCTTATTGGTGAGTGCTTAGTGGTTTCCACCGATCATAAGAGTTTGAGGTATGTTTTTTCCCATCATGACTTGAAATTACAACATCATCGATGGATGGAGTTCTTACATGAACACGACTTCAAAATATCGTATACACCTGGAAAAGGGAATGTTGTATCTAATGCATTGAGTAGAAATTAATGTAGTGATGCTGTTCATGAATCAGGTGATTCCTGGAGAGTAATGGAAGAACTGTCAGCATTACATCTTGATTAGGAGGAAGTTGGGGGTAGAGGTTGTCTTTTTCAGATGATGGTGCATTCATCCCTAATGCAGAAGGTGGAGGAGTCCCATTTTGGAGATCTAGAGGTGGTGGTTTGGAGAGATTGAGTTGTTTGTTTTGAGTCCCCTGATGGTTTGTTGGAGGATGAAAAATACTGAGTGTTGTATCATGGAAGGATTGTTTTCCTTGACGATGCGTGAGATGGTTCTCCAAGAGTTCCATAGTTCAAATTTAGTAGTACATTCTAGCGTGTAAAAGATATACAGATCCTTGAGGAGTCATTTTTGGTGTCCTGGGATGAAGCATGCGGTTGTGGAGTTTGTGTCTCGATGTATAGTCTGCCAGAAGGTGAAGGTTGAACGATGTGTTCCTGGTGGTCTTCTCCAGCCATTAGAGATTTCTCAGTGGAAGTGGGAGGACATATCAATGGACTTTGATATAGGTTTACCTTGAGCTCCGGGAGAACATGATGCTATTTGGGTGGTAGTGGATTGTTTATCAAAATAGGCCCACTTCATAGCGATCAAGGTCTCGATATCAGTGGATGTTTTGTCGAGGCGGTATCTAGAGGAGGTGGTGAGATTTCATGGAGTCCCTTGGATGATCATTTATGATCGAGATCCTCATTTTACATCCATGGTGAGGAGAGCTCTCCAACATGCTTCTAGTTCTTAATTATGCCTTAGCACTGTAATTCTTCCTCAAATGGATGGTCAGACAGAGCGAACCATCCAGACTCATGAAGGCATGTTACACTCTTGTGTTCTTGATTTTGGAGGTTCATGGATGAGGCACTTACCTTTGGTGGAGTTTTCTTACAATAATATTTTTATCTCCCCCATCAGTATGGCACCGTTTGATTCCTTGTACGGCTGGCCTATCCATTATCCGTTGTGCTGGACTGGGGTTATAGAGTAAGCAATTCTCGGACCAGAACTAGTGTAGAATACAATAGAGATGGTTTAGGTGATTCATGAGAGGATGAAGACAACACAAGATCGTTAGAAATCATATGTTGATCAAAGAATAAGACACTTAGAGTTTAATGTTAGGGATCATGTGTTTCTGAAGGAGACTCCCTATCGTGGGCTATGAAGGATTGGTCATGGAAGTAAGATTTATCCCCAGTTTTTTTGGCATTTCAAGGTGTTCAATCATGTTGGAGTTGTGGAATATTGAGTAGCACTTCCACCATGGATGAGTCTGATACATGATGTTTTCTAGGTTTCACATCTCTGTCATTATCTTTATGATGACTCTCACATCATCATTTTGGGGGAGATCGATGTTGATGATGATGCAACCTTCGAGGAGCAACCTGTTGAGATCCCAGACTGAAAGGAGAAGGTATTGCGTGGGTCTTCTATCCCCTTAGTTCGTGTCTTGTGGCGACACGGTGGCATGGAGGAGAGTACCTGGGAATGTGAGTCACAAATACGTGCTCAGTACCTAGAGTTGTTTGATGTCTAACTCATTTCATGTAACGATGTTCCTTTTATGGTTATACCTTTCATGTTTTATTTATGAATTTATTTTGTTGCTTTTGTGGCTTTCTATCTTTTGAGATGTTTCTTGATGTGTGGTTGTTGGGACCCTGTTTTGAATTCTCAAAGACAATAATTTTTTGATAGGTTTTTAATGTAATGGTCCTCAACTCTCTGGTCCATTAATTTGTGGAAATGTGGTGTTTGAGGTGTTCCGGGAGGTCAAGGATACTTATCCCCAATTTGCTAAATTTCCAATTTTGTGAACAGTTTTATCAGTGAGGTTCAGTGAACGGTTCTATCAGTGTGGTTCAGTGAACAGTTCTATTGGTGAGGTTTTGTGAATAGTTATATCGGTGAGGTTTTGTGAACAGCTCTATTGGTGAGGTTTAGTGAACTGTTCTATCTGTGAGGTTTTGAGAATAGTTCTATCAGTGAGGTTTAGTGAACTGTTCTATCGGTGAGGTTCAGTGAAATGTTATATCGGTGAGATTTTTTGAACAGTTCTATTGGAGAGGTTCATTAAACAATTCTGTCAGTCAGGTTTTGTGAACAGTTCTATCGGTGATGTTCAGTGAACAGTTCTCTCGGCAAGATTTTGTGAACAGTTCTATCAACGAGGTTTAGTGAACAGTTCTATTGGTGAGGTTTTGTGAATATTTCTATTAGTGAGGTTTTGTGAATAGTTCCATCAGTGAGGTTTATTGAACAGTTCTATCGGTGAGGTTTTGTGAACATTTCTATTGGTGAGGTTTTGTGAACAGTTCTATCAGTGGGGTTCAGTGAACATTTCTATCAGTGAGGTTCAGTGGACAGTGTTCTATTAGTGAGGTTTAATTAATAGTGTTCTATCAGCGAGGTTCAGTGAAAAGTGTTCTATCAGCGAGGTTCACTGAACAGTGTTCTATTGGTGAGGTTTAGTGAATAGTGTTCTACAGGTGAGGTTTAGTGAACAGTGTTCTATCAGTGAGGTTCTAACAGTGTGGTTAGTGAACAGTGTTCTAATGTTGAGGTTCAGTGAACAATGGTCTATTGGTGAGGATCAGTAAACATTGATCTATCGGTGAGGTTTTAATGGCGAGGTTCCTGAATAGTGATTTATTGGTGAGGTTAATGAAAAGTGTTATATCGGTGAGGTTCATGAACAATGTTCTATCAATGAGGTTCTAACAGTGAGATTCATGAACAATGTTCTAACATTGAGGTTCATCAACAGTCTTTCTAGCTTCCTAGCATTTCACACCTTTAGCATGTTCCTTTTACGTAAAATGCTTTTAAATCCTTAATTTAAGGACTCTTAAGGCCGATTCAAAGGCCATAAATTTTATATTAATTATTCCTAAGGCCGATATGATTTTACTTGGTCAAACCGCATGGGATAATACTATCCTCTTTTAATGGGGAATTAAGAATATCTTAAATCGTATCCCCATTAAATCTTCAAAAGGGATACGATATATTCCTCCATTATTCTTCCTCTTTTTTCTCAGCTATGAGGCTCTAGAACCTTTGAATCCATCCTTTAGGAGTTTCTCAATCAAACCATACTCCCCAAATTGGTTCCACTCTATTTTGATGCAACCAAGCAGTGTTGATCAATCTTCGATATAGGTTATGATTTATCGTTATTCCTTTGAGGATCCTATTTTACAATTTCTCCTTTACATATTATAGAATGTAATCTCCATGCTACTAATGGGGTTTTTCTTATGGTTTGGTTGGTGCAGTCATACCATGGAATCCTCGGGTGGATGCAGTTTTTGCGAGAGGAGGATCGTGACCCATTGTGCGGATAAAGAATGAGAGGAACTATTTGAGGTAGGGTATTCGTTTCTTCTCTTTCTTTTATGTGAAAATGTGTCTTTAGCATGTTTTATCTCACTAGATGACAATGGAATTGACATAATAAATATTTGAAATGGATAAATAAATTGACATCGGTCATATGTTATTTCCTTTTGTTTTTCTAGATTGTGTGATATTTATGCTTGTTTTTTATGAAAATAGGTTAAGAACGTAAACTAGGATTTATTAATAATTGTTTGGCTAAAAACAAAGAGTCATGTAGATGAATATGGTTCTTGTTGTAATTTGAGGTTAATCCAATTGGTGCACTAAGCATGTTCATTTATTTGTGATAGCTTACTGTTAGGTTTCCTGAATTTAGAACCAATGTATAATAAATTTGTAAATCCAAGATGGATTAAAGAACTGTTCGTTGTTAAAAGATAATTTCTTGCAGGGTTTTAAGTTACCCTATTATTTGTTTAAGGGACAAGAGCCCAATTTTGATGATATTTGTTTTACTGCTTCTTGGGTTTTGTTGCGAGCCTAGAAGGTAGTGGTCATATGTGGAGGCATGGAGGACTTTTTTGGTTGTCAGAACAAATGACACATAGAGTGGCGAGAAGGATTGGTTTATGCATGTTGGTGTCAGGGAGGACACTAGAGATGATGGAATGGAATGGATGTGATTTTTTGAAGATTGGTGTTTCTTGGGATGTTTATCTGCTTTACATTTAACCACTGCTCAAGGCAACTGGTCTTACTTACCACTCTTCCGAAAGAGGCAAAGACACGTGGGTATGCCATCTGCTTTCCGTGTTTATATTTTCAAGGAAGGATGGGTATATCCTCTTGCTATAAGTGGAAAATACTCATTGGGTAGTACATATACTCACTGTGTTGATCCCCCTTGTGTTTATTAGCATAGAATGTTCATCTAGAACGCATGGGAATGTGGGAGAATATTTATGTAATGAATAATTGAATAAATGTTGTTGACCCATGGGGATGGAGTTGCTGGATCATAATGATGAGGTTGTAATTTTGAAGGAACAGTTGACTTGGGTTTGATGCTAATGAAATTTAATGTAGAATTGTTCATGATTAATTAATGTGTAAAGAATTAATTAATGTAAAGTTAAACTTATAAAAAGGGAATGATATAATCTAATAAAGCTCTCTAAATGGATTTATGATTCTAGGATACCAATCTTAGAAGTAGAAGCCCGATGTCTGAGAGACGTTAGGAGCAGTTTTGTCTATGACTAGGTAATTCCAATAGTGGGGTTGTGAGATATAAAATATCCTGTACTTTTTGTGTTTCTATACACTACTACAACAATTTAGTAATGGAAACTGACACCCTGGGGATTCTGAGCCATAGGGGCGGTGTTTTCCCCAACATTCCAGTTGGAGGATGGATGGCTGACGACCCACATTGGCCCCGCTCTCTTCTCTTGGTAGTTACTTGTGCTGGTAGGCACAACGTCTAGTTTTCATCATATATGTGTGTAGAGGGCTGTAATATTTTGAGGTTATTCACACACATATATTCTGAATATAGTATCCTATGGACTACTATAGGTGTAATGTGTATGTTATGTGAGGGCTTGAGGATTCATACTCGGTGTATGAACTATAATGGCTTGAGGTATAATACCCGATGTATGATACACATTATGCGGGCTGTGGTGGCTCCCAGAAACTACTGGGTTACATTACTTAAATGGATGTGGTGGTTTTTTAGCATTTGGTGCATGTAATTGTGCTTTGCCCTGGTGTCTGCGGGCATGCATTTTTGGAGAGAGATGCTCAGGACGTGTGATGTTTGGGAAAAGCGGAAAAATAGTGGGGAAGTAGTAGTAGGGTACCCTTTATATAGCTTATTATATGATATATTCTTATATGCGTTACTTGGAAAGAGTAGCCAAGGCGTGGTTGTGATCTTAGTATACCTATTTAGGGGATGAGTTTGTTTCACTTGTTGTTCTATGTACTTTAGCATACTTTCTTTACTTTTTCATGAGAGGCTTCGAGGAGGATCCTACTGAGTATGATGTTATACTCACCCTATGTATATATAAACTATTTTTCCGGTCACATGGAGTAGGTTGGAGATCAATTTGGTTTCTACTAGCTTGGGGTTACAGGAGATGTTCGGGTTTGAGTTTGCTGTTATTTTTACTTTCTTTTGGGTACTTGGAGTTTTTCCCATCCATTTGTAGTACTTTTGCATGTAGTTTCATATATGTAGTTGGGTTTATTTTATATTCCAATTCTGAGTTGGAGTTGATTGGTTTCTATCATATCTATCTCTTCTGAAAGTGTTTTCATAGAGGGTAATGCCTCCCATTTGTGTGTTTATTATACCCTCGGTGCTAGTCTCCATTTCGGGGCCTACATGAGGCGGGACTCAGGGTCATTATCTCACTTCTCATATTGCTGAGCCAGGAGGGGTACACATTATTGGGAGGGGGTCATCACATCATCCAGACTAACTTCCCAAAAATCTATCATCTTTTCAAATTCATTTATCATCAAATTGTACTTCTTATTTTCTTCAACAACTGTAGATTCATTCATGTTGTGGTCCTCATTATCAGCTTATATTTATTTATATATTTTCATTTTAACTTAAATATCAACCATCTTCATATTCTGATATCTAATAAAATTGGGATTGGTATCTGGTTTCCTCTTTCGATAAATTTTCTATGAAGTTATACTTTTAATATATTTCATCATTTTCTATCATTATTTTTTGAGTTTATTATTTACATCTATATTTTTTTCAAAATTCTATTCTATAATCCATTTCATTTCTAGAATCACTTCATTAGTATCATAATTATACGAAGAATTAATTCTCTTTCTATCTTGATCAATAATGTTGAGTTTATGATCAGATTCATCACCGTATTAGGAATCATTTTTCATTTTTTTCTCATATAAATTTTATTCTTCTAATCATAAAAAAATTACCATGATTCATCCAATTTGGATACAATGGTTTCTCATCATCCCCTTCATACATATACTCATAATTTATTCCTTTGGAAAATTCAATGGAAAATGTCCATTCCCTTAATAATTCCAAAAATTGATAGTTTTAATTTTCTATTTCCATTGTTTTATTTCTTAGATAGGAGGGAATTTTGAATTTAAATATTTAACTTATTCATCTTCTTCAAAATCAATTTATTCTTCTTCAACTTATTTATCTTTGTTTTACCCTTTTAAAAAATAATTTAAATCCATTTCTCTATCATCATTTTCCTTGAATGCATGATAATTTATTATTTTATATTTAATAAGGATATTCTGAAGTTCACTCATGGATAAATATTCAGGATCATATAAGGATAAATCTTTAGAGGCAAATCTATATTGAAATTTTATCATAAAATCTTGAAAATTATGTACAATTCTATCTTCTCATGAGAAATTCTTATATTAATTACAATATCATTTACCTGTGTATTGTAAATATCAATACTTTCATTATCATCCAATTTAAAATCCTCATATATAATTCTATATATTTTTAATTTGGATTCTCTACCATTCTCATGGCCTTTATATAATCATGTAATCCTATCCAACATCTTAATAGAAATTGAAAGAACCGTAATCATTGCATTAATATAATCAATGAGAGACATAAAAAAAGTATTCTGGGATTTTCTATCATATTTAATGCGATTTATTTCAGAATCTATAATAGATGTTCAATTAATGGAATGGAATCCAACTATTTCTTCATCTATAACATGAACTCCAACAGAAATATTATAGTTTATCAATATATTATTCTATATGTGATAGTTCATTACATCCAAAATTGGAATAACCCAACTATTCCCTTAATTTAAATAATCCATTCATAGGAATGCATCTTCTAGAGGTAACTTACACTCGGATACCAATTGTTGTTCCCAAATAATACCGATACATGTTAGAGGGGGTGGGGTGGAGAATCAGTAGATATTTTATCATTTATTTTAATGTATCTTATGTCCTTAAAAACATTCTTAACTTATGAAATCTATTAATATTAGGATCCACCCCAATATAGCTCACAAACTCACCTTAAAAATGAATAAAATATAAATAGATTTCATAACATGATATTTAAAAGGTTACGTACAAATACCTACTTTTTTCCATGTTGGATAGTCCCATAAAAATGGATTCCTTCACATATTTCATTATATAATACAATGGAACACGGAGTGAATAATTACACAATCACACTAGTAAATTTCATGCTATAGTTAATTACACCCCCTGATTTTCTAATTAGAATCTAATTCAACTAGAGATTCATTTTTAGTAACTAGTATGTATCAATAGTTACAATCTTCACGTTTCATCATCTTTTCTGATTAACATGAAAATTAACTCACTTCATCCATAAGTAATATAAATCAAACATTATCTTTATAAAATATTCAATAACTTTAAAAATTCTCTAAGTAACTTTTTGGTATTGAAAATTCATCTAGAAACTCAACCTAAAAATCTTACCTAAAAGAGTGTGTATGATCTTGTCTGATGTTTAGTCAGGTATGCTTATCCTTCTTATCTTCCTTTATCTACTATGTTTAAACTCAATTGGTACTCGGAAATTATATGTTCTATGGAATTTAGTCTAATGAACCTAACTCTGATGGAATTATGTTGATAGTAAATAGTCTATTAGTTCTTTCTTTGTTTATCAGATTGAACAACACTCTGAAGAAGTCATTCATATAGAGCTTTCATAAAATCACCTTGAAAAACAAACTTCTGTTGAAAATCCAATACATGTTATTAAATTTTAGAGATCAGTACACATGAACAGTCAAACTTTTTCCCCTTATTTAAAAATGAGATGTATAATCCTTTTATAATAATCCTAGATATGGTTTCAGTGGGGTTAGTAAAATCATTCTTGCTCAACTAAATCATTTGAATCATTCATTCTCCTGAAATATCATATAAATATTTGACTTATTCAATGCATTAAATTCTCCATATATCTCAGATCAATGTATTATTTCTTTAGGATTACAAACATTTCATCCTTAAAATTCATCAGTACCATTCTTTATTATTATTTTTCATTAATAAGAATTGTTATAGACAGTAAATGTCTTCCCACACAGATGTTTCATATAAACTCTTTACATCAGAAATGTATTCAATGTATTTAACATTCTCTTAAATTCACCAGATTGATGATCATGCATCCGATGAAATCATCAAAATCATCTTCTTCCTGATAGATTGGTCTAGGACTTACTCTTCTGAACGTCATATGTTTCGGTCATACGATTCTTCACCTCACCTTAAAATAATCAAAACTTTTGTTCTTTTTTTATTGACTAAATTATGTGAGAAAAAAATTGACTTCATTTTTTATTAACCCAAAATAAATATAATTAAATCATTCCCAAATATTTCTGTCTCCAATAACACTATGTATTAGAAGTCATAAAAATACAAATAATTTATAAGACAAAATTGTGTCATCATTCAATATGATGGATCAGTGGAATCCTGTATCTAGCGGAATACTATTTGTGGTGACTTCATTACATCATCAAGATAAATCTTCTAGCCTTACAATATTTTCACAATAATAATTCTCATTGAAATTATCTTAATCATTATATTCATGGTGTTATTTACAAAGATGCAATATAGCTAGAATACTTCGCATTATATTCTATACACTTCAAAAACAATCTTCTTATACAAACATCATCTTTTAATCATGACCTCAACAAAAAAAATAATTTGTTTAAGATCATCTTCATCATTATCTAAAATATGATCAAAATTATTTTATGCTTCCAACCTTCAAAAAACACATTTATTTCCTTCCATGATTTAATATAATTGTAAGCACAAACTCTGAACATTCCTTCATAAAAATTGCATCACATGTTCCTTAGACATATTTGGACTTCTGTTGATTAAAAAAAGCAAAGCACAGTCATGTTTATTTTAGATCTAGTATGATTCCAATGAAACTTCTCAATATTATATTCATTTCATTCATGAATATAGGTGATTGATATGAACCAATTCTTCCAGAGAAAATATGACAGAATTAATTATGCATTAAAGGCCTAATTTGTTGAATAATATGGTGATTTTGTTGATTCATATCGTTAACTTTTCTCAACATCAACCATGAATCATCTATTATAATTTATGGAAAACAAATTCAACCTAAATATAACTTAACTAATATCATCCAAAACATATAAAATTCATTCAGAAAATAATGAATCTATACACATCACAATATAGAAAACAATGTAAAAAACACAACATCCAAAAAAACAGACTTAAAAAACAATTTAATTTTTACCAAATTAATCCATAATGGAAGGAATATCAACCATAACCATTCATAATAATTTAATGACTAAAATATACATGATGAAATAGTATACGTCCAATATAATCAATATTTTATATACATGAAAAATTCAAAAACCTAATTTTGGTTATAGAAAATATTCAATTATATTTTTATAAACAAATCATGGAAACAATTCTTTTTCATTGAAAATGATATCCTTTGATATTTTGTAAACCTTATAAAACAAACCAATTCAGAGTACTAAATTTTATTTATATAATAAATAATCAACCATACCGAAATTAATTATTAATTTAAAAAAATAAATAACATTATGAAAAAATAAACTGTAACCTAATCAAGGAAATGAAAAACATTTTCATTATATGGGAACAATTTTTAAACTAAATATCACATAAAAATTTTGTTTTTAATAAAATTCCTTTTATATTTAAATTTATAATTTTAAATCATGAATATATTTATTTTTAAGAAACAAACTAAACAATAATTAACATCATGTAATAAGCCAAATGAAAAATGTTCAATATAATTTTCTATAACAATAAAAATTAATTTCAAAAAACATCTCTTTAAATAACACATATGATTTATTTATACACAAAATTGACTCTAAAATGATCAAATGTCATTTGTAGTGAAGGGGGTTAAGGATCCATTTTCAGGAAAAAGATGGTTCTATCTACAAAAAAATACCATTTATGCCTCTAGGTATTTGAACCATCACTGAAATTAATGATTACATTCATCTGGGCCTTCAGCTACATTATTTCAATGTCAATTGAGAAACAAAATATTTTCAAATTTATATATTATTTTATAATAATTATCATATCTAATAAGGGTTCCATGTTACCTTATAAATTTGGGTTTATCTATACATCCAAATAAAAATGGTATTGGAATGTTAAAAAAATTATCAATATATATGAACCTGTGATATTAAATATCGATAATTATATTAGAAAAAGTGAATAAAATATCATTTTAACGGATTCCTAAAATGATAATCAATAGAATAAAATATATTACTTAAAACTATAAATTTTACAATAATCAGATGATAAATTATATCTATAGTAATAACCAAATACATGCTGAATATATCTGTCACCAACACTCCAAAATGAGAAATTAGATGATGAAAATAAAATAAATATAATATTAATAATATAATTCATGGAAGTTTGTCACATATTCATCTAGAAATTTAAAAATAGTTGAGGAAATATTCCTTGATAATTATTTATACATATCAGAGAAGTTGAATAAATTAATCAATTTGGAATATGAAAAAATTATATTTGTAATCAAGATTCTCCAAACACATCTTAATAGAAACAACATTGTCTAATTCATTTCACAACCAAAAATGAATAGTGGTTTTTCATTATTCTCATGAAGTTGATCACAATGTAAACAATAGTTAATAAATTCGATTATTAATGATGTAAATATTGAAGTGATAATTTTGAGAAGGAATTGTAGAGGTAGTGGAAGATGGGATGATATGTATGGTGACCACGCTGAAAATTATTATGCATGAGTGGGATTCCACATGACCTTGTAGATAATTTTATCAATTTTCACGTTTTTTATACAACATTCAATTTTAACATATACATTGAGAACCCTATTATCAATTTCCAAATACTTCACACTTAAAACCATGTAATTTATTAAATATACTACACATGGGTGTGTAGAGGAATGTTCAGACCCCTGAACCAAATTTTTCCTCAAAAAATTATATTTATAATAAGTAATAATGATGATGATATCATCTAGAAATTAGAATATTAATAATATTATTAACTTATATAATAATAATATCCCTTTCTATTTTTGAGTATAATCATATGAAATAATACTTACGTACTAAAAAATTGGACCGTCGTATCACCCCCACACCCATTGGTTGAAAACCCTCAACTGTAAAACACACACACCAAGACAAGGCATTATGTCTTTAATACCAACATTTATAGACATTGAAACAAGTAATGTTTGTCATATATAGAAAAAGAAACTCCAATTTTTTTTTCATAAACATGTGTTGTAATAATCTCAGCATTATAACCATTTTTCTTACTCGAATATTTGAACAATTTTACTCAAAAAATCACATAGACCATCCTTGGTCATTATAACAACATTAAAATGTAATCTCCCTTACCAAAATGTCCATATCACCAAAGCATACCACTCCCCACTATTAAATAATGAAATAAAAATTGAGTACACGTATAATTGATTCTCTGTATTATATAGAGGAAAAATTATACACCACCATATATTATAGATAAAATTTCTATAATTAATCTTTCATTGAAAGCATATTAATTTTAAAACATATAAAATCAATCATAATTCATCAACATCACACATTCTAACACCTTGACATACATGGAATTATTATCATTCAATTTAATTTAATCTTTTTGTTATTTTCAATTTCGCATAATAGGGAATATTGATTTAATTATCGGAATTAACTAATTTGAATGTAATTATAGAAAAACCTTGTTATTATTGAACTAAATTCAATAATTTAATTACATTTTGGTAAAGACAACACCATGTTTGGATTCTGTTAAAAAAATGTCCGGTGCTTTCGATAGATTTCATAACATGTAAGGCCAAGTTTTACCAAAATAAAATACACAATTAATATTATTATTATATTATTAATATAGATACCACCATGATGTTGGAATGTAAATTAAAAATAATATTAAATAAATGATAAAAATTTAATTTATAGATTTATATAAAATTAATCGTTTGGTTTTCTATTTTTAGAAGTGAATGGAAGAACTATTTGAAGAAATGATATTATTTTTAAATAAAAATTATTTTTCATAAAAAATACAGTTTTTATTGAAGTTATAAATAAATTAATATATTAAATATTCAATTATTATATGTCAGAATAAAATAATATATTTTATATTTATAATATAAGAATAAATCCGATTTTATGAATAAAAATATGTATTTGTCACAAAAGTGATTTTACCACCATTTAATGGGGAACCAAATATAAATATATATATTTAAAAAAATGTGTTTTTCATTAAAAAAATTAATTTTTAATGTGGAATATTATAATTTATTTTGTTGATTTTGGTTAATTGTTCTCAGAATTTTCATATTTTGAAGAATAGTGAAAAACAAAGAATATTATTTCAAAACTGTATTTTCATCTAAATTATTTATATGGGGAAATTTTAAATTGAAATTGTTTTAAATTATCATTAGATATATTTTACATCTATTCATATAGTTTATTTAATTATAATAAATTCCACATTGAAATCAGATATAAAAAATTTCAATCTTTTGAAATATTTTACTTTAGAAACCCACATTTTCATCCCATTTGGGAGATTAAATTTAAATTAATTTCATAATTTTATGAGAATGGAATTTGGAGAAATGGATTATATATATGTAATAGGAATAATTTATAATTTATAATAAGGTAAAAGTTTTTTTACCATTAATATTAGTGAAGGTGATTAAAATTAATTAAAGTGTTAAAGAGAAAAATTAGCTTAACCATGGACTAAACCTTAAATATAAGGTCCATAATAACCTATAAACGTGTCCAAAATCCATAAATGATTATATTTAGAGCTAAAATTACCTTTACTATTATTTTGGTTCATTATTATATCCACATTACATGGGAATCCTTTGGGTGGAATTCCATTCAAAAATTTTACTGGAATTCCACTCCTCCTCTATAAAAGGACACTCACCCCTCCCACTTATTCACATATTTGATTAAATTGGGCTAGTATGAAAACTAATAAAATTTCATCCAAACATATATAAATTAATTCTAGAAATATATCTTTGGGAATAAACCCATCCAATAAATCCCTTCAGTGTAAACCAAAAGAAGTTATCCAAAAAAATAGATTACATCAATCCTCAAGCTCTTTGGTAATATTTTCATAATCAATCCCATCAATGATACTTATTAAATGATTATATAATAACCTATTCATCATAATTATATAGATATTTTGTTATTATAAGGGTTATTCCAACACTTACACCCATATAAATCTAATGGATAATGAACCATCGTTCGTGTGTACGGCGGACCACCACCTCTTGAAAAGATGTTGTTAGTTTTTTCGTTACCACCACTTATGGGTGGGATTTATAATTTAAAATATATTTTTATATAATATATATTATATTTAAGATTTTTTAGTAATTTTTAGTAATTATATTAAAAATAACATAATGCTTTCAATTTTTATGTAAATACTACAATTGTTTTTTGGATGTGTGGAATACCGCATCCTCAAAGTGATCAAATTATTTCACCCATTACATGGATTACATTAAAGATGTGTTTATTGAAAATATATGATATATATTTCATAATAATTATATTTTATGATATTATAAATATATAAATATAATTCATTTAGTTTCATCCTTTTAATAGGTAAATAATATGGAAACATCAATAATGCATACATACAGCCTACCGTCTTTATAAACAGTGTATTCCATTTCAAATAACTATATTTTATAGATTATTATAAATTATAAATATATATATATATGATATATAAATCACGTTTTAAATTCATTAAATAACTAAATCATGATCTATGTATATGATCAGGAATAAGAATTGAAAACAAGTATGATAAACAATGTGGTTATTACACAAAACATTACTTCAACATGGAATTGTTAATTAAGTGTAATATAAATTCACATGTTAATTATATAAATTATGATATATAAGAATATTTTTCTATGATTTATTTATAATGAGCTTATAATTATTATATAGTGGGTTTGAATGGGTATGAAGAATTCAATACATAATGTAAGCGTTTTCTCATATCATTTTTTATATCGATGAGATACATTAATTTTCACCAAAAATTTATTTTAATTGGTATATATACTAACAATGTAATTATTTTAAGATATTTATACATAAATTTTAATTTATTTAAAAATAAATTTTATGATCTCTCCTTCATGGGGTATACGTCTCAATTTTGACTAAATCTGAATGGTAGTCTTGTCTCATTTTTTCTTTTTTGAGATAAATGTTTTTTATACACCTATGTTATTTTAAAAGATGTATATAATATCCCATTTAAAGTTCATATCTTTAAGCTTATTCATTTAATGATTTTATAATCTTCATGTAATCTTATTATCTCATGTTTATTATGATTTAATGTTACTAAATTGGTAAGCGTTTATTACTACAATCCCATCGTTAATAAAGATTGTTTACGATTATGCTTCCACTAACGAAATACTATAATCCATATCTTAATAAATCTCATGAAATTTATTCAACTAGAGTTATTATTTTTATATCCAAGTAATTTTACCATTTTCCTCTCTTTTGAACATAACATAATTAATAAATATTTTTTTGAATTACCACTTTAATTCTTTTTTTCATTGAAAATATGTGTTCATTAAATTTTTTTTTTAAAAATCATAAATGTTTTATTATTATCCTTTTATGATTAATGGAAATTTTTACCAATGATTTTTCTTTTTAAAAACTATTTTTAAAATTAATTTTTTTTTTATTTTCAATTGAGGAACATTTCAAAACATTTTATCATGAAAAAGGAATGTTCAGCATGTACGGACATACTTGATGTCATGACCTTCATTTCTTGTAATATTCCTATATGTGTTTGAATTATTAATTTTCTAGAAACTTCTTTCCCAATATTCTGTAATAATTTTTATTTGAAAGTGTTTTAAAAAAAATGGTTTTCCAACATTTCTTTTCAAATGTTTTTGAAATGATTTTCAAATATTATTTTATATGTTTTGAAAATGTTATTTTCAAGGATATGGACTTCAATTATTTTATTTTATTTATAGTTTTTCAAAACCATTTACTATAAAATGGTTTCAAAATTTATTTCAGGCCTTATTTTTATGATTTCAATGTATTTTCAAAGAAAAAGGTTCTCAAAATGTTTTCAAGCTTTCTTTATGAGTTTTCAAGGTGTTTTTAATGAAAAACTTTTTAAATATATTTTCAGGATTACCATTTATGTTTTAAAATATATTTTAAAATAAAATTGTTTTTAACATTCATTATATTATTATGAATCAGTTTTTTTAATGATGAAACGATAATTTCCTCAATAAATGTTTTAACTAAAATTATAAATCCATCTTTATAAGAACGGGATTTTTGAGATTTTTTTATAAAATGAATTTTCAAAGAAGGGATATTTAATTTATGAAATTATCTATGTGATATAATGGATAATGAAACACCGTTTGTGTGGTCTATGAATTCACTAAACTTATACAAATATAAATCTATTAGATAATGAACCACTGTTCATGTAAATGGTGACTACCACCTATTGAAAAGTTGTTGTTAGTTTTTTCGTTACCACCACTGATGATTGGGATTTATAATTGAAAATATATTTCTATATGTTTTATATTATATTTTTGATTTATTAATGAATATTTAGTTATTATATAAAACTTAACCTAATGATTTCATTTTTTTTGAAATACAATAATTTCATTTGTGGATGTGTGGACTACCACATCCTCCATGTGATGTAATTCTTTCACCCGTAACATGGAATGTGTTAAGGATGTGGTAAATTAAAATATATGATATATATTTCATAATAATTCAACTGTATGATTTTATAAAAATAAATACAATTCATTTAGTTTCTTTCATTCAATACTTAAATAATACATAAACATCATTAATGCGTACATACAACCTATCATCTTTATGAAAAATGTATTCTATTTCATATATCTATATTTTATATATTATTATAAGTTATTAATTTCTAAATATATATAATATATAAGTCATGTTTTTAATTCATTAAATAACTAAATCATGATCTAAATAGTGGATCAAAAAAAAATAATTGAAAACATGTAAAAAAAAGTGGTTATTACCGAAAACATTAATTTAACATGGAATTGTTAATAAAAGGGTTTATATAAATTCACAAGATAATTATATATGTTATGATATATAGGAATATTTTTCTATGTTTGATTTACAATGGACTTATAATTATTATACTGTGGGGTTGAATGGGTATTAAGAATTCAATACAAAATGTAAGGGTTTTCTCACCTCACTTTTTATATCGATGAGATACATTACATGTTGACCACTCATTTATTTTCAATGGTATATATAATAACCATTAAATTATTCTAAAATAGTTATACATAAATTTGGTTTTATTTAAAAATAAATTTTAGGTTCTCTCTTTCATGGGGTTTATGTCTCACATTTTACTAAATTAGAATAGTAGTTTTGACTCATTTTTCTTTCCTCGAGACAATTGTTTCCATATACACTTATGTTCCTTTACATGGTGTATATAATATCCCATTTAAGGTTAATATCATGAATCTTATTAATTTAATGATATTATAAGATTCATGTAATCTTATACTTTCATGTTTATTAGGATTTACGGTTACTAAAGTGGTAAGAGTTTATTGCTACAATCTCATAGTTTAATAAGAATGGTTACGATTATTCTTCCAATAATTAAATATTATAATCTATATCTTAATAACTCTCATTAAATTCATTCAAAAAGGGTTATTAATTTTATATCAAAGTAATTTTATGATTTCCCCCTCTTTGGAACATGATATGATTAATAAATATTTTTCTGAATTACGACTTAAATTATCTTTTTCATTGGAAATAAGTGTTATTTGAAAATAATGTTTTAAAAACAAATCCATGATGTTTTATTATTATACTATTATGCCTAATGGAAAATTTTACCAATGATTTATCTTTTTAAAAACTTGTTTTTTAAAATTAATCCTCCTTTTTATTTCTAATCATGGAACTTTTCAGAACATTTTACAGTGGAAAATGAATGTTGAGCATATAAAGACTTACCAAACATCATGACGTACATTTCCGTGAAACTTCCTCTATATGTTTTGAAAATTATTTTTCAATAAATAAATTTTCCTATATTCTTTAATTTTTTTAAAGTGTTTTTCAACAAAAAATGTTCTTCAAACAATTTTTTCAAATGTATTTTAAATGATTTTCAAACCTTCTTTTATATGTTTTGAAATGGTTATTTTCAATGATATGTATTTAAATAATTTTATTTTTTATATTATTTCAAATAAATTTTCTATAAAAGGGTTTCCAAATTGATTTCAGGCATTATTTTAATGATTTCAATGTATTTTCAAATAAAAAGGTTCTCAAAATGTTTTTAAGATTTCTTTATGAGTTTTCCTGTTGTTTTTAATGAAAATTGCTTTAAAAATATTTTCATGTTTCCTTTATATTTTTTAATATATTTTTTCTAATAAAATGATTTTAAAGATTCATTATATAGTTATGAATCCATTTTATAATGATGAGTAGATAATTTTTTCAATAAATGTTCTAACTAAAATTGTAAACCCATCTTTATAAGATAGAGAATTTTGATTTTTTTTTTGAAATGGATTTTCTAGGAAGGGATATTTTCTTTATGAAATGATCCATGTGATATATCAAGACCCATATCCATCTACGATTACATACATTCTTATATTTTGTGCATTACTACAGATATGATTCACAAATACTCTTGAAATACTTTCATGAATGGTTTTTGTTTTTATTGGATGATGTTAATGATAGCTATTTTAACCACCATGTTATATACATTTGAATCCCAGTCCATTTCATGAGTTCTTCTATGATTAAATGACTATGAGACATATCCATTTTTTAGAGGTAATAATATCATGACATGTTTGTAATACCCATTTTATTTTATTGTTTATGATATTATGAATTTTTATAATCTTTCATCGAATGTAATTATGATTTTAATATATGACAAGGTAGACCTATATCTATCTCTAATGCATTGGGTTAAAATGGATGACCCATGAGTATATATGCTATGCGTGAAGCAAAATAAACGATTACAATGTTATGAATGGACCTAATAACATGTTCATAATGTTATGTTTCAACATGATTACATGTTCAAAAGTTATTACGTACCTAGTTTCATGTAAATAATTTTATATATAGACCAGATTATATTTTCATAATGCTATTATTGATTCATATTATGTGTTAAAAAGGTTATTAGTGAACATGATTACATGTTCAAAATGTTATACACGGACCAAGTTTCATGTCCTTATGTTTATGTGTGAACCTTATTATATTTTCACTTTATTATGTAGGAACTTGATTACATGCTCACACTTTTTATTTGTGAACATGATTTCATGATAAAAATGTTATTCATGGACAAGGTTTCATTTTGATAATTTAATAATAGGGCTTAATTTCCAGACCCAAACATAATGAGTGAACCTATTTCTACCTATACACATTCACAATGTTATAAGTTGATTTGTATGTCATAATTCCATGTCTTATTCCTATTTTTTCTTTCATGGATTAGGCACTTTATTCTCTTATTATACATGTATATAATGTTCCAATGTTTATGACATGATTCATGCATATGATATTATATTAGAAGGTTATAAAAATCTAATTTTTCATCACATTATCATATACATATGCCAAGGTTTATATAAATATATATCCTTTGTTTACCCTTACAAAAAATATGAGCTCAACCCTTAATTATGTTTCCATTCCTAGTGTTAGGAAGAATAGTTTTAAGTATATGTACTAAAGGGAATATTGTTTTTGGGAACCATTAAAAAACTTACACCAACTTATAATATTTTATTCCATGTTTTCATAGAAACTAAAATAATATGTTCCTCAGGACTTCACTTTTGTAATGTACCTAATATATTTGAAAAAATATATAATATCCATGTGTGTTATGTCAAGGATGATGTAGTTGGTATTAATGGAAAATATTATCCAACATATTGAAACATGGATGAGAAAACATTAGTGATATACCAATGAATATTTATATGGATAAATCATGGGATGTCTTTAAGGATAAGTATAATTACAAAATAAAGTATAGAAAAATGTCATAGAATTTTGGTAAAGGATATTGTCAGTGGATTCCCAACAATACATCCAAGTATATATACTACAAGTGGATGTGGCATTGGAATAAATAAGCATCAGGGTGAAAACCCTAATAACCCTATAGTGAGTTTGACTCAATTAGAAACAAGTGCACAACAATTGTAATTCCTACACACATGGTTTGAACTATCATGGGATATTTTGTTGGATATATCAAATGCTTCAAGAACCATCATGATGGATTCAAATATAATATTACTATGAAAAACCTAGAGTAAACCTATGGTGTTACATATTAATAACTATGTTTTATGGTGTAAATATCATATGAGTAAATTTTTGTCATTATTATGTTGCTTTACCTTATGATAATTGTTTCTCAAATAATATTTTATATGGTTTTTCCATACCATGAACATGAAATAAATGAGATAAAATTAATTTTTTAGATGTGTAATGTATGGAAATAATAAAAATTAATGTCCAAAGTGGATATACCATAATGGAAAATTTAAAGGTAGTATAAGTATTGGTTATACTTATGATGATATAAATACCAAAATTGAAATGTGAAATGTATGGGATGTTTTAATAGATTTTTTACATTAAATGTAATATGTTTGGTCAGATTTATGTTGAAGAAACTTAAGCCATTATTCATTTTTCATATTCATTAAAATTGGTATTATGGAATAAGATAATGAAGCCTGAGTAATGGTTAATGAATAATTTTTAATTATTGAAGTGTATATGTTTTAAAATTCAAATATTATTCAATTTGAACCTAGAAGTATATAAGTCTAGTTTTTACATGATTTTATTTAAGGATTTTATATAATGTTTTTAACAATAGTCATGACCAATAAAGTTAATTTAATTGAAATGTTACATTAAATAAGGGTAATCCATAACATTTTCCTAATGATTATAAAATGATATTTTTATGGATATATATATGATGATATTAATAAAGTTAATTGGATAGTATTTTGGACGTGAGAACTGATAATGGATTTTTTGAAAAAGTTTTTTTCTATCATGGATAAAGTTAATAACATATTAAATATAAAGAATGTTTCCAATAATATTTTGAGTAATAAAGAATTATTGTTTTTAATAAGATTTTATGGTAATTTAGGTCATTACAATGTTTTAAGAGAATATAGGATAAATATATTCACATGTTTGGAAGGGGACAACCACGATATACAATATGATATATGGCAGATAAATGATTATCCATATTTAGTGACCTTATTTATTGTGTTTTGGATTTTCTTCATCAGGAAGGGTTATAATGATAACTATTTATGGGATGGTTTATGTTAAAATTTGGATTATGTTTTATATATTAATGTATTATCTTTCAATATGAGGAACAATGCATATTGGAAAACTTGTGTTGACCATTTTTCTGTTAAAGAGATATGGAATGACCTATCATTATATTTATGGAACCCATGATCTACTAACTCTTTGGGAATGAAAAATTCACTTTTATTTATTGCAATAAAAGTTTAATTGTAAATTGATCAAATCATAACAAATGGAGATACTATTTTAAAATCAAGTATGTATGTCTTATTATAAAAATTCATCAACATTATAAAAAGGTCCTTGAAATAAAATTGTGTCATATTATCGTCATTTATGATGAATTAAATGACATCATTCACACTTATTCAGTTTATGGTTTTTTTATCATTAACATTCTCTAGATAAACCAGTTTATTAAGATAAGTTATCATTATTAATCTCTGGGATTATTTATGCTTTTCATCCATGTCTATGTTTTCACATCCCAACTATTTTATGATATTTAGAAACTTAGTAACAATTCACATTGGGTAAGAATTATGTTTCTAACATTACTATTTTTTTAGAATTTTTTATTCATTTTAATGATGTGGGTTTTTATGAATTTACCATTCAGGTATTAAACCCTAGATAACCTCGAATAATTTCAAGGGATAAAATCATTTTTAGGGGAAAGAATGTAACACCCCAAGATTTTATGATTTTTTTTAATTAAGTTAATCATTTATATATTTTTTATTTCACACTAAACTGAATATATGTTTATTATATGAATTTACACATAGATTAACATATGGTACACACAACACTTCAATTGGATAATATTACACACAATGTCAAGTTCATTCGATAGCTTGTGTAACATGTAAGATAATGTTTTAAAAATATAAAATATTATATTAATAATATTATTAAAATATTATTATAGAAATCACCAAGATGTTGGAATGGAATTTAGAAATAATATTACCTTAATTTTAAAAATTTGATTTACACATGTATAAAAAAAAATTTATAGTTATCATTTTGTAGAAGTGAATAATTTTTTTTAAAACCATGAAATTACATTTCAATGAAAAATAATGTTCTATAAATAAAAATGTTTGATAAATGATTTCAATAAAATTTATATATTATTTATTAAATGAAAAAATGTGTTAATCATCCAGTAGATTTTATAGCTATATGCTAATAATAAATTCTCTTTTCTGAATTAAAAATATGCATTTTTATAAAAGTTAATTTTACTTCCATTTAATGATGAACCCATTTTAATTTAATTTATTTTTAATTTTTAATTTTAATTTTAAAAAAGAAACTTAATTTATGATAGATTAATAAAAAAAATTTACTTATGGTGAACTTTTTGTATTTTTTCTGAGAAGATTCATTTTTGGATGAATAGTGAGAAAACATACTTTGAAATCAAAAATGATTTTTGGTATATATAATTTATAGGGATAAATTATATTTTAAATTTGTTTTGTGTTTTCATTTGATCAATTTTAGATCCATTAATACAATTTTAATCATTGTAATCAATTAAACCTTGAAATTATAAATAAATCATTTCACACTTTTGATCATTTTTACATTAAAACCCAACTTTATCATCCCAAATGTGGGATTAAATTTAAATTAATTTATTAAAATTAATTCATTGTAATTTATAGTATTGGATTACATATTTAGAATCATAATAATTTATATTGTATAACAATTTCATCATAGTTTTTCCCAAAAAATATAAGTGATTGTGATTAAAATTAATTACAGTTACTAGGAGAAAAATTTGATGAGCGTTTGACTAAACCATAAACAGAAGCCCCAAAATGACCTAGAAACAGGTCGAAAATAATTTTTCTATACATATTTTGACCATATCATCCACTTTATTGGATTTTTTCCCTAATTAGAGCCTCTTATCATTGGAGAACCATATGAAGAATCCCCATTAAAAAATTTACAAGAATGTCACTCCTCCTCGACTATAAAAAGTTAGTCACCACTATCACATGCATAGCATATTTTAAATGTATTTTTATTTTAATTTCAATTAATTATTTTTTGGTGGTTTCTAATGGTTTTATAGAGAATAGGTGAGTTTTCATGAATTGGGCCAAACCGTGAGCCCAATTCCAAATTTAAAAATAAATATTGGTTCTTTTATAACATTTTCATTTATAAATATTGTCACTCATTCCAACTCTTAAATTTCCTCCCCTGACATAATAACACTAAAATCAAAATTCGGAGCCTTTAGAAATCCATAAACAAGGTTTATTTTGGTTTTTATCTAATGGATTGGGCTTGCCCGGAAGCCCATATCCAGTTTTAAAAAGTAATATTATTTATTTAATAACTTATTCCTTATTCAATATTAAATATTTTTCGGTGATTCTTAGTCTCACACAAGACCATTACACCCAGCCGCGCCCCCAGACTCTTTCCCCCTTATTGGAGCTCTTAATAATCGCGATTTAGGGAGGAACATATTAGGGTTTGAAAAATCGGCCATATATGAGTAGGTAAGTTCATTCTTTCATAACACTCTCAATTATTATACTTTTCCCTCCATTCCAGTTCATAAATGATTTCCAAATTCTTTTTTGAACAACCCCTTATTTTTTCTGTTTTAAATTTTACATATAGGTTTTTTGGGGACATTCATTCATGATTTCTCAAGTAAGTTAGTCAATTTATTTCTTCTTTCATTTTTCTTATGGTTTCATTCAACGTGCTGAGATTTTATTCCCTTATACATGAAATAAAAAATTTCCATATGGTAAGGTGTCAAACCTATGGTTTCACCTTGGGTTTTTTGGTCCAATTTTCTATTTTTATGTTTGATCTACACTTCTTGAGGTGCGACGGTGGTGCGTTTGTGTTTTCACACAATGGATTCAATGGTTTCATTTGATTTGGTATGTGATTATAATGTTGACGCAATATTTGTGTATTTTCATGCTTTATTTATCATATTTTCAGGTTTTTCTCATTTTATTATTTCTGGAAAAATTGGTTCTAATGATGTTTCTATTGCAATTTAATTTTAAATGCCAATTTGATGTGAAATTGGGGATTTTCCAAAGAAATGTTTCATTTGATTATTTAGGAATTCCCTATAAATACTTAGTTGTCTTTATTGACATGTAATAATGCTGAAAATACTATTTTTAATCTTTATCCCCTTTATTTATTACTGAAAAAATGGGTTTTAATTGTGTTTGTAAAGAAAGTTATGTTTTGCTTCCACTTTTGTGTGAAAATGATGGTTTTACAGTGTTATCACTTTTTTCTACCATGTGGATGCCCAAAAATTGATTTTTTGTTTTAATTGAAATGTATTGGGCTGCCTTTACTGTTTTGATAACTTACAAGTGTGAACATAGTGTATAAGTGTGTTTCTTAAGGGGTTTTGTGTGAAAAACAACACAGGAGTTTGAGAAATTATTTTATTCAAATTCCAAGTGTTTGTTGTGTGTTTTATATGGTAGTAAATGTGATTGTTAATTTATTTGGTGTATGTAACAAGTAGTCGTATTTTAAATTAAAATTTATATGTGTTAAATCTTGAAATTGCTTCATCACAAAGGGGGAAGCCCAGGTACCTAGGTGGGCCGGATGTGTACTAATATGGCTTGTGGATAAGATGTGTTTTGTCCCTGTTTCATCTAGAATTTGGAGAACGAAAACTCTAACTAAACTATGTGGATGATGATTGGGGACCACTAGAATATGGGTATGTTCCCTATTAGTGGCTCGTGCATGAGAACTGATTTTACTATGCTTACATTACACCGAGGTACGAGGTACATAGGGCCCGAGACTATATAGTGCCTAGGGGTGTTCTAGATTTTGTTGCCCATTGGATTTGTGGTATTTTCCATTGTACTTGGGTATCTTTGAAAATATATTGATGTAGCTAACATGACTATTTAAATTTGTTAACATTCTGAATGTTTTATCTTGAAAAATGTTTTTAATTTAATGTTTCATTTCATGGAATTTGTCACCTCTCTTCATTGCTTATTAAAACTTCTTGCTTTTTCATATTGTATTGCATGAAAGTTTGAATAATAGGGTGGTATCCTATTGGGTATAGGCTCACACCCTACATAAAACCCTTGGGTGTAAGTATACTTTATTATTTTTTACTCTGGTAAAGGAAAGGCCAAGGGTGATGGTGGTTCTGGGTGTTAGTCCCCATCGTTGGGGAAGAGTTATGGAGACGACTTGTGGGTGATGACCCCCTTTTTGTGTGGAGTCCTTGGGGATATCATCATGTTGTAATTTTTTGTATTTGGACCTATTTTTTTATATTTAATCCAATGTATTCAGTTCTGGTTATTTTTATGACTTGTTTGGCTATAAATTTCAGAATTTATATTATGGATTGTGTTTTAAGGTTTTATGCTTTCATAATCGGGTAAATTGTTCCAAATCCAAGATAAATGATACCTATGGACCTATGATAACCCATGGGGATAGGGAACTCCCTTAGGTCCTTGTCATGGGTGGGGTTTGGTGCTGTTTATGGCAGCTAACAGATTCGATTTGTGACAAAATCGTATCAAAGGAGGTTCAGGATAACTCATTGTGTCATGTTATTTGGGGAAGAGTCAGGATAGTATGGAGTTAGGATTATTGGGACTTGGTATTATAGTTATGGGTAGTGTGCCTGATCAACACACCTCATGACAGGATTCACGTTTCTAGGGGAAGTCAAGATTTATCTATGTCCTTTTGTTTTCTTGGTTTGATGATGGTTAGAAGAAATGAAAAGAGAGTTGGGTTAATGGTCTCAGTGAGCACGCAGGGCCTGGAAAGCCATGTAGAGGCGGGGATCTTCCCTAGTATACTCTTTGTGACTATGATGTGATTGGTGTATGGTCTCCAACCATATGTCCAATTCACTCAATGAAACTATTTTCCTCTCGCATTGTATTGTGTTCTTTACTTTTGAATTCATGGAACATTGGTTTAAAAGTTACTTGGTTTTAAGAAGCGTAATTTTTTTTTAACATTATTTTAAAATAATGAGGGAATGGTTTTGTTTATTTAATGGTGGAACTGAATTTTATGAATTTTTTTGAAAAGGAAAATTGTGTGCTTACACCTGTTTTGAAAGGCGGAACTATATTGATGTTGGTTTTGGAAAGTGTTTTCAATAGAGTTTTCTATATAATAAAAGGGTGTTTTAATTGGATGAGATGTTTTGAAATTGATTTGAATATCTTTAAATTGAGTTCTTGTACAAATGGTTGTGTCTTTATGAAAACTATAGCAATATTTTAATTGGAATTTGGATCTCCTAGTTAGTAATTTTGAAAAAAAGGATGTGTTCGTTGACCATTTTGGTTTTGAAAGGTGGAAATAATATTTGTGTCAACTATTGGTATTTCCTTGAGTAACCACATGAATGGTGTTATATGGGATTATGGATGGTTGATGGCATGAATTGATCAGTTCCGGGATAGATATGAGGAGAGTGCCCATTGTGGCTCAAAAACTGGCATGTGTGAGGCCCATGGGGTACCATTGGTGGATATGCTTACTGATAAAGAGTTTGTTTTCAAAGAAATGGTTAAAATGAAAAACATGATGTATTGATGAATAGTTTGTTATATTTTGTATTATTGGATTCTAATAAAATTAATTTTGTGGGATGTTTTGAGTCCAATAACCCCTCCTGTTAGAACTGTGTTCTGGGTTTGTGTTTGGTTAGTAAGTTGTGTTGTAGGGATGGTTAGTGGTCTCTTTTGAAAAATGTTTTGGGATGCCTTTGTGGTGGTTCCATTAATGTATTTGGATATGGATTGTGGTATATCATGACCAATGGACAATCTTGGATGGGTTATTTGGTTCAATCATTGGATACGGTACACCCCATTAAGGGTTAGTGCACAACTGATGTGTAACCTAGATTTTTTTGCCTTTTGAAGACCCTCTAGTTGATCAATATAAGGAAAAATATTCTTGATATTTTTATATTGAGTCTACTCCCATTCCTTTATTTGATATTTAGATCCTCTTGTAATGGGAGAGTGCTCATGTAAGGTTTAAAGAGACCTTAGTTTCATAAGTTTCCTGATACGTCGAAGGTGGATCTGGTCTAGGGTTGTTATTGTGGATGAGTGTCTTGATGGTGTCTAAGAGGATCTCTGGGTTCTTTGAAGTTCATTTGATGCATGAATTCATGTTAAACAACCGGTGTGGGAAATATGGTCATGATATGATATTGTGGAGACTTTCTAGAATTGTGTCTTGTTTAGGGATGTTGTATAAGGTCCCTCTCCATGAATTGTTTAAATCAGTCACAATGGTCATTTTTGGTGATGCCTTATGATGTCATATGCCTGATTGACCGTATTGGTGAATGTCGTGAAATCCTATGAGAATCCCTATTATGTTGGGTGAATGTATCCATTGGAAAAACATCAAAATCATCCATTTTAGAGGAAGGTGAGTGTAGATGTTCTTTATTTTTATTGTTTTTCACCTGAATAAACAAGGTGTGATGTGTGTGCATCTTCTTAGACCTTATTTTAGAGAAATATTGGGATTGGGTAAAGTGAGTTTGGAAGGTGTTATGTCTGGAAAAATTATCTGGGATTGTGGTTTAGTTGTTGGTGGCACTGAAAGAAGAATTCTCATTCAGTGGGTTTCCAATTACTAACTGTGAGGCCGAAGATGCTTCAATCATCTGAGCTCCGACCATGGGTCTCGGATAGAGGTTGGATCATAGTAAGGGGAAATGACAGGGTCATTTGAACCCTTGTACAACTTCCTATCCTAAATATGAAATATAGGAAGAGATTAAACCACTGGTATCATCATCCTTATTCTGTTGTTCACGTTTGGCGGAAATTGGTGGAGGGCCTTATACCCATGTCATCTCCCAATGTCATTACCTCCCCCTTTGGATTCCATTGAGTCTTTGGAGAATGGTTGGAAGTTTGGCTAGACTGGTTGAGAACATAGTTTTCACTTGGTTACTAGTGACCATGCCCCCAGAAAACCATGTGGATAGAAGGATCCACACTATTAGAGCATGGTTTCCCAAATTGTGCGGACTAACCATGTGACCTTCAAAACTCTTAAAATTTTTGGGGCGTTCTGTACTGGCCCATGCTGGTTAGTTAAGATGGTTGGTTTTCATATTGGGGAGACCCACTATGAGTCTTATATAACTTCTTTGATATAGGTCCGATGGAATTATACCAATTGTACTGGGGAGTCTGTTCAAGCCTCCCCCTATTACTGTCCTGATTCTGTCTCGGAGAAAAAGAAATTATTGGTTGTCTCTTATGGCAGCGAGCAAATTTGTGTCCCCCGTACCAGTAACATAGATATATCCACTTTATTTCCTTAGTGTATATTGTCTCGTTCGGATCTATCTAGCTACCAACATATATCTTGAGTAAACAATGTGGCTGGAGAGCGCCCAATTATTTAGTTAATGTAAAGTAAGTGTAAAATTGTTCAATGTTGTTGTTCGTTTGGGTGAATTTCTTGAATATTGTTCAGATTATGTTTGAGGAGTTTTCATTTGGGATAAAGCCTAAATGTGTTTGATGGTATCAGTAACGTGGTGTAAGTTTGTTTTGTTTGAGAATTCCTTCCTTCATTGATCAGTGGAGGTTTTTGGGCCTTAGCGGGAGAAACCTGAGAAGGGAGTACTTCTTGGTTTCTCAGTTGGGTTTGGTTGTTTCTTTGGCCTTGATGTGACTTTCTGGGGTGGAATGTTTTCATGGTGGGGAGAATTTTCACATACATAGCTTATTTTAAATGTATTTTTTTTAATTTCCATTAATTCTTTGTTTTGGGGATTTCCAATGGTTTTATGGAGAATATGTGAGTTTTCATGAATTGGGCCAAACCATGAGCACAATTCCAGATTTAAAATTAAATGTTGTTGCTGTTATAACTTTTTCTTATTTTAATATTATTAACTCATTAAAACTCATAAATGTCCTCCCCTAACATATTAACACTAAAATTAAAATTTGGAGCCTTTATAAATCCATTACCATGTTTTATTTTGGTTTTTATTTAAGGGATTGGGTCTTCCTGGAAGCCCATATCCAGTTTTAAAAATTAATTTTATTTATTTAATAACTTATTAAATATTATGTATTTTCGGTGATTCCAAGCCTCATACAAGACCATTACACTCAGTCGGTCCCCCAGTCTCTTTATCCCCTTTTTGGAGCTCTTAGGAATCGCGATTTAGGGACGAACTTCTTAGGGTTTCAAAAATAGGCCAGATTTGAGGAGGTATGTTCATTATTTCATAACTCTCTCAATTGTTACTCTATTCCCTCCATTAAAGTTTCTAAATGACCTCCAAATTCATGTTCGAACAACCCATGAATTTTGGCTGTCTTAAATAATAGATACTGGTGTTTTGGGGAGATTTATTCAAGATTTATCAAATAAGTTAGTCCATTTTATTCTACTTTCATTTTTCATATGGGTTCATTCAGTGTTCTTAGGGTTTCATCCCTTATACATGAAGTAAAAAATTTACAGAGGTTAAGGTGTCAAACCAATGGTTTAACCTTCGATTTTCTTGGTCCAATTTTCTATTTTTAGGTTTGATCTACCCTTCTTGAGGTGCGGCGGTGGTGCATTTGTGTTTTTAGACAAAGGATTCAATGGTTTCATTTGATTTGGTAGGTGATTCAAATGTTGATGAAATCTTTGTGAATTTGCATGCTATAGTTAATATATTTTTAGGTTTATATCATTCTATTTTTGCTGCAAAAAATTGGTTCTAATGATGTTTCTATGGTAATTGAATTTTAACTTCCAATTTGGTGTGAAATTGGGGATTTTCCAAAGAAATGTTTTATTTGTTTATTTGTGGATTCCCTATAAATACTTAGTTGTTTTTATTGACCTGAAATATGGCTTAAAATAATGTTTATAATGTTTATCCTCTTCGGTTGTTACTGAAAAAATGGGTTTTAATTATGTTGGTAACGAAAGTGAAGTTTTGGTTCAACATTTGTGTGAAAATGAAGGTTTTACAAAGTTATCATTTCTTGTTTAACTTGGGGATGCCCAAAAATTGATTTTTTGTTTTAATTAGAATTTATTGGGATGCCTTTACTGTTTTGGTAACTTAAAATTGTGAACACAGTGTACAAGTGGGTTTCTTAAGGGGTTTTGTGTGAAAAACACCACGGGATTTTGAGAAATTGTATTATTCAAATTCAAAGTGTTTGTTGTGTGTTTTAAGTGGTATATAATGTGATAGCTACTGTATTTGTTGTATGTGACCAGTATTGGTGTTTAAAATTAAAATGGATATGTGTTAAATCCAGAAATTATTTGAGCACAAAGGGGGATGCCCGGGTACCTAGGTGGGGCGGATGTGTACTAGTACGGCTAGTGGATCAGATGTGTTTTGTACCTGTTTCACCTAGAATTTGGATAACGAAAACACTAAATAAACTATGTGGATGATGATTGGGGACCACTATATTATGGGTATGTTCCCTACTAGTGGCTTATGCACGAGAATGGATTTTAATATGGTTATCTTACACCGAGGTACGAGGTACATGGGGCCCGAGACTATATAGTGCCAAGGGGTGTTCCAGATTTTGTTGCTCATTGGATTTGTGGTATTTGCCCTTGTATTTGGGTGCCTTTGTAATTATATTGAATTAGATAACATTATTATTTAAATGTGTCAACATTTGAATGTTTTATCTTGAATAATGTTTTTAATTTAAAGTTTCATTTCATGGAATTTGTCGCCTCTTTTCATTGTATGTTAAAACGACTTTATTTTTCACCTTTTATTGCATTAACCTTGGAATAATTGGGTGGTATACTATTGGGATTAGCCTCACACCATACTTACACCCCTTGTGTGTAAGTATACATTATTATTTTTGACTCAGGTAAAGGAAAGCCTAAGTGTTATGGTGGTTCTTGGTGTTAGTCCCCATCGCTGGGGCAGAGTTGTGGAGACGACTTGCGGGTGATGAACCCCTTGTTGTGTAGAGTCCTTGGGGATATCATTATGTTGTATTTTTTTGTATTTGGACCTCTTTTTTTGTATTTAATCCAATTTATTCAGTTATGGTTTTTTTTATTATGACTTATTTGGCTATAAATTTCAAAATTTATAGTATGGATTGTTTTTATGGTTTTATGCTTTCATATTCAGGTAAATAATTCCCAAACCAAGATAAATGATACCTGGGAACATGTGTGAGGAAGTGGGAATAAAGAACGCCCTTCGGGCCTTATCACAGGCTGGGTTTGGTTGCGTTTTTGGCAGCGAACAGATTAAGTTTGTGACAACCCCTCCCACTGGTTAACTCTTATAAATCCCTATATATAGCCTAGATTTTAAATAATGTTCCTACCAACATTCCAAATGTGTTCCCAAATTCCTCAATTTGTGTATAAATCCATCCAAATAAGCCCATTGGTTCAAACAAAAAATATTTACAAGAAGAATAGGTATCATCTTTCCTCATGCACTTTTTTTTCAATCTAAAACCCCTCAATTATTATTATTAAATTATTATATAGTAAAAAATTATCCTAAATTATATTTTATATTTTTATTATATTTTTTTGACATAAAATTACAAATTGTTTAACCTTATGGGTAAAGAACATACTGTTCATGTGTTCAATGGACTACTTCCTCGCAAATCGAGGTTGTTTGTTTTTTCCTTTACAACCACTCATGGGTGGGAATTATGGTTAAGAATATAATTATATTTGATATATGTCATATTTATGATTTATTTAAACTTTTATAAATATTATATAAAACATAAAATCCTGATTTCCATTTTATCCAAATATGATGACATCATTTGTGGATGTATGAACAACGACCTCTTCATAGCGATGTGATTTATTCACACATTACGTTGAATGTTTTAAAGATATTTTTAGTGAAATTATAATATATATATATATATATGAAATAATAATTCTAATGGAATGATATTATATATATAAATATATTTCATTTACATTCATTCATTGAATTTTTAAATTAAATAGAAACAACTTATATGAATAGATACTACTTGCTATCTCCATGAATTGTGTATTCAATTTCTTATATCTAAATTATATATATTTTTATAAATATTTATTTACTAAATATTTATGATATATAAATAATTTATTACATTCATTTAATTACTAAATAATTATCTATGTATTTTTATCAAGAATAACATGTCAAAACACGTATGATAAGAAAAGCAATTATTACCCGAAATGTTTCTATAACATTAATTTTAAATAAATGATAAATACAACATCATTAGGGAATCATATATGGTATTATATAAATTAATATTGTTCTGTTATATGATAATAATAATCATATATTAATTATATATGGTTTTTAATGGGTATGACGAAATTAATGACTTATAGTAAGGGTTTTCACATCACAGTTTTTATATCTGTGAGATACACATTATGTTCACCATGAATTTATTTTTTGTGGTGTATATACCACTAAATAATTTATTTTATGATACTTATATCTAAATTTATTGTTATTTACATAACCATGTTATGATATCTCTTTCATGGCGTTTATGTTTCATATGTTACCAAATCTGTAAGGTAGTGTTGTCTCAATATTCCTTTTTTGAGACATATGTTTTTCAATACACCAATATTCTTTTATGAGGTGTATAAAATATCCCATTGACTTATTATATAAATAATTTTATTATTTTAAAGATATTATATTATTAAATTAATTTTATTTTTTCATGGATATTATGATTTATTGTTTCAATAGTGGTAAGATATTATTTTTAAAGACACAAAAGTTTCTGGATTATTTATAATTCTGCTTCCATTGATGAAATATTATAATTATTACCATATTAAATTTTTGTAATTATGTTCTCCACTTTTTATTAATTTTATATCCATTTAATTCTACCTTTTTTCACTCATTGGTGTATAAAATAATTAAGAAAATTTTTGTAGTAAAATCTATGTTTATTCCTACATTTAGTTCGAAATATGTTATCCTTTAAAATACTATTTTATAAAAAATACATTAAAAAATGTGTTAATATAATCCTATTATTTTAAATGGAATTTTTAACCGTGCTTTACCTTATCAAAATATGGTTATTAAAGGAATCTTCTGGTCATTTTTTGATCAAGTAACTTTTCCAAAATAGGTCAAAAAGGAGTGTTTGACATGTACATAATTACCCACCTTCATTACCTTTATTTGCATAAAAATTCCTTTATTAGTTGAAAATTTTATTTTTAGGGACAATTTTTCCAAATATTGTGGAAAATTTATTTATTTTAATGTGGTTTTTAAATAATATTGGTATTAATTACGTTTTATGTATAAAATGTGTTTCGAATAAATTTCATATAATCATTTATAAGTTTTAAAAATGAAATTATCAAATTAAATGATTTCAATGAATTCATGTTTTCATTATATGATTTCAAAAAAAATTATAAAACTGGTTTTGAAAAATTATTTGAAGCCTTATTTTCATGAGTTCAATTTATTTTCAAAGAAAATGGTTTTCAAAATGTGTTTAAGATATAATTCTGATTTTGGAATTTTTTTACGAAAAAAATGTTTTCAAAATATTTTCATGATTATTTTATTGGATTTGAATTTTATTTTTAAGGAAATAGGTTTTCAAAATTATGTTTGTCTTAAAAAAACGTTTTTCAATGAAGAAAATATATTACCATTAGTAATGTTTTAAATCAAATTATAAATACTTATTTATAATAAAAACATTTTTTAAATGGTTTTATGAAAATTGTATTCAATGAATGGCTACATTCATTATGAAAAGATTCATGTGATATTTCAAAGTCCTTCACTATCTACAATGACATAATTTGTTATTGTTTGTTCCTTACTATGGATATTATGCAAGAATATAGTTCATATTATTTTTTGAATGGATAATGTTTTGATGGAATAATGTTTATGAAATTTGTTTTCATCCATGAGTTATATTCTATTTAATCCCACTTCTTTTCATGGGTTATTCATTGATGAAATGACTATGAGACATCACTTTTCGATAGGCAATGATATGGTAAAATTTTACGATACCAATTTCATTTCATGGGTTATTATATGGTGATTATTTATAATCTTATGGATAGTGTAATTATGATTTTATTATGTCCCAAAATGGGCCTATATATCTCTGCAATGAAATGGGAAATTATGGATGACTCATGAGTATATATGTTACATGTGAACCATATTACATGTTCACAATGTAAAGTATAAACCTGATTAGATGTTAAAAATATTATACATGAACCTAAATACATGTCCAGAATGTTATAAATGAACCTAGTTACATATCCTAATGTATATTCATGAACCTTATTACAGGTTCACATTTTCAAGAGTGAACTTTGTTACATGTTCACAATGTTATTCATGAACCTAGTTACATATTCATAATTTTATCCATGGACCTGGTTTAATTTCCAAAATTTTATGTTTGAATATGATTAGTTTTTTAAAAATTTATGTGTTAACCTGATTTCATGTTCACAATGCTATGAAAAAACCTTATTTCATGTACATAATTTTCTATGAGGGCCTTCTTTGATGTCCTTAACATAATGATTGAACCAGTTTCTACTTATACAATTTCACAATGTTATATGATAATTTGTTTTCCCAAAATCCATATATTATTCTTATTAATGATTTCATATATTATTCTATTTATTACCTTATGATTAATACGTTATGAAAATCCATTCATTATTCCATGAATTATGTTTATGTTATTTGATATGTAGGGCAGGTTCTTTTAATGATATATCACATTCTCATACCCTTATGCTTATGTGTTTTCTTAGGCATAGACCATGTTAACACTTATTGGGCATCTGAACTCACTACTTCTTATGTTTCCTTTCCATATGTTATGATGGGATTTTTTATGTATATGTACAAAATGGTATGATTGTTATGGGAAAAATTAATGACCTTTCACCAAATTAGAATATTTTTTTCCATGTTTCCAAAAACACTAAACTATTACGATCCTTGGGCATGTACATTTAGACCATTCATACTATCCAAAAAAAAATTATATAAAATCCTTGTATATTAATCATGGGTCACTATATAAATAGCTTAAACAGTGTGATAAATCAGACCATAATTTCCCAAAATAGTTCAATTCTCATATATCAATATGAAATTCAATATTAATATATAAATTTTGAAACAATTTTTATACATAAAAAAATTATACTCAGTACTAACATTGATTAAATATTAAATGAAATTAATTTAATGATTAATTTTTTTCAAAAAGTAAGTACCCTGGTAATTATTATTTTTTAACTCCACAAAATCACTTCTTTTAAAATACAATTTTTATTTAATTTTTTGTGATTCAAAATATTACTTTTATTCACTAAATATATTCTCCTTTAAAAAAAAATCATTAAATTATTATTTATAATTTGATAATTTTTTTTAAGTGACTGAAATAAATTCCTATATTTTTCATGATACTCATTTCAATAAAATAGTCTTTAAATCATAATGTAAGTACACACCAAACCATAGAAGTTGGATAAATTCATTTTTGAACAAATTCCAATAATTTCATAACCAAATGAACGATAATATATTTTACCATATTGAACAACATAGACCTATATTTTATTCATAAAAGCACTATATTCCCAATACATTGACATCCCCAAACAATTAAAATCTCATATTCACATTAAAAACTAATTTACCATTCCACATAGTATTTTAATAGAAAAACATTGTTTAATGAAAGAACTAAATAATTCCAAAAAACATTTAACCCCTTTTTAGATTTAAAAATAAATATTTTATAAATATTTCAAGACCCAAAATAAAAAATAGAGTCACAAATATACTAATAAAACCATCCCACCTCGATTACTATTAATTATGTAACAATTGATAACTTATTTAAGAAAATATTATATACATTATTAATGGTTCTTAATTAATATTGATCCTTATTTAGATAATAAAGTATAATAATAATAATAATTCTGTGAATGAAAAAAAAATTATTCATATTATCGATGTAATATATGATCCAATGAAAAAAATAATCCCATTTCAACTTATAATTTATCCCACATCATAATTTATCTAACCAAAGAATTTCCCCAAAAAAAATGTAGCATATATAAAATTCTTATTTATAGAAACAAAAATAACATATAAATTTTGTTTCATGTCTTGGTCATATTTTATATACACACACATAACATACTTTACAGGATCCAATATTCAATATGCACCTCAAACTCACACATTTCCTATAACCAAATTGTATTATAGAATTTTTTACTAGTTAAACATGGATTCTGAACATGATGCATATGATAGGTAATCCCATGACCATACATCAATCACTAAATTTTCATTTGGTGAGAAATCAATTGGAAAAGGATAAAATAAGTAATTATTTATACTATACCGACATGGTTTCATCAAACAAAACAATTCAAAAAAAAATAAATAAATTATCATATAATTTTCACATATTGAATATTTGTAAAATAAAAGCATTGGAAAAAATTTATTTCTCATAATAATTCTTAAGGATCACATTTATTCATTCCTTCTATTGTTTTGGGGGTATTTATAACACATTTACATTGCTATTATTAGGGCTAAAACATGTGGGAAAGTATTATTTTTAATTTGTTTACATAACTCAAATAAAAATGCATAAAAATATATATATGTAATAATTATCATAAACATATAATGTTTACTTTTCCAATACATAACTGAAAATAATTTAAAAAGTATGATATAAAAATAGAATAAAATTATTATAATTATTTTATTTTATTAATATTTTATCAATAATAATCAAGATCGTAAAAGGTGTCACCATATCCTATAAACATTACGAAAAAAGTGATTATAACCATAAATAAAGAAATCATCACCGTGTGAATGTGTAGGGGTAAGTCCACTGACCTAATAGGTATTAAATTTTGCCACACACTTCCTATGTAAATATGATCATTGTAGATATAAAAATATATATACCATAATTTATTTGGTGAACCCATTAGTGAAGAAAAATTAATGACAAGAAGATTACAAAAAATTATAAAATAAGCAGAAGCATGAAAATTTATAAAGAAACCCACACACATGACACAAATTATAATGAACAAAACCTTTGAAATGATTTTGATAATGTATATATTATATCAATTAAGATAATTCTATCAAATAAACCATACTATCTTCATTATAGATGTTATCCCAAAGTCAAATCTCTCAATCCAAAAATATAACCACCGAAAACACATGAAAAATTCACGTATATCATATTCGATTTCACTTTATTAATATAACCAACCCCCAAATGTAATTTTAAATATAAATCATAAAATTATTTACAAAAATAGAAAATTAAAATTTCACAAACAACACCATGTAATTTTTATTTCAAATAGTAAGTATAGTTTTTAATCAGAGAGGTCTTAAACAACTAATTAAGTGAAACTATAATACCAGTAAATGAACAGTATAAAAATAGATGGACTAACATTCAAAGGATGAAACCTTAAATCAATCATATCACTCATAAAATCTCAAATATTAGTATGAAATTACTCACATAAAAAATAATTCAATCACTATCCTAGATAATTCATTCAATACATAGACCACGAATATCCCTTAGATTATATTGAAGAAAAAAAAGAGAATAATGAAATAGATAAGAGGTTAAAGAGTCTTTATAAATGTAATAATGTTATTCACATTGATTGATAATTATTTCCAATAAAATTACCTGATTTTATAATTTATAGTTTATATAACTCTAAAATATGATTCAACATATTTATCAGTTTCATGAAAAAATATCTCATGATTTTTGGACATTATAAAATGTTTTATTATCATTAATATTCTCAATAATGTTATATATTTTTATAGAAGATAGATAAGTGAAATAGAATAAATATTTTATGAAAAAATTAATACAAAATCATGGTGGTAATATGAAAAGTCAAATTTAATTTATCAGGAAAATTAATGTCTTAATTTATTATTTATTTTGAATAATATTAAATGGATGAGTGGTTTGGTAAAGATAATATCAACAAAAAACTATAAAACATTTTCTGGCCTATAAAATATTTTTAATGGTCGTGTTTTAGAATATTTTTTATGTCATATATTTACAATACTATGAGATGGTGCTATTAAAAATTTTTATAAGATAGAAATGAAATAATAGTTTCTTATAAAAATTAATGATTCATTCTAGAATATTGTTTTTCTTTGTCAAGGTTTGGATTGTTTTCTAATGATACTAGTTGAATTTTATAGTTGACAAAAAAATTCATGAAAAGTTGATGAAGTTAGAATATTTATTTAGATGGATATAATATAGAGTCAAACATGTAGTAGTTGTATATTATGGTTTTAGTGAATATTAATGAAAAAATATTTGTTCTAGGAAACAATCGATAGATCTTTCATGAATTATTCACATTTTAAAAAATAAATTTTTATTATTGTAAAATATTTATTATATATTACCATGATTCCAAGATCTAATGGTTACTAAAAAAATATATAGTGGTTTTAGTTAAAATGTAATGGGTTTTTAATCACTATGTAAATAGATAAATTAAATTATGAAATTTTATTTTTAGCAACCTCACATTTTAAGAAGGACTCATAAAGAAAAAAACAGATGTGTTTTTAGCATGAAATTGGGGACCACTTCATCAATGGACTAAAGACACTTTTAAATACGAATTAATATCACTATGCAGGATATGGGATTTCTATTTACCATTATTCCCAATGATTTGTACTTAATATTTTAATATTTTGGAGGTATGATATGATATTTATGAGAAACAAATATAAAGGGTCCATGGAAATCACTTTAACTTTAAGAAATTTGATTTATAATAAGAAAATTAATGAGTCCAAAGGGATAATAAATTTTTTTCAATAAGTACAGTCCACTCATAAAGAGATAGTGAATAATGAAAATATACTGGTAATCATTTACTTATTTCATTACATTGGAATTAATCTTAATTGAAGAGGTTTTTAATGAAATTTTTATACACTAATTATAAATTAATGGAAAGTGGTTTGTGGGAAAAATGTTGAGAGCAATACTTCACCAACATTCTTTATACTCCATGTATACACCTTCGAACATAATTAGGAATCAAATTCCATGATCAATATTTAAAACCATGAGATTTGTTATAATATTTTATATCCCATTCAATTGAATATTATTTCATGAATAATATGGATTTTTTAGTAGTAAATGGGTTCGGAATAATGATGAAATTAGTTTTTTGAATTAAAGGATTTATAATTTACACTTTGATGTAATTTAGGTTTGATGTTCTTGATATCAATCCTAATCTATTTAGACCAGCAGATTAATATATGTATTATACATTGATTAGTAAAAAATTCTACTATTTGATGGCAGATCATAAAACATATTTGTAATAACAATTTTTTTAAGGAATTCCTGAAGTTAATGTGATTTAAAATTCCAAATCCATATGAGATGAAATACATGTTATTTTCTATGGTGAAAATATGGTGAATTATTCTTAATATAAATTATTTTTTCATAATTTAATGATAGCTACAGAGTTATGGTCAAATTTATGTAATAATTTTTATGAATTTGAATAAAATTGTTGGCACTATTTGTGGATTTGGAGAAAATATCAATGATTCAACTATTTTTATGATACAAAAAAAAATATTTCCATTAAATTTGGTGAAATAAATTCATTACATTAGAATTGAGGCCTGAATTTTACAAGGATAAAAAAATTGGTTAACATATATATCAAATATAAAATATAGAGATACCGAACAATGAAATATAAAGTAAAAGTTAAGAAATAACATCCATTGAGTTCTTTTAAAATAATAAGTCTTGATAGGATTATTAAATCACACATTTATGATTCTATTAAACAACTGGGTGAGATGGATTATATTTATTTCATATTTATTTTCATTAAAATCTAATACAAATCATTTTATAAGTTTATGGGAAACAATCTTATTAAACTTTTAATAATGTTTATATGGTATATTTTATAGTGTATTTAATTGAAAATATTTATTAGGATGATGAGAATGATTAACCAAAAAATCATTCAAAAATAAATAAAATAATATAGTTAATTATCATAATGACTGGATTTTCTTTATGGGAAAAGGATAATCCAATACTATATTTATGTCAAATACTTTTCTATCTGAAAGGGTAGACTAATTTGTTGTTAAGGATAGTTAATATTAAGAAAAAAATATGATTTATAAAGGTAATGATGATATTAGGTATTAATCAGGAATCTATAATAAATCCTATAGTTAAGAATAAAATAAAATATTTTAAAATCATAATAAATATATTGAAAATGATTAATTATTGACAATAGATTCCATTGTATGTGTAAACATGGCTTTTAATATTCATGAATAAAACTAAAAAAATAATGACATTGATTCAAATGATATAAAATGGATTCCATAAATAAATGATATTTATTAAATATAATATTGATCTCAAGGTCATTATTATTTAAGGAAATATAATCATTGATGATAAAACCAAATTAGTCATCTGGTAAGAGTATGATTTATTAATCAAAATAAAGTTACCTGAAGTTAAAAACTGTGTGTAATATGTTTTAATTTGATTGTAAAAATTGAATTAATTAAATTTCATAACATTTAAAAAAAAATGCTGAATGTATTCAAAGACATTATGAATCATGTTTTTTTAATTAAGGATGATTTATATCATATTGGTATTCATGTAAATTTATTTAATGATGATAATGGTAATATAAATTTATACCAACAATTATATCTCTAGGTAATCACGATTTCAAATTTTCTTAATCAAGTGTTAATGGTTGAAATCTAAAGATCAATGATGTATGGAAAAGGGCATTGATGGATCAGTATATAAGAAAAGATATTAATATTAGATGGAAATTAATACTTCTGAAATTTGATAAATATTTGTAATGATCCTTACCAATGAAAATTTAAAAAACATAATTTATTCAATAATATTTTGTATCAATAAAAAAATCCATTTCAAGGAAAATATTCATGATATAGTGTACATGGACATAAGGAATACATGTATTGGTATAATATTTTTTTCTACGAATAATATAATTCTAATTGAATTAATGGGGATTCACACTCAAAAATATAATGAATACAATAATTGACAACAAAATAATGATGTTAATATGTAGAAGAGTTTTGATAGACATGGGTGTACTTACACAATATATAATGAAAAATAGAATAAATCCAATGATAATATTATAATTCGAAAAAATAAGATAAAAAAAATTTACTTCCAACTCTAAAATTATATAAGTAATTATGAACATGTAATTGTAGTTTACTTTTCTTAAATAAGTTCAAACCGAGAACAACATAAAATTTTTCATAGAGGATACTTGTAACCTATGATAAAAAATTAAAAATCTTTTAATGATGGATATTTTTTTACATGAATTAATTTTAATTGGATGAATATAAAATGAGGAAGAGCCCAAGTTTATGATAATTGGTTCACAAGAATGTATATTATATTTATTTATGGGTTTGGATTTAGTTAATTTATTATAAATATATTCTATGAAAATGATAAATAAATGAAATTTCAATGATTTTAATATATAATTAAAAATATTAAATTTTACATTGTCGTCTAGATGAGAAAATGAACAATTGACAATAATTTAAAAATTCAAGATGAAGAGAAATATTTTATTTTGAATATGAATGTATTTAATGATAAATGAAATATAAAACATAATGATAGAGGAAAATATTATATAAAGTAAATATATATAATTAATATTTGAGAATACCTATATAGATCAAATGTGATAAGTCCACCTATTTTGAATTTTGGTACATAAGGTAGATAGAGATAAAATTTCATAATTAACGGGGATCAACACAAGATGGATACATGAACACATACATATATATTTGTATGCAACGATGATTCTATGATTAAAAAATTGTGATGAGTACTTAATAAAAGATATTATATAGATAAAATCACATGTTAGAAAAAAATTGTAATTATATTGAACAATTTTGAGGGAAAAATATATTTTTTCAAGAAGATTGAATCTAAAAAATGTTCTGAATACACAAAATTTTAATTTTATGAATATCAAGTGAATCATACAATATTGTATCAATATAACTCTTTTTAAAAATCATAAAAAAATTGAATATAAAACTGAAAAAATAAAAAATCCTTTCTATGGGAATAATGTTGTTATAAATTAATATTTTTCAACGTTTTTGGTTGAAATTTCATTAAAAATGTGGAATATTTTTAAAATAGATTTTTATATCAATAAAATTTATTTCAAAAACAATATAAAATGAGGTTTTAAAAAATAGACATGATTTTTTTTGGGTTTTATAATAAATTACACAATTAAACAAAATAGATGTAATTTGGGATTTTTTTTAAATAGAATATGGGGTTTATTTATTAGATACTAATTGAAATATGATCATAAATATATAATAATAATATTATGAAGAATATGGAAAGTCCATGTGTTTTTGAAATTAAAATTAATCTGAAAGTACATCATCCTAGTCTAATGGTAAAATTATAGAGTCTATTTGAGAATAAAAAATGAGTAGGCTAAAATCTAGATTAGTGTTGTAATTTTGAATGAATTAGAATCCCATTCTAAGAACTTATGAGACGATTAAGATGATAAGGTTCTTATTTATGATTTAATTATGTTACTGTCACTAATATAGTTTATGGATTAATAGTGATATGAAAAATATGGTAGTTCTTACTCAATGATTATTTCATAGATCTATAATCCTACAATGATTGATGGTAGTTATACCCTTCCATTACCTATCATAATGAGGATGTTTTCCTTAGTCATCCCATTCACATATTCCACCCCTAGTGTTAATTATTTATTGTATCTTGACAACGGTGTTACATGATTATTATTTTCATTTCAATAGTCCTTAGAATATTTTTTATGGTGTTTTATATTGCTCAATTTTTAATTATACTTTCGATTTAATATTGTTTCTAATGATTGGTGGCCCTAATTTTGGTGCATTGAGTACTTGACTAGGGATTATTCTGACATTATTTGGTGTCAACAACAATAATTGAATCACCCTGAGACATTATAATATATATATATATATATATATTTATAACTAAATTCAAAATATTCAATATATTTCATTACACACAATTCTGAGTTTATCACTCATTACATGAAAAACTATGTTTATACTTCACTACACAAAACACCCAGTTCTTCATTGAAATAACATATCATTATGTTTAAATAATATGAAACAAAATAATAATAATATTATTTATTAAATGTGTTATAACCTAGAAATTTATTTGGAGGGTATAAATAGTACTAACTAAATTATTAAAAATATTTTTATTTATTTATTAGTAATAAAATAAGAATCATTTATAATAAAAAATATGATTTCAAAAACACTAAATTTTTCAAAAACACATCTTAGTCATGCGTCAAAAACATAATATAAAACTAATATTTACCTATTTTTTAAAATTTAATTGAAAAATAAATACCATTTTCTTAATATAAATAATAAATTATCCTAGGGAATGTTCTTTTAGATTTTATGAGAAGTTTCATTTTTTATTAATAGTGAAAAATACCAAATTTTAATTGAAATCTACCATTATTTTAAATTATTTATAATGATATTTTATTAAATGGTTTTATAGTAAAATTTAATTTTTTATATATCTATTAATCTAATTTATTTCCTTTTAATGATCTTCATATTGAATTTTGAAATAAATTTTTTTTATTTTTTTTATCATTTTTTACTTTAAAACCATGCTTTCTCATAATTTCTATGATGATAATTTTATATGACAGTTCTCCAAATCTATGAATTGAAATTGGAAATTTTTATTCCAAAATTAGAATAATTATAATTTATAAGATCTTATAATTTCAGCATCATTTTCAATGAAAATGAATAGTAAATGTACAAAAAAATTAATTGTAATGGTCTTGAAAAATTATGGGTTTACTGGGGGTTAAAATAAAATTTATGGGTAAAAATGAACTATAAAATTTTATAAAAACTATTTTCCTTCTATATTTTATCCATTAAACATAGAGTGTTTTTAATTTTCTATTTTGGACCATTATTATATTTTAAGAACATGGTAGAAATAAATTATTTTATAAAATACCAATTGTGTCATCTCTTCCACTTTTAAAAGTCCAACCCATATACTCTCTTATTGAAAACATAAAAGCTATTTTAATATTCCATTTCAAGGAATATTCTATTCAAAATTTCTCACTATTCATTATGTGGAACTAATTTTGGGATTAAATCCATCCCTGGATGACCACATTAGGATACCAATGTAGGATACACAAAGAAGAGGTAACATTCGTCAACAAGTGTTTTTTATTTATATTTTCCACCTCCTTAAATTATATATATACCATTATTATAGAATATACGGAGTATTATATGTATAATAAGATTATTTTATGTTAATTTAATAAGATAAATCATTTTCCTATTTAATTTAATGGCATAGGAAATGATCCTTCATGTTTATAGCATACTATCATCTCATAAAACAATTTCGTTCACTTTTCTATTACCACCACACATAGTTGTGTATAATAATCTATATAGAGTTTATATATTGTATATATAACATGATCATAACTCTATATTCATTATATAGTATATACCTTTTTAATTTCGATTATAAATGGGATAGAATAACATTGGTCGTGTGTGTGGTGGACTCCCTCCTCGCAAGGCGATGTGATTCATTTTTCTATAGTGCATTACATGGAAGGTAATAAGATTGATGATAATGTATATATGTGAAATTTATTTAATTTTATAATATTTATTAATTATTATTTATTATGTAAATATAATATATCCTTTTATTTCTTACCTTATTACTCACTGAAAAAATGAAAGTGTCATTCATGGAGGTGTGGACTACTGCATCTTGGAAGCTATGTGATTTATTTTTTCATAAACCCATCAAAATATTGTAAAAAATCAGTATATGTTTTTCAATAATATGAAAAATTAATTATATTATGATCATTTTATAAAGATAATATTTTACATACATTATTTCTATAATGATCACTGATAAATGGATATATTACTCCTGCATAAGTACGACCTAATATTTCCATGATCAAAAACCTAGTTCATTTTTTATAACCTTCATTCATGAATGATTTTAATAGTATTATTTATTTACTAATAATATAATTATTTAATGTTTATTAGTCTTTATTTTTTAATATAATTACCTTTTTAACCATATTCAACCTACCAATGTCATTTATGATAAATAAGCCAAATATCGTTGAAATATTTGATGTAATATTAAGTGATTATATAATAGTATATAACATGTTAGTTAGTGAAATTAAACTAATAAAAAACATTAAATTTTTCTTAAAGTAAATAATAAAAATATTATTATTATTATTTCAGATATAGACACCCATGACAATTCATAATCAAGGTAAGATACATCACCTCAATTTCATTTCGTTGAGGAATATTTTGATGTAATGAATCTATATTCTTTCATGTTTTGTACTTACATCCATGTTGAACATTTAGAGCCTCTATTTATCTATTCTCATGTTATATAATTTAATTATATTATTATTTTATGAGGCTTATGATTCAATTATTAATAAAGTAATAACAATCTCTTATTCTAAATAAATAATTTTTTAATATTTTCCTAAAAATTATCATTAAATTTATATAATGTTTTTTAAAATTATGTTTGAATTGTTTTAATTTTGAAATTATGTATTTATAATGTTCATTTTATGTTTATTTTACATTATTTCAATGTTTTTTGAATGTAATATTTTTAGGTTTAGTGAATGATCTATTTTGAAAAATGACAAATGTAATATTCCATTTTTACAGTATATAGAGGCCATGGGTTCTATTACTACATGTACATTTATTTTATTCCTATATTCCATTGAAATAATAAATTCTTTTTAAATTAAAAACAATCTTCTCTATTTCGTATTTATTTTTATTGAAAATCGGGATTCAAATGAAAATGTGTTTCCCTATTTAAAATGAGTGTTTAATGTAAAATGGTATTTTATGTGGATGTGTTTTTAAATGGGTTTTAGATATTTTTTCAAAGGTATTAATTATATAATTTTTTTATCCATGATATGGTACATGATTTTAACATGAAATGTGTTAGCTTGATACATCTTATACAAAGGGTTGATTCACATTATATCTCATGAGTGTGACTAATTTATATTATACGAATGGTTGGGCCCCATTATAGAGAATGAAAAACTAGTGATCTTAATGTATCTTATATGAATATTGAGTCCCATTATAGATATCTAATTCATTGGATAATTAGTATAGTAGAAGTCTCCCATATGGTTATTCAAATTAAAAGGGTTTTGAAATTGTTTAATGAATATTATTCTCTAACTCACAAAAAATGGTTTTAATTTATTATTATGTGTTTTAAAGGGAATATTTTAAAAAATAGTGACTGTGTTTTTTAATGTGAAAATCATTTACTTCATACACTCAAATAAAAGTGAATTTAAATTTAAACATTATATGAGTTTTCATGTTTTTCATTAGAATAATGGTTTTCATTATTTTTAAATCCCTTTGTAGAGTTTTTTTTATAATCCAACAGTTCAAGATGTTTTCATATAATTTTTAAATGGGTAAGGAAAAGAAATAATTCTTGTTGAAAGTAGTAGATATTTTCTATGGAATGAAAAAATTATTTATCTTAGAATAATTATAATATCGAATATGTAGATACTAAATAAAACTATTTTACTCTTATTCCATCATTTTTTATGTATGATTTATGACATGATTCACTAAAATTAAAAACATAAAAATATCATAAAATATTAGATATTATATTATTGACTTAAAATTAATAGCTATGTAATGTTTAATTATTGGTCCAAGTAGTTTTTATTGAAGTATGGTTTTGAAAACAATACAGGATAATACAATGTTAATATAATTTTGTTTGATATTTTTTCATTATGTTTAACATAAAATCATATAGTATTTTATGATTAAAATGTTCTTTCATCTAATCAATGTATGATCCATATTATTTTAATCCTAACAACCATGAATTATTTAGTGGAAAGGTCTTAATTGTAAATTATCCATTCATATCAGCATTCCGAGTTGGTTGGAATTGTAATATATTTGTTTCATGCAAATATGAATTAGATTATATATGGTATAAAATGTGGTGGTACATAACCTATAGAGGAACATGTTCTCCCATGAAGGAAAATTTCTATTGTGGAACATATTAAGAGGAAAAATCCATCATAAATCAATGGATCATATGAACTTCTAGCCACTAATGGATTGTTAAATTATCTGGAAATTATATTTATAGTCATGAGATGTTTATAATGTGCAAAATAACTTCTTAAATTTATCATTATCAAGTTGATGTTGTTTGATAATTGTATTTGGTTAAGAATACATGTGAGAAATATGATCTTGATGACATGGAATGGGGAAAATTTAAGAACCTTTTTCATGATAAATATTTCCCAATGGTTAATCGACATATGATGGAGGACAATATCATGTAATTGAGGATAAATGACGATGATTTTATGTAAAAATTAAAAATAAATTACATGGTTTTGTTATTACATACATTATTTTGTGTATTTCAATGATATTTAAATTAATTGATTTTAATCTAAAATAAAACCATTCTTTTTACAATCTTTATTTTTATGATTTTTTAAATCTTATGAGAAAGGATTTAATTATGCTAAGAATTTTGATATAAAGTTTTCCAACACTTATGTGGAATGACATGAAAGGTGTAATAAATGGTCAAATTAGAATAAAATATAGAATAAATCAACTTATAATTATATAATAAATCCGTAAATATTTTCTATTGGTTGTAAAATACATTTTCGATAATATATATCGTAATCTAGAAAATGTTACCAATGGGGTACATTTGGTCACAAGTTTCGTGGATGAAATAATAATAGTCCTAACATTTTAATAGATAGATAACATATATGCAGTTAATATTCATATATTTTAGCTATATTGTGTTGGGACATTATGATATCGTTTGTCTGATGATTCTTACGTTGGGTGGAAATCATCATGATCTGCAGTAAAAGGGGTGGAAAATCATTTTTTACATTACAGTTTATGTTAAGAAATCATGTGATTTGATGAAATCTCTAGAGGACTCGACATTATTCAAATCTTAATCATAACCTCATAGAATTTAGAACCCATATTTTGACATTATATGTCGTGGAAGTACTTTTAAAGTAATTTATTTTGAGAATTTATATGTATCTAAAATATATTTTTGAATGGAAAAATCATTCGAGGAATAACATCATTACCTGTTATAAGAATATGTTTAAAGTAATTTATAACCTTTAGGGGTAACATAATCACTAAAGACATTTTATTAATATTCAACTAATATTATTAGAACAAGTGAAAAAATATTTCTTTTAAAAGCGATGTAAAATTTTTATTAAATGATTACATTTATTTATAGGATGTACAAAAATTTTATGTATATTTATATAAATTTAATTAACATAGTTTCGAAAAAGGACATTCTATATGTTCAGTGAAAACCCATCACATATGGAATGGCCACATCAATTCATCCTATTATCAAAGAAATATTATGGTTTAGCATCTACCACTGGCGTACATGATGTCATACATAATATGACATTATTTTTAGTAAAACAATTTGAAAAATAAGTATTTATGATGAACTAGTGGAGTTAAATTTGTGTTTTAGAGATTTAATTATTATATTACATTACATTTGTTAGCCATATTAATTTTTTAAAATGGTTAGGGAGAGACGAATGGAATTTTCACTCTTCAATGGATATTAAAATTCTTCATTAGTGAATTTTAGTGCTTTGGGAAAAAAATAATTTTTCGAGCAAAGGATGAATTGGAAATTCATCAAATCGTAAAAAGGGGAAATGTTTCTTATGATATTGATTCATGTCTTGTAATTATATTTCGTTATATTTGATAGTAAAAAAAATAATTCCCCAACTTTTGGAAAATGATCTTGAAATAAAATTTTATCTTTTTACATTCTAATTTAATCAATCAGATAGTCATTTAAATCATCACAAATTTATGGTTTTGATTCTCTTAACATTCCATTGATCATTCACATTATTTTTATAAATGAACAGAATCACTCTATGATTATTTAATCGTTTCCCCTATGTCCAAATTTCCTCTTCTATCAAATGATTTCCTTTTTGGAATCTTAGTTATGTGTTATTTCATATGACCTATATAATTCGGTTTCTCATTTACTTAGTGGTTGTGTTATTAAAAATTATTATGACATGGGTTTATTAAATAATTATACTTAAATATCCATCCTTTGATTACTGAGATAATGTTAAAACATGGATGATGCAATTTATTAATAGGGGTATGCAGTAGCTTGATAATCTACAATATATAATTTTTTCAAATAATAAAATATTTTTAATATATTTCATTTTGTAACACCCCAAGTTTTTATGAATTATTTTTTCAAATAAATTAATAATATTTGATGGATTTCATCGCATGCTACACCACGTTATGATTGTATTATATAAAAAAATAAGTTATTTATTCAGTACCCGTAATGTTGTTTTAATATTGCTGTGTAAATGACAACATATTGGGTCTATGTCACATATGATACCTTGTTTCATTGATAAATTTCTTTACAAGTGAGACTGAGTTTTACCAATCTAAAATATACAATCATTTTTATTTAATGTGATATTTATCTAATAGTTGCTGCCATAGAGGGAATGAATATGACAAAATAAATTATGATGATATACTATTTTCACATGTTTATTAGTTATATATCAATTAGTAATAAAATATTAATCATTTTAAAGAAAAATAAATATATTTTGAAGAACATTCTCTTTTATATGCATTGGGTTAATTGTGTTTAGTAGAAATAGATTAAAATTACTATTTTTACAATTTTAGGAAATAAATTTTAAAAAATAAAATTCAATTAGAAATTGAGATATCATAATTTTTGACGGTTTAATTTTGGTATTTTTCTCAGAAGTTTAATTTTTTTTATGAATAGTGAAAAAATAATAACTTTTAATTGAAATATTCCATTTCATTTAAATTATTAATAATGTAAAATTATTTTTTTAATTAAAATTTAAATTATAATAAGTATAATTGAATATCTAAATTTAAAATTTATTTCATTGGAATCAATTTCATTTTCATATATAATAAAAAAACATTGTGAACTTTTAACGATTTATTTCTTAAAACACTCGCTTTCACCTTAAGATTAATGGAATAATTTTAAATTAATTTCATCCAATTAAGTGAATTGAATTTGGAAAAATGGATTCCATATTTTTGAATATGAATGAATTATAATTTATTATAATTAAATATTTATTTTTTAACAATGTGACTAATTAAAAAAATTAAAATTAACTACATCGATTATGGTAAAACAAGATTACTTAGTGGTCAAAAATAACAATTATGTTGTTAAAATAAACCAAAACACATAAAGAATAACTTATATGGATATATTTATACAATTATCAAATTATTACATAATCTATATATTTTTGGAAACTATTCCTTGATAGTGACCAATATAATAAGTTACAAAAATAAAAAATACTAAAAAATGAAACATTCCTCTTTTTTAATTTCTATAAATCATTAAAATGGAAAAACTAAAAAGAATCATTTCGAAGAATAATTTTCAAAGAAAATGGTGTTTTTTATCATTTGAGTTTATTTAAATTTTTTATTGGTAATACAAATACATTAAATTCTAAAGAAATTTCAATGCAAGAATTATTTAGTTAATAATTAAATAAATAAAATCATACTAAAAATATTTGGTGTGAGGTAATTTGAATTAATTAATTTTAAAAATATTTTGTATATTAATATAATATTATAAAATGGTTTGATATAAATATATTTTAATTCATTCATTATCTTTTTATTTTTATAAATTCAGTTAAATAATGTCAATATAAACATTAGTTCTCTATTAAAATAAAGGATATTTTCATAATTAATTTTAAATTAATAACATTCCGATATTAAATAAAAAGATAATATAATATTAATAAATATAAAATATGTTCTATTAATCATCCAATTTTTATATTATAATTATTATATTGATAGGTAAATAGTAAAAAACATTGACAAAGTGGTTCGGGTTAAAGAGGATTTTTTGGGCCTTACCGGTGCTTGTGTTGAAATAAATTTCTAAAAAAATTGTATTTATGTTTTATAAATTAAATATCATATTTTTAATCTATTGGAATAAATTATTAAATAAATATCACTTCAATTATTTTTTAAATAACAACATACATTGGTTAAAAAGCTTATTACCATAAGGAAAAAATTGAAAATCAGAAAACATAAGAGTTTAAAAACAAACTGATAAATTCATATTTAGGAGTTTTTTGGAGGTTTTTCTCGACCATATAATCCCTTAAATAATTAAATTATTATTTATTGGGTATCTTGATGAAATATTGAGAACTAAATAGTAAATACATTTGAGTATTTATAAGAAGGAAACTCTTCCTCAACTATAAAAGGGTGTTAACTCTCTGATATTTTTCACACCACACTAGCTTTTTTGTTTGAAATAAATCCAAAATCACATATAAAATTCCCTATTCTCATCATAGATTCATCATATTGGTTATAAATGAATCCAAAGAATTCATTTTATGTAAACAGAAATGACATTCCCCACAAATTGTTAATGTTCATCAGCAAACATTTTTTATTATTTATTCCAAAAAACCATTCAATTATTTTTAGATCATTATTTTATAATTATATTAGTGTCATAAACATACTGAGATTTCATTATGTTAATTTTAATACCTAAAAGATCACAAAATTATATCAAATGGGTTATTAAATTTGCATTCTTTTTTATGAGAGACTACCATCGTGCGAACCAATATCATTTGTTTTTCCATTACCATCATTAAAGGATGTGAATAATGATAGATTTACTACTTATATTATATATATATTTATATATATATGATATTTATGATTTATTTATTCTTATATAATTATTATCTAACCCATACCACAATGATTTCTATTTTTTGGGACTATAATAAAGTTTTTCATGTGTACAGAGGACTACCAGCTCGAAAAGTGATGTGATTTGTTCATGCTATAAATGGAATGTATTAAGTATGGTTTTAATAAAAATTAGGGATATATATGAATTTAATATGATTATATATATTTAATTTTTCATATAATTTTATTTATTTAAATTGAATAAGAAAATTGAATCAACGTTCAAGCGTACGTATGACCTACCATCTCCATATATGGTGTATTCCATTTCCTATATCAATCCATTATATATTATTAAAAATACCTATATACTGAAAATATATATGATATTTATATAATTTTCTTAATTATAGAGATGATTGAATCTTCATCCATGTAAGATTACCATGAATAAAAAATCCAAACCTGTATGAAAAAGAAAGCTGTTATTACATGAACTATAACATTGACATGGAATTATTAATAAAAGAATAAAATAATGTCAAATGTAAATCCTATATAGTATTATATAATAATATTTATTATTATTATATATATAAAAAACATAAATTTATTATTCTTGTGGTCTAAATGAGTATGAAATTACTTAAGGAATGGTATTTTGACCTCTCTTTTTTACTTTTGTGTGGCACATGATATATTAAACACCTTTTTCTTTATGTGGATTATATTAACCCCATGAATGTATTTTATGATAATTATAAAAAATATTATTTTTATTTGGATATCTATTGGATGACCAATAATTAATGTGGTTTACTATTCAGAAGTTAACAAATCGGTAAAATATTTTTGTCTCAATCGTGCTTATTTGAGATGTATGTTATGATATTAAACCATATTCATTAATTATGTTTATATAAATCCCATTTGAAATTTAGTATTAACTAATTAATATATTTTTTTATATTTTATCTTCCATTTTATGTCATTCTGGTATGGTGATTATGATTCAGTGTTACCAAATTCGTAAATATGTATGTTACAATATAATCTTTTGACAATATTATTTTATGATTATGTATCAAATGTAAAATATCATTATCTACCTCTAAATAATTAAAATTATTTATTTCTTCTTTAATATATTCATTATTTCTTAATTTTATGGTATCATTTATCAAATATTATAGACATGAGTTAGTTTAAAAACCGTTTTTATGAAAATATGACATTATTTCTCACATCAGTCAGAAATTTATTTTCATTAAAAAATTGGTTTCTAAAAAAGTTTTAAAAAGTGTTTCAAATGATTTTAAAATCAAATGTTATCATATTAAAATGTTACTTTAATAGAAACTTAGTTTAATTTTTTTTATGTTTTAAAAAATATTTTAATTTATTTTCAAATCAACCTCCATAAATTTCATAGTTTATTTTCAAAGAAAATGAGTATGAAAGAATATAATGATTTTAAATGAGATTTAAATTATTTTAAAATTTTATTTTATATTATTAAAATTTTATTTTCAAATAGAAGGACATTAAAATGTTTTTATGTTTAAAAATTATTTTAAATGGTTTTAAATAATTGTTCATATGTTTGTAATTTTATTTTAAAATTAAATGGTTATTAAATATTGTGCGTTTAAAATATCAATTTTCAAATGGGAATTTTAATTATCTAAAATTTACTTTTTAATTAATTTTAAACAATTTTTTATAACTTTCAATTATTATTTTCATGGAAATTTATTTTGAGTGTGTTTATTGAAAGTGATTTTCATGGAATGACTTTTATCATCTGAAAATTTCCAAAGTGATCTTTTAAAATCCTTCTCCATCTAAGATGAAATATTTTGATATGGTTTATTCTTTATTGGGGATGTGACCCAAAAAATCCATTATTATGGTTTATTTAAATGGGTTATGTTTATGAAACCCATTTATTTTTTATGGGTTGTACGATGATAATATTCTTATGAAACCCATGTCATTTTCATTGTTGATGATGTGAAGAAATTATTATGAAACTTATATCTTTTTCAAAGGTTATGATTTGATGAAATGTTAATGATACTAATTTCATTTCATGGGTTATTATTGATGATTTTTATGATTTTTTGGATCCCACATATGTGAATTCATAATGTCATGTGTGGGACCTATATCACCCTCCAATACTAATAGGCAATGATTCATATCTCATGTGATAGACTGGTCTAGAATAAGGAGTGAAATAGGTTTAGTAATATAATGATTGAATGGGAAGTGAAACAGGTGTAATATTAAATGAATGGAAATGGACATTAACAAAATTCTATATTAAAGAGCTGGAATGGGGTGTTATACAAGTTCAGTAAAATAATTTTTCCACTATGATGATCTTGGAGGTTATTCATTAATAAGAAGGAATATATTTTAGATGATTATATGTATACAAAAATTCTATGTCTTATAATATTATTATTCCACCACAAAAACTACTCTCTAATTTCATTATGAATATTGTCTTATAAATAATGATATTTATTCAAGGACTCATTATTATAAAAACATTATATACATGGTATGATAAGAAAATGTGTTGATCATGATCTCATACCCTTATGTTCTTATTATTATTACATATCTCCTTTATTTACCATTATATATCATTCTAGTCCAACCATTCTTATGTTTCCTTTCCCCTCATATGATTATTTTTTAAGTATGAGTTCTAATTTGGAAGATCATTGTAGAAAAAATTGATAATTATTAACTAGATTAGATGTTTTCATTCTATTATTCCAAAGGAACAAAACTATTAAGGTTCTTGGGAATGTGTTTATGTAATCTAATAAGTAATAATCAAAATAATATATCCATGTACAAGATTTTGGGGTCTCAATAGTTTTTATTAAAGGAATTTTTTAGTAAAACATTGGAACCTAGGATGATAAAAAATTATTGAGGTCAATGGTGATATTTATAATGATATATCTAGGGATGTTTCTAAGGATACATCATAAGCACAGACAATTATTATAAAATGTCCTAGAAATTGGTAATGAAATGAGGGAGTGGTTTTAATGAAAGTACACCCATATTTTTATACTACAAGTGAATGTTTCTACAGAATATAGTTACACATGGTTAATAACACCAAAAAATCATATTGATATTGAATCACATGAGAATTGGTACATGTCAATGAGCCTTGTTTCACACCTGTTTTGACACACTAGGGGGATATTATTTGTAAATTATGAAACTCATTATGAAAATTCTTGATATATTTCATTAGATTATTAATTTTAATGACCAAGGATATACCTCATGTGTCATCAATTATGACGATGTTTTCATGATTTATATATCATAAATGATATTTTTTTTATGATTATGATAATTTCCTCAATGATAATTATTTCTGACACTATAGTGATTTTGATTCTGTCTATAGTAATTACCCAAATGAACTGGATTAAAATTGAATTTGATGGATTATTTTATGAAGAGAATCCATGTGGGATTATAAATAGGGTAATTCTTGTTTTTAATATGTCTAATAATTTTTCATAGAACACTATTAACAATGTGTAGCTTTCTCAAATCATAGACTCCACAAAGAAGATATGGAAAGAGTCCACTGCGAGTTTGGGAAGTAGAGACCATGGAGGAAAGAAGATAATGTTTAATATGTGTCAAGAATGTTGGACTAAACACCCCAGTGGACATCTTTGAGGAACATAAAGATGTTTTGACTTTCGAAAAGAGGACACAAATAATATAACTGAAAAGGAAAAAAATAATAGTTTAGTTAACACAATGAATGTTAATATTGACATCCATACGGTATTATCAATGGTTTAATTGATTATATTTGAAAATAATTGGAATTATGAAAATCAATGCTCACAGGGGAAATCTTTTAAAATAATATAAGCATGGTGGTACAACTAATAGTTATATTTATAATGATGAAGATACTACAAATGACCTATTCGAGGAATGATGTTTTAAGGATTAAGATAGAAAATATCCCTTAATTTTTTGAGTTGTACATGTGATGAATGATGTTTCTATGTATTGGAATTCAAATATTATGTTACATGAATAATAAAATATAGAAGAATTTTTTATTATATTTATTTGATTAAGTATTTGAATGAATAAGTTGAATTGTGCTGATGGAAGGGAAAAGTGATTAAATGGTATGATGATATTTAGATTATGGGAAGATAACTCGTATATTGTTCTAGGGGATGTTTAATTGATGTTGAACATGGATAAATATATGATTGATACAGATAAAGGAAATTGAATAGTAATGAAGACCACAAAATTAATAATGGGTTTGTCAAAAAGTGAATTACTCTATCAGTAATTACATTTATTGAAATTTTTTATTTATGGAGTATATCCAATAATTTATATTCTACATAAGATATAATGAAGCTTGTATGTTTTCATCAAGGATTTATGGTAATTTAAGATATTACAATTTTTCAACTGAATATGTGATAAATATTGTAACATATTTGGAATGTGAAAATCAAGAGCTTCATTATGATATATATTGGATCTATATTGAGAAGATTTTATGGAATTTAATGAACTAATTTATAATTTTTTTGATTATCATCATTCAAAAATGTTTAAAGGATAACCATTTTTGAAGATTATTATGTTTAAATTTTAATAACATATTATTTATTACTGATTCCAAATATATAATATATATGAATATAGGATAACATGTGATAACCGAATTTTGGTGATGGTAAATAATTATCGACGAAATGAATTATCATTCTATTTTTGAAAATTATGATCAATTAGTACATCAAAAAAATTTCCCCTATGTTTATTAGCGTTAGAGATGAAGTGATAATTGATTAATGAACAACTAATATATGGGATTGTTACTATGAAATTGAATGAAAAAATAATTATATCTTATTGTGAAAATTTTTCAATGGTTGTAAAAGATTCTTGACAAAAAATCTCAACCTGTTATCATCATTTTTTATTATATCATTGATATTTTTCAAACAACATTACTTTATGAATTCATGATCATTATATTACTCCTAAACATGATCCATATCGGTCTATATAAGTATATTGGCTTTTGTTTTCTCATTTATATCCAAATTTTCACTTCCCAAAAATGGTTCCCTTATATGGAAACCTAGTTATGATTTGAATTGGGTTATATTATAGTTTTTAACTTTCATATTTCAAAGGAAACATTAAAATTAATTTTTTCGATGATGGTTTATATGAAAAAAAACATTAATGTATTGAATGTTTGATTACCCAAGTAAATTTTATTGGAAATATTATTCATAAGGGCGTTTAATTTGACAACATGATTTTTAGTGAATTATATTTTTGAAAATTTTAAAATATTTAATTTCTAGAGTTGCATGATATAACAATTTAATCTTTCTTTATACGCAACACAAAATTAATATTGACCTACCCAAAACACTGAGTTTAGAGTGTGGTACACGAAAGACTCTATTTTTCTTGGGTTACAACTAATACTACGTTTCATCTATAGATTTTCTTATATAAGAGACAATTTTTTAACGATCTATAATATAATATTATTAATATTATTTAATATGATATATATCACATAGTCATTGGAATGGAGGGAATGAATATGATTGACTAAAGTTTGAATAAATATATTTCAAATTTTTTTTATTTCTCTATCAATTATAAATAAAACAAGAATTATATAAAATATAAAGAATTGTTTTTTGAAGAATAATAAAATTTATTAATGTTTCGTTAATCATTCTGGGATCACATAGTTTAAAATTAATTATTATGTGTTTCATAAAATTTATTTGATAAGGTAATGTTTTTTAATAATATGAATATGAAAATTATTTTATGTTGAATTTTTTCTAATTTTCTAAGATGTTTTATTTTTAATGAATACAAAAAAAATATTGACTTTTAATTAAAATATTCATTTACATTTAATTAATTTAATGTAGTAAATTTTATTTCAATATATTTTTAAATATAACTTGTGAATATATATATATATATTATTCCAATGTAGGTCTTTGGAATAAATTTTGTGTTGAAATTTAATTTAATATCACAGTATTCAATCCATCATTTTTATCTTTTAAATCAATGATACCTCATCATTACTACATGATTAATTTTAAATTAATTTCTACCTCTTATGTGAATTTAATTTAGAAAAATTGATTCCATATTTGGAATCAGAATAATTTATATTATCTGATAAATTCAACTTAATATTTTTACAAATGTGATTACTTAATGAAATGGAAAAATAATTACAGTGATGAATGTAAAAAATAAGGTTAAATACTGATTCAAGAATGAATATATGGAATTTAAATAATCCAATACTTCTAAAAACCCTTTTAGTGGACATATTCTGACTATTGTAACCTTAGCCTCAAATTTTATTGTTTTTTGTGACACTTTTAAATTAAATTATCCTATATAGAAAGTTATATATTGAAAAATACAATAAAATGATCCTTTTTTATTTTTCATTTCAAAAAATCATTGTAATAAGGGACAAACTACATAGGTTTAGTTAACAATTTTACCCTGGAATATAAAAGTGTGATTTTTATAAGGATAATTTAATTTAAAATTTTATAAATTATATAATTAAAATAAATTGATATTATATGACTACACATGAATTATGTACCTAATAATTAAATAAATTAAATGATACTAAAAACCATAAAATTGAAGCAAATTGAAGTAATTATTTTTTTACATTATTTCTTACGTGAATATACACTTCTAAAAAGGTTGAAAAATAATATATTTGAATTACATCATTGTGTTTTTTAAATTCTGTTAAATGAACAATGACTAAATTAATATTAATAATATTTTATAATAAATGATATTATATTAATTTATTTAAATTTTAAACAAAAACTATCATCTATCAAGTGAATGTAAATTTGTAACAAATATAAAATATTTTAAATCCAAAGGAAAATTTTTCTATTATAATGAATATATTTAACTCAAAATAGTAAAATACATTGTTGAGTTGTTAGTGTTAATGTATTATTTTTTTGTGCGTTACATATGCATGTGTTAAAATTTATTTACAACACACATATAATTTTTATTATATTAATAATATATATCTTTTAGAAAATATTTTGATAAATGATCTAACATGGTTCACTTTAATATAGTATTAATTGTTAAAATGTTTTATGTTTGAAAACTAATTTCTATAAGGAAAAAAATGGTAAAGTAATAAATATTAATAGTTAAGGAAAAAAATGTTGAAAAAATGTTAATAAATATTTGATGGACTTGTGGATAAAAAATAGAATCCTTATAAACAATTAAATATAATTTATTGGAGTATCCTTAGTTATTATTGACATCCCAATAGTAAATACTTTTGAGTATTTACAAGAATGTCCCTCGTTGCAAATTATAAAAGGGAACCCACTCTCCACCACTTCTCACACCTCTAAAGCCATTTTTGTAAGGAAACTTTTATCAATATAACTTATAATATTCCCTCATATCATCCTATAAGATTAAAATTGGGTAGAAATCCAATTGTTGAAGTCCACTGGAGAAAACAAAAAGAAGATAATCGTAAAACTTGTATTGTTCATCAATGATCATTTTGTTTTATTCCTTCCTCTAACCCCATAAATTATTTCTGTATCACTATTATATAATAAATTAATTATCTCAAATATATATAGATGTTGTTATGTTATGTTTATGACCAAAAAAATCACCCAGTTTCGTCATATAAGTTGCAAAATCATTATTTATGTGCACTGAAGAATACTGCCTCACGAACCGATGTTGTTCTCATTTTTTGTAAAAAAATTAATTATTAGTAATAATGAATGAAAAAATATTTATATATTATATTTATAATATTTATTATGTCTTTAATATTTTTTAATTATTATACAACCCATGAAATTATGATTTAAATTTTATTTGAATGTGATAAAGTCATTCATGTGTTTGTCAGACTTCCACCTCGCGAAGTGATGTGATCCGTTCACATTATACCTTGAATGTATTAAGGATGGGCTTAACTAATTTGTTTTCTTATATGAAATTTATATTATTATTTGATAATTATATATCACATACTTTTATTTTTTTAAATACATCTATAAAATTGAATAGTCTTTTATGCGTATATACACCCTATTGTCTCCATGAATAATGTATTCCATTTCCTATATCTATATTTTATTGATTACTATAAATAAATATATAAATAATATAAAACATATTTATATCACTGTTATTAATATGGAGATGAGAAAATCATGTTGTAACTTAGATGATCAAGAATAACAAGTCTAACCCTGTATATAAAAAACAAAGTGGTTGTTACCTGAAAATATTAATAACATGGAATTGTTAATAAATATAATAATATAAAGTCATAATTAAATGACATATAGTAATATATATATATACATGTGAATATTATTCAATTATATTTTTATAAAAATAAATAATTTTTATAGAGGAGGATTGAATGAGTACGATGTGTGTCATTACATATGTTAATGAATTTCCACTATACATTTTAGTTTTGTGAAACACTTGGTATATTCAATAACTCATTCTTCAATATGGTGTATTTTTATCACATGAATATATTTTATTATGATTATACTAAATTTTATTTGTATTTTAATATAAATTTTTTATATCTTTTTCATGGGTATAAGATCCCAGATCCTCATATGTGGTAAAAAAATATTTTGTTTGGGATTTAACACATTTTCTTTCAATGAATGTGAGTGACGTTTGAGAACATAAGAAGATGGGGGGTATCCATAGAAAGATCATATATTCAATCCAATATTGTTGGTAAACTATGTAAGGATTCACAATTAGTAGAAACCCTGTGGGATTTCCATACCATTTGAGTAATTGTGTGAGTGACGTGTAGAGGGTTGAAGGAGGCCACACAGTTTGAAGAAACTATGCATACAGGTATGAACACCCATGTGAGAGTTATTAAAGGTTTTAGAGGAGATTTTGTCCATGGTTTAAACAATTTTAGTCAAAAATATTTCATGAAAGCATGCAAGGAGCACCCTAATATAGTGAACGGTACATGGTTGGTTCCCTGTTTGGCCAAACGTGTAGCCAAACCATGCGACCCAGTACAAAATTTCAAAAATTTCTATTTTTAATTAATTGTTCATAACATTAAACCTTTTTACCCCTATATTTTCAGAAGAAAATGGTCTCTCCATCCCTAATGAGATATCCTTGGATTCCTTGATCTATTTTCTTACAAAACATCTCGATATGACACCTAATTAATGAACTGATTTCCTCATTGGATCTTGGTTATTTAGTACTTCAATAAAAATGTGTCATTATTTATTTTTATTTGTATATAAGGAGTTATTTAAATAGAATATAATATTCCATATTTTATTCATTATTATAAATTCATTATTTTTCTTGTAATTTCAACTGAATCAAATCATGATACTAGATGAGTTTTGTACTACAGACCTATGATATGTAGTCTATACCTTTCTGTTATTATTGTTGTATATATAATATTATTTTACATTGGGTCACATGATGTAAATTTGGTCATCAGAATTGAAATAAATTTAATGATTGAATTAAATAAATTGGAACCAGTCGGGGATTCTCACTATTTCCATTGAGATTTTTGGAGGGTGTTTCCTGAGGATTGGCAACCCATGGTGTGTTCCCTGGTATCTTCCTTTTGTTATCACACTTGTGGGATGTCTGTGTCATTTCGTTGTTATAGGAATACCTTCTTAACTAAATGATAATTTAATTATGATTTTAGAAGATGTATCTTCCTCTTTTTTTCTATGTGTTGAAATTATGTGAATTTATTAATTGAATAATTATATTATCTAGAAATTATGGAGAATATTTGGATGAAATCATGGAATGTGATAAAATTTGAATTATGAATTTTTAATTTATGAATTTAATATTTTAGAGGATTCCATGGTTTGGATTACATGAACCCTGATTCCATAGGACACCTTTGAATTTTCTACTCCATGGTTCATGATTATAGTAGTCAATACTTTGGACATGTTTACTCCATGGATCTTGATTCGAAAGGAATCAAAGGGACTTGCTACCTTTTTGATATAGCTCATATGGACTAATGTTGTACTTAGTCTATTGACATGATCTAATGATTCCAAGTAGGTCCTTAGCTATTTTCCATCTTGTTTTTCTTGGGAATCAATGTGGATGCCTTCGTATTTTATAACTTTGATCTATCCCATCCTAGTCTGATCGTTTTAATTACATGATGTAGCGTTTAGGAATATTATTTGATTATATGACATTGATCTGATGGATACTTTACACTATATTATACAACATGGTCTTGTTAGATATTATTATTTAGTTATATGTCAATGTGATTGCGGTTTTTTATGTTTTATATATATCCCATGTATGGGTATCATATTGAATTGATTACATAGTACTATATCACTTGTTTATTTCTATTTATAGGTTACCTTGTTTATGGTAGATTGACTATTTATTATAGGGATTGATGATTGGATGGAAATGACCACACATTAAATTCAATTATTTTATAATTTTGATATATTCAACATAACTTCAATTTATAAATCATAGGCTAGTTTTTTAATAAACATCATTTGGGGTGGAAAACATAGAGTAACCTCTCAAAATATTTAGGACTCCATTTTGGTTTCCAGATATATGTCATGTCTGAAAGTAGGGTCCAATGTAATAACCCAAAATATGATGCATTATTATCCATGCATAAGAGCAGCGGAGAACATGATTAATCTAGGCTCATGATTTAAGTTCGGATAGTCCATTTAAGTCATTTTGGTATTTGGATCCATTTATTTTATGGGATATTTTTATATATATTATTATTTTTGTAGATACATTTCCTGAAAAATATTTTCTTATAAGATACTACATTGGTAATTTTTTATATATTCATTTATAAGAGGCTTATCTTCAATTCATATGATTTACTACTTCATGTATTGATCGTTATGTTTACTACTACTATTCAAACCACAGAAATGAGGGAATATTATACTCATTGACCCACCCTAGGCACTCAATTCTATTTGGAAGCCTTTGGTGTATGGAGAGGAATACATAAGGGCATGTGACCAACTAGGTTGGGAAACCATATAGTGGTTTCTAGGATGGGATGTTACAAAGTGGTATTTGAAAATTTTTCATTTATTTATTTACTATTTTAAAAAAATATAAAATGATTGGAAAGGACCTTTAATATGGTATTGGGCTGCACCTATGTGGAGGTAACCCATGAATAGAGAAAATCCAATTTTCCATGGATCGAAATTAATTGTTTCTAGATTTTTACACAAAAAGTCGATTTGATTACACCTTTGGGTGAGGCACGTGAATTGGGATGTTATTTTTAATATTATTGCGAATTATTTTGAACATTTCCCAAGGAGGTGAGGTTATACATATCATTCATCTTTTTAGGAACATGTTTGTATTCCATGCATTACTCCATTCCATTTAGGTTTGATTTCTTGAATTCATGATATTTTTCAATGTTCCTTCTTTTATATTAATGTTTCATTACAGATTTTTATATAGTTGACTGGGAAAAATAGTTAAATAGTTTAATTCCTTTCATATCATTAGTAGTTTCTTCATTTCTTGACTACAACAGAAAACATATGCAGTCAACTATGGAATATTGAGTCATGAACAATTGATCTTGAGGAATAAATGTGTTTTTATTGGGATTAGTTGGATACCGCACTTTATTTCATTGGTTGTATGGACCCTTATGGATTAGAAGTGGTGAGACACATGGTTCAATGAGTTAAAGAGATTTGGGATATAAATTGTAATTAAAACCAAATGGAAATTTTGAAAACATAGAATTTTTCCTAGACCAAGATTTATATTGGTATATAGGTAGTACCTTTAGAAATGTTTATGATTTTTTTTACTGGGACATGGATTTAGGAGAATGTATACGGTTGTTATCAATTTTTTGGAAGACATAGAACCATACTATATTTTAATTTTCATTTTTTAATTTCTATTTTATATGGGTTTTGATTGGAATTTTAGATACATGCCACATAATAGACTCCAGTCGAATGCGAAGAGGGTAGTGATGACCATTATCTAAAGGTTTTGGGCAATGGGATACATGTAGATCCCCATACAGTTATTGTAATGACACTAGTAGTTATTTTAGAAGTGGGTGGTGAGGAATAATTAATTAATGGTTTAATGCACTATATAATGACTTTTTACGGAGAACACAACCTACATAATCCATGGAAGTGCTGATACATGGTTTCTACCAATAACATATTTCCATGTTATTTGGGGATGACAGACCACATGATGATGATATAAGGTTTGAAATTAACTTTTTAACCTTCTATCATATGTAGAATCATTTATAGTGGAGATTGAAGCATGCAACATATATGATTATGGGTGAAGCTAGTGCTGGTGAGATCTTTTTAACCTGGATAATGTAGTGTGAGATATTTTTGGGATGGATTTCAAATCCATTTTTATGAAATTTTTTGTAGAAAGACACTATGTGTAGTGAATACCATAAAATATTTTGGGTATGTAGTATAGAGTGATGATGGTTATACTATATTTGGGAAAATAGATATCTTAGCCTTTTACACATAACATTATATGATTTTAAGAATACTTAAACATCATATAAAACTACATATAGTAATTTTTAGTGTCTCAGAATGATTATGTACATAATTTGAAACATGAAACCTAAATAAAAAAAATTATCTAAAATTCATAATGTGCTCCTAACTTCCATTTAGACCATATATCATTATTGGATAACCTGGGGAATATATGGGAAAAATGATAAAAAAATTCTAATAAGGTAATAAGTGTAGTAATGAATCATAAAACATGGGTAAGAAGGAATAAAATGATGATATAAAAGGAATGGAACATGAATAAACATAAATAATAATAACATATATACTGTGGGAGTATATAATCATGGAAACATTGAAATTTGGAATCAAAAGATAACATGACATAAACATGAGACTAGGCTAACTACCAAAACTATATCACATGGCTAACAAAGTCCCATAAAAGAATCATGTTCACTCCATATCCTAACATGATGAATCATGAGACTAAAAAGTACCTAATTAATTGGAGTGATATATGGTTACACCCATGATAACATGTTCGTGAATATGTATTCCAAATGAAGAATAAGAAATAAAAAAAATGGTTACCTATAGAATGAAATTGGTATCATAATCATGTCATGGAGCATAAATTTGAGTGTATAATAAAAGTTTCAATTAAATAATTTATTTAAAACATACATAAAAATTCTTAATGGAATTTAGTAATATATTATGATATTTTACATCAATATGAAGTGTAAACATTATAAATGAGCAACTTTAATGTAGTTTAAGGATAAATATTAAATATTCATAAAGAGTAAAAGTATTACTTATCTGTATAAAACTAAAAAATAACTAGGACAATTTTTCAAATAAAATTAATGATATTATAAAAAAATGGTGGATTATAAAAGAATATAGAGTAAATATATAATTTTTGGAAATCTATAAGTACCCCTCATTCAGGCTAGTTCATCAGTATAAATTGAGAAGGGAACTATTTGAAAAAAATCTGCATCCAAGAAGAATGAACTGATCATGATACATGATATTGGAACATATACACAAAATTTAGTAGATATATAAAAATAAAAAAGTGTTACAATATGGTAAAGAGAGAGAAGGTGTAACCTATATAGAAAATGGATTTTTGGAATGAATTCCTTATTTAATGTCTAAAACGGTTCTACATGTTATCATAGTTTGCTGGATAATCATATTAAATCCATTAATTAATTAATTCATAATATTTTACATCGGTATTTTATTTATTATTGTTTTATTAAGATCATATATAGTACTTTTTTATGGCTTATGAGATTCAATTTGATCACCAATGAGCATCAGTTTTCTTGGTTTTGATGATTGGTTTACTTGTATACATGTATGGAAAACCATGTAAAATTATAATGGTTTAATAGAAAATAATTTATATGTTATTAATCAAATATAAATAAAAAATGGATAAATAATTAATTTTTAAATTTTGGGTGAGGATGAATCATTAGATAATATGTTACTTAAAATCTTTTAGATTATTTTGGCGGTTTTTCGATCAATACAAGCTAGTTTTGTTTTATTAATTGATATTAGGTATATAAAATTATTCTAGAACATTATCTAGGATGTTAAACATATATCATAATACTTTTTCGAAAGAAATGATTTATTATAATTATTAATCATGTTTGTGGATATTTAAAACTTCATTGTCCTTGAATGTGATAAATTAACCCATCAGAGATGATGCTTTCATTTTTATTACAAAAGTAGACGAGATGAGAACTGATGATGAATTGTTCCATTAACATGATACAATTTATGTATATATAAGATACTAGTTTTATATTACACTTATAATATATAATGTGAGATGATAATAATAAAATAAAAAATTTGAAAATAAATTAAAATAAAATAAAACAGGATTTTACCTCATGAATTTATCCTCAGTGAGAACCTCCATAGAGAAAGGGGTATGATGTTTTGATATGAACAATGTCTCTTGGAAAAGGGGGAGAGACTTCTGGATTGATTGGATTAAATTTATAAAATCTTAAAAACTTTAAAGGTTTGATGAGAATGGCGGTGAGGGGTGGTATTTATTGGGGAGGAGACGTGTGTTTTCTCATTATTTTTTTCATTAGTTTAATATTTTTCCTTAAGACTATTAATTTATTGATAATTTTGACTAAATATATTAAAAAAATTTAGGATAGTTTGAAATTATTGGATTAAATAAGTCATGGATCATATATGACTCAATAATTCATGCATTCAGCTTTTATCATAAATTACTGTGTTGTAGAAATCACAAAAAATTCATGTAATTTAGAAAAATACAAAAATTTCACACTAACCATTTTTTTTGAAATTTATAATTAAAAAATGAACTCAATTTTATTAAATTTTATTCAATATATTTGAATTTTAAGTTTTTTACTAAAATATTAATTTATTTGAAAAATACTGATTTTGAAATTATAATTAATTTTATAACACATTGAAAAGATAATTAAGATATCAAAAAATATCATATAATCATAGTAAAACAATAAATTAATTTTTGAAAATTTTTTAAATAAATAATTGTATTTAAATCATTAAATTAATTAAAAAATTATAAGTAAAAATTTTTTTCCACACAAATACTAAAAATTAATTTATCATTTCAAAAACATTTATTTTCATTTTCTATGGTATAAATATGTAATATTTACATTTATAGGATGCGTAAAATTTTGATATACATTAATTTTTTTATTCTCATGGTAGGTTTAATATTCATATGGGTCATATTACTATTAGAGAGGACATGTTACTATTAAATTTGTATAAGTTCCTTAACATCTAAGAATACATATTGTTTCATTAATTATTCATTTATAAAGATTGTATTGTGTTGTCTATTAATTTTATTTGATTTATACAATAAAGAGTAATTATATGAAGGGAATTTCCATTCATATAATTATAGGTTGTTACATTTTCCCCCATTATAAAATTTCTTACCAAATATTTTATTTTACAGACTATGGTCAAAATAAGTTAGGGTACCTCTCCCTCATCTCTTCCTTTGGTACTCGTCTTCCCACTAAGTTCATATAGATCTACTGAACTAGATTGACCAGGTGAGTATTCCTATTGAATAGAAAATTATCTCTATGATCCACAATCATCACTGGATGCATCTCATAAGAGAGATCATTCTCCAACATTATAACCTCTGAATTATGTACATGTGAGGGATCAAGTATGTTCTTTCTCAAGTGGGAAACCTGGAATACATATTTTAATTGAGACATTATTGGTGGAAGTTGTAATCAATAGTCCACATCTCTAAAATGATCAAAAATATCAATGGGGACGATGTACCTAATATTGTGCATTCCTTTCATTAAAAATCTCATGATCCACTTCAATTGAAATATGTAGAAAATTACCATGTCTCCAAACTAAAATTCATTATGTCATCGACGATTATATATGTAGCTCTATTGTTGACTTTGGGATCCATTGATGTGATACTGATTGGTTTACACGTTTTACATTATATCTATGATAATTTCAAGTCATAGTCGCTTACATTCAGTGACTTTTTCCTAGCATGCTAGTGTAATTCATCTTTTCCCATAAAGGGATTCATATGGAGCTTTTTGGATGCTTTAGTGAAAACTATGGTTGAATAAAAATACATCCATAGACATATGTTTTTTCCATAGTCCTTAGAAGTCCATAAAATATGATATCAACATGTCTTCTAGTGTATTAGTAGTACATTTATATTGGCCATCAGTTTTCGGATGTTAAAACATACTGAAGTTCAGTTTAGTGTTTAGATAATTTTGGAGTCTTTTCCAGATCAGTGAGTTGAATCTCAGATATCAATTAGATACAATTGATGGTGGTACTCAATAAAACCTTACCACTTATCTAATGTATATCCCCAAACTTTTTTCTAGTAATAATTCTTCCCGAATTTCTATAAATTAAGTTGCCTTTGTGAGACAATCTATAACAACCCATATAGTAGTGTTTCTTCTAGATGCCATAAGATGTTTGGTAAGAAAGTCCATGGTGATGTTTTTTCACTTCCATGATGGCATGAGAATGAATCCATCATCAAATTATAGTTTTTCCTTTCACCCTTTACTTTATAACATACCATGCAATTCACTATATATTTGGTGTTATCCTTATCCATATTTCCCCAAAGTACTTTTCATGGAGATTTTGATAGATCTTTGTGAACCGTAGATGAATAGATAAAGTAGAGATATGTGAATCATTCGAATGGAAATTATTTACATCGGTATTAGATTGTACAAATAATCATGACCCAAATTTCACAACTCCTTAAACATCCATATAGAACTCTAATTATTTCCCATTTACGATGTCTTCCACCTGTTTCAAATTTTCCACATCACTTCATCTAGTATCCTCTATTTTCTCCATAATGGATGTTTGAGAAACCATTTGAGAAAATATTGATGATGTTAAATCTTTAAAAATTCCAATTTCATTCCATTAATGTTCTAATAAGATTTCATCATTCTCAATTGTCAGTATTTATAAAGATGCCGGATAATTTCAATTTAGAGAATTCACAACCATGTTGTATTTACTAGGATGGTATTGGAATGATAAGTAGTAATCCTTGTTGGTATCTAACCATAATAAATTGCACATATCAATGTTATTTTATATGAATATATATTTAAGGCACTTATGATTAGTATATATCTCATTCCTCTCCCAATAGAGGCAATTCTTAAAAGTATTCAACACATAGATCACAGACGCTAACTCCAGATCATAAATGGGATAGTTATGCTCTTGAATTTTCAACTTCCTTGAGGTGAATGCTATCACTTTATCACTATTCCTCAGTAGATAGCTTAATCCCTAATTTTAAGCATCAATAACCAGAAAAAATAGTACCCCATTAATCAGTTTTTATAGAACTAGTGTTGTGATAAGGCTCATTTTTAACTATTTGAAGAAATCTTCACATTCACTATCCTCGACAAACATCACTCCCTTTTGAGTCAAATTGGTTATTAGGTTTGAAAATTGGTTGGATTTTATCACAAAACATATGTAATACTCATCTAGAATAAGGAATCTATGGATTTTGATTACAGATTTAGTCTTGTCCCACTATTTCATTTCCTTTATCTTGGAAGGATTCATAGATATTCCTTTCTTGGTGATAAAATGTCCCCATAATGATACATCCTCTATCTAGAACTATCATTTACTATAAATTTCATAATGATTATCTCTTTTCAAAGTCTTCATTTTAACAGTAAAATGCTTTTTATGTTCCTCCTTACTCATGGAGAATATAAGAATATAATAAATAAAAACTACAACTAATTTTTTGAGGCAATATCTGAAGATTCTATTCATTAAATTCAAGAAAATTTACAGATCATTAGTGGGTATTAAGAGAAGCATATGGATCTCATAGTGTCCATACATCATTTGAATGTTGGTCTTGTGAATATGTTCCTTCCTCAACTATAATTGGTGATGTCCTGAGAGAAGATACATCATATATGAATACATGGAACCTCATAGTTTATTGAATAATTCATATATACATGGAGTGGATACATTTTATTTATTTCAATTTTGTTGATCTTATGATAATCAATGCAGAGACACATTTATACATCCTATTTTTTCATAATGAGCACTGAATCACCCCATGGTGATGCACATGGGAATACATAACCCTTGTCCATATTCTATTTTAATTATGTCATTAGTACTTCAAACTCAATGGTGTCCATTCTACAAGGTTTTTGTTGATATTGGCAGAAATCATTGAATAATTTCAATTAATAATTGATCCTCTCAATCATGAGGAAGACCGAGAAACTCATTTGGGAACACATTAGTGTATTCTCTCATAGTGGGCATTTATTCATGCATGAATCTATCCTTTATGTATATAATATTAGATAGATACACATTTTTATAAATGAATAAAATCCATTGTGGGGGGATTTTTATAATGGAGACTCCTACTCCTCTTAGTTGAAATAGTGGGTTCCCTAGACCCAACAATGCAATACTTTTGATTACCATTTTATGTGTACAACTAGTTAGATATGATGTCAACATACCATTATAATATGAATATTTCAGTATCCAATTTATAATGGTAATTTCGAAAGGTTAATTGTCGTGTTGGGAGGTTATAACAGTTCCCAGGATATAATTAGAACCTCGAGATACAATGACATTAATCTTAAATATATGTTCTATGGTCTAGATACATCATACTGACTGGACATAGTAGATGTTAGACTATCAGGTTTTGGGGGCTCATATGAATTGAGACTTCTTCTCCGGATGTTCATACATGGTGATCTCTAGTAGTGAGATCATGAGGACAAACCCTCGAATCGGAACACCACATGTTTTGGGTGTCATTGGTCATTCTTATATACGAACTTGTGTATTGGTCTCCTAACATGAGATCATTACCATTGTGTACCATTTGATTGCGTATATTGATGTAAGGGGAAAACAATGATATTGAAATTGGGTAGAGGTAGCTTGTGTTGGGTGAGTCGTTGGTGGTATGACATTGGTTGAATGGTCAAGAGAGGATTTGTCTCTTCCATGTTTAGGATGTTTTATATCTCAGGTATGGATGACCAAGATGCTGATGCCTTCATAATCCTTTATCCAAACTAGTACAGAGGTAAATCCATTAGAGTATATCAAAAAATAATAATGCAATAAAAGGACGATGACACAAGTGTGCATCATGCTTTAGGATATATTTAATTTCAAAGAGATTATAGTACATAATCAATGTTCGTAGGAGGGTTTTCATTATTATGAAAATCATTGTCTCCTTAGGCACCATGATGGATATCTATACTATGCTTTTAGTCTTTGGATTTTATTCACCGTTGTCGAGATAAGGGCCTAGTGGGTCACACACAATAGTGTATTCAAGAATCCTCCCAATTCAGTTGAATAAGTACATTGACATAGAGGGCCCCACCATGGGGTCTGAGTGTTGTCCAAGTTATCGATCATGGAAAGAATTAAATAAATTCATTAATATTCAATTAATGAATATTTTGGGAAGAATTTATTTAATGTATTTACATGTTTATTAAATACGAGAAAATATTTATCGAACGGATATTATTTTAATATTCATGGTTTGTTTAATATTAAGTGGGACAATGAGTCATGTTAAATTGTTTGGGTTTTATCATGTAATATATATTATATATATTACAAGTATATGATTAAATAATAAATAATTTTGATGTAATTTATTTCATCAAAATTATTTATTTAGTGGACGTTGAAATAAATGGGGGTCGCGGAACCGTACTAGGTATTTATCCACTCCACTATAAATATAGTAGGAGGCTCTCTCTCCTATGAGGCCATTCATTCTATTGACTCTGTTGGTCGGAGTGGATACTCAATAGGGGGGTGAATTGAGTTCCAATTAAAATTTCTGTTAAAATATTGTCTATTTAAAATCCCCCAATTTATAAAACAAGTTAAACTGTAGCGAATTTATACAGATTTTAAATGTTCACTTAGCATCTCAAAGATTTATTACGTCTTAGTTAATTCAAAAACAAGATTAAACTGACTTTTGAAACTAACCTACAGATTTACAATAAGTGTAAACACTTGCTAATTTAACTATCAAAGTAACTTTAAAATGGGTTTTTATTTCAACGTAACAGCATCAGAATATAAAAGATATATGTAGTGTACATTAAACATAAACTAAAGATTCACAACAGATATAACAAGAGTTTCATTCTCAAGCCGAGACATAGTCCTCTCAAATTTATATAAATTTAATCCACACCATGGATCAAGGTTAACAACAGTTTACAAAACTATCCAGGCCACGCACGGACCTCTACCACTGTTCTTCATGGGAAAAAATAATGACCAGGCCACACAAGGACCTCTTCCACAGTTGACGTGGGTAAAAAAGAGTTAAGAGATTTGGAGTGAGGATTTTTATATCCTCTAGTTCAGTGGAGGAGAAAGTGTGTGTGTGTGTGTGAGTTATATAGAGTACACCACACTGCTCGAAAGTAAATAATAAAATCACTTAGAGAGCATAGATAAGTGTTTAAAAAGATCTTGTGATCAGCAATGCGGCTCTGGACTCGTTGGATTCAGCAGAACTGCTTCTAAGTCCTTCTCTGGTTTTTGTGTTGAAAAATAGAGTGTCGTAGTTCATCTTGTGTTCTTGTGTTCTTCAGAGGTGTTGTATTGTACTCACGAGATTTCTTTGTAAGTATTGCAATCTCTCCTTCGTGCTCAGGATTGTTCTTATAGTTCATCACAGTGCACTTGGGTTTCTTTATTTTTCGTGCGTATATAAGTTATTCTCGTAGTATATTCACACACATTCTCTCGTGTACTACAGCTCAATATTCCTTATATTCGACGAGCTTTGTCAATAGGGAATGATTCCCTTTTCGTAGGTATGAGATACGAGTTCCTGAAATACCGACAACTATTATTAAATATCATTAATTGTATTAAAACCATCAAATATGACCGTTAGAATTATTTCAATAATATTGAAAAACATTTAATAAAAGATGTCATAATGATTATGTAAATAGTGTCTTCTTTATGGTATATGCTCCATGGTATGTGATTCACTATGTTTCCATGTCACTGTTTCTAGATCACGGTGTCTCGGTCATGGTGTTTTCTTCACAGTGTCTGTGTCACGGTTTGTCCTTCAAGGTGTCTGGGTCACAGTTATTCCGTCACGGTGTCTGGGTCACGCTTTGTCCATCACGGTGTCTGGGTCACGGTGTGTCCTTCACGGTGTCTAGGTCACGGTGTGTCCGTCACGGAGTCTGTCTGATTGTGCCTGTGTCTTATACACAGTCTATCTTACTATGTAAAACATCACAATGTCACTATATTTTGACAAATATCTATATCTAGACTTAGACAGTAATATGAAGAATATGGCTTAAGCTTAACTAGTAGAGAGTAAGAGAACTTGAATCATATATATAAAGTATTGATAATATAATTGAGATTGGTGATCATGCATAAGAATTTTATATAATAAAGAGAGTAATTAACATCAATAAGACTTGTTATCATTAAAACATGATGTGTAGTTATTATTGATATTTGTGAGAATTAACACCATGGTCAATTAAGATTGAGATTAATTAACAGTAATAGGATTTGTGATCATTAAAACATGATTAAATCATGAGGATTTCAACAATCTCACCCTTTTTTGATGATCATAAATCATGTATAGGGAAAAATATAAATGAAATGGAACATTAAAGAAAATAACAGACTCGAGAATTGGAATACTAATACTTGTACTATTAATTGTACTTGTTTCTACCCCTTTTGGTATTATCAAAAGGCATAGAGAATGAAGTGAAACACATCATTTTTCATTAAAATGGTTCAGAATAAAACATAAAGAAGAAATAAAAACAGTAAACCACAAATGAAATCCCATAAAAACAGTCCCTGGACTCTTCAGGGAGCCACCTTTTCCTTACCTTTATCAGCAGCAGGAGAAAGTTCTAATGTAGAGGAAGGAATAGAGGTGGTAGAGAAGGAGGGTAAGGGCAGACCTTAAAAAAAGGATGGAGCCAAATTAGGACAATTAGATGATATAGGCTACGGTTGGTCAAGAATGACTGGTCGGTTCTGAGAAAGAGCTTGGCTGACTACCATGGCAGTTGAGGCATATGTAGGTAGACTAGGTCTAAGGGGTGTAGCAGCTGGAGAAACTATATTAGTACTCTGCACATAAAGATACGACTTCAAGTGATTTATGAAATCAATAATGATCTCACCACCATATTTCATAGCCTTTTCAAAATCGTCTTTATTCTCCATAAACTTGTCCAACAATCTAGTGAACTTTGTAAGCATCTGAACTTGAGCTATAAAATCATGATTTATTGGAGGGATTCTCAAATTCTCTTCAAGATATATAAAGTGATCTGTCATATCACATTTAGAGAAAATACAGATGAGATAGACATCAATATTCTTGGTGATATCTTGTTGAGCATCACTGGAAATCATTGAATGAATCCTAATCAAGTCCAATGCTCGATCACTATTCATAACCACTTCTGACAAAGAAGTCAGATCCACGCCACTGAAGGCATTCTGATGTTCTTCCTTTATTATGGATCTCAATAGAGAATCATCTGAAGGAGGAACAGAAGGTTGACCAGAAGCAGGAGAATCCTTGACAGCTTCAGTTAGAACATTGATTTGTTTCATATCTTTTTGCATGCATTCAGTGTATTCATCTAGGAGCTTATTCAGATTTTCTACAAGCTCCCTCATGTGTTCCAACAATTTTTTGTGTCCTTTTACAATATATTAATTAAAAGATAGTAGGTATGGATGCACCTAAGACACAATCTCTCTAGAAAGGGTGGAATTATTTGGCTCACGAAAAGAAGAAATAGGTGCAGGGACAGAAACAGGAGCATGCTCTGATCATAAAGACAGCTCATTCTTCAAGTTTTCTACCATATTTTTCCAGTTTTCAACATCATCACTCAACATCTTATTTTCTACTCTGACATCCTAAATTTCTCGGATCAACCTTGGTTGAATATGCAATATAATATTTTCTAAGAGAATTGATGCATCTTCTTGACTCAGTTGAGTTAATGGACAAGGTTGAGTGGATAAGATCTTCTCAACTCCAGCTAATAGTTTCTCTTCAAAGATTTTAAGACCATATTTAGTTACGAAGGAGTGTTTCTTGGGTAAGAGTGCAGGTAAAGGTAGTGGAGTAGGTTCTGGTTGCGGTTCAGAGTAATCTTCAAAATCAAATTCTGATTCAGATTGGGAATGTGGAACTAGTTCTGGTTCTGGTTCTGGTTCTGGATGAGCTACTGACTTTAGTTGAAACATAGAAGAGAGATACATTCTAGTTTTAGTCACTTGTTGTGACTCATTCACATCATAAAATCTTGGGAAAACATATCGACTATACAAAGAGTATGACTCATCACCAGGTTCAGATTCAGATTCAACAAACTTGGATGAACTAGTCTTAAGGTTTTGAGGTTCCTCCCCCTCAAATCTGCTTCCATTTCAGAGACTATAGGCTCAACAACATGGTCAATATCCACAATATCATCTCTAATCTCTTCAGAAAACTCTTGTCTTACCAGTTGAAAGGAATTTTCCATCCTCTCTTCAGCAGATGGAATTATCTCAGGAACCGACTGTTCCACATGCAGTGCTTCCAGATTGGCTTGCTTTTCAACTGGGATTTCTTCTACATCAGCTGACACTTCCAAGGATTTTTGCTCTGATTCTGTTACTACAGAATCTCTTACATCCTTAGATTGGATATCTAGATTTACAACTTCTCTAGAAGCATAAGATTCTTCCTCATTAAGAACAACTGAAGGATCTACAGTCCTTTCCTTTTAAACAACAACATCCTCTCCTTGAGGTATTTTAGCAGGAACAACAGAAGGGAAAACAGTTCTTTCTTTTTCAATAGGAGCTTCTTCCATTGGAGGTATTTTGGCCTCTTCTCCATGTGGTATTTCATCTTCCACTTATGAGTATTCATCTACATCATCTGGTTCGAGACTAGGATAAAATAGGTTCTTAGGCCTTCTTGGAAAATCAATAGGATTAAACTTCTTATACAATTGATCATTATCCTCAAGCCATTTATTCTTCCAGGGGTTCCAACTAATCTTCATCCTTCTGATGATAGGCTTAGATAAGAAGAAATCAAAGTCCTCTAACTTTTATTCATTTGGTCTAACCATTCCTTTGGCAACTAGCATGGCTGAAATCATCCTTGAGTAAAACAAGAAGGTGGATTTGGAAGTGACATTAATCAGCTCACATATATGGTTAATAACATAATTGCATATGGTTGATCTTATGGACATTCTTTAACTGGTGAATCAGGAACACATATTGATACTTCATTACAGAAAAATCCCTTTTTCATGGACAGATAAAATTCTGAAAAAAATTTGAATAGTAGTCTTGTTTCTCAATCTAGCTCTACAGCTATAGCCATTTGCTTGGTGTCATTACTAGTTAAGGTTATCAAATAATTTTCTAGATCGAAGATGTTAGATGAAGGAGGAGGGTCTCTCTGTTAGTCTTCACAAACTCCATCACGTGGAATCCTTAGGCATGCATCCCAAAGCATCAAAGAGAAAGAACACTTCTGACCATTGATCCAGCTGGTCACCATAAGGATTTCTCTAAAATAAAAGGAAAACATCAAATTTTGGTAGAATTGAGATACCAATCTCGGGTAAATCGGTCTATCTTGTCTAGAGAACCATTCAATCCAACCTTGTTCTCTAAATATTTTCCGGACCAAAGATCTACTAGACACCAGCCACTCAGGGCAAATTTCTTTTTCAGGAACTACAGTATGGTTTACCAGGATTGGGTTTACAGATCCTTCAGGATCTATCCTAGGTATCCTATTCTGTATCTTAGAGCAGTGCTTCTCAGGGGTAGATGTAGACGGAAGCTTCATCCTTGGCATATACTGAAGGTTCGAGCGAGAGAGAAGAAGAGGTTCGCAAGGAAAAGACTGTTCAAGAGAGAGAGCATGAGAGAGATAGGGTGATAGATCGGGTGACACCTTTTTGTTTTATCATTTGGGAATGTCAATCATCATAAAAACAATAACAGGGGAAATCAAAAAGTGGTGAAATAATAATTACCACGATACGGGTTAAAATAAGAGTGTAAATAATCTTCACGGTGAGTCCGTGAGTAGGCATTACAGTGTGATGAAAAACAGTCATCACGGTGAGGTAGTTGGTGATCGTCCTAGTGGGACAGTGTCCATTCTGTGTAGTCATGGTGAGACAGTGAGTTGATAGACTGTGATCACATGGTCATAACGGTGAGACCGTAAGCATGAAACAGTAACTGTAAAATAGTGAGCATGAAACCGTATAGTAAAATATAGTAAATTATTAAAAATTGAGATCAGTAAGATATCTATTTATGATTAATCATTCCAAGATCATGTATGATGTAGTATAATCTCTCAGAATTTAATGGTTTAGTGAATATATCAGAAAGTTGATATTCAGTACAAATGAATTCCACAGTGATATCACTTTTTTGATAATGATCCCTCAAAAAGTAATGTCTTACATCAATATGTTTTGTCCTAGAATGAGGAACATGATTCTTAGAATTATTAATAGCACTTGTGTTATCACAATTTAATGGGACATGTCTGAATTGATATCCATAGTCTAGTAATATGTGTTTCATCAACAAAATTTTCACACAACAAATTCCAGCAGCTATGTATTCAGCTTCTGCAATAGATAATGCAAAATAACTTTGTTTCATACTAAACCATGATATTAGTAAAAGGTGACATGTTCTAGAGGTTCTTTTTCTATCTAACATACATCCAGAAAAATCAGCATCATAATAACTAACTAATTCAAAAGATTGTTCTTTGGGATAGAACAGTCCTAAATTGGGGGCATAAATGAGGTATTTAAAAATTCTCTTTACAATATTTAAATGTGACACTTTCGGGTTAGCTTGAAAATGAGCACACATACACACACTAAACATAATATCAGGACGACTAGCAGTCAGGTAGATTAGACTTCCAATCAGTTCTCTATACGTGGTTTGATCAACAGATTTACCATCTTCATCAAGATCCAATATACATGTGGTACTCATGAGAGTGTCACTACTTTTTTTGATATCCAATCCAAAACGTTTTAAAAGAACTCTAGTATATTTAATTTGAGTTAAAATAATTCCATCATCATTTTGAACGATTTTAAATCCAAGGTAAAAATTGATTTCACCCATTAAACTCATTTCAAATTCATTTTGCATCATTTTAGAAAAATCAGTACATAATGATGTTTTTGAAGATCCAAAAATAATATCATCTACATAAATTTGTACAACCAAAACATCATTAGAAATATGTTTTATAAAAATATTAGGATCAGCTATACCTTTTGTAAAACCTTTGGAAATTAGAAAAGTACGTAACCTATCATACCAAGCTCTTGGAGCTTTCTTTAAACCATATAAAGAATATGATAATTTAAAAATATGGTTTGGAAAATGAGGGTTTGAAAATCATGGTGGTTGTTCAACAAAAATATCCTCAACAATATATCCATTTAAGATATAAATCTTAACATCCATTTGATATAGTTTGAAATTTAGATGTGCAGCACAAGAATGTAAAATCCTAATAGCTTCTAATCTAGCTACTGGAGAAAAAGCCTCCTCATAGTCAATTCCTTCATCTTGACAGTATCCTTGTGCAACTAGCCTAGCTTTGTTTCAAACTATGTTTCCATATTCATCTACATTATTTCTAAACACCCATTTAGTGCCTATGGTGAAAGTGTCCTTATGTATTTCAACAAGATTACAAAAATTATTTCATTAAAATTGATTGAGTTCTTATTGCTAAATCACCAAAAATTCATGATTAATAGCATCATCAATGTTTTTAGGTTTATGATGTGACAAGAAGGCTTGATGTTCAACCTGATTTCTAAGAGAATCTCTAGTCTGTGTCCCCCTATCCAGATTTCCTACAAAAGCAACTAAAGGATGATTCTTTAGAATTCTAGTTGATCAAGTAATGGTAGGACTAGAAATATCAGGTTCATCTGTTGGTTCGGGCTCATTATGAGCAAATTCTGGATGAAGTCTAGAACTAGATGTCTTTATAGCAGGTTCTTTATATTTTTCATTAAGGTCCAGAATAGATAATTCTTCTTCAATATTTTCAAGAGAGGTTTTAGGCCCATGTGGATCAGTTTTATCAAATTTGATGTGAACTGATTTTTCCACACACATGGTTCTCTTATTGAAAACACTATAGGCTTTTTTGGTTATAGAATATCTTAAAAATATTTCTTCATCACTCTTAGAAGCAAACTTAACAAGATTATCCTTAGTATTAAGAATAAAGACGTTGAAACCAATGACTCTAAAGTAATTGACTTAGGTTTTCTATTATTCTAAAGGTCATAAGGAGTCTTCTTAAGAACATGTCTAATCATGACTCTATTGATGATATAACAAGCTGTATTTACAGCTTCAACCCAAAAATAAATAGGCAGGTCATACTCATTATGCATAGTTCATTCTATTTCTTGAAGGGTTCTATTTCTTCTTTCTACTACTCCATTCTTCTGAGGTGTACTAGGAGCATAAAAATTGTGACTATAGCCATTGTGTGAGCAATAGGATTCAAATTTATGATTTTCAAACTCACGGCCAGGATCACTTCTTAGAGTCTTAATCTTAAGTCCACTACGTTTTTCTACAGACTTTGAGTATTTAACAAAATAAGAACAGCTTCACTTTTGTGAGCTAAGAAGTATACCCCAGTATATCTAGAATATTCATCTACTAAGACATAGACATAGTACATCCCATTTAAGCTAGAAACTCTAGATGGTCCAAACAAATCCATGTGAACCAACTCAAGAGGTTGAGAAGTTGAGACTTCTTTCTTTAATTTAAAAGAATCTTTATGTTTCTTTCCCTTTTGATAGGGATTACAAACATTGTTATTTGGAAACTCATGTTTGGGTAAGTCTCTAACTAAGTTTTTATTAGTTAGTTTCCTATGTGAGTGTATATTACAGTGTCCTACTCTTCTATTCTATAACCACGACTCTTTATGAAAATCATTTAAACAAGTTACATTTTTCTTAGCTAAAGAATTTAAATCAACATCATAAACATTTTCATTCCTTAAAGCAGAGAATACTAAAAAAATTTAGAATTAAAAAAATTACAAGAATCATTTTCAAACATTACATTAAAACCATCATCAAAAAATTGAGAAGTACTTAATAGATTATATTTCAATCCATCAACAAATAAAACATTATAAATTGAAACTGAATTAGGTTACCAATTTGTCCTAGGCCGATGATTTTTCCTTTAGAATTATCACCAAAGGTGACATAGCCTCCATCATCCTTTATAAAGCTCTTGAAGCATGAGTAATCCCCAGAAATATGTATTCAACATCCACTATCCAAATACCATGTCTTCTTGTGGGAAATCTTCATGCAGGTTTCCTACAAAATAGTTTTAGATATAATATGATTTTGGTACCCAGATCATCTTGGGTCCAGACAGGTTAGCAATCAATGATTTTGGTACCCAAATTTTTCTTATGGGTCTCATATAATTTGAGTCACAAGATTTTGAAGGATAAAGTCTATTTGATCTATAAGTGTGTGATTAACCAGTTGAAGCAAATGAATTTCCAGAACATGAACTACCAGTATTCTGTCCAGATTTAGGAATAAATCTATTCTTAGTAAGGTGTCTCTATCCAGGTTTGTAGCCTATTCTAGTAGTTAATTTTGGTTCCACTTTATTTCCTAGCATTTGAGTTAGTGTATCATTTCCATTTATAAACTTCACTAAGTCTTTTCTATGTTTATCATTTGAAATTTTCAGTTTAGTGTTTTCCTTTAACAGTTGATGATTTTTCTCTTTTTCAATAGTAAGTTCAGTTTTAACAGTTGTAGTGAGAGCATGCTGTTTCTTCAATGATTTGTATTTATCCATAAGTTCATTTCATGTCTCTTCCAGTATATTACAATATTAAAATAATTCCTCACTATTCATGTTTTTAGAATCTGAATCAGATTTAGTTCTAGAATAAGAGAAATTAAAAGAAGGAGTATCTAAGGTTATCTCAGATGTGTTTGTCATGAAACACATGTTGGCACGTTTCTTTTCAGAATTAGACATTTCAGATTCACTTGTGCTATCTTCAGAAGAACTCCAGGTAGCCTTCATTGATTTCTTGTATTTACTATCCTTGCAATCATATTTCTTCTTGAATTTTAGCTTTGGTATGTCTACTTTAATGTGTCCTTTTCTTTTTCACTCTTATAAAATAGCTACATCACTTTTATCTTCCATTTTCCAGTCCTTATTATCATACTTTCCCTTGTAATTTTATTTTCTGAATAATTTCTGCTTCATATATAATTTCATAAACCTTATGGCTATTTGAGCCATTTCAGTATCACTATCAGAGTCTGAACATTCACTTGTTGAACTGTCAGTTTGTATTTGAGATTTTTCATTGTCCTTTCTCCTTGAAGTAGTAGTCTTAAAAGCCACTGATTTATTTTTTGGTTCATCATCTTCCTCTTTATTTACCTTGAGTTCTTCCTCATACATCACAAGCTTACCAATCATCTCTTTGACAAGTAGAGCTCCAATGTCACATGACTCTCTGATTGAAACAGACATGCCTCTCCATCGGTCTGGTAGACACCTCAATATCCTCATAAGTTGTTCCTATATTGGAACCGCCTTTCCAAGTAAATTCAATATATTGACTATCTCATTGAACCTGAGATACATATCAGAAATGGGTTCATCAGTCTTCATTTTAAAATTATCATATTTAATAGTATAATTATTTAATCTCATTTCATTAACATTGGTTGTTCCCTTATGAGAAACACCTAAAGTATCCCAAATTTCATAAGCAGTTTTACAAACAAAAATTCTGTTAAATTCCTCATCTCCTAGAGCACAGTACTGGGAATTCAGGGATTTACAATTATTATTGTAAGAAGTCTTTGTAGGTTCATCCCAAGTTGTTAATACAGTTTTTGGAAATTTATATTGAGATTCTATAGTAGTCCAAATATCAAAACCCATACTTTCCAAATGAATTTTCATTTTAAGATTCCACTGGGCATAGTTTGTACCATTAAATAAAGGTGGCATGTTAGTAGCAACACCCTCTAATCTATTATCCATAACTAGATTTTAGATAATAGTTTTAAATATATAAAATTTAGAACTGATGGAAATTTAAGATGTTTAAATATGAAACTAAAATCACAGATGAAAAACAGTGTATTTCAAAAATCATTAATCAAAAACAATCCTATGATACCTAATGTTGGTCATAGTGGATACTCAAGAGGGGGGTGAATTGAGTTCCAATTAAAATTTCATTTAAAATATTGTTAATTCAAAATCCCCCAATTTATAAAACAAGTTAAATTGTAGTGAATTTATAAAGATTGTAAATGCTCACATAGCTTCTCAAATATTAATTAAGTCTCAGTTAATTCATCCACAAGATTAAACTGACTTTTGAAACTAACCTATTGATTTAAAATAAGTATAAACAATTGAATATTTAAATATCAAAGTAACATTAAAATGGTTTTGTATTTCAAAGTAACAGTAGCGGAATATAAAAGATATATTAAGTATACATTAAATTTAAAATAAATATGCACAACAGATATAACAAGAGGTTCAGTCTCATGACGAGACGTAGTGCTCTCAAATTTATATAAATTTTATCCACACCCTGGATCGAGAATAACAACATTTTACAAAACTGTCCAGGCCAGGCAGGGACCTCAACTACTGTTCTTCGTGGGAAACAAAATAAATACCAGGCCACACAAGGACCTCTTCAATATTTGACGTGGGTAAACAAGAGATAAGAGTTTTGGAGTGAGGATTTTGATATCCTCCAGTTCAGTGCATGAGACAGTGTTTGTGTGTGTGTGATATATAGAGTACGCCACACTACTCGAAAGTAAATAAACAAATCACTTAGACAGAACATATAAGAGTTTAAAAAGATATAATGATTAGAAATGTGGCTCTAGAGTCATTGGATTCAGCAAAACTACTTCTGAGTCCTTCTCTGGTTTTTCTGTTGAAAAACAGAGTGTCTTAGTTCAACTTTTGTTCTTGTGTTCTTCAGAGGTATTGGATTGTACTCATGAGAGTTCTTTTTAAGTCTTCTTATCTCTCCTTCGTTCTTAGGATTGTTCTTCTAGTTCATCATAGTGCACTCAGGATTCTTGAGTTATCATGCGTATGTATGTTCTCTTCCTTGTATATTCACACACATTCTCTTGTGTACAACAACTCAATATTCCTTATATTCCATGAGCTTTTAAAGTAGGAAATGATTCCCTTTACGTAGGTACCTTATACGAGTTCCTAAAATACCAAAAACTATTATTAAATATCATTAATTTCATTAAAACCATTAAATAAGACTGTTAGCATTTTTTAAATAATATTGACAAAAAGTTAAGAAATGGTGTCATAATGATTATGTAAACGGTGTCTTCTTCATGGTATATGCTCCACGGTTTGTGATTCCCAGTGTCTCCATGTCACGGTGTCTAGCTCACGGTGTCTCGGTCACGGTGTGTCCTTCACAGTGTCTAGGTCAGTGTTTGTCCTTCATGGTGTCTAGGTCATGGTTTGTCCGTTACGGTGTCTGGGTCATGGTCTTTCCTTCACGGTGTCTGGGTCATGGTGTGTCCTTCACGGTGCCTGGGTCATGGTGTGTCTGTCACGGTGTCTGTCTGACTGTGATTGTGTCTTATACACAGTCTGTCTTATTGTGTCAAACATCACAGTGTCTCTATATATAGACAAATATCTGTATTTAGACATAGATAGTAATATGCAGAATATGGATTAAGAATAACCATTAGAGAGTAAGAGAACTTGAACTATTAATAAAAATGCTTGATAATATAAGTGAGATAGGTGATCATGCATAAGACATGTAAATACTATAGTGAGTAATTAACATCAATAAGAGTTGTTGTCATTAAAACATGATGTGTAGTTATTATTGAGATTGGAGAGCATTAACACGATGGTCAATTAAGATTGATATTAATTAACAGTAATAGGATTTTTTATCATTAAAACATGATTAAAGCATGAGGAGTCCAACAGACTCATTTTTAGGGAGTGAAAATGAGATCCTCTCTCTCCTCCCACTCTCTAGAGAGAGAAGATATCAATCCAAGATTCACGAATGAAGAAATTTCTCCAACATCGACGGAATCTCAAAGTGGTGATCATCATGACGTCGAAAGCATCATTAGATCTTAGTGATTGAACCCGGAATTTGACAATCGATTCTTTTGTAGGTTTTTTGAAGAGCTAGTGGATGATATAGAGGGTTCCTTATTTGAATCCTTCAGGAAACGATCAACATTGACGATTTTCAGTCGACTGCAGTTTCATATTTGAAATGGGTACGTTTTTCATTTTTACTTTTTGCTCATCATAATTTATGTGAGATCCTAGGACCTTTCTGGAGCTCATATCATCAGTGTCGACAAGTCCCGTCAATTCGTCGATGACAATTTTAAAAATTCAAGACTGTGGGCTTCTATTGGAGGCCCCAGAACCTATCAGTGATATTAGAGGGATCATTTATATTTTTTAAGCCTAGAAAAATCAAATTTCATTAAAATTATTTATAGTGTTAAAAACCGGTAACATCGGTTCAAACCGCATGTTGATCAAGTCTCAAACGACCATGTTATGACCATTATAAATTTTTGAATTGGATAGAAATTTACATTTTGATCATCAGTATTGATTTTGTATTCAATCTGAAGAACCGATAATCTTAGATCGGTTCATCAGATATTATAAAAATAATATGAAAATTGTAAATTTTATAATTTAGTAACTTCCATAATAATTTTATTATTATTATAATATTTATTTTATTATAAAATAATATAATAATAATAAATTATTATTTCATTATAATAATTATATAATTTTTATAACAAAAGGATAAGTATCCTTTGGAATTTATTGGTAGGACTTTACTTCAAAATAATTCATAAATTGAATTAAAAAAAGGTGCATAATTTTAAAAGTGGTGAATAATGACTTGTTTAAAAAAAGAGGAGCAATGCACTTCAAAAATAAGTCTTAATGTTTAATAAAAAAATAATAAAAATTGGGGGGGGATGAAAGAAAATGAAAAAAAGGAGGGGGAGGTGTTAGTCCAGGAACCTAGGTGTCTTCCTCCCAACACCTCATTAGAGCATAGTGGACGCCGCACTAGAGCCCGGCGCACGACACATGCTGTAGATCGCCACTCCCAGGGTCGCTCGACCTTTTTGCGCTGCCCAGGTCCCAGCCCATACGGCCACCCGACCTCCATTCCCACCTCCTGGACTCCACACATGTCACGACCCGCCCTCGGGGTTCATGTCGTGACTACCCCAAGCCCGCCTTCCATAGGCCAGGGGCTGGCGACTAGCACCAAGGTGTAATTCCCAGTAAAAAGGGAAGGCATTGCCTTTGTAAAGTAAACAAACACCACTGAGTAAGCAAGCGGAAAGTAAACACTAAGTAAAAACAGAGTACAACTGAAAATGCGGAAAAGTAAATGGGCCAGTATACAAACCCAAACTGAAAGTAAAGTACAACTCGAAAGGTAAAATAGCAACTGTAAAGTAAAAGCTGCAACACCGAGCTGTCCACTAGAAATCCCACCTGAAGGGTGGGTACAGATAGCTCCACTGCTCCTCGGGTCCCGCCGTCCACTCCGAACACGTCCTGCCCAGTGGTCCACCTCCAGGTACCGTCCTGCTCTGCAAGCCTCAGCCAAGATCAACGCTGTCCGTCATCTGCAACCAACACAATGTAGTGCGGGCATATCCCTTGAAGGGGTGAGTATAAACTACTCAGTAGGGACCCCGAGACCCCCGAAGGTCTCCCAAAATCCACAAAGGATAAACCACAAAGGAAGATACAATCACGAAGTAACAACCGACACTGCTTAGGTATATGCCCATACATATACCTAAGTCATCAATTCCAATACGCTCCATCCTCCGAGCCCAAGTACAACTCAGTCCACACAGGAAAGTAAACGTATTCCACACAGGAAACCAAAACGAAAACCACACAGGATAGCTCAACTCAATCGACACAGGAAAGCAACAGGATTCAGCTCACACAAATATACTTCTTCAAAATACGATAAAGATGATCTCTGATCCATCTATGTCGTCGGACCCACGAAGGATCGATAGGTAACTAACCCCCGTAATGACCCACACAGGATCGGGCCCACACAGGACCTGTAGGCGCTGGTTCACACAGGACCGCTGAGCGCAAAGACCCACACAGGATCAGGCCCACACATGACCTGTAGCACTGATCCACTTAGGATCGCTGAGTGTTGTAGTCGTCGTCGAATCCACATAGGATCTCAGTACTGTCGTCGTCGCAGTCACAGTAGCAGTAGCAGTAGTAGTCACAGTAACAGTCGCAGCCAGCACTAGGGTTCCCGCACACAGCAAGCTCGTTCAGGAGGGTCCGCTTCACAAGCCGAGAGGCTGATACATCAACTGTCACAAAGTCCAGAGTTGATGTATCCAAATGTTCCGTATCGCCAACAGGAACTCAACGCAACCGACGACGCATTGATCAGACACCCGGTCTGAGAGTTATTGGCTTTTACGTCCCAGGGGCCCGGTTGGTTTTTAAGGCAAAACCAACCTGACCGTACTCCACCTGCGTCCAAACCTCGGGCGGAGTATGCCAAAAGATCCGTCTCACTAAGAGGAACACAACAAAGCTGACGGCACGTCAATCGGACGTCCGTAGCTCAAGATATGAGTGTTTCCGCTCAGAGGGCCCGGTTGGTTTCGTGTACGAACCAACCCGGATGAACTCAAAGTATTCCGAAACTTTGAGTGCGGTATACAGAAACGACCGTCTCGATCCAAGGATCGCATTGCCGCTAACGGTTCGTCAATCGGAGGTCCGTGACTCAAGTTATGGCCAAAAGACCGAAAATGTCTCGAAAATGGGGGGTACGGGTACGGGGCGACCCGGCCCGACCCCCCCCCCCCCCCACCACTGGGTCAGCCCGAACCGGGAGACCCGACCCAGGTCCGAACCGGCACGGCCGGCGGCGGTTCGGCGCGGCGGCGCGGCCCGGCCGGCGGTGGTGCGGCCTGGCTCTGCACGGGTGCAGCGCGGGGGGGGGGGGGGGGGGGGGGGCAAGGCCACCGCCTCCTCTCTGGCGGCGCAGCTGAAGCCGCACCTTTTGTGAAAACCGGCCCCCCCTCGTGGGGGCCTGCTTTGTGGGAAACGGGGGGCTGCCTGCCCCCCTTTTATGAAACTGCCCCCCCTCTTAATGGGGGGGCAATTAACCTGGTCGGGGGAATTTAATTCCCCCGGTGTTTCTCGTTCCGGCCGGCCCGACCTAGCCGGCCGGTTCTTCTTCAACGGACCGGCAATGCCGGTCCCCTTCCAGCTTCCGACACCGGCAGCCCGGCGAGCCGCCGGTCTTCTCGTTCCGCCGCGGCCCGGAACCGGCCGCGGTGTTCGTCATCCGACGCGGTGTGACGGCACCACGCCCCTCCGCCGCGGCCCCGCTCCGGCCGCGGCGCCTTCAATTCCCTTCGACGCGGCGCGACGGCGTCACATTCATGATAAACTTTCAGTGGCGCGGCGCGACGGCGTCGCGCGATTATAGCCTTGCGATTCCCGCATGGTGTGACGACACCACGCCATCTCGTTCATCCGCAAGGAAATAATATTCAAGAACAGAGGAGGGGGGATTCGGCCGTGTTTGTGTGGTTCGGCCCCCCTCTCGTTAGTCGATAACACTTAACAATAAACCTCAAAATTGTCAAGCTAGAACCAAGAACGAGAATAAATAAATAATCAACAACAACCCCTACCTTCGTTTCAAGATCGATGTTCGTCAACGACCCGCGGAAGACAACGTCGCGGAGGTCGGGCGTCGCGGTAATCGTTCGTCAAATCCGTTGACGAAGAGGTACGTCCGAAGAGGTACGTAGTTGGCGAATCTTCGTATGCCGACGAAGGAAGTCCGAGGAGGAAGCGGCGTTCCCTTTCGTTGACATGGAAGGCGTCATTGATCTTCGGAAACAACTGGCTACGAAGAAGAGAGGAGCGGCGTTCTTCGTTGGAGCTCGAAGGTTCTTCGCGTTCTTCGTCAAAGTTGAAGAAGAAGAAGGAGAACCCAAAATCTCTCAAGAAGGCTACAGAAATCTAACCAAATAAAATAAGCTAGAGTCTTATTTTATTCACACACTTAACAAAATTGAATTTCAAAGGTTTGAAATTCAAATAAAAATAACTCCTAATTAAATATCAAGTTGTCATGTCATTTAAAGAGGGGTTAAAGGGAGTTTTGAGAGAAGATAAGGAGATGGGGTTCGTGTGGGCCCCACCACACTTAATCCTCCCAAGGGATGTTAAATGGATGTGGGTCCACCTTTAGCTCCCTTTGGGAGATGTTAACCAACAAAATAAAAATAAAAAGTGTTCCACATTTTTATTTAACTTCTTATAATTCTCCCAAAAACTAACTTTCGTCCCGCAATAAACGCAACTTCGGAAAAGGTCTCCTTAAGTGAAAAACGGCGCTGCGAGTTCATCGGTGCCCTCATATTTCAATTCTGAGCACCGGATCAAAAGTTAGAAAATCTCGCTCGTTTGTTCACTGAACGTACCCGAGCCAAACTTCAGAAATTGATTCCGGGCACTCTGGGCCTCGGAATCAAGTGCCGTCAGAAACCGCGCTCTTGTAAAATTCCAAAGAAAATTAAGAAAAAATTTCCCTTGAATTTTATGGGTCTTTACATTACTCCCACCTCAGGTATTTACATCTCCGTAAAGATACAACAAAAACTAGGAGAACAAATGAGGGTACTGAGCACGCATCTGAGCCTCCTGCTCCCAAGTGCTCTCCTAGAGGTTCCCGTGCTGCCATCTGATGCGCACAAGAGGAATCGATCACCCACGTAGGACCCACTCCTGTCGATCCTCTATCTCCACTGGGACCTCCGTAAAAGTCGCCCCATCGTCGATGTCAAGCTCCCCATGGTCAATGATGTGTGTCGGGTCGTGCACGTACCTCCTCAGCTGAGATACGTGGAAGACGTCGTGCACCCGGTGCAACTGAGGTGGTAGAGCCAGGCGATAAGCCACCTCGCCAATCCTGCTGAGGATCTGGAAGGGTCCGATGAAGCGCGGAGATAACTTGCCACCATGGCCAAATCTCCGTATACCACGTCGAGGTGAGACCCGCAAGAAGACGTGGTCGCCATCCTCGAACTCTAGTGGCCTCCGCCTCCTGTCAGCGTATGACTTCTGCCAGCTCTGAGCTGTCCTCATCCTCTCCTGGATGACCTGGACCCTCTCTGTCGTGGCCTGGACCATCTCCGGTCCCACAAGTGCTGACTCCCCAGGGTCTATCCAGCACAAAGGAGATCTACAAGGTCGGCCGTACAACACCTCGTACGGTGCCATCCCGATGGTGGAGTGGTAGTTGTTGTTGTACGCAAACTCCACCAAGGGTAGGTGGTCCTCCTAGCTACGACCAAAGTCGAGGACACATACGCGGAGCATGTCCTCGAGAGTCTGAATGGTCCTCTCCATCTGACCATCCGTCTGAGGGTGAAAGGCTGTGCTCAGACGTAGCTGTGTCCCGAACGCCTCCTGTAACCCCTTCTAAAGCCGAGAAGTAAAGCGAGCATCTCGATCGGAGACGATAGATGATGGAATGCCGTGGAGTCACACAATCTCCTGAACGTAGAGACGTCCCAAGCTCTCCACTGTGCCATTCTCTCTGATGGGTAAGAAGTGTGCTGAATTGGTGAGTCGGTCAAAAATCACCCAGATGGAGTCGTGACCTCTGGATGTGCATGGAAGTCCAGTCACGAAGTCCATAGATATGCCATCCCACTTCCACTCAGGAACCTCCAAGGGATGTACCAAGCCAGATGGTACCTGATGCTCTGCCTTCACCTGCTGGCAGGTGAGGCATCGAGAAACGAACTCTGCTACATCCTTCTTCATGCCCGGCCACCAGTGCTGTCGTCTGTGGTCCTGGTACATCTTTGCCACTCCAAGATGTACTGCCAAAGGAGAAGTGTGAAACTCCCTCAGCACTTCCTCTCACAAGGTGACTGGTACCATGGTACGTCCTTTGAAAAGGATGTCGTGCTCTGCTCCAAGGGAGAAACCATCAGGTGCCTATCCCGAGGATATCTGTGTACGCCATGTCTCACAGTCAGCATCCTCACGCTGTGCCCCTCTGACCTGATGCAGTAGTGGAGGGGTGACTGTGAGAGACTGAAGGAGGGCTTCTCCATCTCTATCCACGAAGGATATCTGTAAAGAGGCTAGCTGCTCCGTTGCCTCCTCAAGTAGCTGAATGCCCATCCTCCTGCTGAGGGCATCGGCTACCACGTTCCCCTTCCCAGGAGTATAGACTATCTCAAAGTCATAGTCCTGGCGGAACTCGAGCTATCGCTGCTGTCTCAGGTTCAGGTCCTTCTGCGAGAAGATATACATGAGACTCTGATGATCAGAAAAGACTGTAAAGCGTTCGCCCATCAGATAGTGTCGCCATGTCTTCAGAGCGAAGACCACTACTGCTAACTCCAGGTCATGGGTAGCGTAGTTCTGCTCATGCGGCCTCAACTGATGTGATCCATAGGCGATCACAGCCCGCTCCTGCATCAGAACACATCCGAGTCCGGTCCCTGATGCATCGCAGTAGACTACGTACCCTACTCCCTTCTCAGGAAACCTCAAGATAAGTGCGCTGGTCAATCTCTGTCTCAGCTTCTGGAAGCTCTGCTGACATCTGTCTGACCACACTAAGGGTTTCCCCTTCTTCGTCAAAGCAGTGAGTGGTGACGCAACTCTAGAGAAGTCTGTCACGAATCTCCAATATTATCTAGCTAGTCCCAAGAAACTCCGAACCTCAGTCATGCTCCAGGGTGGCTCCCATGCTAACACAGCCTCGATCTTCGCAGGATCCACTGCAACTCCCGCCTCAGAGATAACGTGTCCCAAGAAGTGGACCTCTCGTATCCAGAACTGGCACATAGAGAGCTTACCATAAAGCTGGTGCTCTCGGAGTGTGTCTAGTACAACTCACAAGTGGTATGCGTGATCCTCCTCAGTCGAAGAGTAAATCAGAATGTCATCAATGAAGACTACGACGAATCGATCGAGGTATGGCTGAAAGATCCTGTTCATGAGAGCCATGAACACTGCTGGAGCATTGGTTACGCCGAAAGGCATAACCAAAAACTCATAGTGGCCATACCGACATCTGAAGGTCGTCTTCTGCACGTCCTCGTCTCTGACTCTGAGCTGATGATAGCCTGACCTGAAGGTTTGGTCTGCCTGAACCCCTGAGTCATCCGTCGACTGCCTGCTGCAGATGACTCTGCTACGTGCCGCCCTGCGGTGGGTCTCGGTGCTAGTTCAGACTCAGCAAGGAAGCTCTCGATCAAAAGGGCCCACTCCAGTACTCCTGTCTGAGTCGGTATGCTGAGGGAGGTCAGCGATGCCCTGATCTCGTGTCTCAAACCCTGCTCAAAGGTCCGGGCCCGGAAGAATGGGTCCCGTACCATGTCGGTCGAGTAGCGCGAGAGATCGGTAAATCTCGCCGAGTACTGAGCGACCGTCATGCTTCCCTGCCGTAGCTGAAGAAGCTCCTGGATACGCACCGCACGAAGGATGGCTGGGACGAACTCCGAGCGGAAGAGGCTCTTAAAGTCCGTCCATAAAAGAGATGCCTCATCGTGCACATGGAGCATCAAGCTCCACCATCGTCCTGCTGCTGCGTGTAGTAGGCTTGCAGCGAGGATCACCATGAGGTCTGTTGGTGTCCTCACTAGCCTAAACACACGTACCACTGCCTCCAGCCAGTCCTCGGCTGCCTGGGGATCCGTCTCCCCACGAAACCTGGGTGGTCGCTGGCGCTGAAACTCATGCAGTGCGATGAGGCGTCGTGAATCGTCAGCGGCTGGTGCTGGAAGTATCGGTGGCTCGACGGGTAGAGCTACCGCCGGTGCCACTACTGACAAAGGTCCCTGCACTGAGGCCTCGTCGCTCGATGGGCTGTCGTCACACTCGACTCTCGGAACCCTAGCTGGCTGCCGTCGTGGGGCCATCCTGAAAAGGAAACAGGTGCGCCACGGTCAGAACAGTATACCTGGTGAGCTGATATAAAGTAATCAGAACGAAAACTTTGAAACACACACGGAATCAATGTTTTCGTGCATTAAGTCGGAAATCAGAAGTCAGGGTCCTGGTGTACCGATACGTCGTCCGCCGCACCAACACTGGACTCCCTGGACTGAGAACCACACTCAATACGCTAAACATTATTGCTTCACATAGAAAACATTAGAGTTCGCGGTAGAACCGAACTCCTCTGATACCAATTTGTCATGACCCGCCCTCGGGGTTCGTGCCGTGACTACCCCAAGACCGCCTTCCATAGGCCAGGGGCTGGCGACTAGCACCAAGGCATAATTCCTGGTAAAAAGGGAAGGCATTGCCTTTTTAATGTAAACTAACACCACTGAGTAAGCAAGAGGAAAGTAAACACTAAGTAAAAACAGAGTACAACTGAAAATGCGGAAATGTAAATGGGCCAGTATACAAACCCAAACTGAAATTAAAGTACAAATCGAAAGGTAAAACAACAACTGTAAAGTAAAGTTGCAACAACGAGCTGTCCACGAGAAATCCCACCTGAAGGGTGGGTACAGATAGCTCCACTGCTCCTCGGGTCCCGCTGTCCGCTCCGAACACGTCCCGCCCAGTGGTCCACCTCCAGGTACCGTCCTGCTTTGAAAGCCTCAGCCAAGATCAACACTTTCTGTCGTCTGCAACCAACACAACGTAGTGCGGGCATAGCCCGTACAGGGGTGAGTATAAACTACTCAGTAGGGACCCCGAGACCCCCGAAGGTCTCCCAAAATCCACAAAGGATAAACCACAAAGGAAGATACAATCACGAAGTAACAACCGACACTGCTTAGGTATATTCCCATACATATACCTAAGTCATCAATTCCAATACGCTCCAACCACTAAGCCCAAGTACAACTCAGTCCACACAGGAAAGTAAACATATTCCACACAGGAAAGCAAAACGAAAACCACACAGGATAGCTCAACTCAATCCACACAGGAAAGAAACAGGATTCAGCTCACACATGTATACTTTTTGAAAGACGATAAGGATGATCTCTGATCCATCTAAGTCGTCGGACCCATGAAGGATAGATAGGTAACTAACCCCCGCAAAGACCCACACAGGATTGGGCCCACACAGGACTTGTAGCACTGATCCACGTAGGATCGTTGAGTGATGTAGTCGTCGTCGAATCCACACAGGATCTCAGTACTGTCGTCGTCGCAGTCACAGTAGCAGTAGCAGTAGTAGTCACAGTAACAGTCACAGCCAGCACTAGGGTTCCCGCACACAGCAAGCTCGTTCAGAAGGGTCCGCTCCACGAGCCGAGAGGCTGATACATCAACTATCACAAAGTCCAGAGTTGATGTATCCAAATGTTCCGTATCGCCAACATGAACTCAACGCAACAGACGGTGCGTCGATCGGACGCCCGGTCTGAGAGTTATTGGCTTTTCCGTCAAAGGGGCCCGGTTTGTTTTTAAGGCAAAACCAACCCGACCATACTCCACATGCGTCCAAACCTCGGGCGGAGTATGCCAAAAGATCCGTCTCACTAAGAGGAACACAACAAAGCTGACGAAACGTCAATCGGATGTCCGTAACTCATGATATGAGCGTTTCCGCTCCGAGGGCCCGGTTGGTTTCGCGTACGAACCAACCCGGACGAACTCAATGTATTCCGAAACTTTGAGTGTGGTATACCGAAACGACCATCTCGATCCATGGATCGCATTTCCGCTGACGGTTTGTCAATCGGAGGTCCGTGACTCAAGTTATGGCCAAAAGACCGAAAACGTCTCGAAAACGGGGGGTCCGGGTCCGGGGCGACCCGGCCCGACCCCCCCTGGGTCGGCCTGACCCGGGTCCGACCCGGCCCGGCCGGCGGTGGTGCGGCCTGGTGCCGCACGGGTGCAGCGCGGGGGGGGGGGGGGTGTGGGGGGAAGGCCCCCGCCTCCTCCCTGGCGGCGCGGCTGAAGCCGCGCCTTTTGTGAAAACCGCCCCCCCCCCCCCCCGTGGGGGCCTGTTTTGTGGGAAACGGGGGGCCGCCTGCCCCCTTTTATGAAACCGCCCCCCTCTTAATGGGGGGAAATTAATCTAGCCGAGGGAATTTATTTCCCCCGGTCATTCCCCTTCCGGCTTCCGACACCGGCGGCCCGGCGAGCCGCCGGTCTTCTCATTCTGCCGCGGCCCGGAACCGGCTGCGGTGTTCGTCGTCCGGCGTGGTGCAACGGCACCGCGCCGCTCCGCCGCGGCCCTGCTCCGGCCGCGGCGCCTTCGATTCCCTTCAACGCGGCACGACGGCGTCGCGCGATTATAGCCTTGTGATTCCCGCGTGGTGCGACGACACCACACCATATCGTTCATCCACAAGGAAATAATATTCAAGAACAGAGGAGGGGGGATTCGACCGTGTTTGTGTGGTCCGGCCCCCCTCTCGTTAGTCGATAACACTTAACAATAATCCTCAAAATTGTCAAGCTAGAACCAAGAACGAGAATAAATAAATAATCAACAACAACCCCTACCTTGGTTTCAAGATCGATGTTCGTCAACGTCCCGCGGAAGACAACGTCGCGGAGGTCGGGCGTCGCGGTAAATAACAAGTTTTCATGTCATTTAAATAGGGTTTAAAGGGAGTTTTGAGAGAAGATGAGGAGATGGGGTTCGTGTGGGCCCCACCACACTTAATCCTCTCAAGGGAGGTTAAGTGGATGTGGGTCCACATTTAACTCCCTTTGGGAGAAGTTAACCGACAAAATAAAAATAAAAATAGTTCCACATTTTTATTTAACTTCTTATAATTCTCCCAAAAACTAACTTTCATCCCGCAATAAACGCAACTTCGGAAAAGGTCTCCTTAAGCGAAAAACGGCGCTGCGAGTTCATCGGTGCCCTCGGATTTCAATTCCGAGAACCGGATCAAAAGTTAGAAAATCCCGCTTGCTCGTTCACTGAACGTACCCGATCCAAACTTCGGTAATTGATTCCGGGCACTCTGGGCCTCGAAATCAGGTGCCGTCAGAAACCGCGCTCTTGTAAAATTACAAAGAAAATTAAGAATAAATTTCCCTTGAATTTTACGGGTCTTTACAACACCAGGCCCTTCCCACCTATCCTCCGCCCAGCCTCCTCCAGCCCTGTGGCGCACCCCAGCAAGTCACATTTTCCCACTACCGTCGCCCTACAGGCAGCAGGTCATGGTGCCACACTAGTCCGCTGGACTCCTCCACACCATACCACATAATTTTGGCGACCCACCACCTCCACCACCGAGCATTCCTCCCCCAGGTTGCAGACCCCTCCGGACATCACCAGACCTCACTTTCAAAGAAGACATGACCCTCATCCCTCCCGGTTACCATTGGACTGCCACCTAGTGCTATCAGCCATTTACCCACGCAGACGACTTACCACCAAACTCACAGCTGGCTTCTCAGCACACAACAATCCCCTACTGAATCTATCATCGACCTCAACAAAACACCACTCCAGATAACCCTAATTTGATGACATAGGTAGTTCAACCGAACTGATTGCATCATGGCATGTTCCGAAACCATGGTCCGGTTCCATTTTGGTTGTAAGTTTGAGGTAACTCAACCTAAACATTCAGTAAGGGCCTCAGGTTGGTTTTCCTAACCCAGAATGGTTTTTGGTGGACCACCCTAGCCCAGAAAACCAAGAACAGGTTTGGCCTGACTTGTTACGGATGTTTGTGGGTTCGACGCAACTTGCAACGAGTCATAAGGGTGTTTTGGGACCCAATTTACATTCAATTAATATATTTAATCAATTTAAATACAGAATTAAACTAAAATAATTTATATATTTATTGTGGTAAAAATAATTAAATTTTAATACCTGGTTGAAAAATTATTTCAATTTCATTATTAAATAGAATTATGTTAAATTTATTAAATTTTGACAATAAAATTAATTTAATTTGTTGATGGTTAATTAATTAATTTTTTTGAATTTATTAATTCATTTAATTTAATTTAGATAATCCACATACATAATTAACGCATTTTAATTTTACAGTTCTTTATTATACCCTCATTATGGTCTTGGGAATCAACCAGTGGATATTTCCTTTTATTTAATTAATTATTTTAGCTGTGTGCAATGATTGTAATTAATTAAATATACAGTCTGCACATCATCATTATTTTTCAGTTAAATTGTATAAGGGCATGCATGCCAAATATTTACATGATGTACATTTATACATGATTCCCCCACACTTTCACGTGAGTATTTTTGTACTTCACATGACGACGGTGTATGATGTGGACCCTACCAAAACAAGGCGATAGTTCAAAAAGAGAAGTGAACATACAAGATGGGGGAAATATACATCAAGAGTCAATATTTGATTCAGGTATGATGCACTATAGACATTTAGATGCTCAGGACCAGTAGGGTAGTAGTTTTACTTTAATCATTTATTTATTATATTATGCATTTTAAAACAACAGGATAATACATAAAAAAAATAAATAATAAAATGCATAAAGAAGTGCCATATGTTTTTCTATTAATATTTAATTGTGAGGGTGACAACCTTGTTTATCATGTTTAATAAAAATGGATTACATTTTTCGAGAGAAACCAAAAAAAATCCTCAATGTAATATTAAGTAATTGCATCCTTCCATCATTCAAGTTTGAACAAAACTAGGTGTTTGGAGTGTCGGTCATTCCATTGCTGAGGGTACCTCTTATTACCAGGGAGTTTATATTAGGATGGTGGGTTGACAAAACTAAAATTTTAGAAAAAAAATAGCCACATCTATATTGTTGTAATTTTAGAGGAAAGCATTGAGAAAATCATGAAATGATTTTTGAAGATGGGACTTCACTGAACAGATCAAGGAACTGAGAGTTAATGCAGTTAGCCAACCAAAATCCTATCTTGGACCCTCTGAGTAGTGGCATAGCCATAACTAGTAGAATATGAGGGAGGTTTAGGGATCCTTGACACTAGAATACTCGAGATAATTTTGATTCTAGTATAGAGGATTCTTAGAGTTCTAAAAATTAGTGGCGGACTTTTAAATGATTAAATAATCAATTATGTTTAAACTCGTAATTAACATAAAAGTGGAAATTTATAATGATTATTTCTAGAGAATGGAAAGAAATATTCCAATAAAACTGTGATAAATATTAGATGAAGTTAATTTCTTAACTATAACAAATTCTCCAATTCTAGTATAGACTGTCACGCACAATATTACCATATCAGAAGATCAATGTGCTTGTGTGTCAACCTCTTAAGACACCTTAGAGAGAGAGTGTGTAAGACATCTTACATGAGACTCATGAATGAAGCATATGATGGTTCCATAATAATTGTATCATCAACATATGATGTTAGTTATAGACGCTATAACATGGCATGGATGGTGTTACATGAAGTCTCAACTCTAAGAAGTTTCCATGGAGAAAACTAAGAATGATTTTATTGAGATGATTGCACTCAGTTTGTGTAAAGTGAAAGACAGTTCATAATATTTCTTGTCAACCCATTCTTATACCGTTTACACCCAATTACTCTAGTTTTTTTATGGATACAAAGGAATGGTATAGAGTTAGGGATTAATTTCCATTAAGGTAACATCTCCATGTTTTAAGAATATTATAATAAAGTACTATCTTTGTTCTTATGGAAAATGAATTGAATGACAAGGTCAAAAGGCCTATGGAAATTTACAACAATGGCATCTCCATGATGTCCTTCAATGGAATGAGATTTTTTATTTAATAAGATTTTATTTTTGTTATATAATGAAATAAATTTATGGATGTTTAAATTTCAATGCACTGAAATACTAGAAACATGTACCCACTTCTCGTTTAGGTATATTCATCATTATAAATTAATATTTCTAACATAATTCTTGGTATTAAATAAAATATTATTTTAACATATGTGTATTTATATACAGTAACATGATATGTATAGGAACATTATAAGAAGTAATGTGTCTTCTCTTAGTAACAAAGAAAGGGTGATTCCAACATCATTAGTGAGAATCACATAACATCCAAATTCCATGTGATTGATTCAAATTGAAAAAGTTACTGATGATAACCAAAAAAATTATCTCACATGTCATTTATACATAATTAGAAATTATTCCATGATTTTTAATGAATGTTTTTTTGTGGTAACATACTCTACACATAGTTCAGCCATACTTGAATCAAAGGAAATACATGATGAATATAAAATGTAAAACCTACCCAGTTGTGGTAATATTATTCCTTGTCATGTAAAACTAAATTAGGACATCTAAAATATAGGTAGTATGGTATTTAGGATCAGAATATCTACACATGTTTGGTATTATTGAAATCCTTAGTTTAGACAATGAATCCTAATGAAATAAAGGATTACTGCAATGTTTCTGAGGTTCGTTCAAAAAGAGAGTGTGAACTATTCAAAATAAATATAGAGGTAATGATACATCATAAGATTCCAACAAGTCATTACGGAATGTACTAGTGAAGTATATGTGTGGTCAAAAGATATGAGTTTCTTCAGATCGGCATTCCAAAGAATATCTTGACCAATCATCCATTGATCATGATAACATATCATGAAGTAATTCCTAAACACATGATACCTTATCTTCAACACTATAATAATCTTCATAAAGAGGATCTATGATAAGTCATATAGGTTTAAATTGATCAAAAAAATGTTTTGTGGAGAAATTCCTAAAAACACATTTTATACATCAAAGGTATGATGTATGGAGTATCAATGTTGCAAGTTGAAGAAACATCCATCCTATTTCAAGAGGTTCTTTCCAAATAACAGCGTAAACCCATAACCAATATGCCAACTAAAATGAAAAATGGATATCATTGGAGTCATGGTATGATGAAAATCCTTTATGTCAGAGATCACGTGTTAAAGAAGCAATGTGTTTGTTTAGGATTTAAAAAAAATGTATCATGTTAAACACGTTGTGCATCTTAGGTAATTATCCTAACAGTTGATTTGGATATTACATAAATCCCTATGATAGAAAAGATGTGGTCAAGTGATTGACTACATTTTGATATGAGGGTACACATCTCTATTAGAGATAGTGCGAGAAAAATTTACTTTCATTTAGTCATTTCTTGAGATGCATAATTGGTTGGAATTGGAACATGTTCCACAAGTTCATGTGAAATAGGAATATTCTAGAGACATATACTGCATAGGAAGGATGAAACCATGGTGATGGTTTTATATTCACCGTGGTCAGTGATAAATTATTCTTTAATAATAACGAATCCTATAAGTATGATGTATATTTTAATAAGCTATGATTTACAATATCAATAAAAAATGAATAATGGATTTGATGTATCAAATTCCAAATGGGATTATAAATTGAATATGATGGTGGGTATTCAAATAAGATGATACAAGGATGGTATAATACTGGTACTAGTAATGATATATTAGTAATACCAAGTAGGTATGCCTAAATCCATTAGAATTTTACTTTTCATATCTATCTTCTAAGATAATTCTATTTGTAATTGGATGTAAAGATCATCTTTTATGAAATGTTTCTATACGACGCAACCACAAAAGGATGATGACATCATAAAATTCCAATGATGGTTGAATGTTACTAAAATCCAGTTAGGGATTAAAGTAAGAAACAATATCTTAGAGAATTAATTTTAAATGAATCTATGCCTTATGTCTATGAAATTATAGTAGGAGCGCCAGTGTTTTCAAAGTGAAATATGTTCAGAAAAATATGGAAAACACATATTGGTCATAGAGTTATATAAGACAAAGAATAATGTATTTATCAGATGATTTAATTAAAGTAGCAAACATGATTTTTTGGGAACATGATATACTGAGGTAGATCCATTGGTTTGGTGGTCCTAGTTAATCGTACATATAGTGACATTGTATTTAAAAATAAATTTTGGAACAAATCAAGTCCAAGAATTATTTTCAATGTCACATGGCTTAACTTCTTCAGGTTGAAATGTTTGGAACATGGGAATAGATTGAAGTTTAGCATTGAGTTCCATATTCTTCAGTGTGGGGTCCCTCACGTATGCCATAATATGTAATAGAATTGATACTATCAGGATATAATTTATTGTAGGAGGAAATAAATTATATCTAGGATCACTACAGGTGAAGCAGTCAGAACTATTATCTTATACGTTGGAATGTACAAATGACATGTACCTGGTATATGGAGATGAATGAATAATAGCAATGGTGGGACAAAAACTAGTCTTTCGTAGTTCAATTTGATCTAGTATCACAGTTAGGCTAAGGTGATGAGTGATTCAAGCTCATAAAATCCAGTGTTAGATATACCTAAAAATACCAACTCCATTGCAGCTTCTATGGCACCGAAGAAGTATTTAAATTCAAAAACTTATTCCAATTCTTGGAATCAAACCTAGTGAGAAAAGTATTATCATAATATCAATTATGATATTTTTACTAGACATGTTGTCAACTTATGACAATGGAAAAAAGTAATATAGTCAGGGATAACTTATCTTCAGATGTTTTACATAAGAAGATGAAGTCATATACAACTGATATGCCACATAGAGAAAATGTTGAAGGCCCACAAGCAAAATCCATTACTCAGTAAGAGCATGATTTTTATCAAGTGAGTAGTTAATAAGATGTGTTAGCAAGTTGGATCTAGTAAAAGTGTATGTGTTGAATTAGTGGGTTCCCTAGACCCCACTATGCATTACTTTGGATTACCATATCATGTGTAAAATTTTTCATAACTGACATCATATTACCGTTATAATGTTGACATTTTTACATCCACTATATAATTGTAATGTCCAAAGATTAGTAGTCTTGTCGAAAGGTTATAGCAGTACTCTGGATATAATGAGAACCTTGAGATACCAGGACATTAATCTTAAATATATTTTCTATGGTCAAGATTGATCATACTAACTAGAAATAGTAGATGTATGACTATAAGGTTCTAGGGGCTCATAATCATTGAGACTTCGTATCATGAAGTTCGCACATGGTGGTCTCTAGTATTGAGATCAAGTGGAAAGACCTTCCAATAGGAACACCACATGTTTTGGGTGTCATTGGTCGTTCCAATCTACATATATGTGTATTGGTCTCCTGACATGGGATCATTACCATTGTGTACCATTTTATTGCATACTTTGACGCAAGGAGAAAACCATGGTATTTAAATTTTGGCGAGGTAGCTTGTGTTGGGTGCGTCGTTGGTGGTATGACTTTGGTTGAATGGTCAAGAAAGGTCCCATTGCTTCCATGTATAGGATGTTGTATATCTCAGGACAATTTGATTAGGAAGGTGCTGCATTATTACGTTTTTTGACAAATTAAGTAAAAGGTAAATCAATCTGGATTGATAAAAAAATAATAATGAAATAAAAGGACGATGACACATGTGTGTGTCTTGCTTTATTTGATATTTAATAGAAATGGGATTCTAGTACACAGTCAGGGTTTATAGATTGGTTGTCGTTTCTAGGATATTCCATATCTCTTTAGGGGCCATGATGGGTTTCTTGAATCCGGTCTTCGTATGTGGATTTTATTCACTGCTATCAAGAGAAGGTAGTGTGGGGTCACACAGAATATCATTTTCAAGAATTCGCCATATTCATTTGAATATGTATGTGGAACTTGTGGGCCCTACCATGGGGTTAGAGTGTTGTCCAAGTTATCGATCAACAAAATAATTAAATAAATTCAGTAATATTCATGTAATTAATATTTGGGAATTAATTTATTTAATGTATTTACATGTTTAGTAAATATGAGAAATTATTAATTGAACGAATATTATTTTAATATTTATGGTCCATTTAACATTAAGGGGGAAAGTGATTCAGGTAAAATGGATCAGGTTTTATTACATAATATATTTCCTATATATTACAAGTATGTGACATAATAATGAATAATATTGATGTAGTTCGCCAAAATTATTTATTTAGTTGATGTTGAAGTAAACAGGGGCCAGGGAACCCTACCGCGTATTTATCAACACCACAATAACTATAAGAGGAGGATCTCTCTCTTCCGTGGCCATTCATACTATTCAATAATTTTTCACAGAATGAAAAATAGAGCCTCTCTCTCCTCCCTCTCTCTAAAGAGAGAAGATCTCGATCCATGATGCTCGGATCAAGAAATATCTCCAGAAATAAAGGCATCATGATGAAGTGATCATCAAGACATCGAAAGTGTCATCAGATCTCCTCTTTAGGACCATAATTTGATGATCAATGCTCTTTTGGGTTTTTTGATGTGCTTGTTGAAAATATAGACGGTTCCTGGTGTGGATTCTTCGAGCAATTATCACAATCGATGAGTTACAGTCATCCGTGGCTTCAGATTTGAAATGGGTTCATTTTTAATTTTTATTTTGTGCTTATTATAATTAATGCAAGATCATTAGATCCTTCCATTGATCAGATCATTGGCATCGACATATCCCATCGATCTGCCGATGAAAATTTTAAAATCCCCATCCCACCGGCTTCCTATGCAGTCCTCATAACGTATCACTCCTTACACCTTTACTAATTTGGAAAATTCCATAGGATGAGATGAGTGGTCTCCCTTTCCAGATAGATGATGTTTTCATTATATAATGTTAGACTATCCATGCCCAATATAGCATCAAAACCTACCAATGGTTATAATAAAAGATTTTCAAGGATGATCAATTCACAAACATTAATTTGGGGTGAGATAAATACTTTGGGTGTAATAATTTTCTCATTTGATGTTGTTATAGTTAACTCAACCTCAATATTTGGACGTAGTGTTTGAATAATTCTACTAATCATAAAAGATATTAAATAATGTGTAGAACTCAAATCCAATAGTATATTCACTATTCATGAATTAATAACCAGAACACATGTCACCACATCTTTATTGGGATCCACCTTAGCAGTAGTGATAGAATATTCCCTCACTTTATTCTTATTTAGGTTTTTGTTGTTGTTTTCCTCCAATAAAACTCAGCCTAGAGAAATGGATTTCAACATTCCCATGTTCCTTGTTGTTGAAACACTACACTAAATGCTGTGTTTTTATCTAAACCACCCATTATTCTTCGGAATTAGTGGGTTTCTACATATACCTTTGGATGTTATGAGCAAAAGGCCCCACATTTACACATTTTAATATTGTATTGGTTCACTTTAATCATGTTCTAGCTTTCATTTTCCAACCTTCTTAACATGTAGGATATTGGGTCTTTTTTCAATCATGGGATTTATCTATTGATCAACCCACATTAATCTCAATTTTCCTATTTTTGTCATTAGGACCACGAGAAAATTGGAAATCTCTAATCTCCATTTCAAACATAAAGGAACAAAGTCAAAATCTCGTCATAAATTTTAATGTCTTGAATCTCCAACACTTTTCATAGACTTATAATTATTCTGCTAATGAAGCAATATACACTTCATTTGATGATCTTGACATATCTGGAGGCATATATTTCAAGCCTTGTGATGCTATCCTTATATGATAAAAAACATTATTCTTATTTTTTTCATAATTATAAGGACCTCCCTTTTCATATTAATATATAGGGTTCTGGGAAAATAATTAATGGAAAATATTTTCATGAAATTTTCCCAATCCATGGAATCAATATGCACATTGGACTTCTTCTTTGTGATCATTGTCCACCACTAAACAACATCCCTATCCAAATGAGTGACTGCCAACATAACATTATATTCTTCTGAGCACTGAATGATATTGATTATCTATAAAAATGATTTAATCCATTGTTCTATGTGGAGGGGATCAAAATATCCACTAAATATGGGGGGGGGGGGGGGCTTACTCACGTGAAGGATTTGAGCAAAAATTTCAATATTATAGGAGTTGAGGGTGTTTCATGTGATCTAAGTTATTAATAATAACTTGATCAGTTTGATCATGTAATGTCATGAATGTTTGCTCACCTATTCCAATCATAATGGGAATATCATTAGTTCAATCATCACTTTACCACTACCATTGATTGTTTACACTGTTTTTTATATGTCCATCCATTAACTATAAAAAACAAAGTACAATTAGGGGTAATGAATAATTAGATACTATGAATCTAAATAGAAAAAATAAAACATATAATGAAAAAGATTGTAAATGAAAAGCATATCCAATCTTTTTATTCACTATATTTAAATCTTGGTTATCCATAGTAATAGAATTAGCCATATGATCCACACAAATGTGTTACATTTCTAATATTTTAAAACAAATAAATTGTTCTCTGATACAAACTTAAAAAACAGTGGAATTTTACACATATCATTACAAGATTATAAACATAAGTAAACATTAAATATAATCACGGATCGTAAATTTTGGTGTATTCTGAATATTAGAAAAATAATTTGAAAACATGAAACCAAAATAAAAATATTATTTATTTAATTTCAATATTGAGGTCCTAACTCCCATTGAGATCTAACATCTTCATATAATATCTTGGGGAATAAACGAACAAAAGGGGTGAGCTAAAAACCCAAGTAATGGAATAATAATAGGAATTAAACATAGAAAATGGGATAGAGTGAATAGATTGATTACGTAAAAGTCATGAAACATAAATAAACATAAGGATTAATAACATGTATAACATGGGAACATGTAATCATGGAATAATAGAAATGTGGTAATAATATATAAAATATCACAAACAAGAGTCTTGGATAACTCCCAAGACTATATAATAATGTGGACAAAGTAACATAAAGGAATTTGGTTCAATAAATTTCCCAACATGATATCTCATGATTCTAAACATTACCAAATACTTAGGATAACTATATAGGTGCACCAACCATAAAATGTTCATTCTTATGTGAGACACATGAATAATAAAAAATAAACATAACGGTTACCCATTAAAAGAAATTTGTATTACATTCATGACATAGAGAATACAAAATGGGTGTATCAAAAACGTGTCCATAATTGAATTGATATAAATAATAAATTGACATTAATAATGTTAAATAGGAATAGATCATGATAATTTAACTCAATATAATTTTGATATATGTTTAACAATTTTTTTGAGAAACATTTTAAATGGACCACCTTAATGTGGTTTAATTAAAAATACTAATGGGTCATCAATGAGTTAAAAGAATAATTGTTTGAATAAAACTATAAATGAACCATGAATGTTTTTTATAATAAAATCAATCATTTTTTAAAAATAATGGTGTCTTCAAATATTTTATGGATTGAACTTGAATGTGGGTATGAAATTTATAAGTTCCCCTTATTCGGGTTTTCTTATTAGAATGAATTTAGAGGTGAACATTTTAAAAACATGTATTTCTCCATCCAAGATGAATTTAATGATCTAGAACCATGGTTTTGGATCATATACATAGAATTAGAAGATTTATATAAATTTAAATTAGTGTTACATTGGGGTAATGTGAGATAATGTGTAACCCGAAGGAAAAATGGATGTTCAAAAAGAACCCCTACCTTATTTTCAAAACATTTATTCACTTGATCTTATTGTCCCTGATAATCAGATTTAATCCATTAATTAATTAATCCATAACCATTTATACATGTATTTGATTTATTATCATTTTACTATGTTCATTTATGGCTATTTTGATGGGTTATGAGATTCAATTTCACCATTCAAGAGAGTTTGTTTCCTTTATTTTCATGATCGATGTACTTGTATACATGTATGGAAAATCATTTAAAATGAGATTTTTTCCAAATAGGAACTTATATGTTATTAATGAACATAAATAAAATTATATGGTTATATAATTCATTTGGTAATTTGGGGAGAGGAAAAATTATCTGATAATATTATAGTGATAATCATTTATATTTTTTTGGTGGGTGTGTGATTATCATAAAATTGTTTGATTGTATTAATTAACATCATTTATATTAAATTAAATTAGAATAATAAATAGGATTAAATAAATATTTTATATTTATTTAAACAATAAAAATAGTTGTTGGATCAGTCTTGTTGGAGGTAATGGGAATTGAAAGAAATATTATTCTTGATTCTAATAAATAAACACAACACATGATATGATTTAATTTTTAGTAAAAGAAGATGGTAGTAGTGAGGTGATGAAAAATTATTCCATTAATATGATAAAATTTCAATATATATAAGATAATATATTTTTAATTACACATTGAATAGGGTAGGTGGGGGGGGGGTTTATAAAACAATAGAAATTGAATAGAAATTAAATAAAAATGAATGAGGATTTTACCTATAGAATAACTACACTTTGGAAACCTATATATCGAAAGGTGTCTAGAAATTTGTTTATAAAAAGTTTCATGGATATGGTATAGTGACATGGTAAGTGTATTGGGAAGAACATGGGCAACAATCAAAGAATGATAGGGGTGAGGTGAAGGGGTGGTGACTAGGGTTTTATCATTATTTTATTAATTAGTTTATTATTTTTCATTAAGACTATGAATAGTTTGGGAATCATCAATTCACATATTCAAATAATGATGTATTGTTAAATATTATGGCCTTAAATTATCTATTATACATTTATTAATCAATAATAACTATATTTAGCTTTTATCATAAATTATCATATTTTTCTATTCTCTAAAAATTCATGTAGTCTAGAAAAATCCCAAATATTAACCCCATATTTTTTTAACATGAAGAATTTACAAATTTAGTCCATTTTATGAAAGTAATTTTTTAAATATGAGAAAATTTATTTATATTTAAAAACACCATTTACTTGTAAAATACTGATTTTAGAATTATAAGTGACTTTATAACACATTGAAAACACTATTAAGGTCTCATAAAAATAACTTATAATCATACTAAAAAAATTAAGATTCTATTTTCTGAAAATAAATTATCATTTAAATAATTATATTAATTTTAAATTTTGAATAAACATTTATTTTTTATAAATATAGAAAAACTAAATTTTTCATTTCCAAAAATATATTTTTACATATACTATGGTATAATTATGTCATATTTTCATTTCCATAATGCATGAATTTTTGTTATAATTTCCATATTTAGTTTCAAATTTTATTGGCCACATTACTTTTCATAAGGTTCATATTAATCTCCCAAAGGTTGAGATATTTTTCCACAGCTATAGGTTCAGTAACATTTTAAAATATATTTTATTTATTTCATTATTCCTTTATATAGTTTTTATTATATTATCTATGTGATTCTATGTGATTTATAATATGTGGGATAATTATAATATGGGAATTTCCATTGATTTAATTCAGGTTTTTACCAGAATCCTATATAGTGATTCTGTGTTTTTCAACAATTTACCTTGCTGATGAGCTATCAAGGGAGAGATTATTTGAGGATGTTCTTAGACATGTTGTACGATCATAGGTCAATGTGTTCTGGTTGAGAAGTACTATTGAGATTGTAAATAAGGAAACATTTTTGGAATGGAAACTATGGGAGGCTTGGGAAATAAAGAAGTGTAGTTCAACCTCTTGACATTGTGGTTCAATTTTTAGTGGAATGAAGCCCCATATTGAGGCTTCTCATGTAGGTAATACCACCAAAGTTGTTAGAGATGATAGATATTTTTTCTATAATCTCTATGGATGGTGGAGAAATATAAGTAATAAATATGATCAAGGTTGATTCGAGTGCTATAATTGCTACAAGAATTGTCTACATACAATGTTTTCATAAGAAAATCCCTATAATAGTCAATGGATAGAAACTTTCTTCATATCTGGGTTATAGAGTGGGATTGACAACTCTATGTTAGGCTGGGAGCTAGATCACTATCCATTATTCAAGACTAGGTGATGGTTGTGGCTACAAAAAAAATCCCCTTTTATTCCTATATAGTGGAGTATTATTCATTTTAGTTTTGAGGTTTTACCACAAGGTCATGGTTCAATCCAAATATTTTCTATATAGCCTAATCATGTAGAGAAAAGAGTCAGTCCATCCATGGGGAGAGAGGTATGATCTTAGTATACTATACTCATGTATATTTACATTTTGATATCTGTTATTTAGATAGATTTATTTTTCTACCAGTTCTAGTGTTCCAAGGGCTTTTTGTTCATTTTCCAAGTGGAATTATAAACATGGATAATTAATTTGGGATCATAATATAGTCTATAAACTAGTTAATGGTGTTCCCCCATGTTATTGGTGGTTATCAATTCATCTGGTATCTTTTTTCCCCATGATTTTTGGGTTTATATTATTCTAGGAATATACTACATATTTTATAACCATTTTCATACTGATTTTTATTGCTTGAGGTTGACCATCACATTCCCCAGGGAGATGAGTATTTATTAAGAATGGTGAATGGGATGTCCAGGTGAGCTGAGTTGGACTGAAGTATTGTGGGTAAGGTGGGATGACATCACAGGTTTCTAGTTTATATTTGGATGATCAGGGATCATGTAAGGATAATTTCCCTCGAGTGGTTGTTCATTTCCGGGATGTTTTTATTTTCAGAAAACATTTATGGTTTACCACTAGATGGAAAGGGTGAGTTATCCATCTAGATAGTTCTAGGGTCATCACCAGTACCCAATACACCTCATAGGATGCATAAAACAAATTTCTAGGAGCTCAAGAGGAAGCTATAGTACATAGTTGTAAAGGGGTCAATATGACCCAAAACATCTATATGGGGTTTTCTTTCCTTTTTATTTGATAAAAGTGGACTGTAGCCTTTTTCAATGTGAGGATTAATGGAAATTGAACCAGTTAGTGGTTAATAACTTGTATATTTTTCAATGAATGTCTAGTCAATTCAACCATCTTTGAGGAGCTCCATTATTATCAAAAACTGAATTGAGATACGTTTATCATGAGGTTCAGGATCGACCAACAAATGTACCACAAATTTTTTTTTGTAAAAGGTGTGGTTTATATATGTATCTAATAATATCATTTGGTTTGATAAACACACTAACAGTTTTCAGTACTCCAAAGAACTGCGTTATCCATCAATATATGAATTTTGTGTGGTGGTATTCATGGTTGATGTCTTTGTGTATTATCATAATCAACATGACCATTCCAAAAATCTTGAGATCATTGTGGAAAATTGAGATAGCTTCATTAATATTCTAAGGACACAAATTTCTACTTATTGATGTATATTATTCCCTTCTTAGGTCATATTATCTCATATAATGATGTATTAGTTGACCAAGATAATGTCAGAGCATATGTTTTCTAGGTGAGTCATAAAAACATATTTTACATATGATGTTTCATGGGGAAAACTAGATATTACATGTGTTAAATATAGGAATTATCATGCTTAGAAGAACCTCTAACGGGCTTGGATATGAAGCTTAGGATGAATTAATTGTCAATTTCCAGGGATTCATCCTTTGAGGACCTATCAATTTGACTTAATTCAATTCTTATATACATTCTTCTAGAGCTAAGAATGATTTACATAGATATTGTGATGCATTAAGTATCAGAGTAAGAGTATTTATCATACAAAGGTGTAGATTTATTGCATATGGGACATTTCAAGTGAGGATTCATGAGATTAATTACATAACACATAATCTTGAGTTTGTTGTAGTTTTTAATTAATTTCTCCCTTAGAGAAATTTTATATTAAGAGAGTGTTTTGTGTTATACACGAACTAAAAAATAATCAAGTATATATTTTCATAGCATTACTGAAATATGAGGGATTTAATGTGTGTTTATTACACATAGTTTATTAACCTAGAGGTCACCAAAATTCATAGAATTGGTATAGAAGTTTTAGTTCCACTAATGTAGAGACCCGATGCTTATCTTACATGGACATTACATTACTTTTCGGAATACTTAGTACATAAAAAAAACACACACACAAGGATCGTAATTGTTTAGTGTCTTTGGAAACTCGGAACGTAATCTTCTAATCGTGGTGAAAGATCTTCAACATCTCCTATAAATATCTTCCCTTTTTTTACCTAAAACCTTTCTTTATATCCTGGGGAAAAGAAAACATAAAAGGGTGAGCTCAAATGCTCAGTAATGGTAACCAAAAGAAATATCAATCACATCGTATTCATAAGAACATAACATTTTGGAAATCTTAACCTGCAAAAGAGAGCATAATTTCATAACATGGGATAAATCATGGTAGTGAAATGTAATCACAATAATCATAACATAAAACATGAAACTTTGTGGCATTCACACATAATCATAGAGAATCATTTCTTGTTAGTCAAGACTCATTGCCAAAACTATCTTAGTGGACAAAGTCCCTTCTGAATCGAGTAACCCTCGTTTCAGTCCTGTTTCACTGAACCGGTATAACCTACCATTCCAGCCTTGTCTATCTCATGAGATATAAAATCTTTACCCAATGTATTGGAGGGAGATATAGGTCCCACCCATCTCATAATGATACCATTCTTATGTGTGCCACAAAATCATAAATCAGACATCATTGCATAACCCATGTAATAAAAATGGGATTCTTAAACAACATGACATCATAAAACCATTCATATAAGATAAAGGAATTCATAAACATAATTCCATCACAACATATTCAAATCAATGTAAAAATATGGATAGAAACAGAACCCTTTATTATCTTAGATGGAAAATAATTTTGATAAAACACTTGAAATGAATTCTTGAGGAAAATATCATTTCTTCTTCAAAATCAATTTCTTTTCACAAAACATCATGCAATTTTAAAAGAAAGAGATTTTATTGAAAATATTCATGAAATCATTTGGAGGAAGCTTCATGAAAATATGGCTTCATAAAACCGTAAAAATCCATTTGTGCCGTTTAAGATAAAAAAAACATGCTTCTCGTACTTTTGTCGGAAAAGTCAAAAAGTAACTCGTACGAAAAACGACAAAAGATTCCTTTAATATATTTTACTAAAAACTCACGGAAGGGTAAAATTGGATTTAAACAATTGTAGGTGGATGGAAATAATATTACATATTGAGGAAACATGGATGTGGATGATAAAATACACCCCAGTAAATACCAAAGTATAAACAATCTCGGATAAAAATGAGATTGTGATATTTCCCTTACCTTAAGTCCGATTTGCTTCGTGAGTGTCTGAACCTCCTGTATAATGATTTAAATAATGTCCTTAACTTATTACAGACTCATATTCATTGTTATGATATCATATATGGTTCAATTATGACTTTATATTACCCGTTCTTTTGTAAATTCCATGTTAAAGAAGCGTTTTGAGTAAAATCGTTTCATTTATCGTAGGTGTTTGGACTTGTTGTTCTTGACATTATTATTACTTATATCACGATTTACTTACTTCCAGAATATAAAACATGATTTATATATCATATATATTCCGTATATATATATATAATAGATAGATAAAAGAAATGAAACACAGAGTTCATGGAGACGGTAGTCTGTACGTAAGCATGAACACTGTTTTCCTTTCCTTATTGTATTGAATGGAAGTAAATAGATGACATACATATATACATAAATCCAGTAGCTTTATAATGTCATATATTTCATTAATATTGCTTATATATACTTTATAATCATTCTTAAATGGTTAACATGGAGAATGAATCTCATCGCGTCGTGGAGATGGTAGTCCGTACGTACGCACGAGCGATGATATCGTTCCCATGGTCGTGGAATTGTGTTGAAGTGTATGTATACTATTACAGTATCAATATCACTTTATAATAATCATATATAGTTACTAATTAAACCATTATACCCATCCATTTAAGGTGGTGGCGGAAAATAGATTACACCACGGCGTGGAGACGGTATTCGGTACGTACGCACGCACGGTGATTTCCTTTTTCCGTAGGATGGATAGAAGGTTAATTAGAGTTGTTTCAAATTTATAATAACATATCAGTATAAGAAATACTGATGTTATTACTTTATCATGAAACAACTAAAGAAGAAGAAGTTGAAGAAGAAAGAAATGGAAAAAGATCGGTAATGGATATTACCTCTTCTTTGGAACCCCTCTTTGAATCCTTCACTTAGGGAACTAAGATTGGTCTTTGAAGAAGACCAGGACCTCTATGATTATTCTAGGGAAGTGGAGAAGGGATTTTGGAAGGGGTTGGACGAGCTTGAGTGCTCAAATTGGTGTGAGGAGGAGGGGGATGAGGTTCCCTTTTATAAGGGAGGAGAGGGGCACCTTAGGAATATCTCAAAATATTATTTTATATTAAAGTCAAAATCGGTTTTTAATGGTTCCAAAGGGTTTTATTTCGAAGCTAAAGTGGGGATGGGTCGAAATCCTATCATCCAATAGTATTTAGACATGTTTAGGGTATTATTTTAACCTTATCAATTAGATTTAACTCTAAGTTAAATAATTTAACTTTTACCGTGTCTTTTTGTTTTCTTACACTATATGGTTAATAAACTTACTATAACATGCCAAACGAACCCCAAATTGTTTATTATTAATATATATATCCTTATCTAAGTCATTTGGCCTAAAATTATATTTTTAGAAAGAAAATAACAATTAATAATATAATATTTGATTTAAAAACTATTTTGTGTCAATTTTGACACTATTTGATATATGATTTTTGTGAAAGTCATAACAGAATTAAATGTTCGAACCAAGCTAATTAAATCAGAAATAATATATCATAGTAACCTAAAAAATTAGTGTACTTCATAAAAAGTCTGTAATTACATTTATTTTGGTGTTTATAACATCAATTATGTCAATATTCCATTAATAAGATAATTATTGCATCATCTTTGTGACATGAATAAATTAAATTATTTGATGTCTAAAAATTAAAAATAAAATACCATTATGTAGGAAATCTTTTTATCTTTCTAATTAATATTTAAAATTGAATTTATCTTATGTACAACCCTATATTAAAAATGTTTTAGTAAATATACTTTGATTTTAACTCTTTTAACTCTTCTTTGAATTAAATAATAATAAATGTCCTAATCTAATCCAAGTGGGCCTAAATGATAATATTTTACACTTAAGGTTGTTTTTGGTCGAGATACACTTGTCCAATAGAATTAGGACATGTGTTAGGGTAATATTAATATCATTCTTACCCTTAATTACCCTATTTACTTTTAACCGTGGTAAATAAAAGTAAAAAGTTACTATTTACCAAAAATTATTTTCATCTCATTGAACCACATTTTACTTACTGACATCAACCGTGTCTCTCGGATTTTTGAAATTCCATTCACAGAAGCGGTAAAATTAAGTTTTATGAAAAATTCAGTTTTTTAACTACCACTTAGTAGTTTCAATATTCATCAAAAATTGATGTTTTTCAGAACAATGCCAAAATTTCATCCTATGCTATATTTCATATTCCGAATTCAAAAATGAAGTCTATTTTACCAAATTCATAACATAGAAGTTTCATTAATTAATTTTATAATTAAATCCCGTTGTTAAAACAAATAGCGTGTTTTTAAGAAACAATATCTATCAAAAGATTGACACTTGATTATGTCTGGTTTAAATGTGAAATTACATTCAATGACCAACATTGTATTAAATTGTAAAAATATATTCTAAATATACTTTAAAACCACTAAAATTAATAATTTATCACTATTAATTATTTCGAATGAAAAAGTTGTTTTTAACTAAAATTTAGTAATTTTCACTATTCATCAAAATATGAAAGTTATCCGAAAATTACCAAAATTTCACCCTAAGCTAATTTCGTTATTCCGAATCGAAAAATGAATTCCATTTTGAAAAATAAGATTTAAAAAATTTCAAAAAGTGGTTATTACTATTCATAACTGCTAGTTTTAATAATATTTTAATAGCATATCGTTGTTTAGTGAAACTCGGTGTTGCGTATTACACACGCTATCGAGGAAGGTCGCGATTGCGTGTAATGCAAGGCAAGTCAAGGATGCGTGTTGTGCAAGCTCCTTTTGGTGTAGCGTACAACACAAGACATTAGTGAAATTAAAATGAATATTTTTCATAAAATCTTGGGCTGTTACATTCTACCTCCCTTAAAATGAATTTCGCCCTCGAAATTCGTCAGTGTTATAAATGGTTTACTATTTGAAAGTTTCTTTGATAGAAACACAAATCGTAAAAAGTAATACCAAAACTTATCTTTAAAAACAAAAGTATGAAATTTAGCGATTACCCAAATAAACTAATCACTGGGTTTCCACATAGGTGAAAATATGGATATGGATGAGAAATCTAACCATCATGTTCTGATGGAGAGTGGTAGAGAACATGGCTATGGAAAAGCCATCAATCACAAAGCCATAAATTTGTGACTATCTAAGGTACCATCTGATTAATCATATATAAGAGTACTAGGACAACATTTTTTTTTTCAAGATCGTTTACCTAAAGTTGAAGAATTTGAATTAGAATAAATACTTACTTTATTTTGGTACAATCTCACTGTTGTTCGTGCCTTGAACAATTTCCACTTCATCTCTTAAATAAATGATGTTGAATTTGTTATTCGTGAAGTGTTAACAGATCATGTGATAGAATGACGGGTCAAAGAGTTATTAAATATACATAAGTCATTCTATAGTGAGATAAATCATATATGGTTCCTAAAATGCGCTTATACTTCATATATCATACTGCTTAATATAATAAAACTAGTTTCTACTAAATAGGGACTTCATGTAGGACAGTGGTAGGCGATAAAGGCCAGTCGCACTTCGGTTGTGGGTTCGATTCCCACAGCCTTGTCCGAAGCGATGGGCTGTCGCCCGTCCTGCAGGTTTTCCTTTTTCTAAAACTACATTACTATAACATCCCATCAATAATATCGAAAATCTTCTATCCTTAAACAATACTAACTTCTGTCCAACGCAATCCATTCTAATCTTTAGGCTTATCCATAATACTATAGTCCACTCTCATAATATAGTGAAAACGATTACCAGAGATTTAATACTGTCGTTAATCCTCATATATCATAAGACATGTCTTGCTGGTCACATTCCAAACATTCAAAGGCCTTAATCATGTATTCTCTTGAATACCCATTGAACCTTAGTGAAAACATGAATGCAGTTAAAAGTTAACTCTTTCCACATACCAAAATCCAAAAATGCTATATACTCAAACCATGATATAACCTTCTCCTTATATCAGTCATGAGCTCATGAATACTATCAAACATTTAATTTTCTCCTTATCCCTTCATTATGCGCATATCATCTTCATTCCAAAAATATCTGAATAACCTTTCATGGATACTGGAAGCATTAATCACACACTTTCAAAACTCAAGGAAAGACAACAATGTAACAATCCATAGATGTCCCTTTATTCCATAGTACCATGAGATTCTTTATACAACATTACACTTTGATAAACATGTAATCAATCTAATACCTTCTTAAACCATTGACCGAGCTTCAACAATTCTTTCATCTCACATATCATTTGTAGTCTCTTCATCATCATCAACATAAATACCACCCATACGACCATACTGATTATCTTCATGAGACTTTCCCTTAGGGAATTGGTTTGCATAATGCCCGTACATTCCACATTTAAAACATTTAACCATTGTTGATGTCGTAGCAATACCATTATCCTCATCCATGGTGTTAACTGAACCTTTTCCTTTGCACTTACTTGATTTGTGTCCTTTTTTTCCACACCCAAAGCATCTTCTAGTTCCTTTGAAACATTCTCCTTGATGCCTCTTCCCACATGATTTACATAGGGGAAATTGAACTTTCTTTCCTCTATGATCATCATGAAACTCCATCTTTCTCTTATTAGCCGAGTCAGGAAACTTACCAAATTTTACTTTATTGATCATATTATGAGATTGCTGATTCGGCATAATAATGATGTTTGGACTTCCAAATCCCATTTCATTATGAATAATATCATTCCATTGTCCATCATATCCTCCATTATCGTGAATCATCTTGTTTCCATCCATTTTCTAAAACCAAAAAAAAAGAATAGTGTGAGAGGAAAAAATCATGCTAGGTAAAACAACATTATAAAGGGGGAGTATCCTCAATATCTAACTTCTTAGGTTAAATTCTAAGATCTTTACCATAGTTATAAGACTGTATCCTATACGTATACTTATCCTTAGGGACATCCCTAGACAAACCTTATAAATATATCTAGGGATCTCACTAAGGTTCTCGCATACTAGTTTCCAAAGGTTGACGAAACCTTTCCTCTGATACCAACTGTAGAGACCCGAAGCTTATCATACATGGACATTACATTACTTTTTTGGAATACTTAGTACATAACAAAAACACACACACAAGGATCGTAATAGTTTAGTGTCTTTGGAAACTCAGAACGTAATCTTCTAATCGTGGTGAAAGATCTTCAACATCTCCTATAAAGATCATCCATTTTTTTACCTAAAACCTTTCTTTATATCCTGGGGAAAAGAAAACATAAAAGGGTGAGCTCAAATTCTCAGTAAGGGTAAACAAAAGAAATATCAATCACATCGTATTCATAAGAACATAACATTTTGGAAATCTTAACCTGCAAAAGAGAGCATAATTTCAAAACATGGGATAAACCATGGCAGTGAAATGTAATCACAATAATCATAACATAAAACATGAAACTTTGTGGCATTCACAAATAATCAAAGAGAATCATTTCTTGTTAGTCAAGACTCATTTCCAGGACTATCTTAGTGGACAAAGTCCCTTTCTGAATCGAGTAACCCTCGTTTCAGTCCTGTTTCACTGAACCGGTATAACCTACCGTTCCAGCCCTCTCTATCTCATGAGATATAAAATCTTTACCCAATGCATTGGAGGGAGATATAGGTCCCACCCATCTCATAATGATACCATTCTTATGTGTTCCACAAAATCATAAATCATACATCATTGAATAACCCATGTAATAAAAATGGGATTCTTAAACAACATGACATCATAAAACCATTCATATAAGATAAAGGAATTAATAAACATAATTACATCACAACATAGTAAAATCAATGTAAAAATATAGATAGAAACCGAACCCTTTATTATCTTAGATGGAAAATAATTTTGATAAAACACTTGAAATTAATTTTTGAGGAAAATATCCTTTCTTCTTCAAAATCAATTTCTTTTCACAAAACATCATGAAATTTTAAAAGAAAGAGATTTTATTGAAAATATTCATGAAATATTTTGGAGGAAGCTTCATGAAAATAAGGCTTCATAAAACCGTAAAAATCCATTCATGCCGTTTAAGTTAAAAAAAACATTCTTCTCGTACTTTTGTCGGAAAAGTCAAAAAGTACCTCGTACGAAAAACGACAAAAGATTCCTTTAATATCTTTTACTAAAAACTCACCGAAGTGTAAAATTGGATTTAAACAATTGTAGGTGGATGGAAATAATATTACATATTGAGGAAACATGTATGTGGATGATAAAATACACCCCAGTAAATACCAAATTATAAACAATCTCGGATAAAAATGAGATTGTGATATTTCCCTTACCTTAAGTCCGATTTGCTTCGTAAGTGTCCGAACCTCCTGTATAATGATTTAAATAATGTCATTAACTTATTACAGAATCATATTCATTGTTATTATAGCATATATGGTTCACTTATGACTTTATATTACCCGTTCTTTTGTAAAATCTATGTTAAAGAAGCGTTTTGGGTAAAATCGTTTCATTTATCATAGGTTTTTTGGACTTGTTGTTCTTGACATTATTATTAATTATATCATGATTTACATACTTCCAGAATATAAAACATGATTTATATATCATATATATTCCGTATATATATATATATATAATAGATAGATAAAAGAAATGAAACACACAGTTCATGGAGACGGTAGTCCGTACGTACGCATGAACACTGTTTTCCTTTCCTTATTGTCTTGAATGGAAGTAAGTAGATGACATACATATATACATAAATCCATTAGCTTTATAATTTCATATATTTCATTATTATTGCTTATATATACTTTATAATCGTTCTTAAATGGTTAACATGGAGAATGAATCTCATCGCGTCGTGGAGACAGTAGTCCGTACGTACGCACGAGCGATGATATCGTTCCCATGGTCGTGGAATTGTGTTGAAGTGTATGTATACTATTTCAGTATCAATATAACTTTATAATAATCATATATAGTTACTCATTAAACCATTATACACATCCATTTAAGGTGGTGGCGGAAAATAGATTACACCACGGCGTGGAGACGGTATTCCTTACGTACGCACGCACGGTGATTTCCTTTTTCCGTAGGATGGATAGAAGGTTAATTAGAGTTGTTTAATATTTATAATAACATATCAGTATAATAAATACTGATGTTATTACTTTATCATGAAACAACTAAAGAAGAAGAAGTAGAAGAAGAAAGAAATTTCAAAAGATCGTTAATGGATATTACCTCTTCTTTGGAACGCCCCTTTGAATCCTTCACTTAGGGAACTAAGAGTGGTATTTGAAGAAGACCAGGACCTCTAGGATTATTATAGGGAATTGGAGAAGGGATTTTGGCTGGGGTTGGGCGAGCTTGAGTGCTCAAATTGGTGTGAGGAGGAGGGGGAGGAGGTTCCCTTTTATAAGGGAGGAGAGGGGCACCTTAGGAATATCTCAAAATATTATTTTATATTAAAGTCCAAATCGGTATATAATGGTTCCAAAGGGTTTTATTTCGAAGATAAATTGGGGATGGGTCGAAATCTTATCATCCATTAGGATTTAGACAAGTTTAGGGAATTATTTTAACCTTATCAATTAGATTTAACTCTAAGTTAAATAATTTAACTTTTACCGTGTCTTTTTGTTTTCTTACACTATATGGTTAATAAACTTACTATAACATGCCAAAAGAACCCCAAATTGTTTATTATTAATATATATATCATTATCTAAGTCATTTGGCCGAACCTTAGATTTTTAGAAATAAAATAACAATTAATAATATAATATTTTATTTAAAAACTATTTTGTGTCAATTTTGACACTATTTGATATATGATTTTTGTGAAAGAAATAACAGAATTATATATTCTAACCAAGCTAATTAAATCAACACTATTATATCATAGTAACCTAGAAAATTAGTGTAATTCATAAAAAGTCTCAAATTACATTTATTTTGGTGTTTATAACATCAATTATGTCAATATTTCATTAATAATATAATTACTGCATCATCTTTGTGACATGAATAAATTAAATAATTTGATGTCTAAAAATTACAAATAAAATACCATTATGTAGGAAATCTTTTTTATCTTTCTAATGAATATTTACAATCTAATTTATCTTATGTACAACCCTATATTAAAAATGTTTTAGTAAATATACTTTGATTTTAACTCTTTTTACTCTTCTTTGAATTAAATAATAATAAATGTCCTAATCTAATCCAAGTGGGCCTAAATGATAATATTTTACACTTAAGGTTGTTTTTGGTCGAGATACACTTGTCCAATAGAATTAGGACATGTGTTAGTGTAATATTAATATCATTCTTACCCTTAATTACCCTATTTACTTTTAACCGTGGTAAATAAAAGTAAAAAGTTACTATTCATCAAAAATTATTTTCATCTCATTGAACCACATTTTACTTACTGACATCAACCGTGTCTCTCGGATTCTTGAAATTCCATTCACAGAAGCGGTAAAATTAAGTTTTATGAAAAATTCAGTTTTTTAACTACCACTTAGTAGTTTCACTATTCATAAAAAATTGATGTTTTTCAGAACAATGCCAAAATTTCATCCTATGCTATATTTCATATTCCAAATTCAAAAATGAAGTCTATTTTACCAAATTCATAACATAGAAGTTGCATTAATTAATTTTATAATTAAATCCCGCTGTTAAAACAAATAGCGTGTTTTTAAGAAACAATATCTATCAAAAGATTGACACTTGATTATGTCTGGTTTAAATGTGAAATTACATTCAATGACCAACATTGTATTAAATTGTAAAAATATATTTCAAATATACTTTAAAACCACTAAAATTAATAATTTATCACTATTAATTATTTCGATTGAAAAAGTTGTTTTGAACTAAAATTTAGTAATTTTCACTATTCATCAAAATATGAAAGTTATCCGAAAATTACCAAAATTTTACCCTAAGCTAATTTCGATATTCTGAATCCAAAAATGAATTCCATTTTGAAAAATAAGATTTACAAAATTTCAAAAAGTGGTTATTACTATTCATAACTGCTAGTTTTAATAATATTTTAATAGCATATCGTTGTTTAGTGAAACTCGGTATTGCGTATTACACACGCTATCGAGGAAGGTTGCGATTGCGTGTAATGCAAGGCAAGTCAAGGATGCGTGTTGTGCAAGCTCCTTTTGGTGTAGCGTACAACACAAGACATTAGTGAAATTAAAAAGAATATTTTTCATAAAATCTTGGGCTGTTACAACTAAGCAAGAGGACTCAGATACATGTTATATAGGAGTCCCATAGTGAATGGAACCATATTAAATTGTTTCCAAAGATGCACTTGGATTTGAAGTATGGTTATGGAAATAAATCCCTTTCATCATTAGTTATGTCATCTATTGTTTTTCATAGAGTGAGAAAGTGTAAATTATCATATGCTAATGGCCTAGTCCTATGGGAGATTGTGGAAGGTGAGGACCAACAACCATGTTGAACCATGGGTGAGTGTGAAATTCAATGTCTTCATTATCAAATATGGGTTCTAGTATACATACATGATATGATATTGTGAGACTTTCAGGACATAGTTTAGGAAGTGTATACAAACATTACCATGATGTATCATGATTTTCATATCCAGTATTGCTAGAAGAGTATGAAACATAAGGTAGCATGTTTTTTCATGAAGTGTTTCACTTGTATGAATGTGAAGGAAGAACATCAGTGACTATAAATACATTTATAACAGTTACCCAGTCCTTAGTGGAAATTGGATGATATCATGATGGATTTCAGGATAGGATTTACGAGGCTGACATTATGTAGTGATTTTATATGGGTTTTTCTTGACAGTCCCATGAATGATTCTCATTACATTTTTATAATGGACATCTTTTCAATGGATTAGATTTTGAGTATGTATATTCCATTTATATTTTTTTCATGTGTTCCTCATAACATTTTATTGGATTTGGGAACCCAGTTTATGTACCATTTCTAGAAGTGATTTTAGAGAGAATTGAGTAGGAACTTGCTTCTGAGCACAACATACCACCCTCGGACTAATGGAATGTTAGATCCCACTATAATAGTTCTTTAGGACCTGATTCAACCTCGAGTCATGAAATTTAGGGATCTTGGGTGAGGCATATACACATGGTGTAGTTATAATTAAATAATAGATATTATTTTATTATACGAATGGATGCATTGAAGTTTTATATCGTAGGTGATGCCAATCTTCCCTATGATGGATAGAGGTAGGTGGGGCCACATTATTGTGACCACATCTCATTTAGAAGAATATAGAGGACATTTAGTTGATTCATAAATGGATTGATACCACAAATTCAAGAATTTAATATTAAATATATTGTCATCGATGACCATTACAGTTCATGGTTGGCGATCAAGGCTTTTTTACATGTATCCATGAGGCTAGGTCATAGATGGACTAGGAGATAGGGTAATTTTTCACAGTGATATAATGGTTCGTTTGAGATTCTGGAGAGAGTCGGGTAGGTGTGATATTAATTGAAGTTACCTCAGAAGTATCATTCCATATAAAAAATCTTCCACATATCTCAACATTTTTGTTATCATTATGACCCATTCCATATTCATAATTTTATGATTATTGAGTTACATACTTATGAATCATTCGAGGAGAATATTATTCATGTTATTGATAGTAGAAAGAAGTTTATATGAGGATGGTTAGTTCCTTAAGTATAATTTCTTTTGATTCATGGATATTTAGATGTTGACTTTTGGGAGAGGGAGGCTGATGTATATGCTTAGTGGCTAGATACATTCTCATATGATTCATGAACACCATTGGATGTGATGTTTATGAAAAAAATAGATTAATGGGGGAAGATTACCAGATCATGGGTTTTACTATGAGGTAGATATAATTTTATTTTTTGTTATAACTTTTTTTCATGACCAAATGTGAGTGAATTTTGAGATCACATGGTTTTTGGGGATGGTCGAGGCTTGTTCTGTGATCGAAGACCATTTTTTGGAAAAATTAAATAGGGTCACATGGTTAATAAAATTTTTTGCGGAAAAGCCACAAAGTTTGAAAAATGTGTTCGGTTGGTATTAGGTTTCGACCTAAAAACATAACTTAAGCATGAATTTTAGTCAATAAAATACATTATTACACACTATGGATCTTTTCTGGTTTATAGTTTTAGGTAATTAGTACATAAAACATACATAACATCTCATAATCATACATTTGGATAACATTAAAACAATAACCACTTTTTCAAAATATAATACATTTTGAATAAAATATGATATCATTGAAAAAAAATTCTATCATTGAAAAGGGATTAATTATTTCTCTCACACAACCTTACAACCTATTAAAATCAGATAAAAACATGGGATGAGAACTCAAATATTATTAAGGGATATTAAAAGAATGAAAAAACACATTATTCAATTAATACTTTTAATGTATGAAATAATTTTTAAAAGACATAATTGTCACCCATATAAAATTAATTTGTGAAATTTGAGATTTCCAAAAGATTCCCAAAAAACAAAAAAGAACATAAATAGAACCATAATGGAATCTTAAGGAATTAATTACATAATCTTGTAACCATCTCGTGTACCTTGTAATTTGAAACCCTCATGACTACCTTACAATTGGTGTAACCGTTGCAATTAAACATTGAGTAACCATATGAAAGACCTCTAACATACACATAAAAAATGAATTGGAGGGATATATATGTCCTAGAAACCATTATAATTAATTCCCATTAACCATAATGTAATCATAAAATATATATAATAACATTAAAACATTTCTTTTTAATTTTTTTAAAACATATTTCAAAAGAGGCTTTTAAAAGAAAATACCCTTAAAAATAAAACATAATTAAAGTAAGAATTAATATAGTGGAAGGAATATATATATAAATTTTAAATACCCATAATTCAAAATAATATTAAAAACCATCACACATAAATTTTTAATACCACATAAATAATGATGTAGAAGATTAACCCAATGAATGGAAATTGGGTTAAGAATTCCATTACCTCGGGTTCAACTTCCCTAAAAATGTTAAAAACTCATGTATGAAAGTTAAAATAGTGTTATTAATATTTTGAAAAAACATATTCAAGTTTATTACACTTTTTATGATAATTTTATAACATCATTTCACCAGTTCATTAACAATATTTTTCTAATTCTATTGTTTTTGGGAGTGTTCTTCACATAGATTCTATTATCTGTTATTGATGGATATTCTTGTCAATTTGAATTGAAAATAAATAATTGTAATGGAATGGTAATTAAATATTTCATGAAAAATAGATTATACAATTTATGATTTTTAATTCTGACTGGAGGATGATTCATAAGTTAAAACATTATTGATATTTATTTAGACCATTTTAGTGATTCTTGGTTCACAATCAACTCATTTTGTTTTATAAATTGATAACATGTGTACAAAAAGATTCCAGAAATTTATATAAGATATAACACATAAATTATAATTTGTTTCAAACATAAATATGTTTCATGACCCATCTTGAAGGATGTAAAAGAAATTGTAATAACATCATCCATGATGGCGGTAAATCAACACATCACAAACATTGTTTTAATTTCTTGAATAAGTTGGAGATGAGAAGATGTATAACAGTGGATATTACATAAAATGGGATGAAATATAGAATATGTATGATACTAGATAATTCATTCCTCTTGGATAAGGGAAGGTAAATAAATAATAATAATAAAAAATTAAAAATAAATTTAAGAAAACCAAAGAGGATGTTTACCTCTTGACCTCTCTTACCGGAGATCCTCCTTTAGGCCTTTGATTATAGCCTTTTGGTGAGACAATATGGTCTAGGACGTGGGGGAAGGGTCTTTGGATTTGTATTTGGAAGAACATAGTCAAGGCTCAAGGCTTCAGAGGTGTGGGGGATAGTGGGTAGTGGGTGGTATTTATAGTGGAGGAGAGGAGAGTTTTCCCATTATTTTACACATTATTTTATTATTTTGCCAAATAAAACCTATAATTTTGATTATTGTGAGTATAAATAGTAATAAGTTCATGTGATTTTAAACCAATGGTCATTTACATCATCCAAGACTCAAGATTGATGCAGAAATTCACTTATTTAGCCTATTTTGTAAATTATCAAATTTCACTATTCAACAAAATTCATGTATTTCAAAAAAAAATTCAAAAAAATTGAACCTAACCATTTTTAAACATATATAATTAAAAAATGAAAACCATTTTATTAATATAATTTTCTAAATAAGTGAAATGTATTTTTTAAATAATATTTTATTCCCAAAATAAAAATTTAAAAACATTTATTTACATATTCCAAGATCTGGGTATATCATACTTTTAATTTAATCTTATATATATACTATCATAGGTGAGGTTACTATTAATAAAGTTATGTAACTATTCATAAGGTTAAATTTACTATTTATAAGTGTTTGTTACTATTCAAAAAAATATGTTTTTCTTATCAGACTCCAAATAACTTACTGATTTCAACAATGTATGTACATTTTTAGAAATTCAAAAGGCACAAGTGGGAAAATTATGTTTACTTCTAATTATAACTATCTACATAAAACTATGTTTAATTAATTTTAATTAATTTTTAAAACCATGTGGCCTTACAAATTTTTTAACCTTATCTAAATTGTGTCCTCGCAATTTTAATTACTTATTTAAAAAGATAGGATATTTTTACTACATAGAATTTTAAGAATACCATGTTTCTTCTTCAACCATGCAATTTATTCACAAAGCTGTTACCTAGGGTATTTCCTTATTATGAAATACCTTTTCCATTCGATCAATAATATGAACATGTTTATCTTCATAAGAAAGGTTCTCTTCTAGCTGAACTGCTTTAGGGCATTTGACATGAGATGAATCTGGAACATAATTTCTCAAGATCAAAACATGATAAACATTATGTACCTGAGATAAAGTTGATTGAAAAGAATCTTGGTAGGGGAATGGTTCAACATTTTCTGTAATTTTGTAATGTCCAATGAACCATGGACTTAGATTTTATTTCCTACAAAAATGAATAACACATTTCCTTGGTGAGATTCTATGAAAAACATGATCACCTACCTCCAATGAAAAGTGTTTCCTCCTATTTTCTGTATAAAGTTTCTTCCTGTTATGAGACATCCTCATGTGTTGTTGGATCATCTTCACATTTTCAGGCACATACATTACTAATTATAGTCCGATCAATTTCCATTCCCTGACATCGTCCCAAAAAGATGGACATTTACACAACATACCATACAAGGCCTTGAAAGGGGCCATCTGTATACTGGAGTGAAAAATATTATTATAAGAAAACTCAACTAAGGAAAGATATTGATCCCAACATCCCTGGTAGTCCACAAAATAATCTCAAAGCATATCCTCCAGATTATGACTTGTTATTTTGGACTTCCCATCATATTAAGGATGAAAAGCTGTAATAAAATTTAATTTTGGCCCCAACAACTTCTAAAGGTCCTTCAAAAAGTTAAAGGTGACCTTGGGATCCTGGTCAGAAACAATGGAAAGTGGAATTCCATGTAACCTAATAATCTCTTTGAGGTAATGTCGAGAGACATGAACCAAAGACATTGTATCTCGAATTGAAAGAAAATGTGCAGTTTTATTCATCCAATCAACAATAAAAAAAATTACATTGTTACCTCAAGAAGTCTGTGGTATTCCCAACATGAAGTGAGTTGATTTATTCTCCAATTTCCACTTGCTCACTAGAAGGGGCTGAAGCATACCTTTTAGTAACTACCACTCTACTTTAACCTATAATTATTTCAAACATTTCAGAGTAAAATATTCAATATCTCTTTTCATTCCGCCCCACCAAAAATACTCCTGAATGTCTTTTTACATCATAGTAATACCCGGATGAACCGAAGATGGAGAACTATGAGTCTCACACAACCAATATTTCATCAAATGGAAATCACAATGCCCAAAAACCTTTAAAAAAATTAAAACACAATTCTTATCAATGTTAAATTCTAGAATCTTATACATTTTAACCAATTCTAATTTTTTCTATAGCTCACAATCTTCATTCTGCGCTTGCCAAAAATCATTCAGATAATGATGACTGGACAGAAAACTGAAATAAAATAGATTTATTTTTTTCACCAAGAACTTACTTTCCAAAATGCATCAAATCATTAATCAAGGTATAATGATTCAAATGTTACATGGTTAATGATGTGGGATTTTTTCGAATCAATGCATCCTACACATTGTTTTCTTTTCCCAAGTGGTAATTGATCATGAAATCATAATCCTTTATCTGTTGAATTCATATTATCTACCTCATGTTTAATTATTTATCTGTGATTATATACTTCATACTTTTATGGTCAATATATATTTGACATTTCCCTATGAATAAATGATGCCTCAAAATTATCAATGCAAAAACCACAGCTGCCAACTCAAAACCATGTGTGGGATAATTTAACTCATGAGGTTTTAGATGTCTTGAAGCATAAGAAATTACCTGATCATTCTACATCTAAACACAACCAATTCCCTACAATGAAGCATCATTGTAGATAACAAACTCACTATTTTAGTATGGAAAGCCCAAAATATACGAATTATCCAATATCTTCTTTAGTTCATGAAAAAATATCACATTCTTATATCAAAATAAATTAAATCCCTTTTCACATTAACTCGGTTACCAGGCAAGATAACCATGGAATTTTTTTAACAAACAATTAATAATAACCTGCTAATCCAATAAACCTACAAATCTCTTAAAATTTTTTAGGTTTTTCCCATTCATCAACCTCTTTAGTTTTGGTAGGATCAACTATTATTCAATACTAATTTACAATGTGTTCCAAATAAAAATAAATCTATTGAAACCAGAAATCACACTAGCTTAATTTTCCATAACATTTCTTTTTAGTCAACGTTTTCAAAACAAACCTTATATGTTTTTAATGATTCTATTTACAATTAGAAAATACCATAATTTCAGCAATAAACACAACCAAAAATTTATCCATGAACTCATTAAATATTCTATTCATAAGATTCATGAATACAGAAGGTGAATTAGTTAACCCAAACGGCATAACAAAAAAATAATAATTCCCATATCTAGTAATTTCATTCGGATTTCTTCCTCCTTCACTTTCAGGATATGGTATCTGAACCTCTAGTCATTGTTGGAAATGTACCACGATCCCAGATATGATAAAAAAAGTAATCGATATGAGGAAAAGAATACATTTTTTAATAGTGATGTCATTCAAGGCTCTATAATCAATGAAAATTATCATGCGACTATCTTTATTTTTAACGAACAAACCAGGGGAACCCCATGATGAAGTGCTAGGATGAATGAATAATTTATCAAGAAACTCCTACAACTTATTTTTCAATCCATTATGTTCTATTTCGGATATTCGATATGGGGGTTTTAAAATTGGATTTGAATCAGGAACTAAGTCAATTATGAATTTGACTTCCTGATCATGTATGAAATTGGGTAACTAATTGGAAGAAACATCAAGGTATTCATCTACAAATAGAACATCATTAATATGAATAGTTCCCTTTCTTTCAACAATAATAGAAGTATAAAATTTATTTCCATCTCTCAATAGTTTCTCAACATCTTGTTATGTTATCAATTTTATGGGTTTTTCTTTTATACAAACTGAAACTCATTTAGAAAAACAAATTATTTAGATTCATAGTCAATCTAAGCATAATAAAAATAAATCCAACCTATTCCAATAATGAAATCAAAATATAATAAGGAAAAACGACAAGTTTTAAAGCTAAATACCATCCAAATACCACAAAAGAAAGATTCTTATAATTCCTATTTTCTATATTATTTCCCCAGGTGTTTTAACAATAAATTATGGTCTCATTTATTGAGATGATATTTCCAATTTACCAAAAAATTTCTCAAAAATGAAGGAATGTGTAATCCCCATATTAAAAAAACTGTAGCCTAATCTGAGTAAACAAAGAATATACATGATACAACTTCATTAGATGGATTGACGTCTGTGGATGTAGTCCCAACGAATCTGACTAAAAATTTCTTTTTATAGTCTGGCTTCTTTGAATCATTCAGATCCCTCTTTGGGAAAGAATTTGAATAATAACCCATCTAACCACATTTAAAGAACATTATAGATTGGTTATCATGATTATTATTAGGACCATTATTATTACAATCTCAGGAAAAATTTCCAAACTTACCACATCGAAAAAACATCCCAGTTTTGATTTAGAATTCCCTAGGGATGTTCGTGCAATACATTTAACAAAATAGAAACTCAATTTTATTAAAATTATGTTACAATAATTGATTCATACCCATCACTTATCATCTGGACCCCTTATTCTCCTTGTTTTCAAAGTGCATGTGATCATCATAAAAACCCATCTCTATCCTCTTAGGACACCAGAGAAGCATCCCACAACATTGGAATACATGGGATTCCAATTCCCTTCGAATCCCTGGCTTCAGTTCTGAGCCAAAGTAGTTTATTTATCTATCATGATCCAGAATAATATTTGTATCATACCTCACCAAGTGAGGGATGTTTGATTCGTACACAACCAATAAATCTTCCTCCTCCTTCTTCAATTAATGTACTTTCTTCTCTATCCATCGTCGAAGAACTTATGGAAATATTTTTCATGGGAAAGACTTTTAAATTCATCCCACTCTAAGGAATAAATATCCTCTATATACAATATATTCTTGACCACTGACCAACACTATTCACCTTCACCTTCAGAATGATAAATGGAAATACTTACCTTTTGATTATCTGATCATCCCATAAAATCAAATATATTTTCAAGGGCCTTAATCCATCCATCATCTGATACTGGGTCAGAAGATCGGTTAAATGACGAAGGGTGTTGTCACATAAAATGTTCAAATATCATCAGGTTCCTTTGTGTTACCTCTTTTTATTCTCTTCCATGGGTTCCACCAAAATTTATATCCTACATTAGCTGAGCCATTACTATCACAAACTGCTCGGTTCCAATCCCACCAATTCTAGGCTACAAATTCGGAATGAAATCGGTCAATTGGTGCCTCCACATATCAAATTCCTTGTTTATTATATAGAAAACCATTGTGAACATTCATATAATAGTCATAGAAACATGGTAATCTTTCAATTATATAACATTTAAAATTAAAAATAAAGTAAAAATCATTTATGGTATTCTATTAACATCAACCTTACCCCTAAAGTTATATAAACCATCCTCTGATACCAACTATAAGGACTGTACCCTCAAACATTATTTAATATTAAATTATAGTAAATAACATACATTCTTACACATTGAGGATATCTTCATGATTATAGTTTTAGGTAATTAGTTATAAAACATACATAACATCTCAAAATCATACATGTGGATACTATAAAAATAATATCATTTTTTCTTCAAAATATAAAACTTTTCAAATAAATCTGATCTCTTTGAAAAATATTCATAACAATTAACTTGGATTCTTTATTTGTCTAACACATCCTTATAACATATGAAAATCATTTAAAAAATTGGTATGACCACAAAAATTTCATTAAGGGATATAAAAAGAAGGAAAGAACACATTTGTCTATGAATACTTGTAACATATGAAATCATTTTCAAAAGACATACCTGTCAACCATATATACATACATTGTCAAACTAGATATTTTAAAATGATTAAAAAAACATAATGAACATAAATTGAAATATAATGATATCATGGGGAATTAAATACACAATCTTGTAACGCTATCAGCTTCCTTATAATTTTTATAACTCAAGGAAACCTTATAATTTATGTGACTATCACTGTTACGATGAGAGTAACCATACAACCAATGTCAAAAATACACATTAAAAATGAATTATAGGGAGATATATGTCCAAAAATTCATCATAAACAATCCCAAATAACCATGACATAATCATATAACATGAATAATTTCATAAAAACTTTTCTTTTGAATTATGTAGAATAGAATTTTAAAAGAGGCTTTTAAAAGTGAAGCCCCTTAAAAATATCACATAATTCAAGTGAGTGTTAATATTGTGGATGAAATATGTATATAAACGGTAAATACAAATAAGTCAACATAATAGAAAAAATTTATCAGAATTTTTTTTTAAGAATACATAAATAAAGACATAGAAGGTTAACCCAAAAAATGGAAATTGGGAAAAGAATTCCCTTACCTCAGATTCCACAACCCTAAAATGTGTTTAAACTCATAATTGAAGGTTAACATAGGGTTATTAATATTTTAAAAAACATATTCAGGTTTATAACACCCTTCATGATAATTTTATAACATAATTACACCAATTCAATAATAATATTTTTTTAGTTCCATTGTTTTTGGGTGTGTTCTTCACATGGTTTCCATTATCGGGTTTTTATGGATATTCTTGTTGACCATAAGTTAAACATCATAATTGGAATATAATAGTATTTAAATATTTCTAGAAAAATAAACTATACAATTTTTCATTTGGAATTCTAACATGAGGATTATTAATAAGTTAAAACATTATTGGCATTTGTTTAGATCATTTTGGAGATTATTTTATCATAATGAACTTATTTTGTTTTATAAATTAATTACATGTGGAAACAGAGATTAAAAAACATCACATAAGATATAATACAAAAATTATATTCTGGTTCAACCATAAAAATGGGTTCATATCCAGTCTTGAAGGAAGTAATTAAAATTGAAATCACATCGTCCAAAATATAGGGAAGTTGACCCATCAGAGACGATGTTTTATTTTCTTGAATAAGTGGGTGTGGATAAGAAGTATATTGTTGAATCATGCATAAACATGATTAAATCCATAATATGTAAGATACTATATCATTCAAGATTCTTGGATAAGGGGAGGTGAGGAAATAAAAAGAATATAAAATAAAATGAAACGAAAAGAACAAAAGAAAAAGAGGATGTTTACCTATTGATATATTATCCTTGAGATCATCCCTAGGGACTTTGGTTTTTGTATTTTGTAAAGTCAAGAAGGTACTCGTAGTGGGTAAGGGTCATGGGAGGATAATTGGGTATAAAATAGGAAAGTATCAATATTTGGGTGTGTGGGAGGAAGAGGGGGAGTGGGTGGTACCTATAGTGGAGGATATGAGGGTTTTCTCATTATTTTATTATATTTCAAAGAAAACCAATAATATTGATTTATGTGAATAGGTGTAGTAAAAAGTTAATTTTATTTCAAACCAATGGTAATTTACATCATCCTTGACTCATACATGATGCAGAATTCACTTATTTCGCAAATTTTGTGAATTATAGAATTTCACTATTCACAAAAAATTCATGTATTTCAGAAAAATCCCAAAAATTCACTATAATAATTTTTAGACATATAGAATTAGAAAATGAACACTATTATCATAATAATTTACTAAATATAAGGAAATTATTTTTTAAATAATATATTATTAAAAAAATTAACAATTTTAAAACATTTATTTTCTTATTCCATGATATGGGTATATCATACTTTTAATAAAATCTCATATATATACACACTATCATAAGTTATGTTACTATTCATAAGGGTATGCTAATATTCATAAGGGTAAAAAAACTATTTAGAAGTGTATGTTACTATTCACCAAAAAAATAAGTTTGTCTTATCAAACTCCAAATAACTTATTGATTGAAATTGTGTATGTCTGTTTTTCAAAATTCAAAAAAATAGAAATGGTAAAGTGAAGTTTAATTGAAAATTATAACTATGAACAAAAAATAGTGTTTCATGCATTTATATTTATTTTAAAAAACATGGGGTGTTACAGTTGGGTAGTGGTATGAAGGAGCAAGTATGGTTTGACGAACCGTATAGATAAGGGAGCATGAATGTTGGAGAGAGTGGATAGTTTTTAGATGAGTTATTGGGAATGGTTTTTGTATAGTTATTTTAACTGTGCGAATGAAAATGTGAATGGTATTCTTTTAGGGAGTTAAAGACATAGGGTTGGCTCAATGTTTAGAAAAGTATGTGACGAAACCATGTGACCCATTTAAACATGCGGGAAATGTCCATGTCCCATAATGATTTATAATTTTAGAACTATTATTCCAACATTATTTTCCATCACATAGATTGTCTCCTAATATCCAATGCAAGATCAAAGGAAGTCTATAAATGGTATTATCCATGACATCCTGATTTTACACCTGAAACATGTATTTCTTGTCTCATTAGATCCACATTAGTGAGTTTTCTATTTATCTTGGGTCATTTGATTAATTTGCCTCGACAGAGTTGTTTTGGTTCTTGATAATATTCCATATTTTCAAGAATTATATATGTTATTCAATTTTCCCCCGATCTGGACCAAATTAGATATTAATATTGGATGACTATTATACTATAGAATTATTGTAGGTGATTTATTCATTTCTCCTCAGGGTTTGGTCTTTGATAAGCATTATAGTTGATGTTTCATGCAACAAACATTTCAAAGTCACCCAATAAATAAATGAATGATTAAATTGAATGAATTTAAAAAAATTTGGAATGAACTCTAGTACAATTGATATTGTTTGATGTTGTTCCCCTAACATAAGAAAACCATAGGGTGTTCCATTGAATCTACATTTTTTTATACCAATCATGTAGTGCTTGAATTCCTTTTACATGATATTAGAGGAATAAATTTTTAATTATATTATTGTATTTAATAATAATTGGGAAAAAAATCATTTGAACTACTGGAATGTGATTCACAATGAAATAATGAATGTATGGATTGATAATTTGAATATTATTGTGGGTTCATAGTTTATTATACAATGGATCCCAATTCTATAGGATACCAATGAAATTTATACTCCTTTGGGTATTATTGTGGTAGTAGATACATCAAAACTGTTTAAAACATGGTAAAAAATTCTATAGGATGGAATGGTCCGTGATTCCCATGGATCCATCATTCATGGACTCACATTGGTTGTAGACTTTTGACATGCTATAAGGACTCCAATAAGGTTATTACAGAGATTCCATTGAGATTATTTTAGGACATATTGTGTATATATGGTTCTTCGATACAATAGTTCTTACCCTTCATGGTCTAACACAATTGATTATATGGTTTGGACATTTTGGATGACACTTTATTATATGGTTTGGCAATGATAGATATTTTACACTAGATTACACGGTTGGACCACATTAGATATTTTTTGTAACATCCCATGTAAATAATGAATAATGAATTTTCATATTTATTAATATTTGTGAATTGAATATTAATTTTTTTATATATTGATTTTTATTTTCAATGTCATACGAGATATGCAACAAAAATATTATTTGAAATCTTATGTTGCACACAACGTTGATTTATAGTGAAAAGTAATAATATAATATTATTATTTTAAATGGTAGTTAACTCATAGCCATTTTATTGGATGGAATGAATAGAACTAAGTAATATATTATTATACATGTCTATTAAATGTTTTTACTTTTATCCAATAAAATATAGAAGCTTAAAATTTGAATAAATACAATTTTAAGAAAAAACACTAAAATATTCTTAAAAAGGTCGGTTTACCACATTTTAAAGAAGAATCCTTTTCAATCTAGTTTTTGTCACTTTTATATGTTATATTTGGAAAAATAATATTATTATTTAGAATCGGGACATCAAAATTTACTATGGATGTAATTTTGGTATTTTTTTAATAATGATCATTTTTTAATGAATATTGAAAAATACTGTATTTTAATTCAAAACTACCTTTTAATATATTTTATTTATATAGTTAAATTGTTATTTTAATTGGTTTTAAAGTATAATTGTATTATATATTTACCATTTAATCCAATTTTTTTCATTGTATGTAATTTCAATCTTAATTTGGAAAAAAAGGTAAATCTTTTGATAGTTATTATTTCATAAAAACATGTCTTTTGTTTTTAAAAGGAGAATTAATTTTAAAGTAATATCGTCCACTTATGTGTTTTGAATATGGAAAAATGGATTACATATTTTGAATCAGGAGTTCCAATTTTTTTAAATATGTATATGTTATTTTTAGACATTATGAATATTTATTTCAGTAAATATTTTATTTACAATGGATAAAGGGTAAATTAGGTAAACAAGGGTGAAAACTAATATTATAATAATTTCAAATTACCCAAAAACTTGTTGTAACAGTATTTTATGACATATTTCTGACCATGGTCATCATTGGGTTGATTTTGGGACCTCATGGATCCACTTGGGAGTTATAATTACACTTTATGTTAATTAATTTAAAGCAAGGAAAAAAATAACATAATCAAGAATCTTTTTACAAAATTTTTTATATGGGGTAATATAAGTTATATATTCAAATATAAAAATAATTTGGAAATATAAAATTTTTTCCTACATCTTGTAATTTTTTTTATAATTTTTAGACATTATATAAACAAATTTAATTATGGCACAATGGTGATGCAATAATTGCTTCATTAATAAATGACTGAAATAAATGATATTATAAATATTAAAATAAATTTATTTTGAACCATTTTATGTCATAAAATAATTTCATATATTATAATGAGTTGTTATCTTTGATTTAATGAAGTGTTTTCTAAGGAATCATGTTGGTTTGGATTTTTTAAATGTCGTGATATGAATAGTATTAAAATTGACATAAAAGAGTTTTTAAATCAATCAAAATTATGTTAAATAATAAAATAGTTATAAAAATCTATGATTCAGAAAAATGACATATATGATGTTAACATAGTTATTAATGATCCATTTTGGGTCGCTTGAAATTTTATAGTAAATATATGAACCATATAGTATAAATATATATTAGGACATGGTAAAACAAAAATAAGTCAACATAGTGTTAAATAAAAAATATAGGGATTAAAAAATATACAAAAACCTGTTCCATTATTATGTGATGATTTTATTTCATCTTATATACACTTTATCATCAAATTAAATAAGTTTTGGACTTTAAAAAATAGAAAATATTTATATAATAAAATAATATTTTCAAACATTCCAAAAGCGCATCTCCTCACCCTTATAAAAAGGCTTCACCTCTAACCCCTATTCACACCTCACAGGCCCCTTTTCATATCAAAAATCTACCTAAATAATCTCCAATGATCCCTCAATTCATCCTACATGCCCTACATTAGGCATAAATCAATATAAGAAACACATTTGGTTCAAACAAAAGGGAGTTACCTGATTTAAATGTAATGTATTCCCTTAGGTTCTCTTCTTTTATTTTAATTCATCCCTACATATGATCTTCATATTATGTTTTACATAAATAACTATTATCCTCAATATACTAGGTTTTTTATGAGAAGGATTCATACTTAACTTACACACACCTCCATCTAATGGATACAAAAATACTATTTCTCTGTATGACGGACTGCTGCCTCATGAAATGATGATTGTTCAATTATCTCCTAACGCCTCTCATGGTGGCCATTATGATGGGACCATGTTTATGTGTGATATATATCATATTAATATTTTCTACATTATTCTGTATTTTTTATTTATATCAAACCTTTCTAAACTCCATAATGGGTAGATACGATAATTTCATTTGAGGAAGGGCAGACTACCGCCCCCTCAAAGTGATAAGATTCATTCATTCCATACGTGGAACTTATAAAGGATGAAATTATTGAAATTATATATTATTTTATAATGTAATTATAATATAACTATGTATCAGTAAGTTTTAATTCCATTATATATTAAATAAAAATGAAAGTAGTATTCATGTGTGTGTACGACTTATCGTCTCCATGAATGGTGCATTTCATTTCTTATATCCAAATATTATGTACTATTATAAATACATATTTATACTGTATATACATGATATAAATGATATCTAATTGATGAATATCAATATAGAGATAATGTAATTTTTGACACGTGGAAAACATTTAATTATAGGATGTTCATTTTTGACTCGTGTACCAAATATCAACAAAACTACTATTATTAACATAAATGATTATGTAATGTTTATAATGTCGTAATAAGTAATATAAAAGGATTAATAAACATGAAAAAGGTTATAAATAAATTTTAAATTATATTTAGTTTATTATTCAGGAGATTAGTGAATTAACGAGTCAAGTTGGACATGAGGTAAGGGAACTCCTTAACAAAATTTCCATTCTATGGGTTAATCTTCTATTTTTTTATTATGTCATGATATGAATATTTTTTAATGAACAATGATTGTTTTACACTTAATATAAACATATATTTGGTGTATTTATAATTTTCACACATAATTATGTCATTAATTTATGCTTAATATAATGGTACAATATTTGTAAGGGATTTCGTCTCAATTTACATTCTATTGAGACATATTTGTTGTAATACACCAATTCAATTTTTTACAGTTTATATAATACCCTTTTAAATATTAAATCTTGAATCTCCTTATTCACATGAAATTATAATTTTTTGTTGATTTTATTCTTTAATTATTTTTATTCAAGTATTTATTTAAGTGGTAACTGACTATTTAACTAAAGCGTCGTTTTAAATGTTTTAAAGATTCATTATTCTAAATATTTATCTTTAATTTCCATGTTTTTAAAATGTTTTTAATGATTTATTTATATGGAAATTAATTATTAAAAATATTAAATCCTTTAAAATCATTAAATTGGCATGGGACACTTTAATTTAAAAATATCTTTATTAAATGTTTTAAATTGTTAAAAAATGGCTTGATAAATCATTGATTATGTCAATATATTAAAATGATATATTGTTATTGCAATATGGAAATATTATCATTCTGTTATGCTTGTTTTTTTTATGATTATGTTATGGTTCTTGGGAATTGTTTTCGTATATGGATGGTTCTATGATAAACCTATTGTAGTTGAGCCCTAGATAGCTCTCCAATGAATTGGGTAACCAGATGGAGGTAAACATTAATGTTTCTTCTAAGAGATTTAGGAAATATATATTTATCGATATTCCAAATTTAACTCCCTATGTAGCTATGAATTCAACAATGTAAGTATGTTATGTATGCCACAAGTTAACGTTATGATTAATGATTTCCATTTTTTATTCATTAATCGTATGATCTAGTGTGGTATGTTAATTATTGAAAAGTATGATATCATTGACTTGTATGTATTGATGGATTAATGTTTTATTTATTTATTTTTTTAATCATTGATAATATTTTTATGCTCATCCCATGTTTTTTTTGAAATTTTTATCATAGAAATTAAGGATAAATAGGGTCAAGGATGAGATCATGGAAAATTCATGCTGTCTAAAATATTGTACTAGACATGACCCTCTTTTTCATGTGTTTTTATTTCATAAAAAAAATGGATACTAAGTAGAAGTGTCTACTTTGTAATATTTAAGAAGAAATAAAATAGTTATGGAATAATTTTATATAACTATAAAATTTTAATGATACTCAAATTGAATTATCAACTAAATTCATGATTATTTACTATTTAAGGTCGTGTCCTTATAGTTGGTATTAGTGGTGGTACCCAACATTAAGCATAGAGTACTACCTATGTTGGTATGTAGGGTCCTTAAAGAGGATGGTGTACTCTAAAGGGGGTTGAATGTAACACCATGTAATGATAAATGGTTAAATGAATAAATGATATGGTTCATGTCAACACTGTTCACCTTCCTTTTCAAGAGCATACCTGATTAGACATCCACGGTTAAGCATGCTTGGCTTGGAGTAGTGACTAGGATGGTGACATTTTGGAATGTTTTCCAGGGTGTGTGTGTGGATTTTAAGGAAATATGGGTATTGATTGTAATTTTTTAGATTTGCCTAAATTTTTTTCAATTCTGGATATTAAGAGTAGTATTACATTTTAATAAAAGAATATCCTTTTTGGAAATTATCTGAACTTGTACTAACCATTTTGGTTTGGGTTAACGTCTAAAGACATGGTAAATATTTGGTTAATCTTTAGTGGATTATGTGATTCTATAGAAGTACATTCTAGCACTTCAGGTGCGACCAAGTCATCATGAATACTCATAGTTTGGAGAAAAGATGATTTATTAGTAGAAATATACTAAATAAAGAAACTCTACATGAAAAGTATGTTTTTTTCTTTATGTCCATAGTCAATATCATAAATAAGTTATCCAACTTTATGAACTTGAATTTAAAACAAAAATGTTTTCCATTTTCATTTCCAACTGGGAAACCAATCACCGTTTAACCCATCACATGTTCCTGATTTTCTTTTTGTTAAATTTCTCATGATCATGTTTTCTACCACACTCCATCAGAACTTGATGGTTAGTTTTCTATTACATATCCATGTTTTTAAGGAATCATAATATGGGTTATCTCATGTGACCTTTTTACCTTTCATTATTTTTTTAATGTTATAGTGTTATTGACTCTTTTTACGATGTGTGAATTTTAATGAAATTTCCAAGCCTAATTTTAAAATTGTGAGGATTCAATTTCCAAAAGGGGGGATGCATGTAACATCCCAGGTAAAAAAAGCATATGAAATTTTGATATTTATTAATATTTATGAATAAAATATTAATTTTACTTTAATGGGGATTCTATGTTCGATGGCATAACCAATAGGTAACAAAAGGTTTCTATGAAATGTTACCATGCACAAATCTTTGAGTTATACAGAAAAATTATAAACTAATATTATTATTTTAAATGGTAGTTAACTCATAGCTGTTGTATTAGCAAGAATGAATAGAACTAACTAAAATATGATTATACATGTTTGTTATATGTTTTTACATTTTTCCAATAAATTTTAAAATCTTAAAGTGTGAATGAATCAAATTTTAAGCATAAACACTCTAAAATTCATTAAAATGTCAATTTACCTCCTTTTGATGGAGAACCATTTTAAATTTATTTTTTGTCACATTTATATTTTCTATTTGAAAAAATAACATTAATATTTAGAATTCGGGCATAAAAACTTACTTTGGATAAAATTTTGGTATTTTTCTGAAAATGTTCATTTGTTTTAATGAATAGTGAAAATTACTGCATTTTAATTCCAAACTGCATATTAATCTATATTATTTATATAGTTATATTGTTCTTTTAAATGGTTTTAAAGTATAATTGTATTATATTATTACCATATATTCCAATTTTGGTCATTGAATTTAATTTCACTCTTAATTTGTATATAAACAATGCTAAATATTTTGATAGTTATTATTTCATAAAAATGATCTTTTTTTTACAACGGGAATTAATTTCAAATTAATTTCTGACACTTCTGTGTTTTGGATTTGGAAAAAATGATTCCATATATGGAATCAATTAGTCCAAATTGTGTAAATAAGTAGATTTTATTTTTAGACAACATGACTATTGAAATTAGCAAATATTTTTTTTGCCACAGTTAAAGGGTAAATCTGGTAAATAAGGGTGAAAAATAATATTACATTAATATTAAATTACCCTTACACTTGTCTTAACCCTATTGGATGATACTTTTCCTACCATGGTCATCTTTGGATCGATTTTGGGACTCCATGGAGCCACGTGGGAGTGATAATGACACATTGTATTTATTAACTTAAAGTAAAGAACAAAATAATATAAACACGAATCTTTTTACATAAATTTTTTTTATATGGGGTTATATAGTTTATGTATTCGACTATAAATATTATTTGGAATGATAAAAATATTTACTATATAATGGTATTTTATTTATAATTTTTATACATTAAATAAAAAAATTAATTACAAACAATAGTGATGCATAAATTTCATCCTCAATAAAGGTTTCAAATAAATGATATTATGAATATTAAAATAAATTTATTTTGATGATTTATAACCATAAACTAATTATATTGATTTTTATTAGTTTTTATATTTGAATTAATGAATTTATTTCGAAGGAATCAAGTTGTTTTGGATTTTTAAAAAGTCATGATATGAATTGTATTAGAATTTCCATAAAAGTGTTTTTAAAACAATCCATATTTTATTTAATGATAAAAAAGACATAAAAATATAATATTCATCCAAATGACATATATGATGTTAAAAATTTCATTAATGAAACATTTTTTTCTCTTTTAATTTTATTGTAAATATATTAACCATATTGTTTGAATATATAATAGGACATCGTTAAAGTTAAATAAGATAACAAAGGGTTCAATAAAAAATTAAGGTTTACAAAATATCCCAAAACTATCTAATTATTATTGAATGATACTATTTAGACTTATATAATCCTTATATTATAATTAAATATTATTTGGATCTTTAGAAACCGAAAATCATTCTATAATAAAATAATATTTTCAAACATTCTTAAAGAGACCCTCCCCCCTCTTATAAATATCCATCACCTCTAAAACATACTCACACATCTCTAGCCTCCTTGTATCCTCCAAAAACTGACTAAATAATTTATCAATATCCCACTAATCCTCCTAGAAACTTTACCTTAGGCATAAAGCACTTCAATAAATCCTTTTTTTTCAATCCAAAGGGAGTTACCCGATTTAAAGGTAACATCTTTCCTCAAGTTCTCTTCTTTTATTTTATTTCTTACCTCCCAATGAAATTATTATTATTTATTAAAATAAAAACAAAAGAATCCTAAATATACTTTGTTTTTTATGAGATGGATTTAAAATACACTTACACAAACCTCCATCTAATGGATACTAACATACTGTTTCTGTGTACGACGAACTACTGCCTCATGAAACAATGATTGTTCGATTATCTTTTACAATCCATCATGGTGGTCATTATGATGGATCATTATTTATGTGTGATATATATATTATATTTATATTTTCTCTATGATTCCTTATTTTTTATTTATATAATTCCTTTTTTTTAACATAATGTGTAAATACGATAATTTAGTTTGAGAAAGTGCAGACTACAGCCCCTACAAGTGATATGATTCTTTCAGACCATATGTGGAAAATATATAGGATAGAATTAATGAAATTATATATGATATTATAATGGAATTATAATATATCTATTTATCATTACGTTTTCATTCCATTAAATATAAAATCAAAATGAAAGTAGAATCCATGCGTATGTACAACTTACCGTCTCTATGAACGTTGAATTTCATTTGTTATCTCCAAATGTGATGTACTATTATAAATACATTTTTATATATATAGGATATATAAAATATATATGACATCTAATTCACGAATATCATTATAGATATAATGTAATTTTTACCACATTGACATATTTAAATTACTGGAAGTTCATTTTTGACTCAAGTACCAAATATCGACAGAACGATCGTTATTAACATAAATTATTATATAATGATTATAAAGTGGTAATAAGTAATATAAAAGGATTAATAAACCCGAAATAGGTTTTTAAGAAAGTATAAATTAACTTTATATTATTATTCAACATATTAAATAATGAACGAGTCATGTAAGACAAGAGGTAAGGGAACTCTTTAACCCAATTTCCAATCATTTGGTTAATCTTATACTTCTTGATTATGTCGTGATTTGAATAGGTTTGAAGGTACTATGATTTTTTTACACTTAATATCAACATATATTGTGTGTATTTATATATTTCACACATAAATTTGTCAATAATTTATCCTTAATCTAATGGTACAACATTTGTAAGGATTTCGTCTCAATTTACATTCCATTGATAATTATTTATTGTTATACATATATTCACTTTTATATGGTGTATATAATGTCCATTGAAGTATTAAAACATCATTCTCATTATTATCATTATATAATAAGTTTTGTTTTATTTTTTCCTTTATTTATTTTAATTCAAGTATTTCCTCATGGGGTAACATGCTATTTAACTAAAGCATCCTTCTAAATGTTTTAAAGATTCATTATTCTAAATATATATCATTAATGTCCCTTTTTTTAAAATGAATTAAAGGATGTTTTTAAATAATCATTAATTTTTTAAAATGTTAATTAGTTTAAAATATTCAAAGTGGTATGAGACACATTGATTAAAAAATCTCTTTATTAAATTTTTTAAATGGTTTTGATAATGGTTTGATAAAGAATTGATTATGTCAATATCTTGAAATGAAATATTGTGATTAAAATGTGAAAATATTATCTTTCCTTTATAGTTATGTTATGTGATATGATTATGTTATGTTTCTAGGGAATTGTTTACTTATATGGTTGTTTCCGTGATAAACTTACTGCGGGTGAGCCTGAGATTTCTCTCCAATGCATTGGGTAACGTTAAAGATGTAAACCTTAATGTTTCTCCTAAGAGATTAAGGTAATATAGTGTGATGGGTGTTCCAAATGTAACACACTATGTAGCTGTGAATGCTAATACATAAGTTTTCTATTTATTCTATAATTTACCTTCATGATTTATGATTTCCAATTGTTATTCATAAATATTATGATCTAGTGCGGTATGTTAATGATTGAAAAGTATGATTTCATTGAGTTGTATGTATTTATGTAGTAATGTTTTCTTTAATTGATTTTTTAATATTTACTTTGATTTTTATTCTCATCGCATGTTGATTTTGAAATGTTATTCATAGGACATAAATAAGAATATGGTCAACAATGGGATCATGGAAAAGTCATGTTGTCTAAAATATGGATCTAGACATGACTCTTTTTTTCAAGAGTTTTGTTTATGAAAAATGTATATTGAGTAGAAGTTTATTCTTTGTAATTGTTGAGATGTAGTGTAGTAGTTTTGGCCTAATTTTCGAAAACTCTAAACCTGAAATGATCCATAATGTGAAATATTAACTTTATTCAAGATTATGTATTGTTTTTGGCAGGGTCCTTATATTTTTACTAGATTACATGTTAAGCAATTTGTGGATATGTTTTACATGTATTACATATAGACTATCTATGGGTAACAAATTACAATTTTTATAATGGATTGTTTAACTTATTAATTAAATTTTACATATTCCAATTTTTAAAAGAGATTGACTAATGTTTGAAGGGATCTATACAAGGATAGATATGATAACCCATTATATTCAGTAATTTTATTCCTATGATATATTACATACTCGTTCAATTTATATCACATAGACTATATTTTTTATAGACACTATTGGTTGTGGCCGACTAATTATTACCTTACACACTGTTTGGGCTATCATTGGGTGCCCAAGAAGACAACATGAATACATGTAGGGATTAGTCAATGAACACACTATACGAAGTATAATTTTACATGATTATGATTAATGGAGAATAGGACAGATATAGCCTCCTGAAGATAACCGTGATAATCCTTTTTTGTCTTTTTATAATTTTGATACATGTATTGTTTTTTGTATCTATATTTGTATTCTTATTTTTTTATATAACCTTTTACATTGTCTATATATAAATATCTTGGGTTTTTATCTTCATTCTAAATGATTTAAGGCGTCCACTTTTGACTGTTATGTTTACTACCATTTTGATACACTCTTACATGAGGGAACAATATCTCTACATAAGAACAATAGAAACATTCTACTAGTCAGAAGACTCTGTCATATGGGGAGGTTCCCATAATTCCATGTTACTTACCAGATCAGAGCACTAGATAGTGGCTTCTATTTTGGGATGTTACAATGGTGTTTACAGTTTAAATGTTACCAATTTAGTAATTTATTTTTTATTAAATGTTCTTTATTGAGATGTATGTTTTTATATACACCTATATTCATTGATTCATTTTATATACAACCCATTTAACAAGTAATAAAATGAAATTTTCCATTATCATGATATTTTAGGTTTAACTTAATTTTATTCCTTCATGAGGATTTTGATTCAATGTTGTTGAAGTCCTAAAGATTTATGTCATAATCCTATCATTAATCACGATTGTTTATGATTAAGTATAAAATGTTGGTGCTTATTTATCTTCTTCGAAATAATAATAATTTAGTTTATTCTCTTATTTTTATTCATTATATCTTTATGCAATGATATCATTTATCCACGAATTTCTATATACATAAATTATAGAAATATTTTTAAGAAAGTCTCCGGTTATTTCCATCATTGGTTGTAAATATATGTTCCTTCAAAAAAATGTTTTCTAAAAAATTATAAACTTTTTAAATTAATTTATACGTTTCCATTATATGTATAATATATCATTTTAAAAAAAATTAAAATTGGGATTTTAGTAGGATTTAAATTTTTTTAAATGCCTTTCAAATAAGCCTTTATTTGTTTCAAACTTAATTTTCAATGAAAATGATTTTGAAATATTTTATGTTTGAAAAATATTTTTCAATGATATTAAATGCAAAATTTATATGTTTCAAAGTATATATTAAAAAAATGATTTCAGTTAAATTATTTTCACACAATCCTTTATAAGTTTAATAGGATTATTTTCAAATAAAATTTGGGTTAAAAGGTTTTATGTTTTAAAATGAATTTTTGAAGAAGAATATATATTTTAATTAATAAAATTTTGTAATTAATTTTCCAAAATTTCACTAAAATTTTAAAATTTTATTTTTATGGAAAATGAATTTGAAAATGTTTTATGAAATTGATATTCAACGAGGAAATTATACAAAATAAATGTTCTACATGATCCTTCAAAATAATTCCCCAGATAAGATAACATCAATTGTTGATAATTATGACTTACTAAGGATATTATCAATGGAATCCATTATAATTATTTCATTGAATTTAGTATTTTTAATATGATTATTTTGAAACCAATTTATATTTTATTGGTTATACCGTGATAAAAGGCTCGTTTAAACATCTTATTTTCACAAGATATAACGCGATTAAAATATTATGAAACCAATATAATTTTCATAGGTTATGATATGATGTAATGTTTATGACACTCATTTGACTTCCTTGGTTACGAGATCTGTAATATTTATGATAATGGGGAACACTTATGAATGGTCTCATTACTTTATGGTAGGGGCCTATATATACCTTCAATGCATTGGAAAATGATTTATATATTGTGGTATATAAAGGAAATGAATGGGGGTGAACATATTTTGATAATATTGGGATGGAATGGGAAGTGATCATAGTTTAGTAATAAAGGTCTTTAATTGTATTTGAATGTTGTTCTGCAATAAAAGGTTGGAATGAGGAGTGGAACTGATTCTACGAAGAACATTGTCTGTTTTGAAGGTATAATTTATGATCCTTGACTAATAAATAAATAAAATTCAATATTTATGTTTATTTCACAAGTGTATGTTTTCTACCAATGTTATGATTTAATGAATAATGTTATTTATGTTTCTTAGGAAACATGTCTTATGAACTTCCAATCATTATGGCCTCACTCCTGATTATGATCATTGATATGTGTGGTATGATTATCAATTGTAAGGAACATGTTCTCATACCCCTATATTCACGATATTCTTGGTATCTCAATTATTAACCCACACCAAGTATCTAAGATCGTAGTTTTTATGTTTATTTTCCCTATTTTATGAATAAATTTCTTAAGTAGATTAATAAATGAGAATATCACTATTGGAAACGATGAATATCATTGACTAGATTAGAAGTGTGTGTTCCATGATTCTAAAAGCACTGAAATGTTACACTCCTCCGGAACATATTTGTATAAGTTAATGAATCTTAATCGAAAAAGATGGAATATCCATGTATGAGAAGCCTAGATCAGTATCAATTACACACAACATTGAGAATATCTTCTGTTACATGGAACCCTATGTTAAGAGGGTATTACATGCAATATTAAGTTTATATTATGTTTCACACAAAATGGATTCTAAAAAATGTGAAATATTATTAAATTATTATTATAAAATACAACATTTATAGAGAATGTTTGAAAATTTAGGGTATTAGTATTACTAACTAAATTATTAAAAATATTTTAAAATATTTTTAAAAGGTTGGGGCCAAAGCCTCATTTATTATTAAATCAAAGAAAAATCCTCTTTAACTGGGTAGAGGGAGACGTATAACATAGCATGAAGGCCTAGTGGGCATTTAGCCCAATACATGGCTCGTAGGCCCATTTTTTTGGGCCCAAAGCCCATTCTATGAATAGTAATTCTAGAGTACCCCCTGCTACCGTACCACATAGTACTCGTCATCGCTACAGTGCTCTGCTGCCAATATAGTGACATGACGCTGCTATAGTGACCGTCGTTGCTACAGTGTTACTGCTACAATACTAAAACAGTGCTCCTACCATCCTGCACCCAATTGGTTTTGAATTCCCATTTTTATCTGTTGGTTAATAATAAAACATAATTATTTATAAGATAAACATATGCTTTCTGAAAATTAGGATTATTCAAAAATATGGATGAAGAGATATTTGAGCTCTTAATTTAAAATGTATTGGTATAAATTTTAGAAAATTTATTTGAAAAAATGAAATAATTTGTTTAATTCATAATTAAAAATTTATCTTCAAGTTAATTATTTGTATTTTTAAAAGATGATTAATTTTGGGAGAACATAGAAAAACTGTAAAGTATAATTTGTATTATATTTTTATTTAAATTAATTTTAATAGAAAATTATATTCTGAATTATTTTTGTTGTAAAATTAGTCCAATTTTATATCTATTAATATAATTTAGGTTATATAAAAATTTTATTATTGAATATTGATAAAAAACATTATTCTATTGAACATTTAATATTTAAAAACATACATTCTCATCTCATTTGTGTGATTTATGTAAATTAAAATGATCCAATTCAATTAAATTAATTTGAAAAAATGGATTCCATAATTTCATTCATTATAAAATATATTTTATATTATTTTCTACATAATTTTTTACCGAAATGAAATATTGATACAATAAAAATTACTTACCAAGGTTAAGGGAAAAATTGGTTTAATGGGGTGTTAAATAGAAATGGTTAGGATAAAAATGACCTATACACTTGTAAGAATAGTATTTTTTTTGAAATCATTCTTCCATTTAACTTCTTTTGATTAATAATTCTCCATTTTTGTGACAAATGAATAATATGTGGGCACTATATTATTTTAAAAAATACCAAATTTGTCCTCTTCTCCACTTATAAATGGTCAACCCATATCATCCCATAATAACACCTTAAATACTATTCTAATTGTACATTGACTAAAAAATTACCTAATCTCTTATAGTAGTACATATTTTTGGAATAATTTCATCATAGGATATATTTTATTGAAGCTTAAGGGGGAATTGAAATTAGAGGTAATGATAATCAAATAGTGGTTTTGTTTTATTTTTTTCACCCCCACCTTCAATTGTTTTTATAAAATGGTTATATAAAAAAAAAAGTATATTAAATATACTGATATTTTATTATGATAATTTAATAACCTGTATCAATTACATCTTCCATCAAATGAGTTATGAAATCACCAATCATGTGTACGGTGGACTACCAACCTGTGTAATGATGTCGTTCGTTTTTTCCATTACAACCTAACACGATTGGGTTTAATGATTGAACTAATTTTTATGTATTTTATTTATAAAATTATTATACCAATTAAGTGATTATATCATAAATTCCATTTTTTCATTCCATTTCATAGGTTATATGATAACATCACTCTTATGTACAACAGATTATCGCATCGCAAAACGATGTAATTTATTTACCAATTACTAATTACATGGAAGGTAATATGGGAAAAGATAATTATTATATGTTATATTAATCAAATATTATAATAATTATTACATATTTAACATTATATAAAAATAATATATCATTTTTTTCATACCACTAACTCACCGGAAAAATTGATAACATCATTCGTGGATATGTCGACTACCACCGCCACGAAGTGATTTGATTTCTTTTATCATTAACACATCAAATAAATTATATATAAAATGATATATAATTAACACATATTATATTATGATAATTATATATATATATAATGTTATCTACCTTCATTAAAAAAATGACCATTGAAATATGGAAACATTCCACAGGCATATATACGACATACTCTCTCCATTATCATAACTTTAGTTTATTTTCCATAACCAAAATTCATGATTTATTTTCAAAAATATTAATATTTTTTAAATAAGATTTCTATTTAATTACTAATATTATATATACTATTAAGAAATTGCATCATATACCATATTCATTACATTTATGTGTTTTGATATATAAGACAAATATCATCGAAAAATCCGACGTAAAATTTAGTGATTATATAATTATATATAACATGAAAGTTAGTGAAATATAAATAATAATAAACTTTGAAAAGTCTCTAAATCATGCGAATAATTAGAATAAGGATGTTATTAATTATGTTAAATTTTAAAGTGACAATTCTGACCCAAGGTGAGCGACATCATCTCAATTTCCATTCATTGATGCATATTTTGATGTTATTCATCTACGGTCTTTTAGGAAGTGTATTTATAACCCATTTTTAATTTTATAATATCATTTCATTTATCCTAAATTTATTTTTCATATTCATTAATGTGGACCAATAGTAATTTTTTTCAAATGTAATAAATGTTTTTTCATCTAAAAAAATACCTTTAAAAAAAATGGAAACCCCACTTTAATTTTGTGGGAAATTTTTTAATGAAATAGTTTCTTTCAATGAAAATGTGTTATTCATACTGGAAAAGGGGTTTAAAAAATGGATACTTTTAAATGAAAGTGTTTTTCATAAGGGTTGAAAAGTGTTTTTAAAAGGGATTTAGGGTAAAAATGTTTTATTCATGATATTTTTTGTGTTAATTATATGAAATTTTCGAGCTTTTAACATCTTATACAAAGGTTTGATCCTCATTATAGATCATGGGTGAGCCTAATATAGCATATATGAGGGAATGACCCCCATTATATCTCATAGAAAATGGGTGATCCCAATATATATTATATGAATAGATAAATACTTTATATCACTCCAATTAACTTTATAATTATTATATTGGTTTTCATCCATATAGTAATTCCATATAAATGGGGTTGGAAAGGGTATTACGAATATGATGCTCTATGTCACCGCAAAGGGGTTTTAATTGACTGTTATAGGTTTTAATGGATTTAATTTTGAAACACATGTGTGTGTTTGTGTGTTTATGTTAATATGTTTTACTTCCTACAAAAAAAAATTAATTGAAGTTAATGGTAAGAATTATATGTTTTTTCTTGTTTTTCACTAGAGTAATGGATTTCATTAATTTTATGTCCCTTAATATGTTTTTTTTCTCATTCCATGTTTTAAAATATATTTTATAGGGTTTAAGGATCGGAAAGGTAAATGAAGAAATGAATTTGAAAATCATGGATATTTTCCCTGAAATGAAATAATGTTTCATTTTAAATATTTTATAACAAAATAAAAATGGTTACTGATCAAATGTGTATACGTTTAGTTTTTATAAATATATATGTGTAATAAAATATATTTGTGAAACACTAAACCTTAAAAGATCAAAAAAAGGTTAGATAATGAATTATTAACTTAGAACCCATGATTACATTATTTTTATGTCAAGCCACCATAATAATGATAATTCTTAGGTAGTTCATTGACATAATGATCCCACAAAACTATCACTCTTAACACTTATAAATCATTTATAAATTGAATTTAAATCATTATAAGGATTCGTTTTTCCACATTACTTATTTTTACAATCCTCTATTGACATAGTGGTAGACTAACATATCATTTAGTGGTATACTTAGTGATTGTTTTTTCCTTTTTTTACTCTCTTTGGATATAGTGTGTTGTGGAATGATATCCTCTATTTTCCTGGTTTATTCCCTTCCAAAGTTGATCTGTGGTTTCATGGTTGATGGTACAGTCCTTCACTTACATTCATTACATCAACTTCATAAGTGTAAGACACTTGATATGCTCCCAATGGCTGTTGATGGTGTTAATGCTTGGTCCTGGAAAAAAGTCCCATGATGTACTATTGGCTCGGTCTTGTGTTTTTTTAGACAGTCTCGATGTCATGTGGCATGTAACATGTTATTTTACATGTTTCTATAGGATTCCTATATAACTCAAAATAAATTTATAAAATATATTTTTTTCATAAATATCATCTAATAAAGATAAATGTTTTCCAAGTCCAATAAAGTATAAACATCTTAAAAAAACTAGAGCCTAAAAATATCATTAGTACCAATAATGATGGAGTTTAAATTCAATAGAATTTCATAAAATTTGATCACATTATAATATTTAATTTAAATGGTCCAAGAATGATAGAGATGGTTTATAATAGAATCATTGGATACATTATATTAATAATGAGTTAAATTTAATAATTAATAATTCCACTTGGGAGCTAGTGTCAAGGTCTAAGAAGCATAATTTTATATGATGAAAAAATGATGTCAGAAATAAAATCAATGAAAAATTTTAAGTATCACGAAACAATTATAATTTTTTAAAATAAATATTTTCAAATTATTGGTGTTCATTTTCAGGAGAAACATCATTCAATTTATAATATTTAAAATACTAGATTACTGATGGAGATATGAAATAAATCCATTAAACATATAATGTATTTTCAAAAAACATCCATGGTCCACCATGGATAGATCACTAGATCATGCTTTCAAGAAGGCATGAGAATAATTCTGGATCCTCCTGGGATAGAAACTGGTTCTGCACATCAAAATTATGAAATTAGGAATGCTTTATCCAATGAAAAAAATAGTAAAAAATCAATAAATGGAAATAAATTATTAGAGTGAAATAAAATTCTACAAGTTCCTACATGTGACCTCATGGGACACCTGCAGTAGTAATATCACACTCTCTCTAATATGGAAGAAAAGTGGGAACAAAACTAGAATATCAGAAAAAAAATAAACAATATGAATGATTTTGAAACTCATTTGGGTTCCCAAACAAATAATTCCCTCAAACTTACCTTTAAAATGAAAATAAATTCATGATAGTTTTAAAATACAAGCATATAAAATAAGGAACTTCCAATCAATTAAAATTCTTGAAATAAGCATCTATTTTCATGAATTTGTTTTACCTTCTATCTCATTTTTAAAATAATTTCCACGAATTTATAATATTCTACAAAGGAATGGAAAAAAATATAGATTAAAACGTGATTTTAATAATAGATAACACATGTAAAAAGTAACTCAAATGAAAATAACATTAATTGTATCATGTCACAAGTGAGAACCATAGGAAAACCCTATAGGTAATTATCACTAGTTTGACCATAAAAAGCCTATAACATAGTGACATTTCATATATAAACCAGAAAACATAGTGTCCTCATGTGTGAGCCACTATAGAATAATCCATGAAAAATTATTGTGGTATATAATAATCATCATAAATTAGCCACTGTTGTAGTCATATTTCTTTCTAGATGAATATGGAAAATTCCACTTCCAACAAAATTATTGTAATAGTTATAGTTAGAAATTCTAGTTAACTAGTTTTTCATGTTTCTATTTTAAATGGTGATGAGTTTTTATCATCATTTCATACATGAACATATCTTTTTATTTACCAAATAAAAACATCCAACCTATAACTACCAATATCCCTCCTTGAGTGGATCCCCCTTTTTGTGTCACACAATAATGAAAAATAATCTTAACTAGGAACATATAATAAATTATAAGTTTAACATATATAAAATATTTCTAAAATAAGGAGGCATGCCTTAAGAGGGGTTTTCCAGTCCCATAAAACATTATCATAGTTCCAAGACTACCCCATTATTTTATAAAGAATAATTTCATTTTAGAAAGCACTATTTAACAACACATTAAAATTCCAAAAAAATTAAAAGGATAATTTTTAAAAAATTACAACACAATTACTAGTGATCATGAAACCTTGCGTAATTCAAAAAACCGACATTAAAAGTTTATCAGAAGATCGAGAAACCAAATGTGATGAAATTTTTACACAACCATGACCAATTATATATACATATTTAGAGAATATTCATTTTATATAAAAATGGAAATCATATCCTAAAAACCATCAAGATATTATAGAATTTAAATTAATGGATTAGGAAAAGATTACTAACCTGAAACATGTCTCTTTTTGAAAATGACCACTCGAACCATCCTTTCACTCTTACACACACATACATTTATACACACACACAGATATATATATATATACCCTTAGGTTCATTGCAAATATTCTCCTCACCATGATGGAATATGTAAAAAGAGGGAATATATGTGTGTGCATTACACATGGATTCATATGTATGAGTTATTGATTCCCAAAGAATAAATCCATATCAGAGAGATCTAACACACTTTTAGAAACGATGATAACTCAAAAACCAAAAAACCCTAAATTAAAAATTAATCCAAAGAAAAGGAACAAAAAAGATTTTCTGAGATTCAAGAAAAACATGCTAACATTGAATACAATGAAAAATAAGGTCCTTAATGAGTCTGAGGAAACCTAATCATAAAGAAACAAAGAGGGATAAACCCACAAAATTGTCTAGGGTTCGACCTAGGGGTTCACACCACACAAAAGATGATGAACAACAAAAAAATTGATTGATGATAAGGGATAAGAGTTTTTTTAGAGAGTCACACACACCAAATTAGATGGGTAAATGATAAATGGAGGGAGGGATTTGGAGGAGGCCATGCACATGGGAGATCTCCCGAGAAGGAGGTGTCGTGGGTGATTGGGAGAGGTAAGGGAGAGGGTGAGTCATGTGGAATGGATGAGGAGGAAATAATTAACAACCTATTAAGGATTTATTAAAAAACCACACAACAATAACAACAACAACCACAACAACAACAACCACAACAATAACACAAAAACACATAATAGTAATAATATTATTATTTATGATAACAATAATATTACCATTATCTTATCAATAATATTAAATAAATTTATTTTTTTTATTTTCCTACTTTTAATTTAATTTAATTTTTATTTTTCAATTGGGAAGAACAAAAGGTTTGGAAACACGACCTATAAGATCATGCACCAAATCTGCAGACACTACTAGAGAGATAGGGAACATGCACAGGCTGGCCACACTGTTTGGAAAACCTTTCGATGACCGTGAAACTCAAATATATCATTTGATAGAGCCATTTTTGATGCATTCTTAAGAGTTTTATATGATTATGCACATGTTGTGTACCTTTTCCCATGACCCAATAGAAGTTTTCATGGTCTTTGATGTTCATCATATATTTTGGTACGAACTGTGCTTAAACCATTCACTTGGCCAATAACCAACCAAAGATGATGAAACTCAAAAAAACATCACCAGGAACACAACCCGAACATGAATGGACGGATATGACATAATAAAAAGAATAAAAAGATTTTTTACTATGTCGAGGTGTGACATGTAGTTTTTCTATATTTTATTGGGTTATATTTGGAATATAATAATAACTAACATTGATGAAATCAAGTCATATTATATTCTATCAATTGAAAATTTTATTCCAACATAAATAGATATTGTGCAATTGAAGATTCAATAAAAGGAGGCATTATATAGATAAATCATAAATATAATAGTATTGATTAATTTTATTCTATGATTAAAATATATAGTAGAAATTTTTTTGTTAATGTTTAGTAATTCTCATTCATACAATTATCTTGTTTTCATATGTTTTAGGTGATGAAACAAATAGAAAAATAAAAAAAATTATTTATTATATATATATATATGGAAAATGATCAACAAATGGATAGTGAACATAATATTACTCACATATTAGAAAAAATTTGAATAAATACCTGAATCCTCCTGAAAATTCATTGAGGCCTATTTGAAGAAGTAATAGGCCAAGAAATTCGAAGAAGATATTGTGTGCATGGAAGAAGTTATATATGTCTAATTTTATAGTATACTTTATCATATATATTTGAGAGGTACAAGTGTACCATGTATATAAGGAGGATCCAACAAAATCATTTGAGGATTCATCAGCCTATATATACCCTTAAAGGATAGAGTCAGGTGGATTCTTCAAATTGAGATCCATAAAGTGTGTGGTTAAATATAAGAGGATCCACTATATTTTACATATGGTTAATTCTAAATTTTATATTATACATAATTTCAACTTTAATGAAAAGATAATGTTATTTGAAGATTCATTATGTATTCTACAACTTGAATGAAAATTCGTTAATCCTTAGAAACCACGAAGTTGTATCACCTAAATGAAAATATTAATTTATTTCCAAAAATAATTATTTAAATATAGAACAATAGATTACATTTTTAAAATTATAAATGGTGATATAGATTTAGAACTATGCTATAATAAGAAATATGAGTTATCAAATGTTTTGATAAGATTTTTCCTTATAATATTAGATCCGATATATCATAGTATATATTAAATCATTCTATTTTAGAATAAAATAATGTATAATATAGATTATCATGGTTGGTATCATGAAGTTATCAATACCATATTGATAAAACACATAAGAAAAACTATGGGTTGAACCAAAGTGAGGTACTAATTATCATGTGTAATAAGATAGTGTTGAGTTGTCAAAACATCTTGTGATGATAACTATTTATCACAATATAAAATATATATAATTTTCAACATCCACACAGAAGATCAACCTGAAAATTTCATTAATAACAGATCATAATCATCAGATAAGAATATTTTAAATAATTAGTGAAAAAACAGAAGAATGGCACATATAAACATAAAAAATAAAAAAAATGCGTAACAAAAAATTAGTAAAATAAATGAAAATAAATTAATAATAAATGATGAAAAATGAATTCTATGGGGGCTTGATTCAAGATGTAATAATTAAATGATTAATGGTATCTTTAGTAGCCTATTTCATTTAATACGTGAAAAAAAATTTCATATCACCACCGTAGATCCTAATCGTGGATGACATTAAACACCCATTCAATTCTAGGGTTTCCTATAATAATCTTTAAATATATGATAAAAATGTATATATAATTACCATTAGGTTTCCTTTCCACACCCCATTCATAAAAATTACAATTAAATCCATTTAATGTTAGTTTTAAATTAAATATAAAAATGTTAATTTTCCATGTGTGCTTACAACATGTAACACCAATGCATTACCTGAAAACATTTCTTCCAACGTATAAATGGTAAAAATTTAATCATTGAAACATATGACAAATATTTTTGTCTAAAAATTTCCCTTTATGTAATTTAAAGATTTTGATCCATTAATTTATATATTAATATACATAATGTGTATAGGAAAAAATACCAATTTTAAAATTCATTTCATATATATGGCGAATGGTTTAAAGAAAATGCACAACTATATACAGAAAAAGAAGATGCAAATAATGTATAATGGAATAATAATTAATATTATTATTTTGGAAAAGGTGATAAAAATCGGTCATGAAATAATCATCAATAAAATACCATGGAATTGGAAAATGGAATCCATCATAATGACCGTAATGATCCATAGACATAATCTAAGACAACAGAAATATTGAATCCATATGATAGGATTATAATATTATTCAACTACCTATCAATGGATTTTACCAAAAAAATCCCCCCCAGCAGATGGTTTTTTAAATTTCAACCAAACTACCCATAGATTCCCCTAACATATAAATAGATTTGTGTAAGATAATTTAATATATATAAACGCAAACCAAATAGAAAACAATTTGACCCCACCGTTAGTACTTCAATCTATTTATATAACTGACCCTTTTTATTATGAATAAAAATATAGAAATTATATCAAATTACTATGAAAATTCCATCATCATTACCTAATAAAAATATAAGAATATCATCTTCCAAAACAATATGAAGGTTACCACTTTATGGGACAACATTCCCTAAAAAATATTTTAAATTGTCAAATGTGAATTTAGTCCAAAAATAAGGAAAAAAATTTATGAAATTATCTTTGAAATACAAATCATATAATAATCACCAAATCAATTATAATAATCAAATTTGTACCACGAAAATTATAGAAAATCCCCTTATACACTATGATTGAATACAATAATTTAGAAACATTCTTTACCCCCATTAAAAATATATTTATAATATAGTCAACCGTATAGATATCAAATTACAATGAAATGATATACCAAGGAATTTACATAAAGATATGTTGTGTATTATTTATATCAATACATGTTATATGTATTGAAACATGAGATATTCCTTTTATTAAAATGGATAAATAGAATATGAACCCAAAAAATGGATAAGGATCAATAGATATATAAAATAAAAAAATTATGATATTTAAATAATGGTAAATAAATAAAAAGCAATCATGGATTTAAATTTAATGGTGTTGGAAAATAGAAACACACAAAAACATATTGATTCCATAAAAATAGTATAACTCTACAAAGTGATGAAATAAAATCCTTTATTGTATCAGAATGACCCCTAAACCATAAAAACACCAAATTAGGAATTTAGCAACAGAAACCCTAATAATACCATAAGCCTCTATAAAAATAATATTAAGATATATGATATTATAATAATGAATGAGATGAATATAGCGAATCACCTTAAAAACAATCAAAAAATTTGAAAAGTATTTATGTATAATCCATGAGGATGGAAGAAATGAGAGGGTATTCAGTGATATGAGTTATAGAAAATGAATCGGAGAATAAATGGGACCCTATGGGTGTAATTTCACATTGGTGGAAAATTTAATTTCATATTATTAATAATAGTAATATTTAATGGGTTTAACACAATGTTGGGAAAATATTCACCAACCATATGATGAGAACTAGATTCAAATTTTTCACCCAGTAGAGATAGGATGCTTAGTTTCTCTTGACTATGCCCAACTCGTGTAACTACTACTAATGAATTAACAATATTTATGATTCATTCACATGATTTAAACACAATTGTATGAAAACGATGAGTATTTACTAAAAAATAAATCCTCTATTTATGAATAGATCACATGGTTACCAAAAACTACACATATAATACATCTTTATATTTATTAATTCATATATATAGTTAAATTATAATGTTACTCTTAACCAAGATATAATTATGAAAATTTCATGGAACTAATATAGTTGTATGTAAGACTACATCATATGATTTCTATAAACACGTGATGACATTTTAATGGTCATGAGACATACTAAAATTCTATAAAATAGAAAAATTAAACCCTAATCACCTTTAAGGTAATCAAAATAAATAAATATATTAATAATATATTATGAAAAGTGTGATAATTATCCAGATAATATAAATTTATACCCCTATAATGACTTAGTAGATAGAATTTATCTAAAACTAGATAAGTACATAATCTCTCTTAAATACCTGACCCAACAAACCATGACTATGCATGTAACCCACCACGAAATGTTACATGAAACTAATAAAATAAAATTCCAAATATCCCAATAATATAAAAGAATAAGGTAATAAATAATTAATATGAATGATAAGTTTTCAATTCATATCTAAAATATTCAAACACTAGTAACCTTATTAAAATCTTGATCAAATTATCAAAATGACTAAAATATGACAACCATTAGTTTTTCATAGTTAGGGTAGCGTTGGGGGATTTAAATTCCTCTACCCAATAATATTCTATTTTTGTATCAATTACAAAACTAAGAAATTACCTTCCATGGATGTCTCCAAAACATATTATGAATACAAATATTTAAAAAATATAATAAGAATAATTAATATTATAGAATCAATAAAAAAAATTTAATGAATGAATTGCGATATGTAAACATTGAATTGATAAAAAAACATTTTGACCTAACCTAGGATATCATATGTTCATACCCAAGTAAAACCATGACATATCCTAAAGTATGTTCCCAACCACTAAAGAATGTTAACAAGTGTAAGTTAATAAAAATACATTAAAATTGGAATGATTTATCCTAAAAAATAATAAATTGTGAAATTTCACCGATAAATTTAGAATGACCATTCTATATGTTATGGATCACAAACATCTAAAACTAAAATGGTAAGCCAATGATGAATATGAAGAGTATTGTCTAAACACTTACTCGAACCTACAACTTAATCTCCAATGATTTTTTATAATATATTCCATATTTTACTAAATAAAATCCAGGTTTTGATAACATTTTTTCATGAATCAACCCAGGCTATTCTTTACTAATACCAAATTCATCTTGAGGCATATTCCAAAAAAAAAATATCATTATTAGATAAAAATGTTTCCAGACATGAAAACATATAATGATTTGAATGATTTAACCCAAAATAATAACTATTAATATGGAATATCAATATAGATGTCTAATATTACAATTAAATATATTAGGGATAAACGAAAAGTCATAAATAGAACACATATAAATTGAAACCAGTAAATGTGTTACAACACAAATAATCATGAAATACATTTAACAAATATATGACAAAATAGTAATACAATATCAAAAAAATAAAAAAAATGGGAAAATAATTTTGGTGATGCATGATACATGAGAGAAAAAAATCAATTATTTATTGAATACCTTACATTTGTCCCATATGAAGTAGAAGAACATCAATTATCTCCACTACAATAGTAAAACCCAACAACTTTGAACACATGACGTAATACAAAATTTTTTACATTGAACATTTAATAAATGATAGGAATGGGAAAATAATTACAAATATATATCCTCTCCCACCCCATGTATAATCATTATATCTAAATCAATTTACATATAGTTTCAAAATAATTTTATAAAATTATTCTTTTCATATATTTTTACAATTAGGAAAACATAATAAATATCTAAAAATATTTCTACTAATATATAAAAGAGAAATATTTTCAAATCAAAACATACTAAAATTCATTTTAATGTAAAAAAATTAGAAATAATGAAAAAAATAAATATTTATATATGAAATTCACTTGAATATGATTTACAAAATACATGATAACATCAAAATAATTTTCCTTTATATTGTGAATCATTTATATATAATTATTAACTATATAAACCATTAAATTTCAGAAAATAAAAAATGAGATAAAAATGATAATAACAATAAAATAAATATTGATAAGATATTATCTATAAATAATCAATAAAATTTACCATAGAAAATAAAAATAAAAAATATTATGGGAAATCCATTTATTTTTGAATTAAATATTGAAAAACACTGATACTGAATCCATATATTTGGATCCTTGTGTTATTTAACTTCCTAAATTTTTTTAAATAACTAGAATAAAGTAGAGCCCCCCAATAGAATAATTTTTCATTATTTCCCTACTACCATAATATAATTATAATCTAATGTACTACTCATATCTATATTTATTACCTCTATATTCATAACTGATATGGAAATTTAAATTAAGGTGAGAAAGAAAATTTCATATATATCATGGTAATTTTGTTATATAATATTTAAATGTTACCTTAAACATTGAATATCCTTCACATAAAAAACCAATTAAATCCTAAATAAAAATATAGTATTTATATACTGTGATTGTAAAAATATAGTAAAATTGAATAATACATGTATCACTTTAACATATATACCATAAACATGATTTTTATCACTTCCAATGTATACAAACATCAGGAAATAATTTTTAGAATATTTTAACTAGGTATTTGGAGATATTTTTTTGGAATTTTTTTTAAAATCATCATTGGAAATCAAACCACAAAACATCATCACTAAAACTCAAATAATCATTGATAAAATATGAAATTTTAGTTGATTCAAACACACATAAAAATTGTAGAATGTTCTTCAATAATTGGTATTAAAACCATAAAAATTAATCTATTATCCTATCTCACATTTATTAATAAAAATACATTAAAAAAATATTAGGAATTTATGAAAATATATTGTATCCATGGTTTATGTGAGTAATGTTTTTTAGAATTGAAACATAAGAAAGTAACTTTATACCAAATGAAAACTAAGAGGGCTCCCAAAACACATTGTTAAATTAACAATAAATGAAATTTTTATTATATTAAAATCATGAGTTAGAAATAAAAACGAAATTATGGATTCAAATTTAGTGGTATTTTCTTAGAGAACCTACCTCAACATGTTGTATGTAGACATAATGACATCATTCCACTACTAAGAGAGAAGATAATCTCCTAGATAATCTTCCTGAACATTAAAACATTAAAAATAATATGTATTATTTGGGAATCACTACTATTGATGTCACCATTAAAATATAATTTCTATAAAAATATATCTAATGGAGTTTAAGAATAAGGGAAATAAATTATCGGGGCCACACTGCAATGTAATGACATAAAAATATCAGAATCCTGTCTAACGAACAATGAAAACAATATGTTAAATGAGAGACGAAATTATCGTTGAAAGTGTAGAAACATAGTTGGAGGATAAATAATACCCGGTGATCTAAAAAATAATAATAAAAAATGTAATTTAATAATCTTTAAGATAGGGTAGAACATTTGATTTTGATAAACAATTTGCAAAGACATTTACTAACCATGTGACATGCATTGGATTCAAGATGTGCACTGTGTATTCATATTTTTCACAATTTATCTAAGATTTTTGATACCCATTATATGATCACTATATAATTCAACCCATGAATGATTCATCCATATTTTTTTTATCCCAATTAATGTTCCATATCTACATATTCTCTGAAATAGAAATATACCACAATAGAATGGATCACATAGTTTCTACTAACAACGTATTTACTTCACCACTACAATTGTATATTTCCAATTAACATTAAGTTATATTGTTATATGAATCGATGAAATAAGAATTCATATTAGTCTAAAATTGAATAAATTATTGTAAGATTACATCACACAGTATCTACTATCCATGAAATGACCATTTTATCATAGTGAAAATAAAAATAATCAAAATTGTGGGAAATTTAATAATACGAATCCTCTACGAAAAAAACTAATAAATAAATTAAATTATATCTAATAGTGACTTCTTTGTATGGTATTAGTGGTATATAATATTTTTTATATCATATCCTATGATTGATAACTATTTCAAATAAATATATTAGTTATTTTGGGGTACAATTAAATTCAAACAGAGACACATAAACACCTCACATGCATATGGTGGAATGGTAGGCCATGCTCCCCCATTATATAATCGTACCATCTAGCCTTGTTAAAATATATATTATAAGACCATAGGCACATATATTATAAGGCCCCAAATGCCAAAATTTTGGATTATCTGAAACGCCCATGACATTTTGAGAAATCCATCATGCCATAGTATAAGGCCACTATCCACCATCCATCCAGAACTGAAATGGTCAAACAACCCTCAATGCAGATCCAATACCACCTATCTTTTTATCTGACTAAAGCCATTACATTATCAAATCAGTCCTAGAAAAATCTCCCTCAAAATCTCTATGTGAGTATTGTGATGGAGCAGTGAATAAGGCCATTGTGAATTAATTGAATAATTCATCCCAACACTGACATGGCACAACCCTTTAACAAATCATCATTGTTTGTGGAGAATATATATCCTAGCCTTAAAAAACTTGTTATATTTTCTCCTCAAATACCACAGCCTATGACCATTCCTGTTGACTCACACCGCCATTATTGGACTACTTCAAAAGTTACTCAGGGGATCATGTTACATCACATAAAACCTTCAAAAAAAGAAACCAGAAAGAAAGTGGAATCTTAGAATATTGTGATATAATTAATTTCATAAGTTTTGATTATATATGGTAAGAGAGTATTTTATGGGACATGGATCTACTATAAAAAAATGTAATATGATAGCTGGTGTGAATCATAAAATATGATTAAAGTGAATCAAAAAAATACCATATAAGGGGAAAATTTTAAATTTTAAAAATTAAATTACAAACACATTTAAATGTATTATAAATTTTTTATAAAATATAGAAACTGTATTTATGGATATTGTTTTATTTATCGAGGGTTTAAAAATTATTTAATTATACCCTGTCTTCAATTAAATTCAAAATTAATTTGAATATTTTATTAAATAAATATCAAAAATTTTAGTATTAAATTTTAAATACATATAATATATTTGGTATGACTAAAAATTTTTATATAAATAAATCATATAAAAATTATAAACTAATTTATAAAGTTTTTATATATTATAAAATAATAATAATTTTAGAATAATTCATTTTAAATTATGAAATATGAAAAATTATTAATTTGAAATGATTAAATGATGGGACTTATTTAGAAAATTATTTAAACTATATAAAAATATGTGTTATTAATTACAATGATTAATGTTTATGTAATTATTAATTTGTAATAATTTTATTATTTATAATGATTTCAAAAAATATATAAATATTTCGAATGAAATATAAAATGATTAAATTTAAATTATAATATTTTATTTTTAAATAAATTCCATATATAATTACAATATAACGGTGTTATGTATAGATATAAATATAAAGGGTTTTATTCATTTATGGAATGTACATAATGACTATTCAATTATAAATAGTTTATAATTATTTATTTTAAAATATATTGAAAAAAAATTATTTCATTTCAAAAGTTATTAAATGATGCTTTTTTTAGTTTGATTCCAAAAAAATTTATTCATTAATATAATCATTTACATTATGAATTAATTTACATAGTAATAAATATTTTATTAAAAATTTTATATAAATTATCATATATATACATTATAATGATACATCTCATGTAGGTTAATTGATTTATCATTCCTTTAAATTGATTTTGGTTGTTTTCATGAGTTATGAGCATAAAATTAATGGTTCATTAGAGTTTACACATATTATATATCAATGTGATGTTGGGATTGAGTTATTAGAAGTGTTTAAAACCATGGGTAGTGGGACTTACTATCAGATGCAAACCAAACAACCTACAAGAAAATCCTCTATTAGAGGACGAGCAATGAACTTTCACCACAGTAGAAGCTACACGAATTATAAGAATGAGAGGGTATAACACCAGCCATCGGGAGAAGCCTGTGCATGCATGGGATATCCTAGATGAATATCTATGCAAAGGTGGAGAGCTGATTTCATGAAGAAGATGCTGGGAGGAGAAGTTCCAAGTAGTTTGTCTAGGTTGTATGTATTGTATGAAGCCTACGGGCCATGAATTCCTATAAAAGAAAATAGTTCCATGTAATAATTATGCCTACAAGCATTTTAAGGGTTCCACATCACCCATTGAATGTTGGATTAACTAAAATCAATAAAAAATGAAGGCCTTCGGGCCATTGGATGGATTGGGATTATTCATTATCGAGTCAAAAAGGGGTTACCAATATGTTACACAATGCCTCCTTTTTAGGGACTTTGGTTTTATATGGTTATATTATATTACATGATAGTGTTTCATGAAACATAAAAATGTGATGTAACCATATATGAATAACTATAATTGACCTTGATGTTTAGTTATGAACACAAGTTATGGGCCCTGTAAAGAGTTCCACTTTAATATGGTTTGAACATATTGACTTTCTAAAAAAATATGGATTAAAATTTATTCCATTATAACCATTAAAAAAATTAATGGAATATATGACACAACATTGATAGATTTAAAACCACCTAAAAATTTATTTGTGTTATATTCCATCCATACGAAACATAAAAACTCATTTATCACCTAAACCCATTGGTTACACCAATGATTAATTCCCCTGGATTATCTTCTGTATGTAATGAATGTTATGGGTGACCCAAATATTATTAGGTGGTTAATATATTCATGATCTTTTGGTAATAATTTGTTAGGAAATACCAATACATTTAGGTTACTAGAATAATAATTTCTAGATAATCCATATGATGAACTGTACATGATGCTTTCTACTTAATTATTCAGGATTATTATATGATATAATTTTTATTTTGTTCACTGTAATTATCTTTGTGTACTGTAAAATGCCAAAAATATGAATGTTTGGGTGAAATATGGATCTTCTTACACTAATTGATATCTTTCAAAAAACTAAATGGATTATCATTATAGGATGGGAAAATTTAATATATATTCTAATTAAATGAATGTAAAACATCATTCTCAATTAATATATTTTTATAATATATATAATAGATTCATCATCTTAGAAAATGAATTTCAGATCAATATGTGAAAATGATTATCTTAATATAAAGTATTTCTTATACTATTATAAAAACATCCGAATTTTTCCTATCAAAATGAAGAAAAATTATATTTTTTATAGATGCTACCTCATACGAATATAACTAATGATGTTTTTGAAATGAGAGATCCAAATGATATTGATAATAATTTCAATAATTTATTAACGATAACCCCTCTAAATAATAAATTAATACATTCTATATTGAAAATGAAACTTGATAACATGAGGTAATTAATAATTATTTATGAAAAAAATACTTTATTAATAACAAGAAAGGAATGTGAGGTATGAGGTCTTATAGAATTGTTTAAAGGATTTTATAAAACATGGGTTCTAGGTATTAATGTTTTATTGAGGGTTTCTTAAATATTGAAGGATATATGACACTAACTATAAATTAAATTGTTTTTTGAATAAGTATATGAGTTCTTAATTTTTGATGATTTTATTAGTATATTTTATATTATACATTGATGTCATAGTGATTGGGGTTTATACATTGAGGTGTTTTATATAGGGAATTAATTTTATGCTCTACTTAATCTTAATATATATATTTTTTGATTCATCTTATTTTACACTTTTTTGATAAGATGAGTTATTGTGAACATTGATTATTATTAATAAATGAGCTAATATTTTTGATATATGTGGTTGTTATTGATCTTGTTTTGTGTCCTGTTCTGGAAATAAGGAAATTATAAATATTGTTTTTTTATGATGAATGAGTTTATAGAATATATATGTTCAAATATGAGTGAAATAGTTTCAAACACTCAATGGTGTTATTTTTGGATGAAATAAATAGTAGTTTTATAATAATAACCATATCCTTTGAAAACATTATGTGATTCTATTTATAAATATTTATTTATATAATATTATGAAAATGGAGATAATTTTTTTTTCTAACATAATTTTATTTATATTTTAGTAATATATTTTACACAATATATAGTAAATTACAGGATAGTTGGAGTATCTTTGTACATATATGAGTTTAAATTATAACATCTAAAATACTATAATGATATTATTTAAAATATAAATAATTATATATCCTAAGAGTTAATGATTATTTGGTCAATAAGGTTAATTTAAATATTTTTATTTTTTACAAATATTATCTCAAAGAAAATTATATATGTAATGGTCTTAAAAAATGATAGTGGAATAGAAAAATAGTCCAACTCAAATCAACATGTTTGATAACAAAAAATTATATCTATAAAATTAATATATAGGGAGGAAAATTGAAGAGAATTAAATATGAAAAAATAATCAAACTCTATAGGTGGATAAAACATTCTCAGTAGTAGTTATCTGAAATTGATTAAAATCATCTATTTTAATATTTATATTTTCTAATTCTAAAAGTATGTTATCATAAAAAATATAAGATAAATAAAATAAAAATTCAACATTCATGATTGAATATTTTGATTCTATAATTTATCTTGAATTTTTAGAGTGATTTATAAATAATTGTGGTGGAAGATTTGTGAGTATGTTAAATAATTAATTTAATTGTCAAATTTTTTTCTCAATTTAAGGTTTTTGAAACATTATTTTCAGTTTAAAGGAATTATTTTTAACATAAGTATAGTGTAAAACAAAACTATACCCAATAAAATAATACTCACCCACTCATCGTGATTGTGTATTTTGAGGAATTTATTTTTCCTAGGAAATAAAAATTATATTTTGAATGGGTTTTTAATGAAATGATGAAACAAGTTCAGATGAAAATTATTCAATATATGAAATATTTCATATGTTTTAATATGAAATATACACTAGGATTATTTTTTATATCACAATAAAAATTTCCCAAGGGTAATTAATTTGGGTTTTAATTGAATTATATTTGGATGTATCCACTCCCATTTTAAATGGGCCAAAATTTTCATTACTTGATGATAGAAATGTTGTGGATCGAAATATATTTATATGATATATTATTATTTTATTATAGAATATTTTAGCTAGACTATAAATTATATATTTTGTTACTTTTTTCTCTTGATGCCAATGAAATTTCTAGGAAAAAAATAGAATTTTAGTAAAGTGGGTCGTATTATTTATCACAGAAACTCTTGAGTATGAGATAATTTACCATAAAAATGAATCAATTAAGGTTTATTCATATATTATTATATAATGGGTTGGTGATATTAGGGATATAAATTACACTTTTATAGTACAATTTTTTATTTTTGAAAGATGCATATTTTTTTACTCTAATAAAATAAATTCAATTACTCGTTGTACCTTTGAAGTTGAGTATGTTTTTGAATGACCTTTTAACCATTAAATTCATGATCCCTTTTATAAATTTTTACAAAATTGAAAAATATAATATAATTTTTAATCAATTACCATAGTCTCTCTTTCTATACAAATCAAATTATTGAAATCCCATCCACTATTTCATAATAATTTTCTCATTAATCATTCCATATTTCTCACTCGACCACATCTTTTATTTATTTATATTGATGATATAAGAAATTAAAAATCATGTCTCTATAATGATGGAACTTGATAATATATCATCACACGATGACCGTGTTTGAGAAACCAGTACCCTTCATAGACTCAACATAAGATCATCAATGAAATAGTCAATATTTGATTCTAAATTAAATATATACTTTGAAGAATTATTGGATTGTATTGTAAAAGTATCCTCATAATTTGAAACACTTTATTCTTACTCCTACAAAAAATGTGAGGAACATTCTATCTATTTCAGCTCAAGATTACTATGTAAATTATTTACTGAAAATTACCATAGTAATTATTCAACTTCCATGTTTTTTATTTCATCAAACAGTTTTTTATTTTAGATTAAGGACCACTACATGTAATATTTTAATTTTAAACAATAAACATCCATAATAAAAATTACCTTTCATTATATCAAAATGAAATGAACATATTTTCAGGGGACTTAATCCTTTGATTATTTAAAAATGGATAAATCATTAGATAAAATGATTGAATATTATATCCCATGAATCTATATAAAAAGGTGTCTCTCATTGTTTAACAACATGTTTCCCCATAAAAAATGTTATATATAATATACTAAGGAATCACCCTTAATATTTCCATCATATAATCAGTTCCAATACTATCAATATTGGTTTTATCAATTGGTAAATCTATATATTTTTTATAGATATTTATTCACATTGTTCTATTAGGAACCATATTTAAAAAATGGGACCCAATGAGTTATCTTATAATCATTATGAATGTTGATTTATAAAACGAAAAACAAAATATTAGAAATATTTCTCTCATATCTTAAGGGATTATAATTATTCTCATGTTATATATTTTTGTTTAAAATATATTTCAAAAGGATCCAACTAAACGAACATTAAATCTAATTATAATAGAAGGACTATTGTAACCTAGACCTTGTGTATAAGTTATTAAATTAGTATATTTTATAAGGGATTAGAACATAATGGGTCTATCAAAATACTAAATACATATATTATTCTAATATTATATTAGAAATAAAAAATTATCATGTAAATCATTACTGGATCATTGATATCATTCATAATACAATTATTAATATATTAGGGAATAAAATAAAAAATGGGTAACATTAGATACTCAGTAAGGTCTAGGTATATGTAAATCTATATTAATCAAATAAGGGGTAGTCAATATAACTAAGTGTATAATAAAAATACATGTAACTAACAATCTAATTATTGATCCAACAAGAGTCAAAATAGATTGTATCATGTGTAAATAATAATTAGAAATACGAAAATAAAATAGATTTGGGTATCAGATAATATGATCATATTGTTTTCATTTTGTAAATATATTCATAATTTATCTCAAAAGAAAATGGGTTTGAATGAAAAATAACTTACCCAATTTTTGACTTTCCTAGTACGATTTATTTTTCACTTGTATAATAAAGTTAAATTTATAATAATAATATAATATAACTAATGGGATAATTATAATATTTTATAGGATCCAAAAATAACATTACAACAACCATTTTTTATTTATTCATTATTAAAATCGTCATTTCATATTTTTTACTGTTTCATTTTTCATGATTAGTCAACATCAATAGATATGATCCTTACATAATTATCATAGTTGCATAACATGTAAAATTTCCATAATGATTTAAATATAATATATTTTTATTGTATACAGATTTTTCATAATTAAATAAAAATGGACATGAAAATTGGAACTGATTTATTCATGAATGTTGTTGTCCACACATATGAATGTGCAACGTAATCATTTTTTAATCGGTGAAAGTTTAAAAAGAAAAACTATATATTATATTTAAAAATTCATAATTTTATTTTAAATATCATATATAAATATTATATTCTTCATAATGAACATTCATGAATGGTGGTGATAAAAATTGTAATACCTTACTTTTTCAGGTGGTACTCTGCACATAAGCACAAATGATTCTTTAATTCCCCATTTTATGGAGAAGTTGGTAAATAATAGTTCCTACATATACATAATAACATCTAAATATAAGTTAGATAATTATTTTACTATATCATCTTCTATAGCATATAATTTAAGGACATATAAGAAAAAAATAAACCAGAAAACTCGATTAAGGACAATACATATTATTATGAAAGCAACAATTTAATTACACCTTATTCCAACTATGGTTCGAATTTTGATCAAACCAATTCCTCTAGATAATGAAGATGGATGTTATTAATGTATTTGGGTATTTCATGGAAGAAATATAAAGCTATTAAAGGGTATATAATATATTAAAAGTGGTTTCCCATTATAATCAATGGAGAATAAAAACATGAAATTTTTCAAAATAATTAAATATATTAATTTATTAGTCATGAAAAATGGCTCCAAATCGAATCATATAAAATGGTTATAGAAAAATTTAAAAAATATTATAAACCAATGGGTTTTATGGATGTTTATTATGTTATCATTATGTGTATCCATATATTCAGGGTAATTTAAATTCATTCAGTGGTGGGCAATATTATGTTTTCGATATTTTTTCTTAATTTTTATTGCTAGTTATTAACTAACATTGAAAGATGATATGTTTAAAAATTAGTTTCTACAAAGATCATTCATAAAATAATATTTAATGTTCATATAATAGATTAATTATCTGATTTATTTATATTTGTTTCTAAAAACCATTACATTAAAAAGATATTTCTACATCAGTTTTATAATTTAGACCAAGTTGAACCAAAAAAGGCTTCTCTCCACCAAAGTTCTATAATTTATTTTAAATATGGAATTTCCCATAGAACATTCCAGATCATTTTTTTACAAAAAAAAAAATTGATGTTGAATATATCTTTTTATTTAGATTTTTAAACAAAATTTTTTTCAAAAGAACTATAATTTTGATTCCACTCTAGTTTATAAATAAACAAAGTGAAAAGTCCTATTTTTTAGAAAAACATATTAAAGTACATGTACCAAAAACATCTAAAACCCTTAAAAACCAATAATAGCAACAAAATGTAGAAATTTAATGTCTAAATAAGTATTTTTTTATATTTAGTTAAATATGACAAACCATATATTGTAAAATATAACCAATCATAAAAAATAATTTGAACATAATCTTCGATGTTGGTTAATTTCTGCATTGTTATACAAATCATCATCATAAAAAATATACAAAGGTAATTACTGTTAAAATATAAAAAATTGCTTATTTTTATATGAAACTAAAAATAAAAAATATTACTGACATTACCAAATTCACCCATTACTCATATGTGATTTAATGAAAAATTAATATTAAAACATAATAAATACATTCTAATATACATTTTTGGGGATGAAAATTCAGTTATGAAACATAAAAAAATAGAAATAAATAAATAATTGTATATATATATCACAAATATTATCCAATATGAAATAGATTTACCATTAATTTCATTTGTTTAATTTCATTTGTCTCATTTATTAACAAGTGACACTAATTATGAATTTCTCGTGACCTATATTTTCATATATCATATATACAAATAAATATATAAATTAATAATTATGAATAAATTACATATAAAAAAATAAATTTACCTAACTAAAAATTTTCTAATAGTTTTAAAAATTATTTCTTATTGAGAGAATGAACAATATAATGTTAAATCATGTTTTTAGAATATCAATAACATAAAATAACAACTATAATATAAATATTTCACAATTAATTACATTATAATGAATATGCTTTACAATTATCTTACTTTCATTATCGATAAATTAATACAGAAAAATGGAACTCAATATCAATAATTTATATTATTTAAAATATATATGTAACTCTATCATCACCTTATAGATATATCATTAGCAGTGAAATTTAATCTGGATCCATAAAATCATAAAAAATCAATGTCTCATTTTTAATGAAAAACAGGTCTAGTTTCTAAATTAAATATGAATTAAATTAATCACACTTATATCATATATGTTTACCAAAATAAAAATTGGAAAAATATTTAAATAATATAAAAACCCACTACAACATGTGTATTCTATTATCCTTAAATACTACAAGATCCATGATATACTTTCCATGTATTTTTAATCCAAGTTCTCTTAGACATAAACCAATCATCATTGGAGACTCATTAATATTATAAAATGTAATATAAAACCTGGGATAATATATTTTTTCCATAAAAAAATCTCACACAAATCTAATATTTTTTAATCATGAATGATTTGTTTCTTTGGTAATAAATATTTTGATTTTATATACTGTTGTATAAATGTAATATATGGATGCATTAAAATAAATTTAAAATAAAGAATACATTATATTCAAAAAACGATTCTATAATGACACATACATTACGTACATTGATATTAATTCAAAATTAAGGTACCTTCATTACAACATATAATAAATCCATGACAGTACCATATAGATATTGTGTCATTAGAGACTGGTAAAACATAAGATACTAGTGCATAAAATATCTACATTGTCGGCCACTTAATTATTCATAACAAAAAACCTTTACGACAATGTAACTTAATACCATTATTCATGAACTGGGGAAAATATAAATATTAAGGGGTGATTTGAATTTAATAAAAAGGGTATACAAGGGAAATATCAATAATATCATAATCATAAGACATAAGAACATAAAATTTTAAAATATTATCCTGTATATAAAATATCATGATATCATGTAATTAGATAAATGATCAAAAGAATTATTGGACATAATCCAAAATGTGATAACATAAGACATGATGATTTGTGGAATACACATAAGTATATAATGTAACTTACGTATTATCCAAGGCTTACAACCAAGACCATCATAGCGGACAATGTTCATTACTGAACTAGGTTTACTTGTCATTCCAAACCTGTATTTCATGTACTCTTACAGGAAAAGTCAAAAGTACCTCCTATAAAAATGATAGAAAGATTACCTCCATACCATTTAATAAAAATTCACCAATGAGTAAAATTTAATATAAAAAAATTGAATAAAATATAAATAAAATTATATATTTAGGCAACATGAATGTGGGGGATAAATATACCCCAGTAAATACTTACATATGAAAAATATCAGTAAATAATGAGAATATGAAATTATCCCTTACCATAGGTCTAATATTCTTTGTATGTATCTGAACATATTGTACAGTGGTTAATGTATGATACTAAATTTTTCAATAAAAATATTCATATTTAGTGTATCAAATATGATCCTATTGTAAAAATTTTTTAATAGTGTTTCAAGATTTCCATTCTTTCGTGTGTTAACTTCTTCATTTTCCCATTACTATTTTTCCACATAAGTCAGGTTTTTTATTCATAGGATTTATTTTATTAATGTACATAATGAAATTAATTTCATAATTATTATTTTTACTAATCATTTATATTTTAAAATCTTATTTGAATTGATAACATTAAGAATGAATTTCACTGTGTCGTGGAGATGGTATGCCATATGTACGAACGAGCGACGATATCATTACCTTTAATGGTTAAATGGTATGGAATTGGATGTTTTATTAATAATTTCTTTATTTATCATGTTGTATTAATTATTTAAATCTATTATACTCATATTTATTCCAATCTAAATAAATTATTTTTGAATAATAGAATACACCACTTAGTGGACACTGTAAGCTGTACGTATGCACACATAGTTAAACAGTTTTTTGTATGATGGATAAAAGGGGGTATAAGGTTGTACCATAACTATAATAACATATTAGTTTGTATAATATAGTATATTTATTAATTTATTATGGAAACAACATAATGAAATGAAGTAAAAGATGAAAGGTATTTTGAAAGATAAGATAAAACAATTACCTCTTTTTCGAGTATCACATTTGGATTTGCACAAAAGTCTTCCATAAGATGGAATTATGCCCAAATTGTGGCCTGTAGAATGAATTAGGGGAAGTTGGGAGATGAAATAGGCCAGTTTTTTGCTGAGAAAAAGATCTTTAGAGTATCACATTTTGATTTATCCTTATTTAATATATTTTATTTTCAGTGTGGTTATTTATTCTAAATATCTAATGGTCATAAATATTTACTTATATGATGATAATTGACTAAAAATTTATATTTTTTTAACATTTTTGAACTTATAAATATTACATTTTAATTTTTAAATATTTTTATGAAATTTACACAGTTTAATTAAATGTTTTTTTATAAAATATCAATAGTGTCAATTTTTCCACTATTAATTTATTTTATTTGAAATAAAATACACATAGAATATAACCTTGAAAAAAATTATTTAATATCATCCAATAAAGTCATAATAATCTATAAAATTCATAGATAACCTTAATTAATTCAAATTATTTTTATTGTAGTATTTTTAATATCATTTATTTGATATTTCTATTAATAAAATAATATATGTGTCACTCTTGTTCCATCATAAATGGATATTATTTAATTTATATAAATTGTAAATAAATTTATATGATATATTTTTTTATTCTATCATTACAAGTAAAATCTATAGTCAATATTATATCCTAGTTATCCTAGTTATAAAATTAATATTCTTTTATGAAAAGAAAGAATGCCATTTTCTCACAGTAATTGATTTTAATAAAATTAATTTCATATTAATGGGAATGTGGATAATTAGTGATTCAATTTTGTATCATATATGATAAGGTTCTAATTTAGTTGTCCAAAATGATATTAACTGGTGGTAAGGTAATTTTATAATATTATTTTTACCTTTAATTACATGATTTACTTTCAACCATGGTAATAAGAATAGTTACCAATGTTACTAGTAATAATGCACAAAAATAAAATTTTCATATTAACATAAATTGGACCTATAGATTAAAAATAAGGATTCAATTTTTTAAAATTGAAAACATAGAAGATTTAGTAATTAGTTTAAAATCAATCCTGTTTTCGGAATGGGAGAATGAGTTTTTTAATGTTAAAATGTTACCAAATATTGAAATATTTTTTAATACGAATTCAATGTAAAATTAATGATAATTAAATAAAATATATGTAAAGATAAATATATATTATATTTATCCATTAAAGCCTTTGAATATTATAATTTATCAATATACATTATTTCGATGAAAAATGTTTTTTTCTCATTAAATTTGATATATTTTTACAATTCATCAAAAATTAAAAATATCAAAAAAATATACCCAATTTATAAAAAATAATTTTCTATATCCGCAAAATAACATTTTTATGTTTTCATATAATTTTTTTTAATGTTTCAAAAACATAATTTTAAAGGGGTTTTCCATTTAAAGTCAAAGAATTACCCTAAAAAAATAGGTATTTGTATATCAAATAGGATTTATTCATACCCTAAGACTAAAATATCCATCAGATGAATATAAAAAATAATTTTGTATGTATATAACATATATATATATCATTAATTTCATTACCAAATTTAATTAACACATTAATAAAAAATCGAATTTATTTATATTGTTTAAAAATAATTGATAGCCAGTGAATTCAAAGTGCATTTTCATAAGTTAGTTATACTCATTAAAGAATAAATAATGAGTAGGATATAACTGTAATATTTAAATAAGGGTATCTCATGGTTTATTAAACTCACTATTGCGTTAAATGGAAGCTATAGAAAAATTAAAACTTATTTGAATAGAATACTGCACAAAACATCTTGGTGTTACATTTTACCCCTATTAATGTAAATTTCTCCATGAAATTTTTCACTTGGAAACAAATTAATGAGTATACCTCTCTCTCACCATATCCAGAATATTTTATGTAGCTTTCTCAAATTGGTGGCTCAATAATGAAACCTTAACCAGATGAGTGGTCTGGTTTTAGAGAACTTTTTCACTACAATCCAGAATCTCTATCAATAGTTCTTCAAAAGAAAGATCTTTCTCCCACGGTATGACTTCAATGTTTTGTACATATGAAGGATCAATTATTTAAATTATCTAGAGAGATACATGGAACACATCATGAGAATTGGATAGATTCTATGGAAGCGCCAATCAGTAAGCTACATTCCCAACACAATCCAGAATTTCAAAAGGACCGATATACCTAGGCCTAAACTTGCCCTTCTTTCTAAATCTCATTACACTCATCAAGGGAGATATTATTAAAAACACCATATCCCCCAATTCAAAATCTAGGTCATTTCTTTGTTTACTTGCTTATGTTTTTTGTCGAATCTATGTGGCTCTAATGCGTTATCGAATAAATCTGACCTTTTATTCCATTTCATCAAAAATATCAGGTCTAATAGCTTTCTTTCCCCAACATCATCCCATCAAGCTGAAGTTATGTATTTCCTTCCATATATGGATTCATAAGAAGCCATCTGAATTATGGAGTTAAAGAAATTATTATATGAAAATTCCACCAAAGGTAGGTGTTTATACCAACCACCTTTGAAATACATAGAGAATCTCTCAACATGTCTTCCAATGATTGAATTGTACTATCAGAGTGACTTTCAGCATGAGGATGATAAGAAGTGATAAAACATAACTCTATATCTAAAGCATGCTGAAGACTTCACCAAATTTGTTTTGTATACCTCAGATCCTGATCAGATATAATGGAACGTGGTACTCCATGTAATATTACCATAACCTCTACATATAACATGGAATGTTGATCAAGTGATAAATCATTTTAAATAGTATTGAAGTGTGTCGGCATCTAATGTAGATCAACTATAACCCAGAAAGCATTATTTCCTTTGAATGATTTGGGATTTTCGACGTCAATGTACATAGTTATGTTTTCACATTTCAATTACTACATGGGTAATGTTTGTAACATCCCCCTTAGACTTCTATCTCTCAACCTTATCTTACTGACAAACATATCATCAGGAGTCATTTTCAATGACATCTATTTTCATTCCACCCATAAACAAAAATAATCTTTTAAGTCCCTCTAAATCTTTGTGATTAGTGGTTGAATAGATAATAATGAACTTAGAGCCTCATCCAATAAATCCTCATTTAATTATGGTCTTGGGGTAATAGAAACCACATTTATGAACCTTATTTTTTCATCACAATCACGTCTTAATTCAGGATCATCTGTCAGCTTTTTTTGTAGCTCTACACCTTTATTATGCACCTCCATAATCATCACCTATATACAAGGTTGATCATTCATTCGAGAAAGATATGATTTACCCCTTCCATTAAAATTTCAATATCAATATTTTACAAATCCATAAACATTGGATCTTTTGGGATCCTCATCATGGATAGGGTAGCATGGTCTTGTAGACTCAAAGCATATGAAACCTTTTTCACATTCCCAGGGTGGTAATGTATTGAGTAGTTATATAATTCAATCAACTCCAACAATCTTATTTTGTGTATATTCATCTCCTTTTGTTTGAAAATATACATTAAACATTTATGACCAATATAAATAACACAACTTTCACCATAAAGATAATTCCTCTATATATTTAATGAAAATATTACTATAACTAACTAAAATATATGATTTGGGTAGTTTTTACCATCAATTTTCAATTGTTGCTAGGTATAAGCTATAACCATATTATTTTTCATTAGAACACATCCCGACCACTTCATGGATGCATCACTGTAGATCACAAACCATTCTCTACTTCAAAGCAGTGTGAGCATAAGTGAACTGGATAACATTCTTTTTAGATATGTGAAATTATCTTCACATTCTTTCATCCATAGGAACTTAGCTTCGTTTCTATTCATCATAGTTAGTGGATTATATAACTGTGTAAAATATTTATCAAAACGTCGATAATACCCATCCAAACCAATAACACATCTGATCTAAGTCATTATTTTTTCTGTTCCATCCAACATTCAACAACTTCTATTTTTGATGATACCACAGATATCCCATCCCTTGAGATTATGTGACCTAAAAATGAAATTTTTTGAAGCCCAAATTTAGATATGGTAAAATTTTCATAATGATTCTCTTTTATTAGGGTATTTAGTACCATTTTACAGTGGTCTTCATGTTCTTCCATTATCTTCATATAGACAAGAATATCATCTATAAAGACTACAACAACTGGTCAAGATAGTCTCTAAAGACACTATTCATTAGATCCATGATGATATCAGGGGAATTAGTAAGACCAAAAGGAGTCACTATAAATTCATAGTCTCCGTAACTTTTACGGAATGTAATCTTTGATATATCATACTTCTTGACACTTAATTGATGATATCCTAAATTAAGATCAATATTGGGAAAATATTGGGATCTATGTAGTTTTTCAAATCAGTAATCAAAGTGAGGAAGATGATATTTTTTCTTCGTAGTGACCCTGTTAAGTTTTCAATAATCATTGTAGAATCTCATTGATCCATAATGCTTCTAAACAAATAGAGAAGGTGCTCCCTATGGTGATTCACTACGACATATGAATCCATGATCATGAATATCTTGGAATTTATTTATCAATTTCTTCAACTCAATTGGTGTCATTATATATGGAGTACTTGAAATTGGTATAGTACCCGATATGTGTTCTATTGAATATTCAACTTCACGATTCAGTGGATGACCCAGAAATTCCATTGGGGAGTCCACAGAAAACTATCATACAATGAGTTATACATAATCGTGAGTTTCTCCCAAACCATTTGAGAAAAATAAACTTAGTTTATAAGAATCAAAACCCATAAGATAGAATAAATTTATATTGGAAGTTTATATTCATCCTTGCTTCGATGGATGATCATAGATTAATTGGGAATATGAAATGAGACTACCCATCCGTGGAAATTGATATGATCTCCATATAGAGAAATCTTATATATGCCATGATCCACACTAAATTAGACTATATGAAGGATTATAAGATTTTCAGGAAGCACATTCCAACAAACATAAACCATAGAAGAATTACAATCTTATAATGAGACTATTGTGCCATTATTATTCATCATATTTAACTCAACATATAATTTTTGAGGTAATAAGTAGAATAATGTAGAAAATTCATTACAAATAAATGAGTGGGTGGATCCCGAGAGTGGATGGTAATAGTACCATTCACCACATAATAATCATACTCTACGTCACCGATAGTTATTGCATGTGACATTACTTTTTCTTTGGCCTTATGAGTTTGTATATGTCGATCAACATCTATAACCCTTGGATAAATGCATTAATTGGAATAATTCCCCATTTACATGCACATATAGCATTGATGTGTAGGTGGTGCATTTTGTGTAGCCTTTTATTTTTTCACATCAGTATAACTCTTTTTCCCATAATAGTGGAATTAAACAACCTAATTACCTTATTTTAAAAACATAAATCATTTATGAGTCCCTTTAAGAAAATTTCCTCTATGTTTCTTTACACACATTTAGTGTAATGGAAAACACATCTTCATTTTAGTGTTTTCATTATATTTTCCTTTTAACTCCATTTTTATCTTATTATCAAATCCATAGGACTAATGGGATACTCTAATATACATGTCAGCCTTATGATCACATAGAACAATTTCCTCATAGCTATTAAATTCAGTTATGGCTAATGCCATTTGGAGACATTGTTTTACGCCACTAAAGGATATATCAATTTAACTATGAGGTGGGAAAATAATTCCAAAAGTATTCATCACAAGTCTTGTAAAAATTTCTTCATTGGTACCAAAATATTCATCATCCTTTGTCTTAAGTAAAAGGATCACCTTCTCCATATTTGATCTAAGAATACAAGGAATGTACTTTTTTAATAATATTTTCTTGAACTCATCCTATTCAATGAAGTCAATTTCATATATTTGCCTCATATTCATGATATGATTCCACCATTGATCTGCATCACCTTCCAAATGATAAAATGATAAGATGACTTTATCAAGGTCAGTATATTTTAGAACAAAGTATATATTTTCAGTGGCACTGATCCACTAATATTCCAATAATGGATCAAAAGACCCACAAAATGAAGGTGTACGTTGTCGCCTGAAGGATTAAACAGAATGTTGGTCCATCCTTTTCTCATTTGGAAGTCCTACATAATAACTTTATAGTGTTTTGTGATCATTGTTACATGATTTTATATTCCATCTCCCATAACATTTTGTTTCTCAAGGGAAAATCATTGCATTGCCTATCACATTTACCATTAATGCAATTACTTTGGGTTCTATCCATTGATTAAAACAAGAAGCATTGAGTGCAAAAAAATAACAATAATTGAAAAACCACATTATCAATAATTAGATTTAAATTTATGTTTCATTACATTTTATACTAGGTTATTCATGGTAATTTCCAAAAAATATGATTATAAACTATATCTAGACATATCCTTAGGGTTCTTACTAAGGGTTTCACATCATTGTTTCCAATGGATAATTATACCTTTCCTCTGATATCTACCATAACAAACCATACATTCACAAAATGATATTACTTCAAAATATCTATGAATTCGTTACAACATATAATAAATCTATGACATGATCGTATAGGTATATTGTCTTTAGAAACTGGTAAAACATAAACAACTGGTACATAAAACATCCACATTGTCATCCACTTATTTATTCAAAACTAGAATCATTTTGGATATATCTTACTTAATACCCTTATTTATGACTTTGGGAAAAGAAACATATGAAGGAGTGAACTCAAATGCTCAGTAAGAGTATATATGGTAAATTGAAATCATATCATACTAATAATATATAAGGACATAACATTTTCAAATCTTCTCCCACAGACAAAATATCATGATATTAGTTTATAGGATATAATATTATAAGAATTAATGGAAATAATCAAAAAAGTCATAGAATAATACATGATGTTTTATGGAATTCAAATAATCATAGAGAATTATTTTCATATTAGAAAAGGGTCAGAGAAAACACCATCATAACAGATAAAGTCCATTACTGAACTGGGATTACAAGTCATTTCAGCCCTATATTACAGAACAAGATTTATCAGTAGATCCTACCAGTTATGTGTCATGAGATATAAATCATTACCCAATTAATTAGAGGGAGATATAGCTCCAACCCATCTCACAATTAAATTATTCTTATATGTTCTACAAAAACCTAAATAATTCATGATAAAATAACCCATGAAATAAAATTTGTTTCTTAAACATCATTCTATCATAACAAAATCCATATATAATAAATTGATTCAATGAAAATAATTCTATCATAAATGTAATAAAATAAAATAATAATAGAAACATAACCTTATTCCATCTTAGATTAAAAATAAATTTGATAAAACACTTGTGATTAATTTACGATGAAAATATCATTTCTTCATCAAAAATGATTTCTATTCTAAAAATACCATGAAATGTTAAAATACAATAATTTAGTTAAAAACAATCATAAAATTATATAGTGGAATCTACATTGGAATTCGTCATTATGAAAAATTAAAAATCATTTCATGACGTATAATTGGAAAAATCATTCTTCTCGTACTCTTTCCGTAGAAGTTAAAAAGCACCTCGTATGGAAAATCAATAGATGATTCTTTCCATACCATTTAATAAAAATTTAGAAATAGGTAAAAATTACTTTAAACAATATAATAACAATATAAATAATAATATATACTGAGTAAACATCGATGTGGATGATAGATATAGCCCCATAAATACTTACTTTTGAATAATCTTGTAAAATAATGAGATTGCAAAATTATCACATACATTAGGTCTGGTAGCATTCATACGTATCTGATCATCATGTATAATTCTTAATGAATTCTATTAAATTATACCATAACCATATTAATTTTTATTATATCATATATGATCCTATTATAACATTTTCTTATTAGTGATTCGATTTTTCCATTATTTCGTGTGTTAACTGCATCATTTTCCCATTCATGATTTTTCATGTAAGTCATATTTTTTATTAATACGATGTATTTTATTCATTTAAAAATTTAATATAAGTTTATAATCATTAATTTTACTCATCATTTAAATTTTATAACCATTCTTGAATTGTTAACATGGAGAATGAATCTCACCGCGTCATGGAGATGGTAGGTCGTACGCACGCACGAGTGGCGATATCATTCCATTTGATGATTAAATGGTATGAAATTGAAAGGTATATTAGTTATAAAAAATAATTATCATTTTATATTTATTATTTAAATCCATTATATCTATAAAAATAAATTATTATTTAATAATAGATTACGCCACAACGTGGAGATGATAAGCCATACACACGCACACATGGTGATATTGTTAATCATAAGATGTATAAAATGAGGTATAATGGTTTCCTATAACTATAGTAACATCTCAAAATGTATAAGATATTTTATTTATTAGTTTATTATGGAAAAAAATAATTATATTAAGTAGAAGAAGAAATTAATTTTGATACACGTGATATAATAATTATTTCTTTTTTGAGAATCTCCATTTAATTTCAACAAATGACTTCTTAAGATGGATTTATGAATAGTGTGTGGCCTATAAGATTATTTGAGGTATTCATTGAGATGAAATGGGTAGATTTTGGAAGAAAATAATAGCTTTATAGGTGTGATTATATGATAAGGAGATGTGTCCTTTTATAAAAGAGGGTAGGGGAACCTTTGGAAATACCAAATCAAAAAAATTAATATAAATTAATTTTATATTAAAATGATTCCAAATTGGAATATATCAAATATTATATGTTTTTGGGTCTAAATACTATCAACCAATAAAATTTATACATGTTTTGGTGTTATTTTAAACCTTCTCATTTTGATTTATCCTTATTTAATCTATTTAATTTTAACTATGGTAATATTTCTAAATATGTAATGGTCATAAATATTAAATTATATGATTTTAATTGACCATAAATGGATATTTGATGACAATTTAAACCCCATAATTTTAAATTTATAATTTTTTATTATTTTAATGTTTTTGAAATATGTTAATAAAATGTTATTTTTATAAAATATCAATAGTTTCAAATTTGGAACTATTCATTTGGTAGATTTAAAATAAAATCCATACATAAGATAACTTATAGAAAATAATTAAATATACACCAAATATGTCATAACCACTATTTAAATTAATGTATATTCTTAATTAGTTTTTGTTATATTTATTTAAACATTTTTGAAATCATTTATTTGACATTTTTATTAATAAAATAATTTTTGCGTCAATATTGTGTCATCCTTGTTGGTAATTATTTAATTTATAAAAATTATCATTAAATTTATATGATGTAGGAAATTATTTTATATTCTTATATAATATCTATATCTTGTATTATCTCTTAGTTATCCATGTATTAAAAATAATATACTTTTATAAAAATAAAGTGTGACATTTTTTCACATTCATTGATTTTAAAAAAATTAATGTAATATTAATGTGAAAGCAGACATTGAGTTATTAAATTAAATAATATATATGATAATGCTCTATTTTAGTCATCTATTATAATTGTTATAGGTGTGAAGGTAATTTTATACTTTTATATTTACTTTTAATTGCCAAATTTACCTTCAACCATGGTAATAAATTTAATTACAAAAGTTACTGTTAAAAATGCCCAAAAATAAAAGTAGCTTATTAACATAATGTTCACCTAATGATTCCAAAAACGGAGACTATTTTTTTTTAAAAAAACATATAATTATCTGTAATTAATTTAAAATCAATCTCATTTTCGGAATAAGAGAAATAGTTTTTAAAAGTTAAAACAATGCAAAGGATTGAAATATTTTTAAATATGAATTGAATGTAGAATTAATGATAATGAAAGAATTTATATTGAATGAAAAAAATATATTATATTTATACTTCAAATCCATAAAATATTATAATTTATCCATATAAATCATTTTGATGAAAAAATTATTTTCTCTTTAATTTGGGTGTATTTTTAATAATCATCAAAACATTTATGTTATCCAAAATTCATCCAATGTTAATTTTTATATCATCAATATAACATATTTATGTTATCAAATAAATATTATTAATGTGTAAAAATATTAATTTTAAATTGGTTTTCCATTCAATGGAATAAAATTACCATACAAAAAATAGGTTTTTTATATATCCAGAAGGGTTTATTCATACCCTATGACTAAAATATCCATTGGATGAACATAATTTTTTTTATTATGTATATAATATATATATGTGTATATAATTAATATTGAAACCAATATTAATTAACTAAATAATAAAAATAACTCCGTGATCTTTCTTTTTTAGAAAAAATTGATATCCAATGAAATCACAATTCATTTTCTTATGTTAGTTATAATCATTACTACTAACATAACAGTTAGGATGTGATGGTAATTTTATAGTAAGATCTTATTGTGGTTTCTTTAAACTCATGATTGTGTGAAACACATGCTACTAAAGAATTAAAAAGTATTTAAAGAAAATATTTCATAAAAACATCCAGGTTTTACAAATGCATACCTCATATGTCAAATATTGATGTTGTCTGGCTAGCCAGAGTAAATAATAACTTTCAAAATTTCCCAATCATATAACATCCTCTATAGGAAATGTAACTAGAGCATTTGGATCTATAATATCTTGTACTAATTTTAATACCTGAAATAAATACATAGGATGGCGAATTAAATAATATCCCCAAATATCTATGACTTTATATGGTGAAATATGTACATAGTGATATCATGTACAAAACACAATTTATAATGAAAGGCCCAAACAAGGTGGTGGTGGATCTACGTATGCAGGATTTAAAGGCTATTATTTTTTCTACATTTTTTCAAACATATCATATATATCTGATTTAATTTTATCACCCACAGACAACTATTTGTATTTAATATTAGAAAGTATGGAATTTATTTCTATGACACCCAATTTCTTACTTTGATTTCCAAAATAGATTCCTTAGAATGACACCCACATAATGTCCTCTAATTCATATGGTGCATTCATTATTTCATAAATTAGTATTTTTAATTTTCATCTCACCCCCAATGATAAAAGTCTCATATGTTATTTGTTCATGATTAGAATCATAAAATGTAAAATTTAAATGTTATATTATTATTACAAATTTTAAAAATGAAAAAACTATAAGAAAAAAATTAATTTTTTACAATACATTCATCTTCTCAATTAAATGGTTATGCAAAGAAACGTTTTATTTTCCATTATCATTATTTTCTATTTTACCTATAGACTGGGGGATATGGGGGGACAAAAAAATCTTATGAACCTCTAATAAATTTATTTCTTAATACATAAAAAATTTATATAATTATTTTATCTTTTATTAAATGATACCCTCTATGATAAAATGTATAATGGTACACATTATGATACTTTATATATTGGTGGGATCTCTAATAAGGGTATTAAAAAAATAATCTAAAATTTCATTAGGTAATAAAGAAGAATTTTTAAAATATATAATAATTACTATTCCATAAATTCTTCATCACATTGATTATCGACAACTTTCTCTCCTTGTCTATTCATGTGAAAATCCCCAATTGAGGTATTCATTTTCATTCTGTAACTTATCGAATGGTATGTTTTTATTTAATTTATCATATAAAATATTCTTCAATAAATAACTAAATAAAAACAAATTTTAATAATTTATTTTGTTTTATCAAATTTGAATGGAATATGTAATTGAAAAAATTAAATATTAGTCAAATAAAATATATAATATTTGAACAATGTGATAAAAAATATATCTATTTAGATATATTACACATAAGGAATGACATATATATACTCTTTAATAATATTGATTTCGTAAATCCAATCATTATATAAAATGATAATAATAAAATGTCTCCATATTGGGATTTGAATTATAAATTTCATTGCATTTGGGCCAGTGGCGTTACTTGCTTCATCAATATTAATATTCACCAAATTCTATTCATGATCAAGTGAATGTTTTGGTAAAAATTATATCCCTCATATAATGTCACTAGGAATCATTTTCTCTATAGAAGATGAAAATGACACTTATATAGGTTGTGTGCCATAGTTATTTATGTATTTGTTTATTAAGAGTTTACATTCAATAAATAATAATATTATTGAATATTTAATAATATTAAATATATGCATATACATTAGTAAATGTCCATTTACCTCCATTATTATTCTTTATGTAGATGAATTTAATGATATACTACATACATATATATTTTTATAAAAGTGAATATTAAAAAAATGTATATAAAAAAATGTATATAAAAATATTGTATCACACATGTGTTCCATTCAAAAATTAATTTCTTGATTCTTAAAAAAATATTCGAAATATAATGTGAAATATATAAATTAATTAGAAACTCATTAAAATATTCAAAATTTATGAATTTAAATTTCCACATTACAATTTTTTGGAAATAATTATTTAACGTAAATAAAATGATGTAGTATTTTCTTAGTAAAATTATCAAACCCATAATGTTTTATTTTAAAACTCAACAACATATATTTTTATAATCAATATATATATAAATAAATATTAAAATTTTGAATTTTTTTTACACATGTATATCATATAAAAGAAAAGATATAAATATTTACCTAAATAATTAGGATGATAATATTATCTTTTCCTATAACCCTTCAACGTGATCATTTCAAATAGAATATACTATGTTTTAATCATCGTCATTATTAGTACCTAAAAATAGTGTAATAGAATAAGAAACCTATCATAAATCGATAATACCATTATCATCCTCATCACCAAATTGATTTATTTTCCCGTTTAAAATGGAAAACCAAAGATTAGTTTAACAATTAAAAACAAAAAATATTTTATTTTTATTTTTCACAATGATAAATGGTTCCTCAATGAAACTAAATATTTTAAATTCAATGACTTTAAATACATAATCATCATGTTTCACACAACTATTACTACCATCCCAATTAAACATAAACTATACTACCCAAAATTTAGATAAACTGATATCCAGTATATTTTGAATAACTATGAATGATATCATTGATGATGAAACTGAGTATTAATCTTTTGAACTTGAATAATACAGTGATTCATCGATGACCATTAAACCACTATTTTTAAGAGTACTCTTATCATACTAATTTTTTGTGTGTAAAATATGTAATTGTTAATATGAAAACATGAACAGGTGATTATACTGAGAGATGGTCCCACTAAAAACCATTTATGTTTTTCTGATGTAGATTAGTATTGGTTGAATTACTATTTATTCCTTGAAACCAATGTATTTTTAACTTCAATTATCAACCAATTTTCATTTATTTTTGAAAATGATACAAATAATCTAGAATCATATGATGATATATATGGTTAAAACACATCCTTTTTTAAAAATGTATAAATGTGGCCACATAACTCCACCATGTTTAATGAACATTAAATTTAATCCAAAAAACCATTTACCTTCACTATAAACTATAAAATGACTAAATATAGAGAGAAAAATATACATCAAATTAAAAAACTAATTACTATAGAACTCAATCACCTCTTCCGATACAAAATTTTAAACAATATTTCCCTCTAATAAAATAGGACTTCTTCATATCACATAACAATTTTCATATATCATTCAATGGGATACATTTAATATAAATAAACATGCCCACACATTCATATATAATGCACCAAATGATGAACTATATCAACTATGATATCAACATATATTGGTTGGAAATTAAATTATAGTATAAAATATATCTGTTTAGATTCATTCTCAAATACCACTATCAAATTCGGATCTACAAATTTATTAAAACATGATTTGAAATAATAACATAACCTGATAATAGTCTCTCAGCCATGTTTAAATAATATATCAAAAAGTACGACCGATATGATTAGTTCCATAAATATAATAATGTTATAATATTTTATACCTTTTAATTTCAAAACAATTATTTGACAAAATTCCTCGCACATGATGAATATTTATTTGGTAAATTACTAACATGAAGAAATTGAAAATAATCATATACTCACTCTTTCTTAATGTATGAATGTCTATAGGTAAATATATTCTATTTTCATTCCGGGTGGAAGATGACTCTAAATGTATTTATAAGGATAGAAAGTCCAATCTAGAATGAAATAAATACTTTTTCCATACATTTTATATCTAAAAAAATCCCACAAATCTGTACTACATTTTTTATCAACATGAATCATTTAAATTTTTCTTTATATCTCTAAATTCACATAATATAGTAGATTAAACAAGAATGAAATTTTCATATTGATATTTTTTTGATGACCAAACCATCATTTCTTTTTTAATGTGAAATTAAAATTTTTTAACTTAGTAATGTATTATACATACAATTATGGTTACAGATGAATATTTTAGACCTATACACTAATAAATTCTTTTTTTAATCTATGATAAGGGTTATCAATTTTAAAAACTATCTGATATTCCAAGTACATTTTTTTTTCATAGATTATATAATTGATAATATAAACATAGTTCTATAAAAGTGTAAAAGTCATTATTTTCAATAACATCGTATCATGATATGTTCTATATTTAGTAAAATCATTTATAGTTATAATTATCATATCACTCAAATTAAAATAATAAATATTTTATGCATAAAAATGTAAAAATTCCTTTCTCCAAAAGAAGTTTTAAATTAGTAATCCATGTATAAATATACACATAGATATCATTTCTTAGTTGTTTTGTTCCAAAAATCATCTCATCCAAAATTTCATTTTTTTTCTTCATACATATATGTGGGGAGCATTTATCAACTACAAGAAAAATAGGCACGAACTATGTTGGATATTGAAGGATTTATATGGATTCATTCCATCATTTCATATTTCTTTTAAGATTATTATATATTCACTTCAAAAAACATGATTTTTTTTAAAAATGGGATCCACTGTGGTGAATCTAGATTTTGGAATTATATTACTTCATATGTTTAGTAATTTTTGTTCCATATTAACAATATTCATATTCTAAATTGAAAAATTTTCACTACAATTAAAAGATTTAGGTAAAGGTACCAACTTTATTTATCAATAGGTTTGATGTCAAAAACTAAAAATGAATTAGATTAAATTTTTTCAACTATATTATATCATGATATCCCACAATAAATTATTGTTGATAAACATTAATATTCCATACAATAAAACCAAAAATCATTGGGGAATGAATATATCATTATATAACCTAATACAATTGGGAATAACATATTCTTTTAATTATATTTTTAATCTATAAGCCTATTTTATATTGGTAGTATCAATTTAATACAATCACTAAATTCAGAAAAACATTTATCTCTCAACCCATTTATTTATTTCAATATAATTAATCTTATAACTACTAATATAACTATAATTTTATCAGAAATTGAAAATATAAGTTTCTCCCTCTCACTATCAACATTGTATTTGCTATGGATTCTTCTTAAATGTTATTAAATATCCATTGATAGAACATCTAATCTAATCCCTTTTGTGCATTTCCTCCCTCCCATTATCCCTTTGATGACAAGAACTTCATCCATATCCTTCCTATCCACATACAGAATTCCCTTGCTAATCTAGGATCTCATCATCTCAGTGGAAATAATATTTTTTTGATGGAATCAGTTATTCCTCTCTTATTTTATTCTTATAACTATAATTTTTATCAATAATGGTTTTTTATAAAATGTTGGTCACAATGTTTAGGATTGTGTTTTGATGGAGTTTTTTGGAATATCTAATAAAACTATTATCAGATCTCAATTGTTTTAGGCCTCAAATGTTGTGTTTCCTATCATTACTAGCTAACCCATCATTTTAAAACCCCTTGATGGTTTTTATAGATTCTTCCATGGGGTTTGGTGGAAATGTCAGTGTTTTGATTTGGTGGTTCCTATGTTATTTTCATACTCTTCTATTCCTCTACACATATTGTTCATCACATTGTCATATACCCATTATCAGACTTGTAGGAAGGAGATTTTCATATCTTCGGACATTCTGGGGTTTATGAAATGGAATTGACAAATTTATTCTACATCTCGAGGTTTTAATTTTGTTATTAATTTGGAGTTATCTTCTAATATTTGGAATATTTTTTGTTATCTATATTTTTTCATGTTTTTAATTTTTCTTTTGTGTTTATTTTCTATATGCAGTGGTCTTGCTCTTGCTCTTGATCTTTCACCCAGTTCGTGGTGTAGATATGATTAGTGGTCATCTATGTTTATAGATCCTATTTTTTATTCACTAGTCATCATGGATGGTTCTTCTTGATCGGTTTTTCTTGTTCTGTGAGGCTTGGTCATTTTTGATCATTTTTTTATTGGTAGTGGGATAATTTTTTTTAATATCACCAGTCTTTGGATTTCATTGATGATAACATTGGTGATTTTATTTTGTTGGTATCAATGGATTCCCATAGAGGGTTACAATAAATATGGTGATAGGAAGATGATCAATTTCTATAGGAGGTTAGATTGAGGCATCAAATTAACGTTGGTCAGTGAACTATGATATATGAATGATCATGAAAAACTATTGTTCTTCAGTTCATATAATCAAATTTTGAATTTTATTTTTTTTATTATGAATTTATATCATCTTTGTTTTGTAATTGAAGGGGATTTTACCTCTATTGTTTGTTTTTAGGGCTCCGACGTCATTGTTTAAAAGTGTCTTCATGATAACAAGAAAAAAATCATTTTAAGGGGAAAAACTACTATATCAAAATAATCATTAATACATAATGAAAAAAATATCTTTGAAAATTTAAAATAATAATGAAAATTTATAAAAAAATTGTTTCTAAATAAGAAATTATGAATATTCATTTCAACCATATTCATATTATAACCATAGAAAATTTATAAATAAAAAATTTGTTCATGGGATGAAAATTATAGTGGTTAAATAAATTAATCATAATGAATTATCAACATAAACTAAATATTAACAAAAATATGTATAATTGATAGTTAAATTCATACAGACAAATGGTTGGATAATTCAAAATTATAACTAACAAAAAAATAATTAATATTCAAAAATTAATAAATTAATACAATATTTGGAGGCTGAATATGCAACACCCCATGTAATTATAGAATAAGGATCTTTAATTTCTATTAATATTTATGAATTAGATATTAATTTTACATGAAATTGGATGAAATATTTGATAACATACATGATATGCCACAACGAGATTAAACGAAAAAAATATTAATTATTTTAATGGTAGTTATCAAATAGCTAGTGTATTAGTGAAAATAATCATAACTAACTATATAATGTTTAAATAAATTTTTACATTATTCAAATAAACATTATGGGCCTAAAATATGAATAAATCAAATTTTAAGCATAAATTGCTCAAATATTTTGAAAAGGTTATTTTACAACCATTTAATGGAGAACCCTTATTAAATATATATATTTTAAAATTTGAATGTTATATTTGACCAAATAAACATTATATATGGTAATTTCACATCAAAATTGATTTTTCATGATATTTTGGTAGTTTTATAATATAATTCACATTTTATTGAATACTGAAAAATTATACATTTTAGGTCAATACTAAATTTTCTTATAATTTATCTATATAGTTAGATAATATTTTTATATGGTTTTAAGAAGTAATTAAAACAATTTTTTATTAGTAAATCCTATATATTTCATTATATTATGTTTCAAATTAAAAATATACAGAAAAACTATATGAAGGATTGAATGTTTTATGTAAAAAACCTAGTTATTCAATTTGTAAAGGATTTTAGTGCTCAAATTAATTTAACAACTTATATGAATTGAAATTTTAAAAATAGAAACACCTAGTTTTAATCAGTATGATTTTTTGGTGAATTCTACCTTTTATTTATCAAATTGAATGGTAAATAGGGTAATTAAAGGTAAAATTAATAATATAATATTTTAAAGTTATCCTAAAACACGTTATAATATTATTCGATGAGTTATTGTGGACTATTAACGTACATGAGGTGATCTTTTGGCCTTTTGAATCCACAACGTTGTGATTTTTTCATTTATAACCCATAATTTAATATAAAGTCAAATATGTCATAAATATGTATTTCTATAATAAATAAATCGTAATATTGGATTATAAAGGTGATATATTATACTATTAATAGTACATATAAATAAAATAATAGTAACTATATAATGGTATTTAATTTATAATTTATTGGAAATAAATAACCAATTTAAATAGTGACATAATGATGATGTTGTTATTGATTTATTAAAGATGGAATAAAATAAATGATATTAATAATATTAAAATAAATATAATTTGATATATTTGATTCCATACATTAATTTTATGTATGAATATTACACTATAGGATTTTGTAAAATTAATTTATTTTATGGAATCATGTTTTTAATATTTTTTTAAAAACTCATATATTGAGTACATTGAAAATTAACATAAATCATAACTTGAATTATAGAATATCTATTTAAATGATTTAAAATTGTTAAAAATTCAAAATTGGACCAAAAAGTTTATTTAACTCTAAAAAAATCATTTATGTGTCACTTATTTTTCTTATGTCATGATATGATAGTTATTTTAACCATCAAATGTGAAATTACTTGATAAAATTGTATGAGTTAAAAATGATAAAAGTAAAAAATAAGGACTAAAAATTATTCAAAACATGATTAATTAACATTATATGATTATATATATACCCATTTTCACACTATATTATATTTAAATAATCTTGACCCATTTTGAATGTAACACCCCAGGTAAATAAAGAATTTGACATTTTTATATTTATCCCTATTTTTGAATAAAATTTCAATATTAATTTAAATGGTATGCTATGCTCGATGGCTTACCCAATACGCAACAATGAGTTCCTTTGAAATCTTACGTTGCACTCTAATAATAAAGTAATATTATTTAAAATGGTAGTTAACGCCTAGCCTTTGTATTGACAGGAATGAATAGAAATAACTAAAATATGATTATATATTTTTGTTAAATGTTTTTACTTTTATCCAATAAATTTTAGAGGCTTAAAATACAAATGAATCCCATCATAATCATTGAATACACAAGTATTTTTAAAAGATTGTTTTACTACATTTTGATGGCAAACAATTTATTTAAATCAAACTTTTGACAATTTTATAAGATCTATTTTTCAAAATAAACATATTATTTATGATTGGGACATTGAAATTTACCTTGGGTTAATTTTTGGTATTTTTCTGACAATGTTCATTTTTCAATAAATAGTGAAAAATACTGCATTTTACATCAAAACTGCTTTTTCATATAATTTAATTATACCGTTTTATAATCTTATAAATTTGTTTTAAAGTGTAATGAAAATATATTTTTACCATGTAATTCAATGATTTTCATTGGGATTAATTTCACTTTGGAATTAGGCATAAACAGGTGCCAAGCTTTTCATAAATATTATTTCTAAAAAACCAGTTATTTGTTTTGACAACGGGATGTTTTTTTTTTAAAATTAATTATTGAAATTTATGTGTTTGGAATTTGGTAAAATGGATTACATATTTGGAAACAGAAGGTCCAAATTATGTAATTATGACTCTTGTTTTTGGACATTATGAATAGTAATGACAGTAATTATCTTTAATTATCTTGATTAATGAGTAATATGGTAGTTAAAGATAATAAAATAATATCATAATAATACAAAATGACCACAACATGTGTCCTAAGTCTACTAGTTGTCTCCTGGCCTACCATGGGATGCCTTGTTCCAAACACGGGGGCCCCATGGAATCACTTTTGTGAGAAAGTGACTTTTTATCTTTTTATTTTTTAAGAATGTTAAATGTACCAAAGAATGTATCACCTAAGTAAAATATTTTTATTTTTTTCTAAATAAATAATATTTTGGACTATAAATATTAATTAGAAAGCTAAAAATATTTCCTACATCATGAATTTTTTTATAATTTTTAGACTTTAAATTTATTAAATTATTTATGACATCATGATGATGCAGCGATTACCTCATTATTAAAGGATTTAAATAAAATGGAAAGATAATGTAAAATATAAGACCTACACATGTCCAACACATATTGGATGGGTGGATTTCGAACCCTTATCATCTTATCCTCTAAACACATCAATTTGGGACCATTAAAATCCGAATATCATTTTAAAATAAAGTTACATTTTATACCTTTCGAAGAGTGCCCCTCCTCTCCTCTTATAAAAGGCCACCACCTCTACCTCCTTACGCACACTTCCAAAGCCTTTGGCTCGGCCAACCCCTGCCCATTTCATCTCTCCACATACCTTTCTAACTCCTTGAAGCCTCACTTTGGGATGAATCCATTCCAAGGAAGCCTTTGAGCTCAAATCAAAGGAAGTTACCCGATTTAAAGGTAATGTCTTCACTTGTGTCCTTTTGTTTTATTTTGCTTCTCTAACCCCCTAAACTCTTTTTATTCATTTATTTTGTAACAAATCCAGTATATTCAATATAATATGATTTTTTATATGAAGGATTCGAGCTACAGTTACACACACCTACATCTAATGGTTAAAGAACATACTGTTTCTATGGATGGCGAATTTCTGCATCACGAAATGATGATTGTTCAACATTATTCTAACACCTTAAAAGGTGGCCATTACGATGAAACTATATTTATATATGATATATGATATTTTTATGTTTTACTAAGGCTAATTTATTTTTCATTTATGGAATACCTTTATGGTTTCCATTATGGGTAAACGCGATATCTTCATTTAAGGAAGTGCGGACTACCGCCCCCTCAAAGTGATTTGATTCGTTAATACCATATGTGGTACGTATAAAGGATATAATTAATGATATTATATATGATACCATACTGGAATTAAAATTATATTATGTATCATTATGTTTTAATTCCATTAAATATGAAATAGAAATGGAAGTAGTGTTCATGCGTACGTACAGATTGCCGTCTCCATGAACGGTACATTTCATTTCTTATCTCAAAATGATATGTAATATTATAAGTACATATATATAATGGATATATATGTAATATATAACATCTAGATTATGGATATCATTCTGTAATTATAACATATATATATCTCATTTTTTTTAATTCCATTTATATGACAAAAACTGAAAGAAGCGTTCATGCGTACGTACGGCCTACCGTCTCCATGAACGGTGCTTTTCGTTTTTTATCTCGAAATGATATGGAATAGTATAAAATTAATATTTACTGGATATATATTTTATTTTAATCATTAATACTATTCTGGAAATTATTTACTTTTAACTACATGGGAAATTTGTTTTCAAACAAGTTCATTTTTGACTCATGTACCGAACATCGACAAAAACGTCTGATATGAACTAACATTATTAAACAATTATTATAACATTATAATATGTGATATGTACTTAATAATAATCTCTAAATGAGGTAATTAGGCAATTATTAATTGACAAATGTTTATTATTCATGAATATAATGAAACTAACAAGACAAATTGGACTTGAGGTAAGGGATCATACTCCTCTCTTTCTTTTTAAGTACACTCTTTTATGTCATTCCTTTTAAAGCTCATATTTCTTGTTATTGGGATGTTATTTTATATTAATATTACTGTAATTTTTATGTTCATGTGATAAGAGGCCCTATTCTCTCTCATCAATCCATTTTGGATGTTTTGAGTGGCGCCGTTAGGCTGCCGAATTTTCGTAAGAGATCTAACCTCTCTCTTTCTTTTTTAGTACTCTCCATTATGTCACTTCTTTTAAGCTCCTATTTGTTATGTTGGGGGATGTTCATTTATATTCCTCTTCATATAAACTTTATTTTAATATGATGAGATACCCTATTTGATCTCATCAATCCATTTTTGTATGTTTTATGTGGCGTCGTTAGGCTGCCGAGTTTTCGTAAGGGATTTTTCATCTCACTTTTATTCCCGTGAGATTTATGCTAAATTTGACAAAATTTTCTTTGATTGGTGTATGTACTGCCCATTATTCTACTCTTTGTGTAATATAATTTCGTTTATGAGTATTTACATCAATGATGTATTTTCCTTCTTTCATGGGGTGTATGTTTTGAAAGATACCCAAGTCGGTAAGGGAACCTTTCACCATCCTCTTTTAAAAGACTTATTTTGTTGGGTCTTTTAATTTACATATTTTTATGTTGGGATATGTTCTCATATATCCTTATTCATGTAAATTTTATGTCCAAGTGATGAGATACTCTTTTTATCTCTCATCAACTCATTTTGATGTGACGCCGTTAGGCTGTCAAGGGAACTTCTTAAACCAATATCGATTTCTTTGGGATCAACATGTAGTTATTGAATATGACATCCTTTGAATATGTTTGAATGACCTTTGATTATTTTACACTTAATATCCACTTATATTTGGTGTATTCTTTTGTCACACATAATTATGTAATTGATTTATCCTTAAACCATGGATATCGTCTTTGTATGGGACCTCATCTCAATCTCCTTTCATTGAGGCATATTTTGTTTTATACACAACCTTATTTTATATGGTGTATAAAACCCTTTGAATTTTACGATTATTCAAAAGGAATCTTTTTTATACGAAGAATTTACTAAATGACAAAAGGGAATGTTTTTTTGTCATACGTATGCGGTGACAATGACTTCTCCGCCGCCATGACTATTATTTGAATTTCAGCTTCCTCTACAAGCCATACCTTTTTTAAATGAAAAATAAAAAAAATGTTTTAATTTTATTTTATTTTGGTATTGAATATGGGTTTCATAATGTTTTTATATCAATGTGTTGTATTGATATCTTGTGATTGAAAGGTGGAAATGTTTTTCTTACTTTATGCATGTTTTATGTGATACGATTATGTTGAGGTTCTTGGGCATTATTATGAAGACGGGAGGTTCTGTGATAAACTAAGGGCGGGTGAGCCCGATATAGCTCTCTAATGCATTGGGTAACGCGAAGGGCTGAAACGTTAAGGTTTCTCCGAAGAGGTTTAGGGAATATACTGTGGTGGGTATTCCAAACGTAACCAAGAGGGTTACTCCCTACCTAAGAATGTTATGAATGCCTCAAGTTACCTTTTATGTCGTATGATTTATAAGATTTATTCATGATTTGATGAGGTATATTAAAGTGCCTATGTTTTATGGGTAACGTATGATTTCATTCTTATGAATATATGAACTCATGTTTCCTTTCCATATTTTTATAACCCTTACAGAGCTTTTTATTCTCATCCCAAGTTTCTGAAATGTTTTTCACAGGTCAAGGGAAAGGTACATGATGTGATGATAATTTCTAGGATGTGTCAAGAGATAATCCGTGTTTTAATTTAAATATGTTTCCGTTGATGGGAAGAATTAATACTGTCTTTTATATAACCACTTTGTTTAAATGTGGAATGTAATGCAAGTTTCATGATCTAATTATCTAAAACAATAAACCTGAAAAGATCCTCAATGTGTAATCTTGTAATAACTCAAGATTAAGTATGTTTTATGGATGGGGCCTTACAGTTGGTATCAGAGGCCGGTTTAGATAACTTTATAAGTTAGGGTATTCTTTAAGAATCAGTGACATTACCATAATGGTTAGGAATTCAAAAATTGTCCTAGTTTTAGCTAAAGTAAATGAGTAAGTACATATTAGTGTTTATCTTCCTCATTAGTAAATGATGGTTTTTTTGATATACTCACACTGACCTTTTTGGTTTTAGTAAATGGCTGGATCTAGTGGGCACCAAAGTAACTGTGGATATGAAGAAAACTGTGACAGTTTTTTGAGCAAGCAACTGAATGATATGGGAGCTGCAATGAGAACTATTGTGATTATCCTCAACCAACTATCTGGAGTCATGATTGACCACCTAAACCTTGGAGATTTATCTACGGCATCATATATGAGAGAAAAAAATCCCTACGGAAGTACAGGTAATAATCATAAAGGTTATTGTGTTAAATAACCTATGTGTCAAAGATGTGGAAAGAAACACCTAGGAAAATATTTCAAAGGGACAGAAATATGCTATAGATTAGGAAATGATGGTCATAAAGCAAGAACCTACCATGGAAAAAGGAATCATCTAGTTGACTCGAGTAATGGGAAATAAGTTATTTCTGAGGGATCAATTGAATGTTTTAAATGTGGTGTGCATGGTCATTATGAAAACACATGTCCTATGAAGAAGTTTCGTGAATGGGATCACCAAGAACGTACAAATTTTCGTTTACCAATACCTAATTCCATTCTGATTGAGGATGAATAAACTAACAATGACCAATCAAAGGTATGGATTATTTCATAACTATTGTTTTCCTATTTTGGAATCATAGGACATGATTCATGATTTTCTTTGTAGGAAAGAAGTATTTCAGAATAAGTTGGAAAGGAATTGTTAATGGATCATGAAGAATGTTGAATGAGTAAGAAGTCAACATATAAGGGCTTCAAGAGTTATGGTGAAATTATTAAGAGTATTAAGTCTCTTTTGATAATGGGGTTACATTATATGACTTTTTATAGTATGTGTAACCCTGATGTTTAATATATGTAAATTTTATTCAAGGAATAGTTATCTATTCTTTTGTGGACATAGTTATAAAGGACCATTTGGGTTTATATGATTCTTAATTTTGAGGTAATTATGGGTGTCTATATGTTATGATGGAAGTGAAAGGAATGAGATTAAATTTTAGTTATTTTTGATGATTTTATCTCTTTTTGTGAATGATTTGAGAACTATATAGTTTTGGAAAAAGGACAACACACAGACCGTGTGACAACCAGTCGCGTCAGACAAATCTGCGGGAATCGAACCCACAACCAAAGTGCGACTAGTATTTATCGCCTACCACTGGACTATGTGAAGTCCCTGGTTAGTTTGACTGATTCATTTTTAGATGATTTTATGAATTAAGAGTAAGTTGATTTTGGGTTATCTATGGAAATTTATTAACCTATCATTGAGGATATGTGATTAGGTTAATTACTTTTCAATATGAGACATTAAGAGCAACTGATGTTGTTTGGAGATAAATGTTACGATTAAACTTGGAAGACTATGTGACTAAATCCTTTAAATATTTGGGTTTCAATAATAGGTTGGTTTAGTTTAAATAATTTTTATGGAAAAATTGTTTATCGAATGGTCCTCATTAACCTTTGGTTATTGTTGGACAAATTTTGGAGATTAAGAATATATTTTCTTTTTATAAAGGGTTATATTTTTCAGTATTATCTGATCTTTTAGTAACCATTTTGGTTTTGGTTTTGGTTAGAATCTAAAGTCATGGGAATTATATAGTTCTCTATTGTGGATTAGGTGATTCTCTAGAAATTGATTATAGTACTCTTAATGTGAACAAGTCTTCCTAAATACTCGTCTTTTGGAGAAAATATGAGTTTGTAAGGAATCTAATAAAAGTTAAAAGTCAACATGATAAGTGATTATGTTTCCTTATGAATAAATTCCTCAATAAAAATAAACTTAAAACAAAAATGTTGGCATTTAACTTTTCCTACTGGGGAATCGAATATCGTTTAACCCATCACAAATTTGTGATTTTTTTGTGGTTAACTTTCTCCTAAACATGTTTTCTATCACTCTCCATCAGAACATGACCATATGTTTTCTCATCCATGTCCATATTTTTCTACATGGAATCCTAGTATGGGTTAACTTGGGTTACCTTTGTACTTATCTTTCATTATTTTAAAATGATTGTTTTACCTACTCTTGTTCCGATGTGTGACGTTCAAGGATTTTTCCAAGCTCAATTTTAAAATTGTGAGGACGCAATTCCAAAATGGGGGGAAGGATGTAACATCCCAGGTAAATGAAGAATATGAAATTTTTATATTTATCCCTATTTGTGAATAAAATGTCAATATTAATTTAAATGGAATGCTATGCTCGATGGCTTACCCAATACGCAACAATGAGTTCCTTTGAAATTTTACGTTGCACTCTAATAATAAAGTAATATTATTTTAAATGGTAGTTAACGCCTAGCCGTTGTATTAACAAGAATGAATAGAAATAACTAAAATATGATTATATATGATTGTTAAATGTTTTTACTTTTATCCAATAAATTTTAGAGGCTTAAAATACAAATGAATCCCATCTTAAGCATTGAATACACTAGTATTTTTAAAAGATTGTTTTACTACCTTTTGATGGAAAACCATTTTTTTAAATCAAACTATTGACAAATTTATAAGCTCTATTTTTCAAAATAAACATATTATTTATGATTGGGACATTGAAATTTACCTTGGGTTAATTTTTATTATTTTTCTGACAATGTTCAATTTTCAATAAATATTGTAAAATACTGCATTTCACATCCAAACTGCTTTTTCATATAATTTAATTATATGGTTATATTATCTTTTTAATTTGTTTTAAAGTGTTATTAGAATATATTTTCACCATGTAATTAAATTATGGTCATTGGGATTAATTTAAATATGGAATTAGGCATAAACATGTGCCAAACTTTTCCTAAATATTGTTTGTAAAAAACCCGCTATTTGTTTTGACCACGGAAAGATTTTTTTTTAAATTAATTATTACAATTTATGTGATTGGAATTTGGTAAAATGGATTACATATTTGGAATCATAAGTTCCAACTTATTTAATTAAGACTCTTCTGTTTTTGGACATTATGAATAGTAACGACGGTAATTATCTTTAATTATCTTGATTAATGAGTAATCAGGTAGTAAAAGATAATAAAATAATATCATAATAATAAAAAATTACCACAACATGTGTCCTAAGGCTACTGGTTGTCTCATGGCCGACCATGGGATGCCTTGTGCCAAACTTGGGGGCCCCATGGAATCAATTTTGTGAGAAAGTGGCTTTTTATCTTTTTATTTTTAAAGAATGTTAAATGTAACAAAGAATTTATCACCTAAGTAAAATATTTTTATTTTTGTCTACATAAAATATATTTTGGACTATAAATATTCATTAGAAATCTAATAATATTTCCTACATCATTATATTTTTATTATAATTTTTAGACATTAAATTTATTAAAATATTTATGACATCATGATGATGCAACGATTACCTCATTAATAATGGATTTAAATAAAATATAAGGATAATGTAAAATATAAGACCTAAACATGTCCAAAACCTATTGGATGTGTGGATTGCGAACCCTTATCACATTATCTTCGAAACACATCAATGTGGGACCATTAAAATCCGAAACTCATTTGAAAATAAAGTTACATTTTATACCTTTCCAAGAGTGCCCCTCCTCTCCTCTGATAAAAGGCCCCCACCTCTACCTCCTTACCCACACTTCCAAAGCCTTTGGATCGGCCAACCCATGACCATTTCTTCTCTGAACATCCCTCTATAACTCCTTGAAGCCTCACTTTGGGCAGAATCCTTTCCAAGAAATCATTTGAGCTCAAATCAATGGAAGTTACCCGATTTAAAGGTAAGGATTTCACTTGTGTCCTTTTGTTTTATTTTGCTTCTCCAACCACCTAAACTCTTTTTATTAATTTATTATGTAAAAAATACAGTATCTTAAATATAATATGATTTTTTTATATGAATTATTTGATCTACACATACAGACACCTACATCTAATGGTTAAAGAACATATTGTTTCTGTGGATGGCGAATTTCTGCCTCACGAAACGATGATTGTTCAACATTATTATAACACCTTCGAAGGTGGCCATTAAGATGACACTATATATATATATGATATATAATATTTTTATGTTTTAGTTAGGCTTCTGTATTTTTTATTTATGGCATACCTTTATGGTTTCCATTATGGTTAAACGTGATATCTTCAATTAAGGAAGTGTGGACTACCGCCCCCTCAATGTGATTTGATTCGTTAATACCATATGTGGTACGTATAAAAGATATATTTAATGATATTATATATGATACCATACTGGAATTAAAATAATATTATGTATCATTATTTTAGAATTCCATTAAATATGAAATAGAAATGGAAGTAGCGTTCATGCATACGTACGGCTTACTGTCTCCATAAACGGTACATTTCATTTCTTATCTCAAAATGTTATGTAATATTATATGTAAATATATATAAGGGATATGTATGTAATATATTACATCTAAATTATGGATATAATTCTGGAATTATAACATATATATCTCTCTCATTTTTTTTAATTCCAGTAATATGACAAAAAATGAAAGTAGTGTTCATGAGTACGTAGGGCCTACCGTCTTCATGAACGGTGCTTTTCGTTTTTTATCTCCAAATGATATGGAATAGTATAAAATTAATATTTACTGGATATATATTATATTTTAATCATTAATAATATTCTGGAAATTATTTACTTATTACTACATGGGCAATTTCTTTTCAAACAAGTTCATTTTTGACTCATGTACCGAACATCGGAAAAAACGTCTGATATGAACTAACATTAGTAAAGAATTATTATAACATTTTAATAAGTGACATGAACTGAATAATAATCTCTAAAGGAGTTAATTAGGCAATTATTAATTGACCAATGTTTATTATTCAGGAATATAAAGAAACGAACAAGACAAGTTGGACTTGAGGTAAGGGATCCTACTCCTCTCTTTCTTTTTAAGTGCACTCTTTTATGTCATTCCTTTTAAAGATCATATTTCTTGTTATTGGGATGTTATTTTATATTAATCATACTGTAATCTTTATGTTCATGTGATGAGAGTCCCTATTCTATCTCATCAATCCATTTTGGATGTTTTTAGTGGCGCCGTTAGGCTGCCGAATTTTCGTAAGAGATCTAACCTCTCTCTTTCTTTTTATGTACTCTCCATTATGTCACTTCATTTAAGATCCTCTTTGTTATGTTCGGGGATGTTCATTTATATTACTCTTTCTATAAACATTATGTTAATATTATTAGATACCCTATTTGATCTCATCAATCCATTAATGTATGTTTTATGTGGCGTCGTTAGGCTGCCGAGTTTTCGTAAGAGATTTTTCACCTCACTTTTATTCCCGTGAGATGTATGCTACATTTGCCACAATTTCCTTTGAGTGGTGTATGTACTGCCCAATATTCTACTCTTTGTGTAATATAATTTCGTTTAGGAGTATTTACATCAATAATGTATTGTCCTTCTTTCATGGGGTGTATGTTTTGAAAGATACCCAAGTCGATAAGATAACCTTTCACCCTCCTCTTTTAAAAGACTTATTTTGTTGGGTCATTTAATTTACATATTGTTATGTTGGTATATGTTCTAATATATCCTTATTGATGTAAATTTTATGTCCAAGTGATGAGATACTCTTTTTATGTCTCATCAACTCATTTTGATGTGACGCTGTTAGGCTATCAAGGGAACTTCTTAACCCAATTTCGATTTCTTTGGGTTCAACATGTAGTTATTGAATATGTCATCCTTTGAATATGTGTGAATGACATTTGATTATTTTAAACATAATATCCACTTATATTTGGTGTATTCGTTTGTCACACATAATTATGTAATTGATTTATCATTAAACCAAGGATACTTTCTTTGTATGGGACTTCGTCTCAATCTTATTTCATTGAGGCATATTTTGTTTTATACACAACCTTCTTTTATATGGTGTATAAACCCCTTTGAATTTTACGTTTATTAAAAAGGAATCTTTTTTATACGAAGCATTTACTAGATGACAAAATGGAATGTTTTTTGGTCGTACGTATGCGGAGACATCAAATATTCCTCCACCGTGACCATTATTTGAATATCGGCTTCCTCTACAAGCCATACCTCTTTTTTAAAAGAAAAATACAAACCATGTTTTACTTTTCTTTTATTTTGGTATTGAAAATGGTTTTCATAACGATTTTATATCAATGTGTTGTATTGATATCTTGTGATTGAAAGGTGGAAATGTTATGTTTCCTTTATGCATGTTTTATGTGATACAGTTATGTTGAGGTTCTTGGACATTATTATGAAGATGGGTGGTTCTGTGATAAACTAAGGGAGGGTGAGCCCGATATAGCTCTCCAATGCATTGGGTAACGCAAAGGAGTGAAACGTTAAGGTTTGTCCAAAGAGCTTTAGGGAATATACTGTGGTAGGTATTCCAAACGTAACTAAGAGGGTTACTCCCTACGTAAGAATATTATAAATTCCTCAAGTTACATTTTATGTCTTATGATTTCTATGATTTATTCATGATTTGATGAGGTATGTTAACGTACCTATGTTTTATGGGTAAAGTATGATTTCATTGTTCTGTATATATGAACTCATGTTTCCTTTCCATATTTTTATAACCCTTACTGAGCTTTTTATGCTCATCACAAGTTTTTGAAATGTTTTTCACAGGTCAAGGGAAAGGTACATGATGTGATGATAGTGTCAAGGATGTGTCAAGAAAGAATCAGTGTTTTATTTTAAATATGTTTCCATGGATGGGAATAATGAATACTATCTATTATGTAACCACTTTGTTTAAATGTGGAATGTAATGCAAGGATCATGATCTAATTATCTAAAACTCTAAACCAGAAAACATCCTCAATGTGTAAACTTGTAATAACTCAAGATTAAGTAAGGTTTAAGGCTGGGGCCTTATATTGAACATACTATAATATTTATTAATTTAATAATTTTAATAATTCCAAGGATGCCCCCTCCCCTCTCTTATAAAAGGAATCCATTCCTCTCTTTTAATTACACTTCATAAACCATTGGTATCAGCTAATATCTATACATATTTCTTCATAGAATCCCTACCCAAATTCATGCGGCCTTATTTTAGGAAAATCACCCTTCTTAGAGGTTTTATGGTTTTTTAAAGGTGATCAACCAAAGAAAAGGTGTGGTTTTCATTAAATATTTATATTTTTTACTTTATTATATTTACATCAAATATTATACATAGATTATGAAATAATCACTCAATTATATTAGATATAATTATATTCTTAATGTTTATATCATAACTTATATCCATCCCCACCTCCATTAAATGTAAAGGGAATCAACAATTCGTGCGTACGTGTGAACTATCACCTCCACGAACCAATCTAATTTGGTTTCCATAACAGTCTCTCAAGACTGGTTATAATAATGAAATTAATTTTAATATGTGATATTAATGATGTATTAATCATTAAAATGTAATAATGTATCAATTACATTCTACATTTCCATAATCATAAAAATGATAACATCATCCGTGCGTACGTGTGAACTATTAGCTCCATGAAGTGATGTGACACATTATTATAATTTATATAACATTTATGATTTATATATGTATATTTAAATTACTATTATTATATTATTGACATTATTATCATTATTTAAAATAAAAATAATTTTTACTTTATTTCCACAATGATCAACATAAAATGGAAAACATTACTCGTGTGTATGTACAACTTACTGTCTCCATGATTATAACATTGATCATTTTTCATTACCATACATAATGGATTGTTTTAAAATTATAATTTTTGTATAAAAATTATAATAATTTAATGAAATTTATTTTGGATATGATGTACTTTCTCTATCATGCACTTCTGACACCATACCAAATTCATTTTCGACATGAGTACCAAATATCAACATAACGTATTACATGAACTCACATTATTAAATAATTATTATAACATGGTAAATAATGATATAAAAGGAATAATAAAAATTATAATGTTTCCTAGGAAAATATATAATTCACCTATGTTTAATATTCATGAAGATAATGAATTAATGAGATATGTGAGACTCAAGGTTAGGGACTTCATCTCGATCTCCTTTCATTAAGGAATATCTTGATGTTATATAACACCGTTGTATTATAGGGTGAATAATCAACTCTGAGGACTATTAATTTCAATATAAAGTAATCTAATGGAATATTTTCATATGAATTGTTTTAAAAATTGACAAAAATAATGTTTTTAATTTATATGGAAATAATGAATTTCACACCACCATAACCATAATTTGATATTTTTCATCAGTTACACGCCAAAATATTTTTAAAATAAAAAAAACCATAACCTATTTTTAGGTATTATGGTATTTGAAATTTTGTTATGAATGGTTTGATTTTATCAATATGTAGATATCAAATCTTTTGATTGCAATGTGGATATTTTATTTTTTCCTTTATGCTTGTCAAATTGATCTAATTATATTTTGGTTCTTAGGAATTACGTGTGTATATGGGTGGTTTTGTGATAAACTAAGGGAAGATGTGGTTATGATATACCTCTAATTCATTGGTTAATAAGACGGGGTAAACAAGTGGTTTTTCTCTTAAAAGTATAATGGAATATTCTGTGATGGGTATTCAAATGAAACCATAAAGGTAACTCCATATGTAGCTATGAAAGGTACAATGTAAGTATGATATGGATTCCACTAGTTACCTTTATGATTTATGATTGGTAAAATGTTTTTCTAGATTCTTCCGTTTCCATGAGGCATGTTAAATAATTTATGTTTTTATGGATGAGAAGAATAATTTTGCTAAAATGTCTTCATGTGTTTAAAATTTTTGTGGAGTATCCATTTCTTTATTTCTATTATGTCCCCTTGCTGATATTTTTATGCTCATCCCATGTTCTAAAATATTTTTCACTATATTCAAGGAATAATAGAGTCGAGAATTGGATCAAGTTAATGTTAATATTATTAAACATGAAAAGAAACCATGTTTTATTACAAAAGTTTTTTTATTATGAAATAAAATTATACTTTTATAAGTGTTAACTTTTTATTTCTATGGTTTGGTTATTTATAAGTTATGGGATAATTATCAAAAACAATAAACCCGAAAATACCCTCAATGATAATTCATGACTAAACTCCTGATTATGTATCTTTTAAGGTTTGGACCATAAAGTTGGTATTAGAGGTCGTTTTAGAAATATTTAATTAATGAAAATTATTAATTAATCAAATGGTATGTTTATATGTCTATTATTTTGGTTAAATCCTTGTTCTCTAATTTTTTTTCACATCAGGGAAATCTGGTTAAAAATGGAAGGAGGAAGATATCAAACAATATACATATCTCTTCTTAATGACTTTCTAGAAATAATTATTACAGAGTTATGTATGGTTGATTCCAAAACATTTTATAATATACAAGTCATATTTAAGAAGATTCTTGAGACATCAAAGACATCCACTATACCTCGATACCATAATGGATCATGGGATTCTTTTAATCAAGTCATACTTTTTAAATATACTCATATTTACAATAATGTAAAATATTATCAATGCATTTTATGATATTTTACCACATCACATGATTTTGAAGAATTTTGTGATTTTGAAAAATCAACTTAATAAGAAGACCCTTGAGGAGATTATATATGCTTTATTTTAAAATATAGTCTATTTTCCCAAAATTATGGTATTTACAAAGGAACTTTTATTGAAAGTTTCATGCAAAACTCTGTCTGAATATTTTATAAAATACTTGTCTTATTTGATTTTTTGAAATTATATGTCGTACATGATTATTTTCTGAAGCTATTTCTCTTCCAACACTCATACATCAAATGTTGTACAAGGTGTATTTCGAAAAATTAAGAAAATAATTTTTGATGAATCTATAAATTATTGTTTCAATGCATGGAACTTTTTTCAATGTGAACAAAATGATGATGAAACCTGGTTGAAAACATGGTCAAGGTACAATGTTCGTTTTTAGGAATTAATTTATATAATCATTTGGAGGGGAAATAAAAAATGTTAATATATATAAGACATTATGAATTAATATGTTGAGTTCAATATGATTTGGGATGAAAATGGGAAATATAACACATCCTCTTATTTTAATACATATAATGGTTATTTTTTTTGTTTTTTAAAATGGAAAACCCATATGATGGGGGACAACACATTGTGTTTGTAAAGGCCATGAGGATCAAACTCATAACAGAAGAGAAAAATGGGTGGATAATATACCATAGGCCTACATAATGTCCCTGGTTAGTGTGGAACATTATTTTTAGTTAAATTATTTGATGGAATAAGAATACATTTATTTTTGGGAGCAGATTTATTATCAAATTGGAAAAATGATTTGGGGATTAAGAGATGAATGTTAATTTGGAAGACTTCTATAATTTGGATACCCTATTTAACCAAGGTAAACGAAATATTTTTCAAATAATGGTTAAAATATATTTTTTAGGATTATATGATTTTATTGTTAAATTATGGTAAGATAAGTTATTTATGGAAATGATTAACCAATATTGAATAAAATTTGATTATGGTAATTATTTTTTGGTATGAGACATTTAGAGTGGTTGATGTTATTTAGATAAAAAATTTAAAATTTATCTTGGAAGACTATGTGATAAAATCCGTATAAATTTTTGGTTTTAATCTCAATATAGAATATTTTGAATAATATTAAGGCTAATTATTTATAGAATGGTACATGTTGATATTTATGTATTATAGTAGAATTTTGCAGATTAAAAGATATTTTTCTTCATCCAATGGATTATTAATTTTTGAGAATTGTTTCATCTTATCCTAACTTTATTGGTTTCCGAAATTGTTTCAAGATTGGATATATAGATACTTATTAATTATAGAATATTTGATTCTGTAGAAGTCTATTCTAGTGATTAAGACATAAAAAAATTCATCTAAAATACTCATTGTATGGAAAAAAGATGAGTTTATAATGGAATATGAATAAAGGATTAATCTATATCTTTTAGAGTAAGTATATTTCATTATTTTATTATTATATCTAGTAAATGAATACCTCAAATCTACGAAAATTATCTTAAAACCAAAAAAATTTCCCTTTTATTTTACTAAAATAAAATAAAATATTGTTTAACCCATTAGAAATTCATGGATTTGTGATTTATAACTTTCTCATGACAATGTTTTCTACCACTCACCCATAGGAATTGATGGTTAGTTTTATCCTACATTTCAATGTTTTACTACATATAACCCTAGTATTTTTTATCTTTGGAAAACTTTTTTACTTCACTTTATTTTTTTTAATTTGAAGGTTTTATTGACTTATTTTTTTATGTGGGATTTCAATGAAATAATTTTGAAAAGTGAAACCTTTGTTACAAAGCCCACATTTTAAATTGTGAGGACATAATTTAAAATAGGGGAAGGATGTTACATCCCATATAATTATATAATAATTATTTTTAAAATTTATTAAAAATTATTAATTAGATATTAATTTTTACCTTATATGGGATGTAATGTTTAATAGCGTACATGATATGCAACATCGATCTTAAACGAGAAACTAAATATTTTGTTCTAAATTATTGTCATATCATATATATTGTATTGGAAGGAATGATTAAAACTATCTATATTATGTTTAGACATGTTTATTAACAATATTTACTTTATTCCAATAATTTATATGATCTTAGAATAAGAATAAATTCAATTTTAAGCACAAGAAGATCAAATATTTTTAAAATGTAGTTTTAATACACATTGAGAGAGAAATGTTTTTAAATCTAGTTTTTTTTCACATTTATATATTTTATTTCAAAAATATAATTCTATTTTTGAATGAGGATATCAATATTTTGTTTGGATGAATTTTTTGTATTTTTCTGATAAAATTCATATTTTAATGAATAGTGAATAATAGTTTGTTTTAAATCAAAACTGCCTATTAATATAATTTGTCTATATTTTTAAATTAAAATTTTACAAGGTTTTAATGATTAATTAGATGATGTTTTTTCTCGTTAATACAATTTAGTTCTTTGGATACTTTTCCATATTAAAATTAAATAGATAAACTATGAGAACTTTAGAATTTTTTACTTAAAAAACTCATTTTCTATAACCATCAATAGGATTAGTGTTAAACTTAATTTAAAAAATTTTATGAAATTAATTTTCCAAAATAGACCTTCATTATTGTTATCATTGTAAAAAAATTCTAATAGGATAAAAATAATTTTTTTAAATAGTATATTTTGTATTTTATTTACTACAATTAAAGGTAAATATGGTAATGAAAGGTAAAATGAATAATAAATTATTATAAATTATGTTATCACATTTCTTAGTCTTACTAGATGAGTTATTATCGACCATAACCATCAGTAGAATAGATATGCGACCATTTAAAGCCACTTTTGCATGATTATGACATTTATAACATCTACGTTAAAGTAAAGGAAAATAATTCAGAAATATGTCCTTCCTAAATAAAACAATTTAAATATGAGGTTATATAAGTGATATCATTGACGATATAAATCCTATAGATATCTAAAATTATTTCCTCCATTATGGTAATTTATTGATAATTTTTAATAAAAAATTATTAAATTAAATAGTGACACAATGATGACACATAAATTGATTTATTATAGAAAGAATCAAATAAATGATATTAATAATATTAAAAAAATTGATATATTTAATGTTGTATAAGAATTTTCATGATGGAAATGAAATTATAGTATTGAGTTAATGTATTTTTGTAAGGAATCAATTTGTTTTGATTTTTAAAAAATTTTTGTAATGAAGTGTCATAATTCACATTATTCATAACATAAAATATAAATTAACAATTAAAAGATATAAAATTTATAAAAGAAATATTTTAGCATCTTGTTTATGTAACTATAAAAACATCATTAATTACTCATTAATTAAGCATTTGGCATGATTTGTAAATTGTCTGAACTCTCAAAAGTTCAATTATTCAATAATACAGTAAGAGCTAAAAATGTTAAAACTAAAAGATATGGGTGAAAAATTATTCAAAACATTTCATATTTTCATTGGATAATTATATTTTTACCCCTATTCATATTATATTTGATCTAAATGAAAATTTACCCATTTCTAATTGAAATTGAATTTATATGAATTTAATTCAATAAATAATTCCAAGTGTTCCCCTCCCCTCTCTTATTATAAAAACCCATTCCTCTTTGTCACCCACTCTTCAAAAACTATTTGGTTCACCAATTTCCATAAAAACCCTTCCTATAATCATTCCCCACATAATTGAGGCCTTATTGTAAATATAACACTTTCTATAGAGGTGTTATGGTGTTATTTAATTGAAATCAACTGAAGAAGTGGTATCATTTTCTTTACGTAATTCTATTTTACTTATTCTTAAATTTACTTCAAATATTCTTCATCCGTGACGAAATAACTACTCCAGTATATTTAATATACTAAGATATTATTATGTTAATAGCATAAATTAAATCTATATCCTCTACCATTAATCGGGAAAGGAATTGATCATTCGTGCGTATGTGGAAACTATCATCTCCACAACCCGATCTCGTTCATTTCCATAATAGTCTCTCATAAATGGTTTTAACAATGGAATTAAGGTTCATATGAGATGTGTCCCATTTTGATTCATAATATCAATTTGAGGATATATATATATAAGTATATTTGAATTTTTTATATGATATTATTGATGTTAGTATCATTCTGTAATGATAAAATAATACATAGTATGATTCTCTAACGATGAATTAAAAATGGAAAATGTTACCTTTGTGTACGTACAACATACGATTCACATGATTATAATGCTGTTAATTTTTCCTAACCAAACAGAATTTATTAATTTAAAATTGTAATTAATGAATAAAAATGATAATAATTTTATGAATGTTATCCTAGAGATGATGGACTTCTGACATCATGGATAATTGACTTCATACTAAGTTCATTTTCTACTCGAGTAATGAATATCGACAAAACATCCTCCATGAACTCAAATAATTAATGAATCATTATAACATGGTAATTAATGGTATAAAAGGAATAATAAAATTTATATATGTTCATATGAAGTTATATAATTAACCTATGTTTATTAATCAATGATATAAATAATTTCAGAGATAAGTTGGACATAATGTAAGGGGCTTCATCTCAATCTCTTATCATTTAGGAATATCTTGATGTTATATTCCACCTTAATTTTATGTGGCATATAATAAACACCTTTTAATTTATGTTTAATTCAAATTTATGTAAAATGAATATTTTTATATTTATATTTTTTGTAAATGAGAAAATTATTGTTTTTTTATATAAAATGATAATGTTTTTCCCCCATTGTAACCATTATTTGATATTTGAATTCCTCTACAATCCCAATTTTTTATTGACGAAAAATAAATACCATGTTCCATTTTCTTGTATTTTTATATTTAAAATTGTTATAAGAATCTATTTATTATATCAATATATTGAAATTATATCTTGTGATTGAAATGTGTAATTATTTTTTTTCGTTTATACTTGTAAATTTGTCTTGAATATGATTTGGTTATTTAGAATTTATTATGTATAAAATTGGTTATATGATAAAACGAGGGATGGTAAGCCTTTGACAACTCTATAATTCCTTGGGAGACGAGACCGTGTTAACAAGTCAGGTTTCCCCAAATTTATTTATTCAATATATTGTGATGGGTATTTCAAACATATCCTTGATGGTTACTCCCTTTGTCGATGTGAAAGCTATAATGAAAGAGTGAATGGATGCCACACATTTCCTATATGATATATTATTGCTTTTATGTTTATTAAGAATCTTTTGATTTCATGAAGTAGGTTATAGAAATTATTTTTTATCTGGGAAATGATTGATTATGTGAAAATGTTTTAATGTTTTTAGAATATTCCTTGAATAATAGTTTCATTGTCTATATTATTTCCCACACCTAGGATTTTTATGCTCATTTCATCTTTGAACGAGTTTTCACTGGTTGAAATGAAGAATAGGGTTAAATGTGGGATTTAGGGAAATTTAATATGATTAAACATGAAAATAATCAATGATACTTTTAAAAAATTATTAATTAATGAAACTGATGCTATTGGATGTTTCAATTTTCTATTTCTATGGTTTTGTTATGTATGGGATATGGCCTAATACTATAATTCACTATACAAGGAATGATCCATAATATGAACTCATAACTAAACACAAATTTTATATAATGTTTATGTTTGGGTCCTTATAGATAATGAAATATAGTTACAAAATTCAGATGAACTTATTGAAGTATTTGGAAATATGGTTACCAATACAAGATTGAAGGAAAATATTTCAAAAAATAGTGTATAAAATTGAACAAATAGAATATTTGAATAGAAGGGTAGGCCAAACAGAAATGGGTTTCCATAAAGGGAATAATACTGAAGTTCATTAAACATATATCAAGGATCAAGGATTAATGGTAAATGATGTCAAAGGATGATGAAAAATCACAAAAATATATGATTTTTCATGATCAAGGGTGGTTGAGTGTAATAAGGTGTTATTCATGGTCAAGAGAGGTAGGTATTTAAATTATAAATATGAGTGTTTTATAGTGATTATGTTTTTTTGTAACGATTTTATATACATTTTTAATAATACCCAATATTTAAATAATTTTCTATTACATTTAACTTTGGTTATTTATAAGATAATGATAATATTTTCCTCAAATATATTATAATTTCAGTTTCTATGAATCTAATGCCAAAACCCAAACATTGAAGCCTTAATGTCTACTTGTGCTTTTTCCCTTAACTGAGATGAAAAATACATAATATTCCTACTGTTCACTATGAAAAAAATATAAAAAAGTACATAATATTAGATAATTTTTTTAAAAAAAATATGGAATCCACTGTACATGATTGAAATACTAAAAATTTTTTAAATTAATTTTATTATATGTTATCAAAACACAATGACAAAACTTTTTAATTATTTTTTAAAAAATAAAATTTACTTCATTGTAAAATAATGTAAAATTATTATTCTAAATCAAATGAAAATTGTTTTACATTCACAAAAAACTAAAGAAAAATGCATTTTATGAATATATGATTGAATGAAAATGGTAATAAATCATTTTTATTTAAACCAAAACATTACATAGATTTCTCAAATGATATCAATTTATTTACAATTCAAAAAATATATTTTCATATAAATTATTTCCCAAATTTAACATATATTTTTTTTATTTAATAAAGGATTCATAATATTTCATGTCATTATTATATCATTATATTATCAAAATGGGGTAATTTTGTAAAATTTTTGTTTCCTTATATTAATACGAAGATAATTTTTTTGGAAAATATAAAAAATAAATGTATTTTTAATTATTACATGTTGAATTAAAAATTGAAAATAATTAAATAAAATTAAATATACAAAATTATGAATTTAGGATTTAATCACATTCATAAGTAAATATATTATGTTATTTTTTCTTTATATATTAAGCATACTAAATTTGAATATTAGTCATTAAAAAATTATTAAAATTCATCTCAAATTAATCATAATAATTAATGCATAAGGGACACCGACATTGAAATTAGATGAAAAATATTGCAGTGGAGGACTCAGAAAATCTAGTTATAAGATTATTTATAAATCTATATAAAATATTGTTTTCCAAATATTAAAAAATATATAAATTATTAGGTAATTTTAACATAACCAAAAATAAATATTGGTGTTATTTTATATCCATGAAAATGATACTAATAAATAAAAAAATTACTATATTAAATGAATAAAAATGATTATATATATGACGATATATGAGAATAAAATGGTGAGGGAAGAGATAAGAGAGGGGTATGCGAGGTTTTGAGAAAATAATTAGTGGTGGTCTAGATGAGACCAATATATTGGGGGTTTCTTCACATTATTATATTACATTTGTTAGTATTTTTCTAGAAACCACAATCTTGTTTTCTACTTCTGTGGCCAACGAACATACCAACATACACACAACAATGTCTTTGACCAATTATTCACATTGGTTATTTATTTGGGATGGTTCCATATAACCTCATGTATGTTTCCATGAATTCTAGAGGCTAATGTGTAGTATTAATTATCAATGTATGCTATTAGAGATGTAATAATCCCTAAAAAAGATAAATATAATTACATGTGGATGTAAAATAAATTATCAATCATGATTATTTCAAAACATCGACATTAAATTCATAGAGTAACTATAGAAAAAATAATAAAAAATTTCCTTAATAAAATCAACTATCCTGTAATATTATATAAATATAGATGCAGAGTATGATCACACTTAATGGTATCCAATAATTATTTTTTAACAAAAAAAGAAACAAATACTAAAAAAATAGGTTGGAGTCTCTTCTATATCGCATATCCCACTCTAACCATCAATCCAAGTCACCCATCTGTAGGAGTAGCATTTATGTTACCATTTTCCATGATAATAAAATATATTACATTCAACAAAATTCTCAAATAGGGTGTGAGTATGATGTATTATGCTACCCCCAACGATGTCCCAAGAGAGATCTTAAATATTCAAAAACATGATCAGAAAGAAATGATAATAAATGAAATATAAAAAATATAACTTTCATGTGATAGACTTCCCAAAAAAAATTCCACAAACGTACAATCCATCTTTGGATATAAATGGAATAATATTGGGAATATATATATTAAATAGACTTCACATATGAATTATTTATCACACATGGTCCTAGTTTTCAAATGAATGGATTCATCACCATATCCCCAATCCCACTATGCACAGTGAATCATGAATATATAACACATTAAATAATGATACATCACAAAGACATATCCCCTATATTAAAATACATCACCACCCCTGATTAAGGAATACATTACTATTATAGTGCATTAGTTGAATTATACGCCACTAATACATATCCCTGAAGTGGATAAAACATTTCCAATATATAGGCCCCAAGGGTGGAAAAGGTACCCCTAAAACAACACGTCATAATGAATGAATTTCACATAAAATAAATAAAGGAAATGAATGATATATATATAATTATCCCACAAAACGACTAATATATCACTATATATTAATAGTATGATGGAATATTTAATTCATTCCTCGCCTGACATACTACAAATATTATTTGCATCAAGTAATGTTCTTGGACATCTGATATGGTTTCAAAGGTCACACCACAAGAAATGGAAACCATGATAGATTATAAGTCACATCTTAATTTCTTCTTCAAAATCATTTTTTTAAACATGGATTATGGTGTTGATATAAATCCCTTAAAGGACCACTAAAAAATTAGTCGTCCATACACACATTTTTGGGAATAAGGAAAATAATTTCAGATCATTTTTAGTGAATTCACTCAAAATAATCACTAAACACATATCCCATAAATAGGGAAACTAATATAGAATAAATGGAATGTTTTGTAACCTCATAGTCCACCATAGTTAGAATCTGATATATAAATCATAAAATCAATTTCCTCCTTAAAGAAAGAAATTAGACGACCTCGAATAAAATATAAATTAGGAATGATAAAAAATAATGAGATAAACATAGATTATATAGACTAAAATACTTTTCCATAAATATAGTGATCCCTCATTATAACAACAAGATTATCTATGTTAAATTATAAGATATTCCATATATAAAGAATAATATGAGAGGTAGGGTTTGGATTGGCCTATGTTCATAGAGGATTAGGTGAGACAAGGTGCCTATATTATTATTAATTTATATTTATATTGAATTTATTAAATTTTAAAAAATCACATTGGAAATCACCATGTACCTAGTCTAATAACACTATGTATCTTCCATAAAGAAAATGAGTAGTTGGGGTCCCTCAAGGGCCTCCCATATTCATAAAAGAGCCACCAATTTCTAGATACATTGGCTCTATGTACACACATCCATATATTTTCAAGGATACATACCTCACATTGACAAAAACTAGAAGGAATAAAACCCTTAACATCCACCAATATCATCAAGAATCTGATAACATATATTTAATCATAAATTGGAAAAAAAATTCCAATTTAATAAGATAAAAAATGTGAAGTTTTAAGACATCTCAATTATTAAGTATTTAATCCCTGACTATTTTCACTAAGATACATTAAATAAAATATATATCCACAAATATAACATATCAACCACCTAATATTATGTGTCATTCCATTATGTTATTATTCAACTAGTACATGCATTCCAGGGGAACCATCTCCCCTATTAGGATTCCATCTCTCTAATATACTATATATATTGGTCATTCATTAGACAATACATTTCTGTCCATATCAACATTGTAAATTTTGGTCATATAATATGGGTTAATATAGTATCTCCATTTCCAGTATATGAAGAATTAAGAATTAATAATAGTATTTCCATAATGAATATCTAATAAATATGTCTCTATATTGATTCCATCAATACCATTATTAGACTCATGAACCCAAATTTTTTCTTCACATTCATTCATATTTATATATAATCCAGACTGAGAGACACTCACAAGAATACTCAATCATTCACATCAAACATTATTGGATGGTGTCATTCGTTGGAATAAAATAATTTCATGATTTTAGTTTCATCGAAACACTATTTAATCAAAATAAATTTCATTAACTTGTCTTGTATGATACTTGAATAAATGTTGGATGACTCTCCTATCTCAATGATGTTCTTGATTGAACTAAATGGACTTTCATACAAGGCATGAAAAAGATCTATTTAAATTGAATCCCAATAAATATTGTTATCTGTTAACTCTATAAAAACACATTGAAACCCACATAACAAAAATACACTAACACATGCTAATAATATGTTCCCTAATATATGGATAATATTTATAGAATTCCCATTAGTCTAAGGATATAATGTTATACTCAAATGAACATAGGTATCTAAATACTTTACATACCCCTACAAGACGAATATTAAAAATTAGAAACTATATTATATTAAATAGTATTTAGAATACCATAAATACATACTATATCTTGAATATATATATATATCTCATGTATCATAAATATATCAGGTCTCCCTATCAGTAGTATATATGTCACCTTTTAAAACTTGTTAATGATATCCCATGTCATATTACTACTAGGTGGAATTGTCACTGACCCCATAATGATTTTTATAATCATATCATCCAACATACACTAATGAATGGGTAGAGGATTATATGATATATAAGTTCTCAATGCTTGAATATTTCCTCCTAAAAACTATGGAATCTTGAATAAAACCCAAAATATCATTCTAAATCGTAGGCCATAAATACTATCGGTGAATATTATGATAAATCATGGTTTCCATTATGTTAAATATCCATTTGAATCCATGTTAATCCCAAATAAACTACTCAAGAACGAACATAAAGAACACAATATGAAATTGAACATATTGAATCCCACCCTTATCCAATTTTCAATATACCAGAGGGTCCACAACATTTACATTATCTCTCAGAAATATTATTTAAATATTTGAAAATTAAATATTATTCACTCTACTTAGAATAATTTAGTTATTTAACAATTATATGTGGACATCTCAACACTGAATCTCCAAAAAAATTATGTGTATCTTAGAAAATAGGCACACCATTTACAACTCCATAATAGCATCACGGAGTATCATTGATTGATTCTTCTACTCTATGATTCATCATTAATTATCCTAGTATAAATTGTATATTCAATATCAAATTCAAAATTATGGATATTCTTAACCCAATACAAAACATTCAGGTCAAACTAAGCATATAACTAAGGCTCTTATGATCACCGTATATAGAGAACAACCAATCCATAAGATATTGACACAAATACCTCAGGAAATAAATTTTAAATTCCTACTCTTGACCATCATGTCGATGTTTCCCTCACAAGACCATATATATCTAAAAATAGAAGTGACAATTTATCCATCATACATCAACACTACTCCCACTCTAATGTCTTATTTTAGAAAATACATGGTGTACACCTCACCTGACTAATTTAAAATCAAGGGATATGTATTTGATAAACCTCCCTTTAGTTCATGGAAGGATATATTTTAACTATTAAATAAAGTGAGATTTACTACCTTTTTTGTTAGATACTCAATCCCAACTAAAAACCTAGTGAATTCATGGATGATTCTCATTCTATATAACTCTAATACCAATATACAATGAATTCTAATAATATTCATTGGACACATAAAATAAATCATGGCCTCAATATTATTTGGGCTTAATGATATAATATTTATGTAATTATTATTGTCAATAAGTAACTAATATCAAATATTATAATTAATATTTGATAAATTGGAATCAACACAATTCTCTCACAGTGTACTAAAAGAAATCAAAATTTATTTTGTTATATAATCCTTTGATTAGGTCTTCACTAAAATAATGTCAAATAAAATATATATTGAATAATCACAAGTATATATGAAAAATAGGATTCATTCTAAATTAAAATACTATTTTTGTGTTTTTTAACTTTAATAATATAAATATAAAATCATAAAAAACATTATTACACTAAAAATTAATTCGAGGATGATTCACTAGTTAAAAACAAACCTGATTGAACTCATATCATCTATCAATCATAGAGAACCACATTTTTTCACTCATATAATCCAATAAATCTTATATATGAAGTACATGATAACTATTCTTGACCATCACATGGTTCAAATTCTCATAATCTATATATAATCCTAATAACAACTTATATTCTTTGAATATAAAATAATTGAACATCAATAGAATGTGATCAGATTAAAAAACCCTTTGAATCAGGTTCCTCTAACTATATAATTATCTATATATGATTTTTAAGTGGATTCCGATATATTACTATAGGTATGATACCCATTATTACCATCAACTCAATCATAAATTCAAACTCTCACATTGGTGACAAACTAATGAATCCCTTTAGAAGAAGATATATAAATAATCTACTATAGGATAAAAAATTAGTTACTAAATTTCATAAACCTCTAAAAAACTATTATACATGGCTCTAATCCTCCCATGCTTCCAATATTCATGTCTAGAGTGGAAAAACTATAATTTCCAATTGTTAGTGTAGGTATAATGACTATCATAAAATGATATCAAGGATACCTATTAATTTTATTAGTATACATAGGATTGATAATTATTCAATCAATCTATATCAAGTATCAACGAAAAGAAATATATATTTAACATGATGAAATATAAGTGATGATTACACCCAAAAATTAGGATAGTGGACTATGGAAATCTCTATATTCCCTCAGATCACATACCAAGTGGTGTATTATTATACATTAGAAAATGTAAATACTCAATTATAAACACAAATTTATCAACAAAATATGTATATATAAATGTGTGAGACAAAAAAAACGTTGAATTAAAAATATTCTATAGTAGATGTCACAATAAGAGTACCTAAAAATGTAAATATACACTTAACATAACAAGATAGAGTTTAGTATATTACATGAAGCTTGAATAACATGCAGCCATAAGATCCAATCACCTATCCCCCACTAAGTGGTATCTCACTACTAGTTCTACCACCAATATCTCTAAGACCATGTCCTATTATATATTTTTATTGATTAGATTAACACCATTTACTAAATATTGATGGCACACTAAGCCCTCATATGGAACCAAAATTCTAAAAAAATTACAGTCACCCATTAAAAAATGTTAAATACTATTCAATGAATATTAGTGGACCATATATTCTAATGAATATAATTCTTTAGTGAACATTCATATTATAGAATATTATTTAGTAAATTCACACACTAACATCAATTGAAATAATCTATTCCTCTCAAAGAAGGTGATGAAACCCATCACTGTTTGGTTTCTCTATAACCTCATGAAAGAGACACTTATAACATTAACTTCTTACATCCTAATGATATATAACAACAAAGTATAGTGGATAAATACACCCCATATGATCTACACTTGACCTGGTTCATCTAAAAATTATGGCTATGTTTACAACGTTGTAAAAAAATTCAAAAAAAACATTAACATTTGATCAATTAGAATGCTTCAGTACTTCCTAAAAACATACTACCCTAGAAATATTATTGTAAAACCATGATTTTTTATGATACAACTTTATTAAAATAAATTTATTGTTTTATAGTTTGTGATACACATATACGTGATTATAAATGAATCATAATATTGTATACCATTATAAACTATATAAAAATTTTAAGAGTGATTAGGATTAACAAAATAATTTATATTAATTGTTTTATATGGATTAATAATAATAAAATATAATAAATCAATTATCACTAATGTCTTTATATATAAAAATACATCTCATCTCAGAAATATTAGTTATTTCATTTTGTGAGAAACTGACATAATTAAATACTGCTAATTCTAGAAAATGTATTTGAAAAAAATTATTTTAATTTTTGAAATCAAAATTATTATATTATCTTATACATAAATATTGAGAATCATATGAGAGCATTGTGTTTTTGATGAATAGTGAACATAATGTTTTTTATTGAACACTACACTTTCGTTAAATGTATATAGAAATATGAATTGACTTAAAAATGATTTATAACTTAAATTAGTTCAATTATATTATCACCAACACATTAGAGAATGTTTTCATGAATTTTTTATTTATCTTTAAAATAAAAATTTTGTATACTTAATAAAATAGTTTTTATTGATAATAGATATTGGTTATATTTTGTGCTATTAATTTAAAATTAAATTCTATATTTTATCTTATTGCATAAATTTGTTAAAATGGGGTCCATATTTATATTATAAAAATTAATATTTTTGGATAAGTTTAACATTATTTTTGGACATAATAAAAAGAAAAATATGAAAAATATGTTACAACGATTAAGGTGAAATCAAGTTTACTGATGGTTAAACCAATAAAAAATGTTAATATTTATATTTAAACATGTTTACATACTATTTGGTTTATGTATTCAAATATAACTCATTCCAAAATTTAAATATCAATATACATGGATATGTTTGGATTTAGAATTACTTTTTTTAATATTTTATTAAATTCCTTAGGTGTCCTCTCCAGAACATAGGAAAGGGATTGTTTATTTTATCTTCATTACACCTACCTGATGCATCTTGTTATACCAAAACTTAACCAATTTATTTATAATGTTGCCTATGCATTAATTTTAGTTTCTTGCGTTTATGAAATACAATTTCAAGGGTCAATAAAAAGAGATCTAATGATGCATACCAGAGAAAAGGTAATCATCATGCTAGACCTCTTCCACATTATTTCTTCATATACCTATTTCAAATATGTGTTATTCATCATAAAATAACTATTATAGTACCTAAATATTATAAAATTTTATTATTAATATAAAAACAACTCTATTTATCCTCTCTTCCATTAAACCATTGGTGAAAATATCTCTAATGCGTACGTGTGGACTACTGTCTCAAGGTAGGGATATAATTTATTTTCCATCACCATCTTTCTAGTGTGGATATAATGATTGGTTTAATATTTATATATTAAATTTACATCCTAATTTTTTTTCCAATTATTATACTAACAAATTTAATCATACCTTCCCATCTATTAAAAAACAATAATGTCACACATGGATACCAGTGGACTGCAACCTCTATGGAGTAATGTGATTTTTTCATTTCTAAAATATATGGATGAAAATATAGATTAATGAAACTAATATTAAATATATATATATATATATGAAATAATTATTATTCTGTAATGTTTATATATTATTTACAATTTATTCATTCAATCCATTTAAAATTGAAAATGGTGTTATTGTGAACATACTACCTATCATCTCCATGAACAATTTAATACCATCCATTAATGGATGTTTATAACTATATAATTAATTAATATAAATGATATTTATAACATGATTAAAACAACTAATATAATGTAACCATGATCATTTTAATAGGACCAGAGCTATCAAAATAAAATTATCTTCAATAAAATTAGTTATCACTATGAAACGATGATGTAAATGATGAATTATAAATAAAAACGTGTTGAAATGTTGTTAGTTCATAATATAAGAAATTATAAGAATGTGAATGATTCTATTAAATAATTATATTAAATTTAAATTTAATATACATTACACTATTGATCATTTCAATAATTTTAATCTTGAGGAAAGGTTTTATTATCTAAAATTGTCATATTTGTGACACATGTCACATTATAAACCTATCATATATTATGACATTTTAAAAAATAACAAATGAAACATTATATAATTAATATATATAGTATCATTATATTTAATTGTTTATTTTAATTAATTTTTTCATAGGAGTTTCAACAAAACATTTACCAAATTGGTAATGTTACAAACCCCTCCTCATTGGTTTGAGATGTCGCAAAATTGTTACTAGTCCACTTGTGACATCCCGACGATTAGAAAGGCTAAAATGGAATTCCATGGTCCTCATTAATATATGCGGGGATTTTCCCATTGAAAATTGTATGACTGAAAAAACATGCTATAATAAGATAACCTCTAAGTGATGAAAGAAAGGAAAAACTACACTAACTAATACAATTGATATAAAAACCAAACGAAAAATGGTTACCAAAATAGAATAATAATAACATCAATGTATATATATGAAGAAAAAAATAAATAAAACATAGAGACTCCAATATAGTAAACCCATAACACCCAATATTCCCCATGATCTTAGCTCCATGAAGCACCACTGAGGATATGTGATGCCGTAAAATTACTTTTGTCTCGATAAAAAACATTTAAAAAATACCCAATGTAAAAATGAAGGTTATGTATATTGAAAGGCATTAGGTTTCTCAGAAATGAAATCTATTCTCATGGCTCTAGGAGAGTACATGTTAGATAATTTATATAAAAAATTAATATAAAATAATCGATAATAATTTATGTCAGAATGTAAATCAATTTTCATAGAAATATAGTTTTCTAAAAAACCAAATTTTAAAGGAAGGTAGCCAAACAAGTAATTTAATCATTTATAAAATTCTATTTTGGTATATCCCATTCCATTTCACATAACCCCCCCCCCCCCAACACACACTCAGCCACACCACCACACATAGTGGTTGTTTACCATTGACGAGGGAACTTAACATCCATAACCCATCTCTTTTATGGTGGTACTTCACAACCATTATCCATACCATAAAACTCAAGCTCAAAAATTTAATCCATCGACATGACAATACATCATTTCTATAAAATTTCAATAAAACTATAATTTTATAAGAAATATGTTTCCATGCATAAAAAATAAACAAACTTTTTAAAATCATCATTTTAAAATAATTTATCGAGTTTACATACCAACAAAATAGCCATCATGCATGATTATATAATGTTTCACCAAATGGGTTTTCAAAAAATAAGTGAAAAAAATTGACCATCAATTTTAAAAAAAATTCCTATTTGAAATCATGACTTCTCATTCGAATAAGAGGAGTCAAGAGTGAGGCCACCTACCTATGAATTAAGTAATAAACAAATAACAACAAGAATGATTCAACAATACAGGTTTCAATCTCTAAAAAATTCCGTAGATCACTTTCCATTAAATAAAAACTTTATATATTATCAATATTGTAATAAAAAACTAAAGATTCATCCACTATAGAATAAATAAAATAATATGCTGGAGGAAGGATGCACATATCCAAGGAAAACATCTACAAATGAATAAATACCATGAGAAATGAGAATTAACACATAAATAAGAGACTTTTTATTTCTTTTAGTTTAACTTCGGTTTATTACACATCATTTAAGAGAATCAATATTGATTTAGGGTCAAAATAGAGGGAAATTTCATGGATAATGGGTCAAAAAAGTGAGATCCACTTTTTTAGGAAGTAACATTTAAAGAATGCATGGTTAGTCACCTAGTTATGATGAAATTGCACTCACTGTGTTCCAAACCTTTACCCAAGGAGAACCTATCATGGTGGGAATGCATTTCTAGAAAAATTGTTCACCAACCATGAAATATTCGATCAGTCCCACATTGAAAAATTTCCCTTCTGTGGCTACATAGTCATTGTAAACCATGAACCTAACCATGTGCCAACCCAAATTCCCTTGCATCATTGTGCACGGTTTCCTGTATGAGTTTTACTATTTATACTTATTGTTCTAAAATACTTAACCATTATAAAAGATCTAGAAACATTCCAAATTTATTCTAATGTCTCCCACACACCAGACAAACACATTACACACATAAAAATGATAAGAAACATGTAACATACTTGAAACATGGGGAGGTACATTATCCCCACCATTGGCCTTTATATCACCAGTATGTAGAAAACCAATATTTCCCTGAATTATTTCATTCCATTTATTGATGATTTCTTTCTCCTACTCCCATGTCTCCTCCTGAATCATACCATGACTCCACAACACCCTCACTTGTTGGATGATTTTACCACCTAACACAATATCTTTCCTATCTAAAATAAATATATTCTGATGTGAACCATCATTGAATTCATCTAACAACATTATGATTCCATTTAATCACATTGTTTATATTATAGTGATACTTTTTCAACAAAGTTACATGAAAATATAATTCAACGAATTGAACCATAGTAGATATTACAACCAATATTACACCTCACCGACCTATTAATGTATATCAAAAGGGTTATATATTGAGGATGTAACATTTCCTGATTCCTAAAATGATGTTTTTGATTCCATGGAGCGATCATGAAGAACACATGATCAATCACCGAGAACGAAAATGGCCATAGATGATAATCTCGAAAGGATTTCTAATGACTTTGAGCTGTCACCAACCAGTTTCAGATCAATTGGATCTTTTATGTTGAATATTTGAAAAGGATAGGACAAACCATAAATTTCTCACCTCTTTCCATGCAAAAATTAGCAAAAAATAAGGAACCCCATTTTATTATTCTAAAATATTTATATGTGTCGAGTCTTGGAAAAAAAATTTATATGAGAACACCACTAAATAAATTTAGTCCTCCCAAGAGCTACAAAAATAAATTACAGAAGGCCAAAAAATGTATTCCAAATTTTTTATCATCATTTCATATTTCACATCTATTAGAGAATTATAATTTGTACTCATAGTCAATTGGGTCCCTCGGTATTTTTGTAACGTTTTCTATAAATGAGATGTTATCCTCAGATATCAATTTGATACTATCTAAATTGTTGTGCCATGCCACTTTATCACTTATTGGATATCAATTTTTGAAAATTCCTTCGTAGTATCAGATTCAAATTTTGGTTGAAATGCCCTGAATTCATTAGATAATCCAAAATAACCATTATAGCATCATGTTTCTGAAACATTCTTGGTAGAACTATTAAAAAATACATCACTATATTTTCTGATTTCCAAATAGTAATTGGTAAAAATGGCAACATACATGCTGGTTGATGAATTACTGTATTATTCTACTGACATGTTAAGAAACTCAAAATAAACTCCACCAAATTTATTTTCTTACTAACCCAGCCAAACAATTCATTCATCCCTTTATACATCTTTTCTATTCAAGGATGAACAACCAGTCTTGATTTTTTGTGTGAATGAATAATTTGTTCCTAATAATCAATGGGTACAAACATATGAATTTGAAACCACTATACAAAACTCACATCCAACTTCTATACCTTAATGGTTTCCTCACCATCGAGTTTTGTACCCATTATAACATATTATCAACTAGTTTTCAGTGCCTCTTTAGTCATCTCCACCAAATAAAGAAAAATGAAAATAGAAATAAAACTAGAACATCACTTGGTCCTCACATTCGACGAGAATGTTGGTTGTGACTGATATAAAGAGTCGCTAATCTGAAGCTTCTTTATCCAACAAAATATACAACTTTTTGTTTAACGCATACACCTTTAATTTTCCCTTACATGGTTTATAATTTATGTCAAGGTAAAATATTTGGAGATACTCCATTGATAATATTTATCTCATATTCCAATCCCTTTATGTGAAAATATGATACAATATAATAAGATCCCTAAACACTATAAATTTATCACCAGAGATATAATGACACCACGTATTCAATGAATTATAAAAGGAAGCTAACTCCAAATAATTTTTTGGGAAAATATTTTCAATAATCAAAATCATTTGTTATCTATAATCAACAATATAATCTCCCTACATAAGAAATAATCCAAACTCAAATCATAATGCATCAAAATACACCACATACCGTTGTCTTGATTCTAGTAATACCAATAATGGTGATACATTAAGGTGAAATTTATGATTTTTAAATGAAGTTTAATATTCATAATTCCATTTTTATTGAAAAATTTCCACTACAAATATGTCACAAGTGAATCTAGTCAAGATAAATCTTGAAAAAACAGATGTAATAACCAGCTAGTCCAATGAAACAATGTATCTCATATACATTCTTTGGATGCTTCCATGGGTGAGAAGCCTATATCATTTCTAGAACCACATAGACACCTATTTTAGAGAATACAGTGTCATGGACATTTTATTATTGTATAAAAAATCACACTTTTAATGTTTGGAATAAAACTGATGATCCATCAAGATTCTAAATTGTTTTTTCAAGTGTTCATCATGCTCAGTATATCTTCTTTGTCATTGTACTTTGTTCCATAATTCCATATTGATATTTTCCTCATTTATGAGTCAAGGTATTTCAAGATTCACCATGGATAGCTCAGTTTTGTTAATGAGAGGTATTATTCTACCATCTTATAGTTGATGTAATTGAAATTTGTCAAAATATCAGATGTATTTCAAATACTCTAACATGTACAATTTTGAAAATAACAGTTATGATTATCCTTATGATTTCAACTATGTCATGATCATGGTGGTCCCATACTATCTTACTTTATGTGTTCCAAAAAAACAAAATGCAAATATTCTAGCTAGATCTTACTTTGGGATGATGATTTACTGATCAATATTTTTGGGTCCGATCTATTCCACTGCATTAGAAATAGGTATCCCTCTTCTTCTTTCTTCATTATATTTTCCACCGTTTCCCAGAGGTATCAACATTCTAACTCCACCCTTAGCTCTTGATATATATCATTTTCTAACCATTTTTCTATTAAAAACTCCACATAATATATTATTCAAATCATGATATTCTTTGAGATAATTTCAAATCAAAAACTATAATTGAAAATGTGTTCCTTAAATGATGCACTAATTGCAACATCTGGTGAAAAGAGGGAAAAATTAATAAAAATTTCCATTTATGTTTTCACAGAGAGACTATCATTCTTCAAGATGAAAATGTATATAATTATAGAAATCCTGAATGTGTGTGGATAATATTGATTGCAGAACAATTAATCAATGTCCACCCTTGCATGGCCTTGGTCTTATTTATCCAGAACCACGAGATTTCACCAATGGAATGAATGACACTTAAACAAATTCATTTCCAACATGAATCCCATCCCTGATGGTGTGACATGTAAATTGATTATTTGGTTCATTATATTCATTCACACCACTTCCTTCTCAAGTATAAGATCCCGCTGAATGCTGGGGGGATTTGGTTTCTGTAACTTTAGGAAATGATCCACATACCTCATTTCATTCATATTTTCCCTCAGTCTATAGCATGAAAATATTGAACTATGCACTGAACCAGCTATTTGTTCACCTATGGCTTAGGTGCGACCACATTCTCACAAGATTCCTCTCATTGGGTTATACAATTTTTATTAGGTTTCATTTCTAAATACAAAAAAAATCATAAGGCTCACTCTCCATCAAGTGATGAATTAACAATTTCAAAATATACCATATCATATAACCCAAAATTTATATCCAAAATTCAACACTTTTCAAATTTCAATCATTTTTATAGAATTTGACAACGATTTTTAATATTAATATATTTTCAAAATACAACAAATTTTCTCTTTTTCGAAATATCCCATTTGAATACAATTTCTAAAAATTTCAAAGATCATCACTTCTTTTCCAAATCATAAATCATCACTCAAAATGAAATATACACTCATATAGGAAGTCATTTCTATAATTCCCAGCATGATCTTCTCATTGGATAAACCCCTGAAAAACATATTAGTAATCCAATATGTGTCTCTAAAACAATTATAAACTCCACTACTAGGTAACATAATGGTCATCATAATATGGTTTTTATATCATTTTATGATCTACATTACAAATCACATAAATCCTAAGACCTTTTGAAAATCCAAATCAAGGACTCAACTATAATGAATTTCAACATCAATACTGACAAAAAATATTAATTTCCGAAAATATTTGGACCAAACAAGACTGACAAAATTTTTAACATCCTTTCCCTCCTCATTGTATTGAGTCAAAGCAGAACTTCTACTAGTACTTAGGTGACAATAACAAGATGCCAAGAGATGGAAATAAACTCCAAGGATTTCATTAATAGATGGGGTAAATTTTTCATTTGAATGTATTATAATCCAGCAAAATATTTCATAACAAGATAACCAAAAAATGATAATTGAAAAAAATGTAAAACAACTCAACATAAAAAAGTGATATTAATAAAATCCATAACTTGGTATTATAGTGGAATACTAGTAACATCAATGTAAAAATTGGGGGACAAAAAAACCAATAAAACTCAGAGACTCCAAGACACTAACTCCATATATCCCAACATGAACCAGGATCCATGAATAATGAATACCTACAAACTAATTTTGATGATTTAACTTTACCTATGTCTTGATAAATGACATTTGCAATATCACCAACATGCTAATGAAAAGGGAGAGTAGTGAAACATAGATTGTTTTCCCCATATATCTTCCATGATCACTCCACTAGGATATAACATGTTGGAAAATTTATATAGAAATATTATATAAAATAATTTAAATTAGTTTAAATGATATTATTGTGTGATCCTCATATAAAATTAATTTTCTCGAATTAAAATCCAATTTCTTAGGAATGTATCAAAATAAAATATTTAACAATTTCTCCAAATCCATTTTGAAATAGACCATTACATTTCATAAAAAATCCCTCCCAACACATTCATCCTTTAAAACATGCATGATTGGTGTTCAACATTGATGGTGGAATATCACGTCGATAACACTTCCATTTAATGGTGGTACATCACAACCATTGTCCATGTCATTCAACTCTGGTTTAACCACTCAATCCTTCCACATGACAATACATATTTTGCAGAACATTTCGGTAAAACTACCATATTATAGAAAAAACATTTCCATACATCACAATGAAATACAATATTAAAATCATCAATTTAAAAGAATCTACAAGGTTCACTTCTCAACAGAACATCCAATTATCATGATTCAATAAATTTTCACCAAATAGGGTTTCCAACAAGAATTGAAATAATTTTCACAAAAAATATCAAGAAAAAAACCAATTAAAAATCAATACATCTAGTTATAATATGATATGTTGAGAGTGAAGCCACCTAGATCAAGAATTATGTTGAAAACTAAGAACGACATAAATTATTCAAAAAAACTAGGTTGAATCTCAAAAATAATACTATAGAACACTTCCCCAAACATCAAAAAATCCATATAATATCAATATTGAAATTATAAACTCTCGAACCATCCATTATTGACTATATATAAGAATCCAAGAGGTGAATTACGAGATAATATAATGTCAACTACCATAATTGAAGACTTACCATGGAAACCAGGCTTCAACACACCATGAAAAGACTTCATATCACTTCAAATTTAAAGGGGAGATATTCCAAAACCATTGAGAGGAATAAATATAATGTTGGGGCCAAAATATAAGAAAAAATATAATTTTAGGGGTTAATATGGGTGGAATCCTATTTTCGGGTTCTCATTTTTAAACTATGCTTGGTTAGTCGCACATTTAGGAAATTCATGCACTAAAGATGAGCTATCTGCAACCCCAAGGATACCCACTAATGGATGCTCTAAATTTTTAGGAATACAATTCAAAAATTATGAAAAAATACCTCTATCCCACATTTCACTATTTCTCTTCGGTTGTTGCACAGTTTGACCAAACCATGTGCCTAACTGTGCACCTGCCCAGAAGCCCCTATTTCTCTGTGCATGGATTACTATAGGTGTTTCATGATATACACTAACCATGATAAAAAAAATTAACCATTACAAAAATCCCTAAAAAAATTACAGTCATAATAAAAACTCTCCTTTACATTATACCACCATTTTATATACATAAATAGTATAAGGATTGGGTTTGTAACATGAAACTGCAGGTGCTATAGGTAATGGAATTTTATTACATTAACATTATTTATCAGTATTTTTTATGAATATGTTTGTGATAATTGAATTTTATGGTATATGCCTAATAAAAATGATTAATTTTCTACTCCTCTAGTTATCAATTTTATTTTTAGTTAATTATACCATTTTTCACACTATGGAATTTAAAATTGGTGATAAACTTTTAAATTAAAAACATACATTATTTCATCGTTAATTGGTAAGATTTTTTTTTCTTTATTGATGAATAATTAATAATATTTTGAAAAAAATTATAATATCCCCCTATGATTATTTACCATAATTATTACCCAAGATGTCATATCTAAAAAATATTTTAAAGTAATATTATTGTCTTTTAATCTATGATTTAATTTTTACTTATTGTCGGAACTTTAAAGGGAATCTGTGTTTTAATATACATGACATCAAAAAAATTGTTCACCATTGTGAATTCTCAATGATTTGAATATTCCTCTCAATTTTTCCTAGATATTTTTCATATGATTTTTTTCCATAATATTTCTCACATTTTTTTATTTCAATTTAGTAATTTCAATGTGGAAATGGTATTTTTCACAAGAATAATTTCCCATGATCAATAAATATCATTTTTATTTATAATCACAACATTTTATTTTATTTATGAGTTATCGGTGATTCAATCCATTGGTACCATCCATATTATTTATTTATATGGTTTATGATTATGATATTGAAATTTTTATAAAACCTATATATTTTCCATGGGTTATACGTTAATGAAATGTTGTAATCTAAATAAAACTTCTGTTTTTTCAATGGTTTCTGAAATATGATAAATAATTTATGATCATAGGGATCATGTATTTATTCTTTTCTTTAATTTATGTGTGGGACTATAATAATATAGTCTTCTAATGTATTAGTTAAATATGGATATCTCATGTGATAATATGGATATAATTGGGGATTTGACTTAGTTCAATAAGTTAAATTTTTTACTAGGATAGTTTTAGGAGAGAACATTGAATAATTATTAGATATAATGGGAGGTGTAACCCTTCTCCTATGATAGTTTTGGTAGTAATACATCACTGATTAAATGATTTTATATACTTTTTTATGAAACAATTTTTTTTCTTATGATATTGATATTATATTAGGGACTATGTTCTTTGATTCCATTATTATTCATTCCTTTCTAACTAGCATGATTTATACCTTGATTATATATTATAATATATAAAATGTTGGTTATTTTTTTTAACTATTATGCTCAATCTCTCAAAACCCTATATTCTTATTATCCATTAGTTATCATTGATATATTCTTTATCAACCCTTACTGATCATCTGAGCACACTGTATATTATTTTTCCTTTCCCATAGTTATGAGAAAAGTATTAATGTATGATATATCTGTGAAAGTAAATAATTATGAATAAGTAAGTGTGATATGTACTATATAACTTTTGGAAATGTATTTTATGTATCCACATTTCCAATTACACTATATATATATATATATTTGATTCTATCGTGGATAGTAATGTTATGTTATGAATATAAATCAAAGAAGATGTATAATTTATGTATGACAACTATGGGTCTCTATATTTTTTATCATTGAATTATTTTATTGAAAATGAAATGTATTATGAGAAATCATTACTATGAACCCTTAAGATATTTTAATTATTATTATAAATTCATATGGTCTAGAAAATAAAGGATGGGTTTCCATTAATAATATCTATGATTATATACTATAAGATGATGTAGTTATTGGAATAAATTAATCAAGGGCTATAACATAATACATAGTTCATCATGTATATCTCGATCATCATTCCAGTGCTCGATGATTCTTACCATACAGCGGACATGATTTGATAGTATATAGGGAAATTATTGGATAAGTTAACAACTTATTTATAGACCATTGAAAAGTATTTCAATAAATAATTACATTGAATAACCCAATTCAAGCGTAGGATATATTTATTTAAAATAATGTGTACTGACATAGACATACTATGAATGATTTTTCATGATTTATTACTGAGATAAAAGATGTTTAATGTTAATTCTAGATTTAATGGGTTTTCTAAGGGACTATAGATAGAACAATAATGTTGAGATGGTCATATAAATGATTAAATATTAATGTACCCTATTATATTATAGTTATATAAATATTTCTAAAAAATGAAATTTATCAATAAATATAAATTCATATCATGATCAATTTGAAGTTGAATTAGTATTGAAGAATTCTAATGGTACAATGGTCAAATTTAAATTCTATGTTTTTACTCTAATTGATAGGTGTGAGAATATAAATCATTTAAATCGTTATATTCTAAAAGTATAAGAATTTGATATTATTTTGGGCATTAATCGATATCTTTATATAAACCCATTTCAATTTCTAAGAAAGGGAGTCTGTATTTTTAATTCAAATCCAACCTATGATATTCTACCTCAATGATGGATAATAACAATTTCAAACGAAAATGTAACAACACGGACCTCTCTGACCAATTCGTTTGAAAATATATGGGGTTTGAGGTGTTCGAGGTGGTCAAAGTTACTTATCCCCAATACTTTTCCAAATTTCCAATTCTATGAATAGTTCCATCGGATAACAGTTCTATCGGTAACCTCTAATGGTGACCTCTATTTCTTTTGCCAAATTTTTTATTCTATGAACAGTTCCATTAGTGAACTGTTCTATCGATAACCTCTAATGGTAACCTCTCTTTCCTTTTCTAAATTACCAATTCTATGAACATTTCCATAGGTGAATAGTTCTACTGGTATCCTCTAACAGTAACCTCTCTTTCCAATGCCAAATTTTGAGTTTTGTGAACATTACCATCGGTGAATAGTTCTATCGGTAACCTCTAACAGTAACCACTCCTTCCTTTCCCAAATTTCTAATTCTATGAACAGTTCCACTAGTGAACAGTTCTATCCCTATCCTCTAACAGTAAACTGTCATTCCTTTTCCAAATTTCCAAATCTATTAAAAGTTCCATCGGTGAACAGTCCTATCAGTAATTTCTATCAGTAAACTCTCTTTCTTTAGAAAAATTCTGAGTTATGTGAATAGATCCATCAATGAACAATTCTATCGGTAACCTGTAATGGTAAACTCTCATTCCTAATCTAAATTTCAAATTCTATGAACTATTTCATTGGTGAACAGTTCATTTGGTAACCTCTTTTTCCTTGGCCAAATTTTGAGTTCTATGAACAGTGCTTCCAAAATGGTAGGTGTACAGTGTTCTATTGGTGAGGTTCTAATGGAGAGGTTCATGAATAGTGTTTTAACAGTGACGTTCATGATTAGTGTTCTATTGGTGAGGTTATAATGGTGGGGTACATGAACAATGTTCTATTGGTGAGGTTCGTGAACAATGTTCTATCGGTGAGGTTCTAGTGGTGAGGTTCATGAACAATCTTATATAGGTGAGTTTTAGGAACAATGATCTATTAGTGAGGTTCTAATGGTGAGGTTCTAGAATAATATTATTCCTTTTCCAAATTTTCTGTTCATGAACAATGTTTCTAGCTTCCTATAGATTCATTCCATTGACATTTCATTTGACGTAAAATGCGTTTAAAGCATTATTTTTAAGACTCTCAGGCCAATTAAAATACCACAACTTGTATATTATGTATTGTTAAGGCTCTATATGTTTTTACATGGTATAACCGCTTGGTTTAATACGATCATCTTTTAATGGGGAATTAAGTTTATCTTAAACCGTCAGTCCATTAAATCATCAAAAGGGGGCAGATATCTTACTACATTGTTCTCCCTCCTTATTCTCTAGTGTGAGACACTTGAACCTTTCCTTTTTCCTGTAGGAATCATGAGATCAAACGTTTTCTCATGGATTGGGTTCCTAGAAATCCTTCTTGTTGCAGGTGCACCCCCTATTTTTGTGCAACCACGTAGTATTGATCAAAATTCAATATAAGGTTTGTTTTCCAATAATTATTTTGGAGTTCATCTTCACATGTTTCTCCTTTCCATATTATATCATGTAATCTCCATGCTTCTAATGGAGTTTTCTTGGGGATTGGTTTGTGCAGTCATACCATGGAATCCACGAGTAGATTCAGTTGTCGCGAGAGGAAGATTGTGACCCGTTGTGTGGATTTTTCTCGTATAAAGAATGTCAAACAGTATTTGATGTAGTGGATTTAGTGCATCTATTTTATTTTATATGAAACTATATTGTTAGCTTGTTTTATCCCACTTAATCACAACAGAATTGACATAATAAATAATTGAAAGGGATAAATAAATTTATATCAATGAAATGTTTTTACCACTTGTTTTTCTTGATAGTGTGTTATCCATAATTTCTTCATTTAGCTATTTATTATTGACGCAAATTGGTAAATAACAGAAACCTGAAATAATTGATAACTTTTTGGATATAGATTTAGAGTCATGTGAATGAATCCGGTTCTTCATGATGTAATTTTGTGTTAATAAAATAGGAGTAGTAATCATGTTTAATCATTTGAGATAAAATAAATATTAGGATTCATGAATTTGGAACCTGCGAATAATAATTTGTTAACCCACGATGGATTAAACAACCAGTTGTTTGATAGAAGATAATTCCTTGAAGGGTTCTGAGTTACCATCTTCATTGTTAAAGGGCCAAGAGAAAAATTGTTCAGATGTTTGTTTTCCTACTGGTTGTGTTGTAATGATATCCTGGATGGTAGTTGTGATATGTGGGGGAATGGAGGCCTTTTGGTGGTGGAAGAAAATGACGCCTAGTGTGGAAAGATACATCGGTTTATGCATGTTGGTGTTGGGGGGGACACCAGGGATAATGGAATGGGATTGACGAGATTGTTGAATACTTGCTGTTTCTTTTTGGTTGATTACTTGTTTTACTTTTCCCCACTAATTAAGGCTACTGGTCCTACTTACCCTTCTTCTGAAAGAGGTGAAGATGCACAGTGTATGCCACATGCTTTCCCTGTTTATCTTTTCAAGGGATGATGGGTCTATGCTCTTTCTATAGGTGGAAAAGACTCAACAGTTAGTACATCTACTCACTGTGTTGGTCCCCCTTGTGATTAGTTGCATAGAATGTTTTTATAGAATTCATGGGAATGTAGGAAAGAAATTATGAAATGAATAATTGAATAAATGGTGTTATACAATGGGGTTCGAGTTTGATGGAACATAATGATGAGGTTGTAATTTTGAAGGAACAATGTACATTGGGTGTGATGCTAATAAACATTAAAGTCGAATTAGTACTAGTTAATTAATGTTTAATTAATTAATTATTATAAAATGAAATTGATAAAAAGGAAATGAAATGATGTATTAGTGCTCTTAAAAAGGTTGTGTGCTTATAGGATAACATGTCATAGAAGTAGGATCCAGAGTCTGAGAGACGTTAGCTGCAGTTGAGTATATCACATGGTTATTCTCATAGTGTGGTTGTGAGATATTGTATATCCTATAATTTTTGTGTTTCTATACTCTACTCTACCCTGTCAGTAATGGAAACTAACACCCCTGGGATTCTGAGCCTGGTGGGTGTTTTCCCCAATATTTCGGTGGGAGGATGAATGGATAACTACCCCCTTTGTCCCCACTCTCTTCTCTTCATTGTTACTTGTGCTGGTAAAAAAAACAAACAGCTTTATCCAAATATGTTTGTAGAAGGATGTAATGGCTAGTGGTTATTCACACACATATATTCTAGATATTGTTTCATATGGACTACTATAGGGGTAACTTGTATGGGTTGTGATGGATTGAGGATCCTTAATCAGTGTATGGGATGTAATGTCTTGAGGTATAATACCCAATGTACGGTACACGTTATGTGGGCTATGGTGGCTCCCAGAAACTAACTGGTTACATTTATTAGATCGACTTGGTGGTTTTGTTGTATGATGTGCATGTTGTGGTGCTTCGCCCAGGTGTCTATGGGAAAGCCTTTATAGAGATAGATTCTTATGACGTGTGATGTTGGAGAAAAGCGGAAAAACTGTGGGGAAGTAGTAGTCAGGTACCCTTGATATTATTTATAATATTATATACTCTTGTATGAATTACATTTTGAGAGTTTCCATTGTGAGGTCATGAACATAGTATGCCTATATATGTGATGAGTTAGTTTCACTTATTGTTCACTGAGCTTTAGCATGCTTTCTTTACTTTTGCACGAGAGGCATCATGGAGGATCCTACTGAGTATACTATTATACTCACCTTATGTATATATAAACTGTTATTCAGGTCCCTTGGAGTAGGTTGGAGATCCAGCAGGTTTCTACTAGCTTTGGATTTGAAGAGCTGTTCGGGCTTGTGGTTGCAACTATTTTTACTTTATTTTGGCTACTTTTAGTTTTTTCATTCCATTTGTAGTAGTTTTACATGATATTACATATGTGCACTTGGGTTTTCTTTTATATTTCAGTTCTGAGTTGGAGTTGGTTGGTGTCTAACATATCTCTCACTTCAACATGTGTTCTCTTAGAGGGTAATGCCTCCTATTTTTATATTTAATACACCCTATGTGATAGTCGCCAACCCGAGGCCTACTGGAGGAGGGACTTGGGGGTTATTATCTCCCTTCTCAGATTTCTGTCAAAGGAGTGGTACAATTTATGGGGAGGGGGTCGTTATAGAGTGGTATTAGAGGGAGGTTGAGGGTTATAATGGAGTTTGGAGTTAGGCATGGGTGAGGTTTCATTGGATGGTAGGGAAACAATTTCATTCATGATTAGCAAGTAATGTAAACATTGGAGACCAAGTGAGACATAGGCATTTAGGGAACCCTGTTATCTGATGTATGGACCATTATTTTTACAATGGCTACTAAATGAGCTAATACTCGTTGTGGGGTAGAGGCCTATGAAAGGATCATGCATCATTCTTCTTTGGGCATGTGTTTTAATATGTAGACCTTGGTATTTGTTAATCTTTAATAAATAAAAGAAATAAACTAATTAATTAATGTTGATACTTCTATATTGAAGGTTTAGGATCCCTAACTATTTTTTATTTTATAGGGTTGGCTCCAGGTAGACATACTCATTAGGATCACAAAGATGATTTCCAGTAGGTTGTTCTAGCAGGACGTCGCAGGGTGGAGGTTGACAATGACGAATCGTGGAGGAAGACATTCCGAGAGTTTCAACGCCAAAGTCTGCAGAAGTAAGAGGGATATGTTTCAGATTCCGTCACAAGAAGACTGGTTAGAGAAGGTCGAGATAGGATTCATTTCTATCTGTGATCTGATGGGGAACAGTATGCTTTTGTTTATGACGATGTAGCATAGAGCTGCGAGACAGTGGTGGTTCTTATTCCTTAGGGATCACAAGGAGTCAACGATCTCATGGGAGGAGTTCTGAGACAAGTTTAGAGTCGAGTTTCTTTCTTCAACCGTGAAGGCGTCATGTAGATAGGAGAATCTTACCCTTCGATAGGGAAGATATAGTGTGCGAGAGTGTTGAATCTTTTTCAGGAATCTTTAATGATATGCTTTGGACCTGTTTCCATATGAGGAGGCATGGTCGAGGCATTTCGAGGAGGCTTTGCCTCCAGAGATCCAGGTCCTGGTCACCCCATTTATGTTAAAGACAAATCTTTAGGTGTTGGTAAGGGTAGAGGTTGTCAAGAGGAATTTGGATAGAACCGAATCATCATGAGATGGGAGTTTTCATGATTCCTCATGAAGTCGAGCTCTGGTCTGGGGTTCCCAGTTTTCATGATAGAAGTGTTTCCATTCAGCTGGGGGTAGGTCCTAGCACTCAAAAAACTCATTTTTCTGTGGTCAGCAGCTCTCAAGCCTATGAAAAAGGACCAGACACTTTTTTTTATTATGGTGTTCAAGGTCATCATCAGCAAGAGTGCCTCACCTTTTAGAGTAGTCATCGTACACCAGGTTTTCCGCTCCAGGTTCTTCCATCGAAGCAGTTCCAGCCGAGGCAGAAGCAGCAGATTGCGCCAGCTATAGATCCACAGAGGGAAGATGGGGTAAAAAAAGGATAACACAGTGATTCTCCCTATCCTCAAAGAGAAGAGTGCGGCCATGTTGGTGGCCATTGGTTGGGTCAGAGTGGTCATGGAGGTGGTTGTGGTCAGCCTCATGCTTTAGCACTGACAACACTAGGTGATCCAGACGTCATTCGAGGTACCCTTTTATTGTTTTCTGTCTTGTTATATGCCTTGTTTGATTTAGGAGGGACACACTCTTTCATGACACAATCCATTATCCATGCATTGAGACTTGAGTTAGAGTTGCTTCCAGTTCCCTTGGTGTTGACTACGCAAGTTAGAGGTCGAGCCGACTTGTTTGATGTATACAGAAACCGTGTGCTAGTGTTGGGGCATCACCACTCTTGGGGAGATTTCCGATTATTACGAATACATCAATATTATGTCATCCTCGGCATGGATTGTGTGAATTTGGTGTAGGCTATTGTGGATTTATTCTAGATGAATGTCATTTTCTTTGGTGCGGATGGAGAGCCATTGTGGTTTGTTGGGGAGAAAGATCCTCAGATGGGTCATAGGCACATTCTGTCCTCAACATCCATGATGGATGAGATGATGTTGAGTTCTTCAGAGGTTCAGCAGTTGGTGTTTCCTAGGGTCATTGAAGAGTACCCTTATGTCTTTATAGAATAGGATGTAGCATTACCCACTCGACGAGAGATCGATTTTAGGATCTAGCTACAACTAGGAGTGTCTCCTATCTATATGTCCCCATATAGGATGGCCCCACTTGAGTTATGAAAGATACGTATACAACTTTATGGTATGTTACAGTGCGCTTTTTTCAGCCAAGTGTGTCACTGTGGGGTGCGCCAGTTTTGTTCGTGAAAAAGGCTGATTGCAGTTTACGGTTGTGTGTTGATTATCGTTGCTTAAAAAGTGACAATAAATAATCGCTATCCTCTTCCGGGGATTGATGATTTATTCAATCAACCAAAGGGTGCATGTTGGTTCTCAATGATTCACTTGTAGTCATGATATCATCAAATGCATGTGAAGGATGAGGATATCCAAAATACTTCTTTCCGTTGTCATCATGGGAATTATGAGATCATTGTAATGTCATTTGATATAATGAATGATCCAGCTATGTTCATGGTATTGATTAATTCCATGTTCTGTGAGTTCCTGGATATGTTCTTGGTAGTTTTAATTGATGAAATCCTTGTGTACTCAACGTCTAAGGAGGAGCATGTAGAGCATCTACATGTTGTTTTGGGAGTTCTTCATCAACATCAACTGTTTGGGATGTTTCCGAACTGTATGTTTTGGGTTCGAGAAAACCGTTTCTTGGGGCATGTTGTTTCCCAACAAGGAATATAGATGGATCCCTCGAAGATAGAATCATTTGTGTCCTGGGAATCCCCCATGATAGTGTCAGAGGTGTGAAGTATCTTAGGTATCGCAGGAAACTACCAGAGGATCATAGCCGATTTCTCACGAGATGCAAACCCTATGAAAAATTTTTCCAATAAGGATCAGGCATTCATATGAACTGATCAGTGTTAGGAGGGTTTCGAGTATCAACATGAAAAGTTAGTAAGTGCTCCAGTTCTTTTTCTTCCACCTGTGAGAGTTCAATTTGCTGTTTTCTGTGATACTTTGCATCTAGTATTAGGTTTTGTTATGATGCAGAAAAGATCAGTTGTTTCCTATGGGTCTCAGCAGTTATGTCACCATGAATCTTACTATTCCACTAACTATCTTGAGTTGTCATCCATGGTGTTTTCCCTGATGTTGTGAATACATTACCTCATTAGTGAGTGCTTTGAGGTTTTCACTGATCACAAGAGTTTGGGGAGGTATGTTTTCTCCCAGTGTGACTTGAACATATGACAATGTAGGTGGATTGAGTTCTTAGAGGAATACGGCTTCTAAATATTGTATACACCTGCAAAGGGGAATGTTGTAGCTGATGCGCTGAGTCGGAAGTCACGTAGTGATGCCGTGCATGAATCTACTGACTCCTCAAGAGTAATGGAACATCTGTCAGCATTACAACTTGATAAGGGAGATGTTGGGGCATAGGTTTTATTTTTTAGAAGATGGTGCAGTCATATATTGTGAAACATGATGATGATTCCATGTTGTACGATCTTGAGTTGGAGGTGTGGAGATACCGAGTTATTTGTGGTGAGGCCCCTGATGGTTGTTCAGAGGATGAACAACACCGAGTGTTGTATCACGATAGGCTTTTTATTCCTTTGAATATGCACGAGATGGTTCTCATAGATTTCCATAGTTTACCTTTAGCGGAATATCCTAGCATTAAAAATATGTACCTAGCAATGAGTAGGCAATTGTGGTGGCCTGGGCTGAAGCGTGCTGTTGTAGAGTTCATGTCTCAATGTTTGGTCTGCCAGAAGGTGATGGTCAAACACCATGTTCCTAGTGGTCTAGTCCATCCATTAGTGATTCCTCAATGGAAGTGGGAGGACATATAAATTGACATTATTACTAGTTTACCTCGGGCTTTGGGAGGACAAGATGCTATTTGGTTGGTAGCGGTTCACTTAAGAAAATCGGCCCACTTTATAGAAATCAAGGAGTCAAGCATAGTGGAGGTTTTATCAAGGTAGTATCTTGAGGAGGTGGTGAGACTTGATGGAGTACAATGGATGACCCTTTATAATCGATATCATCGCATTACTTGTAGGGTGTGGAGAGGTCTCCAACATGCTTTCGGTTCTGAACTATTCCTTAGCGTTGCTTTTCATCCTCAAACAGATGGACAGACAGAGCGAACCATCCAGACTCCTGAAGTCATGATACGCTCTTGCGTTCTTGGTTTTGGAGGATCATGATTGAGGCACATGACCTTGGTAGAGTTATCTTAGAATAATATTTTTCACTCCTCCATTGGTATGGCACCATTTGATCCCTTGTATGGCCGAGCATGCTGTTCTCCGTTGTGTTGGACTGGGGTCAGATAGTCAGTAATTCTCGGACCGGAACTAGAGCAGAATACAACAGAGATGGTTTAGGTGATTCAACTGAATATGAAGACAACATAAGATCATCATAAATCATAATATTAACAAAGGAGGAGACACATAGAGTTTAATGTTAGGGATCATTTGTTTCTGAATGTGATTCCCTATCATGGGCAGTGAAGGTTTGGTCATGGGAGTAAGATTTTTCCCCTCTCTGTTGGGCCTTTCGAGGTGCTAGCTCATGTTGGAGAAGTGGCGTATCGAGTATCACTTCCCCAACAGATGAGTCAAATACATGATGTTTTCCATGTACCACAGCTCCATCGTTATCTTCATGATGACTCTCATGTCATCGATTGGGGAGAGTTCAATGTTGATGATGATGCAACCATTAAAGAGAGACCTATGGAGATCCAAGACTCCAAGGAGAAGGTGTTTCATGTGTGTTCTATCCCCTTGGTTTGTGTCTTGTGGCTACACAATGTCATGGTGGATAGTACCTAGGAACGTGAGTCACATATATGTGCTCAGTACCCAGAGTTGTTTGATTTTTAACTCTTTTCATGTATCGATGTAGGTTTTGTGGTTATAAATCGTTCATCTTTATGAGATGGTTTCCTTTTGTTGCTTTTGTGACTTACTCTATTTTGATTGGAATCTCGATGGGTGGTTGTTTAGACCCCGTTTCTTTTTCACTATAGGTGGGTTTTGAATTCTCAGTGTCATGAATGTTTTGAGAGGTATCTGATGTAATGGCTCGGACCTCTTCGGCCCATTACTTTGTGAAAATATATTGTTTGAAGAGTTCCAAGAGGTCATGATGACATATCCCCAACACATAGCCAAATTTCCAATTCTATGAACAGTTACATTGGTGAAAAGTTTTATCAGTAACCTCTATTAGTAACCTCTCTTTCCTTTCCTATTTTCAAATTCTATGAAGAGTTTCATCAGTGAAAAGTTCTATTGGTAAACTCTAATGATAACCTATATTTCCTTTTCCAAATGTCCAATTATATGAACATTTCCATTAGTGAATAGTTATATCATTAACATCTCTTTATTTTTCCACATTTTTACTTCTATGAACAGTCCCATCGGTGAACAGTTCTATCGGTAACCTCTAACGGTAACCTCTCCTTCCATTGCAAAATTTCCAATTCTATGAACAGTTTCATTGGTGAATTATTCTATCGGTAACCTCTAACGAAAACCTCTATTTTCTAGATTTCCAATTCTATGAACAGTTTCATCAGTGAACAGTTCTTTCGGTAACCTCCCTTTCCTTTCTAAAATTTTGATTTATGTGGACAACTTCGTTAGTGAATAGTTCTATCTGTAACCTCTAATGGTAACCTCTATTTCATTTTCCAAATTATAATTCTATGAACAATTACATCGGTGAAAAGTTCTATCGATAACCTCTTTTTCCTTTACCAAATTTTGAGTTATGTGAATAGTGTTTCCAAAACGGTAGGTGTACAGTGTTCTATCGGTGAGGTTCTAATAGTGAGGTTCATGAACAATGTTCTATCGGTGAGGTTCTAACGGCGAGGATCATGAACAATGATCTAATTGTGAGTTTCATGAACAATGTTCCATCAGTGAGGTTCTAACAGTAAGGTTCATGAACAATTTTCTATCAGTGGGGTTTATGAAAAATGATATATCGGTGCGGTTCTATCGGTGAGGTTCATGAAAAATGTTCTATCGATTAGGTTCTAACAGTAAGGTTCATGGATAGCGTTATATCAGTGAGGTTCATGACCAATGTTCTATCGGTGAGGTTCATGAACAATGTTTTTCCTTTTCCAAATTTTCAGTTTATGAACTGTGATTCCAACTTCCTACAGTTTCTCCTCTTTGACATTTCCATTGACATAAAATTCTTTTAATAGCTTATTTGAAGGACTCAAAAGCAGATTAAATTTACAGAAATCCTATATTAATTATTCCTATGTCTCAGGATGTTTTTACTTGGTTACACCGTTTGGTTTAATGTGATCCTCTTTTAATGTAAAATTATGTGTAATTCAAATTGTCGTTCAATTAAATATTTGAAAGGGACAAGATATATTCCTCCCTTATTCTTCCTCCTTGTTCTCTGGTTCAAGATTCTTGAACCTTTCCATCCTTCCCATAAGAATCATGATACCAAACTTTTCCCAGTGGATTGGTTTCCTTGACGTCCTTCTTTCTGCAAGTGCTCCCCCTGTTTCTATGCAACCAAGCCGTATCATTCAGTTTTCAATATATGGTATGTTTTATCATCATTCTTTTGGGGTTAATATTGTAATTTTTTTATTATCCATATTACATCATGTAATATCCATGCCTTTGATAGAGTTTGCTTGGGGTTCAGTTGGTGCGGTCATCCCGTGGCATCCTTGAGTGGATATAGTTGTCAAGAGTGGAGGATCTTGACATGTTGTGTGGATTATTATCCTATATATAATGTCAAGAACTATTTTTGGTCCGGGATTTGTTGAATCTCTTTTATTTTATGTGCAACTGTATAGTTAGCATGTTTTATCCCACTATATCATAATGGAATTGACATAAAAAAAATTTTAACGGGATAAATAAACTGATATCGATTGTATGTTATTACCCCTTTTTTATATAGATAGTGTGATATCCAAACCTATTTCATTTATCTGTTTGTTCTTGATTGAAACTGGTAAAGAAAATAAACCATAATAACTTGATAAGTGGTTGGATATAGATAAAGAGTCATGTGAATGAATCTCATTCTTCAGGTTGTAATTTGATGGTAATAAAATTGGCGTAGTAAATATGTTTAATCATTTGTGATAATATACTAATTAGGATTCTCGAATTTGGATACTAAGAATAATAATTGGCTAACCAAATATGGATTAAAGATTTTGTTGTTTGATAGTAGATAATTCTTTGTAGGGTTCTGAGTTACCCTCTTGATTGTTAAAGGTCCAAGAGAATTTTTTTTAAGATGTTTGTTTTTCCTTTCTTGTGTTATAATGTGAGCCTAGATGGTTATTGTGATATGTGGTGGTATGGTGGCCATTTGTTTGGGGTAGCCAATGAATTCTGGGGTGGAAAGATGCATTAGTTTATAAATTTCGGTGTTAGGGAGGACACCAATGATGATGGAATTTGATGGATGTGATTGTTGGATGCTTGCTGTTTCATTTTGGTTGAATACGTGTTTTACAATTTTCTCCACTGCCTAATGCTACTGGTCTTTCTTACCCTTTTTTAAATAGAGTATAAGACATGAACAGTATGCCACTTGATTTCCGACTTTATATTCTCAAGGGAGGATGAGTCTACGCTCTTGATATAGGCGGCAAGAAATCGACGGGTAGTAAATCTACTCACCGTGTTGAGCCCCCTTGTGTTTTGTATCATTGAATGTTTTTCTAGAATTTCTGGGAATGTGGGAATGTAATTCTGTAATTAATAATTGAATAAATGGTGTTACCCCATGGGGTTGGAGTTTACTGTAACGTAATGACGAGGTTGTAATTTTGATGGAACATTGTACTTTGGTTGTGATGCTAATGAACATTAACGTGGAATTGGTACTGGAAAACTAATGTTTTATGAAATTATTAACGTTAAGTGATACTAATAAAAATTAAATGAAATAATATTTTAATTCTCTTTAAATGTGTTTGTGCTTATACGATACCTAATCTTAGAAGTAGCATCCGGAGTCAGAGAGACGTTTGCTACATTTGATTCAAAGACTAATTTATGCCCATAGTGTGGTTGTGGGATATAGTATATCATGTACGTTTTTTATTTCAATACGATACTCCACCCTGTCAGTAAGGGAAACTAACACCCTGGGGATTCTAAGCCCTGAGGGGTGTCATGGGGTGTTTTACCCAACATCATGGTGGGAGGATGAATGTATGACTACCCCCTTTGGCCCCGCTCTATTATCAATGTAGTTACATGTGTTGGTAGGCACAAAAATTAGTTTTACCCATATATGTGTGTAGAGGGATGTAATGTCTTGTGGTTATTCACACACATATATTCTAACGTGAATTGGCTGTGATGGCTTGAGGAACCTTGGTCGGTGTATGGGCTATAATGGATTGAGGTATGAAACCCAACATATGATACACATTATGTGGGTTTTGGTGGCTACTAGAAACTACTAGGTTTCATTTCTTACGTGGATGTGGTGGTTTTTTTCCCGAGGTGCCTATTGTGCTACTTCGCCATGGTGTCTACGGGCAAGCCTTTTTGGAGAGAGATGCTTAGGACGTGTGATGTGGGTGAAAAGTGGAAAACTAGTGGGTATGTAATCGTGGGGTACCCTTGATATTCTTTATTATATTATATACTCTTGTATGAGTTACTAGGTGAGTGTAGCCATGGTGAGGTTGGGAACTTAGTATACTAGTTTAGGTGACGAGTTAGTATCACTTTTTGTTCACTGTGGTTTAGTATGCTTTCTTTACGTTAGCACAAGAGGTTTCATGGAGGATCCTATGGAGTATACTATTATACTCACCCTATGTATATATAAATTTTTTTTCAGGTCACATGGAGTTGGTTGGAGATAAAGGTGGTGTCTACTAGCTTAGGGTTGGAGGAGCTGTTCGGGATTGTGGTTGCTACTTTTTTTACTATATTTACTATACGTTTAGTTTCCTCTTCCAGTTGACATATTTTTTCATGACATTACATATGTGCACCAGGTTTTTCTTTTATTTTTCAGTTATGATTTGGAGTTTGTTTTTTTCTATCCTATCTCCCTCTTCAGCATGTTTTCTCTTAGTGGGTAATGCTTCCCATTTTTATGTTTACTATACCGTCAGTGCTAGTCTCCAACCCGGGGCCTACTGGAGGCAGGACTCGGGGGGGTCATTATCTCCCTTCACACATTGTCAGCCAAGGAGGGGTACAATTTGTGGAGAGGGGTTAGTGGTAGAAAACTACACCCATTTTATTTGTCTTGATTCATATTCTAAAGGGAGTCTATCTCTGATGATTGGGTAGATACTCAAGATTAGGGATATTCCAATTATTTTCCTTTTTATGTATTTCTAGATTAGGATCCTCATTTTCAACATGATTTTTATGTTTATTAATATATTGAACACATTTATGGTGCTACACAAATTTCCATTACTGTATTCGGAATTTTTAGTATTGAGTGGCGGTGATTAAAGAAGAAATTCCATGAGTTTTTCGAAAATGGATTCATTCAACCAAGAGAACCCCCATAGGTTACATATGTTATTATGGATACAAATAATTTTCGATTTATGAAACAATCCTATTATAATGAGGATTATAAAAGTGTCAGAATCAAGAATATATATCTTATTCCATGTAATGATGACTTTTTGAATAATATTTGAGGAGCACAGAATATTTTAAAATAATTAACTTCACTTTTTATTCTAACATTTGAGTGTAAAAATTGATTACATACCCATGATATCCTTCCATAAGAGGTATAATCACTGTGGATTAAATTTGATTCCATTTGATCTTCCTAATTACACATATAACTTTGTGGATTTATGAAATATTTTCTATTGATATTACATTGATTATTTTGCGATCATATTTATATATTATATTTTATATATTGTTAATTCAATAAAGAGAATGAATATAACATGACTATTTTTCAAAATAAATTAATAGAAGTATATATTTTTTTGTATATTTTTTAATGTTGTTAATTTTGGGTACAAAAATGATTCATTATTAGGTCACAAATTCTCTATCACGGGTATATCGTTGTATACATCAACAAAAAGTGTTATTATTCAATGGAATAGACCAAACACTATGACTAATATCCACAATTTTCATTTATTGGATCGATATTATTGATGATTTATAGAAAATTTACCTTGTATATATAATAATCCAGTAATTTAAACTTGGATAGGGTCCATGTTCTTTTAGATATATGACTTTTAGTAAAATTTCAACGAAATAAAGGGAATTTTATTCATCAAACATATTCTTACACTATATTATAGTGTACATTTTTTTTTGAAATTTACATGAATGAACTCAACCGAGTTATGAGTTAGCCAGTGTCTTACTTTTCTACATTTGAATAAAATACAATGAATCAAAACCCAATAGACCGAAATGTTTTCAAGTCCTGGTAAACTAGATACATACTTGAGTATTGCATTATATTTTAAAAACTAAATTGAAACATATTTTTTTCAAGAATGTCATTATTCCATATAGAATATCCTTATATATCAATCATAACACACTTCATGGTTTAGTGTGGAAGGAAACAAATAAGGGTGATCTCAAATGATCAGTAAGGGTTATGTAATGTATAAGAAATCATGAATCAATTTATATAATCAGCCTGGAAAGTTAAATAACTGGACACACATTCCATTTAATCAAATTTACATTTATTATAGGTTAATGGAGAATCAATTTTGGAAGATAAATAGCTGAAAACACATGTCATTTAACTAATACACTAATAATGATGTTATTCTAGTTATAATATCATTTTGAATAACAAATAGATATTAATAATTTAATTGTTAATAACATAAATTCATAATTATTATACATCCAGATATCACAAATCATGATACCTATACCATCACGACCTTTTACAATACCATTTAAAACTACAACAAGAACCCCTTTAATTATTGATTACAAATTCTACTCATGAGAGTATTAATGCATAGAGGGGATATATAATTCTCCCTACACATTACATGTCCAATGAATTCCACATATATCTAATAATAAATTTATTCATGACTAATGTTCCTTTCAATCAAATATATCTACCGAGTAATGAATGGGGAATTATTAATATTCAATAGACAAAAAAATAACTTTTAAGGTAGAACACCATAAGAATACTTGATATAAAATTTAATATGTAAACATATCTCAGATAAATAACATGTATTTTTTCAAAAAACGTAATTCTCATTGATCATAAGAAAGTGATAAATTCAATGGAATGTTTTATACTACAAAAAAAGAATCCATTAAATTAATTTCAAAACATTCCTTGTAATAAATGGTCATAAAAAATACATAGAGTGAATAAGGATGTTATGAATACAACATAAATTTTTTGGAGTAAGAATAAATGGTTGTTTTCATTGATGAATATAAATACGATAAAATCATCTTTAACAATATTATTTATTAAAATATAATTCTAATTTGGAAAATCACATTATAAAATCAAAATTTAATCAAACATTTTGAAAATAAATATATTTTAAAGTAATTGTGTATATTTATAATGGAGGATTTATAAAATTTTTGTGGTTATAATGTATGAAAATTTGATTCCTTAGATACACATTAACACAATGATACATATATCTTTTTCAGTAAAATCCAAATATGAATTGTTTTGTAAACAACATTAATATTATTTTAATAAACTTTTTTTAAAATTAAAATGGGTAAAACAACTAATCAATAATTTGGATATGGTTAAAATTAGTTTCCTTAATATTTTTATAAAATAATATTTTAAGGGAAAATGGATTTCAAAAGGAAGTGATAAATGAAATCATATTTTCATAAAAAACATTTAACATATATTTTTTTATTAAGGAGTTGAAATAATTAATTTCACCTAACAAATCATGGAAAAATAGAGGATAAAAAACCAAATGTTTTTATTACATAACAATGAAGAAATTTCATTCAATGTGAATTAATGAATAAACAATACCAATAAATATGTGATTCTAAAATAAAACAATACAACGAACATAAAATTAAATTGATAACTAAATAGTGAATCAATAGTGGCCGTCAAATGTCAATAAAAATAAAATAAATGGATATAAAAAATAATATATTGAAAATTGAATACATGTATACTAACAGAATATCAATGATAATGAAGCATTAATATAACCTAATGAAAAGGCATTGATTTATTAAATTCGTTACCACTTTTTATTTTTAATGTAAAATAATGTTGGATGATATAAGTAAAACAAAAACATAAAGTAAAATAATTTTATTATGAATAATGATATTAAAATTCAAATACTATGTATATACACCATATAAATTAAATTATATGCATAACATTACAATATTCCATAATGAAGCGGAATTTTGACTATGTACCACCCCATATGATTCATTTTTGTCGAAGGGTATTTGACCACATATATACTTGTTATGAATAGGTTTTTTAAATTATAACAGAACCGTACTAGTATTTATAATATCATGAATAATCCTTGTATAACATATTATTTTTTGTTCGTTAATAAACATTCATTAATTTCATCGTTTTGGTTGTTAATTGCTATGGTTTTTCAATCAATATTTGTCATTATTATTATATTTTTTTTATAATATATATTTTAACAATATAAATAATAATAATAATTACATAATTATCATATTTATAGATCAAATATTCCTTTAATGCCAATTATGAAAGTTTGTTTTGATAAATTAATTATGTTACGATCATAGAGATGGTAGGTCATAATTATGCAATTGAAACATTTCCATTTCCAAATGATCATTATTGAATTGAGGTATGGTCTATTTTATCCCTCCAGAATGATAATAATATCATAAATAACATATTAATTATATATATGTATGTATGTATGTATATGATCAATGTGGTGTGGTGGTAAAATTATTATCACATCCCTTTGTGATGGTAGTTTTCCACAAGTACACAGATGTCGTTATCATCTTTCCATGAGAGAAATAATAAAAATTTAAAATTAAGTATTATATTTTAAAAATAATGTTGATTATTTTTGTAATATAATAATTAATTAATATATATCAATTATAAGTTAAATTTATCTTTTTATTGATCCATGTTAAGTGTTAGTGAAAACTGAATTGTATCGCTTTGTGAGGAAGAACTCTTTCGTACACATGGGTGACATTATCCATGCCCATAAAAAATTGAATGTAAAAAAGATATATATGATATGGTTACTATATAAGAAAAATTATGTTATAAATATAATATATATTCTTTATATCCATCATTATTCCCAATCATTAGAGGTGGTAATGAAAAAACAAATGACATGTGTTCGAGAGGAAATAACATATCGTATGCATGAATGATAATTTCGTAAACAATTTTATGGTGGTGGGGATTATTTATAGTTAATTAAAATAAAATTATTATTAAATATAATATAGTTACGATTTTATATTAGTTTAGATTGATTATAAATGAAGTATGTTTAGGAATAATTGATATAGAAACACTCAATGATGAATGTTTCCTCTTCATCAAGTTACATACTTAGGTTTCAACCAAAAGCCTTACAAGGATGGATATTTTAAAAAACATTGGATTCTATTATGATAGGAGTAATGTAGAGAAGTTATTAGGTAACGTATAGTCTAATCCAAAATGGTTTTATTATGTGAATAGAAGAGGAGATAAGGTGTCCATTTATAAGTGTGGTGAGTGGGAAACGTGTAATTTTTGAAAAGAAAACTTTTTACCGATGTTTTTAACATTTAAAAGGGTATTAAATGGAGTATTATAGATAACTACACATTATATGGTCGAAATATGGGAATAAAATATATTTTAGAGAATTTTATAGGTCAATGTATTGAATAACATTTTAGTTTAACCCATAGTAAATCTTTTTTTCTATTAAGTGTAATAATTAATTTTTACTGTCTTTAAAATTAATCATGGTTTAAAATTAATTATAAATTATTATATAATATTAATTACACTAATCCAAAAAGTACAATCCATTATTAAATTCTCTATTCAATGATCAGGAATCTTTTATTTTGAAAATGATCATATAGATTAGACGAGAAAGCAGGTTTTCATCTTGAAAATGTTCAAAAACATAAGAATATTTTATATAAAAAATCAATATAAAAATAATTAAAATCTCCAAAATTTTATTAATTGATATTTTAATTTAAAAATTTGTTTTAAGAAATAAAAAATAAAATCCCTTTAAAAAATTTTTACTAGAAAAGGATGTTCTCCATTAAAATTTTGTTTTTCACTATTCAATGAAAAATGGAATATTTAATAGAAATCAAACAATTTCACAATTAGTTAGTTTTGATTTAATGATTTGAATCATTAATTAATTTTTATAAAGTAATCTTCTAGATAGTCTTAATGAATATTTTTAAATTTTTTGAGTAAAACATTACTAAATCATCTTTTAGAAATAATACTTTTTTTTATAAAACATTTATTTTTCTATTATATGATTCTTATTTTATTTATAAAAAATACATATACATGATTTTAATAATTTAGTTTATATAATTCAGACTAGAAATTTTAATTACATAGTTATAGTGATAAATATATTTCTATTCATTTATACTCAGTGTTGTAGGTTCCCTAAGCTATTGAAGAGATCAAATTCTCAAGAACATAAATAAAATTCAACCCCATAATTTAAAATTTACCCTGATAATAAAGAGTTTGATATTTGAAAACACATTTTTTAAAAACCCACATCAAATAAATAGCAAGTTAAAAATATTACTAATATGAGTGAAAGGGAAATTACGAGGTCATATATATATTAAAATATATCTTGGTTTCTATGTGGGAGGATATGGTGGAATTTAATGATATGGAAGTCGAAGAAAATTGTAAATAATTATAAAGATTGATACAGTTCATTGGTAACAATAAGGAGAATTATAAATGGAATGTTAGGGACCTAAATCAAATAATTCTATAGTGATTTGAAATAATATATGATTCATCATATTAGAATTTAATAATATATCATTTAATTCCAAATCCTTTTTCTAATGTCATTGAATTCTCCTACTGTATAAAAATAAAAAGAAATTTACTTACAAGATATGGTTTTAATTCATAATAAAAATTATATCCTATTGTTATGATTCAATTTTTATTAAATTCATTTCTTCCTCCATGAAATGAAAAAATGATTTTAAATTTCCTGAAATAACTAGTATTATCTTTTAGAGGATCTTAAGATCAATTAAAGAGTGAAAAGTAATTCTTTCAAACTATTAGAACCTTCCAAAACCATTATAGTTATGGAAATATATCCAATATGATATGTTAATCCATAATCATTAATACTGACACCACATGTTCGTTACTAAAACTTATTTTTCAAATCTTTTAACAAATGAAATATCAACAAGGATATCACATAGGCCCATTCTAGGCATTAAACCCTTATCTTCCTCCGATTGCAGGCTCTTTTTCCATGGATTTATGAATGTAAGGGTTTTTCATGGACATATGGGTAGTCCTCTTTATATAATTATATTAATATAATTCCACTAATATTCACCAAAAAAATTATAATGGGCATTTTAAAAAAAATAATAATTAAATAGCATTTTTCAAATGGTTTTCAATAAAAATTATTTTTTCCCATAAATTATAATAACTCACTACTATAAATATGGACATTATCAATACTAGAAAGTTACATTAATAACGCTAATAAAAGTTCTGTTAATCAGGGTGATGATAGGGGGTCCCTTTTATCAGTGTATAGAAAATGGCTCATAAAAACACCTTTTATTAGCGCTAAAAAAGTGCTGATAAAAGACCTATTTATTAGTGCAAAAAAAACAAGAGATGATAAAAGGGGTCATTTATCAGCGATTTTTTAACACTGATAAAGGACCGTGTTTATCAGTGTTTTTAAAAAATTGTTGATAATGATTTAAAAAATTACAAAATAAATAAAAATGAATATAGAATGCGTGAGGGATCTTTTAACAGTTCTTGACCCCCCTTTATCAGCATTAGGTTGACTCCCCCGTACAATGCCCTTTCCCGCGCATCACCCATCATGCTTGTCTGCAACTCCTTTCTTCCACCCAAACTCAACCCCGTGACCTCCCACCTTGCTCTCATGCACCTTTTCCACTAAGCCATTTCAATTTTTTCACTATTTAATGATATATCTATATATATAGTAATATTTATTCAAATATAAATATAGATTCCTATTAATATAAATATATTTAGTTATATTAATACATATATATTTACTCATTTATTAATATATATATTTGTATTTGTAATTTAATATATATTCATATTAATATAAAAAATGTAGTTATATTTATATGCATATATTTTTTCATATGTAAGTATATATATATTTATTCGTATATTAATTTATATTTATATTTACTTATATATATTTTATGTTATAAATTTTTTATCCTTACATTTATTTGCATACTAATATATATTTATAAGATCAGTTTTAAATACATTTATAAAATATGTTTTTTCCTGTATATAAAAAAATAAATAAATACATACATACATATATACAACTCACACACACATAGAGTCACACAGAGATACACAGACATAGATATATATATATATACATATATATGAATAAATACATATATATGTGTATTTGAAAATCCATAGAATGTTAAAATGAACATAACATATAATCCATAAGTCTGTTTCAACTCCACAACCAATCAAATAGAATAAAATGAAATAATATTTGATATGATATTTGGTACAGGTCAAAAGGTCTTCCGGATCAGATGTTATACCTATTTGAATGTTAAAAGATCAGGGTATCCCGATTCGAAACTCATTTTTGGAGGGATTCTGGGAGTTTTTGTGCCTTAAAAAACATGACAGAAGGATCCCTTCTGTCACTAGAGCATATTTCTCGTCACAAGATTCGATTTGAAATGTTTTAGAGATCAGACGGACACCCTGATCAAAATTTATGGTCGTTTGAAGTTTGAGTTACATTTTCAACTTATTTTAGATCTTTTATTCATTTTTTTTATTTTTGGTGTCATCAAATTGTTATTAAATGATTATTAATCGATGATAATTGATTTTTTTAAATTAATATTATTGTTTAAAATATTTTCATTCCTTTTCACAAAATTTTTAATATATTAAATGTAATAGTCTATTTATACATATCTAAAACATATTTAAAAAATATAGATTATATTTAAATCATTTTAAAAATACATATATAACATTATATTATTTTTCATGATTTTTCAAATATAAAATTTATCAGTACTAGGAAAAAGAGTTCATAAATCCCCCCTTTATCATTGCTATTAAAAAGCACTCAAAAAGGGGTCTCTTTTAACAACACTAAAAAAAGCGCTGATAAAGGGGGGCCTGTATCACTACTAAAAAATTCACTTATAAAGTGTTACTTTTAACATATCTTGTTTATCACTGTTAAAAGTGGCCCTTTATCAACACTTTTTTAGCACTTATAAAGCCCCCTATCATCATTTTTTTAGCACTGATTAAGGGTGGTTCTTTCATTTCCAGTTTTTTTAGTAGTGATTGTATTTTTATATTAACCCTAATAGTTATAAATACATTTATTATTTTTTAAGATATAAAGGCATTACTCCATTAATAAATTTTCACTAAAATTAATACTTTAAATAATTTTTTCCCAATATACCTTTAATATTGGTATACTCCCCTCACAAAAATCCTAAAATAAGTAGCTTTGAATTTGAATTTAGGATCAATATTATTATCATAATCCAATGATTGTATCCATAAATCAATTGTTAAGTAAGAAATATATGTTTATAAAATTATAAATTATCCTTATATGTTTCCTAATACATATAAATAAAAAATCATTAGTAAAATTAGTTATACAATTTAATTCATGAATCAAAATTCATAAATAATTTATCAATTTTATAACCAAATAGGACTATTTTTTTCTGTTGTATATCCTATGGAAAATATCATTGACTTGGATAATTCCATGGATCCTGATATTTAATAAAAAATATAATAAATGTATCCCTAGGATGTGATTTATTTTCCTCCTTCATACTCTTAATGGAAATTATTTTCTCTATGAAGATATTTTTTGTTGAGAAATTGCTTTATCATTACATTGAGAGACATTATAGTGTTTTTCTATCAACTTTCTTACATGATATAAATCAATCCATTTTTTCTCCATGGTTTCTGCAACATGATCTCTTGGAGAACATCATCCTTCTCTTCAATAGTGAGATTGAGAGTGGGGTTATTTATAGGTGGTTAATAATATTTTGGGATAACATATTAGGAATAATAATATTATCATGCACACCTATCATCACCCCATTTTCTTTCTCATTAATACATCCTTTTCCTTCATATTCAATGTTATCATCATTCATTTAGGTATAAACCATTTATAAAAAAATACACTTTGTGAAAAAATAATCATTGTTGGGAAACCATGTAGTCATTTATATGATCTTTAAATCAAAAAACCTATTTTAAAAGTAATACATCATAGGTTTAACTAGGATATTAATAATCATCATCTATTAAAATCCATAATAATGATTTGTAATAAAAATGTGAATTATTCTAAGTATATCCTCAATGAGTCTGAAAACCAGTATGCAGTAAGGACCATTCTCATACACCACGTGATGCTTTGGTTAAGCTATATATTCACCTTTTCGAGTTATTAATCCTAGGTACATCTTCACTAGAATCATTTCCACATGTAGTATCCCAAAAATGGATGCATTACGTAGATGAAACACATAATATTTACCATATGAAAACTTTATGACATTATTCTATACTTATCTTAAATATCTATCATAGGGTAATAGCGTGTAATAAATTTTTATTCATAAATATTCATGTAATGGTCTTGAATAATATTTCCGTTATACCACAGTAATGACCATTACCCCAGTTTCACGTATCAACTTCTTACATTATTAAATTTGAATTAGATACAAGTAATCACATCATGAATGACAATATAATTTTGTAGTCTTTGTAAACTAGATACATACTTGATTAATTCATTATATTTTGGAAATAAAATTACAAAATATTATTATCAACAATATAATTATTCGATATATCATATCCTTGCATATTAGTCATAGTACAAATCATTGATTACTAAGAATAGAAATAAAATTTGTGTGCTAGTATGTTCTTCTTAAGGGTTAATTACAACAAAAACTATCATGAATAAATAAGAATAAAAAACATAGAATGTTATATAAATGAAAAATAATTTCATTTATAAAATAGAACTATTATGATAAGTTAAGGAATAATGAATATAGAATGGTAAATTATTAACATCAAATTTTTAATCAAAAATGGGAATGAAATGAATTAATATATTATATCATTGTGAAAATATCATGAATAGTAATAACAAAGTTATATGTTATAGAAATTATTAATTATTAGATTTCATAATCCTAGGAATCATGATACCATTACTATCATATCCTTTCAAACAATAGATAAAGACCATATAAAAGATAGATTATTGATTCACCTCATGAGACTTCCAAATTGACTAGGGGTTATATAAATATTGTCCCCACCGATCACTCCATTTCAAATACATTCCTCATTCATCAAATAAACTATTAAATTCATTGATAATATGCCTTCTCATTATATATTTATGTTTTTCTTAAAGAATACTAATTTATCAATATTTCCCCAAATAAAAACATAAAATTCAATATAGATTACATTATTTATAAATGATATACTTTTTAATTAATATTCATATGCATGAAAAATAATATGGAAATTTTTGGGAAATATAATTCCCCATGATCACATGAATGTTAATATTACAAGGAAATTTTAATGGCTACCAAAACATTAATCTAGAATGTGATATTTAATAACGTCCTTAGTCAAAAGGATCATAAACAAAAAAATTAGTGAATAATGAAGGTATAAATACAACATATATGAAATGGATTATGATTAAATGTGTTTTGTTATCGGTTAGTAGAAATACTATAAAATGAATTTTTAAAAAAAATTCTTAAGGAAAATATTATTTCCATTTTTAGATTCATATATTAATAATAAAATTTTAGAAAAAAAATCATGTAAATTAATAATCACAAATTATAAATGAATCATTAAAACATTTTAGTGTTAATGAAAGATATAATGTTTATACATGTAATATACATTAAAACAATTATTAATTTTTATTTTTTTAAACCCAAAAAGTAACATGTTTTTTAAGGATGACATTAATATTCCTATCAAAAAAAATATTAAATGTAAAAAAATTAGTTGAAGCATATATTAAAATCATTTTGAAAACATGAAAATCATTTTTTAAAACATTTTTATAAATAATGGTTCTGGAAGAAAAAATATTTTTTACCAAAGTGATATTTGAATTAATATTTTCTTAAATAAATTACTCCATTATTTTAAGTAGAAAAAGAGTACAAAAATGGTACTATTACATGAAAACATCATGAATAACCACTATTGATGAAAAATAAATGGTTTATTACATAATTATAAATAATTTTGTTTACATGAAATTCTACGATAATCAACTGTGATTAAAATGATATTTTGAAATAAACCCTTATGAATATCATAATTCTGACGTGAGAATAAACCAATGAATTGATTAGGCCAATAAAATTGAATTTTAGATAAAATATCTATATATAAAACAAAATATCATCAAAATTATGTAGACACATAATTAGAGAATATCAAATACAATGTAGGAGTAACATAACCAATGAAAAGAAATTGAGTTATGAAATTGTTTACCACTTAGTATTTTTCAATTCAAATCCCCATAGAAGGAATAATTAAATAGAAAACATAAAATATAATTAATTGTTATGGAATCATAATATTACATGTTATAACAAATTTATATACACAATATAAAATAAATTAGTTGTATAAAATTACAATATGCATAAATTAACGGAAATTATGATGATGTCCCTCACCTCACACTTCCGATTGGGGGAAAATTCCATAAACTATACTATATATGTTACTAAAAAGTTATTAATTTAAAATATAAACATATTAATATTTATAATATCACATAATATCGATTTATAACATCTTATCGCCACGTTGTTAATAATTATTCATTAGTTTAATGTTTTCTTGTGTTAATTTCATTGTTTTCTCATTTGTGTTTTTTCATGAATGTTTCAGTTTTTATGAATATAATATAAGTTCACATTATAGAAAATAATAAACATGAAATAATTATCATGATTATATATAAATTATTAATTTAATACCAATCATTAAATATGGTTTTCATAAATAAATTATGTTATGATAATAGATAATGTTGGGCATACGTATGCCAAAGTAACATTTCCATTTTTCAATGATCAACATGCAAATGAGGGAAGTAATATTTTATATTTGATGAATTATCATAATATCTTAAATTACATATTAGTTTTTTAAATATACATATATATATCATTCATTTGTTGTGTTAATGAAAATAGGGTCACATCACTTTGGGACTGTGGTAGTAAAAACATATATGAACAACGTTTTCATATTTTAGTGACTGAAAAGGAAGAAAAACCAAATGATGTATTAACATTAAGAAAATGATAAATATGTAATTAACATAATAATTATTTCATTATATAATATATAATTACTGACATTATCCACTTTATCTTCCATTTAATGCATTACCGGAAAAATGAATCACAACGCTTCGCAAGGCAGTATACCATCGTACACACGAGAGGTGTTAACATATCCACTATAGAATGAAAGTTAAAAATATATATTATATAATAACTATATATTTATAATTATTTTATAAATATAATATATATACTATATATCCATCATCATACCAAACCATGAGAGGTGGTAATGTGAAAAATAATTACTTATGTTCACGAGAATGTACTCTTCCATACAATCCAATGATGATTTTTTAATCCATTTTATAGAAGAGGTGATTTTTTCTTGATAATGATAATTACATAAAAAATATAATTATATTTAATATATATATTATATAAAATAATAACGTTTTAATAATATATAATGGAGGTGGATAAAAAAAATAATTCAGGATGAAGAACTTTAACTCTTCAAATTGTAACCTCATTATGTGTACACTAAAATCCATCCATGGATGGATTCATGGAAAACACATGTCTTATAGGTTCTGGGAATGGTTGTTTTGAATCGATTTGTGTAGGAAATATTTGAACTAATAGCGATTGAATGGGAAATTATTATAGGAGATAAGGTGGTCTTTTATAAATGAATTGAATGGAACACTTATTATTTTTGAAAATATAAGGTGTAAAAAAAATTCACATTAAAAATAGGTATAAAATTGTCTATTATAGATAATAATACTTTATAGGGTCAAAATATTTCATGAAAATATATTTTATAAATGTTTTTAGGTAATTTTAAAAATAAAATTTTTATATTATCCCCATATAAATCCAATTTTCCCTTAACTGCATTAAATAACTTTTACTGTATTTATTATTATTTATGGTCAAAATTATGTTTATATTTTTAGAGAAAATAAATAATGAATATAAAAATATGGACTGAATTTTTTAAAATTCCATTCATAAAATTGTTAAAAAATAAATTGAAATTAATCCTGTTGATGTGATGATAAAGATGGTTTTCAAAGAAAAAATGTTGCCAAATTTTGAATGTTTTTAAATAATAAATTAATAAAGAAATGATTAGAATGACATCAAATGAATTAAAACACACAAAAACATATATTTATTTATTTCAAAAAATTATTCTTCCAAAAATTCAAAATATAAAATAAATTTATAAATAATTAAAATGAAAAGAATGTTTTCAATTCAAATTCATTATTTTTCATTATTCATGAAAAAATAAATATTTTAAAAAAATAATCAAAATTAAAAAAATTAATTTTCATATTCTGATTTAAAAATTTAATTTAATTTTATTAAAAAATATTTCAAGATGTTTAAAAAAGTAAACTAATTTTTTTTTTGAAAAAGTCTACTAAACCTGATTTTAGAAAAAAAAATTGTTTTTTAAAGAACATTAATTTTTCTTCTAAATGATTAATATTATATTTCTAATAAAAAATAAAAAAAAATATTACTAAATTCTTTATTACTATAATACCCTCTATATTAATGTCCAGGTTATAATAATGTATAATGTCATGGTTCATTTAGAATAGGGGTTGCATGTTTTGTAATCTATCAAATAAAATAAATGTAAAGAAATTTATTTCAAGTGTTGTTTCAGCTTGATGATGAAAATAGATTACAATATCGAATGCAATGTTATTATTATATATACTTTAAAAGGATTTTAATATAGGTAGGCATCAAATAAGGGAATTGGATGCCTCCTCATAATAAATAATATTGTTATAACTTACCCCTTATGACAATTGCAGGTTCAAGATAAAAAATTCCCTTAATCTTGATTTAGAAATATATTTGAAAAAATTTAAATTAAAGTTATAGAAGAAATATATTAATGTATAAATACGTGACATATATACAAATCATAAATGGTAATATTGTATATCAACTTATAAATAGTTCAATAAGAACTAGAGAAGATGGATAGAGATGATTATAGATTATGAATTATTAATACATTACAGCTCGGGTAATGTAAACATGGTGGTAGATTCTAAATGTTTAAAGGATCATGAAATCATAATTGTGATGTAGATGGAATAAAGATCAAATATATCTAGATTTAGAGATATAAGGTTTATAAATCATGAAGGATGGAGATAAACCATATCTTTCCCAAATAGGAGTTTAAATATCTATACATGTGATTAATAATGATTTTCAATAGGGATTTGTATAAATATAAACTAAAGTGAGAAATTATAATGACATAAACCATAATTGATTTTCAATGATACAGTTTAAGAGTCGTTCATGTGTCCTATTTATTCAAAATTTTTAGAAAATCCATTTATATTAATCACATAGTACATCAATTTTTATTCATAGAAAATATATGAATATGTATAAAGAATTGAAATAGTTTATATAGTGGGATATTATTGATATAGATATTGAAGTGTATGTATCTCGATGACTATTTTTTCATCATGATAAATATGAGATACAAATTTCTATGTGGATTTTATAATGATTACTCTTAATATAATTGATATGGGAAAACATTACCATGGAGTTCTTTTTTGGAATTCCCAAAACATTTAAAGGCCATAATTCTATTTGGGATTTAGTCAATCCTCTTAAGATTATATAGAACTTTAATTCATATAAATGAATGTTTCTCTATTGTTCTTATTTATTTAATATATTATGAAATTTCTATGTATTCATGGAGTATAACAATCTATTATAAATTAGTGGGATTTAAAGATTTTCATGATGTATTTTTGGATGTCACAAGAGATACCTAGATTCAAATGTGTATTGTTGTAATTATTATCTTCCATTGATAGTTATCCGGTATAAGAGAATCATTCAAACCCTTGATGTTATTATAAGATCTTATTATATAGATTTAAAATCAATTTTTTGATTGAAACATTAAACATCATAATGTTTCATATAGCAATATATTTCCCTTGAAAATTACGATGGATTATATTAAATCCCCCTATAGAACGTATTATAGAAATCCATTTTATTTCATAATTTTAGTGAATTTATTCAATTGAGAGAAATTTTATCCAAATAAATTATGTAAATTTTTATACCGATTTAGTAGCTCATTAATGAATCGTAGTGTTGATGGAAATGTATTTTTAATAATCATGGGTGATATAGGGAATTTATTTTCTCTGAGAATGTATTCCAATGAAATTACCATTATAACAAGGTTATGAGATTCTAAATTATGGTAAATTTATCTACAAGTAAACTATCACCCTTGATATTTGGTATTATGTAGGGCAAATTTCGTATTAGATGGCCCATCCACTAAACCTCACATGAGTCCAAAATGTGTTTTATATATCATTCATGAGAAACTAAACACCGGTTCCTTCACATGAATATAAATAAGAGGTTGTACTATAGTATCAGGATCAATCATATGAATAAAAATTAGTATAGATATTTTATCATAGAGATAGTGGTCTATGAAACTTGACTAATCATTAATTTAAATTTATATAGATTTATCAAGAATTTCATGAAGCTATGTGGGAATAAAAGGATGTGATGAAATAAATATGACCTCATTTGTATATTTGTGGTTTAATTTTTATGGAAAAAATATTTTAGATTGTAGAATGTAACACCTTGTGAATCTATGATATTTTTATCTAGAAATAAACTTAATTTCATTAGTATCATTTGATACATTCAAAAATGAGTCTGAATGAATCAGAATATAGTGTAAAATAATAAACTATCTATTATTTTAGTTGATTGAACTGTAATAAAAAAATGTTGAAAATTATGTATTAAGGTTTAGATAATGATAATATATTGATAATTAAGAACTAAATTTTTAGTAATTCTATATAAACATAAGAAATACATCTTTCCCAAAAAATTGTATTAATTTATTTTTGTTCGAAAATAAAATAATTGTTTTAAAACTATTGTAATAAATTATTATTAAAATATTTTCTAAAATTTATATATCATCATGTCCAAATTATATTACACTCAAATTATGCTAATTTTTGTAAAATATTTATTTTTTTAGTAATATTGAAAATAATAATTATTATAGAAAAATACATTTTAGTTTAGTGATTTTAAACAGATCCATTTCCAAAAATAGTTAATTTTTTCAATTATATTATTGTTTACCTAATTTAGGTAATTGAAATTAATTCTACATTGAATATTGGTATAAAATTATTATACACTTGAGAGCACATTTTTTCATTAAAATTATTTTTCATTGTATTTTATAAGTTTAATTTTATATTAAATTCTCTATAAAATGAGTATTGAGTTTTATAAAATGGACTATATTGTATTAATCATATTATTTAAAATAATATGATGATATTAACTTAATAGTTTTTTATAATTTAATGTAAAAATAATAAAAACCTCTATCCCTGATTAAACTGATAACAAATTTACCAGAGAAGGTTAAATAAAGATATATGTGAATTTTTGAAAATTAAACAACTGTAAATAATATTGTATATCCATATCCCAACCCCAAAAAATCCCTCAAAAAATATATTTCTATTTATATTCATTTTTCCTATGTATAAAACTCTTATATTTTAATATAATAAGAAATTCTGTGGGCCTCCTCTCCCCACATATAAAGGAAACTCATACCTTTTATTCTTCACACATTATTGATAAATATAGATTATCCAAATACTGAATAATTATATTCTAAATTTTATTTTATATTAATTACATTTACTAGTATTATCAATATACCATCCAATTGTCTTTAAGAAATAATATATAGGAAGCCTACTAAGGAGGATGTAATTGTATTACTCGAACTCCTTCAATTTATATTTTGCAATACCTCCAATAAATATATGTTCTTCAACCTAAATTAATATCATAATTTTTCTAAATATACTTAATTTTTATTATAATCCTGAAACTAACATTATAATTACTCATTTCTATCAAATGAGATTTTAAAATATCACCTCTGTATATGTGTGGAGTACATCATCAACATAGCGATACAATTCAGTTTCCATCACTATATTTCCGAGAATGTTATTATGATGGGTATAATGTATATATATTATATTAAAAACATAATAATCCTAATTGAATTATATATTTATTTCTTCCTTTTAACCTTCGAATATTTTGGACGATGATAAAGCTGCTCATGTGTACTTGTGGACTTACAGCTAAATGAAGAAATGTAATTAATTTTTTAATATCCTTATTTAATCGATGGTAATAAGGAAATATTTAAAGAATATAAAAGATGTTTTAATTACTCTATAAATTCTAATATTAATTTAGAATCATTTCATTCAAACCATTGAAAAGTGAAAATGATTTTCATGTGTATGTATGATCAATCATCTCCCGGAATGATGTAATTTATTTTTATATATGTAATTTTTTATGAATTTACATATATATTAAATGAATATAAATTATATTTAAATAATTTTCAACATTGATGAGATGATGTAACAATTATGGAATTATCAGTACTAGAACTACCAAACCAAAATTCTTAGGGAAAACGAAATAGTTAACAATTCAAAACAACAATTTTAATAAGGAATACTTATTCAATGCGTGTTGAAATTTTATAAGATGATGATACATGAAATTTAAGTATATAAATTATGAATTAAAATAATTATAAAAAATAAATACTCACTTTATTGTAGTTTATAGAGCTTTAAATGAATGTAAAATATAAGGTATGGATTTAAGATCCCTAATTATCATCATTGAGAAATTTGTTCTGTTATGAATCTATATTACACAGGGAGGTACATAAATAGACACAATGATGTTTTTTATGTTGAATATTTTTATATTCATGTTTTTTAATTTTTCATTCTATGTGATTCATTCATTGGGATTAGGGTATAAAAGTCAATAAAATGATAAGAGATTTATTTTGCAAACTCATTGTTGGTCAGGATTTTTTATGATTTTATTTAAATGGATGATATTTTTCATTGTATCCTTAAACAATTCCATGAATTTTATTCTCCCTTTAAATTTCATGGAATTTTCATGTAATAATATCATTTTACACAATTTTAAATTTTTAAGGATTGATAAATTTAATTTAAGAAAAAAATATTGTATTTCCTCTTTAGTCAATAATCATTAAATTTATATCGATGTTTTTTTAAAAATATATTATTTTTTTAATATCCTAATATGATTGTTTAAATAAATTTTTAATAATTATTCAATTATTAATGAATTTATAAATATAATTCATATTATCATTTTCTTAATGAGGTAGTTTTAAATTTTTTCCAAAAAATGTGATTGAAATCGTTGTTTCAACGTACACAACATCATAAAAACATCCACCATCATGACTACCCAATGATTTAATAATATATTTACTTGTTTTAATGATTCTTATAAATTAAAAAAATTCTTTAATATTTGAGGATTTTTTTAGATTTTATTAATTTAAATCATTCTGAAAATGTTTTTTTTCAGAATGAAATGATCCATGGGATATTTTAAGCATCATCTTATCTTAGATGATCCCTTTGGATGTCACTTATGATTTTTATAGAAAATGATCCAATGATCACATCATTTTTATTTCAATATATGGTTTATTATTGGGATGACAATATGTTTATGAATCCAATTTATTTTCAAAGGGTTATAGAATGATGAAATGTTGATTGGTTAGTGAAACTCACTTCCTTTTCATTGGTAATAATATATGATGAATTATTTCAGATCTTATGTGAGATATATTTAGTATTTTCATTATGTGATTTGTGATCCTGAAATTACATAACCCTCCACTGTAATAATTAATGATCTATATATCATGAGATATTATTGACTAAAATGTGGAGTGAACTATAGTCAATAATAAAATTTTCCACTACTATAATATTTTAAGTGAACTGAGAATAAGGGTAAGATTAAATGCAGATTGATCTTTGTCCAATATGAGAGTATATTGATTTTTCCTTTGATAAATATATGTTTTTTAAAAAATATGTATGCCAAAAACATAGGTATTATGATAATTTATTTACCTCTGGGATCATGTGCTTTGGCTCCTTTATTATTCATGTCTTATGAACATCACTACATTATGACATGATATATGATTATTATCTACATTTTTTTAGGGGTGGTTTTCCAATGTTTTGGTTCTGTTGCAATATCCTTATTCTAATATTATTCTTTATATATCAATGATATATCCCCATTTTATCCATATTGAGAATATGTGTATAAATGTTTTAATGATTATTTTCCCTATGTAATGAAGAACTGTTTTCTGTATCATATGTCTAAGAATAAGGATTCTTATTATAAGATTCATGGGAGATGACATACATATTATATGAGAATGTTATATGTATATCCATGATTCCAAATTAACTAGAATTATACAATTCAGGAATGAATAATGTTGTAATGTATTGAAAAATCATCTAATAATATGTTATATTTATGTATGAAAGGTATGAGTGCCTATTCTATTTATAATTCAATAAATTAATGAGATATAGAAAATTGATAAAACAAGTCGTATAATCCACAACTTATACTCCACCCTAAATCACATTCATGAAATCACTTCCACTACCACCCACTAGATACATGGGAAAGGACATATTAAAGGAACTAATATGAAAATCCATACCATGCACCGCTATATATTGGTTCCATAGACTAATAAATCCCAGTGAAACTTGTTTTTTCCTGGATTCAGATAGTTTGAATGGTTTAATCTATGCTTTGGGTGTGCCTCTATCTAGTCAGATATCATTTTCATGGACAAAATATAATACTAAATTGTCTATGGTCTAATATAACAAGTGAAAATAGGTGGATATTATAAATAAAATTATATAATATTGTCTGAAAAGATGGAATGTCTCTCAATGCATCATTTTCCATTGACAGTTGGATGTGATGTATACTCTCTTATAGAATATGATTAATAATAGGTACATATATGCTTGGAAGAAATATATATATTATTAGTGTTTAATGCATACCCCACCATCCTAGCACTCAACTGGAGACTATTAGGGTGGAATTTACCTAAAATATCCAAATGATGACGCACAACACATATATAATAGTTGATTATATCAAAGAGTAAGGTAAATATTAATTGGAAACTTGTTATACTAATCTTCAAACACACACTATGATAAAATGTTTCCTAACACTCTATGTTAGGTATAACCCAACCGACCCCCTCTTGGGTAAGACATAACACACATATTGAAATCTATAAAAGGAAATCATTCGACAGAAATCGTTTTTAAAAAGCACAGTTCATCCATTTGGATATCCATAAAAAAATATACTATAAGTCATTATATATGATTCCATTACTATTTAAAAAACCAAATTTTTAATTATTACCAATTAAAAAATAATATAGAAATATAAGAATTTAATTTTAATTTATTTTTATTTTCATTAAATAATGTGTTAATTCACAACACTGTTGCACTTATTCCAAGAATTAATCATAATATCATAATTCATATTGATATATTTTTTGAAATAAAATAATTATAATTCTCAAAATCAAAGAAAAATCCCATATCCCTTGTAATGTGTGAATTCCCTATAAATGGTCAGGCTTATCATAAGTATATATTTCATATCATGTTCTTACCACATCAAACATACAACCACCAAACACAACTAATTATAAAAATGACAACTAGGCTCTAATACCAACATGATACATCCCTTGAACAATATAGTCAATCTATATTTTAGTGGGGTGGTGCCACAAACCTCATTCATGCCTCCATATACTCGGAAACATCCCAAATAGTAGCAAGGTTTGATATATAGCTTGTTGATAAAATATACCATACATATTATTTCACTATTATTAACATTAGAGGTGAAATTAAACATAAATCATGATAAATTCTTTTTGTAGAAAACACTATGATATATACATATTTTATAAATAAGTATACCCAACTATAAAAAATTATTTATACCATATAATAAAATATTATTATATTAATATATTTATCAATCATTAGATAATAATATACCAAATATATAAATATATAAAGTAATGGAGACTATAAAAAATTATATCTAGGTTAATTCTTGTTACAGTCTCATTCTCTAACCAACAATACTGCTCACATATTGATATTGAGGACCATCGACTTACCTTTTTCATTTATGATTTAATATTCATGTGCTATGAGAGAATAATTCAAGGTTTTATTATAATATATATAGATACTATAAATGATTTCACCAAATAATAAAATATATATCAGTGAATTAATAGTATTAAATTATAAGATGTCAAATAAAAAAAATATAATTTTTGTGCTATGGAAAACCAAATTTCCATTCCCAAAACAAACTCTAACTACTCCATCCAGTTCTATAATGGGTTGAGGAATCCTTAGTAGGAACACAACTCAAGGTTTAATCATCTATCTTCCATCATCAAATTAGTCAATGATAATGAGTTGACATCATACTCACATCCCCTCGGTGAACAATACAGTAATAGTATATATCATCCATGTGAATGATATAATACAATGCATAACACAATGTAAATGATAAATCACCAATACATACCCAAAATTTTATTAATACATCATCAATACATATCCCCTGTGTGAATGATGCATTACTGTTAAACATCCTATATGATAATGATACATCACTAGTTCATATCACTTTATGGGTAAAAGAGGAATTATTAGAACACCCAATAATTGTGAATGAATTATTGTGGGTATAATGTAAAGGGTTGTAATTATATATCCCTAATTATTCATCTAATAGAATTATGTAACACATTCTATGTAATGTACTATGGAGGGGTTATTTCTACAAAAATAATCGTTACTTAATATTTTAGCCATTAGGAAATCATTTATGTCACCTTAGATGTTTCTTAATGTCACATATGATATAAAGACACCATTTGTGGGTTATGAGTATCATTTTCATAGGATTTGCAATAAGGAACAAGATCATTGGTTCCATGATTCTGACAAACACCTTTTAAAAGACCACATACTACACTAACTGACCTCACTTGCACCTTGGGTACAAAAAAATTAAGATCATTGCTTTGGTATGACAAAGATCCACACTAACCGCATATCACATGATGTTTGAAAATCATATAAACTGATGGGTATTTTTAGATAAAACTTATCGTATCACACTAACACCTTGATCACTAAAAACCAATGCACAAACCAACAAATGACAAATTAATATTCTGAAACCTAATATAAACTATTAAATCCATGTTATTATATGAATAATAGTGAATCATTAAGTGAAAAAGTGATTATAAAGAAGTAGACTTCTATCTGTACCTAGGGATATCACATGGATAAACACAATAATGATATGAGAATAACAAGAAGAGGTTTTACAGATGAAGAAGAAGTGAATATGGATAGTTTAGATTGAATTATGTATGGAGTGTAATAAATCTATGGGAGGTATTTATTGTAAAGGATTATAATATTTTAGATAAAATAAATCTAACTTTAAATAAAACATAAATTCAATCACATGGTACCCTACCTATTAAAAACGGATACCTAACAATATGAAATTGAATTTATATTGATCCTTTATGCCCCCATTTATTCAGGAAAAATCATGTACACACTCCATTAGTAATAGGTAACTGATTCCATTTGTCATCAAAGACATACCACCGACATTAGTGTAAACTACCATAAATTTAATCCACCAAACCCTCAAACATTTATATAATCATAAGACATTAAATTTAACCCAATTTGAGGGAAAAATAATATATAACTTGCAGTTTTTTTAAATGTAAAACTCACACATGGAACCTTATACCTAACTGAAATTTTAGTTATATATATAGATATAAATTATATAATGATATTGATATTGATGATAAATATATAAATAATAACAATTTATTTTATAAACTAATAAAAACTTGTTGGTTAGGAGTGATTAAAACCGAAGGGGAAACTCACACATAAAATAGATTATAATTGGTTCAAGTCACATAATCCTCAATGGTTAACCCATAATTCAAAAGGATCAAAATTATTAGTATTTTATAAAATAGAAAATAAACCACATAAATTCTGATTTAATATCTTTAGTTAGGCCTCATCAGTTAGAAAAATGTTTCATATATCTATGCAGTTCATTAATTTTTATTTTCCCTAAAAATGAGACTATTTAAATCTATATATCACTACCCTTTCTAAAAGTGATTTTACATTTGTTTTGAAACCACAAACCCAGTTCAATAAGAATCATCCATAACAACTATCCAACAATAATGGTTAAAGATAATGACCACCATAACACTATTAAATTTGGTTTATATAATTTTACAATGAAAAATCCCATGTCCCTTAAAAATAACAAATTCCATACACATCACATTAATATAACATGATTTTCCACTAACCAAGACAACATGAAAACATACCACCAAAATAAAATCCATTTAGGTGATATTTGGGTAGAGGATGTTTTTGGATCCTGATCCCTCAATATATTAGATGAATCATAGGTGAACATAGTAATGGATTGTGATAATATATATATATATATATATATATATTAATTTTTCAAATCAAGGTTATTCAAGTGGGGAATGATGGAATCATAGTAATTAAAATTACATTATAATTTTAGTGTGATAAAAAGTATTTTTAATTATTGTTATTATGACATATTGAATGAATAATATCTTGATATAATTATGTATGTTGTTTATAATTTCAATATGACTATTAAATATCTAATTTCAAATTGGGATGACTATTAAAAAATTATTATTTCTACTAGAATAAAATTAATAAAATTTGTTGAATTATAGACTATTTACTTTTCAATAAATGGATTTCAAAATTTCCTAATGTGTATTGAGTGGATTTGTTGATGTAGTATGAGATGTTATAGACTAAAAATCATGACCCAATGTTGGGTTATAATACAAAAATTATTCAGAATAATCGATTAAAATTTGGAATCATCCAGTAACATGACCCATTTATTTGTGAAATGTATTCTTCCAAGAAGAGGACCTCAAGTATTTATTTATTGAAAAAGACATATTCCCCTTTTTGAGGATATTTTATACTGAATAAAAAAATAGATTTTCAATAAAAAACATATATTATACAATAACAAGTTGATCTAGAAAATATCTTCAATATCAAACCCTATGATTTATGATATTTTAAAAACATATCATGTTGTGTTTTTTTATTGTATATAGTAATCGATAAACATAACTCTATAATTGTACCCATCACACAATAATTTTTTAGTTAACTGAATAATATTGAATTTTTAGTATATTTCATATATTGAAACATTTACAAGCATAATTAGTAAAATATTAAGGAATAAATTTGGATGGAATTTTTTTATGATATCAAAACAAATAAAACTGAAAAATGGGAAAATTAACATAAAAATTAGAGAGAAATTTTATAAATAAAAAATTTCATAGAAATAATGAAAAATTATAAAGGATATATATTATTTGATTGGATATATGATGTTTCTATGGAGGATATAAAAGGAATGATAAATTCAATAATCATATAATTATTTTCTATTGGCACATTCATTATTACAATACAATGTATCATATATTTTTATATCCCTATCTTGTATTTTTGAGAGGTAAAATAATTTACTGACCCATAGTATTCATATTGATTAAATCCATAAATATTTTACTCACAATAAAGTATTCATGATTTTTATGGTGCATCTACACATTGTTTATAAAATTATCCCTAAGGTACACATTTTGTGTGAACTATGAAAAAACATAAATCATTGTAATAATTATTTATATCTAGGTAACAATTTTTAGTTATGTTGAATTAGAAGGATTATGTTGTTATTCGTATGATGATGATAAAATTTTATTAAAACTGAAATATTTGACACCCTAATTAATTTTCACAAATGGTGTATTGGTAATTGTGGTTGAATAACATTTATTATATCTAAATAGATATTTTTCGATGAATTCATCCTTGGTTGATAACTTTCGTTGAAAACATTATCTATGGAAACATAGTAATATATCTTTATGGACATAATTATTAAATATAATTGAATGACTTGTGATGTTATAATTAATCTCTTTTTGTTAATGTTTTTTACACTAAAATTCATGAAATTTAAGTATATGATTCCATGAAGAAGTTGTTGAAATAATTAAGAGAAAATTTTGTGAATGTATTTGGTAATAAAAAAATAAAATATTATCAGATACGTAGAATCAAATCTATATAATGGTGATGAGATAAATAACTATATAGGATATGTTGAACATGTTTTTTATCATTTTTAATTGTAAAAACATGTTGAATGACACAATGAAAAATATGTTTCATATTAATTATGATTTAATAAATATGTATATGATTATAAGAATTAATTGGTTCCATATCTAAGTTATTAAGGTTTAATTATCGATTATGGTCATAGTGATCAAATAAAATATGTTTAGATTATGATATTGAAAATAAATTGATTACAACTATTTTATAATTTATTTCTCTTAATTTTTTAATAATGAAACATGGATTTCACTCATATTCCAATATTTCATGTGGCAGTGTATCTTATGAGATATATGTGGAACTCTATTGATACAAAAACATTTTATTTAAGGATATGAAATTCATTGAATTGGAAAAATATTTTATCAATACTAAAAAATATAGATTAATATTTTAGAGTTGAATTCCTCTTAATGTTTTAAAAATGGCATATTGATGTAAGGTAATATTTTAGGAAAAACTATAATTAGTTTTTTTAATAGCGGAATGGTTGGTGATTTTATAGTGGATTTATATGGAGGTTTATAAAAAAGAGTGGTGATTCTAAATACTAAAAAGATAAAAAATTATTTCTCCCAATAAATGGAATTATAAGTATTTAAATTAGATAAAAAATATGTTTTGATGAAAGGGTTTTTTGGGAAATTGATTATATAATAATTATATTTCCTTGAAGGTTATGAATGAGCATTTAAGTGAGAATTTTAATTTATATGATTGTAATAGTTGAGAAATAACAACCCCAAAATGGTTTCAAAAAATCAATTATAAGTTGTGATGGCTCACAAATTTGATATCAAGTGATGTTTTTCATAATTTGACCTTCTAATGATGAAAAAAATATATTATTTTGGGAGAACTAACGAAATATTTTGAGGAAATAATGGATTAAATAACATAATTGATGAAGGTCGTTAAATATCAATCCATTATACAGTATATATTTTTGTAAATGTATGTTTTGTAAAATATAATATAGAAAACTAATGTGAATAATAAAAATAATTATTATGTTGAGGTGAAAGAATTAAATTTTAAATCACATTAGGTAAATGTAATTACCTAGAAATATTTTGTATAGAGGTCATGGAAATTGATATAGCGATATGGATTTTTGAAAAGTGATAATGTGATAAAATAACCAATGATTTAAAAACTATAATTTTATTTGAAGATAAACCATATCTAGCTTTGAATAACTAAAAAATGATAGTGTAAGAAAAGATTAAATGAAATATCTAAATCATCCATCAAGAGTAATTTAAAAACCTGAAACATATTGAGAGTTAGTAATCATGTGGGAAAATAGTGGAAAAATATTTCATTTATTGATGTGTAAATATTTTATTTACATAGGAATCATTGTGATCTTTTTTTATGTGAAAATGAATTAATTAAAATGGTAATCCCCAAGAATGAAATAAATACGAATTAAAATATATGCATTATTTGAACGTTGAAATTATTTTTATGTATATTGACATAAATATTTTATCATTGGGAATAATATATCTATTTATAGTTAAATTTTGAATGAATATATACCTATTAGAGTATCAATGAGATTGTAAATATGACCAATGAATTCAATTTTATTGCAGAGAAAATTATCTTTATTAAAATTATAATAAGATTGTATAACTATTTTTATTGAAAACAATGTGGATAAACAATTATATTGTAACTCAACCTGGTGTGTCGTAAATTTAAATGAAAAAAGAGCAGTTGAATATCACATAAAAAATTGTAATTAAGGTAATTTGGAAAATTGATATATGGATTTAGAATAAAGGTGTTTTTACACACGATGAAAAATATTAAGGAGTTGAAAATATGAATGTTCATGTAGAAGGAATGATTTTCAATGAAAATAATGGATCATTAATGATTAAAATGTAAATAAATTATGTATTATTTTGGAATAGATAAGGAAAATATTCGAGCACCAAATATATGGGGTTTGATATACTCACTTTATTATTAGTTAAAATTGTGACATAGAAAATGATTAATATTTAATAAAAATAAATTCTTAAAAACTATAAAGGATATGTGTTCATTAATTCAGTGATAATGGAAAAATTGAAAACAATCATATTTAAATTGAATATATAAAACATGTTTCCTCATGGTTAATTTGAAAATCGGTTGTAAAATATACAAATATAAAAATTATTCACTAATTTGAATAAAATAATTTAATGATAAGTATTGTTATATTTAATTATCATAAAATATGAAATCTATAATATATTTTAATGTGGTATTGGTAATAATATAGAGTGAATGTCTTAGGATTCAAATAAGAAATATTCTCAACACATCTTTAATTTAGATCACAATAATGTTTGTAGTAATATGAAACTAACATAACAATGATAAATAAATATTTTATCTAATTTATAGGTGATTAAAATAAGATTTCTTTTATAATGTTCATGAATTATATGAAGGGAGTGATGGGATATATCCAAAGGTACCAAAGATGAAACAAGAATTATATTGGAAAAACAATGAAAATTCAAATATCCAAAAATGTATTGATGTTTAATTCAATTAAATTTTATAATTTTCATTAAAAAATTCGAATCAAACATGTATATTAATAATTAATAAGATCATATAAAAAATATTTTTGATAAGAAAAATTAAATTTAGAATAAAATTGAAAAAAGGTGTAAATAATTTTATAGTTTTTTATGAAAGTGTATTATTACAAATAAAAATGGAATCAAGTTAAATATGTAGATAAAATGGATAAAAAAATTATTTTTTACTAAATCATTATTAAATCATTTAATTGGTTTATAATGTGGTTAAAAAATTAAATTAAATAAAATATTTAAAATTTATTAATTATTGTAATGAAATACAAATATAAATCATTATTTGGAAGAAAATTTTGATGAAAATGAATATAATGATTAAAATTAAATAGTTAATTCAAATAGAACAAGAAATTAATATATATAAGATTAATCGAATCAATTAATGTTCCCTATGGATATTTAATTATTATATCAACCTAGGAAAATTAATTTTCAAACAAAAACTTATTTCATCATTGGTGAGAAGGTTGGTCTGGGAAAAAATATAAATGATATGTGGTGATCGCATTTATTTTTTATCATATGAGGAGATGATATCATTTATAGAATTAATGAAAGATAAATCATGGTCCAAATCTAGGAATGAGGACTTATAACATATAGGGGAAAATAAAATATTGCAAAATATAAATAGAATTGATAGATATAATTTCATTCAATGAAAAAGGGTGTTAAAAATAAATATTTTGACTCTAGGAAATGGAAAAAGAATTATTCAATATTGGAATGAAAATTTTATTCTCAATTTAATAGAATAAAGATAAATAATAACTGTACATTGGTGACTAAACCCGAGATAGCATGAATATTTTTAGAAATTATGATAAATATATACTTCAAGATAAATTAAATATATTTGACAATATAATAAAAAAATGGGATACTAATTGTGTAAATATATATTGATCATATAATGAACCATCTCGAGTAAACATGACAAGTCACCTAAAATATCCCACTATAATATATCCTGAGATGAAAGAATAAAATATTCTTGTATAATTAGATAATAATAGAGTACAATGTTGATGAATTGTGTAAAAAACCATATCCATTTAAAAAAATTGTAAAAACAAATCTTTCAAAAATGATTGATAAAAAATAAAATATTAAAATTTATCCAAATGACCTTCTATCACCTCCAAAATATCCATTTAGGATAGTGATGACATACAGGTGAAACTAAAAAAGAAAATATTTCTCATACCTTTACCTGAGTCCTACAGAATAAAATCTTCTAGCCCATAAAGGAAAAAGGTGGGTGTGTGGAAAGAGCACTATATGATTTATCCTAAAAATATATTTGAGTTATAATATAAATAATGCATTACTTTTTTATAAAAAAACAAATACACTTAAAATTATTTTTCATAAAATAATAAAATTGGTAAATCAACAAAAAAAATATATTGAACACATCTATGACTATGAATAGTTTGAAAAACATATTATAGAATATGGAAAACCAATCAGAAAAATGACATTTGTAACGCCCCGACCCCAGTTACCCAGAGTCGGTGCATTATTACATAACATTGGCATGATCACAAGAAAGATCAAATATCGAAAGACCGATTGGTTTCGTAGCCTTGGATACACTAGATATATTCATAAGTTTTACATTACATCATAAAACGAAAAACTACTACAACAACATATTTTCTCCATAATCCACACTCATATACCCACATAATATCCCTACAGGTCATTCATAACTTACTTCTTCACTTCCTGGGAAAAATAAAACATAGAAAAGGGGTGAGCTCAAATGCCCAGTAAGGATAACAATATAGCTGAAACTTTCATAAATAAGAATAAACATTTAAGGCAATGTATAACTAAAAAAAGCCTTTTAAAATTTAACTTCAACATAGTATGGAATAAATAAAATGAAATAATGCCATTTACTTATTCACATGGATATTCTACTAATCGAATAATCACATGCAATATCAATAACCACTTTCATAATGATGGAATGCATAATGGCAGACTATCATAACCACATAGCCAAGGCCTCGTGCCAAGACTACAAATAAGATTTTGCCAAGGCCTTGTGCCAAGACACTAGTTTGTCTCATGAGACCTACCGATGCATCGAGGAGCTATAGCGGGCTCCACCCGTCACATATTAAGTCCAATGCATTCCCATATGAAAAGGTTTAAACATAACATAAACATTCGTATTAAAACTAGCATATGAAATGTCAATACTTTCACCATAAAACATGAATGGTATATAAAAAAATAGCACATCCACAGTCAAACCTATCATAAAACCTTCAATACAATATAAAAGTTTTGTATCATAATATATCATCCTCAAATAAGTGTAAAATACATTAAAGGATGTTGACATAGATGAAATCAACATCTTTTTAAAGAAATACCTCTTTCTATTTTGAAATCATTTAAGAGACATATATTTATAAAATAAAACATTTTCGTTGAAAATATTCTTATAATCTTTTAAGGGAAGCTTTTATGATTTTATAACGGCGGAAAATAACTGCACCCACCGTATAAGTTAAAAAAACATTCTTATCTTAATTCTGTCGAAAAGGTAAAAAAGCACCTTGTTTGGAAAACGACGGAACGATTCCCTTATAAACCTCTTATAAAAAGTCAAACAGGGGTATAAATGACTTTAACCCATATTCTTTTAAATATTAAAAATGTTTTGAAATACATTTTGAAGAAACATGGATGTGGATGATAACGAGATCCCAGTAGATTATTACGTATAAACAATCTCGGATAATGAAGAGATTGTGAAATAACCCTTACCTTGTACTTTTCCTTGGTTGGGGTAGGTTAACCTCCTGTATAATGGTGAAATAATTGTTATTAAATTATAAAAGAATCATATACACAAATATGATATCATATATGATCTTTTAATATTGATTTGATAATAATATCTTAGTATTATCGTTGTTTCGGGTGTTAACTTACTTGTTTTATTTTATATGTTTTGTTACGTAATCCATGTTTGTAATGGATAGGTTGTATATTATTTATATCCAAAATGATATCAAGTCCTTAAAAATCATTTTTAAATCATCAAATGATAATTATACTTGAATGGATACGATGTAGAATGAATCTCATCGCGTTCGTGGAGACGGTAGTCCGTACGTACGCACGAGCGACAATATAATTCTTTTGATATAAAAACAATATATAAATGGATGTTATATCATATATACAGAATAATTAAAATGTTATATTTATTATTTACATGAGTTGAACATCATTATTATACCCATCCAAATAATATTATATTGAATAACAATTACACCACGACGTGGAGACGGTAAGCCGTACGTACGCACGTATGGTGACATGTTATTAAAAGGGTGGATAGAATACTGAATATGTTTGTACCATATTTATAATAACATCACAGTATATTGAGATACTGGAGTTATTATTTTAGAATGGTAAGAACAATGAAAGAAGAAGTGGAAGAAGAAAGGAACATGAACACAATTTTGGCAATGAAAGTTATTCAATAATTCAATATAACAATATTACTTCAGTATAATGTCATATAACATATTGTCTTTGAAAAAAAACTATAATTTTACTATTAACCTAAAAATTCATGTTTTTCCAAAAAATAAAAAAGTATATAGTTTTTATACTTATGATATATTGATTCTAAAAAATAAATTAATTTTATCTATGTAATTTTATTATATAGGTAATTTTATTTTCAATAAATAATGTAAATTATAAGGGGCTTCACACATAATAATTTAAAACAGAAATTATTAAAAATATACAGTTATTCTTTGATTGAGTTTCTAAATTTGATTGTTTATGTTTTCAAATTAGTATATTTTTATATAATAATTTTATATATTTTGAATACTGTTAGCAACTCATTTCACTAGTCTAATGGTCAATTTAATATTTAAATGGATATGTAACTATTCAAATAGACATGTTGCAATTACTAAGACATATTACATTCAAAATTATTCTAAATAACTCTTATTTACATCAGTCCTCATTCGCATTTTTTTCACCAAAAATTCTGAAACAATTTAAAAAATTTAAATAAAATTAATTTTATTTAATATTATATTGACAATTTTATTATGAGTATTATATATCTAGGAGACTAGGACTCAAAACAATTCGATATTAAAGTTAATTTTTTTATATTCCTGTTATAAAATTGTAAAATTGTAATTTTTATTTTGTTTATTTGTTCTCAATATGTTATTTTCAATACATTAAAATAAATTAGTAATGGTTTTTATTATATGGTTCATGTGTTTAATGTTATAGCTTATACATAAATATGAAATAATATATATATTAAAAATAAGTATTAAAAATAATAATGTTTGGGTGATTACATCCCCAAAAAATGAATTTTACCTTTGATATTTCAAATCACATACTTGATTATAAGCACAAGAGGGAATTTATATTTCATTATATCCTCTCATTATCACACTGCATCTTCAATCATAAGGATACACATTATTAATTTTACAAGGTGATTTTCATATTCCATAAAATCTAATTTTATTGAATAATATCATACTTGTACTCTCCTTAAATGATATGCCATGCTTAAATTTTATGACCTATAGACAAATTATGAGTGATTGATCAAGGATATACTTAATCAAGATAAATATGTAGAAAAAATTATTAACATCTTTCAACTTTGTGCAATCATTGTTCAATATAAAAATTATCCAATTAGATGAAGGATCTCAAAGTAGAAATTTACAAATGACCAAACATTCCCTTCCTTCTGGACCATATTACTCTCTTTTAAAGAGACATATGAAGTATTAAATAACCTTTAATAGTCAATTGGAATCCAATTATATATATATATATATAATTATTTTCTTTTTCTTTGTTATATTACGTAATACAATTAACATTATCTGTCATTTTATTTAAACTGTAGTAAAAAAACATTTTTTCATAAGGTTTTTAGCTTTTTAAGTTCTGTTCTAAATCGACGTATTTGAGACCGACCATAAAAATATGTTTTTAACATTGGTTATCAAATATATGATGTTAATTTTTTAATTTATCATGTCCTTTTTAAAAAAACAAACGTTAATGGAAATCAATTTTTCAAAAAAAAATATTCTAATTTTTTTTCACATTAGTTATTTAAGAACTATCATGAAAAAATACACATCTATCATGGGTGTTTAAAAACCCACCATGAAAATCATTATCATCTTAATGAAAATATACCATTATTAAATTTTACATGTTTTAGAGCTAAAATAGAGTTGCAGATCAAATGTTTTGACCATCATAAGTTTCATATATAATTTCCAAGGAAATATCGAATGAGACATCCAATTCTTGGTCTGGGAAGGAATTTTAAAATTCAAAGTAGGATTATTAGTCTTACCGTGAAGTGAAGAATTAATCATAATTATAACAAAATATGAATCATTAAATGGTATATTAATTATTAAGATTACTCAAAAAAATAATGAATCATGATAATATAATTGCATATACCATGAAAAGATCACGTAATGAAAAAATAGTGGATTCACATTGAAAGTAAAATGATTCGAGTTCATAGAATTCTGATGGTTGAAATAAATGATCGTTAAATTATTATATGCCCATAGTTAAACCATATATTTTATATTGCATAAAACCCCGATATTAAAAAATTTAGGTGGAAATTAAAAATTTCGATATCGCATTATAAAAACATAAAAATTCCACACTGGATAAATATTAAAATTATCATTCATATATTTTCTATGATAACCATCCTAAAAATATATTAAAATTTTTTCTATTATTTCACAATAGTTATATAATAACCAACATCCAAAATCAATTTTCATGAATTATTCTTGTCATTTCTATATAACCGACGTGAATAATCAAATTTTTATATAAGTTATTTTATAAATATTATAAAAAAGTATTTTTCATGAAAGTTTTAAAAAAACAACCTGAAAATTAATTACCAAAATGCTGGTTTTTTCTTAATATTTTATTTGACTAGTTGAGGATCTCAAATGGATATAGATATCAAAATATATGGCCATCGAAAGTTGGCCATATCTAAGACTTTGTTTAAAGATGATCAAATTATGATGGCCATAAATTATGATCGGTATCTCTATTTGAGCTCCGAGACCAATAATTTTGAATCTTGGGAAATAAACTATTTTTTTAATAAAATTATTAAACATGGTTTCAATTAATCTATGTGAAAAATTATTTCTAACATCAGTTATTTATAATTGATGTAAAAATGTTTGGAAAATTGATTTTTCCCTGTGTTTCTTATATATCTGACCTAAACAATCAGAAACCATTCATTTCAAGTTGGTTTTAAAAAACTGACGTGAAAATGTGACTTTGAATTGTTTTTTACTTGTGACACGTTTAGATCTGAAAAACAATTTTCCACAAAACCATCCTAAAATAATTCAGTTTTAAATCTCTCATCATATAAATCTTAAATACAGTTAATTTGAATAATTGATTGGAAACTAATATTCATTGATAAATCAACCTTGGGAATATCGTAGTCATAACCTCATTTATTGTTCATAAAAAATTTCTCTTAGTATATCTTCAAGTTTTGAGATGGACAATACAGATTTTACATCACTCATAGGGTGATTGGTTATGTTAAATTTCATATTTTTCTTCATGGTGTGATAAAAAATGTCTATAACATTGATTTTTTCATTAGATAACAATATTATGCAATGAAAGTGGTCCCCTAATGCCTAAGCACATCCTTAACTTATAACATGACATAATGATAGAGTGATAAATATTCTGAGATTTGGAATAAGTGAGTAGTATTTGAAATTTGACCCACTATAACCCCTATAGAATTATATACAATAAATGTCTCTAATAGACCCATAAAAATTTCAATAGAAGTGATCTACTATTTTTTTTGTTATTTTTAATAGTTTTATATACCCCATAGTCTTTTGTTTCTCATCCATAACATTATATCATACTATGAACATTCATATGTACTATATATAGTCCTTCATTATGATGTCCCACCAAAGGTTCTATCAATGATCATTGAATATCATTGTACTTACCAATTTTTTTTAAATATGAGCAATGATAATCATCTAGTAGTTCCCTCAATAAATGTATTTTTATGGAGTAAAAATTCCATTTAAAAACCAAATGTATTGATCACTTTATGAAATATTCGTCCCTTTATTTCTATCACATACTTTTGAAGATAAATATAATATATTTTGGACACATTGATTTGGGAAATTATTTTGGAAATTTTTTATTTCTATCATGAATTAAGGATTTAGAAATATATCTATTTTTTATTTATGATGCAATGGTCATTATTAATCCTCATCAAGGACATAGTATTAGGTTCTTTTCTATTATGACCATCAACTGCATTTTTTTTCATGAATGGATAAAAATTTATTGATAAATCATAGACATTGATTATGTTAACAATTATTTATTAGAATATTTCTATATCCTTGTATCTGAATATATATTTAAAAATCATAATATCGGTATATATTTCATAATTATCTCTCTAGATGTATAGCCTATAAATATATAATGAAAATGTTACATCTGATAAATCTCAATATTTTAGTAGGTATATTTTGACATGGAGAATTAATTATCTTAAGGAATATTATATTCATTTATAATTTTACAAGGGTATGAAACGTAATCTCATCTTTAATGAATTATTGTATATCATAAATACTTCTATAATTATGTGTTGTGTGAGTACCAGTATAATGACTATCTTCTACTTCAAAACCTTAAATCCCAATTCAAATTCGTCGATTTAGTCAAAATTTATCCAATCATTTGATTACATATTTTTTTGTATTTATAATCATGATAAATTTCTCATAATGTGTATATATCACCTAGATAAACTAATAAAACAATAGATCTCTTTTACAGTTATTGGTTTGACCCATTAATTAATTTTCCTTTAATTTAATGGACCTTGTGAAATTCAGTTTGTAGAGATCACATACCAAATGAATGTGATGTTCAATATCCAAAAATTCTGACATGTTGAACAAAGAATATAACATATATATACTTAATGTTTTTAACAAAATCCTTTTATGTTCCTCAAATTATGAAATTCAATTAGATTACATGATTATAAAATTAATAATGACTATAATAATCTTATCAGGGTAGACTATATATATTATTTTAATTTAATTCACAAGGATTTATATTGATATTTTATATTTAACAGGGGTCACTATGAAATCATATTGTCCGTTTTTTTGAATGTTTTTTTTCAAATTCCCCCTTCCCAAAAGTAGATGATATCCAGTATGAATATCCAATATTCAGATGTTTGTAGATCCTTGAATTTGATCTAACATGCCATCAACCCCATGTTTTGGATACTTTATCTTTTCAATAAACCAGTTGATCATTCATTAATCAAAGAAAATATAAACATTCCATTATTGATATTTAAAAAAATTAACTAATGAACATTATGGTGATGGAATTAGACATATAAATATTTTATTTAAATTACTTTATAATTTATTCATTATATCCACTAATTTTATATTTTATATGATATAGGGGATCTTAGGTATTGGTTTGACATAATGATTTTTTTTAGGATTCAGCCACACAATCGTGTGGGATTTTTAGAAACCCTTTTATGAATACATTTTTATATTCTATTATATTGGATATATCCTCAACGATAATTTTCTTCAGAAATTTGGGAGTGATTTTTATCTCTATTATGTATATAGTTTTATTTTCAAATGTAGATTCGCAACCCCCTTATATTTTATAGGATGATGGATTATATTTGGGTCTGACAATTGATTTCCTTATCTTATTAGTTCATAAGAGTTCAATATAATGATAGGTAATCCATACATATTATATCATAAAATTACCAAAGGGAAAAACTATGAGACTGTTTTTTTAATTCATCCAATTAACATTAATCAAGAATGTTCTCAAAACATTGGACGGAATGATTACACCACTTAGAGTTTTCACCGATATCACTACATCTTGTTCTCATGGGGGATACTATATATTTTCAGAAAACACTAAATATATGAAGGAATATATTTAAACTAAATAAAATAATACTTTTCATAAACCATATTTAATATTAATAGTAAATTTCACTACATAATTTGATTCCCCCTGATCTGAAAAATTTACTAAATTAAATGTATGCATAAGAAAACATAATAATCAAATGAAATATAACAAATTATTCATGTTAGTAAATAAATCCCAATTTATTAAATTATTAAATCACTATGTTTTGTGAAGGTTTTTATATTAAACTAATTCTAAAATTAATTATTTCATTCCTTAAAAACAAACTATAACATATTATAAAAATGTAGTTGGGGGTTTGGCTTATTGGTATGCACCTCTTAATCCTACATGAAAAATGGGGGTTCAAACCCCATTGGGCGCATGTACTATAGCTTTACTATAGCTATAATGTAGTAGCAGAAATACAGTAGTAAAGTTTATCACTATAGTAGTGATAGAAACTATAGAATTGGCATGTACTATGTGGTATTGTAGCCTGTAGGTACTGTAGAAGTACTATTCACAGATTGGGCCTTGGGCCAAAAATTCGGGCCTATGGGCCATGTATTGGTCTACATGCCCACTGGGCCATTGGGATATGTAATGGGTCTCCCTCAACCCAGTCAATAGAGGAGCTTTCATTGCATCAATAATAAAATGAGGCTTAGGCTTGATCCTTTTAAAAAACCTATAAAAATAACCGACATGTATAAAAGATGGTCCTTTAAATAAATATTTCAGCATAACCCTCATATTTTATTTTTTTATCCTTTTAATATTTGTTATTACATAGGGATAAAAATAAAATAAGGGCTGACATAAAAATCACATTAAGGTGGAGAATAATAAAGAGAAACATGATACACGAATCAACTTGAGTACATTGGAGACCATATTCATCATCATAATCATATCACAAACAGAAGGTCATTATCCTAAAAATCATATGAATAAATCAGGGAATTACGAATTTGCATAGAAATTAATAATTATAAACATAACTACTATTCTACATCTAATGAATTATAATATTATAGACAACTATATCTACAAGTCAATGCATAACACAGTAGAAAAATTCAATTCTATATTGTCTCTACAAAATGAATTCATGAGATATAATACATTACAAAATTTATTAATGAGATATATAGTTTTTTTCTAATCAATTACATCAAAATATACTCAAAATTATACATGTGTTTTTTAATGGAATGATTCATTTTACATAATCATTAAATTGACCAATTAGAAAAGAATTAGTTTATAATATCATTATAAAGAATAGGTTAATGAAAAAAAATTTGTCTACATAAATTAGAAATGAAAATGATATTTTTTAAATTATATTGTTCCATAAAATATCATAGATCATTGAGGGAATAATAAATTACATAAAAAATTAATGAAATGTTATCAAAATAATTTTGGGAAAAAAATTAATTAGAATAAACAATAAATTCATCCAAAAAATTAAAAACATGAATGTAACTATAATTAGAAAATGGAAATTAAAATGAAATACATCGATACGATTTTTAATATGAAATTAGGAAATTGTTAATGAAAGATATGAGAAACACCAATGATAAGATTCCATTTCAAGAGTCCACATAGCTTAGCTCCTATTTTGATAATTTGGTATATGCATTGGCCTATAACTAAGTAGAGGTTATCTGTTGAGATCTTCTTTGTGGTTATCCATGTTGGATTTAGTGAGACCTTGAGGGTTTCCGGGTCCCTATTGAGTGTCGTTATACTCACCCTTGAACGGGCTATGCCCGCACCTTGTTGTCTTGGTTGCAGATGAAAGACAGTGCTGACAGATGCTGAGTGTTCGAGGACTGGACGGTACCCGGAGGTGGACCACACGACGAGTCAGTATCCGGAGGTGGAATTTGCGACAAGACGACACACGGAGGAGGTTGAAGGGCGAGAGCATTGTGGAGGCTATATGTACCTATCCTTTAGGTAGGATCTGTGGTGGATGATCCACGAGTTGTTCCATCTATACCTACCCTTCAGGTAGGATCTGAGGAGGATGAACCAGGAGTCGCTTCCGATCTTCCAGCTGTTGTCTTTTTCTGTTGTACTTTGTTCAGTTGTAGTTTTACTTTCATTTGGGTTTGTATTCTGGCCCATTTACCATTCAGCAGTTCTCTTTGTACTTAGTGCTTTACTTCCGCTTGTACTCTGTGGTGTTTTGATTACTTTTATAAAGGAAATTCCTTCCCATTTATCGGGATTTACGCCTTTGGTGCTAGTCGCCAGCCCCTGGCCTATGGATGGAATTCTTGGGGTAGTCACGGCACGAGCCACGAGGATGGGTCGTGAAAAATTGGTATCAGAGGAGTCGGTTCTACCGCAGAACTTATAACTCTGATATTTTATTTCTGTGAAGCAATAGTGTTAAGGGTATCGAGTGTGGTATTCAGTTCAGGGAGTCCATTGTTGGTGCGGATGGACGACGTATCCATACACCGGGACCCTGACAACTGAATTCCGACTTTGTGCACGAAAAAACTGATTGCATGTATGTTTCCAGAAGTTTTATTTAAATATCAGCTCAAACCAGGTCACCTCACCAGGTATAATCGTTTGACCGTGTCACGTTGCTTCATTCAAGATGCCTTTTGTCGGACGACCATCTAGATCCCAAAGGGATGTGCGTACTGACATCCTGTCGAGCGAAGAGGCTTCGGTACAGGTCCCTCTTGCAGTTGAGGCACCAGTGGTACTACCATACGTTGGGCCACTGATGCCACCAGCCCCAGCAGTAGGCGATAAATGCCACTTGAGTGTGCTGCATGAGTTCCATCACCAGAGGCCACCCAGGTTTCGGGGAGAGACGGACCCGCAGGCGGCTGAGGATTGGCTGGAGGCTATGGTGAGAGTCCTCATGCTAGTGGGGACGCCTGCAGACTTCATGGTGATCTTTACTGCCAACCTTCTTCAGGCAGTAGTAGGCAGGTGGTGGAGCCACTTGTTCCAGTTTTTTGACGGGATGACCTTCGCAGGGGAAGACTTCGAGACCTTCATCAGGGTGGAGTTTGTGCCAGTAGCTCTACACCCCGAGTGTGTTCAGGAGCTGCTGCCTTTTCCGCGTGTTATTTGATCTATAGCCGAGTCATCTGTGGGCAGTAGATAGATGATGCAGAGGTCCAAGAGGACCAGACCAGCAGTTGGGCGATCTCAGGATTTAGGATCGGTGGTGCGGGGCACACGGGGTGGGGACAGATCTAGGTGTGCCAGAAACAGACATTGTTACTCATGCGATGGAAAGGGTCACCTGGCTCGTGACTGTCTGACTCCTCATACAGTTGATCCATAGGCTTTGGAGGAGCCACCATGGCAGAAGCAGCGGCAGGTGCTTGAGCAACATCCGAGCAGTGGACAAGGAAGTAGAGCTCCGAGAGTAGGTAGACAGGAGCAGAACTAGTGGATACGTCCCTTGTAGTTTTAGATCCATGTTGTTGTTGTATTCGTGTCTTTGTACTATGAGCTGCAATAATAAAAAGACACTTATCTTTGTTTGCATTCATGTCCTTTTGTTTGGTTGATTCTGAGTGGTCCCAGTTAAAACTGTTGACTTGATCCTCACTATTGAGATTTCTACTGGAGGAGAACCAGTGACATCACACTGATGCCGACAGTGTGACTCGACCCTTGGAGGCGAGAGTGACAGTTGGATCTCTTAGTAGTTACGTCGAGTCCTTTCGACGTTATCAATGGCGTGAATGCGTCATTCATGTCAGGATTGACTTTATTAGGAAATGGGAGTGGTTCATCCAGGGGATGAGACCGAGTTTCTATTTTCGGCAAAGGAGAAATTTTAGCAGCTCCTTCAGATCATATGCAAAGAAGGTACAGATCATCCAGGAGCGGATAAAGACTGCACAGTGTAGTATGAAACCGGAAACCGGCTCCAGTCTTAGAGACTCGAGCGTGTTAAATGATTAAAGAAGAGGAATATTTAAGGAGAGAAGAGTCTACGGAGCAGCATACGTGGAGGCAGAGCTAGGAGAGCAGCATGGGGTGGTGTACATCTTAACATGCTACAACCACCCGCCTTAGTTATCCCCGCCCGACTCAGGGAGTTGGAGGGTGGAGGAAGAGTGCGGCTGAATGCGGTCAAGGAGTGTGACCCAATGGCTCTAAAAATGATTCAAGGGACATTCTGTGTCCCCAACTAGCTGGTGTAGTAACAGACGTCGATATGAACTATTCCTTGCTTTCTCAAATCTTGTTCCAGACCTAGAGTTTCCAGAAGCCGTGGAATTGACCCTCACGTCTGGAGATACCTTGGGAGGAGACTTGATAATCACACTAACACTAACGATGTGTTCAGGCCCTTGAGGCGAGAGTTTCGGTTGGAATCTCTTGGTGACAGCATCGAGGCCTTGCGACGTTAGTTTTAGTATGGAATGGGCAATAACTATTCATACTCAAATTTTCAGTTTAAGGCAAACACCAGGATGGGTTTTCCTTGGTCGGAAAAAAGGAAACCCCAAGCAGCACAAGATAAACTCTTTCATAGGAGGGTGTGACCGATCACTCTTGAGTCGGTCAACCATACCCTCAAGGCAGCAGTCATTTGAGATTCAGTTCTAACAGGAATTGGAGACCTCTAGAGTTCGAGGATGACGATCACATCCTTATACAGGTCTCACCTCAACGAGGTTTACGGAGATGTGGCCAGGGCGACAAGTTATCTCTGAGGTTCAACAGACCTTTCTAGGTCCTCAGCTGGGTAGGAGAGGTGGTTTACCTCTTGACCCATCCACCTCAGTTGCACTAGGTGCACGACGTTTTCCAGGTATCTCAACTAAGGAGATAATCCCTCGACCCTTTGCATATCATTGACCATGAGGAGTAGGACGATGTCGATGGTGTTACTTCCACGGAGGTTCCAGTAGGGATCGAGGATCGACATGAGCTGATCCTACGAGGATAGTCGATTCCTCGGGTGTACTTTCTTTGGCATTACGGAATCCCCATGTAAGAACATGGGAGCGGAAGGCTCAGGTGCATGCTCAATACCGCTTTTGTGACCCTAGTTTGTGCTGAAGCTTTACGGGGACGTAATGCCCTGAGGTGGGAGTAATGTAAAGACCCAGAAATTTAAAGGAAATTTTTTTCTTAATTTTATTTGGAATTTTACAAGAACACAGTTTCTGACAGCGCCTGATTCTGAGGCCCGATGTGCCCGGAATCATTTTCCGAAATTTAGCTTGGGTACGTTCAGTGAACCAAAGAGCGGGTATTTCTAACATTTTAACTGGTGCTCATAATTGAAATCTGAGTGCACCGATGAACTCGCAACTCCGGTAATTTCTTAAGGGGACCCTTACCGCAGATGCGTTTTCTCGGGAGGAGAAGTTAAAATTTGTGGGATATATATGAAGTGAATAAAATTGTGGAACAATTTGTTTTGTATCTAAGTGGCTATATACTACATGGGGGAGTTGGGGTGGGGAACCTAACTACCCATTTGAGGATAATAGTGAGGAGGGGCCCACACGAGCCCCAACCTTACAACTTCCCATAACTCTCATAACCTTCCCCCCCCCCCTCATTAATTTGTAACACTCAAAGAAACCCCTATTTAACTCTCCCAACATTTAAGAGGACCTTCTCTCTCCCTCTCTTAACTCTTGCCAACATACACAAATTAATTAATTGAACCTACTCAATTAATTAATTAAGTGTTTTGAGTTTTGAAATTTGAAATGGCTTGTGTTAATAAAATAATGAGGGTAGCTTTTATTTTATTTTGGGAGGGCTATCGTTGTGCTAAGGAAGATTGGGAGAGAATTCTTGTGAAGAAGAAGAGGACTTCCTTCTCGACGAAGAACGACATCTTCTTCGACGAAGAATGCCGGTTCCGCGAAGAACAATCGACGTGCCATCTTTTCTCTTCTCTGCGACAAGTGGGGAGACACCGCATCAGACGTACTCCGATGTCGCCTATGAATTCTTCCCTCGCGACGCCGTTTTCCGCGACACCCGACGTGCGACATCATTTATCAAAGTAGGGGAATTTTATTTTGGTGTTCTCTTATGTTTTGAGAAAATAACAACGAGCGTGGACCAACCAATTCCAGGTTGATCCGCGGATCGTTCGTTCATGCAGATTGATGTTGAGGATTATTATTTAATTTGTTCATGATTATTACCTTGACGATCTTCGTGAAACATGACCATTTTCTATCAATTAACGAGAGGGGGCCGGACCACACAAACACGGTCGACCCTCCTCCTTATCCATGTGGGTTTCTTTTGCGGATTGAAACGGGAATGGCGTGGGGCCGTCGCACCGCGCGGAAATGTGTGGCAAGGAATGCGTTGTGCCATCGCGTCACATTGTGAATATGAACAAGGACGCGACGCCGTCGCGCCGCGTCGGAGAAACCCGAAGACATCTGCGGACGGAGTCGGGCCACGGCGAAGGGGCGCGGCGCCATCGCGTCGCACCGTAGAACCACGAAGAGAGATTATTTTTTTAATTGACGTGCAGATTGACCGACGACGACAAACGAAGCCGCACGGGCGTTGTGGGATCCTTGCAGCGAAGGACGGATCCCGGGGTGACCACTGGCGAAGACCGCAAGCGAATCAGACCACCAGAGAGCGTCCGGTGGTCCGCGGAAGCCCCTTCCGGCGCGCCATGCCGGTTCGGCGGCGCCGGGGGTCGGGTGTGGTGGTGCCGGCGGTCGGGGGCGGCGGAGCCAGCGGTCGGGGGCGACGGCACCGGTGGTCGGGGGAGGCCGCGCCCAGAGCGCCGCCGGAAGAATCCGTCATGGCTGAAGCTGCAGCGGAGGAGCGCGGTCCAGCGACCCCGCAGGACAGCAGGGGAGCGAAGGGACGTGGCCGGCGACCGCGTCCGTAGGCACGGGCGGCCCCAACCGCGGGGCTGCGACTCTTCACGTGGGGGCAGCGCCCCCCGCACGGTCCGGCCGAACCCCCGTCCGAGCCGGGCCGGCTTGGGTAGACAGGGCCAGGCCGCACCCAGCCGGGCCGGACCGCGCCGGCCGAGCCAGACCCGCACCCGGGTCGGGTCGACCCGGTTTGGGCCGACCCAGGGGGTCTCGGGCCGGGTCGGTCCAGGCTCGAAACCCCCGTTTTCGGACCCCTCACTGTCTTTCGCCCATATCATGAGTTGTAGACCTCCGATCGATGCACCGTCAGCAGTGATGCGATCCTTGGATCAAGACGGTCGTTTCGGTTTATCGCACTCAAAGTTTCGGAACACTTTGGATTCAGTCGTGTTGGTTCAGATACGAAGCCAACCGGGCCCTCGGAGCGGAAACACTTATATATTGAGCTCCAGAAATTCGATTGATGTTCCGTCGACTTTGATGGATTCCTCTAAGTGAGAAGGATCTTTTAACTTACTCCTCTCGAGGTTTGGATGTCGTCGGAGTGCGGTCGGGTTGGTTCGCTCACGAAACCAACCGGGCCCCTTGAATGAAAAAATCCAATAACTCACAGACCGTGCATCTGATTGACGCGCCGTCTGTCTCGTTGAATTCCTCTTGATGAGTTGGAACATTTTGCTTACTTATCCCGAGTTTTGGTTGCTATTAGATAGTGGCGGGGTTGGATTGTACCTGAAATCCAATCGGGCCCTTGGAACGGAAAATCTGTTATCATTCAGACCAGACGTCTGTTTGACGAACCGTCAGCGGCGTTGGTGATCACATTGAGAAATGGTCCCTATGAGTATACCCTATGAGAGTTCTGGGTACAGTTGAAATATGGCCAGGATGGTTCGCACACGAAACCAACCGGGCCCTGGGGAAAAAAGGCTAGTAACTCACAGACCGGGCGTCCGATTGATGTGTCGTCTGTTGCATTGAGACCCCTATGATGAGGCGGTCCTTTGAGTTACTTATTAATGGGACTTTGAGATACTTGTAGTATCGACATGTATCTCATGGAGCGGACTCTCCCAGAGAGGAGCGTGCGGTGTACAGAGACCGTGTAGCCGGCTGAGACCTGACGACTGCTTGACCGACTCGACATGGAGTGAGTCGAATAGCCTAGTGGACGGATCACTACTTTGTTAGGTGAAGACACATGGTGGACGGAGCACTACCTGTGTGACAGTACAGACCCACGATACTCGTCAGGAGAGTACCTCTACAGGCTACTAGGGGTGTGCACTACTGTGTTTGGGAGACATACCCCGGCGGGAAGTACTACTTTGTTTGGGTGGCTGACCCGCGGTACTCGACAGGAGGAGTACCTCAGCAGTCTTAGGTTAGTGAGCAGTAGCCCGAAGTCGTGACAGGACCATGGTACACTCCAGAGACGGAGCTCTTCAGTAGTTACGGTTCTGATAATGAAAATCCTGGTTTGAGTTGATTCTATGGCCTTTGTGTTTACTTCTTTATTTAGATTGGTCACTTGATAACTTAGGTATATGTATGGGAATATACCTGGGTGGTGGTTTTCCGTTGATTTCTTTATCTTGGTGCTTCCCTCATGATTGAGATGGGTTACTTGATAACTTATGTATATGCATGGGCCTATACCTAAGTAGAGGTTATCTGTTGAGATCTTTTTTATGGTTATCCATGTTGGTTTTAGTGAGACCTTGAGGGTCTCGAGGACCCTACTGAGTATCGTTGTACTCACCCCTACACGGGCTATGCCCGCACCTTGTTGTGTTGTTTGCAGACGACAGACAGTGCTGATAGAGGCCGAGTGTTCGAGGACTGGAAGGTACCCGTAGGTGGACCACACGACGAGTAAATATCCAGAGGTGGACTTCGTGACGAGATGACACACAGAGGAGGTTGATGGGAGAGAGCGTTGGGGAGGATATCTGTACCTACTATTCAGGTTGGATCCGTGGTGGACGATCCAGGAGCTGCGCCATCTGTACATTCCCTTCAGGTAGGATCCGAGGAGGAAGACCCAGGAGTCACTTCCGTTCTTCCAGTTGTTGTCTTTTTCTGTTGTACTTCGTTCAGTTGTAATTTTACTTTCATTTGGGATTGTATTCTGGCCCAATTACCTTTCATCACTTCTCTTTGTACTTAACGTTTTACTTCCGCATGTACTCCGTGGTGTTTTGTTTACTCTTATAAAGGCAATTTCTTCCCATTTATCGTGATTTACGCCTTTGGTGCTGGTCACCAGCCCCTAGCCTATGGATGTCAGGCTTGGGGTAGTCACGGCACGGACCCCGAGGACGGGTCGTGACCTCCCGGGCCATGAACCTTATCATCTGACCCCATGGGTCTCTTGTAATACCTTGGTTGCCTTCTTAGCACACCATAGGCTATTACTCACTAGGGTCACTTATCAGAATAATGACTTTCCCCACAGGCCAACACATGTCCTTTCTAGTGTGTTTTGTCCTCGCCCACACATCCTGAAAACTTCCCATAAGGTCACCCATCCTGATCACTACTCCAGGCCAAGCACGCTTAACTGTGGAGTTCTAATCAGAAAGGCTCCTGAAAAGGAAGGTGCTCCTTGTCGACATGGGTAGTAACATTTAGCCTTTTAAGTATCACTTTTTCAGGGGTGTTACAATATCCACCCTTTTAAAGTACAACACCCTCATTGTGGACCCCAAGCCTCAAACCCAGGCAGTGCCTAAGCACTTCCGGCTGGGTATTGGCTCTAATACCATTTGTTATGACCCACCTCCCGTGCCATGAACCTTATCATCTGACCCCATGGATCTCTTGTAAAACCTTAGTTTCCTTCTTAGCACACCATATGCTAATACAAGAGACCAATGGGGTCAGATGATAAGGTTCATGGCCTGGGAGGTGGGTCATGACAATATAAGTAAAAAATAATTTTACTATCTCATTACATGGGGATTGCCTTAATTTTAATTAATGGGAGATTATAATAATTCCATCATAAAATCCATATATTTTATTATCTTATAGATATTTAATGATTTTACATATTTTATTCAAGATTATCTTATCCATGTAACCTGAATCAACCCATGAGATGCTTAAAAAATGCTATTTTTATTTCTCTTTTAATTAGATATGATTTATTCCATGTTTATAATGTTAATTATTATTTTTGAAAGTCTATTTTATTAACCAAATAAAATAATAAGTAAATTTTTTGTTATATTATTCTATTTCAATGCTTTTAAAGGAATATGGATAATTATTATAAAATTTTCCTTTTAAAATTTCATTATAAAATTTCCAAATGTTTTTTTAAGTTATACAACGTCAATGGGAATCCCCACAACCATAACTGTTTTACGATATTTTTCTCCATCTACAAATTTTAAATAGTTATAAAAAATAATTATATTAAAATATTTATTTTAATACTTCATTTATATTTTCATTATTTTTTAAAATAAAATTAATTTATTAAAAAACATATATTCAAGGTGAACAGATGGTCATCTCTTTTACATTATTAATTTTTTCCTATTTGGATTATAATAAATAATTCCCTAACATATGATCATTAAATATCTCCTAAATATACATTTCATTTTTTTAATGGATATATTAATAATTAGTAATGTAAAAATATTAAATTATTTTTTTTGTATGAAATTTCTTGGATATACTAGGTAACATAATGAAAAATTCATATTATTTTTTCAATATTGATGTTTATTAATAATTAATATTAAATATAAATTTAATTTATAATTATATATATGAGAAATTATTGGATATTATGTAAAGGTTGAAGCCTGGTTATAGATACCCCCACTCATTAACATTTATCATGAGAAAATTTAATTGTCCATATTAAATAAAGTTTTTGATTAGCCCAACACGATGATTAAACACCCTTAGTGAAAAGTCATTATGGTATAGATATCATGATTTATGAGATCATAATTTCAATTATTAATCATTGCCTTTATTTGTAATTTATTAATTAATATAAATGAATTCAATCCATGCTCTAGTTATTCAGAAAATGAATGTTTTTTCATTTATTTATCTTTCCATATTTATTATTCCTTATTTAATCATTACAAATTCTATTATATGTTTACCTTACTAAGAATTTGATATCACCCATAATTTTTTAAATTCCTTGGGGTACTGGAAAAAATTATTTGAATGATTTCAATGATGTAAAATGCCTTTTATTAAAATGTTTTATGATCCTTTACAATGAAAAAATTGGAATCACATTTTTATTGGTTTGTTCAAACTAATAAAAAGAAAGGTCCATCATGATTATATCTATTATATCTATTCCAATGTATTAAAACAGAGCATGGATCATGCTTACGAGGGTTGGGGTTATAATATTATTTGATCAGAGGAATAAGAGAAAGTGATAGAGATGTTACATTAGACATAAATCATGTTCGGAAATTCATTCACATAATCAAAGAAGAATCTGAATGGGAAAACAATTTTAAAATGGTGTTTTTGTTATATATTATCACTGTAATTGGAATTTTATCTATTTTTCTATGTCACTATGGAGAAGATGACATTTATTATATTGAGAGAAATAGTGGCCCTTGGTATTGAAATAGATGTTATCTATAAAAAAACATAATCATTAAACTACATTAGTTATTTTCTTTAGTTATTCAAAAACATAATTTATATATTTTCCACATATATACAACTTTTTTGTTAGTCCATTAAATTATCTAATATATTTCAATTTTTTTAATTATTATTTATGTTTTCCATGGTTAGTTTTAATTGATATATTATTTTTTTTCTTGGAATTAATAGGATAAAAAATGTTTGAAATGATAAAATAGGACTTTGAAATTTACCACCATATAGGGTGTTTTAGGATTTTAGGATACAAAAATAATAATCAAAATTCAATTAAAAATCCATGCCACATGTCACATGAAGTTTTGAAAATTTACCCCAAATGGCTAAAAATATTTAACACATTAATACTTGTGTATTATACATCATACCCCCCCCCCACACACACAAGGACTGGACATGACCAATTATACCACTACAATTTAATGCTCCAAATGCCTTATATGATGAAATCCAATATATTGATATACAGTCCCATAATCAATGACTAGAGGGCCTCTATCTATATCCTATTTTTCATTAATACATACCTTACAAACCCACCCCCTAAAGAGTTGGATAAGATAACTTGTAGCATGTTTTTATAAATATCGTTAATTTATATCAATATACAACATAAAATAATAATAATAATAATAATAATAACAATCAAAACAAATTGTCATTAGAGAATAGGAAATCTAGCCACATTTTATTGAATGGAAATGAAATAATGAAAGATGGATGACAAGTTTAGATAATACCTATGATATCCTGAATCTTAAAAAAATTGAATACACATGGTAATAATTACACAAATGAATAATGTTCATTATAATAATTCTCATCACTATGAGAATCATTCAATTTAGAGTTATATATTTTTTATACATGAGAACTAATCAATATTGATGTTTTTCAATCAGAATAATCCTGGAATTTTATTTAATTCATTAGAGAGATATTATGAAATATATATTGATCCACCAATGAATTATTTTTATACATATCATAACATTATACAATTTTCCTCATTTTTATGATCAATACACCTCATCCATGTTGTCCATCCAACTACCCTAATATAATTGATTTGTATTTTCATATTAACTTCCTCTTTAATCTTTGAAAAAAAATATTATATTTATTAACATCCTCGTATGAACTACATTATATTTTTACATATGTAAGAACATTTGCATCCCTCTCCTCCATCAATTTAATGTTTTCCACATTTTATTTTCTTTCATTAAAAACACTAAGAATGTGATCCCGAACAAAAACCATAACTCTTGTTTAAATGTTTTCTATCAATTTGACGAGTCATATATATTCTCTTTCCATATATTTCATACATTTTTTATATCAATCATAAATACTTTCTTATTTTTTCACAGAAGCTAAATTATATTATCTAAAATGATCTCATATTATTTATTATTACTATGACTCCCAATTTTTCAATTCCAAATAGTTTCAATTGTAAAATATTTAGGTATTTTATAATCATGGGTGACCTCTTTTATGTTATTCCGGGAAGCACCTTGTTTACATTATGGAATATGGATTCCCAGTACCTGTAGTATTAGTATCTATGATCCCCTTCACAACCATAATCATTATCCTCCATTTACAAATATTCCTAATATACAGTTTTAGATATACGATGTTATAGAAATTATCCTTAAAATAATTCACATTACATTACTGAAATTCTCTCATGTCCAAGGGAATATTTACAATCATTCAGAATTTATATTTCAATAATTATTATCATCTTATGTAAAATAACCGTCTATATATATATATTTATATATGATCGACTTTTACTTTTACTAATACATAATGAATAATTATAGAAGATTTATTAGTCCTACCTATCTTAATCAAAACACCTAAAATAGAGGCTATGTCAAATAGTATCATTGGAGCCACAAAATACAATTGAGAAAACTGATTTTTATCAATTACTATAAACTAATATTTCTAATTAAAAATAGATTAAATCCCTGTCCATGATTAAATAAATTTTTTTGAGAGGACCTAATATTTTTATCCCAAATAGACAAACCTCAAATATCAAATGATATATAATATATTTCATGAATTTTTCAGAAATAATTTTTTTTGGAAAAACACCATGATTTTTTTTAAAATTTATCAATAATGAATAGACACATTCCCAAAATATATGATTCCATACAATGTGAACTATTTTTAGTTCAATTATGCTCTTTTCTTATTATTAATTACATACTACATTAAATTAACATCCACTCTGAATGATTTGACATAAAATAAAACCATTCTGGATTGGTTCCCATATAAAAATATCAACAAAAGGGACCCATAGAAACTCAATGGAAATATATTTTACGTCAATTGAATGCTTATAAAGAGGAAACAATTATCATGTTCATAAATGATATACCAATATATTCTCCAAAATTAGAACATTTAAAAAAATTCCAAAAAACCAACCAAATAGAGTTTGAAATTCATAATTTTAAATTATATTTCTTATAGACCAATAATATTAGGTTTTATATTATTTTATTATCAAAATTTTCAATGTAATTCAAATAGATAAATATAAGTAAACATTTATAACCTTTTAAATCATTCTTAAATGATTATTCATTAGAAAATAGAATTATTTTAATTTAGTTGTGGTGAAACACCACATGAACTGAACATGTAGACCCCCATTAAAAAACTAAAAAATCATTATTCCAATTTATAAATAATATTAATTGAAATGTACTATAGAAATAAACTCATTGACTGATATCCCCATATATTAAAATAACAACAATAGTTTATTAAAAGTTATAGATTCAAATAATACAAATTCTTTCATCACATATAAAACCATAGAAATAAAAAACAATAATCATAACCATGATGTTTATTGCTAAAATCCACATATCGATGTTCTTACTTACAATTTGTGTTATATATTTAACCATATGTTCTTTTTTCCTTTTTAATCCCAATTTGTGAGTAATATGTTCTTCCCATCCAAAGAGGGATAGTTTGTAACACTTTATCATTAACCATGTGCATCATAATATTGAAGAAGCCCTTATTTTATGAATTTTCATCATCCTCTACCACATCATCATAATTACTAAACAAATTATCCTCCAAATACATGATAATATTATCTTTTAATTGTTGTTGTTACACATCATTATGACCAAGTGTTTCACCCATTCCATCTTTTCCATATTATTCATAAGGGACTTCAACATAATATACCTAATTGTACCGACATAAACACCACAATATTCTTAAACATTCCCCAAAAATATATATACTCACTATAATATCTTAAAATTTTCTTACTTTTTATGACCTATATTTGTAATAATACTATGAATCATGAACATAATTTTCATTGCTAGACAAGAATGTGATTCCATTCACAGATACACATTTATCTTTTTGATCATTCAATTTTATGACTTTTCTATGAACCTATAAAATATTAGCTTATAAATTTCATTATCTTTCATTCCATAAAATATTATATTTTCACCATATATAATAGATTCTTCTATAATCCTTAACATTCCAATTTTTTTCATTGATATAAAATTAAAGTCAAATATTTTATCTACCATGGGGGAAAAAATAACAAAATAATTTTTTTGTAGCTATCCATTAGTTTACCAATAGATTTATAAGACAAATAGAATGTCGGAATCTATTAACAAAAAATGTAAAAATTCTAATCATCCTCATTAATTTTTAGAACAACATTATCAATGAGAATGTCCACCTCAACCATAATTCTAGAAAAATTCCCAAACATATAATTTATATATCCATTCCCATCTTTATTACAACACATAATAAAGATAAAAAATAAACTAGAATATGCTGATTCCAAATAAGGTAGATAATAACATACATAGTAATCCCTACATGAACCATAAAATCATAGAATGTAAATGGAAAAAATTTGGAGTCCCATTTTTTTTAAAATAGATACCTAGCTTCTGGAAAATTGACCTGGAACACAAATCCATCATTTTAGGAATAAAAAATAAAAATATTATTCATTAAAATAATTTATTCACGGTAATATATTTTCATAATAAGAAGTCCCACAATTCAAATATATTAATTAGTAGTACATCATGGATATAGGTGTTTCGTTTTATAGGAAATAAAAAATTGAAACACTGTTGTGAATACATGGATTAAATATATCCTAGATCATCACCTATTTTAGGTCACATAATCTGTTGATATCTATATGTTTATTCATTGAAGTAACACTTCCTTTAATGAATAATTTTTCATGAAATTTTTTTATCAATTGAGAATCCATAACAGTTGGTTTTAGAGTTATCCTTAAGACTCTATGATGACATAATCAACAATAATGAGCCAGAAAGGCTCCCTCAAGACATAATATCACAAACAAAATAAAAATGAAAATACATACTAGTATAAGTTCCCTAAATTCCATGTTCACGAAGAGACAATACCTCCCAAAACATGACCCTCATTCCACTATTTTAATATTATTATTTATAATAAATACTATATTAATAGTAATATATATTACTATTAGGTAAGTGTGTTATAATAAGAATATAAAATTGACACACATCCTTGGGAAATATAGATCAAACCAAACTCCCCTCAAGGATTTGGTCTACCTCATAACTATCCCTTAATTAAATTTTTTCCATGGTCTATAAATTACAAGATATAATGCGAAATGATGTCCAAATTTTCTAATTTATCCAAAATACCTTATGTATTAAATGAATAGAATACACATGCATGATTTAGTGAACATACCCCCTTGTTTTCATGAAAGTGTAATTCATTCATTTTTTCATCATCTATTCATAAGTCTCTCTTATTCTATGCAACATTCACTATAACAATGATGGAAACTATGAAACTGATTATATTCTTAATTTAGAATATCAAACCAAAGATACCATGTTATCCACCAGTGATTCCATATAGAATAAACAAATCATAATTCAATCCATTTTATATCACGTGGATGTTATCCACAAATGGAGCTTCTATCATATGAACCCCTCACCCGTCTACATGCCGCACAACATAAAATTCAAGAGAACACATTTAGTTCAATGGGATAAATATCCCCCACCAATACCATCTCAATTGGATTTTAATGTGTTTAAAATAATTTTTGGATGGGATATAAAAACCTACCAATATAATACAAACACGTTTATACAAATTAATTCAAGTGAACAATCAATTATGTATACAAATATTACATCATTTTATGTTATTATTAAATACATATCATAAAAAAAATTCCACAAAACCTTAAAGGTTTAGTATATCTTCAGACAAGATACATAATCATATTATTTAATTAATGAACATTATAATATACCAAAAATTTCATCTATCATAATTATATTCTTATAAATACACTACATAAAAACATTCTTCAGAAAATAGGGAGAATAAAAATAGCATCTGGTTAGATAAGATACTTTGTATGTCTAATAATACAAGATATCAATTTGTGATCATTATTTAGTGTAAGATAAGTATAAGGGTATGATAACATAATAAGAATTTATAAATTCATACCCAATAATATATATATATATATAATTTTATATTATGGAGTAGTGATTATTCATACCATAATTCATAATACATAAGAGCATGGAATCATCAATAACAAATCATAGTCTATGAGAAAATTTTACAAGAATAAAATAGATGTCCTTGGAATAAAGATAATCATATAAAAGAATTTCTTCAGATAAGGATCAAATCCATGACTATCTTCATGGATTCAGTTTAATCCTCATACCATTATTTCATTATCTAATGTTCACTCCCTATATTATAAGAATTTATATGTTTCATTAATAAATTGGGTTCACTTTCAATTCTAATCTATATTATCTCATGAGATATTAATCATTAACTAATTTATTGGAGGGAAATTTAATTCATGACCCACAAATACGTAATCAAATCCATTTGTATGTGTACCACAAGTTTCTAAAAACATTATTCATGTAATTATTGAATAACCCATTGAAATAACCGTGTTTTAAAAAAATATTCATTTTATCATATAAAAACTAATATAAAAAATGGGATTCACAATGATTTAATTAAAACATAACTAATCCATGGGAATGAAACAAGTTTAGTTAAATCACCATTAAATCATTATCATAATAATCCATATAGACAATAAATTGGATGGAATAAAAAGATAATATCACTAATTTTTCATAATACTACTTTATGTATGTTGAGATAGATAAAAAATTACCTTAAAAGATCATTTGAACATTTCATTAAAAATTGTAAAAATATTCTTTTCTATTGAAAAATATAACCTTGAAAAACTCCACAAATATTGCGGTGAAACTAATCATTGAAAACAAGCCATGAAAATTATAAATTAGTTTTTAATAAAAATAAGGTCAATTAACATGAGAAAATCAATTTATTTATTATATATTGCAAGAGAATATTTATTTCATAATTTTGTTATGACTCATAAAAGAGACATTCCTAAAACATTCAAAAATAAATTTTTTAATAATTTACATTGAAATTACATATTGTTAAAAATAATATTTCCAAAAAATATTTTTATATATAAAAACAATCAAATAAATTTTTTTATAAAATTTACATGGAAGAAAACATTCATCTAAAAAAAGGAAATAATGACATCTATTCTTCCGAACATTTTCTGAAAAAATTTATTATATTTAGAATAGAATGAAATAAATGTAATCGAAACATAAATGAAAAATTATTAAGGAATATATTATATGGTGTTTAATATATCAAAACCATATAATTTCTTTCCACAAAAATTTAGCATAGAAAATCTTGAATGAAAAATAGATCCAATGACATACCCTTACATTAAAACTAATCACACATTACAAAAGATATAGAATAATATATAAAAAATAATTAATAATTATAAATCTACTAAAAATATTATTCATAAATAAATTATTATTTATCATTCATTAATAATTTAAAATAACTCTTTTAAAAATAATTCTTTATAAAAATTATTATTCTAATGACAATTTGATTTGTTTTCCATGGGTGTTTCAGTTCGATGGTTTTGGTCCACGAACCTTGGTCATAATTTCATCATCTTTAATCTATTAATATTATATTAACAAAAAATATATTTATTATATGAAAATATATTTTATTCATATATTTATTGTCTGAAAAATTAATTACATATGTTCATGGAACCCATAATCATGGCATATGGACAATTAATGTATCCAGTATTCAATGGATTGAATGAATTAATGCTAAATAATTTATCACATTTAAATAATAATAATAATAATAAATATCATATATAAAAAAATATATTCAGTAATTATACCATAATTACCTTCCATTTATGAGTAAATTAGAAACACATCACATAGTTTCATGGAGTTCTTAGTCTACACATATGTATGAGCGATGTTATAATTTGTCAAAAGATGGTATGGAGATAGAAAAGGGTTGTAAAATTACCATAAATTCATATAATATTATTAAATATATTTATACCTTTATTTTATGGGGGTTATGGGACATTTTTATGTGTTTCATAAATAATTAAATATGAAAAATATTGGTAAGAACATATACATCTTCTTTGTGTATCATCCATTGAAAGTCACCTTACGGATTCATGGATTGATATTTTTAGAAAGTCCATCACCTCAAGGTAATTTATATGTATGGTTGTAGATTATTTTTGTAGAGACCTGAAGCTTGATGTACATGGACATTACATTACATTAGCGTAATACTTAATACATAACAAAACCAAACACACAAGGATTGTATAGTTTAGTGTCCTTGGAAACTCGGAATATAATCTTCTAATCGTGGAAAAAGATCTTCAACATCTCCCATAAGATCTTCCCCACTTTGTTTTCTTTCCAAAAACCTTTCTTTAAATCCTGGGGAAAAGAAAACATATAAAGGGTGAGCTCAAATTCTCAGTAAGGGTAAGCATGGATAAAATAAAACAAATCAGATACATTTGAACTTCAAAACATGAACATAATATTTGAACATCAGAATCTTGAGCAATGACATAAATCATGGAAGTACGTAAGGCATAGATCATAAAGAAACATTAATCATGATTAAATAGCAAGGGAATTAAACATGTAATTGAGGAAAAACATTAAGCATGCGATATGATTTCCACAGTAGCCAAGGCATTGTTGCAAGGACCATCTTAGTGGACAAAGTCCCTTTCTAAATCGAGTTCACTCCTCTTTCCAGTCCTGTATTACTGAACCGGATTATCTTTCTGTTCCAGCCATGTCTATCTCATGAGATATAAATATTTACCCAATGCATTGGAGGGAGATATAAGTCCCACCCATCTCATAATGAAAGCATTCTTTCTTGTGCCACAACATGAACATAAATCATTCATGATAACCCAATGAATAAAATGGGTATCATAAACATCATCCCATAATAACATAATCCATATAAAAAAAATGGATATAATTTCATCATAAGAATAGTGAAACCATGTAAATCATAGAGACATTATACATGAAACATACACATATGAACTAATGTCATCTTAGATGGAAAAATCATTTTGATAAAACATTTGAAATGAATTCGTAAGGAAAATATCCTTTCTTATTCAAAATAAATTTCTTGTCACAAAACGTCATGAAATTTAAAATGAACGGGATTTTTTTGAAAATATTCATGAAATCATTTGGATTAAGCTTCATGAAAATATGACTTTATAAAACTGTAAAAATCCATTCACGCCGTATAAGTTAAAAAACATTCTTCTCATACTTTTGCCAGAAAAGTCACAAAAATATCTCGTAACGTAAAAAAAAGAATATTTACTTACATACCATGTAGTAAAAGTCAAAAATGGTTATAAATGACTTTAAAAATAATTAAAATTGTTTTATAAAACTTGGAAATGTATGATAAATATAACCCCAGTAAATACTTACGTATAAGTAATCTCGGACAGAAAACAATTGAGATGGCAACATTATCCCTTACCTTAGGTCCAATATGCTTAGTATGTATCCAAACCTCATGTATAATGATTTAAATGATGCCATTGACTTATTAGAGAATAATATTCATTGTTATGTTATCATATATGGTTCACTTATGACATTATATTACCCGTTCTTTTGTAAATTCCATGTTAAAGAGCGTTTTGGGTAAAATCGTTTCATTTGAAGTCTGTTTTTTGACTTGTAATTATTCATATGATTACTTAGATCATTTTTAATTACATCCAGAATGTAAAAAATGATTTATATATAATATTTATTTAGAATATACGTATATATAATAGATCGATAAATGGAAAGAAATACACTGTTCATGGAGACGGTAGGTCGTACGTACGCATGAACGCTGTTTTCTTTTCCTTATTGTATTGAATGAAACTAAATAGATGACAAACATATATATATATACATAAATAAAGTAGCAGTATTATTTCATATATTTCATTATTATTCATTATATAAACATTATGATCATTCATGTATGGTTATCATGGAGAATGAATCTAATCGCGTCGTGGAGATGGTAGTCCATACATACGCACGAGCGATGATATCGTTCCCATAATTATTGAATAGAATTGGAGTGGATGGAATAATATATAAAAATCATTATGATTTTATAATAACCATATATAGTTATTCTTTACACCATTATACCCATCCATGTAAGGTGTTGGTGGAAAAAAAGATTTCACCACGGCGTGGATACGATATTCTGTACGTACACATGCGTGGTGATTTCGTTCTCCATAGGATGGATAGATGGTGAAAAAGGGTTTTTTAATACTTATAATAACATATCAGTATATGAGTTATACTTATGTTATTACTTCATAATTAAACAACAAAATACAATGAAGTGGAAGAAGAAATAGAGTTGAATGAATCGGTAATGGACACTACCTCTTCTTTGAAGCGCCACGTTGAGACCGCCTCCTAGGGCACTAAAATTGGTCTTTGAAGAATACCAGAACCTCTATGATGTTTCTATTGATGTTTACAAGAGACTTTGTCAGGTTTTGGCCGAGATTGAAGGCTCAAATTGGTGTGAGGAAGAGAGGGAGGAGTTTCCCTTTTATAAGGGAGGAGAGGGGCAGCTTTGGAAAAACAAAAAATATTATTTTATTATAAAGTCATAATCTGTTATTAATTGCTCCAAATTGATTTATTTAGAATCTAGTGTGGGGATGGGTCTAAATAATCTCATAAAATAGAATTTAGACAAGTTTAGGTCATTATATTAACCTTATCTGTTAGTTTTAACTCTTAGTTAATTAGATTGACATTTACCATGTCACTTTGTACTTTTATATTATATAGTTAATAAACGTAGCATATACATCCAATAGACCCCCAAGTGGTCCATTAATGACACACCTATCATGATATAAGTATCTTGGCTGGACCATAGATTTTTTTGAATATAATTAAATTTTATAATATAATATTTGTTTTAAAAACTATTTTATGTCAATTTTGACACTATTTTGTAATTGATTTTTGTGAAACTCATAACAGAATGATTAGTTGGAAAAAATTTAATTAAATCAATAATAACATGTCATATTAAAATAGAAAATTATTGTAATTCATAAAAAGTCTCAAATTACATTTATTTGGGTATTTATAACATCAATTATGTCAATATTTCATTAATAAGATAACTATTGCATCATCATTGTCTCATAAATAAAATAAATTATTTAATGTCTAAAATTTAAAAATAAAATACCATTATGTAGGAAATCCTTTGATATTTATAATGGATATTTATAGTCTAATTTATCTTATGCATAAACCTTTATTAAAAATTATTTACTAATTAAACATTGATTTTAACTATTTTAACCCTTCTTTAAATAAATTAATAATAAATGTCCTAATCTAATCCAAGTGGGCCTGAATGGTCATATTTGTTTCCTAAGGTTGTTTTTGGTCGAATTACGCTTATACATTAGAATTATGACATGTGTTAGGGTAATAATAATCTCATTTTTACCCTTACTTATCCAATTTAATTTTAACTGTGGTAAATAAAAGTAAAAAGTTACTATTTACCAAAAACTATTTTCATCTCATTAAACCACATTTTAGTCCTTGATATTAACCGTGTCTCTGAAATTTTTGAAATTAAAATCACAGAAGTTGTAAAATTTAATTTAAATTAAAAAACTTTCATTTTTTAACTACCACTAAGTGGTTTCAGTATTCATCGAAAATAGAAGTTTTTCAGAAAAATTCAAAAAATTAATCCTAAGCATTATTTGATATTCCAAATTCAAAATTGATGTCTATTTTTTAAAATTCATAACATATAAGTGTCATTAATTAATTTTAAATTTAATTCCCGTTTTCAAAACAAATAGCGTGTTTTTAAAAAACAAAAACAATCAAAAGATTGATACTTGTTTATATCCAATCTCAAAGTGAAATTAATTCCGATGAACAACATTGGATTAAATGGTAAAAATATATTCTCATTATACTTTAAAACCAAAGAAAAATATAATCTAACCATATAAATTATTGTGATGAAAAAAGTTGTTTTTAATTCAAATATAGCATGTTTTTACTATTCAAGAAAATATGAAAGTTATCAGAATAATATGAAAAAAGTATCCAGAGTATATTTTTATATCCTGATTGCAAAGAAGAATTTTATTTTGTCAAATTAAACTTACAGAAAAGTCAAAAACAAGATTTAATGTGGGTTCTCCATCAAAAGGCGATAAAACTACATTTTTTGAAAATTACTTATTTTACTCAAAAAATTGATTTTGTTCTCATAACATGTCCTATAAAATGTGTACGATGAATAATAATGTTATAAGATTAAAAATTTAGTTGATACTATTTATAACGGGTAGTTCATATAACGTATCGTTGTTTAGCGAAACTTAGTATTGCGTACAACACACGCTATCGTGGAAGGTCGTGATTGCGTGTAATGCAAGCCAAGTTAGGGATGCGTGTTGTGCAAGATCCTTTTGGTGTAGCTTACAACACAAGACATTAATGAAATTACAAATTATATTTTTCATAAAATCTCGGGGTGTTACATTCTACACCCCTTAAAATTAATTTCTCCCTCGAAATTAGCCGGGGTTACAAATGGTTTACTACTCGAATGTTTGTTTAATAGAAACTCACATAGTAAAAAGAAATACCAAAACTAGGCTTTAAAAACCAATGTATGAAATGTAATGGTTACCCAAATTAACTAATCACTGGGTTTCCACGTAGGAGAACATAGGTGAAAATATGGATATGGAAGAAAAATCTAACCATCAAGTTCTGATGGAGAGTGGTAGAGAACATGGATATGAAAAATCCATCAATCACATAGCCATAGATTTGTGATAATCTAAGGTGCCATCTAATTCATCATATATAAGGGCACTAGGAATACATTTTGGTTTTCACGATCATTTATCTAAAGGTGATGAAATTGGAATTAGAATAAATACTTTCGTGATTTTGGTACAGTCTCACCGTTGGTCGTTCTTTGGAAAATTTCCAATTCATCTCTTAATGAAATGAAGTTTAATTTTTCATTCATGAAGTGTTAGCAGATCATGTGATAGAATGATGGGTCATTCCATCTATCTCAAACAAAAGGTTATAAAATTTATCAAAAATACATAAGTCCATATATAGTGAGATTAATCATATATGGTTCTTAAAATGGACTTATACTTCATATATCATACTAATCAATATAATAAAACTAGTTTCTACTTGACAGGGAATTCCTGTAGGCCAGTGGTAGGCGATAAAGGTCAGTCACACTTCGGTTGTGGGTTCGATTCCCACAGCCTTGTCTGATGCGATGTGCTATCTCCCATCTTGAAGGTTGTCCTTTTTCTAAAACTACATTACTATAACATCCCGTCAATATTATCAAAAAAATTTCTATTCTTAAAAAATACTAACTTATGTCCAACATAATCCATTCCAATCTTTAGGCTTATCTAAAATACTTCGATCCAAGATCATAGTATAAAGAAAACAATTATTTGAAATGTCATCAACCAAGCATGTGAATACCATTATTTATCCCCCATATATCTTGTTGGTCACATTCCAATCAAGTGAATACATTAATCATGTATTCTCTTGAAAAATGAATACCCATTAAACCTTAGTGAAAACATGAATTCTGCCAAATGTTAAATCTTTCCACATACCAAAATCCAAAAATTCAATATTCTCATACCATGATATAGCCTTCTCCTTATATCAGTCATGAGCTCATGAATACTATCAAACATTTAATTTTCTTCTTATCCCTTCATTATGCACATATCATATACTTTCCAAAAATATATGAATAACCATTCATGGTTACAGGTACCATTAATCATACACTTTCAAAACATAAGGAAAGAAAACAGTGTAACAATCCTTAGATGTCTCTTTATTCCATCGTACCATGAGATTACTTATACAACATTACACTTGATAAACATGTAATCATTCCACTACCTTCTTAAACCATTGATCGAGCTTCAACAATTATTTCACCTCACATATCATTTGTAGTCTCTTCATAACCATCAACATAAATACTACCCATACGACCATTCTGATTCTATTCATGAGACTTTCCCTTAGGGCATTGGTTTTCATAATTCTCGTACAGTCCACATTTAAAACATTTAACCGTTATTGATGTCGTAGCAATACCATTATCCTCATCCATGGTGTTAACTGAACCTTTTCATTTGCATTTACTAGCTTTGTGTCCTTCTTTTCCACACCCAAATCATCTTCCAGTTCTTTTGAAACAATCTCCCTGATGCCTCTTCCCACATTATTTACATAAGGGAAATTGAACATTCTTTCCTCTATGATCATCATGAAACTCCATCTTTCCCTTATTATCTGAGTCGGGAAACATACCAAAGTTGAGATTATTGATCATATTATGAGATTAATGATTAGGCATAATTACGATGTTTGGACTTCCAAATCCCGTTTCATTTGGTTTCTTGTAAAGAATATCATTCCATAGTCCGTCATATCCTCCATTATAATGAATCTTCCCATTTACAGCGATTTTTTAAAACCCAAAAAGAATAGTGTGAGGGGAAAAAACATGTTAGGGAAAACAACATAGTAAAGGGGGAGCACCGTCAATATATAATATCTTAGGATAAATTCTAAGATCGTTACCATAGTTCTAGGACTATATCCTATACAAATACTTATCCTTAGGGACATCCCTAGACATGCCTTAGAAATATCTCTAGGGATTTCATTGAGGTTTTCGCATCCTAGTTTCCAAAGGTTAACTAAACCTTTCCTCTAATACCAACTGTAGATACCCGAAGCTTGATGTACATGGACATTACATTACTTTAGCGGAATAATAAATACATAACAATAACAGAAGCACAAGGATCGTAATAGTTTTGTGTCTTTCAGAATTCGTAATATAATCTACTAATCGTGGTGAAAGATCTTCAACATCTCCCATAAGATATTCCCCTTTTTTTCTTACCTAAAACCATTCATTAAATCCTGGGGAAAAGAAAACAGATAATGGGTGAGCTCAAATTCTCAGTAAGGGTATGCATGGATAAAATAAAACAAATCATATATATTTGAACTTCAAAACACGAACATAATATTTAAACATCGGAATGTTAGGAAATGACATAAATCATGGAAGTACGTAAGGCATAGATCATAAAGAAACATTAATCATGATAAAATAGCATTGGAATTAAACATGTAATTGTGGAAAACCATTAAGCACATCATATGATTTCCATAGTACCCAAGGCATTGCTGCCAAAACCATCTTAGTGAACAAAGTCCCTTTCCGAATCGAGTTCACTCCTCGTTCCAGTCCTGTATTACTGAACCGGTTTAACTATCCATTCCAGCCATGTCTATCTCATGAGATATAAATCTTTACCCAATGCATTGGTTGGATATATAGGTCCCACCCATCTCATTATGAAATCATTCTTACTTGTGCCACAACATGAACATAAATCATTCATCATAACCAAAAGAATAAAATGGGTATCATAAAAATCATCCCATCATAACATAATCCATATAAAACAAATGGATATCATTTCATCATAAGAATAGTGAACCCATGTAAATCATATAGACATTATACATGAAACATACACATATGAAATAATGTCATCTTAGATAGAAAAATTGTTTTGATAAAACATTTGAAATGAATTCTTGAGGAAAATATCCTTTCTTCTTCAAAATCAATTTCCTTTCACAAAACATCATGCAATTTTAAATGAAAGATATTTTTTTGGAAACAGTCATGAAATATTTTGGAGGAAGCTTCATGAAAATACGGCTCTATAAAACAGTAAAAATCCATTCACGCTATATAAGTTAAAAAAAATATTCTTCTCGTACTTTTGCTGGAAAAGTCAAAAAAATATCCCTTAACATAAAAAAAAGAATGATTACTTACATACCATTTAGTTAAAGTAAAAATGGGTAAAAAGGACTTTAAACATACATGAAAATATTTTTAAAATACTTGGACATGGATTATAAACATAACCCAGTAAATACTTACGTATAAGCAATCTCGGATAGAAAACAATTGAGATTGCAACATTATCCCTTATCTTAGGTCTGATATGCTTCGTATGTATCCAAAACTCATGAAAAATGATTTAAATAATGTCATTGACTTATTAGAGAACCACATTCACTGTTATTTTATCATATATGGTTCACTTATGACTTTATATTACCCGTTCTTTTGTAATTACCATGTTAAAGTGGGTTTTGGGTAAAATCGTTTCATTTCTCGTCCGAGTTTTGATTTGTAATTATTAATATGATTACTTAGATCTTTTCTACTTATATAGAGAATGTAAAACATGATTTATATATAATATATATCCAGAATATACATATATATAATAGATTGATAAATGGAAAGAAATACACCATTCATGGAGATGGTAGGTCGTACGTACGCATGAATGCTGTTTTCATTTCCTTATTGAATTGAATGAATCTAAATAGATGAAATACATATATATATACATAAATCCAGTAGCATTATTATTTCATATATTTAATTGTTATTCATTATATAATCATTATGATCATTCATGTATGGTTAACATAGAGAATGAATCTCATCGCGTCGTGGAGACGGTAGTCCGTACGTTCGCACGAGTGATGGTATCATTCCCATAATTATAGAATAGAATTGGAGTGGATGGTATAATATATCCGAATCAGTATTATGTAATAATAACAATATATATTTATTCTTTACACCATTATACCCATCCATGTATGTTGTTGGTGGAAAAACATATTTCACCACGGCCTGGAGACGGTATTCTGTACGTACGCACGCGTGGTGATTTCGTTTTCCATAGGATGGATAGACTGTGAAATAGGGTTGTTTCATACTTATAATATCATATCATTATATTTTTTATACGTATGTTATTAATTCATAATGAAACAACAAAATAAGAATAAGTGGAAGAAGAAATAGAGTTTAAAGAATCGGTAATGGACATTACCTCTTCTCTGAAGTGCCTCTTTAAGACCTCTTCTTAAGGCACTAAAATTTGTTTTTGAAGAAGACAAGAACCTCTATAATGTTTCTATGGAAGTGGAGAAGAGAATTTTTCAGAGGTTTGCCGACCATGATGGCTCAAAGTGGTGTGAGAAAGAGAAGGATGAGGTTCCCTTTTATAAGGGATGCGAGGGGCACCTTTGGAAAAACTAAAAATATTATTTATTGTAAAGTCATATTCGGTTTTTAATAGCTAAAAATTGATTTATTAAGAATATAAGGTAGGGATGGGTCTAAATCCTCTCATCCTACAGAATTTAGTCAAGTTTAGGTCATTATATTAAACTTATCTTTTAGTTTTAACTCTTAGTTAATTAGATTGACATTTACCATGTCCCTTTGTACTTTTATATTATATAGTTAATAATCTTAAGATATACATCCATGCGATTCCAAAGTGGTCCATTAATGATACAACTATCATCATATAAGTATATTGGAAGAAACCATAGATTTTTAGGAATATAATAAAAATTAATAATACAATATTTGTTTTAAAAACTATTTAATGTCAATTTTGACACTATTTGGTAATTGATTTTTTTGAAAATCATAAAAGAATTAATAGTTAGAAATAAGTTCTGTAAATTAATACTAACATGTCATAATAAGATATAAAATTATTGTAATTCATAAAAAGTCTCAAATTACAAATATTTGGGTATTTATAACATCAATTATGTCAATATTTCATTAAAAAGATAATTACTCCATCATCATTATGTCATAAATAAATTAAATTATTTAATGTCTAAAAATTACAAATAAAATACAATTATGTAGGAAAGATTTTTAGATTTATAATTAATATTTATAGTCTAATGAATCTTATTTATAACCCTTTATTAAAAATGATTTACTTATTAAACATTGATTTTAACAATTTTAACCCCTCTTTAAATAAATTAATAATAAATGTCCTAATCTAATCCAAGTGGTCCTAAATGGTCATATTTTATTTCTAAGGCTGTTTTTGGTCGAATTACACTTATCTAATAGAATTAAGACATGTGTTAGGGTAATAATAATTTCAGTTTTACCCTTAATTATCCTATTTAATTTTAACCGTGGTAAATAAAAGTAAAAAGTTACAATTCACCAAAAATTATTTTTCATCTCATTGATCCACATTTTAGTCCATTATATTAACTGTGTGTCTCCGATTTTTTAAATTAAACTCACAGAAGTGGTAAAATTTAATTTAAATTAAAAAAAAGTCAGTTTTTTAACTACCAATAAGTGGTTTCACTATTCATCGAAAATTGAAGTTTTTCAGAAAAATAACAAGAATTCAGCCAAAGAATTATTTGATATTCGAAATTCAAAATTCATGTCTATTTTTCCAAATTCATTACTTATAAGTGGAATTAATTAATTTTAAATTTAATTCCCGTTATTAAAACAAATAGCGTGTTTTTAAGAAACAAAAACAATCAAAAGATTGATACTTGTTTATATCCAATTTCAAAGTGAAATTAATTTCAATGAACAACATTGGATTAAATGGTAAAAATATATTATAATTACACATTAAACCCAATTAAAAAGATAATCTAACCATATAAATTATTGCGATGAAAAAAGTTGTTTTTAATTAAAATATATCGTGTTTTTACTATTCATTAAAATATGAAAGTTATCAGAATAATATAAAAATTTATCCAAAGTAAATTTTTATATCATGATTCCAAAGAAGAATTTTATTTTTTCAAATTGAACATATAGATAAGTCAAAAAAATATTTAAAGTGGGTGCTCCATCAAAAGGCGGGAAAACTACATTTTTTGAAAATTACTTATTTTACTCGAAAAATTGATTTTGTTCACATACCATGTTCTAGAAAATGTGTATGATGAATAATAATGTTATAAAATTAAAAATGTAGTTGATACTATTTATAACAGGTAGTTCATATAACATATCGTTGTTTAGTGAAACTCAGTATTGCATACAACACACGCTATCATGGAAGGTCGTGATTGTGTGTAATGGAAGTCAAGTTAGGGGTGTGTGTTCTAAAAGATCTTTTTGGTGTAGCGTACAACAGAAGGCATTAATGAACTTAAAAAAAATATTTTTCATAAAATCTATGGGTGTCACATTTTTAGTAAATATATTTCTAGATAATGTCCTCATAATGATTATATAAGATATGAGGGGATATTCTATTTTTAAAATGATGGTAAAATAAATATTTTAAATAAATCAAACTTTAAAATATAGAAAAGTAAAGTTAATGTGAATCTGAAATAAATTAGAAAAAACCAATGATAAGATAATTTATATTCTAAATAAACTGAACCAATTAGATTTAGATTTTTTAATGTTACTTTACCCTTATATCTTTTGATTAATCCCTTTATTAACCCATTAAATATTTAATATGGTGATTAATTTTAACCTCGAGTGCAATTCATAATGTCAAAAAAATGTAACTGAAATTAAAAAAAATGATGATTCTATAAATATAATACATTTCAGTACATTAAATTTATATATGTGACTGAAATTTGTTTTAAAAGAAGTGAAACAAACACAATAAAATTCATTTTAATAAAATAAAATCATTTTTAAGCATAAAAATATACTTATTATTCTTCATTTAATGTAAAAAATATAAGAATAATGTTAAAAAAATTTATAGAATATATTTTATAAAATTTGGATTAAAATGATATATCAATAGTAATTAATTTTATTTGAAAAAATAATAACACATTGCTTGAATAAAAATATCTTCTCAAGAATCAATTAATTTTTACATTCAAATGTTTAATCATTTCCAATCAATTGGTTACTAATTGATTATTTTTTTTACAAATGTGTAAAAAAATTAATAGTTTAGTTGGTCATTTTCATTCCCATAAATCCAATATCTATATAATTACTATCCCATTAAATATTAAAATTATAATAGTTTATCATGTTTCTTTTATAATTAGTGTTGTGTGCAAAGGGATCTTTCAAGCTCATTAATTTTTTAAGATAAATATATCATAAAATATCTAGGATTTACATTCATTCCGTATATAAAATTGTTCCACTTAAATTCCATTACCTTTATACATGAAATTGGGAATTATTTTTCCTTATTACATCCTAAGGTTCTCAAATATCAATTTTAAATTTTTAGTTTCCCCACAAAACTACTACCGTGTGAGCAGTTTTGTTCCTCAACAATTTCTCCTTTGATCGAAAATATCCACCTTTTCCCCCATAATATTGATAGTGGTTGAATGGTAAAACCTCTATTTTTTTACATATGTCAGATCTGGTATGGAATTCCACATAATGGATACACCGAACAAACTGTATACCTGATAGAGATTTGGTGGGTGTATCAAGTGATAAGAAATTATCAAGATATTATAAAAAAAATATGAATATTTAAATATATATAGAAAATATATTTCCATTTATTTAAATTCACATAACAATCATCTTATGATATAATCATATTAATATTGTGTGAGATCATCAAACTCTATAACTCTCTAATTATCAGTTTTTTTAATAATTTTATCCCATATTAGCTACCCTGATGTGTTGGAAAATATATATTTCCTTCCATGACATTTCCATAGCTATCTAATTTGACAATATACTTTTTACCACATTCATCACAATACAGTAGTGTTCTTCACACCCTACGAAAAATGTCTTGATAATGAGATAAAGGAATGCTTCAGTGATAGCAATTGTAGTAAGAAATATTGACAATAGAATGGTGTTGATACTAAGGAATGATAAAACCCATAAAATGACATAAAACATTTTCCTCATGGGATTTAATATTCCACTCACACTAACCTTTTATACAAGGATGACATGGAGTACTAATGCTCAACTCTATATTCCAATATTACTGAATTCTACAATCGAAAATTGTGGTAAACCTCATATCCCAATTTGATACAATCAAATTCATCATTCTATACAACCTTACCACCTTCTTGACATATTTTCCAAAAATATAACCAAATTTAATATATTATCTTATTGAAATAAAATTTGATAACATTATATTTTAATAAATTAAAACTAAAATAGTATCATATTCATTCAATATTTTAGTGAGTCCGAAGTTGAAATATATGGTGATATTATCTCACTTCTATTATAGTATGTGTAATGGTTTTAATATTCCCATATAATTATATCAAATATCCTAAATTTTTAAACATTCTAAGAACAAAGATCCATATTATGCATAATCCATTTTTATCTTATCTCATTAGAAAAAACTCTTTCATATTTCTATACATCTTCATACTTATAAGATGAATAAATAATGGAAAACTATATGATTTATCCAGTAAAAACTTACTAAAATAGGGTATTCTTAGGACACACACATGTTTCCTAAATCTTATTTTTCCATCAAAACATTGGTTGAATTTCAAACAGCACTCAATTACTTTTATAGTGTTACATCATCCTTTTACACATATTGAATGCTAATATTTATTTATAGAGGACCATTTTTCTATGAAGGATTTGATCAACCCCAATTTCTTCTTGATTTCAAGATACATACTGTCAATTATCATATGTTTTTATCCATTTTAATCCAAATCATCGAAAAAATTGTATGGTCATTCCATCGCTGAGCATCAGACACCTTTTTCTCCTCTCTATGTGGTAATATATTATGATTTTGTTATCATATATGAAATCCAAACATCTCATTTGACATATATTTAAATCACTAATTTTGAATATATACTTCATGATATTATTATTATAATCTATATCATGTATTTCCCAATAAAGATAACACCTCTATATTTTTACTAAAAACTACCATTTTCATCTCCAAATCATGAGTCAATTAATTTTTCTTGTAAATTATTAATATTTGGGAGGTATAATAAATAGAAATGTCATTATTTTTTGTAATAAATCCATTTACCTTCATAAATTCCCCACTATTGATCGTAAACCCATCACTACTGTAGGTTAGTTTGAACATAGTTTCACTGACAGACAATCATTTGATCTCTAATCATTTTTATAAAATTAATTAATTCAATAGAACATCACTCCCTTCCATTTAAAAATGGATATTTAATTAGATATAATTGTGATATATATAAAAACACATCGATAGTATATAGTCAAATTATGATAACTATAGATCCCTACCACCAATGATTGATATGTCCTTTGATCAATAACATCCATATTTGAAGAATCTTCTTATATACCCTTGTATGAGATTATATAATGAATAAATCAAGAGTTTGGTAACTAAAAAGCACAATTAGTTAAATTTCAATACATTTTATACTTTCAAATGGTCTTCAAAAAAACATTAAAATTACCTCTATAATCATGATTACTCTTATAATATATAATTCTATCATCATTACGGTTTATAATAAATTGATGAATATACATTATATAGATTGTATTCATTAATTATATAATTCTATAAGGGTGTTTAGTATGTCTAAATAGAATCACTATAAATTCATAATGACCATTACTCGCACTAAATATTATCCATGCTATATCCTCCTTCTTGACGGATAGTAGATCGCATACAATTCGAAGATCTATCGTTTAAAAATATTATCCACCTCTTAATTGATAAATCATATTATACATATAAGATATAAGATACATTTTATTAAATGTTTTATTTTTATGTCATTTGTAATCAAATAAAATTAAAACTAACACATATTTATTAATATATAATAGGTTCACCCCTTGGTGTTTCACATGATCATATGGCTCATTTTTAACAATTATCATGTTATTTCATTTAAAATTTAGATAGATTATTCATGGACATTTTACACTAAGGATTTCATATAAGTGTAGCACCATATATGTGTTCTATTGAAATATCAATGTCAAGATTCATGTTAAGTAAAGTATGTTTTGTAAAAATTGAATCAAAATATTCTCTAAAATTTGGCATATCTTAAATTTTGAGTTTCCCACTACACATTTGAGATAAATATAACTCAATAAAATTTAGTAGTATCTATAAAATGGAATAAAATTATATTGGTGTTCATATTCATCTTTACTCCATATAATTATTAAATCTTTACTTGAAATACAAAATATGAATTCCCTTCCATTGAAATTGATATTGGATTTTTATATAAAGAGATAATCAATAAATAAAATTACATTAAATATAGAAAAAATTTGAATATAAATATTTTCATATGGAACATTTTTACAAGAATTAAATTTTTATCTGCAACATTTCAGTATAAGATATGTTTACTTTAAAAAAAATGTTCCACTACATTTATTAACATATCATATTCCCTTCATTGTTGTAGGAGTTAAATCAGAGGTTTGAGAATTGAATCATGTAATTTGAAATTTTCTCAAACAAAATAGACTAAACTATTTTTGGTACCATTATATAAATATAATTTTACTGTATTCAAATATAAATTTTCCTTTTGATATTATCTTATTAATTTCATTATTTTCCTCATATGAGACAACTTCTATTGACTTTGAGTCAGTTCACTGTATTCTTCTACCCTTATTATTGACATAAAAAAAGTTTAATCTTCTTCCCTCTAATGTATTTATCAAATGATAGATCCAAAAATTCCATTATTATATTATTTGGATCATTTAAAAATTCACATATGTACATTTAGTTATTCATAATTCAATATCGATTGTTAAAAAATGACAAAGTTATACATTCTAGTACCCATATCAGTTTGTTTCTCATACATACAATCATTTCATTAGCTAGCATGTTCATTGTTCATGTGATTCTCCTTGTTTCTATAAAATTTCTAAAACCAAAAAACATAGAGAATGTTTCAAACTTCAATTATCTAATTTTAAAATCATATGGTTATGAAAATAATTCATATGAGATCATGAATTATGATGTTTTATTTTAACCCATTAACCATTTGGTTCATCTAATACTTGTATATCTTATCATAAGTTTTCATTGATTATATCATCTCATTATTCAGAGTTTTTCATAATGTGAATTTGAATTAACCTAATCATTTGAACTAGGAGTACATAGCTATGTGTGTAGTCGTAGGACCAATCATTATAAATAAATTTAAAATTGAGTTGATACACAACTAGAATTATTTAGGGATTATACAACAAATTGATCTTTTCCACAACCACATCCACATTCTAGTATCTTGTCAGGGATTTCAATTCTCAGAAACCTCGCAAAATATACATTACCAAAACATTAGGATATAATCTTATAGATATCATTCTTTATGAGGATTGAACCAATGTTATCTAATCCAAATATCCAAAAATTAAAACTATCATTTGATAAACACATAGGAATCCCAATAATTACATACATAAATATTAAGTTATTTTAGATGAATAATCAACTCATCTCAAAATAGTAAAGTCCTTAATATTTTAATAGTTTAGTGATTATGGTACTAGATACATAATCATCCTATTTTATGAATACCATATACATAGCTTAAAAATTTATTAACACAGAGTAAAAACATACATAGACCCTACTCATTAAATTCATTAATAACCTAGGAAATTGATAAAAAATAAGGTGAGTCAAAATGATCATAAAAAGTGAAAATGTAAGGCATATAAATCAATGATCCTAGTTATGAAAAATATATTTATTAGTATATCATGAAATGATCATAGAATTTGAAATTCATATATACTCAATAAATTGTTTTTAATCATTAATAATTGAATTCGTATTATTATAACATAATACATAATTTATAAGAGTATGGAATAATTAGTAATAAATCATTATCCATGAGAACACATCATAAGCATAATGAATACACATATTATTAGAAAATTATATCCTTAGTCAAGGGTTACTATCAAGACTATTATATTATATTTGTTCTAATAGCAATTTTTATCATTTCTATAGTAAATATTCATTTTAATGATTACCATAATATGAAGATTCCCTTTCATAACTAGGTTAACTACACATTCTAGTATATAATATCTCATTATATATTTATCAAAAAAAAAATACATTCAAGGTATATATAATTTTTGTCCAACCTGTAACATAATTAAAACAATATATACTTTTTTTCCAAAAGATCATAAAAGCATCCATCAATTCATTATATAAAAACCCTTATAAAATAATTAGGTTCTAAATTTTTTTCACTATTTCATCAAAGAAATATACAATTGAAGATAAAATGTTTTCATAAAGATTTCATATTTTTTAATTAACTTATGGTGAATAATTTTTTGAAATAATCATTATTAAATCATCATCAAAAGATATCTATGAAAATAAAATTGATTCTATCATACGATCATATCCATGGTAATGTATAAAAATCCATAAATGTTGTTTACATTGATGAAAAATGCATTTAATATATTTTTTGGATTTTTTTCCAAAAATAGTTAAAATATCATTTCCATCCTTTATCATTATAAACTAAAAAATTACAACATAATGAAAATAATATTTTTAGTCAATGTAAACATGTAATCACTTTAATTGTGATTCAATTAAAATAATTTAAATGATGGTGTCATTTATCATTTATTCTATAAATGTTAAAAGAGAATACTATTTTCACACATTCTAAAAATGTCAAAATTTAGTCACATGAAAAAAATTCACAAATATTCAATTAATAATCTATAAATTATGTCAAAACATCTAAAATTAATCATTCAAAAAAAATTAATTATAGATAAAAACGTTAATAAAATATTATAAAGAACATATACCTGGATGGAAAAGTTTGTCGACCAATGTAGAAATTAGTACAACTTTTCAAAAGAACATTTTTTAATCATTTTAATTTACCCATAGTAGAAAGTGGTAGTAGAAAATTTATATTAAATTTTTAACCAAATGGTGATGAAATATTTGGTGATTAGTGATAGGACGAATATAATTTCTCCCAAATGAACATTAACTTATTGAATCCCCTTGAGAAATGAAATAATAACATAAAACTTTACCTCTATTATCATCATACATTGGATGTATTCAATCATAAAGTATTATATATATATATATATATTATATATATTTTATAGAACCATATTAATAAATAAAATTATATGATTAAGTTCTTATAGATTTTGTTAGATACACTATTTTTCTAGGTACATCCCACATTTAGTTTTTTTATTGAAACTATTTCATTTAGGATTTTCTTCTTCTTTAAACCTCAATTATCAATTTCCTTCATGTTTGGAGAGATATTTCTTTGTAAAATGAAAAAATTCGTAGGAATTTATTTATATAATAATTAACGGTGTTTTGGGAGAGTTTTTTGAAAGAATATTTTGATGGTTTTCTATATGTTTGGAAGGATTGGGAAGTGGTTCTGGATTTTCAGAAGAAACCATGCTGACATATACATTTTAAAAATTTACATTCCATTAACATTTTCAAAGATATATTTATATATATTCACAAGAATACACCATGAACTATTTATGTTATTAATTGGTCAGAGACGACGAACGTTTTTCGTGACATTTAAATGTTTCTTTGAACACGTTGTGAACAGGTTGAGGACTTAAAGTGGTCACATGAAGTGAAATTGGTTCACGATTTGTAAACGGTTCCAGGTAGATATGGAGAATTTATTATGTAATAAATGAGTAATACTATGTTAAAATGGTTCATTATGTATGAAAATTATAGGAATATATCCTTAACTTGATTGGGTAGTTAAATGGTTAGATTCCATGAAACTAGTTCATGTCTTGTATTGATTGATTGGAGTTATTTTAAATCGAGGTGATGCGTTTTTTTGAAAAATCTCATAAATTGAGAAATAAACTATCAGGAAGGATTAATTTAAATTTATTTCTTCAGATAAATTTTCTAAAATCCACGATGTGAAAATAATAATTTTCTAATCAATATGCAACCATCCTCTTTTGAGCCCTTGGAAGCTCAGGGAAATTTTGAAGTGCCTTCCCCCCTTATAAATGTAATGATCAAGAATTTGATTCAAGATTAATATTTTCATCATGTTTTTCATGAATCTTCGGTATCTAATAGTTAATGAGGAAGAATATCTTGATCATGGTTGTTTTCGGGTTATGATATCAATGTCCCACGATCTAGTTTTCTTCTTGGGATCCTCTTCACCTTTTCTTATATTGTTGTTTCTAGTTGATATAGTCACATTGATATCCAGAAAATGGTTGCTAGTATAAATCTAAACCCTATTGTCATTTTAATTGATTCAGTATCTTAATTATTGAGATTTTGAGAATATAACCTAAATTTAATTCAGTTATTAATATTTTATGACAAATCATGTGTCAGATTACTCTTTCTATCCCTTAAGATTAATTATTTTGGAGACCTATCTTGTGGATACTCATTAGGGTGATCCTATAATGGAATAATAATGAATTATCTAATGGATTAATGGGTGGATAGAATAAGATGACACATTAGGTCATTTTTAGTTATATATTAACCTTGTAATATAGATTAATTTATTAATGAAATAATTTATGATTATTTTATATAAATTGTGTGTGCAATTGGAATTAAAATGTCATAGTATATAATTTAATTAATTATTTTTAAACTGAATGAATAATTGTAATTGTATGACTTAACCATTTTAACTTATGATATGATGTTATGTTATGGTTTTAATTTCATTATAACTTATGATGTTGGGGATTAAGAAATAAATCTATAAAGGTATTTGTTAGGTTATGATGTAATGATTATTTGGATTTCCCAATTATAATAAAATGATTATATAAAGGGGTTTTCTTAATTATGATGTAATTATTATAAGTATTTTACATATTATATTGAATTGATTATATAAAGGGATGGACTGGTAATGTTTTAATTCTTATAGAGTGTGACCTATTTATATTGAAATGATTATATAGAGCCCATTTTATGATTATTCCATAATTCATTATATATAGGTATTTTCCTAGTTTTTTTTAATATTCCATGTTTCTGTAGTTATGGTTGGAATATTTTTGAAATTCTTTAAGGGATATCATAGAATGGTATCAAATAAAGTTGATTGTTATATTATATTAATTTTACTAATTAATTTACCTATTTTTCTATTTACTTCATACATTTATTTATCATATTAGTTTTGTTTATACATGGTGTTGTTGACCAACTATGTTTTACTCACAACTTATTTGGTCCACAATTTGGTGTAGTGACTCAGCCCCAGTGATTCTAGAGCCAAGGCCTACTACGATTACGTTTGAATGATTACATGGATATGAATACATATGAACTGATTAGTTTAGTAGTCTTAGTAAACCAAACACATACAAAAGTCTTTTATAAAAATTGTATACAATAATTACAATATATATTTTTTCCGTTGAGGCTAACATTATTGAATCTAATTTATCCCTGAATATAACTCCAAATAATCTTCTTAGATTCCGAGGGAAGGATAATAATAATTTTGGGCTCAAATGACCAATAGAGATTTGTATAGTGTAATAAATAATGAATCAATGAGTGTAAATCTATATGCTAATGTGAATAACTAAAGAAACATAACATTCTAATAGTTGTGTAAGGAATATTCAAAATGGAAATGTAAATAAATGATAGAGATACCATTTAATCCATAATATATGAATTATGTGTATCCAAGGATAATGTCTATGTGATAATATCATCGATAATAACAACAACACAATTCTGAAAGAATGAAATGCTTAATTTATTGATTTTCTACTTCCTGTGTACATTTTACCTTTACCATAAAGACCATTTCACAAGTTATTTTGTCATATAGAGTAGGAAACCATATGATTTGGCCATCTGATTCATCTCAAGAGACAACCGATGAAGTAAGGGACTAACTTTCAAATGTACCCCACCCATGTCCTAGTAGTCTAAATCATTCTTCATATATCGAATAACAGATTTAAAATAATACACTAAATGAATGTGTCCAATACCAAATTTAAACCATAAATACAAGGAAAACTATAATATTTATTATATTATATATCAATTAATATTATAAATACACCACACAAAAGAAATAAGTAGTGAATATGGATAATATCTCACAAAAGTAAAAGTGTGATGATAAAGTCCATACCACTTTATAATAATTTATTTAAATAGTTTCCTGTTTGTAAAATAAAATATTAATCATAAAAATTACACTGTAAACATGTAAAAAATCATCAAAATATTAGGCGATCATGATACTGGTAAATTTATATCATTTCATATAAGTAAAAAAACATTCATGATACTTTTTTTTGAAAAATAAAACATAACCCTGTTTTGGAAAACAACCGGACGATTTATTTTAAAAAATTTATTAAATAATCAAAAATTGGTAAAAAAAACTCAATATAAGGTAATAGGATAATTATAAAAACAATTTTTTACACATTTTTAGAAACCACTAACATGGAAAAGATAAATATTCATCAGTATAGGCTTAAAAAAATACGGAAAATAGTGAGATAATGAAATATACCCATAAGAATGTATGATCAATATAATTATATGACCAAAAATTATAGGGATATAAAAATACCAAAATCTCATAAAACAAATTCTTGGGTAGTATATACCCCCCCCCCCCACACTAAAAATACATATATTATATAAGGCACATGTCCCACAAAAATTAATGTCATACTAAAATTCCTTTCCATATGTGTGAACTCTCATCACACTCATTTAAAAGAGATGTATAAAAATTATATGTTTATTATAAATCTATTATAGAACCATATTAATTTCAATAATATCATAAATTATTTAATCATGGCTTTATATTAATCATTTATTAAAAATTCCATGTTAAATTTATGTTTAGGGTAATGATTACGTTGTTTTTAAAATAATATTATTTTTTGGAACATTTTAAATTAAAAATTATTTCATCATCATCATAAATATAACAATGAAATAAATATCATATATATATAGTATATATGTTTTTTATAATAATCTCTAAAATATATAAATAGGAAATGAATTAGAAATTTCCTGGTGATGGTAAGTTGTTTGTACACATGGAAACCTTTTACATTTTCTTATTGTATTAAATGAAATATCATAATTAATATATTTAAAATAGAATTATTATGTCATATATATCATATAAATTCTTTAAATCCATCCTGAATACATTCTATGTATTTTTAGAAAAACTCACATTTCATTGAGGAGTAGGTAGTCCAGATGTCCATAAACGATGTTATAGTATCTCCAAAATATGTAACGTAAGAAGGATTGTATTATATAATAAATCCATTATACTAAAGAAATTATAAATATTGTATTTTCCATATTTAAACTATGAATAAATCATTATTTATGACCTTAAATTATGGTAAATGGAAGAATGATTGAAATTGGTTTGTGAGGTGGTAGTCTGTTGTACAAACGAACAATGATTGTGTATCCCATTTCATGTAAGTGTTTATCAGTATAGATTGAAGCATTAATATAAAAAAATCTCAATATATTAAGGAATAAAATATTATTATATTTATCAGAAGAAAATTATTAAAAGTTTTTAGAATTAAATAAAATGAAAGTTATCATTGAATAATGCTAGCTCCTTTTTATGAAACTAATTTTGGTTTGTACACAAAAACATCATTGATTGTATGTATTCCCATAAAGAGGATTCTATGATGAGGGTATGTATATTTGGATATTATTTTATTAGAGTTTAATTTTTATAGATCGTTCAATTTCATGTGAGTACGTTTTGAATGTAGGTTATCATTTATATTTTTGGTGAGAGGTAATTTTGGAATTTTTCAATAATTATTATATTAAAATATAGAAATTTAAAAATAAAATGGATCCAATGTGAGTAATTCCAAATATAATGTGGTAAGGGGTCAGAAATTATCTCAATAAATAATTTTTGGGAATGATTTGGTCACATTCATGCTCTTATCTTTTGTATTTAAGCCTATGATAACCCCTTTAACTCTTACCATGACAACTTGGATTTGTTACTTATTATGGGTTAATATAGTTTCCATAAAACTTCATAGGAACCATAAATGAGTCATCAAAGAAATAAAAAATTATATGTAAATCCAAGGTTTGATTTTTATATTTTTATGAATTTTATATCATTTAATTAAATATTATTTATTTGAAAATATCATCAATACTAATTATGACACTATTAATTTGATGACTTTTTATTAAATATAAATACACTATTTAAATAGTATAATATTACAATAATAAATCCCTAAAATATCTTTATAATCTAGAAAAATTCTCTGTTACATTAATTATTTTAATTTATAAACATTTTAAAATTTTCACAACATCAATTTGAAATCTCTTTTATTTAATCAATAATGACATCATTATTGTGAAACCATTTAATTTAATTATAAATAAATTAATTTTTTTTTAAAAAATATTCATGTAAAATATAAATATTTTATATTTCATATTAATATTTATAGTCCATGATATTTTCTAAGTGAGCATTTATAAAAAATGTAATGCTTTTTAATATCTTGATTATGTTATATTTTACTTTCCTTCGAATAAAAAAAAGTAATAAAGTCATCTATCCGGATCCCATATTCCATAAGATCATCCAAATGATGAATATAGTCAAAAATAAATCATCCAATAAAATTTGGACATGTTTTAGATATCATTATTATAAATATAATATTATTTTTTCCATTAACTACTATATTTTCCCTTACTCATGGTAAAAGAAATTAAATAAATTACTAATCATAATTTAAAAAAAAATATTTACTGAATATAGACCCATTACTTCAAAATATGAAATAATTTTTTTGATATTAAAATCATATAACATGTTGTAATTATTTTAAAATTAATTCCATTTATGGAATGAGATAATGGGGTTTTAGTGTAAAAATATTCAAAAGATTACTTTTTTTAGATTCAAAATCAATTTGAAATTAATTCCAACAAACTACATTACATTAAATAATAAGAAACTGGTCTAATTTTACATTCAACCCATTAAATATTATAATTAATCACTATATTTTAATTATATTTAAATTATGTTTTTAATTAAAATCCAGTATTTTTTATTATTCTCCAAAACCTGAAGCATATCATTAAAAAATCACAAATTAAATAAAAGTAAATTTTTATATTAAAAATTAAAATATAATTTATAAAAGTTTTAAAAAATATTTAAAACATGTTCATAATAAATATCTTATAAAACTACCTCTAAAATAATATATCCTTTTAATGTGTAAAAATTGATTTATTCATATCTTATTCTTATAATTTTATCTGGTTGAATTCCAAAATATTTTCTTAATTATATTATACATAAATTTTAGAAATAATTTATACTTGTAGTTACATCCAATTTAATGGCTATGTTATAATAATTTTTCATTGTTCTTTTAAGTTGGGTGTTTCCTTCAATGTAAGCATTTTAAAATATTAAAATCAAAAAATATGCCATAAATTCATGGGGTGTTACATTAAATCATTCATAAATAAATTGAATCCTAAAAATTTTAAATTTCACTTCATTAATAATAGTTTGATACATAAATATCCATTTGTGGGACACCCACTTCAGTATTTGCATTAATAAGAAATACTTTAAATGCTATGGAAATTGGAATGGAAAGGTAACCAGAAAATTTTTCATTCAAAATAAATCATTAGTGGGAAGTTAATACCTGTACATGGATGATAAATCAAACTACCATGTTCAGATATAGTGTGATATATAACATGGTCATCATATTGTCTACTATCTCAAAACCATAAAACTATGATGGGTTAAGGTGTCCTCATATTCCCATTATGTAAATTAAATGAACTACAATTTTATTCTAAAATAATTTTCCTAGAGTTATGTAATTTAATTAATTAATAGACTATAAATTAAATGAAAAATTCTTATTGGACAATTAATGTTTCATCTTTTGATCAATTTCCATGAAAAACTCATCTTTTTTCCCAAGAGATTGTAGGATCAAAATAACGATGTAGATGCTCAATATACAAAAGTGGTGTGAATTTTATACTTTAAAAATTTCTTTAGAACCTTTAATGTTGGTTATGGATAACTATGTTTTCATTAGACATGGAAAATCTAGGTTTTACAAAATTAAAATAAGAAAATTCACAACACCTCTGATTACCAACTGGAGAATTTGAACCAAGGATTACAATATAAGATTCTACCTCAAAGCGTATAGAATCTAATCTAATCAAAGTACAAGTGTAAGGAAATACAAGAAGATTATACTTTCCTTACAATACAATATTTAGTGGAAACAAACAAGTAATAAATACAAGTAACAAACAATAACTCTTTTAACCCAAAGAGAAGGGTATCAAACAACCTTGGATAAAGGTATTTTGATTTATACTTTCAAGAAATAATGTCTTACCCACACCAGGGTAAGCCCTCGATACTAAGATTGGAATCTCTCTCTTGCTATCCCCGCAAGCCCTCAACTTCAAGGTAGTTGGATCCTCTGTCTTCCTCAGCAAGGAAGCCCTCTAACTTCAAGGTAGTTGGAACCTTTGTCTTCATATCCCTAGAAGTCCTCGAATGTAATATCCAACATTCGGAGTCACACAAAGCAATATGAAGAAGCTGTTCAGTACGCACAAGGCATGAAAATATTCTCTCTCCAGAAATCAACTTAACAGTGTGTGTTATTTAGATCGATCAAATTTTTGTTGAGCTCTTTCAAATGAGCTCCTATTTATAGGCAAACTTTCAATGGTCGGCTCCCTCTTCCAACCGTCTTATTTTCCATGAAATTCGGACGGACCTGTACACGTGTAACTCAACCAACGGTTAATTTGAAACATAATAGACGACATCGTTTTATAACAAACCATGTATAACTGAATGCACGACATCGTTTTGAGATGAAGCATATGTAAGTAAATGCTAATCAACATTTTGGAGTGTAAGAAAGTATAAAGATCGGAGTTTAACCAAAATGAAATTCAGAGTCTATGTTAAGAAATGTTCGGATTCTGTTTTATAGGAATTCGGAGTCTGGTTTCACCAGAGATCGGAATCTGAACTAGCATAGTTTGGACTCGAACTACGTAAGAGTTCAGAGTCAAACTACTTGAGAGTTCAGAGTCGAAATTCTTCAGAGTTCGGAGTCGAACTACTTAATAGTTCAGAGTCGAACTACATGAGAGTTCGGAGTCGAACTACTTGAGAGTTCAGAGTCGAACTTCTTTAGAGTTTGGAGTCGAACTACTTAAGAGTTCAGAGTCCAACTACTTTAGAGTTCGGAGTCAAACTACTTGAGAGTTCGGAGTCGAACTTGTTCAGAGTTCGGAGTTGAACTACATAAGAGTTTGGACTCCAACTACTTAAGAGTTCGGAGTCGAACTACTTAAGAGTTCAGATTCGAATTTATTCAGAGTTCGGAGTCGAAATACTTGAGAGTTCGGATTCGAACTCATGAAAGTTCGGTGTCCAGAATTCAGATTAGAACTTCATTTCAAATCACATCCCGAATTCGGATCCTAAAAACAGAATGCTCTAATTCTTTTCATTATATGGCTCCGGAATTTTGGGTATGAATCTGGTTGTTGTATTTACAAATATATGGATATGTATAAGAAAATCTAGGTTAGGGTAAATTTCCTTAAAGAAGTAAATTTTCTTTATGGGGGTAAAAATAATATTTGCTTAAGTATAAGTGTTTGTGATTTTCAAAATAAGAAGTAATGGAAAATTAATAAGGAGAACCTTATTGACTCAACAGAGATGAGTATTTAGGATTAATTTAGGTCTCATGAATCCGAATAAACTTCTATAAATCATAAAATCAAAATAATTTTAACTATATACTCCTCATGTCTCTTTGAATTAATTAGACCAAAATCATTAGAATATGATATGATAATTCCCCAAGAATATTAAACCATTATATGATGGAAAAAAACATAAATCTAAAAATATTGAACAGTAATACCCATGTTTCATTTTATATCATTTACAAGATGACATTCTTTAATAAAAAAATATTCTAGACTAATATTGGAAACAAAAATTTAGAAAATTTTGATCATATTGTATTATAAATAACATCAACTTCACTTATAGGATACCTAAAACAGATATATTCTTTAAATATTAAATTAATCACTTAATCACAAATTCTATTTGATATAAAAATATCCCAAAAATCAAAACAACCATCAACTATTAGACTTTTTGACTAAAAAATCTCATGCTTCGTAAGACATTACATAAGATAGTGGAAGGCATTGCACCCTTATCTCGGTTAGGTTTTGGGTTAAAATGCCACAACCTTCCAAAAACACGGAGGGTTGTCACCAATCCCAAAGGTTTTCCATTTTACTAAACTGAAATCATATTATCTGAGAATTGGATATTACTCCAAAATTATAACTACAATATATTAAACAGTAATGAAATTTTTTAACCAAATTTGCCATCTTATCCGTTTTCGTTGGTATTTTTAAAAATATATCTAGTAAGTAATAAAAATTTAAAGATCATATAAACAAAAACATTTATCCTAACAATTAAACATCTATCCACATAATAAAATGTAATTAGTCAATAGATATCCTTTCCAAAAAAACTAAATTGAATGGTCATTTACCATAATCTATAGTCTCCTTAATCTCTTTCCCATGGTTTCTTGTAAGCTTTCTCAAATTCTAATTTTAGAGTCACATCCCCAAAAACCATTGATTCGGTGTCTATTACCATTAAACATGCATTATTACAAGGAAATGTGACCTGAGGGACCGAGTAGTTAATTTGTCTTGGTAAAACAGTTACATAAATAAGTCAAGAAATAAAATAGAATGAAAAAACTAAGTAAATTTTTTTGGAGGATTAATTTATTCAATCTATAATATCCTTACATTATATTTATAATACACATCGAGTATTCTAGGGGATGGAAAAAAATAAGTGTGTGCAAAAATGCTATCAATAGGTAACTATAGACGAAGTGATATAAAATCAATGAGAAAAAAATCTATATGGAAATGTAAATAACTAAAATCACAAAACATTAAAATAACTAGACAAATAATAATCAATATAGAATGGAGAATAACTAAAAATATTACATTTAATAAAAAATCATACAATGAAATACATTTATAGATAATGTCAATGAAAGAATCTCAAGGTTAATAATAATAACTGAATTATAAATGAACAAAATTATTAATTATCAGATTTGATATTTCATAGGTACATGGTAACTTTACCATTAATGCCATTAACAAGATGGTTTAACATATCAGGTAGAAACCAATATTTTTTCAAACTGATTCTTCTCATGATACACCAATGCATCAAGTGGATTACATTAAACGGTCCCCAAATCGTGCCTTACTAGCCCAAAGCATTCCTCATATATCAAATATTTTATATAAAATATGACTTCAAATAAATTTTCAGCATAGTAATTTGAAACATTTTAATACCATGAAGAAAATAATATTTTTGATATGATATTTAAATGGGCAGTATATATACACCACACACATGAAATAAGTGGTAAATAAGGATTATATCACATTTATTTAAAATTGAGATGATAAAATCCATACCAATTTGAAATAATTAATTTAAAAGGGAAAAAATTTATAATATTTTGTTTTTTTTAATTAGAAGTGTTAACATGTAATGTATGCAAAAAAATTATTAGGTTTTCATGACTACGAGAATCAATATCCATTCTATATATGCAAAAAATATTCAATTTACTTTTCAACTAAAAGTAATAAAGAATCTTGATTTATAAATTGAAATGAAGTTTACTTTTCAAGAATTATATATAAAGTAAAAAAGGGGTAAAAAATAAATTATATAATAATCAGATAAATTTAAAAAACATTTTTGAAAACTGTATGATGGAAATGAAATATTTACCAATTTAGACATAAAAAAACTATCCCAATAATGATGAGATTATGAAATAACACATTACCACATTATGATCAGTACACTCATATTCCCCATGAATGAATGAAAATTATATGGATATTAAAATACCATAATTAATAGAATAAATTAATGGGAAGTATATACACCTCACAAAATAAAACTGTAGTGTATAACGACAGAGAAATATAAAAATAAAGGTGAGATAAAAATCCCATTAAAATTTTCTTTAATCATATAATTATCATTAAATCACCATGTATAATAATTATTGGTTTGTTATAAATTTATAATATAATAATATTCCTTTCTATAATACTATATATGATTTCCATATCACTTTGTATGACCCGTTTATTAACAATTTCATATTAATGTTTTGTTTTATGTAATAACCGCTTGGTATTTATCATCAGTTTATATTTTGTATCCTCTTACTTATATCATGATTTAAGAAACTCAATAGTTATAAGGATGACATACATATCATATATAATTTTCATATATATATATATATAATAATCTTTAAAACTATAAATGGAAAATGATATACACCATTCATAGAGATGTTAGACCATATATACACATGAATGATGCTTCCATTTTGTAATAGTTTAGATGTAAAAAATTTACTAATATAATTAAAGTAGATTTACTATGTCATATATATCATATATGTTCACTAAATCCATCCTTAATACATTTTATATATTTTCATAATGAGTCACTTCACATTGAGGAAATGATTGTCCACACATCCCCTAATGATGTTATCATATCTCCACAATATGAAATACATGAATGTATGGGTTATATAAGAAATTTGGAATCATAAATACATTATAAATATAACATATAAAATATATAAACTAAAATTCCATTATTAATTCCAACATCTTATGGTTGAAAATGGTAGAACCAACAACATCTGTTCGCGAGGTGGCAGACCACCGTAAACATGAAAGGTAACGGTGTATCCCAATTTATTGAAGTGTGTGTTAGTGCCGATAAAACCATCAATGTAACAACATATATATATATATATTTGTTATTATATTATTATTATATAAACATTAAATAAAAATTATTTAATGTTTTGATAATGAAGTAAAATGTATGTCATCATTGAAGAATGTTACCTTGTTTTCATGTAACTCATTCAGATTGAAAACAAAAAACATCCATGGGTAGATTTTTCTCCAATTGAATGTTTCTAACAATAAGAAAGGGTGTTGGGAAATTATTTATTCCACGTATGGATGTCCTAGAGGGCCCAATGTGGTTCAATTAAGTGATGGAGGGGTTCCCTTTTATAATTAAGGTGAGGGGAACTTTTGGAGATTCAAAAAATAATACATTAATAAAAGTTAATTTTCAATTCCAATTTTCTCAAAAGTCAGTTATTTAGATAATGATATGATTATATTTCTATAAAATCTGAAAAAATAATGTTTAGGAAATTTTTTGTCACATTCTATCCCTTAATAGTTCATTAATCGTCAGCTAAACCGTTTATCTCTTACCACAACAACTTGGATAATTATTATTTAAGGGTTATTATAGTTACTATAAATCATCAAACAAACCATAAATGAGGCGTGGATGGAATTTTATACCATATAAAAATTATTTGGCTGTTAAATCTATTTTTAGGACTTTTATATATTTTAATAAAATATTATTTATTTTAATATATCTCTAATGATAATTTTGACAATATTTAATTCGTTATTTTTTAAATAATATCAATACATTATATAAATTCAAACCAAAAATTGTTAATACATCCAGAAAATTGATATCCCATCTATAGAATTCATGGATGAAATTAATTATAAGATTTTATGTTTATTTTAATATTTTTAACAACATTTCATCGATATTCCAATTAATTAAGAAATTTGTACATCACCATTGTGAAAGCACTTAATTTTTTTATTTCTAACCAAAAAAATAAAAATAAATTACCCTAATGAATAAAATAATTTATTATTAAAATAACTATTGGTATGGGAAGATTTCTCATAATGAACTATATATAAAAAATGGAATACTTTTTAAATACCTAGGTATGACATATTGGTCTATTCTATGTGTAGAACACTAAAAAATTCAAAAACTCATGGAATTGTCTCCTAGAGGCCACAAAATAGGTAAAATTATTTTTTTGGTCTATAATCCCTCATCCAATAAGATTAAGATAATTTTTTGATAATTCTTTAGTATTTATAATATTATTTACCCTTATTAACCCGATCTACTGTTAAGCGCGCTAAAAAAATTACTAAAGATTTTATATATAATGTTCCCAAAAAGGAAACTCATTAAATAAGTTGGAATCACATAATCCTAATATGGATTCAATTTTTCATTATTTGAATAATATAATTTGTAGTAATTAATTTGTAATTAATATCATTCAGAAAATGAGAAAACATGTTTTCAATGTTAAAACATTCAAAAGATGAAAATTTATTATATATAAATTCAATGTAAAATTGACTAAAAATACCCAAATAAAATTAATATTTATAAAAAATATAATTTAACATTATAATTTTTTTTTTTAAAATTTTTTTTTTCAATTAAATTCCATTACATCCCATTATTCATCAAAACATGAACACTTATCAGAAAAATAACAAAAATTAAATAAAACTAATTTTTTATGTTCCTATTTTGTAGATGGTGTTTATTTTTTCAAAAATATTATATATTATTTTATAAAACTATATTTAAAACAATTTTACCAATAAAGGGGGGTAAAATTACCTATAGAAAAATATTGAATTATTAATGCATAAAATTCGATTTTTTCTAATTTAGGCAAATAAATTCATTTTGATGAATGAAAAAAAAATGATAAAATAATTAATATATAAATTTCACAATTTTTATGATAGTATTAATTTTCAAAAAATTAATTTCTAAGGTATAATAATTTTCCATTTTTCATTGAAGATGGTTATTCGAGGGAAAATAAGCATTAGAAATGATAATAATTAAAAATTGAACTAAACTGAAATTGTGGGGAGTCAGATTTATTGCACAAAACATTATATGGATTTATATTTTTTTAAATGGTAATAGGCATTGTAATTGATTTTTTCATGATGTACGGGTTAGATCTTCTAGACGAGACTGACCAAGGATTTGGGATGAGAAATTGTGAGTTATTGTGTTAGTGTGCTTCATTATCTATATTACATTTAGTTTCAATTTTTGATACACTCCATTTTATCATTTCATGGTTCACTATTATATAAATCAATTACTTCTTATTTTATCTTATTCGTCAATGTTATACAATTTTATCTATTTCTATTCCTCTGGTATTTATTAATATTGATTATTTTTGTTGTGTTTTATCTTTGTATAAGGTGGTAAAGTTTCAACAATATATTATCCACACCAACACTACTATTTGGAAACATCACGAGTATTGAGATGAATACATGAAGTAAAGTAACCAATAATAATTTTCTATGTGATAGAGTGAATGATCTATGGATTTCACAATGTGTTATCAGAGGATCATGTTATTATTTTCAATAACATCACTATTCAAGAAATATAGAAAAAAGAATGGTATGTTTGATGATAATTTAATGATATTTTTTAAGGGATTATATTACCCATTTATTCTATAAAATATGATTTCTCATTTATGGTATTTATTTTCCTGCTATACTATTATTAAAATTAATGTTATATCACATTTGGTGATTCACATGTTGATGATGTCACTATTTCTTAAGAATTATACACATGGATCATTATGGTATTAAATGAGGACTCATAACTCTTGATAAGATCCTGGGATACATATTATAATTCATTATTAATGATTGTGTCACATTTATTTAATATGAAATATTTTCATATATGAACTATAAATTAAGATAACTGTTATATATGATAAATTAAATGGATGGTAAAATTATATCATGATAACTCGCATTTTAAGCATTGTTTAGTGAGTCTATGAGATATTGGTTCTATGTTGTATTAATCTATTTAGGATTAACATATTTATAACCATTTATTTATGGAAGGAGGTTATCTTTTATGGAAAATGACACTTCCTCATCTTGGAATTGATCATTAGTAGAGTAGAAATCAGTACAATGATAGCTGAGTTGAATCAGATGTTCCTATAGATCATGGGGATCATATGGATGTAAAGATTCATATATCATTATTTGGGTCATGTGATCCAAGAAATATGATACTATTTACACTATGCCTTTTATGTCTGAGTTGAAGAGAGAGATTCAGCTATAGAATCTACAAATGTTCATCGGGAAAGGAGGCCCTTGGGTAACCATGTTTAGGATTATGTTAGTCCCTAAAAACATTAATCACATCACGAATCAAGCATATAGAAGGTGAAACATTCTGGATACATCATTCTTGTACCTTCCCAGTGTTGGTGGGATATTGTAGATCATGATGGGAAGAAAGAGGAGTTATCCTATAAGGACATCACAATATGGTTTCTAATAAACATTTATCTTGAGACAATGATGGATGATAATTCCTTCAAGTTAAATCACCAAAAATAAGTGAGAAATTAATTTATTTACTAGGTTTAAAATTTTGTAGTTTTACACGTCATGCTCATTCTTTAGCTGCTAATTAGATCTTTAGTGTGATAAATTTTCATGATGGGATTCTCTATAAGATCAGTTTTTTAGTGAATGTACAACTCTTATGAAATATTTTTGATGTGATGAAACAAAATCTCATCATGTTGGGGAATCTATGAGATTCCCTGAGAATCAACCAGGATTTTTAAGCTACACAAACTATGATCTCTTCGAAATTTGACAATAAGTGATTCAGTTAAATGTATCATTAAAGAAACAACAAACATAGATGTCAATGAAGTGGGTAGACATTAGAGGATTGTGTTCCATTATAGTGTTATTAGTGTCAATTATTGTTCCACAAGTTGACTGAGTGTGACTACTCCTATTTGTAAGGACGATCCTTTGGTTGGATTGACCACATGAAGCTTTTTGTAGAGGCATGGAGTAGTAGAGTAGTGTTAGTCAATTTAGATAGGTACTCGAGACCGAGAAATAAAAAACTACCCTCAACAGACGAATAGTTATAATTCCACTAGTCTTTCTACACAACATAGGGGTCACAGTTCCACTATGACAGAGAATAATTACTAGGCATAAGGAATATACTAGGGGAAGTATAACAGATCCCACGGTAGGGGGGATATTTATATTCTTGTTTTGCAGTCTAATTCGGAAGGATTGGATTCAAGAACTTATACATTTTGAGTTATGATTCCTGTATCATCTATCCTTTATTTTTTTATTATCATATATGGGTATCTCATTCCATTTTATATTATAATATTTCAAATTATTTGGGATTTGATATGTAAATTATGTATTTTTTCATCACCATCGACGCACCATTGGGAGTGTGGGTAGATAATATTAATCATTGCATGTTTTATTCTCCAAAAATCAATGGTTACTATTAATTATTGGGAACCAATTTTTATATAAATGATAGGTTTTGATTTTATTATTGTTATTGATTTTCATATTGAATTGTAGTCTCAAATTTATTGTTACCAAAATAGAGTGACCATTCTATCTCTACAAGAAGACAACTGATATAACTAGAATAAATAGGAACATTAGGATGGTTATACATGTCCACTGTTAGTGAATATTGTATTGTATCTTTAATTATATAGCATTCCTTATTATTGGATACAATTTATTAATGTATGATACTTTTCAACCAGTGGTATACTATTTTTAGGATTCATTTCTTAAGTTTTTCTTAAGTCATACTACTTGAGAGGGAGATCGAGTTTATGATTGAGTTGGTTTTAGTAGAAGACCCAATTTTAATTCCATGATACATAATCGCACCAACTATGATTTTGGAGTTGATGGTCTAGTTCAAAGATCTAAAATAGTAAGGTTTCATAAAGACTCATTATAAAATATGGTACTCTTATTTCCATATATCTAAGAAGTATGTTGGGAATTGTCTTCTAATTTTAGACTATCAGAGGTTGATTCATCTAATGGTCATGAATTGGTGTCCCCATCCATGGAACAATGATCTATCTGAACAGGACAGAGGATATATGATCTTCTACTAGATTTAATTTTGAATATAATGTCATAAGAAAATATTGAGACCAACAAACATAACGTACAGTAATTTTAGGATTAGTTATAGATTGTATGAGTTTGTGGCGATTTTGTTTGATTTTACAAATGCACCCTTGTTATTCATGGAATTGATTAATAATTTCATTCAACCTTATTTGTAAATTTATTTTATTTTTATACTAATAAATCATAGTGGAATCCTATTAAACATTCACTCATTCTGTAAATATTTACATAATATGGCTTACATTGATACACCATTAACATTACCCAATGATAACAAAATTTAGTTTTAGGATTAGTAAAGTGAAAATAATAGGTTATGAAATATCAGATTCTAGAGTGTCAAGGGACCCATAGAAGGCTGCGCCATTGGTATCATCAGAGCAAACCAATAATGTTTTTGAGATTAAGATATTTCATGGTTTATCAGGTTATTATTGGGTTTTTATCCATTACTTTTCTTATCATTAATCATTGATGTCTTTGCTGGACAAGAAATTGATGAAGTATGTTTGTTCAGATGCTTGAGAGAGATGTTTTGATGATCAATATATCAATATGGTCTTTCCACTTATCCTCACCTTACCTATTCAATGTAAGACATACACTAAGATCTATAACGCATTTTTAGTTAGACATGGATTAGTTCTAATACTAAAGTACCAAGTGGTTACTTATGGAACAATACACCAAAGACCACATGAGAGGTATTATTCTAGTCCTGATCTAGAGTATGATATGGTGTTACATCCCCGGAGATGTTGGATACACAATCATTTGGGTGAGTGGTTTATGGTGTACATGGACCATAGGAACATGTGCTGAATATTTTTTTCAACGAGACCGAAACCATATTAAGTGATGGCGGATCAAGTATATTCATTATTTCAACACAATGTTTAATTATAAAACATGAAAAGGAAACATAATTTCTAATTCATTGATCTATAATATAGGGAAAGGGAAAGTTCATGTCTTTTTTTTCAAGAGGCGGATGATGGAAATCATTGCTGACATGAAAAACGAAGTTCATGTGTCCCAGGGATGAGTTTCTTCGACTACGCCATCTATTATACACATGATTCTAGAACATATCAAGAATGAAAATTCATATGAAATAGAGGTATTATCTCTGGGATAAATCATGCATGGTGGGGGATACCAACATGATTTTATCTAAGAAGAATAAATACAAATCTTTTTTAAGGATGAATATGGGATCCTTTGACCATATGTGACATGTTGATGAGAGTGTTACATGCATATAGATGAGCAGTACATCGATTTATGAAAATTATGTATCCTTATCTCCACAAATAATATTATTTCCTTGGAATACAGAAATAGGTATTATGCATTGTGGGAAAAAATTCACCTACAGCTGACAAATGAAGATCATTAGAGGCATGTAAGGATCTTGTACCCTAATTCCATTCTATATTTGAAATTAGATTATTCCATGATGGTTTTTGTGATTGTATTACACAGGATAACAAAAAATAATGAAGAAATATGGGTGAATAATTTCAATGAATATGGGAGACCACTTATTAAAAATCAAGGATACATTCACTGTTGATGATTTGGGTATTCATTACCTATAGAAGATATTCTTGGTGTATTGTGTTCTGAGGAGTATTATTTCTCTTTGAGGAGTATTCGTTCTGATAGAGATATTGATTTGATGGTTTAGTTCTATATGGGATTTCATAAGGCTGTAGAATTTATAGGTTCTTTACAGAATAGCTTTTCATCCTCAGAATGATGGCCAATCTAAACAGACTATTCAGATTCTTGAAGATATGATAAAAGATTCTATTTTGGATTTTAATATTTCATAAGAGTATAATTTATTACTCTTGCAGATTTAATATAACAATATCGCCCAAACATAAATTCAACTGGGTCCTCTTTTGTAATTTTAGGGAAGGTTGTTTTGTTTGACTATTTGGTGGTTGGAGGAAGGTGAGTTAGTTCTTGTTAGACATAGTCTCATACAAGAGATGTCTGAGTAGGTTCATTTTATTAAGAGGTAATTGGTTTCCAAATATGGTAGGATTTAAATAATCATCTGGCCATTATAGATGGAGTTTATATTTTTACTTTGGTCAACCAATTGTTCAATTGGGGTCTCCTAAGTTGGGAAAATTTTTCATTAGGAAATAGGAAAAGAAAATCCTAGGTTTGTTGGTCCCTTCAAGATAGTGGAAGGGGTCAATCTAGTGGCCCAATGATTCATACTTCCAAAGTGATATAGTTCCATGAATAATGAATTTCACATGTCATAACTTTGAATATATCATCATGTCCCTTCTTTGGTACAAGATTCTTAAAACATGTTTACATTTTTAGAAGAGTCTTTTGTAGTTAATTCGACAATGACTTTAGATGATAGTTAGATGTGTGTCTAGGTAATGGTGATACCACTTGTTTGTGTGTAGTGGAATCATCAGAATCTTCAATAGTATATCTAGGAGTGAATATTTGAAACTCAAGAACTGTTTCCTAACATATTCACAATGACCCCATAGTGTTTCTTGGAGAAGCATAAGGATAAGATGTTATATTATGGTCATGTTCTTGGATCTCATATTTTTTAAGTATGTCCCTCATTGAGTTCTTCAATGAACAAATATTTTTAGGTTTTAAATATTGATTAAACTGTATTGGTTAAGTTACATTGATGATAGAGAGGAAATGGTGGGGGAAATGACCTAGTGTTTAAGGATGTATGTTTTTCACAATAAATTAATTCCTTACATAGACAAGTCAAAGTTTCTTATGAATGTTCTATAAGTGATTGGAAGGTTTTTTAGGGGGGTTGATATTTTATAAACTAACAGGGATGGAAACATTCTGATAAACAATTATACACCATGTTAATATTATACTACATATAATTGTATCTAGGAATACATCATGAACATGTTTAGGGTGTGAACTAATTACACTCTATGAAACCTATTTGTGATGCATAAAAGATTCCAGGAAGAGAACTTGATCTAATTCCATCTGTGAACTGGTTACACATCGTGAAACATGTTCACGATGTTTAAGTGTTACCGGGATGACATCATGAACTAGTTCAAGGATTGGATTGGTTGCTTTATTTGAAAATGGTTTATGACATGTCAATGTTTCCAGAATGACGTTGTGAATTAGTCAATGGTATGAAATGGTTCCATGCCAGGAAACTAGTTCATGTCATGTAATGGTCAATATGTTTTATTTTAACCCAAGGTAACACTTTTTTTGTATAACTCTTAAATTGATAAATTCCTAACATGATAGGATTACATGTCATTTACTTCACAGACATGGTGTTATAAAATCAATTTTGTGCATAATATTTTTCATATCTATCTACATACCTCCTCTCGCATGCACTAGGTTACTCTTGGTGATTTGGGAGATCATTCCTCTCTTATAGAAATGTTGAACAGACTATTGATTCCAATTTATTGGTTTCATTGTGGGGTTCCTCTATCATTTTTGCATCTCTGTGGTTTCAATGGAATCTATTCACTGATGTTGTTTTTATTTTTTATATTGATGTTTCATGATCTATGATTCTTATTGGTATCCCCTTATCCATCATTATTTTTATCCTTGACAATAATAAATTTTTTTGATCACCAATAAATTGTATATGGTCTAAGACCAAACCCTAAAGACTTTATAATTGATTATGTTTGTCCAACATTGTGTTTTCACTAACATAACATGTTCATTTTTAATTGTTTAATGGGTAAAGATAGATTTGTTGTTGGATAACTCTTTGGATCTGTTAGTATTTAATGGTCTTGAGACCAAGATACTAGATACCCATTGCGATGGACCCCCTAAAATAATAATGATTTGAATAATTTATTAATGTGTGGTTAGAATGGGAAGTGACCTCATGTGATTTCATCATATATATTCACCTTAGAAAATGAATTAATTTAATAAATAAATTGATGATGATGATTTTATATAAAATGGGTGTGAAATGATAATGGAAAATACTAAGATTATACTTTAATTAATGAATAGTTAATTTAAATAAAAAATTTTATTTAAAAGAAATAACCATACAAACTAATAATATGATTTTATTGGATTGTATTATGACTGTTATGATTTGTGATATTATGGATGTGGAAATTATAATATAAAGGGAATCTCTAGGTTATGTTTTAAATCATATATATCTTCTGTCTATTATTATTAAATGAATATATAAATGGATGGGAATAGTTATGATTTAGTGACTATAGGAAATTTCAAGGTTATGTTGAAATGCATAAATAATGGGTTGGCCTAGTCATGTTGTAATGCTTAAAGGGAACATATGGGTTCTTATGTAGTAGTAATATAATGTGTTTTCCCAATAATGTTTTAAATCTTATAGGCCCCATCTCAGTTGTGCAGATATGGTTATATATAGTACATGGTCTGGTAATGTTGTAATACGTATACAGTGGAATTTAATTATTGATGTGATTATGACATGTTTTTGTGGTAATGGTTGAAATGGATTTGTTACATGATAATAAATATTATGAAAGGGTACCAAATTAGGTTATAGGTTGTATTATATTAATTTAATTAATTAATAGACATGTTTATCCCTCTATTGTGTACACTTGTTCATCATACTAGTTTTTTATATATGTTAGTGTCAACCAACTGAGATTTATTATTTCTTGAATCCAACTATATTTTTTTGTTTGAGTAGCTAACATGGATCTAGGTTTTGAAAAGGGAAATATACCATTTTTTTATTTCATTGTTAGTGGATGGATTAAATATTGGATATAGGACCAACCAATGATTGGGGACTGAGTATTTTTCTTGATTTTGTGTCAGAAAGTTCCTTTATCTATGTTACATAATGTTCGAAATTTTGATACATTCTAGAATATCCTTATATTGTTAACTATTACATAAATAAATTAGTTATACCTTTGTCATCCAATTTTATGTTTTTCAATTTTCTCTATTTTTATACACTCATATTTATTAATATTGTTTATTTATCATGTATTTTACCTCTATCCGAGGGGAATTGTTTACCAAATATATTCATTACACCCCATTGCAATTCAACAACCTCAAGCATACAAGGATCCATGATTTGGGTCCAATAACTATCCCGATTTTTCCACCTGGGATATTTTTTTATTGTCAGATTTTACAAATAAAATTATCCTTTTCATAATCATTTTTTATTAAAGGAACCATTTTGGAGAAAAATTTTATGGTTTTCAGGCATGTTTTGGTTCAATAATTCTTCTCATTGCACCTTGATAAATTTTTCTTAATCACTAAAATATTTATAATGTAATAATTTTTATATTTATTCATAATAAAAATATTTAACCTTTCAAATAGTGTAATGATGAAACATTAACGATATCACATACTAAATATGATAATCATTACGAATGTCTGACTGATGCATGAACTTATCCATTGATTGAACAAAATAATTGTAATTAATAAATAACATTTACAAATACTACTAATATAAAATATATAATATATATTCAAAAATAACATCCATGTGATATTCAATAATTATATGAAATGTAAAACCAATCATATTGCTTTGTGGTGGTGGAAGTCCACACATACACATGAGTGATGTCATCATTTTCAAATATATGTGATTAAGATAAACAATGTATATAAAATTCAATTAAAAACAAAAAATTATAGTATAAAAATTAATTTCATCATGTAAATATTATTATAGAACACATGAAGCTGTTTTAAATTTTTAGAAACATGAAAAAGATTGAATACATCCTATACCTCCTTAGTAGGTTTCCTCTTTTGAGAATGAACTTAAGACTATATTGATTGATCCATAAGGAAGAAAATAAAATCATGGTCATGAATAAGGATTTTGGGATATTATTTATGAAAATATTAGTTAATATATTTTCCTTTGGTTTTTTGGATTACAGAGGGTAAATGGGGTACTTTAATAACTCAGGGGAGTGACACTTTTTTAAATACATAATACATTAAAATATAATAATTTCATATTCAAATTTAAGTTGTAGGAAAGAAATATAAATTAAAATATAATTTTTTCGGATTAAATCAACACAACCAAAAAGATTTAGTTTTGATTATATATTATTTTAACTCATCCCAATTTTGTTTTTTCCCTTGTTTAACCATTTAAAATCCCCTGTATTAACTAAAATTTACCTTAGTTTGTATTAATAATTAAAAAAAATAATTTAAACTCATTAATAAAATGGAAATAATGATTATAATTTGAAAACCATTCTGTTGTATTTCATTTCTATATGTGGTTGGATTTCATTTTTAAAGAAGTTCATAAAACACAAGGAAAACTACTTCTAAAAAAATATTTCCATTCATAAAATTGCATTTATTCATATCCATGCTTACTAAAATAACATTAATAAAGTCAAAATATTTTCATAATTATACTATCAAAAAAATTCATTAAACTAATACATCAATATTTAGTAATTAAATAATATTTAATAATTCAATTTATTAATATAAAAATGCATTAGGTTCATCAAAACTCTTTTTCTGAGACACTATTTTTTTAAAATTAAAATTATTTTAAATTAATTTATAACCACCTGATAAATAATGAACTCATTTTATAAATGTTTATGAAATAATGTTTCCTAATTTAATCTATTGAGGATTATCATATTTCTAACCATTTCATTATGTAAAGAGTTTATCTTTTATAAAAAATGACTCTTCATCATCTTAGAATTGATCATTAGTAGAGTTAAAATCATTACATTCATAGCTGAGTTGAATCAGATGTTCTTATAGATCATGGGGATCATATGGATATAAATATTCATATATCATTATTTGGGTCATGTGATCCAGGAAATATGATACTATTTACACTATGCCTTTTATGTCTGAGATGAAGAGAGAGATTCAGCTATAGAATCTACAAATGTTCACCGGGAAAGGAGGCCCTTGGGTAACCATTTTTAGGATTATGTTAGTCCCTAAAAACATTAATCATGTCACAAATCAAGTATATATAAAGGTGAAACATTATGGATACATGATTCTTTTACCTTAAAAGTGTTGGTGGGATGTTGTAGATCATTATGGGAAGAAATAGGAGTTATCCTATAAGGACATCACAATATTCTTTCTAATAAACAATTATCTTGAGAAAATGATGGATGATAATTTTTTCAAGTTAAATCACCAAAAATAAGAGAGAAATTAAATTATGGACTAGGTATAAAAAAAGTTAGACTTATAAGTCCTTCTCATACTTTAGTTGCTAATGAGATCTTTAGGGTGATAAAATTTTATGATGGGATTCTCTATAAGATCAGGTATTTAGTGAATGTAAATCTCTTATGTAATATTTTGGATGTGATGAAACCAAATCTCATCATGTCGGGAAATCAATGAGATGCCCTGAGAATCAACCACGATTTTTTAGCTACACAAACTATGATCTCTTCTAAATTTGACAATAAGTGATTTAATGAAATGTATCGTTAAGGAAACAACAAACATAGAAGTCAATGAAGTGGGTAGACATCAAATGATTGTGTACCATTATAGTGCTATTAGTGTCAATTATTGTTCCACATGTTGACTGAGTGTCTGTACACCTATTTGTAAGGACGATCCTGTGGTTGGATTTACCACATGAAGCGTTTTGCAGAGGCATGGATTAGTAGAGTAGTTTTAGTCAATTTAGATAGGTACTGGAGACTGAGAATGATAAAGCTGCCCTCAACAGACTAATAGTTTTAATTCCACCAGTCTTTCTACACAACATAGTGGTCATGGTTCCACAATGACAGAGAATCATTACTAGGCATAAGGAATATACTAGGGGAGGTATAACAGATCCTATGGTAGGGGGGATATTTAGATTCATGATGTGCAGTCTAATTCGGCCGGTTTGGATGCAAGACCTTCTACCTTTTGAGTTATGATTCTGGTATCATCTATCCTTTATTTTTTTTATTTTCATATATGGGTATCTCATTCCATTTTATATTCTAATATTTCAAATTATTTGGGATTTGTTATGTAAATAATGTATTTTTTCATCACCATCGATAAACCATTGGGAGTGTGGGCAGAGAATATTAATCATTGCATGTTTTATTCTCCAGAAATCAGTGGTTACTATTTATTTTTGGGAACCATTTTTTATGTAAATGATAGGTTTTTATTTTATTATTTTTATTGATTTTCATATTTAATAGTAGTCTAAAATTTATTGTTACCAAAATAGAGTGACCATTCTATCTCTACAAGAAGACAACTGACATAACTACAATAAGTAGGAACTTTAGGATGGTTATACATGGCCAATGTTTGTGAATATTGTATTGTATCTTTAATTATGTTGCATACCTTATTCTTCGATACAATGTATTAAAGTATGATACTTTTCAACCAGTGGTATACTATTTTTAGGATTCATTTCCTATGTTTTTCTTAAGTCATGCCACTTAAGAGGGACATCGAGTTTATGATTGAGTTGGTTTTAGTAGAAGATCCAATTTTATTTCCATGATACATAATCGCACCAACTATGATTTTGGAGTTGATGGTCTAGTGTAAAGATCTAAAATATTAAGGTTTCATAAAGACTCATTATACAAAATGGTACTCTTCTTTACATATATCTAAGAAGTATGTTGGGAATTGTCTTTTAATTTTAGACTATCAGAGGTTGATTCATCTAATTGTCATGAATTGGTGTCCCCATCCATGGAACAATGATCTATTTGATAAGGACAGAGGTTATAATATATTCTACTAGATTTAATTTTGATTATAATTCCATAAGAATATATTGAGACCAACAATCCTAACGTAGAGTAATTTTAGGATTAGTTATAGATTTTATGAGTTTGTTGCGATGCTATTTGATTTTAAAAATGCACCATTGGTATTCATGGAATTGATGAATAATTTCATTCAACCTTCTTTGTAAATTTATTTTATTTTTATACTCATAAATCTTAGTGGAGTCCTGTTAAACATTCACTCAGTCCATAAATATTTACATAATATGGATTACATTGATACACCATTAACATTACCCAATGATAACAAAATTTAGTTTTAGGATTAATAAAGTGAAAATATTAGGTTATGACATATCAGCTGCTAGAGTGTCAGGGGACCCATAGAAGGTTGCACCATTGGTATCATTAGACCAACCCAATAATTTTTTTAATATTAAGATATTTCATTGTTTATCAGGTTATTATTGGGTTTTTATCCATTACTTTTCTTATCATTAATCATTGATGTCCTTGCCAGAAAAGAAATTGGTGAAGTATGTTTGGTCAGATGCTTGTGAGAGATATTTTCATGAGCTATATATCAATATGGTCCTTCCACTTATCCTCACCTAACCTATTCAATGTAAGACATACACTAAGATCTTTGACGCATTTGTAGTTAGACATGGATTAGTTATAATACTTAAGGACCAAGTGGTTACTTATGTCTCAATACACCAAAGACCACATGAGAGGTATTATTATAATCTTGATATAGAGTATGATATGGTGTTACATCCCCTGAGATGTTGGATACACAATCCTTTGGGTGAGAGGTTTATGTTGTACATGGACCATAGGAACATGTGCTGAATATTTTTTTCAACGAGACCGAAACCATATTATGTGGTGGAGGATCAAGTATATTCATTATTTCATCATAAATATTAATTATAAACATGTAAAGGAAACATAATTTCTATTTCATTGATCTATAATATAGGGAAAAGGAATGTTCATGACTTTTTTGTCAAGAGGCGGATGATGTGACTCTTTATTGACATGAAAAATGAAGTTAATGTGTCCCAGAGTTGAGTTTCTTCGAATACGCCATCTATTATACCCTTGATTCTAGAACATATCATGAAAGGAATTTTATCTAAAATAGAGGTATTAACTCTGAGATAAATCTTGCATGGTGGGGGATACCAATATGATTTTATCTAAGATGAATAAATACAAATATTTTTAAGGATGAGTATGGGATCCTTTGACCATCTATGACGTGTTGATGAGAGTGTTACATGCATCTAGATGAGAAGTACATCAATTTATGAATATTATGCATCATTATCTCCACAAATAATATTATTTCCAAGGAATAATGAAATGGGTATTATGCATTGTGGAAAAAAATTCACATGCAGCTGACAAATTAAGATCATTAGAGGCTTGTAAGGATCTTGTACACTATGTCCATTCTATATTTGAAATTAGATTATTCCATGATGGTTTTTGTGATAGGATTTCCTAGGATAACAAAAAATAATGGAGAAATATGGGTGAATATTTTCAATGAATATGGGATACCACTTATTACAAATCAAGTATACATTCACTATTGATGATTTGGGTAGTCATTACATATAGAAGATAGTCTTCGTTTATTGTGTTCTGAGGAGTATTATTTATCTTTGAGGAGTATTCTTTCTGATAGAGATATTTATTTGATGGTTTAGTTCTATATGGGATTTCATAAGGCTCTAGAATTTATAGGTTCTTTATAGAATAGATTTTCATCCTCAGAATAATGGCTAATCTAAACAGACTATTCAGATTCCTAAAGATATGTTAAAAGATTCTATTTTGTATTTTAATATTTCATAGGAGTATAATTTATTACTCTTGGAGATTTAATATAATAAAATCGCCCAAACATAAATTCAACAGGGTCCTCTACTGTAATTTTAGGGAAGGTTGTTTTGTTTGACTATTTGATGGTTGGGGGAAGGTGAGTTAGTTTCTTGTTGGACATAGTCTCATAGAAGGGATGTATTAGTAGGTTTAGTTTATTAAGATGTAATTGGTTTCCAAATATAGTAGGATTTAAATAATCATCTCTTCATCATAGATGGTGTCTAGATTTTTACTTTGGTCAGCCAATTTTACATTTGGGGTCTCCTAGGTTGGGAAAATTTTTCATTAGGAAATAGGAAAAGAAAAGCCTATGTTTGTTGGTCCCTTCGTGATAGTGGAAGGGGTCAATCTAGTGTCTTAATGATTCGTACATCCAAAGTGATATCATTCCATGAGTAATGAATTTCACATGTCATAACATTGAATATATCATCATGGCCCTTCGTAGGTAGAATATGCTTAGAACTTGTTTAATTTTTTAGAAGAGTATTTTGTAGTTAATTCGATAATGACATTTGATGATAGTTAGATGTGTCTTTAGGGAATGGTGATACCTCTTGTTTGTGTGTAGTGGAATCATCGGCATCTTCAATAGTATATCTAGGAGAGAATATTTGAAACTCAAGAACTGTTTCCATACATATTCACAATGACCCCATAGTGTTTCCTGGAGAAGCATAAGGATAAGATGTTATATTATGGTCATGTTCTTGGATCTCATATTTTTTAGGTATGTCCCTCATTGAGTTATTCAATTAATATATATTGGTAGGTTTTAAATATTGATTAAACCGTATTGGTTACATTACTTGGATGATAGAGAGGAAATTGTGGGGGAAATGACCCAGTGTTTAAGGATGTATGTTTTTGAAAATAAATAAATTCATTACATATACAAGTCAAAGTGTCTTATGAATGTTCTATTGGGGATTGGAAGGGTTTTTAGTCGGGATGATATTTTATAAAATAACAGGGATGGAAACATTCTGATAAAAAATTATACACCATGTTCATATTATACTACATATAATTTTTTCTAGGAATACATCATGAGCATGTATAGGGTGTGAAATAATTACACTCTATGAAAACCTATTTGTGATGCATAAAATATTCCAGGAAGAGAACTCAATCTAATTCCATGTCTGAACTGGTTAAACATCGTGAAACATGTTCATAATGTTTAAGTGTTTCCAGGATGACATCATGAACTTGATCAAGGATTGGATTGGTTGCTTTATTTTAAAATGGGTTTTGACATGCCAATGTTTCTATAATGACATTGTGAATTAGTCAATGGTATGAAACGGTTACATTCTAGGAAAATAGTTCATGTCATGTAATGGTCAATATGTTTTATTTTATCCCTAAGTAACACTTTTTTTGTATAACTCTTAAATTGATAAATTCCTAACATGATAGGATTACATGTCATTTATTTCACAGACATAGTGTTATAAAATCATTGTTGTGCATAATATTTTTCATATCTATCTATAGAACTCCTCTATCAAGCACTAGGTTCCTCATGGTGATATGGGAGATCATTCCTCTCTTATAGAAATGTTCAACAGGCTATTGATTCCTATTTAGTGGTTTCATTGTGGGTTTCCTCTATCATTTGTGCCTCTCTGTGGTTTCAGTGGAATCTATTCACCAACGTTGTTTTTATTTTTTATATTGATGTTTGATGATCTATGATTCTTATTGGTATCCCCTTATCCATAATTATTTTTATCCTTCCCAATGGAAATAATTTTTTTGATCACCATTAAATTGTATGTGGTCTAAGACCAAACCCTAAATACTTTATAATTGATTATGTTTGACCAACATTGTGTTTTCACTAACATATAATGTTTATTTTTAATTGTTCAATGGGTGAAGATAAATTTGTTGTCGGATAAATCTATGGATATGTTAGTATTTAATGGTCTTGAGACCAAGATACTAGATACCCATTGCGATGGACCCCCAAAAATAATAATGATTTGAATAATGTATTAAAGTGTGGTTAGCATGGTAAGTGACCTCAGGTGATTTCATCATATAGATTCACCGTAGAAAATGTATTAATTTAATAAATAAAGTGATGTTGATGATTTTATATAAAATGGGTGGGAAATACTGATGGAAAATACATAGATTATACTTTAATTAATGAATGGTTAATTTAAATAAAAATTTTATTTAAATGAAATAACCATACAAACTAATGATATGATTTTATTGGATTGTATTATGACTGTTATGATTAGTGATGTTATGGATGTGGAAATTCTAAAATAAAGGGAATCTCTAGGTTATGTTTTAAATCATATATTTCTTCTATCTATTATGATTAAATGATTATATAAATGGATGGGAATATTTATGATTTAGTGATTAGAGGAAATTTCAAGGGTATATTGAAATTCATAAATAAAGGGTTGGCCTAGTCATGTCGTAATGCTTAAAGTGCACATCTGGGTTCTGATGTAATATTAATATAAAGGGGTTTCCCAATCAGGTTTTAACTCTTATAGGACCCATCTCAGTGGTGCGGATGTGGTTATATATAGTAATTGGTCTGGTAATGTTGTAATACATATTCATTGGAATTTAATTATTGATGTGATTATGACATGTTTTTGTGGTAATGGATGGAATGGATTTGTTACATGATAATAAATATTATGAAAGGATACCAAAGTAGGTTAGAGGTTGTATTATATTAATTTAATTAATTAATACACATGTTTATCCCTCTATTGTGTACACTTGTTCATCATACTAGATTTTTAGATATGGTAGTGTCAACCAACTGAGTTTTATTAATTCCTGAATCAAACTATAATTTTTTGTTTGAGTAGCTAACATGGATCTGGGTTTTGAAAAGGGAAATATACCATTTTTCCTTCTTTGTTATTGGATGGGTTAAATATTGGATATAGGACCAACCAATGATTGGGGACTAATTATTTTTCTTGATTTTGTGTCAGGAAGTTCTTTTATCTGTGTTACATAATTTTTTAAATTTTGAAACATTCTAGAAAATCCTTATATTATTAACTATTACATAAATAAATTAGTTATACCATTGTCATCCAATTTTATGTTTTTCAATTTTTTCTATTTTGATACAATTATATTTGTTAGTATTGTTTATTTATCATGTATTTTGACTCTATGAGAGGGGAATGTTTTACCCAATATATTCATTACACCCCCATTACAATTCAAAAAACTCAAGAATACAAGGATCCATGATTTAGGTCCAATAACTATCCCAATTTTTCCACCTGGGATATTTTTGTACTGTCATATTTTACAAATAAAATTATCCATTTCTTAATCATTTTTTATTAAAGGAACCATTTTGGAGAAAAATTTTATGGTTTTCAGGCATGTTTTGGTTCAATAATTCTTCTCCTTGCACCTTGATAATTTTTTCTTAATCACTAAAATATTAATAATGTAATAATTTTTATATTTATTCATAATAATAATATTTAACATTTCAAACAGTGTAATGATGAAACATTAACTATATCACATCCTGAATATGATAATCATTACGAATGTATGACTGATGCATGCACTTATCCACGGATTGAACAAAATAATTGTAATTAATAAATAATATTTAAAAAAACAAATAATATAATATATATATAATATATATTCAAAAATAATATCCCTGTGATATATTATTATTATAAGAAATGGAAAACCAATCATATTGCTTCGTGGTGGTGGTAGTACACTCATACACATGAGTGATGTAATCATTTTCAAATATATGTGATGAAGATAAAAAATGTATATAAAAATAAATTAAAAACAAAAAATTATAGAATACAAATTAATTTCATCATGTAAATATTTTTATAGAACACATGAAGCTGTTTTAAATTTTTAGAAACATTAAAAAGATTTATAATATCCTATACCTCCTTAGAAGGTTTCCTCTTTTGAGAATGAACTTAAGACTATATTGATGGATCCATTAGGAATAAAATAAAATCATGGTCATGAATAAGGATTTCGGGATATTATTTATGAAAATATTGGTAGATATATTTTCCTTTTGTTTTTATGGATTACTGAGGATAAATGGGGTTCTTTTATTACTCAGGAGAGTGACACCCTTTATAAATACATAATATATTAAAATATAATAATTTCATATTCAAATTTAAGTGGTAGAAAAGAAAAATAAATTTAAATATAAATTTTTTTCGGGTTTAAATCAACATAACCAAAACGATTTAGTTTTGATTATAGATTATTTTAACACTTCCAAATTTTTTTCCCTTGTTTAACCATTTAAACTCCCCTTTATTAATTAAAATTTACCTTAGTTTGTATTACTAATTAAAATAAATAAATTAAACTCATTAATAAAATTGAAATAATGATTAAAATTTGAAAACCATTATGTTGTATTTAATTTCTATATGTGGTTGGATTTCATTTTTAAAGAATTTCATAAAACACAAAGAAAAATACTTCTAAAAAATATTTACATTCATACAATTTCATTTATTCATATCCTTGCCTAATAAAATAACATGAAAATGTCAAAATATTTTCATAATTATACTATCAAAAAATTTCATTAAACTAATTCATAAATATTTAGTAATTAAATAATATTTAATAATTCAATTTATTAATATAAAAATAAATTAGGTTCATCAAAACTCTTTTTCAGAAAAACTATTATTTTTTAAATTAAAATTATTTTAAATTAATTTATAACCACCTGATAAATAATGAATTCATTTTATAAATTTTTATGAAATAAAGTTCCCTAATTTAGTTGCCCATATTCATAATCACTAATCCAAAAAATGGCTGATAATTGTCCCATTAAATGATAATTTTGCAATATCCTATTGTGGTTCAATTAAACTCACTGTTTTGATGTATTGATAGCTATCAAGAACATAAAACTTTTTAATAAGAAATAAATCATAAAATCATGAGGGTTTGTAGTACTCTAGGATTCTCAATCTCAAGTCCCCCTGGAGACACCTCAAGGACATGGCCTACCCTCATATACTCTAAGGGCATAAAATAATAATAATATCATTATTATAATCATTATTATATTTACTATGATCAATAAATTATATCCATTTTTTGTATAAATTATATAAAATAATAAAATCACACTCAAAAAATGTTTATGGGTGTAATCTAGCAACCCCCCAAATTGTTGGAGCTCAATTAATTACCCATTTGGTTATAAAATGCTAAAAATTATAATATTTTTATATCCCATTAAATAATTTATAATAGACTGAGGAATATAATTGGTTTCCCCATTGGTTTCCAAGAAAATTATCTACATGTAAATAGACTGTAAAATTATATCCACCATTAATCAGTTTTTTTACATTATTTCATGCATGTATATCTTTAATGAAGTCAACGAAACCCATCAATAATACCATCATAATTAATTACAATTTGTGTGGTGTTCTTTAGTATTATATTTGTTTGATTCTAAAAGTAAAATATTTAATACTTGGGTCCTCATGTTGGATAATACTGAAAGGAGTGGATGACCAATATATGTAATCTGGGACTAGATACTTCTCTTTCACAACAAGTTAGTAGGTTGTCAAAATTAGATGATGGGATCATGGGAGAAAATGAATATAAATATGGAACATTATTTGATGAATCAGAGTATATTGAGGTTTCCATGCCATATTTCAAAATCATCAAAGGCCTATATTATTTGATATATTACTATTCACTTAGAGACAACAATATTAGTGGTGGAATTTGTGGGAAATGAATGGTAATAAATATTAACTATGGTGGTGTTAATTTTTTGAGTATTAAAAATTTTTTAATAACATTATCTCTTGTTGTCTTTATATTTTTTCAATTTTTTTTGTTCATGTAAAATTAAATTTAAGTATTTCTGGTATGGATACATTTTGTGTTATGGATAGGGGATTAGTCTTCTTTTTTTGGTCACATAAATATTTGGTTTCATCTTTCTACGTGTTTTATACTTAATTATATGCATGATGTTTCGTTTGGATTCTTCTAGTCATAAGGGTTATGGAAGAAACAATTCATTTAATATTGTTTAGATTAGTAAGGCGTAGTACGCACAATATCAGACAATTGGGGAATGATCTTGTCATTATGACTTTTGGTTTTAGTGAGAGTAATCCAGTAAAAAAGGAATGGATTTATAGAAAGGAAATTCAAAATTTTCCAATATTATTGGGGTGAAAATTTGATTCCATAGGACACATATTATAGACTATCTATTCCTGAAGGACCTTTATTTTTTAAAAGGATATACAAGATAGAGAAATAGATAATGTAGGACTAGAAGAAAATTAAAACACTTAACTTATAATGATACATATATTATTATCAGGGAATTATTCTTATATAATCCAATAGGTGATTATCATTGTGGAATTAATAAAATTTATAGATGATATATATGATAGTCCATGAAAATTGAAAAAAATCATGATTTTAGGGATAAGATAAATAATAATGTATGTATAAATACCATTGCCTAGTAATGTAAATTAAATTAATGTGAAATTGAGTAAGTTATAATCGATATATGTTATGACGGGAAATCACACATGAGATTTATTATAATTATTATCACTCCAAGAAATATTGGTATATGATGGTTATGACGATCGTCAGTTATTGTAGTGAGGTCAGTCATTTGTTTGATGATATTAATTACCTTTTTTGAATGAGAAAATTAGACATAAATAATTATATCAACCTACTGGAATATCATTCAATAAAAATGATCGATGAAGATCTATTATAAAAATTACAGGAATAATGTAAAACCTAAGAGGGAGGGATGTTGAATTCTATTTTCTAGGCCGAAAAAAAAAATTCAGTATAATAATAAGATTCATCTGATGAAGTATTTTAATGACCGCAGAGGTAATTAATAAGGATATAATCTGAATATCTTGAAAATAATGTAACAGAGTGTGAAATTAATTTAGTACATAGTGTTAATAGTCTACTAATGTATTAGAAGGATGATTTTGGATTATCATTTCATTCAATATATGAGAGGGTGATTATAAAGAAATATTATTATATATAATTTATAATGGTTCTTTTTTTGTATTATAAGGATCGTGAGATCATATGGTATGGTTATGGGAATGAGAACATCTCATAGAGATGTTTTTTGGAGTTTCATAGAGATTATGATATATTCAATTTAGGAAATAAAATAATTTTTATTGGGAAAAATTATGATGCTAGATTTTATTAAAAAAAATTATATAGTGTGGTTAATCACGTGGGGATCCATGCAGGTGACTAGGGGTTTTAAATACAAAATGTTGTATTCAATGAGATGGTCAAATAATTGAAAAAACTAGAATATCAAATTATGAATGTATGGAATAGTTAAATTCCCTTCACGGGAACTTGAGTAAAAAGAACATGATAGACATAAGGGATAATCGAATATAAAAAACCAAAGTAACATGGATCTCATAAAATATGAGAGTTTTATTCTGATAATTTATACAATAGTGGAATTTTACATATCAATGAGAACACACAAGTCTACATATTAAGTGTATATATATATATGTGTTTAGGGTCATGTTCTAGTATGTTATCATTGTGAGACACTATGTTATGATACAATAATCAATTTTTAAACTCCAAATATTTATCCTTACATTATAAATAAAAAATATGATGTATTTTTAGAGATTATATAATGGATAGAAATTTTTGATTAAAGGACAAAATTTAGATAAAGTGCTTAATGTTAGAAAATATTAGTGAATAGAGTAGTCCTGAATTTCAGATAAATTTTGGGGGAAAATGAATTAATTTTTATAATATGATCCATTGGACACTAAACTAATGAAGTGTTTTATATTAGATTGACAAAATGATAGATGAAAAACCACATATCATGATGTCCCATGCAATGTTTCAAAAATAGTTTTGGGATGAAGATATCAATTTCTCTAATTATCTCATTAACATTAATCCTTAATCACCTATGAGGTAGGAGATCCTAAAATATATATAATCTATAATTACTATTTATGAACTAATAATTTCTTAATATTTTCAATGAATAGTATTTTTGATATCTTACATGATGATAAACATCAATCATAAATGAAACATGAAATAGTTTTATTGAAATATAATAGTTATTACACAGATAGAAATTTTTTGGGTATGAATATGAATGGACACATTAATATATATATATATGACCTATATATTGATAAATATGATTATTTTTTAAGAAATGAGAACTATATTTTGAATAAATTCTTTTTATACATCAAAATATTTTTTTTTCTAAAAATTATTTATTTTTTTGATAGAATGTAAAAATTTGTTTATTGATATTTTATAGATTCTATTTTATATAATGATATCATTTTTGAAATCCAAATTTCAAAATTATTTTAGAGGGATTTGTTATAAATTTTATGAAATATTGACTTTTTAGTGAATAAGGAAAATAATATTTTATTGAAAACTATACCTTTTAAAAAAAATAAAAATAATTGTTTTATTTTTAATAATTTTAATTTATCTTTATATCTATTATATTATAAAACATTCAACTGTCTTCATTGGAAACCTTTTCATGGTTAAATTTTCTATAAAAAACATTTATACATAAAATGGAGTTTTATTAAAAAAATTCAAAATATTTTATATTTCATTGATAAATTAGTTTATTTCAGATGTAGAAATAAAATCAAGAAAAATTAAATCCATATTTCTATGAAAATTTTAAATGTTTTTTATATAAATAAAATTTCTTTTGGTCATTATGTATTGAAACCATAATTAATATTTTTCACCATAACAATGATAAATAGTGTTATTTAGGTAATAATAATATTTTAAGGATAATAAAATCTCTCTAATACTAGACTTTATCGATTGGAATGTTTTTCTCTTATCCATATTTATTTAATTTTGAAATAAGTGGCGTATTTTTCAGCATTTCATTGATTTTTACCTTTATATTATTTAATTACTATTTAATGTAAAAATGTCACTATCATATTATTAATATTTATAAAATATTCTAAGAGGGATAAAAAACATATTTTTTGTTACAAATATTCATTTTAATGATAAATTAATTTTCAATGTGGTCATAATTTCTTTATTTTTTATTAGAAAATTAAAAATTTAAAATCATAAGAATTTTAGACATAGTATTTATTAAATTATTATAAATATAAAAAAAATAATTTAAAAATATTAAAAACTAATACCAGATGTACGAATTATTTTAATTATAATTTTTTTATAAATATCATATTTTAGGATTTTTAAAAAAAATTATATTCAGGTTATGTGGCTATCAAGTTGTTTTCAACTATTAATTAAATTAATTGGCAATAAATGGAAATAATTACTTTTATAGTATATTTTATTTTAATTAATTATTTAAAGATCCGATTAATATTGTATTTCAAAAAATTGTTATCATATGTTTTAATATATCAATATTTGTTCATTTATGGGCCAATTATGAATTTTTAGTAACTATCTTGTCTTTTAAAGAGTAAAAATTCTTTTATCCCCATAATCATCAAAAGGGTTAAGAGGGGATTAAACAAAGTTATAAGGATGAAAATATAATCTGAAATTTTTTAAATCTCATTTTTCTGTGATGATTTAAAAAAAATCCCCTCTCATACTCAAATTAAAACTTTTTTATAATCTTATCAATATATATTAACTTATAAAAAATTTATATTTTAAGTAATCACAAGAGTACACAACCCCTATCTTATAAATTGGAACATACTATCCTGTTTTACTCACACACACAAAACATTTTGGTTTATCCCATCCATACCAAATTGATTGCATACATCCATCCCCACGTCATATTTTCCATGCATTCTTTGTAAAAACATCATAGGGAAGAATTTTGAGTAAACCGTAATAAGTTGTTCGATGAAGAGTTGTTGAGAATTTTCATCGTATTTCATATTCTAACTCCTAGAAATTTTATTCAAATAGTATTAAATAATAACACCACTTTATTCCATATACTTATATTTCTTTTTGTTAAATTAATAATTGATATCCATAACCTCTTCTTAAACTTGAGAAATGAAACAATAGTTCTTCTGTAAATTAGACTATCACTATGCAAACTGATGAAATTTATTTTACATCACCGCTTATCATAGATATTTACAATTGTTGATTAAATTTAAATAAATTATATTAAAAAAATATGTATCATTAAATAAAAATAATTTATCTTATATTTTCCAACATTTCCATTGATTTTAAAATGATATTTTCACTCAAGCATATGTGTGGATTACTACCTCAAAAAATATAAACCATTAATTTTTCATCAATGCATAATAATAATTATATATATAAGTTAATTGGAATAAATAATTGGATATTAATTATATAATTATAATTTATTAAATATTAAATAATACAAACCATTCATCCATTATATTCATTGAAAAAATGGAGACTTTACTGATGTGGACATATGGCCTAACACCATCATAACTGTGATTTAGTAAATTATTTATATATATCATTCAAGAATGGTATTAAAACTATAATTCATGGATATAATAATAATTATTTCATGATTATTATTAAATATTTAATGAAATTATTCCCTCTTTGGAAATATTCAAAAGTACACACATCATAATGAAAATATGAGTTGAATATCATTAATACTACTGATGTGAAGTAATTTTATTAGCTAAGTTATTTTGACATGGAAATAAAATGAATGAAAAACATGAATATGGTTATTAAACATTTAAAAAAATTATATATTTTTAAAAGTTTTTTTGATGAACAATGTACATGAAAATTCATATTCGAGAAAGGGGAAACATGATAATAAAATTATCATTTTAATGTTTTTTAATTTCTATTTAAAAAATATTTTTTTCATGTCCATATTCTTAAAATATTTTATAGATGAATTTATAAAGATACAAGTTACTCATAAATGTAATATTATTTTAGTTTTTTTCTCCATTAAATTTTTTTAATAATTTTTTTATGCTTAATGTTTTGACGTTATTCACAAAAGGAAAAAAGTAATATTCTATTTAATGATATTCGATGTTAACAAATTTTCCCACTTCCATAAAAATTATATTATATTTAGATTAATTTATTAGAATCCATGTTTTCATCAAAAAATAACCCACATTCCCTATTTCATGGGTATTTTGAAAAATGATTTCATTGAGAATGGATACATCTTTAATTGGAAATGTTTTTCTTGCGGATGAAAGAAGTATTTTTATATGAATGCAAGCATATATATTTTATGGTTTCGTTAAAGTAGTTGGTAAATTATTATGAATATTGGTGGTTCTGGAATAAACCAATGATGTGTTTCTTTATAATAATCCATAGAAGAGGGGTTCTATTTTAGTTTAAGAATAGGTTGGTTTTTTATAACCGTACAATTAAATGGTTTCTCTGAATAATTATGATTGAAGCAAACCATTTTGTTTATTCCATTTATAATACTCATGGCGATGATGATTTCCCAATTAAACTAAATGAATTATTTATCCTTGATATGTGTTTTATATAAATATCATTATTTAACAATTTTATTTCAATGAGATATATATAAAGGAAGAAATTTGGTAATTTTTCTAGGTGAAAAGTATAACCTGGTGAAAAAGTTTTCCTATGTATATAATGATTTCAATGAAGACATTATGTTTTTTATTTATCATCTCTGATTTATAATTATATGTTTATAAAAATATTTTGACTAAAAATTGATCTATTATATATGAAGAATTTTTTTTATAGACAATAATTTTTTTATTATGGAGAATTTAAATGAGTGTTCATAGACTTACTGGTTTCATTTACAAATTTGTTGTCCATTACTGATATTTGTGTTCTCATCACACATTCATAAATATTTTTAACAAAATTTATTTGAAGATTATGGAACATAATGATTATAAGACTGAAATTGTGATATTTTTTCATGAAAATAAAACTAGTTAAATAGGAAATGATCTCTTTATTTGGGAAAAATGGAAACATTGTGTACGTTTTGAACATATGATGTAATTTTTTTTTGTAAGAGTGATTACATAATCCTATAATATTCTAAACTATTATGATCCCCAACTCTATGGTAATTAATTCTTGAAAAAAAACCATGATTATGTAATTTCTCTAGTTGGGTGCTTGAATTTCGGATCACAGGAAAGGTATAAATATCATTTTTTGTTATGATTTATTTTATAATTATTTAAAATTACATTATAAATAGAATGTACTGTATATTATATAGAATCATGGTTTAATATGACAAATATAAATTGATGAAAAGAGAATGTTGTGTTTATGATAATTGTAGGGTTTATAATCTATATAATATTCTTTATTATAGTTTATTTGATATATTGCTACTTTCATTTTTTTATATTAAATCAATGGAACCAGAAGAAACCAAACTAACAATAGATGAGAAGAACATGAAGTGGTTTTCTGAATATGAAACCAATATAAATTGGATCTATTGTGAAAATTTTTGTGGTTATTTATAACAAAATCTCATGGGTTATTGATATAAATCTAAACTTATTATTTCTTCCTAACTCACTATAACTGAAAAATTGTATCTTCCACGGATGTTTAGGTGATAAATATTATATACGAAAAATGATTCAACATTATAAATTTCAATAATCTAATAAGAATCATCTTGTTTAGTGTCTTAAATTAATGTTAAGGGTTTTTTATGTTTTAAATGAGGGAATAATGAAATATTATTCATAGGAAAAAATATTTTATCAAATACCATGAATATGGATAAATTTATTTAGAAGGATTTAATTGAATACATTAAATGTGGGAAATATGAGCATTATGTAAAACAACACCCTAAGGGGAATGACAGAAAATGATCAATAAGACTCAAAGGATAAGTGTCTATAGATGTATAATCCCACCATAGTTTAAAATGGGGAAACAATGAATGAAATATGAAAGTGTTGGATTTTTTTTCAATCCTTTTTATATAATTAAATATTTGGATGCAATTTATATTTTTTTAATATACAATAAATAAGGATTAATATGTTAATTAATGGTTAATTGAATATTAAATACATTGAATGATTAATTTTTATTTCTATATGGATTATTCTGTATTTATATAAGGATAATCATAACTTTTAAGGAATTAACTATCTTTTTACGTTATATATTATAAAATTATCCTGGTTAATTTTCAATCCATAATGATTATTGAGCTATATGAAACTATTATGAATATATTTTGTTTTAATGTTAGTTTATTAGAATGGATTACATATTTATTTGTTGTAAATAGTATATAGTAAATTAAAATGCCATAGGGTTTCTTTTTTCAGTGATATTGAGTATATTTTTAAATTTTTTTACTAATTGTTTTTTAATATTTTGAAATTTTATTTGGTAGATAACCTTTAAACAAAAAAGTGATTCGTTGAAAAATTGATTTATTTTATTTTATAATGAGTTAAATATATATGTTGGAGCAATTTAAAATAAATTTAAATAGAAATTATTTTCTTTGGATGATATTTCATTTGGTGGAAAAAATGTTGAATTATTTTTTGGATGTATATTTGACATTACATTATATTTATGGTGATTACGGTCATTAATGAAAATTATTAGCATATTCTAGTGATTTAACGATCAGGGAATATAATTTTTAGGATTATGTCTATATAATTCTCAAATGTTCATTGGTATTAATTGTTTACTTAATCTATGAATAAAATTTAACCAAATCCTAGTGATTTTTTTCTATTGAACATGGTCGTGAATATTTGGAATATTCTTTTATGTTTTGTATATCAAATTATATATGTATTAAACAATGTTTGTTATTATTAAAATGTTAGGTATTAATGTTATAGTTTTTCTATATAATGGATTATTCATTTTTTGAATTATCATACCTTTTGATGACAATTTCTGTTTTAGTAAAAATGTAATGAAAAAAGTTATATCATAATGTTACGTATAGTAATAACGAGGTCTCTTAGAATATTGTTTTTTTAGGAAAAGAAATTAATCCTGATTACTCATCCTTTATAGAAAATAATGAGATAATGGTGGAAATTTATTACTGGTATTTTTCAACCCCTAATATTTTATGGTTTGTGGTCATTGACATTCTCTTAATCATTCAATTTCTAGTGATCAATGTTACTAATCACTCACCATCATTATTTGGAAATAATTTTTTTATCCATTTCCATATTTTCAGATCACACTTATGTTATCTCATTTTTTAACATAGTTATGTGTTATTCAAGAACTCCTTTGAGTTTCCCTTTCTATACATTCAAGAAGAAGTTTTATTAAACTATTTCTATGATGTGGGATTTCATAAAGGTATTTTCAAATGAAAAAATCAATGTTTATTGAGATTAATTTTTTTTAAAAATAATTAAATTTATTAATGGGGAATAATATAATATCCAAACATTATAAAATATTACTATAATTGATAATATACAAGATTCACAACACTGTTCTTAAACAAAAAAATATTATTATTTAAATATTATTGTTATTATAATGTTATGGAATTTTTCTGTATTAATATGACAAAAAACATTTTGAAATATATATGTGTCCTGAATGATACTAGTTTACATTTTATATCATTGAAAATGAACACTAAATTTTCAGTACAACCATATTTTTCTTTAAAATATAGTTTCTTTAATAAAATATTATCATTTTTTTAATAAATTATTATATTTAATTTTTTGAAATATTAGGAATTTGATTTTATAAAAGGGGTAAATAATTTGAAAATAGTTTTTCAATGTTAGAATATATGAATTTTTTTAAATTTTTGAAAATATTTTCATTATATTAATTAGTGAGAATTCTGATTTTTTTTATAATTGTGTTTTTTATTTTAGAAATTATAATGATACATTTTATTTTAAAAATATATTAAAATTAAAAATATTTATATTAAATTATTTTCAATACAATTACATTAATTTGATTCCTTTTTATTGTATAATTGCATATATATAAAACATATACTGGAAATGTTATTTTTCCAGAAATAAATTTTTTATTTTGTATTTCATTTTAATATTATATTAATTTTTTCCACTTCATCCATTTGAATATTGACAATTAGATTCCATAATTTCAATATAGCTATCAAATGTTTTCTAATTTTCTTCATTATTTTATTTCATTATGATTAGTTACATTATTAAAAAATTATTCCCCTCCATATGGGTAAATTAGTTAATTAATGATAAAAATAATTTCATGAAGAAGAAAAAAAGACCATTAATTATGAATTTATGATATTATATTTAGATAGTTTATCAATGTCCACACATGTTTGTAAAATATTGCAACATGCTTCCATTTTTTTATCATGACCTGTATAATATTTTTATAAAGGATAACGTAAAATATATCACATTATTACCTTTTATACATATAATATTTTGTGATAGGAATGAAAAAATTATTAGTTAAAAAAAATTGAGAAATAATTTTCTTATTTTTACCTTTATAATTTATTGAAAATTTTTATTGATTAAATAATTACCATAATTTCTTACACAATATCGATAGAGTATTTATCCATTTAATAGATAAATTAAATAAAATAATCTAAAAATATTAAAATTATTATAACATAAATGAATTATTGTTTTACAAATATAAAGTTAATTTTAAATGTTAGGGTTCTGTTAAATGTGTATATTATATTTTTGGCTGTGATTTTTTTTCAAAGTTAAATTAAATGAATAGCTCCAAAAATAGCATTACTGGTTTTTTTAATAAATCGTATTGTATTAAAGGTGTTAACTTTCATAAATATTATACATTCAAGCATTTTATTTTAATATTGTTTAAAATATCAATAATAGTCCATGAATGCGACAATTCATTATTTATAGCAAGTATCTTTCCCATAAAGAGTAAATCCCATTGTTATTATGGAATTATCTAAAACTTTTAATGGATGGATAAAATCAAGTTATAATGGGGAAAACATAATATATATTTTAAATTTTTTATTATATGATATTATAATTAACCATAAATATCTTATCATTGAATTATATATTTTTTGAAGTCTTTTCCATAAAATTTAATTTATTTTAGTTTCATATTTTATGTAATTCCTAGAGTTCCCAGCCCCTCAAATATAAAAGGGAATCACTTATCCACATTTATAAAAAAATAAAATACTCTTGACTTGACCAAAAAATACCCATATACCTTCTCTAAATCCCTATAAATACTATGTTTTTTTATCATTAAAATAATAGATGAATGATTTTAGAGAAAATCATAATAGGGTTTCCAAAGAAGTTGTATAGTTCACAATAAAGTGTCATCGTTGTATTACTTTTTTTACCACCTTAAAACTATTTTCAAATATGACTAAATAATAACATTAGTTTAATGTATATATTTATATGTATTTATGTTAATGAAATTACATATATCAATATCCTCTTCCATCAAATTATGAGACCATTATTTTTCTGTATGATAGAAAACCTCCCCACGAACTAGTGTAATTTATTTTTCATTACATCATTTAAAAACTATTTTATTGAGGGATTTAATATAAATATATAATTATATCTTTATAAAAATGTTAATTTAATATAACATATATTTACTTACATTTCTCTTCATTTAAAATGATAATGGCATTCGTGCATAGGTTTCTATTACCACCTCCACGAAGTGATGTGATTTTTTTTCTTCACAGAATAACATCAATTGTATATAGCCGTATATTTAACAAATAATATGGAATTTATGATATATTAAATATTATATAAATATAAAACAATAATTTCCTTTTTTTCATCATATTCATTGAAAAAATTGGAAATGGTACACTTGGATATGTACAAATTAGCATCTCTATAATTGAAATATTGTTCATTATTCAATACAATCATTATATATTAGTTTTAAAATAATAATTACAGAATAAAATGATAATTAATTCGTTGTAATCTTTTTTTTCATTATGTAATTATGAAATATTTAACTATACCCTTCCTACGAAATAATTTTTTTACATATGATTTAAATATAATAAAAAAATCTATTATTATTTTTATTGATTAAGTAATCGATTATAACATGGAAATAAATGTAATAAAAAATATTAAAGTGGATAATGAGAAATTAAATAATTAATATATTTTTATTATATATGATGATAATGAAATTAATTGATTAGTGGGAATCAAGGTAAGGGACACTTTACATTAAAAATATCATTTTAAAATTTTTCAAGATTTACATTATAAATATTTTTCTACCACGCCCATATTCATAATATTTTTGTGTAAATGAATTTATATCTAAATTATTAAATTATAAATGAAATAATAAGTTAAATTTTATTTTCATCAATGCATTTAAAATGGAATCTTTTTTACTTCTTTTTTATGGAATTGTTTTGACATTTCTTAAAAAAGAAAAAAAGGAATGCTCCCTTTTATAAAATACTTCATTAATGAATTTTTCCACCACCAGAGCTATTATTTTCTATTTGGATTAATCTATAATATTCCATGTATTATTAAAATAAAAAAAATAATTCCCCATGTTTTAGGTATTTTGAAGAAGTTTTTTAAATGAAATTTATATTTTTATATCTCGAACATTTTTACTTTTGTGTGTAATGAAGAATATTGAAAAAATAAAATCATTCATGATTTATGATTAAGTTACGGATATTTTATATTCATTATGATGAATGGTGTTTATGTTATAAACTACAGATATTTTATTCTTTTTTAAACTAGTTATTTTGGATTCCACGTTAAGGAAGGGATTGGAGGGCCCTTTATAACGTTCTAATCAATTCGGTTCTTTAAATAATGATGATGGAAGTTGACAACATAGGTTACTTTATTTATAGTATTGATATGGAAGATTATGTATATAGTCACATAACTGATTTTTATATCTATACTATAGTTTTAAATGAAATATTATTACCTCGCAAGGTATGTTAGTGATATTATAATTAAAGGAAAGAATTTTATACTTCTTATCTGTGATAAGTAGAACTGTACAAAAACGTTTTAATGAGTATATCATGATATAAAATAATCATTTATGAGTTTTATTTTTTATTTTATGATTTATAATGAAATATTGATTTAATATATCTAATAATATATTTTTATTTCATGTCTGTGACAATTTCTATTTTTAGTCCTATATTTACGTTGAAAAAGGAAATTTATATGATTGTTCCTGGACTAATGGGTTTCTTTCTACTATTGAATGTCACTTTTTGAGGTTTCTATGAAAATCCATCATTTTTTAATGATTTCAATATAGTTTTAATTATTATTTGTGATAGTAATGAGGTTAGAATGAAAATGTTGATGTTACTTCATACAAATAAAACATTTTATATAATTAATTATTTATTATATGGTAAAAATGGATACTTAGTTGAAGTGACCACTTTTTTATGTTATTTGATTGAATATTTATTGAATACTTATCTAATAATATATACCTTAAAGATACTAAAATATAACAGAATTAAATATTAACAGAGAACCCATTATTCATGAACATCCAATGTAGGTCCTTACAATTTCCCATATAATGGATTCCATTAGTATCACCTATAACCATGATGATTCCATGTATATAGGAATAAATGAATTTCTGTCCTAAGAATGATTCATTACTAGGTACGGAAATTAAAATTTTGGGTTTTTGATCTAGGAAAATGATAAAACAATTCCATTATAATTATAAATAATTTGATTATTTAAAAGTACTTATGGACCCACCAAAACATAGTAGATGATGTTTTCGTTAATAAATTATCAATTAACCATATGAGTGTTCATATTAGTAGATGAATAAATTATCTATTATATTTAAAAAAATGTTAATTGTAGAAAATATATATAGATTAGAGTAATATAATGATCAATGATTGTAGAAGTTTGGTGTGTAATTTTTGTAGGTGAATTTTTAGAATATACAGTTTTTGAAAGATAAGAATTACGGGTTTAGTTTTAAAGGTCTACAGGGATTAGAAAACAATTTTATAGTATAGAAATTGATATAATGTTCTTAAATATTATAGATAGTGTGGAAAATATGGGTACAAAAGAAATGAATATCATTATATATTCAGGAATTTGGGAATTCATTATGAAATAATAAATGAAATGGTTTCATTAATACTTTAATTCCCCAACATGGGTATCACAAATAGAACCTGAGCATGGATGCCAGAAAACTTTAAGTGAATTCCCCAATATTCTATAGGCCATCAACAAAAATATGTAGAATAACTTATTTATGGTGATTCTATGATATATAATACCAAACCATGATGATATAAACATCGATCCAAAAAGACCAACATAGATTAGAATATAAATGTAATGAAACTTATGTATAATATAATAAATAAAATAGAGAAACATTTCTAGAAAAATATGTTATAAAAAACAATCAATTTATATTAACATACTGACATTGAATTTATCTACTAATAAAAAATACATTAACCTACCAAACAAAATCTGTTGTATGTAGAATCATAATTTCTCCCATTCATGCCCTACCAAATACTGAACCTCCAAAGATTAATAAAACTATTCAATTTGAATAGTGAACCATACATTTAATAAATCATTATAATAAATTATTTTATGAATATTAAATATATATCATTATAATCCATTCCCAAATTATATATGTTTAGTTTCATTATAATAATAGATAGTAGAAAACCTTATTCATAAGATATCTATATATTCTCACCTATTTTCTTCATAATATTCACAATTTATTGACATGTAATTCTTTAAATTATTCATTATTACCTAGAGAAATGAATGATTAAAAAGGGTGATCGCATATGCTCAATATGGTTTAATAAGTGAGATATCAATGAAAACTAATGTATAATATGAGAATAATGGTACTAGAACATGATCACAAATGTTTTAAATCATACATGGCATTTAATAGATCATAAAAATTAGTATCTCGTAAATATTAGAATTTTTTAATACATGAATCATAATGTGATCAAATAAAAAGATACATGAGAGCCTAAATTTTACATAATCCATGTGTTGGTTATATATATATATATATTTAAAATAATTAACTTATTTAAAGATAATTTACAAGACTATCATATTTTATAGGTTTCACACACAAAACTATCATAGTGGATAGAATATGTTATTAAAATGAGAATAATCTCCATTGCAGTCCTCATTTTATCATAATATATCCATTATAAATCAAATAATTGATAGAATATATATAATTATTTGGAAACCAATCATATAATTTTGATCCATTTAAATTTGTTCTCTAATCAAAAAAAAATAATTATATATCAAAACCCATGGAAAAAGATTTTTTCATAAAAATTTCAACATTTTTTATTGTATAGACCATATATGAGAAATGGGACTGATTAAAATTTCACCATCATAGTCGTAAAACATTGATTCAGTGAATAATAATGGTATTCAATGATTAAAACCACCCAAAAAATCATATGAAACATCCATTGATGTAATAAAATATAATATTTTATTTTAAATGACATTAAATTATTTCTTGAAGAAAACACCCAATTCAAATTGAAATAAATTATATAAAATGTGGAATTTTCCAAAATATTATGGAAATTGTTTTATTTTAAATTATTCTAGTAAACAAATAAATAAACCATAAATACATATAGAATTCATGAATAGATAAATTATTTATAACACCGTTTATGTCAAAAAAATGATTCCTTAGTCATTTTATGTTAAATTTCATATGTACCTCATTCAAAAATGACAACAATATTATTTTTTAAAATAATTAAAAGAATAAATATTTTATAAAAGTTACTTTAATAATAAAAAGATTATAATTAATTAATTAATTAATTTTTTTGAAACATACTTATAGAATAAAAATTATTTTCTACACAGAAGATAAACAAAGTCACATTTCCTTTATAAGAGTTCTTTAATATCATCAGTACTTAAATAATGGAAAATTAAAGTAAACCATATAATATAAAAAACTATAGAATAATAAATTCAATGTTATTATTAACTGATATGTTATAATGTTTCCTCATCCAAAACATAATCAAATATAATCCTAATAAGAAATGAAATTGTAATACAAATCTCATAACAATGTGGTATCATTGAATATAAAACTCATGAAATTGTGAACAATACATAGATATGTATATAACCATAATTTTTTTTGAAATGTGTAACTGAATACATTCATATTTAATATTTACCCCATATAAAATACACTTGTGATGAATATGGCATGTATCTCGGAAAAATATTAGTGACATGAAAATCTCTTACATCAACTTCAACTTTCAATGAAAGCCTTACAAACTCCATTATAATAAAATAAATTTTTATTAAAATTACAATAATATAATAATTTAAAATATTAAATATCATATATGATCAAATTATAAAATTTTAACAAAAATTTTATAATAATTTCTTATTAAAATAATAGTTTCCTTTTTTAAGAGTTTCATTTTTCCTATGAATTTTTCTTATCATGTTCATATTCTTACACTTCAATCATAGTTACATAATATCCAAAATATTAATAAATATTTTAATATCATATATATTTATTATAATAATATTCATATCCATCAATAAATGATATTGATATAATGTTGAATTTCACACATCATAGAGATGGCAGGTCGAATGAACACATAAACACTTCTTCACTTTTAAATAAATAGGATGAAAGAATGATAAAAAATTCACCATTATAGAATAATTATTATATTACTTTTACCATATATGTTAATTAAATATATCTTTATTAGCATTAATTTATATAGGAAAGGAAAAAAATAATCACATCGCTTCAAGGAGGTGGTAATCCACATGTATGGACAAGAGAATTTTTTGTTTTCAAAAAACATAGAGGTTATGAATTTATAAATAATTCTATAAATATATAAGTATAATTATTCCATTAATAAAATATGTATACTATAATAATATCATAATAATCTTCCTTTAATGTTGGTTATGGAGACTGAATTATATCACTATGTGGAGGTGGTTGTCCGCATAGATGCACGAGAGATAATTATGCTTCTCATTTGAAAGAAAAGTGTATGAATATAGGTGGTTGAATAATCATAAAAAATATTTATATTGAGGATAAATTATTTATTATTTCATGATGAATAAAAAAAATAATTATAGGAATAAATTAATCGAATGTGGTCGGGTAAGCCGATTTCATCTTCTTTCATAAGACTCCTTTTGATCCACTCTTAAGGACCCTTGGAATGGTTTGTTAAAACAAAATTAAATAAAATTTAATGATATTAAATATTAAAAGTTAATTTATGATCGTTTTGTGGAGCTATATATGTTTTAATTGTTTAAGGATGAGAAAATAGGGGTGTCCTATTAATCTAGGGATACGACATACTTGTAATTTATTAAATGGTTAAAAACTAATAAAAGAATGCACCAAATACTGATTGAAAATTTATAGAGATAAAATTTATAATAGTATGAGGACATTATATGGATATAGTAGTTGTATTAAACAAATTTGATTTCAATAAAATACCCATATCTCTTAGTGTAACCACTAGTAAACATGTTTCTAACCTTTACCATTGCAACAAATTTTTTCTTCTCTTCTTAATTATTTTGAAAAAAATTATTTTCACAATATTAAATATTTTTCAATATGATTATTTAAAACATTGAATCTAGTTTCTAATTTTTAATTCTAATAATTTGAAACATTTAATTTAAATTTAATACACAAAATGCGATAAAAATAAGTTTACAATAAAAAATATTTTATTATGTATAAAATGTTATCTTCTCAATATACAAAAAAAAATTGATTCCAATTACATTTATTATATTATAAATATTATAATAAAATTAATTTTAATTTTATATAATTTTATTATAAAATTAAACACTCTAAAATCATGAAATATAATGATATTTTTCATGATAAAACAGTATTTTCCATATTAATTGAAAAATAAACATTTTCATGAAATGTTAAAATTTTCACATTGATATAATAATTACATGTGTATTTAAAACAAAAAAAATCCAATTTTTAATTCATTATATAAATATAGATGAAATTGATTATATTTTTTCCTAATATAAATATATAAATACCATTTTTAGTAGAATGCTATTTTAAAAGCAATAATATCCTTAATAAAAAGTGAGTACTTGTTTCACAACATTTTTTTTATGTATAATATATATAATTAGTTTTAAAAAAGTTTTTATTTGTATTTGATCCATTAAATTAAAAACTATGTAATAATGGTATACTATATTACAATTTGTATAGACTCAGGGTTTTATTTAACACAAGCTATTTAAAAAATTAAATTTGTTTTAATAAAAAAAATATAATTATATATCAGGATGTTATAATGAGTTTCGAACCTTTTGGTACCTATGTCCTGATATAAAACATGAAATAAAACCTCTATACATCAAAACCCTTTCCATGTACGTAGGTAGAAGTGGATTCGAAAAACACAGTAAAAATATCAAGTGCCTCAATAATACTGAGTTCTACTATGTTCATAGGGATGAGTATGAAATACCAATAGACTAATGAAATTGGGTTCATGAAATAGAACCACCTAGTAACACAACACATAATTAACATACAGTCACAAAATTAATTGTTCATGTGCTAACTAGGTATCCACAGCATAAGAACCTAAATGATATGGCCCTATAGAAAAAAGAAGAAGAAACTTTCTACCATATAATATATCATACAAAATGAAATGGGGTAGGATACTATCACGACCCATCCTCAGGGCCCATTCCGTGACTACCCCAAACCCACCTTCTATAGGCCAGAGGCTGGAAACTAGTACCAAAGGCGTAAATCCCTAAGCTTTGAAGGCATAACCATTATGAATGTAAACAGACACAAAATATTATGTCATTGTATGTAAACATTAAGTTGATATTGTATATAGAAAGTTGTTCTGAACGTAACGTGGCTAGAAATACAAGCCCAACAGTAAAGTTCAGGTACAACGGAAAGCAAGTACAACTGAAAAAGGGAAACAGCTAAAAAGGGAAGCTCCTCGAACATCTACCGAGTATCCTACCGGAAGTGTAGGTACATATGTCCACCTCAACACTCTATGTATATTGGTCCACTCTGTGTACCGTCTTGCGGTGTGGTCCACCTCCAGGTACCATCTGGTCTTGGCTCGCTCTCGGCCTCTGTCAACGATGTTCGTCGTCTGCATCCAAAACAACGATGTGTGGGCATAGCCCATGTAGGGGTGAGTATAATGATACTAAGTAAGGACCCTGAGACCCATGAGGTCTCAAAATATCCAATAAGGATATGAAAAATAAGAAATATACAACACAATGTATCAACCAACCATACATAGGTATAATCCCATACATATATTGAAGTTATCAGTCTCTGTTCGGCTCCAACTCTTGAGCCCAAGCACAATCTAGTCCACACAAGATGTTGTGTCAATAAATTTGATGATAATGATTGAATGTCACAACTTAGATCACATAGGTATACATCTTTCGTATAGTGATAGAGATGATCAAATGTAGTCACTGATTTATCTAAGCTGTCAGACCCACACAGGTTACAAGACCAGCAAAGCTATCGGTCCCACACTGGATACAAGACCAGCTACTCTGTCGGACGCACATAGGATACATGTATATAGGTCAAACTGTAAGACCCACACATGATACAAGAACTGTAGTCATCACTGTAAACTTCCAGACCCACACAAGATACAAGAACAGTAGTCATCACTGTCAAACCCACGGAGGATCCCAGTACAGTAGTCATCGTTGCCGAACCCACAAAGGATTCGAGTACAGTAGTCATATTTTTCTAACTAACGATGGATTCCAGAATAGTAGTCATCACTGTCGAACCCACGGAGGATTCCATTACAATAGTCGACGCAGTAGCAGCCAGCTCTGAGGTTCCCACACACAGCACACTCGATTCTACTAGGGTCCTCTCCTCAAGCAAAGAGGGTCGATACATCTACTATCACAAAGTATAGAGTTGATTTATCCCAATTTTTCGTCTCATCAAATGGAACCCATCGCAACAGACAGCACGTCAATCGGACGCCCGGTCTGAGAGTAATTGGCTTTCCCATTCCAAGGGCCTGGTTGGAATTATGATCATTCCAAACCCATCCATCTTCCAAAGTTGTCCCAAACTCACATAGAGTATCTCAAAAGTACCACCTTTTCGCGAGGGTCCCAATGTCGTAGACGACATTCTGATCGGACGCACGGTGAAAAAAATATTCGCATTTAAGAGAAACGGGCCCAGGCCGTCATTCCTGGTGGGCTGGTGGGTCGGCCCATCCTGGCTCGGCACGTCCGACGCAGCTGGGGGGTTGGCCCGGCCTACGGCTGGCCACGGCTCGGCCAACTGGCCGAGCGGTGAGTGGGGGGGGGGTTCCTGAAACGGTGGTTCCGACCCCCCTGCCAGGCTGGCCGGTCTCCTCCAGTGCGAGCGGCCTGCACGGGCGGACCACTGTTCTCCCACAAGGCACTTTGGGGGGGCCGCGGCCTTCTTCAACCCAGCCGGATGCCTGCCGGCCGGTTTTCCCGCTGAATCGGAACATGGAAGCGGTCCGCATTTCTCTGCAGCGCGGTGCCAAGGGGGCGCCATGGTTCTCTTGTCGGCCAGCTTCAGTCGGTCGGTTCTGGCAGCCCGGCCAGTCTTGAGACCGGCTGGTTCTTATTCGGCCGAGTGGCCCGGTTGCGGGCCAAGGGCTTCTCCCCCTATGTAGCACCAGTTTCGACAGTCCTCTAACTAGACAGTGTGCTGCTGTCGTTGCCACCTCCACCTTCAATTGTCGATAACTCCGGTCACCACCACCTATTCTATCTCCACATCCATCTCGAATAAAAACAAGGATCAACGGAGGGTCGTCGGGTCGTGTTCATTCTTTATGTTCCCTCCAAGTTAGGCGATGGAAGTTGGTCGAAGACATCCCAAAGGATTCGACAAGAACGAGATAATTTATTCACATAGAATTATTCAAACTCACTACCTCATATATGACGTTACACGTCGACGAGACACACAAAACGAGCGTCGCCGAGGTCGGGCGTCGCCGATGACGGTTTATTTCTATCAAAATTGGATGAAGAGGAAGGTAGGTAGCATTATTTATGGTGTCTCCTCCTTTCTCGCCCCGGTTGAAGAATTGGAGGAAGGCGACCGTGTTTCTCATTTTCTTCACTAGAGAGGATTAATAAAGTTGCACCAAAATTTTCTCTCCAAAGCTCTTAGAATATTTTCCAAGGAAAATGAAATAAAATGCTTTTCCCAAATTATAAACATTCAATCTATTTCAAATTAATTCAAAACTAGATTAATTTAGTGTCATTAATTAATCTCAAGAGTTGGCACATTAATTATAGGAGGGAGGTGGAGAGGCTACATAATTAATGAGGGGAGGTGTGAAAACATAAGAGAAGATAAAGGGAGTTGAGGGGAGGTGAAAGGGTTTGGGTTCATGTGGGCCCCACCACACTAAATCCTCTCGGGGGAGGTTATGTGAGGTTTGGGCCCCACCGCAACTCCCATTTGGAGAAAATAACCACCTCTTAAATAAAATTGTACAATAATACAATTTAATTTAATTTTATACGAATTAACAAAAATATAACTTTCAACCAGCATAAAATGAAACTACGGTAAAGGTCACCTTAAATGAATACTGGCGCTACGAGTTCAGCGATGCCCTCAAATTTCTATTCCAAGCATCGGTTCAAAAGATAGAAAAACATGCACGTATGTTTACTAAATGTACCCGAACTAAACTTCAGAAATTGAATTCGGGCACACTGGGAATCAGAATTAGGTGTCGTCAGAAATGACAGACTCATAATTTTTCAAAGAATTTAAGAAAAAAATTTCCATGAAATTTCCGGGTATTTACATGTAACACATCGAGATTTTATGAGAAATATTCTTTTTAATTTCTTTGATGTCTTCTATTGTATGCTACACCAAGATTTCCTAGTGCTATATGCAACACTGTATTAGCTTGTCATATACACAAATACTATTCTAGCTTCTGTTGTATGCCAACGCAACATTCCTTGATAGCGTGCCTAGTATGCAATACTGAGTTTCATTAAACGAGATATTATTATAATATTTTTATAAACTAGCCATTATGAATAGTAATACCCACTTTTTTGAAATTTTAGTAAATTTATCTTTCCAAATGGGCTTCATTTTTGGATTCGGAGTATCGATATTATCCTAGGGTGAATTTTTTGTATTTTTCGAAATACTTTCAATTTTTGATGAATAGTGAAAACACTAGGTTACAATTTAAAAACTAACTTTTTATTTAAATAATTATTTATTTTATTTTAATTTATTTTATGTATAAATAGATACATAATACCTATATATTGTCAATGTAATACATTGGAGTCATTTTATAATAATAATATATATATATAAATATATTTTATTGAACTTTTTACCGTCTTTTACCCACCTCCTATGAGCATTTGCAATTGTACATAAAACCTAATTTCCCAACTTCTGTGAGTTGAATATCGAAAATATGAGAGACACAGTTAATATCAGGGAGTAAAATGTGGTTCAATAAAATAAAAATAAGTTTTGGTGAATAGTAACTTTTTACTTTTATTTACCACGGTTTAAAGTAAGTAGGGTAATTAAGGGAAAAATTGATATTATTATTACCCTAAAACATGTCATAATTCTATTGGATAAGTTTAATGCAACCAAAAACATCCTTAGGAATATAATATTATCATTTAGGTCTACTTGGATTAGATTAGGACATTTATTATTATTTAATTCAAAGAAGAGTTAAAAGAGTTTAAATCAATGTTTAATATCTAAAACATTTTTAATATAGGTTTATATATAAGATAAATTCTACTATAAATATTAATTAGAAAGATAAAATGATTTCATACATAATGTTATTTTATTTGTAAGTTTTAGACATTAAATAATTTAATTTATTTATGACACAATGATGATGCATTAATTACCTAATTAATGAAATATTAACATAATTGATGTTATAAATAACCAAATAAATGTAATTTGAGACTTTTTGGGAATTAAAATAATTTTATAGGTTAATATGTCATTTTAATATTTATTCAATTTACTTTTCTCGAACTAATCATGCTGTCTTGATTTTCAAAAAAATCAATTACCAAATTGTGTCAAAATTGACATAGAATAGTTTTTTAAAAACATATTATATTATTAATTTTTCTTATATTCCTAAAAATATATGGTTTGTCCATATGAATAGTATAAGGCTATATATATTAATAATGAACCACTTGGGGTTCGTTTGGATTGTAATAGTATGTTTATTAACCATATAGGGTAAAAAAATAAGAAGACACGGTAAAAGATAAATTATTTAACATAGAGTTAAATCTAAATGATAAGGTTAAAATAGTTACCTAAAAATGTCTGAAACCTATTGGTTGAGAGGAGTTTGACCCATGCCCACTTTTTTTCAAAAAAAATTAATTTGGAGCTATTATATAATGAATTTTACTTTATTATAAAATAATATTTTAAGTTTTTAATAAGGTGCCCCTCTCCTCCATTTTAAAAGGGCACCTCCTTCCTATTCTCTTCACACAATTTTAAGACTTCAAGCTCGGCCAAACCCTGACCATTTCCCTTATCAACATCCCTATAAACATTATAGAGGTTCTGTTCTCCTCGAAAGACCAACTCTTGTGCCTTATGGGGAAGCTTAAAAGAGGTGTGTCGAAGAAGAGATAATCTCTTCTACCCACTCTTTCAAGTTTCATTCTTCTTAAAATTCATCTTATTTAGTTTTTTCATTAAAAATTAATAACATCAGTATCAATAATATACTTTTATGTTATTATAAATATGAAACAACCCAATTTCACCTTCTATCAATCCAATGGAAACGAAATCACCACGCGTGCGTACGTACGGAATACCGTCTTTAAGCCGTGGTGTAATCTGTTTTTCCACCCCCACCTTACATGGATGGGTATAATGGTGTAATGAATAACTATATATGGTTATTATAATATCATACTGATTCTGAGATATTATATCATCCACTCTAATTCCATTAAATAATAATGGGAATGGTATCATCACTCAGGCGTACGTACGGATTACCGTCTCCACAACGCGATGAGATTCATTCTCAATGTTAACCTTTAAAGAATGATTATAAAGTATATAAAATGAATAATAATGAAATATATGACATATTGAAGCTACTGGAATTATGTGTATATATATATGTCATCTACTTACTTCCATTCAAGTCAATAAGGAAAGGAAAACAGTGTTCATGCGTACGTACAAGCTACCATCTCCATGCACGGTGTATTTCATTTCATTCATCTATCTATTATATATATATATACAAAATATATATGATATATAAATCATGATTTACTTTCTTGAAGTAATTAAATCATGATATATGTAATAATAATATCAAGAACAACAAGTCCAAACACGTATAAGAAATAAAATGATTTTACCCAAAACATAGCTTTAACATGGAATTTACAAAAGAACGGGTTATATAAAGACATAAGTTCACAATATATTATATCATAACCGTGAATATGATTCAGTAATAATTAAATGACATTATTAAAATCATTATAAAGGAGTTTCTGAAACGTATGAATCATATTGGACCTAAGGAAGGGGATAACTTTTCCAATCTCATTTTTATCCGAGATAGTTTATTCGTAAGTATTTACTGGGGTTATTGATATCATACATGCCCATGTTTTCAAAAAATGTTTAATTTATGTTTAAATTCCATTTTACCCATTTTAAAAATTTACCACATGTTATGAATGGAATCGTACTTTTTCTTACCACACGAGGAACTTTTTGGTTTTTTCTGAAAAAATTATGAGAAGAATGATTTTTTTAAATTATTTGGCATGAATGGATTTTTATGGTTTCATAACGCATAATTTTCATGAAACTTTATCTAAAGTCTTTCATGACAATTTTCAAAAAATCATTTTCTTTTAAAATTGAATGGAATTTTGTGAAAATAAACGAATTTTGAAGAATAATGGATATTTTCATCAAGATTTCATTTCAAGTGTTTTATCAACACCATTTTCCATCTATGATTACATTTTTTCATATGTGTATGTTTCAAGTATAATGTCTCTATTATTTACATGGTTTCACTTTTCTTATGATGAAATTATATCCATTTGTTTTATATGGATTATGTTTTGATGGGATGATTTTTATGAAACCCATTTTATTCAGTGGGTTATTTTGAATGATGTATGTTTATTTTGTGGCACAAGAAAGAATAATTTAATTATTAGATGTGTGGGACCTACATCTCCCTCCATTTCATTCGATAAAGATTTATATCTCATGAGATAGACATGGCTAGAATGGTAATTTAACCTGATTCAGTGGTACAGGACAAGAACGAGGAGTGAACTCGATTCAGAAACGGACATTGTCCACTGAGATGGTCTTGGGTGAAATGCCTTAGCTAATATGGAAATCATATCATGTGCTTAATGGTTTTCCACAATTAAATGTTTTATTCCCATTCTCTTTTATTATTATTTATATTCCTTTATGATATATGCTTTACGTACATCCATTATTTATGTCTATGCTCAAGATTTTAATGTTTAGATTTTATGTTCTTGTTTTTTCGTTCAAATGTTTATAGATTGATTTATGTTCTCTATGTTTACCCTTACTGAGCATTTGAGCTCACCCTTTTTATGTTTTCTTTTCCCCAAGATATAAAGAGAGGTTTTATGTAAGAAAAATAAAGTGGAACATCATTATGGGAGATGTTGAAGATCTTTCACCATGATTGGAATATTATTTTTCTGAGTTTCCAAACACACTAAACTATTATAGTCCTTGTGTGTTTTTTTGTTATATATTATGTATTCTTCAAAAATAATTTAATTTCCATGTACGTCAAGATTGGGTCTTTACATTACATTACCCCCACCTCAGGGCTTTACGTCCCCGTAAAGCTACAACACACACTAGGGAGACAAATGGGGGGTACTCAGCATGCATCTGAGCCTCTCGCTCCTATGAGGTGTCATGGAGGTTCCCATGCTGCCAGCGAATGGGAACTAGAGGAATAGATCGTCCACATAGGACCCTCTCATGTCGATCATCGATCTCCCCCAGGACCTCTATGAAAGTCGCCCTATCATCGATGTCCAACACCCCATGGTCGATGATGTGGGACGGGTCATGCACATTTCTCCTCAGCTGAGATATGTGGAAGACGTCACACACCCCGTGAAACCGAGGTGGAAGGGCTAGGCAGTAAGCCACCTCACCTACTCTATTGAGGACCTCGAACGGCCCGATTAAGTGTGGAGATAACATGCCACCCGGGAAAAATCTCTGTAGACCTCATTGTGGTTAGACCCATAGGAAAATATGGTCACCATCCTCGAACTCTAGTGGTCTCTGTCTCCTATCAGCATATGACTTATGTCTGCCCTTTGAAGTCTTAATCCACTCCTAAATGATCTAGAGATTCTCTGTCGTAGCCTGCACCATCTCTAGTCTTACAAGTGCTGAATCCCTTGGGTCTGTCCAGAAAAGAGGTGATCTGAAAAGTCGGTCGTACAGTTCCTCGTAAGAGGCCATCCCAATGGTAGAGTGGTAGTAGTTGTTGTATGAAAACTCCCCCAAGGGTAATTTATCCTCCCAGGTGCAACCAAAGTCGATGACACATGAACGGAGCATTTCCTCAAGGGTCTGAATGGTCCTCTTAGTCTAACCATCTGTCTGAGGATGGAAGGCGGTGCTCAAGCGAAGCTACATCCCGAAATCCTCCTACAACCCCTTCCATAATCGGGAAGTTAAACTAGCATATCTGTTGGAGATGATTGTCAATGGAACACCGTGAAGTCATATGATCTCTTGGACATAGAGGCGTCCCAAGCTCTCTACTGAGCTCTACTCTCTGATCGTTAGGATGTCGGCCGACTTGGTGAGTCGGTTGATAATACCCAAGATAGAGTCGTGCCCTCTTGATGTACGTGGAAGCTCCATCACGAAATCCATGTATATTTCATCCCACTTCCCCTATGGGACCTCTAAGGGTTGTACCAAGCCTACAGGTACCTGTTGCTCTGCCTTCATTTGCTGACATATGAGGCATTGAGAGACGAACTCTGATACTTTTTTCTTCATACCCAGCCACCAGTTTTATCTTTTGAGGTCCCGATACATCTTCTCCACTCCTAGATGTACTGCTAGACGGGAAGTGTGAAACTCCCTCAACACCTCCTCCTGTAATTCAACGGGTACTGTGGTATGTCCTTTGAAGAGGATGACATGATACCCACCTTCAGAAAATCCATCAGGTGCATGCCCTGCGGATATCTGAGCACGTCGAGTCTCATAGTCAACGTCCCCACGTTGTTCCTCTCAAAATCACTGAAGAAGTGGAGGAGTGACTGTGAGAGGATGATTAAATTCTGCTCTATCTCTATCGACAAAGGCTATCTGCAATGCGGCTAGCTGCTCCGTCTCCTCTCCTAGAATCTAAATGTATGATCTTCTGTTTTGAGTATCTACTACAATGTTCCCCTTCTCAGGATTACAAACCATCTCGAAGTCATTGTCCTATATGAACTGAAGCCAACATCTTTGTCTCAGCGGCCGAGAATCATACGCAATCACAACTCACTCATGCATCAGGACACACCTGAGTCCTTTCGCTAATGCTTCCCAGTAAACTACGTACCCATTGCCCTTCTATGGTAGCCTCAAGATGGGCACACTAGTGAACCTATTCCTCAGCTCTTGAAAGCTCTGCTGGCATCTCTCTGACTATACGAATGGTTTCCCCTTGTTCGTCAAAGCTGATTGTGGTGCTGTATCCTTGGAGAAGTTTGGCACAAAGGTATGTCTGGCCGACTCCTGAGAGATTGAATTCACCCTCTTATTCATGATTTCATCATGTCCTACACAGGTTTTCCTTTTTGGCGAACAAGCAAAACACCATCCCAGTATTTTAGATAAACCACAACCTTTTTTACTAATACAGTCAATCTTTGTATGAACTGTGGTTGCCCAGTCCATACCCAAATTAACATCATAAGACCTTGACACTACCACCAAGAGGTTTCAATGGAAACTCTCACCTCAAGGGTAAGATCACACCATCTGCATAAGTGTGATTATTGAGTCTTTTCCCAAAGGTATCTCCAGAAATGAGGGTAAAGTCAATGGCTTAACTGTTAACTCTAGGTCTGGGACAAGAATCTTGGAAGGAAGGAATGATTGGTACCTATGTATTTTGATACGGTAGCTCGTGGAAGACACAGACCATACGTGAAATCATTATTAGAGCCCTTGGGTCACTCTCCTTGAAGGTATGAAGCTACTCTCTTCCCCTACATTCTAGCTCCATGAGCCTAGTGGGAACTACAAAGGTGGGTGGTTGTAACATGTCGACTTGTTCACCACCTCATGCCGCATTCCTAGCTTTGCATCCACATCTGCTACCTTGCAAATTCTTCTGTCCTTAGAACTTCCTCCTTTCGAAACATTTTACACGCTGAAGACTCTAAGACAGCCGCTAGTTTCATTCTTTCCTACTATTAACAATCATTGGCTATATCCACACAACTAATGAACATTCAACCAAAAAGGTTCTCTCTACCACCCTAACAAAAGTAAGAATGCATAGAAGAAAATGTGCTGGCTAATATGTCCTTAAACACACCTCACTCAGAGGTTTGAGCTCTAAAGCACGATTTTCATCGTATTCATTGAGTATCAGGAATGGTCGGTATGCCTCGATGAATACCCAACTACCGACACATCATCCTGTCGAAGCTGTATAAGCTATATAAAACACTCATCAAAAACCTCAATCCAGTACTCAGAAGCATGTGGGTCGGGCTAGCATCAGAACTTGAGGGATATCTGATGTTGAAACACATTTAAGGCACTGATCCTAGATGTTTCCTCTACTGGTTCCATCGGTAGTGTCTGCTGACCAATGGGCAGTGATATAGTTGGCACACTGCTCGAAGATTCCATCTTAAAAAAGGTCCATGTACTGAAATATCATCATTATGAGGACCATCCTCATGGCCACTCGTTGAAAAATATTAGTAGCTAAGGTCATCGTCGGCTCTACTAGTGTCTCAACTAGGCGGAAAACTCTAGTAATCGCCTCCATCCAATCCTTTGCTGCCCAAGGAATCTGTCTCACCTCGAAACCTCTGAGGCCTCTGCCATAGGAACTCATGGAATGTGCAATGTCGGCATGCACTGTCCACCAGTGCGGCTGGTGGAATCTACAACCCAATGGGTGATGGTTCTGTTGGTACCCCACCCGAAGGTGCCAACATAGTAAGAGGTCCCTGCACCAGAGCCTCATCGCTTGGTGGGATGTCATCATGTACTCTCTCTCGTGAACCCTTGCTGGATGTATTCACAGTGGCATCCTGATAAGGAACATTTGTGCCACAGTCAAACAGTATACTTGCTTAGATGACACAAAGTAATCATAAAGAAAACATTTCAAAGGAAACACACACACAATCAGTGTTTTCATTTACTGAGTTGGAAATCAGAGGTTAGTGTCCTAGTGTATGGATACGTCGGTTGCCGCACCAACACTAGACTGCCTAGACTGAAAACCACACTAAATACTCTTAACACTATTTCTTCACAGAAAGAATTATGAGAGTCTGTAGTTCTGCGGTAGAACCGAATCCTCTGATTCCAATTGGTCACGAACCATCCTCAGGGCCCATGCTGTGACTACCCCAAGACCTCCATCCATAGGCCAGGGGCTGGCGAGTAGCACCAAAGTCATAAATCCTTAAGCTGGGAAGGAATTTTCTTTATGAAAGTAAAAAAACACAACATAGTATGCAATAGGAAGTAATCACTTAGTGAATTTTTTATATAGAAAGTAGTGATGAATGTAAAGGGGCTGAAAATACAAGCCCAATAGTAAGGTACATGTACAACGAAAAGCAAGGAAAATTGAAAAAGGGACAAAATATAAAAAGGGTAGGTCATGGAACATCCTCCAAGTATCCTACCTGAAGGGTAGGTACATATGTCCACCTCAGCACTCCACGTCTATTGGTCCACTCTGTGTATTGTCTCATCGTGTGGTCCACCTTTGGGTACCATCTTGTCCAGGCTCACTCTAAACCTCCGTCAACGCTGTCTGTCATCTACATCCAACACAACAAGATGCGGCCATAGCCTGGGCAGCGGTGAGTATAATTATACTCAGTAGGGACCCTGAGACCCTCTAGGTCTCACAATATCCACTAAGGATAAGACAAATAAGAAAGATACAACACAATGATTCAACCAACCCTACTTAGGTATATGCCCATACATATTCCTAAGTTATCAATCTCAGTTCGGCTCCACCTCTACATCCCAAGCATAATCCAGTCCACACAAGAAGTAGTGTCAATCACTTCAATGATAATGATTGAATGTCGAGACTCAGCTCACACAGGTATACATCTTTCATATAACGATAGATATAATCACATGTAGTTACTGATTCATATAAGTTGTCGGACCCACATAGGATACACGGCCAACTAAGCTGTCAGACCCACATAGAATACAAGACCAGCTACTCTGTCGGACCCACACAGGATACCAGTTCAGAGGTCAAACTGCCAGACCCACACTGGATACAAGAACATTAGTCATCGCTGTAAACTACCAGACCCACACAGGATACAAGAACATTAGTCATCACTATCGAACCCATGGAGGATCCCAGTAAAGTAGTCATCGCTGACGAACCCATGGAGGATTTAAGTAAAGTAGTCGTCTATGTTGAACCCACGGAGGATTCCAATACAATATTCGGCATTGTCGAACCCATGTAGGATTCTATTATAGTAGTCGATGTAGTCGTTGCCAACTCTAGGGTTCATGCACACAATACGCTCGATTCTGGGAGGGTCCGCTCCTCGATCAAGAGGGTTTGATTCATTAACTCTCACGAAGTCTAAGTTTGATGTATCTCGACGTTCTATCTTATCAAAAGGAACCCATCGCGACAGACAGGGCGTCAATCGGACTCCGGGTCTGAGAGTTATTGAAATTTCCGTTCCAGGGGCCCGGTTGGAATTACGCTCATTCCCAACCCATCAATTTTCCAAAGTTGTCCCAAAATAACATACATTATCGAAAAAGGACCACCTTGTCTCGAGGTTCCCAATGCTGCAAACGATGCGTCGATCGAATGCACGGTCAAGAAGTTATTCACTTTTAAGTGAAATGAGCCCGGCCCGTCAAGCCCGGTAGGCTGGCGGGTTAGCCCGTCCAGGCTCAGTGGGTCCAACATGGCTGGGGGGGTCAGCTTGTCCTGGTGGGGCATGGCCTGGCCCATAGATGGTTGAGCGGTACGGGGGGGTTTAAAACAGCAGCACCGAGCACCGCGGCCCCTCCTGCCCGGCCGGCTGAAGCCTGCCGGTCGCCTCTGGTGTGATCAGCCTGCACAGGCGGGCCACTGTTCTCCCAGGTGGCAGCTTCGGGTGTTGTAGCCTTCTTTACCCTGGACGTCCACCTGCCAAATGGTTCTCCCTCCGAAGCTGTCCATGAATGTGGGCCACTGATTTCCGCAGCGCGATGCTATGGGGGTGCCGCGGTACTCCAGTCGGTCGGCTTTAGCTAGCCAGTTCTACCAGCCCGGCCGGTCGTGAGACCGTCCGGTTCTTCTTCGGCCGAGTGGCCCAGTTGTGGGTTGTGGAGGAAATAACCACCTCATAAATAAAATTTTACAATACAACAATTTTATTTAATTTTCTTCGAATTCCCAAAATATAACTTTCAACTCGCATAAAAGGCAACTGCGGTAAAGGTCCCCTTAAGCGAATAACAGCGTTGTGAGTTTATTGGAGCCCTTGGATTTCTATTCCATGCCCCAGTTCAAAAGATAGAAAAACCCACACGTACATTTTCTAAACATACCGGAAAAAAACATCATAAATTGATTCTGGGCACACCGGGCCTCGGAATCAGGCGTCGTTTGAAACTGCAGACTCGTAATATTACAAAGAATTTATGAAAATAAATTCCATGAAATTTCTAGGACTTTAAAGACACCATATGAGACTATAAGTATCCCACACCCAAATACTCAGGGTGGGAATCATCCAATCCTCAAATTACTACCTAAATTATTTCCGTACAATCATACATCCTTGAGCCTCAACCCATTTGTTAGAGCATAATGGTGGTTCATCTTCTATACATGACGTCACATAGTGATCTTTCCCCTAAGTCATTCCAGAAGAATATAACATTCCTTCATTACCCTGACCCATCCATATAGGTTTTTGAGATTTCATGTTAATCATATCCTCACATCCCCTCAGATGATAGGGAGGCCACTTTTAACCACATTGGATCATCCCTATAGACTATAGGAAGGCCTCACAAAAAATGGTTATTTCTTATAGAATCTAGAAAGGAAATATAAGGAACATAGAAAAATTCATATAGGCTCTTGTGATGCCACATAAACTAAAAAACCCATCCTCACATACATTTGGAAGGCCATATAATGAACAAATGATCATTCCTATAAACTCATGGAAGACTACTATTAAGGACATGCATGAAATAAAAATCATGGAATGAATGATTTATCAAGAATCATCCTTATAAAACTCAGGATCTAGTCCCCTATGATATTTTCAATCACACAAAGAACATGTGAGGGTCTATCCAACCCGTCTCCACTATCTAAGGGTTAGTTATATCTATCTTCTCCAATTAACACATTGAAGTCACAAAAATAATCATTTGGATACCAACACATCATGTCTCATAAATCGCCACATTATCCCTATTAAATAACAATCTGAATTACCCATTAAGCACCCAAGCAATAGAAAATTGGGCCTTATCAATTCAAGGTCAAATATAATAATAAAAAACACCAATCATCCCCCAAGTAATTACATTAAAAACTAGTGAAAATAACACATTTTAAAACATTTCAACTATTATTTTATACCACGTTAGTCACGTGAGGATTGTATCCTAAAACGTTGAGATACATTATTTTGGAAACAGACTTTCTAGTTTGAAATTTCACATTACCCCCATATTTATAAAAGTTCATTACGTAAACATCATTTCTCTCAAAAACCAATGAATTGAGTATTCAAGAATATGGGGGAAATCATTTATACGGTATATAATAAAACATTTTTTCAGATCTTATGGAAAAAAGTACCACATTCAGAAAATGATAAAAATATTATTTATATAACGTTTTTGACAAAAATTCTCACATGTTTGAAAATTTATTTACATAATCAATAGATATTATTAAAAAGTTAATTTATTTTTTTGAAAAAAGTGGATAAAAAGTATTTTGTACCTTAGAAATATATACAATATATTTTCTTAAAAACGTCACTTGGTCACATTAGTACAGAATGAGAGGGGAATTAATTGAAAATATTTATTATACATGATTGATTAAAGAAGAATAAATAAATTAATTCAATTTAGAAACAGATCATATAATTTCATTATTGTAATATTAATCATAAAAATATTTATATTAGTAAAATTTTAATATAAAATTCTGAACTTATGTCGTACATTCTTTACAAGCATTCGAATCTTGTATTATTTGAGAAACCAACTTCATAAAAATTTGATGTGAATGTATTTCATTCTGATAAATTAAATACCTTTAAGATGTGGAAAAATATTTCAAGAATGTATTTGGGTAGATCATGGTACATCTATGTGGCACTTGATTTGTGGAGAATAATGGAGAAGTTGTGTCCTTTGTTAAGGGATAGAGAGGAGAGGCATGGAATTTTTCAAAAGATTAAAATTTATTAATGTAATCTTCAAAAAAATCATCCAAATGAATCATATTAAAAGAGGAGACAATATATGATCTTAAAATTTCTTGAGAATTGAATTTAAACTTCTTTATGTGGAAAAAACAATTGTATCACAGTTGACCCCCACCCACAAGTAATCTTGTTTTAACTTTAAATTTGTTAAAAAAATTACCATTTATTATGCCAAGAAACTAACGTAAAATCATTAATAAATTTGTACATGCTATTTCCAAATATGAAACCTAATTTATAAAATTAGGATTCAATATGAAGATAATATTAATCTAAAAACAATCATATAAAATGTGATAATGAAAGGCTTTAATATATGAAATTTAAAATCTAAATATTTTAAAAAAATTATCATTAATTTTGACTCTAATTAAACTAATTGGAATTTGTTTAATCATAATGAACTATTTTATTTTCTATGAAAATTCATTATATAATGATAATTTTAAATTTCATTAATAAAAAAGAAATATTTCTATAATATTTATATTTTTCACTAATCTATGAAAAATTAATCATTTATGAAAAATACAAAAATAATACATTAAACATATTTGAAATAATAATTTCAAAAATTTTATCCTTTTTATCCAATAAATATTCTATAATTTTCAAAAACCAAATATAATATTCACACGCAATATGAAATATAAACCATTTGTGGATATTTTTTTTATGAATAAAATGGTACTACTGAAATTTGAGTACAATTTAATTATGAAATAATCAATAAATTCACATTAAATTAATCATTTATACATATTATTTACAATATTATAATTCTTATTCATATAAAAATATCTAATGGGTTAGTTATAATTTAATACACCAGAAAATGATCATTTAAACTTTTTGTTTCATGTAAATAAAGCTATAAAATATACAAAATTTATTAAAAAAAATAAAAACATATGAAATCATGTGATATAACATTATAAACTCATTACAATGAAATATTCCCACTAAATTAGATCACACCAATTCATGCAAATGAGGATATCCCTACTCCATCTCATCAAAGTGATCCCATTTAGCTTCATCAAAATTTTGATTCCATTAGATAACATTAACTTGGTGAGTAATCATAATAGATCAAAAAAAATCTATTTGATATAAAATTTAAATCTATATTTATTTATATGAAAGGTCATAATATAATCCAACAACATATAATTTACATTAATATGATGGGTCATATATTAATTTTATTGAGATAGAAACATGGAACACATCTCAATCCTGAGCGAGGTTTGATGGAAGTGCCAAGTGATATGTTATAGTCCATACACGATTATTAATAAAGAAGTAAAAATATACTTAGGACTCTTATTTCCTTTACTTTTTAATAATATATCATTCTTCTTATGGAGAAATTTTCAAGAATACATTTTCATTAATTTTGAATTCAAAATCTCACTAATTATTTTCAACACAAAAATTATATCTACACAGAGCCCCCTTAAATTCCTATTGAATTGATCAAAAATAATCTACCATTACTTCAACCGACATAAGGTCGCAATGTTTTATTTCTCATGATTAAATCCATAATATTTGGGTTCTACACTTCCTTCCATAAAGGACTTCATATGAAGACTTCTAAATTCACGATTTAAAGATATTGTAATCTGTAATTTTGATAAGTTGAAGGTGTTGGTCCCAAACACCATTGAAATCTATAAAACATGATCTAAAAAAATTCTTCGGCTTTCATAGTTATCTAATAATGTCCATCTATATGAGGATGATAGAATGTACTAAAACACAACCATGTGTGCAGATATTTCTAAAGACATCACCAGAACATATGTGAAAGCCTCATATCTCTATCAGATAAAATGGAATGTGGTACCCTATAATGAATTGGAACTTTCTTACTATATATAAAGTAATTCCAATTAATAGATAAATAATATCTGATAGAATATAAAGTTTCTTAATTTCTGAGAAAAATGACTATAATGCAAATAGAATTATCAAAATTTTCCAAATTTGGAGACTCTAATGAAAAATTGCATTGGTGTTTCACCATTTCTAAAAAAAAGTATATATAATCATAATTACACCCCCATGGAATTATCTCTGTCATCCTTTTCTGGATTATATACCAATCATCAACATAGAGAATCTAAAATATCATTCATCAAGGTTTCTGACTATAAATACACCTTCATTAAAGTATATATATCTATTCGTCAAGATCTAATATATAATGATGAGATATTATCTTATTTCAATAGCTAATTCTTCAAGTATGTTATTTATAGGAAAGATTATTTGTTGACACTTAAAATTCTATTATAATTACCGTTTATCTTAGGAAAAATTATCACCTTATTTATCATATATAGATCTTCCTTATACACATATTTAATATTAAAATGGATATTTAGTTAAATACACATTTCAAAAATATGATATTTCCACACTTTATTAATGATTTTATGTTTCATCCATTAGACATCATGAAATAATGAAACTTTTATTAAACTCATTATAGATAAGCTCTCATGACCCATTCGACTAAGAGAATTATCCACCTTTGGGTCTTTCCTAGGGTGGTAATGAGATGACTAGTCATAATAAAAAATTTAATACATCTGTATTATATAAAACATATTCAACTATTTATATGTGAATTTATAGTTTATAATTTTATGATAAGGATACATTTCACATATTAATATATAAATATAGTTCCATCGATTCATTAACAGATAATTAATCACAGCTGAAAAAAATATTGATTTGGTTAATTTTAATCATGGACCATCAATTAGATAAAGGATAAAGCTATCGACATATAATTATACACAGTAATGTTCCCAATTCACTTCTTTTATCCATCAATATTTATCAAAAAAACATTTTCCAGAAAATTGTATTCTGAGAACAGGTTCAAAAACCAACCACCCCTTTAGATTATTGAAATTTTATTCACGTTTATCTATACAACTATAATAATATCCCTTATATATTAACATGGAGAGTAGAATATATATCTATAAAAAACTACAATATAATGGAAAATTTATTTCAAATCTAAAAAAACATTGATACTCAGTCACACTGGTTGGCCTTGGTCAATTTCCAATATCATGTTTCAATGATGGATCCCCAACATGTCATTTTATAACCCAAAATTTAATAATTCTGTAATAAAATTTTATACTTGGTTAATTTTTCATAATGATTAACCTTCTTTATGTTCTTTAGTTCATTCCTCAAGTGATCTGTAATCTTTTTATATCCCTTATAATTTTTAATAATATCATTTATAAGGACTCAAAAAACTAGTGGAGTTAATATTTGAAGACTATTAATTAAATATATATTGATAGTAGGGAAATTAGGGAGGTTACAGGGAATCACAATAATTGATGAATTTTTTTAAATAAGAAAATTCTCTTTAGTATATTATACTTCTTGGACCAAAATTAATGGTATCTAGATCAATGATCTATTATGGAAAATTTATTTATACCCATGAAATTTGTTTAAAACATTAATATGGTGAAGATGCCACATATTATTGAATATGATCTTGTCATGTTCATGATAATAAATATTTTCTCATTAATCTATTTTTTATTAGTAATATAAATAGGTTCACCACATGGTGATTCACATTGGTGAATAAATATTTTATCAATATTATCCTTTATCTACATCATCAATTCCAATAACTCAATCCATTACTTTATTTTTTAGTATTTGAAATAGGTAAATCAATAGATATGTGTTCTATTTAAATCACAACATCAATATTCAGATAAATACTAGGAATCTCATCCAAAATGACATAAAAACAATTGTTATATAATAATATAATTGTTTTTTAGATTATTAATACTCTTATGAGATATGAAACCCCTTGCAATATAAACCATGACCAAAATAATGGATATAATTTTTTTGGAAGATCATATTTCTCAGCACAATAATTAATAATTATATGATGGGTTGGAATATAAAATGTACCTTATGTATGTTAAAATTGATATATAATCTATATAGAGTGTTCTAATACATTCCCCAAAATCACATCAAAATTAGTATAGTTTGAGGAAAAAATATTTTTTGGAAACTCATTAAAAAAACATCAATATTGGAAGAGTCATAAAATTTATATTAAATCATCATACCATTATAAGTTTTAACTGATAATTAATCATATAATCATCAAGGTGGTATTGTGATAACCATAGAAAATAATAGAGATATAAATGATTTGGTAGATGGAGAATAAAATAAGACAGTATCATTTGTAGAGTAAATGTTAGGATTACATTTCAACACTCCATTATCAAACCCCAAATTGAGAATATTGATCATAGGATATTTCATTTTGGCTTATATTTTAATAGGTTTCTAAATTTTATAATCTTCATTAACCCCCACATTTGAGTATCATTTAGAATAATGATAATACACCTTGAATTTGAAAAATTATGGTGTGGGAATATTGTAGTATAGATATTTATCTCAAGTGGAATACTTATCCCCGTTAAATCAGTGTTTTATTTAAGAATACTATTATTTACACATGTAACTAATTTAGTAGTCCCCTTATGTCAATATCCTCCATGTTTATTTCCACACTATTAACATCAAGGGAGACTCATTAGCATTCCTTCATGGTTTTATTCATTGATATTCCTATTCAATCCCATATTTATTATCATATTAAAATGATTGGATTTATGAATTAATCCATCTTTATTTAAACCTTTGGCACCACATAAAAAAATTATTCGTAACAACTGATGTCTACACTGGATAATTTCATTAAGAGATGATGTTTTATTACAAAAAATAATCAATGAATATTGTATTATGTTTGGGTGAAAATTACAAAATCAATCCTCATAAGTCTTTTTAAACATTCATCATCGGTATTAATGGATTATTTATCATTATTCTTTATAAATTTTAATTTTTCCTACATTTTTACAATAAAAAAATATTAATAGGAAACTACATGATTCAAAAAAATTCTAAACACATCCCATTCCATGGTTTTAATTTCATCATGTTTCCTTATATTTGTGATCATATTACACCATTAATCTGATTCACCTCCTAAATGATAATTGGACAATATAACTTTTTAATAATCTACGAATTAGAAAACATGAAATATATTCTCTATGGAAATGATCCATTTCTCAACAATTAGTGGATTAATTGAAACAATAAGAAAGGTGGATTATTTATTGTGAAGGAAATGCTAGAGTGTAGTTATGTCCATTTCTTATTTGGAAGTTCAAAATGGTTCATAGAATGTGAATGTTTTGTATGAATGGAAAAAATATTTTTCACTACAAATACCAAAAAATTGTTTTCATTGGAGGAAAATAAAATCATTTTATAAAAAATATAGATTTAACATGGTTACATCATATTCTAGTTTTCGATTAAAACAAAAAATCATTGTGAGAGAAATAATAATCATATTGGGAAACCGTATAATAAATAAAATCAATTCTTTGTTTTCATACATACGAACCCCTATTTTTTAACAATTAAAATATATGTCTAATATATTTCATCCATGGCCATCATCAGTTAAAATCAATTGTAATTGAGCTTATTTCTAATGTGAATTAACATAATAATTTCCCTTTGAAGTGTCCAGTTGGGTGTGTAGACATAGGCCCACTCATTGTACATCGGTGATGATTATGTTAATACACAATATGCCTATTCAGAGTTTTTACCATAGATAAAAAATTTCCAAGGATATATCTAATGTATAATATCTATACTATAATTCATTATCTATGAAATCCAAAATTATTTTTCAACCTTAACATAGGATTTCATCCTATACAGAGGCTTATGCAAAGGAATAAAACTAAATTAAACACAACCTTGTTTCTTAAATTAAATAGATCATTATTTGAAACCAACTATGGTGTCCCAAGAATTTCAAATATAAATATTACATCCTAATTGATAAATATTAATTAAATATCATTATGGTCCATTATAGAACATTAACAATTTAGTGTCTTTCGAAACATTGATGCATAAATAACATTATAATAAAAGATCTATTGTGTGCCTCAGTTAGTTCTGCCAAACTAAAATTCATCATAGTAATATCATACATTCCTTCTTAATATCTAGATTAAAGGGATACATAATAGTTATTGTTCCCAAATTCATGCTATGATTAAAGGAGAGACATATAATTGATCAACTTCCTTAGCTTGATCATAAGGGTATAAGAAAATGGTCATAACATTTGAAAACCATTGTCAGTTATTTTGGTATCATAATCACGAGTCATAGAATAATTATTGTGTAGTTCATAAGTTTTGAATCATAATATGTGTTCCAAGAATCATAACTATAATCAACCCAACCATTTTAAATGATGATCCTTTTTTGATTAAATTAAATTCTATATTATGCAATATAGTTATAGAAAAAACAAGCACTACATTGGTCATTTTATACCATTATAAGTTATATATTTGTAGTCTTAGATGAAAATAAATCATCATAACCATTGATAATATTTCCCAAGTACAATGATCATATGATTTATATATATTACTAGTAATCAAAAATTCTAATTGATATAGATGAATGGAGTGATGACAGAAATCATTGATATCATACCATAAAAAGGTCATTCATTATAGCTTCTGAGGGAGATTTTGTCAATAGTATTTTCTATAATTATTCCCATGATGAGATTTAATAAATAAATCATTATTGAAACCATTTGTGGGAGATTTTCAAGCTTTTCAAGATTACAACACTAACCAACTATAAAAAATCACCCTATGAAAATATTCACATTGAACAACAAACCCATAGATGATCATAGGTGTATTAAATGTTATATATCAATAAATTAATAGTTTGAATTGTAATAAATTTATTTTCAACAAAAACTATATTTCTTTATTATTTTATAATTACATTAAAAATATTTTATAATAAATTTGATAAAAAATGAATTTTGATGAGATAAAATAGAAATTCTATTTTGTAGAAATATATAGATTCATCTAAATCATTATTTATTATGAATCCAATAATTATATAAATGGTTTATATTTTAAAAAATATTAATATTAAATAATTGTTATTATATCAAAATTATAATTTAAATTTATCAATTCGAAATAAATTATATTTTTGTTCAAAAACTATTATTGTCATAAAATTGATTCTTTTAGTAAATGAGAATTTTATTTTAATGTGTATCTTACCTTTTTTACATAATTATTGTTTTAATGTAAAAATTATTTATCATAAAATAATAATAAAATAATTAGCAATGGCTTTTCCATAATTTTCTAAGACATTCGGATTTTTTTATAAATACAATATGATTAATATTTATTATATGAATTATGATATCATAAGGCCTGAAATGTGATTGTTTCATGGTGAAGGGGACATGATCAGTTCCCATGTCTGATTAAATGCATTCAGTGCAATTTAATCATTTCTATTAAGTTCCCAATCTCTGTGGCTTTTCCTGGTCTCCAACAGTTTTACTTACAGAGCAAGAATCAACCAACGATCCATTTATCCCATGATCCATGGACCTTATTTCCAAAGGTAGGAACTCATTGGGTGATACGTCCAACGACACTTAAAAACTCACAATTGTTGAGAGCATGAGAAGTCAGACTCATTGCTCCTTTTTGGGGGAATTATTTCTTATTCGAGGATTCTCTTAAAGATTTACGACGTGTTCATATGTTCGTGAATATTTGGTTTATCCCCAAGCATATTATCCACGGATTACACCTGTGTTTCATGTCATAGGTATAACTAGGGAATCAAAACTATCTACAAATGTGGTTTTTTATCCCCCATTGGATTAACGACTCAGGGAATGTTTGAGATTTGTTTAGACAACACTGGTCTCAGGGCTTATAATTGGGCTCTCTGGAGTTTATTTTCATCTATGGGGAAAAAGATTTACTAGAGCATCTGGATCGAATCTGTAATGCAGGATTCCTATGCATCCTTGTGAAAGGTATCAGAATGCTCTTAGATAAATGCCACTAAATGGGACAAATCTCCTTTTAAGGTCATGTGACAAGGACACAGTCGTACAGTTTAACAACATGTGGAAAGGATGTCTAGGCGACAAGTGCCAAGTCAAGGATGGTGTGGGGATTATGCCAATGAAGCATAGATGACCCGAGGGAAAATGATTTCTTGGACCTAGGTATTGTCCTGCTAGGGGCATGAGGAAACTGTCTGATGTATATTGATGGGTATCTGAGATGGAATTTGGTATTGAATCTTATAGATGTGTCATACAAACCATTCCTAGGATACAATGATCAAAACCCATGTAGTTCGTTCCGCATGGGGATTATGCATGGGAGTTGCCCATTTGAGGAAGTAGTATTGGGTGGAACCATTTGGAATAGGAACCCTTTTAAGCTCGGGCCTTCTGGTATGCATCCAAAATATCCTTATTTTATTTGCAATCAGTGTTCTTTTAGTTTAAATGGGGTGCCTTCTATAATATTTATGCCCACTAAGCCTACAAGTGTCATGATCGGTGTGAGAAACAAGATGATGTGAAAGATTCAACAATTCACATGCCTCATCCCCTATTGGTGGGGAAGGGAGAGACTACGACGAAAGAGGTTGAGGAGATGGTGGGTGAGGGCACAGAGTAATGAACCATTCCATTTTGAAGTGGAAAGTCTATTATTGTCTTGAAAGGATGGTGTGTGATTAGAATAGGAGGGATTCCATGTTACTCTCTTTAGGGGAGGGAAGAGGTGCTCACCGCTGGCGCTCATCGAATGGAAATGTAAGTAGGATCTCTCAATCCTGAACTGTGGAGAATTATAAAGGGGATCCCGGGATCAGACTATGTACTATTCTGTGTATGTGAACAAAGGAATGCTCCAAATGTCCTTTCAAGGGGTGGGGACCCAATTTGTCTGTGCTAATCATGGGTATGTAAAATCAGGATGGAGCGCCAATGTACTCTATGTTTTTAGCAAGATGGTCTGGTGTCTTTGGGTGAGGTCTTGGAATGGAACTGATGGATAGGCCACTGAAGGGATTCTGGAGTATTTGACTGAATTGTATGGGCATCGACTAACATGGTGGATGGAGACACTAAAGGCCTTGGAAGACCACATTGCAATTTGAGGAGTGGGGTCCTTTGCACAGGTAGCTACTATGTGGATGGAGAGGATGTCCATGTACTAATGTGGTATGAGAACTGACAGACATCCCGTATACCAGAGTGGTGTGAAAGTTTGGGTTTGGTCTATGACGCAAATTGGTACGTTGCACTAGAGTCCACTCGAGCAGTGGCGGTGGGGGTGGCGCTGGTCAGGGATTCGCCCGTGTTGGGTGGTGCAACGCGGTACGCTGGATCGATGAATGAGAAGAGGCTCACTGTTTCATGAGGTTTTACTTTCTATTGGGGCCATGGATCGCAGTTTACCAATTTTAGGCTCAGGGTTTAGAAATTTACGTATTCATACATCAGTTCATAACATTTCATCTCTCATTTATACCTGTTACCGGTTTTTGAATTGGAACATCACGGTATGTGAAATCCAAAGCCATCGAAATCCTCTACCTTCCCTAAATGTCTGATTCCTTCCGTCAAAGAGACGATCTCCATTAATTTTATCCTCAATCAGACGATCCATTTCTTCTCCACCTTGATTTCCTTTTATAGATTGGGGGAAAGGGTAGTATCAATGGTCACAAGACACATTTGAAAATTCCCATGATTGAAAGCATAGACTACAAATGACTTATTCAACCCGAGGTTTCTGGGGTACATTGAATTCCACTCTCCCACGAACTAACTCGGTCACAAAGGTTCTTCACGACCGCACAGGGCTCTGCCTCCATTTTGAAAACGACGCGGTGTGCGACTGTAGACCTGTCTTCCTGGTTTGTGTCTGGTATATTTTGTAACTGCTAAACGGTTCAGCCTCACTTCACCGGCTATTTGGTTTGCAATAGCTTAGGACCTCCACCTCTGTTTTGTTAACAATAGAATCTGCGGGTGGCGCGGTTCGTCTAACCATCCACGTACCATGGATGATGAACCAGTACACATATTGGTTAGTCCTTTATCATTTTTCTGAACATTCGTCATATTGTGCACAAATTAATGAAGAATATTGGGTATATTCTTCCACTGACTTTAAGTGTGTATATACCTTCCCTTCTGTATATTTTTCAGGACCCTACAAATTCCCCCCATCAGAATGGGGTCTTATCGAAACGAAGAGGAGGCTATTCTGATGTAGAGTGGTCCTAAAACTATAGAAGTTTTCGGATGAGAGATGGACCTAGTGGGGGACCATGCCTATATAAAGGGGTCCATGAGACTTATCCTTTATTGGGTCCTTCGGAAAAAATCACTCTCTTTACTTGATTCCACACACCACCTCCGTGTAGGGCTATTTTCGCAAACTGCTACATCTGTGAACCCGATTTGACTTTTTTGAACTGGTCCTCGTCCGTGCTCACCCCCATCTATGAACTAATTTCCTAGTCTCAAACTAAAAAATAAAAACATAGAAAATTAATTCACGGAGGGCCTCATAATGAAAAACATACAAATTTCAGTGGTCTACAGACTTCAATAATCCATCATACATTCGAACTTCACGTAAGTCCCAAATTATGAGAACCCACGTGGGGGCTGGGTACGTGGTATGATGTCCATCGCTCAACTGACCAGGATTCCACGGACCTCTTCCACATACCATTGTTTCACAAAATATGGTCATCGCAAAAAATCTTCGGGGTTGGTACACAGGGCGTACTTTGAAGAATGTGTGAGGAGCCTTTTCTATATATTTGGAATTTTTATGAATATTATCCTTTGCACTAAACTAGGTTATGGTTTCCTTATGCATGGAGAAAACATGGTTCCTCCAAAATTTTCTACTAGATTGATGAATATGAGGGCCACCATGGCAAGGAATATCAATGATAATATTCCAACCCACATCATTCATTGTGGTAGCTTTCTGACAGTTTTCGTTACGCCAGAGCTCTTAGCTTAACCATTATCTGTACAGTTGCCTCTTTCAGTTTTGGTCTTCCCACTGATGTTACTCTCATATGTCCTAACCCTAACCTCCCCTTAATCCATTTATAGGCACCACATGGTCATGACTGCACCAACATTTCCCTAGGAGGAGAAATCATAGCCACTCCAATTGAGGAGAATATCTTCATAATGCGAGGGTTGTGAGGGACTCAGGCAAACTACGGGTTCTATGATGATGTCTCGAAAATAGATTCCCAAGAGTACCCATCCATTGTCAACATCTCATGAGAAAAACCTAGCAGCGGTTGGAGCGCTAATTGTGAATTTACGGCCAATGGATGAATCTAGGATGAGTGGTCCTGGGTGTTCATGGTGCATCAAACCTATCTAGAGTTCCCTGACCAGCTGGAGGTAGTGGGCTTGCACTAGGCAGCCTGGGTGTCTCAGTTTGCAATCTTCTCTCTAGAAAAAAAATCATGCAGATTTGTTGAGCTGATAGTGTTCGAGTACAAACAACTTTCACCTAATACATGGAGAGAAGGGGATTTTTCTATGGGACATCAACCCACTGGAGGTCTCCCTACCCTCAGAGAAAAGTACAATGAGTTTTTGTTAGAAGTTTACCCATAGAATGATACCAAACACGTGACTTCATTTACAAGGTGTTTTTTTGTTATAGTGGAGGGTTTACTGAGTCATCCTCTTGTGTCCTATTCCCTCATCCAATTTGAAGATTGGATAAGGTTATTCATACCGACAAATGGGACATGGCAGTAGGTGTGTCGCGGTCAAAATCACCCGACCCGTCAATATATTCAAACTCCAGTGTCATACTGTTCTACCCATGATGCCGAGTGGTATGCCTCATGGGGATAGAATCTTTAGCCTAAAATTTCACCTGAGCTTAGGCAAGAAAGTTTCTTCACCATTTTCTTGAGTGGATGGTTGTTTCCATCACATGATTCTCACAACAGGTTACGAGACTGCACCTTGATGATGGAAGCCATGCTGGCAGAGCGTCGACCCATTAATTTTTCACTTCCTACCCTCACACGGCTTTATTATGTTTATGAAAAATTAAGGAATATAGGTCTCCGCATATTCTCGACAGATACTTCCATACCCTGTATGGTTGGAAGGCAGAACACTTCCCCTTTTATGAGTATCGGCATACCGCATGGGTTCCCCATTCCAACTTTTATTCACCTCTTCTCAGCATTTCTTCTGTTCACCCGCAGACTCTAACTGTAACTGATATAGATGGGATGTTGAATAAAACCTCCCATTTCATGTTCTCACCCCACTCTACCCATTATGGATCATTGAGAGGTGTCAAGGACAGTTCTTTGGAGGAATGCTCATACCTCATCAATCATCAGGAAGTGATGCTCACATCCCATGTAGACCGAGTAGCTATATGTGAACCATACCTTCCCTCCCAATTTTCTATGCAGTTTCAATTCCACCAATAGACTACATTGCTTCTGGTCATTCAACATAGTGTAGAATGTCATCTTATGGTTCTCTTTCAATTGTGGCTTATGATGTTGCATGAAGGCACTGCTAGATAAATAATCATTCCTAATATGACAGGGCATGCCTTCTTATCTCTAGAGTTTTCCCAACTATAGGTTGATTGTTACCCCACACGGATACTGAAAGATCTATTCTGGCATGTATAGAAACCCTTGACCACTTCCTGTCTCGTTCATTCCTAGATAACAATACCACACATTCCCTTTGTCACGAGAGGTGCAAGATCCATGACTTCTTCTTCCGTCCCTTTAAAAAAACAATGTGGATACACCTAAATCTCATTATCTCATGGTGGGATGGAGCTCAATCCATCATAAAAATTGTCTGGGAGGGATTTCATCACTACAAACCATTTAAATGGGGAGAAATTCAGATTTCTCCCCCTGTAGATATTTCCCAATATCATGATGACACTAGCACTGGCGGAGCATTGCCAATCATCTCAGGGGAAACAATTTTCCTCTCTCATCCAACTCCAATGGTTGCTCCATTCAAGCGAAAAAATAGTCTCTTGCCTTGGGTGAATAGCCTTAGGTCCGTCCAAACTCCCATGGCGACGCTTCCAGCTTACAAACATGTGGCAGCATGGGAGGATCAAAGTGCTATTGGAGTTGTGAGATACTAGGCAGTGCGTAAAGAAACATGGAACCAATTAATTTCTCTTTCCATGGAGACACACATGTCCAATTTCATAAATGAGTGTGATAATTTACATCAATTATTTTCTTATTTCTGGTCCAGAGACTATGACTATCAGCACCTTCACGAACTTATTTACCAAATCCTCACCACCCGAGAAGACATTGCCTTATACGAGGATATGATAGCTAGGTTTAATTATTCCCATTACCAGGTGGAAACATTCAGAGATATTTTGGAATAATTTTATCATTTAATAGTCGAGGATTTGAAGGCCTGTGATTTAGTGGCGGCTCAGGAGGAAGATCTATAGGAATATGAAGCCCGCGTAGCCAGGTTGATGGAGAAACATGCCACTTCATGTGCCAATGAGGAATCCGTCCAGAAAAAGGGTAGGGACCTTAAAGCTATACTGGAGAGGGTGAATCCGATGGTCAGTTAAGAAACAGAGGAAATAGATTCCTTGAAACAGACCATTGATGGCCCATTTCAATCAATCTCCATTCATTGGGAAGGGGCGAACCGGGCCCAATTGTATCTTTTCCCAAAATTATGGCACGTACATCCACCATTTCATTCTTTTACTCTGGCAAGACTCTGAAATGTGGATGTAACTCCCTTTTTTGATGAATCTGATGAAACATATTTTCCTATAAATTGTCCCTTCTCTGTCTCTTCCTGTTAGATTTATTTCAATCAAGTGATAGATTATTTTAAACCATGACATGAAATCAGGAAACTAGGATAACCGAATTGAGCTCCAATATTTTTTCATGTGCCAAGGGACTCAGCGATCATAGTTTGAAAATTGCTAGGGTTTTATATGAATCCCTAAAAAATTTGTGTTGCTTCTAATGAAACCCTAATTTTTTCCTAGGCCCATTAAGTGTGGACCTAGCGGGTATAACTCAGATTTTTCATAGGTTCCCTTTGCAGAGTTTTGAACTAACAAGCTTTACGCCTCATGATTTTTTAGTGCTCAATGTTTTTCCATGTCCATACAAGGTGTAGGCCTGATGAGATAATATTCGGATTTTACCCAAGATGACTTTTGCTGGATTTTTATTTGGTGAGTTTTATACCTGTTTTTGTGAGTGTATTAATGTCCCTCAAACAAGAATATCATTAATGAAGTTTTAGATCAAAAATAGTTGACCTTATGTGGTGGGGTGAGGGCCTTGATGAGGCATTTACTTATTTTGGATGCCTTAATACCTTTCAGACTTATATGGGGGAGAATTATTCACTCTTGTATGAACTGCATTCAGGGAATGTCATGGGGAATATGGGCTATATGGGCATACATAAGTAAGAAAAGCATCACATAAGGAATTATTTCCCTTGGAAGATAGGCTATGTTCGGGTAAATTCATGGATGTTCAAATTATGAAGACCATTAGGGGTGGATCAAATAAGGGTATAGAAACTACTAAGGGTGTCATAAATGGGACATAATGTATGGGGGGTTTGGGGACATCCATATCAATCATGGATATGGATAGTAGACCACTCCTACACATACATGGTTTATGTGATGAAGGTATGGAACTTGATGCAGTTTAATGACATGCAGATGGGGAATTATTTCAAAATGTAATGGATTTTCCTAGTTCATGAGAATTTATCCAGACACATCTCACCATACTCTGAATTGATTGTGGAAATTTTTGTAAATTGTATCTTATAGAGTTTTCGAATATCGAGATGGATATGATGGCTCAGAGGTCGAGAGGCATTCAGAAATAAGCATTTCCTAAGGAAGACCTTCTTTTGGTAGACGGGCCATGGGAAATAATATGTAGAGCTGCTATAGTCATGGTATGCATAGTAGTGTAAATGTGTCCTTATGTCAATGGTTTTATTCCCCTTATAGTTAGGCAACTCCAGGGAATTTGGGATTCAAGACCACTATGGGTTATTTATGGGAGTTTTGTTCTTTCTGGCTACAGAATATGATTCATGAGGAGTGGGTGTCCGGACACGGGAGATAAATTTTGGGTTATGATATCTTGGGAATGGGTGAAGTCATCCATCTCAAGAAGGAGTGAGACAATGATTCGTGTAGTTCTGACACGTGAATTGGGGAAGAGAGGGATGTCTCCATTCTTAACCGAACCCATGAAGAGTTATTTTAAAACCATGCAGTTTAATATCATTCTGTAAGCATCATATCTGTGCAGTTTATCATATTTCGGTATGAACATTGCAATTAAGGTCACTCTTTATTAGAATGTAACCGGGTCTTAATACCCCGACATGTCCAAGAGGCGGGATGGATGAAAATAGTGTAAACTGTGATTCTGAGGCCTCTTGGATCAAAAGAAATGATAATAGGGTTCTCGGGCCATTGAGCATACGAGGGTAGAAATAGTGTTTCTAGGGGATGACTTTCCTTTGGTAGATGGGTCGGGGTGATCAATATGCAGAGCCACTAAGTGAATGTTATTCAAAGTCCTGAAATGTTGTCCGCGGGTCAAGGACCATCCATGTATCATGGCCTTGGATGTTTATGAGGATCCATGATTATCTTGGTCACAAATTTTGAGGTATGGAAAGGGTATGTCTGGTCATGTTAGAGATATTTGGCCCCAATTTTCACTGAATATTAGGAGGTTCCCTGCCCTTATTTACCCTAAATGTGAGGTACACTCTAATTCAGTGTAGTTTAACGTCGTGTGGTAAGGGAGATCTGCTCTTAGTTTTACAGTCTTAGAGGTTGGAAAACTATAGGTTGATGCTGTGGTTACCTGTGAGATAATAAAAATAGTATGCTCTGGAAATATCTGGTCATGAAGGGGGGTCAAAGTGTAAATTGTAATCTTGGGGTATCTCGAATCAGGAGATGTGTTGTGGGGTCTCTAAGGGAGGTAAGCATATGGAGATAGTAAGAGTGTCTATTTGGGAAGAAATTATTTTAGTAGACGGACCTGGTGTTATCAATATGAATAGCCTCTAAGGGAATGGAATTCATAGTCATGAAAATGTGTCCTTAGTTCGATGACATTCCTCTTTCAATGTCCATGAATGATTATGAATATATGATATCATTCATGACATGGTGTCTGGCAGGTTGGGAGAGATGTGTCTGGGAAAACAACAAATGACCATCTTGCAATTGTTCATTGGGTTAATGTTGCACAACTCTGGTGTTTTGTTGTAGACACAGACCTTCATAGGAACCACAATTTGATACATAAGCTAACCAGATATGGGAACACTGGAAACATTTGAACGTGAAGGGGACAAAAATGTAAACCATTTCTCTCGAAATATTTCAATCAAAAAATGTAATATGGGGTCTCTATGGATGATAAGAACACAAAGCTAAGGATAGTGTTTCCTAAGAAAGACTTTCCTTCGGTAGATAGGCCATGGGCGATCAATATATAGAGCTGATAAGGGAATGGTATGCATAGTCATGCAAAGGTGTCTACGGGTAGATGTCCTTCCACTTCTGATGGCCATGGGGGATTATGAAGATCATCAATCATCCGGGTCATGGAGTTTGATTCATGGAAAGGATTCATCAAAACATTCAAGGAGTGTTCCAGCCATGGCTTACCTTGTATCTTGAGTGGATTATGACTTCTTCCATGCAGTTTACTATTGTGTGTTATGGACGATTGTTGTGCAGGTCAATTTTGTGCTATATGGAAGGTTATGAACTGACGTGATAAGGGATTCTAGACAGTTTAACATCATGCGGTAAGTACGGAAGTGAATCAATGTGAAAATAAAAAGTTGCAATTTAGTTTAACATCTAGTGGTAAAGACGGGCTCCATGTAGTTTAGAGTCATGCGGTAAGGATGAGGGGATTTTTTTGGGGGGTGGCTGGTCCATGAAACATAAATCACAATGTCACTATATGTCTTGAAAGGGAAGGAATAAATCCCAGCATAGTTCTCAAAGCACATGTAATTCAAAGGGGGTTCCTGTGAAAATATGACTCATACATAGGAGGGGTAATTTTTTTAAGGTGGTTGGTTACGATACAGAAATCCTGGCATTGCTACATATCATGTGAGTGAAGGAATCAAGTGGTAGGTAGTTCATTGAATGTGACATAGTAGATGACAAATACCCAGAGATCAGTGTTTTCCCTAGTGAAGAAACTATCTCGTTATGAAGTTTAATGTAATGCAACCTGTAAATCATTCTTTTATTTTAGGGTCTTAGACTTTTGATCGGCCTGCTATAGTTTATTTTCTTGTCTCATTGAAGAATTACCCTAACATTTAACATCTTGTGTTAAGGATGAGGGGAATTGTTAATTTAATGTCCTACAGCTTAGACGATTTACTATACAGTTTATTGTCAGGCAGTAAGGACATCATTCTCTTTTTTTGGGGTTATAGAGCTTGGAACTGTAGTAATTGCTACAAAAAAGGGGAACATGCTATGATTTTATTGCATAACCGATGAGAATGTGGCTGGGAGCCTCCAACACAAACATTTGGGGTGGAATTATAGATATTTTGAGGCCATCGTACCATGATTATTGGATCTTGGTTTTGGGTCATAGATTTTTTACTGGCATGACACAATTTATTGTCATGTCATAGGGATGAATTATTGTTCATTTTTACATCCTGAGGGAAGGAGACTCCTCTATGTAGATTATTGTCATACTGTAAGGACAATCAAGGTTTGACAGTTTAACATCCTAGAGTTTGGATGATAACTACTCTAATGGATTCAAAAAAATATTTCATCAGATATACCATGTTTTTAAGAGTGGAGGTGACCTACCCATCCATGGAGATCAGGGCATATGCTCTTTTGGATTAGACATTGTGTATGAAATATGGTCCCTCCCACTTTGGATCTAGCTTCGGTGGTTTTTTTTTAAGGTATCATCAGGGTTTGTGGTACCAAAACCAATTTATTTTGGAAGGACCCTAGACAAACTTTTTTATTGATTTCTCATGCAATCCGGTTCAGATATACTTCCATATGGTGTAATGTGTTGAACAACTTCTCATCCAGCCGCTCCAATTCATCATATCTCTTTCTCGTCCCTCACCATCAGCAAATTTATCACAAATGGAAACACCAAGTGAGAGTAATTTTATTTCAATGGAAACAACTAATTCTGCTCTATATACTAATGAGTTCGGAGTATCTGGGTAGCGGTGTGAGTTGTTGTTTGATAGGCCCACAAGGCATGGATGTGTTTGTTGGGCCATGAATTCTTGTCTTTTTCAACCATTTCAGGAGTATGATAGATATGGTCTTATTTAAGGCCTCTATCTATATGTTGGCCACTGTGTGGTAGAGGGATGAACTGTTGGTCTTGATACCATATTTTTGGTATAATTTTTCCACATTGGAAGAGAAGATGTTGGGGTAGTTGTCACACTGTATTGTATAAGGGCCCCCAAATCTGGTGATGATATTGTCTTTTATGAAGCTTGAGAGGATTTTTACCCCGACTTCCTTAAGATATGTGGCTTCTGTCCACTTGGAAAAGAAGACCTTCACAGTGAGAATATATTTGAATTTTTTGACTATGGAGGGAGGATATGGTCCCACGATGTCAATTCCTCAGATGGAGAATATCCAAGAGTACATAGCAATGCGAAGTAGCACCGGGGGCTAATGAATTAAGTGGTAATGAATTTGGCAGGAGTGAAATTTCATGGTAATGTTAGCACAATCTCGTGCCAGGGCGGGCCAATAGTAACCAAGCCTTTGAATCAAAAGATAAAGCTTGGATCCCTACTGATGTGCTCCACACACACCGACATTCACTGTAACACCCCGAGATTTTACGAGATATATTATTTTTTATTTCTTTGATCTTATATTATACACTACACCAAGATTATCTTGTACTATAGCCAACACCTCATTAGCTTTCAGTATACGCAACACTATTTTTGGCTTGCATTACACGCAATCGCGACCTACCTCGATAGCGTGTGTAGTATGCAATATTGTTTTTCACTAAACAATGATATATTGTTATAATATTCTTATAGAGTAGCCGTTTTGAATAGTATTAACTACATTTTGAATTTTATAACATTATTATTCATCTTACAAATTTTATTGAATATGGTATGAGAAAAAAATAACTTTTTCGTGTAAAATATGTATTTGTAAAAAATTGTAGTTTTCCCGCCTTTTGATGGTGCACCCACCTTAAATCATGTTTTTGACATGTATATAATTTCAATTTGATAAAATAAAATCCTTATTTGGATTCTGGATATAAAAATTTACTTTGGATAAATTTTTCATATTATTCTGATAACTTTCATATTTTAATGAATAGTAAAAACAGAATATATTTTAATTAAAAACAATTTTTTTTCATCGCAATAATTTTTATTGTTAGATTATATTTTTAATTGGTTTAAATGTGTAATTATAATATATTTTTACCATTTAATCCAATGTTTTTCATTGGAATTAATTTCACTTTAAAATCGGATATAAAAAAGTATCAATCTTTTTATAGTTTTTATTTCATAAAAACACGCTATTTGTTTTGATAATAGGAATTAATTTTAAAAATAATTAATTAAAATTCTATGTTTGGAATTTTTCAAAACAGAAATCAATTTTGAATTTGGAATATCAAATAATTCTTCGGCTGAATTTTTGGTATTTTTCTAAAATACATTAATTTTCGATGAATAGTGAAACCACTTAGTGGTAGTTAAAAAACCGACCTTTTCATTTAAATAAAATTTTACCACATCTGTGAATTGAATTTAGAAAATTAGAGAGACACGGTTAATATAAAGGACTAAAATTTGGTTCAATGAGATGAAAATAATTTTTTGTGAATAGTATCTTTTTACTTTTTTACCAAGGTTAAAAGTAAATATGGAAATTAAGGGTACAAATAATATTATGATTACCCTAATTCATGTTCTAAATCTATTGGATAAGTGTAATTCGACCAAAAACAACCTTATAAATAAAATATTACCATTTAGGCCCACTTGGATTAGATTAGGACATTTAATATAATTTTATTTAAAAAATAGTTATAATAGTTATAATCCATGTTTAATAACTAAAACATTTGTAATATAGGGTTATACATAAGACAAATTCGACTATAAATATTCATTAGAAAGCTAAAAATATTTCCTACATAATGGAAGTATCATTATAATTTTTAGACATTAAATAATTTCATTTATTTATGAAACAATGACGATGCAGTAATTATCTCATTAATGAAATATTCACATAATTGATGTTATAAATACCCAAATAAATGTAATTTGAAACTTTTTATGAATTAAACTAATTTTATAGGTTAATATGACATGTTAATATTTATTTAATTAACTTTTTTCGAACTAATAATTCTGTTATGAGTTTCAGAAATAATCAATTACCAAATAGTTTCAAAATTGACATAAAATAGTTTTTAAAACAAATATTATATTATTAATTGTTATTTTATTCCTAAAAATCTAAAGATCAGCTAAATGACTTAGATAAGGTTATATATATTAACAATAAACCACTTGGGGTTCTTTTGGCTTGTTATAGTACGTTTATCAACCTTATAGTGTAAGAAAACAAGAAGACAAGGTAAATGTAAAATTATTTAACATAAAGTTAAATCTAAATGATAAGGTTAAAATAGAAACCTAAACATGTCTAAATTCCATGGGATGAGATTATTTCGAACCATACCCACCTTTTCTTAAAAACAAATCAATTTTGAGATATTAAAAACCGAATATTTCTTTATAATAAAATAATATTTTAATTTTTCCTAAGGTTCCCCTCTCCTCCCTTATAAAAGGGAACCTCCTCCCTCTCTCCCTCACACCACATTGATCCTTCAATATCGGCCAAACCCTGCCAATTTCTCTTCTCCACTTCCCTAGAAACATCTTAGAGGTAATGTTATTCTTCAAAGACCATCTTTAGTGCCCTAAGAGGAGGTTAAGAAGAGGCACTTCAAAGAAGAGGTAATATCCGTCACCAATTCTTTCAACATTATTTCTTCTTCTACTTCATCTTATTTAGTTGTTTCATTATGAAGTAATAACATCAATATCAATAATATACTGATATTTTATTATAAGTATTAAACAACCCTATTTCACCATCTATTCATCCTACGGAAAACGAAATCACCGCGCGTGCGTACGTACGGAATACAGTCTCCACGCCGTGGTGTAATCTGTTTTCAACCACCAACTTACTTGGATGGGTATAATGATGTAAATAAATAACTATATATGATTATTGTAAATTTATATTGATTCTGAAATATTATACATATACTTCAATACAATTCCACAATCATGGTAATGATATCATCGTTCGTGCGTACGTACGGACTACCGTCTCCACTACAAGATGAGATTCATTCTCCTTGATAACCATTCATGAATTATTATAAAGTATATATAATAAGTCATAATAAAGTATATTAGATAATAATGATACTTGATTTATGTATATATATACGTATTTCATATACTTAATTCCATTCAATTCAATAAGGAAACGAAAACAACGTTCACGCGTACGTTCGGCCTACCGTCTCCATGAACGGTGTATTTCATTCCATTTATCGATCTATCATATATATATATATATGTATATGCTGAATATATATTACATATAAATCATGTTTTACATTCTGGAATTAAGTAAATCGGGATATAAGTAATAATATCAAAAACAACAATTCCAAACATGTATGATAAATAAAACAATTTTACCCAAAACACTGCTTTAACATGGAACTTACAAAAGAACGGGTAATATAAAGTCATAAGTGAACCATATATGATATCATAACAATAAAAATGATTTATTAATAAGTCAATGACATTATATAAATCATTATATAGTAGTTTTGGATATATACAAAGCATATCGGACCTAAGGTAAGGGATAACTTTTCCAATCTCGTTTTTATCCGAGATTGTTTATTTGTAAGTATTCACTGGGGTTATATTTATCATCCATGTCCATGTTTTCTAAAAATTGCTTCATGTTTTTTTAATGTCCTTCTTACCCATTTTTGACTTTTACTACATGGTATGTAAGGAATATTTCTTTTATTTACGTTACGAGGTACTTTGTGACTTTTCCGGCAAATGTACGAGAAGAATGTTTTTTTAACTTATACAACATGAAAGGATTTTTATGGTTCTATAAAGCATTATTTTCCTGAATCTTACTCAAAAATATTTCATGACTATATTCAACAAAATCCTTTTATTTTCAAATTGCAGGACATTTTTTGAAAGAAAAATGATTTTGAAGAAAAAAGGATATTTCCCTCAATAATTCATTTCAATTGTTTTATCAAAACCATTATTCATCTAAGATGACATTATTTCATATGTGTATGTTTCAATTATAATGTCTCTATGATTTACATGGTTTAACTTTTCTTATTATGAAATTATATCCATTTCTTTTATATGGAATATGTGATGATGGGATGATGTTTATGAAAACCATTTTATTTATTGGATTATTATGAATTATTTATAGTTATTTTGTGGCACAAGTAAAAAATATTTCATTATGAGATGGGTGGGACCTATATCTCCCTCCAATGCATTGGGTAAAGATTTATATCTAATGATATAGACATGGATGGAAAAGTAAGTTAATCCGGTTCAGTAATACAAGACTGGAACGAGGAGTTAACTCGATTCAGAAAAGGACTTTGTCCACTAATATGGTCTTGGTAGCAATGCCTTGGCTACTATGGATATCATATTATGTTCTTAATGTTTTTACACAATTAAAAGTTTTATTTACAAGCTATTTTATCATGATTGATGTTCTAGTTTGATCTATTCCTTACGTACTACAATGTTTTATGTCATTGCACAAGATTTCTATGTTTAAACATTATGTACATGTTTTTATATTAAAATGTATATGGTTTGTTTTATTTTCTCCATTATTACCCTTACTGAGCATTTGAGCTCACCCTTTTTCTATTTTCTTTCCCCCAAGATATAAATAAAGGTTTTAGGTAAGAAAAAAAGGGAAGATCTTTATGGGAGATGTTGAAGATCTTTCACCATGATTAGAAGATTATTTTCCAAGTTTCCATTCAAAGACACTAAACTATTACAGTCCTTGTGTGTCTATTTTTGTTATGTACTATGTATTCCGAAAAACTAATATAATGTCCTTGTACATCAAGCTTCAGGCCTCTACATTTGGTATCAGAGGAAAGGATTAGTTAACCTTTGGAAACTAGGATGTGAAAACTTTAGTGAAATCCATAGAGATATTTCTAAGGTATATATAGAGATGTCCCTAAGGTAAAGTATATGTATAGGTTATAGTCCTATAATTGCACTAACGATCTTAGAATTAAACCTAAGATGTTAGATATTGGATGTAATCCCCCTTTATTATATTGTTTTCTATAGCATGGTATTTCCCTCTCACACCATTATTTTTGGGTTTTAGACGTTGGCTGGAATGCGAAAGAACCGTGTTGATCAATGTAATGGACAATGAAATGATTTTCCTCCTGACCCAACCAATTTAATGGGAGATGGAGTGCACAATCTTAATTCTACACTTACACAAGCAATGAATCATTCTGGACTTCAAAATGAGCAGATAAAGGAGCAACGTTCTATTGAATCCTTTATGAGGTAGCGTCTACCTTCATTCAGCGGGTCTTCTGATCCCTTAGTGGAAGAACAATGGACCAGTACCACTGAAAATATATTTTCAGTTCTACAATGTTATGAACATGATAAAGTCATCTTAGCAGTATATCGTTTGTAAGGTGATTGTGATTAATGGTTGAATCTTATCAAGAATATGAGGCAAAGAGATGAAATTGAGTCCATGGAATGGGACCAATTCAAGAACTTGTTTTTTAGTAATTACTTCCCACATATTCTTCGAACAAAGATGGAAAAGGAGTTTCTTGAGCTTAATCAGAAGGATGATGAATCTGATGGTATATACGAAGCGAATTTTACCAGACTAGCAGGGTATGCATATGGCTTTATCATACAACCTGAAAGTAAATTTGATCAATTATTTCAGTGGATTAAAACCATCTCTTTGAAGGGAATTAGATATAAGAGAGTTCAGTAGCTATGAAGAAATTATGCGTTGTGATATCCAGGTAGAACTGGAAGTTGGTGTAGTATATCCATCTCATGGTTTTGACAAGAAACGAAAGATGGAGTTCATGGAGAAATCTCAGAACAATAGTGAAAAAAAGATGAATATTTCATTATGCTCAAAGTGTGGAACGAATCATGATGGAGATTTCCTAAAAGGTACAATAAAATATTTTAAGTGTGGAAAAGAAGGTCATCGGGCAGTTGATTGTCGAAGTAATGGGTAAAAGGTTTCTAAGGGTGTGAATAGAGAAAAGACTACAAAGAACTCTCCACAAACACTTCAATTTTTCAAGTGCAAGGAAATGGGGCATTATGCTAATAAATTCCCTAATCCACAGGTTAATGATGATCAACGTGAGAAACCTCTTACAACAAAGGATAAAGGGAAGTCTCATGCGATCACTATTTGTGTTGTTGAGTATGAAAATGATGTTGTGTAATGATTAAGTGTTTATGTAATGGTATTTCAAAATAGTATCATGGAATCTCATTTACGGTATTGTGGAATTTCGAAATATCTATGTATTGGTTTTCTATAATTATATGATACTGGTAACCATGAAAAAAATATTGAAATATTTTTGTAAAGCAGATGAAATGCGCATAATAAAGGGATAAGGAGAAAATAATACGATAGTAATAATGAGATCATGACTAAAATAAGGGAAAAGTGATATCATGGTTTGAGTATATAGAAATTTTGGGATTTTGGTATGTGGAAAGAGTTAACTTTAAATAGAATTCATGTTTTCACTATGGTTAAATGGGTATTCATTTTTCCAAAGAATACATGATTAAGGTATTCACAAAATTGGAAAGTGATCAAAAAGATATATCAGGGATAAATGATGGCATTCACATGCTCAGTAGATGACATTTCTAGTAATTTTTATCTTTATACTATATTCTTAGTCAAAAGTATCTTTGATAAGCCTAAAGATTTGAAATGGAGTATGTTGAACATAAGTTAGTTTAAGGCTAGAACAATATTTGATATTATCGATGAAATGTTATAATGATGTAATTTTAGAAAAATAACAACCTGCAGGACGGGCGACAACCCATCGCGTCGGACAAGGCTGTGGGAATCGAACCTACAACTGAAGTGCAACTGGCCTTTATCACATACCACTGACCTACAGGAAGTACCTGGTTAGTATAAACTAGTTTTATTTTATTAAGAAGTATGATATATGAAGTATATGTTCATTTTCGGAATCGTATATGATTAACCTCACCATAAATGGACTTATGTATATTTGATAAATTTTGCTAACATTTTTTTTGAAATAGATGGAATGACCCATCATTCTATCACATGACCTGCTAACACTTCATGAATAACAAATTCAACTTCATTTATTTAAGAGATGAAGTGGAAATTGTCCAAGGAACAACCAACAGTGAGACTCTTCCAAAATCAAGAATGTATTTCTTCTAATTCCAATTTCTTCAACATTAGGGAAATGATCATGAAACCCAAAAATGTTGTCCTTGTTCTCTTATATCCGATGAATTAGATGATACTGTAGATCATAAAAAATCTATGGCTTTGTGATTGTTTTCTTTTTCATAACCATGTTCTCTAACACTCTCCATAAGAACTTGATGGTTAAATTTTTCTTCCATATCCATATTTTCACCTATATTCTCCTATATGGAAACCCAGTGATGAGTTACATTGGGTAATCGTTAATTTTCATACTTTAGTTTTTAAAATTATGTTTTTGTATTCTTTTTTATGATGTGGTTTTCTATGAATAGTAAATGATTTATAATCTCGATGAATTTCGAGGTCGAAATTCATTTTAAGGGGGGTAGAATGTAACACCCCGGGATTTTATGAGATATATTATTTTTAATTTCTTTGATCTTCTGTTATACACTACACCAAGATTATCTTGTACTATATGCAACACCTCATTAGCTTGAAGTATGGGCAACACTATTCTTGGCTGGCATTACACATAATCGCGACCTACCTTGATAGCGCGTGTAGTACACAATACTGGGTTTCACTAAACAATGATATATTGTTATAATATTTTTATGGACTAGCCGTTATGAATAGTATTAACTAAATTTTTAATTTTATAACATTATTATTCATCTTACACATTTTCTAGAATATGGTAAAAAAAATTATAATTTTCATGTAAAATATGTTTTTTTCAAAAAATTGCAGTTCTCCCGCATTTTGATAGCGCACCCACCTTAAATATTGTTTTTGACATGTCTATTAGTTCAATTTGGAAAAATAAAATTTTTCTTTGTAATCATGATATAAAAATTTACTTTGGATAAATTTTTCATATTATTCTGATAACTTTCATATTTTAATAAATAGTAAAAACACGATATATTTTAATTAAAAACAATTTCTTCATCGCAATAATTTATATGGTTAGATTATCATTTTAATTGGTTTTAAAGTGTAATTAGAATATATTTTTACCATTTAATCCAATGTTGTTCATGTGAATTAATTTCACTTTGATATTGGATATAAAAAAATATCAATCTTTTAATAGTTTTTGTTTCTTAAAAACACACTATTTGTTTTGGTAAAGATAATTATTTTTAAAATTAATTAATTCCCCTTATATGTTTTGAATTTGGAAAAATAGACATCAATTTTGAATTCGGAATATCAAAAAATTCTTATGCTGAATATTTGGAATTTTACTGAAAAACTTCAATTTTTGATTAATAGTGAAACCACTTAGTGCTTGTTAAAAAACTGACATTTTCATTTAAAGGAAATTTTTTCTATTTTTGTGAATTTAATTTCAAAAATCCGTGAGACATGGTTATTATCAAGGACTAAAATGTGGTTCAATGAGATGAAAAAAAATGGTGAATAGTAACTTTTTACTTTTTTTACCATGGTGAAAAGTAAATAGAATAATTAAGGTTAAAAATGATATTATTATTATCGTAACACAAGTCCTAATTCTATTGGATATGTGTAATTCAACAAAAAACAAACATAGGAATAAAATATGACCATTTAGGCCCACTTGGATTAGATTAGGACATTTAATATTATTTTATTTAAAGAATAGTTAAAATTGTTAAAATCAATGTTTAATAATTAAAACATTTTTAATATAGGGTTATACATAATAAAAATTCAACTATAAATATTCTTTATAAAAATAAAAATATTTCCAACATAATGGTATTTTTTTTATAATTTTTAGATATTAAATAATTTAATTTATTTATGACACAATGATGATGTAGTAATAATCTCATTAATTAAATATTGATATAATTGATGTTATAAACACCCAAATAAATGTAAATTGAGACTTTTTTTAAATTACAATAATTTTACATGTTAATATGAAATGTTAGGATTGATTTAATTAACTTTTTTCGAACTAATAATTCTGTTATGATTTTCACAAAAATCAATTACCATATAGTGTCAAAATTGACAAAAAATTGTTTTTAAAAATAATATTATATTATTAATTATTATTTTATTCTTAAAAATCTAAGGTTCTATAAAATGACTTATATAAGGTTATATATATTAACAATAAAAAACTTTGGGTTCTTTTGGCTTGTTATAGTATGTTTATTAACGTTACAGTGTAATAAAACAAGAAGACACGGTAAAAGTAAAATTATTTAACTTAAAGTTTAATATAAATGATAAGGATAAAATAGAAACCTAAACCTGTCTAAATTCTATTGGATGAGATTATTTATACCCATCCCCACCTTAGATTCTAAATAAATCAATTTGGAGCTATTAAAAACCAAATATGACTTTATAATAAAATAAACTTTTATGTTTTCCTAAGGTGCCCCTCTCCTCCCTTATAAAAGGGAACCTCCTCCCTCTCTTCATCACAACACATTGAGCATTCATGATCGGCCAACCCCTGAAAATTTCTCTTCTACCCTTCCCAGGAAACATCATAGAGGTTCTGGTATTCTTGAAAGACCATCTTTAGTGCCCTAAGGGGAGGTTATGAAGAGGCGCTTCAAAGAAGAGGTAATGTCTGTTACCGATTCTTTCCACATTATTTATCCTTCTACATCTTCTTCTTTAGTTGTTTCATTATAAAGTAATAACATTAGTATAACTCATATACTTATATATCATTATATGTATGAAACAACCCTATTTCACCATCTATATATCCTACGGAAAACGAAATAATCGTGTGTGCGTACGTACGGAATACCGTCTCCACGCCGTGGTGTTATCTGTTTTCGACCACCACCTTACTTGGATGGGTCTAATGGTGTAAATAAATAACTATATATTATTATTGTAAATTTATATTGATTCTGAAATATTATACATACACTTCAATACAATTCCACGATCATGGGAATGATATCATCGCTCGTGCGTACGTACGGTCTACCGTCTCCTCAACGCGATGAGATTCATTCTCCATGATAACCATCCATGAATGATTAAAAAGTATATATAATAAGTAATCATGAAATATATGAAATAATAATGATTCTGGATATATGTATATATATATGTATGTCATCTACTTAATTCCATTCAATTCAATAAGGAAACAAAAACAGCGTTCATGCGTACATTCGGCCTACTGTCTCTATGAACTGTGTATTTCATTCCATTTATCGATATATCATATATATATGTATATGAGGAATATATATTACATATAAATCATGTTTTACATTCTGGAATTATGTAAATTAGGATATAAGTAATAATATCATGAACAAAAAGTCCAAACATGTATGATAAATAAAACGATTTTACCCAAAACGCTGCTTTGACATGGAACTTACAAAAGAACATGTAATATAAAGTAATAAGTGAGCCATATTTGATATCATAACAATGAATATGATTCTTTAATAAGTCAATGAAATTATTTAAATCATTATACAGGTGGTTCGGATACATACGAAGCATATTGGAACTAAGGTAAGGGATAACTTTTCCAATCTCGTTTTTATCCGAGATTTTTTATTCGAAAGTATTCACTGGGGTTAAATTTATCATCCATGTCCCTGTTTTCTATAAATGGTTTCATGTGTGTTTATAGTCCTTTTTACCCATTTTTTACTTTTACTACATGGTATGTAAGGAATCTTTCTTTTCATTATGTTACGAGGTACTTTTTGACTTTTCCAGAAAAAGTACGAGAAGAATTTTTTTTAACATATATGGAATGAAAGGATTTTTACAGTTATATAAAGCCATATTTTCATGAAGCTTCCTCCAAAATAATTCATGACTATTTTCAATAAAATCATATTCTTTTAAAATTTCATGACATTTTGAGAAATGAAAATGATTTTGAAGAGGAAAGGATATTTTCCTCAAAAATTCATTTCATGTGTTTTATCAAAACCATTTTTCATCTAAGATGACATTATTTCATATGTGTATGTTTCAAGTATAATGTCTCTATGATTTATATGGTTTCACTTTTCTTATTATGAAATGATATCCATTTCTTATATATGGATTATGTGATGATGGGATGATGTTTATGAAACCCATTTTATGTATTGGGTTATTATGAATGATTTATGTTTATTTTGTGGAACAAATAAATGATTTCATTATGAGATGGGTGGGACCTATATCTTCCTCCAACGCATTGGGTAATGATTTATATCTCATGAGATAGAAATTGATGGAATGGTATGTTAATATGGTTCAGTAAAATAGGACTGGAACGAGGAGTGAACTCGATTTAGAAAGGGACTTTGCCCACAAAGATGGTCTTGGCAGAAATTCCTTGGATACTACGGAAATCATATCATGTGCTTAATGTTTTTCCACAATTAAAAGTTTTATTTACAAGCTATTTTATCATGATTGATGTTCTATTTTGATCTATTCCTTATGTACTGCCATTTTTTATGTCATTGCACAAGATTTCGATGTTTAAACATTTTGTACATGTTTTTATGTTCAAATGTATATGGTTTGTTATATTTTCTCCATGCATACCCTTACTGAGCATTTGAGATCACCCTTTTTATGTTTTCTTTTCCCCAGGATATAAAGAAAGGTTTTAGGTAAGAAAAAAAGGGGATGATCGTTATGGGAGATGTTGAAGATCTTTCACCATGATTAGATGATTACGTTTAATGTTTCCAATGACAATAAACTATTACGGTCCTTGTGTGTCTGTTTTTGTTATGTACTATGTATTCCGCAAAAGTAATGTAATGTCCATGTACGTCAAGATTCGGGACTCTATATTCACTTCATTAATTACGACAATGGTCTCTTCTATATGAAAGTATCTGAGAAGGAGTCGTTCAAGAAATTTCTTGTAGAGGAACTTCTCCTGGCTCGTGTCACCATATAGGAAAAAATAAGCATCCCTTTTCCGAATTTTTACTCTTCCATCCCTATCCAATTTATGTTCTCCTCTATGAATATACGTCATAATGGTGGTCATCCAGCAGGTAGTATTAGCATATGTCTCACCGATATGTATTAATTCATCGATTTCATCAATGTTATTTTGAAAAAATGGCAAGAACATTCGATGGTGAGAAATGATTACAACTGTTTCATCCCGGTCTAGGTAATCTAGGGTTGTGTCCGTATTAGACAACGCATCGGCCTAGGCATTCTAACACTGGGGAACATATATAAAGTTCTGTTCGGTGTGGAACTCTACCGTTAACCCTCGTACGTGGTCGAATTGGGGGATTATCTACTCCTTCTTAAAAGCATAGTCACCATTAACTTTCTTGATGACCATTTCTGAGTCTAATTTACATCATGGTGCATCCGTTGTGCTTGGAGTGCGAGCTCTAGACCTGCTATGAGGGCATTCTATTCTTCCTCATTGTTTTTTCATCTATCTAAAAAGAGGAATGAATATGGAAAAACTGTGAGCACTAGGGATATGAGTATGACTCACAACCCCACATTGTTAAACATGTGGTCTTCCATTATTTTACCAATTGGGATTCTAGAGGTGTCATCAAAGTAAATTTCCCACATTTGGGAATACTTTTTTTCACAAATAGGACGTCTTCATTGGGGAGTTCGACATCGGTGGAGGCGGTCTCTGTTGACAGATGCTCTACCAGAAAATCTTCCAATTCATGGCCCTTGATAGATTTCTACGGCATAAACCGAATGACAAAATATTTCATGATGACTTCCCATCATCATAGTCATCTGGTCAGCATTGGATGGCTAAGGATGTACTTCAGCAGATTACTATGTGAGATCATATGGACTTCATGATTCTACAAATAATGTCGATTCTTCTGGTCCATTAATACTTGATCCAAATAGCTCTTCTCGATGTTTGAATACCGGGACTCAGCATCAATCATGGTTTGGATGATAAAATAAAGGCCACTTTCACTACCAGTGTCATTTTTCTACGCTAGTAAGGCTCATAGTGACTACTATATGGATGTCACGTACATGATAATTGGTCATCCTTCAACCGAAGATATGTGAACCGGTGGAATCAATAGATACTTCTTGAGGCTGTGGAATTCCTTTTGTAAATCGTATTTCCATTAGTAGGTGACTCCTTTCTTCATCAATCTAGTAAATGAAAGAAATTTTCCTATGAGGATGGCTATAAAATGCGTGATGTAGGACAATTGTTCTTTGGATTTCTCTCTGATTACTGTAGCTACATGGAGGTGGGAAACCAAGGATATAAATTTCCTTATCCGGGTCGATTTTGATGCCATGATGGCGTACAAAAAAGCCAATGTATTTCCCTATGGAAACCCCAATGGCGTATTTCAAGGGATTCATCTTCAGGGTGTGTTGCCAATGTTTGCTAAAGCTGGTTTCAAGATCTGTTAGGTGATCTGAGCACTGTCGTGATTTGACCACCAAGTCATCAAAATAGCATTCTACGAACTTCCCCATGAAGAGATTGAATATGTGATGCATGGCATGTTGATATGTGGAACCATCGTTTTTTCAAACCAAAGGGCATGACCTTATAGAAAAATAATCCCTGGGGGCCTTGAAGGAAATAGATTATTCATCTTCTCATTCCATTCTGGTATGATTATATCCATAATAACCATCCATGAAGGGGAGATCTTCATATATGGCCATCGCATTGATCAATAGTTCAATGATCAGGACCAGGATATTGTCTTTCAAGCAGTGCTGATTGACATCCCTAAAATCAATGTATAAGTAGATCTGTCTATTATTCTATTTTATGGGGACTATGTTGGACATACAGATGGGATATTAGCCCTCAAAAATAATGTCTACTTTTATGAGATTCTTGATATCAACCTCTATCTTGGCCGTATGAGTGGGGTGTGTCCTTCTAGAAGCTTTCTTATAACCTTGATGATCTTCTGGAAGGCCTAGGTTGTATGTCACCACCTTAGGATTGAGTCCTGGAATTTTTGTGTAATTCTAGGCATAAAATCATGATTCCGCCACAAGAAGGAGGTATATACCTCTTGTTCCTCACAAGACATGTCTGCAGTAATGAGAATGCATCTCAGGTCTTCCACGGTACCATGGTTTTTCCCCGAGTTAATCAACAGTCGTAGATATTACCTCTTCAAATGAATGTGTGGAATCTCTAAGATCATCTATCACTTATTCTCCCAAATCCTCGCCCACATCCCCAAAATCCTCCTCCTCTTACCCTTCTTATGGAGAGAGAGATCCTGATGTGGGCTCTCTAGAGCTCGAAGGCAAGATGACTCATGGAAACTCTATGGCAGAAGCGTCTTCCTCTAACTCAATTGGTTGTGAGTAATCCTATGAAGTGGGAGAATCATGGGGGTGACAAGCTTCTTGTCCTTATTCCACTTTAGAGAGTGTGTTAAGAATATCATTAGATTCCAAGTATGGGGTACGGACACCATTTCTCAAGCATTCTTCTACATACTGGGGGTTAGCAGTTGCTCCTGCATTGTCAGACTCTGCTGTCGCGAATGAGATCATGAGAATAGATGAATGCGTGTCATGACAAGGATTTATACTCTAAATAAACTTTATGGAAAGCATGTAATCTTCACCAAGTTGGTTGAGGGGGTCTTCAGTAACCACTTCCAGATTTTCTATGGTGGGGACACAATCAATACCCTCTATTGCAGATGTCCTCCCATTTTTCTTGTAAAATCCAATATCGATATAATGTAATAACGAGAGTTAAGAAGGGGAAATATCAGTACACAATGTCCCAAATTATTAAATGACACAATATTTGATACATTGGTGGTAGGAGTAAGGAATGGGCATATGTAGATGGAGCCATGTCCTTCCTAACAGGGCGTTGAATGCTGCATTTTTCTGAACCACAATTAACACAGAATAGGCCCCAATGTCACCAAAATGGGTTATGAGCTTCAATTCTCCCACTGGATTCTATTCTCTCTTATCATATCCCAAGATAGTTTTGGTTGAGGGTGTTAGATTGTACTCATTGTTTCCCAACCAATGAAGTGTTCGCAGTGGGGGAAGGTTGACTCCAGATCCATTTTCGATGAAGAATATCTAGAATTCAACGTCATTCAGCATGACATACACATATAGGGGATTGATGTGTCCTTTCATGGTGGAATTTTCATCATGTCTGTTGAAGGAAATCACCTCATTCCATTCATCGGGGCTTGATTCCATTTGATATATCTCGACAGTGGCAACATCGGCTTGAAATTCTTGGGGGATGAGCAGGGCTTCTATGAGTGCCTCTATGAGGTCGGCTAACAAACATATGGAATCCAGGATTGATAGATTAGAAGATAATAAGGCCTCATACTTAAGTATATCATACATTTTATCTAGAGTTCGATGCTTATACATATGTTGGAGCACTTTAACAGGCACTTTGGGAGCTGGAGCATGAGATGAGGAGGAACCATTCGTATGGGCAAGAGTTGGTGGTTCTCTGCCATTATGGGGACCCTACCTGGTCGGTTTACTTTTGTTCCATGGTCGGCTAGACACTTCATCCTCCTCTGATGGGTACCATAGAATAATGGGGCCAGAGTGGCTGCTCGTGGAGGCAGGGGAATATTCTCTCTCATACTAGGTCCATTAAAGGGATCTCCCATGATTTTCCACAATATTGATGGTTTGATCTAGGGTATAACTATAGGGTTGCTTTTTGCAATGTCTACGTCTTCCTTGGTATCCCCTTATCCTGCAATTCCAAATTTCGGTCCCCTGATACGGTGTCGGGAACTCTGGTTCATAACCATACTCTTAATTAGATAATAGTCTCATTAAATGGACAATATTGATGGATCATGTGATTAGCACCTCATTCGATGATGCATTTTCCATGTTGTCTACCTCTGATGGTGTCGTTTGGTGGGTCGGTGCCCATGGTGTCAAACATGATGGATTAAAATCAAAATGTGTCATTGATAGATTTGTCCCTGTCACAGACTCCTCCTCATGTACATGATTCTTACCACTCTATTTAGGCCTATATTAATGGATTGTGGAGGGTTGTGGGGTCGAGGATGGTGGCTGGGTTGCATTAGGAGCTGTTGGCGGCACAACCAGAAACTGCAATTTATCTCAAAGTTTTCTATGAGCTCGGTTGTCCATCTTTCGATTAGTCCGACCACCAAATTTTTGCTCCCATTTTCTAATGACTTTCTTCCACTCCTCCCCTCATTAGGGTGGGTGGAAAAACACATGATACGTTTGCAGAGGGCAGTCCTATATTGAATGGCCCCGATTCCCCCATTCTTTGTAGGAGGTCTTCAAAGACGAAGCATTCCTAAATACTATGTACCAACATCAGATGGTAGGGACAATAATATTATTGGTTGTCGAGGCCTACATCATCATTCTTTCTTGGTTCTTGTAGGTGGAGGAAGTTACAGTTCATGGAGGCTATGAAATGGACACAGACTTGGTCCTCTCGGAATGAGTAAAATTTATTCATTCATCCCTAAAATTGGTTTCACCTAGGTCCTCTTTGATCATCACATCGTGTCAGTGGTGTTCATTGATACACTAGAGGCCCTCAGCAATTCGGATGATGCCTATGCAGCGAAGCAGGTGCGGGGGACGGATTGAGCATGATAGAGGATGACATAGCTATACCTTCACTATTTACAGGATCATGTGAGGCTATTCGGGACATGACGTTATTCTGTTGTAGGGAGTCTTCGATTCTCTTTTCAATAGTAGAGAAATCCTCGAATATGGTGGTGCATTTCAATGGAATGAGTGGCATTCGATGCTCCTCTCAGAGGTTGTCGATGTATATAGCAGGCATCCAATCCTGTGGCAGTGGCATGTTCATAGAGTAGTTCATAACCTTCCATCTGGAGATGTTGTTTGAGACCCATTATTTCACCCTCGATTTGAAATTCATGAGGTATATAACCTTATTTTCAGCAACATTGAGTTGATTTGGAAGAATAATTGTTTCCAATGATCCTCCCATTATTTTATTGACTATTATTGAAAACTTCTATACCGGATGAAGGCCTAACCATATATGGTTCGCACGAAGCATCTGAGTTTCACTACTTCGTGTGGTTTTAGAGTTCCCATCATAGGGTAATAATAAGACACATAGTGCATCAAATGTTGTTCCAGGTCACCTATGCCATTGAATATATAGAATACAGGGATCCCAGAATTTGGTTAAGGTTGCGTGTTTCTCACCAAGTCTGGGTAAGGCTTTCATTCTGGCTGTGTTAGAGTGCACCGACATTCCATTGAAACCAATCGAGCTGTTAGTGCTTCGATTGTGTTGGAGAGAACAAGGTATACATCATGTTGTACTTGATATTGAATGGTTATGGCCTTGGGTACTACATAAGGAGCATATTTCATTGGTGTTACCTTCGGAGGATTTTGATGTACTCACTCTGGTTACATCCAAAGTGGAGTGATGTCCTAGTATTCTTTTGAATACAAGTTCAGGTTGTTGGATGGGATAGGATCCATGTTGGGAGGGGTCCTAACCTTTTTTCTTTTACCGGGTCAATATGAAGTTGTTGAGGTGCACTGGCATGATGTGTGCACTGTGACTCATCTTGAGGAATGTACTTGACTGGACAGTTCCTCTAGAGTAGCTCAGTGTTAATCCACCGTAATTCCTTCATTTCCTCCTCCTACTGAGTGAACATATTTTCTATAATGAGAGGATCGTTTGGGATGATGGAAGGAGGCGGGTTGAGTAAAATCTAGACTTTGTTTCTATCTCTATTAGAGACTCACTAGGTAAATGGAGGTGGATTTTCTGAAGCAGATAGTTTGGGGGCGGCCCTATTGTTCACGGTGTGCACACCTACTGGCTCATTGCATGTCACATCATGAATGGAACCATCTTCTTCTCATCCATATGGATTTTCATCTTCATCGGTGACATCTGTGGGGTTAACATCCATGATGTTGACAAATTCAAAATATTGGATGGAGGAGTTGTCATATTCCATGCAGGAAGTGGATTTTCCACGCCTCATACTGGTTTTCCCCCCATCTATCCTAGGATTATCTTCGGGTCCCTTGGAAAAGGGTGACATGAAATGATCCTTTGTGTGACCTTATGGCACACATCCCCCATGTATGGGATGATGTTTCAAAGGACGAGATAGGCAACAAACCTCCTCTTCTTACTATCCTCCCTAAAAAAGAGAAAGCTAATTCTGGGGGGGCATGGGGAGGGCAGGGGGAGGTGGTTGTTGAGGTAAAAATTCCCCCATCCCTGGGGGCTAGAGATGGCTTCATTCCTTGGGCTTTGTGCCTCTTCCCATTTTTGTAGTCATACGGGGGAATTTGTTGTTAAAAATTCCCCTAGCCTTATAGGCTGGTGTTGATCCCATATTGAAGCAGCAGCTGCTACAATTGCTTCCTTCCTGATTCAGCATGCTCCCATTCAGTGGTGATGGGGACTTAGTGTCATGTTCACCTGTGAATTAGTTCTCTCTATGGAGGAAATCACTGATCATTGATTGTATTTTCATAGGAGGGATCCCTACCTAATTTTTTTTGTTGCCTGATATAAGATATTGTGAATGGATCTCTCTCATCGAGCCTACCGCTTTTGAGACTTACACATGGAATGTTATGTTAAATGTTCCACCTCTCCTATATGGGGAAATAATTTTATTTCCATCTTGAAGTGATGGAATTTCACGATCTTATGCCGAACATGATCTGTTGGAAATGAAGTGTAGTGAAATGAAGCACCCAATGTTCTCCCCAACCACCGATATGAACTCCAGTCAGAGTGTCATCAATAAGGTGATGAATTTTTTCTAGTGCATTGAGGCAGGTTATCTCATGGTCCTTTTTTCACCTCTCTGATTGTGGATGTCACACCACAGGAAGGGCCTCCAAGTCAATATGACGTAGGAGCTCTATTATTTTCATGACATGATCTACATACCCTTTATATGGCAGGTAGTTTAATTTCAACTAGAAAAGGGTTTTCCAGATTTTGTTGAGGATGTATTGTATGCTTCCTTTGGACAACTCTCTAGGTATGTTGAACTGAGAGGTTGGCTTGGGCCAAAAAATTACTGGTATATCATCATAGGGAAATCATTTCCAAAAGTGAAACACATCATCACATGCCTCTGTCAGCTGTTCCCCTACTTGATCAGCCCAACTAAAACACACCTTGACAGTATGATGGGAGGTAACATGGATGGTATGGATCAGATCGTTATGTAAGTAGATCTTGGGTGGCACATAGGATGAACGTTGTCCCGGTCCATCTCATTATTAATGAAGGATGCCGTTGATAGTTGACTAGGAACATGGAATTCTTGATTCTCTCCATCTGAATGCCTAAGAATAGGTCGATTTCCTATAATTTATTTGGTAGGGGGAGGAGTTTCATGTCAATATGATATGTCACTACAGGGAGGACCTCTATAGTTTGAGCAGTAGTGGCGAGTACTACCATCACTACTTGATGTATGACTGCATGAAATTATTCCATAGTGCATACCCTATGGAGGATCTTCAGAGTAGACTATAACAAGGGGGGGACCTTCTTTATGTTCAAGGTGATTGTGGGGAGGCCCTTTGTGATTATTGTCATGGTGGCGAGGATGACCATCATGTTTTGAAGTTTGTTGTGCATCATGCGGAGGGACATTAGGATGCACTACAACAATTTGATGTCCTTCTTTTTGTTTAAGGCCATTGTGGGGAGGAACTTCTCAATGGAGGTCATGATGGTGAGTGATACCATCAAAGCTGCTGTGATGGCGAGGAATACCATCACATCAGCAGTAGTGAGAATATATATGAGGAACACCTTAGGTAGGGCCTTAGAATGTACCACAACTAGGGGATGGCCTTTTTGTTGCTCGACGTATCCGCAGAGGGATCTTTTATATTACGCTGATGAGGACTACCACCATAATCTGATGCCTGGAAACATGAAATATCGTTTTAATGTCACCCTTGGGGAGGACCCTTATGGAAGGCCACAAAAAGGGGATGACCTTACTTTCATGATGAGATGTCAATGTCGGGAGGAATTCCACTATTGTGATTGTGATGGTGAGTACTACCATAATAATGTGTGGTCCCACTTCATGTAGAGTGTTTTCAGCGTATACCCTAGGGAGGACCATCCGGGAAGACCACAACAAGTGGATAAACTTATTGTTGATTGACCATTTGGTCATGTGGAGGGCATCTGTGACTTGCATCAGAAGTTGAACGCTTTTGATCGATCATTATATGGCCATTAAAGAGGCCCTCAAGGGTACTCTGGGGAGGACCTTCAGAGACGAAGCTAGCAACATTGCGAGGGGGGAAAATCACAACTGCTACTCCCACATTCATAGTATAGTAATTGGTTGGTAGGATTCTGAGCCTTTTAGAAATGTTTGGTGGAATTGAAAACTGAATATTCTAGAAAAGTAGTGTCATGGACCCCTTATTTCATTTTCTGATGCCTTTGGCGCATTTGGGGTGCTCTGTTGCGTCCAGTTGGGACCATCTGCTATTGATAACTACTGTCACCTTTGGGTCCATGTCTAATTAGAGCCTGTGATGATTCCTGAATATTCCAATGATCATATTGAGTTTTAGTATGGACATATTCCTTCTTTGGAGCATCCATCATGATGGAGCGGTGTCCCCCATTTGGAACAAGTGTGTATGCTCGATCTAGTTTCCCTTGTATTGTAGGATATAGCTGACGACCCTCTAGGGCAGAAACCGGGATGCAGATCTTCTCTGAGGTGGCTATCTCGTATTTTATACGAGTCACCTCAATTGGGGAGACATGATCAAGAGCCTCAGTCCTTGCTATTTTCGTTGAAGACATCAAATTCTGGAAAGTCAGCAAGATATAATCTGGTATTGATACTTTCTCCTCCATTATCACTAGGATATGTAGAGAGACATCCTTGGATAGAATGGGTATGAGGGCCCATTCCACTGCCAGAGTAGGAGTGTCCTTCTAGTACTTTATTGGTCAGTGGATACTAATGATTCTTCTCTTTCGAGGCAGGTGAACGAGCCTGCCCGTGTGCTGGGATATTAAATCTTACTTCTCAATTTTCCACCACATCTAGATGGCAGACTTTTCTTGAATCTGTAGGGATTTGGCCCGGTATTTGTTGGTTTCCCACTATATTTAGTTGGTGGCCTCTGTTTGTATAGAGATGTTCCCACCTATTCATCACCACCATATCGAGATGGCAGGCATCATGAGAATCTACAAGGAGCTTGTCATGTAGGCACTGGATTTCCACCATTTCTTCTTGGTGGGATTCATGATCCCAGGAAGGGATAGTCGCCTATAGGGTAGGTGTCGTCCAGTATAGATGATGATATTGACGATGCTTGTTGGAATAATGTGCATGCTAGTAGGTTTCGTCATGCCAAGATGGAGAGCTCTGGAAGGGAGGACAGGTGCATGGGTCTGCCTATGATATGTATCTGTGTCTGCGCACTATAGTTCTTCTTCAGGAATGAGGGTGATGACATGTTTCTGGATGTATTTTCTCCAACCTTGGTGGGAGGTCTGTGGGGGCGGATCTCAAGGATCGTGGGATAGGATACTCAAGGTGTTATCATCCTCATGGTGAGGATACAAGGCTGCGGCGTAGTTCTGATGATATATTCTAGCATGGGACATGGAACATAACCCTATTCCTATAGGGATGAAGTCATCAGCATCAACCTCATCCAAATACCAAAGATAAGGGATGTATTCATTGTATGGTTCCTTGGACAGGCTCCCGAAATGGTTCCAGACGGCTACTGGGGCCTCTTTGATCTTCTCTCTCATTCGTTGTTGGGAAAGCAGCCAATGATACAAATCTGACAGGAGGGTGTACAAAGCAGCCTCCAGAGTCAGGTGACCTCCGTTCAGGTGGAACTCTCAGATCAGTGTGACCAAGACCCATTGTTGAGGAGACTGGGTGGGTGATGATGTTTTTTTCTAATTAACAGGCCTGATATGTGCGTTGATCATCATGCATGTATGTGAATTCTTTTGCAGCACCATTGAATTTAATGATTCTTTGCAGCGTACCTTTAATAACATTTTTAATGTACAAACATAATAAAACAATATACGTATAATCTCATAAACCCATTAAAAAATAATGACCTTGGTTGGCCATCCTTTTGATCCTGAATGGGGGGCTGAAGTTGGATTATTTCACCGCCTTATTACAAGGCTCACAGACATCACCATTTTTTGTTTTTATTGGAGAATGAACATGATGGCCTATTGGATTTAATAATCCATTTATTGTTATGGAGAATTTCAGATTAGGTTAAATCCGTCATATTGATTAATGATTCAGATTTGGTTCACCATTTATGATTAACAGGGAAGGGGAAGTGATTAGTTCCCATGTCTAACTAAAGGGATTCAATGTTATTGAATAATTTCTATCAGGTTCCCTATCTCTGTGGCTTTTCATGGTCTCCAATGGGTTTATTCTCTACGCCAGAAATGACCAACGGTCCTTGAATTGAATGATCCATGAACCTTCATTCCAAAAGCATGTGCTCATTCGATGATTTGGCCAACGTCACATAAGAACTCACATTGGTTGAGAGGATGGGATGTTTGGATCATCTCACACCTTGGGGGAATTGTACCCTATTCCAGGACTCAGTTATAGATTTAAGTTGTGTTTATATGTTCACGAGTCTTTGTTTTATCCCTAATCATAGTATCAAAAGATTACCCATGCATTGCATGTCATAGTTATATGTAGGGATTCATTATCTTCTACATACGAGGTTTTCCATCCTTCATTGGATTAATGACTCTATGAACGTTTGTGTTTGTTCAGACATCACTTGTCTCGGGGCTTATAACTAGGCGCTATATAGTTTATTGTCATACAGGGGGGACATAGGGTGACTTGAGAATTTGGATTAAACCTGTAATATAGGATTCCAATGTATCATTGTGAAATGAGTCATTATCCACATATTTCAAGGCCACATAATGGGACACATCACATTGTAAGGTCATGTGACAAGGACCCAACAATACAGTTTAATGTTGTGTGGAAATGACATCTATATGACAAGTCCCCCATCTAGGGTGGTGCGGGACTTTCCCTGAAGCATCCCAAAGGACCTAAGGGAAAATGATTTCTTGGGCCTTTGTATATTCCTGTTAGGGGCATGAGGACATAGTCTAATAAGGATAGATGAGTATCAGACTTGGAAGATGGGATTTAGCCTCAGGTAGGTGTCCTACATACCCTTCATAAAAATCAAGGATCAAAACCCACATAGTTCGATCCACGTGGGGCTTACATGTTGGAGCTTCCAATTTAAGGAAGCATGATTGGGTGTAATATTTCAGAATATGCACCCTTTTGAACTCGAGTCTTCTTCTAGGAATCCTATGTATCCTAATTAAATAAGGAATCAGTGTTCTCATAGTTCATATGGGGTGCCTGCTATAATATTTATGATCCTCTAAGCCCACGTGATCCGTCCACTATGTGAGAAATAAGAGGATGTGAATGATTCGACAATGCATGTGACTCCTCCCCTATATGTCGGGAAGGGATAGCCTACGACGGATGAGGTCGAGGAAACGTTGGGTGAGGGAATATGGCAATGAACCATTCCATGTGGAAGGGGAAAGGCTATTGTTGTCCGATTAGGATGGTGTATGGCTTACTCCAGGAGGGATTCCATGTTACTCTCTTCAGGGGAGGGGAGATGTGCTCCCCACTAGCACTCATAGAATGGAAAAACAACATGGAACCCTCAATCCTGATGAATTGAGAGTCCTAAAGGGGATCACGGGCTCGGACTCTGGACTACCATGGGTATGTGAACTCATGGATCTCCGTTCAAGGGATAGGGTAACCCACTTTTCTCCACCTACCATGGGTATGTCAACTAAGGAGGGCACACTAATACGCCCGATGTTTTCAGTGTTCCAGTTAGGTGGATTTGGGAGAGATCTTTTCTTGGCGTCGATGGATAGGATACTGATGGGATTCTGGTGGATTTGATTGATTTTGACGGGCCTTATCTGACTCGGGTGATGGAAACACTGATGTCCTTGGCGGACCACATGGACATATAAGGAGTGGAATCCTTCACGTAGGTAGGTGCTATGCATATTGAGAGGTCGTTCGCATACCAGTGGGATATGCGCGATGAAGGGGAATCCCACTTACTAGAGTGGTACGTGAATTCAGGCTTGGTCCCCATACAAAATTGGTACATGGATCTGGAGTCCACATGAGCTGTGGTGGTTGGGGCAGTTCTGGTCAGGGCTTCGCCCATTTAGGGAGGTGCTACATAACATCTTGGATCGAAGAAAGGGCATAGGGTTCCTAGTTCAGGGAAAATGCCACCGCGTAGGGCCCATGGATCACGGTTTACCAATTTTGGGCTCGCAGTTTACCAATTTCCTTATGAACTATTTATTTCTTTAGAATTCTTCCCTAGTTTGTACGTGTTTCTAGTTTGTGAATCAGAACATCTTGGTACATGAAATTATACTTTCCTAAAAGCCTTTTCCATCCCCCAAAGTCAGATTCCTTCCTTAAATCTCCAAGAATATGATCCTCAATTTGTTGATCCCTTTCTTCTCCCCCTTTATGTCCTTTTATAGTGGGGTGGGGGGGGGGAATGATTGTATCTATGGTCATGCAACACCTTTTTCTGAGGCCCATGACAGAAAACCCAACATATGGATGAATTAGTCAACCCGAGGTTCACGGGGTACATTGAATGCACCTCACCCACAAACCAACTCACTCACGGTGGTTCTTTGTAGCCGCATAAGGCTATGCCTTTGTTTTGGAAACAATGCGACATGCAACTATAAGCTGGTCTGCTTGGTTTTTGGATGGCGCGGTTCGTGACTGCAGACCAGTCTGGCATCACTATGCCAACCATTTGGTTCGATCCTACGTAGGATCTCCGACTCCGTTTTGTGAATGAATGCATCCACCGGTGGGGCAGTTTTCCGAACCATCCACGTACCATTGATGATGAACCAGTACACAGACTGGTTAGGTATTTTCAATTTCATCTGAAAATTATTCATATTGTGCCCAAATTATTGATATAGATTGGGTAGATTATTGCACTAATTTTATGGGAGTATCTTCCTTCCATTCTGCGGATTTTTCAGGACCCTATAGTGATTTAATGTATTTAATAAATTTTATCCCTGAATAAATATATTTTTATCCATTAAAATAATTTGTTTGATATTATTTAGTTATTTTATTAAACCCTTGATGAATTATACAAAACCACTTTAATATCTTAATGTTTTAAAATAAATTCATTGTAAAAATTCCTCAATTCTACATCTTAAAGTCTATTATTTTAATCATATCTACTCATAAACCATAAAAATAATAAAATCCACTCCAATTTGTAAGAAAAAAATTGAAATCCCCATGCGTGGATTTTGGTTTTGAGTTAATTATGTGATAAACTCTAAAACCTAGGCTTAAAAATTAATAAATAAATCACTGTTATGTTTATATTTAAATCCATGAAAATATATTCCTCATTACTAGAAATCATTTGATTATGGTATTACTCTTCCCATCCATATCTATATACCTCCCTATGATCCCCAAGTATCTTATGTATCTCCTCAAAATTTTTTGGAAACACCCTTTCCATCTAAAAGATCTACTTCTTCTCCTAATTATTGAAGAACCTCTAATATGTTATTCGTTTTTCCACCTTTCATATGGAAAATTGTTCCCAAACATAGATATTACTTCCATTTTTATTTTTATTTTATTATATTCCATGTTCACTCTCATTACTCCCTACCATGAACCATTAAGTGTTCTCATTATGATACAAAATTATCCAATGATTTTTTCATAAGAAATATTTATATAGTGAGTACCGGTGCATATTTATAATCTCGGTTATTCACCTTGATGAAAATATAAATCTTTTTTTAGGGAATTAAATGTATGTAACCCATAGTTCATAATCATGGGACTAAATTGAATGAAATTTGTTCTTTTTGTTGAACAGTCTATCTATCACACATCAGCATGTAAAAACTATGATTTGTGCCACCAGATATCTCTCCACTATAGTGGGAAAGGGTTTTTCTAATTAATCATTAGTAATGGGATTATGGGTTCAATATAATAAACTGTGGGACCTTTTTTCCAATGACATGATGTATTGTATGTGATCCTTGACCTATTTTTATGTTTCCATATTTTATTTGTTCACCACTTTCCTAATATTCTTTAATGTCATCATGTTATGTCATCCATAATTGTTCATGATTATGATCACCACCCCTCTTATGTTACCAGGATAATATCCTTGTCCTATATATAATTATTTTACATATTCTATATTTTTTATTCCCTTATTGTTCTTCATATCTCACCCCATTTTTGTAAATGTCCTCTGGTTACCTCCTGTGGTTTTAGAAGATGATGTTGTTTTAGGATCATGTTAAAGATGTTTTGAAAAATCTCATTATATTGATGTTTTATGTTATTTTTCAATGAACTAAATATTCCCAATAAAATAATATTAATAATCTTTTGGAATTTTTTATAATTAATTTAATGCAGTATATCTTGAAATAATGTGTATTACAATACATGTTTTTATAGTTTGTATTTGAGAAAATAAAAGTTATTTTTTTGATTACGATTATCATAATCTAGTTAAATAATTAGGAATGAGAATAAAAGGTTCAAAAAAATCCGAAAATTTTGTAAAATTAAATATTATTTATTTTCCATGAAAATAAATTTCTATACATATACATGTAGTGGATGTGGAACTACCATAGAGTCACCATGGCATCATAACCCTGAAAATGGAACACTGAGATTGTAATATGATTCAAAAAATTGGGTCTTATTGTATACCTCAGATGAAGATGTTGTTGGGTATTCATTGATAATTTCACAAGCTCCTTGTGAACCATTACTAAGGGTATAAAAATGACAGTAATATTATATGTTCAGGAATAGATCATGGAAAAAATATATGGAATCAAATAAATTTAGAGGTAAAATAATGTATAAAATTTATGAGTAATCCCATTATTTTTCAAGGTTTACTGTTAAATTGTTTAATTTAAATATATTTTCATCGATAATTTTACTATTATCTATTTAAATGTATAAAAATAGGAGTAATTTTTTCAGAAATCATTGTAATGCGAAATTTAATGGTTTCCCAAATGATATGTATAACTTGATGGGAGGAGAAGTAGGGAACTTCTAAATAGTACTCTCTAAATTATTTAATAATTTAACTAAAACCTGAACAAAGTGGAACACCCAAATACCTATAAGAAATTAAATGTTTCAATTGGGAACATTATTTTAGAAAGGAATCCATCATATATTGTATCTCCTAATACCTTCCTCATATACAAATAAATCAAATACTAGGAAAAGATAATACAAATCTATCAATGTTATGAGAATGATAAATTGGGGTTTTTATTTACTATATGGATGTATAATTTGATCAATTGTGGACATTGATACAAAATATTAATCTTTATGAATTGGTCAAGGGGATGATGTAGATTTATTTCTGAAAAATTTTGTTTGAAAATATTTTATGCACACACTTTGACAAAAAATGGAGAGGGGCATCTTTAACATCAAGATATTGGATGATGTAACCATTAGGTAATTTTAGAAAAACTAGAAACTAATTTCATGATATTCCCCTATATTTTTATTACCTATGAATTTAATGTTGACAACATATTTTTTGTGCTAAAGAAGAGTCCAAAAAATTCCTTTTCTATTTGGGACATTGAAATCTATTTGGAAATTTTTTGATGTTCCATCAAAATCAAAATGGAGATCAGTGCATCAAAAAGTAATCAGGGTGATTATGACATGAAAATAGAGTTATATTCTTGTTGAATGATGTGAAAAAATAATCCTTAATGGAAATACCAACATCCCACATCACATATATGTGTGAAGATGCATCCAGGGCACTTTTTAAATGGGACAACGAAATTGCTTTGTGTGGGATGGAAGGGAACTTATCTATCGATCTATGATTGGAGAAACCAATCAATGTAATGTAATTGAGAAATCTTCCAGTCAACCCTCTTACAATTGAACATTTTTTATCTATAAGGAACATGGGGATTATGCCTACAAATTCCATATGTTATAGGATTTCAAAGACAATCAATGACAACAACCTCTAAGGTACAAATGGAGAGCATATTTCATCAGAACATGTAAACTGTATCCTACCAACTAACTGGTGATAGTTACACTAGTGAGTAATTCAGTGATAGGGAATATAAATTTTTATTATGGTTTTATTAATTCATTCATATAATACATCTTTTTTAAACGTATTCAATCACCACTCCATGTCATGTGTGTAGAGATAATGATGGAAATAGAAAATGGAAATTTTTTAAATCCCATGTATATAACTTCTCCACTTTAAATATTTCAAATATTAAAATCCCAGTCAACCATGTGACACATATTTATTGAATTTTGAAGTTTTTCATCACATGAATTGTATTTAATAATATAGATATAACATAATTTTTTTTGGGATGGTAATCACTATCTATATCTCTATTCACCTTCTCATTTTTTATGAGTTCTAGCAGGATGATGAATCTTATTTGGTAAAAATATCCCAAGAATGGATATTATTTCTATGTGAGAAAAAATATCTATCAAAAATGATTGATAAAGTATAAAATATAATACATGAATAAATTCTCATTGTGATAGAATATAATGACATTCTTTTTAAATAAATCAATGTTTGTTCAACAAGAAGAGTGTCTTAATTTTAAATTTAGATTATAGATGCAGATTTTACACTATTCAATAATCCATATATAATGGTTTTTGTTGAAATCAAGGATAAAATTAAAATACTATAGGACAACTGAGATAAATGGTTCATATGACCAATTGTTTCACTGTGGGGTCCATGAGTACTCTTTGTCGAGAAAAAGGATAAGTAAATGATCCACTATATTGATTATCGTAATATTAATAAGATCATGATAATGAAAATGTATCATTTTAAACATATGGGAAGCATGCTAATTGAACCATGAGGAGGCCATTTTTTCTATAACGTTGATCTTTAGTCGTGATATTATCAAGTAAAAGTAATGAATGTTCATATCACTATGACAACATGTTGTATAAGGTACTTGCTCTGTGATATCATAGTGTTTCCATTTGGAATCAATAATTCTCCATCATTCTTAATGGTCATGATAAATATATTCCTTAGAGATTTCATCCAATAATTATAGTATTTATATATGATATTATCATCTACTCCAAATTCAAAGAGGACCATGAAAATCATTTCAATACTAACCTAAAGTCTATACTATCATTAAACAAGTATGTGAAGAAAAAAATATGATTTTTGGTGGTGGAAAGTAACATTATTAGGGAATTTAATCTCTAGAAAGGGGATATCTAGTGACCCTTATAAATAATATACAATTGAAGTATGTGCCAGACCAACCAGTATAATTAATATATCTAGTTTCCTTGGATTACCTTGGTATTATCGCCAATTTGTGAGAAAGGTGAAATGACTAGAAAGACAACTAACCATGATTACTCAGAATGGGGTAATGGTTTTCTTGAATGAAAATTATTTGTAATGTTTTAAATATTTTAAAGAGGATTATCACAACACCTATTCTCGTATTACCAACTAGTGGGGATGTATTTTTGATCTACAATGATTCATAAAAATGGTTTGGTTCAGAACTAATTCGTGTTAAGAATCTGATAATGTATTCCTATAACCAACTAAATATCCCTTAGAATAACTGCCCATGTTGTGATATATAATTATCTACATTTAAATCTATATTAAAAATTTTGTGAAATTTAATCTATGGGGTGAAGTATTACATAAACTTGAACAATAAAATTTTTAGTTATATAATCCCACAAAAGGTTATTAATATGATATAATGAATGACATTAGGGGTGATCAAGGATTGTGATTGTTAAATCCATTACCACCATAGGAGTGTAATCAAATCAAAAAATGAATTGAGATATAAAATTTATATGGTATGATGAAATCATTTTCCATAAAAATAATGTAATGGAAAAGTATTACCATTTATTACATCATAACACTTACTATGACATCAAATTACATTAATTATATTGGGGGTGGTAGTAAATAAACTTAAAAATACAATGCTTTTAATTTCAATCATGAATGGATTTTGTCTTGACCATCTATCTAAGATATATATTAGGGAAGTGGTATGATTTTATGGACTTCAGCACTATATTATATCTGATTGAGAAGAAAGGTTCACTATGTGGTTTAGGAGAATCATTCCAAAATAATCCGACAAATAAATTATATTTATCTCTACATACCACCCTATAAAAGATCATCAATCTGATAATACCATTTAAAATCAAGAATAAATGATGATATCTAATTAAACAGATTTATAAGGATTTTATGATCGTAACATTCCCCCTGTGAAGTTTTCATATAACAAAATTTTCCATTACAGAATTATAATATATCATTATGAGGATCTATATTGGAAAATGTTTTAGACTCCAATATAATAGGATGAAATATTATAGATGAAGTGTATGAGACCTAATCTTATCCATGAGATGATAAGGAATCTATAACCCATTCATCTAAATATGAATTTAAAAAAAGTAAAAAAAATCTATGAAGATAATCATTGATGGAATATGGTGTATGAGGATGGATATATATTTTTTCTTTTTCTACATCCATGGAATAATTTCATGAGGTTTGGGATGAAAGGAATGATTATACTGTGATACATCATCCCATGTGAGTTTCTTAATCACTTCTTTATTTTTTCCAAATGAATATCACTCCCACATATCCTATACAATGTATATGATTTCATAATTGTATCACTCTAAGAATGTATATACCAAACCCCTCACTTTCACTGAATCAAGAAGTGGAAGAATTGGCGAATGATATTTCATATGAGGAGAATGTGGTGAAGATCGTAGATCATAGTGACACATTTCTACGAAAAAGGAAAACTCAAATGATCAAATTGGTTTGGTGGTACCACCTATTTGAGGATGTGATAGGGGAAATAGAAGGGGTGTTGAAATATAATTACCTTCATCTATTATAATTTCAAAAATAAAAAATTTCATTTTCACATTTTTAATGTGGGAATGAATGTTATGAGTTGAACTTTTATAAATGAAATTCCTTTATTGATAAAATTAAATGAGCTTTTATATAAATTTATTATACAAACATGTGAAATGCTTTGGTTATTTTTGAAAATAATAATTTATATCCTATCATATTTTAATGTTCATTGTCCATCATAAAAATTGATAATATAGTTATTTAATAAAGATAAAACAATTTTTATATGTTAAGGGTTAAGATAAATTCCAATTTATGAGGAAGAATGATGTGATTACCTCGACCATTAAGATCATATTCTATAAAACACATTTATCAGAGATTACACATGAGACAGAATGACTAGTCTTTTTAATTTACCAAGCCTAGGTCAATAAAAAAAATAAACCATGACTCAATCTTTTTTTTATATAATTTGAATGTTATTGATTTCACAACTCAAATCATGTCGATTTAACCCCCACAACAAAATCTCAACCTCTCACACCATACCCTTATGGATGACACTATTTTTATTGATAAATATTTTTCTATAATATAATAATATGAGTTTTTATAATTTATTTCAATAAAATAATGATTAAACTTATCATTTCATTATTTCATTAAAATTATTAAAAAATATGATTGAAAAAAATTATAATTTTATGTGTTGAAAATGATATTATATTTTATAGAAATATTAAATTTTTGAAAAAATGATTTTTAAAGAATATAATAATTATTAAATAATTTATATTTTATTAAAATTTTATTATTACATAATCTTTTATGAATATTAAAGATAACATAATTTTAGGAATTTAGAAATAATTTTTAAAAGTGATTGAAAATAGTTACTGTAAAAAAACAATATTTTTCAATAAATGAGGGATTTTTAAGGAGTTTAATATCTCATATATAGAGAATATTTTTTAAAAAAATATATATTTTTATTGAATCATAATTTCTAAATTTTCTAATGGTTATTTTTTAAAAATTTCTGAGATAATTTATTTTTTGTGTGAAAGAATATTTGGTATAAATATAAGGTTTGTATTATTGATTCATAATTTCAAAAATGTGATGTACTATATGGTAAATGGTATCCATTACTAAATACATATTTACCAATTAATATAATTTTTTTATTAAATTTTTAGATTAACTAAAAAAACCCAAATATAATCTTATGAAACCTATATTATATTTTAAAGTAGAAAAATCAATTCATTATTATAATTCCTCACGTTCATATCACAAATTTAATATTTTAATGATATTTGTTATTAAATGCTTAAAATAGTGAAAAAATCTTCAATTTGGAAAAATCAATTGGAAAAATTCTCATTGTATGCTTTGTGCTTTGATTACATTATCATATAGAGACAAAACACTCTATTTCGAAATTAATAAATAATTCCCATATCTTATGATATGTAAACAAAAAAAATACCATTAATCTTCACTAAAGGAACATGGATTATAAAATAAATCCTCCCATCCATATGAATATCCATCCCAAGTATTCATAATTATCTTAATGAATCCTCCAAATCATTGGGAAACACCCATTCTAGGTAAAGGATCATCTCCTCCTCTTTATTCAAACACCATCTTTATGATATACCATGTGTTTTTATTTGTTTCATGTTAGGATATGTTTCCACACATACCTTTTACTTCTTTTTTTATCTCCATGAAATGATATACATACTTCCCTCTCATGAACCCCTCCCTTTAAATTTTATTTACCACCATTATACAGGTAATATTATTATACAATTTTCTATGACAAACATTTTTATTTTTAATACCCATGACCATTTCTTATAATGATTAATAACTTATATATAATTATAATTCAATTTTTATAGTCTATATTTATAAACCATAATCCATAATCATGGGATAAAATTTAATGAAATATGTCCTTATATTGAATGAACTATGTGGAAAATGTGAGCACGTGCATCTTATGATGAGGGTGCCAAGATAGTACAACAATGCATTGGGTAATTTATTATTCTCACAAGATGTCAGGTATGAGATTAAAGACTAATATTAATTTTATATGGTAGTTTTCTCAATATGTTATGATTTCATTGTAATTTTCCATGTCATCTATTTATGATGTCATGCATAATGTTGTCACAATAATATGATGTGGGTTTTGTGATATCAGGTTATATCACCCCAGATTGTTCATAATTATAATGTTAACTATAGTTATATAACCCTGATATAACCCTTTTGTTACATTAACTAATTAACCATACTCTATGATTTTTTATTCCCTTTGAATTAATTGTATCTATCTCTTATCTAATGTATGTCCCCTAATTTAGCCAAGTAGTTTTCAAAAAAATCGAATTTTTTGAGCATACAAAGGATTGATTCTATAATTTCATTATATAAATATTTAATGTTATTATTCAATGTACGTAATTTCCTAATTACCATATGGGTTTTTATTTTTTGATATTTTATTTTGTGTTACCTTTAAATAAATTATTATCAAATTATATATATTAATATATATATTTTCATTGTTTTTATCTGATAAAATTGTAGTAATTATTAAAAATTGGATTAAAATTCCTTTGAAAATTTCTCGGGGATATTAAAAAAATGAAAAAATACATAAATTTGGTAATATATAGAATATGTTGTTCCCAAGAATACACATCCCTCTTTGGATAGTAGCAATGTATGTGGCTATAGAACTGATGTACCATGGGGTAATATCCTCAAAAAGGGACCATTGAAATGGCCTTGGTTATAACTTGGTGAATGAGAAAATTCCTTGATGCACACAAGGATTGAATCTCTTGGTAGATATTGATTAGTAAATAGAAAATCTATTTATAACCCACTGTTAATGGAAAATAATTCGAATATGATTTAATGTTTGGAAACTGGTCAAGTATAACCAAGAAAAAAACCAATTTAATTATTGGGTCAAGAATATATTTCATTTATGTATTATCCCTTTAATGTTTATAGATTTACATTTGTTTTAATTTATTAAAAATAATCATCCCTAATTTTCAATTTTTTTATAGGCCAAACTGATGAAAATAGGAGAAACTGAGTCAACAGATAATGTAAATAGAAATTCAAAGGCTACCCAAAAGAGAATCTCAACCCAATGTGATTAGGATTTACAAAATTAATTAATATAATATATCAATTATCTCAACTTGTTACCCAAAACATGAATTTGGAGGAAATCCAATATCCCCCTATGAAAGTGCATTTTCCAATTATTATCTTCATTATATAAATTCCTATGACTCCTAGTGGTTATTATAATTTCTTAATCAAAGATCAATGGATAAACTCCTTTCAAATGAACTTCCCTATCATTTAATGAAATCCTAAATTGATGTTTTTATTGGATGATTATTATATTTATGCAGAATTTGATATGTGGTGAGCATTGATTAAAAAATATGCAGCCTAAATAAGAGGTTGAAGTGATGAAGATGAAGGAATACTAGAAGAAAATTTTCCAATACTATTGTATACTTACTATTTAACTGAAAATGGATAGGTACATCCTATCAATCATGAAAAATTATTATGATTCCATCATATCATATGTGGAATAGTTCAAAATACTAGAATTATATGCTTCTAGCTTCTCCATTACCACCAAATGTATATTTTTCCATATAAATGGTGCATTGAAGAATAATTTGAAAATGATTAATAAATTTAGTCTTTTAATGCTAGAAAAAATAGGTTGATGTTCCCTAAATGTTGAAATAGAGATCAATTAATGTCATGGTTATTATGGGGATAAGACATAGAAAATCATGTTTTATTCTAGAAGTTTTATGGAGATATATAAATGTGGAAACAAATTATATAACATCACATGTCAAAAGGGCTGTAATAAGCCTCCTGGGAAATTCTTATATGGGACATCTAAATTATTAGGTGAGTGAAGGAAGGAAAAAAATCCAGTGATTTCTAACAGGGGAAATATGTTAATATGATGGATGAATGGATTGTTCTAGTCAACCTTCCACAAATATAACCATGTTTCAATTGAATGGATCATGGGAACATTTAAAACAAATTCAAAATACCATGGGTTATTGGAGACAACCAATTCTTAAAACCACCATGGAATGAATGGTGAGAAAAATCCATCATAACCACTAATGTGGGTCTCCAAAATGAATTGGTTATTGGTAATTTTGTCATCCATTCGAGGATAGATAAATTAAGTTCTTATTTTGGTCCTACACATTCATTCATAAAACCCGAGTTTAGAAGTACTATTCAAACCCCATAATAAATAAGGGAATATGAGCTATTTGTGAATATAAAAAATAGTGAAATTACTACATCCCATGTATATAACACATCCCATGTAATGAGGGATGAGCTAAACATCCATGTGAATCTTAGGATAATTTTTTATTGGAATTTTATGTTATTATAGGAATGTAATTGATTTCCAAATATAGATCCAATATAAATTTTAGGGACATGTAAATCATCATCTATATCTCTACTCTCCATATTATTTATTAAAACTGTGAGGAGGAGGATTAATTCTCATTATTATTAAAATATCATGGATAAATATTATTTCTTTATGAGAAATCGTTTCTAGCTCTAAGGATTTACTCTAAATAAATGATCACACTTCATGAAATTATTAAATTTTAGGGAGTTCAACAATTTATTTTTTATATAATGTCAAGGTATTCATCCTATGGTAGAAGTTTAATTTTCAACTGATAATATTCATATATCATTGAAAATATCCAACACTCAATATAAATATGTCTTTTTTGAACATGAGGAGTTGAAGAAGAAGGTATTGGATTATTTGTATAAAGGATTCATATCCCAATGTGATTCACAATGGGTTGAACCATTACACTTCATCAATAAGAATGATATGTCAATGTTCATTTTCACTAATTATTATGTTATAAAAAATATCATGATAAAAAATTTTCCACTTACAAATATTGATTAAATGATTAATTATGTTCATGGATCCTATTATTTATCTATTTTGGATCTTCGGTTGGGATATTATTTAGTTATGGTGAATAAGAAGGGTACCCCAAGACAATTTTTCATACAACGTATGGGAACATTGAGTTTATAGTGATTGTAATTTAACTCAATAATTCTATCTAAATCATCATGGAATTGATTTATTTATTATATATAGAATAAATGGATAAATTTTTGGTACACCAAATACATGATATACTCATCAACATCAAATGTAATTTTGAACATGAATGGAATTTTATTACTATATTCTTGTACTTTCATAAAGAAAAAATGTATAAAAATTATGAAAATGGTAAATATTGGTTGGAAAAAGAAACATTATTAGGGAATATCATCCCCAACATTTTATATCTACAGAAACTAGAAAAACAGAGGCATCTAAAGGACAGATTGAAACAAAATCTGAGATGGATATTCATCGTTTCCTCATATTATCATGGTACCATCGTCAATTTTTTATAAATATCACATGAATATCAAGGATAATAACAATTATTACACAAAATGGGATATTTTTTTATCGAAAATGAATGTGTGGAATGTTTTAAAGTGATGAATAAGTGGCTTATTACTAATCATCTTCTCACATTTCCTACAAGTGGGTATATATTTGTGATCTATAGTGACGCATCTAGAATGTGATTTCATTGTGTACTCATGAAAGATGAAAATTTAATATATTATTTCTCCATGCAACTAATTATCCAAGACCAAAACCTCATAACACAGGATCTAGAATTGGTTGTGGTATCTTCGAATTAATGATTTGACAGTATTATCTCTAAGGTTATAAGTGTGTCATAAACATGAAATATAAATGATTAGGGTATATAAATTAAAATGAACTCAAGTTTCACAAAAAATGTGGTAATATCACCTTAGGGATTATGATTTTTAAACTATTATGATCATGTGAAACCATATAAATTTAGAGATGATATATATATAAATAATCTCACTACTCTATCCATGATGTGTGTTGAAAGGGATCCATTAATATTTTATATTAATTTAATATATATGGTAATAATAAAAATATGTTCACCCTAGCGGCTAAACAGACCATTCATGTTTGGATAATGTAGGCCTATAAAAATAATGGGGTGATATAGAAAAAGGGATAAAATATTAGGGAGTCCAAAATTGAGGATGGTGGGGTTATATGGTTTATGTAGGACCCCAAGACACCTTGAGTGGGGAGGGGTGAATCAGGGTGGCATCTTTGTCTTTTAAAGAGATGGATCTCATTCCCAAGTTGGTAGGAACTTGTTAAACCTGTATGATTAATATGATCAGAAAGAAAACATTCACATGCAGAGAGATGACACAAAACACTTTACTTGGTTCACCACCAAGGGCTACATCCAAGGAGAATATGCCGACAGGTTGTCGGTTGTACCAAATTCCACTATTCTTCAATAGTTTTGGATTACAATGGTTAGGGATCAGTCACTCTATCCCAGGATAACTGCCTTTACAAAGGTTCAAGGATAGCTTACTACGTCCCTCGGGACACTCACGTTGACCCCCCTGCCTCACTACATTAGGTGAAGTCCCACTCAGAATATAGACGTGAAGGTCTCTTCATCATTCAAAAAGAATGAATCATATGTTGTTTGTAGATGCTCTATTGAAGTCCAACTCTCACCAGTAGAATAATCTCACATTGCATCGAAGGTATCCGGGAATCTTCTATCTTTTGTGAAGCTTTAAAAATATGGGCGTACTTCAATGACACCTGGAACTCTTCTCCTAGCCGGAGCACAAGTTTCAAAGACTGTATGCCATTTATAACTCATGTGCAAGTCTACCTCAAATACTTTCATGACACTCACTTCTACAACATTAAACATTTTCAACTCACATTCCTTTTCACCCAAACCATTTTTGATGTGCAACAAACAACTTTTGCAGAACTTATACTTGTGTGACCAACAACAACTTACACGACCACTACACCTACACGACGGGAGAACTGAATTTCTCTAACTCTCAAACATCATTCCAAATGAGGCGTGGAGGCCCTCTATTTATAGGCAAATTGGACACCCATCACGGTGGTGAGAAAGCCTCCTCTCATCATGAAAGTTCTGGTGCGCAACTCCAAACGCCGAAGCCTCTTTTGCACTACTCACTTGCGCAACCAAACCAATACTTGATCGACCATCTTTCCATTGCCATATTTTGAAGTTCTGATCTTGAAAAACATATGGTGCACAACTTTCCAATCCTCTTAGGCACCGATGCGCATGTCCTTTCTCGTCGTGAAAGTAACTTGCTTGACACATGTCTGGCAAGAAAGTCCCATTACCAAAAAACATTGTGTTACCCTTTTGTCAAATTTGAGGTCCAAAAATTTGGAAAACACTGGAAACTGGTGCCATCTTCAATGTTGTTATCTGCTTGACCTGTATGAGTACATTGCTGGCACAAATTCTGAACTTCCTATGAGGACTGACAACAAACACAAACTATTCTTCAATTCATTCATAGATTACCATTGTTCCCACAATCTCCCCCTCTGGGTTTTTTGGCTATTAGAAAATAGATTCAATAGATCACCATCCACATGGAAACCAAAAATGCAAGAATCAACTCATCCAACACTCTAAGTCTACGTGAGAAATGATCAGTGTAGAAAACAATAGAAAATGATTGAATTGGGTTCCTGTATTTTGGAATTCTCAATGACTCCCATGAAATTCTCTTATAGTATCACAGACGCAATACATGCCTAAACATGATGGAATTTATTCCATTCTCTCCGATTGACATTAAAACCAATGGACGGTAATTGTTCCTTGTTCTGCTCAAACCACACTCCCCCTGGATATTATCTCCCCCAAAAACATGCATCACATCGATAAATAGATTAAAATAAGTTAACATAACCGGGGAGAGGGGATTTCTGTAACATCTTTATGCACTGGGAGGTGGATGAACACCAAGTTTCAACTGATGCTTCACAAATTCTGCTATTGATAGTGGCTTGGTCAGGATAACAACCACTTGCTCATCACTTCCTACATGATCCTTTCTAATCATCCCTTTTAATCATTCTATTTGGTGTTGTGTTACCAAATTTCAATATGTTTTTAATGAGAATGTTGAAACAGATTCTTCGTAAGATCAATTGCGCTCTTGTTGTCACAGTAAATCCCCATTGGTTGCTTCACCTCATCACAAATATCTATTAATTTCTACTTCATCCATTGCGGTTGAGTGCATGCCTTTGTGGTGGAGATATACTCAACTTCATCTGTACTAAGAGATGTACATTCTTATTTCTTGCTCAACCAGCCAACACATTTATTCTCAATATAGAATGCTCCACCACTGGTGGAATTTCTGTCCACAACATCTCCAGCCCAGTCAGCATCAGAAAATGCTAATAATTCATTATTCCTTCCTACAACAATGTATAAGCCACAATTGTGAGTACATTGAATATACCCCAGGATTCTTTTTACTACTGCCATATATTCCTCCTTTGGATTACTCTGAAAGCGGGCTGCAAGACATGTGGAAAATACAATATCTGGATGTGTCACTGTCAGGTACAATAGGCTTCCAATGATCCTCCTGTACATGGTGGGATCTATAGAGGTCCCATCCTCATGCTTTCCATGTTTAGTTCCAACTACAATCGGAGTTGACATTGGTTTGGAGTCTTGCATATTAAATTTTTTCAGTAGCTCTCTTGCATACTTTTCTTGAGAAATTAAAGAGTAATCCTTCTTTTGAATCACTTGCAGCCCCATGAAATTTGTGTTCTCTCCAATAATAGAAATTTTTTATTCTGATTTCCTGTGATTGGAAAATTCATCCATTTATATCAACCTTTTCCCACCAAATATGACATAATCAATGTAGACTAGAACCATGAATTGATCTTTTGGAGAATTCTTCACGCATAGATTGTGATCTACTCCCCCTCTTTTGAATTATAGCTACTTGAGATAATAGTCTAGCCGGGAGTACCACACCCGTGGTGCCTACTTCAAACCATATAGAGAATTCTTCAGGTTTCAAACCTTTTCTTCATCAATACCAAGAACAAAACCCATCAGTTGTTCAATTTATACTTATTCTTCGAGGACACCATTCAAGAATGTTGTCTTGACATACATTTGATATAATTTATATCCACTTTGGAGTGCCATGGAAAGGAAAATCCTGATTGAATCATGTCTGGCCACTGAAGAAAATGTTTCATAAACATCAACGCCTTCAATCTTCCAGTATCCTATACATACTAGCCATACCTTGTTTCTGATAACACTTCCATGATCATCAAAATTGTTCTTGAAGATCCATTTTTTACCAATCACATTGTGACCTTTAGGGCTTTGGACAAGATCCCATGTCTGATTCTTATCAATATGTTTTAACTCTTAATTCATGGCTTTCACCCAGGATTTATCCTTTGTATCTTCTTCAAATGAGGATGTCTCTACAATGGACAGAAATGTAGATTGCGTGTTATTTCTCATCCTCCTTGATTGTGTGGGTGTAATCATGTCAACAATAATGAAAGATGGATCAATCTCAGCTCTATGATTTCTCTTGTTTGGTTCAGGTTCACTCTCTCTATCCACAGTTTCTTCTTCAAATTCTTCTTCTGAGTCAACATCATGATGTGACTGCTGAGTGTTTTTTACAGCTTCCTCAATTTTTGTATTTTTAATTTTCCACGTTCAATTTCTTCCTCAGTTTCTATCACATCATCATATGACGTCTTTAAAGCATTTGTTTATTCTCTTCAATTATCATAACATCACTACTTTCTATAATCTTTCCTAATTTAATTGTTGAAACACTTGTAGGCTTTTCTATTCATTGGATACCCAAAAAAAATTCCTTCATCAACATTTCCACCAAAACATCCCTTGATTTCCTTCTTTATTCTGGATAAAATATTTTCTTCCGAAAACATGAAAGTATTTCAATGAAGACTTCCTGATATGCCACAATTAATATGGTGTCTTAGTTTCTCCCATATGAATCCCTGTTTGATTCTGAATGTGCACTGAATCTTCAGCAGATTCCTTCCAATAATGGAGAGAGATACAACTCTCAATCATCATTGTCCTAGCCATATTGTTAACTTGTCAATTCCAGCGCTCAACAACTCCATTTAGCTGTGGGGTTATCACAGCAGCTACCTCATGTTGTATTCCATGTTTTTCTAGGTAATTCTCAAACTCAATGGACGTGTATTCCACTACATTGTCAGATCGTAACACTTTTATTGTTCATCCAGTATCATTCTTTGCGATTCACCGATATGTTTTCATGCAGTCAAGCACTTTTCATTTCCGGTGAATGACCATAACACATGTAATTCTACTATAATCATCAATGAAAATGACAAATTACGTCTCTCCATGAGTTCTGGAAACATTTATTGGCTTGCATACAACTGTATGAATTAGATCAAGAAGATGAGATGCTCTTTTCTTCTTTGGCCGATATGAATTGCAGGACAGCTTCCCATGAATGCAAGAATCACAAACATTTTCACAATCATGCTTCAGAATAGGGATTACCTGACAATGTTCAGCGTAGATATATTTTCCATGTCTTGTTGGTTAATGTGCCCCAGCCTTCGATGCCAAAAGTTGTTTTCTTCTTTAACAGACAAATAGAAGTAGTTCACTTTGTTTTCAACCTAGTATAAGTTTACATCTATTCTACATCCATTCATAATAGAATTCGTTGTTTTTTCATTTATAGTGAATCCATTTTGATTGAATGTTACTACGATCCCTGAATCACATATTTGACTCACACTGAGGTGATTGTGACGTAGACCGTCCACATAAATAACTTCAGTCTTCTTTATCTCTCCATTGGCGAGAGGAGTATTCCCACTGCCTTTAATCTTCAAAGCACCATCATTTCCAAACCTCAATATTCTATCAACCTTCCTTTTAATGTTCTTCAATTGGTCAGCATTTCCCTTCATATGGTAAGAGCATCCACTATTAAGAATTCAGGTGCTGCTGCTCTTTGTAGCTTTGAGGGCTACTTTTGCAGGGTTTGATTTCTCAATTTTCTTCCTTTCATTCCATGAGACATTGGATTGATTATAGAGAATTTATGGCCTTTAAATTATCTCATATACATGCATTGGTTTTTCATAGTCGAAGTCTTCATCGAGAGGATAAAACCTATTTACAAGGGAAACAATATCATGATGAAGATATTTGACTTGTCTTGAACTCTGGTATGAGGTGTCCATGTCCCTTCTCTGCCTGAAATTAACAGCCTTATAAAAAAAGATAGAACAAAAAAAACAATATACATAGAATTTGTTTCTTCTAAAAGAATTAGGATATGAATTTGTTCTCCTTAGTTGATCTCCAAGATCATCCCCTTTCAAGTAGTTCCTTGCTTCTTCACAATATGACATTGTATGGCCTAAAAATCCACAGAACTGACAATTCAAGATAGGAAATGAATTATAACTTGAATTTCTCCTCAAACCTACTTCTGTGGGATAATAGTATGAGGGATCCTTTTTCCATGAGGCTTGAGGATAATATTATTTTTTCATTCAGATTGAATTGGGGGTTCATGTTTCATCACATCATAAGGATTTCCCACATCACCCACGTTTCAGCTTACCTTTATTTTGGTCACCTTTATTTGTAGCATTTGACAATTTTTCCTCACAACCAATTCCACTATTTCTCATGCAGGCAGGTCTCGTATCATTTAAAATTTTTTCAACTCCATTAGAGCCGCATTTTTTCCTCCCCAACATCTCATCATCTAAGAACCTTCCAAATTGTATTTTATTCCTTGATTCTTTTGAAATTGAATTTATTTCATGTTTACTCATAATAGTAACAACTTCCACCTCAATATGCTCATCAGTCTTGGACTTTTCTTCTAGTTTGGAGGTGAGGTCATTGATGACCTTTGCCTGCACTTCAATTCCAAGCTTCAGATCCACTACATCATCATTGCTTTCATGTACTTTAGACTGTACTTTCCCCAATTATTCCAGTCGTTCAATTTCAGCTTCAAGTTGATCATCATATTCAGTTGTTTCTTCTATAATTTATTTCCACTTATTTCCACTGTTACATTTAATCTTGAGCATACTAACAACCTCCTTAAGATGAAAAATGGGATCCGTACTAGTTTTCAACAGATTCTCTCCACCAGTATCTTTTGATTTTTCAATAGTGGCCATCATGGAATCATGGATCCCAGTTTTAAATTATGGTTCTTCTTCATCACATAATTCAATATCAGCATCTTCCTCTTCACAGAACAAACTATTCCTCTGTATATTCGTCCGTGATTTGAAGTCTCCTTTTTTGAAAAACCATTTTACAGGCTTCTCAATGTCTTCTTATTCTCTTTCATCATCATCAAACATTCTTCGGAATGGAGAGGCAATGTGCCCGACTCTTCCACAATGAAAAATTTCCAGAGGTAGCATACCTTTGAATTTACCTTTTCCCTTCTTCTGCTTATTGGCGATTAGAGAATGATTTTCCTTTTCCTCTTCATCTTCACCACCACTATCTTCTAAAATTTTCAGTTTGTCCATGGATTTGAATGCCATTTACTTTATTACACAGGTCATCACATATTCAGGTTTGACTCTAATCTCATATGCCAATAGACTACATAAATGATCATCCAGAGATAGTTTATATAGATATTTTTCCTCCAGGGATGACACCATTTCATTGTACATAATAATAATTCTTCTTAAGATTTTATTTATGATATCAATGTCTTTGATTTCTTCTCCAAGACCTCTAATTTCTCCCACAACTTCAGTAATTCAATTGAATAATGAATCTATATTCTCATTAAGATGCATTTTTAGATCATCAAACCTGTTGTGTAGGACTTTTAGCTTTTTCTCCTTCACTTTTCTATGTCCTTCATAAATATTTTCAAGTTTATCCCACATGGACTTTGCTGAGGTTAAACTCATTACCTTTAGATATATCCGATCCGAAATGGATGTGGTGAGAGAATTATACGCTTTAGCATCAGCATCAACAATATTCCTATTAGCGTCATTCATTGCCAGCCCTGTTGGATCAGTATCATGTTTACCATGCATGGTGGAAAATAGAATATCCATTACAAGGGATCTTAGATGAGATCTCATTCTATTATTCCAAATCAGAAAATTACTTCAATGAAAGAGAGGGAATCCCCGGGAATTGACTCCATTCTCCATGACGACAAAGGACAGATTCAACACCAGTAACCTTTACACTCTGATACCACTTGTAGGACCCTGGGAGACCCTGAGAGGGGAGGGGTGAATCAGGGTGGAATCTTTTTCTTTTTAAGAGATGGATCGTATTCCCATGTTGGTAGGAACTTGTTAATCTTGTATGATGAATTTGATCAGAAAGAAAACATTCACATGCAGAGAGATGACATGACACTTTTTACGTGGTTGCCCACAAAGGGATACATCCAAGGAGTATACACCGACATGTTGTCGGTCGTACCAAATTCCATTATTCTTCACTAGTTGTGTATTAAAATGGTTCAGGCATAGTCACTATGTCCCAGAGTCACTACCTTTAAAATGGTTCATTGATAGCTCACTGCATCCCTTGGGTCACCCCCGTTGACTCCCCTTGGATCACTTCATTAGGTTAAGTCCCACTCAGTTTATAGACATAATGGTTTCTTCATCATTGAAAAAGAACGTATCCTATGTTGTATGTAGATGCTCTGTTGAAGAACAAATCTCACCAGTAGAGTAATCTCACATTGCACCGAATGTATTGGGAAATATTCCAGCTTTCGTGCGGCTTCAAAAATATAGGTGTACTTCAACAACACTAGGCGAGATTCTCCTGGCCTACACGCATGTTTCAAAGATTACATGCAAGTTATAACTGGCTCGCAAGTCTACCTCAAGTACTTGCACGACACTCAATTCTACAAAATCAATCCTGCGTGACTAACATTCCTTTTCACCCAAATCGGTTTTGACGCACAACAAAAAAATGTCACGCAAATTATAATTGAGTGACCCACAACCACTTGTGTGACCACTACACATCCACAACGGGATCACTAAATTTCTATAACTCTCGAACATTGTTCCAAATGAGGTGGGGTGGTTCTATATTTAGAGGCAAACTGGACACCCTGCGCGGTGGCACGCAAGCCTCCTCTCGGCGCAGAAGTTCCAGCGTGCAACTCTAACCGCCCAATCCTCTGTCATGCTACTCACTTGCGCGACCAAACCAATACTTGCACAACCCTATTTACTTTGACATAATTTAATGTTTTGATCTTGAAAAAAATATGGTGTGCAACTTTACAATCCTCCTAGGCACCGGTGCGGAAGTACTTTCTTGGCGCGCAAGTCACTTGCGCGAAACATGTCTGGCGTGCAAGTCCCTTTACAAAAAAACACTATTTTCCCCTTATGTCAAATTTGAGGTCAAGAAATTTTCCAAACACTAGAAAATGGTGACTTCTTCCATGCTATTATCTGCTTGACCTTTATGAGTACTTTACTAGCACACATTCTGAACATCTAATGAGGAATGAAAAAAAACACAAACCATTCTCTAATTGATTCATAGATGACCATGGTTCCAATAGTTTATAACCTAAAAAAATATAATAGTAAAACCATAACTTAATAGGTGTCTTGGAGACGATTGAAATAAATCATCCATCTCTACCAATACAAGAATCACTAATATGAATATATATTTGAATATATGTTTATGGTGTGAAAACATGAAGAGGGAGAATGTTGAGTTTTTTTCTCAATTCATTGTATTCCTACCATAGAGGTTAAGATAAAAAATTATATGTGTAAGATGAAATAATTTCCCATACATGTATATAAATGGGAATACATGACCATGGATTTCATTGTAGGACTGTCCTAGATATCTAAACAAAATAATTCCATCTTGGGGGTTGTCAACCACCGTAAAAATCTACAGTTTTCATTTCAATCAAGGATGATATATCTCTTGAACTAAATTGGACGATATATATATATATATATATTGGATGTAGAAAGATATAATGTATTTTCACTATCTATTTTTTGTAATATATATTTAAGGTATTCCTCGAGGTTATAGAGATTCCATTAGTGAGCATTGGATATAGAATAAAACTTCATCACTAGTTAACATACACAAATGGATGTTTAGTCTGAAAGAACCATTCCAACTATAGAGGACATATTGTGATCTTATTCATTTTATTTAAAAGTATTATGGGACAAGAACCTTCACCTAGTGGGGAAATAATAAGAAAAATGTTTTTATTATAGAATTAAATTTCCACCTTATGATGCTCTGTTTGGGATAAGGTTCTAGACTAAAAAATTTTGGGATGACGATAGAGATTGTAAGCTGATGGTGTAAAGACCCGGAAATCCCATGTATATTTTTAAATACATGGGAATTTTACGAGTCTGTGAATTTTTACGGCTCATGATTTCGAGGCCCGATGTGCCCGGAATCAATTTTTGAAGATTTTTTCGGATAGGTTCAGTAAACATAAGAATGAGTTTTTATAACTTTTGGACCGTTGAGTGGAATTTAAATCTAAGGGCATCATTGCACTCGCAGCGCAGGTAATCACTTAAAAAGATTTTCACCTCGATGGAAGTTGGTCGAGAATATATGTTAGTTTTTTTCTATTTATTAAAATCATTAAAATAACGTGTGGAACAACATTATTTTATTTGAGCCTCCTTAGGGTGTGTTGAGGTTAAAACCTCCAACAGGAGGGTGGAGGTGGGGTCCATCACACCTTAACCTCCCATGAGAGGTTATGGTGGTGCCCCCCCCCCCCCGAACTCAACCTCCCATGGGAGGATAAATAAGGTGGGGACCACTAGACATTTAATCTCATTAAGCATTTTCATTAAGTGGGGAGAACCATTGAACACCCCACATAATGGTGCCACCAGCCTTGGATCCTCTCCACCTTCCCATTTAATTAAATGGATTAAACCCCTTTAATTAAATGGAGCCATCCCATTTAGTTAATGTGCAAAACATTCATGGATTAATTAGGGTAGCCTACGTAATTTATTTTTCCTTTTTCAATTGTTGTGCCAACGTAATATTAGATGAATAAATCTAATATTATTTTCAGTTGAAATTTTGGTGGATCTTGAGAGGAGGATATATTGGGAGAAAAGTACTTCTATCGAAGAATGTTCCTCTAAATGAAGAATGAAGAACTCAAAGAACACCAGAGATGATTCTTCTTCGACTCCCTTCATCAAATCCTACGGTCGTGGAGCATCATCCACAACCATTGGGAGACGTCTTCCTCCCGCAACACCGTCAACAGATCGATGTCCATCATTTCATGGAATCTTTGAAAAACATCGAGCAATGTAGGGGGTTAATGAAAGTTTATTCTTTACTTTTCTTTTCGCCCCTTCGTTGAAAGCAGTATATATGATGTATTATAAATAATTTATGTTCAACATCCTTCCTCTTAGTTGAACAATTGTTATCACCCCTAATCATAGAGGGTGCTGGCCAACTAACATGGCCCGACTCCCTCTGTGGATCCTTTTGTGATGTTCATTCGGCATGGCGATGAAGCGATGACGATGAAGGCATCAACGAGAATGACGGTGCTACCCGCGGCCTCCGCAAAGAAGGCCACCCCCGTGGTGCCTCGGTGCTCCCGCCTGCACACCGCCAGCCGAGCGGCGCCCGACCAGCCTACCAGCTGCCTCCTGAAGCCCTGCCCGATGCCTTCCTCGGCCAAACCCGCGGCCTGCCGTGTGGCCTGCTTCGCCCAGCCAGCGCCCGTCCCGGCATCCCCAATGCCCTACTATGACCCGCCTGGTGCCCCGCCGACACCCTGCCCGGTGCCCTTGAGCTCTGAAGCACCCTACCTGGCACCCTTGGCACCCTGCCTGGTGCCCTACAGCGCCCTACTCGGTGTCCTCATCGCCCTGCTGTGGCCTGCCCAGCCCTTACCATGGCCCTCCCGGCCTCTACCGTGGCCTGCCTAGCACCCCTGCGATGTCTTGACTCCCTCGCGGCCTCCCCGCTGAGCCGGTGTCCCGGCCCCCTCTCGGTGACATGGCTAAACTGGCCCAGCCGCACCCTAGGGGCTGAGCCATGCTAGATAATGCCCTTGCAATGCTCCGGGCCAAACTGGCCCCGACCTTCGGGCCGAGTCATCTACGTGGCGTCCTCCGGGCCGAACCACCCTCACAGTCCGCTGGGCCGCGCCCAGTGGACCAGGAGGAACATAACAGGCCGACCCGATGAACCGACCAGGTTAGACCAAGAGGGTCAAACTGGGTTGGCCCGGTCCGAGTCGGGCCGAGTCAGTCCGACCATATTGGAGCGGGCCCAGGCCCATTACATTCCATTTACTTTCATTGACCATATCTTTGGCACCAGACATTCATTTGATGAAACATAGGTGGTTCTGGTATTCATGTAGCATAGCCATACCTTTGAGTATATCCCACTATAGTTCGAGGTATAGGTGAGTTACTGTCAGGTTGGATCATACACGATTCCAACCGGGCCCCAGGACTAAAAGGATAATAACTAACAGATCGGGCGTCTAATTGTTTTTTCTTCTATTTCATTAAGAACCCTATGACATGGAAGACCATTGAGATACCTCTTCATGGCACTTTGTGATAGTTGGAGTACCACCCGGTATCTCGCGGAGTGGATCCTTCCAGATATGAGCAGACAGAGAGCGGAGACCTACTAACTGATTGAGACATGATGATTTCTTGACTGATTCGACTAGCCTAGTGGGGAGCGCCTGGTAGTTGGTGGCAGACCCATGGTGGAGGATTCCCTGATAGATGGTGGCAGACCCGCGGTACTTGATAGCTGGAGTACCTCTAAAAGCTTCTAGGGGGAGCTCATGGTAGTGGCGGCAGACTCACAGCGAATGAGTTCCTGGTATTTGGCAGTAGACCCACAGTAATCGACAGGAGGAGTTCCTCTGCAGTCCAAGGTTAGTGGGAAGCACATTTGTGTCGCATCAGGCCCACTATACTCGACAGAGTAGGATTTCTCTAACAACCATGGTTTTGATAATGAAAATCCTAGTTTGAGATGAGTCAATGACTTTTTTGTTTTACTCATGATTTAGATGGGTGACTAAATAACTTAGGTATATGTATGGGCATATATCTAAGTAATGGTGATCCGTTGATTTCATACTTTTTGGTTTATCCTTATTTAATTTGGTGAGACATTGAGGGACTCAGTGTCCCTACTGAGTATCATTATAATCACCCTTGCACGGGCTATGCCCGCACCTCGTTATGTTGGTTACAGATAATGGATAGTGCTGACTGAGGCAGAGAGTAGCAGGACTGGACGGTACCCGGAGGTGGACCACTCAGTGTGATGGTACACGGAGCAGACGGACGGACGTAGAGGGCTGAACAAGCCATCTGTACCTACCCTTCAGGTAGGAATCCCCACATCTAACCTAGTGGAAGCTTTACTTTTCTTTATTTGTACATTCTATTCTGTTGTACATGTACTTTCCTATTGGTCTTGCATTTATGGCCCCTTTTACTTTCCATCACTTCTTTTGTATTCGGTTTTACTTAGTGTTTTTCTTCCAGTTGTTTACTCAGTTGTGTTTGTTTATAGTTAGAAAGGCAATTCCTTCCCATTTTAGGTATTTTCGCCATTGGTGCCAGACGCCAGCCCCTGGCCTATGGAAGGCGTACTTGGGGTAGTCACGATATGGGCCCTGGGGGACGGGTCGTGACAAATAGGTAACAGAGGAGTCAGTTTTACTACCGAACAAAGTACTCTAATATTTATTTTCTATGAAGCAATAGTGTTTAGAGTAATAAGTGTGGTTTTCAGTTCAGGGAGTCCAGTGTTGGTGTGGGCGGCTGACATATCTATACACAAGGACCGTGACCTCTGATATCCGACTTAGTGTTCGAAAACACTGATTGTGTGTGTTTTTTCAAAAGTTTTATTTAAGTCGGCTCAACCAGGTCAAGTCACTAGGTATAATCATTTGACCATGTCGCATCTGTATCTTTCAGGATTGTAACACCCCAAACTTCCATGGTACACTTCTCTTTGAATAATACAGTAGCGTGTGTTGTATGCAACATCAAGTTCTAACACACCGCAACCAATCAAACTATTCGTTATGAATATTAATACCCACTTTTTAATGTTTTATACATTTTATCTTTCCAAATGGACTTCATTTTTGGATTCGTAAAATTGAAAATAGATTAGGTTGTATTTTTGTTACTTTTTGAATTACATTCTTATTTTGATGAATAATGAAAATTACTAAATTGTAATTAAAAACAACTTTTTAAATCAAAATAATTAATAGTTATATCTAATGAATTTGAGTTATTTTAGAGTATAATTAGATTATATTTTTACCATTTAATCTAATGTTGGTAATTGGACAAAATTTCACATTTAAACTGGACATAAGCTAGTGCCAATATTTTCATAGTTATTATCTCTTAATAACACGTTTTTTATTTTAACAATGAGAATTAATTTTAAATTCATTTCTGCCACTCCTGTGTTTTGTATATAGAAAAATGGATTCCGTATTTAGAATCTGGTGGTCAACGTTTTTTAAATATGTGAATTTTATTTTTATACATTTGAATAATTATTTCGGAAAATATTTTATTTACCATGGTTAAAGGGTAAATCCGGTAAATAAAGGTAAAAAATAATATTATAATAATAATAAATTACACTAAAACGCGTCTTAGCCCTATTGGTTGATACATGTCCGACCATGGGCATCATTGAGTTGATTTTGGGACACCATGGACAAACATGTAAGTGATAATGAAACTTTATATTAAATATGTTAAAGTAAATACAAAAATGACAAAAGCATATATCTTTTAGAAATTTTTTTTTTCAAATGGTTATATATCTTATATTTTCGACTATAAATATTCATCATAAAGTTAAAAATATTTCCTAAATAATGGTATTTTATTTATAATTTTTAGACATTGAATAATTAAATTTATTTATAACACAATAATGATGCAGTATTTTTCTTACTAATGAATGAATCTAATAATTGGTATTATAAATGACAAAATAAATATAAATTTAATGTTTTTTTTCCATAAACGAATTTTATTGATTAATATATCATGTTATAAATTATTAAATGAATTTGGTTCGAATAAATAACGTTTTTATGACTTTAACAAAAATCAATTATTAAATAGTGTAAAAATTTACATAAATGAGTTTTTAAAACAAATATTTTATTATTAATTGATATTCTATTCGTAAAAATTTACGGTTTGGACAAAGTATTATATAAGGATATATGTACTATTAATAAACCACTTGGGGGTATCTTGGATGTTTATAGTATGTTTATTAACAATATAATACAAAAATACAATAAAACATTGTAAATGTCAAACTATGTAACAATGAGTTAATACTAAAAGATAAGGTTAATAAAGTGACCCAAACCTATCTAAAAATATTTGGTTGTGTTTTTTTAGACCTATCACCACATTAAACTTTAAACAATCCACTTTGGAGCACTCTAAATATGAATATAAATTTATTATAAAATAATATTTCTAACATTTCCTATGGTCCTTCTCACCCCTCTTATAAAAGGGTACTTCCCCTTCTCTCTAATTCACACCTTCAAATCCTTTTGGATCGGCCAAAACATGCCCAAATATTCTCTCAACTTCTCTTACTTCAACCTAGTGGCCTTATTTTGATCATAAAGCCATCCAATGGAGCCCGTTTGATCTAATTAAAAGAAAAACCCGAAGAAGAGGTAATGTTTTCACCAACAACTTTTAAGTTCCTTTCTACTTCAACTTCTTCTTTCATTGTTTTTTCCATTATAAAATAGTAAATATAGTATATTCATTACATTGTGATGTTATTATAAATATGGTACAACTATATTCAGTATTCTATATATCCTTTGAATGACATATCACCATTCGTGTGTACGTACTGCTTACCGTCTCCACATCATGGTGTAATTCTTATTCAAAACATTATTATTTGGATGGGTATGATAATGATGTGTAATTTATGTAAATAATAAATATAACATGATAACTATTTTGTATATATGATATTCCATCCAATTATATTTTATTTTAATATCAAAAGAATGATATTGTCACTCGTGCGTATGTACGGACTACCGTCTCCACGAACGTGATGACATTCATTCCCCTTCGTATCTAGGAAAGTATAATTCTCATTTTATGATTAAAAATAATTTTTATGGACTTGATAACATTCTGTAAGTGAATAATATACAACCTATTCATAACAAACATGACTAATGTAACAAAACAAATAAAAGAAAACGAGTAAGTTATCACCCGAAACGACGATAATACTAAGATATTATCAACAAAGCAATGTTAAAAGATCATATATGATATCATATTAATGTATATGTTTCTTGTATAATTTAATAACAATTATTTAACCATTATACAGAAGGTTATTCTACCCTCAACCAAGGAAATGTACAAGGTAAGGGTTTATTTTACAATCTCTTCATTATCTGAGGTTATTTATACGTAATTATCAAGAGGGACATCTTTATCATCCACATCCATGTTTCTTTAAAATGTATCTCAAATCATTATTATTATTATATAGACTATGGGATAATGAAATTTATATCCTTTTTTACTTTTTATAATATGTTTATAAAGGAATCATTCTGTCATTTTCCAAACAAGGTCCTTTTTAACCTTTTCAACAGAATTAAGGTAAGAATGTATTTTTTTAACTTATAAGGTGAGTGTAGTTATTTTCCACCATTATAAAATCATCAAAGCTTCCCTTAAAAGATTATAATAAAATTTTCAAATTAAATGTTTTATTTTTTTAATTATGTGGCCTTTTAATGATTAAAAAAAAGAGATGTTTCTCGTAAAATAGTTTTGATTAAATTTATGTCAACATCCTTTGATGGATTTTAAGCTGATTTGATGTTGATTTATTATGATAAAAAACTTCCATGTTTTATTGAAGGTTTTGTAATATGTTTGACTATGGATGTGTCATTTTTATAGCATTCATGGTTTATGGAGAAAGTGTTGACAGTTCTTATTCTAGTTTCAATAAGAATTCTTATGTTATTTGTAAACCTATTCATATAAGGATTTCATTGGACTTAATAAGTTACCGGTGGATCCCACTATAGCTCCTTGATGCATTAGTAGGTCTCATGAGACAAATTAGGGTCCTTGCATAAGGCCTTGAAAATATCTTATTTATAGTCCTGGAACAAGGCCATGACTATGTGGTTATCATAGCCGGGAATTAAGCATTCCATCATTTTGAAAGTGGTTATTGATATTGCATTTGATTATTCGATAATATAATATCGATGTAAATAAGTAAATGGAATTATTTCATTTTATTTCTACCATATTATTCTGATGTTCATGTTTAAAAGGCTTTTGTTTTTGTTATACATTGCCTTAAATGTTAATGCTTATTTTTGAAAGTTTTTATTGTGTTGTCATCCTTACTGGGCATTTGAGCTCACCCCTTTCTTTTTTTTTATTATTCCCATGATGTGAAGAAGTATTTTAAGAATGACCATCAGGGATAGTATAAGGGTATCTGACTGTGGAGAAAAGATCGTGTTGTAGTTTTCAATTTATGATGTAATGTAAACATTATGAATGTATCTTGTTATTCCAAGGTGACTAAACTAATCGGTCATTCAAGACATGATCTTTTGTGATAATGCCGATGTAATGTAATAATGCACTAACTCTAGGTAACCGGGGTCGGGGCGTTACAGTTGGCATCATAGGAAGTTTTGTACAAACCTTGGAAACAAGATTTAGGAAAACTCTGATTAGAGCACATCTCCCTAAGAAAGACTTCAAGGATTATTAAAGGAGAAAAACCTAAAATTTTGGTATTATAGACAGATCTGGCCCAGATGTACCCAGTGGTAAAACCCGAAAACACCGCTTTGAGCTAGACTAAAATGGGAACTGGTGCACGACAACAGACCTTGCTGCACTTTTGGTTACGACACTCCCAGGGGATATGCTTATGATAATTCTCATTTTCATTAAAAACCATTATGAAGGATTTATGAGTATAAACATCCTCAAAGAATACATTTTAATGATTATGGATCATATCTATAATCATTTCAATTTTTGTTAAGTGTTTTACAAGTTTGGAATTATGTATTTTGATTCATAAACTAATCTAGTTTATGCCATTGTTTAGAAATGGTTCCTAGTGGAAGAAATGGAAACTGTATCACTGCACACACTCCATGTAGGGATTTCCCTCCTTCTCAAGATAATTATAGTGGAGCTGGTGATGAAACCAGTTCTGATCATTTAATCACTATATTGGGAGAACTCACTCGGGAAATGAATAATAACCTTACCCATATGGAGCACCCTGATCCGATGTGTGGTGGATCAATGTTAGATCACTTCTTCAGGAAAAAACCACCAATATTCAATGGGAGTAAAAATCCCTTCGAAGCTGAGCAATGGATAAATTCCGTAGAGAAAATATTACAAGCCTTGCGGATTAGTGAAAGGGAAAAGGTTTTCATGGTAGTTTACCGACTCATTGGAGATACAGATCAATAGTGGTCATTGATTAAAAACACAAAGGAAGATGATAAAGTATCAAATATGGAATGTAGGGAGTTCAAAGAGCTTTTTGTAGAAAAATACTTTCCTCATGGCCATCAAGAAGATATAGAAAGACAATTTCTGAGTCTGAGAAAAAAGGAGGATGAGAATGTCTTCATGTATGAGGATAACTTTACAAGTTTAGGAACGTTTGATGCAAATTATATATTTAACCCAAGATGTAAGATTTATCGTTTCTTTGATGGGTTAAAACCGTTTCTCTGTCGAGAATTAGTTTCACAAACCTTCTAATTGTACGAAGATATTGTCTCATGCACTATCAAGGAAAAAAATAATTCTCTAAGTCTTACGACTTTAAAGAAAAGCTATAGAAGAAGAGATCTGACGACCACTATGGAAATAGAAATAAGGGGAAGAAGAGAAAAGTTAATTATATATCCTGAAGTATATGTGTCAAGAAACATCCCTGTACTTTTTTGAATGGAATTAGAGTCTGTTACAAGTGTGGTGAAAAAGGCCACCAAGCATGTGATTTCAAGGGGGAGAGGGAAGCTACCAATGTTCAATGCTACAATGTTAGGGATATGATACATTATGCAAATGAATGTCCTAAGCGTCAGGGGAACATACCTTAAAAAAATTCATGGATCAAGGTCAACCTTATGCGATCACTACTGCTGAGGTTGAAGATCTGAAAGATGTGGTGCCAGGTAATTTAATGGTTTCCTCACATTTAGAAAATGCATTATTTGATTATGGATCATCACATTGTTTCATATCTTCCCAGTTTTCTATGAAAATTAGATATTTCCAATTTGATCTAACAATGGAATTTTCAGGTAAAATTCCTAAGGGAAGTATCATTACTTCAAATTTCTATGGATCCATCCCCAATTAGGTCATATAAATGGTCTTTTTGTGTTGATCTCATTGTCGTACCCATGATTGAATTTGATATTATCCTCGGTATGGATTGTATTTCGGACCATGATGTGAAAATGTATTTTAAGAAGAAGGAGCTTATCATTTTTGATGAAGATGATAATGAACACCTTATCTTTAGTACAGAATTTTCACCACCTGATTCGTATCGTGATCCACCCCCAGTAGCTCAACTAAATTCAATTATCAGGGAGGAACATAATGAAATAATCGTAGCTGAGGAAAGGAATGTTAAAATAGGGGATGTACCTATTGTGAATGAATATGTAGATATGCTTCTCGAAGATTTACCAGGACATCCTCCTGAACAAGAAATTGAGTTTTCCATTGATTTAATTCCGTGTTAAAGGCCCATATAGAATACCCCATATAGAATGGCCAATGTGTAATTAGTTCAACTAAAGAAACAACTACAGGAATTGAGTAATAAATGGTTTACTCTCACTAGTGTTTCTCCAGGGGGAGACCCTATCGGTTTTTTAAGAAGTAAGTTCGATCTATGAGGTTATGTATCGACAATAGGGAATTGAATGCTATAACCATAATGAAAAGGTATCCCCTACCACGCATTGATGATTTATTTTACCAACATCATGGAGATCAATAATTTTCAAAGATTGACCTTCGATCTGGATACCATCAGTTGTGTGTGAAGAAGGAAGACATTCCGAAGACAGCATTTCCAAACAGGTATGCGCATTACGAGTTTACAATAATGCCTTTTGGGATGACAAATGCACCCTCTATATTCATTTATATAATGAATATATTTTTCAAGGGATATCTCGATGATTTTTTGTGGTATTTATTGATTATATCTTACTCTATTATAAAATCTATGAATATCATGAAAATCACTTGCACATTATCATGAGGACTCTTAGAAGACATGAGTTATATGGGAGGTTTAGAAAGTGATAATTCTGGCTTCAGGAGGTTTCTTTTCATGGCCATATTGTCTCTAATGATGGAATCTATATTGATCCTTCTCTGATCAAGGCAATCCAAGAATGGCCAGCACCGATGTGTATAGTTGAGGTATGAAATTTTATTGGTTTAGCAGGTTATTATCGACGTTTCCTCCAGAATTTTGATCGATTGGTAACCCATTAATGAAGATCAAACGTAAAAGGTTTAAATTTGTTTGGAAAAAGAGTGTGATGAATGTTTTGAAAAACTGAAGAGAAGATTAGTCAATGCTTCTACATTTACTCTACCATTGGGGAATGATGGGTTTGTTATTTATAGTGATGCATCGAAGAAAGGACATGGTTGTGCCCTTATGAAGAATGATAAAGTTATTACCTATGCATCACGACAGCTGATAATTCATGAGAAAAACTAACCTACTCATGAACTTGAGTTAGTTGTTGTAATCTTTTATTTGACGATATGTAGAAATTTTCTCTATGGTAAAATATGAGTGATATATACCGATCACAAGAGATTGAAGTATATTTTCTCACAGAAAGAACTAAACAAGAGGGAAATGAGATGGCTTGAACTACTTAAGGATTATGATTTCACTATACACTACCACGTAAGAAAGGAAAATATGGTGGCATATGCTTTGAGTAGAATGGATAATGGAGTTTTGAACAAGATGAGAGTTGAATGGGATCCTATTTTCATGGATCTGGTAATAATGGATATGGGAATCACCATTGATGGTGAAACATCAATGATTTTTCAAAAGGTTGTCAAACCATCATTACTAGAAAGGATAAAAATTTCTCAGACAAATAATGAAGAGTTTAAAAAGAGTATTAAAGCTATGAATTATGGGAGATTGAGTGACTTTTTGTATGAAGATTGAATTTTGAAATTTGGAAAGAGGCTTTGTTTTCCCAATATACCTAATATAAAAATATAATTGTTGGATTAATCTCATAGTTACAATTTCTCTATACTCTATGGGAGCACCAAGATGTATAGAGATTTGAAGAAACATTATTGGTGGGACAACATGAAGAGGGAGATTGCTGATTTTGTGTCAGGATGTATGATTTTTCAATATGTGAAACTGGAAGGAAACAACCTAGAAGAGTCATGCAACCTCTTCCCATACTTGAGTGGAAATGGGATAATATTACGATGGATTTTTTCAAGGAACTACCAATGAATCAAAGAAAGAATGATGCAATATGGGTCATTGTTGATCGTCTTACCAAGTCAGCATATTTTCTTGCTATAAGGGAAGATTTACCACTTGAACATCTAGAAAAACTATATATTAATAAAGTTGTGAGACTTCATGGAATACCCCTATTAATTGTTTCTGATCGTGATCCCTGTTTTACTTCATGATTATGGAAGAGTCTTCTAAAGGCCTTGGATATTGAACTTCATTTGATCACTACTTACCACCGTCAAACAGATGGACAATCAGAACGGACTATTCAAAACTTAGAATACATGTTGAGATCATGCTCACATTAATTTCAGGGTACGTGGGATCAATATTTACCTATGGTAGAATTTTCCTATTACAATAGGTTCCATTCAAGTATTTAGATGGAACTATATGAAGCATTATACTGAAACAGATGTCACACACAAACCTGTTTGGATGATGTTGGTGAACAAAAACTCATAGGCCCAGAACTGGTGGAGGAAATGATGGAAAAGGTGAAGGTAATCCAAAACAACATCAAAGAAGCTTAGAGTAGGAAGAAGAGGTATGATGACAACCAAAGGAAGGATTTGGAATTTCAGGTAGGAGATCATGTTTTCATGAAGGTATCTCCATGGAAGGCGGTTATACGTTTCAGTTGGAAGGGAAAATTGACTTCCAGGTACATCAGACTATTCGAAATTATAGAATGAATTGGGGCTATATCTTACCGTTTGGCAATGCCGCCATGTCTCTCCAAAGTTCACGATGTGTTCCACGTGTCACTATTGAGAAAATACATACCTGACCCAACCCATGTACTCACCTATGAGGACTTATAATTGGTACCCAATCTGTCTTATTGCGAGGATCCTGTCAACATTCTCTATATGAGAGAACATGTGATGAGAAACCGGACGACTCGTATGGTAAAAGTTATATGAAGAAACCATAAGATGGAAGAGGAAACATGGGAACCCGAGGAACTTATGATGAAGAACCACCCTATTCTTTTTATGTAGTAATATTCTAGAAATTTTGAGGGTGAAATTATTTAATGGAGGGGGGAATGTAACACCCCAATCTTCCATGGTATGCTTCTTTTTGAATAATACAGCAGCATGTATTGTATGCAACATCGAGTTCTAACACAACAAAACCAATCAAACTAACCGTTATGAATAGTAATACCCCCCTTTTTAAATTTTATCATTCAAAATCGACTTCATTTTTGGATTCGGAATATCGAAATTAGCTTAGGGTGAATTTTTGGTACTTTTCGGATAACATTCATATTTTAATGAATAGTGAAAATTACTAAATTTTAATTAAAAAAAATTAATCAAAAAAATTAATAGTGATAAGTTATGAATTTGAGTGATTTTAGAGTATAATTAGATTATATTTTTACCATTTAATCCGATGTTGTTCATTGGACATAATTTCACATTTAAACTGGACATAAGAAAGTTTCAATCTTTTGATAGTTATTATCTCTTAAAACACGCTTTTTGATTTAACAACGAGAATTGATTTTAAATTAATTTCTTCCACATATGAGTTTTGAATTTAAAAGCATGTATTAAATATTTATAATCTGGAGGTCTAAATTTTTTAAATAGGTAACATTTATTTTTAGACATTTTGAAAAATTATTTCGGTAAATGTTTTATTTACCACAGTTAAAGGGTAAATCCTATAAATAAGGGTAACAAAATAATATTATAATAATAATAAATTACCCTAAAACATGTACTATCCCTATTGGTTTATACTTGTCTAACCACGGTCATCTTTGGGTCGATTTTGGGACCCCATGGATCCACTTGTAAGTGATAATGACACTTTATATTAATTATGTTAAAGTAAATAAAAAATGACATAAACATATATCTTTTAGGAAAACAATTTTTAATAAGCTTATATATGTTATATCTTCGACTATAAATTTTCATTATAAAGATAGAAAAAATTTACTACATAATTTTATTTTATTTATAATTTTTATAAATTTAATAATTAAATTTATTTATGACACAATAATGATGTAGTATTTTCTTTATTAATGAAATAATCAAATAATTGGTATAATAAATGTTAGAATAAATATAATTTGAATGTTTTGATTCCATAAAAGAATTTTATTGATTAATATGATATGTTATGATTGCTTAAATGAATTTTTTTCTAATTAATAAAGTTTTAATGACTTTAGAAAAAATCATTTATTAAATAGTGTCAAAATTGACATAAATAAGTTTTTGAAACAAATATTATATTATTAATTAATATTTTATTTCTAAAAATCTAAGGATCGACCAAAGGAATTATATAATGATAGGTGTATTATTATTGGACCACTTTGGAGTCTTTTTACTGTTTATAGTAAGTTTATTAACCATATAATATAAAAATATAAAGATTCATGGTAAATGTCAAACTAAATAACTTTTAATTAAAATTAAAAGATAAGGTTAATAAGGTGACCCAAACCTGTCGAAAACCTATTCTTTGAGATTTTTTTCAACCTATACCAAACTTAACCTTTATATAATCCACTTTAAAGGCATTATAAATCTAATTTTAATTTATTATAGAATAATATTTCTAGCTTTTTCTAAGGTGCCCCTCACCCCTCTTATAAAAGGACACTTACCCTTCCCTCTAATTAACACCTTCAAAGCCTTTTGGCTCAGCCATCCCCTGACCAAATATTCTCTCAAATTCCATCAATTCATCATAGAGGTATTAGTTTGATTAGAAAGCCAACCTATGGAGCCCTTTTGATCAAATCAAAAGGAAGAACTCAAATAAGAGATAATGCTTTCACCACCCTCTTTCAAGTTCCTTTATTCTTCAACTTATTCTTTTTTTACCATTCTAAAATAATAACTCTAGTATCTTATATATAATGTGATGTTATTATAAATATTTTAAAACCATATTCAGTATTCAACCCATCCTTTGAATGGAATTTCACCATACCTGCATACGTACGATTTACCGTCTCCACGTCATGGTGCAATTGTTATTCAAAACATTATTATTTGGATGGGTATGATAATGAGGTGTAATTGATGTAAATAATAAATATATCATGATAATTATTCATTATATATGATATACCATCCAATTATATATTATTTTAATATCTAAAGTATGATATTGTCCCTCGTGCGTACGTATGGACTACCGTCTCCACAAACGCGATAAGATTCATTCCACATCGTATCCATGCAAGTCTAATTCTCATTTGATGATTAAACATAATGTTTAAGGAACTAATATAACTCTGTATATGAATATGATACAACATATCCATAACAAATACGACTTATGTAACAAAACATATAAAAGAAAACGAGAAAGTTAACACCCAAAACGACGATAATAATATGATATTATTAACAAAGTAATGATAAAAGATCATATATGATATCATATTAATGTATATAATTTTTGAAAAATTTAATAACAATTATTTCACCATTATACAGTTGGTTAACCAACCCTCAACCAAGGAAAATTACAAGGTAACAGTTTATTTCACAATCTCTTCATTATCTGAGGTTGTTTATACGTAATTATCTACTGGGACCTCTTTATCATCCACATCCATGATTCTTAAAAATGTATCTCAAATCATTCTTAATATATTATAGAATATTTGTTAAAGTCATTTATACCATTTTCGACTTTTTATAAGATTTTTATAAATGAATCTTTCTTTCCTTTTCCAAACAAGGTACTTTTTATCCTTTTCGACAGAATTAAGGTAAGAAAGTAATTTTTTAACTTATACGGTGGGTGTGCCTATTTCTCTCCATTATAAAATCATCAAAGCTTCCATTACAAGCTTATAATAATATTTTCAAGGTAAATGTTTTATTTTATAATTATATGACTTTTAAATGATTAAAAAAAAGTGATATTTCCCTCAAATAGTTTTGATTTCATTTATGTCAACATCCATTGATGGATTTTAAGCATATTTGAATTTCATTTATTATGATACAAAACATCCATAATTTATTGAATGTTTTGTGATATGTTTTACTGTGTATGTGTTATTTTTATACAATTCATGGTTTATGGGGAAAGTATTGACATATCATATGCTAGTTTTAATATGAATGTTAATGTTATGTTTAAACATATTCATAAGAGGAATTAATTGGACTTAATAAGTGATCGGTGGAGCCCACTATATCTCCTAGATGCATCAGTAGGTCTCATGAGAAAAACTAGTGTCTGGGAACAAGGCCTTGAAAAATTCTTATATGTAGTCTTGGCACAAGGCCTTGACTATGTGGTTATGATAGTCTGGCATTATGCATTCCATCATTGTAAAAGTGGTTATTGATATTGCATGTGATTATTCGACTATTAGAATATCCATGTGAATAAGTAAATGGCATTATTTCATTTTATTTCTGCCATTTTATGTTGAAGTGCACCGTTAAATGACTTTTGTTTTAGTTATACATTGCCGTAAAATGTTAATTATTATTTATGATAGATTTCGCTAATATTATTACCTTTACTGGGCATTTGAGCTCACCCATTTCTATGTTTTATTATTCATAGGATATGAATAAGTATTTTATGAAGGACCGGTAGGGATAGTACATGGGGATATGGGTGTGGAGACATGATGTTTTTTGTAGTTTTCACTTTATGATGTAATGTAAACTTTATGAATGTATCTAGTTATTCCAAAGCTACTAAACTAACCGGTCATTCCAGACATGATATTTTGTGATCATGGCAATGTTATGTAATAATGCACTGACTCTGGGTAAATGGGGCTGGGGTGTTACAAGGATACCTCCCCAAGGATTTCTAGTTAGTGACCTGAGATTCATACGTACAGACAGCCCACTGAGCGATGAAGCCTCGGTGCAGGGCACTTTACCAGCGGAGGCTCCGGCGGTACTACTTTCCATTAGGCCACCAATGCCACCAGCCCCAACAACAGATGATGAATGCCACATGAGCGTGTTTCGTGAGTTCCAGCGTCAGAGGCCACCCAGGTTCGGGGGAGAGATAGACGCAAAGGTGGCTGAGGATTGGATTGAGGCTGTGGAGAGGGTCTTTAGAATAGGAAGGACACTAGCAGACTTCATGGTGATCCTTGCTACCATCCTCCTTCACGAAGCAGCAACAAGATGGTGGAGCCTGATGCGCCAGGTGCATGAAGAGGTTGCACTTATATGGACAGACTTCGAGAGCCTATTTCGGGTGGGGTTTTTCCGAACCACCCTTCGAGTAGTGCAGATACAAGAGCTACTGCATCTACAACAATGTAGCACGACAGTAGCACAATACTCAGCGAGGTTCACCCACCACTCGTGCTACTTGGGTGATATGGTACGAGACCCATTCTTTAAGGCCTGGACCTTAGATCAGGGGATCAAGCGAGATGTCAAAGATTTGATGATCTCACTCAGCATCCCGACACAGGTAGGGGTGCTAGAGAGACCCCTCTTAGTAGAGAGTTTCCTTGTTGAATTGTCTCCATGTGTGAGACCCACCACTAGCCGACACACAACAGAGTCTTCTACAGCTAGGAGTAAATAGATGTCACAAATGTCCAGGAGGACCATACCTATAGGTGGTCCACCGCATGACCCAAGATTAGTTGTGCAGGGCACCCTGAGTGGAGGCAAATCTAGTCAAGCCAGGAGCAGTTAGTGTTACTAATGCGGCAGGCTAGGTCACATGACTCATGGCTATCTGACCCGCTGTTTTGATGATCATCAAACAGTTGAGGGACCTCTAGGGAAGAGGCAGAGGATCGATTGAGGGGGTCTGCAGGGAGGATACGGACGTGGCAGAAGAGTTGGACGCACATATTGCGGTGGACGACATTTTGAGGTGTTGCCACCTCCACCACCAGGAGGTCCACCCCGACTTCAGGGAGCGGGTGGATAGGGGAGATCTTTTCTTCGTCCAGCTGAGGATTACGATCACAGTGCTCTGAAGATGATTTTAGATACAACCTGTGTCTACTCCACCTTACCTGTAGTTCTTATAGACACAGGTTCTAGTCACACTCAATTTCCACTGTCCTCATTCAAAGCTCAGAGATTCTGAAAGATCCATTGGCTCGATCCTTATGGATAGATACTCATATAATAGCATTCTCGATGTTTACACACAGGTACTGGTAGTGTGAGATTACTCTAGGAGGCGAGGTATTCGGCTAGGATATCCTCGTTGTGGCACTGAGGCCTTATGATGTCATCTTGGGTATGGACTAGTTATCTACAGTCCATGCTCAGATGGACTATATGAAGTTAAAAGTGCTATGTTTCCGCATGGAATGGACCGAGTTTACCTTCACCAGTGAGAAAGGAGCCATTGTAGCATAGGACAGACATACTCAAAGGAGGGTGCAGATGATCACTCACCAGTTGTCTTTCCTTACCCTTAGAGAAATTGATGTGGAGTGTCTGACTTATCCTGTAGTGGTGGACCAGTACGCGGATGTTTTCTTGGATGATGTTCCAGGACTACCTCCTCACAGATATGTGGACTTACACATTTTCTTGTACCCCAGGATGACACCAATATCCACTCCAGCATATTGGATGGCTCCCGCAAAGCTTTGTGAGCTACAAGTACATCTAAAAGACTTTTAGGGGAAGGGATTCATCTAGCCCAGTGTTTCTCAATGGGTAGCCCTGATTCCATTCACTAAGAAGGTAGATGGGAGCTTGAGGCTCTGTATCGACTACCGTCCCCTGAACCAGGTGACTGTAAAGAACAGGTACTCATTCTAGAGGATTGAGAACCTCTTTGACAAGATGAAGGAAGCATGGTGGTTCTCAAAGATAGACCTCAGATTAGGCTATCAACAGCTCAGAGTTCGAGAAGAGGATGTCCAGAACACGACCTTCAGGTTTCATTATGGCCACTACGAGTTCTTGGTTATGCCCTTTGGCATAACCAACTCTCCAACAGTGTTAATGAGTCTCATGATCAAGATATTCCATCCTTACCTCGATCAATTTGTCTTAGTCTTCATCAACAACATTCTGATCTACTCGACTACTGAGAAGGATGATTTCTACCATTTGCAGGTGGTAGTAGACACACTCTGAGGGAACCGACATTATGGTAATCTCTTGAAGTTCCAGTATTGGATTTGAGGGGTTCACCTCTTGGGACACGTCATCTCGGAGTCTGGAGATGGGGTGGATCCAGCAAATATTGATAAGGTACTTGCGTGGGAGTCCCCCGGGAGTGGTACGGAGGTACGGAGTTTCCTGTGTAGGGCTAGATACAACTGGAGATTCATTCCACACTTCACTAGAGTTGCATCAGCACTATCACCCTTGATGAAGAAGTGGAGACCCTTTGTGTGTCGGAGAGATGCCAATAGAGCTTTCAGGACGTGAGGTAGAGGCCAAATAGATATCCCATCTTGAGTCTTCCAGAGGAAGGCGTAGGGTGCATAGTTTTCTACGACACATCAGGGAGAGAATGTGGGTGTGTCCTGATGTAGGAGTGAACAATGATTTATTATGATTCTCAGCAACTCAGACAGCACGAGCAGAATTATGCTGCCCATGACCTGGAGTTAGCAGTAGTAGTCTTCTCCTTGAAGATGTATCGACATTGTCTGATATGCGATCATTTGATCATGTACTCTGATCACAAGAGTCTCAGGTATATATTCTCTCAGAAAGACCTAATCCTGAGAGAGTGGCAATGGCTCGAGTTTCTCCAGGACTATGACATGAGATAATATATAGTCCTGTGAATGGGAACGTTGTGTCAGATGCTCTAAGTAGAAGATCTGGTATACAGATGCTAGGAGAGGCGATAGAGCAGCTGGAATCCTTATTGATATCCATTGTGGATAGGGATGGAGCAGACTATTTATAGTATCTTACGGTCACTCCCCCACTTCTTCAACGAGTCAGGGAGGTGAAACATGGGGACGCTAACTGTGAGACACAACGTGCTCAGATATCCACAGCGCAGGCACCTGATGGATTTTTTGACGGTGGGGAGAACGTCATCCTCTTTAGAGGATGTACCTTGGTACCAGTGGAACTTTAGGAGGATGTGTTGAGGGAGTTCCACCCATCCCATCTAGCAGTACATCCATGAGTGGTGAAGATATACAAGGATCTTCAACGACATCACCAGTGTCCAGGTATGAAGAAGGTGGTAGTAGAGTTGGTCTCATGTTGCCTAACTTTCCACCAAGTGATGGAAGAGAACCAGGTACCAGTAGGCTTGGTTCACCTTTTAGAGGACCCAGAGCGGAAGTGGGATGGGATATCCATCGATTTCATGACTAGTCTTCCACGTACATACAGGGGTCACGACTCAATTTGGTTTATCAACGACCGACTCACCAAGTCAGCCCAATTCCTACCGATCAGAGAGAATAGTTCAGTATAGATATTGGGATGCCTCTATGTGTAGGATATTGTGTTAATATAGGGAGTACCTTAGTATATTGTTTTAGACCTTGACACACAGTTTACTACCTTTCTATGGAAGGGGTTACCAGAAGCTTTTGGGAAAAAGTTTCGCTTGAGCACCACCTTCCATCCATAGACGGATGGTCAGACTAAGCAGACCATTCAAACCCTTGAAGACATGATACGTGCATGTGTGATTGACATCAGTTGCAGCTTGGAGGATCAATTTTCTTTGGTGGATTTTTCTTACAACAACAGATATCACTCCCCAATAGGTATGGAACCTTTTGAGGCCATTTACGGGCAAACTTGTAGATCACCCTTATACTGGATTGAACCTAGGGAGTCAGCAATAGGGGGACCACATATGGTTCGAGCTACTACAGAATAGGTGCATGTCATCCATGAGTGGATGAAGACTGCACATAGCAGACAGAAGTCATATACTGATAGGAGATGGAGTTCTCAAGAGTTTGAGGATAGATACCATGTCTTTCTATGGGTTTCACCTTGATGAGGTCTACGGAGATTTGGCCGAGGTGGAAAGTTATCTCTATGATTCATTGGACCTTCCTAGGTCCTCAGTAGTGTATGTGAGGTGGAATACCACTTATCTCTTCCACCTTAGATGAACCAAGTGCACGGCGTCTTCCATGTATCCCATCTGAGGAGATACATGCATGACCCTTCTCACATCATCAACCATGGAGAGTTGGATATCAATGATGTGGAGAATTTTATGGATGATCCAGTGGAGGAAGAGGATAAATAGGAGGGAGTCCTACATGGATGGTTAATACTCTGGTGCATGTACACTAAAATCATTGGAACATCTAGGAGGGCATATGGGAGTGGGAGTCTCAGATGAGAGCTCAGTACCCCCATTTGTTCTCATAGTTCGATTTATAGCATATGGGGATGTAAATACCTGAGGTGGGGAGAATGTAAAGACCCAAAAATCCTGTGGAATTTTATTTAAGTACATGGGAATTTTAAGATTCCCCGAATTTATACAACGCTTGATTCTGATTCCCGGTGTGCCCGGAATCAACTTCTAAGGTTTTGTTCGGGTACGTTCAGTAAAAGTACGAGCGTGTTTTTATGAGTTTTGAACTAGTGATCGGAACATAAATCAGAGGGAATTATTGAACTCGCAGCACCAGTATTCTCTTTATAAGTCATTCACCTCGATGACATTTGGTCGGGAATAAAATTTAGTTTTTGTCTTTTTATAAAAAAAATAAAATAAAGTGTGAAACAACTTTAATTTATTTGAACCACCTTTGGGTGTGTGGATATTAAAACCTCCAAGAGGATGTTGGAGGTGGGGGCCACCACACCATAACCTCCCATGAGAGGTTATCGTGGTGGGGCCCACCCTAACTCAACCTCTCATGGGAGGATAAATGATGTGGGGACCACACAACTTTTATCGCCATGAAAGTTTTCATTGTGTGGGGAGAACCCTTGAAATCCCCACTTAATGGCGCCACAATACTTAGAACCTCACCACCTGACCATTTCATTAAATGGAGCCAACCCATTTAGTTAAATATAATAATCCCATCTAATTAAATGTATCCAACCCCTTTAATTAATTTGCCAACCTCTCGTGGATTAATTAAGGGAGGCTTCATAATTTATTTCATCTTTTTGACTTGTCGTTCCAATGTAGTATTAGATGACTCAATCTAATATTATTTTCACATGGCATTTTGGTGGCACATGAGAGGAGGAATGGTTGGGTGAAAAGTTCTTCCAACGAAGAATGCTCCTCTCCACGAAGATTGAAGAACGTGTAGAACCCCTGCGATGATTCTCCTTCGACTCCCTTCATTGAATCCTATCGATGTGGATCATCTTCCACAACCATCATGAGACATCTTCTCCTACAATGCAGTCTATGGATCAAAGACTGTCTCATCATGCCAACGTCGATAGGCATAGAGAATGATAGAGGTTATTGCGGGTTGGTTCTTTACTTTCCTTTTCGCCCCTTCGTTGAAAAGAATCTATATTAAGTACTATAAATGATTGAAGTTAAACATCCTTCCTCTTAGTTGAAATTTTTTTATCACCCCTAAACGTGGAGGGTGTGGGCCAACTAACATGGCCCTACTGCCTCCACCGATCCTTTTTTGATGATCCTTCGACATGACACTGAAGCGTCAGTGAGAAAGGCGACAACGATGAAGATCGCGCTACCTGCGGCCTCCACGAATGGTGGCGCCCCCGCGGTGCACCAGTGCTCCCGGCTGAGCGGCGCCCGAACCAACTACTTGTGGCATCCCAATGACCTGCTCAGTGTGCACCCCGGCCGAACCAGTGGCCTGCCCCATGGCCTGCCCGGCCCCGCCAGTGCCCTGCCCGGCTACGCTCGTCACCCCCGGCGCCCCCAGCGCCCTGTTGCACCCAGCCTCACACCCCGAAGCCCTACGGCGTCCTACCCAACGTCCCCGGAGCCCTTCCGTGGCCTACCCATCCCCTGTTGCGGCCTTCCCGGCACCCATGTGCCCTACCCGGAACCCCGGAGACGTTTAGGCTCCCTCAAGGCCAACCGGCTGAGGTGGTGTCCAGGACCCGTTGCGGTGCCCTGGACAAACCGGCCTAGCCACATCCTTCAGGCCAAGATGTGACGGGCCGCTCCCTCTAAATGCTCCTGGGAGAACTGGTCCCATCCTTCGGGATGAGTCGCCTACATGGTGACCTCTGGGCCGAACCGCCCTCACAGTCCGTTGGGTCGGGCCTGGCGGACAGGGTCGAACTTAACAGGATAATCCACCCAACGGACTAGGTCAGACCCTGCTGGTATGACCAGGTCGACCCAGACTGGGTCGGCCCAGTATGGGTCGGGCCGAGTCGTTCTGACCGGGTCAGACCATGCCCAGGCCCAGTACTGCCCCTTTACTTCCTTTGGCTATATCTTTGGCACTGGACGTCCGTTTGAGAAACTGTTAGCGGTGCCGGTATTCTTTAAGTGTAGCCATACCTTTGAGTATATCCTACTATAGTTAGGGGTATAGTGGAGTTACGGTTAGGTTGGATCATACATGAATCTAACCAGAACTTGGGGTCTAAAATGCTAATAACTAATAGACCGGGAATCTGATTGACACGTCGTCTATTGCGTTGAGACCCCTATGTCGTGGATGAACTTTGAGATACATCTTCGTAGCACTTTTCTGCAGTTGGAGTAACGCCCATTAGATTGTGGAGCGAATACATCCAGGGAAAAGAAGGCAGATTGTAGAGACCAAGTAGCTGGTTTATACCTGACGACTACTAGACCGATTCGACTCAGAGTGATTCAACTAGCCTAGTGGGGAGCACCTGGTAGTTGGAGGCAGACCCATGGAGGAGGAGGGACTAGTAGATTGCTGAAAACCCGCCGTACTCGACAGGAGGAGTACCTCTACAGGATATTAGGGGGTGCACCTAGTAGTTGGCGGTAGGCCCACAGCTGACGAGCACCTGGTAGTTGGCAGAAGACCCGCGATACATGACAGGATGAGTACCTTAGCAGTCCAAGGTTAGTGAGAAGCCCCTTGGTGTTGAGTCAGGACCACTGTATTCGACAAAAGAGGAGTTCTATAGCAGCAGTGGTTTCGATAATGAAAATTCTGGTTTGAGCTAAGTCAATGACTTTTCTATTTTCCTCATGATTGAGATGGGTTACTAAATAACTTATGTATATGTATGGGAATATACCTATTTAATGGTTATCTACTGATTTCATACTTTTTTGGTTTATCCATATTGGATTTTGTGATACTATGAGGGTCTCAGGGTCCCTACTGAGTATCGTTATACTCACCCCAACACGGGCTATGCCCGCACCTCGTTGTGTTGGTTACAGAAGACGAACAATGCTGACTGAGGCAGAGAGTAGTCAGACTGGATGGTACCCAGAGGTGGACCACTCGGAGTGATGGTACACGGAGCAGATGGACGGACGTAGAGTGTTGAGGAGGCCATCTGTACCTACCCTTGACGTGGAAATCCAAACAGACAACCCAGAAGATGCTTTACATTTCTTCAGTTGTACTTTATTTTCAGTTGTACTTGTACTTTCCTATTGGTCTTGTATTTCCGGCACCTTTTACTTTCCAGCAATTATTCTGTATTCAATTTTACATAGTGTTCTGCTTCCATTTGTGTACTCTGTTGTGTTTGTTTATAGTTAAAAATTCAATGCCTTCCTGGTTTTGGGATTTACGCCTTTTGTGCTAGTCTCCAGCCTCAGGCCTAGGGAAAGCGGGCTTGGGGTAGTCACGATACATGCACCGGGGGACGGGTTGTGACAGATGGGGAATACTATTATGCATGATATAGTACATAAAATCCAAACCAATCAAAAATATATGATATCCACAAAAAATTTGATATAAAATATATAAATATTTTCATCAATGAATCCTATAGTTTGAGGTCATAGATAAATTGTTCATTAGTATATCACTATGGAGAAATATCGTGTGGTTTTGAAAGAATGGAATATTTATCTAAAGATACATTGGGCCCTTCGAAATACTTGATCACATCGGTGTTGATCACTATCTACTAGAACTCACACAAAACCTATCTCATGTACATGATATTTTCCATGTATACCTATTGAGGAAGTTCATACCATATCCTCACATGTATTGAATATAGAGATGGTACCATAGGAAAATTATCTTTCATGAAAGGATTAGTCGGTGTAGCTTATCGATCATGGAGGAAATTTTCAATATAAAAAGATAACAAAGCAGGTCAAAGTGTTATGGTGGAACCATAATATTGAAGAAGAGACATGGGATCCAAAATAGAGGATGGAACAAATTTAATATAATCTCTTTTAGTTCAAGAAATGATAATTTTTAAGATAAAATTTCCTTAATAGGGAATAATGAACTAAACTTAACTTTTATAAATTAGGTTTCTTTTGTGATTAAATTAAATTCCCTAATATGTAATGTTTAAAAAAACATACACAAGATTGGTTATATTGGACCATTATAAATTATATCCAATCATATTTAAAAGACAATTATTAATCATTACCATTAATAATATTTCCATTTTACAGTGACCATATGAATACTTTATATAATGTTTTATATTAAATTTTAATTGATACACATGAAATATGTGATGAGCTAGAAAATTAGGATTGTAGAATATGAATACAATTTATTAAAGCATCCAAGGGAGATAGAATCAATCGTATTTTTCTATGATCATCCAAATTTTATATTAAATAACTAATGCACGAGTGAAACTGTATATGGGAAAAGTTCAATCTTATTGAGATTATATATGAAACCATATACATTGAACCACCCAATGAAAATCGTAGCATAAAAAACCTTACACATAGGGTGTTCACTAGTGTAAAAAAAATATTTATTATGATCCAAATTGTATGATTTTTTATAATTTATTTTTCAAAAAAATAAAAATGATATTTATCTTATAATTGTTATTTTATAATTATTAAATAATATATTTTCTAAAAATATGAATTTAATTTTATGAAACATAAATTTTTTTTTTTAAAAATATATAAGATAAACAAAAATCACACTATTTATGAATTTTAGAATTTATGAATTGAATATAAGTCTATAAAATATTACTATAAAATATTATTTAATATATATTAATTATAATAGAATTTTATAATGTCAAAAGTAATTATTATAAGGGGAAAAAAATTACATTGTACAAAAAACACGTATTTTTCGATAAAGTGTGTTTTGTTTTAAAGTATACATTATCATATTTATAATTTTATTTGATAAAATAAGTATTGTTTTTGGAATAATCATACTGGAATTATATGACTGTTAATTTTTCATAATTTTTTACGACCCTTGAATGATCAAGTAAAGAGGTATTGTTTAAATATAAAATATCTATTATGATGTAATAATGACCGAAATTTGATGTAATATTTGGAATAAATTGTATCAAGATCCAAATATATTTTTCCCATTTAAAATATTTATTTTTTGAAATTTTTTGATTAATTTTATAAACCCATAATTAATCCCTATGTCCAATATTATATATTTATTTTTAATATTTATTTTTTGTTAAATTTAAATATATACACATGACTATGGGCATAATTTTCAAGATATCAATTATTAAAAAGGTAAAATAAAGAAAACGTAACCATCATTGCAGAAACACTTAGGAAAAAAACATGGATGGTTTTGTGGTATTCGTTAAATTATCATATAGAGTATAAAACATATGATATTAAATTAATACATAATTCTTTTATATTATTCAATATAAACCCAAAAAAAAATCCCTTTCATCATCACTAAAAATTCTTTGTGTTTTACATTAATTTGACCCTCTCTCTCTATATCCCTCCCAATGTGACCCCAATTTCATAAGAAGATACCATAAATATTTTCGAAACACCCTCTAATGGTAATGAACCCCCTAATTAGTATCTTTATTCAAGAACCACCTATAGGTTATGCCATTTGATTTCCATTTTTCCTTATTAAGATATTCTACCACACATACATCATTCTGACCTTATGATATTCAAGTGATTATAGACTAATTCGGATTTCATTAATCTTTCCTATAACAATTAATGAATCGTTGTTATGCTATTGATGTTATCCTATGATTTCCCATTACAATGTTTTTGTGTGGTGGAAACCCATGACCATTTACACTTAAGAGAATTCACATTGATGTACATATATTTCTTCGATTTTTGACTTCTATTTTTGTAACCCACACTCAATAATTGTGTGATAAATTTTACAAATATGAATTTAATTTTAATGATCTATTTGGAACAAAAATACATTTAAATATAATAATGTATCATATTATATAACACTAAAATGCATTGGGTAAATTATTAGTATCATCATATTTAATTTACGGGATTCAAGAGAAATTTGTTTTTATTATAATATTTCAACAATTATAACATGTCTTGTTTGTTTATTCTTAACATATGTTTATGATTTCATGATTAATATTGTCCCCACATTCATATGTTTCCATTATACTAACAAGTTATATCATGAATCATTGTTCACTATAATAATTCTCACCCCAATTATTTTACCATGATATTCCCATTGTATTTACAGTTCATATTTACAATATGTATTTAATTTTTTTTGTATCATGGATGAAATGTTTACCCCTTTCTTTTGTATATCCCTAGGCTATCCCATCTAGATTTAGAATAATGATGGAATATTACGAGCATGTTAAATAAGTAATCAATAATTTCATTATATTACTATTGTACATTGTTATTCTATGTACCTTATTTATCTAATACATTAAGAATCATGATATATTTGGATTGTATTATGTGTATATTTATGTAGTAAATTGAGAAATAATGTTTATTAACACATGGGTTGTTATAATTACAATAGCATAATATCATATCTTAAATGTTGTGAATAATTTTTGGAATGCTCATAATCATGAAATTATTATGTGAAGGATACCCCTAAGACATTCATAAGAAGTTAGGCTTTGGGTAACCACATGTGTACCCACATTAGTGTTTGGATAACCTCCCATGGTCCCTCATTTGGGATTGACTAAACCTATCATGCAGTCTTTGAGATTATAAAACAATAATCATAACAAATATAATTAAAGGGATATAATTGACCAACCAATAACATAGTCATTATCCTTTAAAATGTATTTAAAAGCATCATTGGATTATTTATCATTTCATGAAAACCTACCAAAATGAATAGAAAATGGATTTCACTAATATTCCATCATCGTATCCATAATCCTTCTTGATAAAGAATAATGATGTTGTCATAGAATAACCTCCCAAGGGATGTTATCTAATATAAATTGATGTTAATATTGTTGAAAAATTCCATTAAAATAATTGGAACATTTTACAAGGTAAAATCATTTTTCATTTTAAAAAATTAAATTACTTCTATAAAAAACAAAATAACTTAAAAAACATTTTCTCCAAAAACAATCATTGATGATTGTAGTGGATAATTATATGCATTGAGTGGACATGACAGTTCTAAAATCTATTCACATGATATATGTTAATCCTAATAATTCATTCACACCTCATGTATAAAATACCATATTTAATTAATGTCAAGAATATTCATTTTAAAACAAATTTTAAAATATAAAACATGGAAATAAATTATAATAATTAATGATTTAAGAATAATAATCACATTCATGATCATACTTTTTTTTTGAAAAAATTGATAAAAAATATAAAGGATTTAGGACTAAAGAGATAAATAATTTTTTTTCATAACAAAATACAATGAAATTATTAAGTACATAAAATGAGGATAATGAAAGGAATACATGTATTCTACAATAATAACTGGAGAAGAATAAATTTAATGATATTTATGAGATATAAACTACAAAATTACAATATTTAAAATTTAATAATTAAATATCTTAGTGAAATGAGATTCTAAAAATACCCTTTCCTTGTGTCTAAATAACTTCATAAGAGATATATCATCCTCTAAATTGAGAAGCCCCATTTGGATAACTCCTTGATACTTGAATAGATGGTATTATAATTATCCAAAGACCATATATATTTTCAACGTGAATGTAGTAATTCATTTGGATAGATATTGGTTGACCTGAGAAGCTCTCAAAGCATGAATAAATGAGGATTTGTGGTCTATTTTTTAGGGGTGTGAGAATACACACATAAAAACATAGAATATTAAAATATATTAACGATTTACTCAACAATAAATCTTAAAAATAATAAATTTTCATACAATAGATGATTATGGGTCAAAGTATGACCATCTAATCAGATTTAGAATTTTCAAATTACAATCGTACCCTTATTTATCAGTATTACCTCCCATATCTCTATCTATTATTTTGAACATTTAATGTGGTAAAAATATTAATATATTTACAATTCAAAATGTCAAAAAATTAAAGGGAACTCATTAACAAATTATTAAATTTTGAACCCAAATAATGAACCCATAATATTAAATTATACTTCTATAAGTAAAATAAATTACATTTAATATAAACCCAAAAACATGATCTGAAATGCTATTCTAAAAATATATTTTTTTCATTTATAAATTTTTTATATATCAAAATTATTCATAATGTAAAGTAATAAAGAACTGGTCAAATTATTTTAAATCTAAAAAAGAAATTGAATTTTAAAATATATTCAAAATAACAATTTACTTAGAATGGACTTGAATGAAAAAGATAGTATCATATAAAATCATTATTTTCATCATTCCCAATGAAATTAATATTTTTAAAAAAATATAAAAATTTAATTTTGGGATAATTTTTAGATGATAATTTCAAAATATTTTAATTTTAATAAAATAAAATTTATAATATTTGAAAAAATATGACATATTATCAATATAAAATTGAATGGAAAACATGAATGAACAAAACATATTTTTGATGCATAAAATAGCATTACTAAAAAATTAGTTCTTATTTATTATAAATTAATGAATACTCATAATTATATAAATTACTAATTAATATATTTCAAAAAAATTATTCTTATTCATACCCTCCAATATAACTGCTAGTTTAAAAGGGTATACAATATCACGAGTTCAGTTATACTAAGGGTTTTACGTAAATAAATTTCTGAATACTTATTGTTTGTTTCAAAGGAAATATTTATAAAATATTGTGGTGTTACACCCCACCTTAACCCTTCCTATAGCTATGAAGACATGGTATCCCCCACAAAGAGAACCTCATAATTCCTCTATTCTCAACAGAGTGTTAACAGTGTGATTTATCTTCAAAATCCCAACATGCATTCATAAATGACACTAAACCATTTTTGGAGACATAAAATTATCTCCAAAAAAGTTAATGTGATCCAAAAAACATGTCAACAATGTCCTAAATGAAACCGATGATATCATTTTCATCTCACTACATCACATTCTATGAAACATCACTTGTATTTTCTTCTTTGAATTAATTTTTACTAAAGCATTCAAACATACATGCCATCACATCACTACAAAAACCAACAATGATGCATAAATCGATGGTTATTTAATACATCCCCTAAGAAAAATACGACACAATGTGTGGTGTTAACCCAATTTTAATCACCTAATCAATGGTCATTCCCTGACACTTGGAATTATTTTTCAATCAATTCCCTAAACAAAAAAATCCAATATCATACTCCACCTCGAGAACAAATAAATTCCAGATCTGATTCACTCCCAGATCATATAAACAACATCCTCAATAATGATTCTTTCAAAACATCATTAACCACTAATTTAGTGCCTTTATCCACAAAAAAACTCTACTAACTCTACCTAAAATTATTTAATATGATATTCCCCGTTAAACCAGATCAATAAAATAAACATGTACACTTAAACACAAAATTACCACCCCTAGAGTCACCTCCAAGAGAAGTCTATTGAATCAAAACTCTCAAAAGAGATGTGATCTTATTCCTCACAGCCCTTCGAAAAAATTAGTCCATAAAACCCATTACACTCTTTAATTTAATAATTCACTCCATTCATCAAATGATTCTCCCCAATTTCATAAGACTAAATGTGGTTAAACCCATAATTCCTGTGGAAAAATTTGGTTTTATCCCCCAATTCATCTGATGATATGGCGATTCAACCCCTTCAACATGACATGGAACAATTTTGTCTCCCAAATCAATGTCAAAAAACAGATATTGACAATGTGAAACATGTTACAAATAGTTATACATCCAAAAGAGGGCTATTGTGGTGGCCCAATATTCACACTACTAGTTAGTGCCACTAGTTCACATATGAGAACCGAATATGAAATCCTAATTACTAACCCCACAATAGTGATCAACTACCTATTTTGATTCTAAAACACTGAATTGCCAATAACCAAATCTCAAAAATAATATGTTCCTCTAAACTATAATACCCTATAACTAAAATCACATTCCAAATATTCTTCTAACACAATATAGGTATTAAAAAAACAATTAGTCAAAAATCCATCAAAAAATCATTAAAACAATCATTATGGGGTTCAATCCCTAAACAAATAAAAATAAAATCCAGATACTTGATCACTATATCAAACATCCACCCATGATCTATCTGTTTGCAGCTCTATCAATATGTCATTCAAATTCAGTCTAAAAGCATTAATAAAGGACCTTTTTCAAATCAACCCAAATACTAAATTTATTAAAAGGAATTCTATATAGGAACCTGTTTTTTATTCCATCAGTAGAAAAAATGAGATCCACATTGAAAAATAACTGCTACTAGTTTCTGAAAAAATGTGGAGTATAATTAGATACAAAAATTCAAACATCCAATACACTTCCATTAAAAATAAAAAACCCAAGAATTTTATTTTATAGTAGCACATGTCATTCATTTTCAACAGTCCAATGAAAAATATTTTTATTAACTAAAACTCACTATAGTTTCTGAAACACCCCTTTGAATCAAAGAGGGGTTTTTTGAAACTAATTTCACCAAAATCCAGGGCCTAGATAATCCTTTTTTTGATACCTTATCCCATTTTAAAATAAAACTAATATTGAATAAAAATTATGAAGGTAATCTAATCCATGATTAAAAACTATTCATACTCAATAATGAAAAAATTAAAACGATAAAAACCATTTCAAATTCATAAGATCTATAATCCATTTCATTTTAAAATATATTATAAACCAAAATTTTCATAGACCTCGTTACACTGCCTGAGGTTTCCTTAAAAAAAAATTTTTAATAAAAAACCATCCACCCATCGAAAATCCCTACAAAAGTTAAACCAACAACTCAAAAATAATATTAAACATCCAATAAAACATTCCACTCTTAATCATTTTAATTTTTCCACCCATTTTAATATATATATATATATATATATGGGAATACATAATTAATATAATATTTTGATTCAATTAATATATATTATGATGACCTATAGTATCAATCCACACCAGATGAGGGAGGATATATCATTACCCTATCTAGCGACTACCTTGTTTTATAAAAAATTCTCATGATTAATGTTGTGAGATTAAACTCATCATGAGTATCATCCATCCCAAATTGGGATTCATGATTCAACCCAACACCTCACTCAGCCTAAATTCTTAATAACAATACTAGGAATCCCATAAGATCTCGAATTATAACTGATTATACACTATCATGGAATGAGTTTGATCATCCACCCTTGTCATGAAAAACAATCTCTAGTAATAACTATACTACCCCACACTAAAAGAATATTTGATAAATTTTTATAGCACTATAATCTTGGCCACACAAATGACACCCAATTTTGGATGTGGTATCACCTCATGTATTCCTCCTTATAGTGATGCAAGAATTTTGAAGGGATCATTAGAAAAAGATTAAAATGTATAAAACCAACCAATTAAAAAGGCATATTCCAACTAACCAAAAATTAATTTACCTAATCAACATAAAAATATATTCCTTATAACATAAATTGTGTATATTCAAGTCCATAAATAATCACATACCATTCAATTGGAATCTCCATCCTCCAAAATAGATTAAACCTATATCATGTGTCTTGATATTTGTGGTACCAATGTGTAGGGAGAGAATATAAGATTCTACCCATGTACATTAAACCCCATTCGATATATTCCAGTATAAGATGATTATAAGGACCCTCTAAGAATAATCAATCCCTCATTAATAATGGGTGTTGATATGATCAAGTTTTTGTTTGTGGAATTTATATAAATAAGTGTAGTTGTGTATGTTAAGCAATCCCAATTAGAAACCAATCACATAATGAAAATTAAATCAATAAATTCCTTTTTTTCTTTGTTAACTAGGCCACTGCAACACCTGACCCTTTTGCATTTAGCGCCATTAATTAAGGTTGGATTCAACTTATACAATGATACAACTTGTACCTAAAGGTGTTGGGTATGGTACAATAAATTATGATACACATCACCCACATGAATAATAAGGGTATGGAATTATCCAAACCTTATCCCACTACCTAAAGGATTATGTCATTATTATACATCCCTAATCCTTGACCCATACCTCATCACTAGATGGTGTTTTGTCATCTAGGCTTAACATCCCACCATGACCAAACCCCAGTTTGGTCCACAACCCAATCCTACTAATTCATTATCCTAAATCCATCTCTACCCATCCCTAATGGTTCATGGGATCTCATGCCAATCATGTCTGCAAATCCCAGAAACACTAAAGAATATGTAGTCATGGACATAGGAGCTTCTCCATAAACTTTTTGGATACCACGTCAATCAAATCGGCCGATCCCCAAACACTACTTGGAGGAAACATAAACCACACTAACGGAATCATATAAACTATATGTAGGACACATTAAGAACACAAACTCATCCTCGAAGAATCTGTCTAGACCACATTATGTAAACTAGACAATAACCATTGAATATGTAGATTCAATAGTAAAGAACATGTTGTAAATAATAGACATGACATGAAACCCATCTCATAGCTCACCAACTCACAACTATGTTGGTAGTCCCATGGGATCTATTCCTATACGCAAAACCTACAATTGGGTTCTTCCAACAAATCCCATACCTATAAGGGTGAACTACATACATCATTCTGTAGCACCACATTGATAGAATAATATATGTTCTCCTTGAGATACCTACAAAACTCAAACTATCCTGAATCACTCCATTTATAAGAAATCATTATTTGGAGTACACATTATATACAAAATCATTGGATGATAATAACTCTTCCACACAGAATGAAATAGAGAACAATTGAACTAACCCTATAAGGATTCCCTTCATAAAATTACACAAAACAAATTTTAAAACAATTTATAAATCAATTTCATGACACTTTATTCACACTATTCCCAGGGTCCAAATTATAAAATATTTTCTATGTAAAATGTAATTTCTATTTTGAAATACCTTTTAATACAATTTATCAAAATCACCAATTTTCAGGAAATTTTTTATAAATAAAAACCATATTTTAGAAAATATTTTAAAATGGCCCCCCTGTTTTCATTAAAAAACCTGCACCCTCCTCAAAAGAAAACATAAGGAGAGCCAAAAAAACATGTATTTCCATTGAACCATTGTCTAACTATTTATCAAGATATAGAGTCTCTATCGACTATTTGGATAATGTGAGCTGATCCAAACTATTTGGGTAATATAAAGTAAGACATGAAATGTTTATCATGTTTTAATTACAATGATGGAACATGAGAATAAAATATACAGTGTACCTAGATTATCAAATAAAGTCATTGTCCATATCTCAACAAGTATTAATATAATTTACAATCGATGCATACTGCCCAATATCAAGACCACCATCAATTTTCTCTATATACCACATCATTAAATTATATAAAATATTAATTGAATCCAAAACCATATGCCATATAAATGTTTCAAATATCACTAGGTAGTCCAATGTCATTGCAATCACGATTAAAGAGGTGTGATCCACTCCCAACGCACCCTTTAACCAAGGAAACACAAATGTCTCAATTTATAGACACAAATTGAATGAAATTATTTTCACCAAATATAGTAATGTGACTAACCATATGGATTTAAATTTCTAAAATATTGAATGGTGGATTGAATACTCCATATTGTTACATCATTTGTTAGCTACACAGAAAGGCATTGAAATGTGCACTGATTTCACTACTCTTCATAAAAATATTTATTTGAAATCTATATGAAGAAACTAAAAATTATTTAGAGTCAATGAAAAATTCATAGAGGAGATTTAAAGAGATATTAAATAGTACTGGCTTCCAAACCACATATTTGTCATTCGAGTTAATGGTAGTTGGAGGATAAAAAGGCTATTCAGCCTCCCATTTTTCATGTGACTTTTCATGTAAATTAATACAATTTATTTATAATTTCAACAAACATCAGGGTTTACATGAATAAAATCATCACTATAGTTCATAGTGTCATCCTATTGTGAAAACCATGAATTTTTATTGATTTTTCCCCTTCACATGACCAAAAGTTTCGCAACCAAAAAGCCCCATAAAAAACAGTCATGTGGTGAAAAACCCCTTCGCACCTTGAATGGGATAATGAATCATTTTCCACATCCTAGATCTAGAAACATATTTTTTCATAAATAAATAGTAAATATTATTAGGTTAAAATTAAATTTAAAAAATTAGGATCAAATCTTGAACAATATAGGTTTAATGTCATTGTAAAAATGGGTATATAAAATAAATCTTCATAATAGATCTACGTCATCTGCCACTAATTTCTTCATAAATTAAAATATTAAAATAAATATTATCATAAAAACCATTACATATAAATTGGGGAATGGAAACATTAGAAATAGTGATTAAAGGTTCTAATTAATAGAAAATAAGGGATATATCAATGGTGACTTAAGAAAATCATGGTAAATAGGGTATATGAAAATAAAATTTACATTAGAAAATCAAACCCATCATATCGTAAATCTTTATATTTATTCATTATTTAAAACTCTGTTGTTCATAATGCATGGATAATAAATTATTAAAAGAAAATTATATATGAAACCAAAAAAAATAACATAAGAAATAATTTTTCAATATACAAAATAATGCAAAATCCTTTCCACAGTCAAAAATCCCTCACAAGACTATCATTTTAGATTATGTTCACTCCATCTTCCATTAAATACTTAGTTATTGTTCACTACCAAGACTACCATATTGGATGAGGTCCATTATGGAATGTGTTTCACTATATATGTTTCCATATTATATCATGATATTTACGTCTTTTTTCAATCCATTTGTAGGATATATAATAATGGGCCCTCATATCACATAATAAAAATCATAGATTTGTGTACCAAAAAATTATAAACCATTCATAATACCATTAACCATGGAAATGACAAGAGTTTTATAAATATATAATCATAGAATAACCTATGGAAAATATATGGGTGAAAACAACATGTCATCATTTCATCATATCATAAACTGTCATAAAGAAACAAGTTTCAGAGAAACATCCTAAAATCATCATCGTCATCATAATAAATATATATAACGAATTTGGATGGTAACATTCGATCATAACCCAATTAAATAATAATAAAATGCAGAGGATTTTATCATAGGTGAATAAATTCTTTTAAAATTTATTTGATCATTTCTTGAAGAAAACACACTTTTCAGATTGAAATTACTTATCAAAAACATAAAAAACTAAAAAACATTGTGTAATATAATATCTTTTAAAATATCATATGATAATTTTAAATAAATAATCAAATAGTTACATGGTCCTTAAGATAGTATATTCGGTTCATGTTCTGTATGATAAAACTAATATTTAATTCACAATTTGTGTTGAATTTTAAAATTACATAATATAAAAAATTAAAAGAAGATTCATTTTGACCAATTTTGTAAAATGATAAACATAGGTAAATATTACCTTAAAAATCATAGGTTAAAAGTAAAAACATTAAAACATTTTTTTAAATATAATCACTAAAAAATGATATTTTATTAAAGAGAGAAATAATCATAGATATCCATAAAATGATATTATTTCTATATCATGAGTAAATAAAGAGAGGAAGATGAAATTAAATAATGTAATAATCATAGATAAAAAGATTAATAGAAAACTAATTTGTTTATTGAGAGGATGATTGTAAAATTTCATCATCAAAAACATAATCATAAATAATCCTAGTAAATAACGTGATTGTGAGATAAAACCCTTTCAACAATAGAAAACATAGTATCGTAAGCCGAATGAAATTAAAAAAATAAAATGAAACATTAAAAATAATGAATATATGTATAATAATTATTTAATACACAAATTGGATCTTATATATACCAAATAGAAAAAAATATGTGGATAACATCAATTAGGTCTCAATGAAACAATATTTTGACCAAGAACCCTTACCCCTTTAGTAATATTTGAATAAAAAACTCATGAAAGAGTTAAAATTATATGGGTTTTAAATCCAAATAAATTCAATCTGAATAATTAGTAAATAAATTCATTGAAATTATACACAAGATAAAATTGAAACAATTAGTGAATAAGAAATATGTCTCATAGAAAATAAATAAGACATAAAACCTCTTAACAAATGTTGGTTTTTTTTATAAAATGTTCTCCAATCTCCTATATAATAAATTTTAATTTTTATATGACTATTAAAAAAATAATATATGTACTTATAAAATCATTTATTATCTACATAAAATATTTTCTCACCCATTATTAATAATTCATTATTAAAATAATCTGTTTTGTGTGTTAACTGTTTTGACTTTACTATGAATTATGGTACAAAAGTTCTAGTCACTATAGAATTTTCATGGTTCCATAGTAAAAAAAATATATTAAAAATGAAAGAAATTATAATATAATAATTATAATTATAATTATATTAATACACAAAAGGTATATATTTTATAATGAATTACACTATTCTAGCATGAGGTTGGCCATAGGTACGAGTCAATATTTTCTTCAATGTTCGAATGACAGAACAATAGAAAGGTAATAATAAATAACCAATAAAAATAAATTATTGTATCATATATATCATAAATATTAATTATATATATCTTTATTACAAAACATGTAAAGATAAATTTAAAAACATGCACATTACTTCATGGAGTTTGTAGTCCACACTAACCCACAAGCGACATTATCTATTCTAAAGAATTCGAAGGAATGAATATATATATTGTGTTATAGTTAATGGATTATAATTATTTGATATTTTTTAAATATAAATATTAAAACAACTATAAAACCCATCAATGAAATTATGTGATACATAATGATATTTAAATCTATGTGGAGGGGATAGTGCGCACGTACATGTGAGTGATACTTTGACTCCAATTTGAGGAAAGAGTGTGTTGATATTAGTGATTCCATAAGAATAATAAAAATTAATTAAATTTTGGATATTTAATTTGTGAATTTATTATTAATTACATAATATTAGGGGAGGCACATGAAGTCAAAAAATCTAAGTGGTCAGGTAGGAAAAATATCTCTTCATCGATAGGATGTTTTTTATCCATTCTTATTGACAATTGGAATTTTACTCTAATATGAAGATAACCTGTAATTTGTGTCTATAGAAGATTAAAAAAGAATTTGATTGGGTTTGGTTCAGATTTATAACTTTACGTGCTATAAATACAAGAAACGATGGGTACTATATTATTAGTGGGGGAGAGGGAAAATTTGGGATTTCATAAATGATTAAAAAATAATTATTTCAGACCCAAGAAAATTGATTAAAAAGGATAGGAATATTATTTTGGGTTATTATTTGGTCTATATATGGTGATAAGATAAGGTTTATAAAAATTTATCTAGAAAAAAATCACATATCTATTTGTTTAACCCCTTGTAAATTCTATTTATCCTTAATCATTGTGAAATTTTTTTACTTTTTCTCTATTCATTATTACCAAAACTATGATTATACTCACTAAAAAAATGATCCGAAATATTTAAATTATCAAATAAAATTTATCAAAATAAATTAAAAAGTTTAATTAATTAAATTTAAAATTAGACTTCATAATTTATTACAAAGTGGTTTTCCAAAAAAAGTATTAATTATAAATCTTTTTTGAATAATAATTCACCATAATATTTATCCAATTGTTTAAAATTTATTATTTATAATATTATTTAACAAATGATATATTTAAAAACATTTTCAAGAAAAATAGACCTTTTAAATTATTTAATCAAACAGTTAGTTTTCAATAAAAATCATTTTTTTCACTGTTCAATAAAAATTCAAATTTTTTCCAAAATTCTCAAAATATCACTATGAAATTATTTTGATATAATTATTGTAAAACATATGTTTTTTAATTAATATTTATTATTTTTTAAAAAAATATTTATATATTTTTTATAAAATAAACTTAAAATCATTTTTTAAGAAAAATTTGTTTTCAAAACATATACAGATATTAATAAAAATTTAGTGCCTATATGTAAATGTATTTGACTTATTTATAATTAAAAACATTCTTATTTCTATTATTTTTTCCACTTTAACATCTAGTTTAGAGGATTATACTATATTATTGTCCATTTACAATAAATTTTTCATATATTGCGAGCAATCAGAGAAATTAAATTTATTTAATGATGAATATATCAAAACAACTAAGGGTGATAAATTATACCACATAAAAATTAATTTATCATGATAAATATCATAACTATAACTTAAAAAAATGATGATATTCCCATTTCATCACATCCTTAGGTTTTATATAGCTTCATAATATTTTTGATTCCCCCAAAGAAATTTAATTAGTTGAGTAAACTTGTTTTGAATCAATTTATATAAAAAATCAATTATCTATAGAATATTTTCATTGTAGTAAAGGTAATGCTCGAGTTTTATAACCTCTAAATTTCGTAAATTTTGAGGATCATGTATGTACTTATTTTGGTGAGATTTGTTGAACAGTTTTTTTTAACATGAGACAGGTTTAGCAGAAGTTTAATGCGACAAGATACCATCCTTACTCTATAATGAACTTAGAAGGTAATGAAATACTTCGGGATCATCTATCCATTCATTCTAATTCCCATAAACTTCATTCAATAGAGATTCATGGACCATTATTAAGAAATTAAATTCACTAAAATGATAATTATTCAATTTTATAGTTATTTATGTCCATTTGAATGGGTATACATATTCTACTGAGAATAAATCAAAGAAAAACATTATTAAATATTTTTATTATGATAATAGAAAAAATAGTATAAAATTTAAGAGGAGAGTCCCTTTGGTTAACCAAATACTCATATGTGCTAAGCGGTTGAATCCATTACCATTGGTAATATTTTCTATAATAAAATTCCAATGATGCTCCATTATGGATTTTTTTGAATTAATGCTATATTATTAGATTTACTTCACTATCATATATAATTCAATTCCTATTTCAAATATTTATAATCTATACATATATCCAAGATATATAAAACATTATTTTTATGTTTTTCTATTATATCATTGAGAGATTTCATATTTTATCCAAAAAATATTGTTTAAGACAAAAAAATGATAATTAGATACAATCAAGTTTATTTTTCATATTTTATAGAAACTGGTGGGTTAAACAATGTATTGTTGTGATTTTCACTATTTTTTCCCGTGAAATATCATAATAATATTAACTATAGGATTTATTATACTAAAAAAATTATTCATCAATATTTTATTTATTTTTATTTCTTTTCCACTTGTTTAATGTGATTATTTTTTTAAAATAAATTCACATAAGTTTCTCCAAGATCTATACAGTATTTATAAAATTATACAGTTATATAATAATTTATAATATTTTTTATATTTAAAATAATTTCTATCAATCACTTCTTGTTTTTTTATCTGATTAACGGTATATGATTACTATATATATATATATATTTAATGCATTTATTTCTTTATAAATAATTCGACTGGTGGATAAGTGCATGAATCTATAAATATTATTAATTAAAAATTTTAAATCACTATTTTTTAATTTTGTATATTTTTTAACTTCATGAATAATTCATAAAACATTTAAAATTGATGATTAATATAAATATATTATATGAAAATTAGGGAGTTCTTTCTGAATCCTAATAAACAAGTCATAATAAATTTTAAATTTATTATTGATTATAAGGATCATGTTTTGTTTTGCATATTTTTATAAATTTTTTTAAGATTTATACATAATTTTAATTGCTGTTATTTATATGTTAAAATAATTAATTGAGAATTATAATTTGTTTAAAGAAAAAATAATGAAGAACATATAGTTTATTAAATGAAAATTAATTATATATGAAAGGAATCAGGGACCGTGTGGCTTGGTTCCTAAAATTCATCGCCACTTGAATTTCATTGACTACAACAAAATTTTTAGAAGTTCATTGTTGTATTTTTACTTTACATTCCAATTGGTATATTAAATTTAAAATTTAACAATACTTAATAACCACCTATAGGATTCCAAAATAAACTATCCTAAATAGAACTATAAATTCCTTATTCTCCTATTTCTATTCCACCATATGAGTTCTCTCTTTAATGTTGATTTGATTCACTTATATGATACTATAGTAACATTAAATTAGTTTTTTTAAGGTATGGAAAACCTTATTATTCATAATTTCAAATAAATCATAAATAAATATGTCAATCCCTTAAAACATTTTTATTCTTGTGTTTCTATTATTCAGTGATGTAGCGAAATATTTCTTCAATGAATATCAAGGATAGGTTATAAGGCAATATTTAGTAGGTGGATCCTCCTCTATTACATTCTATTATAATTTTAATGGTGAAAATTTCATAGTTTAATGTGAGATATAAAATGGAATTTCTTCAAAAAAACATTCCTAAAATAAATTCTTATATTGTAAATGTTTGTAAACTATTTTTTAACAATATTACAACAAAAATATTTTGTTTTGTAACATATTGGGAATATTTTATTTTTTATGAATAAATTAATTTTTTTATATATATTGAGTTACAATAAAAAAAGAAACATGTGTTATAGAAAACAATGATCATATTATAATGTTACATGAAACACTGATTTTATATTGGGTTACACTCAAAAAAATATGTGTACAATCTTTTCCAAAATTTGAGTTTGTCTTTCATTAAATGCAACACCGAGTTTAAATGATTCTTGTAATATAAATTTGATATTATTTATTAATATAATAGTTATAACATATAATTCATAATTATGTGTATGAATTTGATTATCCTAATTAAGAAAATATCGTTATCACATGAATATACCATCAATTCATTGATGACCAGTTAATTATAATTGAAAATAAAAACAGCTTCATTATAAAGGAAATACCATTATGAAAAATATTGTTTCATGGAAATGAATGTATTAAACTTAAATAAAATAAATAAAAACTTCTTATGAAGGATTTTAATGATATTTATATTGTTTAAATTTTGTTAACAATTTTAAATTCAGCTTCTGTGATAAAAGATATATTAAATCCAAATATTCTCATAAAAACTATATGTTTAAAAAATGTAGTTTTGTAATAATTCAATGGAAAAGATATATTTAAAATATTTTTTTAAAACATTATAATGTGTTTTTGAAAAAAAATCTATTTTTATATCATAATTTAAAAATTACATTAGGGTAAATGTTTGTGATTTTTTTTTGAAATGTTTCATTTTTTGATGAATAATGAAGAAATATAGAATTTTAATTGAAAAAAAAAATTTGTTAAATTTATTTTATATGTTAAATAATATTTAATTTGTGATTTAATTTATAATTATTAAAATTATTAATCTAGAAATCCAATTTCAGTTATTTTGATCAACTTCATATTCAATTTTGATATAAAAACATTTTAATATTTATATAATTTTTTAAATCAAAACATTCTTTCTCATCACGTATGGGGGATTAATTTTAAATTCTTTTTTTCCACTTATGTGAATGGAATTTAGAATAACTGATTAAATATATTTAATATTAATTATTTATAGTTTATAATAAGGATAAAATAATTTTCTACCCAATTAAATAGTGAATACTATAAAAATTACTTGCCACAGTTAACGTAAAAGAGGGTTTATAGGTGGTTAATAATTTTTAAGGGTAATGTTTTACTATAAAAATATATAAAATAGTATTTAAATTTTATATATAGATCTTATAATGTCTATTGATCAAAATTGTTCCATTTTTTACCCTTTATCAGTGTGAAATACATGGTAGAAATTATTTGTTCTAAAAATATGAAGTGTATACACTTCCTGATTTATAAATGGTTACCCAATATCCAATTTTATTAACATGTTAAAACCAATTTTATCAACAAAAAACATCCCAAATCACATCCTAACATACCTACCCTCACAATATAAACAATATTTTGAACATCAATCCTTCTAAGAAAACTTTTTAGCTCAAACCAAAAGAGGATTCCTGAAGAAGAGATTCCACTCATCAACCATCATTTTTTTCATTTCTCCCTCAACCCACTAAAATATTAATTATAAAATTATTTACTAGAAAACTCGTTATAATTAATATAATTATATTATAATATGTCTTTTTCATTACCTAAAATCATCTTTACTTCCATCAATTGGGGTACAAAATCATTATTCTTGTGTATGGTTGACCACCCCCACTCGAACTAATGTAGTTCATTTTACCCTTAACACATCAAATATATGGACATAACGATTTATTAATATTTTATATATTATATTAATTATATATATTGTGTTATTATGATTATGGAATTTTTTTATTACATATTCCTTCATTTTCGTTATTTTTTTGAAATATGATAATGTCCCTCATGTGTACGGTGGCCTACCTCCTCATGTAGCGATGTGATTCATTAAAACATTATATAGAATTCAATAAGGATTATTTATTGAAAATATGTGATAAATATTCCATTTAAATTATTCATTAATAATAATATATCATTTCGACATATTTTATTCAATGCAATAAAAAATAAAAACAATGTTCATTCGTACGTACGACCAACCCTCCCCATGAATATTGTATTTCATTAAATATCACTAAATATTATGGATTAATATAAATAAATATATTATTATTATAAATGATATTTATATATTGTTTTATATTTTATTTATGTTGATATCATGATCGATGTTAGAGGTCCAATAAACAAAAAGATAAAACTTATGTGAAAAACAAACTAGTTATTGGACGAAATATTATTTTAAAAATGAATTCTAAATAAAAGGGTAATAAATGGTCCTAATAAAATAATATATTCTATGATATATATGATTATGTTTATTTTATAGATATATAATAAATTTATATTTTTAATTAAATAGTTTGGAACCTGTTTGGATGATGATAAAACTTATGGCAATGTATTTTTGTGTCACTTTTTCACATTATTTAGAAGTAAGCCATATTCACAGTCTATTTATTTTATATGCTGTATATACATCCCATGAATTTACATACTGAACCTTCTCTAAAAAATATTGAGTATTACAAAACCATTTTAGTATCTCTCTTTCACGGGAAAAACTACTCAAAAGGATAAAAAATCAGTAATGGATTTTTATCTCAATTTTCCTTCATCGTGATATAAGATATGTTATATACCTATGTTATTCATTGAGGTTTATATACTACAACATTTAAATATCATATCATTAATATCTTTATTTTCATGATATTATTATCGTTATTTAATTATATTCTTCCATGGGTCTTATGATTCAAACGTATCAAATTGTTATGAATTTTATGTTTCAATCTAATCATTTATCTAGACTATTTATGTTTATTCTTATTGTGATGAAATATTCTAATATAACTATCAAAAACAAAAAATATATATTCAATTTTGATATGATTATTATATAATAATACATTATTTCCCATCATTTTTTTCTTCATATGCACTCAATGGATTAAAATATGTTTTTCCTAGAAAATTCATCTTTTCAGTCAAAAAAAATTTCTTCGAAAACAATGATATTTGAATAACAGGTTTTAGCTGTTTTATGTTTTAAAAAATTTAATTAAAAGTAGAATGGATATTTTAATGAAGAAATATTTTAAATTATTCTGAAAAAATCCTTTATAATTTTTCAATTTTATTTTTTAAGAAATTTAATTTAGAATGTTTTATGTTTCATAAATATTTTTCCAAAGAGGAAAGGATAGTTTCCACATGAAATTCATTAAATGATATTTCAAAATTATTTATGAGAAAATATGAAATATTTTAGGATTAGATATACCTTACATGTGATATGATCCATAGAAACTTTGTATATTCTATCTCTGAATGGTATATGTTTTGATTTCATGATGATTATGAAAACTGATTCCCTTCTACATATTATACCATAATAAAATTATTTTGAAACCTATTATTTTCACCAGTTATTTAATTATTAAATTATTATAAAAAATTCCACATTCCCAAAATTTCTAATATGAAACTTTTTTATGATACCCATTTAATTTCATTTGTTAGATATTATAAGTGTTTATGATATTATGTAAATCATAAATATGGATTTCATTATATAGTGGATGGGACCTATTTATCCCTATAATGAATTGTGTAATGACATAAAAATCTAGAGATAAATAATGTTAGAATGTGGAGTGAATTTTGTTCTATGAGATAGGGAAGGAATGCAGTGTGAACTTGGTTTGGTAAGAGAGGGGCGCAATGGGGAGTGAACTTGGTTCAGTAAGATAGGACTGGGTTGTAGAGTGAAACTGATTCAGTAAGACATGCCTGAATGGGGAGTCAGAATAATTAAGTAAAATAATTTTTCCATTAGTATGTTCTTTTAAGTGATCCATAACTAACATTAAAATTATTTTCTATTATTATGTGCATGAAATACATTATATGTCTAATTCTTATGTTATTCTCTCACAGATCATGTCCATTTATTTCCTTATGATTCATGTCTTATGAACATAATATCACTATACCAACGCTCAAGATCATTAAAATTTATATAAATGGTATGGTTATAAATTGTCATTATAATATTTACATACACATATAGTAATATTATTCAATCATATCTCGAATTTTTATCGTTTTTGAGCATTTGTGATCAACCTTTTTTATGTATCTTTTCTCTATGATATGATGAACAGTTTATATAGGATATGTTTTTGAAGATTAATATTGGGGTAATATCAGTGAGGGAAGAATTGATGATAACTCGCCAGATTATATGGTATTGTTCCATGTTTTCAAAGGCACTAAACAATTCTCAACACAAGGCATGATATTTTTTAATATATTAAAAAGTCATTATGACAAATGTAATAAACATATTTGAAAAGAGGGGTGAATATAATTGGTATTAATGGAATGATTTAGTTAACCATTGTAAATTTTAATTGGAAAACATTATTCATATCAAAATAGATATTTTTAAGATTATTTATAAGGATATCTCTAAATAAAATAATAAGGATAAGTTAATGTTTTTTAAAATTTACTTAAATTTCGGTAAAGGTTTGAGTGAGTGATTTTCAAGAAATTACATCTATATTTCGACACAATTTGAGGATGTGGTTCTAGAACATATATACCTTACAGTAATAACCCCCAAAACAACATGTTGAGCTTGAATATGTTGGGAACTAGTGCGTGACAATGAGCCTTCATGCACTCCTTGTTTGTGACTCTTGGGGGTTATTCATTGTAAATTCACAAAATATTTATAAACCAGATATAATGATGTAAATAGATTATGAATATGAAATACCTAATATAAACCTAATGTTTAATATAGTAAACATAATGCGCCTTTGTTAAGACATCATATATGTTTTTTTTCACGATTACTTAGTTTCCAAAAATTATTTGAATTGATCACACTATGATGTTCATTATTCTCAATGGATGGAACCAAATTGAAACATGTTAACATTGGATATGATTGAAAATACATTAATCATGAGAATCCAAGTTGGATGATGACTGTATAGAAAAATAGTATGAATATAGCTAATTGTTTATCAAGATATATGAATAAAAACATTAACTTATTTGAGATTCATGACACAACAAATAAGAGTAAGATATGAAATAAAAAATGTTCATATTATAATTAACGTAGAGGAATGAATATTAGGCTTCCTAAATATAAAAAGGTTTTGAAAAAAAACAAAATGAATATATCTTATGGACGGGAAGATGCTATCAGTGTGGAATAGAATGTCATATAGAGGTAAATTTCTAAGAAGATTAATATATTATCAATGGAGAACATTGGCACTCTCAAACTCGATTCCCTCAACTAAAAAATAACTCTTATACTATGTAATTACATATCTAATGTATATAATTTCTGTTGAACTATTGATGTATTTATGTATTTGGATTTATGAATTATGTTGAAAAAGTATATTCCAAATTATATTTTGGTTGTAATAATCCTAAATCATATAATGTTAATGTTATTTTTGGAAGCCTATAGGCCTCCATTAAGTGTTTTGGATCCCATTAGTGGATTATAATTTTGACGCGGATAATAAGTTCAAAATCATTCACACACCTCATGATGTTTTATTCGATGTGATTTTATCATGATTAAGTATATATTAATATAAATTTATGAAAATAAAACCCTTTTGTTTGGAGGTGAAATGAATTTTATGGACATATGTTAAATAATAATAGTATAATTAATATTATATCATATTTTTACAAAAATGGATAAACCCACATGTTGGGTGACAATATATTTCATCTAGAATGAACAAATGGCTTGAACCTACATCTAAAGGGAAATAATTGTATAACACCTATCACTAGATTATTTAAATTATTAATTTTGGTGGGTTGATTAAATAATATATATTGGTGTGTATATATCATGATTCATAGTATATTAGTATGTCTAGGATAATATAAGAGTCATAAATGGATGATACAACCATTATCAATACTGAAAATGAAATGAAAAATATCAACATGGGGTTTTTCATCAAACACCATAAAACATTAAAAGGGAATAATTCGACAAGGGTGGTAGTTAATAATCATACAAATTCATTAATAGTTATCATTGACATAGAATTTTTATCATGGAAATTATTTTAGTGGATATACATTAAGGATGTGGCAATATTTCATGGAGTAATATATTAAAATTTAGTTGATCTTGATTTAATGTTTCAATTAATGTTTTGTCGAGTTATTCTTCAATATCTTGATATATAGTTTAGTTTTAGCATGGTTTTTCATCCAATGAGAGATAGCTAGTCTCAATGAACAATTAAAACAATGTAGGGTATGCTAATATGTTGTTCAACGGATTTCACGTGTTTTGGGATTACACTTCCTATAGTTGATTATTCCTACAATAATATCAATAATTTAAGATTTTAGATGACTCCTTATAATGTACTTTATGAAGAAATATGTAACACGAAAAAATACTAGAATGAATTGATAAAGTCAAACCTATTGAAAACTGAGCAAGCTGATGACATGGTAGAGAGGGTTATAGTTATTCAGTAACATGTAAGGACCATACAATGTTGAGAGAAATGTTACATTGATAATCGTCAATAAAATAGTAAAATTTAACTTTTTGAGAAGGATGTTTTTTATAATTTTCTCTATGGATGACAGTATGGAACACTGTTTCATAAGTATATATGTCCTATTAAAATACATGTTTATATCAGGAAAATAACTTATCTTTTAGTGCGTCTAAAAACTATTCTAATGTTTTGGATTTGTTTCATGTATCACTCTTGTTGAATTGCATACATGATGTATAACATATACTAAACATAGAGGTCATACCACTAAATAATGAAATATCTTATGTGGAATGACTGATATAGATGATAGATCGAATGGAGAGGGTTCTATAAAATAGGACCACTCGCCTATCAATCATTTGTGGTTAAAAAACAAGCTTGATGTAGTATTTTTTGGAAAATTAGGATATGAAGAGGAGAAATTATCCTCATTTTAATTGTATCAGTGCGATGAATTTAAAGGTAGAAATTTATATTATGAGGTGTATAATGTGACACTCTTAATTTTTTGGGAATTTTATTTTTTTAATAAATTATATTTACATGATAGTATATTATACATGAAACACCAATTTAATATTTCTTATAATAAAACTACTTTTAATCATGCAAAACATGTAACACTACATTTAGGTTTTGTCACACACTACACTAATTTCATCATTTGTTATTTAGAACATTTGAATTTATCTTACATTACTCACAAAACAATGTATTAATGAAACATGAGATACAATTAGAATATTTTATTTAATGTGTTAGTTCCCTCCGAGATGTTGGAGTGGTGGTTATTAATTTGATTAAATAAATAATAAAAATTATTGTTTACACATGTAAATATAATGAATTCTTTAGAGGTCTATTAATTATAAATCCAAATAAGAAATACTTAAAAATTATGGAATTGTTTTCTAGAAAAAATATTTTCTTTACTTAATTTTTTTAACTTAAAAAAATAAAAATACAAATTTTATATTATTTTAAGGAAATTAAAATATTATATATTCAATATACTATTTTACATTCATCTTATGTGATAATAGATAAGGACAAATCCATCATTTTGGTTAAAAATATATTTTCCAAAAAAATGATTCTCTATTTCTTATGGTGAACATACTTTTAAACAAATTATAAAAAATTAATAAAATTTATTTGAAAAAATAAAATTATTTTTGGGAGTAAAAATAAAATAAATAGCTTATGGTGTGTTTTTTCTTAATTATGTGATATAATTTTTTTTAATATATAAAAAATAAAAAATTACAATTGAAAACATTTAAGTCATTTAATTAATTCTAAATGAGTAATTATATTTTAAAAACTATAATTAAATTATAATAATTTGAATTATAAATTTATTAATTCAATTTAGGACATTTTAATAGATTTTAGGGTGATATTGGATATAAAAACACTTTTAACTTTTGATCATTTTTTCATTTCAAACCTCGCTATCTTATCAAGTCACCAAGATTAATTTTAAATTAGTTTTCTATAATTAAGTAAATGTAATTTGCAAAAATGATTAAATATTTGAAATAATCATTATATATTATTAATAATTATGTGAATATATTTTTTGACAAAAATTAATTTGGAAAATAGTAAATATTATGTATCGTGGTTAAGGTAAAATTGGATTACCGGGGGATAAACGAAAACTATAAGGATAAAATTAACAAATAAAATTGTCTAAAAAGATTTTATCATGAAATTAATAGACCTTGTATTGTATAATTTTTTAATTTGATCTGATTTAAATGATTTTTTATATAAATAATGTAGGAGAACTTTTTTTTATAAATACCATGTATGTACTCATCCACACTAAAAAAGGCCACCCTATATCCTATTTTCATTACACTATAAAACCCATTTTTAGGCTAATAAATATCAAAATGTCATCCAAAATTCTCTCACGTCATCCTATAAGCCTTATTTTTTACATAAATCCAACCAAGGATGTATTTTATTGAAATCATAAGGAGGATAACCAGTGAAAATGTATCATTCATTAAAAAGTATTATTATTATATTACTTCATCTACCCCTTAAAATTCATTTTGTATCATTATTATATAATAAATTAAGTATATAACGTATACATGGATGTTGTTAATTTATGTTAAAATCATAATAACATATCCAAATCAATTATTTGGGTTACCCAATCATCATTCATGTGTATGTCGGACTACATCCTCGCGAACCGAAATCATTAATTTTTTCCATTACCATGTTTCATAGGTGGATATGATGATAGATTTATAGACTATAAGTTGTATTTTTTATTTAATTATTATATAACTCATAAATTCATAATCTCCCTTTTTTGGGAATATGATAACATTTCTCATGTGTACAAAGGACTACCATATCGCGAACCGACGTGAATCATTCTGGATTTACATGGAACATATTAAGGATGGTATTAATGAAATTATTTGATATATATATAAAATAAAATTTAATCATTAATTATAACATATCATTTATTGTTCTTTCTTTTAATTCAATAACAAAATGAAAATAGTGTTCATACCTATGTACTCCCTTCAATTTTTATAAATGGTGTATTTTATTTCATATAACTGAATATTATAGATTAATAAAATACAAATATAATTAATTTATATGATATGTATATATATATATATTAATTTTTTTGATTAAAAAAATGATTAAATAATTATTTATGTTAGTGGAACAAGAAATATCACTTTAAAATATATTCAAAAGAAAAATAAAATATTGTCCAAAACATGATTTTAACAAAAAACTTTTAACAAATTTATAGTAGAAGTAAATAATAAAATACTATATAGTATGATATATACTATTATGTTTTATTAATATATAATATATATATATATATATATATTAATAATAAATTAGATTTTAACATGTTTGAATGACTTCAAGACATAAGGTAGTAGATTTATGTCAAACATTTTACTCCTGTGAGACACATGCCATATTCAACAAATTTTTCTCTTATATAGTGTATACAAATCCGAAGAACTTATAATTTCATTTTTATCCTAAATGTTCTTTGGGGTTTGAATATCTATTTTAGTATCACTCTTTTATGGGGTATATGGTAGAAAAGTTAACAAAACAATAAGGTATTTTTATCTGAATTTTTATAGTTTGAGAAATAAGTTATGTCACACACCTATCATATTGAATGAAATATATATAACGACACATTGACTTGTAATATCATGAATATATTTATTTTCAAGATACATTATATTTAATTTCATTTTATTCATTCAAATGTATAATGATTCAACGTTACCAAATTTGTAAGCCTTTTTTGTTGCAATCTCATTATTTATCAAGATTGTTTTTATTACACTTCCAATGATTCTATATTATGATCCATCTATCATGATTCTCATTGAGTTTTTTGTTATCTAGTTATTTATTGAGAATAAAATATTTTCCTATTATTTTTATATCATTATGTATCAATATTATTAAATAATGTTTTTTTTGGAAAACCAACTTTTTGGTCAAAAACCAATTTCTTCAAAAAACATGTTTTCTAAAAATGACCTCAAAATGTTTTATTTTTTTGAAAAAAAGTTGAATAGATATTTTTAAAAATAATTGATTTAAATTATTTTCAAATCATCGTTAATAAATTTTTCATGTTAATTTTAAAATAATATGTATCTATAATGTTTTATGAATTGAAAATTGTTATTAATATTGAAAAGAATATTATCCTCTAAAAGGTTATTAAATTATCATTAAAAATTATTTTCCATCTAAGATGTAATTTATTGGTGTTAATAATGTTTTAATTGAGTTATTATAATAATATATATTTCACATTATTTTTCTTAATGGTTTATATTTTGATGCCATGATGTTTAGGAATATTTATTCACTTCTACTAGTTATTCCATGTTGAAATTCATAGGACCCAACTTATTTTTTGTAATATAGGGTGGAATGGTGAGTTAAACGAATTCAATAAATGGATTTTTCATTTATTACGGTCTTGGTATAGATCATAGACTAATTTGGAAATTATTTTATGTACATATGGGTATGAAAAAATATCCATATCCTATGGAAATGTTATTCTCTCATGGATAATTTTCTTTGATTTTCAAAAGATTAGGGTCTTATGGATAACCAAACATTATGACAAGACTAATTATTATTATCTCTAATATGTAATGTATTATTTTAAAATGTCATGATAATGTTATTGTACCCATAATCTCATGTGATTCCTACATATCTCAATTGTTTACCCATTTTGAGAATATGATTCCAACCATAATTATATTTAACATCACTTGGTTATGAAAAATGGATGAGGTACGATATGATTATTAAGAATAGTATACGGTGAAGATATTTTTGGGAACATGGAAGACCATTCACCACAATATAATATTTAATTATAATATCACAACGAAACAAAATTATTTCGGTCATTAGTAATGTGTGTCTATAAATTATTGAATATTATTATAAATTGATGTAATATACATTTATGATAAGCTAGGGTCACTATAATTTTGATATGATTATTTGGTTTTTATGGGTAGTCTGTTGTTATTTTTCTATGTATATAAATCCATGATTATAGAAAATGGTATATGGAATACATGTAATGTGGTAAATATCATATATTGTTTTCCAAGGGCATGGATGATCTTGACCACAACACACACACACACACATATACGTTTGTGTGTCTGAGCAGACAACCATATACTAATTTTTGAATAAGATTTAATGTTATATACAAATTTATTATCGATGTATATATTTATATATATTTTTATTTTTCCTTATCTTATAATATTTTCATTTACTTTCTTATTTCCCTTCTTAATTTCGATATAAATGAAGTTATTTATCATTTTTTTTATCAAATTTGGATACATCCATTTCATCATGTATTATGATCCCCTCTTGAAGCAGTTATATGTAGGTTTCAAATGTATCTTGGTTAGCTCGTAGAGACCAAAAAATATGTAATGTTATTAAATTTATTTCAAGAACATGTAAGAGGGGTTTTTAATTTTAATACTTTTATTGAAAATTAAATTATTTTATTACATTATAAACAAGTTACTATAATTTTTGGGTAGGGTTAGGTAATGTATTTTTAATGGGTACCTTTTACTCAGACTAACACATATCCCCTTTGATATATATGATTCATTATTTTTTTAGTCTAGGTATGAGAAAGAACACAACACATGAGGGATTATAGTTCTTGGGTATAAATGGCATTGTCCTATTTTGTGTGTTAGTGATAGATAATTCATCTAGATGTTGTATTTTATACTTTTATTTATATTATTTACATTAAAAATATGGGTTTTGATATAGTTTTACCTTAGGAATATCTATATTTCGTAAAGTCTTATGAATACTTTTTCTTCTAACATAGGATTTATTTTTAAACTATTGTGAAATATATATTTTGTTGATTACATATATATATATATATTAAAACATTATCTCTAATTATTGAATTATATTAAATATTGGGGTAAATTACTTCCAACCATATTCTATAAAACTCAAATTAATCATTAATTATCCATGATTTTGATCACATCTAGAATCGAGCCACAATTTTGAAAAAGTATATCCTTGTAGCATATTAACATTGAATGCATGCAAATCAAGATGGCTGTCATTTAAAAATTATTCTATAAATTTTTGGGTTCCATTGTGAATCTTGAACATAGATCATTAGTGTAACAACTAGATATTTCAAATGTATGTTGTGTGGGATAGAATATTCTATACACAATAATGAGTTTAAACTAACCAGGATATTAATGTAATAGTATTTAAATGTGACTGATATAACCTAGTCATTTTATTATGGGGTATTAATTCTTTTTAATACCTTAATAAATATATATAAAGGTCAAAATATATATAACTTTACTTAAAAATTAATATCAAATAATTAGTCAACATTAAAAATGTTATTTCATTCAAGAAAATAAATGTTTCATTAAGATTTGTATTTGTATTGACTTTTGTGGGAATGTTTTACAAAGAATTTATAAAATTTTTATAAATTTTAATTTATAAAATAAAAATTTTTTATTAAAATAATGTTATATATTTTATATTGTGGGGATTTTTTTTTATTTTATAGAAAATATTTATTTATTTGTGAATAGTGAAAAATATAGACATTCAGAAAATGTGATTTATTATAACTAATATTTCAATTTGAAATCACCAATATAATTTTAATTTTATTTAACATTATAATATTTAATATTTAATAAAATTTCCTCAAATTAAATATGCTGATGTCTTATTTATACTAGATTTTAATTTAAGTTTATTTCTAGGATTAAGAAACACCTTTTTAAGCTCTTCTTCATGTATAATTTTCCTCCATATTAATTAATTAAAATAAACCCTAATGAATTAATATTTATGTTTTACAAATAATTAATATTATATATTTTAATTAATTTTCAGCTAATTATGATTCGTATTCATAATGTTAATATAATATCATCTTTTAAAAAAAATATAGCTATCAAAAAACTAATTTCTCATCATGCTTGAAGTTTTAAAGTTAAATTAAATTACTCCACTACGTTGAATTTTATTTGATAAAATATATTCCATTTATATTCATATTAATTTATATTATATAATATTTCTAACTTATTTCTGGTTCTTAATGAATTTTAGTGATGATAAAAAAATTCCTATTGGTGTAAACAAAGTAAAAATATAAAAGTATGTATCTTTGGAGGTAAATAGGATAAAATATTTGAAACAAGTTTCCAATTTATTTTGGTTGTTTTATTGGAATTATATATCGTTCAATAATTTATTTTTAATTATTTGTAGATATATTTTCTATATTGACATCCCATTGTTGAACAGTGATGTCAATTTACCTAAATGCCACTTTATCACACTAATAAATGGGCACCCCCATATAGATTTCATTCCACACTACAGAACCCCATTTTCTAAGAAAATATATACCAAAATAATATTATTAATTCCCTAATATCATTCAAATATCATTGGTTTTTTCAGAATATCAATATTGTAAGGCTTTAGGTATAATCTTAATGCGTTGGTCTGAAAAAGAGGTAATATAGTGGACGAAGATCCTACATTTTTCTATTTTCCTTTTCCACCTTAAATTATATAATATAAATTAGAATATAATAACATCATTTTATCCTATATATTTAGATTTTATTATTTTTATGTAACAATATCCATTCGTCACATTTTCCATCAAATGGGAAATGAAACCATCGTTTGTCTGTAAGATAGACTACAACCTCACATGTGGATGTAATTTGTTCCATAATTTCATCTCATGGATTTTTATAATGAACTTTTTATTTTTTTCATATTATATTCCTGAAATTATTATAGTTTAATAATATTAATATATCATATAGATTCTTACATTAACATCCATTTAAAAAGGATAACACTATTTGTGTGTATATAAGTCTAATACATTGTGAAACAATATGATTCATTTTTTACCACATCACATGGGTGGAATATTTAAATATATATAATGAAATTAGATTATATTTATGAAATCATATTCATTATATAATGAAAAAATAAAAATTATATTCTTTCCATCATGATAGTTAAAAATGAAAAATGTTACACATGCTTACATACGGCCTAGGTCAATACTATTTTAATGTAGGTAATTTTTTATAACCACATTTCAAAAATATTTTAATAATTATAATTTATGTAAAAACTGATAAAAATTTAAATATAATTATTATAAATATGATGTAATATTGACCCCCACAGACCACGATGAACACAATAATGTCAATTTTTTATATTGAATTGAGCATCCTAAACACATCAAGCATGGATAGAACAGATTATGTAGAAAAATGAATCATTAAAATAAATTAAGGAAACTTTTTATGTATTACTTATTAATATTATAATGTGTATTAAATAAAATAGGAAACATAAATAAATTTATAATATCATAGATAGATTTAAAACACAACTAACCTTGTCTAGAGGTATGGTTTTCCATCTAAAAACAACGTCATTTGAGATGCATGTTACTTTCCTTAAACGAATTATTATATATAGTGTATATACATCACCATTACATATTATAGCATTATCCCTACATAATTAATTTTTTTTATATCAAAATTCACTTAGTAAATTCATGTTGGTTATATGTTAGATGCAACAAGAGAAGAAAGGATTTTTGCTTCAATCTCAATTTAATCGGGATTATGTATGCTTAAATTTAAATTGAAGGAAACTATTTTATTTTTATCCGTTAAACCACATTAATTTTCTTTTCCTATTGGTATTTATAAAATTTTCAATTAAGTTTACCATTATAATCTCATAAGATCTTAAACTATTTGATAAAATGTTTTTTAAAAAATATGACTTCATTTATCTATTCGATCAAAAATACTATTTTATTTTATGATCTTGTTTTATAAATATATAAAATTGATTTTTTATAATATTATATTTTATATATTAAAGATATTTTTATCCACATTTTAATTATTAATAATGTTGTTTAAAATGAATCATCCCATTCTTTTAAAAATGAGTACCTATTTGACATTTCATACAAATTTTTAATGGAATGTTTATTAACTTATATTAAATCTAAAATATTACATTAAAAAATTTATTTACATACTTTATTATATTTTTCAAAGGGTAATTTAAATTGAATTTATTTCCAAAAAATTTGGGGAATATTTATTATAGTTTTTTCTGAATTTGAACTGTTATCTTCCTAATGAATGTTTTGTTATGTTTTTGAAAAAAAATTATATTCATCAAATAAAATAACCATTCATATGATGAAATTAATCAAAAAAAATTTTTCCCTCTAATATATAATCCTTTATTAATTTACAATAATTTCATGGGGGTAAAGCATTCCTTATAATCATTTCTCAAATGATTTAATTATACAATATCCATTTTTTATAATATGAGGGAAGATTATGTAACACATTTTAATTACATGGAAAATTATTATGTTTATGCCTTATGATTTCTTCTCTTATATAGAATATATATACATATACATAAAATTAATTTTTTATAGGCTGAAAAATTATATACCACTCCAACACATTTTTCAATTTTTGATGTCGTGAATGTGAATATGGAGTGAATGTATCTATTATGGAGCTCTATACACTATGTGATATTTTATAGAAATTCATCCATGAATTATGTTTATGTCAAGTTTTATTTTTCTTCAACCATAATTACAAAGAAATTATTATATTATAAAATGTTTCTTACATTATATTTTTATGTGATTATTATTGTGTCATCACTTTTAGGATATCAAATTATACCTTTGACTCACATGTTAGGAATTCATATCATGTTTATTTCCATACTCGTCTTTTTAGATCACACCTTTAGTCTATGTATTTATTCGCTTATCCCATGAATTTCCAAGATCATGAAAAGATTATGAGTCTATTATAGGGAATAAAATAATTAATATTTATTTTGACCTTATTTTGATGAATTATAAAACTTTTCTTCCAAATAATCTATTTATCACGATATTTATGGATGTAATTAATATTTTTTTTAAAAAAATTCATGTAATTACATGTGTATAATACATGGGATTATATAGTTGGAATCAGATCAATTTTTTCATTTTCCTTTGAAAAATAGGACAATAAAAAATAAATTCTAACCCTTTATATAATTATAGGGATAATACTTACTATAAAAAATATCCTAGAATATATGTAAATGATAGAGTGAGCCATTTTTGATAAATTAAATATTAATTTGAATACTGCAATGTCAAAATGGTTCTGATAGAGATATGACTAGGAAAAATAAAATTGAAAAAGGATAATTGGTATTAACTCGATTGTTACGTAGTACTTGAAAATGTGCCTTACTATTCAATTGTATTGAAACACATCGAGGATGAATTTTTTGAATTCACATACTATTTATTATCAATTCTGTTTCCCTTGATCAACTTTGTTAGGTTTAGAAATATAGTATGAATAATTATAATTATGAAATTATACTGCAATATAGGAATATGTAATAAAGGATAAACATGTCATTTATATCTTATTAATTAAATGTTTTTTATTTTTTATATTAATGCATTATCAACATGTTTTAATTTTATTTTGTTAATAGAGGAGTGTATAATAATGAATAAAGACATCCAGTGTAATGGGAAGTGTAATAATTTACCTAACTAGATACCAAATATAATGGTTATATAAGTTTAAAATAATGTGGACAAGAAAATTTAGATTCCCAAATTTATAATTAACATCTAGAACATAATGGAATTCAAAGACATTTTAAAAGTTAATGATGGAATCTAATTGAATTTTAAATTCTAAATTGAAATATTATTTATTGGTATAGTGATATTCTATAGAAAAAAATTATGATAATATAATCTTGGATAAGTTCTTGATTTTGAGGTAATTATATTCCACTAAAATTAGTAACAATTAAGGAAAATAATGGTGATAAGGGTTCAATTCCTACCACTTACATATGTGATTTAATATTTAGTAGGACATTTTTTACGCTTAAATATTATTTTTGTTTAATATTATGTTATATGTGGTTAAAATTTTATAGGATTTAATATTATTTATTTTTTATGATTTTGAGGTGATTAATGATATTTTGGAGAACATTTAATTATGATAAGATATTTAAAACCATTAGGATTAATTTAATGGATTATTATGGATGTATTATATTATGTTCTTGGATATGTACCATTATGAGTTTGATATAAACAATGATGTTAAAAAATAAATTAATATTTACCATGTTAAGTTTATTTGGTATATATGGTGACTTATTTAATGAATTTTCATGTATAATACTATGTTTTTATTATTTTATTTTTGATATTATTATATTCTTATTCATTTAGTGTATAAGATTCCTTGTGGTAACCATTTAGGCATTATAAATATAGGTATAATATATTTCAAGCCTTTTAAAAATCATATAATCTATTAGAAGACAATTTTAGTACCTCCTAGATAAAAAAATCATATTGGATAATTAGTCCATTGAGTATTAGGTTATGTATAAATCGATAAAATATCAATGAAAAGAATAAATTATGATTACATAACAAAAAGGTAGCAAGAAAGTATATTTTATAGTTTTGTGTATTTATTGAAAAATAATCTGTCATCTCTTATAATTATATCATAAAACTAAATAATTGTCATATTATCACCATATATTAGATAAATCAAATGAATTTTATTTCATCATAGATTTATGATTTTTTGTTGTTATTTTTCATTTCATCATACTATTTATTAGGATCAATGACATTTGACCCTCTCCATAATTAATTATTTCTTTACAGCATTTCAACATTTTCATTTCACACAAATTCTCTTTAACATTGAAACCAAGTCTAATGTTTTACAATAAGATCATCATATTTTCCTTTCCCCCATTTAAGTGGATGTTTTTCAACCCTATTTATGATTTGGATTTCCTATATTTTATTTTTTAGTATAATCCCCTTTATTAATAAAACATAATCATATTGTAAGGGTTAAATTTTTTTAGGGGATATAATATAACTCCTTTATATTTTAAAATAATAATATGCATGATATCATATTCAACATGCACCATTATTTATAAAAAATCATGGTATAATATAATTTTTTATTTAAATCTATCTTATATAACCTATAAATTAAAATAGTTTGTATGAATAGTGATAAATTCATTATGAAAAATAAATAAAGTATCTAATAAATATTTATTTATTAAAAAATCATTAAAAAATATTTCATGCACTTTGAAAAATATATTTTATTTTATAAAAGTATGTTTCCTTCTGAATTATTTTTATATATCATTTTTAGAAAAACATGCATGTAATTTTTTAGATTTTTAGTGGTTTTATTTTAATAAATAAGAAACATTTTTTAAATACTAATTTAAATATTTTCCTTGGGAAAATATTTAGTATTTTTTTAAATTTATATTTTTAATTGAAGAGTGAAAGTATATTATTTTTGTAAAACTAAAAAATCAAATAAAAAATCACTAATTTAGATGTTCCATTTATCATTTATGTTAATTCAAAATTAAGATAATTATTATTTACTATTATTTTAAAAAAATAGTTTCATTTAAATATTAATTAAACTATATTTTAATACAAATTAACTCTTAGGATTAACAATATATTTTCTTGGGAACTACTTTAAACTATAAAATGTTTCTCCATTTTAATTAATTAAAATAACATCCTATGGGGACAAATTTTTATTAAATATATATATGTATTATATATATCTTTTTACAATAAATTCGTATAATGAATATTTCTATTAAATTGTCAATATGGGATCCTCTTTAACTTGAAAATACATTTTTATGAAAACATTATTTCCATAACCACTGTTGGTTTTTTTAAATAATATTGTTCCAAAAATTTAAATTGAATTTAATAAAAGGGATAATATTTTTTGTATCAAGGGAATATTTATTATATAACATTTTCAACACAATGTTTTTCATAAGGAATATTAATAACAAACAAAAATATTTACAGTAGTAAAAATTCAAAATGGAAATAGTGAGTAAATATGGATGTAAATATGATTACATTCTTAAAACATGTTTCATTTAAATGGTAGGGGTTATTAATGGCCTTATCACCCTCCAATGCTTTAGTTTTCAATTTTTTGGAACATTATTTTATAGATATTTTATATTATTTTATTGTTCTGGGTATTTACAAGAATGTCAAACCTCTAAAATTACGAATTGAAACCACATCTCCCCACATTAATCACTTCCAGAACTAATTGGTTCTATAGAGAACTAACAAAATCACTTCTTTATGTAAATACCATAATCATTAAATCCATTTTTATTATCATATATCAATTCTAGAAATTTTTTAGGTACAATCTTAAATATGTGGTTTGAATATGATGTAATTGTCTTCACTAAGTTCCATATATTTTCTAATTATTTTTCTATCCTAAATTAATTATTAAATATTCTAGTGTTATAAAATGATAATATAATATATAATTTAATGTTATTGTGTTGATGTAATAATATTCATTCATCTCCTCTTTCTCAAGTTGTAATTAACACATTTGATTGTCTGTAAGGCAGACTACCACCTCACACAACGATGTAATTCATTTTCATTTATTTCCTCTCATGGATATTCATTATAATTCATATAACGTTTATATATTATATTTATGAAATGATAATAATTATTTAATATAAGTATGTATTATATATATTTACATTACTATCCTTTGAAAAATGTTAACATCATTCCTATGTGTGGCAGACTACGGAATCACATAGGGAAGTGATTGATTTTTTTACCTAATCACATGGATATTACATGTAAGTGTTATTAAATAAATAATATTTTATTTATGATATTATTTTAAATATGCGAGTATAAAACAATACAAACCTTATTTCTATTATTATATTTTAAATATGGAAATGTTACACAAGTTTAAGTACATCCTATCATCTCCATGATTGTAATATAATTCATTTTTCATATATATAATTCAGGCCATCCCCGATGATACTTATCCCATGGTGTACCTCATACCCTTCATTCATTCCTCTAGTCCTCATGATCTTAAAATGTGATGGAGAACCTAAATCATGTCAGTTCACTTCTAGATCATTCCCTATAAGTTTTTTAACTGAAAAATCATTAATAAATGGTTTTGAAAACATCCATGATTCATAGATAATTAGTTCCTTTCACCTCCTACAAAGGATATATTGTCAAGGTTTCCTCAACACAAAAATTAAAAATAGAAATAAAATAATCGAAATCATCTTATTTACAGTTCAGACCGCTCAAATCCTGATGACTAATAATATGATTAGGAAGATGTGACCCCTATAGTTCCTCAATCTCATATGTTCATATGCATTCTATAATTTGTTCTTATGATTGTCCAATTTGATTCTGATTCAGCTTAATCCAGGAATCATGTTTATGTTCACCATATATTCTCCTTTTACCCACCACAATTATTTGTTAGGGGTTCATCCACCCTCGCATTCTGTTCAATAATGAGTTCCCAATCTTATTTAAAGAGTATTATCAAACCATGATTCATAAACAACCAATTTCTTGTAGTGGATATTCTCTCCAGAAACATCCCAAATAAGATAAACAAGCACTTTTGAATCATCCACTTCAACAAAAATATGTGGGTGAATAGGGTGAGAAACTACTCTGGTATTACTAATACTGAATTACCAATGATTGAATATCCACTGATGTAATTTTCACTTATATGGTTTGTGAGTATAACAGACTCAACATATATTACATAATTTTAATTAGAATGATATTAACAAGAATCACATGAAACTAAGATATATCTCATAAGATAATTTATCATCATTCCCTAATATAATAGAGGTTATCATTGCATTTCATAAAAAAATTTATTCAAGTAAATTATATCTCACCCATTAAAAGGTGATTGATTCCACCTTTTAAAGGGTTTTAGTGTTGTTTTTTAGGTTATTAATCCCATATGTTTGGTTGACATGACCCAACCCACTAAGACCCCACCTAGGAAGTGATAAGATGAGTGGTAGACCCCATTTCCACCTTTAATAGGCTATGGGATGGTTATTATCCCAAATAATGGAGGGCCATATCCTAATACACATCTACCAAAAATAAAACTATAAAAAACGTTTTAAAAATATATGATATATAAATAAAAATACTTTCAATGAAAAAAATTCATGTCAAAAAATCAATGACTCAAAAGAGTAGTCTAGAAAATAATCCATATTAGTATAAGGTCATGATACATACCAAAAAAAAAGAGAAAAACCAAAATAAATAGCCAAGGTGGAGCATTCCCAACATTAAAATAATCCATTCATAAACATAAACTACTACTAACATCTCTGAGTTCCACTAAGATACATTAACACCTCCCCAATTAATGTTTCAACTAAACTATCCACCATATCCACAAGTCAATACATGTGCAATAAAAAATCATGTCTAAGGGGGAGTATATACATACCTAATATGGTCCCCTCAAAAAAATAGAAGAATAATATAATAAGACCAATCAACACAAACTACAATGGTATGAAGGAAGGAATGAACCATGATAAATAACAAAATCATATATTTTTTAATGGAGATAAACCAAATATATAATAGATAGATTCATTCACTTCGCATTCCAAATATATGTTGAAATAGCTCATACCCCCAAGACACTAATTCAATCTTCTAGAAGACCATCTACCTTTATAAAATCCTAATAGAGGAACCTCTATTCATTAAATATCACTGTGAAGATGTGAGAATGACATAAAAGATAATGTTCATAGACATCATATGATGGTATAATACAAAAAAATAGAAACAAACAAGTTATGAGATAGGATATATGTCCTTTAATAATATTGGGGGCCACTGGATCGTTTTTTTCAAAAATAAAAGAGAATTTGTATCTAAATGTTTGAATACTCAAGTAATTGAGCTTGATCCATATTGTTATCCCAATAGTTATAGGGATTCTAAAATTATCATATCATCTCATTCCACATATCTAATTTCAATTATACTAAGGTCTTCATGTAACATGATGAAAACAATTTGTATTGAATACTTACATGCCCCATTATGAGTCTCAAGAATGGATATATCAAATTACCCAAATTATTGAAATGTAAAGATAATATTCCATAGGGATCCATGTAATATAACCAATTAGGGAACTTCTCGTAGTGTATTCTTATCACCATGGTGTGAATGGGTCTTGATTCATGGTATGTTTGATAGTATACAGAGTTTCTGAATCATGTGGGGTACTCATGGTGTAATCATAAAACACATGTCCAATAAAGGATGAAATATGTGTTGTTTTCCAATAGATAACATGACATATTCACCTCTCCATCTCACTCAACAAGTATAGTTGGATAATACTATTCATGTATGTCAAATGGGAAACAACATGTGGTCCCCACCCACACTTTTTGGGTAATTAAATGAAGAATTGGACATGTATTGATCTTATACACCATGAAAAATGGATTTGTAGAATATAAAATATATACCATGGTTATGTGCTCCTTAATTTCATTGAAACATAACATTTCCTAACTATAGAGATACATAGAGTGTTCCCATATAAAAAATAATTTATGTATACATGATCTTATACGAATGCATTTGAAAACCCCAAATATTGTTATTATTAACATTATAAACACATATTAAGAAAAAAAAATTCTAAATTCTTCATCCATGGATTCTATTTGTACAATATGAAATCATCATCCATCCTTCAATAGTAACTGGTTCTGTAACAACTTCTCATAAAGCACGAACATATAGGTTGACAATTTTCATTCAGATATTATATTATAATGATTCCAATTTTCCATCATCCTTGAATTATTCTCATAAATTCATTGATATTTTCTATAAAACCCAAATTTATCCACCATTATCCTAGATTTGAATCACATCTAGAATCGGGCCCAAATTTTTCAAAAGTATATCTTTGAATCAGATCAACTATGAATTCAAAAAAAGAATAAAGGAAACACATTCAAATTATTTTATAAACTGATGGGTTCCATTTTGAATCTTGAACCTCGATCTTTATTGTGAAACCATGAGATTGAAAAACTACATTTTGTGCTATATAATATTCAAAATGCAACGCAGTGTTTAAATAAAGTGTGAAATTAAAATATTATTATATAAATCTAACTAATATAGCCTAGTCATTATATTATAGGGAATAAATAGTATTTTATACATTATTAAATATATTTTATAGTCCAAATAAATATTATTTTTTCAAAAAATAATATTAAATAAACCATCAACTTAAGAAAATGTTGTTTCATTCTACCTAAAATATGTTTCTTGAAAGTAATGATTTTGATTGATTATTATAGGACAATATTTTAAATAATTTCTTGAAATATTACAAATATTAACTTATAGTATTTTTTTTAAATAATAATATATATTATACTGTGTTGAAATGTTTTGGATTTTATAGAATTTTTTTTTGTGAATAGTGAAAAAATACGACATCGATAAAAATGTGATTTATTTAAGTTAACATTGTAATTTAAAAGACCCATTGTTATTTCAATTTTATCTAACATATTAATAATTATAATTTAGTAATAATTAATATAAATAATTATGTTTATGTCATATTTATAATATATTTTAGTAAAAGTTTATTTAGAGGCTTAGGAATCAAGATTTTTTGTACTATTTTATATGTTTATTGTATCTCCATAATTATTAATTATGCTAAAAACTAACGAATAATTATTATAATGTGATAAATAATTATTAATATATATATATATATATATATATATTTATATTCATAAATTAAATAAAATTCATATAATTATAATTCATATTCATGCATTTAATATAATATCATTTTTCCTGGAAAAATAATATTTTTGTAAAACTGATTTTTGATCATGCTTACAGGTTTAATATTAAATTATATTATTCCACTTATTTTAATTGAATTTTATAAAATTTATTTATCTTTTGAATCCTAATTATTTATATTATATAATATGTTAAACATAATGTTTGTTATTAATGTATAGTAAAGATGATAAAAATACTAATTGAAGTAAAAAAATAAAAAAATGTAGTATATTTAGAGTTAAAGAGGTTATAATGTTTAAAACATGTTTCAAATTAAATTTAGAGGTTTTTATTAGATATATATCTTCTTCACTTTTTTATTTTTTTTTTTCTGTATTTTTTCTGAATAGTGACTTCAAATTATTGACTAATTTTTGGAATTTATCTTAATGCCACATTATCTCCCTATTAAAAGGGAATACCTTGTTCTATTCATTTCAAACATGAAAAAAATATATTCATAAAAAAATATATTTATAAAAAAATATATACCAATATATTATTATTAATATCCTCATCTCATTCAAATATTCATGGTTTTATTAGAATGCAAATCTTAGAGGGTTTTAGGTATAATCATAAATAGAGGTTCTGAAGAAGAGGTAATATACGTGATTAAGATCTTCCATTTTTCAGCTTATTTTTGATGATAAATTATTTCAATGAAATTAATATATAATAACATAATTTAATCATATATACTTATATATTATTATGATGGTGAAACAATACTCATTCATCTCATTTTCCATCAAAATGGAAATGAAACCATCAATCTTATGTATGACAGACTACCATTTCACAAGTCGATGTACATTTTTTCCATAATTTACTCTCATGGATTTAAATAATGACATATTTATTTTTTTAATAAGATAATAATGAAATTATAATAATTTCATAAAATTAATATATCATGTATAGTCTTATCTTAAAATCCATTTAAAACTGAACATACCATTCGTCTGTATGGAAGACTACCTCCTCGTGAAGCGATGTGATTCATTTTTTATTTCCACATCACATGAAAGGAATATATAAATATATTTAATGAAATTATATCATATCTTTGATATTATATAAATTCTATAAAGATAAAATAACTCTTATATTTTTTCTATAATGATCGTTTAAAAAGAATAATGTTACACATGCATACATAATGCCCACCATAATCAGTATTGTAACTTAATTCATTTTTTATTTCCATAATTCATGAATATTTTAAGAAGAATAATTTTTGTATTAAAATGATAATTATCTAAATATATATATTATGGTTAAGATGTAAAATCCACCCTATTTCCACTATGAACACAATAATGTCATTCTGAAAAATTGAATTGAGTAGGCAGAAAAAACCTCACATGGACCTAACTGATTAAGTAATTAAATACAACATTAAAATAAATCTTGAAAATGGTTTGGTATAATTTATTAAACCTATAAATTTTATGTAATATATTAGGTAAAATATACTTTTTTATCATATCATATATGGAATACCTAAATAAAAAAAATGGACTCGAGGTATGGGTTTCAATCTCAAAACTATATTTCTTGAGCGACATGTTGTTTTCCTTAGAAAATTTATTTTGTATTATGTATATACTTTCCCATTACATATTAAATTATGATTCCTCCATAATTAAAATAATTTTAATTTAAAATTAATGTAGTTAATTCATGATGGTTATAAGATAGAAGTAACTAAAGTGGAAGGGATATATGCGGTAATCTCATTTTAATCAGAATTATTTATTCTTGATTTTACATTCAAGGAGATTGTTTTATTTTTATATTTTAAACCCAATCAATTTTATTCTCTAATGTCTAATTTATAAATTTTCAATAAACAGTACTATTATACTCTCTTAGGCACTAAAAATGTTTGATAATATTTTTTCCATATCATCTGACTTAATTTCTCTCTTCGATCAAAAATCATATTGCCATTAAAGCCCACGTAATATAAAAATATAGTATTTATTTTTTAAATTATAATTTATTGATATAATAAATAAATTTTGACCCGTGTTTTTATTTTTATATATTTTTTAAACGAATCTTCTCATTGTATTCAAAATGAGTAACCATTGAACTTTCTAACAAAATGTGAAAAAAAAATATTTTTTTAACATAGTATAAATGTACAAAATTACAATAAAAAATTATTATATATTTATTTAAATATTTCATAGTGTATATTAAATTGAATTTATTCCCTAAATACATTGTGAAATATACTTTTTTAATAGTTATTTCCAAATATTCATTATAATTTTCAACATGAATGTTTTTTATGTTTTTAAAAGGATTAATATTCAAAAAAAAATTCATGTTATGTAGTGGCTTAAAAAAAATTAATTTTGCTATTATATTTAAACCTTTATTACTCTTACATTACTTTAGGGATAATACATTCCTTATACTATTTCATAAATAATTTAATTATACAATATCCATTTATTATGATATGCGGGAAGATTAGGTAACCCATTTTAATTACATGGTCAATTCAGATATTTATTCATTTTGATTTATTTTCATATATAGAATATGTATTCCTTTACCTTATATAAATTTGGTTATAGGGACCATAATTATTTACAACTCTAATTAATTTAATAAATTTTTAGCCTCCCAAGACATTATATATGTGATAATCGATTGAATGTATACATTTTGGAGCTACATCCACAATGTGATGCTGTATAAGAAGTTAGTATTGAATTATGTTTATATTAGATCATTTTTCTCTTCCATGTTTATTATCGTAACATTATTTTTTTAAACAATTTTCATTATATTATATTTCCATGTGATCACCCATGTGTCATCTCATTTATGATATCATATTATACCTTAGACTCACATGATAGGATTCCTTATCTTGTTTATCACCATACATTGATTTTTAGATCACCCCTTTTGTATATATATTTATTAAGATGTCCCATAATATTTAAGGGGCTTGAATGGATTACGAACTCATTATGGGGAATAAAATAAGGAATATTTATTTCAACAATAGTTTGGTGTATTCTAAAAATATTATTCCAAGGAGACAACAAATCATTATATTTATAATGTAATTAATATAAATTTTTTCTAAAATATCAAGTAATTATATTTTTATAATGATAGGGTTCCAATAGTTGGAATCATATAAATGATTAAGTAATACATTTGAAAATATTATATTAAAACTTCATTGTTAACCTGAAGGATATGTCTAAGGATAATACTAATTATATATGAATATCATATACTCTATGTGAATGATAGAACGTCTGGTTTTTGAGAAATTTAATCCCTATTTGAATACTAAAAGTCAACATGGATATGATCTAGATTTAACTAGGAATAATAAAATTAATAAAGGAACATCAGAATTGACTCACATGTTACTAGTAAAAAAATGGTCCTTAATATGCAATTATATTGAAACTCATCAAGGATAATTTTTTTTAATTCACATACTCTTTATGAACAATTAAGAAGGAATAGAGGAAATTTTTTATTTTAGGAAAAATTATATGAATTGGTATTTGGGAGAAACTATATTACAATATTGAAATATATAATTAATGATGTAATAGTCATTTATATTTCATTCATTCAATATATTTTTTTCCTTTTTTTGTTGAAGTATTATAAGGTCTTTAAATTTAGTCCTGTTAATAGAGGGAAGTAGGAGAATCAATAAAAACATTGTATGTGATGGTAAATATAATTATTTACCTAACTATATTCCAAATCTAATTAAAACATAAGTTAAACATATTGTGTAAAAGAAAAGTGATATTCCTCAAATTATAATTATCCACTTGAACTTAGTTGAATTCCAAAACCTAGAAAATAGTTAATGATGACATCTCATGGAATTTAAAATGAGAAATATAACATTCCATTTATAGTATAGTGATAGTATAAAGAAAAGGAAAATATTTAGGAAAATATAAACATTGAGAGGTTCTTTTTTTGAGGTAATTATATTCAATTAAATTAGTTAACATTTTGGAAAAGAATTGTGATCGTGGTTCAATGCCTACCACAAGCCTTTGTGATATACTTATTCATATGAAATTATTTATGCATAAATATTATATTTGTTGAATACTATCTTATTTTTAATAAAAATTTTATAGGATTAAATTTGTTTATTTTTTTTATGTTGAGGTTATTAATGATATTTTGGGAAACTTTTTTAATTATAAAATATATATAACCATTATGATTAATTTAATAGATTATTTTGGATTATTTCTATTATGTTCTTGGAGATGTATCGTTATGGGTATTAAATAAAAGTTGGGGTTAAAAAATATATTAATATTGATTTAATTATGGTTATTTAGGATATACGGTAACTTATTTAAGGAATGATAAATGATAATACTCTATTTTTATGGTTGAATTTTTGAGCTTAATATATTAATATTCATTTTCTTATTACATACCTTTTGGTAATTGTTTAGGCATTATAAATATAGGTTTAATATAATGTAATCATATTAAGAATCCTATTATCTATTAGAAAATAATTTTAGTCCCTCCTAAATAAAAAATTCATATTGGAAACTCTTTCCATTAAGTATTTGGTTATGAATAAATTGATAAAAGAGTAACAAAAAGATCAAATTTTGTTTAATAAATTTAAAGATATCATGAAATTATATTGTCTAGTTTTATATGTTATTATAGAAAAACAATCCCTAATATCTTGGAATTATAACATGGGAAAACAATTTATCATATTACCTCAATATATTACATGAATCAAATGAATTTTATTTAAACATTAATTTATAGAGTTTTGGTTATTAATTTTCTCTTGATCATTCACTTTATTATGATCAAAGTTAATTGTCCATCTCAATAATTACTTATTTCTTTAAACCAGTTCTATATTTTAATTTCACACAAATTCCCTCCTATATTTAAACCTAGTCTTGTGTTATTCATCAATAATATCAAATTTTCCTTATCCACTTTTAAGAGGATGTTTTATTAGCCATTTTAGGATTTAGATTTTCCGTAAAAATATTTTCTAATATAATCCCCTCAATTACAAGAAAACATGATCAAATTGTGAGGGTGAAATCTATTTTAGGGGATATAATATAACACCTTGATATTTTAAAATAAAAGTATGAATGATATCCTTTTCAACGTAAAACATCATGTTTAGACAAATTGTGATAAAGTATAAAAATATAATTATTTAAATGTGACTAATATAACCTAGACATTAAAATAGATTGTATGAAAATTATTAAATACATTATAAAATAAATATTAAATTCCCTAATAAAAATAATTTTTTTACAAATTCTTAATAAATAATTAGTCTACATTATAAAAAGTTGTTTTATTATTTAAAAAATATGTTTCCATCAAAAAATTTATATATATTATTTTTAGAAATAAATGCATGTAATTTTTGTTCCATTTATAGATATTATTTTATAAAATGGGAAACATTTTTGAAATCCTATTATGAATATTATCATTGGGAAAATATTTTGTATTTTTCATAAAATGAATATTTTTAATTGAAGAGTGAATATATTTATTTTTTGTAAAACTGGTTTTTCTTTTAAAAATTCATTAAATTAGGAGCAGCATTACTTGTGTATATTAACATCAAATTAAGATAAATAATTTTTTTAGTTTATAAAAATAGTTACATTTAATTTATTTTATAATGTAATTTAGTAGAAATTAAATCATAGGTAATAAAATAAATTTTCATGAAAACTATTTAAAAATTTAAATATGTTTATCCGTTTTAATTAATTAAAATAACAACTAATGGGGAATAATTTTAATTATATATATTTATAATAAATATCTAGTTTTTTATTTTAAATTTAAATAATGATGATTTATATCCATACAACAAATATATGATCATCTTTTCCTGGAAAATATATTTTTAACAAAACATCATTTTCATTGTCCTTATAGGTTTTAATTTAAATAAAATTAATGAAATAATTGGAATTAAATTTGATAAAATGGATTATTTTTTTTTATTAAAAATAATATTTATTAGATATATTTTTTAAATAATTTCTAGTCACAGTGAATATTAATAACATTAAAAAAAAGTTACCATGTTAAAATAAATATGGTAATAGTGAGTAACGATGGAGATAAATATGATATATTTTTTAAAGCATGTTTAATTTAAATTGTATAGGTTATTATTGGCCGTATAACCGCTCTAAAACATAGTATTCCAAATTTTTAGGCATATATATGTATATTTACTTTCTATTATTGAATATTTTTTGGTGTTTTCTATAATGTCACACCTCCAACCTTATAAAAGTTAACCCCATATCCCATCTAATCCAAACTACCAAAAAAAATTTGTTTGATAGAGAAATTCCCAAATAACATTCTTAAATACTCCAATCATCTTAATGCCCATGTTTTTATCAGATATCCTATATAGTAATGTTTTAAGTCTAATCCCAAATTTTTTGTTTAAAGAAGTGGTAATTGTCTTCACTCAAATCCTTCTTCTTTTTAATTAGTTTCAGCCATAAATTAATTCTTAAAAATGATATTACAATAACACTAATATATAATATATATAGTATAATTTTATTGTATTTATGTTATAATATTCATTCTTCTCATATTCTTTCAAATGGGAAATGGTACATTTGTTCGTCTGTATACAGTCTACCGCCTCATGGAATAATGTAATTCATTTTTAATCATCTCTTCTCATGGATATTAAAAATGAAGGATATAATTTTTATATATTAAATTTATGAAATAATTAATATTATTTAATATAAATATATCTTAAACATGATTACTAACCCATACATTGAAATATTATTACATAATTTCTATATATGGAAAACTACGACCCCACAAAGGGACATGAATTATTTTTTATTAGAAAATCACATTGATATTACATATAAGTGTATTTAATGAAATAATATTATATATATGATATCATTATAATAATGGTAAATTAAAATAAATTCCACCTTATTTCCTACATGAATATTAAAAAATAGAAAAATTACAAATGTGTACTTACGACCTACCATCTCCATGATTACAATATAGTTAATTTTTCATAACAATATTTCATGATTATTTTAATAAGTATAATTTATTTAACAAAAACTAAAAATAATTCATAATAATAATAATAATAATATAGGAATTATCTATTTGACCGTGACAAAAACTGCAATGCCATTTTGAAATCTGGAAATGAGTATCCTCAAAACACATGATGTGGACAATGATGATTACTATTTAAATTGATAAGTATGATAAATGAATAAAATTATTTATATATACGGTATTATACATAGAAAACAACTATAATAGAAAAAATAAATGATAAATTTTTATTGTATAATAGTTAGGAGAGATACATGACAAACCCTGACTCTATGTAAGGACATCTGTATCAAAACATCCATCTTTGTGACACATGTTATTTTATACCCTTATTTTAAATTTAATGGAGTATATATAAAAAATTTCATTGTTATATATTTAGTACATCATATATAATAATATTTTAGGATAAAAGTAACCTACACCATTCATGGGGGAATGAATCAAAAGAAACCCAAGTTGTAATGTTTTATATTTCAATCTCATTTTACTCGTGTTTATTTATGATTGAATTACAATGAAAGGATATAATTTTATTTTTTATAATAAACATATTTGAATATATTATAATATATTTGTTTATGAAATTTTAATGATATAGTACAATTTTCCTCTCTTATGTACTTAAAATGATTGATAATATGTATTGAAGAAAAGAACACTTCTTTTATATCATCTATCAAAAAACCACTTTCCCTCAAAATACATGTTTTATAAATATATTTCATGGAATTTTTTTTAATATCCTTCATTAATTTTTTAAATATATTTTTAACCATTGATTAATTTATAATTTTTCGTAAAATTAATCTTCTTATCATTTTCAAAATGAGGTACTTTTGACATTTCATATAAAATGTGAATGTTATTTATTAAAATATATGGAATTTATGGAATTACCCCCATAAAGGTAATTTAATATAACATTATAATATTTAAAATATATTTTCAGACATAATTATTCCCAATATAGTTTATAATTTTTTTTCAAAATGGAATAACAAATTTTGAAGGTTATTCTCCATAAGAATTTATTTATCTATTTAAATGTATTTATGTTCATACAAAAAAAACAAATATGTGGTCAACTATTTCTAAAAACACTATATATATCATTTTAATATATAAATTTCTCAACATCCCCTACTTTAATAGGTTAATATGTTTTTTATTCCCATTACTCAAATTAATTCATTTTGAAATTTAATTTGATTATTATATGAGGCTTTATTATGAGACCCCTTTAATTAAATGATTAATTATAATATTTATGAATTATTATTTATTTAGTTATTTGTTGTATATATGAATATAAATGAAATGAATTTAATCAGTGATCCTATTATTATATATCCCTCAAATGCGTTGGCTATTGTTTTAGAATCGTTAGACATCATCTTTGAGATTTGGGAGTGAACCTAATCCATTAGAGGACTCTTTCCACCATGTGGTGTAATATCAGTAGTTAGCAATAACATTTTATTATTCATGTATTTTTTTCTACCACATTTCCTATGATGATATTATCTTATGGTACAATTTTTAAATACATTATTTTTCAATAAGTTTACTAATGTTACTTCTCATTTATTATATTATTTCAAACCACTAACTGATATGTTTGGCTTCAATATCAAGTATATTTCATTACATGTCTTTTCATAACACACATTTTCCTATGTATACCACTAGTTATCCCATATAGTTTGATGAGATCTAAGTGATATATGCTCACATTATGGAAAACAAAATAATGAGGACTTATTTTTTCCACACATTGATATATAATGAAACAAGCCATCCAAATAAACTAGGCCTTATGCTCATTGGGTTTTAATTAATATATGTTTTTAATGTTCATAGAGATATATATATAAAATTATAGGTTTTATATAGTTTTTATAAGAGAGAAGGTCTAGTTAACGTTTCCAAACTAGGTTAAGAAAACATATGAGAAAACCAATGAGATATATCTAATGATAATACTATGAATTGAAATTATATCATAGAATAATGTGGAAGCATATTATACATGTTTTAGAACAATTTAATCACTTTATGTATAATACTTGTTGAAATTGATATTTCATGGGGTAATAACTAATAAAATGTTCTTCAAGCATAAATTGAGCATTTCATAATACCAAAAAAACATTCCCTACTGTGAAATTTTTTCGACACACCCTTCGGATATTTTTTATAAATTAACATACTCTAAATGAACTACTATGAAGAACTTGAACAAATATTTAGGATAGGGAATAATACTAATCATTATCATGGATAAAAAATATTAGATTCAAGAGATATATATGTTAATATATATATATATATATATATAATTTATATGAAATTCCTTATAAAATTATATAATTTCCATTTTTTATTATAAAATTATTCCAAAATTACTATTTTTTATTTCTTTTGGGAAAAAAAGGGATTAGTAGGAAACATTCAAACTAGAAATGTGTTTGGAAATATGATTATTTAAATAGTGAGATGCCTAACGTAATAGGAATGAATGTTAGACATCCTGTGATCATTGAAAAATTTCATTCACATGATATGATTAATAAATAAACTATAGTTGAATTATCAACACACCAAATAAATGTAAGATGTTGTCTCCTTTAATATATAGTTCCAAAGTTGAAAATAATAGAAGAATTAATTTTTTTTAATTTTTAAACAATTTTTAATTTTAAATCCGTCAAATGATATAACGAAATTGGAAGAAGAATTATTTGATGAAAGTGTGGGAACAAATAGGAAATTAAAATGAAAATGGTAGCTTCTGGTTGAAAAGATTCTTGTAAATAATATTCAGCCAATGGATCCACTAACAGATTAATGTTTTAAATTTGGGGAACATGGAATTTATTTGAGTTAATTTCCTAATCCATTGATTAATTCCATTCAGAATATGTTATCATGATATTTTAATAAGAATAAATTTATTTTTTATATGTTGTAACTCAAAAATCATATTTTAAATGTATTTTTATCCATGGTATCCTTATCATAAGAGTCATGAAACTTATACGGATTGTTTTTTAGTAAATTTTATAAAGGATTTGAAATTTTTTTTGAATTATATTAATTTCCATGAAATATGATTTTGAGTTTAGGTGATATTCTATATAAAAACAATATATTTTGGAAAAAACCATCATAAAGTTCTTGATGTTTGGGAAATTATAGTAAATTAATTTTTTTTATTTTTTAGAAAAGATTGATCTAGATAGAAGACCATGGGGTTTAAAAAACAGATTTCACCACTATTGTTCTATTTAAATATGTTCATCAAAATCTGAAGAATATTATATGCTCATTTTGAATTATGAATATCAGTATCAAATAATTTTTTCCTTTTTTTAGAAAAATGCAAACCTATATACTATGTGATAACTCATCACATCTAGAGAGGTCATAGGGCATGAACCCACACTGGAAGGGTGATAAGGGTGTCGTTCTACCAATAGCCTGTATGATTTATAGGTTATTATGACATTATTTTCAAATTAATGTTTTTGAAGATAAATATTAACTTGATATTGGGAAACATATTAGTGGATTTTTTTAATTTTTTGTATTTTATGGTGGTTAATGATATTTTGGTGAATTGTTTATTGGGTTGAACAATATATAACTATAAGGTATAATATAATGAATTATAATGAATGAATTATATTTTTTCTTATAGAAGTCACATGAAGGTTATGATATAACCTTTCAAGATAAATCCTTACCACATGTTCAGGTTATTGATGTTATTTTGGATATCGGGTTACTTATTTAGGGAATAGTATAGGTTAATCCTTTTGTTTTATTACTGAATCTTTTAGATTAATGTGTTCATATTCATTTTGGGAATTAACTTACCTACTTATAATTTTTTTTAATAAAGATAATTGGATAATATTGTTACCATTTTGAGAATATTATAATCTTTTAAAGGTTTGTTTATTGATTTTTGAAAAAATAATTCGTATTCATGATTCACTCTGATTATTAAGAGGTTATGTGTAAATTGATGGAAGCACAATGGAATGATGAAATGGTGATTATGAAATAGAATAATATCAATTAATTATATTTTCATGTATTATCTATATTGATATAAAAAACCTCTCAAATCCTAGAAATGTATCTTCAACCAAAACAATTATCATATAACCTTCATATCCAATGAAATAAATGCCTTTTATAAATGATATATCTATAGTTTTGTGGTTTTAAACATTCTCTTGATCATTCACTTTCATATGATCAGGTATTACTACCACCCACTATAACCATTTACACTTTTCTTTGATGTACATATTTTCAGTTCCCAATAACGTTTTCATACATTGAAATTTTTGGTTTTGTTATTCTAGAATACCATCTTATTTATCATTCTCCCTTTTAGTTGGATTCTTGACAAACTCTTTTTAATATGAGGGTTTCAACAAAGATATTTTTTTAATTTCATGCACTTTATTAATTATCATATGATTAAATTGAGGGGAAACAATTTATTTTAGGTAGTTTAATGTAAATACATGTGATTTTAATAAGACATTATGTTCAAAAGTGCATTGTACACACACCATTAATTTTAAATGAACAACTATATAATAATAAAATATTTTAATTTAAACATGACAAGTATCAGCAATACTATATATTTGTGAGAAAGAATATTGTTAATTATTTTATGAAATATACTTTATGTCTCTAGTAAATATAAATTTATTTAAAAATTCTTAATAATTATGCACTAGCTATTAAAAAATATATTTTACTACCTAAAATGTGATTACCTAGAAAATAATATTTACTAATTCTCATGAGAGAATATTATAATTATTGTTTTTGAACATATAAAAATTTATTTTATTAATCATATAAATTTTATGAAATCAGAATATCTATATTATCTTAGGATGAAATTTGGTTATTTTTTTAAAATATTGAATTTTAGTGAATACTATAAAGTACATATTTTTATAAAACTATCATTTAATTAAATTAGTTAATTAAATTAAATGTCACATTATTATATTATTTTACTATCAGTTTAATATAATTATTATTTTCAATGTTTAATGAAAATAAATTACTTCTAAACACTATTGAAATTTATATTATTATATCATTATTCATGGGCCTAAAAACACATATTTCTAAAAGTTGTATTAATATACATATAATTTTTTCATTTTGAGTGATTGTAATAACATATAACGATGAATGATTTAGATGAAATATACAAATAAAATATATGTTTTTTTCTATATAAATTCATATAATGATTATTTAGATTCATATAGTTATTATAAAGTCACATTTTCTTTGGAGATTAATGTTTTTACAAAACATAGTTTTCATCATTCTGGACAATTTTTCTAAAATTTATTTTTAAAAAATCTCTGAGTTTAATTTTATAATGTTGATTAAATAATTTTAAAAAGCATATTTTATATTATATAATAAAAAATAATTTTTTAATGAATATTAATATTGGTATGAAAAATAGTTATCATGGTAAAAAATAAAAATGGTAAAGGTGAGTAACCTATGATGTAAAGAAGATAACATGTTCAAAACATGTTTATTTTTTATTTTAAAGTTGTGTATTAAAATTATCTCTCCTATAATCCAATTTTTTTTAATTTTTTAGTCACATGGGTTGAGATTTACTTACCATTATTTAATAATTTTTTGTATTTACAAGAATATCAATTCTCCTCTCCTTTGATAGAGAACCCCAATGTCTGCTCATTTCCACAATTCAAAAAACAGTTAGTTAACCCATGACATCGACAATTAATTTACATAATTACCTAAAATCATATTAGAATCCATGTTTTTTATTAGTAATATACTCTAGGAAGGCTTTAGCTATTATACTAATGAGGTGGTTAAGTAGATGTAACAATCTTCAATGAGATCCTTCTTTTATATTATTAATTTTCCACCATTAATTATTTATTAACAGTTAAAAAAATATACTGATATTTTAATATGTTATTTGAATAATATTGAATAATCTCATATTAAATCAAATGTGAAAAAAACTCATCGCTCATGTGTATTGTGGATTACCACCTCACAAACCAATATAAATCTTTTTTCTATTAGCCCCTTTCTAGAATATTCATAATTATGTATAAAATGAGTATATATGATATTAATTTAATATTAATAATTATATAAAAGGAATGTAAAATATAATTTTTTTCCATACCATCAATGAGAAAATTATAACATAGTTTGTGTGTATAATGTATTCTATCCTTAGGAATTAATGTGATTCATTTTCATTACCATATCACATAGACGGTATATTTAACTATATTAAAAGAGTTAATAATAATTTTGATATTATTATAGTTCGTTAAATATGAAATCTCAATTACCCTCTATCTTTAATTTTTATTGAAAACATAAAGGTGATCCACATGCCTGCAAATAGCCTACTTCCCCTAAATCGTAACATAGTTTATTTTTTATAACCATAATCAATGTTAAATTTTTAATTGTTTAATTTATAACATTAGTTTTCATATAATGTAAGAAAGTACTTATTTCATGTTTAGTTATTATTTTTGACAAGATAAGAATGAATATGTTTTCATCTAGGTTTCAAGGGTGTCAGGGGCTTGGTCAGATCCATGATCCCCATGTTTTGGATGAAACATATTGGACACATAGTTCGTATAAACTATGAATCCTAGTCCACATGTATTATTTAAATAATTATGGATTATCTAGATCATATAAGGGGACAAAAATATTTTCATAAAAATTCATAATATACCACACATCTATATGGATGTTTTATTTATTATTGTAGAGTTTTTTTTAATCGGATGTGTGTAGTTAATAAAAACCTTGCACTTAGCCCATGTATGTGGTTCCTTAGGACAATTAATTTAATATGGTTGGTTTATTGTTTTGAAAAATATGTTTCCAAAATTGGATAACCATTTAAAAGAGTTAAATTTACAATATTTCATACTTTATTTGAAAACTATTACCCACTTATATTTCATCATTCTTCCAGTAGATATGTCTTTATGAAGAGCTACACATTAGCCTCAGGATTCGATTTAATCTCACTTTTTTATTTGATATCTGAACTATGATCTATCAGTTTAATTAAATTATACTTAGTGAGAGAATAGATCCATTACCCAAATTCCTTCATTTTCTCTACATTAATTTTTCAATCTTCAGGTGATCTCTTTCTCCCTATTTTCCGAGATTTTCTATTTATTCATTTTCACTCTTTTTTAACCGAGTAGGAAGCCAATACATGATGTGTTCCCCTATAACAACATCATATAGTTCTTCTATAAAATTTTACATTTTTACATCTATTAAATTATCACATTAGTTCCACATGACATACCTTTATCCAATTTGTTAACAAACTTAGTCAATGTCTCAAATTAATTGTTTGAACCTTAAATGTGTATCATATGTAGCACCTTAACATGGTTATGGGTTTCTAATATCATCATGAAACATCCCCAAGGTGTTTCCATCCGTCTACCTATATTAAAAACTACCCCATTTGGTGTCCGAGATTTCCATCCATTTGTGGAAGCCATAAATAATTTGAATGACTTTATAAATTTATTAATTATGGTTATTGTATAAAAATGATTATTGTACCTAGTATTGTATAGGAAAATCATCCTTTATTTTATATTACACTTTTTTGTTGAAAATGTTGGATTGGAATCTACGTTAATTAATGTTATGACACTAATCATCATTATGATGGGCAACCAATCATTATTAAGGCATGGAACAAATGCGTGGGATCGAGGTGTGGAACCCACGACCACTATAGACACATATAACATTGGATATATGATGCTTTAGCATTTGAAACTGTTTTCCTTGCCCATATATTTTGGATACTATTCTAATTTCCCTAGACTCGAGGAGGTCACCTTGGTATATAGTATTAGAACATATCCCATGTGTTAGATACTTTTTACATATCCAGCATTTAAAATATCAAGTAGATACATGAATAATTAACTTTTAGGTATAGATATATATGATATATAGAGTTCTAATAGATATATTCGTTCCTATAAACATGTTTTTCCGTATCACTCACATTTCAAAATTACCATTTAATCCAAAAAACAATTATAGATTTCATACAATTGTTGGAATTGGTATAATCATCATTGGTCATGGACTACTTAGTATATCTGGGACCCTATTCTGGACACCAATTGTTAGGTCAAAACACATCATGAGGGTATATATAGATAAGGGAAAGCACCCAATAAGGGATTAGTATCAAGGAATATTTAGAGAATAGGTTTAAGTCATTGATAATGATTCTATTGGGGAAATAATATTTAGATATTTTTTATCTATTAATTTTATGTTTGAATTATTTCCATTTTTTCTTATCTCTTTTATAGCACCATGAAAAAATCATAATCTTTTAGGTATCCACTTTTGGAATTATTATTATTATTATTTTAATGGTTTACATATTCTAATTTATGATTAACTATTATTATTATTTTATGTACTCATTTATTATAACTTATGTGATAATAAAACCATGTGGGTATTGTCTACACACAATACCACCTATGATTCTCTCTAATAGTTAGTAGCCTCTGGTTTATAGTGAGTTGTGCTTTAAGCCTTACGACCAGCCTTATTCGGTTACATATGTGTGCTTCAGGTCATGCATGTTTGAAATTGTTATAAGACATTATTTTAAATTATATTATTGTTGGGATTTATAGATATAGTACCAGGATATGTCATAATTTTCTTATGAGACTTTTCCTAATATTTATTAACCCATTTATAAGGGATAATCAAAATTTCATGGGATGAGACATAATGTTATTGATTATTAATATTACCGTTTCAATGATTTCAATATTATGTGACATATATGGATTTTTCTTTTATTTTTAATGGGGTTATATTCTATAACATTACCATTGTGGTAAAGAATCATTTATCATGCATAATTATAGGAATTTTATATGATAAATATGTCATTCATTATTCCACGCCATGTTAGTTTCATTTTTGGATTGAATAATATTAATATATATTCCTTTTGTGATACATCTTCAATATAGTAATTTTTTATAGAAAAGAAAATTAAATAATTTGTTATTAAATTTTTTGAATCAACTAAAATATAGTTTCCCTATATAGTTTTTTGATTCAACCTTAATTAACCAATTATCACTAGTTTGAGTTATGCAACTAATGATACATAGACAGAAATGTTAGTTGATTTTGACTAAAAGAATATTACTTTTAATATGAAGAGATCTTGTTTCCCATAAATTAGGAATGATGATCCATATCATAAAATCAACATATACTACTTGTTATAGTCCATGGTTGAATTTCATATACTAGATAAATTTATATTTACTGAAACTCGTAATTTTTAAATAAAGTTCATTATAAATTCAAAATAGTTTTTCATTTAACTAGTATATATTATAAATAAAATAAATCATAAATCATAATTCTATAATGCTTTCAATTAAATGGGGATGAAAATTTCAACGCACTAGTTGCATTATTCTAAATCATGCAATTTTATTTCTATATACATGGACCCTTTAAAAACAAATAACATGACATAGAACCAACTTAGTAGTGGGTAGTATGTAGTTTAAAATATGTTTTTATGTTTTATAATTCACTCTTACCTCTCATTAAGTGTAGACAATGGAGTATGAAATAATGATTGGAAGGCATTTACATATAATAATAAAAAACTATATTGTCTATTGTATTAAAATAATAACTATGGCACATTATTAGAATTTTTTGAGATATGCCACCAAAACATGATCCAATCGTGATCAAATTGGGCACTGAATGCCATACTATAGAGGTGGTGGTCCCTAATCCACTATTGTTACCTCAAGTATTGAAATTTCAATATCCTACTGGAATTTTGGTTTTGGTGAACGATTATTATTTTTAAATGGGATTCTAGACACTAGTGATGACTAAATACGGAGCACTGTGAACTTCCAATTATATTGAAGGGTTGTGAGGGTGTTGAAATAATACCATTTAATGACCTAAACACATTATTCTAGATTTTGTAAATAAAAAATTATTTGTATTTCATAAAATGAAATGGGAAAATAAAGGGGAAATGTTACATATATTGTCCTTTTATTTTCATGGTGTAACAAGTTAGGAAGATAAATTAATAAATAACAAAGATTTACAAAAATTTATATATTTTCATTCACTTACACTTCCTCTTAATATAGAAAAAACCCATTGAAATTTTACTACACCTTTACATAAAAATATAAAATATTGGGTGAACATTAAATTTCTAAGTAAGGGGTATCTAAAAAATTAGTGATTTTTTTTAAATCTTATTGAAAATATATTAGGAAAATTTAACAATAAAAATTATATAAAACTTTTAAAATATATACGCATTAAAATTATTTTAATGTAATCTAGTAATTTTTTAGATAATGTTATGCCTGATATTGAAAATAAAATAATTAGGCTCGATGAAACACTGATGGTTGTCCGGGTCTTCCCACATTCTAGTGGGATGGGTTCACTCCCCACTTACCTATCATGTTTTCAAAGTTCAAGCACGTAAATATATAAAATAATTTTAATCTTTCATAAAATATAAATACATTTTTCGCATGAGTTTTTTTTATAAAAACATTGAAACATATTTACATACATTCATATATTAAAAAAATTACATTCAGGGGAATAAAAATTCAATATTTGGGATAATCATATACCATAATTATAAGACATTTCATAAATTCGTTGAATTCCAATTAAAACAGATTTATTATAATTTCATTCGTACACTCACAAAATCCATTTTGTTAATTATTCTCATAAAGGTATACTTTTTTTCAAATATGGTGTTTATAAATATATTTATTTATTTATTTATGGATTGTTATGATTTATCAATAATGCATGTCTTTAATCATGATCATATATAAAATTTATATTAAATTATATCTAGAAATGAAATAAATCTATTACATGAAATAATTTAAATCCTATGAATTATTTCATACATAAAATAATAATTTGATGATATAAGTTTTGACTGACGTAAATTATAACATCCTAATATTTTATAGGAATTACATTTTTTTATTTTTTATGTTATACACGACATCAAATGAATCTTTCACTACACATAACACTAGTTTGGCATGCGTTATACACAAGAGCAACCTTCCTCGATAGCATGTGTTGTACGCAATATTGAGTTTCACTAAACAACGATATGTTATTAAAATATTATATTAAATATCCGTTATAAATATTATTAACAACATTTTGAATTTTATATAGCATTAGAATTCATTTTACATAAGATACGAGGAAAAAATTAATTTTTGGGACAAAAGAATTATTTTTTTCAAACATTCATTTTTCCACCTTGTGATGGAGGACCCATTTTAAAGATAATTTTTGACAAGTTTATTAGTTCAATATGAAAAAATAAAATTATTCCTTTGAATCAAGATATAATAATTTATATTGGAAAAAAAATTTATACTTTTCTGATAAATTTCATATTTTGATGAATAGTAAAAATACGCAAATTTATAATTAAAAACAACTTTTTTAACAAAAAAATTTATATCGTTAAAATATATTATTCAATGGGTTTAAAGTATAAATATAATATATTTTTTACCATTTAATATAATTTATGTCATTAGCATTAATTTTACATTAAAATCATTGGTAAAAATATTTCAATCTTTGGCAATGTTTTAACTTTTAAAACCCGTTTTCTTAACAACATGATTAATTTTAAATTATTTACTGCAACTTCTGTGTTTTGAATTTTGAAAAATGGATTCCATATTTGGATTCAGTAGGTCCAAAATATGTTAACATGTTACTTTTATTTTTTTTATACTATGAATAGTAACTACGGTAATTTTTATTTACTATAGTTAAAGGTAAATCGGGTAATTAAGGGTAAAAATAAGATTGTAAAATTACCCTAACACATTCCTAAATTCTATTGGTAGAATACAAGTAGACCCATATCAAATGAGGGTTGTAATAGATTCATTTCATGGTCCTTGGACCATGAAAATGATGTAACTATTATTAGAACTAAAGAAAGTGACAACATGTCACTCTCTTAAATATTATAAGTATTATAATATTAATTTTGTGATAAACTTCATGAATCTTCGAACATGAATAGTTTTCATAAAGATAATAAAATTAATACTTCATGTGAATTTATTTAGAATTTTTAGGTATTAAATGATTATCATTAAAGGTGACACAATAGAGATGTTGAAATTATTTTATTGATTGAAATATCAAATAAATGGTTTTAAAAATATTAAAATAAATATTATATGAACTATTTATTGTGATCCGCTACTTTTATAGATAAATATGACTTTTTTTGAATCTATTAATGCTCTTAGTTAAAATATAACCTCTATGTATATTTTATTTAAATTCAAATAAATGAATAGTGTCAAATTGACACAATTGTTATTTTATAAAAATAACATATTATAAAATTGTTTAAAAATCAAAAAAATATTTATAAATTATAAATTTATATTTATATGGTATAAAATTTAATAAATAATTTAATTATGGATAATTCACAGAAAATAAGTTTTTATTTATATCAATTTAAAATTTAGAATATTATTACAACAAATAAAATTAAATAGATCAAATAAGGATTAACCAAGTTGATAATGATTAAATTAAATACCCAACATGTCTAAATTTTATTTGTTGATTATATTACAACCCTATATCATCTACTATTCTAATTTGTGTAATTTTGGAAGTTTTTATGTGGGTTTTGAATTTATTATAAATTAATATTTTTTAGATTTCCAAAGGTGGCCCTCTCCTTCCTTATAAAAGGGAACCTCCTCCCTCTCCTCCTCACACAATTTTGATACTTAATGATTGGACAAACCCTTCCCATTTCCCTTCTCAACTTCCCTGGAAACATACTAGAGGTCCTGGTCTTCTTCAAATACCAATTTTAGTGCTTTAATAGGTGGTTTCAAAGAGGTGTGTCGAAGAAGAGGTAATTTCTGTTACCGATTCATTAAAATTTATTTATTCTTATACTTCCACTTCGTTAGTTGTTTCATTATGATGTAATAACATCAGTATCAATAATATACTGTTATGTTATTATAAATATGAAACAACCCTATTTCACATTCTATCCATCCGGCGGAAAACAAAATCACCGCCCGTGTGTAAGTATGGAATACCGTCTTCATGTCGTGGTGTAATATATTTTCCACCACCACCTTACTTGGATGGGTATAATGGTGTAAATAATAACTATATGTGATTATTTTAATGAGATATTGATTCTTAAATAGTATACGTACACTTCAATAAAATTCCATGATCATGGGAACGATATCATCGCTCGTACGTACGTACGACCTACCGTCTCCACAATATGATGCGACTCATTATACATGATCTTCATTGAATAATGATTAAATAACTGAATTTAATGAATAAATATGATATATATTACACTGACAACCTTCTTTAAATAAGGTATCTATAACCTAAAAAATACGAATAATAATTAATTCGACAAAACATGCATAAGAACGTAAAGCAATGAACATCCAAATAACAAGTAGAAATGAAATATTACTAATAAGAAGGTAAGAATATTACCATATATGATATCATAACAATGAATATGATTCAGTAATAAATAAATGAAATTATTTAAAACATTATACAGGAGGTTCAGATATGTACAAATCATATCAGACCTAAGGTAAGGGAAAATCTCGCAATCTTAATTTTTATTCCGAGATTGTTTATACTTCGGTATTTACTGGGGAATATTTATCATCCAAATCTATGTTTCCTCAATATGTAATATTATATATATATATCCTCCAAAAATGGTTTAAATCAAATTTTACCTATTGGTAAATTTTTAGTAAAAAATATTAATCGAATCTTTTGTCGTTTGCAGTACGAGGTACTTTTTGACTTCTTCGGCCAAATACAAGAAGAATGACTTTTTAAATTATACGGAATGAATGGAATTTTATGATTTCACAGAAAATTATGTCATTAAGTTTCCTTTATAGTTTTTCAAGTTTATTTTTGATCAACTTCTTTTAATTTACAATTGTATGAAATGTTAAGAAAGGAAAAATGTTTTTAAAGTAGAAAGGATATTTTCCTTAAGAATGGAGTTCAAGTGTTTTATAAAAATTATTTTCCATATAAGATAATATAGTGTTCTATTTATATCCCTATTTTTACATTTATTTGATTATGTTATGATGGAATTATTTTTAGGAAGTACTTTTATGGATTATGTTATGATGACATGATGTTTAAGAATCCAATTTTTATTACATGGGTTTTGCTATGATGTATGATTTAGGAATTTTTGGCACACATAAGAATGGTTTGATTATGAGATGGGTGGGACATAAATCTCCCTCCAATTCATTGGGTAAAGATTTATATCTCATGACATAGACATCGAGGGAACGAAAAATTAACCCGGTTCAGTGATACAGGACTGGAATGAGAGGTGAACTCGGATCAGTAATGGACTTTGTCCTCTATGATGGTCTTGGAAAAGATCGTTGACTAATATGAAATTATTTTCTGTGATTATGTGTGTATTCCACAATGTTTCATGTTTTATGTTATGAATATTGGGATTGTATCTCACTAATATGATTTATCCCATGTTATGATATTATGATCTCTTTTGCAGGTTACGATTTTCAAAATGTTATGTTCTTATAAATAAGATATGATTGATATTTATTTTGTTTACTATTACTGAGCATTTGAGCTCACCCTTTTGTATGTTTTTCCTATGTTAGGAAGAAGGGTATTAATTAGGACATGCCAAAAAGGCACTCTAGATATGAGGAAATAAACGGGAGATAATGTAGATGATTTATGAACTAGCTGGTTATGTTTCCCAGTTTCTAAAGACACTATACCTATACTGTCCAATCATGGTTTTGTTATATTTTTTTATTAGTATGTATCTATTCTAATGTAATAACCATGTATGTAAAGTATGGGTCGTTATAGTTGGTATTAGAGGAAAGGTATAGTCATCCTTTGGAATCTAGAATGTGAAAGCCATAGTAAGAACCCTAAGGATATGTCTAAACATTAAACATAATATTATTGTTTTAGAAATGTCCATGAACAACCTATGATAATACCTAAAGTGTGAAATTTTATTCTTCATTCTGTGGTTTTCCTATTATGATTAGTGTTTCTCACACTAATATTCTTGGTTTTAGTTAATGGATAGAACCCGAAGGAACCGTGTTAATGCCGAATGTGACGGGCAATGCAATGATTGTCCCCCTGAGCAACCAAATGTTATGGGAGCTGGAATGAAAAATCGTTTAGCCATGCTCACACAATTTCTCAAGCTATGAATCATACTGGACTTCTAAACGAGCAAATGAAGGAGAAAAATTCTGTTGAATCATTCATGAGGCTGCGTCAACCTTCATTCAGCAGGTCTTCTGATCTATTAGTGGCTGAACATTGGATCAGTACCACGAAAAAGATATTTTTAGTTCTACAATGTTCTGAACATGATAATTTCATCTTATCAGTATATCGTTTGAAAGGTGAAGCTGAAAAATGGTGTAATTTTATTAAGATATGAGGAAAAGGGATGAAATTGAGTCCATGGAATGGGACGAGTTCAAGAACTTATTTTTCAATAAGTAATTCCCTCGTATTCATCGAACAAATATGGAAGAGTTTCCTAAACTGAATAAAATGGATGATGAATTGGTTGGTGCCTACGAATGAAATTTTACAAGACATGCAAGGTACGCTTCCGGAATTTTTATCCACCGTGAGTGTAAGATCAATCGATTCTTTAGTGGGTTAAAACAAAGTCTTCAAAGGGTGTAATCCATAAGGGACATCAATAGTTATGAGGAAAATGTTCGATGTGCTCTCAAGGTTGAGATGGAGATTGCATTAAGCCATCAGTCATATGGGTTTGATAAGAAGAGGAAAATGGAATTCAAAGGGAAATCTAAAGACCACACTGAGAAGAGGATGAATTTTCCCTTATGCTCAATGTTTGGAAAGAAAAATGGAGTGAATTGTCTTAAAGGGACATGTAAAAGTTCTAAGTGTGGAAAAGATGGTCATCCGGTAGTTGAATTTCGAAATTATGGGAAGACGATGTCTAATGATGCAAACAAAGAAAGGGATACACAGAATTTACCTCCTACACTTCAATGATTCAAGTGAAAGAAAATGGGGAATTATTCCAATCAATTCCCTAATCCAAGTGTTGTTAATGATGATCGACGTAAAAAAATCACTTAAGGACAAAGACAAAGGAAAGTCACATGAAATTTCTATCGATGATGTGGATTATGATAACGAAGTGGTCAATGGTACACTTACCATCCAATATAAAGTAGAAAATGTTTTATTTGATTCTGGATCCTCCATCTCATTTATTTCTGAATAATTATCTATGGTTATCGTTGTAATACCTCAATAATTAGATGATGAGTTAGCTGTGATAGCCCCAAATGGCACAACAGTCGCATCAAAAGTTTACAATTCTTCTCTGAATGATGTTTGTGGGAAAGTGCTTCCTGCAAATCTTGTGATCCTTATTATCGTTGAATTTGATGTGATTCTTGGCATGGATTCACTTTCATTATAAAGATCTCATATTAATATCCAAAGAAGGGAATCACATTTAATATTCCTGATCAATCTACTATCATCTATCGATGCCCTGATTAACAAAACCTTCAATTGGAAATTTCTTCCATCTTATGGATCTTGATTCAAATAAATGAATGTTATTTATCTCAAATGGTTGGAGAGAAACTCATGATTAATAATATGCCCATTGTACGAGAGTTTTATGATGTCTTTCTGGAGAAATTCTTAGGTCTTCCACCAAATTGTGAAGTTGAGTTTTCAATAGATCTCATACCGGGTTTTATGCCTATTTCAAAGACACCATATAGAATGGCCCCAATTGAGGGGTAGGAATTGAAGAAGAAACTCCAAGAGAATCTTGACAAGGGATTCATACGCCCTAGTGCATCACCTTGTGGAGCACATGTTCTGCTTGTTAAGAAGAAATATGGATCAAAGAGATTCGGCATTGATTATCGAGAACATAACAATATCACTATCAAGAACAAATATCCTCTCCCACGCATTGATGACTTATATGACCAACTACACTGAGTAAAATACTTTTCCAAGATTAATCTTCGTTCAAGGTATCATCAATTAAGGGTCAAAAAAGAAGATATACAAAATACAGCTTTTCGTACATGGTATAGAAACTATGAATTTATAGTGATACCATTTGGTATTACTAATGCTCCTGCTATATTCATGTATATGATGAATAGAGTCTTTAGAGACTTTCTTGATCAGTTTGTGGTAGTCCTTATATAGGATATTCTTGTCTATTCAAAGAGCAAGGAAGAACATGAATATCAATTTATAATTTTATTAAAGATCCTAAGAAAGGGGTGGCTTTATGCCAAATTTACCAAGTGTGAATTTTTTCATCAAAAAGTTTAATTTTTGGGTCAAATTATCTCAAAAGAGGGGATATATGTGGATCCAGCAAAAATAGAGGTTATCGTGAGATAGTCAAGACCAACAATAGTAACTGAGATTAGAAGTTTTCATCGTCTGGATGGATATTATCGACATTTTGTAAAATATTTTTCATGGTTATCTAATCCCCTCACCAGGTTGAATCGAAAAGGAGTTAACTTTGTTTGGACGGAGGAGTGTGATGAAAATTTCATAGAGTTAAAACGAATGTTATCCAATGCACATGTTCTCACACTACCGTGTAGTGGAGAATGATTGGTGATCTAAAGTGATGCATCCACGAATGGACATGGGTTTGTTCTCATGAAAAATGATAGTGTGATAGCGTATGACTCACAACAGTTGGAAATCCATGAGAAAACTCACCCAACTCATGATTTGAAGTTATTCAGAGTAATCATTGCATTAAAAATATAGAGGCATTATCTTTACGGTGAAAGCTGTGATATTTATAATGATCATAAAATTTTATAGTATATTTTCACAAAAACGGAGCTGAATATGCATCATAGAAGATGGTTGGAGTTGATTAAGGATTACAACTGTTCAATTCATTATCACCCTGGGAATGAAAACAAGGTGGAAGAAGAATTAAGTCGACAAGTCCGTGCTAGCTTATCCATGATGAGGATCATAAAAGATCCAATATTTATGGATTTACAAACGATGGATCTTTGAATTATAATGGAAGGGGAAAATTATTATCTTTCTCAAATGAATTTTCAACCATATATTCATGTCAAGATTAAAGAGGCGCAAAAAGAATATGTAGAGTTACAAAAGAAGGTGATAAATGTTCCTAAATTCAACCTTGATTGTGATAGGATAATAAGGTTCAGGAATCGGGTTTGTGTTACTCCCATCCAGGAATTAAAGAAGGAGCTACTGGATGTAGCTTATAGTTCTTCAATATTTATTCATCCTGCTAGTACGAAGATGTATAGGGACCTGAAAGATTACTTCTGGTGGGATGGGATGAAATGAGATATTTCTGAATATGTGTCTCGATGCTTGGTTTGTCAGAAAGATAAAGCTGAGATACAGAAGTCTAAGGGAATTTTACAACCATTACCCATACCCGAATGGAAATGGAAAAACATCACTATGGACATTGTCACTGGACATCCTAAAACATCTAAATGCAATAATTATATTCGGGTCATAGTTGATCATCTTATGAAGTCAGGACATTTCATTGCTATTAGAGAAGATTTCTCATTGGGTCAGATTGACATGATATATGTGAAGGAAGTGGTATGATTGCATGGAGTACCACTTTCAATTATATATGATCGATATCTGAAGTTTACCTCGATGTTCTGGTGAAGTCTTCAGCATAATTTAAATACATAGTTGAGTTTCATCACTGATTATCATCCTTAGACATGCGGTCAGTCTGAGAGAACAATTCAAACTCTGGAAGATATGTTAAGAGCATGCTCTATGGATTTCAAAGGTGGTTGGGATCAACACCTACCTATGGTGGAATTTTCGTATAATAATAGCTTTCACTGCAGTATTCAGATGGCTCCTTATAAAGCCCTCTATGGAAAGAAATGCAGAACACCAACTTTTTGGGATGAAGTTGGAGAAATAAAGCTATTAGGACATGATCTTGTTGATAAAATGGCAGAAAAGGTCAGATATTTTCAACAACACATAAGAGAATCTCAGAGTCGACAAAAACATTATGTTGAACACCAAATAAACGACCTAGAGTTTGAATTGGGTGATAATGTGTTCATATGAATATCTCCTTTGAAGAGAGTAAAGAGATTTGGGAAGAAGGGAATGATGAGACCTAGGTATATTGGTCCTTTTGAAATAATGGATCATGTTGGGAAGGTATAATATCTATTGGCACTTCCACTAAATCTCTCTCAAGTTCATGATGTATTCCATGTATCTCTCCTGAAAAAATTCTTACTCGGTCCTTCAAATGTACTATTCTCAGAAGATGTACCGCTGGAGCAAGAACTTTCTTTATTAAGAACAACCGATAGTGATTATGGATCGTAGCGAAAAAGTTCTATGGAACAAGACCACTCGCTTGGTGAAAGTTTTATGGAGGAACCACCAATTTGAAGAAGCTACATGGGAGCTTCAGGATATGATGAGAGAGAGGTATCCTCATCTGTTTGATACGAAGTGACAAATTTTGAGGTTGAAATTCATTTTAAGTGGGGTAGAATGTAACACCCTGATATTTTATGGGAATTATATTTTTGGATGTCTTCTGTTATACGCAACATCAAAGGAATATATAAATACACACAATACTATCTTGGCTTGTGTTATACACAAGAGCAACCTCCCTCAATAACGTGTGTTGTACGCAATATCCAATTTCAATAAACAATGATATGATATTAAAATATTATATAAAATAGATGTTATAAATACTATTAACATAATTTTTAATTTTATATAACATTAGAATTCATTTTACATATGATATGAGAAAAAATCAATTTTTCAAATAAAAGACTTATTTTTTTCCAAAATGCAGTTTTCCGCCTTTTGATGGCGCACCCATTTTAAATCTAATTTATGACAATTTCATAAGTTCAATTTTACAAAATAAAATTATTCTTTTGAATAAAGATATAATATATTACATTGTATAAATTGTTTATACATTTCTGATAACATTCATATTTTGATGAATAGTAAAAGTAAGAAAATTTTTAATTAATAACATCTTTTTTCATCAAAATAATTTATATGGTTAAAAGAGAATATTGAATGGTTTTAAAGAATAAGTAGAATATATATAAACCATTTAATATAATTTATGTAATTAGAATTAATTTTACATTGAATTCATAGGTAAAAACATTTCAATCTTTGGTAATGTCTTAACTTTTAAAATCTGTTTTCTTAACAAAGGGATTGATTTTAAATTAATTACTTCATATACTTTGTTTTTAATTTTAAAAAATTGATTCCATGTTTGGATTAAGTGGGTCCAAATTATTTTAATAGGTTACTGTTATTTTTTTATATTATGAATAGTAACGACTGTAATTTTTATTTACTACAGTTAAAGGTAAATCGGGTAATTAAGGGTAAAAATATGATTGTAAATTTACTCTAACAGTTTCCAAAATTCTATTGGATTAATAGAAGTAGACCAATATCATCTAAGGGTCAGAATAGATTTATTTCATGGAACTTTGGCCATGAAAATGATGTAATTATTATTAAAACTAAAGAAAGTGACAACATGTCAGCCTCTTAAATCTTATAAGTTTAATAATTTTAATTTATTGATAACCATCATGAAACATAGAACATAAATAGTCTACAGAAAGCTAATATAATTATCTACATAATGTGAAATTTTTTATAATTTTTATGGATTAAATAATTATCATTAAAGGTGACACAATAGTGATGGTGAAATTATTTTACTGATTGAAATATCAAATAAATGGTTTTAAAAATATTAAAATAAATATTAAATGAACTATTTAATGTTCTCAACTACTTTTATAGATAAATATGACTTATTATGAATCTATTAATTCATTTAGTTATAATATATTCTCTATGTAGATTTTATTTTAATTCAAATAAATGAATAGTGTCAAAATTGACACTATTGTTATTTTATAAAAATAACATATTATACAATTGTTTAAAAATTACAAAAATATTTATAAATTATAAGTTTAAATTAATATAGTCTAAAATGTGATAAATTATCTAATTATGGATAATTCATAGAACATAAGTAATTATTTATATCGATTTAAAATTTAGAATATTATTACCACAAATAAAATTAAATCGATTAAATAAGGATAAATCAAGTTGATAATGTTTAAAAAATTCTCAAGAAGACTAAATTTTTTTTTGATGAGATTACCACTATATCTCATCTAATATTTCAATTTTAGTAATTATTGAAGTTTTTATGTGGGGTTTGAATTTATTATAAATTAATATTTTTTAGATTTCCAAAGGTTCCCCTCTCCTCCCGTATAAAAGGACACCTCCTCCCTCTCCTCCTCACAAAAGTTTGAGCCTTAAATCTCGGCCAACCCCTAAAAATTTCCATTCTAAAATTCACTAGAAACATACTAGTTGTCCAGGTCTTCTTTAAAGAGCAAATTTAGTGCCCTAATTGTAGGTTTCAAAGAGGCGTGTCGAAGAAGAGGTTATATCTATTACCAATTCCTTCAAATTTATTTATTCTTCTACTTCCTATTAATTATTTGTTTCATTATGAAGTTATAACATCAGTATCACTCATATATGGATATGATATTATAAATATGAAACAACCCTATTTAACCATCTATCCATCCTCAGGAAAATGAAATCACCGCGCATGTGTACGTACAGAATACCGTCTCCACGCCGGGGTGTAATCTGTTTTCCACCACCACCTTACTTGAATTGGTATAATAGTTTAAATAATAACTATATATGATTATTGTAAAGTTATATTGATTCTGAAATAGTATACAAACACTTCAATACAATTCCTCTATAATTGGAACGATATCATCGCCCTTGCGTACGTACGGCCTACCGTCCCCACTATGTGATGTGACTCATTCTACACGATCTTCATTTAATAATGATTATATAAATTAATTGAATGAATAAATATGATATATATTACACTAAAAACATTCTTTAAATGAGGTATCTATATCCTAAAAAGAGGAATATAAATTTTTTCGACATAACATGCATAATAACATAATGCGATGAACACCCGAATAACAAATAGCAATGAAATATTACTAATAAGAAGATAAAAATATGACCATATGTGATATCATAACAATTAATATGATTATGTAATAAGTCAAGTACCTTATTTATATCATTATACAGGAGGTTCAGATACTTACAAATCATATCATACCTAAAGTAAGGGAAAATATCGCAATTTCAATTTTTATTTGAGGCTGTTTATACTTCGGTATTTACTGGGGAATATTTATCATCCGCATCCATTATTCCTATATATGTAATTTTATTTCTATCCTCCTACAATTTTTTTAATCAAATTGTACATATGGGTGAATTTTTAGTAAAATATATGAATGGAATCTTTTTTCGTTATCAGTACGAGGTACTTCTTGACTTTTTTGGCCAGATACAAGAAGAATTTTTTTTAAACTTATACAACATGAATGGATTTTTATGATTTCATAGAACATTATTTCCTTGAAGCTTCATTTATAGGTTTTATATTTTATTTTTGATCAACTTCTATTAGTTTACAATTGTATGATATGTTAATAAAGGAAAAATGTTTTTGAAGTAGAAAGGATATTTTCCTCAAGAATAGAGTTCAAGTGTTTTATAAAAATTATTTTCAATATAAGATAATATAGGGTTCAGTTTATATCCATATTTTTAAATTTATTTGATTATGTTATGATGGAATTATTTTTGTGATGTCCTTTTATGGATTATTTTATGATGGAATGATGTTTAAGAATCCCATTTTTATTACATGGCTTATGGTATGATGTATGATTTATGATTTTGTGTAACACATAAGAATGGTTTCATTATGAGATGGTTGTGACCTATATCTCCCTCCAATTCATTTGGTAAGATTTATATCTCATGATATAGACATGGATGGAAAGACAAATTATTCCGGTTCAGTGATACAGTACCGGAACAAGGAGTTAACTCAGTCCAGTAATGGACTTTGTCCTCTATGATGGTCTTGGCAATGAGCCTTGACTAATATGAAATGATTTTCTATGATTATGTCTGTATGCCAAAAATTTTCATGTTTTATGTTATGATTATTGGGATTACATCTCCCAATAACGATTTGTCCCATATTATGATATTATGATCTCTTTTGCAGGTTATGATTTTCAAAATGTTATGTTCTTATGAATTTGATATGATTTATATTTCTTTTGTTTACCCTTACTGAGCATTTGTGCTCACCCTTTTGTATCTTTTCTTTTACCTAGGTAAGGAAAAATGGTATTATGTATGATATACTAAAAAGAGACTCTAGATATGATTAAATAAATTAGAGACAATGTAGATTATTTATGAAGTAGTTGTTTATGTTTTCCAGTTTCTAAAGGCACTATACTTATATGGTCCTATCATGGTTTAGTTATAAGTTGTAATAAGAATGCTTTAATTCTGAAGTAATAACCATGTATATAAATTATGGTTTGTTATATAAATGATAATAAATAATTAATTTAATAATTTTTTTCAAAAATTAAATAATACTTTTTTTATGGTCGAATAAATTGAAATTTTAAAATAATGTATACATTTATAAATATGAGATTTAGAAAATAGTGTGTGTGTGTGTGTGAATATATATATATATATATATTTATTTATTTATTTAAATAATGACTTCATTAATATAAACATGGAAGTATATATAAAAGTATATATATATAAATACATTGTTATATGAATATAAATTTTAAATTATAATCCATAAAAATTGAATAACTTGAAATATTTTGAAAATAATGTGTACATCTGTACAATACACCCTTGAAAATCATAAGTTGAAAATAAATAAAATAAATGTAACCCTATACTCAATCATGTAGTTGTACTCAATTAATTTTCCATTTTTAAAACACCTATACCCAAAAACATTATTTTTAAATATCTCATTGTCTCCAAAAATTCAAATGGGGTTGTTGTATCAATGGGGGTTGTGAAAATACTTCATAGACACTGATATATTTAATCACACATCTGATTAAAATCTTTATAATAATAATAATATTTAATTTTAATTTTATTTTCATCTAATCATATAACTTATTATTCTCTATTGAGTTGAAGTTATTGAAAATCGCTCTTTAAATTATACACCACAAACACATGAAATATGCATATAATTTATAAATATTACTTTTCATAATTTTTAAGAATTAGAAGACTTCCCCATAATGCTGTTTTATTTTTTGACTTCACTACATACCCATCCCCCAAATTATTATCTAATCTAGTATTTTTATCATTATTATTTTATTTATCATTTTTCAGGATTCACGTTACACATTTTCTGTCATTTTATATTTTTTTAGTTATATATTTTTATAATCTTTAACAAATAAATTAAAATTTTCATAGTAATATTGTTTTCTCATTTTTATCCCTTTTTAATTTTTTAATTTAAATCTCTTTTTCCACTTTTTTATTTTTTTTTATTTTTCATGTTCATATTTTATAATCATAATTTAATAATTATTATCTTAAATTACATTTTTATAATATATACATATTATATAATCCTGATTATTTTCTGAATATATATATATTTTTTTAGTTTAAAACTTGAATATTCCTAATTAAAAGATATATAACAAAATATAAGTATAATAAAATATATTAAACATTATTGAAAGAAAAATTTAATTGAAGAGTACATTTAAACATATTTTATGAAAAAATTATGAATATTCTATTTCTTATAAAGTGATATATTATAGTATGAATGAAATTTTATTTTTCTTATAAAATATATCGTAGTTTTATAAAAACATTTATTAAAAACATTTTTTAATTTTTTAAATTTTAAAAACACTATTAAATAAATACTCAATTAAAACAAAATAACTATTTAAATTTTTTGGAATGTTATATGCTCCCCCTTAAATGAATTTTTCCCTTGCAATTAGTTCATACTCATGAAAAATCTGACTTTACTTCTTCAGAATTAACAAAAACTAAAATCAAAAAACATCTATATTCTACCACATAGATTTTCCTCAAATGAAATAATATTTTCTCTAAATTTGTCTAGACCACCACTACGATACAATGCTTAATGACCCAGACACACAATTCTAGATTTAGTATAGTGTTTTTTGTATTTTTTTAATGAAAAATAAAAAATGTTCAAAAAATTATACATACATGGACTTTTTTGTTATAGGGTTTAGATAATTAGACATATACATTACAAATTTTAATTTTCTAAAAAAAATTTATAGTATACTGTGCATATGATGCCTATTCATATGGAAATAAACAAATTGAACTTATAATAAACCTATATAGGAAAATTAAAAACATACAGTGAGAATTAAATAAACCAATAAGGGGTTTAAAACGGTTTGTGAAAAAATATTTAAAATTCATTTTGAAAAAATATTTTAAAATATAAATTTAATTATTCAATAAATATTTGAAAATACATACACATTAATGTGATTTAAAAATAATCAAATAATTTTTTGTAAAACATTATGAATGATTTTTAAAACAAATTTAGTAGTAAAATGAAACATTGAATGTACTTTAGGACTACCCACATTCCTGAGGGATGGGTTCACTCCCCACATCCATATAATGTTTATAATGATAAAGAACCTAATTCTATAAAAAAATTAATATTTTTTAATATATGTATACATTTTCAAAATCTTCTTTTTCATTAAAAACATGGAATCATATTAGTAGTCATTTATAAATGTATATATATATATATACATTCATATGAATTAATTTGGTGTAAATAAATCTCATCACCATTAGACATTGCATAAATTCATTAAATTCTAATTAACACCCATGTATTAATATTTCATTCATATAATGATAAAATCTATTTTGGAAACTGTTCTCATAAATGAATAATTAATTTCAATTGACATGGATATATCTATATATGAAATTTCAGGATTAAAAAATATTGTATGTACATAATCATGATCATGAATGACTTGTATACAAAAAAATATCTTGAAGTGAAATGATTAAATTACATTAAATTATGGTTTAGCAACCATTATTTAATTCATGTAATAATAATTTGATGGCATAGGTTTTCAACAACATAAATAATCATAAGTATTTCATTTTATAATAGTTATAACCATCAAAATAATATATGTTTATATGCATGACTAACATGATATCTGATAATAATGTATACATAAAAAAATATTAGATGTAAAAAATAGTGTACATATATATAAATAAAAACTTGATTAATATATATTTATTATTATATATATACACCCTTACATGAATATAAACCGTAATTTAGAAGCCTTAAAAACATTTATCACTTGAAATATTTTTAAAATAAATTTTAAATATATATAATATATACATACTCATCATATTTTTAAAATAAATTAATAAAATATCTAAATTACCTCATAAATTTTTTAGTTCTCACTTTGTTTTCATTTTGAAGAAGTCACACACCACAGACGATAGTTTTAACATATATACCTCTTTATAAATTATAACCTGGTTATTAAAGTGAAGGGGGTTGTGCAACATCATCCAATATACAAATATATGTAATCTATAATTCCATGTAATATTATTATTACTATTATTATTATTTTTATTTGAATACAATAATTTAACTCATTCTTCCAGGTTGATGTAGGAAGACACACCAAACCTGTTATGTTAACGAAATGATTTTTTATTTAATTTATTGAATCTATCTTGTATTTTTTCATTTCATGTCACACTAAAATAAAATAGGAATATTATATATATATATATATATATTATTAATAATTTTAAGGATGTAGAGGACTTATTGAATGTGGGTGTTCCCTTTCTGCCTTTACTACACATTGATGCCCCACATGATTCAACAAACTATTTTTCTATATACCTTTTAAATTATATAATATTTTTCTCACATAAAAATTTCTACACTTTTTATTATTTCTTATTTTATATGTATTTTTTTGAAATCAAATCTCATTTATTATTCACCTCATTTTCTATTAATTAAATCCGGTTTTATAATCTCATTTGTCTCTTTTGAAATTTTTTTAGATTTCTTTATTTTTGATTTTTTAAAAATAATTTAATAATAATTATTATATATTTATACTTTTGAAATATATAATAACTATATAAAATATTATTATTTTTTATTTATTAACCTTTATTTTAATTTTAATGATGAAAATATTCATAATTACAAGGTTTTAAAATATTTTGATTATAAAAAAATATTTTGAAATTTTTGAGATTAAAATAACGATAAATGATTAATTAATATTATAAATTTCTAAAGAAATTTATATGTATAATTTATAAATTTTTAATTTAATGTCATATTATTTTACTTTTCAAATAATCTTACATTTTTTTATTCAAATCCAAAATTTAAAAAAAAATAAGAATGTAAATAAATTAGGACCACATTTATAAAAATAGCATATTTTATAATTTTAAATCATAACATATTTCATGAAAAATATTACTATATTGAAAATATTGAATATTAAATCATACTTTTAAATAAATTATATACTTTAAATTATTTTAACAAAAAGAATTTATTTAATGAAAATTTGACTTCATCACAAGTGATATTATATAATTTAAATAAAAAATTATTTTGATTATAAAAAATATCATTATTTAATAAATGATTTTTTTACAATATTTATTAACATGGTTTAAAATATAATCAATATAATAAATAAATACATTATTAAAACAAACATACTATTTCATTTGTTTGGGATAATAAGAATCATCCATATTCATTCATGGGGGTTGGTGTCCCATAGGATGTAGATTCATGGAATGATATAGTCTTGTTTATATTTAAGAATCTTGAAACTCCACTAGAATGGATAGTCAAACATGTGACCTATATGCTTCTTGAATCCACCAAACATTAATGGGATGTCTCTAACCAAGAATATCGACATCGTGAAATGTCATGGAGATGTATCCAATCTATATTCTATGATAACCCAAAGAAATTGAGGAATGGCCATGCCAGGGTGTGTTTTCACATATAGCAAGTTAATATGTCTATTATGGTTTGTTCAGCACATTTTATAGAGATTTAGAACTTTTCACATATCTATGCCAATGATGAGATGTCCAAATAAACACACGTTGAAGAAGGGATCATGCATCCTATTCAAACATAACTGAATGTATTTCGACTGACAACCATTTTTGAGATAGTAAATGAAACGTTTTTTACTCAAAGTATCATAAGGGTAGCATGAGTTATGGATCAGAGTAGAAAAGCTTCTCGACCCATTTGTAAGTTATTTTATAATAGGAAGCATCACATAGACACCTATCATGAGGGTTTTAATAATTATGGTACATGTGATGGACTTTTTATGATATTTCACCAGTGTGGAAATAATGAGAATGTGAGTTATAAATATGATATCACCCTAGTTGAGTGCTAAGCCTATGGTAGGATACTCTATTTACAATGGGTATGTAGAACATTTCCTCTAGTAGCCAGTGGGTGAGGATTTTCATGGAACCTAGTTTCTAGAATGGGTTCAAAAACTCAATGAAAATCAGGGATTTAGAATTCGTAATGCTAATCAGGCCAAGTGGTGGTCATAGGTGTGGTATATAGACACTAGTGGCACAACATGAGAAAAGAGTTCCATCTCTGTGTATTCATGTTGTATCTTGTAGCTAGATATCATGCAAGACAAATACAATTTAGTATGTAATTATGGGTAACAAACCTGATCCTTCTATTATATGAGATACAATTTTAGTATTATCTACCTTCAATAGTAATTTATTTGATATTTGTGCATGGCCCTTCATTAAACATTAATGGTTATTTTATGAATTTCATGGAAATTAATTTCATTATTTCTATTGTGTTATGTCACTCAACAGCTCATTTGGACTACTATAAGAGAGTGTATTATAGTGAAATAATTTCTCCTTGAGATAGGTGTGGTTTGTTACCAATGTAACCTTTTCATCCTAATATAGAATGGTGTTGTGATCATTTTCAAAATGGTCTTCTTGGTTCCATTTCATTCTTGTTTAGACTTCTATCACACTATGGTGTCATTTCAATCCTTAGATTGTAGAATCTATATTCAAAGGGATTAATGAGATGTTTAGGAAGGTATATTTTTATTAGATCATCATGGGATGGGAAGAGAGACATCCCGGATTTGTAAAGGGTAGTTTAATTCAAGATTCCATTGATTAGGTGGAGGAACTGATTCGAGAATTGAATTTCAAAACCAAAGGGTATTATATGGCCATAAAAACATGAACAAGGACTATGACAATGTATAATATAGATTCATAAATAGTTTTTTGGAATATATTAGGTACAACTCTTGGAACATTGATATTTGGTTTCATTATTTTAGTTTTGTGTCACCCTTGGTTACTTTCGTGGGAAAATCCTATGGTTTCATTAAATCCACCAATGGACTAAGGTAGGGGGATATGATCCCGCCAAGACTATTCATCCTTGTTAAGGATGTTCAAATCCATCTCACACCCAGAGAATTTTGGAATGGTGTTATTCTACTGTTCTAGATGAGAATGAAAGCAACTGTGGTGTCCCACATCATGTTTGCGGATGATACTCACTTATTCTTTAATTCTATGAGCCTATCCATATGAGGTGTATACACAATTTTAGAGTAGTAGTATTTTTGGAGTGGTAAGTTAATTAATAACAACAAGAGAAATTTCTATATCTTTAGTGGGTTCCCTTCAAGTATTATCTCTATAGTGAGCCACATCTTCGGCATTTATATAGGGTAATTTCCTATCAATTACTTCGGTGTTCGGATTTATCAAGGTAGAATGTGTATCATCATTATCGACCCATTGCATAGGAATATTATATACTGGGTGATCAACTGGAAGACTATGTACCATTTTTCGGGGGGCAGATTGCACGTGATAATAGCATGTTATTGGATACTCTTGTGAATGCCCTCTCATCCATAAGGGCCCTGAAACACGTTTTAATAAAATTTATAGGATCCTTGATAGATTCATTTGGGATACACTCTCAGAAGGTAATTAAAACTGTGTATCCTGGAATAACATGGTGAGTCCTATTCATGATGTTGGTATTAGTGTGCATAGCTTGGGGGATACCATTAAATACATGTGTGCAAAACATTCTAGCAGTATCCTGGACCTGTACACTCTATGGGGGATAACAATGTACAATCATGAATCAGTGGTCTAGGATTTAGTGTAGGTTTATGAATAACCTATTTGTTTTGTTGTTGGTCATATGGTATCTATCCTTCCATCATAGTCCCACTGGATTTTTGGGACATGCGACCTTACCTTCTAGCACAACAACTGGTGTGGGGATGTTTTTGGCTTCTTGCGAAGCCCTACCAAAAACATCTCCCTTAATAAAGAAGCTCCATCCCACCCTTCATCAATGTGGTCTTTGACAAGGATGAATAGTACTATTTTAATCTAATTGATTCAGGAATGAAACCCAACCAATGTGTGTTCACTCCATCCCCTTTGGTTTTCTGTACGTCAAAAGATTTCTACCGTATCTCTAATGTGAATCTTCAGGTTGACACATTGGGTGATCTTATATTTGTTAATATTATCCCCAATAATATTTTCTTCATCCCCTGGAGGATCAGGAATAGTGTAGTCCCATGAGAGGATAACATCAAGGGTTCTGAGAATTATATCATTTCTAGGTGTGTGTGTGTTGTATTTCTTATAGTGAGGAGACCATGAAACACATTTCTTTTGAGAGGGAGTGGGAATATGAGGTGGGAATTTTTTGGGGATTTTACTGTAGTTTCCAGCAAGTCAATGGATGGTATCCCCTTTTAAGATAGACGGTTCCATGTTTTGGGAGGTGGTGGTCTGCAAATATTGGCTCACACGGTGGTGTTTCATGCAGGATGTTGGTGTCTCTAGAAGGATAAAACAAGGTGATCCATGAAGAGGTGAACATATCATCTCAATCTATAATTTTATACACGAAGAACCTATTGATTGACTTGGCCATGGTGGTGATAAACTAGAAGGATTCCCCCAATCTTCCTCAGTTCAACAATGGACAATGTGATAGAATCCCCAATACCATCAATGATGGTGGTAACTGGGTCAGGTGGAGACCTTCATTGAGTGGGATGAAACTCAATAGGGTTGTCTCGTGTGCTCTAGGAGTAATGCGCAGTGGAAGGCTGGGGAGAGACAAAAGAGGTTTTGTTTACATGGATTTCACTGTTAAGCTAAGAAAAGGTTCTCATCTGTAGTCATAGGTTATGGAGATTGTTCTGGGTGTCTCTACTTATGTAGCTAGTATGACATGGGTATTATTGAAGTTGAGACAGATTCATTGGTGGTTCATAATTCCCTGTGTGGTTATGTTTCTTCTCCTTGGTCAATAATATATAAATATGAATGTGTCGGTGGTTCCTCTATTGAAATATTGAGGTGTTACACACATGGTGGGAGGGGAAAAAAGTGTTGGATCACCTGGCCTCACTTGATATCTATGGTTCTGAGGATGTCTTCTTATATACGGTGGTCACCTTGAACCCTAAGGGGATTTTCTTGGATAGAGGTGATTTTCTCGATCTTCATTATTTCAGACCACTCATGTCCTTCTATCGGTGGATTGTGGGGGATGAACTATTTTCATTTCTTGTCGATCTTTTCCATGGAATAAAATATTTCATATGATGATTAGAGATTCAACTAGATTAATGTTAATAATTTTTATCTACTACCACATATTGATAACATCTTCAACCTTCTCCAAGGTGATAACATTTTCTAGAAAATTGATTATCATTTATTCATTCACCTTGTACATGCTAGACCATCATATATACCACATAAAGCATTATATATTTGGTATAGTCTTGATGAAAATTTGGTTCTATCATTTTGTCTTAGTAATGTGCCTTTAATTTTCCTTTCATGGTTAAATCATGTTTTTTTCACCAATATGATGATTTATTTTTCGGGTTCTTCATGGATGATTTCTTAGTGTATTCTCTCATTTGACACAACCATGTCAAACATCATGATATCTTCTCAAATACACTAAGAAGCATCACCTATATATTAATATCAAAAAGATCCACTTTTGGATCAACAATGTTCACATACAGAGACATTTTTTTCATATATAATAATATATTTTTACAATTAAATGTTCAATATTATAGTTTCTGAAGAGCATACCCTAAATTTCTATGACATAAAATGTTTTAAGGAAGTTTTACTATTATATGAGATTTATTCTGTATTTATCATTCCTTTCATCACTAACACCAATCATAATCAAGAACTGTGTTATGATAATGTGGCAGAGGCATGTGAGAAATCCTTCCCTGAGCTAAAGGAGTGAATAAGTTCAGTGGAGTCCCTGATTCTAAATTGGTCAGGTTAAATCTATTCCATTTGTTATGTTGTATCATGCACCAAGTTGGTAGAATTTTGAATACATGTATATGGTGTCATGGTGTATGGGTCTCATCATTTCATGCCTCATAAGACAGATTAACTAATTCATGATCTTGATATTGCAACAATGATATATAAATTTCTTTTTTAATGCATTATTTTATTAGATATATTTTTTATTTTAAACTACACATAAATTCCTCATGTATCACCTTACACATTGTGACATAATCCTCAGGAAGATAATATCGGTTGAATAAAATATTTTTTGATTTTCATATTTCATATATTCCTTGGAAGGTATTTTTTTACATGATTCTTGGAGCTAGAGTATTGACACATAGGTAGTGAATGATGCTAGTTGTGAGTGGATGCTTATGGATCTCCAATATAAGATGAATTTATAGGTGCAGTAACATCATGGATATCCTATAATTTTATCTTTTGTAGTGACCACTTCCCTCTTGGGGAGTTCTAAAATGATTCATCTATCAGATCTTGAGGGATTAGTCCAATGGGAGATCATATTAGTTGATGAATTAGTAGCAGTTTGGATAATTTACATGGATACGATATTACGTAACTATAATGGAATATGGGTTCCTTTGTAAATCTAGGAGGAACTGATAAGAGAGTCTTAGTCTTCTAAAAGGATGTAAAACCCTCATATTATCAAGATTTATCTTGATCTACATCACCAATACAAGCCTCCTACTATGAAAATGATTTTTTTTGTTAATAAGGGTTCAACCAATAAATAGGTAAAGGAATATCAAAATTGACTGTAAGGGATTTTGAAATTGTTTCCCACACATGAGTGGAAATGGGATGACTTCTCCATCAATATTTTGACTAGATTATTATGATCCTATCAAGTTAATCATGTATTATGTGTGATTATGGAAGTGATCAAAACGATTTTTTACTTCTTACCATTTAATTATAAATTTTATATAGTTGATCTTGAAAGAATCTATGACTAACAGATTATCCGGCTTTATTGTTATCCACAGACTATTGTATCTGATAGCGAATCCCGGTTTACTTATATATTTTTGAAAGGGTTGTTGTTGGAATTATTCACAAAGGTACATTTGACTATATCATACCACTCTTAGACCATTAGGATTTTCATGTAAACAATATAGGTGTTGTATTATATGCATAGAGAATGTATCCTTGATTTTGGGAGTTCATGGGAGAGAAATATACTTGTAGTTGAAATTTCATTAATTGAATGATCTTATTATATGATAAAGGTAGATATATATGAGGCCTTATATGGCAGGCCTTACTGGTCAACTCTATACTTGTTAGAGATAGGGGATGTTGTACTACATTCATGAAATATCATTATGGAGATATTTGAGACAGTTTAGCTAACGAATAAGTGACTTGTTGTGGAATATTCTAGGATGAACTTACATGTTGGACTTTTTTTGATAATCTGTTTATTTAGAGTACACAATTTAGTATTTTTATGAGTTTCAACATTACTAGGGAATTGAAGGTTTAGGAAGAAAGGTATGTTTTCACCATGAATTTAGTAGACATTTTGATGTTTTGAAGATGATAGAATCAGTGGATTATTAGAAAACATATCCCAAGTGATATAAATATATGCATGTTATATTTAAAATTTCTCAGTTTTATCACTATTACTCAATCCCTTATCATGTTTTCTATTATGATGATTTGGGCCTGTATGTGGATACTTTTTTTTGAGAAGAATCCTATATTCATTTTTGGATTAGAGAAAAAAATATCTATGAGGTATGTCAATTCCATTAGTTGGGGTGTTATAGAATCACAACGACATTCAAAATGAGACCTAGTTGTGAGAAGATTTACTACAGGTTGTGTGTCCTTATCTTTTCACATATGGAATTTTGTTACCATCATGAGGGCCACATTGGGTGGAGATATATTAATCCAGGGAGGTCATAACACACTAATTTCTCATCTTGGAATGAAACTATATATTTCAAATTTAATTATATATTTTTTTATCAAACATTTTTTATTAAATATTTTTAGAGGTTTTGAGGGTGTCTGTGGTATTTTTGGATCCCAAAACATTTAGATTTGGAAGAATTAGTGTCTCCTCACCATTAATACAAATCTTATAGGGAAATCCAATGCAAGGAAATGGGCCACATATTTTTTCCTAACCTTTATTCTATATCCATACAGTCATGTTTATTCTATAATTTTAATTGTAGAATTTTTGAAATTTCATAGGCATAAATAGTCACACTCTGTGACTAGCCCATGAAAATGGTTCCTTGGGATGATGCTTGAAATATGGTTTTCATATTTTCTGGAAAACCCAGAGTCCAAACCTTATGACCTATTTCAATTGAGTAAAATTACCAATTTTAATAATTCTAATTATAAAGATAAACACTCTAATATTTCAAAAAGGGTCTTGTCCCTCCACCCTGGGAAAGAGCTCCCCTTTGGCTGTAAGAGATGATTTGATGTATGTTATCCATAAAATTTCCAAATGAAGATCCATTTATCAAATCAGAATCTATTTTTTAGGGTCTTATATTTTTTAATATATTTTCCTAGTTTATCTAACCATCCTTTTTTCTATATTCATGAAAGAACTTTTCCCATATTTTTGTGGAATTTCCACTTTTTTTATATGGAATGAATTAGATGTTGATAAAAGATGGCAGTTCCTATACATCCATACGGTATGTGGTATATGCATTTTCCATAGGGTTTGTTGATTTATTATATTTTCAAAAATATTAAACTTGATGGAACTTCTAGTTATTACACATAAAATAATTAAAGGACTCAAATTAATTGTTTTAACTATAGATGTGATAGCCATATATAACCTTGATGTGGTTAGAGGTTTTCAACCAAAACTCAATCCAACCCTGAGATGGGATTATCAATATTACAAAACTATAAACCATCAATTTGGGTCTATTATCGTTCCACCCATTTTTAGAAGCCATGGTTAATGACATTATTAATCATGGTTTTTGAAATGAAATATATTATTATAAATGGGAATTGGAAAAAAAATTGTTTTTTATATTACATGATGATTTTAATTATTTCAGTATTACATTGTTGTTGATTAATTGTATGGAATTGCTTATCATTATAGAATAGAACCAATCATTATTACAGTATGGATAAAATTATGGGGAGTATCTTATCACACCTATGACTACTGTATACAAATATATCTCCATATATTAGGACTCCTTGTCCTTTATCCCTATCTTCCACACCCATGTAGATATGATAATATTTATTGTTCCAAGGTCATGAGAAGGTCTCATAAGTCTATAGATTAGGGACCTAGAACAATTGACATGAATAATTTCTATATATGAGTTGTATAACTGAGCTAATAGATATGTGTACACTATATTTTAATTTGATGATATTCATCATGTGTAGCCTACTAATAGTTTCACCCCTTCTTATTTACATATTTATATATATCATTCACATTATATCACTATCTTTTATACCTTCACACAATTATAGTTTTATATAATGGTAGAATTTCAATTTGCACCATTATTGGTGGACCATTAATTATATCTCCCACCTTTTTGGGAATTTGATTCATACCCACATAAAAATACTAGATTCAGGTAGGGACAATAGTAAGAGCCTGATCAAGAATGCATGATTTATGTATATCATGGGAACATGGGAGCATGGGATGGAGCTCTGGTTTACTATCCTATAAGAGAAATCATTTTTACATTATTTAGTGATGATATATATGCATTGTATGTGTGTCTTCATTCATTTATTGTATTAAATTTATTAGAACCATCATGTAATCATAATTGTGTAGATGACAGTAGTTTTTAATTGATTATTATTATTCTCTTGATGGATTACTACCTCTTAACTCCTTTTTTTTTGAATCATCTACATGTAAATATTTTATCACATTTGTGATTATATAACAGTTAGGCTATAGTCTATCCACTATACCACTGTATACCCTTATGACAAGTCGAAAAACTCGGGCATATATAGATGTGCGCTTGAGTCCATGTGACCAACCATATTTAGTTACAAAGGATTTAACACTGTTTGGGAGGTATCATATTATTTAGGTATAAAAATTATAATTATGTAATGATTATTACTCTAGAGATGATGTAATAATAACCACTTTTACCACAGTTAACACATCAATGAAGTTCATAAATAATTAACTAAGCATCCACGAAACTCTACATGTGGACAGAAAAAATTGTGTAATTAAATAAATAATTAAAATAAATATAGTAAATGGTTAAAGAATAAATGATTAAACCAAGAAATATTCTTTCTGAAAACAAATAATTGAAATAATTTTTTTATTAATGAGATAAAATACATACACAATAATCCTATACTCGAGGTATGAGTTTCCATCTCAAAACATCTTTCATTGGGACAAATGGTCATTTAGACACATATTTTATTCTGTATAGTGTATATAATTCACATTTCCATATTGTATCATGAATAATTAATAGTTCATTGAATTTTCTATAGTTATTCACATATGTCATTCATTTGGGTTATGATTTAAATGTTACTAAATAAGAAATTGTTCATGGTTTAATCACATTTTAATCGGTATTCATTATGATTGATCTTCCATTTAGGTAAATTTTTTAATCATTTTCTACAAAACACTTTCATTTTTGTATGTCCTATATATTTACCAAATGTTCATGTAGTAGTAGAGTTTTCCTCTCTCGGGTAATTATAATGATTGATAAAATGTTTTAATGAAATTTTCTCTTCCTTTCACACTTCAGTTAAAAATCACAATCCATTAAAAATATTTTTTCTAAAAAAATCCCAACGAATGGTTTTAATATTTTTAAATAAATTATTAAATAGATATTAATATTTGTTTTAATTATAAATAAATTATTTAAATTTATTCTTATCATTCTTTTCATAATGTGGTTATTTATTGATTTTCATGAAAATGGGAACCGAATGACTTTTAACCTTTCCAAAATGTATTGAATTACCCACAATAATTTTTTTTGATGATTACATTAAAATTTTCCAATGAAATATTAAAAAAATTAAAATATTTTTTTATGAATTTCTGTTTTTCAAAATTGATTTTTAGTGTGTCATGGTTATTTTCCATGATAATGTTTTTTAATTTAAAAAATTATTTATCTATGTCAACAAAACAAAAAAAATAATGTTATTTAATTCATTAAAAATCATTATATATGTCACTTACATAGAAAACATTCTTCGTCTCACTTCCAGTATTTGGGTAACTCGTTCATTATAGTCATTTCTCAAATTTCAATATTATGAAATTTTATTTTGTTATGATATGAGGAAATTTTATATAAATCATTTTCATTCTATGGGAAATTCATTGGTTTATACCTTATTATTGATTTCCTTATGTGGAACATATACGAATGTATGTGAAATGAATGTGATGTGTGGCATGAATTTTTATAACACACCAATGTATTCATTAATGTTTTAGTACAATGCAAAATCACGTAGAGAATTACGTTGTGAAAATAATTTAATCTGGAACTATCTCGATTATGTGATCTTATATCAGTAGTATGCCATTATATAGGTTTATGTAATGAATTATGTTTATTCTATATTTCCTATGATTCTAGGATCATATGATTCAATGTTCATTTTGTTATATTTCCATGTTAATATTCATGTGCCTCCAATTTTATGATATCTTGTTATACCTTAGAGTAACATGTGACCCTTCATTATCATTGTAATTTACATATTTAGAATTTTTCTCAACACTTTTATCTTTGAATTCCCATGGTAATCTAATGTAGTTTTATAATATTAGAAGGATTTTATATGTAATTATTTATAATAAGTAATGTATTATTATATTATCATCACATTTATTTATAATATGCATAACCTTCTAAATACACTTGCACTCTTGATAAAAGAGTTTTAATTATTATATATTTTTGTTAAACATTATGTAATTATATGTGTAAGAGTAATAAACAACTATTTTTGGAATTATAGAAACAAATTAGTTATCCCTTAGAGACTCAATATGATAAAACATTAATGAGAATTATCAGATTATTTATAAGGATAAGATTATGTCTATAATATTATACAATAATACTATATAGAAAGTGGGTTTTGAAAAAGTATATAATTTTCAGGATACTTCATGTTAAAATATTTCTAGAATATATATACCTAGGGGTATTAACATTGAAAAATCATCATTGGGCTTGAATATAGCATTACCTTATATAAGATAATGGGTATTACATTTCCACTGGTTTGGAAATGTTAGGGATTTTTTTTGGAAATTCACAAAAAAATTTAGAACAATTATGAATGACTTGAACAAATTGATATGTAAAGAAACCGATTATAAATCATTAAAATATACAACCAAGATGTAATCATTGAATTAAACTATTCAGTATATAATTATCATTTATATAATTTTAATTCTAAATTTATAAGTTTTTTATGTTAAACTTGTATCATCTGATATTTTTACTTATCTTATATAGGGACTGATATTTGACATAGATTTCCAATAAACAATGTGTTGAGAAATTTAAATATTTCCCTAATGAGATTCAAAAACTAATTGGAATGTAATTTATACATATTGTTATCATGTAAAAAAACATCTTGAATTATGATTAACCATTTGAACATAGTTGAGTCGCCATACAAAACATAGAATATTTGGATTGTGTCTCAAAGAAGATCATGTGCTAATGATAAAAATAAAAATAATATTCAATTTATTACAAATTAATAAACTAATAAGAGGTACCATATATAATGACATCAAGGAAATGTTATATGATTTATTTGAGTCAAAATATGGGAAAATGTATTTAATTGAAAAATAAAAAATACATGTATTGATAATAATATGTTTGCGAATAACGTAAACCCTAAGTCACCACTAACAGTTCAATTTAATAAATGTGTGGAACATGGTAATTATCATATTCACATGCCTAATAAAAGGATTAATTCACACAGTAATATAAAATGAACATAAATTTATAGGAATGGTTGATGTTTTTAGGTGTTAGAGCTCAAGAATAATGTTTTTAATATATTTTATTAAATTATAATCTAGTTATATATATCATGAAATTTTTATGTATTGTTCTAAAGTACATTTTTTTATGATTTTAAACAATATGATGAACTTTATTGCTAGAAAAATAAGGTGAGTTAGTTGAATGATGACATTCTATAAGAAAACAAATAACTATAGAAAACATAATCTGGGAGATATATATGATGTTGATATAATAATAGTCAATTATATGTAGATAATATTATGAGAAATAATGTGATTTATTGAAAAAATATTGGTTTAAAGAGAAATTTGATTACCATTTCTATTTTTAAGATTTTAACCATATACTTGATAATATTATAAGATCAAGGTGAATTATGTTAATAATTGTAACATAATATATTCTATATTTTATGAAAAATGACTTCCCATAAGGTGGCTAACAACCCGTCACATTCGATATGGTTGTGGGTCTTGAACCCATAATGGATGTGTGATAAGGGTACTAGGCATACCATTGGTTTACATTATGTGGTGATTGGTATCAAATTATTTTTTAATAAACATTTTGGTGGATAAATAATAAATTAATTTTTGGAATCATATTATTGTACACAATAATTTTAAATTTGTACTATATTGTGGTGATTAATCATATTTTTGGAAGATTTTATTGGATTTAGATATATATAAAATTTAGATTTTACATAAAGATAATTTCAAAATAATACTACTATGTTTTTTGATATGTAACATGAAGGGTATGAGATATCCTTGGATGTTAAAACCATATTTCATATTGGGTTTAGTGATGTTTCTTTTGATATATTGTTACTAATATAAGGAATGATATAAGACAATACTTTGTTTTTATTGGTGAATTTTTGATATTCATATATTTATATTCATTTTGGGCATTATCATACATTTTAAAAATATGATTGGTTTTAATAGTGATTATATCAATAGATTGTTTACATTTTTTGAGTCATGTGATCTATAAATAGTTAATTTTAATGCTTCATTAATAAAAATTCATTTTGGATATTCATCCATTAGATTAATTGGTGATGTGGAAATTGGCTGAAGCAAAATGAAAGGATGAATTTTTTATTTTATATAAGAAAATATATCAAATAATTATATTTTTATGTGTTCACTATATTGATAGAAACATAATCTCTCAACTTGATGAAATGGATCTTGAAACAAAAAATATAAGATATTACCATTATATCAGAGGAATGAATATTCTTTTAATTTATAACATACTTATGATTTTTAGATGTTAACATTCTCTTGATCGTTCAACATCATATGATCAGTGATAACTATTAACATCCATAATAATTTACTCTTATAATCCTTATCCATATTTTTATTTCCCACTAATATTAGACAATGTGGAAACCAAGTCATGTGTTATTCTATATGTCCTTCAAATTTTCCTATCCATCTTTTATGTGGATGTTATATTAAATGTTTTTATAATTTGTTTTTTCAAAAAAGAGATTTTTTATTATTAAATGATTAGTTACTAAGAGAAATTGAAAATATATGGAAAATATTTATTTTAGGTGTTTAAATTAACACCATTATATTTTAAAATAACAATTTTTTTATGGTGTATTTAACACAAAATGATGAGTTTAAATGAATTGTATTATAATATTTAAATATAATTCATTAAACATGACACATATTACCTAGGCGATAAATTAGTTTACCTAAATAGTATTAAATGATTTATGAAATATATATAATCCTTCTTATCATCATAATTTTCTTTAAAGAATATTAATGAAAATTAACTCAATATTTAAAAAAATTTATTTTATTCTACAAAAAAACATTCTTCCTTCAAAAAGGATTTTTATTATTTTTATGAGGAAATACTGTAACTAGTTTCTGAAACATTTAGATATATTATTTTATAAATTAATAATAATTTTATGAATCATCCTATACATATTATCTTAGTTAGTGTGTTTTTTATTTCTTGGGAAATATTATTTTTTCAACGAATAGTGAAAGATAGCAGTTTTTGTAAAACTGTCATCTATTTTAATAAATTATTTAATTTAAAAATCCAGTTATTATTTCATTTTAATTTAAAAATAAAATATATTATATATAGTTATATTTATTCCAATACATTTCTTTTAAATAATATTTATTTGGGATTTTAGAAAAATGTTATCCTTACGCTTAAAAAATCATTTTTCTGAAAACCATTTGAAAGTGCATAATGTTTCTATTTTTAATTAATTAAAATATCATATATTGTTAAATTAGTTAAATTTAATATATAAATATGTATTATAATTAATTATTAATTTAAATTCATATAATTGTGATTTAATATTCACACAATTAATATATGATCGTCTATTTCGAAAAAAATCATTTTTTAGAAAAAAGATTTTTCATCATGCTTGTTGTTATTATATTAAAATAAATTATTTTAATTTATTTAATTGAATTTGATTAGTTAAATTTTAATTTTATAATCAAAATAATTTATATTAAATAATAATTCCAACTTAATGTTTTTTCATAAATAATAGTAAAATGGTAGGAGCACTAGATACCATGGAAAAGGATATCAAAATTGTAAAAGAGACAAAGTTTAGAGGTAACGAGGATAAAATTATTAAATCACTTTTATTATGTATTTTAGAGGTTTTTATCTTCATAATATATCCTCAAATTCTTTATATTTTTATTATTGGGGATCATCGATTGATAGTGACTTCCCATTATAGAATAGTTTTGGGTTGTTTGATGAATGTCACTCATCACCCCTTATAATGGGGCACCCCACTCTCATCCCCATTACACATGTACATGTACCAATTTATATAAAATACCTAACATGTTATATTCTTCACTTCCATACCCTCATTAAATAGTCCTTGGGTTTCACAAAACCCCAATCTGGTGGGGATTTATGTATAATCATAAAGAGGTGGTCTAAAAAAGAGTTAGTTGTCTTCATTGAGCTCCTTTTATAATCTTATTTTTACACCATAAATTATCTATTGAAAATTTAATTTAAATAACCCAAATATAAACTATATAATAATATGTTATTATTTTGATCCATATAATTCTATCATCTACTTTTCCTTTAAATTGTAAACAAGATCACCGTTCATGTGTGTAGCGGACTACAACCTCACATACTGAATTAATAATTTTTATCATCATTTCCTTTCATGTATATTAAAAATAATGGATTTAATTTTGATATATGATATGAGATAAATAAAAAAATATAATATTAGTATATCAAATACTTTTGTAAAGACCCGGAAATTTGATGGAAAAAATTTTCTTTAATACTTTGGAATTTTATGAGTACGCAGTTTCAGACCGCACTTGATTTCGAGGCCCGGCATGCCCAAAATCAATTTCTGAAGTTTAGCTCGGGTATGATTAGTAAACAAACGAGTGATTTTTTTATATCTTTTGAATTGGTGCTCATAATTGATATTTGATGGCACCGATGAATTCGCAACTCTGGTAATTTTTTAAGGGGACCTTTACCTTAGTTGCGTTTGCACAGGAGGAGAAGTTTAATTTTGTGGATTAAATAAGAAGTGAATAAAAATGGTGGAACAATTTTTATTCAATATCTTAAGTGGTTATATATTACATGGGGAAGTTAGGATGGGACCCACAAGCTCCTAACTACCCATATGAGGATAATTGTGAGGTGGGGCCCACACGAGCCCCAACCATTCAGATTCCTTAAACCCCTTAAACCTCCCATTAAAATCCTTTGTTACATGTTGAAACCCACCTACAAACTTGCTCAGATTTGGCCGAGCCGCTCGACCAGCCAGCTGAGCTATTCGAGCCGCACCAGGCCGGACCGAGACGAGTCGCGCCAGGCCAGGCCGAGTCGGGCCACGCCAGGCCGCACAGAACCGGGCTGCGCCCCGCCGGGCCAGGCCGCTCCACTTCGTGTCGGGCCGCGTCCCTTTGGGCCGAGTTATGTATTTCTTAGGATCTGTCCGACACCCCTGCTGGTTCGGACCCATCATGCTGGGTCAACCTGACCCGTCGGCCCACTAGGATAAATGGGTCGGGCCCGTTATTCACTTAACTGTGCATAACATAAGGACCGTGCGTCTGATCGACACGCCGTCTACGTCACTGGGACTTATTCGATGATATAGTCCTATTTTAAATACTCTAAGTGAGTTTTGGATGAATTTTGATAACAGACGGGTTAGAAATAAGCATATTTCTAACGGGGCCCCTTGGATGAAAAAGCCAATATCTCTCAGACCGTGCATCCGATTGGGGCGCCGTCTATTTTGTTGAGTTCCTTTTGACAAGACTATACATTGGGATACATAAACTCTAGAATTTTTTAAAGTTGATGTATTGATCCCCCCTTTTCTCAATGTGCGAACCCTCCTGGAATCGAGCGTGCTGTGTGCTGGAACCCTAGAGCTAGCTGCGACTACGACGACGATGCCGACTGTACTTGGTTTCTATATGGGTTCGGCAACAAGGAAGATTGTACTTTGATCCTCCGTGGGTTTGGCAGTGATGATGACTGTACTTGGATCCTACGTGAGTTCAGCAGCGACGACTTTTGTACTTTGATTCTATGTGGGTTCGATAGGGGAGATGATTCAGAGGCTACATCTATCATCTCCACCCCTCTTCATGAGTCGTATACCTGTGTGATCTGAGTATTGACTTTAAATCAATATCATCGATATTATTGACTTATTTTACTATATGGATTGGGTCGTGCTTTCTTGTGTGGACTGGGTTGTACATGGGCTCTTGAGTTGGAGCTGAACTGGAGTAGATGACTTAGGTATATGTATGGGCATATACCTAAGTAGAGTTGGTTGATACTTTGTGTTTATATCAATTATTTGTGGTATATACTTTATGGATTTTGGGAGTCATTCGGGAGTCTCGGGGTTCCTACTGATATCGTTACTCACCCCTGCATGGGCTACGCCCGCACTACGTTCTATTTAATGCAGAAGACAGACAGCATTGATCGAGGTGGAATCTTGTGGAGAGGGATGGTACCTGGAGGTGGACCACTTGGCGGGATGTACACGGAGCGGACGACCAGACCCAAAGAGCTGGGGAGACCATCTATACCCACCCTTTAGGTGGGATATCAGGAGGATGACTTAGTGGTTGCTGGTTTACATTACTTCAGCTGTTATTTCTTTACAGTTGTATTATACTTTGAGTTGGGTTTGTATTCTGGCCCATTTACTTTCCATCACTTACTTTTGTACTTAGCTTACTTAGTTTTTACAGCATCTTGTGTACACTATTCTGTTATTTTTACTTATATAAAAAAAATTCCTTCCATTTTATTGGGATTTACGTGTTTGGTGCTAGTCGCCAGCCCCTTGCCTATGGAAGGCAGGCTTGGGGAAGTCACGACACGGGCCTCGAGGATGGGTCCTGACAAATTGGTATTAGAGGAGTCGGTTCTACAGCAGGACATAGGACTCAGATAATTTCTTCATGTGAAGCAATAATGTTAAGGGTATTGAGTGTGGTTATCAGACCAAGAAGTCCAGTGTTGGTGCGTCAACCAATGTAACCATACACCAAGATCCTGACTTCTGATTTCTAACTCAGTGCTCAAAAACACTTATTGCATTTGTGTTTTAAAAGTTTTCTTTGTGATTACATTGTGTCAGCTCACCAGGTATATTGTATTAACTGTGGCTCACATTTGTCTTTTCAGGATGTCCCCACAACGACATCCAACTAGGGTTTCCAGTTACATGCGAGATGGTAGCCCACCAAGCGACGAGGCCTCGGTGTAGGGCCCCATTATAGCGGAGGCACCAGTGGTACCTCTACCTTCTAGGACACCAATACCACCTTCCCTAGCAGCGAAGAGTGCACGTCACCAGAGTGTGCTGCAAGAGTTTCATCGATAGAGGACGTGCATGTTTCACAGATTGATGGACCCTCAGGCAGCCGAGGATTGGCTGGAGGCTGTCGTTCGATTCTTCAGAATGGTTGGGACACCAGAAGTTCTTATGGTGATCCTTGCAGCGAGTCTCCTACACGCATCAGAAGGTAGAAGGTGGAGCCTGATGCTCCATGTGGAGGACAAGGAATCTCTACATTGGATGGACTTTGAGAGCCTATTCCTCTCATAGTTCGTTCCAGCCAACCTCCATGCAGTGCGCATCCAGGAGTTACTACAGCTACAATAGGGCAGCATTACAGTAGCCCGGTACTCGGCAAGATTTATCGACCTCTCGCGCTACTCCACAGACATGGTACGGGACCCATTCATCCAGGCCTGAACCATCGAGAAGGGACTGAGGCATGAGATCAGGGCTTCAATGATCTCCCTAAGCATTTTGATGCTGGTAGGAGTACTGGAGCGAGCCCTATTTGTGGAGATCTTCCTTGTTGAGCCTACACTAGCAGCGAGGCCTACCGTAGGGCGACATGTAGTGGAGTCTTCTATAGCCGGTAGTAGACAGATGTCGCAGAGGTCCAAGCGGACTAGGACATCAGGTGGGAGACCTCAGAATACTGGTTCAGAGGGGTGGGGAACACGCACCAGATCCATTCATACGAGAGGCAGGCGGTTCTATTCATTCAGCGGGCATGGCCACATGGCTCGTGACTGCCCGACCCGCCATGCAGAGGAGCAGGAGACAATTGAGTGACCATCTAGGCAAAGGCAGAGGTTCGACCATGGCAGTCTGTAGGGAGCAGGCGGACGAGACAGTGGATCTGGCCGAGCATCCGGTGGTGGGTGATGCTTTGAGGCTCTACCACCACCACCAGGAGGTCCACCCCGACCACAGGGAGCCAGTGGAAAGAGGCAGGTTCAACTTCAGGCAGTGTAGGCTTATGACCATGGCGCACCTGTGATTATTCGAGGTACTATTTGTGTCTACTCCACCCTTACTTCGGTTCTTATAGACACAAGAGTGAGTCATTATTTTATTGTCTCTCCCCTTGTTCAGAACTCGGAGATTCCGACAGAGGTGTTTGATCGATCCTTATGGCTAGAGACTCATACGGGAATCGGACTTGATGATTATAGACTGGTGCCGGCAGTGTGAGCTTACTCTAGGATGCGAGAGCTTCGGTCGGGATCTTCTTGTAGCGGCGTCGTGGCCTTGCGACGTCATCTTGGGAATGTATTATTTGTCTATAGTCCATGCTCAGATCGACTGTATTAGGTGCAACGTGCGGTGTGTCCACACAGATGGGAGAAATTTCACCTTCACCAGCGAGAAGGGAGCCTTTGTAGCACAGGATGGACTTATGTAGAGAAGAGGGCAGCCGATCACACATCAGTTGGCTAGTCTCATTCTTGGAGCAGTTGATGTGCAGAGTCCAATTTTTCCTGTTGTGGTAGATCAGTATGTGAACATTTTTCCTGACGACGTTCCAGGACTACCTCCTCGTAGAGAGGTAGATTTATTCATTGACCTATACCCTGGGACATCCCAGATATCTACTCCAGTATATCTGATGGTTCCCACTGAGCTTCGTGAGCTACGGGTACAGATGGAGGACTTTTCGGGCAAGGGATTCATCTTACCCAGTGTTTCACACAGGCCATCTCCAGTTTCATTCGCCAAGAAGGCGGATGGGAGATTACGAATATGTGTCGACTACCGTTTCCTGAATCAGGTTACCGAAAATAACAAATATCCACTCTTGAAGATTGATGAACTCTTTGATCAGCTCAAGGGAGCAAGATGGTTTTCGAAGATAGACCTCAGGCCATGCTATCATCAGCTCAGAGTTTGAGACGAGGATGTGCCGAAGACGACCTTTAGGTGTCGGTATGGCCATTATGAGTACTTGTTTATGCCTATCGGCATATCCAATGCTCCAGCAGTGTTCATGAGTCTCATGACCAGAATCTTCCAGCCTTACCTCGATCGATTTGTCTTAGTTTCATCGACGACATACTGATTTACACGACTACTGAGGAGGAGCACGCCTACCACTTGCGGGTTGTACTGGACACACATTGAGAGCACCAGCTTTATAGTAAGCTCTAGAAATTTCAGTTCTGTATTTGAGAGGCCCACATCTTGGGGCACTTCATCTCTGAGGCGAGAGTGGCGGTGGATGCTGAGATGATCGAGGCAATACTTTCTTGGGAGCCATCCAGGAGTGTGACAGAGGTGCAATGTTTCCTAGGTCTGGCTGGGTACAATCGGAGATTTGTGCCAGACATCTCTAAGATTTCAGCACTACCTTCAACTTTGACGAAAAAGGGGAAACCCTTCATTTGGTCAGGTAGATGTCAGCAGAGCTTTCAGTAGCAGAGACAGAGATTGACCAGTGCACCCATCGTGAGGCTACCAGAGGAGGGCGTAGGGTATGTAGTTTATTGTGATGCATCAAGGACCATACTCGGGTGTGTCCTAATGCAGGAGCAGGCAGTGATCGCTTATGGTTCATGACAGTTGAGGCAGCACGTGCAGAACTATGCTTCCCCTGACCCGGAGTTAGTAGTAGTGGTCTTCTCCATGGAGATGTGGCGACAATATCTGATGGGAGAGCGCTTTAAAGTCCACTATGACCACCAGAGACTCTGATACATCTTCTCACTAAAGGACTTGAACCTGAGACAATGGTTATGGCTTGAGTTCCTCTAGGACTATGAATTTGAGATAGTCTATACTCATGGGAATGGGAACGTAGTAGCTGGTGCTCTCATTGGGAGATCAGGAATTCAGCTACTTGGAGTGGCAATGGAGAAACTAGACACATTGCAGATATCCTTTGTGGATAGAGATGGAGAAGCCTTTCTACAGTCACTCACAGTCACTCCTCCACTACATCAGTGGGTCAGAGAAGCACAACATGGGTATGTTGACTGTGAGATGCGACATGCATAGTTATCCACAGGACATGCACCTAATGGATTTTCTATAGGAAGAGAGCATGTCATCCTTTTCAGGGGACGTACCATGGTACCAGTTGCACTGCAGGAGGAAGTACTGAGGGAGTTTCACACTTCCCCTCTTACGATACATCCAGGAGTGGCGATGATGTACTAGGATCTCAGAAGATAGCACTGGTGGCCGGGTATGAAGAAGGTTGTGGTAGAGCTTGTTTTACGATGCCTCACCTGCCAGCAGGTGAAGGCGGAGCAGCAGTTTCTAGCATGCTTGCTATAGCCCTTAGAGGTCCCGGAGTGGAAGTGGATGGGATATCCATGGATTTCCTGGAAGGACTCCCTCGTACTTCTAGAGGTCATGACTTCATCTGGGTGATTGTTGAATGACTCACCATGTCAGCTCACTTCCTATCTATCAGAGAGAAGTGATTAGTGGAGAGCTTGGGATGCCTCTACATTCATGAGATCATACGGATTCATGGTGTGCCATCGTCTATCATCTCTGATAGATAAGATCGCTTTACTTCCCGGCTTTGGAAGGGGATGCATGAGGCATTTGGGACCCAGCCACGCCCGAGCACTGCCTTTCATCCTCAGTCGGATGTCCATACGGAGTGGACCATTTAGACTCTCTAGGACATGCTCCGTGCATGTCTGCTTGACTTTGGTCATAGCTGGGATGATCATCTACCCTTGTTGGAGTTTTCCTTCAACAACAACTACAACTCTACCATCGAGATGGCACCATACGATGCATTTTACCGCCGACCATGCAGATCACCTCTGTACTGGACTGACCCTGGGGAGTCATCCCTCATAGGATCAGAGTTTTTTCAGTCTACGATAGATAATAAGCAGATCATCCAGGAGTAGATGAGGGATGCATAGAGAATATAAAAGTCCTATGATGATAGGAGGTGGAGACCACAGGAGTTCGATGATGGAGACCAAATTTTCTTACAGGTCTCACCTCGACGTGGATTATGGATATTTTTCTAGGGCGGCAAGTTATATCTACGCTTCATCAGACCATTCCAGGTTCTCAGTAGGGTAGGTGAGGTGGCTTATCACCTGGCCCTTCCACCTCTGTTGCACCGGGTGCAGGTCGTCTTCCACGTATCTCATCTGAGGAGATACGTGCACGACCTGATGCATATCATTGATCACAGGACGCTTGACCTCAATGATGGGGTGACTTTTGTAGAGGTCCCGGTGGAGATCAACGATCGACAGGAGTGGGTCCTACGTGGACGGTCGATTCCTCTAGTGCGAATTCGTTGGATGCACGGGAACCTCTAGGAGAGCACATGGGAGAGGGAGGCTGAGATGCGTTTACAGTGCCCTAATTTGTTTCCCTAGTTTATGATGTAGCTTTAAGGGGACATAAAGCCCTAAGGTGGGAGTATTGTAAAGATCCGAAAGATTCATTTAATAATTTTTCATAAATAATTTGGAATTTTACGAGTACGCAGTTTCTAACGGCACATGATTATGAGGCCCGGTGTGCCCGAAATCAATTTCCGATGATTATCTCGGGTACGTTCAGAAAACGAACAAGTGGATTTTTCTATCTTTTGAACCGGTGCTTGGAAATGAAATCCAAGGGCACCGATGAATTCGTAATGAAGGTAATTCCTTAAGGGGACCTTTACCATAGTTTCATATGCACGAGAGGAGAAGTTTATTTTTGTGGTTTAAATAAGAAGTGAATAAAAATTGTGGAAAATTTTTTATTCTTTATCTTAAGTGGTTATATCCTACATGGGGAAGTAAGGATGGGACCCACAAGATCCTAACTAATCATGTGAGGATAATTGTGAGGTGGGTCCCACACGATCCCCAACCATTCACATTCCCGAAACCCCTTAAACCTCCAATTAAACTCTTTTGTTTAATGTTGACACCCCCTTGAAACCCGCTCGGCTTTGGTCGAGCCGCACGGACAGCCTGCCGAGCCAGCCGGGCTGCACGAGGCCGGGCTGAACCGGTCCGCGTCAGGCCAGGCCGGGCCCCGTCGGGCTGGGCTGAGCGGGGCTGCGACCCATCGGGCTGGGCCAGGCCGCACCCTGTTGGGTTGGGCAGTGTCGCTTTGGGCCATGCCACAACCCTTCGGGCAGAGTTATGTATTTCTTCAGATCGTTCTGACACCCCTGGTGGGTCGGACCCGTCAAACTGGGTCAACCCGACCCGTCGGCCCACTAGGATAAACGGGTCGGGCCCTTTATTCACTTAAATGTTAATAACTTACGGACCACACGTCCGAATAGCACACCGTCTGTGGAACTAGGACTCATACGAGGAGAAGGTCCTTTTTTAATTACTATAAGTGAGTTTTGGATGAATTCGGATAACATTCGGGTTAGAAAAGAGTGTATTCTTAACAGGGCCACTAGGACAGAAAAACCAATATCTCACAGACCGGGCGTCCGATTGACGCGCCATCTATTGTGTTGAGTTCCTTCTAACGATACGAAACATAAAGATACATCAAATATGAACATCGTGATAGTTGATGTATCGACCCCCACTTGGCTCGACGAGCGGACCCTCCCGGAATCAAGGGTGTTGTGTGCCCGAACCGTAGAGCTGGCTGCGACTACGATGACGATGACGATTCTACTTGGATCCTATGTGGGTTCGGCAGCGAGGACCACTGTACTTGGATCCTCCCTGGGTTCGGCAGCGATGAAGACTATACTTGGATCCTACATTGGTTCGGTAGGGATGGTAACTGTACTAGGATCCTACGTGGGTTTGGCTGAGATGACATCTTTACATGGATCCTACATGAGTTCGGTAGGGGAGATGATTCAGAGGCTACCTCTATCATCCCCACCCCTCTTCATGAGTAGTATACATGTGTGAGCTGAGTCTTGACTTTCAATCAATATCATCGATATGATTGACATATATTTCATGTGTGGACTGGGTTTTGATTTCCTGTGTGGACTGGGTTGAACATGGGATCTTGAGTTGGAGCCGAACTATAGTTGAAGACATAGGTATATGTATGTGCATATACCTAAGTAGAGTTTGTTGATACTTAGTGTTTATATCTATTCTTTGTGATATATCATTTTTGGATTCAGGGCGACCTTCGGGAGTCTCGGGGTCCCTACTGAGTATCGTATACTCACCACTGCACAGGCTACGCCCACACTATCCTGTGTTGGATGAAGACGACAAAAAACACTGATCAAGGTGGAGTATTGTGGAGAAAGAGGGTGCCTGGAGGTGGACCACATGGTGGGATGTACACGGAGCAGAAGGCCGGACCCAAGGTGCTGAGAAGACCATCTGTACCCACTATTCAGGTGTGATATCTGGAGGACGACTCCGTGGTTGCTGGTGTACTTTACTGTAGATGTTCTTTCATTACTATTGTACTGTACTTTCAGTTGGGTTTGTATTCTTCCCCATTTACATTCCATCACTTACTTTTGTACTCAGTTTACTTAGTGTTTACTTCATCTTGTGTACTTTGTTGTGTTTGTTTACTTATATAAAGGCAATGCCTTCCCTTTTATCAGGATTTACACCTTTGGTGCTAGCCACCAGCCTCTGGCATATGGAAGGCGGGCTTGGGGTAGTCACGGCACAGGCCCCGAGGACGGGTCATGACAACTTTTTTACCTTACCATGCATTGAAAAATAATAACAAAGTTTACCAATAGGGCTAATTATCATCTCCCAAAACTATTGGAATATTTTTTTGTTACTATATCAAATGGATGGTATATGTATGATGATTTAAATAAATAATATGATAATTAATAAATTTTAAAAAAAATTACAATAAAATAATACTTAACTACTATTAATCAAGATCATTGAAAAATGGAAATGTTACACATACATGTCTATGATATAGATTTTCCATGATTATAATGTAGTTTTATTTCATAAAAATAATTGATGGTTTTTAAAAAATATAATTTATGAAAAATAATTATAATTATATACTAATTACTATTATGTATATGATTTAATAGTTACCCATTTTACCATGGTCAACACACTGATGTTGTTTTGAAATACTGAGTTGAGATTCCTCGAAACACCTGATTTTCCAATAAATTATTTCTTAAATAAACACACCATTAAAAACTTTAATTAAAGATGTTATATAAGGCATTAAACATTTCAATGTTCTTGGATTAACTCAGTCTTTCACAAAGGTATGGTTTCATTAATTTGTAGTCTAAATCATGAATTTGGAGTTAATATTAATGCCTAATGAGTTAGTAAATGTTCATAGGGTGTCTATGGCTTGTTCGGAGCTTGGAACCCATTTTTTCTGTGAAAACAGACATTGCGAACAGTTTGGAAAACCATGTCGATTGTATTTTTTCAAATAGAACAACGTCGTAAGGTTGGTGCATTATTGTGCGGCACAACTGTGTGAACACCACTTTCCCCTAGTTACCTATGCATGGCTTGCACACATTTTGTCCAAATCATGTATAGGATGTCTTTTCAGGTAGAACCATCTTACCTTATTTGACAATGGTTTGAAAAACCATGCAAAAAAACTAGGTACATGCTAATTTTCAAGGTAAATTTCTAGTTTCCCCCATAATGATCCATCAAGCAAACCCTTCCTCCAAAATCTGAGATCTCGAATGATTAACCACTTTTCCATTAATGATGGAGCTTCTGAAGGCCAAAACTAGGGATCAAGTGATCTACTTTTTTCGGCATCTGATTGATCATAAGATTGTCACATTGGATGTGAAATATTATGTAATCGAGTCCACTTTATCCGTTCTTCTTCTCTCATTTTCTCAACTTGGATATTTTCGTGTGATAATTTTTAACATTTTCGTAGATCTACTCGAATGAATGGAAAATCAAGGGCTGATACCAGAGAAGGAGAGTTACACAATCTTAAGATGGTTGTTCTATAACTCATCCCAAGTATTTTTTGATTTTGGAATATTAGTTTGGGGACCCCTTATTTCATCAGAACATCTTTATTAAAATTACATTCCATGATTATACTTTCTAGAATCGCATGATTATGCTCTTTCTAAACATGTGATTAGTAGTTAGTGGTTACACCCCCAACTCAATTCCCTCCTTTTCAATTGATGTTCCATATTTGAATTTATTGTTCTTTGGCACGTTTAATCTTCCATTCGTGTGTGCCTTCACTTGAACTTCCAAAAGGTGAGACCTTATATAATAAATGGTTTGTTATTAATGATAATGTTATAATGGAATGTAACATGTATTCTCACCACTTGACCCACCTAATGTTAGTGCATTAATATAATTAATAAATGTGAAATGTGAAATGTGGAATTACAAGTATTCTATGTATATAACTTTTCAATATTTAAATGAGTTGACTAAAGGATACATGTATTTATCAACACTTTCCATATTGATGGAAGGTAGCAGAGTGGACCTCAATAATTTAATATGCCTTAATGGTTAATAAAAAATTGATTCAATGGTTTCAACACTACAGTTCCTATCATGTCTAATGAGACACGAGGAATGAGCCTCATGAATAATTAAATGATTACAATGTCAAATTAGGATGTTTTGACTTGGGCACACCGTGTATTCATAGAGTAGAATACCATGGGACATGGGAACACCATTTTGGATTCAAGGATGCAGTTTGGTTATGTTGATACCCACCTAGGCTCCAGTTCTTGTATATTCATTAGATGCCTGGTATACTATTGTAGTGTCCATTCCATTATTAGAGGATTCATCAGATATACTCCTTCTATCCAGAATTAACTATAATGTGCCATGGTGATAGCCCATAGGGCTCTATCCTTTCTTAGACATGTTTTACCTTGTTCGATCACCTTAAACATGGTAGGAGCCTTATGTTTGAATGCCTTGGATTACACTCCTTGGATTAAACTCTTACACCTTTGATAGTTTCAGATACAACTGAGTTTTCATTCCTTGAGATATAGGTTACCTTGGTTATTACATATGTAAAACCAGACCAGATATCATTGTCAGGTTTCCTTGTTTGTTCTGTGGACCTTTACAGCTTATACTATCATGAGGTGAAGTCAGTGCTGGCTAGGCCCCATGTGACCTATTAATTTTAAACTGTAATTACATAATTAATGAACTTCTTACATGTTATGACACCAGCCGAGGGATGAATTAGGTACTTGGGGATTTAGTTTTATTTTACTCCTCGATTGAATTTATATATGTGTTCTTGCACACTACTATATTCCATTTCATGGTCTGGGTGTTATATACACAATTGACTATGGCCCACTATGAGTTATCTCACACCCTCTACAGGTTTTGTTTGGTACATGGAGTATATTACTTTTTTGTAAGTGTTAACAAACAGAAGCATATGACTTTAAACACTTTATTGCTTTCTTTTAGGATGGATCTTGACAGTAGTTGACTGAGTTGGATATCATGAATCTTGGAGTATTCTTTGTTCACTTTTACATTGTGGAACATTTTATGCATGTTATTGTGCATCCATGTTTTCCAGATTTCAAGTGACATGATATTACATCATCATTGTTTTAGTTGATACAGTTATTATTATTCTCATTTATTTATTACATTAGCTGCTTCCAATATTTACTTTTATTCCTTTTAGTCATTATTATTTACATATATTCCTTAGACTATGATACACTCTACTAATTAAGGGATATATCTCAATGGAATCACATTTGGCCCTCACTGGTAGTCAACAACATCTGGCATTTGTGGAAACACGCTTGAGGCCATGTGGCCCAATAGGCTCGGGGAACCCGTTAAGTGGAATACATGACTAGGACATCTCAAATTTGTATTAGAGGTGGTTCCATTTCCTACTTTACTATTTGGAGTCAATCTACTATAGAATAGGAACACTTGGGGACATAGTCATAAGTTAGGCATGGGAGTCATGAATTAATGTTTGAGGTAAAACACAATTGGCCAAAATTATATTTTTTCCTGCTTTTGCCTATTATATTATATATTATTTTACCATTAGATGAAACTCATGTATTGTGGTGTTATTTATTATTACTCTATTTGAGAATTTTTTACATCCTTATCCTAATGATATGAGGGTAAGAATCACTGCTACATGATTCATTATAGGCAGATAAAGTTCACATGTCTTGCAAATTTTCATGCCATATAGGTGAATTTCACTTCATTTCATTGATTGATATGCTTGTAACTGTTGAGTGAGGTTCTTATAGTTTCATGTACATGTATTACTATTGGTCACAATTGAGTGATTTCCTACCTCAATTAATGAGGTGGGTGGGCCCTCATGGTTATGGGTGATTAAACTTATGAGTTGACCCTTTATACTATAAATAAATGGGTGTCGGTAGTGTTGATCTGGGTATGAAAATAGATTCATCTTAAATGGATATCCATTATAAATTGAATCCAGAATTCTAAAAAGAATTGCTTTCACATCATTATCATACCATTTCATGAATATGAAAGGTAAAGGAGTGGAACTAGAAATTACGTGAAAAATGAATTGAATCTTATAAATGAGAAATTACCAACACATGGACATCTAAGCGGGTAAGTTGGGTTATATTCCTTGGGTAGTGAGTCATCTTATGTCCATATTTTGTTTGCGATGATATCAACTTTATACTATGATTTTCCTGAGGCATGAACTGAAAATTTTTAGACCATTACAGGAACTATGCACTAATGTCTTTCACTAGGAAGGTGGTGATGATCATTCTCTAGACATGGTGAACCCTATGCTAACAGTCTAATCTCCATGTGTGCCAATTCTAGCACCGCCTGTTCTACCTCATCTGATAACTGATTCTCAAGTCTGTTATAGTTTTATACTTCTCATGAAGTCCATTCATGGGGCTCTATAAGTTCCACCTATGTTGGATGATCTGACCCATTAGTTCTTGCTATAACATCATCCTACGTTTTCAAGCGATGGTGGTTCTCAGGCTACTGAGTCTTGGCTAGAGGCCAATTGTCAATCTTATAGCATTTTGAAATTTCTCTAGAAAAAATATTGAATCTTGCTATATACATGCATTGGGATTCAGCCAACTACGGGTGGGATGTGGTTACTCATGTGGTTGTCATTAGGGTATGTTGTGAGTTAACTTCTAGACTACCTTATATGATCATTTCATTCCACTAGCACTGAGATCTGACATATCCAGAGAGTTCATGATTCTCTAACTTGGTTTTATGTCTGTAGTGGAATATTCACCATTTTCAATGATTTACAATGAATTACACTGCTTCTAGCTAGTGAAGAGTATTACCGTGCTAGACCTTTTGAGCATAACCTCCAGTACTTCATCTGAACTCAGGTGAATGTCTTTATACATCCTACCATTTCTACAATAGTTTATCATGAACTTATTTCTGAATATAACATGAGATACTACACAAGTACTGGGTTTAAAGTATCAGTGTCACATCAGGATGGTAGCTCATCTTGAATAAGATAACATTCCTTTGGGATTTCTCATCAAGGTAGTGGAATCCATATTTGTCAATTTGAAAGCACTTTGGCATGTTGTTAGTTTGAAATCCAAGGGAATAAGATGACCCAATGCGATGAAGACCCGATGGGGTGTCTTGTTTGAAGCCGTATGGGTCATCTTCGGTGTTTTTGCAAGATCCTTTTCCCAACATCAAGGGGAAATGGATCAGAATCCTCTCCCCCTACATGAGAATGTTATTTTACAGTACAACAGGTAGGGATTTGGAGTAGCACCAGCATGTCTGTCCACAGAGGTGGTTGTGGTCGTGGTAGTCCGACCCCTGATCACTAGTCGTGCCAGCAGAGCAATCATTATAATAGTTGTCCATCTATGTATATGGTCGTATATCATGTTAGTTTCATGTTTTATATTACATACTCAGTGATCAAGCTATGGGATCATCTATATTATTATGTACTATTCTAATATCATCAACTATCGAATCCACTTTATTTGATACTAGTTCTTAAAACTCTTTTATTTCAATATCTTTAATGGAATGTGTTGAAAATGATATATACTGTCACTATGGTGTAATGAACCTCAATACACCATTAGGAATCTACATGGAGGGAATACGCCAGTGAAGGGACTATCCGCTTGAGATTTGAAGTTCTCCTTTCTTATGGAAAATCATTTTACTAGTGATGAAGGTCTTCAATGTCATTCCCATGATAGGGAAGTTAGTCAATTATCTAACCTTTGTAGACTGATATCACCACAAGGTCTCTTTTACGTCACCAAAAGGAAGAAGTTTTCATTTGAAAGGTAAGTATGATCTCCAAGCATGGAGACCTAGATAGAAGGATAATGTTATAAGAGAAGTGACTGCCCATATTTTAAATCATTTATTGTAGGATCAGGGATTGCTTCTAACAGAATTCCCCTACAGTAGTTGAACGTTTTAGGGAAGTATTTCATGATGATTTTTTTTGCATTCCTCCTAAGAGATAAGTATTGTTTAAAATTTACATTACTCTAGGAGTAGCTCCAATTTCCAATCCTTCATATAGGATGGAACCTTCTGAGCATCAAGAGATCAAGCTGTAGATAGAGAATCTAGAGGCCAAGGGATTTATTTGGCCTAGTATATCCTCATGGGGTTCACCTATGTTTTTTCTATAAAGGCATATGGAAATCTTCTTATATTGATAGATTACATAAGTTTGAACTATATTTCGGTCAATAATAGGTATACACTACCTTGAATAGATGATCTCTTTGACCAACTCTGAGGAGAAATGTTTTTTTCTCTATTATTGACTTGAGATTTGTTTATTAGGAGGTGCAAGTCATAACATCAGATATAACTCATACAACCTTCCATGGTATGTATGGTCTATATGAGTATATTGTTATGTTTATCGGTCTTATAAACATGAATTTAATTTCCAAGGATTTGATGAATCATTTTTTCACTCATATTTGGGCTCTTTTGGCGTGGTCGTTGTGGACAACACCTTGGTGTATTCTCACACTCGTAATGACCATGCCAAAAAAATTGATATTGTTTTGAGTACACTGGGAGAGCATCAAATTTATTCCATGAATTATAAGTGTGAATTTTGGATTGAAATGGTTCACTTATTGGGTCATATTATCTCAGAATCATGATTTTTTGTTGACCCTAAAAAGGTTAGTGTTGTAGTTTTATGGAAGAAGCCCAAGAATTTGTTTGATATCTATAGCTTATTAGGGATCAATAGATATTATTGGCAGTTCATACAATACATCTCGCATCATACTTCATCTCATAATATAATTAATTTTTTTATGATCCTATGGACATAAGAATGTGTGAAATACTTTCAAAAGAAGAATGATAGTCTTGACATGGCACCGATTGTGATTCTTATAGAACCTAGATGAGGCTATATTATCTTATGTGATGCATCATGTGTTTTCCTAGAAGTAGTGTTAACACAGGACAACAAAGTCATTGCATTCAAATCACTTTATTTAAGATCTCATGACAGAAATTACCGGATGCACAACCTCAAGCTAGTAGCAATTGTACATGCCATACATTTCTGGAGTCATTATCTGTTGGGTGAGCGCTCTATGGTGTATACATATCACAATAGCCCCATGTATATCTTTTCTCAGTGTGACATGGACCTCAAAGTATGAAGATTGGTCAAATATCCACATTTATCTAATTTTGAGCTTCCCTATATTCCTGGAAAGGGAAATGTGGTCGCTAATTCACAGAGTCTGAAAACTAAAACACTATCCATACATTAATACAATGGTTAAGAGATGATAATGAACCTATTTTGTTTAATTCATCTAGAGTTTCGTGACATTCACAAGAAGGAATACCTCTCATCATTAATAGTTACCTCTTCCATCTTTGATAAGGTGAAGAGTAGGAAGTATTCAAATCCTAAAGGATTGGTTATCCAAGAGAGTATATAAACAGATAACCAAACTCTGTATTTGTATATGAACATTGATGACATCCTACATCTATGTGGACATATCTAGATACCTCAAAATATGAGATAGGATTTTATGAATGTGTCCCAATCTTTTCATTGGGTAGTTCATTCTGGAATCTCAAGGACGTATGATGATATGTGACACCAGTATTGGTGGCCTAGAAGGAAACATCATATCGAAGGCTTCAACACTAGGTGTTCCACATGTCAGTAGGTGAAGGTGGAGAACCAGAGTTATGAAAGCTTGTTATAGTTTCTTCTAGTCCTAGAATAAAAATGGGATGTTGTTTCTATGGAGTTTATAGTTGGCTTTCCTTGGTCGTCGATAGATAGTGATGCTATCTGGGTATTCATTGAAAAACTGACATAATAATCACACTTCATTCATATTTTGTAGACTCTCTAAGTTGATTAACCAAGATGACTATTTTTCCGTGAGATCATATGAAAAAATAAATTTCATCAGGCTATCTTTTTAAATTGGGACTCTCTTTTTACATCATGGTTCTATAAGGGTTTGTAGAAATCAAATGGAACTGAAGAGATTCCAAGAACATATTTTCACCCTCAGAAGACGGACAATCAGAATTGAAAATATAGGTTCTAGAGGATATGAGCCGAGAATGTGTCTTGATTTTGGTGGTTATTGGGAGAAGCATATCCTTCTCATCTGGTTTTCTTATAATGATAGTTTTCATGAAATGATTCTGATGGATCCTTCTAATGCCTTATATTGCAGGCCATGATATTCACCCATGTGTTTATTAGAGGTGGCATACCTACTACGTCTTCATCTTTTTCAATATAATTTAGAACATGTTAAGATGACTCGGAAGCGTCTGAATACTTCCAAGTCTAGACAGAGATATTATTTCAATCACCATTGATGACCTCATTAATTCAAGGTTTGGGATCATGTTATTCTTCGCGTATCACCCAGGCATGGGCATAGATGGTTATAGAAGTAGGGAACTCATCACCTTGTTACGTTGGTATGTTTTAAATCCTAGAGGTAGCCAGGTTGGTAGCCTATGGATTACTACTACCTTAGAGGAATCATGCCATGCACGACATCTTTCATGTCTCATAACATCGAAAAAATCATGCTGACCTAACTCAAATAATTTATCCCGAAGAATTTGAGTTATATGCAGATGTTACATTTGATGAATATCTAGTATGCAACGTTGATAGAAGAACAAATGCTCTCTGAGGCAAGTTTATCACTCTCTTATGGGTGCTATAGAAGCATGATTGACTACAAGATTAGACTTTGTAGATGGAATTAAACAATCATGATTAATGAATAGATTGGTTCTCAAATAGTGTATAATTACCCATAGAAGGAGAACTCTGGGGGGGGGGGTTATTTTAAGGGTGGGAGACTATTAGAACCTATTTTTTCACTCAGTTATGTATCCTTCATTTTTTGGTCTAAATCATTACTTTATACCTTATATGGTTGCCTAATGAGTTAGTAAAGGGTTAAAGGATGTCTGAGGCTTGTTCGGATCCCAGAACCCATATTTTGGAGATAACAAACTTTGCACATGGTTTAGAGTAAACCGTATAGAATTATACATGGTTTGAAAACCTTACATATTGTGATTTTTTCCATATAGATCTACCTCACATGGATACCACACGGTCGTGTGGCCTAACCATGAGAAAGCCCCATTTTCCCCAGGTACCCATGCATGTCTTGAACATGGTTTGACCAAAATGTGAAAAGGAAATCTTTTTAGGAAAAACCGTCTCACACAGTTATCACATGGATTAACAAACTATGGGGAAAATGCATACATAGGATAATTTTCTGTTTAAATTTCCAATTTTCCCTAAATTATCTATTAAGATAACCCTTCCCCTCTAAAATGAGAACCATAAATATTAACCCCTTCTCCTTTCATTTTTTAACTTTTTGAAGCCCAATGCTAGGGATAAAAATATATCCTCCATTAGGCATTGATCGAGATTTCATTCATCACGTTGGATGTGCAATGGAATGCCCTCATGTCTGCTTTAACCATTCTTTTTCTCTCTTTCTCTCGACATGGATATCATCATGCGAGCATATTTCCCATTTTCGTACATATACTCTGATCTGATGAAAATCAAGGGCTTATACCCAAGGAAAAGAGTCATACAACCAAATTTTTGGTGGTCAATAACACATCCCTAATGTTCATTGATTTTTTAATGTTTGTGTGGGGCCCACTGGTTTCATTGGAAAAATATTCATACATTTATATTCCATGATTATAATCACTAGAATCATATGGTTATGCTCTTTCAAAATATGTGATTAGTTGTTTCTGGTTACACACACAACTCAATCAGACCCATGTCATAGGTTATGCATTATTTGGGTTTTTAGTGTTTTGGCACATTTAAGACCCCGTTTGGGTGTCCCTTCAGTTGACCTTTCTAAAGGTGAGCTCTTCTATAATAAATGGTTTTTTTTTAATTGTAATTTCAAAATGGGATATCCCAAGTATGGTCAATGCTTTACCCACCAAATTTAATTTCTACAACATGATTATTAAATGATAAATGTGGAAAAACAAGTATAATAAGTATATAACATGGACCTATTAAAATGAATTTAATAATGGTTTTGTGTCCAGAAAACCTATTTACATATTGATATAAGGTAAATGAGTTAACCTCAATAATTGAATATTCCTTAATGGTTAATAAATACAAGATTAAAATGATACAATGATACTTGGCCTATACAAACTAATTCTAGAAAAGGCTTGAACCTAATGAATGAATACATGATTAAATTATCAAATATGGATGGATTGACTCTTTCTCACCTTGTAGTCTGAGAGGAGAATAGCATGGGACTCAGGAACCCCATTCCGATTCAACGATGTGGTTTTCTTATATTGATACCTACCAAGGCTCTTGTTCTTTTCTATTTCTCCAATGCTCAGTATAATACCATAGGGTCATTAACGTTATTACATGATACCTCAGATACACTCATTGGATCCATCATTGAATAGTAGGTTCCATGGTGAATGCCAATAGGGCCTTTTCCTTTATTACTGTTGTTTTAACTTGATTGATCACCTTGGAATCCAAAGGTTCCTTATCGTGTAATTCCTTGGATTATGATCCTTATATTACACTCTTACCCCTTATCTAGACGCGGATACTACTGATTTTGTATTCCGTGAGATCTTCATTACCTTGGTTATTACCCTGGAACTCCCTCAATAAATATCTTTGTCAGGATGCCTTGTTACATCTTGGTACCTTCACTACATAGACTATCACGAGGTGATTTTAGTGCTCGATAGGTCCTAGGATACCTATTTTTAAGAATTAGTATCCTATAACCAACTTGTTTTACATTTATTACATGGATATTTAATGTATTACTACATATTTCCCATTATTCTACATGACTATGGTTTAGTAATGTCATGGAGTATTTGTTTCATTGTTATGGTAATTGAAATTCCCCACTATGATGAGAACCTTGAAATGATATATTAACATTCTTAAATATAGTTATGTGCTTGGATAGAATACTATGATGGGACACATTGCATGCAGACTGTCAGGTGTGAGTACTTGTAAGGAGATGAGACTTCCTCTCATGAAGTTCACACATGGTAATCTCCATGATTGAAGATTATGAGAATAGATCCACCAGTAAGAATTTTCCATTTTTTGGATTCATTGGATATTTCTATCTGCGAGTTTCTGTAAAGATCTTTATACATTAATATTATCATTAATACAAGTCACGACTAGCGTACTTTGATTTACTGACAAAAACCGTCACATAGACAGTTAACAAGTAGTATGGTACATTGGGTGGGTCATGAGTGGCATGTTATTAACGGATAAGTTGAGGATGGATTTTCCCCTTCCATTTATGGATGTTAATATCTCAGACCATTGATTTAAATTGAATTGTCGCACAAAATTCCATTGTCATGGTATAACAAGGAGTTTAATATAGGTAGTCAATGAACGACGTATCAAGCATAAAAGATGATGACACTATCATGAAACCTACTTAATGAGATATCGTGACAAAGGGATTATATTACACAGTGAGTAATCGTATGTGGATGTCAGTGTTGTGTCTTTATGTTCTTTCTCTTGGGATCCTTGACCCGTTTCTATAATATACTATTGGAATTTAGGAAAACCCAACTAATGCCAATGAGAAATAATCCTATAGTGTCACACACTATGTATTTTAGTGGTCTCGGTTAAATCATATTTGAAATTAATTAAATAAATAAATATTATTCTCAATATCGTGGCATAATTTTATTCATGTTAAGATGATCTCATAAATTAAATAAAATATATTTACTTATTTTATTGAACATTTAAGAAATATTTATTTATTTTTTGTAAATAAAATATATATTTGAGAGAATAAATTATTTAATTATTTATTTGGGGGTTCAATAAATAGTAGGGGAGTTCGATCATACCAAGGTCGGTCCGGTAGTAAAATAATTATTTGCAAGATGGTAAATAATTATTAGTTATCACAACATAAAATAATAATGACACTTATATTATTTTGTGATTTATAATTTTATTCTGTTTTCAAAAGTTGGTGAACCATATATAATTAAACAATATTATTATTATGATAATGGATTTTCACTATGTTCATGAAGGTATTAATTTTTTGTTATGAAATTAAATATTGTAACTGAATTTCCATGCATATAAGTTGACAAGAATGTCTATTGTTCCATAGAAGACACACCACACACTTGGTGAATTGAGAATTGTTGAGCTAAACAATTTCGCTCTTGAATATTTTCCCTGCACTTTTCATGAACGTGAGATGTTATTCATTTCTCAAGAACATGCAATAAAGAACGACCGAAACATGACACTGGCATCGCCACACTAGCACCCAGAGAATGAGTGGTGTCGAATGGATTCCATCAGAGTATGTGTGTACCACCGCTAGAGGGATTCTAGTTTTCATCATCGCAAGAGTAATGAGATAATCCAGATGGTAATTCCGATTAATCAACCACATAAAAAATAAAATACCGAAGATCCAAGTATTCATTTATTTATGAAATTAAATAAATTAACTATTAACATGATGTGAAATATCATGTCTAAAGGTTTCAGATCTCTTCATTGTTTATCTAGTCCTTTGATTCTATTACTTGGAGGTTAGTGTTCATCATTGTATTGATCCCAGAATAATCATTGACCATGGCAAAAATCAATGTTTGGTTCTGTCCCAAACACTCTTCTGCTATGCCTTGACCCTTCATGTTTTTTCAGAGGGGTTACATCATTGTTTACAATTATTTAAATATTTCGTTGATAATTAATACATTTAACAGTTCAGTTGTTTCAATTATTGTTAATATTTCTACAAATCTGAATCTCAAAATCTGTTCCTCCACTTTTTTTTCTTGTTAACCCTTTTGAAATGGTCTTTTCTTTTAATTTTGATTATAATTAAATGTAGGATCTCATCTGGAGGTTCCTATGGTTCTTGGTTGTACAACAATAGAAGCCATGACGTTTATTTTCCATTATAGGCCCCGTATTCAAGGATCAATGCACCTGGTCTGGTCCGCCATACCATGTAGTGTAATTTCACTTTGTCTAAGTCTTAAAAACTCATTGTGTTGACTTAGAACAGGTGGCATGAGGTTTTCACATTACACACTATATGGCCTAATGGAAACGACATGTAGTCCCTTCAGGTAAGGTTTGGACCGTGTACCCCATACAGATCTTGTCCAGCTAGAAACCATGTAATGCAGATACTACACGGTTTTTCTCCCACTAAACATGTTGTGTACTGTAAATATTTCCAATGTATATCTATATGCCATGTCCTCTGGCATGTACATTGGATGGATGGTGTAAAATTGTACACACAGTGCATTTGGAAATATATGATGTGTACTCATCCAAATTATGATGATTTATTAAAATTTATTATTTCATTATACTAACCCTTGAGAGGTGTATCGTAGTGCGGGCATAAAGCTGAGGCACAACACGTGATAGGATTCCTATATATATGTAATTAATTTAACATCTGTGTAATGTTCATTTCTACTCATTGGTTAGTTATGAACAATAATTTACAAGGTTTTCTCTATGGAAGAAGTTACGTACAAAGATTACTATAAATGAATATATTATATTAAAATTATTATGGATGAGAATCTCAAGGAAATTCCGAAAAGTGGTTAAGATAAAAGTATTGATTAATTAAAGATGATAATTAATTGATTCGAGGGGAATTACCTTAAACAAGAATGATTAAAAAAATTAATTCAAGTTTTATTTATGCCTAAATATTATTTCATGTATGGATGATAATGATCTATACCACAACCTTTGTATGTGGATTGTTTTTCTTATTAATTTATTTAAATTAAATTTGTTGGCCTGCGTGCCTTGTCCTCATTAATATGTAGGACATGTGTGCCCAAGATTAATTTTATGTAAAACCTATTTTACCCCCCACCTATATGTGAGTTAAAATAAGGGCCTATGTAATAGATGGATCTCCCAAGATAGTGGATATTTCTAAGATGAAACCAATCCTAGTAGATACCGAGGTGGAAAGCAAGAAAGCTGTAAACACGAACCCAAAAGGTTCAAGATTTTTCCTACAAGGTCAGGGTTAGTTTATCAACCACCAGATAAAATAAACATTAGAAAATCTCATGATCAATCTCTTTATTTTATTTCTGTTAGTTTCATATTTTATCATTATGGATTTTTGTCACAGTCATATAATTAATAAATTAAAAACACATGCAAGATAGAACTAAAATAAACCTGACTTAGGCCTAAATATTATCAAGACATGGTTAATCACTTAAGTAAGATCCACATAATGTTAATAGGAATGTGATATTGATAATAATATATTCACACATAAGAGATAAAATTCTCTCAAATAAAATATTAAGTTAGACCATGCCTTCAGTTACTTGATTAAGAGAAAAACTCAAAAAAAACTAAGTGTTTGAAAAACACTTGTTGGGAAACATATTTTTATACAAGAAGTATATATGAAAGGATTCAGGTTGAATTAACCATATTACATCAAGGGGAGTATCCCTTGCTAGACATGGAGTAATATTAGAGGCAACAGTGGAGGAAATCAAAAGTCATGATTTCAGGATTGTGGAGTCCACTCAACAGATCAAAGAGATGAAATACCACAGTTTGAAATTTCCATCTTACCTAAATACCTTTTAATAGCTTGACCAACCCTTTTGGGGATATACAAAGGGGAATATGGATCCTTAACACAAGAATGTCATGGAAACTGGACATTCTAAGTTCAATGGGGAGGGCTATTGGGACTGGATAAAATTGTGGGAGACATAAATTTATTTATTCTTTCTTATAAAATGTAATCAAGAAAGTACTAATGATATTCTATTTTAGTTATAGAATAAAAATTAAAAACTCATCAACCACACTATCCCTACAATCAATTCATGTTAAAGACAACATCCTCACCGACAGTAACATCCAAGAATGGTTTAGACACCTTCAGGTTATCCCACACCATGAAGGAAAGTCCTACATGTAGGAGTCAGCATTACCTAATCCTCCTTCCAAATAGGTGAGTGATGAAGATTTCATCTTCTATGAGAAACATATGAACTATATGGTCGGTATTCAATGTTTGATGTAATCATCGATGTCTAGTGATCTCATGAAGTCTCATAAAAACATTGATGCTTGTACCATGCTCGAGCACCCCCATGGTACTGACCCAGAGAGAGAAAGAAAATAAAGGATTGACATCTCTAAAGAACTCTTTCAAAGTATGTTTAGAGATGTTTCATCAACTGGGCCTCATTTTTTCATGCTCATTGGTTACAATGAGCACTTAGAGGTTCTGGGGTATAAACACCCCAACGAACTGGGCTCCAATATAATTTTTCATCACTCCCTAACAGCATCTCAAACATTACTGTCAATTACAATATAAAAAACATTTAGAAGTCTCTATCTGATCTTCTTATCCTCATTTTCCATGTGGACATAGATATGAATCACGAAAAGCCTTCTGTCATTATGGTGAATAAGAGGAAAGGGATTGAGAATTTATTTATGCCAAAAGCTTCTTCACGACCTTCAACAAACAGAATGATCAAAGGGGAGGCAAGGGAATAGGATGATGTTTGATTTAAATTTGGAAGGAAGGGACACTAGATGAAGAACTGCACCCAGCCTAAGAAGCAAGGGAAAGATTCAGGTGCGTTTGATATTGAATGAAATTTATCTATTTCTGCCAATTGGTTATTAGATACAGATTCTATTCCCACATATGTATCCAAATACAAGAACCATGTAGATTAATAATGATTAACCGAGGGGAGGTAGAACTACAAGCATCCAACGGAGCCAGACATGTTGTTGTAGCTTTCGGGGACTACCGTTGTACGTTGCCCATTGGGATGATCTTTGTGTTAATTTGTTGTAATTATGTGCCTTATGTTCCTAAAACATTATTTCTATATCAGGATTAGATAAATATGTATTTTTTTCATGTTTTGAGATGATTTTTGTTTCATTTTCAAAGATATAATTTTTTTGGGTAGGGCACATTTATTCAACGATCTTAATGTGTTGAATTACACAAACAAAGTAATGGAAATCAATAACAATGATACTTAAAACAATTTATACCACACCTACTATTGGAATCAATGGCTAGGTCATGTAAACAAGATACACAAGAAAAATTTACATCAAGATAGATATTTATATTCTGTCAAACTAAAACCACTTGGCGTATGTCATGCATGATTACAAGAAAAAATGGTCAAATCCCCATTTAGTGGGAAAGGCGAAAGGGCTAAAGAACATCTTGAATTGGTAAATACCATTGTGTCTGGATCATTTAGATTTGTAGATATTGGATGGTACTCATACTTAATAACTTTAATGGATGATTTTACTAGATATTGAAATATCTACTTAATGAGTTATATGTCATATTCTTTTGATATGTTCAAAGAATACCAGAATGAAGTTGAGAACCAGCATGGTAAGAAGATTGAGAGACTCCACTGAGACCGAGGTGGAGAATATCATAATCAAGACATCATTGATTACTTACAAGAGTTTGGGATCCTATCCCAACTCACTCCTCCAAACCCGCCCCAGAGGAATGGTGTCAGTGAAAGGAGGGACCACACCTGATTGGACATGGTGAGATCAATGATGAGTCATGTGAGTCTTTCATTATCCTTTTGAGTATATTCATTAAAAAAAGTTGAAAACATACAAAACCATGTACCAACTAAATTGATAAATGGTCTTTCATATGAGTTCAAGAGTGGAAGAAAAACCATGTTATTGAATTTACATATGTTGGGTAGAAAAGTGTTTGTTAAGGCCTCCTCAGGTAAAAAACTCACAGCCCAAGGCATAAAGTGTACATTTATTTGATACCCCTAGGAATCAAGGGGTTCTTACCTATACAACCCCTTAGATTGAAAGTTTATAGTGACATGAAATTACATTTTCCAATAGACGGAACACATCTCCAAAAGTGATAGTGTGAGCTAAAGACACATTGATGAATTCGGGGCTAAAGGTACACAAGAGATAAAACAACAGTGGATTCCACAAATCCCAGTGTAAGAAGAATCTATTCCAGAGACACAAGTACTGCGTTGTTGGAAAAGAGAGGATAGAAAACTAGAATGATAGTTTTTTCTTGTTACTGATAATGGTGACTCATTATTAGTTGATAATAATGATCCTATAACCTACAAGGAAGTAGTGAGTGGAACATACATTTCCAATTTTCAGGAAGCCATGAATTCCAAAATGGATACCATGTTTCAAAAAAAGTCTAAATTTTGGTAGATCCTCCTATTGATGTATAGTCTTTTGGTTAAAAATGGGTATTCAAGAATATACTGGACATGGAAGGACAAGTCAGTACCTATAAGGCATTACAAGTTGCAAAAGGGTTTAAACAGTGACAAGGAATTGACCACGATGAATCCTATTCAATAGTAGTTAATGATGAAATCCATCAGAATTATACTTTCCATTGTGGCTTACCATGACTATTAGATTTGTCGAATGGATGTCAAAAAACCCTTCTTTGATGGGATCCTTCATAAAGATGTCTACTTGACACAAAATAAATGGTTTGTGACTCCAAAGGATGCCAATATGGTATGAAAGTTTTTGAAATACATTTATGGATTAAATAAATAATTCAAGTCATGGAACATTAATTTTGATGAATCCAAAACTGAATTTGGTTTCATCTAGAATGAATGTGGGCCTTGTGTCAAAAAATGGTTTAGTGGGAGTGAAATTGTTTTTCTAATAGTATATGTGGATGACATATTACTTATTGGAAATGAGATACCAGCATTATAGATTGAAAAGGAATTTTTGAATCTATGCTTTTCTATAAAGGACTTGGGAACGATAGCATATATTATGGGGATCAAGATTCATCATGATAGATCCAGGATATTTTTGGGCCTCAGAAAAAGTACATACATTGATAAGATAGTAACGATATTCAGTATGGAACAATCCATGAGGGAATTGTTTCCACCATCACATGGAATTTATCCTTCCATGTAAATGTGTCCTCAGACGCATGAGGAAAGAATAATAATGTCAAGGACACCATACAAATAAACTATTGGGTCAGTCATATATGGCATGTTATGCATTGAGTGTTGTAGGATGATAGAAAAATGACCCAGGTGACTGCCATTGGATGGCAGTCAAGGCTATCCTAAATTATCTGAAGTGTAATATGGATATGTTCCTGTTTTATGGAGGTGATGAGGAATAAGTCATCAGAGGATATGATGATTCTTGTTTCCAGACAGATTAAGATGACATGAAGTCACATATGAGATACATATTCACTTTGAATGAAGGTACAATGAGCTAGAACAACACAAAGCAGAATGTGGTTACAGATTATACACTAGAGTCTAAGTATATCGCTGCTTCTGAGGTAGATAAAGAATTAGTTTCGATGCAATGCTTCATCCAATATCTATATGTGATACAGAGCAGTAAAGATCCCATCACACTGTAATGTGATAATGTGCAGCGGTACCTCTCATTAAATATCCAAGGTCACATCAGTGGAGGAAGTACATTCTTTTTAAGTATCATCTCTTGAGATATTTATCTTAGATAGGTGAAGTTGTAGTGAGAAGTATTTCTAGGGAAGACAACAGGGAATAACCCTTGACTAAAACCTTGACTCAATGGAAACATGATAACCATGTGAGGTCTTGTGGACTGAAAGTCGTAGGTAGTTCTCTCTAGACCATGTGGGATTTGTTAAGAGTTTTTTTCCAAGAACCAACTAGTTTTACTTTGAATAAATTGATATTTAATGTATAATTAATTATTGTTCATTGTTTTTCATGACTATGATGTAATAATGTCTTAGAGTATTTGTTGCATTGATAAGGTAATGGTAGTTCCCTACGATAATGAGAATCTTGAAATTCTATAACAATATAATTAAATATAGTTTTACAGTAGGATGAAATACTATGATGGGACACATAGAACACAGACCATTTGGTACGAGTACACAAAAGAAGATGAAAGTTCCTCTCATTATGTTCTCACTTGGCAATCTCTATGATAGAAGATTATGAGAACAGACATGCCAGTAAGAATTTCGGATGTTTTTATGTCATCATATATTTCCATCTGCGATCATGTGTAATGATCCATACACTTTATAATTTTCATTAATAAATGTCACGACTCGAGCACTTTGATTTAATGACGAAAAATGTCACAAAGATCATTGGTGAGAAGTATGGTATATTGGGTGTGTCAAGAGTAGCATGTTATTAATGTATATGTCTAGGAAGAGTTTTCCCTTCCATTTATGGAATTTCATATCTCGTCCCTTTGATTGAAATACAACCATCAAGAAAACTTCCATGTCCATGGTGTAACGATGATTTTATTTTAGGTAGTCAAATAATGACATATCAAGCATAAAATTTGATGACACTATCTTGAATCCTTCTTGATGAGATATTGTGACAAAGGGATTATATTACAATGTGAGCGTTCATTTTTGGATGTCATTGTTGTGACTTTACATTCATTCTCATGGGTTCCTTGACCCATTTCTATATAGTACTCTTAGACTTTAGGCAAGCCCGACTAATGCTAATAAAAAATAATCCAAAACGGTCACACACTATGTGTTTTTGGTGGTCTCGGTTAAATTCAATTTGAATTAAATTAATGCATAAACATTATTTTGAAGACCATGGAATAATTTTATTCATTTTAAGATGATCACCTAAATTAAAAAAAAATATTTCTATTTTTTTATTTAACAATTGATACAAAATTATTTACTAGTATGTAAATAAAATATTTATTTTAGATAATAAATTATTTATTTATTTATTATGGTGCTAAAATCATGGAAGTGGAGTTCAAGTAGAAAAAGGCTGGTAGGATACTAAAATAATTATTTATAAGATGGTAAATAATTATTAGTTAGCACATGTTAAAATAATAATGATGCTGCTATTATTTTGTGACATGGAATTTTATTCGGTTTTGCACTAGTTAGCACACCATAAATAATGATGCGGTATTATTATTATGAGTACGTGTTTTCTCTATGTTCATGAATGTATATAATTATTGATATGAAATTATATATTGTAACTAATGTTACATGCATGTAGATAGACATGTATTTCTATTGTGCCCTAGCGAACACACCACACACTTGGTGAATGCATAATTGTTGAGCTAAACAATTTCTCTCTCGAAACTAATTCCTGTCCCTCTAAAGAATGAGAGACATTTTCCAAGGAAGAAAAACAAGAGATCAATAATGGCCAACACAAGACACTCACTTCACTTAACTAGTAACCAAATAATGAGTGATGTCAATCAGAGGCCATCAGATCATGTGTGGATCACCGCTAATGGGATTATAGTTTGGGTCCTCTCAAGCACAATGAGATGATCCATAAGGGTCATTCTGAATGATCAACATCATAAATGAAGAAAAACCTGAAGATCTAAGTATTATTTTCATTATGAAATTAATTAAATGAATTATAAACATAATGTGCAAGATCCTCTCTAAAGGTTATAGGTCTCTTCCTTATTTGTCTAAATCTTTGATTATATTCCATGGTGACTGGAGTTCATCATTGTATTGATCCCGGAATAATAATTGATCATGGAATGAATCAATGTTGGGTTGAATCTTAACCATGCTTCTATTGCAATGTGAACCTTCACTATTGACATTAAATGTTAATTACTTAGTTAATGAATAGGTTACATGTTTGGACACCAAATGAGGGCTGAAACAGGTAAATGGGTATTTAGTTTTACTGTACTGATTTCATTACATTTTATATGTTCTATTTCACACTACTGTATTCCATTACACGAGCCTGGTGAAATAGAAACTGTTGGTGGTGGCCCACTACGATTTATCTCACACCTCTTCTGGATACTGTTTGGTGCTCATAATAGCATACATGGTTGCTTATCTGGACAAAGGGAAGTATACATCATCAGAAACTCGATTTCTTTCTGTTTAGGATGGAGCCTAATAGTACATGATCAATTTGGATCTATTGGAACCATGGTCATCTATGCAATAATTAGAGTATGGATTGAGTTTGTTGTCAAACCTCGATGGAAGTTCAGAATGTGTGCCAGCAAAGTGCTCATACAGGTCAAGAAGATTACAGTATTGAAGGTGGCACCATTTTCTTGTGTTTGCCAAATTTTTGGGCCTAAAAATCGAAAAATGGAGAAAAGTGTTTTTGGAAAAGAGACTTGCACGATGTCAACTTGAAGGTGAGAGAACATTAATGCGTAGTGTTTTTAAAAATTTGAACATGGAAATATGGCAATGGGAGAAGGGTAGCGCAAGTATTGGTTGCGTCGCGCAGGTGACCTACACACCGAGAAGGGACTTGCGTTCTGGTGACTTGGATGTTTCGAAACTTGCATGACTATTGTTATTCATGATTTGAACTTAAAAATATGGAAAAATAAAGAGGTTCGTGCAAGTATTGGTGTGGTCGCACATCTGAGTAGTGCGACAGAGGCTAGGGAGGTTTGAGCTGCGCGCTGAGACTTGCGCTCTGTGAGGACACTTGCGCGCCACCACTCAGGGGGTCCAGTTTGCCTATAAATTGAGGACCAACCCTCCTCATTTGGAATGATGTTCAAGACATAGATATTTTTTTAGCTCCTTTCATGCAAGTAGTTGAGTCGTGCATGTGGTAGTTGAGCCGCGCAGGTAAAGGCTGCACACCGGTTGTTGGTTGTGAGCCCAAGGCGGTTTGGTTTAGAAGGGAATTGAGTCGCACAAGATTGATGTTGAAGTAGGCTGTTTCACGTAGGTTGTTGGTTGATACCGGCGCGCCAGTTTCAACTTGCATGCCAAATTTGTGCTGCATAGGAGACCTGCGCGCCAGGCAGTAAATAAGTGTGCTAGTGTTTTTAAGCTGCGTGAAAGTTGCGAGATTTCCCGGTACCCTTGAAGGAAAGTGAGATTTGAATACATGTGAGATTTGGACTTCAACAGAGCATCTACATGCAACAGAGGATGTATTCTTTAGTAATGAAGAAGAGACCTTCACGACTATAAAATAAGTGTGACTTCACCATGGGTAGTGAGCCAGGGGGAGTCAATGGGAGTGACTTGAGGGAAGCAGTGAGTAACCCTGAATCTTTGTAAAGGTAGTGATCTTGGGACAGAGTGACTATGCCTGAACCATTGTTATATATATCTAGTGACATTTAGTGGAATTTTTTATGACTAAAAACATGTCATTGTATGCTCCTTGGACGTATCCATTAGTTGTTAACCAAGTAAAAAGTGTTGCGTCGTCTCTCTACATGTGAATGTTTGCTTTCTGCTCATAGCCATCATACAGGTTCAACAATTTCCTACAAACGTGGGAACAAGATCCATCACTATAAAAGAAAAAGATGACGCCCTGATTCACCCCTCCCCTCTCAGGTCATTCTAGGGTCCTACAAGTGGTATCAGAGGGAGGATGCTGGTGTTGAATATGTCCTTTGACGTTAGGGAGAATGCAGTCAACGTTTGGGGAGTCCCTCTCTTCGATGGAAGTAATTTCTATATTTGGATGAACCGAATGAGATCTCATTTAATATCTATAGGAATGGAAGTACTCTTTGATACTATGAAAGGAATACACGTTACTAATCCAACAGGCCTGGCTATGACTGATATAGCCAGGAATGTTCCTGAAGCAGATGCTAAAGCTCAAAATTCTATCACTGCAGCTCTTTCTGATCAAATTTATCTAAAGGTGATTAGTTGAACCTTAGCAAAGTCTATGTGGGAAATCACTAAAATATCTATGATGGAGACAACAATATGAAAGTGGAAAAACTACAAGTTCTGCACAACTGGTTTGATGATCTAAATATGCAACACGATGAGAATACAGATTCATTCTTTAACCGAATCACTGAAGTAGTAGGAGAAATTCTTGGTCATGAAGATGAAATAAAATACATTGATATTGCGAAAAAAAAAACATGCAAATACTTCATCTTGTATATAATGAAATGTTATCATTCCTTGAAGAAAGTGATGTATCTAAATTATCTATGGATGATTTGCTAAGTAGTCTAGTGGCATATGAGATGAGAGTCAAACCTGAAGAAGCTACGACTTGTGTTAGCAAGGAAATGTCATTAAAAGCCATGGAAAAACTGAAAATTTCAAAAGATAGTGGAGATGAAGATGATGAGGAAAAAAATTTTCTCTTATTTCCTAGAGGCTGAAGAAGGGAAAAGGTAAATTTAAAGGTAAGATACCTCTGGCATGCTTTTGTTGTGGAAGATATGGGCACATTACCTCTCAGTGCAAAAGAATGTTCAATGATGAAGAAAGATAAGCATAAGACATTGAGAAGCCTCAGAAAAGGTTTTTCAAAAAGGGTGACTTCAAATCAGGAAAGAAAATACAGAAGAAGAGTTTTGTCTGTGAAGATGAAGAGGATGATATTGAATTCATTGAGTAAGAACAAAAATTTAAAACTAGAAACCATGCTTCCATGATGGCTACTAGTGAAATGTTATAACCCTTTATTGACAAAGAAAGAGGCAATCATATGACTCATAATTGTGATCCCTAGTTGAAAATTAAGGATGCATTTTCAAAACATGAGAACAAATGAAAGAAATATAGTAAGTGGAACAAAATGGTGATAGAATCATCAGAATATGTGGATAATCTTGAAGCTGAAATTGAAAGACAAGAAGAACTAGTGAGAGTTCAATCATCAATGCTTGAAAGAACAAATGACATTGGAGAATTGAAGCTTAGAAATGAATAACAAGTAAATACCCTAAATGACCATACATCTAGACTAGAAGAGAAGTCCAAGACTATTGAGGGTCTTGAGGAAGAAGTAGTTATTCTTAGAAGAAAACTGGAGTGTCGATCAACTATATATGAGGGTAAGAAGAAAATTCATTTTGGAATATTCTCATATATAGAGTTACTGGAAAGAGCCAAGAGTGGTTTAGATGGGGTTGGAATAATCATGAGTGATCAAAGACTCACTTTCATGGGAATGAGTGGAATTGGATGTGAAGCTGAGACTTCAACTACTGAATGTGGAGAGACCCAAATGAAAGACAAGGTAAAAGTCAGACATGTTGAAATGTTGCCTGATGTGCTGAAAAAGAAACCCTCAATCCAGAAAAAAATATAAACTGAAAATTTTTCTCAAACTTTTAGAAATGACATGTAGTCCCATTATTCTCCAAAGGTATAAGGCATGAGGATAAATACAAGTGAGAAGACATTTACTCCCATGAAGTGTCAGTTCTATGGATATCAAGGCTATACGATGACATATTGGGAAGAGGAAAGGAGCTACTTGAATGGGGAAGATCTAGGACATCAACAAGGGATACTGACTTCATATCCACCATCTTATAGAAGAAATAGTTTCTATGGATACTGTTTTCATTGTTCTAACATTACCCATAATGTTATGCATTGCAGGAATAGATTCGATAGGAGAGATTCATACATCTCTTACAGACAGGTCAATATCGACCCTCCTGATGGTGTTTTTATCAAAAATAGTTTCTATCCTCTAGAAGAAGATTATGGGTATGAAGAATTATATTTTTTTTTGAGGAAAGTGTTAGAAGGCCATCGGTATCCTTTACTCAATCCTACATTTCATGGAATGAAAACAAGAAGGTCGAGAAATCCAATCTTGCAGAAGTAGCCCTCAAAGCTACAAAGAGCAGCAACACCTGGATTCTTGATAGTGGATGATCTTCCCATATGATGGGAAATTCTGACCTTTTGAATAAAATTAAAAATAAGGTTGATGGAACAATGAGCTTTCTTTATAATGGCACTTTGATGATTAAAGTCAGTGGGAATATTGCTCTCGTCAATGGAGAGGTAAAGAATACTGAAGTTATTAATCTGGACGGTCTATGTCACAATCTTCTTAGTGTGAGTCAACTCTGTGACTCAAGGCTCATAGTAACTTTAAATCCAAAAGGCATCACTATAAAGGAAAAAATATGGAATTCTCTTATGAAAGGCTGTAGAACAGATGAAAACACATATTAGGTCGATAGAAAAGTGAACTCCTTCTATTTGTCTGTTCAAGAAGAAAACAATTTGTGGCATTGATGGTTGGGGAACAGTAACCAAAAGGACATGGAAAAGATATCTAAGCTGAAGATAGTCATGGATATCCCCATTCTGAAATGTGAAGGGGAAAAATCTTGTGATGATTCCATTCGTGGGAAGCTGTTATGTAGTTAATATCGGCCAAAGAAGAAAAGGGCATCACATATTCATGATCTCATTCATACAAGTGTATATGGCTCGAAAAATGTCGCTGGAACTCATGGAGAAAGGTACCTCGTCCTTTTAATAGATTATGACATCAGAATGGAATGAGCAATGGTTATACATAGCAAACTACATGTGTTTGAAAACTACCTGGAAAAGCAATGGATACTACAATAGGTAGCCAATGTGAGAACTCCACAACAAAATGGAGTTGTTGAGCGCCAGAATTGACATGTCAACAACATGGCCAAGACTATGCTGATTGAGAGTGGTATCCCTCGCCATTACTGGAAGGAAGCTATTCAAGCTGTAGTGCACATTCAGAATTGAACAGGGCTTTATATGGGAGAAACAAAGACACAATACGAATTGTGGCATGGAAGGGAGCCTTTGTTGAACTACTTTCATGTTTTTGGACGTAAATGTTTCATTTGGAATAAATAAGGAAATTAAGGGTTCTTTGGTGACAATACTGATGAAGGAATGTTTCTTGGGTATCCAATAAACAGAAATGCCTACAAGTGTTTAAACATGTGATTAGGAAGGACTGTTGTAAGAAGTGATGTTAAGATAATCAAGGATAGAACCACAAATGCTTCAAGGACATCATATGATGATGTGATCAAAAGTGAGGAAGAATGTGAACATGTAGAAAATAAAAATATAGAAAAAAAGGAAGCTGTTCAAAACACTCAGAAGTCACTTCATAATGTTGACTCAGAAGAAGAAAATGTGGCTGGAGAGAATGCAACTTAACCGCATAGGATAAATCGTAGAGATGAGATTTATCCTACTATTATAATTAGGGACAAGAGTGCACCCACACAAAAAATGATGATAAGGACTAACACACAATCTGCATATCTGTCAGTTGTGGAGCCATCCTCATTCGAAGAAGCTACAAAGGATGAATCATTGGTGAAGTCCATGAATGAAGAGCTAGATCAGATTGAAAAGAATCATACATGGGATCTTTTCTAGTGACCTGAAGCTCACAATGTGATTGGTACAAAATGGATCTTCAATAATATGTTTGATGAGCATGGAAGGGTTATCAGAAACAAGGCTTGTCTGGTATGTAAGGGTTATTCACAGATTGAAGGCGTTGATGTTGATGAAACCTTTGCTCTAGTGGCTAGACTAGTGTCATTCAGACTTTTCCTTGCCATGGCACACCAAAGTGGATAAATATTATATCAAATGGAAGTGAAGACATCATTCTTGAATGGTGTACTCGAAGAATAAGTCTACATTGAACAACCAGTGGGTTTTGTTCTTGGTACTGATGACACAAAGGTCTGAAAATTGAAGAAATCCCTATATGGTTTGAAGCATTCACCATGAGCATGGTATTCCTGAATGGACTCATATCTCTAGAATATGGAGTACAAAAGAGGTGGAGAGGATCACAATTTACATGTGAAGAATTCTCCAAAAGATCAATTGATGGTTCTAGTCTACGTTGATGATATCATATTTTGTGGATGTAGGCAGAAATAAGTGGATGAATTTTCCAATCATATGAAATCAGAATTTTAAATGTCTATGATTGGGGAGCTCAAATATTTCATAGGGCTATAGGTGATTCAAAAGAACGATTACACTTTCATTTCTCAGGAAATGTATGAAAGACAGTTGTAGAAGAAGTTTAATTTTCAAGACTCCAAACCAATGTCATCTCCGATTTCAGTTGGAACTAAACATGGAAAGCATGAGGATGGGGCCTCTGTTGATCCCACCATGTATAGAAGGATCATTGGGAGCCTACTATACCTGACAGCATCATAGCCAGATATTGTCTTTTCCACATGTCTTGCGACCCGATTTCAGAGTAATCCAAATGAGGAACATATGGAGGACGTAAAAAGAATCATGGGGTAAATTAAAGCTACACATAACATTGGGTTATATTTTGGTGCAGGCGGGAATAGGGAATTATCATTGTTTTTTGATGCAGACGGGTCTGGTGATGTAGTAGACAGAAAGTCCACCAGTGGTGGAGCCTTCTATATTGCGTAGAAATGTGTTGGCTGGTTGAGAAATAAACAAGAAAGTATTTCTCTTTGTACTGCTGAATCTGAGTATATATCTTCCACAAAGGCATGCACTCAACTGCTATGGATGAAGAAACAACTAGCAGATATTTGTGATGAGTTGAATCAACCAATGGTAATTTACTGTGATAACAAGAGTGCAATTGATCTCACAAATAATCATGTTCAACATTCTAGTAATAAAATATTGAAATTAGGTATCACTTTATCAAAGAAAAAGTTGAGCAAGGGGTGATTAGAATGGATCATGTGGGAACTGATGTGAAATTGGCTGATATCTTGACCAAGCTACTGTCAACGGGTGTGTTTGAGAAGCATCGGTTGAACCTTGGTGTTCATCCACCTCCCAGTGAATAAAGAGGTTTCACAATACCCCTCTCCCTGATTATGATAACTATTTTTATCTATTTATTGATGTTTTATAGGATTGTGTGGGAGATAATATCTAGGGGGAGTATGGTTTAAGCTTAACATTGAACAAATCACCAGTCATTTAGTTTATTGTCAATGGGGGAGAAAGGAAAAAATTCATGCATGTTCATGTAATGCTCCTATGACACGATGTGAATTCAGTTTCCGTGATAGGATGAGAAGGATGAGAAGGAATACATCGGCCATGTAATGGTTCTTGGGCGTCATTGAGAATTACAAAACACTGGAACCCAATTCAAGATTTATCTCTTGTTTTCTACACCGAGCATTGCTCACGTAGACATAGAGTGTTGGCTGAGTTGATTCTTGTGTTTTTTGGTTTACATATGGATGGGAATCTTTTGAATTTATTTTTTGATTTCCAACAAACCCAAAGGGGGAGATATATGTAACCATGGTCATCTATGCATGAATTAGAGTATGGTTTGAGTTTTTTGCCAATCCTTAGAGGAAGTTCAGAATGTGTGTCAGAAAAGGGCTCATACAGGTCAAGCAGATTACAGTATTGAAGGAGGCACCATTTTCCAGTGTCTGCCAAATTTTTGGGCCTAAAAATCGACAAATGGAGAAAAGTGTTTTTGGAAAATAGAACTGTGCACCATGTACATAAGGGAGAGATAACTTGCACGCATAGTGTTTTTCAATATTAGAACATGGAAAAACGGAAAAGGGATAAGGGACGCACAAGAATTGGTTGGGTTGTGCAAGTGACCTGCACCCCGAGAAGGGACTTGCACGCCGGTGCCTAGGAAGTTTGGAAGCTTGTGCACCTATTGTTCTTATGAACAGAACTTCAAAATATGGAAATGGAAAGTGGGTCACGCAAGTATTGATGTGGTTGTTCAAGTGAGTAGCGCGACTAAGGCTGGGGCAGTTGGAGCTGCACGCTAGGACTTGCGCGCCATGAGGACACTTGTGCGCCACCACGTAGGGGGTCCAGTTTGCATATAAATAGAGGGCCACCCCTCTTCATTTGGAATGAAGTTCTAGACATAGAGATTTTTTGAGCTACCGTCGTGCAAGTATTTTAGTCACGTAAGTGGTAGATGAGACGTGCAGGTAGAGGCTGCTCACCAGTTGTTGGCTACGTGCCTAAGGTGGTTTAGGTGAGAATAGAAAATAGTCACACATGTTTGATGTTTCAGTAGGTAGTGTCACGAAGGAGGATGGTAGATACATGTGTGCCCGTTTGATCTTGTGTACCGAATTTGTGCCGTGCAGGGGACCTTTTCTCTAGGCAGTAAAGAAGCGTGCTAGTGTTTATGAACTGCAAGAATGTTGGGAGATTTTCCGATACCCTTGATGGGAATTGAGATTTGACTACACGTGAGAGTTGGAATTCAACAGAGCATCTAAAGACAACATAGGATGTATTCTTTACCAATGAAGGAGAGACCTTCACGTCTATAAACTGAGTGTGACTTCACCAAGGGCAGTGAGCTAGGGGGAGTCAACGGGAGTGACCCGAGGGAAGCAGTGAGCTATCCCTGAATCTTTGTAAGGGTAGTGGGCCTAGAACAGAGTGATTTTCCCAAACCTTTGTAATCCACAGCTAGAGAAGTTTAGTGGAATTTGGTATTACCGACAACATGTCGGTGTATGCTCCTTGGACGTAGCCCTTAGTGGTGATCCAAGTAAAAAGTATTGTGTTGTATCTCTACATTTGAATGTTTTCATTATGTCCATATCCATCATACATGTTTAACAAGTTCCTACCAACGCTGGAACAAGATCCTTCACTTTAAAATAAAAAGTTGACTCCCTGATTCACCCCTCCCCTCTTAGGGTGTCCTGGTGTCCTATAGGATCTTGGGATGCTTGGAGTAGCCTTTGTTTTATTTTCCCTAGTGGAACACATTATTCCTATTTTCTTATAAACATGTTTTCCATTTTTCTAGTGACATGAAATTACATCATCATTGTTCCAGTTAATAGTGTTATTGTTTTTCTTGTTTATCTATTATATCTGTTCCTTTTAGTGCTCAATTGTATTTCTTCCTCTATTTACTATATACATTTTACTCATATCCCTTCAACTGTACTACACTTTCCTAATGAGGTAATATTATCTCCATGACCCCACCATATTCCCTTGCTGCTCGTCCCAAGACTCTAGTGTTTGGGAAGATGCACTTGAGGCAATGTAGACCACCAGGCTCGGGGAGCCCGTTAAGTGGCATCCAGGTCCGAGATCTCACCATTCCTTAATTTTGTAAATAATTTGTATATGTTTATTATAATATATATATTTAATTCATACATGAAAATTTTGGACTTGAGGAATCATTTTCAGTCACCAATCTTCTATCCTTGTAATATCTGTTTTTTATACACATAATTTCTTTTATTGGTGGTTTATTAGTCCCAATTACCTATTAGTACATATTTAATTCTTTATTTATTTTATTATATGTTATAATTTACTTAATTAATTAATGGTGAATATTATTATAATATTACTAAAGAAGAAATGGGTTATGCTTCAATCTAATTTTAATCAGGGTAGTTTATTCTGGAATTTTCATCAAGGAAATTATTTTATATTATTTTAATTACACCCTATAATTTTCTTCACCACTATATATTTTTTAAAATTTCATGTAATTGTACCATTTTTTATCTCAAATGTACATAAAATTATTGAGATTTTTTATGAAAAAATGACTTTATTTCTCACAACAATCTAATATCCTCTTTCATTCCAAATATTTGTTTTCCGGAAATGTTTTAAATAAAGTTTATATTATTATATATTTATTTATGAAATAATTTTTAACCTATGTTTTAATTTTGTAAAAATACGTTAAAATAAAAAATCTCATGTTTTTTGGAATGAGAATCTTTTTGACTTTTCTTAAAGTCAATGAAATGATTGATTTTTAACTAATACAATATGTACCTATTAACCCATATTCATTTTCTATAATGCGTCCATTATATTTATCTATGTATATATTCAATGAATATTATTCCAATGAAATTTTATGAATTTTAGTTTTTAAAAAGATATTTTCAATGTGGAAAATGTTATTTTCTCGAATAATGTGTTATTTTCATTTTTGAAATTATGTGTATTCATAAATTAAAAATAATTCAATATTATGAATTGATTCTAAAATATATTTATTTTATCTTACATGTATGACTTTTTCACTCTATAATTTATTTATATTGTAATACAATCTATATGATAATTTCTCAAATACCTTCCTTATGATGTTTTCTTTAATTATGATATATGGTAAGATTATATAACCCATATTTTTTCCATGGATGATTCTAATGTTTATTCATTATTATTGATTTAATATTGTGGAAAATATATGAATTTTAGTGATATTAATTTGATGGTTAGTCCCAACATTATATCCCCCCTAATTCATTGGGTAATATTTTTGTCTTATAAGATGTCCTGTATGGGGTTACAAAGTGATCCCAATTCTTTAGAGAACGTTACCATGTGATGATGTCTTCGAAGTTATCATTGAAATAGTTTTTGTCATTTTTTATTAGTATTCTTGATTGCCTATGATTCGATGACCTTACGATACCATATTATTTATGTTATGTAACCATGTTATTACCCATGATCCTTCTCTTTTATTTGATAATGTTATACATTTGACTCACATGATAGGTTACCATATAATTATTGTTTCTTTATATAGATTGTTAGATAACCTTTTCTGTCTACACATTCCCTAGGATATCTCATACTGTTTTTGGATCATGAACATATTTATTGTCTCATTATGAAGAATAATGTAAATATGATTTAATTTAGCATGACATTTATGTATTATTTACCCAGATTAAAATGACACTACGAATCACAATAATTGGGTTAAAACTAATATAATTTTATGTTGAAATAATGAAATGATATGTTTAATCTACATTGGTCTCAATTTTGGGCCATGAAATCCATAGAAACATGATTAAAGCAGAACATAATATTAATATCCTGCAGAAATGTAAAATTAGAATATATGTTGGGCTATGACGTTGAGAAATCAGTTCAAGAAAAATTAATACATTCAAAAATTATTAATTAATGATGTAATATATAAATAAAAAATATATAAATCACGGAAAAAATAAATTTTAGATGATGGACTCCACTTTTATGGGAATCATTTTTTATTACACTCCAAAACATCCTCTATTTTTCTATTTCTCCCGATGATCTCCACCATTGTCTCTCTCAAAATCCTCTAGCAATGGATTTTTAGTAACTAAAAATGTTGGTAGTGGAATGTAATGAATAAAATTAATAATTTTAGTAAATGAATCAATGATGGATTATTTAATTAGTTAATTGATTCAATTTAAATAGTAAACATAATTTTCCAATTAAACTCTCGATAAACCAAACTGGGAGACCCTAATGTGAACTAAAATTACTCTAAATCTTGGTTAATGCCCTATTATAGATGAAAAAATTATCACATATTTCTTATACGTGTATTATAATTTACTGAAAATAATTATTACCTGAATGTGTGTAGATTAATGAAAAATAATATAGTAATTGTAAAATATTTTTTCCAATCCCCTATAGAATAAAAATCAGAGATATTTCATATAAATGAACCTGTAAAAATATTATTTAAAAAAATCTAAAATATTTATAGAAAATAATCATAACACCTTAACACCACAATAAATTATTTGTATATCTTTTAAAAAAACATCAGTTGTTTGATATATTGACTTACACGTTACCCCATGTCTAAATTAACCATGATAGGGAATATTGTTTAACCTATGATTTAAATTGGAATGTATGAATAGAAAAAAATGTGTAATATTTAAACTTGTTTTAAACAAATAAAATGTATTGATTAATGAAAAACATATAATTTTTCTATCATTAGTTAAGTCATTTTATGCATCACTTAAAAAAAGGTTATTTTATTTAATAAATGAAAATTATAATTAGTATAATTTTTTTTTATAAATGTAATTTTGGTGAATAAATATAATTTTTTAAAAAATAATATCCAACTTATCTTAATCTTATGTTTTGAAATGTTTTTGAGAAGTTTTATATTTTAGTGAATAGTTAAAAATATTTAATGTTTTGTAAAAATGACTTTAAATATCAAGTAAAAGATTCGTTATTTATTTAATATTATCTTAATATAATATATGTTTCTGGAAATTATAAATAATCTAATTAATTTCAAATGAATAATCATAAAATATGTATTTTTTAGAAGTTCATATTTTGGGATTGAAAACTCATTTTTCCAGAATTCTTTATTATACATGAAATATGTTTTTATAAAAGAAAATTTAATAAATAATTATTTATTAATGTTTTAAAATAATATTATAGTTTATATATTAAATAAATTGTTTTAACAATGATTTTAATATTTGTAATATCAATGGAATTAATGTAAAATTTTTTAATGTGAAAAAATAAATTTTATTAAAAAATATGTTTCATTTCAATTTTTCTGTTATATTAAAATGAATTATTCAAAATTTTAGAATTTCAATTTGATTAAATTGGGTCCATAATTGGAATAACTATTTCCAAAAATAATTAATGAGCCCACATCATTTTTTTATAATTTAATTGTGGAAATGGTAAGATTATTTTACCATGGTTAAGGTTAAAATGATTCTGTGGGGGGTTAATCTAAGATATAATGCTTGTATTGCTACATAAAAATGAATCAATCCTATTTTATGGTCATATTTTGACCCTATATCATATATTTCATGATATTTATTCATCTAAATAATTTTTCATGAAAAATTCATTAATACATATTTTTTTCTTGAAAATATTAAGTTTTTGTTCTACCATTATTTTAAAAGGAAACCGGCTATACTATATTCTTCAAATATAATAATCTGCATATCCTGGAAAATAACTGCCAAAATATGTTATTAAAATCCCACCCCAAATATAATTTTTTTGGTTTTGATCATAATACCATCCTTTCAAGGACAAATTTGAAGACCAATGGACGTTTCTCAATGAAGAGGTGTAGCTCTTAACTCATAACATACAATTTTATTTATTGTTAAACATTATATAAACCAATTGTATTTATCATAATATTATTATTATATTATAAAAAATATTATTATATTTTATTTTGGTCATGTCACGTCCTTTTTCACCTCATTTACCTGAAATGATAAATGAATTTATTCGATATGCCTACGTGTAGACTACTGCCTCCATGTAGTGAAATGACTCATTATCAATAACTGACACACCTATTTTTTTTAATAAATAATTAAATAAATATCTATAAAATTCATGATATAATAATAATTATTAAATAATAAAATAATTTTTATAATTCTTTTTTTTTATTTTTCAATAAAATGAAAAAAGCTTTCAAGCCTTTGTACAGAGTATAGTCTCCATGAAGAGTGCAATTAATTTTCTTATATTAATATTTTCTAGATGATTAAAAATATGTAAATAATGAATATATATAATATTTATACCAAAATTATAATTATTTAAATTATAGAATCATGATCATTGTATATATACCAGAATTGATGATTTAAAACATTAATGAAGAAGAAGTCAGTCAACACCCATAAATAATGATTTAAATTAAAAAATATTAATAAATGAACATTGAAATGTAATAAGTGTGTCATGCAGATATTATTGGTATTAAAATATTTATATTATATAATTATAATTAATTTATATTTATAATAACATAGGTGATATTTATTAGTTAGAATGTAATACTTGATGGAAGTGTTTTATGTTATAAACTCATTTTTACAAGGATTTTTTAAAACTAATTTTATGATGAAGAAATTATATAAACTATCACCAATAATTATCATTTATTTTTTATCATATATCTATTTATAAGAAAAAAAAATTTCATTTCATTCACTATATATCTATTTATGTACTCAACAAACTAAAATAATTCTTCTAATGATAAGAAACATTATTTCACTCTTGGATCAAAAATCATTTTCCATCAATATAAGTGTTTTATAAAAAAAATTGATTTTCATACTAATATTAATCGAATATTTTGATTAATTTCTATCAATTTTTTAATATTTAACATAATGGTTATATATTTTCCTTTTTTTAACTATTATATTTTACTGAATTTGTGAACTGAATCATTATTTTAATGATTATGGAAAGAATGAAATTTACATCCATCATGATTGTAAAATGTTTTATAACTTCCTTTTCTATTTTCCCCATTTATTTTTTATGAATAGTTTTTACTTAGTATTTTAAAAAATTAGATTATAAATATTGGATTTCATAATAAAATCATTATTTCCCATATGAAACATTCAAGTGAACTTCTAATAGAATTATTTATCTATGATAAAATCTATTAATGTTACTTATGATTCAATGTGATATGATTCTTTGATACCATCCTTATTCATTCTATTTAGTGTTTATAGTTATAATGATTATATATTCATGAATATTGTTTTATTTTCCATGTTTAAATTTACGGTGAAGTTATAAATGTTTTCATCATATTATAGAATACATATTTATTGATTATTAGAATGTGACAGGGGTTCCATTTAAGACCATCAATGAATTGGAAAAACATTAAAATTTTGTGAGATCAAAGTGTACTTAAGAGTTTATCTAAAGCACAAAAGAGGGTATAAGGGTGGTAACCCCTAGCCCAATGTAGGTACATATCTGTTCAACCCAAACCAAACATGTACTGAATATCATTGTCGGAAACATTGATATAAAATTGCTAATATTATGATCATGTCAAACATAATACAACATTTTTATGATACAATATTATTTAAATGATTTCCTCTCATTTATCACAATTGATGATTATTTTATAATTATTATCTAATGTTATAAAAATATAAATTCCATGTCTCATGATTATGATACACTAATTATTGGGCACCATTTTTAAATGGTAAGATTATAATATCAAACCTTATTCTCCTGATAAGAATAAATGATCATTGATATATCCAATATTTATTCAAAATATTCATTTGAGGTCACCCTTTAAAATTTTGCCTTTTTCTACATGATTTAAATAAAGGTTGTGAATATGAGAAGTTTAACAAGTTTTCTTTTTTTGAATGACAAATTTGGAGAAAATCTATTTTTTTATGATATGATTAATTATGTATCCAATTTTATTAAGACCCAAAACCATTATGATTATGATGATTATGATAATGTTATGTAATGAATATTAATCAAATATGTTATAGTAATTTCGTATGAAATGTTTGGGCCACTTATGTTGATATCTTATAATGGTTTAGTAATTAATGTTAACTAGAATGTGAAAATATAAGTGAAAAACCTTAATATTGGCATAATTATATGATAAATACAATGGTATGGTAATGATATGTGGATCTCCTTATAAATTCCTCTATCACTCGATACGAGTAGGTTGATACAGATGTGTAACAGATATACCTCGAGGTAAGAACTATTAATTGGGTGAAATGAGTATTAACTCTATAGTCACAATTAATTGATTATTGGGACTATGATTAAAAACATTGGTATAATATAATATTTTTTATTATTATGTCAATTAATATTTCATTTTATATCCATTATAATGTATTTTGAAAAAATTATGACCAAGGATGACCTATGTTATGTATAATGTCTCCAAGATTGAAAAAAATTCCATTGATTATACATCATATGATTTATTATTTGTGATTAGATCATATCTCTCTATTTTCATTGATTATATGGATTGAAATTGTTTTCATGGAATGTAGATAAAATGAAAACGCTGAGGTGGTGAAAGGGAAATTAAAATATTGAAGTATTTTTTTGAGATTATTTATTTGATTTCGTTTATAAAAAGTATATGAGAATGTAAATTTACATATTCAATTATTATATGATTAATTTTTACTAAATAATCTTAATGTTATATTGATCACATTACCAGATTATGATTTCCCTCAATTTTTTATGTGGGAATAGGCCTCCTGGAAAAAAATCATTATCCCTCTAGCTAAATATGATGTTTTTAATAGATTGTATTCCCCAATTTAAATCTCATATTAATTATTGAGGAAGGGAAGTCACATATGATATTCTAAAACAAGGTATAATTTTAAATTACTGTAAGGATAAATATAGCATTATAATGGTAATTACATCCATTTTTTGGGTTTTGAATCCTTTTTAATGGGTTACTTATTATATACTATTGGAGAGAAACTCAACAACAAATAATTGGATCTTCTATATGTGTTTTTAAGGGTTTTATAAAATATTTTCTTGTTTTTTCTATTAATCATGAGGTTGACTATTCAATAAATCACATACATGGTGATAAACATATTTCAAAAATCCATATAGAATTTCCCCAACTGAGCTATAGGAAATGAAGATGAAACTATAAGAGAATATTGATAAGTGATTCATTCATCCAAGGGAATCATCATGGGGAGAATATATTTTTTAAAAAATAATGATGGATAAATGAGGCTCGATATTAATTTTCTATAACATAGAGATTTTATAATCATGTATAAGTATCATCTATTCTATATTATTGATATTTTCAATTATTAGTGAGGAGGTTAAAATTTATTCCATGATTTATCTTGATAAGAATACTATAAATTAATTGTACAAAGTGAATACATATAAAATATTTTATTCTATATGAGTAATTCATATTATTTAAAATATTGATTTTAATTACCCTTATGTATTGATGGATTTAATAAATATAGTGTTTAGAGATAAACATGATCAGTTTGTGGGAGTCTTTAGAATTGAATTTTTTTATATATTACAAGAGAATTTATGATAATGAATATCAATTGAGTACCATATTGAATACAATATGAAGTAAAATTTATAGGACAAAATTTATTTTTGTGAATTTTGGCACTATGATATCTCATTTTTGGAGTCATATAATTACATGTGAGGGTATATTGGAGGATCCACCAAAGACAAAATTTATTTAATATTATTCTAGAGAAACCACTAGGCCTAATACATAATTATAATATATATTGTATGGATATTATCAATTGTTTAGGAAATATTTATCTTCACTCTAAAATATACTAACCAAGTGAAAATGGATGGAAGACAACGTCATTTTGGTAGACAAATGTAATGAAAATTTTATAGAACTAGCTTGAAGGGTTTTTAGTGAACCAATATTCAAACTACCCTATAGTGGAGAATGGTTTTTGATATATAGTTCTGCATTAAATAAGGTATTGGTATTCATACTCAAACATAATTTAATATAGATATATAATTCCCTACACAATTTGAATATTCATGAGAAAATAAAAATGACTCATGATTCTGAGTTAGATGTGGTGATTCTTTCATTGATAATATGGAGAATTTTTCTTAACAATAAAATGAATTTTATATATAATGATAATAAAATTTTAATGTTTGTAGTCACTACAACTAATTTGAATACGAACCAGAGAAGATGGTTTTTGTTGATAAATGATTATGACAACTCAATACATTACAACCATGTGAATATAAACAAGCTGGCTTATTCATTTAATCATAAATACTGTGCCATATAATCCATTATGTGAATTTTAAAAACATATATTTCTATATTTTAATGTAATGGAACATGAAATATTAAAGGAAGGGGAAAATATCATATGAATCAAAATCAGTGTTTATCTATATATCCATGTAATGATTAAGGAGGTAAAAAATATAGATGAAGAGCTATAAAATAAGTTAAGAAATACTCCTTACATCAACCTTGATTGTGATGGAATGATAAGGTTCATTATTTATGTTTTTTTTCTAAAAATACAGTACCTAAAGAGGGATATATTGTAATATGATCTTATATCATCATTTTTTATCCATCCGGGCTGTATAAAGACGTATAGAGATAAAAAATAGTATTTTTATCAGGAAAAAATAAAAATATGTATTAAATTTTATATATCAATATGATTGGTATCTTATCAAGTCAATTATAATAATAAAAAGTCAATGGAGGCATTACAACCTTCGCCCATACAAGAATTATAATGGTAAAAATCCCCCAAGGATATTTTCATCGGACTCCCCAAAAAAATATAAATGCTATAATTATATTTGGGTGGTAGTTGAAAATAATAAAATATTATCAGCTATTATTTAAACCATATAAAATTCCTCTCATCATAATATTATTATGATATAAATTATATAATTTAGATAGTGTCATGGAGTACCACATTCTATTATATCATATTAATATTATAAGTTTACCTTAATTTCATAGAGAATTATTAATCATGCTATGGATATAGAATTATGTTTTTGTGAAGTCTATTTAGGTTCTCGAAGACAATTTCAATTTCATTACTCATGGATAAAATTAGAAATTTATATTATCCTAATCCTCAGTAACTTTAAAGGTGTAGTATGGCAGAATTGGATGATCTATCCCACAAAGAGAGGGGAATGATGTCATGACCGCCCATGAATAATGGTTTGGTAATTCCGATTTATTATTTATTTAATTTAAATAATTATGTAATTTAAAAAAATTAATTCAAATATAAAAATATACGTGAGTGGAATTTGTTTCTAGGGGTAGTTTTGATAAATAAATTTATCCATACTTGAAAATTTTTATTATTTTATAGTTTCACAATCATGTAGAATTATCATAGATGAAATGGTGATTCCCTATCGACTACCGAAAACAATTATTTCATCATGGTCATATGAATTAAAATAGAATGATGTGTTATGATTTTAGAGAAAAAATAAAAAGTGCAATTCCATTCAAGGGACATAATCAAATTATCTCCATTATATTGGGATTTGTTCATTACTCAAAACATATGGTCAACATTTAAATGATGAATACAATATAAATGGAGTGACAACATTATAATATCACATAAAATCCACATTCAAATAAATAGTAAATACAACAATGATGGTATGCACCCCGTTTAACTAATTCTTGCCTCCCCTATGGGTTTTAGCGGACCATCGTTGCAAGATCACCAATAAAAATTAGACCCAAATCTATAAGAGATTCATTATGAAGGAAGAATGAGAAGATATGGAAAAAATGAAATATATTTTAAAAAAATATAAATAATCCCATGATAACAACAAATAATGGAATTAAAATTATAATAATATTGTCTAGGAGAAATCTAAGTTAGAACCCTACAACAGACTCCCAATAGTTGATGTTATCCCCACATTGAGAAGATCCCATTACCCATGGTCATAACCCCTATTTATAATCAAATGAGAATCATTATACTCATAGAGGTTGAATATTTCATTTAATGGTATATCTAGTAAAATGATATGGGGGAACCATCTAAGATGTGCTGAAAATTAGCATTATATATATGTTCTCAAGAAATGTCATATTGTCTAATGTTTTACATGACGTGAAATGTTCATGTATATTATTTTATTATAATGTTTACATGAAATGTATCTTCTACTTCCACCATCGAAACATTCATTTATCTTTTCTATTTCTTTTTTGTGCATCGAGAAGCCCTTTTTCACTTTGTATTCAATAATTTGCCATAAATTCTTCACTATTATCCATTTTAGTGCCACTTTAATTCTCTTATATCGCGAAAATCCTATTTCATCCTCAATTACCTTGTTTCCCATATAATTTCTCATGATTTCAAGGCTTTATAAAAATTCACAAAATATTAATATCATGCACAAATCATATCATAAATCAATTTTTATCCAATGTAAAAACATATAAATACCAATCAAAATTTTTATATAAAATAGAAATATATCCAATCATATATTGAAAGATCATCATCGTGAGACTGCATCAAAAACCTTGGAAGATATGTCGAGATCCTAGTCTATAAATTTCATTAAAAAATGGGATCAAAACAACTCTTTATTTAATTCCCTTATAAAATAGACTTTACTCCAGTGTTGTGATGTATCCTTATGAATCCATATAGGGAAGGATTTATAAAACACTAATGGTCTAGGATGATGTATGTGAAATAAATCTATTGAGACCTGATCTAGATGTGAAATTCATAGAGAATGTTAGATCAATTTGACCACATAATAAGGGATCATAGAATAGATAGAAGAGATATATTGATAATAATTAGCAAAATCTATAATTAGAAGTTGCTTTAAATATACTCCAATAAATTTACCCATGGAATATGGTTATGTTATTTGAAAAGAATGTGAAGATGATCCCTAATAAAAATTTTCCCTTTCTTGATTCTTGGTCAAGTAGGGCCTACATTATATCTCTTGGTGCATCAACCAAACCACTGTCAAGTTCAAGATGTCTCCCATGTTTCTAGAATGTAAAATTAAACAATTTATCCTTTACATGTTATGGAAAATAATTTCTTACCAGTAAAGTATGATCATTCCTATGAAGAAAAACTAGTGGAAATCTTATATTATATATATAATGTTCTATATAACAATACTACTCATCGGGTTAATGTTATGTAGAGGAATTATAAATTGAATGAAGAATCATGGTATGAATAAAGTGTGACAAATAACATAAATTATCATTTTATGATTCAAATTGATATACTTTTGATGGACAAATACATTTTAGGAGAGGTAAAATTTAACACCCAAACATTTTGTGTGTATTTCTAAAGAAATAAACATGAGATATTTTATAGCATGTCATTCACTGAACCCCATATAAAAATAAACCATTATATAGAATAAATTTATGATTTCCATTAAATTTGAATGTATGAATATTAATAAACGCATTAAAACATTCTTTATAATCATTTTAAAAATATTTAATGTATTTATAAATGCATAATAAATAAGTACCCATTTTTCAGAAAGTCCATTTTATTATTCTCTATAAGAAGGGTTTTAATTTCATTTCATCCATGGATATTATATATAATTCATATAATTGTTTAATATTTTTGGAAATTAATATAATTTTTATGTACTGAAATGAAATTAATCTTAATTTATATTTTTGAAAAAAAAATTTGGAAACGTTTATTTTTCATTAAGTAGTAATAAGTATATTTTTTCAAAAAACCCCATTTCATTCCCAGTAAATTCATCATAATGTGTTAAATTTTTTTATTAATTTAACAAAAGAAATCATTATTAATAATAATTTAATTATTAATTAAAAAACCATATTATACTTTTTCTATAATTTCATTTTTTTGTTTCTAAAACAATTTTTTTTCTTCTTAATACCGTTTTATGCACAGATTGTATTTTTAAATTATTAAATATAAAAAATATTTATTCAGTAGTTTTATAATTATATTTAGGAATAATATAAAAATTAAATTTATTTAATATTAATTTTATTGTTATTATAATGATATAAATGAATGTAAATTCTGATTTATTATTAAACCTGAATTTATCTAGATAAGAATTTTCATATAATTGTTTTTGAAAATATATTAAATTCTGTTTATATCAATTCATGAAAATTATTGTGTAAAATATATTACCTATTTGGAATAGTAATTTACAAATATTACGTTGATTCCACTTTTATTTTTAATGATTATTAAAATAAAATTGTAATCATAGTTTATGTTAAAACTGGTTAATTAGCGGTTAAACTAAGTGATTCGTATAGGATTGACACATTAACATGTGAAAATACAATTTCATAACAAATAAATTACCCTATATATTATTATATTATAACTTGAGTCATTTGATTATGTTTTTATTGAGTAATACATTAATTTGTTTTTATCTTTCGAAAAGAACCATGTGTGTCATCTCCCTCCCTTACAAACTGACACCACATATCCTCTTCCATCCACACATCATAAGCCTTATAAATAAAAAAATACATAAACAAATACTTTACCAGAATCCCTACGCACATAAAATATCTACTCATTAGATTATAATACTCACTTATCCATTCTTCAAGTCTAAGAAAAATGTTGATTATCTATGAGGAGGTAGAACTCTTATTTGCGTAAATTCAACTTTGATTCATCTTTAACCTTAACTAAACCTATTGTATAACAAATAAAAAATTTAATATAGTATCATCAATATACTGAAATTTTATTATAGTGATGTGACATACTTTTTCGATATTATTCCAATAAAATGGAAACTAATGTGTCAATTTTTAGTACGTGTTAACTATTGCCTCGACGTTGCTATATGAATCATTTTAAATAACATATACACATGAATATAAATATAATGAGTTATTTAATAAATATATTTGAAATTTAATATTTAATAATTATTATATAATTTCAAAATATTATTTAATTTTACTTCTACGTATTTTTTCTGGAAAATAAAAATAGTGTTAATACATATATACAAAGAAAAGTCTCTATGAATGATGTCCTTAATTTCCCAATATCAAATTTTAATGGATGATTTTTTTATATGTATAAAATGAATATATATGATATTTATATCAATATTAAAATATTTTATATGATATAACCATTATAAATTTATATAGACTGGATCTTCCAAACCAAGACATTCATGAAAAATGAAACCATTAACACCTAAAATAAAGGATTTTAATGAGTTATTAATAATAAATTTGCATTTCAATGTTATTAGGTGGTCACATATGATATTATAAATTTTTTCGTGGTTATATTATATAATTATAATTAATTTAAATATATTAAATAGGGGTTTAGGTCACTAACACATTAATTGAATCATTCAAAAATTGTTTAATTTTCCAGTATCATTTTTATGAGGATTTCATCTGATTATTTTTATGATGGTGATATTATATTATCCATATCACATAAAGAAAATTATTTTTCTTCTAATATTTTTTTTATAATACATATTTTCTTCATATCCCCCTTTGGTATTCTTGAACATATTGGATTGTTTTTATTGAAAATTGACATTATTTCTCTCTTTGGTCTAAAATCCATTTTCATCCCAATTTATGAATTTTTAAAAAATTTCAATAATATTTTTAATGTATCCTATAATGGTTTAATGTAAAATTAATCAAGTTATTTAATTTAAAATAAAAATAAAAATATTTTTAATTTTTTCATAATGAATTAATTTTTACCAATTATTTAAATAGAATATTTTTTTAATGATTATGGAAAGAAATATATTTCATGTTATCAGGACCGCTCGATGCATTTAATCATCCTTTATACATTTAAAAAATTCTATTAAATAAAATTATCTCAATAATATTTTATAAAAAAATAATTATAAATTATTTATTTCCAATATAAATTGATATTTTCCACAAGATAGGTTCGAGTGATCATTTAGAATAATTTTACATCTCAGATAGCACAATTTAATGTTATAAGTGCTTTATTGGGGATATTATTATATGAAAATATATTTATTCATTCTCTGGATTTTTATGTTTATGTGGATGATATATTTATGAAACACATTTACATATTCATGTATAATGTTATGATGAATTTATAAATGACTTTAAGATCATGTCAAAAACATATTAACTGGTTATTTTTCCCTTATGAGTGGGTTTGTAATAGAACATCAATTAATTGGATGATGATTAAATTTTAATGTGATCAAAGTCTATAGAGGAGGTTATCCGAATCCCATGAGAGGGTTCACGGTAGGTAATCCCTAGCCCAAAATAGGGTACACTAGATGTTATCTAAAACCCAAAGATAGTACATGGGTGTTTACCATAAGAATAACATGTGATAAATTTCATAGTGGGAATCCTTGAAATATTATTCATAAGATTATTATTATTCTACACCTAATGAGAATCTTTTGTAACATGATATAATTCCAACATTATGCTCTCATGGATCATGTTCATTGATTAATTTGTTCTTATTGTCATATGTAATAGAGATATTTATTCCATAAAATGTATCAAATCAATGAATTAATGGGTATGGTCTATAATTTTCATCATAAATTTATCATAGTCATATTCTCATATTATTCATACCTAGTCATTGATATCTCCCTTGGTTACCATTATTGAGAATAACGACTTCACCCATTATTGTGTTTTGTTGACCCAAAATATGAAGAACTGTTTTGAGTATGATATATCTAATAAAGTTCTAGTTGGGTAGAGTTATGTATGAATTAATTTATCTCATTTTTGTAATAGTTTCTATGTATCTAAATATCCATTGATATTTAACATTTATAGTTAACACTTTTATTGAACAGTTTTGATACAAAGTTTTTTTAAATAATATATAAATCTTATGCCTAAATTATTTGAGCCCCCTCTGACACTCCATCCTCTAAAATTTTAAATTTTTTCATCCCAAAAGGAACCACCAAATGAAAAATGTGAGGAAACTAATACAACATTTTCTTTCCTTATATCCAATACCTCGTCTGAATGATTAAATTATACAAATGGAAACAAATCAATTAAAGAGACTAATCTGAATGTGTCATCAAATACTGATTCTCGATCAACAACACATACTCTAAGAGCGTGTAACCTTCCACGATATAAATCTCAACCCATTCATTTATATGTGTTGTTTCATTCATATAACTTCCCAATTGCGATATTTATAAGATTTCATGTAATGAGTTTAACAAAATAGGAAATTCTAGGTTTTACCAATCCTAAACCACCAAATTTAGGATCTATAATAGAGTAATGAACCTTAGAGACAACATTCCACCCTAAAAAAGTCCCCAAAAATATCATTATGCCTAGAACCTCAAAACACATAACCTCCATAATAAAACTCTAAATTCCTTCACCATAAGTTTTTTGGGAGATGTTATGGATCAATGAAATATTCATCTAAAACATGATCACATTCACTATCTACTTCATAACATAAACCATCTTTGGCAACATTGGTGATTATTGTTCTACCTTTTTCCATAATAGAGGTGACATAAATTGTTTCCCATGTGGGTCCTAAAAGCGTGTTATTAAAATGATATAACTGTATCTATTTTTGAATACTACATTAAAACAGTAAAGAGGTACTCCCATATCAGGATAAAATAATACATCGATGCTCATAATATATCCAATGGAAACTAAATTGTTTACTCTATCATACTATTGGTTCAACTATATAATAATTTATTCTACTTGATCTGGATCAAGATTCCACCGTGAAAGATCCTCCAATATTGATAAATAAAACATGAATCACATTTATAAATGATCATTTATGGTATCCCATGTTGCAAAATGATCTCTTTCATCTCCAATAGTCTCAATATCTCCAGCAATCTGTATTAATAAATATCATGGAAGTAAGCTATCATGGATAGTTCATCGATGATCCCCAAGATAAAATTTTCAACCCTCCATCTTTATGATGTTACCACTACAAAATCCCTTAATATTCTATCCCAATTATACTCAAACACATCATGCCATTTGTTTAAACATATTGAGACATGATTATTTTTAGTCACCTACAGATATGTAATGCATCATTAAATAAACTAAATACATCTTATTTTCATAAATGTCTGAAAAACTAAAATTGGAGGTAGAAATACATATATACATTAAGATACACCTATAAGGATGAATAATGATACTCCCTCAACATGACCTCATGTATTGAAACTAGTACAATTTTCTATCCTCAAAAGAGGATGGAATGCTTTACACATTTATAATATCAATTTTTGAAGCTACTAAAGATATATAATTTTTTAAAATCAAAGAAAAAATATTTACCATCAAGGTCACCCTCACATGATTTAGGAGAAAAGGCTACACAATAATCGATAAAAGAAATTCTATATCTCCCTCATACCTTAATAGTGACTATAATAAGGAAAAATTATCATATGCCTATCTGAATAACTATGAATTAGAATTCATATGAAGAAAATTTATCCACCAAATTATCATTCTCTATGAATATATAATCTCAATGTTATAGTTTTATAGGAACTCCAGCCAACATCACTACATCATGTTATGATATACCTAAAATGTATAATTGTTAATTTTATGGTTTGTGTATATTATGAATCACCCAAAAATATGGTAGTACCTCTATTTCTTTGAGGGAATACCTTCCAATTACCACTCTAAAGAATGGGTCACATGGTTATTCTTTCTAGATCATAACTATTTGGACACATAAGTAATCACATCATATTTCTGCATCAGTACTCAAGAATTCCCAACAATAGAAGAACAGAAAAATATTGAAACATAAACTCCCACCTTTAAGAACCTCATAATTTAAGAACACACATAACATATTCTCTTCTATAAAAAATATATCATGACATTATTAGACCGAAAATATCTCTACACTAATTGAGTAAGGGATATCAGGGGGACAATGTAACACCCCATGATTTCATAGTATGTTATCTCATTAAAGTAATTCAATTGTTCGTACTACACACAACAGTGTGTTCTAGTACACCACTACTTACCAAACTAGTAGTTCAAAAAGCGTTTTGTAATAGTATTTACAGTATTTTGAATATTATATACTCTATATAATTTTAACATCCATATTATTTGTTTCTTAGACATAATACAAGATTAAATTCTCTTTTTAAAATAAAAGAAGTATTTTTCAAAAAATGCAAATTTACAACATTTTAATAGAGAACCATTTTTAGATCCTATATTTGACACATTTATTTATTCAATTTAACGAAATTAAAATTTTCTATAGAAGCAAGATATAATAAATTGTTTGGATAAATTTTTCTTACATTTCTGATAACTTTCATACTTTGACAAATAGTGAAAAATATTATGTTCTAATTGAAAATAACATTTTTATTTGAAATAATTTGTAGCGTCAAATTATGCATTTGAAAGTATTTGAATTATAATTTGATTATATTTTTATCATTTAATATAATGTGGGTCATTATATATAATTTCTTATTTAAATTTGACATAAACACATGTCATGGTTTTGACAACGGAAATTATTTTTAATTTAATCAATGAAACTTCTATGTTCTGAAATTGATAAAATAGATATCATATTTATATTTGGATTATCTAAATTATATTTGGGTGAATTTTTGGTATTTTTCTAAACACATTCAATTTTTGAGGAGTAGTGAAAAACATTGCATTATAATTAAAATTGACATTTTATTTAAATTATTATTTATTTTATATAAATTTATTTTAAGTCAAAATAGATATATATTACACATATAAGATAAATTTAATTAAATAGAGTCATTTTAATAAAAAATTAGATGTATAAAATTTTATTGAACTTTTTAACTTCTTTTACCCACCTTCTGGGCACGTCAGCAAATTTACAGAAATCATATTTTTACCGCTTATGTTAGTTTAATTTCAAAACATTAAGAGACACAATTAATATCAGTAAGTAAAATATGATTCAATAAGATGAAAATATTTTTTGGTGAATCGTAACATTTGATTTATTTACCAGGGTTACAAGTAAATAGGGTAATTAGTGGTAAAAATGATATTATTATTACCCTAAAACATGTCCTAATTCTATTGTATAAGTGTAATTCGACCAAAAATAACTATTGGAATAAAATATGACCTTTTAGGTCCATGTGGATTCGATGAGGACATTTATTATTATTTTCCTTAAAGAAGAGTTAAAAGACATAAATTCAAATTTTAATAACTAAATAATTATTAATATAGGGTTTCAAACAATATAATTTCGACTATATTTATTTATTAAAAAGATAAAATGATTTCCTACATAATAGTATTCTATTTAAAAAAATTTGACATAAAATAATTTAATTTATTTATGACACAATGATGATGCAGTAATTACATTATTAGTGAAAGATTAAAATAATTGATTTCATAAATATCCCAATAAATGTAATTTCAGACTTTTGATAATTTCACTAATTTTATATGTTAATATGAAACTCTAGGGTTTATTAAATAATTTTTTTTGATGTAATCATGCTGTTATGATTTTCACAAAAACCAAATACTAAATAGATTCAAAATTTACATAGTGGAGTTTTTAAAACAAATACTATATTATTAATTGTTATAATGTTTCTAAAAATCAAAGCATTGGAAAAAGGACATAGATAATGTTATATATATTAATAATGAACCACATGGGGTTATCTTGGTTTGTTATAATACTTTTATTAACCATATAATATAAAAATAAAAACAGACATGGTATATGTCAAACTATTTAACTAAGAGTTAAATATAATAGATAAGGTTAATATGGTAAACTAAAATAGTGTAAAACCTATTGGTTGGGATGTTTTCGACCCATACCCATGTTATCCTAGAAATAAATCATTTTGGAGCCACCAGAAACCGGAAATTATTTTATTGTAAAATATTATTTCAAAATTTTCCTAATGTGACCCTCTTCTCTCTTATAAATGGATATGCACCCTTCTCTCATAATAAAACCTCCAAATACATTTAGCTATGCCAACCCCAGAAAAAATATCCTCCCAACATACCTAAAATCAACCTAGTCTCCTTACTCTATCATAAATAAAACCTAAGGAGTCCATTTGATCAACTCAAATGGAAACACCCGAAGAATAGTTTATAATTTCACCACCCACTTTCATGTTCTTTTTATCTTCCACTTCCTCATTATTTGTGGTTTACATACAAAAATAATAACTCTAATACCTCTTACATAATTAGATGATATTATAAATATGGTAAAATTATATTTTCTATCTATCCATCCTCTAATTGACAATGTCACCATATTTTCGTATATACGGCTTACCGTCTCCACGTCGTGGTGTGGTTTTTTATTCTAATAGTTCATTTTTTGGATGGGTGTAATAATGAGTATAATTGATGTAAATAATAAATAAAACATGTTAAATATTCTAAATATATATTATATAACTTCCAATTAAACATGATTTTACCATCAATATAATGATATTGTCACTTGTGCGTATGTTCAGAATACAGTCTCCACGACGCGATGAGATTCACTCCCACGTTCACCATTCAACGATGACTATAAATATATATTTTATTAGTAAGTATGTAATATATGATATAATAATTTTAATATATATATATATATATGTATTTACATACATATATCTTATTTACATACTTCTGTTCAATACGACATGAAAACAGAAACAACGTTTTTGCGTACATACGCTCTACTATCTCTATAAACGGTGCCTTCCATTTCATATATCTATCTATTGTAAATATTTATATTAGAAATATATATGATATATAAATCATATGTTTATATTATGGATGCATTTAAATTGTGATCTAAATGATATGATCAATAATAATAAGTTAATACATGTACGATAACGAATGTGAATATTACCCAAAATGTTAATTTAACATAGAAATCGTTATTAAATGGGTAGTATAATGTCATCAATGAATCGTGTATGATATAATAAATATGAATATTTTTATTGTATAATTTAATAACATACTATTTTTATTATACAGGAGGTAGAATGTACCCTCGACCTACGGAATGTCCATTGTAAGGGTTAATTCCTTAATCAAATTATTATTCGAGATTGTTTGTGTGTAAGTATTTACTAGGAAATATTTATTATCCATTTCCATGTTAGACAAAGGTGTTTTCAGAAGGAATATTTTCTAGGGACTCTTCAACTAAAATATCATTTTAACAGTTCAAATATTTATTCTTCTAAATCATTATAATTAATGTCCCAGTTTTTAAATTGGTTTTTAATTTATTTATTTCTACGGAAATAAATGTTTTAAAATGTTAATTATTTAGAAATTTTAAATGTGTTATGGGGATCATTTATTCAAAAATGTCATTTAAATGTCTTCTTTTACAAATTGTGCGACTTTTAAACATTTTCATTAAAAAGGGATATTTATCACAAAGAGTTTTACTAATCATTTTTAACTATGTCAACATCCTTTTGGGTATTATTATTGATTGAGGATGATTTATTATAAATACAATCATAAGTATTTTATTGAATGAGTTATGAAAAGATTGATTGTGAATGTGATTTTTTTATACCAATCAAGACATATGGCTAAAGTATTGAAATATATAATTCTAGTTTTAATATAAATGTTTATGTTATGTTTTCACCTTTTCATATTAGGAATGCATTGGACATTGTATGTGATGGGTGGATCCCTCTATAGATTTTTGATGAATCGGTAGGTATCATGAGACAAACTACTCTCGTGGCACAAAGACTTGAAAAAATCTTGTTTATAGTCTTGGCCCAAGGTCTTGACTATGTGGATATGATGTTTGGAACTATGCATTCCATCATTATGAAATTATCTGTTGATATTACATGTGATTATTCGACTAGTAATGTGAATAAGTAAATGAATTTATTTGATTTATCATTGACATAATATGCTGAATTTTATGTTTAAAATGCTTTTGTTTTAGATTAATATATGGCCTTAAATGTTTATATTTATATATGAATTTTTTCATTATATTTTGAACCTTAATAAGCATCTGATCTCACCCCATTACATGTTTTATTTCTTCCAGGATGAGATGAATTATGTTATGAATGACCTACAGGTATAGTTTAAGGGATTAGAATGTGGTAAATAGATAAAATGTAACAGTTTTTTCATTTTATAATGTAATGTGACGTTCATGTATGTAATCAATTTTCCAAGACTATTAAACTTATTGGTCCTTCTAGACATGATTCCTTTTAATATTGCTAATGTATTAAAATAATTCACCAACTATGGGTAACTGGGGTCCGGGCATTACAGTTTGTATGAGATAAAGTTTAGTAACAACATTATAAATAGATTTAGATAATCTATGATTAGAGAATAATACCCTAATATAGAATTTGAGTATTAGAATAGACGAACTTTCTAGAATATTGGTAATGTAGAGATTTTGTGAATTTTTCAAGAAATATATCCTTGTTTGGATATGATCATGTAGAGGTGGCTTTGACACATATGTACCGAGGAGTGAATACTCCGATAAGGAGTTTCGAGCTTGACATAGGGTATCATAGTACAAGACAATGGGCTTTTCAAAACTCTTAGTTACGACACTCCCGAGGGATATGCTTAGGATTATTGACATTTTCATTACAAGCCATTATGATGGATTTAAGAGTAAATACACACCGAAAGAAAACATTTTATTAATATAGATTATATGTATAATATTTTCAATATATGTTATATATTTTACTAGTTTGAAAATATGAATTGTGATTCATCAATAAACCAAGTGTATGTCATTGTTCAGAAATTGCGCCTTGTAGAAGGAATGTGAATTACAGAAATACGCATCATCTAATGACTAAGAAGGATCATATCTTTCATTGTATTAAGAAAAAATTTAATAAAGAAATATTATACAACATATTTTGATCATATGAAGAAATAATATCATGTGTTAATAAGATATGTACAGAATTCTCTGAGTCATATGGCATTGAAGTGAAGCAAGAGAAGAAAAGGATGGAAGAGGGAAAGATGGATAAAGGGAAGAGGGTAATGAAAAATTTTCCCATATGTGATAACTGTGGAAAGAATCACCATGGTAAAAGCTTGAAGGGAATGGGATTATTTTATATGTGTCGAGAAAAAGGACACCAAGTACGCGATTTCAATGGTATAAAAAAGGTTTCAAATGTACAATGCTTCTTCTGCAAAGAGCTGGGACACTACATGAAGAAATGTCCAAATAACCAGAGTATATTTGATATGATGATATTCTATAATAATCATGTTATGAAACTACTAAAGATGAATAGAAATGATTATGTTTCTTATGTTGTTATTAAAGTATCATTTCATTTTAGTATTGTATTAATGATGTACATGTTATATGAATTATAGAGTATAAAAGGATTGTACTACAGTACTATTTCATTAAGGACATGAGATTGTGGGGAACCACAAAAAGTGACTCAATGGAAGGATGAATTTTTTTGAAAATATATGGTTTAAAGAAAGATAAACCATAATATGGTTCTGATTATAAAGTAGTGATTTTCGAATAATATATTATTTAATAGGATAAATTATATTAGATATTCTGGACTACCTTGAAACTGATTAATGATTTGTATATTCTATCATAATTGGAGTTTTCAAATTTTTTTGATAAAATGATTAAATCTAGTATTCTATAAGTAATAAGTAAGAATGAATGTAATCAACAAGGTTTTATGGTAATTCAAGGTGTTATAGTGATTTAAAAGAATATATGATAAAGATATTCACAGTTTATTACATATCAAAAAGGATCTTCATTGTGTTTACCTTCATTATAAATTTTGGACTATGAGTTTGGAGAGATGTATTTTTGTTAAGTATAAAGGTTGGAATTGATAAAGATTGAAAATGGATAGTATTTTTAATGGTTAAATTATTTCTTGAGATAATTTTTGGATTGTCATTAAAAGGACAAGCCGGTTGAGATGTGAAAACCCATCGCTTCAGGTAAGGCTACGAGACGTAAACCCGCAACCGAAGGGCGACAAGGGTAGATTACCTACCACTGACTTACATGATTTTCTAGTTTTTATAATATATATATTTTTAAAATATTCTAATAAATGAATTATAAATTCATATTTTTTTAACCTTATACGATTATGATAAATAGAATATTTTTGAATTATATTATCTTTTAGAGTGAATGCTGAGTTTATGATAAGAATTAATTAAGATTAAACTCTACATGTCAAGTATATTTTTTTCATCATATTCTATGAATAAATTATTTCATAAACTTTAGGAAGGGTTCATAAAAGAAAAAATGTGTTAACATAATACCATATGCTTTGTTAAACTAATGATATTTTAAATCATCTTAGATTGATTCCATTGAGGCCCTCAATTTTACCCTTGTTTTTTATTTATGACTTCAATCACTACCTATAAATATTTATGTCATTCCTCCAATTTTGTGTCTTTAATTTCCAGCAATGTTCTCTTAATCAATATCATAATTTGGGGGTTACTTTTTCATTCCCATTCCCAATTATTATGAATAAATTTTATTAACCCAATTTTGGATGTTGGTTTTCTAAAATTGTATTTTCCTATTTTTAAAATTTTATTTTCGATGAAAAATTTCAAATTGTGAGGGAAAAATTTATTGAAGTAGGGGAGAATTTAACACCCCCTGATTTAATAGTAAATTACCTCATTAAAGAAATTCAATAGCCTGGGCTACACAAAACACAGAGTTCTAGTGCACCACAACTTACCAAACTAGCCATTCTAAAAGGAGTTATGAATAATATGAACTACATTATGAATCATATATACTATATATATTTTTAACATCAATATAATTTATTTTTTAGACATTATATTAAAACAAATTCATTTTGGAGATAAAAGAAGCATTTCTAAAAAAAATGCAATTTTACAGCCTTTTAGTGGATAACCCTTTTTAAAACCAATATTTGAAAATTTTATATATTAAATTTAATGAAATTAAATTCTTCTTTTTAAGCGGGAAATAAAAATTTTGTTTATATATTTTTTTGGTACTTTTCGGATAACTTTCATATTTTGATGAAAAGTGAAAAATAATATGTTTTAATTGAAAATAACATTTTTAATTGAAATTATTTATAGTGTTAAATTTGGAATTTGAATGTTTTAGAAGTATAATTAGATTTTATTTTTATCATTTAATACATTGTAGGTCATTATAAGTAATTTCACATTTAAAATTGACATAAACACATGTCAACATTTTGATAGTTTTTACTTTTTTAAAACTGACATTTTGTTTTTGACAACAGGAATTAATTTAAAATTAATAAATTCAACTAATATGTATTGAATTTGGTAAAATAGACTTCATTTAGGAATTCAAAATATCAAAATTATCTTAGAGAGAATTTTTGTTTTTCTGAAAACATTGAATTTTAGATGAATAGTGAAAAAATACTACGTTATTATTTAAAAAAGACATTTTATTTAAATTATTATTTATATTATTTAAATTTATTTTATGAAAAAATTGTTATAGAATACATATATTAGTTAAATTTAATTTATTGGAGTCATTTTATAATAAAATTAGATGTATAAACTTTTAATGAACATTTTAACCTCTTTTACCCACATTCTAGGGACGTTTTCAAATTTTCCTAAACCATAATTTTACCACTTTTGTGAGTTGAATTTCCAAAATCTGAGACGCACAATTGACATCAGTAAGTAAAATTTGATTCAATAAGTTGAAAATAATTTTTGATGAATATTAACATTTGACATTTATTTACCATGTTTAAAGTAAATATGGTAATTAAGGTATAAATGATATTATAATTACCCTAACACTTGTATTAATTCTATTGGATAAATTTAATTCGACCAAATGATCATAGAAATGAAATGTTATATTTTAATTCTACTTGGATTAGATTATGATATTTATTATTATTTTATTTAAAAAAGAGATAAAAGAGTAAAATTCAAAGATTAATAACTAAACCATTATTGATATTGTGTTACCCATAATATAAATTTGATTGTAAATATTCATTAGAAATATAATATTATTTCCTAAAAAATTGTATTTTATTTATAATCTTTAGACATTAAATAATTTAATTTATTTATAACACAATGATGATGTTGTAATTACCTTTTTAATGAATGATTAAAGTAATTGATATTATAAATATCCAAATAACTATAATTCTATACTTTTGATGAATTGAAATAATTTTATAGGTTAATATGACATTTTAGAGTTTATTAAATAATTTTTTTCTAAGTCATCATGTTTTTATGATTTAAAAAAACCAAAAACTAAATAGTCTCAAAATTTACATAATTGAGTTTTTAAAACAAATATTATATTATTATTTGATATAATATTACTTTAAATAAAATGTTCTTCCAAAGGAAATATATAAGGTTATATGTATATTAATAATACACCACTTGGGGTTGTTTTGGTTTGTTATAGTATGTTTATTAACCAAATACTATAGAAATACAATGATACATGGTAAATGTCAAACTATTTAACAAGGATTTAAATATAAAAGATAAAGTTAATATGGTGATCTAAACCAGTCTAAAACCGATTGGTTGAAATGTTTTGGACCCATCCCCACCATATCCTTGAAATAAATCAATTTTAATCCATTAGAAACCGAAAATGGATTTATTAAAAAAATAATATCTCAAGCTTTTCCTAATGTGACCATCCCATCTCTTATAAAAGGGTACTTCCCCTTCTCTCAAAATCACACCTCCAACGCCATTAGGCTCGGTCAAAACCTACCCAAATATCCATCTAACTTCCCTCACATCAAATTAGAGTCCTTAAATTGGTTATAAATCTAACCTATGGATCCCATTAGATCAACTCAAAAGGAGACACCCGATGAAGATGTAATAATTTCACCTCCCTCATTCAAGTTCTTTTCATCTTGCACTTGCACTTTATTTGTTGATTCATACCAAAATAACAATTAACGTACCTCCGAAATAAAATAATGTCATTATAAATATGGTGCAACCATATTAGTTATTCTAACCATCATATAAATGAAAAACTCACCTTACGTGCATATGTATGGCTTACCGTCTCCACATCATGGTGTAGGTTGTTATTCAGACACTTCATTATTTGTATGGGTATAATAATGAGTATAAATGATGTGAACAATAAATATAACATTTTAATAATTCTTTATATATTATATCTCTTCCAATTACATATTATTACACCATCAATATAATGATATTGTCCCTCATGTGTTTGTACAGATTACCGTCTCCACAACGCGATGATATTCATTCCCACATTCACAATTCAAAGATGATTATAAAAATAAATATAATTCATATGTCTATTATATATGAAATAATAATGCTACAGGAGATATATATATATATATATCTACTTACATATATCTTTCTCACTTACATCCGTTCAATACGATATGAAAACGAAAACCGTGTTTATGCGTACGTACGGCCTACGGTCCCCATAATCGATGGCTTCCATTTCATATATCTATCTTTTATAAAAATTTATATTTGAAATATATATGAAAAATAAATCATTTTTTATATTAATGAAGTATTTAAATCGTGATCTAAAAGATATGATCAAGCATAACAAGTTAAAACACATACTTTAAAAAATGTGATTATTACCCAAAATGTTAATTTATCATGGAAATAATTATTATATGGCTATTATTAAGTAATTAATGAATAATTTATGAAATAATAAATTTGAATATGGTTCTAGTAAAATTTATAAACATACTATGGTCATTATGTAGGAGCTTAAACATACCCTCTACCAAAGTAATTTTCATTGTAAGGGTTAATTCATCAGTCTCATTATTATTCAAGATTTGTTTATGTGTAAGTATTTACTAGTACATATTTATTATCCATTTCCAGGTTAGAGGAAAGAGTTTTAAAAAGGATTCTTTTTAAGTAATTCTTCCACTAAAATATCATTTTAATAGTTTAAATATTTATTCTTCTATATCATTCTCATTAATGTACATATTTTCAAAATGGGTTTTAAAGGATTTATTTAGATGGACATCAATGTTTTTAAATGTTAATTCATTGAAAATTTTCAAAGTGGTATGGGACACTTTGATTAAAAAATTTCTTTTAAATGTATTCAATTATAATTTGTCTGACATTTAAATGTTTTCATGAAAACGGGATATTTCTCTCACATAGTTTTACAAATAATTTTTAACTATGTCAACATACTTTTGGATATTATTCATGATAGAGTTTGATTTATAATAAATAGAATTTTCAATATTGTATTGAATTTTTTATGATATGATTGACTGTGAATGTGCAATTTATATTCCATTCATTATTTATGGTTAATGTATTTAAATTTTGTATGCTAGTTTTAATACGAATGTTTTTTTTATGTTTCAACCTTTTCAAATGTGGAATGCATTGGACATAGTAAGTGAAGGGTGGAGCCTGCTATAGCTCCTCGATGCGTCGGTAGGTATAATGAGAGAAACTAGTGTCTAGCACAAGGCCTTGACAAAATCTTATTTTTAGTCTTGGTCCAAGGCCTTTAATATGTGGTTATGATATTAGGAATTAGTAAATCCATCAGTAGGAAATTAGCAATTGATACTAAATGTGATTATTTGAGTAGTCTAATATCCATGTGAATAAGTAAATGGAATTATTTAATTTATCTTTTCCATATTCTGTTGACTTTTATGTTTAAAAGGTTATTTTTTTAGTTTTATACACATCCATAAATGTTTATGTATATTTATGAATGTTTTTACTATATTGTTATCTTTTCTGAGCATTAGAGCTCACTCCATTATATCTTTTTTCCCTAGGAAGTGAAGAAGTATATTATGACTGACCTACAGGGATATACTAAGGGATATGAATGCCGTCAATTGAGGAAATGTTGTTGTTGTTTTTCATTTCATAATGTAATGTAACGTTCATGTATCTAATTTATTTTCCAAGACTGCTAAACAAATTATTCCTTCAAGACTTGATACCTTGTAATAGTTCCAATATATTAAAATAATGCACCGAATTTGGGTAACTTGGGTCAAGGCATTACAAAAAAACATCCTAATGATTGTTTTAAAAAAATCTCTAACATTTCCCTTTTAAACTAAGAAAAAATTTCACCATTAACATGATATCATATAGATCCATATCTTGAACTACCTCACACATTATAGGGTATACAAAAAACATGACCCTCTAATATGAAATATTCCATGTAGTATACATCTCAAATAAAATATTTAAACATTGATATATTTACATTCAACTAGTTCTTTGAAATAAAATCCAAAAATATCATTGGATTATTAGAAATATCATACTATAAATAGGAATTAAATAGGACTTAATAGCTATACACTATCATTATATGATCAATAAAAAGTTAAAATATATTTTTCATACGGTCCGTGAACAAATTAAATCAATTCATTATAGTAAAACGAATTACTAGAAAATTATAATGGTTGTATTGTATTCCAAATAAAATAATTATAATATCCTCCCTATAATCAAATATATGGTGATATCCAGACTGTGGATAAATATTTTAATACCAAATTTCATCCTCAACATACATATTATTGAATTTTTCCATATTTATGAAACTATAGTCAATAAAAATCCATAGGATCACTGACTCCATAGTAGATATCACAAAAAAAAGTTGTATAGGGGGACAAACTGTCTATGATAAAATCATTATATGTTATTTCATCAAACTAAATCATTACCTCAATAAATATGGTTAGGCATCTGATATTTTTTGAATGATATAAATCAATTATAAAGGATTATAATGATAAATATTTCCACCACTCGATGATGGGGGAACCCTCGTATATCCTTTGGATAATATAACAACAACTTCTCCACCCAATATGATGATTATCGTTTGAGGGAACTACAACACATTGAAAAAAACACACAAAATAAGTGATGATGAGCCATATGGTTTCATTTGTTAGGCTTGTTCACTTCAAATAAAGGTCTATTTCAACCAAAATGTAGATTCCTTTTCCACAATCTCATGAACATCCCAGTCTATTTGTTTGAATCTAAAAATTAAGTATTGATGGATATCCATCATATACTTAGGATGAACACATATGGATTCATCACAACCACTATAAGGTCCCATTAAATCCCTTTCCCCCTAAATGTGATCTCAAACCACTAACAAATGTAGCTGACAATGTATTTTCATCCAATATGAATATCAAGTCACATGGGTAGAGTGAAGTGATCCACCAAAATTTGGTGATCTTGATTTTAGGTTAAAAAGTAATGGAATTGTTTGAATTTTTTTAAATGATAGATGGTTATAATTTAAATAACACACATGTATTACCTTGTACCATGTGAGGACATTCTTGTAATGACCTCGACAATATAAGCCCAAATCTGGTTCTTTTCTTTATTACATTGGCTTTATTTGAGGGAATAAAATACTAGACGACCATTAAAGATATATTTTTTTGGAGATATAGATATATACATGGAACAAATTTTACCTTATTAATATAAAATAAAACCGAATACCTAAAAAACTTCATCACTGAAAACATAATCAAATATCTCTTCTACGTAAACTGGGGAATGGGGAAAAATTTTGGGTGGGTACAAATTCTAAGTAAGGGTATCATATAGAAAATTCAATCTTGAATCAAGGATCACTATTAATATGAGAACATAAATATTAGAATACAAATTCAATTTAATCAATAACTTGGTCATAATACAACTGCAATAAAAGATGAAAAAATAATTCCTTACAGACAATCACATTAGCATGAACAACCCAGACGGATATTATAACTAATCAAATAATCGAATAGATTAAAAATAGTGATTGAATTTATAATTTCATATTTATTAACTCTCAAGAACTATCCTCAAGATAGTTACTTTCATGTTCAATCCTCAAGACAGTTTAAATTGGTCGGTATTAACCTGTCATATTGGGTGAATTGATTAATATCATAACAATACTAATTCATCAAGGGTATATCGTTAACTTGTAAACAAAACATTATTTCAATTCTAAATAAGCACTCATATATAGAAAAATATATTTAATTCATAAATTTTTTCGCTTAACATATGTGTATTGAGTAAATGATTCAAATTTAACAATTATTCTATATAAATTCAAATAATATTTAATGTAAAAAATTAATATAAAAATGATATATAGTTTAGTCAGTAATCATGTTCATTATTATAATATCGTTATATTTAAGAGAAATGAAATTTCCAATGAAAAAATATTACATAAATTTGTCTATTTCAAGAGAAACTTATCAATAAAAAATGTATGTGAGACTATTCAATAACTTTTACCACGAGGTAATTTTCTATTAAAATTGTTTTGGATGAAATAATTTAATGTAAAATATAAAATACACTGAATAATGAATAATTAAGGACAATAAATTTTAAAATAATTATATACAACTTATAAAATTGAATTGGTTAATAATTACAAATAATCATCAAAAGGAATGTAAATAAAGATGATATCCTCTTATAACGTCATGATTCCTTTTGGTTGTAGGTTTTTTAACAGACTGTATATTGTATTTAAGAATGTCTTAAACATTAATATAAACTTATTAATATTTTTAATATCATATATGTTCCTTTAATAATATATTATCACTTGTTTGTTAATAATAAGTCATTATTTTCATTTCTTTGGATGTTAATTGCATTATTTTTATGTATGTTTTGACTTTTTATTTTTTTTCTCCAACATAGATAATGATTTAATCATATCTAGAATGTAAAAAATGATTTAGATATCATGTAAATTTATTATCTATGTATTTAGATTAATCCACAACGTTTGGTGATAGGAAATGAAATACAACATTCATGGAGATGGTAGACCATATTTACGCATGAAAAATGTTATCATTTTCTTACCTTATTGATGGAATGAAAATTAAAAAATATTTATATTATCATTATAGTATAATTTTTATGGAATATATATAACATATGATTATCAGTCCAATTTACATTTCAGTCCATGAAAAGTTTGAATGTGTCACATTTATTTGCAAGGCGGTAGTCCTCCGTACAAAAAAGTCATGTTATCATATTCCCCAAAAATTGATAGCCTAATGTAATATGTAATATGATAAATCGCGATCCATAAAAAATTATTAATTCCATATATATTTTATACAATCTATAAATTCAACATTATTCCCTTCCTTTAAATGTGTTAATAGAACAAATAATGGCATCAATCCATGAGGGGTAGTCCTCCATACACATGAATACTGATTTCCTAATCCATTCGATGGGAGTGTGAATAGAACTATATAATACCAATAACACAACAAAATATTATGATATGGATGATAATAAAGATATTATATGATCATGGAATTGTAATTCCCTAACCAGGAGGCCACTAAACGGATCCCTAAGTCGGTGGGTCAAATAGCCTCAAGCACATCGCTCTAAATGCCATAAGATATCAACTAGCATCATTGTACTAAGGTGTAGCTGTGTGGAGATTATTCCATCATGATAGAATGTTGAAAAATCGTAGTAGGAATATCATTCAATAATGGAAGTAGTAAATTATACATATTCAATTCTGACATCCAAGACAGTAATAATAAATTATTCCTAAAACTAATCTGATATTAAAATGATTGCGATACATGTAATAACTCTAAAACATATCCAAAAAATGTATAAATATATTAGGTAAATTAAATGTATCAAAATACCAAAGGAGGAAACAATTTATATCCTAGACAATATAATGAGCCTCAACTTAGACCTTTCCTCCCTTCCTCCTATGCCATGAAATAATTCAAGCACTTAACTATTGGGGCTAGCCATGACCCTAGAATCATCTTTATAGTCTATCTAGGTACCCAGCTGTGGCCCGAGATAGGGTGTGAGATAAAATCCCTATAGAAAACCACTAATGGTCACTATAACAACTCTAGACTGTGAATTGAAAGCTAAAAGATGTCAAATTTTATATCATAGGAATAATATGAAAGAAACAAGTTCCCAGGGAATATATAAGTCAAGTAAAGTTAATTGTTCTTGAAAAATAAGGCTCCCTTCAGAACAAGGCTCAAGGTCTAATAAAAATGAAACTATAATGAAGAATAATCAATCAACATGTCTTTTTGGTATAAAAAATATATCAAAACATCCATGAACATGACATATAACATTTATATCATATCAACCATGACCATTCCATGTAACCAGAAACTACATATCACCCATGGTCGAGCCATATAATAATAAATTTTAGGGCCCATAGGTGTCGTTCCATGGTATTGTGAACCAAGGAATCCACTTTGAGTCCCAAAAGTATCTTCATGGAAACTTGGTTAGATATGGAATGGTGTCCACATACCATATCAATAGACCATGTCCACTATAATCACATTAAATATGGATTCATGGGGTAGAGAGGACAAGGAATCATATATAATAATGACACAAGGAGAAATCTCCCCCAAGGAATCCACTACTACTGTGAAGATACATGAGAGAACCCTCCATGACATCTAACAGAATTAGGATATATGGTGTTGCATCAACAGAATCCACAACCATTTCTATTCATCACATTTTTTCATTCAAAAAATTTCATGCCTTCAAAATCCCTGAATTTACCCGATCATATATAAAATTTTATTTGAAAAATTGAATATTAAACATCATGATATCACATGGAAAAGGGAAAAAATCATATATTAATAAATAAATTGAATTCATCTCAAATATTACTAGGATTCCTCTAACTAGAAATCTCATACACACCCCATGTGTGTTATGATAAAAGGAAAATGCTTGGGTGAACCCAATAGATGGAATCAGTTGAAAAAAACATCCAACTATATCAAAGATATTGATGGGAAACCTAATTTTTTTAAATCCTTTCAATTGTATTATTAAATTATTTATAGGGGATACTTTGAAAATTATGTCATGCGCTATAATAGAAAATATGAATATAAAGCACTAAGCCCTAAGGGAACTGTATATACCACCTATTATAGGCCTTTATTTAGTTATCATCTGATATCAGATTAGGATTTGATCCAAATCAAAAGAAAAATAAAGAAATATTTAAGATCCTAGAAATATGGTATATTATCCTAGACCTAAATAACTATTTTTGATAGCTTGATGAATGATGAATGAGACAATATGAATGAGGTAATTTTCTGTTCAGATTCAATGAGATGATCGACGCTCAAATCTAAAACCTTAAAATGAAATGATATCAAATCACATGGAATTATTTTAACTGATATCTCCCAATGTGAGGGGTTCCCAGCAGATAAATACATATAAATAGAATTAATATTTAATAAATTTTAAGAGGAATTTTTTTATTTCAACCAAACTATAGGAATGAATGGTTTTTTCATAAGGTTGGCCAAACATTTTTCCAATATTCCTCCCTTCAATTTCATAAGGGGTAACCTCTCACGGTTTGTGCTCAAGGTTTGACTAACAATAAAAAATAATAACTACATCCACTACACATGGTTTACAACATTTTGAATGGGAATGAGCCTCCTTTCCCAATTTTTTCATAAACCTTGAGGGATTTTGAAGCCCAATTACTTAGCCTTAAATGGTATGGGTAACTATATCAAATTTCTCACACAGTTTCTCTTAATCATGAAGTCATCCTTTTTTCTTAAACAATATGGGTTACGTTCTCCGAACAAGCCCCAAGGACAACTAATACAAACATGGCCCCATTATTAATCAGAAATAGGTGATAAAAATCATTTAATAAAAAAAGTATGAATACCTTTTATGAAAATCTAGGATCTAACTGTAACACCCGAGATTTTTATGAGTAATATTTTGTTCAAAGGAATCTTTCACTACACACTTGCTTGGCTTACTTTACACGCAATCGCGACCTTCCTTGATAGCTTGCGTCGTACGCAATACCGAGTTTCACTAAACAACGATATGCTATTAAAATATTATTAAAACTAGCCGTTATGAAAAGTAATAACCACTTTTTGAAATTTTATAAATTTTATTTTTCAAAATGGACTTCATTTTTTGATTCGGAATACCGAAATTAGCCTAGGGTGAAATTTTGGTATTTTTCTGAAAACTTTCAATTTTTGATGAATAGTGAAACCACTAAGTGGTAGGTTAAAAACTGAATTTTGCATAAAACATAATTTTACCGCTTCTGTGAATGGAATTTCAAAAATATGACAGACATGGTTGATATCAGTAAGTAAAATGTGGTTCAATGAGATAAAAATAATTTTTTTGTGAATAGTAACTTTTTACATTTTTTACTGCAGTTAATAGTAAATAGGGTAACTAATGGTAAATATGATATTACTATTACCCTAAAACATGTCCTAATTCTATTGGATAAGTGTAATTAGACAAAAAACAGCCTTATGAATAAAATATGACCATTTAGGCCCACTTGAGTTAGATTAGGACATTTATTATTAATTTATTTAAAGAAGGGTTAAAATAGTTAAAATCAATATTTAATAAGTAAATCATTTTTAATATGGGGTTATACATAAGATAAATTCGACAATAAATATTCATTAGAAAGATAAAAATATTTCATACATAATGGTATTTTATTTATAATTCTAGACATTAAATAATTTAATTTAATTATGAGACAACGATGATGCAGTAATTATCTTATTTATGAAATATTGACATAATTGATGTTATAAACACCAAAATAAATGTAATTTGAGACTTTTTATGAATTACACTAATTTTCTAGGTTACTATGATATATTAGTGTTGATTTAATCAACATGGTTCGAACATATAATTTTTTTATGACTTTCACAAAAATCATATATCAAATAGTGTCAAAATTGACACAAATTAGTTGTTAAATAAAATATTATATTATTAATTGTTATTTTATTCCTAAAAATATAAGGTTCGGCCAAATGACTTAGATAAGGATATATATATTAATAATAAACAATTTGGGGTTCGTTTGGCATGTTATTGTAAGTGTATTAACCATATAGTGAAAGAAAACAAAAAGACATGGTAAAAGTTAAATTATTTAACTTAGAGTTAAATCTAATTGATAAGTTTAAAATAATACCCTAAACTTGTATAAATCCTATTGTTTGATAGTATTTCTACCCATCCCCACTTTATCTTCGAAATAAGACCCTTTGGAACCATTATAAACCAATTTTGACTTTAATATAAAATAATATTTTGAGATATTCCTAAGATGCCCCTCTCCTCCCTTATAAAAAGGCACCTCCTCCCCCTCCTCCTCACACCAATTTGAGCACTCAAGCTCGTCCAACCCCTGAAATTTTTCCTCTCCACTTCCCTATAATAATCCTAGAGGTCCTGGTCTTCTTCAAAGACCAATCTTAGTTCCCTATGTGGAGGATTCAAAGAAGCGTTCCAAAGAAGAGGTAATATCCATTACCGATCTTTTCGATTTAATTCTTCTTCAACTTCTTCTTCTTTAGTTTTTTCATGGTAATGTAATAAAATAAGTATTACTTACATACTGATATGTTATTATAAATATTAGACAACCCTAATTCACCTTTTATCCATCCTACGGAAAAATGAAATCACCGCGCGTGCTTACGTACAGAATACCATCTCCACGCCGTGGTGTAATCTATTTTCCACCATCACCTAACAAGGATGGGTATAATGGTGTAATGAGTAACTATTTATGATTATTATAAATTAATATTGATACTGAAATAATATATATATACTTCAACACAATTCCACGATCATAGGAACGATATCATCACTCGTGCGTACATACGGAATACCGTCTCCACGATGTGATGCAACTCGTTCTACATGATCATCATTACATAGTAATTATATAAATGAATTGAATGAATAAATATGATATATGTTACACTAATACCATTCTGGATATAAGGCATCTATAACCTTAAAAGAAGAATAAGAATTTATTCAGCAAAACACGCATTAGAACAAAAGGCAATAAAGACCCGAGTAACAAGTAACAATGAAATATTACTAACAAGAAGATAAGAATATGACCATATATGATATAATATCAATATGTATGATTCTTTAATAAGTCAATAACATTATTTAAAACATTATACATGAGCTTTGGACACGTACAAAGAAAATCGGACCTAAGGTAAGGGAAATATCACAATCTCATTTTTATCCGAGATTGTTTATACTTTTGCATTTACTGGGGTGTATTTTATCATCCAAATCCATGTTTCCTCGTTATGTAATATTATTTCCATCCACCTAAAATTTTTTAAATCCAATTTTACCCTTAGGTGAGTTTTTAGTAAAGGATATGAAAGAAATCTTTTGTCGTTTTTCGTACGAGGTACTTTTTGACATTTCCGACAAAAGTACGAGAAGAATGTTTTTTAACTCATACGGCATGAATGGAATTTTAAAACATTATTTCCAAGAAACATCCTTTAAAAGTTTTCATGTTAATTATTCCTCAACTTCTTTTATTTTAAAGTCGTATGACATGTTATGAAAGGAAAAATGTTTTTGAAGTAGAAAGGATATTTTCCTCAAGAATGGAGTTCAAATGTTTTATCAAAATTATTTTCCATCTAGGATAATATAGGGTTCTGTTTTTATCCCTATTATTACATAGATTTGATTATGTTTTGAGGAAATTATTTTTATGAAGTCATTTACCTTATATGATTTGTTTTATGGTGTCATGATGTTTCAAGAATCCCATTTTTGTTACATGTGTTATGTGATGATGTATGATTTATGATTATGTGGCACACATAAGAAAGGATTCATTATAATATGGGTGAGACCTATATCTCCCTCCAATGCATTGGGTAAATATTTTATATCTCATGAGATAGACAGGGCTGGAACGGTAGGTTATATCGGTTCAGTGAAACAGGACTGGAACGAGGGTGACTCGGTTCACAAAGGGACTTTGTCCACTAAGATAGTCTTGGCAATGAGTAATGACTAACAAGAAATGATTTTACATGATTATGTGTGCATGCCACAAAGTTTCAAGTTTCCTGTTATGATTATGGGGATCTCATTTTCACTTCTATGATTTGTTCCATGTTAAGATATTATGATCTCTTTTGCAGGTTATGATTTTCAAAAAGATATGATGTGATTTTTATTTCCTTTGTTTTCCCTTGCTGAGCATTTGAGCTCACCCTTTTATGTTTTCTTTTCCCCAGGTCAGGAAGATGGATATTAAGTATAATATGCTAAAAAGGACCCTAGATATGATGAAATAAATGGGAGACACTGTAGAAGATTTATGAACCAGTTGTTTATGTTTCCAATTTTCTAAAGACACTATACCTATACAGTCCTTTGTGGTTTTGTCATATGTTGTAATAAGTGTGCTTCAATTTTTAGTATTAACAATGTATGTAATGTATGGGTCGTTATAGTTGGTATCAGAGGAAAGGTATAGTCAACCATTGGAAACTAGGATGTGAAAGCCTTAGTAAGAACCCTAAGGATAAGTCTAAGCATAGAACACAATCTTAGTGTTTTAGAAATGGCCATGAATACCCTAGGATAAGACCTTAAGTGTGAAATTTTATCCTTGATTATGTGGTTTTCCTATTATAATTAGTGTTGCTCACACTATTCTTCTTGGTTTTAGTCAATGGATGGAACCCGAAGGAACCATGTTAATTCAGAATGCGATGGGCAATGCAATGATTGTCCCCTTGAGCAACCAAACGATATGGGAGCTGGAATGCAAAATCTTGTAGCCATGCTCACACAACTTTCTCAAGCTATGAATCATGCAGAACTTCCAAACGAGCAAAGGATGGAGCAACATTCTGTTGAATCCTTCATGAGGCAGCGTCCACCTTCTTTTAGTGGGTCTACTGATCCATTAGTTGATGAACAATGGATTATTACTACTGAAAAGATATTTTCAGTTCTTCAATGATCTGAACATGATAAAATCATCCTAGCAATGTATCGTTTGGAAGAAGATGCTGATCAATGGTGGAATCTTATTAAGAATACGAGGCAAAGGGATGAAATTGAGTCTATGGAATGGGACGAGTTCAAGAACGTATTTTTTAATAAGTAATTCCCTCGTATTCTCCGAACAAAGATGGAGAAAGAGTTTCTTGAACTGAATCAAAGGGATGATGAATCTGTTGGTACCTATGAAGCAAATTTACAAGACTTGCAAGGTACGCTTCTTGTATTATTATCTAACCTGAGAGTAAGATCGATCGATTCTTTAGTGGCTTAAAACCAAGTCTTCGAAGGGCGTTAGACATAAGGGACTTCAATAGCTACGAGGAAATCGTTCGATGTGCTCTCAAAGTCGAGATGGAGATTGGAGTAACCCATCAGTCAGATGGGTTTTATAAGAAGAGGAAGATGGAATTCAAAGGAAAATCTAAAGAGAATACTAAAAAGAAGATGAGCTTTCCCTTATGCTCAAAGTGTGGAAGGAAACATGGAGGGATTTGTCTTAAAGGGACAAGTAAAATTTTCAAATGTGGAAAGAAAGTTCATCGGGCATTTGAATGCCGCGATAATGGGAAGAAGATTTCTAATGATGCAAACAAAGTAAGGGATACATAGAATGAACCTACTACACGTCAATGATTCAAGTGCAAGGAGATGGGGCATTATTCCAATCAATGCCCAAATCCAAGGGTTGATGATGATGGTCGACGTCAACAAAATCTTAAGGCAAAAGACAAAGGAAAGTCACATGCAATTTCTATCAGCGATGTGGAGTACGATAACGAAGTAGTGAAAGCTACACATACCATCCACTCTAAAGTAGAAAATGTTTTATTTGATTCTGGATCCACCCACTCTTTTATTTCTAAATAATTTTCTAAGGGTATCACCGTATTACCTCAACAATTAGATGTTGAGTTAGCAGTGACAACACCTAATGGCACAACAGTCGCATCAAAAGTTTATAATTCTTCTCCGATCAATGTTTGTGGGAAAGTGCTTCCTACAAATATTGTGATCCTTCATTTAGTGGAATTTGATGTGATTCTTTGCATGGATTGGCTTTCTCTACATGGAGCTCATATCAATTGCCAAAGAAGGGAAGTCACATTTCATATTCCAGATCAATCTATGATCGTCTATCGATGCAAGGATGAATATAACCTTCCAGTGGAAATTCCTTCCATCTTATGGGTCTTGATTCCACTAAATGAAGTTTATTTATCTCAAATGGTTGGTGAGAAACTTACGATTAAGAATATGCCCATCGTACGGGAGTTTGATTATGTCTTTCCGGAAGAATTACCGGGTCTTCCACCAAATTTTGAAGTTGAGTTTTCAATAGAACTCGTACCGGGTGCTTTGCCTATTTCAAAGACACCTTATAGAATGGCCCCAATTGAGTTGCAGGAATTGAAGAAGCAACTCCAAGAGAATCTTGATAAGGGATTCATACCCCTTAGTGCGTCACCTTGGGGAGCACCTGTTCTATTTGTTAAGAAGAAAGATGGATCAATGAGACTCTGGATTGATTATCGAGAACTTAACAAGATCACTATCAAGAACAAATATCCTCTCCCACGCATTGATGACTTATTTGACCAACTACGTGGAGCTCAATACTTTTCCAAGATTTATTTTCGTTCAGGGTATCATCAATTAAGGGTCAAAAGGGAGGATATACCAAAGACGGCTTTACGTACACGGTATGGACACGATGAATTTATAGTGATGCCATTTGGTCTTACTAATGCCCATGTTATCTTCATGGACCTAATGAATAGAGTCTTTAGAGACTATCTTGATCAATTTGCGGTAGTCTTTATAGACGATATTCTTGTCTATTCAAAGAGTAAGGAAGGGCATGAATATCACTTCAGAATTATATTGAAGACCCTGAGAAAGGAGAAGCATTATGCCAAATTTACCAAGTGTGAATTCTGGCTTCAAAAAGTTGCATTTTTGGGTCACATAATCTCAAAAGAGGGGATATCTGTGGATCCAGCAAAAACAGAGGTTATCGAAAGATGGTCAAGACCAACAATAGTAACTGAGATCCAATGTTTTCATGGTTTGGCTGGATATTATCGACGTTTTGTAAAATATTTTTCATGATTATCTAATCCACTCACCAAGTTGACTCGGAAAGGAGTTATGTTTGTTTGGACAGAGGAATGTGAAGAGAATTTCAAGGAGTTGAAAAGAAGGTTATCCAGTGGACCTGTGCTCACACTGCCTTGTAGTGGAGAAAGGTTTGTGATCTACAGTGATGCATCCAAGAAGGGATTGGGGTGTGTTCTTATGCAAAATGATATGGTGATAGCTTATGCCTCACGACAGTTGAAAATCCATGAACAAAATTACCCAACACATGATTTGGAGTTTGTTGCGGTAATCTTTGCATTAAATATTTGGAGGCATTACCTTTATGGGGAAAGGTGTGATATTTATACTGATCATAAAAGTTTAAAGTATATTTTCACACAAAAGGAGTTGAATATGCGTCAAAGAAGATTGTTGGAGCTGATTAACGATTACGACTGCTCAATCCATTACCACCCTGGGAAAGAAAACAAGGTGGCAGATGCATTAAGTCGACAAGACCATGCTAGTTTATCCATGATGAGGATCACAAAAGATCCAATATTTATGGATTTACAAAGGATGGATCTTGGAATTATAATGGAAGAGGAAAATTCTTATCTTTCTCAAATGAATGTTCAACCATCTATACATGTGAAGATTAAAGAGGCATAGAAAGAAGATGCCGAGTTACAAAAGAAGGTGAGAAATGATCCTGAATTTAACCTTGATTGTGATGGGATAATAAAGTTCAGGAATCAGGTTTGTGTTCCTCCCATCCCCGAATTAAAGAAGGAGCTGCTGGATGAGGCTCATAGTTCTTCATTATCTATTCATCCTGGAAGCACGAAGATGTATAGGGACCTGAAAGAGTACTTCTGGTGGGATGGCATGAAAAGAGATGTTGCTGAATATGTCTCTCGATGCTTGGTTTGTCAACAAGTTAAAGCTGAGAGATAGAAGTCTATGGGGATGTTACAACCATTACCCATACCTGAATGGAAATGGGAAAACATCACTATGGACTTTGTCACAGGACTTCCTAAAACATCCAAAGGCAATAATGCTATCTGGGTCATAGTTGATCGTCTTACAAAGTCTGCACACTTCATTGCTATTAGAGAGGATTTCTCTCTAGATCAGCTTGCCAGGATATATGTAAAGGAAGTGGTAAGATTGCATGGAGTACCACATTCTATTATATCTGATCGGGATCCGAGATTTACCTCAAAGTTCTGGCGAAGTCTTCAGCATACTCTGGATACAGAGTTTATTTTCAGCACTGCTTATCATCCCCAGATAGACGGTTAGTCTGAGAGAACAATTCAAACCCTAGAAGATATGTTGAGAGATTGCTCTATGGATTCCAAAGGAGGTTGGGATAAACACCTACCTTTGGTGGAATTTTATTATAATAATATCTTTCACTCCAGTATTCAGATGGCTCATTATGAATCTCTCTATGGAAAGAAATGCAGGACTCCAACTTGATGGGATGAAGTTGGGGAAAGAAAGCTATTAGGACCTGATCTCATTGATGAAATGGCAGAAAAGGTCAGATCTATTCAACAACACATAAGAGCAGCTCAGAGTCGACAGAAAAGTTATGCCGACAACCGAAGAAAAGACCTAGAGTTTGAAGTGGCTGATAAAGTGTTCTTAAGAATATCTCCGTGGAAGAGGGTTATGAGATTTGGAAAGAAGGGGAAGTTGAGCCCTAGATATATCGGTCCTTTCGAAATACTGGATCGTGTTGGAAAGGTAGCTTACCGATTGGCGCTTCCATCGAATCTCTCTCAAGTTCACGATGTGTTCCATGTATCTCTCCTGAGAAAGTACATACAAGATCCTTCACATGTACTCAACTCAGAAGTTGTACCGCTGGAGCAAGATCTTTCTTATGAAAAACAACCGATAGAGATTCTGGATCGTAGCGAAAAAGTCCTATGAAACAAGACCACTCGATTGGTGAATGTTTTATGGAGGAACCACCAATTAGAATAAGTTAAATGGGAGCAAGAGGATATGATGAGGGAGAAGTATCCTCATCTGTTTGTTACAAAGTGACGAATTTCGAGGGAGAAATACTTTTTAAGGGGGGTAGAATGTAACACCCGAGATTTTTATGAGTAATATTTTGTTCAAAAGAATCGTTCACTACACACTTTCTTGGCATACTTTACACGCAATCGCGACCTTCCTCGATAGCTTGCGTCGTACGCAATACCGAGTTTCACTAAACAACGATATGCTATTAAAATAATATTAAAACTAGCCGTTATGAATAGTAATAACCACTTTTAAAAATTTTAAAAATTTAATTTTCCAAAATGGACTTCATTTTTGGATTCGGAATACCGAAATTAGCCTAGGGTGAAATTTTGGTATTTTTCTGAAAACTTTCAATTTTTGATAAATAGTGAAACCACTAAGTGGTAGGTTAAAAACAGAATTATGCATAAAACTTAATTTTACCGCTTCTGTGAATTGAATTTCGAAAATCCGACAGACACGGTTGATATCAGTAAGTAAAATGCGGTTCAATGAGATAAAAATAATTTTTTGGTGAATAGTAACTTTTTACTTTTTTTACTGCGGTTAATAGTAAATAGGGTAACTAAGGGTAAAGATGATATTACTATTACCCTAACACATGTCCTAATTATATTGGATATGTTTAATTCGACAAAAAACAACCTTATGAATAAAATATGACCATTTAGGCCCACTTGATTTAGATTAGGACATTTATTATTAATTTATTTAAAGAAGGGTTAAAATAGTTAAAATAAATGTTTAATAAGTAAATCATTTTTAATATGGGGTTATACATAAGATAAATTCGACAATAAATATTCATTAGAAAGATAAAATGATTTCCTACATAAAGGTAGTTTATTTATAATTTTTAGACATTAAATAATTTAATTTAATTATGACACAACGATGATGCAGTAATTATCTTATTTATGAAATATTGACATAATTGATTTTATAAACACCAAAATAAATGTAATTTGAGACTTTTTATGAATTACACTAATTTTATAGTTTACTATCATATATTAGTGATGATTTAATCAACTTGGTTCGAACATATAATTCTGTTATGACTTTCACAAAAATCATATATCAAATACTGTCAAAATTGACACAAAATAGTTTTTAAATAAAATATTATATTATTAATTGTTATTTTATTCCTAAAAATCTAAGGTTCGGCCAAATGACTTAGATAAGGATATATATATTAATAATAAAAAATTTGGGGTTCTTTTGGCATGTTATAGTAAGTGTATGAACCATATAGTGAAAGAAAACAAAAAGACATGGTAAAAGTTAAATTATTTATTTTAGAGTTAAATCTAATAGATAAGGTTAAAATAATACCATAAACATGTCTAAATACTATTGGATGATAGGATTTTGACCCATCCCCACTTTAGCTTCGAAATAAGACCCTTTGGAACCATTATAAATCGATTTTGACTTTAATATAAAATAATATTTTGAGATATTCCTAAGGTGCCCCTCTCCTCCCTTATAAAAGGGCACCTCCTCCCCCTCCTCCTCACACCAATTTGAGCACTCAAGCTTGGCCAACCCATGACATTTTATCCTCTCCACTTCCCTATAATAATCGTAAAGGTCCTGGTCTTCTTCAAAGACCAATCTTAGTTCCCTAAGTGGAGGATTCAAAGAAGCGTTCCAAAGAAGAGGTAATATCCATTACCGATATTTTCAATTTCATTCTTCTTAAACTTCTTCTTATATAGTTGTTTCATGATAAAGTAATAACATAAGTATTACTTACATACTGATATGTTATTATAAATATGAGACAAACCTAATTCACCTTCTATCCATCCTACGGAAAAATGAAATCACCGCGCGTGCGTACGTACGGAATACCGTCTCCACGCCGTGGTGTAATCTATTTTCCACCATCACCTTACAAGGATGGGTATAATGGAGTAATGAGTAACTATTTGTGATTATTATAAAGTAATATTGATACTGAAATAATATATATATACTCCAATACAATTCCACGATCATATGAACGATATCATCACTCGTGCGGACGTGCGGAATACCGTCTCCATGATGTGATGCGACTCGTTCTACAAGATCATCATTACATAGTAATTATATAAATGAATTGAATGAATAAATATGATATATGTTACACTAATACCATTCTGGATATAAGTCATATATAACCTTAAAAGAAGAATAAGAATTTATTCGGCAAAACACGCATAAGAACAAAAGGCAATAAAGCCCGAGTAACAAGTTACAATGAAATATTACTAACATGAAGCTAATAATATGACCATATATGATATCATATCAATATGTATGATTCTGGAATAAGTCAATAACATTATGTAAACCATTATAAAGGATCTTCGGACACGTACAAAGCAAATCGGACCTAAGGTAAGGGAAATATCACAATCTCATTTTTATCCGAGATTGTTTATACTTTGGCATTTACTGGGGTGTATTTTATCATCCAAATCCATGTTTCCTCAATATGTAATATTATTTCCATCCAACTAAAATTGTTTAAATCCAATTTTACCCTTAGGTGAGTTTTTAGTAGAGGATATGAAAGGAATCTTTTGTCGTTTTTCGTACGAGGTACTTTTTGACTTTTCCGACAAAAGTATGAGAAGAATGTTTTTTTTAACTTATACGGCATGAATGGATTTTTTAAACATTATTTCCAAGAAACTTCCTTTACAAGTTTTCATGTTTATTTTTAATCAACTTCTTTTATTTTAATGTAGTATGACATGTTATGAAAGGAAAAATGTTTTTGTAGTAGAAAGGATATTTTCCTCAAGAATGGAGTTCAAATGTTTTATCAAAATTATTTTCCATCTAAGATAATATAGGGTTCTGTTTTTATCCCTATTATTACATTGATTTGATTATGTTTTGAGGAAATTATTTTTATAAAGTCATTTACCTTATATGATTTTTTTATGATGTCATGATGTTTCAAGAATCCCATTTTTGTTACGTGTGTTATGCGATGATGTATGATTTATGATTATGTGGCACACATAAGAAAGGATTCATTATAAGATGGGTGGGACCTATATCTCCCTCCAATGCATTGGGTAAAGATTTTATATCTCATGAGATAGACAGGGCTGTAACGGTAGGTTATACCGGTTCAGTGAAACATGACTGGAACGAGGGTGACTCGGTTCAGAAAGGGACTTTGTCCACTAAGATAGTCTTGGAAATGAGTCGTGACTAATAAGAAATGATTTTCCATGATTTTGTGTGCATGCCACAAAGTTTCAAGTTTCATGTTATGATTATGGGGATCTCATTTTCACTTCTGTGATTTGTTCCATGTTAATATATTATGATCTCTTTTGCAGGTTATGATTTTCAAAAAGATATGATATGATTTTTATTTCATTTATTTGCCCTTGCTGAGCATTTGAGCTCACGCTTTTATGTTTTCTTTTCCCCAGGTCAGGAAGATGGATATTAAGTAGAATATGCTAAAAGGGACCCTAGATATGATGAAATTAATGGGAGACACTGTAGATTATTTATGAACCAGTTGTTTATGTTTCCCAGTTTCTAAAGACACTATACCTATACGGTCCTTTGTGGTTTTGTCATATGTTGTAATAAGTGTGCTTCAATTTTGAAGTATTAACAATGTATGTAAAGAATGGTTCGTTATACTAACAATATTCCCCCCTTATATAAATTCAACCTTAATTTTCCATCTAAAGGGTGGTCAAGAATTTCTTTAGACTAACTCTAGCCATTTATATCATATATCGGCCACTTACTACCATGTTTCATCTTATAAATGGACATGCTTCCATATCATCGTACTATATAACTGACCGGCCTCATAGAACATTCATTCTTGTAAAAATGATAAAAATATGATTCTCCTTAAAAGGCTCATGTAAATGTAACTCATTCTAATCTTGATATATAGGTTTAGATGAGTCTAGGAGATATTGGCAAAACTAAGATACATCGAAGATTTCATGCATGACATGATACCTCTAAGGACACCTGAACCGATATATTACAAGCTTGAATCTATTTAGAATATTTAAAAATAAGACATATCTATAGAGACCCGATGCTTGACGTACATGGACATTAAATTAATTTTGCAGAATACTTATTACATAAATAAAACACACACCAAAGGACCGTAATAGTTTAATGTCTTTGGAAACTTGGAACATAATCTTCTAATCTTGGTGAAAGATCCTCATCATCTACTCTAAAGATCTTAAAATTTTTGTTTCCTTACCTAAAAAATTTATTTATTTCCTGCGGAAAATAAAACATAAAAATGGTGATCTCAAATGATCAGTAAGGGTAAACAAAAGAAAAATCAATCACATCATATTCATAAGAACATAACATTTTGGAAATCTTAACCTGCAAAAGAAATCATAATTTCATATCATGGGATAAATCATAGAAGTGAAATGTAATCTCAATAATCATAACTTAAAACATGAAACTTTGTGGCATACGCATATAATCATAGAAAATCATTTCTTAGTAGTCAAGACTCATAGCTAAGACTATCTTAGAGAACAAAGTCCATTTCTGAACCGAGTTCACTCCTCGTTTCAGTCCTATTTCACTGACCCAGATTAACTTTCCATTCCAGCCATGTCTATCTCATGAGATATAAATTTTTACCCAATGAATTGGATGTAGATATATATCCCACCCATCTCATAATGATACCATTCTTATGTGTGCCACAAAATCATAAATCATACATCATTGCATAACCCATGTAATAAAAATGGGATACACAAACATCATGACATCATAAATAAATTTATATAAGATAAAGGAATTCATAAAAATAATTCCATCACAACATAATAAAATCAATGTAATAATAGGGATAGAAACAGAACCCTATATTATCTTAGATGGAAAATAATTTTGATAAAACACTTGAACTCCATTCTTGAGGAAACTATCCTTTCTACTTTAAAAACATTTTCCTTTCTCAACATGTCATACAATTTTAATCTAAAAGAAGTTGAATAAAAATAAACTTTAAAACTTCTAAAGGATTTTTCTTGGAAATAATGTTTTAAAAATCCATTCATCTTGTATAAGATAAAAAAAACATTCTTCTCGTACTTTTGTCGGAAAAGTCAAAAAGTACATCGTACGAAAAACGACAAAAGATTCCATTCATATGTTTTAATAAAACTCACCAAAGGGTAAATTTGGATTTAAAAAATTATAGGTGGATGGAAATAATATTACATATTGAGGAAACATGGATGTGGATGATAAAATACACCCCAGTAAATACCAAAGTATAAACAATCTCGGATAAAAATGAGATTGTGATATTTTCCCTTACATTAGGTCTGATTTGCTTCGTAGGTATCCGAACCTCCTGTATAATTATTTAAATAATGTCATTGACTTATTCCAGAGTTATAATCATTGTTATTATATATTATATGGTCATATTATTAGCTTATTATTAGTAATATTTCATTGCTACTTGTTATTCGGGTGATTATTACTTTTTGTTCTTATGCGTGTTTTGTCGAATAAATTCTCATTATTCTCTTTAGGTTATAGATACATCATTTAAAGAATGTTATTAGTGTATTATATATTATATTTATTCATTCAATTCATTTATATAATCATTATGAAATGAAGATCATGTAGAACGAGTTGCATCACATCGTGGAGACAGTATTCCGTACGTACACACGAGCGATGATATTGTTCCCATGATCGTGGAATTGTATTGGAGTGTATTTATACTATTTCAGAATAACTAACACTTTACAATAATCATATATAGTTATTTATTTGAACCATTATACCCATCCAAGTAAGGTGGTGGTGGAAAATAGATTACACCACGGCGTGGAGACGGTATTCTGTACGTACGCACGCGCGGTGATTTCATTTTCTGTAGGATGGATAGATGGTGAAATAGGGTTGTTTCATACTTATAATAACATATAAGTATATGAGTGATACTATGTTATTACTTCAAAATGAAACAACTAAATAAGAAGAAGTGGAAGAAGAAATAGTGTTAAAAGAATCGGTAACCGACATTACCTCTTCTTTGAAGAGCCTCTTTGAGACCTCCTCATAGGGCACTAAAATTGATCTTTGAAGAAGACCAGGACCTATAGGATTTATTTAGGGAAGTGGATAAGAGAATTTGGCATGTTTTTGCCGATCATGAAGGCTCAATGTGGTGTGAGGAAGATATGGAGGAGGTTCCCTTTTATAAGGTAGGAGAGGGGCACCTTTGGAACAACTAAAAATATTATATTATTATAAAGTCACATTCGGTTTTTAATAGCTCATAATTGATTTATTTAGAAGATAAGGTGGTGATGGGTCTAAATCCTCTCATAAAATAGTATTTAGAAAATTTTAGGTAACTATTTTAACCTTATCATTTATATTTACCCTTAAGTTAAATAATATTACTTTTACCGCGTCTTCCTATTTTCTTACAAAATAAGGTTAATAAACTTACTATAACAAGACAAATGAACCTCAAGTTGTTTATTATTAATATATATAACATTATCTAAGTCATTTTTCAGAACCTTAGATTTTTAAGAATAAAATAACTATTAATAATATAATATTTTTTTTAAAAACTGTTTTATGTCAATTTTGACACTATTTGGTAATTGATTTTTGTGAAATTCATAACAGAATTATTATTTCGAAAAAAGTTAACTAAATCAATACTAACATATCATATTGACTTATGAAATTAGTGTAATTAATAAAAAGTCTAAAATTACATTTATTTGGGTATTTTAACATCAATTATGTCAATATTTCATTAATAAGATAATTATTGCATCGTCATTGTGTCATAAATAAATTAAATTATTTAATGTCTAAAAATTATAAATAAAATACCATTATGTGGGAAATATTTTTAGATTTCTAATTAATAATTATTGTCGAATTTATCTTATGTATATCCATATATTATAAATTATTTAGTTATTAAACATTTATTTTAACTATTTTAACCATTCTTTAAATAAATTAAAAATAAATGTCCTAATCTAATTCAAGTGGGCCTAAATGGTCATATATTATTCCTAAGGTTCTTTTTGGTTGAATTTTATTTATCCAATAGAATTAGGACATGTGTTATGGTAATATTAATATCATTTTTACCCTTAATTACCCTATTTACTTTTAATCATGATAAATAAAAGAAAAAAGTTACTATTCACCAAAACTTATTTTCATCTCATTGAACCACATTTTAGTCCTTCATATTAACCATGTCTCTCGGATTTTCGATATTCAAATCACAGAAGTGGTAAAATTTTATATAAATGAAAAAATCAGTTTTTTAACTACCACTAAGTGGTTTCACTATTCATCGGAAATTGACGTTTTTCAGAAAAATACCAAAAATTCAGCCTAAGAATTATTTGATATTCCGAATTCAAAATTTTGGCCTATTTTTATAAATTAAAAACATAGAAGTGGCATTAATTAATTTTAAAAATAATTCCTTTTATCCAAACAAATAGTGTGTTTATTTAGAAACTAAAACTATCAAATTATTGATACTTGTTTATATCCAATTTTAAAGTGAAATTTATTACAATGAACAACATTGGATTAAATGGTAAAAATATATTCAAATTAAAATTTAAAACCAATTAAAAATATAATCAAACCATATAAATTATTGCGATAAAAAAAGTTGTTTTTAATGAAAATAGAGCGTGTTTTTAGTATTCATTAAAAAATGAAAGTTATCAGAATAAAATGAAACATTTATCCAAAGTTAATTTTTATATCCTGATTCCAAAGAAGAATTTTATTTTGTCAAATTTAACTTATAGACATTTCAAAAACAAGATTTAAGGTGGGTGCGCCATCAAAAGGCAGGAAAACTGAAATTTTCGAAAAACACATATTTTACACAAAAAATATATTTTGTTCTCAAACTATATTCTAGAAAATGTGTAAGATCAATAATAATGTTATAAAATTCAAAATGTTGTTAATACTATTCATAGCGGCTAGTCCATAATAATATTATAACAATATATCATTTTTTATTGAAACCCGGTATTGCGTACTACACACACTATCGAGGAAGGTCGCGATTACGTGTAATGCATGCCACGTCAGGGTTGCGTGTTATTCAAGACTCCTCCGTTGTTTCTTAAAACAGAATCCAACCATATTTCATGTATACATTGAATATATATATATACACTTAATGTTTTGTAGAATAACTACTATCAAAATTCTGTGTAACATGATCCAAGAATAGTGTTGCGTATACTGCAATCTAATACGGTGTTGCGTATAGCGCAAGGTAACCATGGTGTAGCATACAACACAAAACATTAATGAAATTAAAAACAATAATTCTCATAATATCTCGGGTTGTTACATTCTACCCCCCTTAAAATGAATTTCTCCCTCAAAATTCATCAGGGGTTATAAATGATTTAATACATGAATGTTTCATTAATAGAAACCCATATCGTAAAAAGGGAATACCAAAACCTAACTTTAAAAACAAATGTATGAAATGTAATGGTTACCCAAATTAACTAATCACTGGGTTTCCACATAGGATAAAATAAATGAAAATATGGATATGGAAGAAAAATATAACAATCATGTCTTGATGGATAGTGGTAGAGAACATGGATATGAAAAAGCCAACAATAGAAAATCCATTGATTTGTGATGATCTAAGGTATCATCTGATTCATCGGATATAAGAGCACTAGGACAACATTTTTGGTTTTCAATATCATTTCCCTAAAGTTGAAAATTTTGAATTAGAAGAAATACTAGGTTGAGTTTGGTACAATATCACTGTTGTTCGTGGTTTGAACAATTTACACTTCATCTCTTAAAGAAATGAAGTTGAATTTGTTATTCGTGAAGTGTTAACAGATCATGTGATAGAATGATGGGTCATTCCATCTGTCTCAAAAAAAAGGTTATCGAAGTTATCAAAAATACATAAGTCCATATATAGTGAGATTAATCATATATGGTTCCTAAAATGGACTTATACTTCATATATCATAGTGCATAATACAATAAAACTAGTTTCTACTAAACAAGGACTTCCTGTAGGCCAGTGGTATGCGATAAAGGTCAGTCGCATTTCGGGTGTGGGTTCGATTCCCATAGCCTTGTCCGATGCGATGGGTTGTCTCCTGTCCTACATGTTTTCCTTTTTCTAAAACTATATTACTATAACATCCCATCAATAATATCGAACTAACTTATTTCCAACATATTCCATTCCAATCATTAGGCTTATCTAAAATACTTCTGTCCAAGCTCATAGTATAAAGAAAATGATTACTTGAAATGTAACATAACAATCACGTGAATTCCATAATTAATCCCCCATATATCATAATATATATCTTGTTGGTCAAATTAAAAATATGTGAATACCTTAATCATGTATTCTCTTGAAGAATGAATACCCATTGAACATTAGTGAAAACATGAATGTTCTTAAATTTTAACACTTTCCACACACAAAAATCCCAAAAAGTATATATATTCCCAAACCATAATATCACTTAGTCCTTGTATCAGTCATGAGCTCATGATTACTATCATATTATTTTCTCTTTATCCCTTCATTATGTGCATTTCATCTTCTTTCAAAAAAAATCAATCACCTTTTCATGGTTACCAGTACCATATAATTATTGAAAACCCATACATAGATTTTCCAAAATTCAAGAATACCATAAATGAAGTTCCATGATACTATTTTGAAATCCTATTACATAAAAACTTAATCACTACACAACATCATTTTCATACTCAAAATCACAAATAGTGATCGCACGAGACTTCCCTTTATCCTTTTCCTTAAGAGGTTCCTCACGTTGATCATCATTAACCCGTGGATTTGGGAATTTATTAGCATAATTCCCCATTTCCTTGCACTTGAGGCATTGAAGTGTTGGTGGAGAGTTTTCTATAGTATTTTCTCTATTCACATCATTAGCAACCTTTTTCCCATTACTTCGACAATCAACTGCTTGATGACCTTATTTTCCATACATAAAACATTTTCTAGTAACTTTTAGGCAATCTCCACCATTCTTCTTTCCACACATTGATCATAAAGAAACATTTATCTTCTTTTCACAATTTTTTTGAGATTTCTCCTTGAACTCCATCTTTCATTTTTGTCAAAACAATGAGATGAATAGGTTACAACAACTTCAAGTTCTACCTTGATAGCACAACGCACAATTTCTTCATAGCTACTGAAGACTCTTATAGATAATTCCCTTTCTAAGATATGGTTTTAAGACACTGATGAATCGATCAACTTTACTTTCATGATGGATGATAAAGCCAGATTCATACCTTGCAAGACATGTAAAATTCTCTTTGTATACACCAATAGATTCATCATCCATTTTCTTTAGTTCAAGAAACTCCTTCTCCATCTTTGTTCGAACAGTACGAGAGAAGTACTTATTGAAAAATAAGTTCTTGAACTCGTCCCATTCCATGGACTCAATTTCATCTATTGGCCTTGTATTCTTGATATGATTCCACCATTGATCAGCTTCACCTTTCAAATGATATAATACTAAGATGATTTTATCATGTTCAAAACATTGTAGAACTGAAAATATCTTTTCAGTGGTACTGGTCCATTGTTCAGCAACAAGTGGATCAGAAGACCCACTGAAAGAAGGTGGATGTTGCCGCATGAAGGACTCAATAGAATATTATTCCCTTCTCTGCTCATTTGAATGTCCAGAATGATTCATAGCTTCTGTAAGTATAACAAAAATATTTTTCACTCCATCTACCATAACATTTGTTTGTTCAGGAGATCAATCATTGTATTTTCCATTGCATTGATCAACACGGTTCCTTCGGGTTCCAGCCATTGTCTAAAACCCAAAAAGAATAGTGTGAGAGGAAAAAATCATTATAGGGAAAAAAACCTAATAAAGGGGGAGTACCTTCAATATCTAACATATTAGGATTTATTCTAATATCGTTACCGTAATTCTAGGACTATAACCTATACTTATACTTAACCTTAGGGACATCCCTAGACATACCTTAGAAATATCTCTAGGGATTTCACTAAATTTCTCGTATCCTAGTTTCCATAGGTTGACTAAACCTTTCCTCTGATACCCACTGTAGAGACCCAAAGCTTGACGTACATGGACGTTACATTACTTTTGTAGAAAACTTATTACATAACAAAAATAGACACCAATGGACTGTAATAGTTTAGTTTCTTTTGAAACATGGAACATAATCTTCTAATCTTGGTGAAAGATCCTCAACATCTCCCATTAAGATCATCCACTTTTTGTTTCCTTACCTAAAACCATTATTTATTTCCTGGGAAAATAAAACATAAAAAGGGTGAGCTCAAATTCTTAGTAAGGGTAGACAAAAGAAAAATCAATCACATCATATTCATAAGAACTTATCATTATGGAAATCTTAACATGAAAAAGAAATCATATTTTCATATCATGGGATAAATCATAGAAGTGAAATGTAATCCCAATAATCATAACATAAAACCTGAAACTTTGTGGCATACACACATAATCATAGAGAATCATTTCTTAGTAGTAAAGACTCATAGCCAAGACTATATTAGTGGACAAAGTCCATTTTTGAACTGAGTTCACTCCTCGTTTCAGTCCTATTTCACTGAACCGGATTAACCTGTCGTTCCAACCATGTCTATCTCATGAGATATAAATCTTTACCCAATGGATTGGAGGGAGATATAGGTCCCACCCATCTCTTAATGACACCATTATTATGTGTGTCACAAAATCATAAATCATACATCATTGTATAACCCATGTAATAAAAATGAGATTCTTAAATATCATGACATCATAAAACTATTCATATAAGATAAAGGAATTCATAAAAATAATTCCATCACAATATAATCAAATCATTGTAATAATAGGGATAGAAACAGAACATTGTATTATCTTAGATGGAAAATAATTTTGATAAAACACTTGAACTCCATTCTTGAGGAAAATATCCTTTCTACTTCAAAAACATTTTCCTTTCTTAACAAGTCATAGAATTTTAAACTAAAAGAAGTTGATTAAAAATAAAATTGAAAACTTTTAGAGTAAGATTCTGGGAAATAATGTTTTAAAAATTCATTCATGCCATATAAGTTAAAAAAACATTCTTCTCGTACTTTTGTCGAAAAAGTCAAAAAGTACCTTGTACGAAAAATGACAAAAGATTCCTTTCATATCTTTTACTAAAAACTCACCAAAAGGTAAAATTGGATTTAAAAAATTTTAGGTGGATGGAAATAATATTACATATTGAAAGAAAATGCATTTGGATGATAAAATACACCCCAGTAAATACCAATGTATAAACAATCTCGGATAAAAATGAGATTGTGTTATTTTCCCTTACCTTAGGTCCGATTTGCTTTGTAAGTGTCTGAACCTCCAATAGAATGATTTAAATAATGTCATTGACTTATTCTAAAATCATACGAATTGTTATGATATCATATATGGTCATATTATTGACTTCTTATTTGTAATATTTCATTGCTACCTGTTATTCATGTGTTTATTACTTTTTCTTCTTATGCGTGTTTTGTCGGATAAATTCTTATTCTTCTCCTTAGGTTATAGATACCTCACTTCCATAATGGTATTGGTGTACTATATATAATATTTATTCATTCAATTCATTAATATAATAATTATGCAATGGATATCATGTATAACGAGTCGCATCACATCATGGAGACGGTATTCCATACGTACGCACGAGCGATGATATCGTTCCCATGATCGTGGAATTGTATTAGAGTGTATGTATACTATTTAAGAATCAATAAAACTTTACAATAATAATATATAGTTATTTATTTTCACCATTATACCCATCCAAGTAAGGTGGTGGTGGAAAATAGATTACACCACGATGTGGAGACGGTATTCCGTACGTACGCACGCGCGGTGATTTCATTTTCCGTAGGATGGATAGATGGTGAAATAGGGTTGTTTAATACTTACAATAACATATAAGTATATGAGTGATACTGATGTTATTACTTCATAATTAAAAAACCAAATAAGAAGAAGTGGAAGAAGAAATAAAGTTGAAAGAATATGTAACAGACATTACCTCTTCTTTGAATCGCCTTTTTAAGACCTCCACTTAGGGAACAAAAGTTGGTCTTTGAGGAAGACCAGGACCACTAGGATGTTTTTAGGGATGTGTAGAAGAGAATTTTGTAGGGTTGTCCCTACCTGAAGGCTCAAAGTGGTGTGAGGAAGAGAGGGAGGAGGTTCCCTTTTATTAGAGAGGAGAGGTGCACCTTTGGAACAACAAAAAATATTATTTTATTATAATGTCACATTCGGTTTTTAATAGATCCAAATTGATTGATTTAGAAGCTAAGGTGGGGATGGGTCAATATCCTCTCATCCAATTTAATTTAGACAGTTTTAGGTATCTATTTTAACATTATCATTTAGATTTAACATTAAGATAAATAATTTTACTTTTACTGTGTCTTCCTGTTTTCCTACACTATAAGGTTAATAAACTTACTATAACAAGCCAAACGAACCCCAAGTTGTTTATTATTAATATATATAACATTATCTAAGTCATTTGGCCGAACCATAGATTTTTAGTATTAAAATAACAATTAATAACATAATAATTGTTTTAAAAACAATTTTATGTCAATTTTGACACTATTTGGTAATTTATTTTTGTGAAAATAATAACAGAATTATTAGTTCAAAAAAGTAAAATAAATCAATACTAACATGTCATATTAACCTATAAAATTAGTATAATTCCTAAACAGTCTCAAATTACATTTATTTGGGTATTTATAACATCAATTATGTCAATATTTCATTAATAAGATAATTACTGCATCATCATTGTGTCATAAATAAATTAAATTATTTAATATCTAAAAATTATAAATAAAATACCATTATGTATGAAATCGTTTTAGCTTTCTAATTAATATTTATAGTTGAGTTTATCTTATGTATAACCCTATATTAAAAATGATTTAGTTATTAAACTTTGACTTTAACTATTTTAACCCTTCTTTAAATAAATTAATAATAAATGTCCTGATCTAATCCAGGTGGAAATGGTCATATTTTATTCCTAAGGTTTTTTTTGGTCGAATTATACTTATACAATATAATTAGTACATGTTTTAGGGTAATATTAATATAATTTTTACCCTTAATTACCCTATTTACTTTTAACCGTGGTAAATAAAAGTAAAAAGATACTATTCACCAAAAATTATTTTCATCTCATTGAACCACATTTTAGTCTTTGATATTAACCGTTTCTCTCCGATTTTCGAAATTCAATTCGCAGAAGTGGTAAAATTTCATTTCAATGAAAAAGTCAGTTTTTTAACTACCACTAAGTGGGTTTACTATTCATTGAAAATTGATGTTTTTCAAAAAAATACCAAAATATCAGCCTAAGCATTATTTGATATTCCGAATTCAAAATTTTTGTCTATTTTTCCAAATTCAAAACATAGAAGTGGCATTAAATAATTTTAAAAATAATTCGCGTTATCCAAACAAATAGCGTGTTTTTTATAAACAAAAACTATCAAAAGATTGATACTTGTTTATATCCAATTTCAAAGTAAAATTAATTCCAATGAAAAACATTGGATTAAATGGTAAAAATATATTCTAATTACAATTTAAAACCAATTAAAAATATAATCTAAGCATATAAATTATTGTGATGAAAAAAAGTTGTTTTTAATGAAAATATAGCGTGTTTTTACTATTCATTAAAAAATGAATTTTATCAGAATAATATGAAAATTTTATCCAAAGTAAATTTTTAAATCTTGATTCCAAAGAAGAATTTTATTTTTTCAAATTGAACTTATAGACATTTCAAAAACAAGATTTAAGGTGGGTGCGCCATCAAAAGGCGGGAAACCTGTAATTTTTTAAAAACACATATTTTACACGAAAAATTTATTTTGTTCTCGTACCATATTCTAGAAAATGTGTAAGATCAATATTAATGTTATAAAATTCAAAATGTAGTTAATACTATTCATAGTGGCTAGTCCATGATAATATTATAACAACATATCGTTGTTTAGTGAAACCTGGTATTGCGTACTACACACGCTATCAAGGAAGGTCGCGATTGCATGTAATGCAAGCCAAGTAAGGGTCGCGTGTTGTGAAAGACTCCTCCATTGTTTCATATAACAGAATCCAACCATATTTCATTGATACATTGAATATATATATACACATACACTTAATGTTTCATAGAATGACTACTATTGAAATTGTGTGTAACATGATCCAAGAAATGTGTTGTGTATACTGCAAGCTAATACGGTGTTGTGTATAGCGCAAGGTAACCATGTTGTAGAATAAAAAACAATAAATTAATGAAATTAAAAAGAATAATTCTCATAAAATCATTGGTTTTAACAATATCACAATAAAATGTTACCATATCCCCTAATCCATTTCTTTCCCAACCTCAGTGAGATTCCTAAAAAGACCGGATCCCCAACCTAAATTTCATAAGGTCATCTTTAGAAATCATTGAATGATTTATATCAAGACTGAGTAGTATAAATCCAACTTCAGTCATCTGCACTGACTCTGAAGTTTCTTTCATGAGATGAAATCCCTGTAAAGCTACCTCACCTTCCACTAACCATCACAGGGGTTATCGGTATGTCCTATCATAAAATTCCTCAAATTTTCCCTCAATATTTTTTTTTCTAAAAACTATTTTTTTGAAAACTCAAATAGGATTATATGTCAATCATATGATCCCCCAAAATCATGTAAGTATAACCCTGGAATGTTCTCAAGAACTTGTATCATATTCTCTAATTGTCTATCATTTTGATAGTGGTACGTCGTATTTATAAGAATCTATATACCCTATACTCCTAGAAACTATTCTAAGAATGAGACCTATACTGAGGGTCCCTTTATGAGATGATAGTTGGTGGAACCAAATTATGTTTTACTATCTCACTGTTATACATACTCCCATGATCATCAACACTGAATACCTCCCTAATAAGCATGATATGAGAAACCTCTATTAACATTCCCACAACAACCCACAGAACATCACATCTTCAAGCTGACCTCCACTACCCGGTCAAAAAATCCATCATGAAATCATACAATTTACACATAGTAATAGGTAATTTCTTGGAGACCCCCACTAGTTTCTCATGTATTAAATTTACTTGTTGAATTGTGGAACAACTCATAAAAAACAATCTACCTCACATTTCATCCCTAAACAACAATACATGAGACGTAAATTCTGATACATATCGATTAACATATGGATGCACTAACAATATGATGGAATGAAATTCCTACACTATCACCTCACTTAGGATCCCTAAAACTCGAGCAAGACCATGGATATTCAAAATTTCATCATCACCCATATTACAACTAGGAGGTGGGTTATCACATTCCACACTCCCCCATAGGTCAATTCCCTTGTAATATGATATATGCCACATCCTCACTCTATCTAGTATTGTAGAGGTGGGAACTATTATTTAATGAAAAGACATACGCTAAAAATAATGCACCACCATGTGTATTACAGAGAACAGATCCATGAGTTACCACCAACTACTATCCTCCATGAAATATTGAATCAGATTCCTCATGCTCGGTGAATCAACCAATGCATTTCCATTCCTAGGAATTTAGGAAAGTTTGATGTCAAATGACTATAGGTACTCAACCCACTTACTATACCTCAAGATAATTTCAAGATGTGTAAATATAAACTTGGGGATTTTTGGTTCGTGTGCACCACAAAACACTCTACATGTATCTAGTGTCTTTTACAATGATAATCACGAACAATCACAACTAACTCAAGATTACATGTCTGGTAATTCTACTCATGGGGTCACAAATACCAAGACCCATATGCCATGAATCTATCACCAAAAAAAATATTCTCTTATCAAGATACATATTGAATCAAAATACACATAGTATCTCTTACTAGATGCTTTTTGAATCGAGGTTGATGCGATTTCCATTCTTTTTTTCAGCTTCAGAAAGGTTGTCTCGTAGGATTCTGGCCATTTAGACATCTCAACCTTATTATTCAGGCCCATAAACGACCCTTCTATGAATGATAATTCCTATAGATAATACTTTTTATATGCATCCATCCCTAAAAAACAACATATAACATAAATGTTCTTGTGATTCTCCTAGGAAACTACAACTGTCACATTCTCTTAGTGAAATGATCCTCTTGTATCTATGATAATATTACTATGTAAGTTTATCCAATCCATATATAAGTGGAAGATTTTGATATTATCATGATATTTATTCATTATCTATGTATCCATTTAAATCTCAAGATATATGTTATTTTCATGTCTATTGTAATAATACACCAATATTTTTTCCATGGAAACCACCAATTTCAAATCTAGATAAGGATAGAAAACTCGGTTGATCAGTCCCGTTAAAACTAATGACGCATTCGTGGGACCATAAATCATAACTATATAATATTTTAGATATTACCTTTTATAAAAATCCAAATAAGGTATATCTATAAGATAAACATATAACAAATGACATTCATATATCTAATCAGTTTCTGATAAAACATGATCTCCTCAGAGATGATAAAAACGTAATTTATCTACCTCAAATAAAACTAGTTCATAATTGTTAACCAGTTCAATTTATGATAATAAACATACCGACGAAGGTTAATATCATATATTTCATTAAATGGACCAATGAACCCCATAGAGGAGTTTTAGGATGAATAAAAACCTTTGGAACCAACTATTTTAGTTGCCTCTTTCCCTCAAAAAAACAATGGCATAGTCATCATATAACGAGGAATGGATACTTGGAAAACTACTGGAACAATGTTCATGGAGAAATGAACTTGTATCATATGTGGAAATATAGAAAAGATATATCGAAAACATCCTTGCAATGGTCAACCACTAGAGGGAAATATTTTTTTCACACTCCTTAATCCTCTAGATATAAACTAGCTACATAAGTTTTCAACTTACATTGCCCACAATCCTCTATTCCGGATCACCTCTCTTTTACATCCCATTTACACTTGTGAATGAAAACCCCACCATCTGGTGATGTGATCTTCACAAATCAGTGATATAAGTCAACATAGAATCAATAAAAAACTAGCCATTCCATTATGTGTATGATGCCAACACCTAACAGGTTGAGGAAAAAAATATTCCATATGTAGTGGAACCCACAAATATCATGGTTTTACTCTCTAAATTGATGTAAATACGCCATTATGATAACCAATATAGTATAAAAGATCATGATTCCATTAGAAAACTATTTATTGTGCCGAAGGATCTCTACCACTATTGAAGATGTAAAACTACATAATTCAGCTATGTCAAAAAGAGACGGAAAGAACGTCGAGTCCACTAACATCATATCACTTAGTACAGATTTCCTAGTAATCTACTCAACAATTTTAAGTTTTACAGAATACTTATGTCATGAACCATAACATTGTGAGACATCTTCAATACCTTGAGCAGGCTTAATCATTTTCCATGTAAAACATGTGCTAGGATGCCTCGGTCATGGCCAGCACCTCATCCTAACTAACCGGTACACCTCCAACTCATATCCTAATGTGGAGTAGTGAATCCCTCTATGGAACCAGTAGTAAGATCTATCCCCCTTCTACTAACAAAAAGAGGAGTGGTCCTGAAAACTATATATATGTGGCACATCCTATAGTATGTTCGTCACTTGAGTACGTCAAAATCACACAGATCCCTCACATTACAATGTATTTCATACTTATAACATAGAACTACACAACCATCACTATCAAAATTGTTGTTACCCATCTCACTAGAAGACACAAAAAATTTCTTCCTACCACTTGAAACTGAACCACTAGGTCGACTAACTACATTGCATTACTCAGTGCCCCTATATTCACATAGTTCCCGCTCTAAAATAAGTTCCCAATTAACTTATTTATTAATAGAGGTATACCAGAACCCATTGAATTATGATATAAGAGAATTTAAACGACATTATATCCATCATCACACCCTCGATACCTCATCAGAAAAATATATCAGCACAAAATTATGTATCTCGGTAATGTGTGATGAATGTTCCTTAAGTGTCATATCACACTACTCCATATTCATAAACTCACCATCTCTCTCTACTCTCAATTTATTTTAGAATTTTTTTCCGAAAGAGGTGTTTGTATGTCAGACCAAATGATATCTCATAGCCTATAATATATGTTAAAAATATTCCATAAGTGATGTTCTTCTCCTCAAAGAATATAAGTCACATTATTAAATATCCTATCAAGAGGTTTCTCATGATACTGTATGATTTGAAAATCAGTCTCAATACAGATCTTGGCTACCTTTATACAACCATCCCCTAAAATCATGGGAGGATAATTTTATTGGAACACACATGTTAACTTATACATAGATAAGGTAGGCTACGATGTTGCCTATAAATTCTGTTTATAGCATATAAAACCCTCACAAAACTATGCATCCCCACATATATCCAAAAACAGCTATTTACATAGCTGGAACTATTATAGGATTCAATGGTTTCCTATGTCCCACCTCCACCATGATTATCATCGCCACCCTCCTAGCATATGATTGGTGTTCATCATGGGATCCTGTCTCTAAAATTACAATCATATACCTCAGAAAATATTGATAATGAAGGATCATGCTTAAAATAATAGTACCTATCAAATCAAACCTATAAAAATGTAACACCCCATTTCCAACTCCTAATTTTTGGATTGGGTAAAAGGGAACAATTATAACATCATCGGAGATTGTTCCTTATGCCCACTCAAAATATGATTCCCATTCAAGAAATATGTTCAGCATTTTTAACTTCCATTTAAATTCATATCAATTTCAAATTTTTATTTAATGCTGTTTGACCAAATTTTTCTTCCCTTCTGATCCAAGGGACCCAAATTCCTCAATAACTGAAATATGGAATCCACATACTCATATCATAAAATATTCTAGTGCATATGGACAAAGTACCCTAATGGAACCTTCCATAATTCGATGCATAAGGTGTCTGGTGTAGCCTAATCAGGAAAAAAACAAATTAGGTTGTGATGGGAAAACTATGAACTGACCATGTTCCTCCATTCTCTGTAAAAAAATATTTTTTGGTGAAATAGGTATATCACACTAGGGAAGTAACACAAATTCATGTAAAAAATCAATGTATTCTATAAATAAATCCATAAAGCATTGCATCATAATCATGTAAGGTGGATAAATTAATGCATGATATGCATACCCTCACCTCATCAGAAAATTATAAAATATAACCCTAATCATTTCAATAATAACATCACATTTCAAGTGTGTCACCCAATAGTAATGTCTAAATCTACAATAATATGAAAAATGTAGTATGAAGAAATCTAGTTCCATAAAATTTGACTTTTTCTAGTATGCTAGATATCTAATAACATGAATAGTTTATTTAAAAAATCATATTACTTCCTAATCCACATTCTATTTTTTTTTAAACAAATGGCAAAAAAAAATCTCTGATACCACATTATAATAACCCAACCCGGATGTCACTGAAGTATAGTTTGTTCTAGTGAGTTACCTAAACTCAAGAACATAATCCCGAATATTAATGGATATCAACTAGTAGTGAGGGGATGGGGTGTGTCTATGGTGAGAATATGCCCTCATGTCATAGTTTTTCATAACTGTAGTAATATACTATTAAATAGCTGATGAACTAAATCACCCAAATAAAACCAAAAAAATATAGGATAATAATAATTAACTATACCAAATGGTAATTTCTTATTCAAACGATAATGAAAAATTAAATTTATCTACAAATTAGAAATAATTGGAATATAGAATCCCATTTCCTTACATGTATCAAAATACCAAAATGAACAAAATGAGTTATACAAATTGTCATCATGATCTTTAGCTCAGTCCTTTCTATGTGACTTCTAATATTAGAAAAATAAATTCATATAAATATGGGTGCATACCCTGATCCCAACTTAAATGAATATATTCTATTTGGGTACCCAACAGTGGCCTGATATAGGATGTGAGATTAAATCCCAGTAGGAAACCACCAAAAGTGTCTAAAAAATTCTATGATGTGCAATACAGGCTACGTTGTTTTTAATTAATGTCACTGGTAATATAGATATAACAAACCATACTTTACATTCATTGTTCATACTTCAAAATTGAAGCACACTTATTACAACATATAACAAAACCATGAAAGGACCGTATGAGTATAATGTCTTTAGAAACTGGGAAATATAAACAACTGGTTCTCAAAGCATCTACATTGTCTCCCATTTATTTCATCATATCTAGAGTACCTTTTTGGCATATCCTACTTAATAACCTTCTTTCTGACCTGGGAGAAAGAAAACATACAAAAGGGTGAGATCAAATGCTCAGTAAGCGTAAACAAAAGAAAAACCAATCGCATCATATTCATAAGAACATAACATTTTGGAAATCATAACCTTCAAAAGAAATCAAAATTTCATATCATCGGAGAAATCATAGAAGTGAAATGTAATCCCAATAATCATAACATAAAACATGAAACATTGTGGAATACACACATAATCATAGAGAATCATTTCTTAGTAGTCAGGAATCATAGTCAGGACTATCTTAGCGGACAATGTCCATTTCGGAACCGAGTTCACTCCTCGTTTTAGTCCTGTTTCACTGAAATGGATTAACCTTCCATTCCAGCCATGTCTATCTCATGAGATATAAATCATTACCGAATGCATTAGAGGGATATATAGGTCCCAACCATCTCATAATGAAACCATTCTTATGTGTGCCACAAAATCATAAATCATACATCATAGCATAACCCATGTAATAAAAATGGGGTTCTTAAACATCATGAAATCATAAAAAAATTCATATAAGATAATGTAATTCATAAAAATAATTCGATCACAACATAATCAAATCAATTTAATTATAGGGATAGAAACAGAACCCTGTATTATGTTAGATGGAAAATAATTTTGATAAAACACTTGAACTCCATTCTTGAGGAAAATATGCTTTCTACTTCAAAAACATTTTCCATTCTTAACATGTCATACAATTTTAAACTAAAATAAGTTGATTAAAAATAAACTTGAAAACTTGTAAAGGAAGCTTCATGGAAATAAAATTTTAAAAATCCATTCATGCCGTATAAGTTAAAAAAATATTCTTCTCGTACTTTTATCAGAAAAGTCAAAAAGTACCTCGTACGAAAAACGTCAAAAGATTCCCTTCATATAATTTACTAAAAACTCACCGAATGGGAAAAATTGTATTTAAAAAATTATAGGTGCATTGAAATAATATTACATATTGAAGAAACATGGATGTGGATGATAAAATGCACCCCAGTAAATACCAAAGTATAAATAATCTCGGATAAAAATGAGATTGTGATATTTTCTGTTACCTTAGGTCCGATTTGCTTCGTAAGTATCTGAACCTCCTGTATAATGATTTAAATAATGTCATTGCCTTATTACAAAATCATACTCATTGTTATGATATCATGTATGGTCATATTCTTAGCTTCTTATTAGTATTATTTGATTGTTACTTGTTATTCAAGTGTTTATTGTTTTTGGTTCTTATGCGTGTTTTGTCGAATAAATTATTATTCTTCTTTTTAGGTTATAGATAACTCATTTAAATAATTCTATTAGTGTAATATAAATCATATTCATTCATTTATATAATCATTATGCAATGAAGACCATGTATAGCGAGTCGCATCACATCGTGGAGATGGTATTCCGTACGTACGCACGAGCGATGATATCATTCCCATGATCGTGGAATTGTATTGGAGTGTATGTATACTATTTCAAAATCAATAAAAATTTACAATATTCATATATAGTTATTTATTTTCACCATTATACCCATCTGAGTATGTTTGTGGTGGAAAATAGATTACACCACGGCATGGAGACGGTATTCCTTACGTACGCACGCGTGGTGATTTCGTTTTCTGTAGGATGGATAGATGTTGAAATAGGGTTGTTTAATACTTATAATAACATTTCAGTATATGATTTATACTGATTTTATTACTTCATAATGAAACAACTGAATAAGAAAATATGGAAGAATAAATAAAGTTGAAAGAATCGGTAACGGACATTACCTCTTCTTTGAAGCGCCTCTTTGAGACCTCCTTTTAGGGCATTAAAATTGGTCTTTGAAGAATACCAGGACATCTAGGACGTTTCTAGGGATGTGGAGAAGAGAATGTTTCCGGGTTTGGACGATCATGAAGGCTCAATGTGGTGTGAGGAAGAGAGGGAGGGGGTTCCCATTTATAAGGGAGGAGATGGGCACCTTTGGAAAAACTACAAATATTATTTTATTATAAAGTCATATTCAATTTTTAATAGCTAGAAATTGATTTATTTCGAATCGAAGGTGGGGATGGGTCAAAATCCTCTCATCCAATAGAATTTAGACATGTTTAGGTATCTATTTTAACCTTATCATTTAGATTTAACTTTAGGTTAAATAATTTTACTTTTACCGTGCCTTTTTGTTTTCTAACACTATATGGTTAATAAACTTACTATAACAAGTCAAACGAACCAGAAGTTATTTATTGGTAATATATATAACCTTATCTAAGTCATTTGGCTGAACCTTAGATTTTAAGGAATAAAATAACAATTAATAATATAATATTTATTTTAAAAAAAATTATGTCAATTTTGACACTATTTGGTAATTGATTTTTGGGAAAATCATAATAGAAAGATTAATTATAAAAAAGTTAATTAAATCAGTAATAATATGTAATATTAACCTAGAAAATTATTGGAATTCATAAAAAGTCTCAAATTACATTTGTTTGGGTATTTATAACATCAATTATGTCAATATTTCCTTAATAAGATAATTATTACATCATCGTTATGTCATAAATAAATTAAATTATTTAATGTCTAAAAATTACAAATAAAATACCATTCTATAGGAAATATTTTTAGATTTATAATGAATATTTATAGTCGAATTTATAGTTTGTATAACCCTATATTAAAAATGATTTAGTTATTAAACATTGATTTTAACTATTTTAACCCTTCTTTAAATAAATTAATAATAAATGCCCTAATCTAATCCATGTGGGCCTAAATGGTCATATTTTATTCCTAAGGTTTCATTTGGTCAAATTACACTTATACAATATAATAAGGACATGTGTTAGAGTAATAATAATAACATTTTTACCCTTAATTTCCCTATTTACTTTTAACTGTGGTAAAAAGAGTAAAAATTTACTATTCACCAAAAATTATTTTCATCTCATTGAACCAAATTTTACTTACTGACATCAACTGTGTCTCTTGGATTTTTGAAATTCCACTCACAAAAGCGGTAAAATTATGTTTTATGTAAATTTGAAAATTCTCCTAGGAGGTGGGTACAAGACGGTGAAAAGTTTAATAAACTTTTTATATAAAACAAATTATTATAAAATGACTCCAATTAATTGTATTGAACTTATATAGGTATTATGTATCAATTTTGACCTAAAATAAATTTAAATAAAATAAATAATTATTTAAATAAAAAGTCGGTTTTTAAATAGTAACCCAGTGTTTTCATTATTCATCAAAAATTGAATGTTTTCAGAAAAATACCAAAATTTCACCCTAGGCTAATTTCGATATTCCGAATCCAAAACTGAATTCCATTTTGAAAAATGAAATTTACAAATTTTCAAAAAGTGGTTAATGCTATTCATAATGGCTAGTTTTAATAATATTTTAATAGCATATCGGTGTTTAGTGAAACTCGGTATTGCGTACGACGTAAGCTATCGAGGAAGGTCGCGATTACGTGTAAAGCAAACCAAGATAGTGTTGTGTGTAATGAAAGATTCCTTTGATGAATTATATAACATAAAAAAATATTTCTCGTAAAAGTCTCAGGTGTTACAATAGAATTGAAACATGTTCTCATGGAATATGTAATGAATGTAAAGTGATTTAGTTTATCAAAACAAGGATCCCTGTAATAAAAGGTCATGATCCTATTACAATGCAATTATAAATCAATGGAATAAAAAAAACATAGCTATGGTGTATGTAAATTATATGATATAATCCGTATAAACATCATAAAACCTATATATTGTACCCACCATTGCCCCATATTATAATTATATTTATAATATCATACATGGCCAAGATATATAATTAGAAATTTTAGACCCCATGGGGCTGGATCCATGGTATATTGAACCAATCCATCCTCATATAGTCCCAGGACCATATCGAGGGAAATCCTATTGGAATTTGAATGGGGTCTAAGGATCATGTTTGTAGACAATATCCACTACATGCCCAAGAAAGTTGAATCCAGGGGGTATGAAGGCCAACATGAATCCAACATAATCATGAACCATGAATAAATAACAGCCATGGAGTCCACTACTTCTATGAAGATCCTTGGGAGAACCATCTATTGAATATATTAGAATCATGTTAAAAGGATTACGAGCCATGGAATTCACTACCGTTTTTATTAATAACATTTCATTTCATTACACAATTCACAATAATTCCCATTCCATGTGTTTAACCAGTTTTATAACAATTGAAAATTTAACAATTAAAGTGGTTTCATCATTCTATCACATACCAAATGAGTAAAAACATCTTCTAATCAATCATTCAATTCAATTAATTTATAAATAGGCTACCTCTTTCTATGAAATCTCAAACACACCCCATTGGGGGTATAATAATTGTAAACGGATAAGGAACACCTCATGGGAAGTCACAGTTGGGTAAAAACCTCCAACTATCTCAAAGGTACTCAAGGTAAACATAATAGGATCCTATAAGTTAATTTTATTTATTCAACTAATTTTCAGGATACTGAAATAATTTCTGGCACATGGCATAAGGAAAACCATGAAATTAATGCACAAAACCAAAAGGGAATGTCATATACCATCAACTATTGGTCTGTAGTAGAGTTCTCATAATGTATCGTATTCTAATTAAAAATAGATCAGAGGAAAAATAATGAATGGGCATGAATAGGGAAATAATGCATACTAGCATGCAAATAAATTACACTATCGATAGAAACATGAATAAAGAAGGAAACAAGAAGATCGAATTACTTACTAGTATTGATACAATGAGGTGAACAGTGATCGAATCTGATTCCCGATAATAAAATGTGATAAAAGGGTATGAAATTCAATAAAATGAACTCTCAGAACATGATGGCTATCAACCAGATGAATAAATAGATGTTTTTTAGGTTTTGATAAATTTTAATGTAATATAGTACTTTCAATCAAAAATTAATGGGAAACATGTTTTATCCACACATTTATCCAAACCGCGTTCCAAACGTGAACACATCACTATCATATTATGGAACATCGAATAGTTAGTGTACACTGTTTGAAAAATTGTCTTAAAATTTTCCCTAAATCCACTTGCTATGGTCTGTAAAAATTTTCATAAGTTTGATACTCCATCCAAATGGTTTTCATAAACATTTTTGGTTATAGAATCCAACTACTTTGGCCTCTCACGGTTTGTGCACTGAGTGTCTTTTTATAGTTGAATAGGTATGACATTATTGTAAATACAAAAAAGTATTAACCTTTGGTAGGTCTATCATAGAACATGTGCCTCCATTATGAAAAAATTTGATTGAAGATAAAATATGGTAGTGAAACACCTCCAACACACATAAAAATTATTTTTATCATGTTCTAATTTAACAACAATGATTCCCTATTTATTACCGTTTTGGTTATTATTAAGGTAAAAAATCTTATAACCTAGATAATTTATCCATTAAAACTAAATTAAAATTAGAATTGTATGTAAATCATAATACCACTGATTATAACTAACATATTTTCTTTTTATAAAATTAAATACATCAACAATGTTGAAGTGAACATTTATAGAAGTTCTTATTGTGCGTAAAAACATATATTTCACCCTAACTACGTTAAAAAGGATTATACTACTTAGGGTAAATATATTGATTTAAAAATATCAATTGGTCCATAAATGGTACATATATGACATATATTTACAATTAAAAATATATTGAAATAATATATTATTTTTAGTAATTTAAAATCATTAAATAAATAATTTTTTTAATAAAAGAACACTAATTTCAATTTGGATGTTATTTATTTATTTTGAATTTAAAAATATCAATACAAGTAAGGAATAAAAATATTTTATTTCTAAACAACTATAAAATGTTTTTTTAATCAAAAAAATAATTTTTAGACAATAATTCATTCATTTTACTTCACTTTTAATATCATTAGTATCATTTATATTTGTTAATTAATAACTAATTAATTAATTTTTTGGTGTTTATTAAGAATTTAATGTAAATATTTAATCGTAAAAAATTTAAAATAATTTATCCTTATAGTAAATTAATTTTTATTGAAAAAATATATATATAACCAAATATTTATTTTATTTCTCTGATCACAAATTCTTCATGTAATTTAAAACTAAAAGGGAATATTTTTTTCTCTAAACTTATTACAAAGGTCAATATCATATTATAGTATCATACTAACACATTTGAATCATTACTAAGGTGTGAAGTGTCTAAATATGGCAATCCAATAGGTGTTGGACTAGTTTATAGTTCATTTTTTCCATTATGTTAAATTTTTTAGTCCAATGGTAAACTATTTTTTATCTTAAAATAGTGATTAATTATCCCTTTTTCATTAACAATTACGGTAAAAAATAAATGTTTCCTTCTTCGAAATTATTAATTATTCTATTTCAAAATATTGAATAATTGTTTTCAAATTCAATTGTCAAGAGTGTCTTATATAAATTTTAAATAATTTTCGTATATGTGATGAGAATATTGTTTTTAATGTCAAAATGTTCAAATGATTGAATTGTTTTTATTTGAAAATAAATTATAAAAATTATTCTAATTGCATAAATTTTATTAATGGTTGTAAAATTGAATTAATAAAACTTTTAAACCAATTTAAAAATTAATTTGGCCTCCAAAATGTTTTACATAAAATGTCAGTTTTCAATCAACATTCAGTTACGTTCACAATTTTTCAGAAAGTAAAACTTTTCAAAAAAATCTGAAAATCACACCAAAATATAATTTTAACCTTCCTATTTAAAAAATAAATTTAATTTTCTCAAATAAAATTTATAAAGGATTAAATTTTTTTTTGACGATGCCAATCATAAAACATATAGTGAAATTGCCTTTAAAAAATTTAGTTTTTTATCTATGAAACTGAATTTGTTCTTATCTTGTGACAATAAAAATTACTAGATTATTTTCTAAATACATTAATGATTATATAATAAATAAATTTCATTAAAAACATCCACTAACAGTAATTAATTTAATTTATTTTGTTAAATGAGATTTGGTTCCTAAAAAATTGTTTTATAAATGTATTTTTTTTATATACAATTGGTTTTCAGATTCATTTATAATTAATTGGTAAACAATTTCATAAACCATATAGATTCATAAGAAACATAATATTATTTATTTTGAATATTTGAATTGATAAGAAATAATTTTTCTTCTAAATACTAATATTTATAGTATACTTTAAAACAATATCTTACGTGAAACTCCAGCTAACATGGTATTTAATACATTACAAGATATAAAATAGATTTAATTTGTTTAAAATTGTTACTATATAAAAAATAATTAGGTTATTATTAATTCATTTATTTTTATTTAGTTTCGTATCATACATGTTATCATATAAAATGTTATCCTTTTAGATATTTTGGTGTGTTACATTATCCCATCCCTAAATAAATTGTTTCCTTATAATTTAAACATTATCTCACTACTCTAGGGTTTGAAATTTTGAAATACCACTGTTTAATATCCCAAATAATAAAATAGTTAATAAAATATTCTATTAATAAGTGGAAAATGAAATAAAAAATTCACCTATTGTGATTATATTACTGGGTTTCCAAAGATGATAACATAAATGGGAAATGTGAACATGTACATGGAAGTTAAAACTAACACCAAATTACTGATATAGTGAAATAGTGAAAATGTTTAGGAGATGGTTAATGACCCAAAATACAAAACCATTGGTGATACAAAGTTCATTTATATTATTATAAATTATAATACCCGTAATTTGTTTTCAAGACCATATTTCTATATTTGAGGAATTAATTCACTCTATGAGAATATATTGGAAAAAACATACTTGGTACAATTATTTTTCATTATAAAATAACATCCTTTGTATTTTATATGAACTATTTACACATTATCTCTTAGAAACTATTTCATCATATGGTGATGTAATACTTTAATATCAAAAACAAATTTCATTGTTTAACACGCACAATTTCATAAATGGTTACCCTTATGACCCATAGAAGATATTAGGTTCCAAATAATTAGAATCAATTAAAAGGTAGTTAGTAGTTTCTATTTTAAATTATCTGTATCTTTCATATCCTTATTCAAAAATCATTATATCAACATATGGACCATTATAATGGTTATATTACAATTAATTGGGTTCTTTAACATAAGTTAAAAATTCCATTGTATCATTTTTAATATTCATCGATATCATTCAACATATATTTTCAAATTCATATTGAGGAATTTCTATGTTACAATCTCTATTTATTTCATAATTAATATGAATAGAAATCCATCAATAAAATACTTTTTAAAAAATATTTCATAGATCCAAATATTGAATCACATTAATCATTCCACATTGGTTGTGTTAGTAGCATAAGAAAGACATTAATACCTTTAGTTCTTCTGAGGTATATATTCTTGACACATGGGGAATTTATTTTTGTAGTTCCTTAATTCACTACTGCTGAAACATTTAATTTTTGTTTATTCTTTCTCCCATTTTCAGTAATTTTCATGGTGACTCTTCTCTTCATGGTTATAAAAAACTCTAAATCCATTTTGGCACTTCTAGGGGTGATTCAATAAATATTTACCAAATGTCAGATTATCATTAATTCAATTATATAATTTATCCTTTATTCTACCTATCATTGTCCTCTTCTATGTCTTCAATTTTGAGACATATGTAATGGAGAATTATTTCTCTATATTGATAAAACATGAAAATATTTCATCATATGAGGAAAATGATTAAGAGGTGATCACCCTTCAATGACTTGGCATATATCCTTCCAATAAATTATCTTCCATGTATTATATGTTGTGATTATAATACATTGAATAAATTTCTAAATATTTAAATGATGGTTCATACTACACATCACATTCATCCTACATTTTTATTGAACCAACGAAAATCCTCTTCATCTATGTTTTTTTCTCACCAGGGATATTTATTTCAATAATACTCTCTTTAAAAATATCTATTCCCTGATTCTTATTTCCTCATCCTCTTAGTCATCTTGATTATCCTGCATGACTCACCTATATATCCATTGAGAAAATAGACTTAAAGTGTATCCTTTTACTTTTCACCACCACTAAATTCAATAAATATATATTGTAAAACATAATGATTTGTTCAACTATTTTTAGATCAGTTGTCGGACTAAATAAAAGGGTCACTGGCACATAAACTGATCGAGTATCAAAGATTCATGATATGGAGAATGTTTCTCCATCCATGAAAGGATATGTGTCATAAAATAATAATGTTTTCCTTGTTTATTCATAAAATTCCCAAATCCAATACAATTTATATCATCTTCCTTGGTAGGGAAATAGTTACCTTGGCCTTGAGTATTGATAGATTTATTTCTTCATGCTATCATCACTAAATAAATTAATATACAAGACTAGCTAATAAGATTATGAATTATAAAAAAAATTTATAATTACAAATATTTAATATGTTATTCTTCAATTTTCATAAAATATTATCAGAGGGTTTTTTTTCAAATTTATGTATTCCTAAATCTATTTTCCCAGGATCCTACTAAACATACTATGATACCAAATATAACTACCCCAACATTAGATTCCTGAAGCCATTTCCTTACATTATTATATTATAATTAATAAATGGAATCAAGTCCTAATGTACCAATATTTTTAGATGTTTTGGATTACCATATCCACACATGACACCCATTATATATTGCAAATATAAAAAAAAACATAATAGAAACAAGTAATGTGTATACTTGAAAACTCATACAAATATATCTTCTTCAATACATTGGGAAAGTAAAAAAAATATGGGTGATTTAAAATTGTATTTAATAGTATGTATAGTGAGTATAATCATGAATCAATAATCAAAATAAATATTTCATGGTAAACAATTGAAAATACAAGTAGTTTAATTATTAACTTGAGCATAATTAGTAATAATAAAAGATGAACAAATAATTTCCTACAAATAATTACATGAGCAAGAATTATTTCCATGTATATTCTAAATAATTTAATAATATAAAGGGAAAAAATAATGATTTTCGCTTCGGCGGTGGCATAGTGGTGAAGGAGAGGGGTACAACAACGCCGTTATTTGGGAGGTTCAGGGTTGGAATCCTGGGAGTCCGCTTTCGGGGCGAACCTCTCCCCCGAGATCCACTCGCCTTGCCGGGTCACCCGGTTTCTGACTGGGTGGAAAAAATGAGGCGCAACCCACCCGTGCTGACAGATTGATTGACGAACCATCAGCGCCCAGGTTGTCACCCTCCGGGACGCTCTACCATCTCGGCTGGTAACGGATCTTCCCGTCTGGGTCTCTCTCCGGAGTAACCTCTTCGTGGGGAGGGGGGTTTCCTTATGTGGAGGGTTCGAAAAGGCCACACAAGGGAATTCCCTTTTGGAAAAAAGATAAAGAGAAAAAATAACGATAGAATGAAAAATATTAGATGTAAGAACTATCAATATCTACCCTCAATATAGATTATATCAACATCAATCCTCAAGGCATTAAAATTTAGTGAATAGAAACACATATGATATTTTAAATTGATTCATCTCATTATACAACTGATAGATCGAGGGGACCACATTAACTAGTATCAAACTATTATTTCATTTAAAAATATTTTCTCATATATTAAATACTATATTTAATTCATTAACATAGTGTCTCATCAAATATTTATTTCTGGAAAATGATACCAATTTAAATATATTTCTCTTATTAATCAAATAAATTTCAAAGTAAAAATAATTTGTATGAATGGTATATGGATTAAGAAATAATCATATAAATCATTAGAATATGTTGATATTTACTCTGAATGTAATTTCAAATGAAAAATGATCACCTGAATGTGATTCTTTCAAGAAAATTTTAATAATCATTAATGAAATGGAGACAGTTCTATAACATTTACCACTTTATAATTTTTTTTAAACCCCAATGGTTGAAATAATTAAATTTATATAATAAAAAAAATTAATAATTTTTAATTAATATTAATTCGTGACATTGGGATGTATGTGCACCATATAAAATTAAATGGTTCATAATAACTCAAAATCCTCATTATGAATAGAAATCAAGTCGAAATAACCTTAAATTGAACTTACATTGTTTTGAATGATCATTAACATATTCTATAATGATTTTATGTATGCTATTTACTTAAAATATAAACTTATTGATTTTTTTTATATCATATATTAACCTTTTATAAAATCATTTCACATGTTTTTTGACACATTTTCATTATTATGGAGGTTAATTGCATTGTTTTTCAAGTTTGTTTTGTCTTATATTTTTTGTGCCTAAAACAAAGATCATGATTTAATCATCTCTAAAAATTAATCCCTAATTAAAATATCATATATATATTTATTACATATGTATTAATATTAATCCATGAATTTTTGGGATAAAAAAAATAAATGCACTATTCACGGAGATGGTAGTCCGTACATACACATGAACAATGTTACCATTTTTTATCCTATTAAAAGATATAAAATAAGATGATATATATATATATATCATTATAGTGTGATTTTTATTTTATATATATCACATTTATTTAGTAAAACCATCCTTTATACATTCAATGCAATGCATTAACATGTCACATTGCTTCATGATGTTGGATTACGTCGTACACAGGAACAACATTATTATACACCCAACAAATGTAAATCATGAAGTTATGTGTAATATAATAATTCAATGATAATAAAAACATCATAAAAATAATCAATATTATATATATATATATATTATAAGTCCATAATTATCAAAACCTTTGAAAGGTATTCATTGAATAACTAGCGATATCTGTTCGTGAGAAGGTAGTTCTCCATAAACAATAACAATGATTTATTAACCAGTTTGATTGAAATGTGTGATGGTGTAGATTTAACCCTTAACATTTAAAAATCTCATTATATATAATATTTGTAGGTTACTATATAATCAATTAATAATAATAATTGTAGGAGATTGAGGATTTTATAAAATTAAAACGATTTTATAAGAACATTACCACCTCAATGGGTTTCATTATTAGATTTCCACTAAATCCTTGAATGTATTTATTTATGCCCAAAATAAGGATTTTATGATGATGAAAGGGATTTTTTTATTGATTCTGGTTTATCATTTTAAATCCAAATTTCTTTATATGTGTGGTAGAGTGGGGGAATTATTTATTTTTTATAAATTAGGAGGAGTGGCATTATTGTACGTACTCAAATGTATTCACTATAGGGAGGTCTTCATTCACGCATGTCCCTCATAACTTACCAAATACTTCAGTATATGGCGATTAGGTTCTATGAAAACCTCTAAAAAATAAACATACTCATTTTTATTATGTTATTCGTCAACATCTTTGTTTCCCATTATTTAATAATTTAGTTTCTATTAGGGTAATTAATTTTATAAACAATGTAATTTATACAGTAAAACCAAAATAAAGATAGACTTATTATAAAATATATAACCACTTATTATAAATATTATATTATATTTTTATATAATAATAAATCCAATTGGTGTTGGGAAATTAACTTTCAAAGAATAGCATATAGTTTGAAAAAAACATCATTAAATATCACCATGTTAATAGATATATTACAATTTTGGGTAAATATAATCATTATTAAATATAAATTATTCCATTCATGATCAATGTTTTATATTTATCAAATTTTTGATGTAACTATGATGAATATAGGATTTTTAGTTATATCAATGTTTTATATTTATTTATGCCCAAAATAAGATTTTAGAAATATAGTATAATATATTACAAAAACTATAAAATGATTTAATAATATAAAAAATTGATATAAATAATTAATATAATAAATATAATTCAATATTAATATTTTTTAGTGTGATCTATTTTAGTTAATTATTAACTAAATAATTACTATATTTGAACTTCTTTAAGAATTTGATGTAATTAATAAATCTCTAATAATATAAAAAAATTATTATCACAAAAATTAATTTATATTTGAAAAAGATATAATTATACAAACATATGTTGTACATTCCCATATCGAAAAGATATATTGAATTTTATTGTATAAAAAGAATCATTTTTGTCTTTTTATTGACAAAAAATAATATATAGATCAGATTCTGGGAATATTACTCTAATGTCTCATAAATTCTATTATACGTTTTTACGGTTCAGAATATGTCCATATAATGGGTGTTGGACATGTTTCTAGGTAATTTTGACCGTTATATTTAAAGTTTTTGTCCCTCGGCAAACTCATTTTTCATTTAATCATGGTGATTAGTCTTAATTTTTTCTACAATAATTATTGAAAATAATCAATTTGATCTTATTATACAATATAAATTATTATTATTCAATTGAATAATCCATTTTGAATTAATAAAATTTGGGTAAAATATATTTTAAAATTAAACTTTCAGATGTGATAAGAAATGAGGTTATTAATGTGAAAATAATGAAACATTTCAATTGTATTTTGGTCCAAATTAAAAAACAAAATTAATAAAAATATCAAAATTGTATTAATTTATTTAAAATTTATTTATTTCAGTATTATAAAAATTAAAAAATAATTTACCAATGTAAATTTTTGAAACTAAAAACCAATTTTCAATTAAAATTTGGAATGTTTCACGATTTATCAAAAAATAAAATTTTCTGAATTGAATAATAAAAAACACCATAATAAAAATTTTACATTTTTCATCAAAATTTATGGTTATTGTTTCAAATAAAATTTCTATATGCCTCAAAATTTAGTTTTTAAACATGTTCTCTATTAAAAGGAAAAAAAATACTTTAGAAAAATGCACATTTTATGTGTAATATTATAATTGGTCTTATATGAAGACAATAAAATATATTGGAAAAATTAAAAAAATTGATTATATATTATATAAATATCATTAACACCAACCTATAGTAGTATTTAATTTAACTTATTAAAATAAAACGTCCTCGTCTCATTAAAATATTTTTTTACAGAATGGTTTCTTTTACATTCAGTTTTTTTTGTATTCATTTTAAATTAATGGGGAAAAATGAATTCAATGATATATTTTCATAAATTATTTAATACAATTTTTTACCAAGAATTTAAATGGTATGGAAATTTTTTTTTTATATTATACTATTAATAGTGTCTGGTAAAACCCTATTTTCTATACAATGCAAGAAAAATCAGTTTTCCATGCATAATTAGATATATAATAGAATGAATATTTTAAACGTATTAAATAAGTTGAAAAGTGTTTGGATTTAAAATTACTTTATATTATTAGTGTTGTGTTTCATACAGAGTATAAAATACAATTTAATTCTTTTATAATTATTTTGGTTATTCAATTTGAGCCACAACAATCCCCAACATGAGTTTTTCAGTATTCCTTGTAGTCGTCACACTAAACTTGGAATGGATGTCCTAGGATGATCATTGGGGAAGTAGTTTATCGAACCGTTACAATATATATCCGATTATTATTGAACTACCAATTCGTATGAAGAATCCATTTCTATAATGAAACCCATATCCCCATCAAATTCGTAAAATATAACATCATTTCCTATATCATGTTGGACCATATCTTACCTAACTACCCTCTAAGAGTCATCCAATTAGAAATAAATACTCCATATGAACTGTTACATTATAAGAAAAATATCATATCCTTTGGATAATTAGTTCCCCTATAGGACCCCTGAGTTTTATATAATGATGTCTGAGACTCAATAGGTCCCTTCCACTGATGTTTTAATCCAGATGACTAATGTCAAATAGCCACTATAAATGAAACACCTCCTACGTGACAACCACCAACACCTACTACATATTTTTCCATCTTCTATGAATCTCTCCATCAACAACTGTTTCTATAGAACGTCGACCATTGTCGGGATAGAAAAGAGAACTAAGTCAAATTAAATATATCATTGGAGTCCATGCTAAAACCATCACACTAAAAAGGACCTGTTGTGGATCATATTGAGGAATTAATTAATGATATCCCTAAATGTTGAAAAATACTATTAAATAGATATCCTCTAAGGTTATAATTATAGTACCTTTTTGATGTGAATAGACCTTAACATCAACAGGAATTACTACATGTTAATTTTGTTCTCATAGTCTATCCATTGAAGGGTTACCACATCAAACATATTGATTATCCTGGCTTATCATTCAATAAATACAAAATATAGAAGGATATAGTCCATTAATTATATTTCATTTATTTTTGTTCAAAGATGTGTGGTAAAACACATGACATCATCTAATTTTACACCACATGAACTTAAGGGTTAGTTTTGAATCAGATCACTTGTGTTCTTTGATGATAGAACAAATAAATTTCTCTTTTCCAAAATAAAATTCTCATTCTATCCCAATGAAATAATTATATACACACAATGTGGTGGAATAACCACCTAAATATTTTATTACAGGTTTTCTCAATACACAATGGGTGATGGTACGTCTCCATATATAATGGTTGGAAACACTTCATAATCTGGCCCCAAGAATGAATCATTCTCATTCGACATGTCATTAAATATTTCTCAATCACTGGATAAGATAAATTATTGCTTTTCCTCAAGATCCTTATTTTTTTTCTACTTGGATACATCCTATAATTTACCAAGGTAAAATCTTATCAAAAATGTATTTATATGAATATTAACCATGAATAAAATGGAAGACAATGACCAATTATTATTTTATTCATTTACAAGTAATTGGTTTCCTAAAACTAGTACCGTATTAAATTGGGTCGACAAGAAGGTTTTAAAATTTATAATGAATGGATACATCTATAACCACAGCAATTCTAGATCCTATATCCTAAAATAATTACTCAATTCCACTTGAAATCATTTCTATAAATTTCTATTAAAAATCCTCGACAAATATATAACCCAAACCTCTATCCCTAAAATAAAGTGACATTGATATCACTTTTACAAAACCAGTCATACAAAGACCCCCATGGGTACCACGATGTCGATCATGTCACCCCATGAACACCTCTAATATTCTAGTTTATGGTGACTATCACTAACTAGGTCTATCACACAAAATAAAAGGCCACATCAAAATTCATATAAACACAATACACATCTCTACCTATAAAATAAAAATGTAGAATAAATGAATCACTCTAAATTCAATGTGAATATATATATATAATTCATATATCAAATTGTATAATCTATAAGGGTAAACTAGTACATAATTTACAATTGAAAATGAAAAAGTTACATATATAATAACCCAAAATAGAAGAACCATCCAAAAAAGATGAGGTAGATTGATGTCCATAATTAGAAAGCTCCATATATTAACTTTGTTTACTTATTACACCTCTAGGCACCACTAATCTCCACCATCACTATTCTCAATATGGATACTAATAATTTAATTTTTCTTTATTTAAGACATGAAATTTGTGTGTGAATATTAAAATATTAAGATGGTCTTAGAAAACGTATTGTTATGACAAGAGAACTATAAATGAATAAGATTAAAATACCATTATCCTAAAAACAAATATGCATTATCGAATTTATAACCTATGTTAAATTCAAAACATTGTCATTTAAGAAATAAATACTATAATTATTCTTGTAATAATAGTTTATAAATATATTTTATAGGCCATGTTAATATTATTATAGCTTATTTGAATTGTTCCCCAACCTAATGGATAATAGACTATTATCTAAGGTGTATAACAACGATTCTAAGAGAATTGGCTGTATATATATTTATTCCACTAATGATAATATTTTTTAATAGAATAATATATTCCAATAGTTCTAAGTGAACTATTGGTATATGATTTTTTGGTGTGGGGTAGAATGTGTTGGGGTGAGGGGTCCTACACAAACTATTTTAATAAAAATTTTAATATAGATATATATAATAATGTTTCCAATTATCCATAGGTATACCCCCCACAAGGTAGTATAATACCTATCCTACATCCCAATCCAAAGAAAACGACCAATAACAACATAAAAAAAACTAATAAACAAAAACTACAACGCTGAAATAAAAATATAAATTAAAAACATTTACATTTTATATTTTAATTTTAATCAATTGATAACATAAAAATACAAATTTTAAAACACATATAAAATTAGTTTCATACAGTCTATAGAATCTATGTAGATATATGTGTAATAAATTGTTTGTTATAAATATAGGAGATGAACATCTCCCGTAAAAAAATATTTTTCATAGTCAACAATTAAATCACTGTAATCACTATCATCGCGTAAGCATGAGAATCCCCGCTATGGTCATCACATTTTATATTTTCATATCCATCACTATTATAAAATGCAATACCCTGACCACAAATTAAGCCACAATTTTTACATCCCAATGCATCATATAATGATCACATCATCGATATGAATGTATAAAAACAATATCATTATTTGGATGAATGAATGGACATCACATTAATATTTATTTCATCTACTTCATGGCGACCTTTTAGTTTATTCTTGATCCTACATGGCTATCAATTAGGAACATGTTTCTTCTTCATGAGAAACATTAAAATTAATAGTTCTTAATGTTTTTTTGTTTCCAAAATTGATATAATTTCTATTTGTAAGATACTCTTCCCTAGTAAATAGTAGATTCTCCATTGGAGCCCATCACCAAATAGATATATATATATAGTGATCATGTGGCACAGATTTTTGATCCTCCATCTCATTCAAGGATTATATGATCATTGTTGAAAATAAAAATGGGATATTATTTTATGGAATAAATATTAATAAATTAATGAATTATAATAGTAATTATAACATTTTCATATGACTTTTCATCAACAACACTCTCATATTTCATCTTTATTATTGAAAAAAAAATTTGGTGGTACACACTCTATGAGGTTCAAAATCTTTCACAAAAAATTAAAATGAGTGTAAAAACATATTATTATATAATATTTCATTTCTAATCATATTTAAATAATTCAATCCAGCCTAAAACTAACTATAAATGAATAAAAATTAAAACAAACATTTATTCAAAATAAATCATATTATCGATATTAAATCCAAATAATAATAAATTAATCTAAAATTTACCATCTTGAATAGATTTGGTATGGTATATTTTGATTGTGGATATTATTATTATTATAGTTTAGGATGGATGGTATTGATTAATCTTATTTTTTGTTCATTATTTATAATTTTTATCCATTCAACTGTGTTATAATGTGTTTAGTTTGAGTACGAACTATTTAGAAAATTTTGGGACAATTAGATTCACTTCATTTTTAGGGTTTAGTTATGAACATAATATTTTATTTTAGTTTATTTTATGTCAACTTGTAATTGATTTAGATTTCAATATATTAGTTCATTTGTGTTTTGGTATGTTAATTTTGGTTTGTTTTAGTTTAATGTTATTATGTGTTTTTAAATTCAAGTCATGATTCAATTATGATTTATATAATATTTGGTTTCATTTAGTTCATTTAAATTGTTTTTGACCAGATCAATTCATCTACATTCATTATTGTTCGATGTACTATTATTTTTATTGTTTTTATACATATGGTTTCAATTTTATTTAGTCATAATTTTATTTGATTTATATGGGATCAATTTAATTTACTTCATTTATGGTTGGTTTAATTTGATTCTCCTTAATAGATTCGATTTCAGTTCAATTCAGGTTTTTATATTTTATTTCAATTGGGATAGGTATGTGTATGTAGTTTTATTTACATATTGTTTCATTATGTTCCCAACAGTTATTTAGTTATTATTGTTTATAGGTTTATATATCCATATTAAATGAATGAATTTATATGTTTATATGTTAATATTAATTTGTGTTATGTACATGCTAATATTGTTCTGAGTTTTTACATATAATTGTACGATATATATATATTTACATGTTAATATAGTCAATATTATTAATTTTTTATCTCATATTATTTTCATGTCCTTATGATAATATTGTACCACAATATTTATAAAATATAAATTGAAATGTTAAATGATTATATCAAAACCTTTATACTATTGAATATTTACATGTTAATACTACCTAAAATAAATATTTTACTTATAAACATAGTTAATAGTTTACTTATTAATTTGATAATAATATGTTCGGAATATTGAATTTCTATAGGATAATATAAATTGGATCCTTTTAAATTTTAATATACTATATTTTTCTATATTTACATGTAATTTATATAAATTATTTCATGTTAATATAAAAATGAATTCATGTTATAAGTAAACACTTTACATATAAAAATGATAGTATTTTTATTGTATTTTTATGTTACATGTTTACTAAAAAATAAGTTACATGATTATATAAATAAAATATAACTATAAGTTAATATTTTAACATTTTCATTATTTACTTGTTTACATGTATGTTTTATGTAAATCCTTATATATATTAACATAAAAATGAATGTAAAATTTTTACATGTTAATTTACTTTATATTTTTGTATGTAATTTGTTTTATTTCATATTTATATTACATTTTGAAATTTAAATTTCTTACATATTTACATATATTTAATTCAAAGTCAAAATTAAATAGTTTATATATGTGTTTTGTTGGCATGGTTACATGTTCACATATAAACAATATGTATATAGTGTGAATGTTATTATGAAAATGGACATAAACATTTAACATGTATGAATTCTTTTTAGGGTAGTTATTTATTTTTTACATTGTTTTTTTCCTACACATTTCACATTTATTTATATCATCATAATTTGGTTTTGTCCAATTCTATTTTATTTCATTAATTATGGTCTAATTATGTTCATTTTTTTCCATTCATGTTACACCAAGTTATTCATTTATATTGACATTGATTAATTTATTTCGGATATTTTAAGTACTTTTTGGTTAGTTTATGTTTATTTGAAATACATTATATCATTTTAGTTTGACTTGGGATAGGTCCGTACATCCATTATATAATTAGAACATGGATATTTTTTTGGTCCATTTATTTTTCATTTACATTCAACAATATTTTCATTTAAATAACTCATGTTGAGTCATGTTTGGTGTTAAAGGATTTATTTGATTGAATATATTTTGTTTTGATCCTAATTGATCCTTGGTTTATATGAAAAATAATTTTTTTCCTTCCATTTTACTACATTGTATTTCACCTCATAGTGTGTATACATGTTATAGAACAATTAAATTTTTATTTGACATTAAATATTCCTAAAAAATAATTAATAAAACAAACTATTTTTTGACAAATCATAATCATTTTTAAAGAAAATGTGTTACAAATATATAATAACTTGACCTAATTGATCTTATGTTAAAAAATAATTTTCTTCTATTATCACACTATAAAATAATTGACGGTTTTTTAGACATTGAAACATTGAAATATATACTATTCTATCCAAAAAATTAATCATGTTTATATGATCTCCACATTAACCCAAATTCCATTATATTTTCTACCTTAACATCTTCACCAATATGAATTATGAAGTGATTTTGTATGAAAAATATTAATTCATATAAATAAAATAATAGTATGGATTTCAATTTAAATGATTTTCTTACCCATATCACTAACTGAGAACTCTCCTTGTTTGGATAAGTGGTCTTACTCTATCTGATGAGTTTAACTAGAGTGATGTATCTATACATGGATTGTGTATTCGAAAAATTTATACACTCTCTATTAATTTTACTAATAAAATTTTAGTATTCAATATACTATATAATATATTAGGTATGAAAATTCCAGACATTGTACATATGAGTACACCCACAGTGCCTATTAGAATATCTAGCAAAAATACCATAAAATATAATCGAGTCACATTATATATAAATTAAATTTAATGCGATAACATTTAATACACAAATAAACATAAAGCCAATTTAATATTATTAGTGGCATGTAATATATATAGTGGAATATTAGAAACCATTGATTTATGGGTCTATAATAATTAAAGTAATAATTCATATGGAACATCTAGAGTATATGATACATGATCATGATTTTGAAATCCATGATCAATATAACATGTAATAAATATATATATTATAGGAGTGTGTGGAAAATTTAAAATAGAGCAGGAACCATCATGGGATATGTAAAATGTATACGAGTTTTAGATAGTGTCAAAAATGATAATGAAGTCTTATATAGGAACATCCTTGATGTGTAAAGATTAATGGTGGGACAAACAATTGTGGTTGATGAAATATATTATCGTAGGTATGGGTGAAAATTAATATATATTGTTCTTTGAGTACCTCTAGTATCACCCCCGCACTATTTTCCATGGTTCTCACTAATATAATTCGTCTTATTGTATAATTATATCATAGGTTATTTTCCATAAAATAAATATAAACATGAATAAAAAAATGAAAACTAATTTATTGTAATTAATATATATTACAATTATAACACTCACTTAGGGAGTTAATGGAGGTAGTCCCATCTTTCGCATACATTGATCATTCATATAAAATATCTTCCTATGTATTACATCAATGTATTTCAAATTCATCATTGAAATAAAATTTGAAAATTTAAAATTTTAACTAATAATTAGATATAATAATAAGGAATTATGTAATAGGAAATAGTTAATTTTCAATAATTGGCATGGTAAATAATTAAAAGTATAATACATATAGTAACAAAAGCATAAAAATTATCTTGTGAATCCTAGAATACAAGATTTTATTTCATAATCACAGAATAAAAATTATCATGTTCAATATTAGGTTAATATTGGTATATTTTGGTTAGGTGGTTCTTTTTATTTTTATTGAATTTCTTATTCTAAGATAAATTTGTTGAATTGTCATCATTTATGATAAAATTATTTTAATTTTGTATTTATTTCAATTTGTTTCATCAAATTATTGGTATTATTGGGATGATTTTGGTTGTGTTAGGTCTATTTTAGGTCAACATAGTTAGTATTTATTTTGATTAGTTTTTTTTCATTATATTTGGTTCTTTCCACCTCATTTAATATCTGTTTATTTTATTTTATTTATTTTTTGATTCAATTAGATTCATAATAGTTTGGGTTTCTTTTCGTCTATGCTTGTCGGTTATGTCATTTTGATTCATGCTAAATAATTTTATTTCATTTTTTTCATTGATATGGTTTATTTTATTTCAATATATTTCTTCTAAATTTATATTTTTTTATTAAATCTAATATAATTTAGGTCAATCCATTTAAAATTTAAACAGTTCAGATTTAATTAATTATGCTAAATTTATCTTTATTTCATTAACTATTTTTAGAAAAAATCATTTATTATTTAAATTAGTTTATTACTTTTTGGAATAAATTGATTCAATTTAGTTCAATATTATTTAATAAGACTTATTTTTGATTAATTATACTCTATTTTATGTAGTTCAATTATGTTATGTTATGTTTTTTAGGAATAAGTTTAAATTTAATTTATTTTTCTATGATAATGTTAGTGAATCAGAATTGGCGGGTCTAAGTTAATAAATCCCATTTTGTTCACAAGATATGATACATCATATAGAATCAATAAAAAATCATAAACTCATAATGAACCCAGATTTATAAAATTCATTGAGGTGGAATGATTCTTCCTTTATAATATTCTAGAAGTTGACCACTCCACTCTTGTATACTGTTATTATGATTATGAGGTCACTCAAATATGATATTATGAGATATACCTATAAATGTATTTTCTTCAAATAGTAATTCATAGATTATATTCTTGTGTAATTAAATTAATGGAAGAAATGGATTCCATTATTTAGGATTGAATGTTTTTTTTTCAGATGATGATTTCATTTTTATGTCCAATTGATTTTTATTTTTCATCCATATTTTATTCCATTATCTACCAAAATGACGAATAAAACACATGTATTATATAATATTACATATACATGTTTTCTTGGATCCAAGATAGGTAGATTATTTATTCTATATATATCTGTGTAGATATACAAAAAAATTATTTATTATTATATAAAGTGTGATAATGATTTAGGGTCATAAAATATATGAATATAAATAGTTATACTACCTCTAATGTAAAGATGTTTTCTATATATATATTTTACCCATATAAAATAATGTCTTCAATTAAATTTCCCTCATTTTTTATCTAATGATTATATAAAATATTAATCTTAGATTCTAAGCATTTCTCAATGTATGTATGGTTTTTTCCACAATGTGTTGGTACACACATGGGAACCAAAACAAAATACAAATTTTATACATTATTTATGATAATTATATGTCATATTTTTCATTCTTATCATTTTATGACATTAAATTTGTGTCAATACTATATAAAATAGGTTTAAAGATCGTGTTGTATGTGTAGGGGTCATCTCTTACTAGGTTGGATTTACTCTCACCCTCCAAAAATACCATCAATTATGGTATATATTTTAATCCATTATCTATAGAAGTTTAAAGAACCAATAAATTTGGGTTATTTTATAATGATATAGTAATTGTAATGTTAATTTTGTAGTTTTTTTTATTTTTCAGTTAGATATGGGATAAAAATGTTTTTATTGTTTATTATTATATATATATGGGATATGATTTGGATATCTATTATAATTTTTTTTCTTTTGATAAATCTAAAAAATATTTTTATGTTACCTAATGAAATATCTATTTATACACAATAACATGTATATTTTATATTTATTCCTTGAATAATTTAAAATATGGTTTCCTTTTTATTGGTTTCTAATTCATAATGGTGTTAAATCACCACATATCAAAATATAAATAATATATTTATTCTTAGATTAGTAATTTATAATAAAGAATTCTTCTTGGGGCCTTGTAATGATTTAGGCCAGACTAAGTGATAGTAAATAAGTCATCATATGAAGCATTATAATATCATATTAAAATTTTATGTAGGGTTATAAATTTATAGGTCGATATTACAAGTTTTAGATATTACTATTTTTTTAAATCTAATCTAGATTAAATATTTCTTAAATGGGAAATCATTTTAAGTAATATTTTGGAAAAAATTATGTCATAAATCTTGAATTGATCATCTAAAATAATATCCCGTGTTTATTTTGTTTTCCTCCATTCCTTCATTTAAATAGTATGTCCTATAATCGTTTTAAATTATTTGATGACATAGTGATTTAGTTTGTCCATTATACTACTTACTCAGGGTTATGTCATTTGATGAGATCCATAATTACCCCTCATTAATAGGACACTAGTAATATGGATCCATATAGGAATTTTTATGCTTCAGTAAATTTTAATGGAAAGCACGTTCTAAATACTTTTCCTTTGAAATGGGGTATAATATAATATTTTGGATTTTTTACTTCATCAAAGTGTTGAAAAATTCAAATTACTCAATATCGGGTGATGCACATGTTATGAGTTTTTGTAAAGTCATTAATTATCCAGACTCAAGGGTTTTCTATGAAAATGAAATCTCCCATTTTTATGCTTCATGGTCATAGGCATTGGTATGGTGAAATATTAAATATTCCCTAATAAACAAACTCATCAAATTTGTCTTTCATATTTGATTGTCTGAAGTCTTGGTGTTTACCCATGGCTATGAGTACGACAAAATTCAATAGTTTTTAAGATACTAGTAGGTATTTTATATTTATTTAATTAAATAATTTATCTCATCCATATGAACAGAATTAACTATTTAAATACTTTCTAAATAGATCATTAGATGGGGAATCTATCATGTTGTTTTTACTCGTTATAGGGGGTTTTGACTAGTGGAGGTATATTTTATGTTCAACCATCATCATAAAAAAAGTCATTTTTTTGGTCATTAATAGTCCACCTTTTTAACCTAGATATTCCATTATAATAATTCAATTAATCTGCTTAATTAGGATTTTCAACTTTTACAACAACAAAACCCTTGAATTGAATAAAGGATCTTGTTCGTTGAGGATGAGTAAATAAATCTCATATCCAAAAAGCACTAAAGGTGCCAAAAATAAGATTGGATGATTTGGTATCATATTTCTTCCAATTCCCTATTATATTTGTAACTCATTTTTAAACATCTCGTATTGGATTATTCATGTCACCTATATCCTTATTCTCCATCATGGTGTGTGTCCCAAAATAATTTCATAGAAATTTGATATCAATCAAATTTTGATAAATAAGGGGGGTGGCTAGTTAATCCTGAGACAATATATAGAACTATTTAACTCACCACTCTCCTCCCCTCTATTTTCTCTTAGTGATCAGGATGGTGAATCTCCGCATTAATTCACCATGAATTATAGTGAAAAAATGTAGTAGTGGGAGGAAAAATATCATCCAAATGATGGTTAATAACAAATTAAATTGACATATAGTATGAATTATGTAACACTGAGGGGATCATGTCAGGGGTAGCAGCAACGGTATAAAGTGGCATGGCTAGATGGTGTGCAGTGTTGGGTGACTTCAATGGTTTTAGCTATTTTGTGATTAAGAGAATGGTTTTTCTATGTGAATAATTTTTTGATTATCCATCCCTCAATTTGATTATATATTATTGTTTTTGGATATCTACCCAACACATAGAATAAAATGCATGTGTTTTGAGATCCCAAAGCCTATCCCAGAGTAGGGTTAGCCTACCAGCTCGACTATGCATGGTAGATAACACTGGATAGTAGGATTGGTATTAATGGAAGATCGGGCATGAAATATGAATAAAATTAAAGGGTGTTCGTGAAAACTGTTCATCTTAACATCCATTATTATGAATGAGGGTTTATATTTAATCTAACATCTCGAATCTTTCCCCTAAATAGAGTTTCTAGCCATCCATTTTCGTTGGATATAGAGCCTTGGTTTAGACCTAATATAATTGAACCACTATTTTGGTAGGGTGAATTGGAATAAAATGTCTTATCCTTTTTATTATCTTTGATTGGTATCAATCATATGGGTTCTTTCATCCCCTCAAAACACTAAATGGAACACCCTAATGGACACCACGTGTCCCAACAAATTTTATTTCAGGCATATTTTCACCTTTTAACTCTAGTAGTGGTATTATTTAGTTGATTATCCTATTATAATTATGTATTCTAATATATTGTTATGGTAAAGAAAATATTAATATAAAATTTTATTTTTTATTTGTTTTATGAACATTTATTTTAATACCTTTATGGGGTTTTTTGTTTGGTACAAGAAAAATACTGGGATGACGTTCATGTCTTTGTACTCTCTGTGCCACATGATCATGATTGTGTGTTAGTCCAATGAATAAATTTTTAGTTTTATTAATCCTACGAATTTTATTTGAGGAATAATTTTCAATTAGGTTTGGTGATGGTTTTTTTGATAAAACAACTCAAAAATGTACTATATAGTATTAAAAATAGATTTTATGGTTTTATTTTCATAGATTAATAAAATGGTTGAGAAAACTTTTTTTTTATTTAAGATTTAATATTTTGGAATTAATTTTTAACTATATGAAAATTTGGTACATGGAGGCCAACTCAGTTTATGTTTTTATAATAATTTACTTTCATTTATCATAGATATGATATTTATGTGGGTTATATTGACAGAACATCAACAATGGAGTATTTTAGATTTTTTCATTTCACTAATTTTGTAGTACCTATTGAGGAAATGAGAATTTTTTATTTCATGTGTTTACTATATTTCTAAAGGAATCATTAATGAGATTAAATTTTACCTTATATTGTTGGATTCAATACTACCTCATAGATAATGGATTCAATTTAGAACATTAATCATGCTTTTTAACAAACATATATATCATCACACTATCAATGTGTCATTTTGTCCGTTTTAAATTATAGGGTAGGTATCAAAAAAGGGGACTGGTAATGTCCCCCTATCTATAGGTCATCCACTCCCTCAAATAATATAATACTTCCTAGGGATCAATGAGTTCTATGCTATAATTAGTTATACAATGCTAGTTTCCCTGAACGAGGGGATGTGTTATCAAATTATTATATGTTTATTTGGAATACATGAAGAACTTATAAACCTATATTAACTACCCTTTTATTGACGATGAGTTTTGTTATTGATAATGATCCATTTTATTGATTTATAAAACTCATGGATATGGGTTATAATTTATTTATTTTTATATAGGAGTGAGGTTTAGGTTCCAAATTGTTGTTTTTGTTGTAGTTTATTATTTTACCACTTACATTTCATGGGTTAGTGGAGAGGTATACTATTTCCCTAGAGGTTAGTAGGAATATTTTATGGATCATTTCAATGACGATGTATACAGTTTATTAGGTTTATCTTTTCTTATCCCTTAAAAATGATGCAATGTTTTTTGAGAGTCGAATATGTTAATAAGATATTGGTCTTACATTTCATCAGTTTCATTGGGTTTCCTATTTCATCATGTTTTTAGGTATATGGTATATTGTTTTGGGAGTTATTATTTATATTATTATCATCATCACTATATAATATCTTGGAAATTGATTCTTCCATTGTGTTATATTTGTAATTGAACTATAATTTTTTCCATATTTTTTATAGAATTCTATAGTGTTTTCTACACTCACATTTTATTAATTATTATACGGACACATGTTGTGTAATATCTTCATGATGTGGCATTTAAGGATGTTCGTGGAGGATGTTGAGTTGGTATGGATATTTATATGAGGTACATAAAAGTGATTTTTATTGTTAATTATAATGATACAATTTTATAATGTAAAAATGGTGTATTACAAATTTATTTGGGACTATCTACACTTTGAGATATTGTTTTTATGTATTGATACTTTTTTTAGAGATTTTATATGTTTCATTGGTATGGTTCATTGGCTTCTTTACTCGTCTTATTCAATATATAGGATAAGAGGTCTTTATTTTTTCATGTTATTTTGGATGTGGAGATGCAATGTTTTGTTAAGATTTTTAAGGCTTGGGAAACACATTGTGTGATACTCCTTATTCATGATATTCACTGACCCAAGCCTTATTAGAGGTTGGATTATCGTGACATAGTCATCCTTAACACTGACCCAATTAGGGTTTCTGTGGGTTAAGCTAATTCATTTATAGAATTATTGTTCATTTGGTTTTTTTATGTTTTTTTACTATGATTTATGTCCTCTTCCCAATGTAATATTAATAGAATGAATTATTGGAATTATCAAATGTATGAAGATATTATTCAAACATGAATGATTATATATATGTTTTGAAAACAAAAATTTCATTTTCCTCGCCCTGTGATTTTTTTAAAATGAAAAACGTTATTATTTTCGTAACTTATTTGTTTGATAAAATAATTAATTCATTTGTGGTTAGATATTTTTCCTTTGTTCTAGTGGAAACCAGTGGGCATTGATTTATTTTTCCCTTTTATATATTTTATAACCCTCCATATATTGGATTTGGAGGTTTTATACACAAAACAAAATATAAATTTTTTTATTTAACATAGTTTATTGCAATTTTTTTAAATGTTGGTATCATGTTTAAATTTTCTTCATTACTTCAACTTATTTTAGATTTATTTTTATTAATATTTTAATATCAAAATATTAAACCCATCACTGTTTCACTATGTTGGGGATGAATGATATATAAATAGCCAATGAAAATTATTTATAATAAATTTTAATTTTCCTTACAAATAGGTCTTGGTAAAAATTGATCCACCATGACTGTAATTGAACTTCAACACATGAAATCAATCTCTAGTTATTCAAAGAAATATTTTAGAGGGAAGAGGTATATCAGGCCAATATATAACATATATTTGGATATGGTAATACAAATGAAATCATAATCGGTATTTTTGTTTTATGTTAAATATATGAATATATATAACATTCATAACATCGTCGTTTATCTACATGATCCAATATTTACTTGGGGATTCCATGTATGAGTATCTTCAATTGAATTATTCTATAACTGTAGTGACTTGTAATTTTAAACTAAAGATCATTAATTAGGTCACGCAAATTATATACTAATATTATGTAATTGTTAGTAATAAGAGTGATTTCACTTATATTTCTAAAAGCTTATATGATTTTATTTTTTATACATTAAATTTAATAATAAATTGTTAATTTTATTGTATTTTTAAAACAAAGTGGGTATAATATTAGGTGTAAACCAAATATAAAATATATTTTTAAAATGTGTCTTAATAAATAAATTTTTTTATGATTTTGGATTGATTTTTTTTAAAAATAAAATAATTTTCATAATTTGTAATGGTCAAATTAAATCTCTTCATAATAGTTTGGGTTTCTTTTTTTCTATTCTTGTCGGTTATGTCATTTTGATTCATTCTAAATCATTTTTTTCATTTTTTCCCATTAATATGGTTCATTTCAATTCAAAATATTTCTTATAAATTTATATTTTTAATTAAATCTAATTTAATTTAGTTAATTCCATTTGAAATTTATACAGGACATATTTAATTAATTATGCTAAATTTATCTTTTCATTCAATATTATTAAAAAACATTCATTTTTTATTTAAATTGGTTTATTACTTTTTGAATTAATTTGATTCAATTTATTTCCAAATTATTTAATAATATTTATTTTTGATTAATTATACTCCATTTTATGTAGTTCGATTATGCTATGTTATGTTTTTTTAGAATAGGTTTAAATTTATCTCATTTTTCTATGATCATGTTAGGGAATTAGATTTGGTGGGTCTAAGCTAATAAATCCCATTTTTTTCATAAGATATGATACATCATATAGAATCAATAAAAAATCATAAAATCATAATGAACCCATATTTATAAAATTCATTGAGGTGGAATGATATTTCCTCTAAAAAATTCTAGAAGTTAACCACTCCTCTCTTATATAACATTAATATGACTATGAGGTCACTCAAATATGATATTTTGAGTTATACCTATAAATGTATTTTCTAAAAATAGTCATTCATAAACTATGTTCTTGTGTAATTAAATTAATGGAACAAATAGATTCCTTTATTTAGGATTTAATTTTTTTCATATGATGATTTCCTTTTTAAGTCCAATTGATTTTTATTTTTCATCCATATTTTATTCCATTATCTGCCAAAATGATAAATAAAACACGTGTATTATATAATATTACATATACATGTTTTCTAAGAACCAGGAGATGTAGATTATTTATTCTATATATATGTGTGTCGACTCACAAAAAAATTATTTATTATTATATAAAGTGTGATAATGATTTAGGGTCAAAAAATATATGAATTTGAACAATTATACTACCTCTAAAGATAGGATGTTTTATATATAGATATTTTACCCCTATAAAATAATGTCTAGAATTAAATTTCGCTCATTGTTTATCCAATGATTATGTAAAATATTAATATTAGATTTTAAGCATTTCTCAATGTATGTATAGTTTTTTCCACAATGACTTAGTAAACACATGGAAATCAACACCACATAAAATTTTATACATTATTTATGATAATTATATGATATAATTTTAATTATTATCATTTAATTACATTACATTTGTGTCAATACTATATAATATAAGATTAATGATCATGTTGTATGTGTAGGGTTCATCTCTTACTAGTTTTGATTTACTCTCACCATCGACATATACCATCAATTATGGTATATATTTTAATCCATTATCTATACAAGTTTAAGGAATCAAAAAATTAGGGTTATTATATAATGATATAGTATTCGTAATGTTAATTTTTTAGTTTTTTTATTTTTCAGATAGATATGGGATAAATTTTTTTATTATTATATATATATGTGTTATGATTTGGATATCTATTATAATTTTTTTTCTTTTAATAAATCTAACATATATTTTTTATATTATCTCAAGAAATATCTATTTATAAGCAATACCATGTATATTATATAGTTATTCCATGAATAATTTTTAATATGGTTCTCTTTTTATTGGTTTATAATTTATAACGGTGTTAAATCACAACATATCAAAATTTAAATTATATCATTATTCTTATATTAGTAGTTGATAATAATGAATTATTCTTGGGGGATTATAGTGATATATTCTAGACTAGGTGATAGTAAATAGGTCATCATATCTAGAATTATAATTTTATATTAACATTTTATGAAGGATTATAAATTTATATGTTGATATTAAAAGTGTCAGATATTGGTATTTTTTCAAAATCTACTCTGGATTATATATGTCTTAATGGGAAATCATATTAAGTAACATTTTGTGAGAAATTATGTTAAAGAAGCTTGAATTGATAATCTAAAATAATATCCCTTGTTTATTTTGATTTTCATCATTCCTCCATTTATATAGTATGTTCTAGAATCATTTTAAATTAATAGATGATATAGTGATATTTGTTTCATTTATACTACTTACTCAGGGATACATCATTTTAGGAGATCCGTAATTACCCCTCATTAATAGGAAACTAGTAATATGGATCCATATAGGAATTATTATGCTTCATGAAATTTTAATGGAAATCCCTTTCTAAATCCGTTTCTATTGAAATTGGGTAGAATATGATATTTTGGATTTTTACATCATCAGAGTGTTTCAAAATTCAAATTACCCAATATCGGTTGATTCACGTGTTATGAATTTTTGTAAAATCATTAATTATCGAGACACAAGGGTTTTCTATTAACATGAAATCTCCAATTTTTATGCTTCATGGTCATAGGCATTGGTATGGTGAAATATTGAATATTCCTTAATAAACAACCTCATCAAATTTGTCTTTCAGATTTGATTGTCTCAAGGCTTAGTGTTTACCCAAGGCTATAAGAACGATAAAATTCAACATTTTTTGAGATACTAGTAGGTATTTAATATTTATTTAATTAAATAATATATCTCATCAATATGAACATATTTAACTATTGAAATATCTTCTTAATAGATCATTAGATGGGGAATCTATCAAGTTTTTTTAATCGTATTGGGGGATTTTGAATATGGGAGGTACAATTGATGTTCAACCATCATTATCAAAAAACAAGTCATTTTTTGGTCATTAATAATCCACAACATTATCCTCGATATACCACTATAATGATTCAATTAACCAGCTTAATTAGGATTTTCAACTATTTACACCAAAAATCCCGTGATTGGAATAATGATCTTGTTCTCTGAGGGTGAGTTAATAAATCTCATATCAAAACAACACTCAAGGTACCAAAAATAACATTGGATGAGGTTTTGTCGTATTTCAACCAATTTTCTATTATATTTGGAACTCATTTTTAAACATCCCCTACTAGATTATTCATGTCACCTATATCCTTATTCTCCATCATGGTGTGTGTCCCCATATAATTTCATAGTTATTTGATATCAATCAAATTGTGATAAATAAAGGGGGTTCAAGTTAATCCATAGACAATATATAACACTATTTACCACACCACTCTCCTCCCCTCCATTTTCTATTGGTGGTCAAGATGGTGAATCACCACATGACATCATGTTGAATTATGGTGAAAAAATGTAGTAGTGGGAGGAACAATATCATCCAAATGATGGTTAAAATTAAATTGAATTGACACATAGTATGAATTATGTAACACAGAGGGGAGCATGTCAGGGGTAGCACCAACGGTACAAAGTTGCAGGGCTAGATAGTGTGCAGTGCGGGGTGACTTCAATGGTTTTACCTATTTTGTGATTAAGACAATGATTTTTCTATGTGAAATTTTTTTGTTTATCCATCCATCAATTTGATTATATATTATTTCTTTAGGATATCTACCCAACACATAAAATAAAATGTATGTGTTTTGAGTTCCCGCAGCTTATCCCAGAGTAGGTTTATCCTACCAGCTCGACTAACCATGGTAGATAACCTTGGATAGTTCGCTTGGTATTAAGGGAAGATCAGGCATCAAATACGAATAAAATTCAAGGGTGTTCATGAAAACTGTATAGCTAAACATCCATTATTATTTATGGGGGTTTATATTTAATCAAACATTTAGAATCCTTCCCCTAAATAGAGTTTCTAGCCAAGCATTTTGTTGGATATGGAGCCTTGGTTTAGAACTGTTCTCATTGAAACCACTATTTTGGTAGGGTGGATTGGAATCAAATGTCCTATAATTTTTATTCTCATTGATTTGAATCAATCATATGGGTTCTTTTATCCCCTCAAAACACTACTTGGAACACCCTATTGGACACCACGTGTCCCAACAGATTCTATTTCAGGAATTTTTCCACCTTTTAACTCAAGTAGTGGTTTTATTAAGGTGATTTTACCATTATAAATATTTATTCATATATTTTTTAACTGGTAATGAAAATATTAAGATAAAATTTTATTTTTAATTTTTTTATGAACATTTATTTTAATAGCTTTATGGGGTTTTTGGTTTGGTACAAGAAAAATATCAGGATGATGTGCATGTCTTTGTACTCTCTGTGCCTCATGATGATGATTGTGTGTTAGTCTCGTAAATAAATTTTGAATTTTATTATTCCTACAAATTTTATTTAAGGCATTATATTCAATGATGTTTGGTGATTGTTTTTTAGATAAAAAACTCAAAAATAGATCATATTGTTTTAAAAATAGTTTTCCTGGCTTTATTTTCTTACATTAATCAAACGATTGAGATAAATTGTTTTTAATTTAAGAGTAAATATTTTGGAATTAATTTTTAACTATATTAAAATTTAGGACATGAAGGCCAACTCAGTTTATATATTTATAATAATTTACATTCATTTAACATAAATATGATATTTATGTGGGTTTTATTGATAGAACATTAACGATGGAGTATTTTCGATTTGTTCATTTCACTAATTTTGTAGTACCTATTGAGGAAATTATAATTTTTAATTTTATATGGTTACTCCATTTGATAAAGAATCATTAATGTGATAAAATTTTACCTTATCTTGTTTGATTCAATACTACCTCATAGATAATGGCTGGAATTACAACATTAATCAAGCTTTTTACCAAACATACATATCATCACACTATCAATGTGTCGTTTTTTCAGTTTTTAATTATGGGGTAGGAATCAAAAAAGGCGACTCGTAATGTCCCCCTATCTATAGTTCATCCACTCCCTCAACTAATATAATACTTCCTAGGGATCTATAAGTTCTCTGATATAATTAGTTATATAATGCTAGTTTCCCTGAATGAGGGGATGTGTTCTCGAATCATAATATATTTATTTGGAACACATGAATCACTTATAAACCTAGATTAACTTTTCTTGTATTGACTATGAGTTGTTTTTATTGATAATGACCCATTTTATTGATTTATAAAACTCTTGGTTTGGGGTTATACTTTATTAATTTATCGAGGAGTGAGGTTTAGGTTCCAAATTGTTGTTTTTTTTGTAGTTTATTTTTTTACCATTTCCATTTCATGGGTTAGTGGAGAGGTATATTATTTCCCTAGAGGTTAGTGGGAAGATTTTATTGATAATTTCAATGAAAATTTATGTATTTTATTAGGTATATCTTTTCTTAACCCTTAAAAATGATTCAATGTATTTTGAGAGTCGAATATGTTAATGTGATGTCGATCTTACATTTCATCAGTTTCCTTGGGTTTCTTATTGCATTTTTTTTAGGTATATGGTTTATTGTTTTGGGAGTTATTATTTCTATTATTATTTTCATCACTAAATAATATCTGGGAATTTGATTATTCCTTTGTGTTTCATTTGTAATTGAACTATCATTTTTTCCATATTTTTTATGGAATTCTATAGAGTTTTCTATACTCTCAGTTGCATAATTATTCTGTGAACACATGTTGTGTAATATCTAGGTGATTTGGAATTTAAGGATGTTCATGGAAAATGTTGAGTTGGTATGGATAGTTATAAGTGGTACATAATAGTGATTTGTATTTATAATTATCATGATACTATTTTATAAACTAAAAAGGTGTTTTACAACTTGATTTGGGACTATCTACACCTTGAGATATTGTTTTAGTGTATTGATACTTTTTAGTGATTTAATATGTTTCATTGTTATGGTTCATTTTCTTATTTTCTCATTTTATTCAATATATGGGATATGGGGTTTTTATTGTTTGGTGTTCTTTTGTATGTGGAGATGCAATTTTTTGTTAAGAGTTTTAAGGCTAGGGTCACCCATTGTGTGTTACTCCTTATTCATGATATTCACTGATCCAAGCCTTATTAGTGGTTGGATTATCATGTCACTAGTGGAAATATGGGTTTTAACGTCATCATAATAACGTCGGTTTTTTAAAAACCCATGAGAATGGTATTTGTGGGAAATTTATGGCATCAGTTTTTAATAAAACTGACGAAAAAAAATTATCTGATGATATTTCGCGTCGGTTTTCCCGAAACCATCATAGGAATTTTTTAAAAAAATGTTTTGGAGTCGGTTTTGAAGAAAAATGACATTGATAATAATTTTAAAAAAACATTTCGGCGTCAGTTTTGAAGAAAACTGATGCGGAAAATAATTTTTTAAAAAAATTTTGGCATTGGTTTTGAGGAAAACCAATGCCCAAAAAATATAAAAAAACATCGGTGTCGGTTTTGAGGAAAATCGACACCGAAAATAAAAAAAACTTGATTCGGTTTTTTTTTTGAAAACCGACGCCATAAGCTATATTTTTGGTCGCGGTTTTTTCCAAAACTGACACCGAAACTAAAAAATATTATTCAGCATCAGTTTTTTAAATAACCAATGCCAAAAGTTTTTTAAAAAAATTTAAGTGTCAGTTTTCTCTAAAACAGACGCAAGAAGTCATTTGAAATTATACGGGGACCGAAACCCTCATTTTGTTTGATCGTCAAAATCGAGTTCTGATGCGGCGCATTGGCCTCCCGACGACCTTTGAACCTGATTTGCGATCTTGGACGGCCATTGTTGAAGGTTTTGTGATGTTTTCACGATTTCAGGTATGTGTTCTTCCTTTTTATCTCTTTTCTCATCTCCCATTGTTTATTTCTTCATCAAGAACCCTATTTTGCGCAATTTTCATTATTGGTTCGATTTTAGTTGTTGTTTATCATTATTTTTGGTTTTTGTTATCATTGTTGGTATAGATTTTATAATGTTTGTTTTTCGAAGTCATTATACTGAGCACAGTTTGGATTTAACATCTCCATTCGGGTTGAACTGCAAATTTTTTATTTGTTTTATCATTATTTTAGTTCAAAATGATGTTTCATTACATTATGAAGTACTATATTTTTAATTCCATTTCCATTTTAATTATTTCTTATTCAAATAAATAATTTTATTGTGTTATTTATTTATCAACTTAGTGTGGTTTGGTTTTAGTTTGTCTTGTTTTTTTGTATCTATATTTATCATTTAGGTCATGCTGTGTTATCTAGGATTAACATGTGAATATTTTATTTCAGCAGTGACTTAGAATTAAATGTGATTGATGTTATAAAACTACATTACACTCATTTTGATTGATACTTTACATTTTAAAACAACCAATTATATTTTTTTACTTTCAATAAAGAATTGAGATTTATTAATAATTAATTACCCATGTCTGTGGCTTGCATTTCACACCAACATTTATTAATTATTTGTTGGTTTATTTTTTTCTATGCATTGTGTGAATGTATTGTTTAGATAACGGTGTTTTTTCTTCCAACATTGTTGACTTTATAAGGAATCAAATTAAAGAAACATTGATTCCTTTGACTACATATCTAGCACATTAAAATTGATATTTAATTAATCATATTATTAAATATGAAAATGATAACAAGAGTAAATTTTTAATTTTTGTAAGAGATATTTCAATTGATTTAGTAGAATCTATTATGTATTCTATAGTATTTTCATTCTCTATAATAGTGTAACCACTATATTAATTCTCTGATACATGGTTGCCTCTATGGTAGCTCGATTAGCTATAGCTCGTATTATTGTTGATCATTCTCTAACAATAAAATTTCCCCATCCAGACCCTCCACCCTAATCCCACCTCTCCACCTATTTATACTCTCCACCTCACCACCTCTCTACCTCTCCCTCCCAATCCCTTTCCGAGCCTCTCCACTACATACCCACCTTCCACTGGGACTCTACCTTCCCCCTACCAACCTTTAACTCAAGATTCATGTTTTCACCTTCATTCTCATTGCCACCTTCATTCCCATAATTTACTTAATTACCGTGTTCCCTTCAGATCTACCTCCCAAATTCTCATTCTCATTTTTTCTGCAATGTCCATCCATCCTCTCGGATAACATCATCTACATCAGTAAACCTGTAATGGGTTAATCCTCTATCTAGAACTGCTACTATATTCACCATCATATTATTCTCGATACATGTATTTGTTAGTATGTAGGTATATATCATACCACAAAATCGTCAATAATTTATACATATTTCCATGTACTCCCACATTTCACTTATTTCATCCTTTAAATTAATGTACTCTACAATATTTTTGACAAATGCAACATCGAAATATTGCAACTATGTAAAATGAACTAATAAATTTTAATAGAATGATATTATAATTAAATTATAATATCAATATAACACACATGTATATAATATGAAAATAAATTATTTACTCTATTTGTAAATGTGTTTCATATCTGATGTATTTTATCTGATTATCAATAGTTTTTATTAAATATTTTTTTGTTTACAATTTATCTGATAAATATTTAAATGTTTATATGTTATAATATATTCATCAATTATATTGTGATATTAGTTATTAATATATCGTAATTGGATTTTTTTTACTAAGAACCACTAGTGAATATGAAAAAGGATTTGATAATTTGTTATAATTTTCTAAACGACATCTTTAAAATATTGATTTGATTTTCTTTCCATGTGTGAACTGTGTAAATGTGAGAAAGCTAACCTCCAGAGAAATCATTGACCATCTAATTTGTTATGGTTTTAGCATTAATTATACACATTGGATCTTTCATGGTGAATGAAATGAAAATTCAACATCCAATGTTGATGACGATATTCATAATGAGGCTGAGGGTCGTATTGATGAATTAATTCATGATTTAGGTGTTTAAACAATTGAAAAAACACCAACTTTTTAACGATTGTATGGAGATTCTGAGAAACCATTATTCCCAAGTTGTAGTAAATATACAGTGTTATCAGCAGTTTTGAGATTAGTTAACTTAGAAGAAAAAAATGGGTGGAGTGATAAAAGTTTCACCAGTTTACTTGAGATTTTAAAAGAGCTACTTCTAGAAGGAAATGGGCTTCCAGATTCCAATTATGATGAGAAAAAAATATTATGCCCAATGAGATTGGGGTATAAAAATATACATTCTTTCCCCAATGATTGTGTACTATATAGGAAAAAAATGAACATTTATCAAGTTGTCCTATATGTGCGACATCGCGCTATAAGATGGATGATAAAGTCAACTCAGATTCATTCTCAGGTGATGTCATGTAACGTTATGAAAAATCAATTTTTTACATTCCAATGATATCATCCAATATATTTTGCATACAATTCTAATAATTCAATTCTGATTTATTTTTATGTACCATAATCAAAACTCCAGCTAAAGAAATTTGGTACATTCCAATAATTCCTCGTTTGAAGCATCTACTTTCAAATTCAATTTATGCAAAAAATTTATGATGTTATTCAGATGAGCGTATCTCTGATGGTAACTTACGTCACCCTGCTGATTCACCACAGTGGAAGAGTTTTTGATAAAATATTTCATGAGTTTGGAAGTGAAGTTAGAAATCTCAGAATGGGATTGTGTACTAATGGAATGAATCCATATTGGAGCCTCGGTAGCCAACATAGTTCTTGGCATATTTTTCTGGTACTTTACAACTTGTCCCCACATCTATGTGTGAAGAAAAAATATGTTATGATGAGCTTTATGATTTCTGGACCAAAACAACAAGGAAATGATATTGATGTGTATCTTACACCATTGATTGATTATTTGAAACTGCTATGGGAGAAAGGTGTTAAAGTTTTCGATGCATACAAGAAAGAGTATTTTCTTTTTCATGCTATGATAATGTTCACTATAAACGACTTTCCTGCATATGGAAAATTATCTAGATATAGTGTTAAGGGACATAAAGCATGTCCAATTTTTGAAGAACAAACTTCATATTATCAATTGCAGAATGGAAGAAAGACAGTGTGCATGGGACATCGAAGATTTTTGCAAATTGATCATCCGTATCGTAGATTGAAAAAAGAATTTAACGGTTCTCATGAATACAACCTCCCCCTCGACCATTGTCAGATGAAGAATATTATGACAGAGTGAAAGATATTGATTTTACATTTGGAAAGAGAAAAAGGTCTGGTTTACAAAAACAAATCTGGAAGATGTAGTCTATTTTTTTTGAACTACCTTACTTGATATTTTTAGAGACAAAACATAACATTGATGTTTTGCATGTTGATAAAATCAAATGTGATAGTTTGATTAGATCTTTTTTATAAATAAAAGGAAATGTAAAAGATGGATTACATGCTAGATTGGACTTGATATTAATGAGAATGCGTTTGGAGTTAGCTCCCGATGTGAAAGGAAACCGAACATATTTACCTCCTGCTTGTCACAAATTAAGCAAGATTGAAAAGATGAATTTTTGTCAGTGTCTTTATGGTATTAAAGTACCCAGTGGTTTTTCTTCAAATGTGAATAATTTTGTGTCATTAAAGGATTGTAAATTAATTGGTATGAAATCTCAAGATTTCCATGTGTTGATGCAAAAAATTCTACCAGTAGTAGTGCATGGTATATTACTGAAATCTGTTAGAAAGACAATCATCATGTTATGTAATTTGGTTGAATCCATTTGTATCAAAGTCATTGATCCAAATTTGTTAGATGTGTTGGAGAATGAAGAAACTATTATTCTTTGTCAACTAGAAATGTATTTCCCACCCACATTTTTTGATATAATGGTTCATCTATTGAATCATTTGGTGCGTGAGATAAGAATATGGTGGCCTGTTTATTTAAGATGGATGTATCCTTTTGAAAGATATAAGAAAATTTTGAAACGATATGATAAAAATCCTTATCGACCAGAGGCCTCTATTGTTCAAAAATATGTATCAGAAGAGGTGATTGAGTTTTGTACTGATTATTTGAATGAGGTGGAGCATATTGGTCTCCATGTATCTAGACATATGACAGTTGATAGAGAAGGTAGAGGGGTTCAAGGATTAAATGTAAATTTCATTCCACGTGATGAATTGATGCAACCACATTTATACATATTGAACAACAAGGATGAGGTTCAACTATATATATCCTCATATATTGCTGAATTAAAGTTACGATATCAGAAAAGAAATGAAAAGTGGTTGATGATTGAGAATAATAAGACATTTGTTTCATGGTTTAAATATAATGTCACCCCAGATATATCTGTATCAGAAACATTGGAGTGGTTAGCAGGGGGACCATCTCTTAATGTGATCACATGGTTTGGTTTTGATTTCAATGGCTACACATTTTACACAAAAAACCTGGATGACAAGAGTACCGTTCAGAATAGTGGTGTGATGGTATTTGCTGAAGCAGTGCATTTTTCATGTGCCAAAGATAAAAACCCAATTTCTGCATCAACGTCATATTTTGGAATTACTGAAGACATATGGGAAATTGATTATATTAAATTTCAAGTCACTATTTTTAAGTGTAACTAGGTTGATTGTAATAGTGGCATGAAACAAGATGAATATGGGTTTAAACTGGTTGATTTGAAATAATTGAATCAAAATGAGGAACCATTTATCATGGCGACACATGAAAAACAAGTATTTTATGTCATTGATCCATCGAATGATCAGTGGTCAGTTTTTCTACAAGGGAAAAGATACCATTTACATGATGAGGATGATTATGATGATTCTAGTGATTTACATGAGCCTTATTCATCTATTACGCACTTTCCAGATGATTACAATGAGTATAAGATAGACATAGTTCATGCAGTACATACCGATCATGAGGAAGGCATGTGGGAAAAAACTAAATTAGTCTCCTAATTTTTCTGGTTAATATTTATATTTTGTGTCTATTTTTAAAACATACAAATGCATGACTCTATTTTTACCTATTTATTTGTGTCTTCCTTGTTTCTAATTATTCAGTTTTCTAATGATATGTAGGTATACTAAATTTCATTACACTTTCTAGTAGCAATGTCAGATACATATAGAGAGGAGCAGTTACCGAGGTATATCTATTTTTACATATTATTAAATATTCAGTAATATACTTATTTAATGAAATAAAACTGTTAATTTACAAAAACTAATTTGCAAGACTACTGATGCATCCTCGGCGGAGGAGACTTCTCCATTTACTACTCAAAAATCCAGTTCTCAAGTTTGGAAAGGTGGTATTACACTTTTACCAAAACTATCACTTGCTCGTGATGATAACAAAGTACACATCTGTTTTGATGATAATAATAATGCAGTTGTCCCAAATGTAGTTCAATTTGTTAGTTATATAGCGATGCAGAGGTGTTTCAGAATTAGTATTTTATATCCTGATTGGAAGTCAGTGGACAGGACGACAAAGTAATAGCTTTGGGAGGCCGTGGCGGAAAAATATCTTGCATTATTTCTTTTATCTCATTTTTGGAATATTATATATTTTAAATGACATATTTAATTTATTCAATTACAGATGACATTCAATTTTGAGGAAACCAAAAAAAATTAAGAAAATACATATCTCTTTAGCAGTAGTTCGATGGAGATATTTTAAAAACAAACCGAAAAAAAATTATTTTTTTGGAAAGAGAAGGTTTGAAAGCCCATGTCTTAAGTACCCATATATATATGAAGAAACATAGAAGCGATTTGTTGAAAGTCATTAGGAAGTAAAATTTCAGGTGTGGAAATTGTTTTATATTTTAAAATTTATGCTATATTTTTCTTATTACTTAGTAGTTTATTTTTATATAACAGGCCTCCAAGAGATCTCATCAGGAGATCAAGTTGAAAAACGTATACTCACATACTATATAACGTGGAGGGTATTCAAATTTGGAGCAGAAAATGATTGAAGAAAAATTTGAAGCATTAAGAGCTCGATCATGTAGTGGATCAGAAGAGGTCCAGTTTGGTCCTCCATCTCCTCCCACTCGCCATGAGAAAAGGAAATGCGAAATAAGAATAAAAAATGAACAATATCTTTCAGAGGAAGCTCATCATGTTGCTGATAAAATTGTAAGTAAATATTATTTATTTGTTAACAATTTTTCTATTTTATAATTTATAAACACTAATATAACCTTTTTATTTTTAATTTCAGGATGAAAATCCGGAGCAAGAGACACTTGGATCTTTTATCCCTGATTGTAGGATGGACATCCTAGTCACTACTTTGGGAAATACAGAACACCCCGGCCGTGTTAGAGGATATCAGGCAGGTGTTATTATTCAGAAGGTTTTTGGTAAGAGTAAGCAATAAAAAGACCCAAAAATAGAATCCTTAAAAGAAGAGTTGAAAGATATGAAATAGCATATGGGTGATCAAATTCAAGCATCAGTGGAGAAGACATTATTAGAAAACATGGAAAGATAATCACATTCAGTGAAGCCTTCCCAGGTATATTATTTATTTTCCATCAATTTTTCTATTTTATAAATTATAATCACTAATATAATTTTTTCATTTTTCAGCCTTCCCATTCTGCTCACCCAGACTATCCTGCCTCATCTGCTTACCCTGCCCCATCTACGCAGCCTTCCGAGGTATATTATTTATTTGTCATCTTTTTTTCTATGTTATAAATTAAAAACACTAATATATGTTTTTCATTTTTCAGCATTATCACCCTACACACCCGGACTACCTTGCCTCATCTACTTACCCTGCCCTGTCTGTGCAACCTTTCGAGGTGTATTATTTTATTTTAATCAATTTTTCTATTTTATAAATTTTAAATACTAATGTTACTTTTTCATTTTTCTACCTTCTCAGCCTCCTCACCCGGACTACCCTGCCCCATCTACTTACCCTTCTCCACCTACTTACTTTGATCCTCCACCTCCTCCCCCAGATCAAGCCTTATATTGTGAGTTTTTTGCAGGAGATCCTCATGTACATATTGTTGTGTTAGGACAGGTGAATTTTCTGGGGGACTCGGTACATCATCAGTCTATCCATATGAGTCAGTTTAGAGTATCAGTACTTTTTATTATAGATCCTACTTCTCTACTACCATTTCCTACTGTGGAGATCACCAATGATAGGGAATGTACAATCCATTTTTTACTTTTTCCAGCTACCCTTCTTCGTTTTATTTCACTTGAGGTATGTGTTTTTTCAAATATTAATTACAAATGATTAAATTTTACTTATAATTTTTTATAACATTTAACATATATAGGAATATCTGAAAGCAAATGAAACTTCACAAATGCAACAAAATGTTTAGGAACAGTTGTTTGTATATACTTCTGATATTTCTTATGGGCTAAAAATATTATATGAGTCCTCTTCTTCCTTGAATTTTATCTATCAGTTTCGGATGACGCCCGATATATGTGGAAGAAATTATGGATTGAAATTATTGAAAGAAGATATCATGAATTTAGTTAATTTTGAAGAGATCATGCAGAGTGTGGTGTAGTTGTTTATCATGTAAGTATATTGACGTTTGAATTGTTATTTCATTAAGAAATTATTGTGATGTCATTGACTAAATATATTTTCTTTTTAAATTAGGTATCTACACAAGCTTATTTTAATAAAGGAAACAACATGCATTTATAGATTTATAGATCCAGACTATATTTCCTTGGAAGCCAAACTTGTGAAGAATCATGAAAGGGTTCAATATATATTTGAGAGATTAACACAGAAAGTGATTCAGTGCTGGTTTTTCCCATTTCTTGATAAGTAAGAACATCAACATTTTTATGAACTAATTATCATTATAATGTCATTAATTGTGAACTTTTTGTATTTTATGGGGCATTGGATGTTAGGTGTATTTTGGACAAGTGAATGCACCTTATATTGGTTTTTCTCTTTATTAGGAGGAGTGCGTAAACCATTTCTCACCTTCTTAAACAAGTAATTTTTTTAATTTTTTATATGCTCATTATGATTAATTTTCATTGTTTACACAAGTATTATTAGTTCATATATAAAAAATGCCGATCATGGAAACATTTTAACAAGTAATACATGTCATAAAAGAAACCAACAGAAATCAAATATGTGGAAGTACAGGTAATTAGTTTTTATATTTTGGTTATATATTGTTTTTTAAATTAAATGTTTTTTTAACTGTAGTGTCATCATCAAAATGGACATGTTGAATGTGGTTATTATATTCTACGATTCATGTATGAGCTAATCACAAGTCGGAAAACTAATGATTTTCATAAGGTTAGTTGAATTAATTTTTTATATATTTTCTCACATATTATTCTATTTTTCAATTTCATATCATTCAATATTATTGTAGGAATTCAATGATTCAAAGACTTATTCCGAATCTGATATGACCCATATCAAATCTACTTTTGTGAACTATTTGTTATGTCTGATTAAGATTTGAGGTATGTATATTCTAATATTTATAAATAATAATACATATTGGTACAAAAACCTAACTCTTTTAATATATTAGGTGTTTGAACCTACTAATAATAAAATGAATGCTTCAATAATAACCAACAATGAGCATGTTTTAAATGCTGGAGTCATGGGACTTGAAAATGTCTCAAAATTTCTTGAAGTCATTGATTGCCGGTACGTATATTTTAATTTTAATTTAGATAATTTTTTTGATTAACTATATATAAGCATTGAAGTATAAGAGGCATTGGATGATACATACTATTTAATTGTTTTAGTAAATTGGGTTATTTTTATAGGGGTTCTGAATTTTTTGGGAAGTGTAATATGAAATATTTTATAAAAAAAATTATTTATGGCGTCGGTAATTTAAATAAAAGATGCCGAAATATTAAAAAAAATAACATCAGAGTCGGTTTTATGTAAAACAGACACTGAATGTGGGTTCGACCGAGGATTCATCGTTGGTTTTAGATATAACCAACGTGGAATGTTCTGTCAAAAATTAGTTACGGCGTCGGTTTTATGTAAAACCGACGCTGAAACACTTACTGAAACTATTTTTGGTGTTGGTTTTTCAAAAACTGACGCCAAAAACTATATTTTTTAAGTCTCCTTTATAGATGTCAGTTTAAAATTGATGTCAAAAATTTTAAAAAAATGTCGTTAAAATATGTTTTTCCACTAGTGCGACATAGTCATCCTTAAAACTGACCCAATTAGGGATTCAGTGGTTCAAGCTAATTCATTTATAGAATTATTATTCATTTTGTTTTTGTTTTGTTTTTTACTATGATTTATGTCCACTTCTCAATGGAATATTAATGGAATGTATTATGGGAATTATCAAATGTATGAATCAATTATTCAAACTTGAATGATTATATATATATATATATATTTTGAGAACAAAAATTTCATTATCCTCACCCTGTGATTTTTTTTAAATGAAAAACATCATTATTTTCATGACTTATTTGTTTGATAAAATAATTCATTCATTCATGGTTAGATATTTGTCCTTTGTTCTAGTGGAAACCAGTGGTCATTGATTTTTTTTCCTTTTATTAATTTTATATCCCTCTATATATGGTATTTGGAGATTTTATACACACAACAAAATATAAAATTGTTTATTTAACTTAGTTTATTGGAATTTTTTATGTGTTGGTATCTTGTTTAAATTTTATTATTTACTTAAACTTATTTTAAAATCATTTTTTATTAATATTTTAATATCAAAATTTTAGACCCATAAATGTTTCACTATGTTGGGAATGAATGATATATAAATATCCAATGAAAATGATTTATAATAAATTTTAATTGTCATTACAAATAGGTCTTTGTAAAAATTGATCCACCATGACATTAATTGAACATCAACACATGAAATCAATCTCTAGTTATTCAAAGAAATATTTTAGAGAGAAGAGGTATATCAGGTCAAGATATAACATATATTTGGCTGTGGTAAAACAAATTAAATCCTAATCATTATTTTTGTTTTGTGTTAAATATATGTATATATATTACATTCATAACATCGGAGTTTATCTACATGATCCAATATTTACTTGGGGATTCCATGTATGAGTTTCTTCTATTGACTTATTCTCTATGTGTAGTGACTTGTACATTTAAATTGAATATAATTAATTAGGTAACGTGAATTATATACTAGTATTATGTAATTTTTTGTAATAATACTGATTTCATATATATTTATAAAATATTATATAATTTTATTTTTTATATATTAAATGTAATAATAAATTGTTAATTTTATTAGTTTTTTTGAAAACAATGTGGGTATAATATTTGGTGTAAACCCAGTAAAAAATATATTTTTAAATTGTGCCTTAATACATTCAATTCTTTTTATGATTTTGGAGTGATTTTTTTTTAAATAAAATTATTTTCTTAATTAGTAATAGTCAAATTAAAACTCTTCATATATAATATTGAAAATTTTCATTTATAAAGAATTCATTAAAGAAAATACCAATGGAATTAACATTATTTTTCAAAAAATTGATTAAAATAAAATTTTATTGATCCCATGAATACCATTATATATATGATGAATATATAATTATGAGATTATGTACATTAAGATAAGGAATCATGTTTATATATATATGTATATAAATATATTAAATTTCATAGAATAAGGATAATTTCCTAAAATTATTATGATACTATTTGAGAAGGAAAAATATTTGTTGAAGAAAATTATTATGTATTGTATCATTGAGTTATATTTTTTGTAAATGATGATTTAACATGATAATTAAGAGTGATTATGCATGATATTATTATAGTTGTGTTATTAACAGAAAATTATATTTATTTTTGACACCATAATATTTTATGATATATTTCATTTAAAATAAATATTATCTATTTTATATCTTATGATACATGTAGCCCCATGTCTAAATGAATCATAATATATTATACCATTACAATGTAAATGTTCAATTTGTTGTATGAATAATAATATCAATATTTTCAAAATGATTTATACTGTTTTTAAATTGGGAAAATATATTGTGAAAAAATTACATAATTTTTAACAAATGTTTCAATAATACATTCTCTTCAAATAATGATTTTTGGGATTTTTTAACAAATAATAAAATTAATTTCTTCCTCATATAGAAAAAATAGTTTTAAAAAATATAATTTATTTATTAAATCTTAAATTTTAAATTATATTATAGAGAGTTATCTAAAATATTCTAAAAAATATTTATTTTTTGTTGAATAGTTAACAAATATTGACATTTATTAAAAATTATAATTTCAATTAATTATTTTAAAAAATAAATTTAAAAAAAATTTAAATTCAATATAAGTTTAGTAAATTTATTACTAATTTAATTTAATTCATTAGAATCAAAATTATGTTAAACATAGATATAAATATTATTTTTTCCTTAGAAAATTGAATTATAATATTTTTTTTTGATTTTTTGGATTAATTTTAAATGAAATTCATATAAATATCTGAATTGAATTTTATAAAATGTATTCCATATTTTAAATCATAATAATATATATTATGTAATAGGTTCAACTTATTTTTTTCATAATGAATTAAAATAATAGTAAAACAAATTACCATAGTTATGGTTAGGAAAGATTAATATGGAGTTAAAAAAATTTATAAGGTCTAAATTAACATAAAAACTTTTCCAAATTCTATTTGAAGGAAATATTTCAACCCTATATCAAAAAAGTTTTAAAATGGACAGTTATGGATCAATTTCTTATGAATAATATATTAAAAAAAAAATTTAAAAAATTTCTATTTTTGTCAATTCCTCCACATTTAAATTTATATCCCCTCTCATATCCTCTCCACAATTTAATTTCCTTTTAGTTTTTCAACTAAATAACAAATTCATTTCCATAAATATATATCTATGACCAATATTCCTTGGTTGGATCATAAATCAATGTTTATAATTAGTTAGGTATAAACATATAGTGTTTGTCCGATGAAGAGGCGTAGTTCTTAACTGTGTGTATTCATTATATATATTATCAACCTCTATAAAATATTATACACCAATGGTTAAATAAAAATACCAGTATGTTACACATATATGGTAATATTTTAATGAAATAACTCATATCCAACTCTTCTTCCACCAAATGGGAAACAAAACCATCATTTGTGTGTACTGTGAACTACCACCACAAGAACTGATGTAATTGTTTTTCATCACCACCTCTCACAAATAGATGTCTTGATGAATTTAAATTATAAATATGATATTTTTTCAAATAAAAATACATATTTAATAATAACATCACATTTAACATTCTACTATCCATTCTATTTTAAAATTATAATGATGCTCATTCATACATGTGGACCGCTGCCTCCACAAAATGATGTGATTCATTTTTCACATTTATATTTAATGGATGTTAATGATGATAATGATAATTAATATATATGATATAGTAATTATTTTACCAATTTGGATTAGTATTTACTTTTATTTATTTCCATTTGACAAAAATTGTAAATAGATTTTAGGCTTATGTATGTCTTACCATCTCCATGACCGGTGTCTTTCATTTTTATATATCTATAATTTATGGTTGAATTAAAATATATATTTATATAACTAAATAATTATAACATCCCAAGTAATTAAAGAATTATGTATATTCATATCTATGTATATTTATGAATTAGATAGTGTTTTAGAGGCCTAAAATGAGAATAAATCCACTCTTAAGCATTGAATTCTCTAAAAATTTTAAATGATTATTTTACCTCCTTTTGATGGAAAACCATTTTTAAATATATATTTTTACAATTTTATAAGATATATTTGTCAAAATAATCTTATTCTTTAGGATTGGGACTTTGAAATTTACTTCGGATAAATTGTTTTGTATTTTTCTGACAATGTTCATTTTTTAACGAATAAGGAAAAATATTGCATTTTACTTCAATCTCGCAATTTCATCTAATTTAATTATATGGTTATATTGTGCTATTAATTTTTCACAATCTTAATTACAATATATTTTTACAATTTAATCCAATGGTGGTCATTGGAATTAATTTCACTTCGAAATTGGACATAACAAATTGTCAAAATTTTGATAGATATTGTTTTTAAAAAACGCGCTATTTGTTTTGACAACAGAAATTATTTTTATATTAATTACTACAATTTATGTGTTTGGAATTTGGAAAAGTGGATAACATATTTGGAATCAGAAGGTCCAAATTATGTAATTAATATTCTTTTTTTTGGACGTTATGAATAGTAACGACGATAATTATCTTTAATTATCGTGATTAATTAGTAATCAGGTAGGTAAAATTAATAAAATAATATCATAATAATAACAAATGAACCCAAAATGTGTCGTACTGCTTCTTTTTGTATCATGTGAAACCATATGATTCCTTGTGCCAAACTTTGGTACCCGATGGAATCACTTTTGGGTGATATTGACATTTTGTTATATTATTTTTTATAGGGAAAGTATAACAAAAGTATGTATCACCCAAGTATAAAAATTTTAGTTTTGTCTATGTAACTGATCTCATAGCATATAAATAGTCATTGGAATGATAAAAATATTTCCTACATCATAGTATTTTTTTATAATTTTTAGACAATAACTAATTTAAATTATTAATGACACCATGATGATGCAGGGATTACCTCATTAATTAACGATTTAAAAAAATGAAAATATAATATAAAATCTAAAAAATACACTTGTCAAAAACCTATTGTATGGGTGGATTTCGTACTATTATCACCTTATCCTATAAATATTAAATTTTGGGACCTTTAAAATCCGAAACTCATTATATAATAAAGTAACATTTCTTTAATTTCCGAGAGTTCCCCTTCTCCCTCTTATAAAAGGACCCAACCTCTACCTCCTTACCCACACTTCTCAAGCAATTGGCTCGGCCAAACTCAACTCATTTAATCTCTCCACATTCCTCCCATCATCATAAAAGCCTTACAATAGGAATAAAGATCTTCAAGGATCCCCTTTGGTTTAAACCAATGGGAGTTACCCGATTTAAAAGTAATGTCTTATCTTATGTTCTTTTGTTTTTTTTCTCCAGCCTCCTAAAATCTTTTTATTCCTTTCTATTGTAACAAAACATTTATCTTAAATATACTAGGATGTTTTTATAAGAATTATTTGATTTACAATTACACACACCTCCGTCTAATGGTTAAACAACATACTGTTTCTGTGGACGGAAAATTTCTACATCACGAAACGATGATTGTTCAATATTCATTCAACACCTTTCATGGTGGCCATTAAGATGTCACTCAATTTTTATATGATTTATATTATTTTTATGTTTTCCATATGATTCTGTATTTTTCATTTATGGCATACCTTATGGTTTCCATTATGGGTAAACACGAAATCTTCATTTTATGAAGTGCGGACTACCGCCCACTCATAGTGATTTGATTCATTAATGCCATATTTGGGACTTATAAAGGATGGAGTTAATGATATTATATATGATATTATACTACAATTATAATATACCTTTATATCATGATGATTTCACTCCATTAAATATGAAATAGAAATGAAAGTAGTGTTCATGCGTACGTACGGCTTATCGTCTCCATTAATGGTGCATTTCATTTCGTACCTCTAAATGATATGTAATATTATAAATGAATGTATATACTAGATATATATGATATATATGATATCTACATCATGAATATAATTCAGGATATAATGGATATTATACCACATGAACAAATTGTAATTATAAGAAGTTTATTTTTGGCTCAAGTACCAATGATCGACAAAATGACCGTTATTAACAAAAATAATTACATAATGTTCATAACCTGGTAATAAGTTATATAAAAGGAATAATGAACTTGAAAATTGTTCTTAAACAAGTATAAATTAACTCTAGTTTATTATTCAGGAGATTAAAGAACGATCCAGTCAAGTCAGACACGAGGTATGGGACATCCTCTCAATCTCATTTCATTGAGGCATATTTTATTTTATGCACAACTATCTTTTATACGGTGTATAAACCCATTTTACATTAACATTTATTCAAAAGGAATAATTTTATATGAAGCGTTCTATTGAATGACAGAAGGGAATTTTTTTTTCATATGTATGCTGCGACAATGACTTCTCCGCCGCCGTGCCCATTATTTGAGTTTCGGCTTCCTCTACAAGCCATAACATTTTTTTTAAATGAAAAATAAATACCATGTTTTAATTTTATTTTATATTTGTATTGAAAATGGTTTTTATAATGTTTTGATTATATCAATGTGTTGTATTAATATCTTTTGATTGAAATGTGGAAATGTTATGTTTCCTTTATGCATGTTTTATGTGATATGATTCTGTTATGGTTCTTTGGAATTTTTTATGAAGACTGGTGGTTCCGTGATAAACTAAGGGAGGGTGAGCCCGTGATAGCTCTCCAATGCATTGGGTAACACGAAGGAGTTAAACGCTACAGTTTCTCCGAAGAGATTTAGGGAATATACTGGGATGGGTATTCCAAATGTTACCATGAGGGTAACTCCCTATGTAAGAATGTTATGAATGCCTCAAGTTACCTTTATATCGTATGTTTTCTATGAGTTATTCATAAACCATATTATTTCATGAGTTATGTTTATGTGATTATGTTTTATGAGTAATCTACAATTTTGTTAATTCTTATGTATACATAGACTAATGTTTTCATTCTGTACTTTTATATCCCTTACTCTGCTTTTTATGCTCATCCCATGTTTTTGAAATTTTTTTCACAGGTCAAGGAAAAGGTACATGATGTGATGATTGTGTCGAGGAAGTTTCTAGAATGAATCCATGATTTAATTTAATTATTTATCCTTTGATGGGAAAAAGTAATACAGTGTTTTATGAAACCACCATGTTGAAATGTAGAATGTAATGCATGATTTATGATCTAATTCTCTAAAACACTAAACTTGAAAAGATCCTCAACGTGTATTCTTGAAATAACTCAAGATTAATTAATGATTAAGGCTGGGGCCTAATAGTTTGTATCAAAGGTTGGTTTAGATTACTTTAGGAGTTAGAATTCTATTAAATGATTATTTAAAAATAGTTTTTTATTGTAAAATTGAAATGATATTTCATTTGAAGTTTACCATGATGCTTCATCTAAGACATGTTTGTTCATAATGGTTTTCCACAGAGGAAACATGGAAACAGTGCTATGAAGGCATATTGAAGGAAATGACCTTCGGAATTAGCATCCTGTGATGGTCAGAATTGGAACTGAATAGTTTGTTGTAGTAATGGTGCAGTTCACTCAAGCGATAAATGGTGGGGGTATCCATGCATGAGATCATCCAGATCAACCACAAAATAACATGTAAGTGGTGGAACATTTCATGAGGCAATATCCACAATCCTTCAGAGGATCATCTGACCATGTGCTAACTAAAGGGTGGTTTAATGAACATGAGAGTATTTTCGATATCATGGGGTGTTCAGACAATCAAAAGGTTAGTCTTGCTGTTTACCATTTGGAGGGTGAAGTAGATAAGTGGTGGTCGATGGTTAAAAATATCAGGGACACTGATGAGATTGATGCTCTTGACTGGTATGAATTCAAAGGTATGTTTCTTGAGAAATATTTTACTAAGGTTGTTCGACATAGGGTGGAAAAACAATTCCTGGAATTGATGCAAGAGGAAGACTCAGTAGCTACTTATGAAGAAAGGTTCACTTGATTGGCAAGGTATGCTCCAAATTTTATCTGAGACCTTGATAGTAAAATCAATTGTTTATACTCAGGATTAATGCCAAAATATCGATTGGTGTTAGCTTCTCGTGAGTTCAAATGTTATGAAAAGATTGTTTGATGTTCTAAGAAGGTGGAAATGGAGTTTGTCGATGATCAAGTGTTCTATAACAACCAACAGAAGAAGATACCAAGGTGGCAGGATAAAGGGAATAATAATTCAAAGATGTATGATGGTAAGAAAACTAAGTTTTCAGTTTGTGATAAATTTGGAAAAAGGCATGCTGCGAAATGTCTTCTGAAGTTTGGAAAGTGATACCGATGTGGTAAGATGGGACATAAGGCTCGTGATTGCACTGAAAAATATCAGGGTGATGGTTAGACCAAATTTGATTTATAGTTAGTGAAATGTTTCAAATGCAATGAGATGGTTCATTATAAAAATGAGTGTTTGACAAAGAGCTCAAATGATGGGAAGCAGTCAGACTACTAGCAGAAAGGTGTGGTGAAATCCTTTGAAACTACTTCAGTAGATGTTGGGCCATCAAATGAAGTTGTATCAGGTACTTTTTTTCAGATTATGCCAATGTGTTGTTTGATTTGGGGTCTACACATTCTTTCATCTCTGAAAAATATTCTAGTAAATTGGTAATTCCATCTCAAGAAATGACTCATGAACTTTTCGTAAAAACAGCTGGGGGAAATATTGAGGAAAACTATATTTATAATAATTTTCCTATCCTTATCCGTGAAAAGAACCTACTTGAAAACCTTATTTTTTTACCTCTAGTAGAGTTTGATTTTATCCTGGGTATGGTTTGGCTCTCTGTTTACCATGCTAAGATTGATTGTAGAGGTAAAAAAGTTTATTTTCAGAAAGACTTTCAGTTTTTATAAAAGAATGAACCCTTAATATTGATAACATAACAAGAGGCTGAGAAACATGTAAAATATGAAAATGAATGTTACCTTGCACATATTATTTAAAACAAAGGAACCGTTCAGATTAATGACGTGCCAGTGGTAGATGAGTATCCTGATGTTTTTCCTGATGAGTTTCCTGGAATAATACCATTTTGGGATGTTGAATTTATTGGTGACTTAGTTCCTGATGCTAAGCCAATTTCAAAACCCCCTTATTGAATGGCTTAAATTGAACTTTTAGAGTTGAAGGAGAAATTGGAAGATTTATTAGAGAAAGGTTTCATTCGACCTAGAACATCACCATGGGGTGCTTCTATATTATTTGTTAAAAAGAAAGATGGTTCTATGAGACTTTGCATTGATTATAGAGCTTTGAATAACATCACTGTTAAGAAAAAATAATTTTTTCCTCATATCGATGATTTGATTGATCAGCTCCAGGGAGCTCAATATTTTTCAAAGATTGTTCGAAGATCGGGGTACCATTAGTTGAAGGTAATGGAAGCAGATGGCTCGAAGACCGTGTCTCATACAAGACATGGCCATTATGAATTTGTAGTAATGCGTTTTGGGTTGAACAATGCACCTGCTGTGTTCATGGACCTTATGAATAGAATTTTCCATGAGTTCTTGGATAAGTTTGTGGTCGTTTTCATTGATGCTATTTTGGTGTTTTCTAAAAGTAAATAGGAGCATGAAAGTCATTTAAGGGTTATTTTGAAAACCATAAAAAAATAAATTGCATGGAAAATTCAGCAAGTGAGAGTTTTGGTTGCGACAAATTTTTTCCTTGGTCACATTGTTTCTAAAGATGGAATAACTGTTGTTCCTACAAAAACAAAGGTTTTTGAAGAATGGTCAGGACCCACAAATGTAACTGATATTTGTAGTTTTCTTGGTTTGTCAGGCTATTACCAAAGATTTTTTATAAATTTTTCATAGTTATCTAGTCCAATGATTAAGCTAACTCAGAAGGGTGTTATGTTTATCGGGCCAAAATATTGTGATGATTGATTTCAGGAGTTGAAAAGAAGATTTGCGAATGTTATTGTTTTTGCCCTACCTTCTAGGAATTGTGAGTTTGTTATCTACAATGATATTTCATTAAAAGGACTTGGATACGTCCTCATGCAGAATGATCAGGTAATTGATTATGCTTCATGTTAGTTGAAAACTCATGAGGTAAATTAGCCTACACATAATTTGGAATTAGATGATGTTGTTTTCGCTTTAAAAATATAGAGGCATCATTTTTATGGTGTAAAGTGTGAAATATATAAATATCACAAATGTTTAAAGTATATATTCACTCATAATTAATTGAACATGAGACATAGTATATGGCTATAATTAATGAAGTATTATGATTGTACAATTCATTACCATCTGGGAACAAAAAATAAAGTGTATTATTCTTTGAGATGAAATATTAATTCTTAATTAACCATGTTACCTTTGGAAAGTGATCTATTGGTTATGGATTTGATGAAATTTGTCATAGAAGTTTTTGGTGCATGATGTTCTTCTGTTTTGTTTCAGATTTTAGTGAAATATTCCATATCAGACAGAATTAAGAAAGCACAGAAGCAAGACAGTGAGTTGTAGATAAAGGTAGAGCTAGTTCAAAAGGGTAATTTTCCTGAATTCAACATTGATAATGAACGTGTTTTGAGATTTGCGGAGAGATTTTGTGTGCTGTGTGATTCAATGTTGAAGAGATATTTGTTATGTGAATCTCATAGTTCTTAGTTTTCAGTTCATCCAGGCAGTACTAAGATGTATAGAGATCTTCGGGAGTATTATAAGTGGGATGGAATGAAAAGAGATATTTCTGATTTTATTGTGAAGTGTTTGACTTGCCAACATGTTAAAGCAGAGCAATAGTTACCGAAAGGGATGCTTTAGCCTTTACCGGTGATAGAGTGGAAATGGGAGAATATATCTATGGACATCATTGTAGGATTGCCGATTACACCTCGAGGTAATAATGCAATCTGTGTTATTGTTGATCGCTTGAATAAATCTGCTAATTTCCTTTCTATAAGAGATACTTTTTCTCTAGGTCAACTTTCTCATTTGTATCTTAAAGATATAGGTAGGTTACATAGATTTCCCCTCTCCATTATATCTGATCGTGATCATATGTTTACTTCTAACTTTTGGAAAGGCCTTCAGAAGTCGTTGGGTACTGAATTAAATTTTAGTACAGATTTTCATCCTCAGTCAGATGGGAAGTCAGAATGAACAATTCAGACTTTGGAGTATATGCTACATGCTTTTTCAATGTATTATTAGGGAATTTGGGACCAACATCATTCTTTGGTTGAGTTTTCTTATAATAACATTTCTCATTCCAGTATACTTATGGCACCAATTGAGGCATTATATTGGAAGCGGTGTCGAACTCCAGATTTTTGGGATGAAGTGGGTGAATAGAAGTTGATGGGACCAGAATTGGTAGAAGAGTTGGAAGAAAAAGTTCAGCTGATACAGAAACACATGAGAATAGCTCAGAGCAGGCTGAAAAGTTATGCAGACAACAGGAGGAAGGATCTCTCTTTTGAGGTAGGTGATCATGTCTTCCACAAAGTTTCACCAAGGAAATGTGTGATGCGATTTGGTAAGAATGGAAAGATGAGTCCATGGTTAATTGGACCATATGAAATCCGGGAATGTGTTGGATCAGTTGCATACCGAGTGGCTTTACCTCCGAGTTTATCTCAGATACATAATGTTTTTCATGTTTCAATGTTAAGGAAGTACATGCCAGATCCATCTCATGTTTTGAGTCATGAGTTAGTTCAGATGGAAGAAAATATATCTTATGAGGAACAACCAGTCCAGATTCTTGACCACATGGAGCATGTATTGAAGAATAAGTTGATTCATCAAGTAAAGGATTTGTGGGAAAACCACATGATTGAGGAGCCGACATGAAAATCTAAAAATGCAATGAGGGATAAATACCCCCACTTTTTTGATAAGTAAATAAATTGCGGGGATGTAATTTTATAAAGGGGGGAAGGATGAAACATCCCAATTAAGTAAAGAATTGTTGATTTTTATATCTATGTATATTTATTAATTAGATAGTTTTTGGAGGCCTAAAATGAGAATAAATCCAATCTTAAGAATTGAATTCTATAATATTTTAAAAGAATGTTTTACCGCCTTTTGATGGAGAACCATTTTTAAATCTATCATTTTACAATTTTATATGCTCTATTTTTTAAAATAAACTTATTCTTTAGGATTTAGAAATTGAAATTTACTTTGGATAAATTTTTCGTATTTTTCTGACAATGTTCATTATTTAATGAATAATGAAAAATACTGCATTTTACTTCAAATTTGCTTTTTCACCTAATTTAATTATATTGTTATATTGTCCTTTTATTTTTTTTTTAGCATATTTAGAATATATTTTTACCATTTAATCCAATGGTTGTCATTGGAATTAATTTCACTTCAAAATTGGACATAAACAATTGTCAAAAATTTGATAGATATTGTTTCTAAAAAACCCGCAATTTGTTTTGACAATGGAAATTATTTTTAAATTAATTACTACAATTTATGTATTTGGAATTTGGTAAAATAGATTAAAGATTTTGAATCAGAGGTCCAAATTATGTAATTAAGACTCTTTTTTCTGTACATTATTAATAATTACTACGGTAATTATCTTTAATTATCGTGATTAATTAGTAATCAGGTAGTTAAGGGTAATAAAATAATATAATAATAATAACAAATTACACCAAATTTTGTCTCTATGCAACTGGTTGTGTCATGGACGACCATGGGATGCCTTTTGAAAAGCTTTGGGACCCCATGGAATCACTTTTGGGTGATAGTGACATTTTATTATATTATTTTTTTTTAACGGGAAAGTATAACCAAAGTATGTATCACCAAAGTAAAAAAAATTAGTTTCATCTTTGTAAATTATATATTAGACTATAAATAGTCATTGGAAAGATAAAAATAGTTCCTAAATCATAGTATTTTTTATAATTTTTAGACATTAAATAAATTAAATTATTAATGACACCATGATGAATCGGTTACCTCATTAATTAACGATTTAAATAAAATGAAAATATAATGTAAAATATAAGACTTAAACTTGTCAAAAACCTATTGTATGGGTTGATTTAGAACTCTTATCACCTTATCCTAGAAATATATAATTTTGGTACCTTTAAAATTCGAAACTCGTTATATAGTAAAGTATCATTTCATAAATTTCCAACAGTGCCCCTTCTCCCTCTTATAAAAGGCCCCCACCTCTACCTCCATACCCACACCTCTCAAGACATTTCCTTGGCCAAAATCTGCCCATTTTATCTCTCCGAATCTCTCTCTTCATCATAGAAGCCTTACCATATGCATAAATCTCTTCAAGAAACCCTTTTGGTTCAATCCAATGGGAGTTACCCGATTTAACGGTAATTTCTTCTCTTATGTTCTTTTGTTTTATTTTGCTTCTCCAACCCCCTAAACTCATTTTATTTATTTATTTTGTAACAACACCAGTATATTAAATATACTATGATGTTTTTATTATATTTATTTGATTTAAAATTACACACACCTCCGTCTAATTGTTAATGAACATATTGTTTCTGTGGATGGTGAATTTCTGCCTCACGAAACTATGATTGTTCAATATTATTATAACACGTTTCATGGTGGCCATTAAGACTTTACTAAATTTATATATGATATATATTATGTTTATGTTTTACTTATGATTCTATTTTTTTCATTTATGGCATACCTTATGGTTTCCATTATGGGTAAACATGATATCTTCATTTTAGGAAGTGCGGACTACCGCCCCCTCAAAGTGATTTGATTCGTTAATGCCGTATGTGGGATGTATAAAGGATGGAGTTAATGATATTATATATGATATTATACTATAATTAAAATATACCTTTATATAATTATGATTTGAATCCATTAAATACAAAATATAAAAGAAAGGAGCGTTCATGTGTACGTACGGTTTACCGTCACCATGAATGGTGCATTTCCTTTCTTACCTCTAAATGTTATGTAATATTAGAAATTAATGTATATACTGGATATATATGAAATATATTATATCTATATCATGAATATAATTATGGATACAATGGATATTTTTCCACAATAACAACTTGTAATTATAAGAAGTTTATTTTTGGTTCAAGTACCAAAGATCGACAAAACGATCGTTATTAACTTAAATAATTACATAATGTTCATAAAATTTTAATAAGTGATATAAAAGGAATAATGAACTTGAAAAACGTTCTTAAGAAATTATAAATTAACTCTAGTTTATTATTCAAAAGATTAAAGAATGATCGAGTCATTTCGGACACGATGTATGGGACTTCATCTCAATCTTCATTCATTGTGGCATATTTTATTTTATACACAACTTTATTTTATACGCTGTATTAACCCGTCAGAATATTACTTTTAATCAAAAGGAATAATTTTTATATGAATCGTTTTACTAAACAACAAAAGGGAATGTTTTTTATCTTACATATGTGGCGACAATGACTTCACCACCGTCGTGACCATTATTTGAGTGTTGACTTCGTCTACAAGCCGTAACTATTTTTTAAATGAAAAATAAATAACATGTTTTAATTTTATTTTATTTTGGTATTTAAAATGGTTTTGATAATGTTTTGATTATATCAATGTGTTGTATTTATATCTTGTGATTGAAATGTGGAAATGTTGTGTTTCTTTTACGCATGTTTTATGTGATACGACTATGTCATGGTTGTTGGGAATTGTTTATGAAGACGATTGGTTTCGTGATAAAATAATGGAGGGTGAGCCTATGATAGATCTCCCATGCATTGGGAAACATGAAAGAGTTAAACACTAAGGTTTCTCCAATGATATTTAGGGAATATATCATGATGGGTATTCCAAACATAACCATGAGGGTTACTCCCTTCGTAAGAATGTTATGAATGCCTCATATTACCTTTATGTATTACATTTTCTATCTGTTATTCATAAACTATATGATTTAATGAGGTATGTTTAAGTGCTTCTGTTTTACGATTAAAGTTTGATTTCGTTAAGTCTTATGTATACATGGACTAATGTTTTCATTCCATACTTTCATATCCCTTATTGAGATTTTTATGCTCATCCCATTTTTTTGAAATTTTTTTCACAGGTCATGGGAAAGGTACATAATGTGATGGTAGTGTCGAGTAAGTGTCAAGAATGAATCCATGTTTTATTTTAAATATGTCTCCTTTGATGGGAAAAAAGAATACAGTCTTTTATGTAACCACCTTGTTGAAATGTGGAATGTAATGCATGATTTATGATCTAATTCTATAAATCTCTAAACCTGAAAAGATCCTCAACGTGTATTCTTGAAATAACTCAAGATTATGTAATATTTAAGGATGGGGATTTATAATAATGTATAATAAATATATATCAGGATAAAAAAATTATATTATCTAATAATGATCAAACTATCGGGACTGAAACTACCAAACCAAAGTAGTTATGAAAATTGATACCCGTAACACCAAGACATAACATTTTTAATTCTGAACTATTAATAAATAGGTTTTGAAATTTTATAAGAGGATAATATATAATATTATAAGTATATAAATTATTATTTTATATATTTATAATATATTTTAATTTTTTTATTCAGGATTTTAGTATGTTCTTAAAGTAATGGAAACTCGATGTAAGGGTTTATCATATCAACATTCCCTTTTGGGAAATATGTTATGTTATACACCTATGTTGATTAATGTGGTGTATAAAAAATTTGACATGATATATCAGGAATTAATTTTCTTATTGTCATTTAACAATTCGTATGAGGTTATTCATTCATGGGTCTTATGATTCAAAAGATTCCAATATGGTATGGGTTTTATGTGAAAGTATCATTATTTATCAATATTGTTTATGATTATATTTATGAAGCTGAAATATTATGATCTACCTCTCAAGAAACACATTAAAATCCTTTCCTTTTATTTTTTCATTATATTACATTTTTATCCATTAATTTTTCTCATATATATACCTAAGATAAAAAGTAATATTTTTAATGAATGACAACTTTGGTTCACTATTATGTTGGGAATCACTATCTTTTATGTTAGTGTTTTCATTGATATGTTTTTAATAATTTTGTAATAATTTCAAGTAAAATTTTAATTCCTCCTTTAAAGATGATAATTATTTTATGAAAAAAACTATGAGGGATTTTCGTTTCTTCCAAACAATAGAAATTATAATTTTAATTGAAATTTGGGCACAAATATTTGTTTTAATGTCTATAAAATAAACAAAATTACCCCTATCATGACCACTAAATTTCCTCAATATTGCATTAAATTTTCTAGGGTTCGTTCAATGTAAATAGTTTCAATTATATTTTATAATTTTTTAATATTTTAAATAACTGATTTCAATGTGAAAAGGATATTTCCCTCATGAAATATGAAAAGTGAACTTTTAATGAAATTTTCATCTATGTTCACATCCTTAAAAGTTAATTTTGATTTTATAAGTAGATGATCCAATGATACAATAAATATTATTACAATGTTAGGTATTTGTCTATAATAATAAAATTTTTATGAAACCCAATTCATTATAACCGGTTATGCTGTGATGATATGTTTATTAAAAACATTTATTTTTCAAAATTTATGATATGATGAATTTTTAATGATCAATTGGAATATATATGAATGGTTTTAATTTTGTTAAGTGAGGGGATAAAATTATATAATCCTATAATTCACTAGGTAATGTTTGATATCTCATTAGAGAAATAAAACAATAATTGAGAGTTATCTCAGATCAGTAAGGGACTATTTCCAATATGATAGTCTTTGGTGTGTATCAAAAATACAATGATGGTTTGGGTAGTGAAACCAATACTCTCTAGTAATCTTTGGAAATGATCATTAATTAATTAGGATATAATTTTTTTATATGTGTATTCTATAATTATATGCCTTGTGTTAGGATTATTCTCCCATGGAATATAAATGCACTAATTTTTCATAAAAATAATCAAAAGTAATAATAATTTTAAATGAATTTTAATAAATATTCCTTCATAATTTATCTTTAATTTAAAATATAAGAAATTTCAATTAAATAAATAATTTTTATTAATATAAATATAGGTATTGATTTTATAAATTTTTTATTGATAATAATTTTTTGGAATATTACTAGGTTATATAATTGATTTTATAGGGTAAAAGTTTTGCCAACATAGCTATACATCAACCACAAATACAAAAAATGGGGTTTAGGAGCTATGAAATCCACATGGGAGTGTACGCAGAGTTGTAGGGGTGAGATCATGACATGCATTGAGGAGCATGCATAGCATAGTTTGGTTGAAAGCTCATATGGATCGTTTATGTTTCGAGGGCCCATATTTTTGTACAATGTTCATGTAAGAACCGATACCCCACTTCCTTGGAATTATGATAATTGGATTCCTTTTTATTTCAATTATATGAGTACTAAATAAAAATAAATTCAATGTGGGGTAACCTCGCAAAGGGAGCAATTCAAAACATACTAAAGTAGTGTCTCTTCACCTAAAGATCACTCCATATCACTCAAACACACCTTCATTCCACCTATACTACTCAAATTCACCTTCCACCATCTTCATATAATTTAGACCACCATGTACACTTCAATGACAGCTCATTATTGATCAAAATTAAACTACCAAGGCTTGGGATAATAATGGATAAAAATTAGAATCACTTTTGGCCACATTGAAATCCTTATGAGGATGAAAAATCCATTGCATGAAGTAGAGCTCAACCCATAATGACAGTATGATGGTTTGATGGAATTGTTGAAGCCATTCAATGTTGATTTATAGCTACATCATATCCGAGTATGAGGATGATATTTGAGTTTATTTTACTATATTGGGGACACAACATTGTGTTTATACGGATTCTAGATAGGTAGAGCTATGTTTTCGAATGTAACTGTCAATCAATGAAGTTGTGGCCATAGAACAATGGAAACTTAATAGCCTTATTAATGAAAAAACCTCTAAAATAAGCGTTCACATGGATTTTTCTCTACATCATAGAGGCACCTAATATGGAAGTTCAATATTTTTTGTAACATAAATGGATTCATAAAATAACCCTCTATGTGTATACATTGCATCATGGAGATAAAACATATGGAAATGGATCGTTTTTCTCAAAATAAAGAAGAATGAATGTTATGGCCTTGGATATTTTTGTTCTACTACATCCCATTAAATATTCATATTGTTGAATAAACAGATAAAATAAAATTTTCCTCCCCTGCCAAAATATGATTCTATTTTAAAATTTATAAATCATTTAAATCATATAAGAATAAAAAAGGATAATTTAAAAAGATATAGTAAGACATTGACTGTTCTATAATAATGATTTGATAATATAATGATAAAATGGATTACTCTATTTAATAATGAGGGGTTACTAATATGTAAAAAGGAAGGGAGGATCAGTATATATATTGGGAATATGCTGATACTCTAATTTATTTTAATTTAATAATATTTTTTAAATTATTTTATGTTACCAATGTTTTTTATTAATTTACGGGTTCCATCTATTTTTTCATTATTTCTCAATCAATATCTAATTCTTCTTATCTCATTCTCTTTAATTCTGACATTACTTTATACACTCTATATTGAGTGAATAACCTAGGTCTTCCACATGGTGGAAGATCTAGTGACTCAGAATTAAAAACATCTATACTAAAGGTTATATTTCAGTTTTTGGTGAATCAGGGCAAAGTGTATGGGTGGTGTGATTTTTAACCATGACATGGACCCCGATCAAAAACAATTCTTTTATATATTTCATTTCTAGCACAAAAATTTATTTAGATCCCATCTCATGATGTGGTTAATCTACTCAATGGTTGAAAATGAATATTTTTGATCAAGGTAATTGAATATTTGATAATCTCAACTGTGGTGTGTCATTAACCATGATTATAGGAGGATTTAGAATTTATTTTTCCAATGAATTCAAAATTACAAAACCAATAAACTAAAGAATAATATTTTAATAGTGGGACATCATAATTTAACTATCAAACTGAATTTTAGAAACCAACAAGAATAATAAAATAACTTGAAACCAATCCTTAATTCAATGTACGTTATTTTTTAACCTAATTTTATATTCATTAAATTGAAATTTATAATTTTCTCCAATTTCTCATTTCAAATTCCAATTTTTTCATAAAAAAATAAAAACTAAAAAAAATATGTATTTTTAGGTGAATAAGAATTATTAAGTGATTAACTATTAATCTCTGCAAGTGATATGAAATTAGGCATCCATTGTTCTACCCACAAAAAAACAAATAATTTCTTTTTCCCCATACCATGATATTTTTTTCAAAACCTGACTCTGTTTATGGGGATCCAAATAGTTTTTTACAAACTTTTTCTTTTCACATTGTATACATTTTTATCAATCAAAATTTTATGAACAATATTTCATTAAATTATTATTATTATATAATAATAAATTATAAAGTGGTGTGAGACATATAGAGATACATTCACAATGTTGAGTAGGATCTCCAAGAAGGTGTTGATGATATTATAGTACCAGTCCTAGAGATTCCATGTGTACATGAGATTTGACATTAACATTGTGAATTGATTGAAATAGTCAACAATTCCTAAAAACAACCAATGATTTATGGCCACTAATGATTCACCAAAATTTATTATTCTTTTTCAGAATAAATATAAATGATATAGGAATAAAAAGAATTTTATATGAAGTGTATCTATCATAGGAATTAGATTCAAACTGACCATGAAGATATATATTGGCTTAATGGAAATAATGAGTTGCATGTTGAGCTGCGTGTGGATGATCAATAATAGATTGAAAATTTCTTTAATGAGTATGAATTGAAACATGACCTCATTATCCCTTACTAAATAATATATCTCAAACCGTTTCATATCACTCTACCATTAGAAGTGGAACTATCCACCTATGTGGTGGAAGTTAAAGAAAAAATGGTGCATACTGACTAGATAACTCATTCCAATGAAGTATAACATCAAGGGGAACTTGGTATTGTAAAAGATATCTATTATATGAAAACATAGTGAGTTTATTATTTCATAAATTATATCCCATATAATTTTGTTCATTATGAATTGAATATTAGACCCACTATTTTGACATTTCATATTCTTCCAAATCTTATATTTTCATAGGAGAAGATGATGAAGAAAAGTCATATGTTGAGGAAGACATGGATATCCTTAATTTGGATGAAGATTCATTTTATGAAGACCATGAATTTGTCCATGTGGTTGTGCCTAATTAAATTAAGACCTAAGCATCCCACACTAATATGGATAATATATATTCTTATTATCAATGTTTAAAATCATTCCTGTTAATTTCAAAATTTAACATCTCTATTTAATATTTAATTAATTTTGGAAACATTGGTAATGGGTATGATATTAAATAAGAGGTTTCACATGATAAATTCCAAATAGGGGAAGATCTGTACTTCCTCATACCCCAAACATGAAAGTTTTACATTATTGAAAAGGGTGTAGATTTGGTGTAAATAATTCATCGAGTCATCCTCGACATATGAGATGAATAAGTGAAGACTATAAAAAGGTAATTTGGTTTTTAATATCCAATAATATCCACCCATAATCATATTTTGGATAGAAACAGATATTTTCCTTCTGGGGGTAGTAAAAATCCATGGCCCACTAGGGGGATTAAAACAAGAATTATAATATTTTACTTACTTTCAAGGAACATAAATTTCATATTATTATTTATATTTGGATGAACTAACATTATACGTATATGATTAATTCTATTATATTTCAGTGATAGTAGAATGTATACCCTAAATAATAAGGATAAGGGAGGAATAAATCATCATTAGAATTGGGAATTAAATTATATATTTATCTTTAATAGTCCATTTACTTTTTAATTTTATTTGGAATGGTATTTACTGATAATTGAGCATTAAAATAAAAATTTATTATGACACAGAAGATTTATATTTTAATTGACTTACATAGGGGTCATCAGTTTCATTGGAATCCAATGATCCGATGTTTTATATTTAAATTACAAGTAGTTTGAATGGGTAAAATTTATAATTGAATGATTGGAGTGAAGAATAGATGTAATTTTTTTAAAATCTAATTTTATTAAATTGGTTTATTCATGTAGATTAATTTTTCCCCACTATTTGACACATTTAATTTATTAAATTACACCTGTCCGAATTATTATTTTTATCTATTCCATAAGAGATTTCACTAAATCATAACTTTATTCCAAAATGTTTTTATAGAACAAATACTATCTATATTAACTTGGAAAAATTCATTGTTAATCATAGTGAATATCAACTCCTAGAATTTTTTTTTGGAACTTCTCAAAGATATGTTAGTGAAAAAATCACTTTTAACATTAGTGGGGGATATTTATTGATAGAACCTAATCCTTGAGCCCACATTTTACAAAAATAATTATTTAGATCATTGAGACCAATAATTTCCTTGTTTTTAATGATAATGATTTCAAGCCATTTAATGATATTCGTACTCTCCTCTTTGTATTTTTCAATATATTTTAATATGGATGTATGGGATGAGGGAAGCCATGTTGAAAGATATGAATTAAATTCTAAAGAAATGTATGGGGGATATATTTTTTATCAGCAAAGGTATATCATTAATTTATTATATATTTATTATTTTACTTATAGAAAGAATGAAACAAATAATTGTCGGCGAATTGAGAAAATAGAATATAACCATTTCGAGACCAATTAATTTTATCAGATGTGGTTATGTGGTGGATGGAAGGTTATTTCCAAAAAATAAAGTCAATGGATTAATTTTTTTTAAAAGAATAAAAAATAATATAATGTAGAGAATGTTCAAGAATTTTCAATTCATTTATTATACTCTAATTATTCATAAACTTTGTATTGAGGTTAGGAAGTAGGGATTATCATTACTATGGGGAGAATTTAAAAACTAATTTACCATTTTATAATAAGATTTTTTTCACTAGATATAAACCTTATATTTTGATAAATAATTTTTTAAACATCAAAACCATAATCCATAAGTCTCAATTTCATTAAAAACATTACTGAAATGTCTTTTTCATTTTATGATTTTTTTATTTAAAATGTAGATATTATGTATCCATTTGTATCCTTTGAAATATGATCATTTTTTAATGATACGTGAATAAATATAATTGAATTTAGTTCATGATGGATGAGAAAAAATAATTCTTGGTGATGTAGATCTTACCATGTAATTCTTGATAATAATGAATTGAGAAGCATGGATGAATGAAAGGAGAAGCTACTTTATTTTCATAAGGGAGAAAATAAAATATATGGATTTTTTGATCTTATTAAAAATAATAAATTGATATTATCTTTTTTGTGGAACATGAAAATTTGATTTCGAATTGATAATAATTTTGATTTACTAGATTCAGAAATAAATTATAGTATTTTTGGTGTCCTATTTATACTGATCACTGAGATTAAATTCATGAATACCTAAATAGTTCATATGTGGGTGAATTTGATGCACTATTATTTAATGATTTTTTCTATAAATAATATTCATTTTATATTCATTTTAAATAATATTCCAAGGAAATTCATTATTTATATAGAATATGTGAATTTGAAAATAATGATACTACATAAAAAATATAAACAAAAAAGAATTAATTTAGTTGTTTTATTCTAATGGAGATTTTTATTTTTATATTTTGAAGTAATATATAATTTTTTATAGGGTAAAAAAATGTCGAACTCACCTATCTATAACCCCCAAGGCCTACATGCCACATCGAAAGCCCAACAGTTCCATCATACCACAAAATCCATGTAGAAGCTCCATCCAAGTGGTAGGTACGATTACAAGGCATTAATGGAACATCTTATATAACATAGTATTTGATAAATCCCATTTAGGAAATTTTTTTCATCCAACAAATTATTTTTGTGAATTGTTATATGGGAACAGATCCCCAATTCCCTTATAATTATGTTGGTAAATTATTGTGATATTTCATTAACAAATGTACTAAAAAACATAAGTCTTATATGGGATGAACACATAAAAGGAACTATTCACCACCTACAAAAAGTGTGATGCTTTGCATCACCTCTTCTACTCGATGTTGCGTACTAATATCTTCATATCACCGAGAACCACCATGGACAATACGTTAAGATCTTGATATCAAGATATATCACACATTTTATGCCTTTTATCACCAAGGATGGAAACTATGTCGTCAATAGACAACCATAAAACCAATATATGGATGGAAAATAAATTTCATGAAGTGGAGCTCGATCCATTCATCCACTATGATAGTCATGTGGATACAATGAGGCCTTGTCACATGGATCACAATCCATGTTACAGACATATAAAATGATGATACGTGAGTATATATGGCCACAACACGAACACACCATTTATTAATTATGGTGTAAATATAGTTGAATCTTAATTATTGAAGTAAATGGCCAATAAAATAGTTGTTGTCCTTGGAACATTTGATATACCATATCATAGTTGACAGAAAACACTGAAATAGATTATAAGATATGGGGTTATCACTACGTTTTGAAGTGATTTAATATGGAATTTCAATATTTTTCAAATAAAAATGGATTCAGAGTGCTATTTCATAAGATGATACACTTATTCCTGGAGATACAACATACAAAAATTGATTAGTTTGGAATCATAAACGACAATGGATGTTTTAGACATAGAGAAGATGGTTACTCCAAAGCCCATTAATTTAAATGAATATAGAAAATGGGAGATCTTGTAATCTTTCAACACAAACCAAAATATCAGTTAATTCTAAAATTTGGAAAGCTCTAATATCATAGCAGATTCATCATGGTAGAATTCAAAATATATAACCAAACATCAGCTAGGAGATATTAATGATTTGAATAAAAAAGGAAAATGGATCAATCTATTTATAATTATGACTATTTGGTTTTGTGCCAAATGATGAGAGGACAATATTTTAGATTAAGAATCTAATCCTTCACAATTATATTTTCTTTTATAAATATAGTTTATATTATTTTAGGTTACTGATGTATTGTTTTTTATTCTATGTTTGCAATCTATTTCATTCCAATAGTTATCATTTTGTCACTCCCTCATTCTTATTATATATTTATCTTCCATTACACCATGACCTATTAAATTTGATATTGATTTAATAAACCAAGGATTTTCATTTAGACTGGATATAGTGTTCTTGAGTTTTAAATATAAACACTAAAATTTGATTTCTACTTTTTGGGAATAAGGGTGATGTGTATGGATGTTTGGATTTTCCACCTCGATATATCTCATAACGTCATATATATCACTTTATTTATATGAGATACATCTCTTCCATTTAAAATTTTTTATTCACAATATGGTGTTAATCTATTAAATGGATAAAACATCTAATGATGGAGCCATTTCTTGGAAGATTCCATACTCTTGACTTAGGTGAATCATAAAAATTGAAGATTTGAGGTGATAGATTTTTCTTTTCCTAGGAATTCAAGATTTCAAAAATAATAAATTTAAAAAATATTATTATATAATACTATTTTAAAATTAAAATATCAAAACTAACTAAAAAACCAACAAAAATAATTAAGGAACCAGAAACCAAACCTTAAGGACAAGATCAATATTTTATAACCCTATTCTTCTTTCATTACCTTTTATTTTAGAATTTTAATTATTTTATAAAATATCTAAAATATGTTTTCACGATTTCACATTTTTTTTAGTTTTATTTAAATTAGAATGAGTGGAAGAAAAAATGGGTGCTACTCATGTTAGATGACCTTGGTCAACAATTATGTTGGATAATGAAAAATCTAAATAGTTTTTTTCACAAACCACAAAAGGTGTGCCACACTAATGTTATTTGATTAATTTATGATTCATGACTAAATAAATACCATTAATTGTTCTAGGATTAAAAATTATAACCTATGATAATCAACGTATAATTTTCTGTCATTATTGTCTTGTTTTTGAACACTTATTCTCTTTTTAGGTCAATATGATCATTGATATATCCCACGTTTAGACTTAATAAGAATATGATCATTCCGTTTTATAGGTTACATTATTCGATGTTATAATGAATGTAATTAAGTATGATCTATATAAAAATATATCTACATAAGATGAACATAATGTTAGAAGACGTATTTCAGTTATGAATATGTTCTTTCAATAAAAGATTTAATGGTTCTTGAACTATACAATTATGGCATGGCATGTTATGTTATTAATGATATTATTATAATTATTAGTAATACCAATGTATGAAATGTGTGTGTCACTATAGATTTTATCAAAGAATGTTATTATCACCTTTGGTATCTAGGATTAGTTAAATGTAGTGAGAGCCCCTAGAATAAAACAATTTTTTAGGAAAATATAAAATGTTTTTGAAAAAAACAAAGTGTAGTTTTCCCTTGAAAACATCCCACTCTACATTATAAATGTGGATTTTGTTTTGTAAAAGTTTTATCTGGTGGTAATAACCTTGAATTCATTGGTGGATTTTATCTTTGTCTTCATTCGGGTTCATTATTTGTGTTCTAATACTACCAATCTAGTTTGAAACTTCTAAGGGATATGCATTGGTCAATTCACATTTTTCTAATAAACCCTCCTGAAGGATTTGGATAAATGATAGTCATGATTGGACCTAGATAAACATTATATTTATGCGATTTAAACTATGTTTGATCCAATAAATTATTTTTCATGATTTTTTTGTTTCCCAAAAGGATTATTTTCTCCCACACTATGCTTATTCATTTTTTTCAGGTGGTGGAACCTGATGGAAACATGTTAATTCTAAATGTGATTTAAAATTAAATAATTTTTATGGAATGAAAATAAATGTTATTGGATTTGGAATTAATAATATTATTACTATAATTACATAAAAATCTCAATCTATGAATCCTTTTATTCATCCAAATGTGAAATTATGCGAACAAACTTCCCTTGGTTACTTCATGAGTTAACTGCAACCTTATTTTAATGAGTCCACCAGTCTAATAGTTGATGGGAAATGAATAAATACCATTCAATTGATTTTATCCATTCAATGGAGTTTATATCATGAAAAAATATTTTTAATTGATGATCATTTAAAAACTAATGAAGATCAATGGTAGAATATTATCAAGAACGTAAGCCAACAAGATGAAATCAACTCATTATTAAGGGATTGTTTTAAGATATTATTTTTCAATAATTACATTACCCACATTAATTAATTAAAAAAATTAATGGAATTCATTGAGATAATATAGAAGATTGAACATTTTTGTGTACATTTGAGGAAAATTTTATGAGACTTTTGATGTACACTTATTGTATTATCATCTAACCAATTAGTTAAAGTTATTTGTACTCTAATAAAATAAAACCAATGTCTATATTAGTTTTAATACATATCGGTCTTGATTTATAATTAATAAACCTGTCAATGTGAAATCAATGTGGAAAAAGAGATTATATTTATCAATAAATTTCAGGGTTTTGATCAGAAAATAAATATGTAATATAAACGATATTCTATATATCAAAGTGAAAAAAGGATGAGATTTTCTTTAATATAAATGTTTGGGGGAAACATAAATGTAATTTTTTTAAAGGAACTATAAAAGGATTAAATTTTGACAGGGAATTTCATCATGTATTTGAATGATAATGTGTTGAGAATAAGTTATCTAATGATGTGAATAGAGAGAAAGCTCCAATGAATTTAGATCAAAATCTCTATTGTTTAAATGAATGACATATGGGAATTATGAATAATAGTGACCAAATAAGAAGTTTAATGATGATCATCAAAATTAGTAACCTCTTATACCTACAGATAAAGGTAAATATCATATTATTACTACTTATGATGGGTATACTGAAGTGGTATAAGGTTCACTTTCCATATATAATAGAAATACTACTCTATTATTAAATTATTGATCTAACCACTCTTTTATATACGTAGAATATTACAAGGGCGTCATAATACCATTTTAATAAGTAGATTTTGAATTAATAGTTAAAATACTAAATGGAATAATTATCCCACCTCAAGTCCAAGATTCTTTTACGATATATTTTTAAAGGAAAATTGTTTCTAAAAACAACATTCCTCTCCCTCCAATTTAACTATATTTTATATTAGGAATAAAATTAATATGTTTATATAAATCAAATATCATATTTCAAGTAGGATAAGTCATGATTTAGATTCTGAACCAAACTAAAATCATATTTCAATGTTATTACATGTGTGATCATTTGAAAGAAATCACATCTAGAATATGGTTCTTTATTGATTTTTTAAAATCGTGATTATATCAACTTGTTGATGAGATAGAAATAATAAGTATATAATTGATTTGTGGGAGTGGACTAATTTCATTCAATATGAGTTTTTAGGGTTCCCAGAAATCATTAACTAGATTAATAAATAGAATTGATACATGGTGTCATGCCTATTTCAATGAGTCCATAATTAATGTTCCCATTTATTTCCATGAATAGAAGAATAAATCCAAGGATAATATTGATAAAGGATTTATTTGTTCATGTGTGTAACCTTGTGGCTAACATTATCTTTTTTAAGAATAAGGATAAATCAATGCTACTATGAATTGATTATCGTGGACATAACAAGATCACTATCAAGAGAATTTATCTTCTACCCTGTATTAATGATTTTTTAATCAATTTTGTAGAGATAAATACATTCTGATGGTTTATCTTCATTTTGGATAACATAATTTTAAATCCATGAAGAGAAATATATCCCACACATATTTTTTGAAAAATTTATAGACATTATGAATTTATATAGTTGTCATTTGTTCTTACTAATAACCAATATGAATTTAACAAATACAGTCTTTAAATATTAACTTGATAAATTTTTTGTATTATTTATTAATGATATTATTATGTGTTCAAAGAGTAATATAAAGAATGAATATTACTTTTGAATTGTATTGGCAACCATAAGTATGCATAGGACTTATGAAAAATTCACAATGTCTCAATTTTGGATATAAAATGATTAATGTTTTGGGTCAAATAATCAATAAAAAGTATATTTCATTGGATTCATCAAATATAGATATTATTGAATGTTAGAAAATATCATTCACAGTGACTAATGTCTTCAGATTTCATGGTTTGGATATATTTTATCAATATTTTGCAGATATTTTTCCATGAATTTATAAAACACTAACCATATTGACTTGAATGGGATGAAAGATAATTTTCAAAGATTATTTTGATAAAAATTTCAATGAAATTAATGGAATATTATCCAACATACATGTTCTTCAATTACCATGAAATGTTTAAGGTTTATTAATATATAGTGATTCCTAGAATAATGTTTTGGGATGTGTTCTCATGTAAAAGTATATGGTTATAACTTATACATCACAACATTTGATGATTCTGGAGAAACATTAACCTACTCAATGTTTAGAGATAGATATTGAAATTTTTTATTTACCCATATGGATGAATTATATTTTTATATAAATATGGGATATATATACAAATAATTAATGTTTTTTGTGTATTTTTTACAACAAATTAGTTGAATATGAGACAGAAAACTATGGATGGATTTAATTAAATATTATCATTTCTCAATACATTTCCTCCCTTTTAAAATGAGAAAGGTGGATGATTCTTTATATATAAAGTATATTTCTATATTATATAAGATAAGGAATATAGAAGATTAAATATTTCTGGATTTGAAAATTATGGATCTAGAAATTTATAAGGGATAAAATTATATCTTTATCCAATGTGTGTTGAGCCATTATTTCATGTGAATATTAAACAGGTGAAAATTGAAAAGATATATCTATAGATGATGGTGAGAAATGTACTTTATTTTAACATTGATTAGGAATGGGTGAAAATTCATAGAATTTTTTTTGTTTCTTATCAAAACTAGATGAGAAGAGTGAGATGTAGTATGATTCTCATAGTTCATAATTATATATAAATCCTATCAGTTCAATGGTGTATATAGATATAGGGAATTGTTTATGGTGGGTCCATATGAAGATATATATTGAATTGTATTTATCTCGATGCTATGTATGCCTGCATGTAAAGTTCATGAAATAATAGACCAAAGTGATGTTATAAAAATTACCCATACTAAAAAACTAGGAAAACATCATCATTTATTTTTCCTTTATACTCACCGAAATAGCTAGGGAATAATACTATTTGGGGCATAATAGATCACATTACAAAGTAAACACACATCAATGATATTAGTGAAGATTTATCTCCTGATAAACTTTCTTGAATATAAATTAATGAATTTTTAATGATGCAAAATGTATAAAATATTATGCTATCTTATCAGGATCAGTGGTTTACCTCAATGTTCTAGTGATGTATTAATGATCCTATGGATACAAAGTTTATTTTTTAATCATATTCTCATCTTCAGATATATTGTATGTGTTAGATAATAAATTTAAACATTGGGGGTATATTGGGGTAATTATCAATGGATATCATTGATGGTTGGGACCAATACTATCCTCTTATCAAATTCTATTATAATAACCCATTTCACTCAAGTATTCAGATGAATACCTAGGATAAAATTCAAGAAAATAGGTGTAGAAATACAAATTTATTGGGATAATTATGGAGAAATAAATATATCGGTGCCTTATAAATATGTGAAAATGTTAGTGAAATTCATATCCATTCATCATCACATCATGGAAACATAGTTGAAAAAAACATTACATTATAATCATTGGTGAGATCTAGAGTTCAATGTTAGTGGGAAGGTGATGCTATGAATTTCTACATGGAAGAAGTCTATGATAATTAAATGGATGAAAATATGAGCCACAGATATATTGGCCACTTATATATTCTTTATCATGTAGAGGGATCACTTATTAATTCCATTACACATCTTTAAATTTCATGATGTGTTCAATGTATCATTCCTAAGGAAGTAAATGTACAATACTTTATATATAATAGATCCAGAGATCATACCAATGGATCATGAACATTCTTATTAAGAAAAACTGGTAGAAGTTTTGAATCACAGACCAAATACTATCTATTTAACATGAAAAAATTCATTGTTAATCATACTGAATATCAACTCCTAGAATAGTTTTTGGAACTTCTCAAAGCTATGATAGTGAAAAAAACCCTTTTAACATTAGTGGGGGATATTTATTGTTATCCCCTAATCCTTGATCCCACATTTTACAGAAATAATTATTTATATCATTGAGAACAAGAATTGCCTTGTTTTGAATGAGAAGTATTTCAATCCATTTAATTATATTCGTACTCTCCTCTTGGTATTTTTCAATATATTTTAATATGGATGTGTGGGGGTGAGGGAAGCCATGTTTAAAGATATTAATTGCATTCTAGAGAAATGTATGAGGGATATTGTTTGTGTCAGTAAAGGTTTATCATTAATTTATTATATATTTTTTTTCCTTTTAGAAATAATGAAACTAATAATTTTTGATGGATTGAGAAAATAGAATATAACTATTTGAAGAATAATTAATTTTTTCATATGTGGTTAAGTGGTGGATGGAAGGTTATTTCCAAAAAATATAGTTAATGAATTAAAATATTGTTTAATAGAATAAAAAGATAATATAATGTAGAGAATGTTCAAGAATTTTCATTTCATTTATTATACACTCATTATTCATAAACATTATATTGAGGTTAGGAAATTGTGATTATCATTACTATTTGGTGAAATTCCAAAATAATTTACCATTTTATATCATGATTTTTTCACTAGATATACACCTTTTATTTTGAGAAATAATGTTTTTAACATTAAAACCATCATCCATATGTCTGAGTGTCATTAAAAAATTTATTGAAATTTCCTTGTCATATAATGAGTTTTTTTAAATAAAATGTAGATAATGAGTATCCGTTAGTATCATTTGAAATAGGATCATTTTTAATGATATGGGAATAAATCAAATTGAATTTGGATCATGATGTATGAGAAAAAACTATTCTTTGTGATGTATATCATAACATGGAATGCTTGATAACAATGATTTGAGAAGGAGGATTAATAAATGGAGAAGCCACTCTATTTTCAAAAGGGAGAAAATTAAATACATGGATTTATTGATCTTATAAAAAATCATAAATTGATTTGATCTTTTTTTTGGAACATGAAAAATTGATTTTTCATTGATAATAATTTCGATTTACTATATTCAGATATAATTTATGGTATTTTTGGTGTCCTATTAAAACTGAACACAGATATTAAATTCATGAATTACTGAATAGTTCATGTGTGGGTGTGTTTGATGCACTTTTAGTTCATGATTTTTACTATAAATAATATTCATTATATATTCATTTTAATTAATATTCCCATGTTATTCGTTATTTATTTAGAATTTGTGAATTTTAAAATAATGATACAACATAAAAAATGTAAACAAAAAATAATTAATTTAGAGGTTTTATTCTAATGGATATTTTTATTTTTATATTTTTGAAGTAATATATTTTGTTTTAATGGGTAAAAAAATGTCGAAATCACCTATATATAACCCACATGGCCTACAGGATACATGAGAAGCCCCACAGTGCCAGCATACTAAGAAAGCCATGTGGAAGGTCCATCCATGTGGAAGGTACGATTACAAGACTAGAATTGAGGATCTTATACAACAAAGTATTTGATAAATCCCTATTAAGAAATTTTTATCATCCCAAACATTATTTGTGTGAATTTTTATATGGGAACGGATCTCAAAATCCCTTATAATTATGTGCATCAATTATTGTGATAATTCAATAACAAATGTACTAAAAACATAAGTCTTATATGGGATGAACACATAAAAGGAACTCTTCACCACCTAAAAAAACGCAAGGCTTTGCATCACCTCTTCTACTCGATGTTGCGTACTAATATCTTAATATCACCGAGAACCACCATGGACACTACATTAAGAGCTCTATATCAAGAGATATCCCACATTTATGCATATTATCACCAAGGATTTAAACTACATCGTTCATAAACAACCATAAAACCTATATATGGATGAAAAATAAATTCATGATGTGGAGATCTATCTATTATGCAACTGTGATAGTCATGGGGATACAATGAGGACTCGTCACATGGATCACGATCCATGTTATAGACATATAAAAGGATGATATGTGAGTATATATGACCACAACACGAACACACCAATAATTATTTAAGATGTAAAAATAGTTTAATCTTAATTATTGAAGTAAATGGACAATAGAAGTGGTGGTTTCCTTATAACATTTTCTATAACCTATGATAGTTGACTAAAAACACTCAAATAGATTATAATATGTGATGTTATCACTATGTCTTGAAGTAATTTAGTATGGAATTTCAATATTTTTTAAATATAAATGGCTCCACAGTGATATTTCTTAAGATGATACACGTATTCTCGGAGATACAATATATAGAAATAGATTATTTTGCAAACATAAATGACATTGGGTGTTTTAGACATAGAGAATATGGTCACACCAAATACCATTAATTTAAATGAATATAAAAAAAAGAATATCCAATTATCTGTCAACAGAAACCAAAATATTTGTTTATTTTAAAATTTGGAATGCTCTGAAATCTTAACAGATTAAACATGGTATATTTCAAAATATATAATCAAAAATCTCATGGGAGATATTAATGATTTGAATAAAAAAGGAAAAAAGTGATCAATCTATTTATAAATATGACTTTTCAGGTTTGTGCCAAATAATGACAGGAAAAGATTTTATATTAGGAATCTAAACCTTGAAAATTATATTTTCTTTTATAAATATAGTTTATATTATTTTATGTTACTGATGTATTGATTTTTATTCTATGTTTTCAATCTATTTCATTCCAATAGTAATCATTTTATCGCCCCCTCATTCTTATTCTACATTTATCTTCCATTACACCATGACCTATTAAATTTTATATTGAGTTAATAACCCAAGGATTTTCATTTAGATTGCATTTAGTGATCCTGAGTTATAATAATAAACACTAAAAATTGATTTTTACTTTTTGGGAATAAGGGTAATGCGTATGGGTGTTTGGATTTTCCACCTTCATATAGCTTAGAATGTCATATATATCACTTTATTTATATGATATTATTCTAATCCATTTAAAAATGTTTATTCAAAATATGATGTTCAACTATTCAATGGATTAAACATCTAATGATGGATCCATTTCTTGGAAGATTCTATACTCATGACTAAGGTGAATCATAAACATTGACGTTTTGGGGTGATGAAATTTTGTTTTCCTAGGAATACAGGAGTTCAAAAATAATAAATTAAAAAAATTTATTTATATAATACTATTTTCAAATTAAAATATCAAAACTAACTAAAAAACCAACTTAAATAATTAAGGAACCAGAAACCAAAACCTTAAGGACAAGGTCACTCATTTATAACCCTATTCTTCATTCATTACCTATAATTTTATAATTTGAATTATTTTGTACATTATCTAAAATCTTTTTTAAAGAATTCATATTTTTTTTATTTTTATGTATATTAGAATGAGTGATAGAAAAAATGGATGCTACTCATGTTCGATGACACTGGTCAGCAATTATGATGGACTAAGAAAAATATTAATAGTTTTTTTCACACACCACAAAAGGGCTTCCACACTTATGTTACTTGATTACTTTGTGATTCATGACTAATTAAATACCATTAATTGGTCTAGTATTGAAAATTATAACCTATTATATACAATGTGTAGTTTTCATTCATTATTCTCTTCTTTTTGAACACTTATTCTCTTTTTATGTCAATTTGATCATTGATATATCCCACATTTACCCTTACTAATAATATGATCATTTACTTTCATAGGTTACATTATTTGATGTTATAATGAATATTATTAAGTATTATCTATATAAAAATATTTTTAGATATGATGAACTTCATGTTAGATGATTTATTTCACTTATGAATATGTTCTTTCATTCAAAGTTTTAATGGTACATGAACTATACTATTATGGCATGTCATGTTATGTTATCAATGATATTATTATAATAATTAGTAATACCAGTGTGTTAAATGTGTTGGTCACTATATAAGTTATCAGAGAATGTTATTGCCACATTTGAAATCTAGGATTAGGTAAATGTATTGAGAGCCCCTAGGAAAAAACAATTTTTTGGAAAATTTCAAATGTTTTTGAAAAAGACATTGTATTTTTCCCTTGAAAACATCCCCCTCTAGATTATAAATGTTTATTTTTTAAAACAATTATCTGGTGGTAATAACCTTGAATTCGTTGGTGGAATATATCATGGTCTTCATTCTGGTTCATTATTTGTGGTCCAACTTTACTAATCTAGTTTGACACTTCGGAGGGATATGCATTGGTCAATTAAAATTTTTCTTATAAACCACCCTGAAGGATTTGGATAAATGACCATCATGATTGGCCATGGTTAAAAATTATATTTAAGTGATTTAAAAAATGTTTCATTCAATAAATTATTTTTCTTGATTTTGTGGATTCCCAGAAGGATTATTTTCTCAAACACTATGGTTATTCATTTTTTAGGTGGTGGAAGCTGACGGAAACGTGTTAATTCTAAATGTGATCTAAAATTCAATGATTGTTATGATAAGAAAAAAAAAATTTATTTTTAATTAATAATATTATTACTATACTTATATAACAATCTCAATCTATGAATCCTTTTATTCATCCAACTGTGAAATTAAGGGAACAACATTCCATTGATTATTTCATGATTTAACTTCAACCTTATTTTAATGAGTCCACCAGCCTACTAGGTTATGGGAAATGAATAAATACCATTCAATTAATTTTATCCATTAGATATAGATTATATCATGAAAAAATCTTTTTAATTGATGATGATTTAAAAAGTAGAGAAGATAAATGGCAGACTATTATCTAGAACATGAGCCAACAAGATGAAATCTACTCATTATTAAGGGATTGTTTTGAGATCTTATTTTTCAATAAGTACATTATTCACATTTATTCATTAAAAAAATTGATGGAATTCATTGAGAGAATATATAAGATTGAACATTTTTTGGGTACATTAGAGGAAAATTTTATGAGACTTGTGATGTACACATCTTGTATTATAATCTAACCAATCAGTAAAAGTTATTTGTACTCCAATAAAATTAATCCAATGTCTCTATTGGTTTTAATACATATGAGTATTCATTTGTTATTAATAAACCAATCAATTTGAAATAAAAGTGGAAAAGGATATTATATTTATCAATAAATATCATGGTTTTGATATGAAAATAAATATGGAATTTAAACAACATTCTATAAATCATAGCGAGAAGAAGATGAGATTTTCCTTCATATAAATGTATGGAGGAAACATAGAGGGAATTTTCTTAAATGGACTATATAATGATTAAATTTTGATAGGGAATTTCAGAATGTAGTTGAATGATAATGTGATTAGAATAATTTATCTAATGATGTGAATAGAGAGAATGCTCCAAAGAATTCAGAACATAAACTCCATTGTTTAAATGAAATCAGTATAGGGATTTTTCATAATAGTGTCCAAATAATATGTTTAATGTTGATAATGAACATTAGTAACCTCTTATACCTACAGAGAAAGGTAAATATCATATTATTACTACTTATGATGTGGATAATGAAGTTTTATAAGGTGAACTTTCCATATACAATAGAAATACTAACATGTTTTTAAATTCTTGATATACCCACTATTTTATATACGAAGAAGTTTATAAGGGTTTCATAATTCCATTTCAATAAATAGATTTTGAATTAATAGTTAAAATACCAAATGGAACAATTATCCCACCTCATGTCCAAGATTCTTTTAGGATTTATTTTTAATGGAATATGACTCCTAAAAATCACATTACTCTCCCACCAATTTAACCCGATTTTATATTAGGAATAAAATTTATATGTTTATATAAATCAAAATTCATATTTCAAGTAAGGTAAGTCATGTTTGAGATTCTTAACCAAATGACTATTATATTTCAATGTTATTTTATGTTTGAACATCTGATGGAAATCACATCCAGAATATGGTTCTTTATTCCTTTTTTAAAGTGGTGATTATATCAACTTGTTGATGATAAATGAAATAATAATTGTATAATTCTTTTGTGGGAGTTAACCGATTTCATTCAACAAGTGTTTTTTTATTTCCAAGAAATCATTAAATTTATTAATAAATAGAACTCATACATGATGTCATGTCTATTTCAAAGAGTCCATAATTAATGTTGCCATTTATTTCCAAGAATAGAAGAAAACCCCTAGGATAATGTTGATAAAGGATTTATTTCTTCATGTGTTTCACCTTGGGGTGAACACTATCTTTTTTAAGAAGAAGGATAGATCAATGCTACTAGGAATTGATTATCGTGGACTTAACAAGATCATTGTCAATAGAATTTATCCTCTACCCTGTATTGATGAATTTTTGAATCAATATTGTAGAGATAAAAACATTTCGATGTTTTATCTTCATTTTGGATAACATCATTTGAAATCCATGAAGGTACATATACCAAAAACATATTTTTTGAATATTTTATAGGCAATATAAATTTATATAGTTGTCATTTGTTCATACTAATGACCCTATAAACTTTATGAATTTTAAAAATATAGTCTTTAATTATTAAAATGATCAATTTTTGGTTGTATTTATTAATGACATTCTTATGTGTTCAAAGAGTAAGATAGATAACAGATATTACTTTAGAATTGTACAGACAACAATAAGGAAGCATAAGACTTGTGGAAAATTCACAATGTCTAGATTTTAGATACAAAATGATTAATGTATTGGGTCTAATAATCACTAAAAGATATATGTCATTCGATTCATCAAAAATGGATATTATTGAATGTTAAAAAAGATCCTTCACCATAACTAATATCAACATATTTCATGGTTTGGATATATTTTATCAATGTTTTGAAGATATTTTCCCATGAAATTGTTTTCCACTCACCATATTGACTTGAAAGGGATGAAAGTTCATTTTAAAAGATGATTTTGATTAAAATTTCAATGAAATTAATGGAATATTATCCAGTATACATGTTCTTACATTACTATAAAATGTCAAAGGTTTATTAATATATATAGTGATTCCTTGAATAATGGTTTGGGAGGTGTTCTCATGTAAAAGTATATGGTTATAACTTATACATCACAAAATTTGATGATTCAGTAGAAACATTAACCAACTAATTTTTTATAGTTATATATTGAAATTTTTTAATTACACGTATGGATGAATTATATTTGTAGAGAAATGTGGGATATATATACAAATAATAAATGTTTTGGGTATATTTTTTACAACAAAACAGATGAATATGAGACATAAATCAATGGATGGATTTAAATAAATATTATAATTTCTCAATACATTACCTCCTTGGTAAAGTGAGAAATGTGGATGATTCTTTATATAGAAATTATATTTCTCTATTATAGAAGATAAGGAACATAGAAGATGAAATATATCTGGAATTGAAAATTATGGATCTAGAAATTTTTAAGGGATAAAATTATATCAATATCCAATTTGTATTGAGCCATTATTTCTTGTGAATATTAAATAGGTGAAAAGTGAATAGATATATCTATAGATGATGGTGAGAAATGTTCTTCATTTTAACCCTGATAAGGAATGGGTGATAATTCCTAGAAAGAAATTTTTTTCTTGTCAAAACTAGATGAGAAGAGTGAGATATAGTATGATTCTCATAGTTTATAATTATATATAAATACTATAAGTGCAATGGTGTATAGAAATCTAGGGAATTGTTTATGGTTGGTCCATATGAGGAGATATATTGCATTGTATTTATCTAGATGCTAGGTATGCCTGCATGTAATGGTCATGAAATAATAGACCAAAGAGATTTTATAAACATTACCCATACTAAGGAGGAAATGGGAAGACGTCATCATTTATTTTACCATTATACTCCCCAAAACATCTAATGGGAATAATACTATTTGGGGCATAATTGATCACATTACAAAGTAAACACACATGAATGATATTATTGATGTTTTATCTTCTTGTCAGCTTTCATGAATGTAAATTCATGAATTTTCAAATATGCAGAGATTATAACATTTTAGGGTTACTTTTCAGGATCAGTGGTTTACTATAATGTTCTAGTGATGTATTCATGATCCTATGGATACAAAGTTTATTTTTCAAATGTATTCTCATCTTCAGAGATATGGTCAGTGTTAGATAATAAATTTCAAATTTGGGGATATATTGAGGTCTTTATCAATGGATATCATTGGTGGTTGGGACTAACACTATCCTCTTATCAAATTCTATTATAAAAATCCATTTCACACAAGTATTCATATGGATCCCTATGATAAAATTCATTAAAATAGGTGTAGAAATGAAAATTTATTGGTATAATTAGGGAGAAATAAATATATTGGTACCTCAGAATGATGTGAAAATGGTAGTGAAATTCATTTCAATTTATCACAACATCAAGGAAACATAGTTGAAAAACTATACTTGATAATCATTGGTGAGATCTGGAGTTCGATGTTAGTGGGAAGGTGATCCTATGAATTACTATATGGATGAAGTTTATGATAATTTAATGGATGAAAACATGAGCCACATATATGTTGGCCACTTATATATTCTTTATCATGTAGGGGAATCACTTATTACTTCCACTACCGATCTATCAATTTCATGATGTGTTCAATGTATCATTAATAAGGAAGTAAATGTATAATCCTTCAGATGTAATAGATCCAGAGATTATACCAATGGATCATAAACATTATTATTAAGACAAACTAGTAGAAATTTCGAATCATAGATATAAATTGTTGTTGAATAGAACTACTCTCTAGGATAAACTTCTTTGGTGGAGTCAAAAAATAGAAGATGCAATATAGGAACATGATATTAGGTATAAAGAGATATATTATCATTGTATGGATTCAAAAAACATAATTTCAAGGGATAAATTCATTTTATGGTGGTTCAAAATGCATCACCATGATATTTTGAGATATACTTCTTCTGAAATAAATTCAATCTATTCTATAGATTTTTTATAAAAGAAAATCCATGTATAAATGAATCATATGATAATATATCATTATAAACATGCCATAAAATTTGTTTTTTGAATTTAAATAATAGTTTTTTTATAATGATGAATATTTTTTTATAAAGATAATAAATTGCTAAATAAGGCTGAATTTTTAGGTAAATATTTTAAAATACAATTTTTTAAAAAATGTTTTTTATTTATAATTTTGATAAAAAATAATTAAATTATATGAGTATTAGAAAATTTATTAATAAAATTAATCATCATTTTGGAAATCATTCTATAAAATTTATATTAAGGTAAATTTTTTAAAATTCTCTAAAAGGATTTATTTTTTGATGAATATTGAATAATTATTATTTTTATTAAGGGTTTTGTTTTCATTTTATAATTGAAAAATATTAATTTTTTTAAAATTTCTTTTAAAAATAGAATTTGTTCCATTTTATTATGATAATTCAATTTATATTTATTTTAATAATGTTTTTCATTAATTTTTATATTAAAACATTTTTATACTTAAGAAAACTATTTCATTGGAAAACTATATTTTAAATTTTTTGGGATTAATTATTAATTAAATTCATACACTTTTATAAATTTTATTTGATATAATGTATTCCATAGTAAAAATAAAAATAACAATTATAATTTAATAAGGATTGGTAAATTTTTTGTTATAATTAATAGAAAAAGCAAAAAAAAATTGTTTCCTTGCTTAAGGTAAAAACATATTTATTGGGTTTTTAAAAAATTATAAGAGATAAATTTAGAAAAATAATAAATAAATTATATTTTATAGTAATTATTCAATCATATATAAAATCATATTTTTATATGGGTCATTTTTGATATATTCTTTGTGAATAAGACATTAATATATTTTATTATTTCAAAATTTCTATGTGTGCCCACTCCACCACTAATTAAAGGGAACCCCCATTCCGCTCCATTTATTATAAATCTTTTCTAAAGAAGACGTATAGTACATAGTTGTGTGTTTCCAATTTATTTCTTATTGAACCACCGTCAAATAATCAGCATCATTCCTAAAATAATAGAAATTTTTTATTAAAAATACTAACATAGTACTATATTATTGTCATAATTTATATAAATTACATTATACAATTAATGGAAAATGAAAGGTTCAATTATATAAACAATTGTATACCTCCTAATGAACTAATGCAATTTCTTTCCCATCACCGCCTCTCATAACTTGAAAAAATGATTTATTTATAGTGTATATATTTGTGTAATTTTTTTTGATATTTATGAATTAATTATACTTCTTTTATTAAAATATCACAACTATATTATGAAATTAAAATATGATGGAAAATGATAACATCTGTCTTTTGTACATGTGAAATGCTATCTCTATAAAGTGATGTTATTTGTTTTTTATTTAAATTTAAATATGATGTTAATAAAAAGATATTTAATATTATAGAGGATATGTATGGTATAACAATGATTCTTGAATGTTTAAATAATTTTTTCCACTATTTTATTTCATCATTCGAAATGTGAAAATAGTGTTCATGCGTATGTACGACACTCCATCTCTGTAAATTGTTTAATTCATATTTCAATATATATATGTTATGGAAGACTATATATGTATAATGAATATATATTATATATAAATCATTATTAACATTCTCTAGAAGAATTAACCATGATCAAATATATGGACAAAAGTACCATACCAAAACACTAATGAAAACCAAACCATTTGGCACCAGGAAATGAAAATTTTAATAAATATTTGTAGAAAATGAAATTGAAATATAATAGTTGGATCATATATGATATTATAAGTATACAAAATACTATTTAATAATATTATAATAAAGTAAAATTAATTATATAGGATGCTTGAGTTCTTCTAAACCAAGTGGAACACAGATAATGATTTATCATCTCAAGTTATCTTTATTGGGACATATAATATGTTTTTAACCTATATTCGTTAATCAGGTGAATAAAGAGACCATTTGACATGTTATATCGCAAATATTTTTCCATTTATGATATTTAATGTTTCATTTAATTATATTATTTCCTCGAGATTATGGTTCAAGAGTTACGAAGGAGGTAAGGGTTTTATAATTCTATCTCATTGTTTATAATTATTGTTTATGATTGTGATTATGTTGATAAAATATTATGATCTACCTCCAAATAAAATCATGAATATTTTTCATCATTTTTTTTCAAAAATATTAAAAGTTATATTTTTTATTTTACACTATTTTATTAATTGAGTTAAGAAAATTATATTTTTAAAGAAAACTGATAATGTTTTATCGTTGGTTAGGAGTTATTCTCATTCAGAACCATTATTTACTTTAAAATAATTCAATAATGTGATATTATTCTCAAGGAATTTTTAAATTCATTTTCACCCATTTTATAATTTTTAATATTTTATTTTGTAATCTTCTTTTTGTTTTTTAATAAGTGACATTTTAATTTTTACTAAAAATGTGAAATGAATATTAGTTTTAAAATATACAGAATAAATAGAATATACACTAGTATTACAATTAAATTATTCGAATATTTCTTTATATTATTGCAATTTTCATTCAAATAAAATTTTTTCCTTAGTATTTTAAAAAAAAATTATCTTTTCATGAGGTAATTTCATTATAAAAAGTATATAATCCAATAAAAATATACATAGTGACCTTTTGATGAATTTTTCAATTAGGGTAAAATATTTTCTTGTTAGCTATAATTATTTTAATATGATCCATTTTACCATCCAATTATTTATATAGATGTTTTATCATTATTATGAAATGATATTTAAGAAACCTATTTCTTTTTCTTGGGTTATGTTGTCATCTGATGTTTATGAAAATCATTTATTGAGCACATGTTTTGATATGTAAAATTTATTATTATTTTATTGCACAATTTTGGTGGATTTTCATTTTGTGAAAAGTAGTAAATTATTATATATCCCTCCAATGCATTGGAAAACAATGGATATCTCTTGATATAAATATAAATTCAATATTCATTGATCCCAGATTACTAAGGGGATTTTCCAAGTATGATAGTTTTTTATGTGAACCTCGATTACTATAATAGTCAGGGTAGTAATGCCCATAATCTACTTTTATTATTATCAGTGTGACTTGACTGCTAAGGAAATTAATTTATTTTATTATTTATCTTCCAAAAATCTATATCTTATGAAAATGTTATTCTATCATGGATTATGATTATTAATTCTTTTATGAGTCACTTCTTATGAATAATGTTGTTTTATTTTTACATTATATATTTAGATATATGATATATTGGGTATGGTTTTTAGACATTAATCCCATATTTCCATACCTTCATTCCCATGTTTTTTATATGTGTTCATATATATATATCCTTTATTTATCCTTATTGAGAGTCAAAGATCACTCATTCATATATTTCCTATCACAAATTTATGAGGAGACATATTATGTTTTATTATTCAAATATGGGTTCATGTTATCAAGAACATAGTGTGAGGTGATGCAGTACAAATATGAACTTGTTTTTTATGAACTCAATTATTCAATGATACTGAAACTATATGTTTTTGGTATGGATCGTTATTTTTTGTAATGATTATTAATTTAATAAAATTAAATATATATAAATGTATATATAAATTATTGTCTACTATATTATAGACATTGAGTTGTGTGTGGGTAGAAATGCTTGTAATTTTGACACAAAATTGTGGCACAACAAAATTACCAACGCCTAAAAGTGATTCATAGTATTACAGAAACACATGAAAATGTTGTTTAATATATATATGTATATATATGTATATATATTAATGATTATTGTTGATCATTAAGGATAAACAATGAGATACACAATATTGAGTAGAAGGAACAGAATACTACGTAATATGTATCTATTATAGAGATATGAGATATATTGATATATGGGTTCTACTGTTAAGTACTAATTTTTATTGGAGATTAATACAAAACCAATAATGACCCATTTCTAATGATATTGTCAAAAAATCATATTTAGAAAATAATTATAAAATTGATGACCAATTTTTGTAAGATGAATTTATTTTATCGAATTAATTAACTTTTTTCTATGAATACTTGAGCATGGTGTATGAAATAGAATTATAAAAATAATAAAAATTATTTTCATTAAATTTAGTTGTATTATATATATATTCATTGATTGAATGTTTTGTAGAGGAATATTTTTACTTAAATGATGTAGATAATGAAGGGATAATAATGATTATAATTAATAGAGGGTTAATGTATGATAAGTTATTACAACTCAATTAACATCCATGATAATGTAAAAGATCCATGAAAATGGATGTTTGACTATCATCTACAATGGAATTTATCAAATCCTTTCTTCCTTCAATAGAAAACTACAAATATTGTTCATCATTATTTCAATGGAATATTAAATATGTTTTTATTTATCATCTAATGTTTAAACATTAATAAATAAAGGATGACTCTTTTAACAATTGGCTAGATAATTTTCCACTGTAATGGAACTGGTATAATTTTAAATGATCTTGTGTATCCCCTTCCCTAGTAGGAGCTACATTGATAACCAAAATACGACTTCTGTAATGGGATAATGATACACATTTAGATTTCAAAAAAGGATCATTATGTTTGATAAAATGTATGACACACAATAACAATATTATATAAAAATATAAAACAATGAGACTTTATGAAATAATTACTTTTTAACACATTCAATTCCTTCAGTATCATGCAATGCATGAAACATAGAGATTGAAAAAAATGAGATACTCTATTAAAATAATAATTTATAAATATAACCATTATAAAAAAGATGTTATGATGGTGGTTTTTAAATGTGACAACCAAAATATGGAAATTATAATTTTTACACCAAAATAAAATAATTTCATAGGTTATCTAATGATTAGAAATTAAATAAGAATAATTTTATTGAGAATGAATTCTTTCATGAAAAAACTGTATTTTCTTGAAAAGAATATAATTCATGGTTTCTTTTAATAATATAAAAATACTTTTTACAACTTCAAAAAATTTATTTTGATAAAATTAAGCTAATTTATGAAATATAAATATAAAAATTATATTATAGGGAATTTCAATAATTTTTTACAGCATTATTTTTTTGATGAATAATGAAAAATAATATTTTTAAACTATATTTTTATTTAAATAATTTAAAAATAAATTATATTTGAAATTGATATTGAAGTGAAACTATATTAGTTATATTAAAATTTAACTTATTTAGTTCATTAAAATAAATTTCGTGCTAGATTATTATATTAAAACATTCCATACATAATCATATTTCATCTTTCAAAAGCCTCTCTTATATCACTAATACACTTTAATTTTAAATGGAATTCCACAGCGTCATTGTATTAGATTAAAAAAAAGTTTTTTTAATTTTAATAAAAATAATATTTATTATTTAATAATTTTGAATTAATTTTTTACCGTAATGAATACTGAAAATAATGAAATTAATTACCATGACTATAGAATGAATAAGTTTATAGTTGGATAAATCTAAAATGATATGGGATTAAATGATGAATATACATGTTAAATACATATTTTATCGATATATTTATAACCTTAGATCAATATTATATATTTTTACATGTTTATGGGATAATTTTCAAGTTATTTTACCTGTATATTAATTTAAGTAATGAAAATGGAAAAATGTCACCCAGTTTATATTTAATTTCAATATGTTTACTCATAGGAAATAAGGTAAGATGAAAATGAATAGGGATGTAAATTTTTAGAATCTTGATACTAATATTATGACACTAATTTATTTTTTATTTTTATTAATCATATAATTACAACAATATGATGATAAATTTCAATGTGAGATTATTTAATTAATTGAAAAATAAAATAAAAGTGACTATAAATATTATAAGTAGAATAAATTTAATGAATAGTATTATTAAATTAATTTATTAGGTAAAAATAAACCATTATATAGGATTTAAAATATTATTCTAATGTTGCATCATTTTCATCATAATTTGGAATTGAAATTAAATTAATAATTTCAAAATTAACATTAATGTTATATTATAAAAACATATATTTTATAGAATGATTTAAAATTATTTATTATACAATATGATTCAAATAAATTAATATATGAATATAAATATGAAAAATTCTCCATTAATGTAATATTTGATGTTTTATAATGATTTTCTTCTCACTAAATAGTGAAAACATTATTACTATGATTTAGATAAAGTGATGTTTTCTATGCTACATGCACTTCTGTTAAAATTAATTTTCAACAGACATAGGTTTATTATTAGTTAAATTAGATTTAATATTCATAATAATTAGTTTCAAAATTATATAATAATGATAATTTTATTTCTTCATTAAAGGATAAATTACCTAGTTTAAATGGACTAGTTACCATAGTGAAAACTAAAATTTAAATTTAATATAACATAAATGTTAAAGAGAAACATGATTATGACATATGATTTGTTTTATAATGGAGTAATGTATACAACATATCATCCCTCTAATTAATTAATTATTAGTTTTAGATCTATATGGGGGAGATTCACTTACTATTAATGAATACTTTTTGGTATTTAAAAGAAATGAAACTCCATAACAATAAAATTGAACTCACTCCCCTCACTTATTCATATTATAAAATCCATATATCTTGACCATAACCCTAAAAAATCACTCAAAGAAATCCTTCTATAAATGAAATATATTTTTTTCTTCCCAAAAGTCCAACCCTAGGGACTGTAAGAAGTGATCCAAATGAGGTTTCTCTAATATAAGGTTATTTTCTTCACTATGTTCATTTTTTTTGTTTCTTATTTTAGAACCATAAATTATGTATTAAAAATTTTAATATAATAAAAAAAATATCTCTATTATTTTGAGATTTAATTATGTTCATGATATAATATTTATCCATCTCTACATCCATCAACTTGTTAACAAAATTTCCAATCATCTGTTATGTTGACTACAACATCACGAACTAATGTAACTCATTTTCCACTAACACGTCAAAAGGTTGGATATAAATATTTATTTACAATGTATGTTATGTTTATTAAATAATTATTCTTATATAATTATAATATCACCATTACATTTTAACAAACCTTTCCTTATAAAAGATGATAATGATGCTCTTGTGTATGACAAACTACTGCCTCGTAATGCGATATGATTCATTTTTCACTTATACTATACAATGAAGGTAAAATATTATTAATCTAATTATTATCTTTTAAATATATATAACATGATAGAAATTATATAAAATTAGTATATTGTACACTTTCATTCTAATTAACTCTTAAAATGGAATGATATCATCGCTCATGCATATGTAGGACATAATGTCTCCATGAAGAGATCTGATTCATAATCGATGCTGAATTTTAAAGAAACATTTTATAGTTTATCTAATGAAATGTAATAATATTTATAATAATTATATCATTATGGATAATATGGAGTTGTTTTATATGTATAAGAACATGATCATTCATGACATAACATCAATGAAAAAGACAGGCAATTAACACCTAAAACAATGAAAATATTGAAATATTATAAACAAACATGTGGTAAAATATATTAATATGATAAAAAATTTAAAAAATATATTGAAGGAATTCTATAATCAATTCATAGGAAATATATATGTATTATATAAGAGTTTTATAAACACGTGAATGAAGTTAAACATTGGTAAATGGTTTCTCATCTCACCTTTACTTCAGTGAGACATATTCCATATTCACCTATAATTTATTTTATGAGACTTATATAAATACCATTATATATGAAATTAAATGAGTCAATTTATATTCATGGTAATTAATTTATCATTTTATTTTGTCTTTCTTATAGGAATATGGTTTAGATGTTAGTAAAAATTTAACAATGTATTTGACAATATCATCAATATTATGGATGTTTTTTCTAGTATCCATTAGGTAAAATGATTTATATTTATATCTAAATATATATATTTTCATCCCCTATAGTTATTCATGAAAATTTTTAACTGATATTATCATTTTTTGACACCTTGGTAATATGAATTATTGATAAAATAGTGTTATGAAAATCTAACAGTATATCTCTCTTCAATTTGAAATCCTTTTTAATAAAAACCATTGTTTTCTAAAAATTATTTCAAAAATATTTTCATGGTTATAAAAGTAGAATATTAATTATATTTAGAAAAATTATATGAAAAATAATTTTTTTGAGATGAATCTTTATTTATTTATTGAAATAATCCATTTATTTCTTTTACAAAAAAATCAAAAGAGTCATTATTTTAATGTGTAGTACATGAATATAATTTTCTTCATTTATGACAACTCAAGATTTGAAAAACTATTTCAAATTAATACAAGGTCTTTTTAAACAAAATTAAAATATGTTGGGAACTTCTTTTAAAGGAATATGATCAAAATGAATATATTATTTTCAATAAAATGTCCTTAAGATTCTATTTATAGTATTTATATTCATTAATGAAATCATGATTTTATTGTTCTTTTTCTCCACTAGGTATAAGTAATATTGATACCATCCTTGTTATTTATACATATTTTTATGATCATTTTGACTCTAGATGTACCTGTATGATACTATTAGTCTTGATGGATTATGATTATGTCTCTTAATTGGGGTCATTGGTCACATTTTGTATTATATATTCCAACATGAATGTTTATGTTGAATAAGTTTAACCCATTTAATATTAGTATTAAATTTTACTTATTATGGGATGGTTGGGTCTAGATTACAAATATACCCTCGATGCATCGACTTATCTCCTATGAAAATTATATTGATTAATTAGATTTATTTCAACTCGTAGATTTTATCTTTCCAAAGTAAGATATTAAATGTTTCAAATGTACAACATTATGAATTTACTCATTAGGAGATAAAATATTGTTGAAAATCCTTAGTAAGATAAAAGGATAATAAATTTGTCCTCTGAATATTTCAAAGTCTCTAGAATAAGATAAAGGTTGAAAAAGACATTAAATTGCGATGAACCTGTATGGAGGAGTTACACGATAGACTTATACATAGGGACTATATGACATAGATACAAAATAAGATGGTTTTTGTACCCATATGCAGAGGAGATATGTAGAGGATCTATGTAGCTAACCTATGTTGATGAACTACTTTCAACTAGCCCCCTACATTCCTATAAATGTGACCCTTGGTCTCCTCATTTGACAACATGAAAGTTATATGAACTCTTGAAGCTCCAATTACAAATCTTTTTCGACCAGATCCCTCAAATTATCTCTGGTAGCTCTATAAAAAATGACAGAGGAGAGAATTATATGGGATAAACAAATTTTGAAATCCATTCAATGTTATATGCTTTCATAAGTTCCGTTCTCTTATGTTAATTACCTTTATCAGTCATCAATAAGTCATATGACGCACACCTATGCCACAAAACAATGCAGTGTACCTATGAAGCATAACTATTTGGCATACCTAGGATGCAGAGCTGCACACAGGGTTTAATAATCTTCTTTTAAACCCCTTTTTAAGCCACTCATTGTAGGTTATATCCTTGTTTGGTTCTCTTGCCTAAAAGTTACCAAGTTTAATCCCCAATAAAAACTTCATATCATAATAATCTTTTCGGAGGGGCACATTATCATGTCTGCTTTTTCGGGTTTGTATAACCACTGTCAGAGGTTTCCCAAAATTGATTTGTAATGGGGTCTGGATTTATGGAGTGTCTGTGGGATTGTATATCTTTAGTTACCTAGTCATTTCTCCTATGAATATTGTTGGAATGTTCCAGGTCTATAGGATTTGGGTTTGGTCATGACATCCCCTATTCATATCTAAAACTCAGATCCACTGCTTCACAATTTAGAGAGTGAGGGTACAAATTTATTTTCCACTCATACAAGGTAGAAGTCTCCCCCACCTCATGGGATCCTATTCTGGTCAGTCCCACTTAGGTATGTCTCTAATATTTAGAGGTTCGAGCCGCATGACCCCCAATGTCATCCCACATAAAAGGGTTCATTACTCCACTCCCTTGTCCACTGTTGCCTCCGCTTATTTCATCATTGTCCAACCCTATCCCATCAACAAAAGAGAGAATGTGGTTTTTTGAATATTTCACATCCTCTTGTTACTCCCAATGAGCATGACACATGTGGGATTATAGAACTATGATGATTACAACATCCTCATGATCCACCAACAATGAACTGTGATAACTCTAATTCACACCATAATTAGGATACATAGGAAGCCTACATATTTCATGAGATCCATATAATTTAATCCATAAATGGGAACCATTTTTATGATGTAAGTGAAAACTTCTTTCTATAAAAGGACTAAAAACTTCTATGGGACTCATCAAACTATGTGGGCATTGATTCTCATCCAAGAGTGATATGTATGAAGCCTCCCTGAGGTTCAAACCCAAGACATCAAATCAACACTATCCTTTATGGTCTATATTCAAAATATGGTGTAATTTAATGTGTAAACTCATATCTTTTACCAGTTCTTTTGGATGACTAGGCATAAATCTCACACCCATATTTGACTAAGCACCATTCACTTAGATTTCCTTACCACAAGACATTGACCTATACAGCTGGGGACATATCGTGGGACCATAAATTGAATGATGTACCCCATTATGTTTCACTGAACTATGAGGGTTCATATTCCTTTCACAAGGATACGCAGGGAACCCATTTATGGGTATAATCCTGAAATCAAAAAAAAATCAATCTTCTATATGGAAGTCAATAAATTCTAGACATCCCATGTTGAGTTGCATAAAAACAAGTATTATCATAAAAAATGTTAAAAGAACCTCTAAATAGTATATGAGATGATACCATTGATGGTTAAAATCGAGTTCATATAAGTGTCTCAATTAATTAAGAACCTCAAATACAGACAAATGATTCTAAATATCACATATGCTAATTATTGATTTCAAATTTCAAGAGGCACACGTGTTATACTTGGTAAATTAATAAGGATTCAGTAGAAATATCTTTAATCTCTAAGAGATTCCTGGAGTAGGCAATAAATTCCCCCTAAAAGGGTGTGATGTGTCTGAACACCCATCCTCTAGACCAATGTAGGTTCTTAAGTATATAATTCTAAACCTAAAAAATGTCTGCCTTTGGAATGCAGGGCCCACCCTATAATGTACATTTGAATGTTTCAAGTTCCATATATACATCCAGTGGAAACCTCCTGGAAGATTTGATTACTAATTGAAACACATATTTTGAGGGGCACAGAACAAAAATGGTGAACCCACCATGAATCCTTAACCATGTTTATAGCATTACACATCAGTCAGACATCTATCCATTGATAATGGATGTCCAGACAAAGGATTCAAACATGCATGTGTTTGTCTAAAAGTTATTTCTGTAATGGACTTCATTGTTTTTATTTCATAGTTTTCCCATAAATACCTTCAATCCAAATGGATTCCATTATATATTCGCCTTGGAATGCCCTAACAACTACATGAGATGGGTCAAAGTCCACTCAAACGACATCATAAAAAACATAGTGTCTTCAATATTGGGTCTCAAATGTATTGGTTCAGGAAAAATGTATTCACAGTGTAATCCCAACACTAGAGGCTCTCAAACATGCTCTCAAATTTAACAAAAATAATTGATTGTTCGGACTGCGACGACCAGTGGTCATGTAGAAAATGGTTCCAACCACCATCTTCAACCATTTTGGGTGTTTATCCCCAGAACGAAATAACCAGTCCCACCCATACTATAGGTAGGTGGATTGTGAGGTCACACATGTTATCAATTACAAGATATAGGGGGTCCTTCCTGATGGACCCCAAAAACAATCGCCACCAAGGGAATCACGCGGTAGTGAACTCCCAATATGATGAGGGTTTTACCTTTGGTTGTTCGGCACAGGTACCATAGACCTAGGAACACAAGATAAACAGATAGGTAAAACATCCAGCCAGTAAGAAGTTGGTTTTTAACTTTTCCCCCTACAGAGAAGTCCATAAACCTAACTTGTTGGAAAACAACATATGGTCACACACACCCATCTATCCCAGTTCCACCGGCCAACAAACACATCTGGCGATGACCAACCAAGCCAATAAATAAATTCACTGGAGTAACATGAAGTTGCACATACACCTTCTTAATTATTATTAGACAGTCATCAGACTTGTCTAACTATGTTCAAGGAATCCTATAAGAAAAATATGTTAGAAACAAGTAAGTATGAACATAATCCTGCCTTAATTCACCAATACTCATAGAATATTTTCTATCATCATTGAAAGATGTCTTTCAACCATTCTTGAAAGAAATAGTCAGTAAGAACATACATCGTAAAACATTCATCTAGCCTACTGGAAGCTTCGTTTGGGTGCACATGGAGAAGTCAGTAAAAACCCTTGACAAAAAACTAGTGGAAAACACAACTCTCTACCCCCATACATAGTATATTTATTATCCACTATTATGAAAGGGAGTATAAAATCAAGAACATATACAAAATATAAATACGGAATGAAAGTATAATCCTTTTATGACCACTGAAGTCACCAAAATATTTTTTGTAGTGGTGAAACATAAGACACAAATTCCTACTCATAATCTAGAAGCATTCTAGAATATGATAACAGTAACAGTAGCTATACCAAGGGGATAAACAAATAATTCCGACTCCACACCTGGGATGACTCATCAGCATGCCATCCCCGATAAGATACACACATATGTTTTAGTCTAAGAAGATTATGGGACAAACTCCCCCATATTATATAGACAACCAGATCAGAAACATACACCGTTTACAATTGGAGATAATTTTCACATCCTAATGACCACTCCCAGGTAGGAACACACACCTACACATGATAATCACTTCAACCAGAGACTGGCCCCAACTAGGTGTAAATGTGCATCTAAGAAGAAATCTTCCCAAACACAATTATAAAATAAAGAACCAATACATGATCTAGTTAATCTTAATGCCTGAGTTCCTGAAGCGATCATACATTTATCTGTTGAAACTAAATAGGCTTTCCTTCCATTACCATATTATTGGATTGTTATCGGTAATTATAACGTTCCCCATGGGAAACATCTCCACGAAGGCTATCTTTATTAATATTCTTTCAATATAGATAATATATCTCTAGATGAGAGACACAAAAACCATCTATTTGGCCATAAGACAAAGGAGAAAAGGGATTTATCCCTTGATAAAATCAACCATTGTTGTCCCGCCCATGATGGAATTCTCATAAAAAGTTCTCTTTGTAGTAGTGTTTTTCATTGTCATGATAATTATCTAGTAGAATATTTAGTGATGACAAATCCCTCTTATCTCGAGGAACTTTGTAACATAATATCAGTCATGTCTGATGCCTTATTACTAACAGGTGAAATAAATTCTCAACTAGAATGCTTCTCAATGATATCGTCATTTTCTGTACCTCCCATGGGAAATTTGACTTATAATATTGCAGAGGAAAAACATTTGATTATATTTTTTATGATAAAAAATTGGGAAGTGTCCACTCTGGCCAGACTATGTTGATATACCTCTAGAAAAATATGTCGAGAATGTGTTGAATATGTGAAAACAATGGGATAAAACTGAAATAAAATTCTTGTTATGTCCTTTTGAAAACTCTCAATACAACATTCTAGAATTCATGGAAGAAGAATACATTCATGATATCTTCCTAAACTTATTAAAACACTCCATCATATGAAGTAAAAAGTATTACTATATGATGAATATCAAATTCATGTAAAGTTAATAAAAGGGCTTAAATTCTAAATTTACAAGGCATCTATTTCAGTTTCCAACATAAAATGGTTGAAAAGAATATGGGAACCCTTCTGGGTGAATTACTCAATGCACTAAATAGGTGACACAAGTTAATTACAAATACCACACCTCGTGTACGTATCTGAGGATGTGGTGCACATAGAGCATTTCATTCCCCTATTCTCCAAAATCATTAATGCTCGTAAAAAGTTGTCCCATGAAATATTATTTCCCATGGATGATTTCAATCAATGTATTTTGGGTGTAATCAAAGATTGGATCAATAACAGGCCTCAACTAGCTCTCATCAAAGTCCGGCCTAAAGAGAAATCTCTTGCGATAATTTTTCATCAAGAATTTGAGAAAATTAATCTAGCCTCCCACTTAGAGGATGTTAGCCACCAGAATATGAAATTTTCTAAAATAGAACAACAGTCTTCTGAAGAAGGTGATTTGTGTGGTTGTCAAATAATTAATCCATACAATGTTCTGAGTAGAATTTGTATGATCAGAAGATCTGATCTACTAATAGAAAATATAGTAGTTTAGGAGCCACTCCAATATACAAGGTTGGGGGGTTGTATAACTCACACATTGAATTCAATAAACAATGTTTTATGTTTTGAAGAAGAAGATGAATAGGAATATCCCCAACCCGTGGGGTTGGGTGATTTTTCACAGCTAAAATACCCACCTCAACGGATGTCAATTTTATACCAATTAGGGAAGAAGAAACAATGTGAACGCACAATTGAACAATATAAGGGTTCCCTTTCAGGTTACTATCCATCAAAAAGTTCTTAGGAATTCATCATATAGGATTACAATGTATCATATAGGAAAAATAAGAATACATTCTTGAAATGTTACTAACAGATTGTTGGAAATGCATTATGTGTCATTGAATATCATTAATACCATTATGATAGTTCCTATAAAAAATGAGTCCAGTTCAAGGGAATCATAGGATGAAGTTCTGATCCATAATACAATACACAATGAAGAAAATGAATGAGGTGTGCGTATTCCAAATCCTGGGGTTACCCAGAATTTAGGTATTCCATCATGAAACCATCACCCACCCCTTCTAATGGCATCTAACAAGGGGAAAGATAAACATCAAATCATATCTCATTTTCCCAAAGGGGAAGACCAATCTCTTTCATTTGAAGAACAATTTTACTAGTAAGAAGAGAAAATAAAGGAGATGAAAATACTAAATGCAGACTTATTTCAATGCAGCATTTCTAAAAGACATTATCCACCTGAATAACCTCAACATGTACATCCTATAGAAACTACTCATCAAATAAGGTTTTTTGAAAATAAATATTCTCAAAATGAATTACCCAAATAATCTACACATCCAGGATTGGATCAAACAAAACATTATTAACATGCCCCCATGGGTTATCCAAGAAAAATACTAGTTGTTACACTACTACAAGTTTTTTTAGTCATCACGCCAGTTCAAGCACCAACTTTTTTACCTATAAAGGTCCCAGATCATCCAGATATTCTCCAAATGATTATGAATACAATTGAGTCATTAACATCTCAATTAAAAGATATATATTAAAGGGATGAACATGTAAAATCTTAAAATAATGATTACCCTGAATGAGAAGATCTGATCCATCCACCACCAAACAATATGAATACCCCATTTCCAATGTTTAATGCTTCAGGAGATTCATATAATAACTTAATTCATTTTGTTTGTCTCTTTAATCCTAGGTTGGGGACCCAATACGGAGAATTAGTATTGCCCAGATGTTTTTTGCAAACATTATCGGGGATATCCTCTTTTTTTATTAAAGTTGGTAGTCTTGATCAATTAATTGATGGAAGACCACCGTCAGAAATTCCTTCTTCAGTTCAACTCAACAATGCTGAATACAACAGTTTTTATCTTACAATTTCTAGTTAAGGGATAATAAAAGATATTCATATTTCATTGCTAGATGGAATGGAATAAAATATTCATTAAATATACCTCTCCCTCAAGAGGATTTTCGTTAATTTTTTTGGGAAAATCTATGTAATGAGATACGCATTCCACAAATCCTTTTGAAATACAGAGGAATGTTTAGAGACCTTGATTCAATTGCCTAAAAAGTTGAGTATTATATTGTTGAAACTAAATCTAAATATAATATAATCCCATTAGTTATAGGAAAGGGAACTGGGTATGATGATATTTCTATAGTCACATTCCAACAATAACATGTACTTGATTCTACATCAAAACCTTCATCATATCGAAGGGCTCCACCTCTTGAGCATTAACAACAATGATCACCTCGTCAAGGTGATCAATAAAATCAAATAGGGAGATAGATTGAGGATTTGAAGAATAATGTTTATTTTCTTTAGAATGAATAGGTTCATGGTTACTTCATTTCATCTTTTTAAAAAAGGGCTGTTTCCATGACCTATGAAACTAAATAAAAAATTGAGATTTGGATCTTTTGAATTGTTTCATCTTTAATCAAGTATTGAGGCATCCCATTCAAGAGATTTTTGTTTTCAAATACCACCTGAAAAAATGGTAGACTCTATATAAATTAATATAAAATGTTTATCATCCCATGTAGCATGTATTAATGCTACTAATCCAGATAAAGAAGGCGAATGGTTGGAAATCAAAAAAAATGTGCAATAGTATAATGATTGGAAGGTTTGGAAAATAATCTAACAAACTCATGAAATTATACATACACGGTTTAAGCAAACAATTTTTCTTTCAAACAATTATTCTATAGAAAATCCATCTTCATCAAAAGATCAGTCCTCCAATGTTCAATCGTCAACGAAGAGACATGATCAAAAAGATAAAGATAAGTCAGAAGAAAATGAGCTCATTTCAAGGACAATGTTTTCCTTAAATATGGAATATTTGATACCATATTTCTCAAAAGCATGAGCACTATCCCACCAAACTACATATCCAGAACTGATATGTCAAGAATAATCTTCATTAGATGATGATTTGATCTTCGGTTCGGTTAACATCACCAACATAACGAACCCCTATGCAAATAATGATTCTTGTTATAATGAGCATGAATTCCCTATAACTGACTGGGGAACTAGATGAAAAATCCATGGTCATGGATATATGGGAAGACATGGATATGAAAGAAACTATTATTTTAAATATATACCAAGTTCAACCGTTTATGGTGCCGAAACATGTCGGAGAGCTGTTTAGCAGGCTCAACTAGAAAAATGGAATTCTCCCACAAATGGGAGGATCAGTCTTGAAATGATTATATTGGATGATTAATCAGAGGATGAACCATCACAATCTTGGCTGGTAGATATATCTTGTTAGTCTAATCCAACAAAAGTATATATATTTATAGATTCTACTTTGACACATGGTTCATCTATATCTGGAGAATCATATTCCATGGGATCTGGAAAACTACATCTCCATGATATAAAAAACCGAACATTAGACCAAAAGTATGATGTTTTGAAATAAATTACAGAAGTACTGACTATGTTATCAATACTAGATTCCTATAATTTTTCAAAATATCTTTGAAAATCACTTAATGTGGTGTTTTCAAGTCCTCAATAGTTTGAAACTGAAGTTGTGACTATTGAGGTTTATTGATAACTGAATGATCCTAGAAAATTTCGTGATGTAATATCATTCAAAAATGAAGATGTGGCTGATGTTGTACATGGACACATCATGCCCTTGAATCTATATAGAAAGGTTAATGATAAATATATTTTAAGAACCTTCAATGATAATGGCTTATGAGTCAACCTCATTCCAATCCATACAATTCATCGATTCGGCCTCACTATATCTTACTTATCTTTTACCATATTGATGATGCATGTTTATGACAAGAATAATTAAGACCCTCTCATCAAGATTATAATATGAAAAAAATTTAAGGATATTGTGACTAATTCATATTTCATGGTTTTCTAAAAGGACATGACCTTCAAAATTATTCTTTGAACGCCTTGGCTACATCAATATACAACATTCCTTCATTATATAACCAATGTATCAACTATTTTTTCAATGGTAAAATTGTGATATTTTATAATTATACGGCTCTGTTCAAAACATGTGAATATCAACATATTGAGTCATAATTCAATCACAGAAAGGAAATTGGTTTGGTGACAAAAGATTTAACCAACATTATTTTTCTGAATGTTCTAGAAAAGATCCCAACTAACCCATTCAAACATTTGATTATATATTACTTGTTTCCTATCAATCAAATTGAATGGATAAGCCCAATTCCAAGAATTTATCCAATGAATTCCAAATATTATTTTTTAAAATATAGGATGTCAACATTGAAGATGTTTTTTATCTACAAAGTAGTGGTGAATGCTTAAATGGAGATGTCTTCATTTCATCCACCAAACATGAAAATGCATTTTCCACATAAATAGGGATAGAGTAAGTTGTAACATTAATAAACGAATACATTGATTTTGATTCCCAACCCATAATTCGCTCTTCAATACTACATGAAGACCCTTCATCATCAGTAGGTTCATAAATTATTACATATTCTTCAGGTTGACCAAATACCAACTCCTCCCTTAGCTCTGAATGTTTTGCTTAATCACATAGCCTTTTAGATGAAACAAAATAAGTTATGCATGGGGAAGAAAAAAGAAAAGGATCTAATAGATTCCCCACTAGCATATGAGGAAGGAACCTCTACCACTATGGATGACATGAATGAAATAAATCTGGGGTACATAAGAAGATATACACCTCACACTAATTAATACATCCATGATTTCTTATGAGAAAGGGATGTATACATATTTTCGACAAAAAAATCGACATATATTTTCATGGATCTATAGAGAAATGATAGGTCTTAATCCTGATATGGCCACTAATCATTTTAGGTTTCTATAAGATCATTGAGTATTTAAATAGTCAGCAAGAAGAATGCACCCAATTCATGCCTCTAAAATTGATTCTCAAGTCAAAAATATTATCAAATTTAACATTGTCAGAGAGGTGAAATATAGAAAACGGATGGCCAATATTATACTTGTGAAAAAGAAGAATGGTACAATTAGGGGTTGGATTGATTTCAAAGATCGTAACCATCATTATTCCAATGATATCATTCCTATTCCGGTCATTAAACTTATAATTGATGCAACAACTAGCTTTGAACTACTTTCCTACATGGATGAAAACATTGTGTAAAATAAAATCGTAAGATCCCTAGAGGAAGAGGAGTCTAAAACTTTTAAATCCCCTCAAGGTGTGTTTATATATAGGGTAATGAATTTTTTCTTAAAGAATTTAGGTGGAACATATCAACATGCCATGCACAGTATATTCATGCCCTTCCTAGGAATGTTTTTTGAATGTTATGTGGATGAATTAGTAGTTAAATAAAAACAACATTCTAATCATATGACTGATATAGAGACCATATTTAGTGAACATCAACAACATAAATTGATGATTAATTCCTTGAAATTTCATTTCAAGGATACCTATAGATAATTACATGGTGTCCTTGTATGACATCATGGAATTGATTTTGATCCCATGAAAACAAAATAAATCTTTGGAAAGACACCTCCTCAAAATTTTATGAAATTATGAGGAAATCATAGGAACATGGACTATATTTAGTGCATTATCATTAATTTGGTAGGAAATTGTTTACCCTTAACCAATTAATTAAGAAGGCAGTTACATATCAATTGAACAAAGACTGCCAAGAGGAATTTGATAACCTCATGAAATATATCTTCATTCCACTGTTAATAATTCCACATTTTGATGGAAATCACTGAATCTCTATCAGATTGCATTAGAGTGATCAAAGGCTCCATTCCTTCCCCAAAAGAATGATGATAGAAATAAAAATAGCTTTAGTATCTCTTTTGAGCAATGCATGACTTAGAGGCTCTGAATTAAACTATAATGAAGTGCTACATGGAATTAATCCTTGTAGTTCAAAAGATATGACACAACCTAAAAAATCATGATGTCCACTAGGTATCTTGCAATAAACTGCTCAAATTTATTCTCAGTTGTCCAATTATTACAGAACGTTTGGCACAATGGGTAGTTATTTAGAAACATTTCAATCTCTAGTTCTTTCCTCAGAGATGAATAAAAGGATATTCCTTTGTTGCATTCTTTTCTGAGCACCAATTTCCTTAAGATACATCATTAAATACTGAAATTCCTAATAAACAAATCCTATCTATTTATGATTATCTAAAAAATGGGAAATGTAATTTGATGGTGATTCCAGATGTCCAATGGGGAAGAGAATGGAAAACCCTTAAGTCCAAAATAATGCGTTAGGAATTATAATAATATTCTGAGAAATGGTAGTGTTTCTATATTCCATTATTTTATCAGAAGGCGGTACAAACAATGAGTAAGAATATCAAGCTCTCATTGTAAGCTTGGAAAAGGATCTCTAGGTACAATTGAACCACATAAAAGTGAAAGGTTATTTATAATTTGTTATCAAATAGATCTATAGAGATTATGATATTAGAAAAAAAAAAGTTATAATCCCTTTGTGTGATTATGTTATAGGATTAACGGCTGAATTCACCTCAGATCCATCGTTGTCATATGTCTTGTGATCACAAAATGACTAATCTGATGCATTGGATACTGCAACCACAACCCTAGAAGATCCAAATTAGAATGATTCAATCCTTATTATTTCTCCTAATAATGTGGTTCCACCTTTATGTACAAGTAAAATGTATGAAATTAATGAAATCATCCCTATTTTTAGTCTGTATGGTCATACTACGGAATGGATGATACATTTTATAGAATACCATAAAAATGGATTAATTCCACTACATTGAGATGAAAAATAATATATCTGATGAAGAGTGACCAGTTATCAAAATTTATTATATCCCAGATCACTAGATGGTCCTCTATAAATAAGGAATCGATGGATTTCTCATCATATGTATTGATGGAGAAGAAACTACAAATGTCATGAAATAAGCACATGCAAAAGCTTTCAGTGATCACCAGTATGGATAGAGGATTTCTAATCAAATACAAAGGCCTAGATACTTCTTGAATTCAATGACCTGCGATTTCACATATTTCTAAAAAAAATTGTCTTCCCTACCTAGTGTATGCCAACATCATTCATCAACCCCTATAGTTTCTACATACATTTAAATACTCTGGGCCGTTTTCTACCTGGGGAATGGATGTAGTTGGATGTTATCATCCAGCTACAACTTAGCAGTTTAAATTTATTCATACTACTACTAATTACTTCTCTAAATTGGGAGAGGTAATATATCTCAAAGAAGCCATAGACACAATTATTTTTAGCTTTATCAAAGATAATATCTTTATCATATTTGGTGTCCCTCATACTATATTGATGGATAATTGAACAATTTTCAATTTTTTGAGGTAATGAAATTATATAAGGATCGTAATATCAAATCCAACAATTCATCTTGATATCATGTTGCGACCAATGGACACATATATGGTTTTAACAAAACCCTATCAAATATACTCCATAAAATATTGGATAATGATAAGAAATATTAGATTGATATAATTTTTCATAATTTGTGGTCTTATTTGACTACTACATGTATTACCACTCATGAAACACTATATTCATTGGTATTCATAACAAAAGCTATTTTTTCCAATTGAAATTCAATTTCCTTCAGTCCGAGTTGCAATATGTGGTAAATTATCTTCATACGAACAATCTCCGAAGCAATTTGATTAGTTGGAAGGATTAGTCAAAAATATATTTATTACATTGGATCATTTGGATGTCTATCAGAATAAAATAGCTTGAACATTTAACAATAATGGTCTCCACCGCTCATTTCTTCATGGAGAATTTGTATTTTTCCTCAAGACTCCAATGATACTATGGATAATGCCTCTGAAGCATGCTCTGAAGTGAGGAGGACCTTATTCCATAAACAAAGTCTACTAAAAAATATTATTCAAAAATCTCAATGGGTGAATAACTTAATAAAAATCCATCCAAGGCGTGATTCATGAAGAAGTACTTTGTGTAATTACACATCAGAATTTCCTCGCTGCATGACTCTAAACTGCACGTCACAATGTCCTAGTTACAAGACATTAATCTTCATAACAACCATATGAATCCATGTTTCACGACATTGAAATGTTTAGCTTCAATGTGTTTATCCCAAAACCTTAAATTGAACAACATCATTTCTCCTAACTAGAAAACATTAAACTGTAGTATTATTATTTTCTTCATTTGATGTTACGAAATCCTATAAGATACTGCAAATTGGTATTCCGTGTTATTCCTAAAGAAATGAATATCTTCCATGTGCAAGAATCACCTGCATCATTGATACTTCTTAGTGGAACATGAGCATCATTTCTAACTATTTATGATTCATATCCGCATAGAGACATTATTTTAAAAACTGAATGTGGTGTGATTCTCATTCCAATGGGATACATAGAGACACCTAGATCTCCAATCTTGGGCCCAGCCACACAAAAAAATTATTTCCCTTTTCTCATACTATATATGAAGCAGATATATAAATAGTTCTCTTTCAAGATTCATGGTTTGATTTTCATACCATCTTGTGTAATTTGTTTAAAAATTTATCCAGAATAAGTTAAAATCCCATGTCTGACACATAAAACATATTCTGTGTGTCAAATGATTGTTTCAATAAATACTATTGTCTTTATTATCATTTAAATGGGATGCGTAGAGATGCAATGATCTCCCATCTTGTGCCAAGAAACGATATAAAACCCATTTATTCACTATGTGTATGAATCAATCATGCATTGGGAATGTTAAAAAAATTATGTGTGGCACTATTCTCATTAATATGAGATATGTAGTGAAACTATAGTTCAATTTTCTATTCTTTCCACAATACACAATTTTCCAATCCAAATCACATCTGGTCCTTGATGAACCTATTTAAATGGAATAATACCTAATCAACTAGGTATGTCATGATTCTCACCCCATTGAATACATAGTGAAGACAAATCCTTAAACCCTAGTCACATCCACGAGATAATGGAAATTTTTTTCTTCTCCCCCATTAAATTTAAAATCAATGTAGGAGCTCTTAGTTTTGGGTCCCCTCATTTGAGAGACCAACAAGTAAACATGAAATTTCCCCATTTTACATATGATTCATATTGATATAAGGAACTAGAAACTCATGGACAACATTGTATCAAATATTTCTCCAATTCTTTAGGAATTTACCCCTTTCATTTTTCACAATATTAAAATCGAATATTATCAGATCTTCATAAGTTATCTTATGATTTTTGGTGGCATAGTTTCTGATATCTGAGAACTATTTTTCTTGACAATAGAGTATGTTCCCCTAGGTGGATTTGAAAATGTTACGTACATAACATGAATTCCTATAAAGAGATGCCATTGTTAGGCTATGCCACATATTCCATAGTTCTCTCTATATAATACAACACCCATTATAGGTTTTTCAAATAATAGTAACTTTGTTCTTGGTAAAAGAATCTTTTATCCCCATTAAACATTGCTGAAAATATATAAGAATCCTTATCTTAATGCCATCATCAATGTATATTTTTTCAGTTACCTTTCTCTTCATTTGAAAGTCTCCAAGACCATGGTTTACACATCTCCCTTTCCATATGTCCAGATCATATTGAAATATCCTTGGATAATTTAACCACACTTCATATATTGTTTCCATTATATTTTGGTCTTAGTCGTATGACCTAAAACAAGATGCACCACTTCATACGTTTTTTCCAGACCTTCATTGATAACCAATAGCTCATTTTCATTGGAAATTGTGATTGGAAAGATTAATTCTATATTTAGGTTCATTTCTCATTAAACTGAACTCAATTTTGTGGAAAATATGAATCTCCATTGACTTTCTTTGGCATATAGAAATAAAATGTAAAATTTTTAAGACCTCTTTTGTCTGACTATGCAGTATGTGCCCCCAATTTCCATGAAGAAAATTTTCCTACATAATAGGCCTATTAGTAAAAAGATGCCAATGTTTGGCTATACTGCATATGCCAAAGTCATCCCTCCATGATACAGCCCCCCACAACATGTTCATCAAATAGTGGCAACTTCGTTCATGTAAAATACTTCTTTTAATTCCTTTTTCCATTTACCCATATCATTATCAGGATCAAAAAATTTCCAAATAAGTTTATAGAATTCTTCCATTAAAAACATGAAAATTGTAGTGTTTTTTCTGAAAAATTATCATGAAATTAGAGAATCATTACCTTTGGTCCAAGAAAGATACCTTAAATTAAATCCGGATAATGTCCTCACTAAATGACTCTAATATTCATAGTATAATGTCTTCACTAAAAGACATTAAAATTGCACAATATGATATCAGAAAGCCCCATTTTTAAAAAAAATTAACCATTCCTCACACAATTTATTTTATTAAATGTGGTTTTCCCATTCCAGAAATATATCGGCATAGATGGCCCTTTTATTCGTAAATTCTATTTCGTTGAAAAAACCACCCACTTTGGTCTTGATTCACTGAAATATTATTTTCCATTGTCTATCAAAAATAAAAATATATTTTTTAGAACGCTTTTTTCATGAAAACGTAGTATGTGTCCCTCAGTTTCCATCCAAATGTTTCTTACATAATAGCCATGTTAATCAAAAGATACCACTTTTTGGCTATACAGCATTTGCATTAGGTGGATCTACATAATACAACCCACATAATGGGTTTGTAATATTGTGGTAACTTCATTCTTGGAAAATACCACCACTTTATATATTCATGTTTTTGATTCGGTGACCCCAAAAATCATTACCCGTGATTCCCCATGGACGTATGTAAAGATTATTATATCAATTTCAAACCGCTGAGTCTATTTTGGAATCAAATTTCGATATTTGTGGTCAATGTTATTCGACCATTAATAATATTCTTATTAGTCCAACATGTATGTCTCTAAAAATCCTATGAAAAATAGAAATGGTACTCCCTATATTGAAAAAGAGAAAAGGGAACTCTAGATAGAAGTTGAGTCTCAGCTCAATAGAATTACATTTTTATTATTTAGGCAATATTGATGAGTAAAAAATGTCAAAATATACAATGTATATGGGGTTTGTTTATATTACCCTACTAAAAATCAAACAATTCTCATTACTCCCATTGACTTAAATAGATAATTTTTAGTATCTGCAATCCTTTTATTGTAGTTATGATTATTTGAGATAAAAAATTTTATATTAAAAAAATTACTATCATCGCCTTTAATATAGAAATTACATAAATCAGGAATGGAAATATATATGATTAGAGACAAAAGTACTTTCAATAAATTAGTAAAATCATATGGACATCAATGGAATCCAGTATCAATATATTGTGTTAAATGAAACACTCAAATTACTATTCATCAGATAAATGGCTTCATGAGATTTATTAGTCGCTTGTTTATGTTGAGACAATTGAGAAACATCATACTCCTCATCTTGATGATGTTCTTTTTTGGTAGTTAAAATGGTAGTTATCCCTTCAAGCTGGGTTTCTCACAATTATGGGTTCAATTGCTCATTTTTTCTATAAACCACATCTATTTTTTGTTGAAGCTGTACCATCTCATTCTTCGCATCTTTAAATTGTTAAATAATTTTTTCTGACCTCTTGTTATGGCTGGACTCAGCCTCAGCTATTGTAGCTTGGAATCTATCAACATTAATATGTCATTTATCCTACTCAATATCTTGTTGTGGCTTATGTTCTTGATCCTGTTGGTGAATGGCCTCTTTCATTTAATTTTATACTCGGTTATTTTAAAATCCACGAAATCCCAATATGATAAATACTGTTGGGAGTCTTCCAAAATGGGACACCAACTCATCCAATTTCTTTTATGCAATTATCTTTCAAAATTGATGGCTTGTCCTTTCACATTCCATTCCATAAGAAAATTGAATACGTATATCTAAATCAGAGTCACTACCGTGGGATAGAATATAAACTAGAAATAGATCAATTAGATAGGTGATTTTATCAACTTCTCATAATACAGTGGATTCCTCATCTTCTATTGATGATTGACCCAACACAGAAGTTTCTCCATCGATGTAGTGATGGGAGCCGATAACAAAAAATGGTTTGTCTAAATCATTTTCTATTTCAAAATAATGTTTGAAATGTGGAATGATCTAAATAGTTGATAAAATTATCCTCATAATATGTTGGATTCTTAATTAGATTAATCCCCAGTCTACTCCACTTCAGTAGTTTGAGCAAATGTTTCTTGGGGAGGGGAATTCTATTATGTTTCCAAAATTTACATGATTGAATACTCTGGGGAGTCTCCCAACATGGGGTCCTTAGTATGAATTTCTCCAGATTTAACAAAATATGGATAGAGTGGAATTAACCATTCATTAAAGGCATTCAAAACCTTTTATGCAGACATAGCTGGGTAAGATAAACATTGATGTGATGTATCATGTAAAAGAAGAAAAATTATGTTTGTAAATGAAACAATGAGTAATTAAAACCTTTAATTTCATCATGTATGTCCACAAACTCCTAGATGGATCCTGGAAAATAAATTTTTTTGATAAAGTCATCCATAATTTTAATGTACATTGCATAGAATTATATATAATCCCCTCTATTTAAGGTATCCAACAAATGTTTTTTGATGCCCAAATTGGATATACTGAATTTTTTTTATGTAAATTCTACTTATGGTGTAGCATATTCAGATCATTCTTAGTTAGAAACAAAAATATTTTCTACATTTGATCTCATAGGATCCTCATTCCTTCATTCTGGTAAAGTGGGAATATCGTCATTGATTCTTGCAGGATCCACTGGAAAGGGAAACTAATATGAGAATTTATTAATAGAATAATATTTACAAAATAATTTGATACCCAATATAAATTTATTTGACATTACAATGATTTTTTATCTCTCTATATATAAATAGGCACAAATGCATTTGTCTCTAGTGGAACATTGCATGTTAAGATAATAGATTTATCAGCATGAATCTATGATTCTCCTGGGGTTTCCATATTTATTTCTAAAGGATCTGTTTTTAACCCTTTAAGAGAATAAGGAGATGAATATCCTGTAAAAATATGATTGTAGTTACCATAGGGTATCAAGTAAGTCATAATACATGAGGCAAGATAATTAAATACTTCATTGATTCACTCTTAGGATCAATATCAGTTCCCTTTTTCATTTATTTTCATACGGTTGAAAAGAAATTGGAATACTCCTCTTGACAGTAGAAAACAAAGGTAATGGCTAAGGATTGTCTATTTCCATTACCCAAGTCATTATTCTCGATCCTATAGAATGTTCGAGAGACATGGGACAATAATATAATGTGTGAATGGGATAACCTGTAGGTCTATACATTCATGACCCAAGAACCTCTCCTAATGTTACTTCCCTAAATTCCTGATTCAAAATGAAATCTCATCAAGATTATTGATGATGTGTGAAAGATAAGAATTGCAACAAAATAAAAGGAAAACACATTCTTACTATTAAAATAAATTTCTCATTCCTCTTTAGGGTGAGCAATTAACACTTCATGTATCCCTTGTTCCATCATATCAGATACTCATGTTGAGGCTAGCTCTTATTCATTAGATGCATATATAAAGGTCTCCAGCTATACAATATACTCTGGTACATCATCCTGGTTATTGTTCAGAAGAAATTCAGAAGCCTCTTCATTGTCACCCACATCTAGTATTCGAAGGACATTTTGGAGGAATTCCCAAGCATTCCAGAGTTCCTAATTTAGACTCTCTCAAAATTTAATAGATAAAAGCCGCACATAATTTGGTTTCAATATGTTTGTCTTTGGAGAAATCTCGAACCCTTTTGATGTGAGAGTCTCTTCAGGCCACCCTTCATCATCTAAAAAGTCAGTAGATGTGATGTGAATCTCTTTATAATAACATCAAATAGATCGCCTCAGTTGTGGATGAATTGTTTCACAACCCAAATCCTACATGTTATACCTTCTTCAATGAGGTTTTAAAGGTTCTGAAACATTTGAATCATCTTCATCTTCATTGGATTAAGCATCATACCATTATTTCTATGAAAAACAATCATCATGGAGGCTACCAAATATATTTATTTCGTCATATTCCCCGGAGATTATAATAAATCCCATTCATTATCATTTCGATCTTCCAATTCAATTAATGAATCTGATGGAGGTAACGTAATTGATAATTTATTTATATCTAAATCCCTCAAAATCACCCATATTCTTGATACCATTGGGGTTTTTCTCAAGTCTAATATACATGGGGTGAATAGTGTTTGATTGTTGAAGAAATTTGAAGATGATATAAAACCTAAAAGGAAATTACGACTCCCAAATAATATCACCATTAATCTTGGTCAATAATATGTTGTCCATGAATTCCATCATAATGGGACCACAACTCATAATTTTCTTCCTTACTGTTGTCTATAAATGTCCCAATTGGCGGGTTACCAAAAGGGAAGAAGCTAAATTCTAATGATGCATTCAATTCCCTCAACACTACATCAGGTCTCTAGTTGTGGGGCTGAAAATAAGAGTCATTCTGTAAAAATTGGATAAATCAACCACTGGGGACACTAAAAAAATTAAATGTTGAATATGAAGAAATGTGTGCCACAGTCCAGTCCCACAATAGATGGAATGGTCTTGAAAGTCTAAAATGAGTTTTCAAATTGTCAAATGTAGAAGGTAATAATACATTCTTTGCAATAAATATTTTTCTAACCTAATATATTTTTCCTCTACCAATTTTTTTGTGATAAAAAAATTCCATGTCTTTACACTGTCATCAGACTCACAAAATAGAACAAAGTAAATACTTATCCATATGGCATGAAAACCAGATAAGTGAACCTTTGAATCAATATCATATTTGAATTTATATCCCAAGATCTTGTTGTAACCACTCTCCAAAGTTGGCTAATATGTGCCTGAAATTAACTAGTTATCTATAAAAGGACAAAGAGTATGACGTCGGAAGGTGGGACAATTCTCTGTTGTTGGTTATAAAAAGTCTCACATCCACACTCTTTCATGAATATCATTCTTATCATTTGGCAGATCCAGTACTATTTTGAATAATTCATTATCCAATGGTTGTGTTATAGTAACATCACCCCATGTTATTACTGGTGGAATAAATTAATCACATATCCCGCCTAGAATAGGAACCCCAGATTTCTGGTAGATATCCCATAGACTAATTCCAACCTCATCATGCATCAGGTGAGAGGTATTTTTATGCGGACTCTATATACTATAAAATTCATGGATGAAGTCATTTTGTAATCATTAAGTTGTCTAATCCTGATAAATTCATAAATGTGAACATATGACAGCTATTTCAATAATCTTTCACAAGTTCAGAGTGACCAAGACTCCCACATCTATTCAGGTTTAACTCCCCCTATATAACGAAGACCTCAATCTTACTTCCAAACATTCGATTTATCTATTTATAAAGAATGAAATGTTGAATCATATAAATGTGGAATTTTCATTACAACATCATCTTTCATATCATGTGTAAAACCAATATGGGGTAGGATGCATCCAATAGGGAATATTGCCTCTTGAATTGGCATTCCCTTAATTTTAATATTAAAGCAATGAGATTTGGAGTATTTGAGAAACTAATTATTTAAAAAATATCTATTAATAGCTTGAATCTAGGAATATTGGAAAAGATCATGTCCATATAGGGGTATATAGTGACTTCATGGATATTCATGTTGATATGGAATTAAGCCTTTCAGTAGCCCAGGGATGGTACTTTCAACAACATCCTAATAATTGGGTATAACAATTTTCATCATATTGATTTAATGAGAAATAGCTTCCTCAGTGGTGGTCATAAAGTGATAGATTTAATGAAAAATAGCTACCATTTTATCGCTATTATGTTTTAATTTTTACTTAATAAAATTCAAATTTCATCTTAAATTTTTTTTAAAAAAATTGAAAATGAAATTCTCCGTCTATGCACTTTGACGAGGTCATCCATGTAGGTCCTTCAACAAGGATCCTAGTGAAAATCCATTGACAAAATCATTATGTGTAGCTCGATCACTCAAATATTTTAACCTTGGAAAAAATTCAAGGGATCTCATGAGAGAAAAATGTGTCAAGGCTAGACAAATGGAATGCACAATGAGATATAATAATATGATATCCCAGGTGAAGAAAATCACAACGGAATGGAGCTATTTATAGACACTGTTGACTTACGTTGAAAACTAGCACTAAACAGCTATGAAGATAATGTACACGATATATAATTACTACAAACCTACATGGATAAGAATTTACTCCATATTCATTTCTACGTGATCTTACCTCAGGAATTGACCCACATTCTAATCATATTTAATCCAAAGAGGTGGGGGTTTTGAAACACCATAGTAAGAAAAAGTGGTGGTAAAGAAGTTCTATAGATATTTCAATGTCTCCATATGACTCTAAAGGATGTAAAAGGCATAAAAATTGCAATGAAACCTTGTTGAGGGTCTTTGTGATAGACCTTCGTAAAAACCCTATGCTACAGAGCTAAATGAATTGATGGTTTATTTTCCCCAAAAAATAGGAGCTATGCTAAGTAGCTACACGACCGATCTATTCCAATTTACTAATTTTGACTATCTCACCTTTTTTCCTATAAATAGGAACATTACACTCATAATATGACAACTTAAATTTTTTTTAATAACTATTGAAGCTCCTATTTCGTAGCTCATTTTACCATATCCATCATATTTTCTCATGTGGCTCTCTAAAAACAAGAGAGAAGAAATAATTTGATTGGATAAAAAAGTTTTGAAATACTTGTAATGATTGAAGCTTGCATAGGCTTGGTTCTCATATGTTAATAACTTTCTCAATCATCATTAAGACATGCACGACACACCAATGCCACATACCTAGTTGATGTACCTACCCATCTTACCTATGCGGTATACTTATATAGAATACATATGAGGCACGACTTTGCAAAAGGCCTCTAAATCATCTTTTATACCCTCTTCCAATCCACTCATGGATGTGTATCTCCTTCTATGGTTTCCATATCCAAATGATACTACGTTTATGCCTCCACCAAAACTTCTTGATTTATCAGTCCTTTGGGATGGGCAGATTAGCATGTCTCTAATATTTCATTTTTATAGCCATAGTTAGAGGTTTCCCACATTTGTTTTTTAACGGGGCCCGGATTCATGGAGTGTCTATGGGTATGTATATCTACAGTCACATGGATCATTCTCCCAGTAACATTGTTTGGAAGTTACTAGTTTGGAGGACTAGGGTTTGGGTCTTTACATCCCCATTTCAGCTCCAAAACATGGAGCCTCATATTACCAATAAAGAAAGTGTGCGTCAGACTTTATTTTCCATTAAATCAAAGGATAAGTCTCCCTCGTCTAATAGGATCCTTTTAAAGGAACTCCCACTTATGTAAGTCCATAATATTATGAGGGTTGAGCCGAATGCCCAACAATGTGATCCCACATTAAAGGGTTCATTTCTCTGTTCCCTCGTCCACCATTTCCTAATCTTCTTTCGTAATAGCCCCTACCAATCCCATTAGTGGAAGAGAGAGTGTGGTTGGATGAATCTTTCACATCCACTTGATTCTTATATCGATCATAAATCATGTGGGCTTAGAGAACAGTGATGATCACAACATCCACACAACCCACAAATAATGAACTATGAGAACTCTAATTCCAATCATAGATGGGATAAATAGGAAGTCTTCCTTAAGACTGAACTTTATATCATTTCTTCCATAAATGTGAATCCTTTTTTTGGATGTAATCCCAAACTCATTACTCTAAAAAAACTACACTCTCCTCTGAGACTCATCTAACTAGGAGGGTTTTTATTTCCATCAAATTTGTATTCATAAGAAGACTCTCTAAGGACAAAACTGAACACTACAAATCAACCATGTTATTCTTGGGCCATATTTCTAAAAGGGTCTTATCTAACATGGAAACTAATAGATGTTATCTATTCAAATATAAATATTCATTAGAAATATATAAATATTTCATACATAATGATATTTTATTTATAATTTTTATACATTAAATAATTAAATTTATTTATGAAAAATTAATGATGCAGTATTTTCCTTGTTAATGAAATAATCAATCAATTGGTATTATAAATGTTAAAATAAATATATATTTTAGGATTTGATGACATAAACGAAATATATTGGTTGATATGACATGTTAGGATTTGTTAAATGATTTTTTAGAATTAATAATGTTGTTATGACTTTAACAAAAATCAATTATTGAATAGTGTCAAAATTGACATAAATGAGCTTTTAAAACAAATATTATATTATTAATTGATATTATATTCCTAAAAATCTATTTTTCATCCAAAGGACTTATATAATGATAGGATAATCATTAATGGACCACTTGGTGGTCTCTTGGATGTATATAATAAGTTTATTAACTATATAATATAAAAATACAAAGTGACATGGTAAATGTAAAACTAAATAACTAAGAGTTAAAACTAAAAGATAAGGTTGATTTAATGACCCAAACATTTCTAAAAGATATTGTTTGAGAGGATTTAGACCCATCAACACTTTATACATTGAATAATCCACTTTGGAGCCATTAGAAACCGAATATGAATTTATTATAAATTAATATTTTATGTTTTTCCTAAAGAGCCCCTCCTCCCCCTTATAAAAGGACACCATTTCTCACCAATTATTCATACCTTCAAAGTATTTTGGTTCGGCCAAAATCTGCCTAAATTCCCTCTCAAATATCTTCCCTTAATCTTAGAGTCCTTCCTTTAGTCATAAAGCAAACTTAAGGATCCCTTTTGATCAAATCAGAATGAAGAACCCGAAGAAGAGGTAACGTTTTCACCACCCTCTTTCAAGATCCATTATTCTTCAAATTATTAGTTCCATTTTATTTATATTCTAACATAATAACTCCATTATCTTATATATATTGTGATGTTATTCTAAATATGGTACAACTATATTCAGTATTATATCCATCCTTTGAATGACATGTCACCATACATGCATACGTATGGCTTACCGTCTCCACGTCATGGTGTAATTGTTATTCAAAACATTATTATTTGGATGGGTATGATAATGATGTGTAATTGATGTAAATAATAAATATAACTTGATAATAATTATTTTGAAATAGTTTTCTCTCAAGTGAATGTATTTCCTGATAATTACATTCCACTCATCATATTTTCAATTTGAAATGGATCATTTTTGTTAGGAGACTTGGGATCGTGAGATGCTGATTATGGATAAATTTATTCACCTCTTTACCAGTCATCATTCATCCACCTGAAATCCTGGGGATATAAGCTCTTATGGTTGGGAGTTTATAACATCTCATTACTATAATCCTGAAATTTTCATTCTCCGTGATATTTTTCCACTATAAGTGTGTGTCTCTTTGTAATATTTAGGATGGAGAGAAGTTGTTGGGGGAAAATTCCCAAATTTTTTGTGGCTTTTTCTTATTTTAATTAAAGGATTCTGGTTATGAATGCTAAAATTTTATTTTCTGGTTCTCAAAGAGTTAAGTGGATCTCCAAGGAATTTTGGTGTTTTCATTTAAGAATATCTATTTTTAGTAGTCTACAGGATATGTACAAGTTTTTTAATGGGGGTAAAAAATATTATGTTCTATAGGGAAGATTCTATAATCCTGGTACACAATATGAATGGATAAAACATTTTTTAGGTGTTATACAATATTTTTTTAAATGTATATTTTTAAAAAATTGATGATGTGTTTTCATATATATCTCATCCCTGAGTATTATTAGATGTTTGAAGGTAACCCATTCAACATAAATGTCACTTACATGGATTTTAGAATGTCTCTTAGATGAAATGTTATTTCATTTTTCCATAGTACATTTTGATCTTGACCAAGAAGGATTATTTATTGTTTTTAGGAGTCTCTATTCATTCCATATTATTTTTTTTGGTGTTGGATTTACATTGTGGTTAGATCCCATCACATTCTGTGATTAACCATTCCTACTAATTTATTACATTGTTTACAGAACTATCTTTATGTTGTGGTATCATATCAATCAATCAATAATGATTCTTCTGTTTGTTTCTCTCTTTATTCCTTCTATGGTCTTATTTAAAAGGACATTTATTCTTGTTGTTGGTGTGTTAGTTGCACATTCTTATGGTATGTGTCATTTCATATTCTCTACCAATCCTCTTTTTCAATTCAATAAATTATGAAATGTGTACGTTAGTTCTAGGTCCTTCATCAATATTTTTTCATCATTATTTTTATGGAACCTATTGCGGGAAACTATGACCTGAGTTTCAAGTTACATTTTTCTACCACTAGAATCTATTCGATGAATTTTATTGTTCCTATTTGTATAATAAGGTTTATAAATAATTTTTTTTTAAATTATTATCTATGAATATGGAATTATTCTATAAAATTTGGTTTTACATAGTTTTTAGTAAATGGTATGGGATTTTTTTTCAAATAATTCTGTTATTTATTAAATGTAGAACATAAGAAGACTTGATTACATAGTTGGATGGTTTTTCATGTGTTCATCTTCCATATAACCAATGCAGGGTTTTCTCATGGGGATTTACTCTTCTCCCTAGTCCTGTTGTTCTAGGGACATTTTCAGGACATTGTTCTGGGGGGGGGGGGGGTTCACTCATGGGGTGTTTCTTTCCCCTTAGGAAGGTGTTCTAAAAACATGTTTTCATTATTCATTTTTTGTATGATTAGGCTACTATCCAAGACTTTTGAGTTAATTTGAATTAATTACTCATTCTAGTCTGTTTTATATTTTTATTTTATATTCATGCTTCAATTATTGATAAAATATAATGAAAATTATTCTCTAAATTGATATAACTGCCTTTATTTCTGATTTTTTTAATAAAGAACATATTTACTATGATTTTGATAAAAATTCATCATTAATTATCATGACATTGTATTATTTAAAATGATATTTATTGAGTTGTTTTTATGAATAAATTTTAATGAAAACATAGGGGAACCATAGTGAACCTATTACATGACATCTTGAATTCCTGTTTAGTGATTTGTAGTACATTTTATGTATTCCAATACAGGGAATGGAATGGTGTTTCTGTGCGGCGGTGAGGATTCGGGTCTTGTTAGTCTGGGAAGCTGGTGGTGAGATGGTGGTGGTTCTCTCACGCTATCACATGGTGTATGAGTTATAAATTTTTTCTCTTATATTAAGACATGTACATGGAGATTTTATATGATTTGGGTTCTTCAGTTTCTTCTATTTGTTTCAATTATGAAATATAAATTTCTTCCTCTGTTATGTATTTTATCTATATATGTGAAATATGGTTTCATCCTGTTGGGTGAAATCATAGGATACAATTGTTTTGTGAGGCTCGGGATCTAGTCTATAGCTATTAGGGAGCCAGAACATCATTCAGTTATGTGTTGGGTCGAGAAAATATTAGTTTGAGAGGGTATTCAGGTCATTTCATTACAATCAATCTTACATTATTTCCTCCTTGACAGGAATGGTATGCTCTTTTTGGCTATTATTATGGGGGTGAAAACTATGCTAAGATGTAACTATGTCCCAAGGGAATATTGAAAGCCCATGTATAAATGAGATGTTATGTGGAATCATAGTACGAAAAAAAAAATCATTGTGGAGACACCATACAATCATACTATCACTTACATGCAGTTGAATATCCTGTTCTATACTGAATTACACTCTCAGATTACTAGGAATTTTTTAGACACGGTAATTCGGTATATGATAACCCATATAGTATTGTATATCATTGGCATGCGTGTTAGTCCCACCGAAAATTCAATAGATGTACCATCCTTCTTCCTCAATGGAATCTTGAGGGGCTTTATATAACCAACTGGAACGTAGTTCTCAACCACCAAAAGCCAACATGTAATACATTGATAGACATACTCTAAAACACAGCTCTTCATACCTAGATTCTAAAACTGATGTTAGTGGTGCTAGTATGTCTTCACCACACCTAGATGTAACTCCAATGGATTTATATGAATCTCCCTAAAAACTACTCCCTCAATGTCACGGGTACCATCATGCATCCACTCAAAATAATTACATTCTCCCGACCTTCAAAATATCAATCAAGAGCATATCATGTGGATATCTGATTACCTAAAGGTCTCAATATTTGTATCCCTGGGTTCTTCATCCCTAGCACACTATAAAAGATATGGGGTAAAAACCATCGATTGGAGTTAAGTTACTATATCCCATTCCACAAAGTATAACAATAACATGGTGAACTGTTTTGTCGCCTCACTCATCATCTATGAACAAGATCTCATTCTAAGAGAATCTCCTACTACATTCCCCTTCCCAATATTATAATCCACCTCATATCCATAATCAGGGTGGGAATAAAGCCATCAACTCTACCTAATGTTAAGAACCATCCAAGGGAAGATATGGTTGAGACTCTTATGGTTTGAATAGATGATAACAAGCTTCCAAAAAGGATGTTTCACCACATCCTTAGCGAATTGACTACCACTAAAAAAATCAAGACCACAGGTTGTGTAGTTCATCTCATGTGGTATCAACCAAAATGAACAATAGGAAATCACTGATAGCCTATGAATCATAACACAACAATTCATGGCCCCTATTAAATCATCAAACAATACATACTCGACAAACTCATTAGTCAATCTATTTATTTGACTACTTGTAAATCAATGCCTTTACTAAGGGAAGGCATTCTAGCATCACTGATTCTACAATAATGTCTTCCCCTCTAAGGTCAATGATACGAAGGGAACTAATAACCTAAGGAAATCTCGAATGAATCTCTATTTGTGTCCTACCAACCTAATGAAGCTCCACATCTTTATCACGCTCATGGGTGGCTCTTATGTTAAAAAAATCATCAAATATTTCCAGGACCACTATAACACAATCTGTAGAGATAACACATCTCATAATGTTGACCATTTGAATACTAAACCAAAAAATTTAGAGCTTCTTATTATTCAAGTTCACTCTTATTACATCTAGAGAAATCCTAATGTGTCTCTCATGATACTCCAATAACTCCTTCTTCACTATGATATCATTAATTAATACTACACAAAACATGCCTAGGAAACGTTGAATTTCATGGTTCATGAGTCCAATGGACTCTATTGGGGAGTTCATCATCAAAAGGTGCTTCATAATTTACTCATAGTGCCCGTAGTGATATTTTAAAGTCATATTCAGTATATCATCCTCACATATGTTGGGAAAAAATACTACAAGGTATCATTGAAGTATTTTTGAGGTGATTGTGTTTGTTGACAAATTGGACATTTTTGTGGTGGTTGTTGGCAAAGAAAAACAATGACATACAAATTTTTTGACAATTGGGATTACATGGTGGAATGTCGAGTTCAATATTTGTGGTCAACGATCTATGTATTATTCAAGAATGTCGTCAAAGGAATGGATGATATGGAGGAGGTACAAAAAGAACATATAAAAGGTGGTGTCGTTTTCCAGTGTTTTTTGGAAAATGGACTTTCACGTCATGTACTTGAAGTCTTTGAAACTTTCACTCCATATGTTTTTCAAGATCAGATCATCAAAATAAGGCAATGGGATAAGGGTCACACAAGTATTGAGTTAGTCTCACAGGTGACCTGCGTGTCAAGAGAAAGGACTTGTGCGCCGGTACATAGGAGGATTGGAAACTTGCACACCTATTTTAATTCAAGATCAGAACATCAAAATATGGCTAAAGAAAAAAGGCTCGCACAGGTTTGGAAGTGGGTCGCACAAGTGACTTGCAGGGGAAGAGACCTGCGCCTAGAGACTTGCGCGCTGAGGTTAGACTTGCGCGCCATCGTGCATGGTATTCAAAATGCCTATAAATACCGTACCACCCCTCATAATTTTCAACAGAATTCAAAACATTGAAGAATCAGAGCTCCTGTCGCGCAGGTGTGGTGGTTGCGCAAGTGGTGGTGGGTCGCGCCAGTGGGACTTGCGCGCCTGATTTGAAGAAGTGCAGTTGTTGTTAGTTTGCACCAATATTGGTTTGGGCGTAAAGGGAAGTCAGTCGCGCATGTTTGGAGTTGTAGAAGCATATGTTTTACAAGTGTCTAAGGTGTAATTTCAGGCCCATTGTGACTTGCGCCCCAATACATTCACACCGGATTAGACTTGTGCGACATGTAAGGTTGATTCCCCGGCAGTGTTTTCGGGATGCGTGGAAGCTGGAAGTTTGCCCGATACCTTTGATTCAAAGAGAGGTTCATCTACGGGTGAAAGTTGGACATCAACAAAGAATCCACATACAAAATAGGATGCATTCATTAGTGATATTTAAGAGACCTAGATGTTTATAAACTGTGAGTGGATCATTTCCAGAGCAGTGAGCAAAGGAAGAGGAAGACGGGGATCCTCTCCACCGGCAGTGAGCCAGAGAGAGAAACATGGAGTGACCCTTGCGAAAGCAGTGAGTTGACTCTAAACCTTGTAAAGGGAGTGAGGCTGGGATAGTGTGACAGTTCCCAAACCTCTAAATCCACAACTAGTGAAGTTTAGTGGAATTTGGTACGACTGAAAACATGTCGGTGTATTCTCCTTGGACGTTGCCCTTAGTGGTGAACCATGTAAAAATTGACGCGTCGTGTGCTTGATTTACATTCTGTTTATGTTGTGCGAAATGAAATAGTGAAAGGAGTGTGTTTCTTAACAGCGAAACTAGATCATAACATGTGTTAATTTTAAATTAGTCATACCCTAATTCACCCCCCCCCCTCATAGGGTATTCAGCCTTGTGGACCTAACAATTGGTATGAGAGGGAGGTTGATATTTGTTCTTCATTAAATGGTGGTCACTAATCACAAATGGATTCCAATCTATGACAGATGTAATTTTCAAATATGGAAGAATCGAATGCAACACTATTTCCGATCCTTCGGAATGGATGTGTTTTTATCATCTATGCATGGTATCACAGCTGATATTACTAGTGGTGCATTATCAGAAGCTGAGCATAGAGCGTTGGATGCGGATTCCAAAGCAATCAATGCCTTAGGGGGAGCCCTTTTCAATCCCATATATACAAAGGTGATGTCATACAAAACGTCACATTCCATGTGGGAAAAGATTTTAAATATATATGATGGGGATTCAATTGTCAAAGAGGAAAAGCTGCAAGTGTTGTGGATCAAGTATGAAGATCTGGGAATGAACCCAAATGAGTCTGTTGATACATTCCTTGATAGGGTAAATGTTGTTGTAGAAGACATGCGAGGTCTTATTATATTATCGAAGACATAAAAATTGTGAAGCACATCTTGAGAAAACATCCACCTTGGTTCAATCCCAATGTTTCGGTTTTGGAAGATAAAGTCCCGAAAGAAATAACTTTGGATAACCTACACAACACTCTTGTTGCATATAAAATAAGAAATTATGATATCGATGTTGTGTAAAAGGGGAAATCCAAAGAGGTGGAATTTGAGGCCATAAAGAACCTCACCATTGAAGATTCATAGGAGGAAGAAGAGATATATGAGGTAATGTCATTCCTCTCCACAAACCTTTAAAAAGGAAAAGGAAAGTTCAAAGGGAAACTTCCTCTTGCATGATTTAGATGTGGAATGGTTTGACATCTCGCAGCACGATGCCCCAAAAAGTTTCAAGAATAAAATGATGAAGTTTATTTTGAAATTCCCAAGAAGAAATCTTCAGCCAATGTGAAAGGGAAGACACAATTCAAGAGAAATTTCTTTAAGAAGAAGAAACTTCTTTCACAAGTAATTGATAGTTCAGATGAGTCTGAGGTTGAAGAGGTTGATGATATTGAAAACTGCCAGAATTATAGAGAATATTCTATGGTGGTTATCTTCAGCAGTTCTCATGAAAAGGAGGAAATTGAAGCTAGAGAAGAAGAAGAAGAAGTTGAAGGAAGGGTTGATATGGAAGCGGAATTGGAAGCAACTCTTGAGAAGATAGACGTTTGGAGAGCCAAAACGGAGAAATCCAATAAAGTGGTTCGTGATGCCAAACTCTATATGAAACAGAAGGATGAAGAAAATTCTAAGTTAATGGAAGAAATTGAAATCCTCAAGTTATCAACACCAGAGAACTCAAAATCGGTTAGTGAGTACAAGATCACGATTTAAGAACAGAAAGGGGAGATCGATTTCTTGAACAGAAGAGTGAAATATGACGTCAAGCATATCAAAGAGCCTGAAAAAGAATTTTTTGGTCTACGGAGAAAAGTTAAATACCAGGAAAAACACTTGATTCCCAGTACATTCATGGGAAAATAGGTCAGTCTGAAAACTGAAAAGATGATAGAGGATCCTAGTAGTTATGTAGGAATGAATCGACAATTGAGCTCAAACGTTAAGGCTGATTCAGGGCTTGTTCAGAAGCAAACATCTGTGGCAATTGAAGTCATACTACAAACTATTATCCCAAGATTGATGGTTGATTTGAGCCCAATGCACAATCAGAGTATTTAGAGATCCCAAGGGGAATCTCATAGTGCTGAAGTAACACAAAGGAATGAACCTTATATCAGGTGTTATTATTTTGGATAGATGGGACATTCAAAATATGTGTGTTCCATAGCCAAATGATACCGAAGGGAACAAGAACAGAGGTGACATCCAAACAAAGAATGTTTTTCCAGAATATATTTCGAAGGACACTATTTTTTGTGCAGATGTTTTGGGCACATGGCTAGGTACAGCACATCGACCATTCAGACAAATGTTCCAAACCTGAATCAAAATTTTTGCAAGCAGCCGATCAATAAACTAACAGGTGAGTTAAAAATGAAGAATTAATTTGCGGCTTTCCAAGATGATGTTGGTACATCATACTTTGAGAAAGAACGGATTCCTCAATCCATGTCGAGTGTGAAGGAAAAAATATGGACCAAGAAGAAGAAAAATGAGAAGGATGTGGTGACATAGATTACCCTTAAAGCATCATATCACTCTGGTCTGTGGATCCGTGATAGTGGTTTCACATCTCACATGACGGGTAATAAGGATCTTGTTACATGTATAAAATATTATAAAGATGGAGTAGTCAAATTTGGAAATGATAAATGCCTGAAGATTGTTGGATCAGGAAAATCCAGGTTTGGGGGAAAAGAAATGAGACGTTATGATGTCTTTGTTGTAGAGGGTCTTAGCCATAACATGCTCAGTGTCAGTCAAATATGTGACTTTAGGAATTCTATCCGATTTACCAAGATGATGTGTGTTGTGAAAGGAAAAGATGGAGCATTTGTTCTACAGGGAAAAAGGAAAAAGGGATATCATTACCTTGTAGATAAGGAAGATGATACGTGCCTTTTATTTAGAGAGGAATAAAACCATCTATGGCATAAGTGACTTGGTCATCTATGCCAACCATCCATGGATGATCTCGTAATGTGTGATGCTGCTAGAGACCTTCCTAAACTATCACGTGATCGCACTCATATGTGTGATGCTTGACAATAAGGGAAGATATTCAGAAAGACATACAGGCCAAAGGAATAGAAATCAACTAGAGTGCTCGAATTGGTTCATGATGTATGTGGACCTATCTCACCACGAGCTATAAATGGGAAAAGGTACTATGTTATTTTCATTAATGATTATAGCAGAATGGCTTTGAAATTTTTCATTACCCATAAGACAGAGGTGTTAAGATGCATCAAGAAATATAAGAGGGAATCGAAAAGGGTGATTGGGAATAAAATTCGGATGTTTCATACTAATAACGGAACAGAATTCACAAACAGTCAATTTTAAGACTATCTCAAGAAACACAGAATAAGGAATCAAGTTTCACCACTGAGGACTCCCCAAAAAAATGGAGCGGTTGAGAGGATAAATCGGATCATCAATAACATGGATAGAGCAATGCTTATTGAAAAGGACCTACGAGAGAAATTTTGGTGGGAAACAGTTTTGACATCGGTCTATATTTCAAATAGGTCTCTGTTGTGTCCGAAGGAAGGGAAGACTCCGTATGAAATGTGTTACGGAAAGAAGCCAATGTTGAAATATTTTCAAATATTTGGAATTAAGTGTTTCATACTCAATAATTAAAATAACAGGAAGTTTGAGTCACGATGACATGAGGGGAGATTCATTGGCTACTAATGTAAAAGCAATGAATATAAATGCTTCAACAAAAGGCTGGGAAAAATTGTTGAGAGCAATGATGTCATTATAGTTGAAAATGAGCAGAATTCTCAACGACCTACTGAATAGTTTCTGAATGACAGTGAGGATGAGGTAAGCAACATAGGGGGAGTAGAAGTGGTAGAGGCTGGCTCAAAACAAGATACTGATGATGAAAAAGAAAGTTTCATGTCTGTCTCTTCAAGGAAGTGAAAGAGTCGAGCTGAAATTGATAGGAAAAATATCATTAGTGATAAGACAGCTCCAATTCAAACTCGAAGAATGAAATCATTATAGAAAAAATCATTTTTATCTCAGGGGGAGCCAAAATGTTTTTCCGATGCAGCTGAAGATGAAAATTGGGTTCAGGCTATTAATGAAGATCTTGATCAAATTGAGAAGAACCAGACGTGTGAGATTGTTTCGATGCCATCAAACAAAAATGACATTGGGACTAGATTAGTCTATCACAACAAGATGAATGAAGATGGCACAGTGATTTGGAAAAAATCATGGCTAGTGTGGAATGGATACTCCTAGATAGATGGAATATATGTTGAAGAGACATTTGCACCGGTTGCAAGGATGGAGATAATCAGACTATTTTTTCCATAGTAGTGCAAAGAAAGTTCAAAGTGTTCCAGATGGATGTAAAATCTATATTTTTTAATGGTGTTATGGAGGACGATGTGTATATTCAGTATCCAGATGGTTTTCTCATTCATGAGGATGAGAACAAAGTTTTTAGGCTGAAGAAGGCAATTTATAGGCTGAAACAAGCACCAAGAGCATGGTACTCAAGGCTTGATCAGTACTTGATGAAGCTTGGTTTCCAGCATAAAGTATTTGTTTACAATCTCTATTTCAGAAAAAATAGTATTCAAAGGATGATGGTGTTGGTTTATGTTGATGACATAATATTTGGCAGATCAGATGAAGCTCAGTGTATAAAATTTTTCGAATTCATGAAAAATGAGTTTGAAATGTCAATGATTGGAAAGTTAACGTTTTTCCTTGGTCTAAAGGTGACAGAAGGAAGGAATGGAACATTCATTTCTCAATCCAAATATGCCAAGGATTTTTTAAGAAGTTTTTGGAATGGATAATTCCAAGGCGATGAAGACTATGGTTGCTACCCAAATGAAATTATCAAAAGATGAGGACAACACAGCAGTTAATATCACACAATGAAGGAAAATTATTGGATGTTTGTTGTACTTGACAGTGACAAGGCCTAATATTTATTTCTCTACATGAAAAAAGAGAGATATCAGTGAAATCCCAAATAAATCGACAAGATTGCAGTAAAATAGAATACTTTGGTATATCTAGGGAACTGTTGGTTTCATCTTGACATATATTGAAAAATCTCAAACAGAGTTATCGGGATACACTGATGCAGATTGTTCTAGATCAGCAGATGACAGAAAATCAATGTCAGGAGGTTCATTCTATCTTGGTGGATTGTGTATTTCTTGGCTAAGAACGAAGAAATATTTCATTTCATTGTGCACCGTAGAATCTGAGTATATTGTGACCACTCAAGCTTGCACACAGTTATTGTGGATGAAGCAGTATCTTGATGATATGGGAGTTTAAGTGAAGTCTCTGATCGGAATTCAATGTGATAACTCATGTGCAATAAATCTTAGAAAAAATCCCTTTCATCACTCAAGGACAGGGAACATTGAGATCATATATAATTTCATCAAGGAGATGGTTGAGTAGGGAATCGTGAAGTTGGAGTATGTGGCTACAGAACTATAGGTTTCAAACATTCTGACAAATTCCTTGCCCAGGGACGCTTTTGAGAGGCATCTATTTGCTCTGGGAGTTCAGTAAACTCCCCGCACATGAAAGAGTGTGGATGTGGAACCCCCCCCCCCCTCCCTGAGAGATGATGTGTTTTTGCCTAATGTGATGATATGCGTTCTCTACTCTGTTACAGACTACAAAGGAGTGATCTTTGGGTTTGTTGACAAAGGGGGAGAAAATAGTGATTGTTCAAGAGGGAGAGAGCATGGCTATTTGATAAATCATGAATAGTATGGGGAGAAGCTGACAGGTGGAGCAGCCAGATAGGGGAGCTAAAGCTAGTTGAATGTGATTAGCCCGGGCTTAGATTGGACAACACAGTAAATATGGATAAAGAGGTTTTGAAGTTGACAAGAGTTAAATATGTGAGCAGAAAGGGGGAGAGTATTAAATCTGACGATGCTAGAAGTGATCGATGAAAGAATAGATATCACAACAGCTGGGGATCATGATAAAAGTAGAAGAGTGGTTTGGGAAAAATATTTCCAAAAATTGGTATCAGTTAAAAAAAAATTGGCATCATTTTAAAAAAATTGGTATAAGTTTGGTGTCAACAATTGGTGTAAGAGATGAATTGATTCATTGATGAAATTTTCATTAACTCTTTTTTCTCACGCCGATCATTGCTCATGTGGGCTTAGACTATGTGTTGAGTAAATCCTTGATCACTATCAGAATCACAAAAATATAATGGTGGCTAAAGAATTAACGGTGTATCTTTTTATGAATGTGTTTTCAACAATCCCAAAGGGGGAGATTGTTGGGAAACAATTCCACAAGGTATCATTGAAGAATTTTTGAGGTGATTGTGTTTCTTTAAAAATTGTACATATGTGTGGTGATTGTAGACAAAGTAAAATAATGACATACAAATTTGTTGAAAAAAGGTGATTACATGGTGGAATGTTGAGTTCAAGAGCCATGGTCAATGATCTATGGTTGATTCAAGAATGTTGTCAAAGGAATGGATGATCTGGAGGCGGTACAAAAAGAACAAATACTAGGTGGCGCCATTTTCTTGTGTTTGACAAATTTTTGTGCCTAAAAATCAACAAATTGAGAAAAGTTATTTTTGGAAATGGATAATGAACGCCGTGTACTTGAAGGATTGGAAATTTGCACGCCATATGTTTTTCAAGATCATATCATCAAAATATGGAAAAGGTATAAGGGTCATGAAAGTATTGAGTTGGCTGCGCAGGTCACCTGAGTGATAAGAGAAAGGAATTGCGCACCAGTGCCTAAGAGGATTGGAAACTTGCGCGCCTATTTTTTTCAAGATAAGAACTTAAAAATATGGCAAAGGAATGAAGTTTGTGCTGGTCTGGAAGTGGTTCATGCAAGTGACTTGCAAGAGAAGATACCTACGTGCCGATACTTGGGCGCTGAGGTTCTACTCCACGCTGTCGCGCAGGTTAATAAAAATTCCTATAAATACCAGGCCACCCCTCTTCATTTTAAATGGATTTCAACACATGAAGAATCAGATCTCCCGTCGTGTAGGTGTGTTGGTCGCGTAAGTGGTGGTGGGTAGCGCAAGTTGGACATGCACGCTAGATTTGAAGAAGCGCTGTTGTTGTTAGTTGCATGGTGATATTGGTTTGGGCATAAAGGGAAGTGAGTCGTGGAAGCTTGGAGTTACTGATTCTTGTGTCGCACAAGTTTCTAAGGTGGACTTGAATTCCATTTGTGACTTGTGCACTGATACTTGTGTTCCAAGTAAGGTTGATTCCTCGGTAGTGTTTTCGGGCTGCGTGGAAGCTGGATGTTATCCCGATACCTTCGGTGCAAAGAGAGGTTCATCTATAGGTGAAAGTTGGATTTTAACAGAGCATCCACATAAAATAGAGGATGTATTCATTAGTGATAATGAAGAGACCTACAAGTCTATAAACTGGGAGTGGATTCTTTACAGAGCAGTGAGCAAAGGAAGAGGAAGAATGTGATCCTCTCCACCGACATTGAGCTCGAGAGAGAGAGAGAGAGAAACAGGGAGTGACCCATGGGAATGTAGTGAGCTGACCCTAAACCTTGAAAAGGTAGTGATCCTGGGACAGAGTGACTATGCCCGAACCTTGTAATCCACAACTAGTGAAGTTTAGTGGAATTTGGAATGACTGAAAACCTATCAGCATATACTCCTTGGACGTAGCCCTTAGCAGTGAACCAAGTATAAATTTCTGTGTCTTGTGCTTGCTTTACATTCTGTTTATATTGTGAAACAGGAAAGAAAGAGAAGATTGTTTTTCTTAACAGCGAAAAAATATCAGAATGGGCGTTAATTTTAAATTATTCATACCCTGAATAAATCCCCTCTCAGGATATTCAGCCTTGTGGACCTAACGACATACATGAAGCTGGTGATAGCCTTAATTGAGATCAATCATTGTAACCATCTTTACACTATCAAATAATCATAGAATTAAGTGATACATAGTATTCTATATTTTAATTTATGATCACCTAGTTTAGGTGAGAGTATTCTATACAGAACCTCAAGATCCATTCCACCTTCTTGGAAAACAAAACTCTTGCTAGACATAGTGAAACACTGGGGATGACATGTCCCTTCTTCTATAAGTATTTGAACTAAAACATCCAATCATGAAGATTTGTGGGATCGATTAAATATGTTGGGCCATATATTGGGTCCATTATGGGTGAATATAAATTCCTAAATGTATCCCTTTGCATGGATTTATTCATAGATCATTCTGGGGAAATACGACCTCATACTCCACCACTACTGCAAGAAACCAGAAACACCAAGAATCATATTCACCAAGTTTCATTCTATCAAACTAATTAGTAATCAAATGTATCCTCATATTCATGAGTCCATCTTACTCTGAATGGGATTTCATTTCATTATCAAATGAAAAAATTGTCGCATCACTACAACACATTTCCTCATCTTCTTGAAATAGTCTACATGGTTAGGTACTATAGATAATAATTCAATACCTAAGATGACATATTAATTCCTCATCACCACTAAAAAAATCCAAAATTAATTTATATCCCCGTAGATTTTAGTCACACCACAAGCACAAGCGTGCGATCACTGAGTCTCCTATAGTATGAGTGATGAAGGGAATGGTTTGATCCAAAGGATCAACCAAAATAAAAATGTCTAGAACAAGTAAGTGGGTGTAAATTAAAGGCTTATACCCATGATTATTAGTAACTAATATTAAGTATAATAAAAATAGATCATACATCTGATCATAGTTGGAGCCTCTGTTTCATGAGCCACGACCATTGACACAAACCCTCATCCATGTATCACATCTACATGAGCTTGGAGTAAAACACCTATGGTTGGTGGTTGTGAAAATTCTTAGAGTATTCCACCTCTAGCTACTCTCCCATCTCATCTTCTATATAATCCACCTTATGGACCTTCATGATTCTTCTAATTCTTATTAATAGGTGACCCATCTATTGTTTCTTTATCAGCCACATGTAGGGTCAAAAAATATGAAGAAAGATGTCCCCAACCATCATAACAGTGTAGAAACGCCTCTCTATAGGGCATCTTCATCAATACATTGAACCCCATACCAGAGACCCACCATCATGGGACTACCTCCAGATGTGTCTCCTATATCTTGGTCCCTATGTTAATCGCCTCCCATCCACTAATTTTTCTACTCATGTGTTCCCACTATCATCACAAAAAATATATGTCTTCTCAAATAGGAATCTCTCTACTATTGATCCATTATTCAGCAACCAATCATAGGTGGGAATGCGTATATGTAAAATTCAAGAGAAAATGTATTAGTGTAGTATTTACTAAATGGTATGATCCCAAAAATAATGATCACAAACCCTATCCATTGAGTACTAAGAGAGGTTGGTGAACCTCTATGAATACTGTCTCATAGTCATACATTCCAAAATGATGTTTTATAGTCTCTATTAATTGAACATATCTCAACATTTATAGAGAGAACTCATGTCTAAAATGGAGATGGAACTCTAAAAATTACGGAATGATTTCATCATACAATTGGGATTCTAATCTCCACCATTTTGATGTAGATCCATGAATACAAATTTCTATCATGATCACTATGTATTCAATGGGTGTCTTAAATATATGGAATACTCGGGTCACTACCTTACCCCATGCCTCATCCACCTAAGCATCGGGCTTCCTCAATGCGCAAGTTGTCATTATCATTAAAACTCACAAAGCCTGATCATCCGGCAAACATCGTCTATTGGTAATGTTTGTACCATCTACTACTCCATTAGTGTGGGTAATACTGGTAAACCACCTACAAGTATCACCTCTTCATAATGTCCCTAAATCAAACCCTTTTCCCCTTGGGGATCATCCTCATGATCAAGATGTTGAATCTGAGCTAAAAATGTAATGGTGAAATCATGAAATAGTCAATATATACCAAATTCAATGAGTATATTTAGTGAGTGATTCATTATGGACATGGAAACAACAAGCCATTAAAATATGATTAATTTACGAATGTGTTCCATGAAACCATTTTCTATATGTTTGGAGGAAACAATAATGTTTACAGAGTCATGGTGTATGGATATGTCATCCACCACACCAATATTTTATTCCCTTTCCTAGGAGAAAAACATAGAAAACATAATATTATTTCACCAAAAAAATAACACAACATATTATCCTAAGCTAAAACTGAATACTCTGATACATCTTTTTCATGTCCTGAACCAATGGGGAATGTTCCCCAACTACCCAAATCCTTCCACTAGTTGTCCAAGAGTTGGTGAAAAATGATAAGTAGGCATATCAAATACATGGGAGGGTGTATTCTAATATACCGATACATATAAAAACGTCCCCAAGAAAAAAAAATTAAAATGAAAACAAATGAAAAGCTTTCATGTATACATCTAGTATCCAATCTATTTGAAAATGAAAAAAGTACTAGAAATAAAATGGCCAAATACAATCCAACCACAGAGAGACTAACAACTAGTCCAACGTATAATGTTTGTGATGAAAGCTAAAAATGTAACCATCAGATCACACCATAATCTATCTAGATCACTATACTCCACATAGTTTTAGTTCCTCTAGGACTCATTAAAATGTTTGGGTATCATCATATTACTTGACACATGTGGGAAAAGACCATGTAGGGTTGTGTATAACAATACTAATAAGGAAACCCTAAAATCACTAAATACATATCATCAATAGTAATAGTAATATCATCAGAGGTATTTTTCAAATAGATATGTCCCATGAAAATATTGATATACATATAGTGGACACCTATTCTCATATCCAATCCTAATTGTATTTACAGTATTGGATTCCTACTCAAAGGTTCCACATAGCTCTTGATTGCGAAAACATAGTACACGAGTCAACTAGAAATGATATAGTCAATATAATATTTCATGATCATTAGGAAACTCTATAATAAGTGTACAATAAAAGTATAAAGATATTAGTGCACCTTAATGGGATAACACTCGGATCTATAGGGTGTACCAGTATCCCAATCCGGATTATACCACAACGTAGGTGATCAATGCCCACATAGTGTTTGTCAAGATGATTCCAAGAACCAAACCAATGGAAATGATGATTATATTGGATCTAACATCAGGAAATATGAAGATATTATATAATTCTATCCAAGATAGATGGTCCTCTTAGGGTATCACCGTTATATGCATCAGATATGACTCCATAATAGAAACATAGGGAATATAATTAAAGAATGTATCCTAATGAAAATTGTATAAGATAAAGGGAAAAATGGATAAAAATATATATTTTAAGGGGTACTTGGTTTTTAATATTAATTAACTTCATTTACCTTTTTAACCACATCCTTCCCATGTATGACGGCCCATTCCCATGTTTGAGTCAGAGTACATGGCATGTCTATACTTGTGTACTTTTGACTATGATCATGTCCAAATGGTCATGTCCATTCCCAACTATAAAAACACTCTAATCCAATCAACTCCTAGTCATATCCATATACTTCCCTTGGTACACTCTATGCCACATGTTTATGGTCACATGAATTGTGATATTTATCATCTCTTTGGACCATTAGAACTGCACAAGGGGTCACGCCTTGTATGTAATTCTGGATTACATTATGTGTAACCTGATATTTCAAATAACCCAATGTTATAGTTCTATGTACACCATAAACTCCATTCCAAATGATTCTATCACTAATAACACCACTATGTCACAGATCTGGTCTGATCGAGCCTCATTGTCTCATGATCATTGATAACCATGTCCCAATAAACTTGTAAATCAACTGTCAAGCCACACAATCATTTCAGGTTCAAAACCCAAAGAATTTTTATACCAAAACCCATCTCGGATCAATCATAAGTCATATGTACTCTATCTCATCATTTATCCAGGCATGGATTTTCTATGTCAATATGTTTCTCTATGAAATTGATGTGCAATGATTTATTTAATTGGAATTCATCAAACCCCTATTCAAACAATAAACTGGCGATGAATGAACAAAGAACTGTGTGAGAAAACCAAGAAGAAAAAAAATTTGAATAATCCTCATCCTTTATGATATTTCTTAGATCCATTTCTGTTATAATTATTAACAATGTTCCAAATAAATAACCAATTTCTCCCAAAAATACTCATAAATAAGCATGCAACCACAATACAATCGAACTCAAAATCAATACATAACATGATTGATTCACGTTTAGCTTAGGGTTAATAAAATTTGGATGAATCCCCACAAACAAATATCATATAAAATGTTTAGACCATCAAAGAAAAATAATGAATCCAAATTATTATCACTAGTGAGATCCTCAAATTTCATTTTCATAGATGTTCCTTAATCTGTCACCTTCACTTTCCATGGATCTCTCTCAAACGCCATATCTCAATTCTCAAGGTTATGAACCTATTCCTAAGAATTTGTCATAATCAAATTTAAATTGAGAGAGTTTAGGTGATTTCATAAAATTAAATGAAATAAATGTTTTTATTTATTTTATTTATTTATTTATTCATTACTTCACTTTATTAAAATATCAAATGCTGACACAGTTTGAGTAATTCCTATTGTAAAACACTATATTTTAACATAAAGAATGACTCATAATTCTACATTGAGCATCTAATTAGGAGTTATTCCATATTTTAGAAAAAATGGAGATGTTGGATATTTAATATATTTAATCATACTTAAATAGAAATATATTAGTTTATCTGATCACATTAAATGAAATAAGTATATCAATTTCACAACAGTTTTTCTGTAAATATCTTATGATATATAAGGATTTACCAAATTCATTGGAGGGATATAATAAATCCAAAAACCATATTATTATAACAATACATACATGATCAACAATATAATAAACTATAAATCAGTTTAACCTACTATAACCCATTAAAATGGGTTTCATAAATATTTCATCATAAATTTATGAAACTATGGGATGGAAACTCATTACATAAAAATCATCATCATTTTAATCCATCCGTAAAATTGGACATCATCATAATATTACATCCCCATTGAAAAATGATAAACCATAAATGATGAATATGTAGATGAAAACTAAATATAAAATAACATTTAATCCATTTTTAAAACATGATATGAAATCTCATAATGAAATTTTATAAGCTTGTACATTGAAGAAATATTATGGAGACCAAAGAGGAAATATGGTCAGGTTTTCATTAAAAACATTTTCTGAATTATTATAATTAAAAATTTGAGAAAATTGAACTAAGAAATTAGATTTTTCATTTTTACTAGAGGATAAAACAATATATGGTCATTAAATTACAGGATCCATAATATCTCTCTCATGGAAAATTTAACAAATAAAATCCTGAAGAAAAATGAAATTTTAGCAGAAATACATATATCATGTCTCAACATTATTTGTATACATTTAATCCTGATATATAGTTATTTTAAATTTATTATATATATATTAAAACCCTATATTTCTATATATCATGCCACATATTATATATATATAACATCTTCTAAATATTTTATTAAAAATTATTTAATAATATCAATGTTTCGAGGGATAAGTACATTGTTTTCCATGCAAATTTCGGTCCAGTAGAACTTGTATTAATACATTGATCATGGTAACATAAAATTAAAAATTAATCATTTAATGTGTATAATATTGAATAATTATATACAGTTTTATAACTATTCATGTAAATAAGTTATGGAAAATGAATTTAGTCGCTTTACGGAGATGGTAGTATGTATATGCATGAGGGATGACACATATTTTTTATGTTTGGACTGAAAAATATCAAATAATAATTCAATGTTATAGATCTATAATTATATCATTACTATAATCTATAAATAAATTATAATAACCGTGTATTTTATTGGGAATTGAAAAAATTAATGCTTCATTTCGTGGGGGAGGAAGTTCAAAAGTACACGTGAGGGATGTTTTTCAATTCCCATAGAATGGAATGGAAATGAAGAATGGTTTTTATATTATGATAATAAATATTTATTATATTTATTATAATTTATTTATTATTATAGAATTTATACCATATTTTTAGATGGATTAGAATACTTAATAAAATTTAAAATACTCGATTAAGAGCTATACCTCCCCATTGAGAAACCACCTATGCCTTATAGATTAACCCTTGAAAGGATAGCATTTTGGAAAGAAAATATGATATAATATGTGTGTATATAATCTTGGATGGTATTGTAAAAGTTATTTTATGATATTTAAGGATCAAATTTTATGATCATTGAAGTGATAAGAGGTTACCTTTTATATTGGAGGGAAATGAAACACATGAAATTACATAAAATAATTAAATATAATATATATCATAATTATGTCAATTGGAACCAAATATAAATAATTTCAAATTTAATAAATTTTAATGTTTAAATAACATCATCGAATATTATTTAAAAATTCTTAAATTTCATATTAATTATAATTAAAATGTTTAATCCCCTTGTAAACCATTTTAAACGTTCACAGTTGTAGCATAGTTTATCTTTTAATTGTCTTAATTTTACTTACAAGAATTCATGTGGCTCACAAGCTTATAATTGGTGAAATTTTAGACAACATCCCACCACATGTGTCATCTTTAAATATTATTATGATTTTTAAATCATTTAATAAAATATTAATCCATATATAATATCATTAATAATATTTTTGGACTATTGACATAATTTAACTTCAAAGAAAACTGGACATTAATTAATTAGATTATAAACATATTTACAATAATTTATACTTTTAATTTAATTGTATATAATTATAATTGAATAATTCATTAAAATGGTATTGATTTTAGTTTTTTTAAAATAAATTTTCATCATTTTTTTATTGCATTCACATTCACCATATCTATTTTTCATATACATTTATGGTAATTATATCCTCCCATGAAATTGAAAATAATAAAACATAATATGTTATTTATGTTCGATATAAAATTTTATATTCATTTAGTACATATTTTTTATATATGAAAACATACAATCGAAATTAAATCAATTAGAATGAAATTTTATATTTATCATATTTAAATAAAATATAATTTTTAAATTGAATATAAATGATACCATGATTACATATTATAGAAAAATGTTTGATAATGGAAGAAAAAAACTCATTCAATTAGATAATGGAATCTGTTTGACAAATTTTAGTTCCTTATAATGTTTTTTACCCTATTTTAATCTTTTTACCCTTACCAAGTTGTAGAATATTTACCGTGGTTATTTTTTCTAATGATAAAAAAGGGTATTATATTCAAAATTTAAAAAAACCGGATTTAAAATATATAACCTATTCTGAAATATTAAATTTATATAACATGAATTAATAAATTTTAAAATAATCATTAAGAACACAATGATAACATTTTTTTTAGAAAAAAAGTTTTTTATGTATAAATAATGATTTATTTTTATACCTTGAGAATGAAAATGATTTGATGAATTTTAAAGTATTTTATAAAATACATAATATAAAAAATTCATTAAAATAATTCAAAAATAGGAAATACTAATATTTATTAAGAAACAAACATTGAATACATAATTTTTTTAAAATATAATTTACTTATAAATGATTATATTTTATTTTATAAATAATTGATAACAAGTTAATTGATAATTTTTGTAAGAACAATACAATTTCATAATTTTTTTTGACATATTCATACCATCAAATCCAACTTCTATGAAATAATAATACTTCAATATTATATCATGATTTGATTAAATTTTTTGTTGTGTGTAAAGAAATATATTAATGAATTCAATTAATTTTTAAGAAAAAAATATCACATTATACCAAGATGTTATGTTCTACCCCATATATAATAATGTTAACCTATAAATTTTATCACTATAATATATAAAACTGTACTTCTTCCTCATCACATCCATTGATTCCCATGTAGCTTCCTATAATTTGTGGTTTCACTAAAAAAATGATGATAATTTGAGGGGTAATTTATTTATATCTTTATATCTACTATGAAGGATCTCCACTAGTTGTTTCTTGAGAAACAGATATTATTTTGGTGGTATACCCTTTAATATTTGTAAAATTTATGGATAAATTGTGATATTCATCAAGAGTTATACATGGAAGATATCATGAACTTGAGATATTTTAAATATAATTTCATATGATAAGATATTATCTCAATACAATAAATAATTTCTAAGGGAGTGAAATATCTATGGATGATATTTCCATTCATTCTAAATCTCACTAGCTTCTACCAAAAAGATATTCAAAAAACATGTCATTAACATCAATCTATAAATATCACTGTTGATTGTCAACATAAAATTTATATTGAATATGTGCTATAATTAAATGATTCTAAAAATATATAGTATTATCTCTATTTCATATAATATATAAGGTCCCAATATGTTTCTTTACCTAACTTCATCCAATCACATTGGATTTCCACCCTTCCTGTCATAGAGATAATTATAATTAAAAATATAGATGGGTGATTGAATGTTTTTGTTGTAACAAAATTCCACCAACAGAAGATGTTTATAACAACCAAAATTGAAATCTATAGAACAAGATCTAAATATATATAATACAATATAAATATTCCACTCATACATAATTTTAATCTGAGAATTACATATAATAATGAATCAAAACTCATTATTTGGAGCCTATAGAATAAAACAATGAGAATTTTAGGTAAACATCATATACCAATCAGATATGATTGAGAGTAATGATCCATATAGCCACAAAAAACTATAATAAAAAAAATAATTTTATCCATAGGTTAATCTACTATAACATCATTACAATTCAATGATTTCATTGAGCTATTGATTATAACCCAAATATCATTATTCCCTTTATATTTTATGAGGAGTCTGATGACAATGTTAATGGGCATGTTTTATAATTTCCATTATATTATGTGTAATCATTATAAAATTCTATTTGAATATTATATATTAGTCATAAATAGTACACATTCCATGCATCGAGATATATACGTCATAATATGACATCACATTTTTCATGAAAAATATCAATTTAGATCTCTATTCATATATGTACATCCATTATAAATAAATAGAATTCGAGGATCATCTAAAAACACATTCAATTATTAAATTCACATGACACATAATCTATTCCCAAACCATATCACCCCATTAAAAAATCATTTTTTAACATATAAATATTCATCACATTATTCAATAAGATTGCATATTCATTCTACATGTTGTTATTCCTCACACGGATCAATGGTTGAAAATTTACCTTATAAATGTTAGATTTGTACCATTTCATCATAATTTAATGTTCCATATTTTTTAATAAATATGTATTGAATCTCCGTCCACTATCATTACATAAAATATAGTATGGTCCTTCTGACATAGAGTATCATTTACCTTATTCAATTTTTTTGTGAAGTAATATTTTGAGAAGTTAAACTCCTTAATCAACCCAAACAATATTCTCTAGATCATATTGAATTATTTTATTGGGAATAAATTTTTCATGATTTAATCATTCATATATCTTCAAAACCTATCAGAATAATGATAATTACTCTATTTCATCAAAGTGAAAATTATGGCTTCCAAATCCAAATAATTAGTCGGGTACCTTTTCCCATCTATTTTCAATTGGTGAATGGAATATTTTATCATCATATCATTCATCACAATGAATCATCTAATTAATATTTTAAATTAATTACTATAAATGAAAACCCCTTCTCCACTATATGGTAATGTGAGAAAAGGTGTACTAATCAACCTTCTCTTCATATCATTCAAATTTACTTCATATTTATCTTTCCAAATGAAAATTAACACCATTATAGTAAAACTTTTGATTTGATTATATATAATTGATAATTTTTTTAAAAAAGTGTCAGTAGTGTCTATTTATCCATTGAAAACTATGGATCTTAGTTATAATTAATGGTCTAATCCATTTTTCATTAACATTCAGATTTCATGGATCCACTGATACTCCATCACTTGAGAATATATAACCCATTAATGAAATATTTATTTGGACAAAATTATAACTTTGTAAATTGAGAATATAAATAATCCTTTTTTGGGTCTATAGTAATATTATCAAATAATATTCATGCATCTATTTTACGATTTAATATATAGTAAAATAATCTATAGGGACTACAAGAAACCGATCGAGGTCATATCTAATGAATATATTTATTAAATACATAAATATAAGAGAATAAGTAGTCAGAAAAAAAATGCATGCACTATAAATAAAAGAAATCCATGAATCTATTAGAAGGTTTTTATGTATATAATCCTTATTAAACCTAAATTTCTGATATCCAAAATAATTTTTGGTAATGTAAAAGTATTGATGAAATCATATTAACACAAATCAATACTAAATATGGGGTAGAGGATACTAGTTTGTTATTATGATATTATAAAGTTCGTAATAATCAATAAAAAGACATAATGATCCATATTTATTCGTAATAAAAATAATTGGTTCATAAAATGGTGATTAACTAGAAAATATAAATCCCATATAAATATTATTCTATATTTTCTTCTTCAATTCATCCAAATATATCATTTCAATTCTATATTATTTTTTTGAAATAAAAATAACCCTATGTAACAGTTCAATCGAAATCACAACATTCAGATTTAAAAGAAGAAATAGAAAATATTATGGATGGACATACAATAGCTACCGAAAAAATATTTCTATCCTCAATATTGAGTTTCTTCTTAATAATATTGAATAGATACCCTCCATGGATAGGATGTATATCTCATAAGATATTTTTAATTTCATTTCAATATTTACTTTCTTCATCACACTAATAAAAAATAACAGGTTGATTAAAAATATGAAATGTCAATTACCTAGATTTTAAATTGATATGTACTATATATAAATAAATTAAATCTATGAAAAATTCCAAAAAAATTAATCTAGAGGTAAAATTAGAAGATTTTCCAGAATCACATTCCCACTAAATTTAATCAAAGTGGAACTATATTATTAGATGAAATCATTGTGTTGTTAAAATATTTTTTTTTTGGAAAAAACAACATTTATTTATTGAGATGATAATTTGATGCCCTTAAAAAATATTTTCATTATAAAAAGATGGTGTAGATTGATTAAATTATGAAATTAACTATTATAAGTGGATGATATGTGTTCTTTTAGTTTAACCATATTCATTATCTAAACAAGTCTTTCATAATGGTTCAAAATGATAAATTTAATTTACACAAGAATAACCCATTATAGTGTTAGACTTGGTGCACCATAATGACTCATTCACCATACACCAAAAAATGGTTGAAATATATCCAAACTATTATTTTCAGGTTTTTACCACTAAATAGTTCTAATACAAAGCCACAACCACTTCTAGTATCTAGATAGAGATATATTACAATAAAAACCCATAATCTCAAACTTACCAAAACAATACAATGTTAACAAATGCCTAGTATTATCACTAGGGTTTCCACAAAAGTTATCAAATTGTAATATCATAAAATAATTAAACCATGCTCTGGTACCAACTGAGGCCACCCGTTCATTTCATAAATAGGAATTATATCCTTTTATATTAAATTTCAATACATTTAATAGTATTACACACCCTATAACTAGAAACTTTTAGTGTACATTGATACTAGATACATAAACACCATATTTATATAAAATATCCATCATAAATATCAACCGTATTTATATTAGGCACTGTTCATGACTTATCTTACTTTTTACCGTTCTTCCTAACCTAAAGAAAAATTTTAAAATAAGAAGTGGTCAGCTGAACTGATTGGTAAGGGTAAACAAGAGAGATATAAAAAAGTGATCATATGTAATCATATAATCCTTTTAAGGTTAAGTGAACATGATATTATAAACAAAAAATAATACCCAGTAATTTATAGATCATGATATTTACCTCAAGATTAAAAAAATATATTTTCAACATATTGGGTATGAATTAAATATAATTAATGATTCATGAGTTAAAATTCTAATCATAGTGACTAATCCTGAAATTGTGGAACCATAATATATATATAAATCATATAATATATGAATGTTAACATCAAATACCATTATATCATTGGTTAACAGGAGTCAACACATGCGATCAATATCATATGGGATCATGCATCACCACTTGTTTTCCATATCATTATGGATAATTAATCCCTTCATATTCCGCATATTTCTAGTGGATCAGTCATCAAAAAATGATTCACAAGGGGGATCATGAACATAATATCAATTCTAATTAATATCTCAGGAGATATAATGATTTACTAAATACATTAGAAGGCTATAAAATATCCAAAAATCACATTATGAAAACCATTCATAATTGTGCAAAAATATTATATGTTATACATCATATTAAAATATCATTAAATATATAAAATAAATATTTTTCATCAATAGAACATCATATATTAATTAACCAATTGTAAATTAACATGTTCTATAAAAAATTATCATCAAATTTAATCCATAGAATAGTATAGAATCATAATATCACACTCAGTGAAAAATGAAAACCCATTAATAATATTTATATAGATGAAAATATTATTTAAAATAACATTAGAAAACTTTCTTCAAAGACATGAGAAAAGTATCCTTTTATTTTAATATCATTTCAAATAAACAATTTTAGATTATTGGGAAACTAATTTCAATATAAAATTATCAAATAAACATGTAAAGTATGTTCCAAAACAATGAATAGTCATTGTGGTTGAAAATATGTTGATGTAATAAATATTTAAAAACATTCCATTCAAAATTTTTTAAAAGTAAAAAATGACTTGTTGGGAGGAAATTAAAAATGATTCCTTTTGAAAAATTTGTAAATAAATTAAAAATTAGTGACAAAGAACTTTATAAGAACATTATAAGTAATAAATTTACTAATACATCTTTTACGACTCTGAATGTAGCAGAAAATGTTCATCAAACAATGCGGAAAAAATGTCATCTTTTCATTAGAAACATTTTACCAATATGTTTTTTCACCATAGAAGGAGAATTTCTAATAATAATTGAAAATTCATATAATAACATAATTATAAGAAAATATATGACATTTAAATTTTATGATTGATAATTTTTTCCTTGATGGAAATCTAAAAAAGATAATCTGAAAATTAAAATGAGATTATTTCATAACATCATACCTAATACATCCTCCTACATTATAATCATTAAAACCTCTTATATATTGAATATATATTTAATGTAAATAAATTAGAAAACCATACAAATATATATAATATCATATAGATTTTATCATTTTATCAGCCATTTATTAATAATTCATTATTACAATTATTATTCTGGCTGATAACTGCTTCCTTCATCATCCATGTATCAGTTTTCTAGTTTGGGTACCTATACAGTAGTTCTGGTTCCATAATCTATACAATTATAATATTTAAATATGATAATATGTCATAATTATATACATTGTTATATCTATTACTATAAAATTTTGATGAAAAATAAATTAAATCACATTATGGAGACAATAATCAATATGTACACAGGTGTGATGTTTCCAATTTTCAACGGATGGATCATATGAAAATTAAACTATAATTAACGTAAAAAATTCAATAATATAAAAAATATAATATAAATCTATTAAATACACAATTATTACAATTAAATAGAATTGGTGATTGAAAGGAAATGCATCACATTATGGATGTGGTGGTCAATATATAGGCACAACTGATGTTTTTCATTTCCCATATGATGGAGTGGAGGTGGATTGTGATTATTCGATCATTATAATAAAAACTATGTTTATTTATTATAAAAAAAGTCAAAATTTTATAATTCATGTAACGACCCAAACATTCGTTAATGAAAATTCCACTTTATCTATGTCAATGTATTATTATGGTTATATAAAATGTGAACATCATTGGTTTTATGTTTCTAAATTTTAAAATATTGTTATAAATCGTGACCATTGCTAATATAGACATTGAACAATGATCACATGATTAGTATAAATATATAGCTTTAACAAATCCAATTTACTTAGACAATGGAAGTGATGTCCTCATTAAGTAGACTTTCCCCATACAAAGCCCATATGTCAAAGATCGGAAAGGAGGTGGTGTCATTGGTATTCAGTCTAGACCAAGCCTAAGATGAGCTAGAACATGTTAAGCTTGAGCGGAACCGACTATGAGATAAGTGGAAGTAAATAGATACTACCACGTGATCCTTGTTATCCGAGCCACCCAAGAGTCTGTCACCATCGAACACCTTACCCCTCGGTATTTTGTGGGTGTTATAACGTTTTATGTAACAAGACCTTGGCACTATGATTATATGCATTATTTTTCTATAAAATAGTGAATATACATTCATTTTATTATTGTCACTTCGTAAATAGTTTATAAAGTAGAAATTGTATTTTTAGATAAAATTAAACAAAAAAATATAATATGATGAATTAATGAATTTATGAATTAAATAATATTTTAATAAAATATTAATATTAAATTTCATTTTAATAAATATAATTGGTCACATGATTTTATTAATGCAATTGTGATTTTTATTATGGTTTGAAAACATTTTTTTGTCAAAACCCATGAATTTTCGGTCAATGGAGATTTCTATTTTAAAAGTGAAAATTCACATATTTATAAAACTATTTAGATAAAATGAATAATATTTTTTGAATTAGGATGTCAAAATTATACAACAGGTAATTTTTCAAAATTTTATGAGACAATCGAATTTTTGGGTAAAAATTATGTACAATTTAAATATATAATGTGTTTTATGACAATATAATGACCCAATAGTGAGATAATAAAATACTAAAAACATTATTTTCATCCAATGTATGTTCTAGAATTTAAATAATGTGATTTTACATTTGATTGATTTATTTTACAAATCTTTTGTGGACCCTCCAAAACATGTTAAATATTTTGTCTTTTAAAATTTTTTCTTTGAGAGTGTGGCTCACCACCACATAAAAACCCTATTATTTTAAGATTTTCGGTGATTGAACTTATAAAATATTGTTTTCCACAACCCTTTGGAAAATACCATGGGAAAAAACCATGGGATGGTTTGTGGAATTGATTAGTTTAATGTAAGATATCCCAAACCTAAATAATAAAGAATTTTCTGTCCTTTTCTATATAAACTAGGAAAAGATCGCAATTTCTCTTCACTCAAATCCTTTGGAGTTCAAACAACCCCTGCCCTCCACCCTCTAGAATTCTCCTAAGGTTACCCGTTCTCCAAATAAGCCTCTCTCAAGCCTCTCCCAAGCCTTGGGAATCAAACATCAAAGTAAGAGATTTCTTCCTTTCTCATTATTTTCTAATTTTCTTTAAGTTGTTATGCCCTTTTGTTTTCAATTATAAAAGTTTGGGTATTATTTTTCACCTCCCCCATACTTTTCTATTAATTTAATGATAATGATAGACCCCTTTATCTCTCATTAAAGCCTCCAATGTACACCTATTACCATGCCGAAATTTCGTGAGGGATTTCTCTCTCTTATTTTACCTAAAAGTAATTCATTTGTATTATGAATCTAAATTCCATTAAGTTTATTGGGACATGTATCCATATAACCACCTTAATTTCAATTACATGTACATATTATTAGACACCCTTTTCTCTCTCATCATCTATTTCCATGAATCCTTATGTCATGCCATTGTGGTGCCGATATTGCACTGCGTTTTTTCCAAGCCAAGATCATTATGTAGTTAATACCATACCCATGTCTCTATCAATGGTATTCACCTTTACGAACATATACCTATTTAATGGTGTATTCATGTATTTATTCCACATTACAAATTTTTTTAATAACTTATGATTTTGATTGATTCCATGATATTTGATCTATGTGGCACACTAAAGCATGAAATTAAATGTTTAAGAAGGGTGCGCACTGATAGTGCTCCAATGCATCGGGTAATTTATAGTAAATTATATGTCATTTGAAATGGGTGTAGACTCATTAAAATTCAACTGAAACAAGGTTTAACTCTTTCTTCATGTGCTATGAGGGTTTACTCATGCTCCATGGGAAATGAGCCTTAGCTCATGCTAATTCCATGTTAAGTGTTGTTGTTACATTTCAATGTTATGATTATCGGGCTTTATCATGAAATTGTGTTCATGCTTATATTATGATCCATTGATATTCTTATTTTCTAACATGTATTTTATTCCTCATGTTATTCCATGTTTATTCCTTTACTGAACTTTATATCTCACCCTTTTATTTTGCGTGTCCCCATGTAATCCCAAGAAATGCTAGGTACAAGGGAATGTAGTGGTCATGTAAAGGATGTTTTCAAAAATGATGTTGTGTGTTTTATGTTCTGAGCTATTATTTAATATTTCAAATCCCGAAAGACACTATACCTCTCGATCTTCTATGTTGTATCAATTGATGATTTTATGTAATAAGTCAGGTTTATGGTTGTAATAAAAAGCAGGGATGTTATATTTGGTAATAGATGATAGGATTAGTTATATTTGGTATTAGGATTATAAAACCAAAGTGAAGACATAGATACAAGAATAAGTATAATAAAAACATACCTATGTATTGGTGCGTATTGAGTAAGTGGTTTATCAAGCATATACCTCCCTATCTGGATAGGATCATGTGGAGGAAACTTTGGCCCAGATGTATCATAGGGGTAATAGTCGAAAACAACACTTTTAGCTAGACTTGAATGGGAACTGGTGCACGACAATGGGACTTTCTGCACTCTTGGTTAAAACACTCCTAGGGGATATGCATTGGTAAATTCACAAGCTTAGTATGAACCCTTTTTATGTGAATTTAAATAAGATTCCCTTAAGATTATATCTTAGAATGTAGATCATGAATATCATAGATTAAATCCTACAGATTCATATGTTAAGGAAATAAAAGTTTTTTATTAGTCATCATTTTTTTCTTTAGATTATCCTTCATGTGTTTCCCCTAACAATCCAATTATTCCCGCCAATGACCGGTAATAGGAGGACTCGGGCTTTCATCTGATGTGAAGAATAATGTGATGATTGTGAAAATGAGATCCCCAATCCAATGGGAGCGGTAATCACAAACATTGTCATGCTTCTCATTCTGGTAACTCAAGATTTCAATAGAAACATGGGTCAAGAGGAATGTTCAAACCCCCGATGAATGAACAAGTTGCTATAGAGAGCATCATGAGAAAAATGCCTCCTTCTTTTAATGGATCGTCTGATCCCTCAATCGCCAAACAATGGATCAACATCATTCAAAAGATCTTCTTCATCTGTCAATCTTACAAAAAAAAGAAGGTTCTTCTTACTGGTTATCATATGGAAGTTGAATCTGGTCAACGGTGGACGTCGATAAAAAATAAAAAGCATGTGGAAGAGATCAAGGCATTGGAATTGAAGGATTTCTGGAAGTTGTTTTTCCATAAATATTTTTCACGAACCCTCTGACATAATATGGAAAGGGAAATACATTCCTTCAAGAAAAAAGCGATGAATTTGTCAGATCATACAAGGAAAACATCACTAGGCTTGCATGATATGCCTCTGCCTTAGTCGTTTTCCCAAAATTAAAGGTTAACCACTTCTATGGTGGGATGAAAACCATCATACGGAAAGTGATGATGATCCTTGACTTCGACAGCATAGATTAAATTGTATGATGTGCCCACAAGTTCGAAATGGAGATTGGAGAATCTCAGGGGTATCATTGGAAAAAGAGGTGTAAGGTGGACTTCAATTTCGGTGGTCTGATGGATAAATCCAGTGGTGCTAAGAAGATCCAACACCCCATTATCCAATGGTGAAGAAAGAAGCACCCAAGAAATTTCATGAAGGGGACAAGGAAATGCTTTAGGTGCGGAAGTGAAGGCCACATAGTTTCTAACTACCGACAAGAAAAACCCATGACTGAAATAGAGGATAAGAAAGCTCTATTTGATCCTCAAAATTTTGTTCATTTCTATAACTGCAAAAAACGAGGGCATCTTTCAAATCAGTGCCCTAATCCAAGAAATTTCAGGGGCAACCAACAACCTCCACAGCACCAAGGGAGAGCTTTTTCAATCACTACTTCTGATGTGAACCTTGATAATGAAGTGGTAATAGGCACTCTTTTTTCATTCATGAATATAGAATGTAAATTTTTATTTAGGTTTTAAGCATTCTTTTATATCCCAAAATTTTAGTAGTACAATCCCAGCACCACTAAATATCATGGAAGTAAAGATTTCGGTGAGTATGGAAAATGGGGAAATCATTGCATCCCATGAATATAACTCCTCCTATATCATAATATGTTGATTAAATTTCACAGAGAACCTCTTCATACTCCCTTGGTTGGAATTTTATGTAATAATTATCATGGATTCTCTTTCCTTTTGTAGAGCCAACACAAATTGATATGAGGGGGAAATCAATCTCCATGTGGAGAATCTACCACCAATTATATACATGTTAAAGGAGGAGGATGCGTCTTTTTTAGTTCCATCATCTCAAATATGGATATTACTACCCTAGGAGCACACATACCTTGCTCAAATGATTGCATCTACGAAGGCAACCATCCTTGAAGACATGCCTATTGTGAGAGAATTTTCTGAAGTGTTTCCCGAGTAATTTCTTGGTCTTCCACCTAAAAGGTATGTTTAATTCTCAATTGATCTTATACCTAGAGAATTTCCAATATCCACGACTCTGTATTGAATGGATTTTTTTGGGGATTGTGGAGCTGATGAAACAACTACAAGAGAATCTAGATAAAGGGTTTATACACCCAAGTGCTTCACCATGGGGTGCACCAGTACTCGTTTTTAAGAATAAGTGTGGGTCAATGTGCCTTTGCATCGATTATCTTGAGCATAAAAAATCATGACAAATAACAAGTATCCTCTCCCGCGAATTGAGGACTTCTTCGATCAGCTATGTGAAGCACAACATTTCTACATGGTGGATTTGCAGTTGGGATATTATCATGCAATGGTGAAGAAGTAAGATATCCCCAAGACTACTTTTCTTACAAGATACCTGCACTATGAATTCATAGTAATGCCTTTCAGACTCACTAATACTCTATCAGTCTTCATGGACATGATTAATATACTATTTAGGGATTACCTCTACAAATTTGTGCTATTATAGATAATATTCTGATATCCTCAAAAACCAAGGTGGATCATTAGGAGAATCTAAGAACTGTACTAGAGACATTGTTCAAAGATATATTCTATGAAAATTACAGTATGTGTGAATTCTGATTGAATGAGGTCTCATTAATAGGCACTATCTTCCACAGCAATGTGATATCTGTGGATCCCTACAAAAAAGATGTAACTGAGGGATTTTTGAGGTCAACATAGGTAACAGATATCCATAGATTCTTGGGGTTAGATGGATATTATCGATGATTTGTGAGAAATTTCTCATTATTCTCCAACCCTCATATCAAGCTAACTCAGAAGGGAGTAAAGATATCATTTATTGATGAATGTAAATAATGCTTCAAAGAGTTAAAAAGGAGGCTTATCACTGCGCCAGTGCTCACTTTACCCACAAGTGGAGAACTTTTTTATGGTATTTAGTGATTCTTCGAATAAGGGAATGGGATATCTGTTGATGAAAAATGACAAAGTCATTGCCTATTCTTCAAGGCAATTGAATGTTCATGATAAGAATAATCCAAAAAATGATTTGGAGTTGGCTACAGTGATATTCACTTTAAAAATTTGTTCGAATTATCTCTTTGGGGAGAAGGGTGAAATATATATGGACCACAAAAGCCTCAAGTATATATTCACATATAATGATTTGAACATATTCCAACGAAGATGGTTAGAGTTGATCAAAGACTATGACTGCTCAATCCATTACAACCTTGGGAAAGTGAACAATGTTGTAGATGATCTTAGTAGAAAGGACCCAAAAATTCTATCATTGAAGAGAATTGAGAAGGACCAAATCTTCATAGATTTGATGAAGATTGAAATGGGAATCATAAAGAAGGAAACTTCATCAATCCTTTTACAAATTATTGCTCAACCATCTCTTTTGGAATGGATAAAGGATTCTCAAAAGAATTGTGTGGGAATTCAGAAGAGAGTGAAAGCTATCAGAAAAGGGAAATCCTCGGATTTAAATGTTAATGAAGATGGAATTTTTATATTTGGGAAAAGACTATGTGTTCCATCAAGTATGGAGATGAAGAAAGAACTTTTGGACAATGCTCATAGTTCAAATTTATTTATTCACCAAGGAAACACAAAGATGTATTAAGATATCTGAGAGCATTTTTGGTGGGATAATATGAAGTACGAGATCACTGAGTATATATATCAAAGTCCCTACTGTGTTAGTAGGTGAAAGCAGAGAGGCAGAATTCTAAGGGGATGATGCATCCATTGCCCATGCCTGCTGGGAAATGGGAGAACATCACCATGGACATTGTCACCAGACATCCAAAGACATCCAAAGACAACAATACAATATGGGTTGTTGTGGATCATCTTACAATGTCTGCACACTTCATTGAAATTATTTAGGATTCCTCATTGGATTAGCTGGCACGAATATATATCATGGAAGTGGGAAGGCTTCATGGTGTACCACAATCTATTGTATCCGATCGACATCCAATATTCACTATATGTATTGAAAGAGTCTTCAACATGCTCAAGATACTGAAATGAACTTCAGTCCAACTTATCATCCTCAAACTGATATCCAATCTGAGCAGACTATCCAAACACTTGAGGATATGTTGAGAGCATGATCTCTGGAATTCAAAAGAGGGTGTTACCAACATGTTCCACTAGTTTAATTCTACTACAGTAATATTTTCCAATCGAGCATCCAAATAGAACCTTATGAAACCCTGTATGGTAAGAGGTGCATAACACCAGCATGTTTGGATGATGTCGGTGAGCATAAGCTGCTACGACTAGAATTGGCCGATGAAATGGTGGATAAGGTAAAACCCATTCAGAAGCATATAATGGCAGCCCAGAATCGACAAAACATTTATGCACATTACCATCAATGAGACCTTGATTTTATAGTTGGAGACATGGTATTTCGCCACATATCTCCATGGAAAATTTCATTAGGTTTTGAAATAAAGGGATGTTAAGTCCTAGGTACAATTGCCCCTTCGGGATTCTTGATCGTGTAGGGGATGTGGCCTATCGACTAACACTTCCTCCTGCCATGGCCAAAGTACATGATGTATTTCATGTATCCCTCTTAGTATGTACATACTAGACCCTTCACTTGTACTATCTTTAGAGGTAGTACAACTAAAGGATTATCATTCTTACGAGGAAAAACTAGTGATGATCTTAGATCGTAGAGAAAAAGTTCTACGAAATAAGACAGTGCACATTGTCAATGGTGTTATGGAAAAACCACTAGTTTGAAAAAGCGACATGGTAATTAGAGGAAGAAATGAAGCAAAGACACCCACATCTATTTTAGTGTGGGAAAAGGAAATTTCGAGGGTGAAATTATTTAAGGGGGGAAGATTGTAACGACCCAAACATTAATTAAGGAACATTCCTCTTGATCTAAATAAATGTCATATTCTGGTTATATAAAATTTTATCATCATTGGTTTTATGATTCTGATATTTAAAATACCATTATGAATTGGTACAGTTTCTAATATAGACATTGAACAGTGATCACATGATTAGTATAAATATAGGACTTTAACAAATTCAATTTACTCAGACAAAGGAAGCGATGGCCTCATCTAGTTGACCTACCCCATACGAAGCCCATTTTTTGGATCTCGGAAAGGAGTTGGCATCATTGGGAATCTCTCTTGACCAAGCCCTAGTTGATCTAGAACACATTAAGCTTGAGCGGAACCAAATACGGGAGATGTGTATGTTAATAGATCTTATCACCCAAGCGATGTTATCTAAGCCACCCCAAGAGTCTGTCACCGCCGCACACCTTACCCTTTAGTAATATGCAAGTGTTATTAGGGTTTATGTAACAAGACCTTAGCACTATGATTATGTGCCTTGTTTTTGTATATAATAATTAATATACATTCATTTTATTATTTTCACTTCATAAATAGTTTTTAAAGCACAAATAATATTTTTATTTAATATTAAACTAAGAAATCTATTCTGATGAATTAATGGAATTTTGAATTAAATAATATTTTAGTAAAATATTACTATTAATTTACTATGTATTAAATATAAATGATCATATACTTTTATAAATGCAATTGTAATTTTTATTATGGTTTTAAGACTTTTTTTTTCAAAACCGATGAATTGTCAGTAAATGCCGGTTTTCATTTTAAAAGTAAAAATTCCCATATCTATAAAATTATTTATTAAAATGAATATTATTATTGGAATCACAAGGTATAAATTATCCAATGGCGAATGTTTCCTTATTTTCTGAGACAATCAAATTTTTGGGTAATAATTAAATACCGTTTCAATATATATTGTGTATCATGACATCAAAATGACCCAATAGTGAGGTAATAATATAGTATAAACATAATTATCGGCCAATATATGTTTTAGAATTAAAATGATTTTATTTTATATTTTTTTGATTTATTTTACAAAGATTTTGTGGACCATCCAAGACATATAAAACATTTTTCATTTTTAAATTATTTTCCATGAGAGTGTGACTCACCTCCAAATAAGAAAAATATTATTTTAAGAAGTTCGACCATTTTCCAAATAAAATATTTTCTTCCATTCTCCTTTTTCAAAAAACATGTAAAAAACCATGGGATGGTTTCTTTTATTGATTACTATAATTTGAGATCTCCCTAACCTAAATAATAAATATTTCCCACTCTTTTCCTATATAAACTCCACCATGATCCCACTTCCTCTTCACTGAAATCCTATGGATTTTTACCAACCCTTGAACTCCACTCCCTAGAATCCACCAATGGTTTCCCAAGCTCTCATTAAGCCTCTCTCAATACACTCCCAATACTTTGGGATCCCACTTCCAAGTAACAGATTTCTTCCTTTCTCATTTTTGATTAATATTCATTAAGTTGTTATGAACTTTTGTTTTCAATTAAAAATGTTGGCATATGATTTATCACCTACCCCATACTATACTCTTTATTTTTGGATGATGGGAGACCCCTTTCTCTCTCATAAAATACTTCTATTACACATGTTACCATGTTGAGATTTTGTGATTGATTTCTCTCACCTCTTTTACATCCAAGTAATTATTTTGAATTATGAGTCTAAATTACATTACGTTTGATGGGAAATGTATCCATATGAACCCATTAATTTCCATTTAATTTACATATGATGAGACACTCTTTTCTATCTCATCAACTATTTTCATGAATCCATATGTCACACCGTAATGCAGTGGAAATTGCACAACCTTTTTTCCAAGCCAAGATCATTGTGTAGTGAATACCATACCCATGTCTCTATCAAGGTTATTCAATTTTATGCACATATACATATTGAATGTTACTTTGATGTATTTATTATACATTACTTAATTGTGGATTAACTTATGATGTGGATTTCTTCCATGCTATATAATCCATGTGGCACAATTATTGATGAAATGAAATGTTTAAGAAGGGTGTGCCCTAATAGCACTCAAATTCATTGGGTAAAGTATAGTATCATGTTATGTGAGGTTAAATGGGTGTTGAATAATGATAATTTAAGAGAAAAGAGGTTCTACTCATGCTTCATGTGCAATGACTGTTTACTCATGCTTTATGGCCAATGCGCCTTGGCCCATGCTAATTCCATGTTAAGTGTTTTTTCCACATTTCCAAGTTATGATTATCATGTTTTATCATGCCTTTATGTTAATGTTTATCTTCTGATTCAATGATATTCCTATTTTCTAACATGTATTGTAGTCTTAAAGTTATTCCATGTTTATTCAATTACTGGGATTTATATCTCACCCTTTTTTTAAGCATGTCCTCAGGTTATCCCATGCAATTCTATGTATGAGGGAATGTAGAGGTCATATAAAGGAAGTTTTCAATAAATATGTTGTGTGTTTTATGTTCTAAGATATTATGTAATATTCTTAATCCCCAAGGAATCTATACCTCTTGATCTTTAATGTTGTATCAAGTGATGATTTTATGTAATAAATCTTGTTTAAGTGTGTAATAAAAATCAGGGTTGTTATAATTCATACGATATATTTATATGAGTAATAATATGAAATTAAATTAATTGAACTCATTTAATATCTATAGTTATTCATTGAGAAACCTCATTTACCTTTCAACTTATGCCTTAAATATTTTGTATTTAGGAAATTAAAATAGCTCTACACCATGAGGGTGAAATATCTAAAGGTAATAGGTGAGTTTTTGGTAGAAATACAAGTCCCAAAATTTGGAAATAATAGAGAAGAGGGGGTTCCCTTTTAAAATTGAGGGAAAGGACTCACATGGAATTAATTAAATGATTTATATATAATACATATCATAATCATTTAATGTTGAACCAAATAGACTTCATTTTGGTGATTAGATATTTAAAATTAAAATCCCTTCAAGAAATTAAATTTATATATGTTTAAGTTTCATTTAAATCCTTAAGATTTCATTTACCCTTTAGTTAACCCATCCTAACTATATCTATGTTAACAATTTTTTTTAAGGATAATAAATAAAATTATATACTTATATAGGGAAAAAAATACTCCAAGGGTGATATAAAATATCATTTAGGATCACAGATGTCTTAATTAATAATTTTTATGTTTTTAAATAATTTAATTGAATATTTATTATCCTAAAATTTCATTAAATTAAATTTTGGAAAATTACATTATTTTTCTATTAAAGGCATAAATAATGAAATATTAATTTGAATATAAACACATTTAATAGAAATTATTTTTTGTAATTAAATATTAATATTTTTGAGTAACTTAATTAATCCAAAAAAATAGTTTTATTATTTTTAAATTCATTTTCCTTGATTTTTCATTCCATGAACATGAAATTTAAAAGTATTGCATATGAATTTAATTTAATTATAACATGAGAAAAGATAAAAATAAAACACTATAGAAATAAATTACTTATAATCCATATAACCATTTATTTTCTTTCAGATCGTGTTTCAATCCCTATAAAAACTTATAAGAATTATTAAATTCGAGATATTAACATTTGTTAATTATCATTTTCATTAAATAATATATTGGTCAATAAAAATTTGGTGAGAGGTACACATGCCATCCACTATTGGACGACTAATGTCTCAATAAATTCTATTTATATCCAAAATTTTATATCTAAAAATATATATAAGGGTATTTCATTTCCATCTCAATGATTAGATATTTAATTAATGGTAATAACTCACAATGGTATGGTGATCACATCTAAAGTCAAAAATTTGTTTCCAAATGTAGTGTTTGGGAATGTGTTCCCTGAAAATTTTCTAATTATTAATCTATTTATTTATTTTTTGTAATATTATACATGTATTGTATTTATTTATATAAATACTATATCAATTGTAATAGAAGAGAAGTCACATTTGATATTCAGATCCAACATATGAGTTTCTATAAGTGTGATGATAAATATAAAATTCTAGTGGAAATTAAATCCATTTAATGGGAGTTGGTTCATATTAAATGGGGGATAAATATCATTGATCGATAGGTAGAAACGCATTATAGAAGATATATGTGTTCAAAAAGATCTTTTTAATGAATGTATTCAAGATCAGTTTAGTGTTCCTCAAAATTGTGAGGTACATTTTTCAATGGAACGTGTACCAAAAGCTATGCGAATTGAAAATACTCCATCTATAATGGCTCCTGTTGAATTTATAAAATTGAAAAAAAGAACTCTATTAGAATTTTTATAATGTATGTTTTTCCCTACTGTTTTACAGAGGGGTAAAAATATTAATATTTTATGAATAATTGTGGATTAATGCCACCCTTAATTGGTTATAAATAATTACACTAGATGATGATGAATAATAAGTATCATATGCCTAATATTAATTATTTTTATGATCCCTTAAAAGGATATCTATATTTTTCCATGATTAATATTTAATCTTGATACTATATGTTAAGGTTCAAAGGTGAATTGAAACACAATACTGTATTTTAATTGATGTATTGACACTACTTATTTATAATTATTCCATATTTGTATACTATTTTCCATATAATCTTCATGGATATAATGAACAGAGTCTTTATAGATTACCTTTGTTATTTTTTGATAGTCATTTTAAATTACATTCCTGTATATTCTAAGAGAAATTAAGATCATGAAGATCACATGAGGATTAAACTGAGGACCCTAATGAATCATATGATATATGAAAAATATTAAAAGTGTGAATTTCTTAAAAAATAGTTTATTTTTGGACTATATAATCTTTACTGTTGGTATATTGATGGATCCATTAAATACGGAAGTTATCATATAGTAGCCAGAACCAACAAATTTGACTAAGATCCTTAAATTTCTTATATTTTCTAGATATTATCAATTTATTATGATGTATTAACATGGTTATCTAATACCCTCACAAATATATGATTAAATGAAATAAAGTGCCTTTATATTGATTAATTGGAAGAAAATGTCAATTAAATGTTGAGAAATTTGCTCAATTCACTTGTTCTCAAAGTCCCTTGTAATATATATAGGGTTTTTATCTATAATAATGCATAGATGAAGTGGTTGTAATGTGTTCATGTTTGTAATTAGATATTGAAGTCTTATGGCTCATTAAAATTGATGGTTCAAGAGAAAAATAACATTACGCATGCTTTTGAGTTGGTTGTGGTAATATTTTCATTAAAAATTGATTTAATTTTATTTCGAATGAAAGGTTTGACATATATATTGTTCATAAAATGTAAAATTATATATTCACCAGTAAATAATTAAATATTCAGCAGACAATATTGTTGGATCTGAGTAAATATTATGACTCGATAATACATTACCTCAATGGGAAAGAAAATAAGGCGGTTGATTCATTATGTAAAAAATAAAAATATATATGATCTATGATGATGAAGATAATGGATACAATATGACTTTATTTTAAAATAATATACTTTTATATATTGAGGGAAATTGATAAACCATAACTTACTCAAATATTTTTCAACTATCCTTCCCTGTGACGATTAATGAGCCACAAATAGAGAATGTATAGTATTAAAAAAGGGGGATAAATGTTCCTCTGTTCAACCATTTTTATGATGGATTGATATGGTTCCAAAAAATATGAGTCATTTTAATATATGGGTTTAAGAAGTATCTATTGGAAAATAACATAATACATCATTGAGTACTCATCCTAAATTTTTGAATATGTATAGATATCTAAAATGTTTTTCATGTTGGAAAACATCAATAGAGATATTGTAGAGTATGTATCTTAGTTCTGGGATTATCAATATGTTATAGATGAGTTATAGAAGTATAAGTGTATTTTAAAACCATTACATATAGCATAATTGAAATTGGAAAACATTAAAGTGGTATTAATTTTTGTAAATCCCAAAATATATACAATTCATAATGCTATTTGGTTTGTAGTTGATCACCTTTTGAAGTAATCACACTTCATTTCTATAAGTGAATATTTCCCTATTGATCATCAACAAATTATATATATTAAATAAGTGATAAAGATTCATATATTACCACATTATGTTATATATCATCAATATCATAGGACTATGTAGAATTTCATTAGAAGTATTAAAAACGATATAGATATATATTTGTCTTTAATTACTACAAATCGTCCTATGACTGATGGTCAATATAAAAAATTCATTCAATACCTATAGGATATTTTGAGAGAATTTTCCCATTATTTCATTGGTATGTGGGGAAAAAATATTCCCCATTTTAAAAACTATTTAAAAAATATCTTTCACTCAAGCATTCAAATTGATCTTTATTAAGCCATATAGAGAAATCTATAAATAACTCTACCATGATAGAATGATATTAGAGATATAATTATTATTAGTACTTTATATATAAGGAAAAATTGTTGAAAATGTTATATTCATTCAATAAAACATATATTATGTTTGATATGGAATTAGAGTTCATCTTTAAATCATTATTGAGTTCATAAATTTGATGCTTGTGATAAGGTATTCTGTAATGAAATGATCTTTTTAAATGATTTTTATTTCCGAAGAAAATGATTGTTATATTATTTGTGTACTCAAAATATCTATATCTTAGTAATATTGTAATTAGTATAATTTGAAATGTGTCTATAAGGTTTGAACCATTTTATGACCATTTGTCAATTATGGAAATGGGTTAAAAAGACCATTGGAAACAATAATCTTAATAAAATTTGAAATTCATAATTAGTGTTTCTACATGGAAATTACGAAGGATAATTAACAAATAAAGGATAGAAAATTTTATAATCCAGTATATTAGTTCAGTACAAAGACCATTTATCAGAAAATGGTAGATTTATAGCTTTACTGGGCTTCTCTCTTGACTATTCCAAGCACAATATTCAATAACTAAATCTTGGATGAAATCACTTATTGGATAAGTTCCAATATGTGTAATTTACCACTCAGGCGATGTTATCTGTGCGGCCCCATGAATCAATCACCATCACACAACTAACCCCCAGTCATACATAGGTGTTATAAGAGGTTATGTCTGAGGGACGTCGCTACTAAATGTTAAATTTCATTGTATAAAAAAAATATTCCTCCATCAATTTAATTTTAAGAATAGTTTTTTATAATAAAATTGAGATGGAATTTGATAAATTGATATTATGGAAAAATAAATTCCCTTTCATAAATAATATAAATTTTGTGAATAAAATAAATCAATATATGTAATTATTATTTTGATGAAATAGTATGATAAAAACACTCTTATTTTGATATAAAGGATAATTATTTCAAGTGTCTAATGTTTTACTATGCATTTCAAATCAAAAATTATTTCCAATAAATATGAATTGATATTTATAAAAGAAAAAATTAGCATATTTAAAGAATTATTACTATAAAATAAATATAATTTTTTAAATCATCACATGCAAAATAGGTTAGGGTGAATTTATAGAAATTTTAGAATATAATTTATTTTTTTTATGAATTGTAAAAATATTGTTTGACTTTTTCGCTAAATTTAATGATATCACTGTTACATCATAATGATGTAATAAATTATTAAACTAAAAACACGGAATAAAATATTTTATTTTAAAAATATCTAGTATTTTAATTGATTATTTTCTATTTCTATATATATATTTTTATATCCATATTCTAAAAAGTAAACATTAATTTTAAATTTTTTATTTTTAGAATCATTAATTACCATTTCCAATATATGTAATACAAAATGATGGTGGAAACTTATGGTATAAAATGACATAATGGGTGTCCCATTATTTGAATACATTGTAAAATTCCATGGTAAATCCCCTTCTTTTTCATTCACTGCAACCTAGGTGTCTAAAGCCTTTGTTTAGAAATTAATCGCATGGTTTTTCATTTTCTACTACCTTGGGGCCCATGGTATTTCATTTACCACTTTCCCTATACATACCAACCCAATTCTCAATTTCCATTAACTATAAATTCATGTTACTAGAATATATAATAGTTTTACCTCCCAAGTTGTCTTCAATCCCCCAATGTCTCAATCTTCATGTTTTAGGAGTTACTCTTTAAGTGAAAGGGAAATTTCAAGTTATCATTTTCTTTCAAGTTCTCTCTTTATATAGAATGTCTTTAAATTCCCAAACTATGTAGATTTATAAATTTTATTATATATCAATAATATATTACAGGTATTTTATTAATTTTAACCCTTTCCACCTCTCATTTTAAACTGTTCAGAAGCCCCTTTTTATACTTTTTATGCTGTTGATGTTACTTATCAAAATTTCTCTATTTTTCTTGAGAAAAATTCATTTTTTTCAAATATAAAAACATCTATATTTTCTAGATTTATTTTTCATGACATAAAAATGATTAATTTGATTTGGTTAACGACATTAATAAAACCCTATTTTCCTTTCTATGTGTTAAAAATTATATAACGATCTTGTCATTATGATCATCTTAAAATGTGATTATTTCTATATGAAACACATTTATTTTATTCTCCATGGATTATTTATGAAAATATTTCTGAAGATGTATTTGAATAAAAATATAATTAATACATATGATGGGTGAACCATGATATCCCTCCAACACATTGGCTAATGAATTAAATCTCAAGAGATTACATGATTTAAGATACCTTGAATAAAAACCTTGGTAATTTGTATGACACCTTGGTGGAAAACAATGGTGATTTTCTTATGAATGTCTCCGATAATATCTTGACCCTAATTACCTAGATTCAGTGCACTATTACATAACATTGGCATGATCACAAGAGATCGTGTCTCTAAAGACAGAATAGATTAGTATCCTTGGAAGTACTATATACATACATAAGTTATACATTATATCACAAAATAAAAAAACAAAAACCTTATGTCCCATTTTAACACACTTATATACATTATCTTATCCTTGTATGTCAATTATAATAAACTTTTTCATATCATTGGAAAAAGAAAACATAAGAATGGTGTGACCTCAGAAGCTCCGCAAGGATAAAAATATATAGGAAACTATCAAAAATAATCCTAAACATTTAAGGAAATGTATAAGACTAATACAAATACATTATAAACATAAAATTCATTATAATAGGGAAACAATAAATCATAAAATTTAATTTAAATAATCAAATGGATATTCTAATAGTCAAATAATGACATGTAATATCAGTAGCTAATTTCGTAATGATTGAATTCATATTATCGGACATCATAACCACATAGTCAAGGCCTTATGCCAAAATTACAAAAAATATTTTATTAAGGCTATGTGACAAAAAACTAGTTTGTCTCATGAGACCTAATGATGCATCAAGAAGATATAGTGGGCTCCACCCAGCACACACTATTTTCAATGCATTCCTCGTATGAAATGTTTGAATCATAACATAAACATTCATATTAAAACTAGAATAGGAAATGCTAATAATTTATCCATAGACCATGAATTGTATAAAAATATCACATAAATAGTAATTCATAACACAAAACATTCGATACAATATGGAAGATGGTGTTATAAAAAATCAACTTCAAACAAGTGTAAAATCTATCAAAGGATGTTGGCATAGATGAAATTAAAACTATCTGAGAGAAATATCTCTTTATATTTTGAAATAATTTAAAAGTCAAGTAATTATAAAAGAAAATATATTTTTTGAAAATATTATTATAAACTTGTAAGGGAATCATAGAAGGTGTTATTATGGTGGAAAATAGTTTCACCCACGGTATATGTAAAAAAACATTTTTACCTTGATTTTTAAAAAAGGTCATAAAGTACCTTATTTAGAAAAATACGGAATGATAATTTTGAAAAAAATTTATAAAAAATTAAAACAATTGTATAAATTAATTTTATCCATATTATAGACAATAGAAAATATGTTTTTAAATACATTTTTAAGAAACACGGATGTCGAAGATAACGAAGCCCCGGTAGATATTTAAGTATAAACGACCTCGGAAAAATAATGATATTATAAAATTATCCCTTACATTGTAGTTTTCCTATGTCAAGGGTACTTTAACCCCATGTATAATATTTAAGTCATTTTTATTAAATTTTAAATGAACCACATATATAAATACGATATCATATATGATCATTTAATATTGAATTGTTAATAATATTTTTGTAGTATCATAGTTTCAGAGGTTAACTGATTCAATTTACTTTATATGTTTTGTTTTGTAATTCATTTTTGATATTTATATGATGTATTTTTTTCATATCCATAATTTTATTAAATTTGTAACCTTTTTTGACCAAAAAATGAACATTATTTTTGAATGGTTGCGATGGGCAATGAAACTCATCGCGTTCGTGGAGACGGTAATCCGTATATAGAAACGAGTGACAATATCATTCTATTGATGGATAAATAATATGTAATTTAATGTTATATCATATATATATATAATCATTAACATGTTATATTAATTATATACATCACTAATACTCATTATTATACCCATCCAAATAATGAAGTGTTGAATAACAAACTACCCCAGGACGTGGAGACGGTAAGCCGTATGTACGCATGTATGGTGAATTTTTCATTCATATGATAGATAGAATAATGAATATAGTTATAAAATATTTATAATATAATCACACTATGTAGAAGTTGTTGTAGTTATTATTTTGGTATGGAAATAACAAAGAAATAAGAAACGGAAGAAGTAAAGAACATTGAAATAGGTGGTGAAGTAATTACCTCTCCTTCAGGTGATTCCATTAGATTTGATCAAAAGGGATCCATAGATTGACATTATTATCAATGTAAGGCCTTTTGGTTTACCTTAGGGTAACTGGGAGGAAATATGATAAGGTTTTGATCGAGTCAAATGGCTTTGGTGGTGTGATTTTGAGAGAAGGGGAAGTGCCCTTTTGTATGAGAGGAGATGGGCACATAAGGAAGGGCATAATATATTAATTTATTATACAATAATATTTGATTTATAATGGCTCAAACGGGATTTATTTAGAGGCTATGATGGGTGTGGGACGAAACAATCTCAACCAATAGGTTTTATATTAGTTTAGGCCCCTATATTAACCTTATCATTTATATTTAACTCTATGTTAAATAGTTTAACCTTTAAAATGTCTTCATATATTTTCATATTACATGGTTAATAGTAATTATTTAAAATGTGAAGAGAATATCTAGTGGTTACCTAATTAAATATATAAAATTATACAAATTATTTGGCCTACCTTTGATTTTTTAGAATATTATATCATTTAATAATATATTATTTGTTTTAAAAACTCATTTATGTCTATTTAGACACTATTTAGTATTTAGTTTTTGTGGAAGTCAACAAAACATTATTACAACAAATAAAATAAAATAAATCAATCCTAACATTATATATTAACCATGAATATTAGTTTAATGCATAAAAAGTCTCAAATTACATTTATTTGGATATTTATAATATCAAGTGTTTTAATATTTCATTAAGAAGATAATTACAGCATTATCATTGTCTCATAAATAAATTTAATTAAATATTCTCTAAAAATTATAAATAAAATACACCTATGTATTAAATCATTTTAGTTTTCTAATGAATATTTATAGTCAAATTTATCTTATGTATAACCTTATATTAAAAACGATTCATTCATTAAACGTTAAATTTTACAATTTTAACTCTCCATTAAATTAAATAATAATAAATGTCTTATCTAATTCAAGTGGAACAAAGGGGATAATTTTTTATTTCTAAGGTTAATTTTGGTTGATGTAATCTTATCCAATAGAATTTTGACATCTATTGGGGTAATTATAATATCATTTTTACCATTAATTACCCTATTTATTTTTAATCGTGGTAAATTAAAATCAAAATTTACTATTCACCCAAAAAAAATTTCATCCCATTGATTATAATTTTTCTTACTAATGACTATTGTTTCTGTCAGATTTTTGAAATTCAATTCATAGTAGTGGTAAATTTTCATTTTATGCAAATTTGCAACTGTGCCTTAAAGGTAGGTAAAAGACACTAAGAATTTTAATAAATTTATTTATGTATAATCTTATAATAAAATGACTCCAATGAATTACATTAGACTAATATATGTATTATGTATCTTTTTTGACATTAAATTAAATTTTTAATTAAAAATAATTATTTAAATGAAAAAGTCGGTTTTAATTTACAACACAGTGTTTAATAATGTTAATAAAATATTGAATGTTTTCAGAAAAATACTAAAAATTCAACTGAAGTTAATCTTGATATTCCAAATCCAAAAATGAAGAACATTTTGAAAAATAAAATTTTTATAATTTAAAAAATTTTGTATTACAATTTGTAACTTTTTTTTAAAAGTAAGTATGATTGGTCGTGGCGTTCTAGTATTCAATGTTGCGTGTAGTGCAAGCTATTGAATTACTTTTAATGAGACGACTTACTATGAAATATTTGGTTGTTGAATTTTCCACTAATTTAATAAATTGTGTCCCCACAATTTGATTTTTTTCTTCGAAAATAAAAGCATGAAAATATAAAATACTTTTGTGAAAATACCATATCGGAAATAGGGTTAATAAAATTTAGTATTAAAAATAATGAAAGCGAAATGATGAATTCACCACCACGATAGGATTTAGAATATAAGAATATGGGAGGCAATTTGAGACACACAATTGGAGGGAAAACATAAATATTTATAGGGAGCGATTGAGGTCATCAATCACAAACAAGTGAACAATAAATAAAAAATTAAGGGCCTCCAATCTATAAATCTATGATGACAAAAAATATCATCGGTTCATCAAAACATAAGGTATTTGGATAACACATTTTTTTAATATCCTTTCCATAATTATTAAGAATTAATTTCATAATATAATAAAAAATTAATTTACAAGTAGAGTTCCATCCTTTAACTAATTTCAACCGAAAACTCATATTTTACTCCAAAAGATAAATGAACATAAAAATATTCTATTTATCCAAATAGTATAGGGTTTCAAAAAAATGTATTTATAATTAATCTATCATACCATTTATAAAAACTAAATTAAAGAAACATGGAAATCATGTAGGCTAGTGGTAGGTGATGCACCCTTGTCACCCTTCGGTTACGGGTTCATGTCATGCGACAGTACTGGATGTGACAGGTTATAGCCCGACCTTTGGGATGTCCTTTTTATAAAAATCCAAAAATAATAGTATGAATTTTTTTAACCTTATTCAATAGTATCCAATGTACAACTTAATCCATTCCAACCTTTAGACTTATCCAAAATATTTCATACCCAACTCATTGTCTAAAATTTATATAGATGGCAACATAACATACATGTGAATACCTTCATTGTGTATTCTAGTAAAACATGGTAATAAATTAAATTACCAGAAAACCATATTGAATACCATGATTCTTCCTCATTATTTATTTACAACATTGAATAATGGATATACACATTAAATTCTAAAATGTTGAAAACTCCCAATAATGATGCTATGAACTACTTATTAAAAAAACCATTATTAGTTCCAAGGATGTAAATAATACCAAATTTACATTATCCAAATCCCTTATCTCGATATTAGGAATATATTATGGGTTATCTTTCCCTCAACCTTTTATTTTTCAAAAAAATTAACTTTCTATTGATTTACTTATCTTTGTACCAAATAATCTCAAATCCTCAATGAAATAGTATTGTAGTACCATCCTTATTTATTTCCATAATTCATATAACTATTACACCATTGAAACAACCATCAAATGATATAATTATTCAATCCATAAACAAAAATACATTAATTATTCCATGTCGACCATAGTTAACAAATTATTCTAGACCTTGATCCATTTGATTCGTCTAAGATATATTCCCTTGATGCTTAGGACATTTATTTATGTATTTCCCCATTTCACAATATTTGAAACACTGAATAATAGTTTTTTATTTGTTCCCGTTGCATTATTTTTCTTACTGATCTTTTTTTCCCACATATGAAAAACACACAGTCCTTTCATGCACTTCCTAGGGTGATTCATTCCACAATTATCACATATGGGAAAATCCTTCTTTCCATTCATCCCATTATCCATTGTTCCCTCTACCATCCTCTTCTTCTCTAGATTCCCTATAAGCCATAGGACTCAGATAATTCATTACATATATTATTAACACATGATACTATATCTTCATACGACGAAATGGATTGTAAGACTAATTCTCGATGGAGAAATGGTTTTAACCCATTATTGAATCGATCAATCATATTTTTTGGGATAAGTATATAATCTAAAGCATTCCATGAAAACATTTTAATGTTTTCCCCATACATTGCAACACTCTCATCCAAATTTTTCCTTAGACTCAAAAATTTCCATTACACATCTCCTCAATGGTCATGAGGAAAGTATTTTTCTATAAAAATATATTTAAACTCCCTATATTCCATATTTGATACTTCTTCATCCTTATTTTTTTTAATTAATGATGACCATTGATCTTCATCACCTGGGAGGCGATAAAAGCTCCTAAAAACTTTTTCCCTTTCGTTACTCCCCAATGCATGAAATATTTTCTCCAAGTAACTTATACATTGTTTAGCTACAAATGGATTTTTAGTCCCATTGAATATTGGTTTTTTTTACCTCATGAAGCGTTCTAAAATTGATCCACTGTGTTTTGGATCAGGGTTATCCATATGGGTAATGTTATTTACATAACTAGAGTGAGTTGTCCCAATATGGTTATAAGTCGGTTAGCACCATTTGTATCACCAGCTCCATATTAATTATCCGGAGTATGAGGGAAATATCTATGTGGAGTATAAAATGTGCATTTATAAGGATTCCATTCCCTCCAATAGAAAAAATTTCTAAACAATGACATAAAATAGGTTAGTTTATGAATTGATATTCATAATTCCAAACATGAAAAATACCTAACATAAATTGAACTTTTTATTCCTATAATCCATAATTAAAAAAATACATTGAAGAAGTATTTACTCCTAAAAAATTCATAATGTCTTTTAAAAAAATGTGAATTATATTAAGCATACCCCTCAAGAGTTTCATAAACAAAAGGGCAGCAAGGCCTGTTGTCGTGCAACATTTCCCGTTAGAGTCTAGTTTAAAGAGGTGTTTTCAAGTTTTACCCTTAGTTACATTTGTTCCAGAGCTGCCTCTACCTGCTCGTATCTAGACAGGAATGTATTTCTTGGAAAATTCTCAAAATCACTACATTACCAAAATTATATGTGGTTCTTCTATGTTAATCCTTAAATTCTATTTAAGGGTAATTTTATCTAATCAATGTTTTCTAAAATCTAGATTCCATGGATTGTAATAAATATACACTGATACCAATAGTAACTCTTTGACACTAGATACCCAAAGTCAGTGTATTGGTACATAACATTTTCATGATCACAAGAGATCAAGTCATGAAAGAACGATTAGTTTAGTAGCCTTGGATATACTAGATACATAGATATGTCTTACATTACATCATGAAATAAACAATCAGAATATTAAGTCCCATTTGATAAAACTTATATCCCTTATCGTATCTCTTCAGGTCAATCTTTTTACACTTATTCACATCCTGGGAATAAAACATAATAGAGGGGTGGTCTCAGATGCTCAGTAAGGGTAACAACATAGCAGAAACTATCATAATTAAGCATAAACATTCAGGGCAATTTATAAGACTAAGAAACAAGCATTTTATACTTAAACATTATCATTATATGAAAAAAAATCATATATTTCCATTAACTTATTTAGATTTATATTCTACTAGTCAAATAATAACATTTAATATCAATATCTAATTTCATAATGATAGAATCAATAATGCCGAACATCATTCTCTCATAGTCAGGGACCCGTACTAATAATACAAATAATATTTTTTCAAGGTCAAGATACAAGTCACTAGTGTGTCTCAAGAGACGTACTGATGAATCGAGGAGCTATAGAAGGCTCCACCCATCACTTACTAAGTCCAATGAATTCCTCATATTAAATGGATGAAACATAACATAGACATTTCAATTAATACTAGCATATGAAATGTAAATACTGAATCCATAAACCATGAATGGTAGAAAAATAACACATCCACAGTCAAACATATCACAAAACCTTTAATACAATATGGAAGATTTTGTCATAATAAATATACTTAAATTAAGTGTAAAACCCATCAAAGGATATTGAGAAGGATGAAATCAAAACTATTTTAGAGAAATATATTTTTTCTATTTGGAAATAATTTAAAAGTCATGTGATTCTAAAAGGAAAAATTTGTTTTGAAGATACACAAATAAGCATGAAAGGGATCAATAGAAGGTGTTATAATGGAATAAAATAGGTTCACCCTTCATATATGATAAAAACACATTCTTACCTTAATTTGTCGAAAAGGTCATAACGTAACTTGTTTGGAAATCGATAGAAAAATTATTTTCAAACAAATTTATATTAATTAAAAGAAGGGTATAAATTATTTTAACCCATATTATAGGAAATAGTAAAATTGTTTTGAAATATATTTTAATGAATACCGGATGTAGATTATAAAGAAGTCGTAGTAGATACATGCGTATAAACAACCTTATATAAAAAATCAGTTTGTAAAATTAACCCCTTCCATGTACTTTTACATAGTCGAGGGTACGTTAAAATCCTATATAATAGTTAAATAATATTTATTTAATTATAAACAAAACATATATATAAATATGATATCATATATGATCTTCTAATATTTCTTACTTAATAATATTTTTGTAGTATCATTGCTTCAGGTGTTAACTGATTTGTTTTCCTTTATATGTTTTTTCAAGTAACTCATGTTTGTTAAGGATATGATGTATTTTATTAATATCAATAATTATATTAAGTTCATAAAAATTATTTTAAATCATAAAATGAAAATTATTGAAGAATTTTTATAATCGTGATTAAATCTCATCGAATTCGTGGAGATGGTAATTCGTACGTATGCACAAGAAAAAATATCATTCTATTGATGGTGAAATAATATTTCATATAGTGGTATATCATATATAAATAATAAATTAAATGTTATATTTTTTATTTACATAAATTATACTCATTATTATATCCATAAAAATAATGAAGTGTTGAATAACAAACTACACCACGACATGGAGACAGTAAACCGTACGTACGCAATTATGGTGACATTATCATTCATAAGATGGATAAAATAATCAATATGGTTTTACCATATTTATAATAACATCACATCATTTAATATGTACTTCAGTTATTTTTTTGGTATGGAAACAACAATGAAAGAGGAAGTGGGAGAAGAAAAGAACATTGAAATAAGTGGTGAAATAATTACCTCGTCATTAGGTACTTCCTTTTAATTTGATCAAAAGGTATCATTATATTGGATTTTTTATATAATTAAGGCCTCTGGGAATATTTAAGGGTATTTGTTTGTATATTTGAGCCAGGGTTTTCTGAGCCAAATGGATTTGGAGGTTTGATTTTGAGAGAAGGGGAAGTACCCTTTTATAAGAGAGGTAAGGGGCACTTTAGGAAGAGAATAAAATATTAATTTATTATAAAATTATATAGGGTTTATAATGGATACAAAATAAATTTATTTGGAGGATAAGGTGTGTATGGGTCAATAAACATTTAACCAATAGGTTTTATTCATGTTTAGGTCACCATATTAACCATATCTTTAAGATTCCACTCTATGTTAAATAGTTTCACTTTTACAATGTCTTATTTTATTTTTATATTACATGGTTAATGTAATTAATATAAAATGAATATAGAACCTCATGTGGTTAATTAATTACATATCTACCATTATACAGGTCCTTTGGCTGATCCATATATTTTTAGTAGTATTATATCATATAATGATATAGTTTTTTTTAAACTAATTTATGTCTATTTTGAAAATATTTAGTATTTTGTTTTTTTCAATGTCAGAAAAACTTTATTACAAAGAAAAAATAAATTAAATCAATCTTAACATGTCATATTAGCTTATAATATTAGTGTAATGCATCAAAAGTTTCAATTTACATTTATTTGGATATTTATAATATCAATTATTTTAATCGTTCATTAATAAGTTAATTACTGCATAATTATTGTCTCATAAATAAATTCAATTATTTAATATCTAAAAATTAAAAATAAAATAACCTGATGAATTAAATAATTTAATCATTCTAATTTATATTTATAGTCAAATTTAACTTATTTATATCCCTATATTAAATGTATTTTTGTAATTAAACAATGAATTTTACACTTTTTACGCTTCGTTAAATAAATTAATAATAAATTTCCTAATCTAATCCATGTGGATCAAAGAGGATCATATTTTATTCCTAAGGTTGATTTTGGTTGAAATAAACATATCCAATACAATTAGTACATGTTTTTTGGTAATTATAATATCATTCTTCCCTTTAATTAACGTATATAATTTTAACTATGGTAAATATAAATCAAAAGTTACTATTCAAAAACAATTATTTTAATCACATTGAATAAAATTTTACTTATTAATGAAAATTGAAATTTTTGAATTTTTGAAATTCAATTCAAAAAAGTGGTAAAATTATTTTTTAGAAAAAATTGCCAATTTCCATGAAGGTGGGTAAAAGACGTAAAAATATTCATGGAAATATTATATGTATAATCTTATTATAAAAAAACTATATTTAATTATATTGGAATAATATAAACATTATGTGACTATTTTGACTTTAAGAAATATTATTAATTAAAAATGGCTATTTCAATGAAAATGATGGTTTTTTCATCAACCTAGTGTTTTTCACTATTCATCAAAAATTGGATGATTTCAAAAAAAATACAAAAAATTCACCCAATGCTAATTTTGATATTCCAAATCCAAAAATTAAGTCCATTTTAAAAAATATAATTTTAAAAATTGCAAAAATTTGGTATTACAATTCATAACTTCTTTTTAAACGGCTAGTCTGATAGTTCTTTGTTTGCTAGAACTCAAAGTTGCATGTAGCACAAGCTATTGAATTGCTTTTAAAGGGATAATGTGATATGAAATATCGGGGTGTCACATCTTCTTTAAATATTTTAATGAAATTTACATTTTATTACTCATGTTATTTTTCATATTATATTCAGGTTATTCATTCTCTAATGAATTTATTCCTTAGTTTGGTATGGATATATCTCATGGAATGTGTAAACTGATACCCTTATCTTCCATTATGGGGCATTAAGCTCAACATTTATTTTGATGTATGTACCCAAGATATGTGATGCAGTAATTGTACTTAGGATTACCATATGATTATGTATTTCAAGTGGATTAGATGAATATTCTATATTTTAATGTTTTATATATCTAAATTTCAAGAATATAAACATTATAATATATTCTATTTGTATCATGTAAATGACAAGTTATGTAATAATTATGATAAAAGACATTTCTGGTATCAAAAAATGGTTTAATTATTTGAGAAAATTAGGATTTGTAAACATTAAGAATAACTATACATAAATTTTCAAATAAAAGAAAAACATCTCGATATTTTGGGGAAATATTATGTAAGTGGTGTTTGAGAAAAGAAATCCCATTAGAGATTTGAACATGTGGAAGTTTCACTTGAATAAATGTATCTGGGGGTGAATCCTGAAAACATAACAATGAGGAAGCCAATAATTGAGACTAGTTCCGGGAAAAATTCCATTCTTTACTCCTTGATGGTCACATTGAGGGGTATGATTGGTTATTCATAATATATTTTTGTAACCCCCATAAAGGATTAATAAAAAATGTAACTATTGTTAAAGAAAATAATATTAAAAAATGAAATTTTAAGAAACAGAATTCATTTATAGTTATCATATTATTAAATGAAAAATGAATTTAGAGTTATATGATTATTAAATGAATCTCATGTCTCAATAAGGATTTATTTTTTTAGTAAATGGCATGATATGGGAGAAACTGTTTAAATGGGTATTGTAATAGACTAGGTGTTGATTACCCAATAATGGAAGATAGAATGGAAAACATCTTGAGAATGATGAATCAACTTGCTAATGTTATGATAAATAACATGAATCAAGCCTAAAGACCAAATTCACATCGATGGGAATACTTATCCATTGATTCCATTATGTGTCAATGAGAACATTTTTATTGTGAAACTATTTTACAATTTATTACTGAACAATGGATAAGATCTATAAAAAAGATCTTTTTTGTACTCAATTATTTGGAAAAATAAAAATTCATCTTAGTTGTGTTCCATGTAGAAGGAGATTCCTTTCAGAAATGGAAACTGATTTAAAACATGAATCCAAGAATGGGGATTTAATCTATAGAATGTGAAGAGTTCAGTGGAACCATTTAAAAAATATTAATCAATCAATGTGAATGAAAATAGAGAAGTAATTCCAATACCTAAAGAAGAATGAAAATGAATATATGGGAAGCAATGAGATAAACATTATAGAATATTCTTACTATATCCCTAACATATTCATAGATCATAATGCTAATGCATGATATATGATTTAGTTAACTAACAGTCTACCTATGGATGAATCAAGGAAATCTTGATTATAATTCCATCAACCTGATTTTGTGAATTTATATGAAGGTTGAATTGGATTTTGGAGAGATGTAGTGGTCCCATTGATAAAATGAAATGAAGAAATTAATAGGCCCAAGCTTGTGGAGTAACTATGATTTTGAAAGAGGTGTAAATAAATTGATTCTTTACATATGAGACGAATTTATAAGGAAAACTTTTGGGAACATCATTCTTGAGAGAGGGAAATGATTCTTGTTTGGATGCAATAGAAATATTTCTCCAAACTATCATAGTGATGTTATGCCTCAACTTATAAAAACTAATGATAATTGGAAGATAGTGCAAGACCATTCAGATGTCCAATGCGTCATGTGTGGATAGAATTGGAACTTCTCCAATTTCTATCTAGATCAGATGTTAATGGAGGGGAATCGACAATAACCTCAGAAAAGACCAAGGGAGAATGGCGGAGATTTTTCCATTATTATGGTAGATGTTAATGCTCAAAATAATGTAGTGAAAGGTACTCTCATTATTTGGTCAATGCTTGAATTTACTTTGATTGATTCTTGTTCAACACATTCATTTATTTCAATTATTTTTTTTCATCTATATAAAATCAATTCCTAGAATTCTAGAAGAAAAGATATTAGTCAATACTCCTAGATGAATTATCCAAGCATCATTACTGTATAATAAATATAATATTTACTTTGGGGATCCTAATATCATCACAAATGTAGTAGTCAATTCTGTGATGAAATTTGAAATTATATATGGGATTCACTGGAACTCAAATTATATTTCCATGATCATCAAAAAATGTATGCATATATAAGTGGTATTGATTGGAAAACATAGATATTTTTTCAGAGGACAGATATCGCACCACTGAATTTTTCTATAAGCACCTGCATTGTATAATTTATGGAAATTATATTCTATGATGATGATAATGGAAATGAAAGTACAGAAATAGAGAATTTCACCATGATTCTAAAATACATTGATGTATTTCCTAAGTATTTACCTATTCCTCCCCCATAAAGTGAGGTATTCTTCCCCATTGACCTCATTTTGGGATCCAATACGATATCAAATACACTGTATAGAATGAAAAATGTAGAGCTACATGAATTGAAGAAGAAACTACAAGATCATTTGGAGAATGGGTTTATCTGACCAAGCATTCCTCCTTGGGGAGAACCTATTATCGGTGTATAGAATATGGTTAGATAAATGTGGCTATGTGTTGACTATATAGAACATATCACGGTCATAGTAAACAACATGTACACTCTTCCAACGATTGATTATTTATTTTAAGAACATTTTTTGGATAAATTATTCTCCAATTTGATATTTGAACTTGTTATCATGAATGGAGGTTGAATAATGAAGATATTCTAAAGGAAACATTATGATCAATATATATGCCTTATGAGATTTTTTTATTCCCTTCGACATGAAAAATCCTCCTACTATTTTTATTATTTTATTAATATTGTATTTATAAACTAAATTGATAACATTGTGGTAGTTTTTGATGATAATATTAGGATATATTCCAAATGTTGTGAGGATCATGAGGATAATGTAATGGTTATTTTGAAAACATTATGTAAGGATATGGTGATTGGAATGTTTGTAAAATGTGAATTTCTGTTAAAAGAATGTTATTTCATGTGGGAAATTGTAACCAATAATGGTATCTCTGTTGACCCAATAAATATAATGGTTTTGGAGGAGTTTCCTCATCCTATAATAGTAACTAAGAATCAATGTTTCCTTGGTTTTTTAGGATATTATATGAGATTTTTGAAAAAAATTATCACTTTCTAATCTATTAACCATGTAATATCCAAAGAGGTAATCTTTATCTAGACAAATGAGTGTGAAGAAATTTTCAAACAACTGAAAGAAGTGATTGGTTACCACACCCCTGTTAACTCTACCCTTTATCTGATAAGGATTTTCTATTTTTATTGATTCATATATTAATGGAATTGGGTGAATACTAATGAAAAATGAGAAGGTTATTTCTAATGAATATCAATAGTTAATTTCTCATTTGGATGAATTATCCTACACATGAAATGGATATTGCTACAATTTTTTACCTAAATAAATAGAGGCATTTCATTATTGGGAGTAATATTATATATAAAATTAATGTAAAAAATTAATTATATTTTCACAAAAAAATAATGGAATTGAAAATGAGATAGAGGATATGCTTGGAAATTCATAAAGACATGTTTTTCCCAATTAGTTGTCATCTCGGAAGAGTAAAAAAAATCACTGATGCATTTAGTTATAAAGACCCTATTATGCTATAAATGAAGTGGAATCATGGAGGTCCTTTGATAAAAGAACTAGTATAATAAGAAATTGGAATCATATGGGATGTTAGATCACCAACCTTATAAAAAAAATTCCAAACCATTTTTTCTTTAGAAAATCATGAAATCTAATTGAGAATAAAATTATTTGTAGAAGAATATAGGGATAATGATGAAAAAGATTTTTTTGAGCTCAACATTGACAGATATTGTTCTATGAAATTTCAAACAAGGCTATTTGTTCCATCCAGTCAAAAAATAAACAAGGAGATAAAGGTTAAAGCTCGTATATCTACATTCTCTTCACGCCTTCAAATAAATAAAATGTATACAGACCTTTATGATCATTATTTGTGGGAAAACATGAAAATGGAGAATGATGATAACATTATAAGTTGTTTTGTGTGTTGAGAAGTGAAGTCATAGAGACAACATCCAGAAGGGGTATTACAATGACTATCCGTACCAATATGAAAGTTGGAAAATATCACTATAGACTTCATTACTCGTCTCCCTAGAACATCTAAAGGATACAACATGATAAGAGTAATAATGGATTGGCTCACTAATACTACCCATTTTGTTTCTATTAATGATGATTTCTCACATGACCACCATTCCATGATATACGTATAAAAAGTAGTGAGGTTTCCTAAAGATCCACCTTACATTGTTTATGATCATGATCCAATGATCACATCAAAATATTGGAGTATTATTTGAAGTTCTCTAAATAAGGAATTGAATTTTAGTATGGAAAATAACCCAAAAATTAATTTCCAATTTGAATGGACTATTCCTATAATTGAGTTAATGCTATGAACATGATTAGTAGAATTTAATAGTTTGGGAGTTCAAAATATCCCTATAGTTGAGTTCTCATACTATAATAGATTACATCTGAGCAATCAACTGTATCCATAGGAAGTTTTGTATGGGATGCTATGTAGAAATCCTACTTGTTGGGATGAAGATAGTGAGAAGGTTTTTTGGGCCTCATTTTGTGCAGGAGATGGCAGAAAATTTCCATATCATCCAGCAACACAAAAATGGCAGATCAGAGTCAGTAAAAGAGCTATGCTAACAACACTACAAAAAAGGTCATTGGATGTGATTTTTTAAATAATAGAGGTGTTTTAATGAACTGTTTGATTTTCAAGTGATGGTTTGTAAAATCGATGTGTATTGCATTGTAACAATTCATTTTGATGTCGTTTTTATTTCATGTTAGATTTTCTATTTGTAAATTTTGTTCAATTAGTGGCGGTTTCATGTGTATTCAATAGTTGTTTTTTAAAATATCATCTGTGGAAATATTAATAAAATGAAACAGACCAACGTTGAACCTTCTAGAGGTGGTTAATCGTAACCACCATAAAACAGATTTTCATTAATGTATTTAGTAGTGATTACTAAAAACAACTAATAAACCATTTTTTTAAATATGTCTCAATAAAAAATATATCATTTTTAATACATACATACATAGTCATATATATAAACATACATAGTCATCATAACAATGATCTCATCCAACCCATACATCTATCATCCAATACCTCACTCATCAATATATTCATATAAATTATGTCCAATAACAACTGCTTCCCAATTTACATGAATGGAAAATAATAATTTAGAATGATGTGTGGATGATTCTGACACATTATAAAGTACTAATAGATCATTTTATTAATATATCAAAACAATCCAAACACGTTTTATTGGTTTTGAGTATGTTACTTTCCCTTTTTACTAAAATGGATGTTAATTTGAAATAAAAATATGAGCATGGATCCATACTAGGCACACTATGAATCATATTGATGTGTGGTTGATACCTACAAATAAAAAATTAATTATTGATCATTTTTATATAATATCCATAAAATATGAAGGTTATTTCTTTTTTTAAAGTATTTCATTTTCCATTTTAACAAAAAATGGTTGCCAGTTTTAAATAAAAATACACACTTGGATCCATACTGGTCAAATCGTGCATCATATTAAGGTGTTGTTGATTCCTATGGGTCAAAATGACATATAGATCATTTCTCTAAAGTATCAAAATAGTCCAAATGGGTTTTCTATATTTTGGGAAATCCATTTTCATTTTTACTAAAATTGATGTCTATATTAAATAAAATGATGCAATCAGAGTCACACCTATCACATTGTGCATCAGACATAAATGTGGATGATTCTGACATGTCTCAAATGACGTATGGATCATTTACTTTATGTATCAAAAAATACAAACACATTTTCTTAGTTCTAAGTACTTTAAATGTCTTTTTATAAAAATTGTAATTTTAAACTCAACACACAAAAATTCAGTGATGTCGATTACTTTGTGAATTTGTTTCATGTTAGATTGATTCTGACGCACCATAAATGACTATCGAATTAATTTATAAATTATCATGAAAATATGACCTTGCATTCTCAGTTTTACTGAGTGATAGTTTCAGAAATAAAATATTGATTTTAAAATTATAGAACAATCGTTGAGTCATATTGCGTACATCATTTATTTTATTGATGTGATAACGATTATTAATCATCAAAAATTACTAACAGAACATTTTTAGAAAATATTAAAAAAATATGAATTTTTTTATTTTTTTTGATTAGGTAAGACTTCCTTTAAACATAAATGGATGTCAATTTTAAATATAAAAATTGTACTAGGAGCCATACATGGCGTATCATCCATCATATTGAGTTGAGGTTGATTCCTACAGTTGAAAAATGACTTATGGAAAATTTTCCAATTTTATCAAAACAATATGGTTGTGTTTTGAGTAGTTCATTATTCCCTTTTACTAAAATGGATTTCAATTCTAAATAAAAATATTCACATTGACTCACACTGGTAAAACAGTGCATAGTATTGGGGTGTAGTTGATTCCTACAAGTCTCCCATGACATAGGATCTTTTTCCAAAATTATCAAAATAATCCAAATGTTTTTTCTTATTTTTTAGTATATTATTTTTCCTTTTTAATGTTATTGATTTCAATTTGAAATAAAATGATTCACATGGAGGCATACCAGTAACATCATGCGTCAAATGAGGTGGGGCTAATTCCTTCACGTTTAAAATGACTTATGAACAGTTTTTGTAATTTATTATAACAATCTGAATTTGTTCTCCTAGTTTTGAGTACAGTGCTTGTCTTTTTCAGGGAATTATAATTTAAAATTGGAGACACACCATTTCAATCACAATGATTACATGTTGTATCTATTTTACATTAGAATGATTCCTAATCATAAAAAATAAAATATGAATCAATGTACCAAATTATCATCAAAATAATATTTTTCTATTCAGTTTTTAGTGACTATTTCTATAGGAAATAATATTTTGATTTTAAACTGATAATGGACACATTGAGTCATACCGGGTGCATCGTGTATCATATTTATTTCTGGTTTATTTTTAAAATTTTAAATTACATATGACTCATTTTCATAAATTAGGAAAATAATTTGAATGTATTTTATTCATTTTGAGTGTGTAATTTTCCATTTTTAGTCAAATGGATATAAATTTTTTAATAAAAACACACACATAGAGTCGTACCAGGCATGTCATGAATTAGATTGGGGTTTAAATTATTAATACATGTCATAAACGACCTATACATCATTTTCATAATGTATCAAAATAATATGAATGTGTTTTATTGGTTTTGAGTACTTTATTTTTCCTTCATAGTAAAATTGATGTCAATATCAAATAAAATTACACAGTTGGATCCATACTTTTAAAACCATGCATCTGATTGAGGAGTGGATAAATCTTACACATCTCAAATGACATATGGATCGTTTTTATAACGTATCAAATCAATAAAATTTTTTTCTCATTTATGAGTACATGACATATATTTTTTACTAAATTTTCATTTTAAATAGGAAACATGCACTTTGACTCATACTGATTAAATTGTGTATCAATTTAGTGTGAGACCAATTCCTATACATCAAAAATTATATAGAAACATATTTCCTAAATTATCATCAAAATACATGTGTTTAAGTAGGATTTTAGTGAGTGACACTTTTTGAAATAAAATTTAAATTTTAAATTCATAACATACACTTCGAGTCATACTAGGGAATATGTGTATCAGATTGACATGAAGATGATTCCTACACATCACAAATGACATATGTATAGTTTTAATAAAGTTGAAAAAACAATCCAAATATGTTTTCTTAGGTTTCTATAGGTTATTTTCCATTTTTAATAAAATGAATATCAATGATACATAAAAATATAATTGCAGCCATACTTGGAACAACTTGCCTCATATTGCAGTGAGGTTTATTCCTACACATAAAACATGAATTATAGATCATTTTCCTAATGTATCAAAACAAAAAAATGTTTTTTCTTGGTTTTTAGTGGGTCATTTTCCCTTTTTACTATAATTGATTTCAATAATAATTAAAAATATTCACTTGGATCCATACCAGACACACCAAGTTTTAGATTGATGTTCGGTTGATTCCTAAAAAACTCAAATTACATATGGATTTTTTCCGAATGTATAAGAAATATTTTATTCTATTTTCTCATTTATTATTGCATCACTTGTATTTTTAATTAAATTTTCATTTTAAACTCAAGACAAACAATTTGAATCATATCGATGACATCATATATCGGTTTTATATAGGACCAAATCATTCATGTTTCAAATTAATTGTCAATCTATTTCATAAATAATCTGGAAAATACAAAATATTTTCCATTGTTTTTAGTGAGTGACACTTTTTCAACTCAACTGTTAATTTTAAACTCATAACAAACACTTTGAGACATAATGAGTACATCATGTATCATATTGATGTAATGAACATTCCTAGATATCATAAAAAACATATGTATAATTTTAACATTGTATAAAAAACATAGTAATTTATTTTCATAGTTTTGAATTGGATAGTTTCACTTTTTACTAAAATGGATTTCAATTTAAAATAAAAAGACGCACTTAGATCCATAACAGGGACATCATGCAAGACATTGAGGTGAAATTGGTTCATACACATGTAAAATTACATATGAAACATTTTTGTAAATTATCAAAATATTATTAATGTAATTTATATATTTTGATTATGAAATTTTACTTTTTTACTAAAATGGATGTGAATTTTAAATAAAAATACTCACTTTGAGAAATACAGATAACATTGTGCATAAGATTGAGGTGAAGTGGATTCATAAACTCTAAAATGACATGTGGATAATTTCCCTATAGTATCATTACAATATGAAATTTTTTTATTTGTTTTGACTACTTTATTTTTAATATTTACAAGATTTTTCACATTAACCTGGAAATAAACACAATGACTCATAACAGTTACATCGTGTCTCATTCTGATTTGATACCAATTCTTAAAGATTATAAATAAATTATGTATTGTGTTCTTAAATTAATAATTCAATCAAATCATGATTGACTTGTTTTTAGTCACTGATTATTTTTGAGCTGATATTTGATTATAAATTGATAATGGACACTTTGAGTCTTACAGGGCACATCATGTATCAGATTGGTGGGAGGATGATTTCTATACATCAAATATAACATATATATTGTTTTATTAATGTTCCAAAACAATTAGTATATGTTTCCATGGTTTTCAATATGTAGGATTTTGTTTTTACTAAAATTAATGTCAATTTTAAATAAAATGAAGCACTTGGAGTCATATCAGACTCACTGTGTGTTAGATTATGGTACGGTTGATTCCTACATGTCCCAATGTAAAAAAAATTATCTACAAATTTCATGAGGATTTACAATGTATTTATTGGTATAAATTCCAATTCTTCATATTAACATGATGTTATTATCCAAAAACCCCTTCTCTTTATTTAAAGACAAAATAGTAAAAGAAGTTTATGTTCCCACTATATCATGAGAAGTCAAAAAAATGGGCACATGAGACTCCTTAACACTTCTGTATCTAAACAATGATAATGTTTTTTGGCTAATATCATCAAAAAATAGGAAATATATGTATTTTGACAGATAAAGGAAAATAAAATAGACATCATGGTAACATTGGCATAAGGAAACATTTTATCTCTTGAGCCTGTGCAGTATCAAACTAACAATCCTAACATGAAGAAATTAATTCACATACATAAGAAAAATATTATTATCTGATTAATACTAAAATAAAAATAAAACATATATCTGACACAATACATTTTAGCATAAAGGAAACACATGAACATTCTAAATATTAAAAATCATTTCATCTGAAATTGGGATTTTTCAGTTGAAGAGTCTTTTGTGGTAAAGATAAAATTATTTTTTCTCATATATTAACCTTTAAAATTCTATTTTTATTATGGTAACATGTTTTTACCTATATAAATCATTATTTACTGAACATAAATAATAACCACTATAACTAAATTTTTTGGGTGTTTATCTTTCATTTTTATGAATTTAACATAATTTAATTTATAATCATGAAAAAAACATTGAATATAAAATATAATTTATATTGAAAAATAATTTTTTATAAAAAATTATATTCTTACTACTATTTCTTGTTAATATTATAATTCATTTATTACTAATAAAATTCCTTTTAAATAATAATATATCATTGCCAACATCAATATATTTTCTTTATTTTTAATATATTAACCTAATTTATTAGTTAAATGTTTCAAAAATTAATAAAAAAAATCATACAAAATAATATTGTTATCCTTATCATGGTCATCGATAGTAATCTTAGTAATTATACATTTATTAATAAAAATTGATTGAAAATTATTACATAATATGACACTATTTTTCAAAAAATAAATTATACAATTAGGGATGTAATTTCAATAGGTGATGAAAATTAATTTTTAAATATAGTCACCTAAATATATATTTTTATTAAAATATTACATATGTTTGAAAAATTATATTCAAGTGTTTTATAAATACAAAGGGTATTTTTTATTTATTATATATATATATATATATATTTATATTATAATATAAAAATTCTTAAAGAAATCTAATATTCTATTATAGTAATATAATGGAAGTAAATGTTTCATAAAAATTGTTATATTTTTAGGATTTAGCTACAAAACAATTATTTATGGAAATTATATAAAATTATTCATAAGATTGTATTTACATGTTAGAATAATAAATCTTTTATAAATTTAAAAATAATATTATTTGAAATAAAAATATTATATATATATATATATATATATTGAAATGTGTTTTTATAGGGGAATTATATTTTAAAAACTATTCAACTCTACATGGGATCACAATATGTCATTAATTCCCAAAATATTCAACTCTATATGTCACAGAAGAATATAAATGATAACATTCCCCCTTCATCCACAATAGAGGATGCATCCTAGATAACACAATCTGTTTAGGCTATATGTAGTGTTTCTAACACTATAGTGGATGAACCCCTATGCTATTCAATATAATAATAATCTCCATATGAGGTATTTTATAGGAAAAAATACAAAAAATACAACTACATTTACATATTCCCTAACCATTATCGTGTAATATAATACGATGTATAAATAAAATCAAAAAAACAAAGAGAAATTGTTATAAAGTAAAATCCTTTGGAATAATATATATAGGATAGTTATGGTGAGGAGGATGCTAACATTAAGGGGTAAATGTGGTTGATGAGGAGGTGATCTGATCAAAGTAGGGGGAGGTTAGAGGGGGTGGGGGACCACGTCATGGTTGAGGAAGGGATCCAAGCTAGGGAGGTTGTTTCCGGAGGGAGGGGGGTTCTGCATCACCAATTAAGGGGGGATCACAGATATGGGGAGAGGGAGGTTAGGGGTTATGATGGTGAAGGTAAATGGTAGTGTCACGGGGGGTTGTGTTTCCTCTATGGAATATAAAGAAGGAGTTCTGAGGGGTGTGGGAAAATTGGTCCCATGGTTGCGGTCCCTGATATGGTACTTAGCGGCAGAGGTATGAGGGGTGTGGGGAACAGGTGTTGTAGGGTCCACATCACTGACAGGGAAGAGTGTGGAGGTGGTCATAGTGGTGGGGGATGTGAGTTACAGGGTTGGGTTTACCCACTGGGAACTGTTTGGAGGATGTCTGATTTTTGGGTGGAACAGGATTACAGGGTCGTGGTCACCATCGAGGAACTGATCAGAGATGATCAGAGGTGTAGGAGGAATGGTTATTGTGAGTTTATGGACATTATCATGGAACCGGTCATAGGGAAAATGATAGTTGGAGGTACAAGTTCTCCGGGTTAGCATCACTCTCAGGGAACCTATCAAAGGAAGTTGGATGGGTGGGGGAACGAGGGTTGAGAGGTTGTGGTCACCACCGAGGAACGAAGAGGAGGATGTCAGGGGAGGAATGACTAGATGGGGTTGGGTTTTCATAGATGGAGTGTGGTAGGGGGAGGATTTATAGAATTTTAAGAACATTTTTCGGTTTTTTATTAAAACATCAAGTAATTATTAAACTATTTAAAATATAGTTTTAGTTTTACAAAACCAGTGCAATATTATCCATTTTCAAAGAAGATTTAACTAGTAGTGGTTATTAGAACATCCACTAATAAATATCCAATAAGGAACTAATTTGTTTTTGCAGTGAAACCAGATAAGGGAAAAGGAGTTTAATGTTGGAGAAACATTATTCATTCGAATTTTACCCTGGAAGAGATTCATGTGGATTGTAAACAATGGGAAGCTCAGCCCAAGGTACATTGGCCACTGTGAAATCAATTATCGCATAGGATCAGTGGCCAATCAACTTGAACATCCACCAAATTGATCTCTCATTCATGATGTATTCCACATATCAAACATGAGTAAGTACATAGCCGAACCATCACATGTGCTGAGTCCTAAAGTGGTACAACTGGAACATAACTTATCTTATGAGGAGCATATGGTGGATATCATGGACTGTATAGAAATGGTTCCATGTCAAAGACTACCCATCTCATCAAAGTGTTGTGTTGGATCCACAAATACGAAGAAGTGGTGTGGGAACCATAGAAGACAGAATCATAAAAGTATTAACATAATTTCTCAAATAAGGGAATGATTTGAAATTTTATGGATGAAATTTCTAAGGGGGGGAGGTCGTAATGACCCAAATTTTTTAAATGATATTTTTTAGATAAAATATGTGTCATATAATTTTTTAATCAACATTACTATATCTTTTTAATATTGAAGATATATTAAATAGAAATGTGACTATCTAGTTTAGAAAATTATATGAACTTTTTACAATTATGACCGTTGGTCAATATTATTGTTCAAAAAAATACAATTGAGATAAATTTTAATGACACAATTAGTGATTCAGAGTATAAATTGCATAGGATTATTAATGTCTAAAAAAGAAAAGATGGCCTCAACCAGTAGAGTCATTCCAATTGAATCCCATTTATAATAAACTGGGTGGAAATTATCTTCCATGGGATTATATGTGGACCATTTCCAAGCCAATATTCCACATGTATAACATGAACAAAATCACCTATAAGAAATGTTTAAATTAGTGGAAATTATTACTCAGGTGATGTTATCAGAGTCACCCCATGAATATTTCACAATCACACTCAAATCCACTAGGTTTTACACAAGTGTTACAAGGGGCTATTCATTAGGTAATTAGTTACATATTTTGTTATTATGTTATATAAATATTTTTTTTCCATCAATTATGCTTTAAGGATAATTTTTCTAAATTAAATTGTGATGGAATATGAGAAATTTTTTTAAAAATAATTCTTTTTAGATAAAATATAATTTTTTATAATAAACTATGATATATAAATAATATTTATTTTTATGAAATATAATGAAAAAAATAAACTTATTTAAATATAAAGGATTCAAAAATCATGTTTTTGAAATTTTACTAATCATTTTCAATGACCTTTTATTTTTAATAAATACAGATTTTTATTGATAAAAGATAAATTTATCATAATTTGATAATTATTATTATAAAATAAATATCATTTTTTTATATCATCATGTCTTAATTAAGATAAGGAGAATATCTAAGAATTATGTAAAATATTTTATTTTTCAGTGAATAGTAATAATACAGTTTGAGTTTTTTGGTATGTTTATTGACCTTATAATTATATCATAATTATCTAATAAATAATTAAACACATAAAATTACTAATATATGTTATTTTAAAAATATAATTTATTTTAATCCGATTTAATCTATTTCCAACTATATATATTTCTTTCCAAATTCAAATATGGAATCATCTACTTTTAAAATGTTATATTGTAAAAATATTAATTTTCTTTTCAAAATTATTTTATATAAAATCATGGTTTGATTTTATGGATTAAATTAACATAAATTATTTCCCACAATTCCAATTATAGGGGTAAGTACAGTGGTAAATCCCATGGTTTTCCATTTACAAAAACCTCGGTGTCTAAGGCCTTTATTTAGAAATTAATAATCAAATCCCCCGCTTTTGCAATAAATTCCCATCCATTTCTCCATTTCCATTAAATTCCAATTCCTCCTGAATAAATAATAGATATTTTTACCTTCTAATGTGTCCTCTCAAGGTGTTAAAAATCCCCCATGATCTCAATAATCGAATTTTAGTTTTTTTATTTCGTGGTAATGGAAATCTCACCTTCTCTTTTTTATTAATGTTCATTTTTTATGTGGATTCTCTTTCAATTATACAAAATATGTTCTTTTTTAAATTATCATATATCCATTTACATTTTTAATATTATTTTATTATTGGTATATCCCTTTACCCTCTCATTTTAATCCTTTATAAAAACACATTTTATACCCATTATGCTGCTCATTTTACTTTTCAAAATTTCAATCTTTTTATCTAGATAATTCGCTTTTTTTAACCCAAACCAATATTTTTTATAGTTTTATTAAATAATATTTAATCTTTATTGATTTTAATCTATAAATGTCATTCAAAAAACATTCATTCCCTTTTTGTGCATTATAAATGAAATATTGATCTTTCATTTTAGAAAATTTTCAAATTCAATGATTTTATATAAAACCCATTTATTCCCTTACTTATTTATGAAATTATATATTATTATTAATGTGAGTCAAATTAAAATTAATACATATGAAGGTTTCAACCTGATATCACTGAAATGCATTAGTTATTGAATTTAATCTCAAGATATGACTTGATTTATGATACCTTAGTTACTATCCTTGGTAATTTTTATAGAACCTGAGTTACAATCATTTGTGATATTCTTTTGAATGTCTCATTTAAATATTTTATCCACATTTTCATATTATGATTTATATGTTTCCTTTTTTATATTCCCATTTTTCATTTTCTCATGCCTTTATTACTCATGTTCTTATTCATATATCTCATGGTCATGTATAAAATACTTACCTTATTATCCTATACTATGCCTTAATTTCACCATTTCCATTGATGTATGTCCCTAGTTTATGTGAGGAATTAAATGAACATAGTATTAAACTACTATGAATCCATTCATGTGGACAATAATAACATTTTATGTTCTTATGTATGATGTATCTTATTTCTATGTATCTAAACGTTAAAGGATCCTTGATTTGTACCATGTAAATGAAAAGTTCTATAATAAAAAGTATATATTTAGCATATTACATCAATATTATCCATGTATTAAGCTTATGAGATTCAAAAATTGGTTATACTATATCATTATATATATCAACCCTGTTGAGATTCCAAATCATTTATGGACTTTAACTTCTCTCTTTTTTCTATCACCAATCCTCTATCGACATCATGTTGTTTTCAAATTATAACTTTTGAGGAATTGTATTAATAATTCTTAATATGTTACAAAATTATACTTTTTACCAAAACATAATTATCTTTAAAATAAATAGCATCTGGTATAAATATTATATTATAAATATAATAATCTGCATTCCTAGACTACTCGATTGGGTAATGTTCTTTGATGGAATATGAAATTTGAGGAAGCTACACGATAACATAATAATGTGATCATGTAGAGATATCCTCATTTGTTATATTAGGTTAATATAATTTTTATTGTGAAATTCACTTTATATGGATATATTATAATAACTCCATTATTTTTTATTTATTTTATTTGAAATAAACTTGATGAACTTGATACCTTTCTTTACAGACAACTCCATGTCTTATTGAGTTGTGACATATTAATCATTTCTATCCTTTCCACTAAATTAGAGGGTATGAATCTTAGAAATTGCATTAAAATTTTATAAATGTTTTAATTAATTAATTTTTTTGATACATTGTAAATATGTAGTCAATTTCGTGTAATCTCATTTTATGCTTCAATCATATATTTTAATAAAAAATTGATTTCTATAGATTTATGTGCATAGATATTATAATTAATTCCAACCAATTTAATATTTTTTTCGAAATTAAATAAAATTTTCTAATAAAATTTTCTAAATTATCTTAGTGTGACTTATTTTGTTTTTGAAGAACATTTATTTTTCCTTGAAAAATGAAAATAAAAAAATACAAAAAAACCATTTCATTTCATTTAATCATGAAATTTAAAAGTCTATTTATGTTTTAAATTAAAATAATAAATCTTTAATTATAAATAATCATGTTACATATATATGAATCATTATTACACTTTAATCTGGTATAAGCATAATTGTTTTTCGTAAAATCATTTATCTAAATTGATTTTCATTAGTACAACATGTTTATATCATACTAAAATAAATTAATCTATATTGATTAATTTTTTAAATCAATAATATTCTGTATATATTCAAAAAAAAATTAACATTCATTTAATTCTTTTAACAGGGAAATTAAATTTTGTTAATTCAGTTTTATGCTCAACAAATTATTTTCCCAAAATGCATTTTCCTTGAATTTTCTGTTCTTGTTTAAAATTAAATAATAAATATTATTTTATATTAATATTTATAATGGATAATATATTTCTAAATATAATAATTAATATAATTTAAAACAATCAACTTAATTTTTTTATGAATAAATATAAAAATATAAATAATATTTACCAGGTTTATGTTTAAAATGGGATTACCTGGGGTTTAAACTAGGATATATGGGTAATAATATCATTGAAACTAGTATTATTATTATTATTATTATTATTTAAATATATTGAAAAAATAAATAATATTATATTTTAATTAATATTTTTTGGTGGAAATTTAACATGAAATTGTCCTCATATTATTTAAAAAATTTATGCAATTCCATTGGTTTTTTTCTATTCACTTATTAAGGGGTTCCCCTTATCCTAATTTATTAACACATTTTAAGAATTATATATCAGATAATACATACTTATATACATTTTTATTTTCCATCCATTCATCATATGTCCCAGTTTATTTTCATAACAAAAATATTAAATGGCATTATTTGAATATTGAATGTGGTCTCACAAAGAACCTGTTTAAATCTTAACTAAGCTATTTAAGTTTTATTTCTTCTTCAATCTCCTAGAAACCTATTTAATCCATTAAAACATGATAAATATACTATAAAAAATTAATTACATGTTATTATGATAATTCCGAAACAATTTTCTAGTTAATCATTATCAAATTTGAAATGAAAGTATTGTCAGGGCATGCATGTGGTCAACCACCACCACGGAGAAATATGATTCATTTTCCATCATCATACATCATAGTTCGTTATATGTATGAATTTAAGAAATGTATAATATATTTATTATTTAAATGTTGTTTTATAATTAAAAAAAATATATTTCTTTCTATACTACATTTTATTACAAATTGAAAAAAAAACTTTTATTCGTATCTGAGGATTAACATCCCAATGAATTGTGTAATTCATTATTTTCCATAAAATTTATGGATGGTTTATAAAATTTATTTTATTAGTATATATGATATTTATAGAAATACTAAAACATTATATATTATTTAACAATGATAAATGTTGATGTACCATAACAACCAAATGAAAAAATTCTTGAAAAACCAAATTATTATCACCTAAAATAGTGATTTTCCTATTGAATTATTAACAAAAGGGTGTTGAAATGTTATATATGGAAAATATATGGAATTTAATGTTTTAATTTGGTTATTTATAAGATATATAATTTATTTAAATTTATTTTATATTATTTTATAATTTTTATAATGTATAACGATCCTAAATTAATGGTTTTACATTATAACCTTGCTTTCTACCTGTATTATTTTTCTGTATATATCCAATGATATAACATATATCTCAAAAATAATAGTTATTTTATTTTCCACTATTTTATTTATTTTAAATTATTTTTTTCCTTTAGTTTTCACTGCTTCATGTACTGAGGATACTGTAAGATTGTTTAAAAAACTAACTTCATTTTAATATTTAGTATAAAATATTTTTCATCCATGTCCACATTTTTAATGTAAAAATTTCGTGAATATTTTAAAATAATATAGTGTTTGATTAAATTCATTTTTAAAAATTATTCGTTATATATAATAAATTTCATAATGTAGATATTTTTACTTTCTAATTAATGTAGTTTTTAAAAATGTAGTGAAACAAATAACTGATTATTTAATACTAAAACATAAATATAATTTCCCTACATCATGATATATCAATGATATAAATATTACATTAAAATTTTACATATATATTCTCAATAAAATATCCTAGTATTTTGAAAATTTAAAATTTTAAGTTATATAATTCTATTTTTTAAAATATATTTTTGTAAAAAAAAATTCTATAAAACCTTTAAAAGGTACTTTTTATTAAATGAAAACATCCTTTGGTATTACTTATCATCAATTGGGTATGTGATATTATGAAACTATCCATATTATTTATCTCAATTGTTTTGGATTATAATTGTGAAATATTTATAAAACATGTTTTCTATTCCATAAGATATGTTATGAGGAAATTAAATGTATTTTCATGATAATATGGAATATATATAGATGGATTGTGATTATGTGTTGGGTGGGTCAGATATAGTACTCAAATAAATTTTGTAAAGAGTAATTTTCTTGTTCTCAAAGGGTACCTGAGAGATTTCCCGCATCAAAAAATAGTTTACATTGGATGTTATCTCCATCCCAAAATAGTGTGCATATGAGGTCATCAAAATACCAAATGAAGGTATCGATATTGTTAACCCTAGAATAACATGTGATTAATACATTGGTGGGTATCCTTTGAATAATATTTCTATGATTATGATTATGTCACACGTTATTTCACTATTTTATTCATCATAATAATTCAATTTATTTCCGCATTGATTTTTTATTGATTCTATTTTGATTCATATCTTGTGAACTGTCATTATTTATTCAATGCATCTCGATTATATTAATTGTTGGAAATGAATTTTAAATTTCAAGTTCATGTTCTCATAACATTATAATACATATATTATTACATATTTTTATTGATTTACATCTCCTTAGTTTTATATTACTATGACTCAGAGCACACCCTTTCTAATGTTTCATTTTCCTTAGTAAATGAAGAATTATTTATATATGATATTTCTAATAAGGGATTTAGTTAATAAAAACAATGTTCCAGTAGTTGTAGATATTTTTTATACCATTTCATATTCGTCCAAGTTTCAATAGATAGTGAAATTTAATTTTTTTTAATTTGATGAATTGGTATGTAATGATTATTAATCTAATAAGATATAATATTTATGTACATAATGATTTGGATGTTATATTATCTAGGAGGAGATGTGGGATCTAGAGTCTGATGTATCAGTGTGAATTCTTCAGATATTCACTAATACACACAAGTTACCAATGAGAGTGTAGACTGGGGACGGACAACTGTATGATAGGGAGGTTGTAGCACCACATACATTAGAAAAGCATGAATTCATTGAATCTCACCATAAATATGTATTATTTATATATTTTTTTTCATATTTTATGTATTCCGAGGGGATACTGTTATTGTATAGGGACATACACCCAAATTTTACATACATTTTTACTATATGAAGTTAATCACTCTATAACGGGTGAGGTTCATGCCCAGATGATGGATGAGTAATTGAATGTCACACAAACAAATGTGAGGTTTGTTCTATGTTGGGGTTTGGTGTCAAAATTTGTCTTTTGGGCATTGGGAGAGATTACACTATGGTCTTTGGAATCATGGACTCGTATGGGGCTTTGTACGAATGTTTATTTATCCTTCTTAGATGAGGAAACAACATGGATATGGATTTTTACCCATGTAGTGTCTTGAATGTGGTTATTTTATTATTGTTTTTAAATAACCACACAAAAATCCATGGATTTTTGGATTAGTGAGTGTCTATGTAAGAATGGATTCTCTAGGAATAAGAATGATTTTTTTGGATATTAGGATCAGACTGTGGTCGAATAGAGTAATGAAGTTAACAGTCACATAGTATTAACTATGGAAATTCATGAAATTAAAATTTATATAGTTGTGAAATTAATAATTATATAGGGTGGGTTACCAAATTAGGCATAGGATATTTATTTGATTCCTTATAAGTGAGAACATCAGGGTGATGAATTTTCACCATGGATATAGGATAGTGAAGTACATCATTTCATGAAGGTAGAATGTCACACTATAAATGCCATGGTCATTGATATTTACTACTTCCAATGATTGTATTTACATGTTATAAATAGAATGGATATTCCATGTGGAGGACATAGAAGGATTATTAAAATATGACCAATATTGTCACAACACAGTTCTCGACCTTGGGGTTTTATTAAAATTAATAACCAATTATATTTTGAAGTTATTAACACCTTACAAAATGAAGAAAATGATATTTTATCATTTATCATGTCTTATGTGCAAAAGAATCCTCTTATATTATATTCTTATTCTGTAACATTTCGTTTAGTTATCAATTTTATCCAACATTTTTTGTTTCATTGGAAGTCCATCAGTTAGTAAACCTATATTATTTCGACAATCCTCTATTTACTTTTATTTTTTGTTTTATTTTTTTTATTATATTCATTTATTCATATTATTTTAACTTTTAACATGTCTGATGATTATATCCATTTGGGATTGAATCAACCAAAAATATTTAATGGAAATATTCTTACATGAATAATCTATGTAGTTCCTATTCTATCCCCATGTTATATGTTCATTTCCTATGTACATATGATATTTGATCATGTTGATAAAACGTGTGATTGATTGAAAATATAATTTATTTTTATTATGGTTGTATTATAAAGGAACTGACATTATTATGATTTTTTTTATTTTCTTGATGATTTTAAGACATAAAATAGTGTCTAATAATAGAGGTATTCCGTGAACTAACATAAGTGAAATTTTACATCTAACATTTGGGGTCACCTTAATGGTATTGAAATATAACAGGTTGAACATATATTTATTAGTATGGATCCATGGTGAGTATAGGTTTGGGGACCTTAGTTGTGTTAGTTAAAAATATAGGAAAAATATAATGTTAATCCAAAGATATTATATTACTTGGAATGATTTTAAATCCTCAAATATATATGGTATTCATAAAGGCATAAATTTTTAAAAGTACTTTTAACTTCACATTCAATTGTAATCTTTGGATTAATGTAAATAATTGGTTATTGGTTAAATTATTATCCAGTCATAAATGTGATTAGGGAAAGTTATATTATATTTTTTTATCTAGTGTGAGATTTTATTTCCCCAAATTATTGAAATACAATAGAGGGTTATAGGAAGGGTAATTCACCCCCATTGGGACATAACATATATGTGGTTGTTCTAAGGAGGGGTACATATCTGTTCGGTTTTTATGTACATGATATAGTTTAGGGGATGGATTCATAGACACACTAGATATTGATATATAAAATATGGTTATACGGATGGGTATTAATCCCCTATATGGATCGATATATGTGAGATGGTTTTGGGGGTAGAGTAAATATCCCATAGTTTTTGATGTATTTCACTTATTTCTAAGTAAAGGAGTTATCCCCCTTGGGTGTTTATGTGTCCTCTTTAGATATATTTTACATTGGATGAAGTTGGTATTGTTGATACCTAGTGTCTCCATAGAAATAAGGAATCAATTTCAATTTATGGTATTATAATTTCAATTTTGTAATTAGGAATATCAGTTTGCACACTACATAGACTTGATATATTTGGAGATATAAATAGTGGTTTCCCACTAACATATCCTCACACTCAAATATGGTAACAGTGGTTTCTTAATAATAATTCAAGGATGAAATTCTGAATAATATAAAATAACATATTAGTCATGGTTTGTTTGGTTAGCTGACAAGGAGTTAAGAGATGGGAATGAGCCAAAACATGAGACCATTTGATAGATAACTCCAATTTTTAGGTACTTTTTATTTACGTAGAGAATTATGAATATGATCCACCCAATGGGGATCCAAATTATAGTCATTTAAATTCTATTATGGGTAAATTTTTCAAATTTATATATCCTAGATAGTGTGGTTTACCTAGCGACATTTACAATTGAGGAATATTTTTTAAGTTTATTTTGATGTAGGATATTGATTTTAGTTTTTCTGTTATTTATTATTTCCCAATATAGGGGGTATAGTCTCTAAATATTATTATAATACCACCAGCACTAGTTAGTAGTTACAAGAATATGAGGAGGCTCACATGGGATAGGTGGTGGCCTAATCTAGTCAAAGTGGAGGTAATCTAGGCTGGGGATGTTATAATGACCAACCTCATTCAATAATATTTCGTTTTTATGGATTTATTAGAGTATTTTTGGGGGGAATTGTTATTTAGGTATTATAGTTGATACTTAATAAAAATTATTATTTGGGTTTTATAAACCTTGTGTTTTTAAATATTAAATACAAGAATCTACTTCATTCACATTAAATCTTTTTTGAATTTATATATTATAAAAAATAACTGTATGATAAATTTAAAAATAATTAACTAATAATAATATTTTCATTTATCAGAAAATCATTGGGATAATATTTTAAAATTATATTAATGATTTCTAGATAATATTTTTTGGTTTGGAAAATAATTATCTTCTAAATATAAAAAACATCCAATTTATATTATTTTGGAAACCCCCTCACCACTAAGACAATGTTTAAGACCTAATATTCATTTTTAAAAATTTCATTATTAATAATTATTTATTTTTTAATCCTAGTAGTGGAATATGAAAACTATGTCATATTCAATAGAATAGTTACAAATATAATTATATAAAATTGTTTAAAAATTATAAGTACACTATATAGAATATAAGTCAAAATAGTGTGATAATAAAAAAGAATAAAACTATGTACAATACTACCATTTTCTCTTGGTGTGATTACTCTTTATATAAGCTTCAAATGTTAATTTGGACACATGCCTTCATTTTTATGGATTTATAATGGTTTTCCATCTTCTATAGTTATTTGTTTGCTTATTTATTATGTTCTAAACTATGACTTTATATAGTAAACCATCTTTATGTTGAAAGCATTCTTCAATATGAAATATAATTTTGGAAAACCCCTTAAGGGGAAAACATACCACATAAATTTCACTCTTAAGACATAAAATGTGAATTTCAATTTTATTTCATTCAGGCATGCTTCCTAAAAGTAAATTTTATTGTATAAGATTTCAATTTACACCGTAAATCCCTCAGGACCATAAAAAAAGTAAAATTTACTCTTTATCTATAGGCCTTTTAACTATTACTCATTGTCCTCCTTCTCTCCAATATTAGTTTAACAAAATAGATATCTTCTCCTCCCAAACATAGGTTCCTCTGGATATTTGCAATCTGACACAAAATTCACTTGTCCTTTATCTCACAAGTTCTCTCTTAGTAAAATCTTCAATTAACATCCTTCTTTTCTCTTTCTAACTCACTATAAGGAAATATAAATACATGTAATCTAATATTATATAATTTATGTTTATTTTCCTCTCCTTGTGATATTTCTTAATAAAACTTGAATATGAATTTGAAACCAAATGAGGATTCATCCACCAAACAAAGGTAGGTGGTCTAGTTAGTTTTCCTTATAATTATTTCAATCTATATTATTTCATGTTGTTCCGCATGCTAAACCATCTATATAATGAATCCAAAATGGTTAATTAAGAATTGGAATTGATATAACCTTGTTTAGTGTGGTCATATCACCATAGTACCATCATCAATGGAATCCTACATCAATGAGAACCTACCCATGGGTGTGTCACTTTTAAATTCAATTATTCCTTGTTTATTGAAATTTAATCAAACCACCACCTAAGGTGTTGTCATTGTCCCATGTTTTGGGATGTTATAATTATTATAATGAATCATAAATATTATTTATATGAAGAGGGAATTGAGATTATACGGTCAATGGTCCTTGACCATAATTCCTATTTATTTTTTATTGAGATCCCCTTATCAATTGATTAGACAAACTAAATTTGGTGTCAATTTAAATGGAATGGATTCACAATATACCATGACCATCCATCAAGTCATATTGAGAGAGATTCAAGGGTTATGAATTAAAATTATTTGAATTATCTCATCAGGGCATTGAATTAAAATAAAGTATATTTGGAATTATATTACATTATGGGATACACATCGATTTTTATATGGAATTCCTTGGATGAGCTCACATGAGGAGTGGACATATATTATGAAATGTATAAAATCCCATCATTTTCTATAGATGTTTGGTCAGATTTATAGATACTATTTTTCCTTGTGTTGAGTAAATTATGTTTGGGTTTTACCTTAGGATATGATTGGAGGAAAATTAAAAAATGGATGAAATATGGAAGTACATAGATGGTTCATGGTTTCCCCGGACCGTGATCCCATGCCCAAAAAACCCTACAATCGGGACAAAGGGTTTTTACCATATGGACCATGATTTGTAAGAATATGTTCCACCATATAAGAATTAGTGCACCCCCAGAATAGGTAACTAATAAATTTTCACAATTGGGGGAAGTAGTCACCCAGAGCTATAAACCATTTTTATGGAATTTTATTCCCCAAAATTTTATTAAAATAGATTCAGAAACCTTATTTTCATAACCTCTAATTCCCTAGATCGAACCATAAAACTTTTCTCTAAATTATAGACCGTCGTAGTGGGATTATAATTCCTTTTTATCTTTACTCCTATATATTCAAAGCATAGTTGGAAAATCGGCACATCCTCGGGTATGTGGTTTCTTCCTAATTGATTTCCCATTCTCCTCCCATTATTTTGGTGATATTTTATTTTGAATTTTGTTGGATGTAGATCTGTTTTTTGAATAATAATAATATAGTGTTGTTGCATAAACATCAAGATTTAAGACAACTTTTTTTGTTTAATACTGGATTTTGGTTTCAGATATTGATCATGTTTATCATTCCACACTTAATTGATTCGCATTGAATTGGGGTTCTCCATTGGGTGATCATCCGCTAATGAATTGAGATTGGTGATCTATAATTAAAATACCTGTTACTTAATTTTAGTATGTGTATGTAACTGTATAATTTCTATTAGATTTTTAGAAATTTATTTCTTGATTAAATTAGTTATTTTGGAGAATAAATTAATTGTTTGAAAGGTGAAGTTGGGGATATTATGAATATATAATATGGATAAATAATTTTTTATTAGTTATGAGATATGAGATTTTTAATGGGAGAGAATTATTTTTTACATAATTTTGAGATATTGATATTGTTGAATTTTAATATTTAATAGCAGAATTAATTATGATATATGTATATTTTTTATTTGGGGATAATTAATCGTGTATTTAATTATTTTCATAATGAATTGTGAATTGAATAATTAATTACTGAATTAATAATGGGTTATGAGTTTGGGAACTATGTAATTAATTTTTGAAAAAAATTATAAAATATTTATGTTGTGAATTCATTGTAATTAATTCATGAATTAATTAATATAATTAAAGCGATTAATTAATTTGGGACTTAACTAAGTGGTTTGAAGCATGGAAATAATAATTTAATTTGAAATTATAATGGGAGGATTAATTAATTGATTAACTGATTAATTGGACGATGTATATATATAATTTTTCACTTTTATTAATTTATTTTTTAATTAATTATTGTTTTTTATATATGTTAATTGTGATATTAATGGGTGAAATGGACATGAAAATATGAATTTTGATAATGAATTGTTTCACGGACATTCAAATGTGTTATATACCAAAAAATTCTAGCAGTGGAATACATGTCTAATGTGTGATGATGAATGGTAACATACAAATTTATTTGTATTATAGTACAATGGATGGTAAACATTGAAATCATGTATTAATTTTAAAAATGAATGGTAACATGGGCATTCATATTTGTTATAGAACAATGTATTGTGATAGTGGAATTCATGTGTTAATTGAGACGATGAATGGTTACAATGTCATAAATTTTGTATTAAGTTAAATAATGGTAATAATTCAATTATGATATATTATATCCCATGGGGATAGTTTTGTCTCTCATAAGGGACGAAGCACGTATGGAGGTACGAGTTTCTGTGGGAACCCAAGGGTTTATGTGGTCAATGATAGATTAATTGATAATGTGATAACTATTTACTTGTGAATTTGAATTATATCTTCATACAAATGAATACACTATTAATTTTTTATATATTTTGTTAGTCAATTTATTTTGTTTTATACTCAGTTGTACTCACATCCTACTCCTGATTCCTAGCCACTAATAGAATTGACATCATATTTTCATTACCTAATATGTGAAGTGGTCTTATGTTATATAGGTGATTTGGGATGGATCATGGATTAGGAAATTAGATGTGGTTTGGGATATACTTGGGATTTTTCCATGACATTACTATTATTTTTCATTTTTACACTTGGAATTTACTTTAGAATTGCATTTCTATTTTAGAGTTTTAATATTATATTTCATGTTTTGTTCATCTTGTGATTCGGTATTATCCTAACCATGTCATATCATATGAAATTTTTTATTATTTATAATATTGTATTACTCTAATAGAAGGAGGTTATATTCTCCCTATTATTGATATAATACCCTCTCTGTTAGTCGGTGACCAATAATTTATTTGCTGGTGTGATACAGGTTATGTTGTATACCTACGCAGGGCATCTGTGTGTGGAACCCCAGTCAGGATGCTTCAAAGTGTTCTCAAATGTATTTTTTATTTTTTTCATACTATTTGGGAAGGTATATCGAGTAATATGATGTGTTCGGTCCTGGTTAAGATCTCATGCATGAGATTAGATAACCCATTTATGATGGTAAAATTCAACTACCCATGGTGGGATTGTTGTTTTTAATATGTGATGTTACATTTGTATTTTATTTCAAAATGGGTGACACACTTGTTGTTTGATGTAAATATTATTTCAAAGATTTTTTGATATTTGACTCGTGGTCTGTTATAGATTGAGAGTTTAGTTTTCATGAATTATTCAAGGAACATAATATTTACATAACATTAATAATTTTTGAAATTCAGAGGAAAACAGGTTATTGGTATGTTGTTGAACTTTAACTATTTTTTTGTTCTTATGAAATTGAAGTGAAAATGGTGCCTAACATGAATTTTAAATTTTATTAAAATGATTCAATATGATAATAAATTGGTGTCGAAATGAGAAACATGAATAAACAGAATAATGTTTCCCTTTGGTAACAACAACCTAGGTGTAGTATAGTTTGGGGTAGTGATTGTGCCTCGGTTTGGACTATATGGTGGTGATTGAGGAAAACACTTATTATGTCTTGGTGTGTTATTATATGATGTAAATGTGATAAATAGGAGTTATATGTCTTAATACATGTGTTTCTTATTATAGAGATATACCTCCATGATGATGGTTCTTCATAGGAAAATAGGAGGATATAGATATATATGATCTACTAGTTCTGGATCATGAGGCACTGATACCACTAGCTATGGAGCATGATAGAATTTGTGATAAGTATTCCCTCACTTCATGTTGATTATGGAAAGAGACCCATGATCGGTTGTGAGGTGTATGTCTAACCTCACAAGGGAGTTCTAGTGGAAGCACCTTTTGACTTTAACTAAAGAGTGTAGGCCTATTGGAGATGACTTCTATATTGAGTCAATTGATACTATAATATACCAATTAAAGAATCATCCTAAGAGGAGGGTAATGTTGGATGGTTATATGTTATGAGGATTACTGAACCACTATTGGGACAATAAGGCTCGAATTGGATATGCTGATAGTATTTTATGGAAATCATCTTATAGATGTTTTTAATGAACATATATCAAGAGACACAATGTTAGGATAGATCTATTTAGTTCATGCGATTGACTCAGGGGATCTTGTTTGTGATGGACAATGCTAGATGCTTTTACTTATTTACAGTGCCATGCTCCAGTGTTAGCAGGGGATGAGACAACTATAGAGAGGTTCTTTCATGATGTAATTAAATGTGATATTAAGTCCAATGATACACTATTTCAGTTAATGATGTTTTCTAAGAATGTTAATTGGACTCTCCTAGCTGAAGGGTTCCTAAGTGAGATTTATAATGAATGACAGTTGTTTTATACTAGAAAATCATGAGGTATGACTCATGGGAGTAATAAGTGGCACTCTGACAACATTATCTAGGACAGTAGGAAATTGAGTACCCAAACATAGGGATTGGTTTTGTAGTATTTTTCTCGATGGGTATTTCACCATTCTTGTTGATTGGGACACTTCTAAAGATAGGTCCTTGACCAATGGTAGGGTTCCAAGGTTTTTCTATTATGGATAATGTATAGAGTTTTTCCAATATTTTATTATATAAGGGTATTGAAAATTGAGCTACAAAGAACCATGTTCTTGAAAAGGGATCTTCTGTATGATATTAGACTTTGATATGGAGTTCAAATGGCCATTCAGGTAGAGACATTGGAGGTGGTTCTTATATGCATGATCACTTTTATAAGTAGAGTGGTGAAGCATATGGGAGTCAGGTTGCTTCCCAGGGAAGAATGGTAGAATAGTTTCATACAATTCTGTACACTCTTAGGGATAGCAAGGATGTAACATTTATATTGAGAGGTACAATTATTGTAGCTTCTACATTTCCTAGTTCATTATTTGATTATGGTTCCCCTCATTCCTAAATTTATACAAAATATCATAAATGGACGGATCTTAGTGGTGGAGTTTTAGGGAAGTTATATGATTACAGATACACTGTTGGGAGTACGGTTGAGAGATATCTGTTTCCCATGGGGGATCCCTTGATGTTTGGGAGTACTATTTTCTGCAGGATCTCTAAATTCTTGATATGTTAGTCTTCAACAAACTTTTGGGTATGGCCTAGTTAGTAGCATACCAAGCACGTAAAGATCATTTCCATAGGATATTACCCTTCACATATCGAATAGGTGATGTCTAAAATCACCATGAAGAGTGGGATATCAAGGTAGTCCAATAAAGTTAAATTACATAGAAATAAAAATATCTCACAACAAAAGTCACAAGATTTCTTTTATATGATGGGGGATGTGAAACATGATGTCTTTACACTCTTTGTGGGTATATTTTTTCAAGATGATTTTCCTAAAAAATTCTCAGTGCATCCATCTAAGAGTGATGTGTAATTCACTATTGATATCATGCATGGTGATGAACTAGTTTCTATTCCATGATACAAAATAGATTCAAAATAGCTTCAAGAACACAAGTCTCATATTCAGGATTTAGATGATAAGGGGTTTATCCGAATTATTACCTCACCTTGATGATCACCAGTATTATGTTCCATGAAGTAGGACAGTTGTTTACTCTAGTGTTTTGATTATTTGAAGTTAAAACTGATGATGATGAAGAACATGTATCCTAATCCATGTATTGATGAATTTTTTACTTATTGAGGGAGGCACTTTTCTTTTCCATTATATAATTGAGATCAGTGCATCATCATTTGAGTGTTCAAGATTCAGATATACCGTGGAATCTTATTAGTAGCAGGTATGGCCTTTATGATTTTCCCATAATGCTTTTAGGGTTGAATAACACACCAGTAGGTAATTTGAACACGATGAATAGAATCATCCATCCATAGTTAGATCAGTTTGTGGTCGTGTTTGATGATGACATATTGTTTTACAATAAGAACCATTATGAACATTTCCAACACATTGACATTATCCTATATACACCAATAGAGTATATGTTATATTCCAAACTAACTTACTAAAATATTTTTTTTGATCATGTACATTTTTTGGGAAGTATAGTCTTTGAGGATTGTTTGTCAGTAGACCCATAGAAAGTTTAGGTAGTGGTTTCATGGGAGATTCCCAATAATGAATTTAACATCAAAATATTTATACGATCAGTTAGATGTTATTGGAGATTCATCCACGGATTTTATTAATTAGAAGCAACACATTAATTCTTGTCAAAGAAATGGATAGTGTTTTAATGCATGGAACCATGTGGTAATGCCTTCTAGGAGACGCAGAATTTCATGAAATCAGAACGAGTCAAGATCCTACCTGAACTAGGTGAGGGCTTTACAAATTTTTTTATTACAATGGGATTGGACATTGAGTAGTGTTGATGCATGGAAGTCAATTTGTCGCATAAATCCCTTGGTAGTTGAGGTCTCGTTTATTTAACTACCCAACGTAAGATCTCATTTTAGTTGAATTGGAATCTTCTTTGAATTTTTAGAGACATTATATTTAGGGTGAATAGATTACTTTCTATATAGATAAAAATAACATATTGTATAAATTTTCACAGAGATATTTTAATATTTGACAATGTATGTGGGTTGAGAATATACATTCATTTAATTTTGACAATGAAATTACTCCGGAGGAAATAAATATTATGGATAAAACATTGTGCAATAAAACTCAGACCAAAGAAGTTAAAGAGTTTAGTATTTACTAGAAGATGATGCATTTATTGGTTAAGATCCATGATGTGGTTCAGAGGATTTTGGAGAACATGAATCTCATATCAATTTTAGTGGAGTCTACAATTTTGATATAGATTAGAGATAGATGATATGTGGCTTTGGAGTGTTTTACCTTGAGAGAAACCCTTAAAGGTGGGGAGTCAACATCTGATTGGACAATTGGTGAGGATGATATCATTTATTTTATGAATTATATTGTGGTGCCTACATGTATGTGAGATGATATTTTGTTTGAGTAAAATTATATGAATTTGTTGGTACATACCATTCATCAGAAAATGTATTGTAACCTATATCATTAGTTTCGGTGGTCGGGCATGAAAAATGAGATAGTAGGGTTCTTTAAAAAATTCTAAACATATCAGCTGGTGAAGACAGAGCATCAATGACCTTGTGGTTTACTATAGTCATTCCTCATTATTTAATGGATATAGCATGATGTGACTATATATTTTTTGGTGTGTATCTTGAGGTAGAGTTGTAAAATTGATGATATTTGGAATGTTGTAGACATAGTATAATTGGTAGAACACTTCTTGCCTAAATGTGATATTTTCTCAATGGTGTAGTTGAGATATTTGTATGTTCGAAAAATAGTCTATCGTCATAGTGTCCCAGAAGAAATTGTTTCATACCATGATTTTATATTTTACATTTCACTTCTATCATGTATTATAAAATGCTCTTGGTACAAATTTTTAGTTGATTATGGCCTTCGACCGATAGATAGATGGGATGTTAGAATTTACAATTCAGGTTCTTGAGGATATGCTCAGGGCATATGTTCTATAATTTGGTTGGACTTGGGATATGAACCATGCTGGGGTTGAGTTTTCATATAGAAATGGTTATCAAGAAACTATAATTATTTCACCATATGATGAACTTTATGGTAGGCCATATAGATCACCCATATGCTGAATGGAGGCTGGTGAGTTAGAGTTATTGGCATAAAGTCTCATATAAGAAAAATAAGAGTAGGTCTAGTTGATTCAAAAGTGTATGGAAAATGGTCAGAAAAATAAGATTCCCTATGCAGTTAGAAAATGAAAAACCTTAGAGCTTATAGAGGTTGATCATGTATTCCTTCATGTTTCCCCTAGGTTGAGTCACCACATAAAATAGAGACATGGAAGGTCGATGCCCAGATTTGTTGGACCATTGGAGGTGGTAGATAGAATTAAAAAGATGGTGTACTGATTAGATCATCCATAGAGATAAATTACTATTCATGATGTTTTCCTTATATCACAACTTTGGAAATATCATCCTGATACTTCTCATGTGATCGAAGTGGGGATGTTTTTCTTCTTATATATTCTTACATTGAGGAGCATCCAATAGATATGTTAGGTCTTAGCTATAAAGTGTTCTAGGGAATGTATGGGATGATAGTCACTGTATTGTGGGAGGAATTCCATGTTTCTGATGAAAAATTGGAAAGAGGGGAATATATGAGTACTTAGTGGACAAATATTTTTTTACCCCAAATAATAAAGATTCATGGGAGTATAACTCGAGAATGAGATGTTATAAATAGAGGAAATTATAAAACCTAGATCATTTCTTGAGATATATTGGCATAATTTTTAGTTACACTATTTACATTTGTTTTGTAACTATCAAATATGTTTTACGTTGGGATGTTATTGGGTGAAAATTTGAAGAACAATTGATGAAAGTGTGCAGTGAAATGTTGTTCCACGGTTTACCCTAATAGTGCACCCTGGCCCAGCATACCATGCAACCCTAGACATTGGGTTTTTACATGGATAGTGCATGGATGGTCAAATATTTCTCCCTTTTAGGAGAAACTATCCACCCCCAAGAAGAGGTACATGGTTAGGGCACAAGGTTATGAAAAACTGTGTGCCCGATGTAGCAAACCGTGTGAACATGATTTTCAAAAGCTGAATTTTATTAAAAAAACTCTTGAACTCCCATATAATATGCCCGAACTCCCTATGTTATACCATCATAATTTTATCTAAATTAGAAATACTCTTAGAGGGATTCTAAGGCCCTGCTACCACTTTTCATTGTGATTCAATGACCATATGGGAGATCAGAACCTCCTTGGTTATGTGATTTCTTCCCTGTTGAATATTAATTCTCCTCCCATTCATTTAGATGGATATTATAATCTATTTTTTGGAAATATATATCGGTTTCTTGAATGTAGATATGGGTTTTTTGTATCTAGATCTATAATCATTATAACTTGTTTTATATAATTGTGTGTGTAGGTTTCATATCTAGACCATGTACAACATTGCACTTCTGATTGATTCGATTCCAATTGGGGTTATCCATTCAAAGATCATTTTTCAAGGAATTGAGTTAGGTGGTCTATAATTAAAATTCCAATTTGTTGATGGAAATTATGAAGATAAAATTTTACAATTTCAATTATATTTTTATCAATTTATTTTTTTATAGAATTAATTAATTTTGTCAATTAATTATCTATAGAAAAAGTGAAGATGGGGATATTAATATTGATGTCTATGGATAATTAATTGTTGATTAATTATGTGAAAATGAGAATTTTAATGTGAGATAATTAATAGTAGAGTTAACAATGAGATATTGAGATTCTAGAATTTGGATAATTAATTATTCAATAAATTTTGAGTTGTTGATATTGATTATTTGGGAACTATTAATTGATGAGTTAATTATCAGAATACTAGATATTGAATTGAATAATTTATTGTAGAATTAATTAATGGATGATGAGAATGTGAACTGAATAACTAATTTTCAAATATTGAGTTTCTAAATATTGATAAATTAATTGGTGAAATATTCAATAGAATTAAAATTCTTAAATAATTATGGAATTAATTAAGGGTATTGATGTGGGAAACTAATTATTTAATTAGTAATGAGAATGTGTAGATTAATTAAGTTTTTAATAAATTTTTTGGAAGTTGTGAATATATAAATGTTGAATTTTTTTAATAATTTTTTGAATTAATTAATTTTTTTTGATATATGGGAATCATGATCATGAATTGTAACATGTACATTGAAATGTGAATTGTGATAATGAATCATAACATGGATATTCTAATATGTTATAGAATAATGAATGATGAAAGTGGTATTCACATGTGAATTGTTATAAATAATCGTAACATTGAAATTCATATGTGTAATATAAAAAATAAAGGTAATGGTTTCATTCTACTATTAAATATGATAGTGAATAGTATCATTGAAATACATATGTGTATAGTATAATTAATGGAAACAAGGGAATTCACCCATGTAATTGAGAAAATGACAGATATAAATATAATTAATGTGTTCATTGAGATGGATAATGGAATCTACGTAATTCATAGATATGATATCCCTCATGGGTAGTTTAGGCTCCAGTATGGGCCAAAGAAGGTATGGAGGAATGAGTATCTAAAGTAAGAAAGGGGATTTGTAGTTAAAAAATATTAATTAATAATATGTTATCTTTTATTCAGTCATTGAAATTATTTATTTATAAAACTAAATACACTATTATTTTACTAGATATTGTTTTAGAAATAATTTTTGGTGGTCTAATGAGTTAAATTCTCACCCTAATCGTGATGTATGATTAGTACCTGAATAGAATTCGTGATATCATGATAGGATAATGGAAACATACATATGTTAGATGGTTGATTTGGAATGGAGAAGGGATGATGAAATTGGACGTGGTTCGGGATACTCTTGATTGATTTCAGTGCATTTTCATTAATTTTTCATTCTGAAACATGGCTTTTAATTTAGTTTCTCTTTTCTACTATTCAATTGTGATGTTGTATATCTGGTTTTAGTCATCTTGTGATTCTAATATTATTATATTAATGTCATTTTATTTGGTTATTTTTATTATTTGTACAAGTGTATTATTATTATAAAAAGATTGTATAGTATCCCCATGATCAATATTAGACCATGACTACTAGTACAGAATCTCTAGAATATGGGGAGGTGCACATGAGGTCATGTGTCCTACCAACTTGGGGAACTTGTTTGTCTCACCCGATTTTTGATGTTACATAATGAGTGACACATGAGTAAACTATGTGGAATACCAAGGATGGGATCATATTGTATATTATATCTATATACATAAAATAGAACTTAGTTACCATACATAAACATTCAAGGATGAGATTAATAGGTGATTTCATTACATTATTCATTATGAATACTAACATTCCAATAAGTAATTACAAGGATATACTTGTAGGGTGATGGTTTATAGTAAAACTAGAGAAATACTACAGTTCCTTATGTGGAATGACTTCGATAAAATAACAAACCAAAATTTTATCATGTGAAACTCCATTCATATAATATTTCCCTATATTATAAATCACAAACATTCACATAGATAAAACAATAAAAATAATATAATTTATGAATGAATGAAATAAAAGGTATTTCGAGAAGTTAAGGAACCTATAGTAATAGAATAGTAATTTAACCATGGGAATAGTAATGTGATCATTAGGAATTGAAATCTAGAAAATATAATAGTAACCTCATATGTAATAGTATATATAAATTTTAGGTATCTTATAATTGCTATTAGGAAATAATTATATCATTGTATATGTAAATACTTTTTAAAAAATTACTGATTAAATGTCAATGTTTTAATAAAATTTAAATTTTTATTTTCAATTTTATATTTAATATAAAAATTTAAAATAAATTTTATTTTCATAAAATAAATTCAAAACATAATATTTCATTACATATTATTATAAGATAGTTTTAAGTGACTCTAATTAATTTTTCAATTTATTATAAAATTATTTATTTTTTTCCAATCAGTATTTTCAATGTAAATGTTGATTTTAAGTACAAATTAAATTTCTCATATATAGAAAATAAGTTCCTAAAATGGATTATATATTTGAATTAAACACATTAATATATGGTTAGAATGATTTTTTGGTATTTTTATAAAATAGTTTAATTTTTTAGAATAGGGAAATATGTTAATTTTTGGTATTTAATAAATTCATGAATTATAGATTCATATAACATGTATAGGTGATTTATGAACATAATATCAAAGTCTTCATAGATATTTTAATATATTTTTTGATATGTTTCAAACTATCCGTAGTTTTGATCCAAAATAATAAACTAATGAATAAAATAATCAAAAAACACCCTTCTCCCCTCCAAATAGAACCTCTTCTTGTTATAACTCTACTTCCATGATGATTATATAATTTATTCTCAATAATATTCTCATTTAAATTCATTGATTCCAATATACCTTCTTTTCAAAAAAAAAAATACGAAATCCAATTTCCCTTGGGATGTTATCAATAAGGACAATTCGTGATGTAAAACCCTCTTTCATTTTTTTTAATTTTATTGAAATTTCATTACTTTTCTTTTCTTTTCTCATTGCATAATAACTTACATTTATACAAGTGGAATGGTAAAACTAGTATAATATATATTCTTTGATGTTTTTATGTTAATTAAATTATCCATCATCAACCCTCTTCTACTCTCCCTTGTATTCTAAAAATGAAAACATCATCTATGAGGTGTTAATTTATCTGCCTCATGGATGAAAATTATTATTTTTACCACCATCAAGGAGGGTCATAAAACCAATATAATGCTTGATCGATATTTTAAAATCGACATTATAAATATATTTTTTCCCTGTAACTAACATATATACATATGATTAAATAATAAAACAAAACAACTTTTTGATGATCAAAAAATTTCCAAATTAATATAAACAATGGTCATTATCTTCTTATCTAATTAATCATCATAATATGAAAAAAAATAATATAAGACCATTTAAACTTAATTATTTTTATTAATTACAGATAATTTATATTCTATGAAATTTCTACAACTTTAAATTATCTTCTATACATGTATTCAATTGTACCAATCATGAAAACAAAGACAAAAAACTCTCGATCATTGAAATTGAACACTATAACTCCTCCAAATGTCCATAAATGAACTTAATATAGTTATAATGAATCAAATACATCTATAATAGGATATAGATTTATTTTTTAATCAATCTAATTTTATTATCTTGGTTATTAATGTGATCAAAGCATTCAGAAATTTGGTAAGAGGATCTTCAATTCCAATTTCTATCTATTGGGTTATTTGTATTTTTTCCAAAATTTTTGTATACATGTTCATTTAATATTACTCAAACAAAGTATCATTTTCCTTCACTTTTAATATATAGGATATAAATGATTCCATTCAAACTTTATGAAAAAATGTAATGCTTTTTTCCAAAGAACTCTTATTTCTAAAAACACATTTTTTACATATCTTGAGAGTGTTTCTCTATCACTCAAGATTTATTATTCTTATAAAAAGTATTTTATTCTACTATAATTTTTTTAACCATAAGTTTTATTCATGAATTTATTCTCTAAAAAATTATCATGAAACCCATTTCCATTCGAGGGGTAATATTATGTCAATGATTTAGATATGATCGTTGTGGGATGCAAGATTATGAAAAAATTATGATGTAATGGGTGAACCCAAAATTATATAGTTCTCTAATGCATTGGGTATTATGATATATAACATGAGATAAGGTGAAATATGTGGGAATGTGATTCTAGCATTGTTCACAGTCATGATGTTCTGGTAATGCACAAATGTTATGCGTGAACATTATGATATCTTTGTTCATAACTATGAGTGGTTTGTGACCACTAAGATGTGATGTTTTATTTTTTTGAATTTCCAAATTCCATGATATTATATAATGCATCCTCCCTTGTTTATTATGGTGATTTCATTCCATTTTCAAGATTATGATTATTATGACCATCCAATGTTATATTGAATCATGTTCATATATATCCACTTATATGGCTTCAAGTTTATCCCATTAATTGATGTATATCCTCAGGTGATTAATTATTCTAAGGAGAACTCGATGACCACTATGAAGATATAAAAGAAAGAATGAAATAATATTTTTTTAATTATGTAAATGTTATGAATGTCCCTAAATTTTCAAATACATGAATCATATGGATCCTAGATTTGTGACACTATTATATTGTTAATAATTAAAATGATGCTATAATAATCTATGAAAAATTATTCTTTCTATATCAGGTATAGTAGAACAGATTAGTTAGATTTAAAATTAGGATTAGAGAACATTAGTGAAGACCCTTAGTATAGGGAAATGTATATTTAAGCACCCAATAGGGTTTCTTTTAGAAAAATGCTATACATAATTATCCCATAATATATACCTTTACATTTAATTTCATAAAGGAATAAAATATTTACTCATGACTTTTTGAATAATGGTTTCTTCAACATTTTTAAGAAAATGGTTGGAATGAGGAGGAACTAAGAAAAAAACTCATTTAAAGGGAAATGAAATGATTTCATGAATAACATCACAAATTCTGTTGGAGGTAGAGTTTTCAATTTCTGGGTGATTATTACACTATTGTCTTAGGATATGAACAATAACCAGGATAATGTGGGAAATCCTAAGTAACCTAGGAGGGAGAAACTAGATATTTATTCTATTATAAGGCAACATATATAGAAATTTATTATATCTCCATATCCATTATTCATGGAATAGTGAGTCATCTAAATGGATATAATCTATTATATTCTTATCTATTATGATATGGAGAAGATTTTTGTGGATGTTTTTCATTTATATATATTGGACGGTCAATGGTTGGTGTCGATTAAGAACACTAAGATGATGGATGAAATATAATATATTGAGTGGGATGACATTAAGAAAATATTACAAAATAAGTACATCCATAAAACTTTTTAATCAAATATGGAGAGATAATTCATATTGCTAAATAAAAAGAAAGGTGAATAAATCAGGACATTAGAATAACACTTCACTGTTATTGTGAGGTACACATAATCTTTTCATATAAGAAATCCATAAAAATAGATAGATTCTGTATTGGTTTCAAACCACACATTTTAAGGTATATAAAAATTATACTCATTGGGAGTTGTGAAAATGTTGGTCGATGGGATCTCCATTTGGATATCAAGATTCTAGAATGGTCCCAATGATATGCAGATAAGAAACAAAAGAAGGTGTTTCAATATGGGGGACCAAATGAGAAATGTGTAATGAAATATCAACCAATCACCAGATAAATTTTTTGAAAGAAACATAAAAATAATTTCCTTAAAGGCATGGGGAAATGCTTCAAGTGTGTGAGAGGAGGCCACCAAGGTAATAAATATCGAAGAGATAGGAGGAAGCTAGATAATGTGGTGGAGGAAAGGATAACACCACAAATGGTTTGATGATTAAATTGTATTTATTATGGGTACTATAAAAGAAAATGCCCTAATCCTTGAGTCATTAAGTGTTATCTTCATCATCAGCCACAAAAGACAAAGGATCAAGCGAAAGATTATGTTTTTACTACTATTGATGTGGATCCTGATAATGATGTGGTGACATGTATGTTGTTCATTCACTCAAGAATAGAGAAAATATTATTTTAATCTAGTTCAATATATTCATTCATAACTTACATGTGTATTAGGAATATTCAACCTCCACCTTGATATATGGAGGTTGAGTAATCTTTGAGAACTGAAAGTGGTGATATTATTAAATCCAACATATATAAATCATCCATAGATAATTATTATGGACTGTACCTCTAATAAAATATTTTCTTATATGCTTTAGTGGAGTTTGATTCTATATAGGGAAGGTATTTTTTTCTTATAAAAATACAATATCAACAATTGGGAAATAAAGATCACTCTTCTAATCCCAAGGCATACTACTATTTTTTATTAGTGTAACGATACAAATGAATATCCATCAAAATAATCATCCCAATATGGATATTATTGCATTATGAGGAATCATATCTAGAATAAATGATTGATACAAAGGATATAATCATGATCGAAGACATTCCCATTGAGAGGGGCTATAGTAATGTGTTCCCAAAGAATTTTATATTCTTAATCCTAACTAAGACATTGAGTTCTCAACTAAACATATTTTTTGGATCTCTTTAGATATCATAGACACCTTATAGAATGACCATCATTGGGGTGTAGGAACTAATTAATATGTTATAAGGGAATTTGGACAAGGGTTTTATTTATATAAGTCCTTCATTATGTGGTGTGCTATTAATTTTAATCAAGATGAAGGATGGATACATTTTCCTCTATATTGATTATCAGGATATCAACAAAATCATGATAAGGAACATGTGTCCCCATCTCTGGATAGATGACTAGTTTGATAACCTATTTGGGGCCAGGTATTTCTCTAAGTTTGATCTTTAGTCGGGATGTCACCAATTAATGGTGAGGAAGGAAGATATTACAAATACTAACTTTCGAATGACTTATGGACACTATTAGTTAACAATGATTACATTTAGACTTACTAATGCTTTAGAATTATATATGGACTTAATTAATAGTCTTCATAGATTACATCTACAAATTTGTGATAGTATTTATCAATTGTATTTTTATATACTGTAAAATCATGGAGGAGCATGGGATGATTTTGGATACATTATTAAATTGATTTTGAAGGGAACTAGATTATCAATACTGAATAAATAGGATATCTTGATTTTGAATTTATGATTGGATCCCATCACAAATACCATGTTGTAGAAAAGGGTGTTGAAAATATTGTTTTTGTGATAGTCCATCGCAAAAGAATACATTTGATATGGTTAATAGAATAGTCATAATTTCTTTTCGTGTGTTTACAAAAATGAGGGGCCCATCTCAAACGGACATACAGATTTCTTGAAACATTTTTTGTGGTGGGCCATCGCAAATACTATTTGTGACGGGGCCCATTTCAAAAACATAAAAAAATTATAAAAAATAATATAAAAACCAAAAAAAATATTAATATTAAGGAAATAATAATATTACTATTAGTAAAATAAAATATATTATAAAATAATAAAATAGTATTCATATAATAATAAAAGAAATGATATCGATAATATAATAATAAAAATAAAAATATTATTATTATTATTATGAAAAATTTAAAAATTAATTTTAATTGAATGAAATCCTTGGTATTTGAAAAAAAATAAAAACACAAAAATCAAAAATTGTAATTAAAAAATAAAAAAAAATAAAGTAATAAAATAATAAAAAAATTAAATAAAAATTAAAAAATTAAATTTTGACAACAATATAAATACCCACTATATAGAAAGATAAATAGTTAATATTACAAACCAAAATTTACATTCAAATGTTTTTTCATAAAAAAGAAATTGATCATTGTGGTAGAGGGTCATCTGGAAGAGTTTGAGGAGATAGTGGAGGGAACTCCATCCCAAAACCATGAGTGAGACGTCGCATGTACCCTAACTCCTCTTGCTCCCGCTATTTCTTCCATCAAAACATATCCACCTGCATCACCTATTATTGTTGTTTCTACTATTACTGTCATATGAACTCTTCATGCTACTGCTACTACCATTGACACATCTCCTCATGCTCCCCATGAATACTCTCTATAGGATCACTATGAGCTCGCAGCTGCTCCTCATATTGTGCTTAAAATGATGATCACTCTTCACAGCCTCATCTTGAGAAACATTCTGACAGCATAATCATTCTAAAATAATCCCTAAGTGTCTATCGAGAGTCTATACCAACAACGTGGCCTTTCTCGAACGCATACCGGGTCGCCTTCATCCATGATGTCTCATCAAATCAGTGTCCATTGGATTGAGTATGAGTCTTAGCCTAACTCTCAGTCTGTTTATAAGAAGTTGCAGCCTCATATGACTACATAAATGAATTTTAAATGTAAAATAATAATAATATTATATTTAGTTTAATTTTAAACTAAAAAATAAATTATACTTACAACATTCTGAGGCTGCAGTGCTCCTATATTTAATCTAGTGGTCGGATCACTATAAATCTCCCTAAAAACATCGAACTCTAAAATATCGTGTTATTATACTACCTATTTGAATAAAAAATATAAAATTTACATTTTATTTCATAGAAAATATTGAAAAAAATTACATACCATATGTTTCCAATGCGTACTGAATGTATGAATACCATCCTGATGTGTCACCTCCTGTCTACCCTGGTTTTTTCGACCAACAGATGACCTTCTCTAAAAATGACCACCCAACCACTGTGAACATAATCAATTCCAAACCTAATATGAAATGTAACCAGGTTAGTGACTGTAACAAGACTCATCATCCTCTATCCCTCCTACATTCTCCATTACAATCCTTCTAAAATTATAAAAAAACCAACTGCAAAAGAGACACAAATTCCCCAATCGTGGCTTCCAGACATCCTTACTCTTGCTCTCATTGATGGGGTAACCTAAAACCTATAAAAAATTTATAATATAATGTTTTTAATTACATTAATTTCATAATAAAAATTATTTATTTACATACAAGACAACGATCGAACATGCAGTGTTCCACATCAATGTGAATCAGATACCATGAGACCCATGCTTCAAAAAAAATTGATCAATATAGCACTATTATGTTTGGTAGCTATGTGCATAAAGATGTGAAAAAGAAAAAAAATAATTACTATATAACTAAATTATTGAAAAATAACTAAAATACACTTGTAAACATACCTCTCCATGTGTGGATCAAATCCATGACGTGGACGACTGTCAGGAATTGGGTCAAGAATCATCAAACACGCAAGACCACTGCCATACCGAGCCCCCCCAACCACTGGTGGTCTGAAGGTTAGATGACCCTATATCCCACTTGTACAAAGGTATATCATCTCCCTCCAATATAAATAATATATCCTCGTCCATTGGAGACGTGAAATGATTGTTGTTAGCAAAGAGTTAAAAACAACTATTACATATAGCTATATATTATGTAAGATTATAACCATATTTTTATTATGTCATTGTTCATCTTTATCCTCATCTTCATATCAGACGATGTAAATGTCTTCATATTCCTCCTTACCATCCTCAATTTCTATATGATTTTCAATTTCATTATCTCATATCATTTAAAATTCATCTGTAACATCATTAACAATATCATCACCATAGACCATTAACTGTGGGGTTTCATCATCAATATTCATGTCTCTTCATGAAAAAGATGAATTTTGAGCAGTCTCTTGTAAAATATCAATTCCTTCCAATTAATCGGAAAAACATTTACTTTGAGTTAATTGATTTTTTGGATATTTAATTTTTATTATTCTCCACCAATCACTCAACCCTATTGAGGTAACACAATAATTTTAATAATAAATTTTATGTGCCTAATGATCTAATAAAAATTGTTCAATTACTATAATAAGTGTTTTATATTTAATATTAATGATTCCAGGGTTCGAAGGAACATGAAATACTCTCTCAGTGTCCATCCACTAGCATTTTATCATTTTTATGTAGTGTTTTCCTAGATAACACAGTTAAAAAAAATTCCAGTTATCCATAAAAGACAACTTCATTTTTTATGATGATATCCTCTCAAGAATACACCACTATTCATTGTTTTTTTGATTCCCCATATGCATGTGCATGAAATTGAAAACTATTCACCATATATTTATTATATGATTTAACAATTTTTGATGGTGGGTTACTGAAAATACCCAACCAATTAAATAATTTATTAGAATGTTGAGATACATGAAAGGTTGTAAAACAATTATCATTTTGACATGTAATATATTTATTTTATATATTAAACCCAAAATAATTTATTTTACTGGTTTTTGAAACCAGTATGAATTTTTTTTTACCGATGTTCTTCAAGAGCAACTACTGTAAGTTTTGGAAGTGGTTTTTTGATATAACTATCATATAACAAACAAATAAAATAATATTAATTTACTCTAACAAAAAATACAGAATAAGTGGCATGAGAACACACTGTATAAATGGTGTCATTTCTTCATAGTTGAGTAAAACATATGTATGAGCTCTGTGATGATTATCATCCAAAAGACATCATTCATGAAATCCACCATAGCCAAGTTAGGGCTGCTTGAAAATTGATAATTGATTTTCCATTTCATTTTCAAAATATCCCACATTTTTTACCATATGGTTCTGTTTTTATTGATATTAATAATAGAGGTATTGTGATTATAAAAACAGAATTTCCTCTTGTAAATATGCTTCTGCAATTGAACCTTCATCCAATGCTTTGTTGCATACTTTTTTCCTCAATTTTTGCATGCATCTCTCGAAAGGGTACATCCATATGTACTGAACCAGAACACCACATTTTTCATTATGTGTAAAATGTAATATCAAATTTACCATGGATTCAAACAAATCTTGTGGAAATATTTTATCCAGTTTAAAGAAATTAAAATATAATCTTCTTGTAGTCTGTGTATTGCGTTGTAGTCACTTTTCGCCACACAAATGTCATGGAAAAATATGATTCTTCTATTAACACATCACAAATCATGTAATTCAACATATTCTTAATCCAATCCAATTAATTCATTCAATTATATAATTCTGTTCATGGATTTTTAATCCTATAATATGACTATTTCTAAAGGGTTTCCCCATATTTTAAGCATAACCATATAGAATTATCAAATCTACAATCCATTGAAAAAAATAATAATCGATTCACATTGGAATGTTTATAAGCTGCTTTTGACTTCATTATCTTCTATGATATAGCATTTTCAAATAGTTTATGTTCTTGTTTCCTATAAATTTTGGAAATATCTAATCGTGTCTTTAATTTTTATTTGATTATATCAGGTGTATCCAAAGCTATATGAAATAAATTATCAAAATAGTTATTCTTTTTAGTTATGACATCCTACATGTGAAAGACCAACAAATCAGACCAATATGGTAGATCCAAAAAATTTCTATTTTATCCATTTATGTTCTTCTCCAAATCCATCAATATTATATTGGTTTTCTGCTAGTCCAAATTTGATGGGATGTAATGTGGAGAAAATTGATTTGAACTCTATACTAAAGATCCTTGTTGAAGGTCAATCTATTTGAGTTCATCATTTTTTGAAATGATATTTGTTCCACTGAAAAGGATTATCCCTGAAAGGAATATGTGAAGAAAATAAAAAAAACATGGTTTTTCCATTAAAGTGCATAAACAATTTGTTTTCTGTTATACAATATGGACATGATTTTGGACTATGTGCACTCCAGCCAGATAACATGCCATAAACATGGAAGTCACTAATTTTCTATATCAATGTATCTTTTCGCAAGAAATTTTGTTTCATACTAACATTCAATGAATAGACATCATTACCCCATAATGGATTTAACTCATCATTCAATGGACTCAAATAAAAATAAAAAATATTTTTCGAATTTTATAGAATCAATAAGGTCAAAAAGATATATGGTTCCTTCTCTTACATCCATGGAGGTAAATTGTATAGAGTTATAAAGAAAGGACAACATAAGTATTGACTAACGTAAGAACCCAATGGACCTAAACCATTAGTAGAAAGAGAAAATCGCAAGATTCAAGTTACTAAAAAAATATGGATTCATTTTGTCATAATGATTCAATAAATAACCATCATAGGGCTAATTTATCGTTTTACCAGGTGGAATATAGGTTTTGTGCCATCAAATAAATGTCACTATGTTCTGAGATATAAATAAATGCTACAATTAGGGTGTAAGAAGGAATTATCTCAATTGTTTTATAGGAATCAATCCAGAACTCCCATGTTGAGAATCTTTATACCTCGATTTTCTCAATGTGGGACAACTATTCTATGACTATTTGTCACCATAATATAAGATGAAATCATTTGAACAAGCATTAATCTTATGATAACCAAGACCCATATTTCGAACCATCCTCTTTCTCTCAAAGATATTTGTAAACAGCACATTTACATCAGGTAGTAGTGTTTTTACCAAGATAATATCCGGTCAAAACATATATTTGACTTTCCCTTATTTTATTTAATATCTATAAATTTTGAAACTGCGTAAAAAATTATCTTATAACTAGGATACAAGGAATCCACTATAGACCCCAAACAAATCATAAAAATATGATGGTTCCAACTTATGTGTTAAATTCATATCATCATGAATTTCATCATATTGAACAGATACACCTGCCACATCATGTACAAAATTTTAAAAAAATTCAAGAGCTGAAATAAAATTATTAGTATCTTCTCTAGAACTGTGTTCACTATGTTGATACCAATAAATATAATCTAGTTGGAAAAAACACAATAAATGACCACCCACATTTTAAAATGTTTTAAACATCATTGGAGAACATTTTTTACAGAGACAGTTAATTGTCCATTTTGAATCAAATTCTACCTGACGACTCATCACCATTATCTCCGACAGAAATCACTATAAAAAGTCAGCTCAGATATATAGATATCCATTTCTCAAGGCACAAAGATAGAGAGAATCATTGTGAGGCCTCCCTACTCTCCATCTACGTGCATACAAAAATGTATATATATATATATATATATATGTAAATTTGAGCAGATTTTGCATAGTGATTTTAGTGAGATATAGTAGAAATGAGCCTCTGGTATAAAGTTCCTCATTTTCCTAACAACTCATCTCCTTACAACTTTATGTAAATGAAATTAGTATGAAAAATACAATCTGACTTTTGGGTATCCAATTTCTTATGCACATGAAAGGATAGAAGGAAGGCCCCGCCATGCGGCTCTCCATTATCAAGAATATTAATATTGATATCTGTACCTGAGGATTTATTTTCAATTTGATTTTAGTGATAGAAAATTTCAAGGATATTTTAAATCGGGCAAAAGGGAGCCTCCAATCTACTTGATATTATACCCATTTATTACAAATTATTACAATTTCATTATAATTATTTTAAATTGTTGTTAATTGTAATAATTTATTACTATTTATTATAATTTATTACTAATTATAAATATTTTTTAAAATTTATTAATAACTATTAATAATTACTACTATTGTTTCTAATTAATTATATTTATATCAATTTGTTATTAATTATAGTTATTTATTAATAATTATTATAATTTATTACTAATTATTGGAATTTATTTCTAATTACTACTACTTATTACAAATTAATTAAATTTATTATTAATTATTGCAATTTATAATAATTATTACAATTTATTACTAATTATTAAAATTTATTAATATTTATTACACTTTATTTCTAATTATTACAATATATTACTAATTTTTACAAATTGTTACTAATTATTACAATTTATTACTAATTATTAGAATTCATTACTAATGTATTATTTATTTTACAATTTAATATAAATTATTAGAATTTATTATTAATTATTAGTATTTAATTCTAATTCAAAGAATTTCTTACCAATTATTAGAATTTATTTGTAATTATTACTAGTTGTTTCAATTTATTACTAATTATTAGAATATATTTCTAATTATTGCAATATATTACAAATTATTGCAATTTATTTCAATATATTTCAATTTATTCCAAATTATTGAAATTTATTAAAAATTATTAAATTTATTAATAATTATTGCAATCTATTACTAATTATTACAATTTAATAGAAATTTTTTTTATTACTAACTATAACTAATTATTACTTATTATTGCTAATAAATACTAATTATTTCTAATTATTATTAACTATTAGAAATTATTAGTTATTATTACTAACTATTAATAATTATTACAAATTATAAGATTTCATTACTAATTATTTCTATTTGTAAATATTTATTAATAATTAATGCAATTTAATACTAATTATTAGAATACAATACTAATTATTGTTATTAATTGCTAATTATATCTAATTATTACTAATTATTTCTAATTATTACCAATTAATATAAATAATTACTAATTATTACAAATTTTAACTAATTATAAGTAATTATTACTAACTATTACTAATTATTTATATTTATAACTAATTGTTAATAATTGTTACAATTTGTAATTAATTATTACAATTTATTACAAATTGTTACAATTAATTCCTAGTTATTACATGTTATTAAAAATTATTAAAAATTATTATAATTTATTACTAATTGTAGAAATTTATTACAATTTTTTGCAAATTTATTACTAATTGTTGTAATTTATTAATAATTGTTTCAATTTATTATTAACTATTTGAATTTATTATTATTTTGTTCAAATTATTACTAATTATTGCAATTTATTACTAAATATTTCAATTTATTACTAATTATTACAATTTATTAATAATTATTGAAATTTATTACTAATTATTGAAATTTATTACTAATTATTACATTTTATTACTAATTATTTCAATTTATTACTAATTATTGAAATTTACAACTAATTATTTCAATTTATTACAATTTCTTATTAATTATTCTTAATCATTACTAATTTTATCTAATTATGGTTATTATTAAAATTTATTAATAATTATGAATAATAATTACGATTTATTAATAATAATTACAAATTATTAATAATTGTTAGAATTTATTTGAAATTAAAAAAATCTATTTCTAATTATTGAAATTTATTAGTCATTATTATATTTCATTACTAATTATTTAAATTCATTACTAAATATTAAAGTTTTTTTAAAAAAATACTACTATTTAATAAAATATTATTACTAATTAATAAAAATCTTTACTAATTATTACTAATTGTTGCTAATTATTACTAATTATTGCTAACTAATACTAATTATATGTAATTTTAACTAATAATTTATTATTATTATAAATTATGGCAATTAATTTCTATTTTTGTCAATTTATTACTAATTGTAGCATTTTATTATTAACTATTGCAATCTGTTACTAATTATTGCAATTTATTAGTAATTATTTCAATTTATTACTAGTAATTGCAATTTATTACTATTTAGTGCAATTTACTACTAAGTATCGCAAATTATTTTAATTATTCAAATTTATTACAAATTAGTCAAATTTATTAATAATTATTGCAATTTATTACAAATTTATTCAATTTAATGCTTATAATTTCAATTTAATAATAATTATTGCAATTTATTACCTATTATAGTAATTTAATACATATTATTTCAATTTATTACTAATTACAACAATTTATTACCGATTATAGTAATTTAATACATATTATTACAATTTATTACTAATTATAGCAATTTATTAGTAATTATTACGATTAATTACTAATTATTGCTAATTTATTAGTATTTATTACTAATTATTACAATTCAATTCTAATTATTGCAATTAAAAACTTAATATTATAATTTATTACTAATTATTTAAATTTATTACAACTTATTATAATTTATATCAACATATTTAAATTTATTACAACTTATTATAATTTATTACGGCTTATTATAATTTGTTACTAATTATTATAATTTATTACTTATTATTATTAATTTTTTTTATTTACTAGTAATTATATATATTTATTAATAATTACTGTAATTTATTACTAATTATTTTAGTTTATTAGGAATTACTACAATTTATTACAATTTGTTACAATTTATTGTAATTTATTACAATTTATTGCAATTTAATACTAAATATTCAAATTTAATACTAATTATCACAACTTAATACAAATAATTACCATTTAATACTAAATAAAACAATTTTATAGCAATTCATAGAAATTAATATAACAATTATTAATTAATATTAATTCAAACTAATCACACAAAATTATTTGTAATAATAAACGTAAATTATGAAAGATAAAACAATCTAATTCTAATTTAATTTAACTACAACAAATTAACAATAATTATAACTAAAATAAATAAAATTAATAAAGTAAACAAATAAAATAAATTGATCAATACCTTAAAAATAAAGCTTTTAAAGTATCAAAGCAGCGAATAATGGTCTGAATTAAAATTTATAACTATGAGAAAAAGATTGAAAGAAAATTTTCCACTAGAGAGAGAGGAGTGCAGAATTTAGTGGAATAAAGAAAAAGTGGGTGGGGTTATATATAGGTTCGATTAGTCGCAGAAACATTATTTGTGATGGGAATACAATTGAAAATTCTTACATTTAAAATAGGGACCCGTCGAAAATACCCTTTGGTTAGAATGATTTTTGTGACGAGGTAGGCCACAAAAGACCACCTGCCGGTATAAGATTTTCGAATGGATAGATATCCCATCATAAGTAACAAAAACGCTACCAGGTATTTGTGATCTGCTATAGTTCTCCATCAAAAATACAATTTCCCATGTTTCGGCCTGCATCATGTGCCAAAGCATTTGCGACATGAACCATCTACCCGTCGCAAATACCTTATATTTTGTGACAGGCTTGTTCCCCATTGTAAAAACTATTTCCGGACAATTTTCATAGGATACTGGCATGTCGCAATTGCTAGAGTTTCCCATAGTGTTTTGAAAATTATAGTATATGTGTGTTCTGGAAGGATGAAGTATCATTGTTGGGACATGTTTTCTACAATAATGAAATATTTGGGGATCCATTCATTAATAAGGAAATCGATGCTGGGCCTTGGAAAAAAACTCTAATAGAGATCTATAGTTTCCTTGTTCTATCATTGTGTTGTCAGAGATTTTTGAAGAACATTTCATGACTTTCAAACCCATTAGCCAAGCTGGCTCGAAAGAGAGAAAACATTTTATAGACCAATGAACGTGAAGACTACATCAAAGAGTTGTAAAATAGGTTTATCACTACACCAGTACTCACACTTCTGACATATCGGTAACACATTATGGTATAAAATGATGCATCAAAGATGGTATTAGGATTTATATTGATGAAAAATGATAAATTGATATCCTACGCCTCAAAGAAGTTGAATCTTCTTGAGAAAAATTATGCTACACTTGATCTAGAGTAGGAATCTGTGATATTCACATTGAACATCCAAGGGGATTTTCTTTATATGGAAAAGTGTGAGATATTTATTGATAACAAGTTCCTAAAATATATATTCCCACAAAATGAGATTAATATGTGCTAGTGAACATGGTTAGATCACATCAAATATAAGTACTTCTCAATCCAGTACCATCTTGTTAATGAAAATAAGGTGAGATACGCTCTAATTAGAGAAGAACTAGAATCATTTACAATGATGGAAATTGAGAAGGATCAAATATTCTTTTATTTTTAAATGATGGAAATTTGAATAATTAATAAAAGAACACCAAAAATCCTATCACAAATGATAGCTTACTCACCCCTCATATTGAACATAAATGATGATCAAATAAATTATAAGGAAATTATGAAGATACTGACATATTTAAGAAAAGTAAATTCTATATATTTCAAAAATGGATGATGACAGATTCATGAGATATGGTTTATTACTATGTGTACCATCCAATATAGAGATATATAAAGACATTTGGAATCATGCACATATCTAGACCTTCTCAATTCACCAAGGTATCACAATGATGTATCGAGATTTCCGATATAATAATTAATGGGGAAAACTAAGAAAGAGATTGATTAATATACAACATTGTTCATGGTATGTTAGGTTGTTAAGGATGAAAGGAAAATTTATTATGGGATGATGAAACAATTACCAATACCAATATTGTAACATCACATGTAGATAAAGAAGATAAATTTTTTATATTTAATAAAATTTTAGAATTAAATTTTAATTTTACCTTAAAGGGTGTTCTATGTTCAATGTCATACCTGATACGCATCAACCAATTTCATTGAAAACATACGTTGCACATAATGTTGAGTTATACAAAAAAATGTTAATATAATATTATATATAAAATGTTTATTAACTCATAGCTGTTGTATTGGTGGAAATGAACAAAACTAATAATATTATGATTAAATATGTTTCTTAAATGTTTTCACTTTTATCCAATTAATTTTTTAGGCCTAATATAAAAAGAATCTGATTTTAAACACAGATACTCTAATATTGCTTAAAAGGATGATTTACCGCTTTTTTATGGGGAACCATCATTAAATCTAGTTTTGGTCACTTTTATATGTTCTATTAGAAAATGTAAAATTCTTCTTTTGAATTGGGTCATCAAAATTTACTTTGGGTAAATTTTTGGTATTTTTCTGCTGAAATTCATTTTTAAATGAATAGTGAAAAATGGTGTATTTTAATTCAAAATAGACTTTTAATCTAATTTATTGATTAGGATAGAATATATTTTTAATTGATTTTAAAGTTTAATTATATTATGTTTTAACTATTTAATCTAATTTAGGTCATTGAAAGTAATTTCACTTTGAAATTGGACATTATCAAGTTTCAATCGTTTTGTAGAAATTATTTCTTAAAAACACGCTTTTTGTTTTGAAAGTGGGAAATAATTATAAATTAATTTTTTCCCCATCTGTGTTTTTAATTTCGAAAAATGGATTCCATATTTGTAATCATGAGGTCCAAATTGTGTAAATAGGTAGCTTTTATTTTAAGTAATTATGATTATTCACTTTTTTGTAAAAAATTTATTTACCATGGTTAAAGGGTATATCTAGTAAATAAGGGTAACAAAATATTATAATAATAATATTAAATTACCCTATCATATGTCCTAATCTGATTGGATGATACATTTCCGACCATGGGAATCCTTGGGTCGTTTTTGGGACCCCATGGAGCCACATGGGAGTGATTATGAAACTTTATATCAACTAATTTATAGTAAAGACAAAAATGACTTAAATATATATCTTTTTGTCAATTCATACATGTGGTTATGTAAGTTATCTCTTCCACTATAAATATTAATTTGAAAGATAAAAATATTTCCTATATCATGATATTTTTTATAATTTTTGGACATCGAATAAATAAAAATATTTAAGACACAATAATGATACACTGTTTACCACTTAAAAGAATGACTTAAATTTATAAGATTATAAAAATTAAAAAAAAAAATCCAAAACCGGTCCAATTATTATTGGTTGATTTTATTTACAACATGAGTAGTATTATCATCTATTTTAATATGTTTTTGAACATTAGAAACAGATAATTATTTTATAAGAATATAATATTTTAAACATTCCTAAAGAGCCGCTCATCACCCTTATAAAAAGCCCCCATTTCTAACCCATTATTCCCACTTTTCAAGCCCCATGGCTCATCCAACCTCTGCCCAATTAAGATTTCTACATTCCTCCCATCTTCCTAGAATCCTTACATTAGGCAGAAGGCAATTCAATTAAATTTTTTGGTTCAAACCAATGGGAGATACCCAATTTAATGGTAATATATTCTTCTAGCTTCTTTTGATTTATTTTACTTCTCCAACCCAATAAAGTATTTTTATTTCGTTATTTTATAAATACACAAGTATAATCAGTATACTAGGTTGTTTTTATTATATGTATTCGAACAACACTTGCACACACTTCCATCTAATGGTTAAATAACATACTATTTCTGTGGACGGTAAACTAATGCCTCACGAAACGATGATAGTTCAATTATCTCCAACCGCCTATCATGATGTCCATTATGATAGAAATGTATTTATATATGATATATAATATGATTATTTTTTCTCTATTATTTTTTAATTTTTATTTACAAACATACCACAATTCTTTCCAATATGTCTGAATACGATAATTGTATTTGTGGAAATGTGGACTACCGCCCCCTAAAGGTGATATGATTCATTCATGACATACATGGACCTTATAAAGGATGGAGTTAATGAAATTATGTAACATATATATCATATGATATTATTCAGGAATTATAATATACCTATGTATCATTATGTTTTCATTCCATTAAATATTATGTAGAAATGAAATTCATGTTCATGCGTACGTATAGCATACCATCCCCCTGAGTAATACATATCATTTCTTATCTCCAAATGTTATGTAATATTATAAATAAATATGTATATTGGATATATATGATATATATTTTATCTAAATCATGAATATCATTATGGAGATAATGTACTTTTCACCACATGAAAAACATGTAATTATAAGGAGTTCATTTTTGAATCAAGTACCAAATATCGACAGAATGACCGTTATTAACATAAATGACTGAATAATGTTTATAATATGGTAATAAGTTATATAAAAGGAATAATAAACTTGAAAAAGGTTCTTAAGAATGTATATATTATATTTAGCTAATTATTCAGGAGATTAAAGAACGAACAGATCAAGTCGAACACGAGGATAGGGTTTTCTTATCTCACTTTTAATTCTGTGAGATTTACATTGTTCACCACTTATTTATGGCATGTGGTGTATTTTGTACTACCATTTGATATATCTTATCATGATTGTATTTATATTAATATTATTCTGTGATTAATTTTATGGTTATTAGTTTTGGGCATACTATTCGATTGATTACAACATGGTAAGGGTGTTTCATGTCACTTTTTATTCCCTTGAGATTCATGCTATATTTGCCACTATTTCCATTTGTGTGGAGTTTTTACATCCCATGATTGTATTAATTATGTAATATAATTTAATTTATGGGTATTTACATCTTCATTGTTTGATCCTTCCTTCATGTGGAGTATTTTTCGTAAGTTACCGAATCGGTAAGAGAACTTTTAAACACAATTTCCATTAATTGGGTTAATATTATAATTATAAATTATGTCATGCTATGATTTTTTGTGGAATAAATATTTATGTATTTATATTTTAATTTATAGTCCCCTTTTTTTTGAGAAACTCTTGATACCCAAAGTCACTACATTTATAAATTATCAATTCATCGATATGAACATGATAAGTGTAATTTTAATTTAATTTACATTAATTGAGTTAAACATAACATTCATTGGATTGACTTCAAAAGAACATGTGTGAATTTCCTCTGATTTATTTACACTTAATATCCAATCATATTTAGTGTATTTATATTATTCCCCCATTATTATGTAATTTATTTGTCCTTAATCAACAGATATAGTTTTTAAAACGTATTTCTTCTCAATTTACATTGCATTGAGACTTCACTACTGTTATGCACCAATTCACTCTAATATGGTGTATATACTATACTTGGGCATATTTTATCATTAATAACTTTATTCTCATGATATTATAATGTTCTTATTTAATTTTATTCCTCAATTATTTGTATTCAAGCATTAGTCATTTTGTTAAAAACCCTAACAAACATATCGTTTTAAATGTTTTAAAGATTTATTGTTTTAAATATTTCTCATTATTGTCCATTTTTTCAAAATGGGTTTTAGGATTTATTTATATTTACATTAATGTTTTCAAATGATAATTCATTTAAAGGCATCAAAGTTCTATGGGACACTTTGATTAAAAAATCTCATTATAAAATGTTTTAAATGGGTTTGTAAATGGTTTGATAAAGCATTGTTTATTGTAATATCCTAAAATGATATATTGTGATGGAAATATGGAAATGTTATAATTAATTTATTATAGTTTTATGTGTTATGAATATGTTATGATTATTAGGAATTGTTTACGTATTTGGGTGGTTCTGTGATAAACCTAGGGCGAGTGAGCATGAGATAACTCTCAAATGCATTTAGTAACATAACAGAGTTAAACATTAATGTTTATCCTATGTGATTTTGGGAATATACGGTGATGGGTATTCCAACATAACTCCCTATGTAGCATGAATATATGCAATGCATGTATGTTTTGTTTTCCACAAGTTACCTTTATGATTGATGATTTATGTGTGTTATTTATAAATTATATTATTTCATAATGTATGTTATGATTGAAAAGTGTGGTTTCATTGATTTGTATTTATAAATGGGTTAATGTTTCCTTTCCTTATTTTTTAACCATGACTGAGCTTTTTTTTCTCACCACAAGTTTATGAAATTTTTTCATTAGGAATTAAAGATGAATAGGGTCAAGTATGAGATCAATTAATGTTAATGATGTCTACAACATGAAACTAGACATGTTTCTTTTTAAGAGTTTTTAAATTATGGAAAAAAGGATACTGAGTAGTAGTGTCTATATATGATTTTCAAGTTGATATGTAAAAATTATGGCCAAATTCTATAAAACTATATACCTAAAAAGATCCCAAATGTTAATTATTAATTTCATTCATGATTTTACTATGTTCTAATGCTGGGTCATTATAGTTGGCTTCAGAGGTCAGTTTAGCCAACACTAGAGATTATGAGTTTTAGTAAAGCACAAGGTTTTTCATTATGTCTATTATTTCAGTTAAATCATTATTTTATAAGTTTTTCATATCAAGGAAATTCAGTTACAAATGAATGTATAAGGATCTCAAACAAAATTCATATCTCTTCCTAATGACATGCTTGAAATAATTATTCCAAATCTATGTTTAAATGATTGTGAAAAATTTTATAGCATACAGCTAACTTGAAAATAGTTGTTTGAGATATCAAACACCTCCACTATACCTCGATATCATCGTGGATCATGGGTTGTATTTAATCAAATCTTATTTTCTCTATATTCTCATATTTTCAATAATGTTAAATATTATCAATTCATTTTTAAATATTTTACCTTATCACAGGATTTTGAAGAATATTATGATTTTGAAAAAGGTGATAAATAAGGAGACCCTTGCGCAACCTATTTTTATTTTCTTTTAGAATTGGTCTCTAAACACATACTTATGGTATATTAAATGAACCATTGATTGAATGTTTATACTAAATCATAGTTTTATTGTTTTATAAAAATCATGTTTTATTAGATGTTTTGAAATTAAATGTCATACATTATTATCTTCCGAAACTATTTTTCAATGAACACACATATGAACCATGTTTTTTATGGTGTATTTGGAAGATGGAATCAAATACATTTTAAGGATATATAAATCATTATTTAAATGCATGGACCTTCTACCTACGCAAACAAGATGACTATGAAACTATATGGACACCATGATGTAGGTATGTTATTATTTCTATTAGGAATACTTTTATTTTATCATATGAAGGTGAAATAAGAAAAAAGGACAATATATATAAGGCTACATGAATTTAGTTGTTGAGGTATTAATGTATTAGAATGAAAATTAACAGTATAATAAAACCTTTTAGGATAAAAAATGATATGGTTATTTTTTAGTTTTATAAAATGGACATCACGTATGAAGGGTGGAAACCAGTCACGTTTGAAAAAGCCATAGAAATCAATCCCACAACCGAATGGTGACAAGGGCGCATCACCTACCACTATCTTATGTGTAGTCCCTAGTTTTAATAACTTATTATATTATGTTAAATTATTCTTATGGATCAAGAATATGTTGATTTTGTGAACTTATGTTTTATCAAATGGATATCCTTAATATCATAAAATAATTTAGTGATAAAGTGATAAAGGTTATTTTAGAAGATGTTTTCTCTTTAAGAAACATTATATTATTAAGGTAAATAGAATGATATGGGATATCATTTGTAGAGTGATGGATTGAAATTTATTTTGGAATAATTTATGTTTTTATTGAGGACATATGACAATTTGGATTAAATATTGAAATGATTAACCTATAATGGAGAATTTTTTATTAGGTTAAATACGTTTCAGTATGAGAAGTTAAGAGTAACTGATGTTATTCAGAGAAAATTTTTAGGATTCATCTTGGAATACGATGTGATTAAATACTTCTGAGATTTGGGTTTCAGTCGTAGTTTGGAATTACATTGAATAATTTTATAAACATTTGTCTATTGAAATGTCTTTGTTGAACTTTGGGTATTTTTTGAAAATATTTTGAGATTAATAGTAGTTTTTCTTTTTATAAAGTATTATCCTTTCTCTGGATTATCTGGTCATGTATTAAACGTTTTGGTTCTGATTGATGTCTAATGATAGGGGAAATATGTAGCTTATCTTTCATGTATTATTTAATAATAGAGAAGTTGATTCTAGAGGTATTAATGTGACCAAGTCGGTTTGAAAACTCGTCATTTGGAGAAATGATGTGTTTTTGGTAGAAAGTTAGTAAAGGATGAATGTCTACATGACAGGTAAGTACGACTCCTTATGTTTTTAGTTAATCTCATAAATAAATTCATCAACTGTATGAAAATTATCTTAAAACAAAAATATTATTTGTTAAATTTTCCAACTCGGGAATTGAAGAACATTTAACCCATCACAATTTTGTGATTTTCACGTGATTAACATTCTCATAATCATGTTTTCTACCACTATCCATCAAACCTTGATGGTTTTTTTTATCTTCCATATCCACGTTTTTTACATGGAATCTTAGTATGGGATCTCTCGGGGGGGACCTTTTTATTTCTCTTTCTTCTTTTAAAGTGATATTTTTATTGACTATTTTTTGAAGTGGAACATTAAATGAAGTTACCAAGCCCAATTTTAAAATTTCTTGGATGCAATTTCCAAAAGGGTGGAAAGATGTGACATCCCATGTAAATAAATAATATAAATTTTTTATATTTATTAAAATTTGTGAATTAAATAATAATTTTACATTAAAGGGTATGATATATTCATTTTAATACCTGATACGCAGCAATAATTTTCATTTAAAACTAAGGATTCACACAACGATGAGTTAAATGAAATAATATTAATATAATATTATTATTTAAAATGATAGTTTCCACATAGTTGTTGTATTGGCTGAAATGAACAAAACTAACTATATTATTGGTAAATATGTTTCATATTTTTTTATCCAATAAATTTTAGAGTCTTAAAATAAGAAAGAAGTTTTTTTAAGCATAAATACCCTAATATTCATTAAAAGGTCGATTTACCACCTTTTATTGGAGAACCCTCGTTAAAACTATTTTTGGTCACTTTTATATATTCTATTTCACAAAATAAAATTATTCTTTAGAATTGGGACATCAAAATTTAGTTTGGGTGTATTTTTGGTATTTTATGATAAAATTCATGTTTTTAATGAATATTGAAAAATATTATATTTTAATTCAAAATTTCCATTTAATCTAATTTATTTATATTGTTAGATTATCAGTTTAATTAGTTTTAAAGATTATTTATATAATTTTTTACTATTTAATCCAATTTTGGTAGTTGGAAGAAATTTCACAATGAAATTGGACATAAATAAGTTTCAATATTTTGATAGTTATTATTTCTTAAAAAAAGTTTTTTTTGTTTTGACCATTAGATATAATTTTAAATTAATTTCTGCCAATTAAGTTTTTTCAATTTGAAAAAATGGATTCCATATTATAAATCAAGAGTTCCAAATTTTATTAATATGTAACTTTTATTTTTAGACATTATGAATATTTAATTCAGTAAAAATGTTATTTACCATGGTTAAAGGAAAAATCTAGTAAATAAGGGTATCAAAATATTATTATAGTAATATTAAATTACTCTAACAAGTGTTCTAATCCAATTTTTTGATAAAATTCCGAAAATGGTAATCCTTGAATTTTTTTGGGACCCCATGGAGACATGGGAGTGATAATGACACTTTATATTAACTAGTTTAATGTAAAGACAAAAATGACTTAAACTTATATATTTTGGTATATAAATTTTTTCATGGGGTTATATAAGTTATCTATTTGTATATAAATATTCATTTGAAATATAAAACGATTTCCCACATCATTAATTTTTTTTATAATATTTATACATCAAATAAGAAAAATATTTATGACACAATAATGATGTAGTGTTTACCTCATTAATGAATGATTTTAATAAATAAGATTATAATGATTAAAAGAATATCCAAAACCAGTCCAATTCATATAAGATGATTTTATTACTAACACGAGCCATGTTATATTAATCTTTAATAAGTATCGTACATTTAGAAACCGAAAAATCATTATATAATAGAATAATATTTTAAAACATTCACAAAAAGTCCCTCCTCCTTGTTATAAAACGCCCTCACCTCTAATCCAGTATTCACACTTCTAAAGCATCTTGGTGCATCCAAAATCTCCGCAATTAAGCTCCCTACATCCCATTCCTCCTCCTAGAATAATTCCCCTAGGCAGAAGGCAATTCAGTTAAACCTTTTGGTTCAATCCAAAGGGAGATACCAGATTTAATGGTAATATATTCTCTTAAGTTCTATAGTTTTATATTACATCTCCTATACCTAAAATCTTTTCATTACATTATTTTATAACAATAAAATTTTCCTCAATAAAATTGGTTGTTTTTATGATATGTATTCTAACTATACATACACACTCCTCCATCTAATGGTTAAATAACATATTGTTTCTGTGGATGGTGAACTACTGCCACATGAAACAATGATTGTACAGTTGTCTCCTATCACCTCTCTTTATGGCCATTATGATGGAACTCTATTTATAAATGATATATATTATGTTTATTTTTTCTCTATTATTTGGTAAATTTTATTTAAAACATACCTTAATGCTTCCCAATATGTGTAGTTACGATAATTTAATTTTAGGAAATGCGGACTTCCGCCCCCTCAAGGTGATATGATTCATCCATGACATACATGGAACGTATAAAGGATGGTGTTAATGAAATTATGTAACATATATATCATATGATATTATAATGGAATTATAATATAATTAGGTATCATTACGATTCTATTCCATTAAATATTAAATAGAAATGTATGTAGTGTTCGTTGTACGTACAATTTACCATCTCCATGAACAGTGAATTTCATTTATTATCCCCAAATGTTATCTAAAATTATAAATACATAAATATACTAGATATATATGATATATATAATATCTAAATCATGAATTTCGTTATAGAGATAATGGAATTTTCACCACATGACCAACATGTAATTATAAGTTTATTTTGGACTCTAGAACCAAATATCGACCAAATGACCATTATTAACAAAAATGATTTCATAATGTTTATAACATGGTAATATGTTATATAAAAGGGATAATAAACATGAAAAGGGTTATTAAGGAAGTATAAATTATCTTCATCTTATTATTTCGGTGATTAAAGAATGAACGAGCCATGTCAGACACGAGGTAATGGGTTTCTTTTCTCACATTTAATTCCGTGAGATTATCATTATTCAACACTTCTTTATTGAATACAGTGTATTCTGTACGTATTTTTGATATATATTATCCTAATTATATATATATTCATGGTATTCTGTGATTAATTTGGTGGTTATTAACTTTTGGTAATACAAATTGACTTATTACTACTTGGTATGGGGTTTCATCTCACTTTTTATTTTGTTGATGAAGTGCATTGTGTTGCATTTGTTGTCAATGAGACATGTTGTTGTCTTAGAATGAATGGATGTCAAGGAATGTCATGATGTGAATGACAAAGTTTGTGATGGTGTTGGTGGTGAAGGAGAATGGCCATGGTACTAAGATGCGTGTCACTTAGGAGATTCACTAAGTGGCATAGGAGATGTGGTTGAAACATTCTCTAGTAAAATCTGACGATTGTTGAAATGATCCTTAAAGTTCCAAGCACTTGTATCACCTGGATACAATGTCACAACAAGCTCTAGAAGGCCATGCATTGTTAATACAATGCATGAGGAATTGAATGGGATCCATCCACAACTTCTAAGTGGATGAAGTGGATTAAAGAAGTCCATGTACTAACTCTTAGTGCATGTGAATCAGAAGAAGATCCAATTGATCTCTGATTAGATCAATGAAGAATGTTGAAGAACATGTGTGATTTATGAGATTCAGTTGAAGAAGTCCCTCCTAAGTAATGAATATATGTTGAGGAGATTGGAAGAATTCTTATGAAGAAGAAATGAAGAAATGGGAGAAATGGAGAAGAATAATTTGAAGTGGCATTTGGCTTGGAAGAACTTGGGTTGGCATTTATACATTGGGAGAACTTTGTTTTCAACAAAGTGTTTATTCTGTCCTTTGCCAAAAAATAGGCCAGCCAAGGCCAGCCCACGGGTTCAACCCCAAGGCACTTGTGGGCCTAAGGCGCCACGCCCAAGGGGGATCCCATGGTGCAAGCACAAGGCGGCAGGGGGCCGTGTGTAAGCCCCCGAGGACACGCGGTGGTGAAACCCGCGCGCCCGAGGTGCATAGTGGGCGCTAGGTGCGCGCCCGCAGAGGCGAGAGTGGGCGCAGAGCGCGCCCGCAGGGAGAACATGGTGCGGGGCGGCACCGTGGAGGGGGAAGTTCAACTGGGCAGCTGAAGGGAGCGCCTGGTTGATAAGTCGCGGATAAACCGGGCGCCGTTTCGATGTGGGATGCGGAATTTTTCCGCGGGAGCGATCCTGGCCGCACGATCGATCGCGCGCCAGATCTCGGCCGCACATCTGATCCGCGGCGAGGCGATCTGATCCCGGCCGTCCGATGTATTTCAAATGCCGCATCTGACAGCTCCGAGGCATCTCCTTCCTCGAGCTTGAGCCGAGGACACCCCGAAGCCACCCGACGTCTCCCGCTGAACCAGAGGCCACCCGACGACGGCATTCGAGATTCCGGCCACCTCCGATCAAAGTAAGACCTCCATTGTGATCGTCTGGACCTACTGAACATATACATGCAATAAAATATGCATGCAAACGTTGGATGGGGAATTTGAAGTTCGGCCGAAGCAACCGAAGGTGCCGAGGCCACGTGGAGAGTATGCTTTGCATGCATAAGCCTAAACGAAGGTCGTGCATGCGTTCTAAGTCGCATGCACGTGGAGGAACCCGAAGAAAAATGGAGCCCGCGTGAACCGAGGATAGAAACCAGATTTTAAAGATTTTTAAAGATCCAAAATCTTTGGGATTTTGAATTTATAACCACGCGGAAGTTTTAAGCATTCCTCTGCCTATAAAAAGAGAGGCTGAGGCTCTCTGCTGCTTGCTGATGTACTGAAAACTTGAAGACCCGTGAGTGCTCTGCCTCGCGAAGATTTTGAAGCCCCGCGCAAGTAAACTTGCGTGGCTGGAGTTCCTTGCGCGCAACACCTTTGCGCGACAAGAAGGGTGAAGTCCCCTGCGCGTCTTTCTTTTGCGCGACAGGAAGTACCCGAGGCCGCAAGTACCTTGCGCGCCCTCGAGGTTTGTTGTGGCTTGCGCGGAAGTGTTGAAGAATAGGAGGTCGTGGCTCATCAAGCACTTGCGCGCCTTCATATGGGCAGTAGGAGATTCGGGTGATGAGAATTACACACCAAGTGTGTGTGTGCTAAAAGGAGAAAACACCCACGCTGTGGACAGTGTGTGTGCATAGTGTTGAGAAGTTTGGCCGCAACCCTTGCGCGCCTGCACACAAGTGGAGTTCGGGCTGCGTGTTCAAAAACAGAAGAGGCAGTAGCCTTGGGTGTGTGCAAGAAGAGAAGGAAGGCCGAGCCTTTGTGCTTGTGTGCCAAGAAGACAAGACCACCTACGGACAGTGGCTGTGTCCCAAGTGGAGAAGAGGACCCGAGGCTTTCATGCCTTGTGTGTGCACCAAGTGAAGACACATTTTGTGTGTGCAAAATTGAAGAACAACCTACGGGTTAAGGGTGTGCAACAAGAAGTGGGAGAATAGGCCAAGTCACAAGTGTGTGCAAAAAGACAACAAGGCCGAACCTTAGTGTGTGTGCAAACCAAAGTGTGTACACACTAAGAAGAAGAGAAGATATCCACACTAGTGTATAACACACATTTTTGTGTGCAATCAAAAGAGAATAAAGTGTGTGACGTTTAGTGAGACGGTGTGTGCTTAAAGTGACTACACCCTTTGAGGGTTTATTGCACCATGAAGAGAAGAAAGGAGGAGTGCATGCATGCATGCATGCACGTGCACACGTGAAGAAAGTTAAATCAGTGGTGTGCATCTGAGTTGACCAAGAACAGGAGTTCTTGAAGAGATTTGAGAAGCCATGCAGTTAGTGCAAGAGGAAGAATAGTTTCCATGCATTCGGTGCGTGAAGTTGATGTGAGTGAGACTGGACCAGACTGAAGTTAAAGATATCAGTTGTCTGAGTTTTCAGTAGAAAGAGAAGACCCTGATCAACAGAAGTGATCAGAAGCTGAGCAAGACCAACAGACCTTTTCAGAGGTTGTTGAAGTTTCTTGAAGAGAGAGGCCGAGTCAACCTTAGAAGAAGGTGATAAAGCCCGAGCAAGACGAGAAGACCTGATCATAACAAGTGATCAGAGGTACAGAGAAAGTCCAGCAGTCTTTATCCGAGACTACTGAAGATACTTGAAGAGCTGAACAAGAAGAAGAGCTACTCGTGTGACTCGAGGAGCCAGGAGAAGCCCCCTGTGAGACTCAGGGCGGAAGAAGCCTTCAGTGGGATTCTGGAGCAGGCCAGTGGGACTCTGGTAACACTGTGGGACACAGTATAAAGACCCTCCTGTGGGACTCAGGAGAGATACGGTGGGAAGCTGTATCGACCATTGTAATACTAATAGATTATAATGGGAGAATCCATGCTGGGAGAGCATGGCAAGGATGTAGGCCTTTGGTGCCGAACCTTGTAAATCCTTGTGTCCTGTGCCTTTTCTTTACTTCATTATCCGAGAAAGGTTGAGAGACATAAGAAGAGTGGATCGAGGCCTTAACAAGACATAGAGGTTTAATTGATTAAGAATCAATTAGTAAAAAGTTTTAAAGGATCACTGATTCACCCCCTCCCCCTCTCAGTGATTCACACTGATCTGGGGACTTCAATTGGTATCAGAGGGAGGTTACCTCTAAAAGATCCAAGAGAGTCTATATGGAGTGCAGATTTGAGGAAATGAAAGAACAGCCTCAAATGGAGATATCTGCCAAGACTCTGAAAAACAGAATGAAGAAACAGGCAAAGAAGATGAAGAAGAAGGCTGGTGCAATCAGAGAAACTCCTTCTATGGAAAGAAATGTGAAAGTCACATCAGATGACAATTCCTTTTATCATTATTCTGATGAAGCCTGCTCTAGCTGTGATGAAGATGGAAGAAACAATGATCTTCTAAATGCAATCAAATATCTTCAGAAGACAGTCCCCAAGGAAGTGGCAATGTGTATAGCTACAGGCCTCCTTGATCTTCAAGAAGAAAAATTACAGCTAGAAGATGAAGCCAATTCTCTGGAAGTCCAATTGGCAAAAAGGGTTGGCATAACCAACACTCTCAGAAAGCTGGTGAAGGCTAAAGATGAAACCGTTTCTCTTTGCAATGAAAGATATGAAGACACTGCTGAAGAATTGCAAAGAAGCCTTTCTGAGAAAGAAATCTTTATGATAATGATCAAAGACGTTTTCCATGCACTGGAAAAGAGGCACAAAGTTTCAATGAATTTCAGAGATGCTCAACTCGAAGACAAAGTCAAAATGGTGAAAGAGCTTGACAATTCATTGCTAGAAATGAATAAGGTGCATGAAGACCAGATGAAGCAGCTGGAAGATAAATGGGAAGGAAGGCTAAGAACTGTTGAGGACGAGAAGAACTCCCTTAACATGAAATGCTTAGAACTAGAGGTGATATTGAAAAATCTGCAATCACCCAAAGCCAAAGCCTCCCAGTCAGCTGAAAGGAGAAATGTTGCTACTCAAGTATGCTTTGAGAAGGATGATTCTAAAAGAAAGACATCCTCAAATGAAAGGGCAACATCTTCTAAAAAGAAGGTACCATCCATCCCATATTGTACTCATGTTTCTAAATGTGTTTCCACAAAAAGTGAAGGATGGAAAAATAATTCCAAACAAGTATGGATGAAGACAGTGAAGAAAGAATGCTCTCCTGAAACAACACAGAAATTCAAGACAAGTACCCTACAATCATAAGGAATCAAAAGGTCATGATTTGTGGGTCAATGTTGATGTTGTAACAAGTATGGGAATTGTGCAAAGGATTGTTGGTACAATCTACTGAATGCCAAAGCACAGAGGAAGCCCATGCCTAGGGGGAGCAAGCCAGAGGAAAAGAAGCAACATCCACAGGTCCAGAGACATCTGTTTACTGCAAATAGATTTGGATTACTTGACAACATCTGGGATGATTGCAAAAGTGGTCAAAAAGATACATGTCAGTCTCCAACTGTATCCAGAGCTCAAAAGAAGAAAAGATCACAGAACCTGGCTCAAAAAGATTCCTTGGGAAGCAAGAAGAAAGTAGAAAATTCTCCAAAGAAGTGTTTTAGAAATGAAGAGAAGACCTTGGAGTCTAAATCCAAGAAGGGTGATGCATACAGAAGGACCACCAAGAAGAAATGCTTCTACTGTGGAAAGAAATGACACATCATGGACCTTTGTAAAGAAGCCATGAAACTAAATAGAAGCAGACTGAACTCCAAAAGACAATCAATCCAGAAGAAGAAGGGATTGATTGAAAATAAGTTGCCTAAGAGAGGTAGCTTAGCAGCATCCAAAGAACCATGTGGAACTTCCAAAACTGAGGCCACTCTTCCAAATGATTTACTAGTCATATGTCCAAATCAGTTGCAACTTTCCAAAGATCTGCAAAAAGCTGAAGATAAAGTTCTGGAAATTTCTAAGGCAAAAGGGAAGAAGAAGATTTCACATGAAGATGTTTTGAGAACCACACCAGCACAATCATCAATGAAGATCAAATGTGCAAGTGTGAAGACTGGTGAAAATGGGACATCTCGGTTGAGAGAATCTTCTCAACCTTGTTGTTTACATTGATGAACCAAGGAGGTTCCATCTTATTCCCTTATACTTCTGGTATTTACATGTGCTAACATTGCAGGGAATTGAAGATGATGATCATTCTCATCTGGAGAGTGGTTTGGACAGAACGGAGTGCACCCCTTGAGGGGGAGAAAATCTGAAGAAGATGATGTTCTGAGATTAATATCATCTTAAGAAAATGGATGAATGGGGGAGCTTTATCTTTGCACTGAACTTTCTAATGAGTTTTGTGTAGTATGTGCAGGATTTAGCAATTCATTGTTATATCTGAAAAATTTCAAGCCCCTTGAAGCATGATCTCACATGTACAGTGAATGTTGGACAGCATTGAGTACCTTGGTTACATCACTCTTGTTTTCTACACCGGGTTAGCCCAAGTAGACTTAGAGTTGACTTACTAAAGGTTCATTGCTAAAGAGAACATGTGACATCATCCCTCTCTCATTGTTTTTCAAGAAAATACTTTTCAAAGGGAGGAAGAGATTTTTGAAAGAGAACCACACCACACCTTTGCATTTGATTGGCAATAAGGGGGAGAAAAGATTGGCACACATATTGACCCATTCATATGGGCTGAAGAAGTGTATTGACAACAAATACAAAGGGGGAGATTGAAGTGCATTGTGTTGCATTTTTTGTCAATGAGACATGTTGTTGTCTTAGAATGAATGGATGTCAAGGAATGTCAAGATGTGAATGACAAAGGTTGTGATGGTGTTGGTGGTGAATGAGAATGGCCATGGTACTAAGATGCGTGTCACTTAGGAGATTCACTAAGTGGCATAGGAGATGTGGTTGAAACATTCTCTAGTAAAATCTGACGATTGTTGAACTGATCCTTAAAGTTCCAAGCACTTGTATCAACTGGATACAATGTCACAACAAGCTCTAGAACGCCATTCATTGTTAAGACAATGCATGAGTAATTGAATGGGATCCATCCACAACTTCTAAGTGGATGAAGTGGATTAAAGAAGTCCATGTACTAACTCTTAGTGCATGTGAATCAGAAGAAGATCCAATTGATCTCTGATTAGATCAATGAAGAATGTTGAAGAACATGTGTGATTTATGAGATTCAGTTGAAGAAGTCCCTCCTAAGTAATGAATATATGTTGAGGAGATTGGAAGAATTCTTATGAAGAAGAAATGAAGAAATGGGAGAAATGGAGAAGAATAATTTGAAGTGGCATTTGTCTTGGATGAACTTGGGTTGGCATTTATACATTGGGAGGACTTTGTTTTCAACAAAGTGTTTATTCTGTCCTTTGCCAAAAAATAGGCCATCCAAGGCCAGCCCACGGGTTCAACCCCAAGGCACTTGTGGGCCTAAGGCGCCACGCCCATGGGGGATCCCATGGTGCAAGCACAAGGCGGCAGAGGGTCGTGTGTAAGCCCCCGAGGACACGCGGTGGTGAAACCCGCGCGCCCGAGGTGCATAGTGGGCGCTAGGTGCGCGCCCGCAGAGGCGAGAGTGGGCGCAGAGGGCGCCCGCAGGGAGAACACGGTGCGGGGCGGCACCGTGGAGGGGGAAGTTCAACTGGGCGGCTGAAGGGAGCGCCTGGTTGATAAGCCGCGGATAAACCGGGCGCCGTTTCGATGTGGGACGCGGAATTTTTCCGCGGGAGCGATCCTGGTCGCACGATCGATCGCGCACCAGATCTCGGCCGCACATCTGATCCGCGGCGAGGCGATCTGATCCAGGCCATCCGATGTATTTAAAATGCCGCATCCGACGGCTCCGAGGCATCTCCTTCCTCGAGCTTGCGCCGAGGACACCCCGAAGCCACCTGACGTCTCCCGCTGAACCAGAGGCCACCCGACGACGGCATTCGAGATTCCGGCCACCTCCAATCAAAGTAAGACCTCCATTGTGATCGTCTGGCCCTACTGAACATATACATGCAATAAAATATGCATGCAAACGTTGGATGGGGAATTTGAAGTTCGGCCGAAGCAACCGAAGGTGCCGAGGCCACGTGGAGATTATGCTTTGCATGCATAAGCCTAAACGAAGGCCGTGCATGCGTTCTAAGTCGCATGCACGTGGAGGAAACCGAAGAAAAAGGGAGCCCGTGTGAACCGAGGATAGAAACCAGATTTGAAAGATTTTTAAAGATCCGAAATCTTTGGGATTTTGAATTTATAACCACGCGGATGTTTTAAGCATTCCTCTGCCTATAAAAAGAGAGGCCGAGGCTCTCTGCTGCTTGCTGATGTACTGAAAACTTGAAGACCCGTGAGTGCTCTGCCTCGCGATGATTTTGAAGCCCCGTGCAAGTAAACTTGCGTGGCTGGAGTTCCTTGCGCGCAACACCTTTGCGCGACAAGAAGGGTGAAGTCCCCTGCGCGTCTTTCTTTTGCGCGACAGGAAGTACCCGAGGCCGCAAGTACCTTGCGCGCCCTCGAGGTTTGTTGTGGCTTGCGCGGCAGTGTTGAAGAAGAGGAGGTCGCGGCTCATCAAGCACTTGCGCGCCTTCATATGGGAAGTAGGAGATTCGGGTGATGAGAATTACACACCAAGTGTGTGTGTGCTAAAAGGAGAAAACACCCACGCCGTGGACAGTGTGTGTGCATAGTGTTGAGAAGTTTGGCCGCAACCCTTGCGCGCCTGCACACAAGTGGAGTTCGGGCTGTGTGTGCAAAAACAGAAGAGGCAGTAGCCTTGGGTGTGTGCAAGAAGAGAAGGAAGGCCGAGCCTTTGTGCTTGTGTGCCAAGAAGACAAGACCACCTACGGACAGTGGGTGTGTGCCAAGTGGAGAAGAGGACCCGAGGCTTTCATGCCTTGTGTGTGCACCAAGTGAAGACACATTTTGTGTGTGCAAAATTGAAGAAAAACCTACGGGTTAAGGGTGTGCAACAAGAAGTGGGAGAATAGGCCAAGTCACAAGTGTGTGCAAAAAGACAACAAGGCCGAACCTTAGTGTGTGTGCAAACCAAAGTGTGTACACACTAAGAAGAAGAGAAGATATCCACACTAGTGTATAACACACATTTATGTGTGTAATCAAAAGAGAATAAAGTGTGTGAAGTTTAGTGAGAAGGTGTGTGCTTAAAGTGACTACACCCTTTGAGGGTTTATTGCACCATGAAGAGAAGAAAGGAGGAGTGCATGCATGCATGCATGCACGTGCACACGTGAAGAAAGTTAAATCAGTGGTGTGAATCTGAGTTGACCAAGACCAGGAGTTCTTGAAGAGATTTGAGAAACCATGCAGTTAGTGCATGAGGAAGAAGAGTTTCCATGCATTCGGTGCGTGAAGTTGAAGTGAGTGAGACTGGACCAGACTGAAGTTAATGATATCATTTGTCTGAGTTTTCAGTAGAAAGAGAAGACCCTGATCAACAGAAGTGATCAGAAGCTGAGCAAGACCAACAGACCTTTTCAGAGGTTGTTGAAGTTTCTTGAAGAGAGAGGTAGGGTCATCCTTAGAAGAAGGTGATAAAGCCCGAGCAAGACGAGAAGACCTGATCATCACAAGTGATCAGAGGTACATAGCAAGGCCAGCAGTCTTTATCCCAGACTGCTGAAGATACTTGAAGAGCTGAACAAGAAGAAGAGCTACTCGTGTGACTCGAGGAGCCAGGAGAAGCCCCCTGTGAGACTCAGGGCAGAAGAAGTCTTCAGTGGGATTCTAGAGCAGGCCAGTGGGACTCTGGTAACACTGTGGGACGCTGTATAAAGACCCTCCTGTGGGACTCAGGAGAGATACGGTGGGAAGCTGTATCAACCATTGTAATACTAACAGATTATAATGGGAGAATCCATGCTGGGAGACCATGGCAAGGATGTAGGCCTTTGGTGCCGAACCTTGTAAATCCTTGTGTCCTGTGCCTTTTCATTACTGCATTATCCGGGAAAGGTTGAGAGACATAAGAAGAGTGGATCGAGGCCTTAACAAGCCATAGAGGTTTAATTGATTAAGAATCAATTAGTAAACAGTTTTAAAGGATCGCTGATTCACCCCCTCCCCCTCTCAGTGATTCACACTGATCTGGTCACTTCAGTTGAGATTCATGCTATATATGTGACTATTTTTTTGTGGTGTATGTTATGCCCATGATTGTATTATTTTTCTAATATAAATTAATTTATGGTAATTTACATCTTCATGGTATGATTTTTCTTTTATGTGGTTTTTTTTCCTAAGTTACCAAATCAGTAAAGGAAATTTTTACCCCAATTTCTATTCCTTGGGTTAATCTTATATTTCGTAATTATGTCATGCTATGATTATGTGTAAAATAAATATTTATTTATTTATGTTTTAATTTCCACTTACCTTTTTATGTATATTATTTTGATACACATAAACACTACATTGATAAATTCTCAGGTCATCGATATGATCTTAATAAGAGTAATTTTAAATCAATTTCCATTCCTTGAGTAAAAAACCTAGTAATTGGTTTTGACTTAAAAATAACATGTATGAATGTCCTCTGATTTATTTACACTAAATAACCAATAATACATAGTTTATTTATATTTTTCACACATTATTATGTAATTTATTTATCATTAATCTAAGGATACAATTTTTATAATGGATTTCGTCTAACATTACATTACATTGAGACTTCATTGTTGTTATTCACCAATTCAGTCTTATATGGTGTATATACTGTCCTTTAGAATATTATATCTTGAATACTATTATTATCATGATATTATAAAGTTCTTATTAAATGATATTCTGCAATTATCGGTATTTAAGCGTCTCTTATTTTGTAAAAAACACTTTAACTAAATTATTGTTTTAAATGTTTTATAGAATTTTTCTTTTAAATATTTCTCAATAATGTCCATGTTTTCAAAATAGTTTTTGGATTTATTTTTTTGTACATTAATGATTTCAAATGATAATTCATTTAAATTCTTTAATTCGATATTGGACACTTTGATTTAAAAATATCTTAATTAAATGATTTAAATGGTTTTGAAAATGGTTTTATTAAGTATTCTTTATATAAATATCTTGGAATGATATATTGTGAGTACAATGTGGAAATGTTAACATTATTTTATTCTTTTTTTATGTGATATAAATATGTTACGATTATTGGTCATTGATAACTTATATGGGTGGTTTTGTGACAAACCTAGGGTGGGTGAGCGCGAGATAGCTCTCCAATACATTGGGTAATGCGATGGAAGTAGAAGTTAATGTTACTCCTCAGAGATTTTGGGAATATAGTATGATGGGCATTCCAACATAACACTCTATGTATCTTTGATAGCTACAATGTACATATTTTTTGTATGCCATAATTTACCATTATGATTTATGATTTCTCTGTGTTATTCATAAATATTATAACATTATAAGGTGTGTTTTGATTGAAAATTATGGTTTCATGGATTTGTATTCATTGATCGGTTAATGTTTTCTTTCTTTATATTGTAACCCTTACTGAGCTTTTTAACTCAGCTGGTGTTTTTGAAATGGTTTCAATAATACATAAAGATGAATAGGGTAAAGGATGAGACCATGGAAAAGTCAAGATGTCTAAAACATGGAAGTAGACATGTTTCTTTTTAAGATTATTTATTTGAGGAAAAAATTGGATACTGAGTAGTAGTGTATACATGTTATTTTCATGATGATATGTAATAGTTATGGCCTAATTCTCTAAAACTATAATCCTGAAAAGATCCTAAATTTGAATTATTCATTTAATATAAGATTATGTAATTTTTTAAGGCCGGGTCCTTATATATATGGAAATGGGAGAATACCTCCATTGAATTTGTCACTCGAGTTACAAAAACATCTGGATGAAACAATGCTATATCGGTTATTATAGACTATCTTACCAACAATGATCACTTTATCTGAATTTTAAAGGATGTCTAACTGTACCAACGTCCACGAATATACATTAGATAACTTATAATGCTATATAGAGTGCCACAAAAAATTATATCCGACCTGGATTCATGATTCTCCTCCAACATGTTACAAACACTAATATGATCTTCATTATTTTTAATCATACTCAAAATGATACCCAATCAGATCTTACTATTTTAGACACGAGAATAAATGTTGAGATCTTGTTATATGGGCTTCAAATGATGATTGGACCAAATAATTCCTATTTTCGAGTTCTCTTACAGAAACAGTTTCTACTCAAGCACCCTTATGGCTCAATATGAAGCTCTTTGTTGGAAAAGACTAACATTATTTGGTGAATTCCATGAACATAAGTTGATCGGAACTATAAAGGTTGAGGAAATGGTTTATAAATTGAAAACCATTCGATAACACAACATGGAATACCAAAATTATTAGAATAGCTATGCAAACAATCGTTGATGGGAAATAGAGTTTGATGTTGGAGACTTGGTATTCCTCAACATATCTCCAGGGAAGATGATCATGATATTTGTGATGAAATTAATGATGGGATTTGAAGCCATGTCTTCAGGATACATAGCCTTCAGACTTTGAGATTTGTAATGGGTCTCCTTATCTCCAATCAAAAGTGGTTATTGCATTAATAAATAAATGGTGCTTTGGCCCTCAGGTTCATCAACCCCTTTGAGATTCTTGATCATGTCAGAGTTGTGGTCTATCAACTAGCACTTCCACCTACCATGTATCATATATACATGATGTATTCCATGTATACCTCTAGATGATGTACGTACTAGATCTCTCATTTGTACGAAATCTATATGAGGTGCATTTGGAAAATAATCTTTCTTGTGAGGAACAATCAGTGTCGATCTTTCCCCATAGAGATAAATATAACTGAAATAATACTACTCACATGGTAAAATTACAATTATGGAACCATAAGTATGAAGAGGCTTCATGGGAACTAGATGAAGAAATAAAGGATAAATACCCTAAAATTATTATGTAAAATGAAATTTTGAGTTTCAAATTCCCAAAGGTGGGATGAATGAAATTACCAAAACATTTATCAATGAAAACACCTTTATTTATAATTATTACATATATTACAAATCAAATTAAATAACAAAGAAAACATAATACAAAAATTATTAATTATGATTCAATTACCTAAGATGAATTTCTAGATGTTAAGGAACCTATTCAAAAAGAATAGTAACATGCACTTTGGAATATTAATGTGACCATTATGAATAGTAATATAATATTGTCAGTAAAATTATAACCATATAATTATATGTGTAAATAAAATTTAGGTATCTTATAAATGATAATAAGATAAAATTATATCATAGTATATCTAAATAATGTTTTTTTTAATATGAATTAAGTATTGATATTTTCATAAAACACAAAAGTTTATTTTCAATTTTATGATTAATATAATGATATAAAATAATGATTATTTTCATAAAACATATTCATTATTTTATATTTTTTTTCTTAATTAATATAATATATATTTATGAGACCTTTTTTATTTTTTTTAATGTATTATAAAATTTGTTATAATTTCAAAATCTGTATTTTCAATGTAAATGATAATTTTTATTAAAATTTATATTTCTAATATTTAAAACATTATTTTCCTAAAATGGAGTACATTTATTAATTCTAAACTTCTAAAAATGGTTATGGTGATTTTTTTTGGAATTCACAAATGTTTTTTAATTTTTGGAGAATAGCAAAATATGATAATTTAATGTATTTAAATAATACATGAATTTTTGAGTCATAGATGATGTCAATGTAATTTATTACAATAATAATAAACACTAAAACATTAATGGCTATCTACGGTGGTTTTTAGTATCAGTTTACTAAACCGCCACTAAATATATTATTAATGATTTAGTAGCGGTTTTTTAAAAAATACTGTAAACCCTTTTTTCAACACCTACAATTCCCCCAAAGACCCATGAAACCCTCTCCCCCTCACCACCTTACCATCTCATCAGCTTTCCACTTCACCCTTTTTAGAGTTATTGTATCAATTTTCAAAACGTTGATAGGGATTTTTGTTATCAGATGAATTTTTCTTTATCAAAATACTTATATCATTATGAAAATATTTTTTAGTATCTAAAAGGATCATATCAGATTGTAAATACTTATCCCTTTCACTTATTATGCTGATATCAGATGAAATTATATTGAACTAAACATTAATATTTTTAGATTCCTACAATACTATAGGTGAAATGCGTAATTGAAATGGTGGTACCATTGTTTTTACAATATACTATGATTTCGCTAACCATTTTTACTCATAAATATCATAACTAGAGTAAGGATTTAGTTGGGAAGGTGGAACCCTTTTGAGGAATTAAATGTGAGAGACCATCATGCTCTTCAGCATAATACGAAATGCCTTAGAAGTAGAAATATCTTTTGAATATTTCAATTATTATTTTAAAGAAAAAAATTTGCTCTAGAAAATCTTTATAATAACCTATTTAAATAGAATATATATTGTTAATCATATTTGTTTGAGTAGCCATTATCACCATCATAGTAGATAAGTCAGTTTTAGAGATTGAATTTTTCTTATATTTTGATGATCATCCTTTGATACTTTCATCTCATCCATGATATCATTAAAATATAATTTTGATCTATCAAACACATTATAATACATAGAATCAAAATAATTGACATTTTACTAATAATCTAAATAAGTTTTATTATTATTGATATACTACTCAACATCCTCTTTTATAGTAGCAAAATATTGTATCTTCTCAATGTTACAAGCTAAAAGAAGCCCATTATCTTTTTATGTGATAACATTGGATGGAATATTTTGTTATAAAACTGGATTTTATTATACGATAAAAAAATCTGCAAAAATCCCACTAACTGGGTCCTAAGTATTCTCTCTTCCCATTTCACCCACTTCAACATTAGTTATCACTATAGGAAAAGTGATCCCAAAAATTAATTCTTTTTAATTATGAGTTTTATTTTAGAGATCATCAAAATTGAAATGAAAATGGGGCGGTTTTTTAAAAACCACCCCTAATTTTTTTTTCAACCCCAACACTCCCCCCCCCCCCCCACCCCGAAACTCCCCCCCCCCCACCCCCAAACTTCCCCCTCTCCCTGGCCCCCGTTTGACCCCCCTAGAGACCCATGAATCCCTCACTACCTCACTGCATATCCCCTATTATTTGATGAATTCATGTTTCTATTTATTTCCATTTGTAATGTCATTTTTATATAAATATATAAAAATGTTTATATTGAATTAATGAACACATGTAATTATATTCCATATAAGTTAGATACTAGGTGGTTTATTTCTAGGTATAGTATAATCACACCCAGCATATACACTTAGGGGGGACATGAGATTTCTTGGTCTATTTTTCAGGTACCTATTGGTACAAGTACATGTTCGGATGAATTGTTTATTCTATGCATGGTTGATTTTTTTATGACTCGTGTTCCATTTAGTGTTGTAAATGGAGATGAGAGACTGATTTTTTCCATTGATTCATAGGTATAATGTATCATTTTATACTATTGACCTTTATATGATTAGAAAATTATTACCATATTTAATTCACTTTATTTGGATCATGTTAGGTTTCTGGTATTTTAGTATATTAATAAAATTGGTTTAACCAAATACCATGTGTATTTTTATAACCTAGAGGCCATTACTCAGCCTTTGGTGATCGAGTTGTGAAAATGAGGTCATGTAGTACTCAATCCTATTACTATTTAGGTATCTTGGTCACCATCACTACACCTCATGTACGTTTTTCATACATAATATCTTGAATCATGGAGGTGGTTTTTTTTACTTGTACCTTTATCTATTATATTCATTGGTTTAATATCCTTACCTATTACTCCATATCAACCATTTATTTTAACTAATTTTGGGTTTTTTAATTTATATATTTGATAGAAAGGATTTAAATATTGATAGTCCTATTTGTGGTTATTTTCGCATTTGAAATACTTTATCAAATTCAAATATCCAAATTAGTTTCCATGAAAGATTATGGTTAATACTTTAAGATTCTAGATTTCATTTTTGAGACTTAATAATAAATTGGATGCGAGTGATATGTTTTGTATTTTCTTGTAACTTTTATAAAGAATATGTTTTTCATATTCTCCCATAGATGCATGGAATTATCTGAACCATGTAATTATTTATTTTCTATTTTGTTATATTTTTTTGAAGTGTGTTAATAGAGTTTTAGTAGTAATTTAGTGATATCACTTCTTACTTCCAGTGAATAGACTCCAATTTTATTCCCACTGACATATTGGAAATATTAGTCTTGCAAGGATGAATGAAGTGGATGTTGTAATGTGGCAGGAAACCAGCATGATAGAGGGAGAAAATAATTGTATGTACAACTCTGCAATCATTATGTAGCCACTTATTTCAATTTTTTAATCATTCATTATCATTATTAGGTGTATTTTGTTTGTTAGTACTGTGCATCTGTTATTTTTTTGTATAAAGTTCTTGAAATATATGTTTTTACCATAAGTTTATTTGATTAAATCATAACAATTCCAAGGAGGAAGTGATATATTGTTTCATCTAACACTGTGATAGATGAAGATCCTTTTGTCTCCTTCCATACGACATCTGAACCTCCATTCTCTTTCCCACTACACTATATCCCCTACCCAATCTCCCACACACTCTATGAGTGTCCCTCCAGTATCTCATTCATTTCCTCCCACTTTAAGAGCCTCAGTAGGGGGAGCAGTACGCCACTTCTAGTTCTTCACGGGGATTCTGGAGGGTGACTGTTATAGGTAAAAATTTTAATATGAATAAAATTATTTAACTTGTTTTTATACAAATATTTTTTTCATTAAAGACGGAAAAAATGAAGCTATAGAGAAGAATATTAAAGGTTCAGATATATGGAATATGACCAAAGATAAGATAGTGGTCCCATTTTATTTATATGGGGTCCCCACATATGACTCCACATGATTACTCATCCTGATTTTAGGGAAACTAGTTGTGGAGCATGTTTCCATTCTTATTTCATATGATGATTGGAGACATATGGCGGCAAGTTTTAAAAATGATGTTTTTATTCCCTAATAAATGTAACTATAATACATTATGGTGTAATTTAATGTCATGTTATTAATATTTTCCAAATGAATTTTTATGTACAATTGTTTTTCCACATTAAAGTTCCTGATGTTATAGCACTAAATTAGACAATGAAAAATAATGGAAAAATGGAATGAATTTAAATGTAGATTGTCGGCATATGTCAATGATACTTCGTTGACTATCCAAAATTGTATGACAATCTACCTAACAGGGTACCCAAAGAGTAGTGGAATGTTATTGTTGACATCCATCATTATTAGAAGAATATGGTATTTATATATATATTACTATAATTATATCATATTACATTAGTAAATTTATATGAATAGGATATTACATTGAATACATTACTATTAAATTGAATTTTATTTATTTTTGGATATTTCATGAAAGAATGCAGCACGCCAGGAAAAGAAGAACATCCCTCAAACTACGGGGTTGTAGAGTTTTTCTAGAATCCGATCTGCTTTGAAAATAGTTTCATTAGTGTAAATATTAATAATGCTATATTATTTTTTTAATATATTAAAATATATTTTTTTTGTTTCTTTAATTCAGTCCCATAGTTTAGGGAATGAAGCATTTTGAATAGAAGTGTTCTTGAATGTTCACCAAAATATGATGGATGTTTTGTTAATAAGATATCCAAAGAAGTTGGGGTATGAACTCATTTTTCATTATAATAACTTATTATCAGTTGTAATTATGTTAATATATATTTCTTCTAATATTACTACTATATTATTTATATGTAAAAATTAAAGAACTCTGGGTTTCCAATCCTAACCAGTCATACTCAGTCTACCAGGACGACCTTGTTGCAAAATTCCTGGGGAAGGAGAATCCTGGTAGAGTGCACTAGATGGGTTTTGGACTCATACCATCTGAGGTCTTTGGCAGGCCACCAGGGATTAAAATAGCATATAATACTAGTTGTAGTCAGTCCATTCACCTAAAGACTCAGAGAGATATTGTTTCTCTATGAAACATAGTTCACGACCATGGGGATTAGATATCCACTTTGCAGAAAGCGTTGATTGATTTATATCAAAAGTTGACCAGATCTACCCTGGTGGTATTGCATTGACTGGTGGTGACAAGGTAAACCACAAAAATTCAAAATCATTATGTTTTCATACATTTATTGGTTTTAAGATTAAATATAAATATACATTAATTATTTAATTTTTAATATAATGTTCTTTCCGGTGGAAACATGAAGTAGAGATGGAGTTAGAGAGGATGACGATCTTTATTCGTCTTTGGACCATGATTAGTTGTTTTGTTGATATGTTGTAAAAATATGTTAATAGCCGGTTAGTATATATATCATGTGTGGCAGATAGTTTCCACCAAACATTATCATGGCCAAACAATTTCATGATTTTACATGATTCCTTTTATTTATTTTATTTATTTCTGATGTTTCCTTTTATGTTTTGATTTCATCAATGTGGTATGCACCATATATGTCAATTATGTTTTGTCTTGGATAATTTCTGATGATTTATTTTTCCAATATTTATTATGTTTGATATCCAAGGATGAATGATAAAAAACATATCCTATAGTAACAATATTCAATCCATTAATTGTTCTTGGAAAAGGCCCTCTATAAAAAATTGTCTCTTGTATATGAGTAGTATGATAAGATGTATGGGAACCATTTTGTGGGAAAGAAATAAAAAAATAAAGTGAATGAGGAAGGGTCTCACCTTGAGGGTATAACTAGTGTGATTATAATTTTCACCTAGGACTATTATATGAGATCCCAGCATAATTACATATATTGAAACATCATGAATCAATCAACATACTATTTTTATATATTACCCCTTTTTATATTAGGCTCTTTCCTGGGATAAGATTAATTTTTTCATAACATTGGGTAATGGATAAAGAACCACATGTTACAGACCCTTATGTATATTTAGATAACATGTTTAGGAATATAGGTTTTACGAGGTTGAATGCTCTAAGAAGTTTCAAGTCTTACATGATGGAACATGCATCACATAGTTTAAAATCATGTGAAAATGACTAAAATAATCTATAGTTTATGATCATATGAAAAATATCTTATTACATGAGGTTTAATGTAGTTTAAACTGATGTTTAAAATGAAATGAGCTTGTCCTGATGCCAACCCTATGGACGAATAACCAATGTGAATGAAGAAACACAGTCACTAAGATAAAGTGTGGGATTTGATATCGGTTTTTTGGTTGGTTTTGTGATAGGATACATAGGAATCACTATGTATCCCATGAGAATGGGAATAAATCTACACATTGTTCTTATAATTTTGTGGAAAATATGATAATCTTCACTTAGAATTGAAAAATAATAGGGGATCCAAAATAAATAGAATGAATATAATGGCACATACCCTTTATGAATTTACCTTTGTCCATTATCAAGTCTTAGGTATGTTTAGTATGTGTTTTGTGGTGCTTTTGAGGTTTGAGGTGGCGTTTTATCCCTTCGATGGCCACAACAACCTGTGTAATTACATGCCGAGATATGATGGAGGTATTTTTATATTGGGCATGCTCTTGTGTAAAATGGGATATATAACCATGACTTGGGGATGACATGGTGTTATGAATGCTTTCCTAGTGGTTTTCCTATGCACCATGAAGATCTTGAAATGCCCTTTGGTGGGCATGGAATATTGGAGGACCAACAATCCAAAATTGGAAACCCAAGCTCACCACATTGTAGCTTTTGGCATGGTGAGGGTAAAATGGTTTATAAATGAGAACTAGGTCATGGATTCTATAAATTGAATAATATAGAAGAACCACAATGGCATACACCACAAAATGTTCTATGATTTGTGAGAGGTCAACTTCAATATTAAAATGGGAAAAAAGATAAAATGACAATGGGGGTTCTAGATCACAATTTTTCTAAACCCACCACATGTGTTTTGGATATTAACCATGTTTTGGTAGAGTCTATTGTTATTAACTAATAAATATAATTTTTATTACCTCATTGTTTTGAATTTTTAGATGTTCCCTCAATTCATAATTGACCCTTACACATCCTCCCCTTGCCCAGTCACCATCCTTTGTGTTCCAAACCACATGGATCAATTAAATTAAAGTTATTTGATTCATGGTAGCCCTTTATTTCTCCATTACTCCGTTATTATATTTCTATTATATTAAAGAGTTCATTATGGTGGTAATTTTATAATTTTTGTGGTGGTTTTTGATGGAGTCATATTATTCATTGGATTCAATAGTGATTCAATTGAGATCAGTGGATGCGATGTAATGTGGTTATGATTTTTTATATGTTATATCTATTGGAATGTGTTTTTCAACGAATTGGTAATCAGCCTACTGTATGAGATGCATTTTTTTGTAAATCTGACTTTTGTTGCAGTTTTAACCACAACTAAAATTACAGTATCTTGTTATCTGTGGTGGTTAAAATTAATGCTATGTAAAATAATTTAGTTGTGGATTTAACCACCGCTAAATACTTTTTGTATTCCATAATTATATAGCAACTGTCTTAAAGATTTTAGTGGCAGTTTTCCCTGGAGAAACTGATATTTTTTTAGCAGCGGTTACCCCTGGAGAAAACTATTTTTTTCGCTGGGGTTATAACCACCGCGAAAAAAACTAGTTTCCCAATGGGGAACCCCGCTAAATCCATTTAAACCACCGAAAATTCACCCATTATGATATTTTCCTTAAACTACCACTAAATGAAGGAAACAGTCACATATTTTATTCAGACACACACATTGGTTGTGGATTCAAAAAACTGCGGCAGAACCATATGGAGGCGATTTAAATCGCCACCATTTCCAAAACTAACCTCCAGTAAATCTTCTTTTTCCTCTAGTGAAACAATAATTCATAATATTAATATATTTAGTGATTAGGCTCAATTAATTCATTATCTTGTTCCCAAATAATAATCTAATGAATAACATAATAGAAAACACCCCACTCCAACCCTATAACTACCACCCTTACCACCTCTTCTCCTCACAACTCCAAAGTCCTAAAGATTGTACAATTTCTAAACAATACTAAGCCCAAGCCCCTTCCCAATGTATTACATCATTTCAGATGAATAAAATACAAAAACTAGTTTCTCTAATGTGGTTCTCAAGGAGAAGAATTCAAGATGTAAAATCATTTTTCCTATTATTTAAATTTATTTTCAGTTTATTTTCTTTTCTTTTCTTATTATCTCCTCACCTTACACTGTAAAATTATAAAGATAGTTTCATTTTCATATATATTTGGTATTGATATTTTGTAACTTGAATATTCTATCATAAATCCAATTCTCTTCTCCCTTTTATTCCAATAATGAAAACATCGTATGTGTTGTGTAAATTTATCACATTCAAGGATGAAGAGATAAAATTTTATTTTAACACATTTAATAATGGGCATAAAACAATTATAAAGGTTGAGAAATATTTTAAAATCAATGGTATATATTTTTTATGTATTATAACGTACATATTTACATAATATTAAATAATAAAACATAACTAGTTCATGATGATCAAAAAACTGACAAATTAATCTAAATGATTATCATTAATATCTTATATAATAAATCACCATCATAATTGTAAACAATAAGTTTTATAAGACCATTTTATAATATTTATTTTAATTAATAACAAATAGTTTCAATTATGGATAACTATTCCCACATTACGTGATTTAAGATACATGTTTACAAGTGAAATGATCATTAAAACCAAGAAATTGAACACACTTGAATGGAGAAATTGAACACTATAACTCCACAAAATGGGCATAAAAATGATAATTAAATTATAATGAATCAAATAAATTTATACAAGGTTCAAGATTTATTAATTAAAAAATATAATCTGATTATCTGTGATATTAATGTGATGAACGAATTTATACATAAGTTAAGGGGATACTCAAACCCAATTTTCATTCATTGGGTTATTTATATTTCATGCCAAATTTCAGTATGTATATTATTATAATAAAACTAAAACACAAATTTTTTTATAACCTTTTAATTTATGGGATATACATGCTTCCAATCATATATTATGAAAAATGTGAATATTTGTCTAGAATAACCCTTCTTACTAAAAGCAATGGTTTTATTTCTATTGATATTGTTTCTCCTTCAAACAAGATTTTTGATTCTTATAACAAGAGTGTTATTTAATTATTATTTGGATAAAAAAAATCTTATTCATGAATATATGTTTTATTAAATTCCCATGAAATTGATTTCCTTTCTCTTGGATATTTACGATCTCATATTGATATACGATCTATTTGGAAAGCAAGATTATATAAACGTTTTGATGTAACAGGTGTGCCTCAAATTATACAACACTCTATTGAATTAAGTATTGAGATGTATATCATGATTTATGGTTCAAAATGCGTGCACATTATTCTATATTTATTCATATTGATGATGTTATGATTATGCGCATATCTTATGTGAGATCGTGATGCCATCTTTAATAACAAATATATGTTGTATTTGAAAACTAATACATGATGTTTCACTTTTATGAATTTCAAGATTCCAGGATTTTATCTAATACTTCATCTACTATTTATTATGGTTATTCTTTTACATATTTATGATGATCATGATTATTCTCATTTCATTTTATATTTATTAATGTTTTTATATATCCTCTTAATGGGATTTTTCTCATCGATTTCGTTGAGTTATATACTCATGAGATTATTTGTTCTTTGGATAACCTAGGGCCTCTATGAATATTGATAAAAAGGAATTAAATAGTGTTTTTCTTTAATTATATAAATTTTATGTATGGTATTAATTTCCCCAAGACACTAAACCATTGGATCTTGTTTTTCTAAAACTATTCTATTACTAATCATCATATTGATGCAGTTGTAATGTAAGAAAATTCAAGGTCCCTATAAATTGGCATTGGATGATAATTAAATTAAATTAATGATGTTACTTCCATGATAGAATACACATTTAGAGTATTCCAATTCATTAAATAAAAAACATCCTTTTCTATTTCCCTTATTAAGTTCTAAATGTCAAAGGACATCTTCATCCCTTATATGTATATGATCATATGGGGGAGCATTGGATAAGAACCTTGGTCTAATGCCTGTAATCTAATTAAATCATAATTAATAAAATTTCAAGGGACCTTCTATAAGATGTTAATTATTGTAGTATCATATGGGTGTTGCTTGGGGAACCCAGGATGACAATGGTTATTTATTTATTTCTTTATTCATTATACATATACACTACTCATAGTATATTGAATGAATTTATAGTGTTGGAATCCATTGGTAGTGACCTATTATTTTATTCTCGCACAATATTTAGGACACAGATTTGTTACCAAATACACTTCATGGGTTCTGGTAGGGGTTAGGGCAAGCATTCAGAAATGGATGTATAATTTTCAATATAATAAAGTATTATAAAATAAGAGGATAAATATTTTTTCTTTTATACTATATGATAAATATTTTTGGTCTTTTTCTCATTTTTTATAGTGTTTTTTATATTCCCATTTACATTTTTCTTGGTATTCACATTTTTTCACATACAAACATGGAAAAATTAATGTATAAGACACTGAATATTGATCTGTTGTTGTGTATAATTATTTTAACTATCCATTATTATTATGAATTCTATTCTCAAACTAATGTTTTATCTTTCTTCCACATATTTATCTATTATATTACATTTGTTTTTTACTATAATAATTATGGTGTAGTCTCTCCATCATATCATTATAATCACTCTCTTATAGTTAGAAACCCCTAGCATACGGGGAGGTGCGCTTGAGTCCATGTGGACATTAGGGTTCTGTTATTTATCCATGAAATGCGTTTTTTACATTACAATGTGGTATAAGGTAACATATTCATTTTTTGTCACTATTTTTTTCAATGGATAACAGACTAGAAATTATTGGAATTTGGTAATGAACATATTCATGGGTGTAATTTACCCACATACATGGTAATTGACAAATTTTCTAGGATGGGATATGTTTTTCTTGGATTGTTCCTATTATAGTTGTATAAATCAATCCATTGATTGACGCACATGATTTTTTGAATTTACTATTACATATTCACTTCAACCCATGGATGAATACTACAAGGATGTATTGACTATGCATCATTAATGAACATTGAGGATTCATACGTCATGTATATTTCCTACCATATTAATTTAAATGCATGAATTTATTGTAGCATGTAATCAATTCCTTGGGTGATACCTTTTAAATGTGTTAGTATTTATAACAGGGACATAAATAACATGTTATTTAACATGAAAAAATAAACATAAACATTGATTTCTTATATATATTGATGATTTCCCATTAACTATCTAATTATCATATGTTTTATCCATTACAATTGATTTCATTATCCGACATGTTATATTGTTGTGATTACATATATTCTAATAAACATATAATGAATGAGTTTTCCTTTATAATATGGAAATGGTTATCAATCTAATTGAACTATACCAGAGTTTAGTTGTAGTTACATGATTTTCAAATTTTAACATATAAATTTTTGACATTATAATTTGGGAATATTCAAGCTTCTAGTAGGACCATGATATATATACATATAAATGGAAATGAACATAAAAAACTTAAACTCTTCAATATATGGTTATAATTAGATGGGGTTTTCAATTGTAATGTAAGGATTGTTTTCCTCTATACCCTAGAATTGAAAATTCATATATCATTTCATCTATTATAATATATGAGACATCAACCATGAAATGGCCTTGGTAGTGGTTTTAGAGAGTGTCTCTTTTTATTCTTATGATATTTTAATATTACCTAGTCCTATATTTTTGAGAAAGAAGATGATGGTTAATTATTATATTTGAAGGATTTCTAGGTGTCCGATTATATTATCTGTGATCATTCTGTTATAAAATCTTATTCCATGTTATTTTTTTAGATATTTTAGAAATATTCTACCATGATGTTCTATGGTTGAATGATAGAATGGCAGTGATGACCATTCTCTATAGGTGTTGGGACCTTACCACCTATATTATCTCATTTATAGACACCTGTGGAACATTCTTAAATTCCTTATCATGAAATTTTTTGCGTAGTATTGAGAGGTATTCATAAATTTTGTATAGACTATTAAGGGATCCCCAAGACCATACCCTAATATGGGAATTATTATGTGTGAAATATAGTAGTAGTACCCTTCATCCTTTTGGAGAGAAGGCAGTCATCTAGATGATGAGTGATGTCTATAGTCCATGTTATATATCATAAAGAATTTGGAGATGTGTCAAGATAATATGGTAATTCTCAAGGACTATATTTTATGTGATTATTATAGGAATTAGTAGGAAGTTATTACCAAGGTAAATAGTCCTTAATATTTGGTCTGGAGGAGTTTCTAGACAACAATATAGGATTACTTATTTCCATATATGTTGCTTTTAGACAAAAATTTAGAGTTTATTCTTCTACATCAGGATTCTATGTATATGATTGAATATTTATATGGCATCATTGAGTTCATTCACTTCACCTTGACCCTTTACAATAAATATTTATTGAAAACATGATGATTTTATTATGGGTTTTAGTATTCCAATTACTCCCAGAAAAATGTTTTCTAGTGGACTACTATTTCTAAAATAGGAAAATAATAGATCATCATGTAGTAGAATATATGGGAATTTAACACCGAGGACATGGGAGGTTCAGTACTGAAATAGGGAATTGGATTATCTAAATGTAGGAAAATAGTCATCTTGTTTAATTTTAAAGTATGTAGTATTTATATAGAAATCATTTCAATTATGTGGGGTCTCATCAGTGTGATAGACCAAGCCATAAGAATCCCTAGTGTACCAAGTACCCCATTAAGTTCTGGGCATGTAGAAATATGTGGAACCTTCAACATTGTTGTATAAATATCCGTCCAGTACATAGTGAATGTTGATATACACCTAACCCATATTAAAAATCAGGACTAGTAGGTCTATATATGATAGATAACTATAATTTTCTAGGTCCATCACATCGAGGAGGTGGATGTGGCCATGAAAGCCATGCTTTTGAGAAACTTCACTGGTAGAGTGGGAATGCTCTGGGTATTTAGGATGCAGCTCAATGATAGGGTTTTTTTATCTATATGCAGTACTGCTTGTTCTATAAGAGTTGAGCATCGTGCCTTATACAGATTGATCTAAGATTTAAGTCGACTTTATACTTTTATCTACCTTATTTTATGTTTACACACTACTATATTTTATATATGTGACTATTATGGAAATCCTTATCCTAGATATTGAGAAATTTTTAGGTTTGATGGACCATGATAACCTTTTTATACTGTTATGATAAAGTGTACACTAATTCCGGGAGTTCCGTTTTGAGATACGTGACTATCATTTCAATGAAACCTTTTTTTATTGAGATGACAAGTTGTTATATAATTTTGAGGATGGAATATTTGGTTCTTTACATTTCTCAGGTTGGTAGTTATAACTGGATGGTTTCATTTTAATTACCAAAGGTTGATAGCTAATATAACAAGTGTATATAGGCTGTCGAAGAAGATCTATATGGAATAAGAAACATCAGTTTGGCAGAGTAACAACCGATATTGATGGCTTCCTTCTGGATGACCAGGGAGAAATATCATGAGACATCCCCCCTACAGTGAATCATTTTAGGGATGTTTTCCTCAATGACTTTTCATTAACACCTCTTATAATAATGGAAGTGTTTTCTATTTAAATAATTCAAGGAGAGGAATAGTTTTTATCCCTCCTTATATAATGGAACCTATTAAGCTCGAGGAGCTCAATAAATAGTGTAAGGATCTAGAAGACACAGGATTTAACTAGCCTAGTAAGTCATAATAGGTTTGACCTATATTTTTCTCCAAGAAGGTGGATGTTATCCATATAAATTTTATTTATTATTGTAAATTGTACTATATTACATTTATAAATTAGTATCCCTAATAACATCTAGATGAACACTTTGACCAGCTTTGAGGAGTGGGGGTTTTCAATATAATTTATTTGAGGTTGTTCAATTATAATGTTGATCTTATACCATCTAAAAAACCACATATATCATTACATATTATATTTTAATTTTAAATGTATTTGAACATTATTTTTGTTCCCATGAATGAAACAAACGTTTTTATGCCTCTGACTAAATGGGTTTTCAACCCGTACATGGACTCTTTTGAAGTAGTCTTCTGGTTGATATCATATTGTATTGTCGATCCAGAAATGATCATTCCAAAAATCTTGAAATCATTCTAAATACACTAAGATATCATTTCTGGAATTCCATTATTTTTAAATAAAATATCTAGATTGATTATTTTCACTTTCTCGGTCATATCATCTAATAGGATAGACTATTTGTTGACCTAGAAATTATAAGAGGTGTGGTTTCATGGGAATACCCCATGAATTTTATTTATATATGGATTTTAATGGGGAAATATTCCAATGGTAGTTGATTTATTTAGGATTATTCACTCATAGAAGACTCACCTAGAGTTTTGACTAATAATTGAATAAAAATTTTATGGTCTACAGTATGTGGGAAAGCTATTTAAGAGTTTAATATAAAGTTGATATCTTCACCTATCTGGATTATTCCAAAGTCTGATATAATATATACTATTTCTTGTATATTATACATCAATATAAGAGTAGTTCTGATGCTGTGAGTGAGATTCATGGTATATATGTTTTCATCTATGTCCCCATGATTGAAATCTCTTAACACAAGATCTAAAACATGCATCTATAGTTCATTCCAGGCATTTTGGGAGGATGTTTTTGCTGGAAGATAGGCTAGTTGTATACACAGACCATAAAACACTAAAATAAAAATTTACACAGTGTGTCTTGAGAACTACATGTTGAATTTAGGATGAATATCTATAGACATATGACATTGTGCTAGATTTTATTCTTGGGGAATCAAATTGAATGTTTGATTCTCTATGTAAGAATACTCTGGTATAGGCCTTTTAGGATTATAGTAGTGAATGATTGATGATGGAGTCGTTTTTAGAGATTAATTTGGAGGTGAAGAACAATTATGGAAAGAATATAGTCAAATCATTAACAGTAACCAATTCACATGTATATAGAGTGAAGATGATGTGGTTATTTGGTACTGAGTGCATAGTCATAATGCATAGGGTATCAGGTGAGGACCCACTTCCAAATTGGGTCATTGATAGGGATGATATGTTGGGTATTTTTGGGCATGTACGAGTTCCCATAAAAATATTAGAGGAGTTAATGAAGTAGTTATTTTCCATTTCATTTAGTATACATTCATGTATTACCATGATGAACTATGAGTTACACAACCATTGTTGGACCATGGAGGTGAAAATGGAGATAACTTATTTCATTACATAGTGTTCATCCTTTAAGATGATGAAAGAGAAATACCACTAAGTAGAGGGGATCTTACAGCCGCTACCCCATCCTATGTGGAAATGGGTGACATCACTCTACACATCATGATGGTTTTAAATATTTCACCTTGAGGTCGTTATATAGTATGTGTATCATTGATAGGTTCACAATGTTCACCCAATTCATTCATATTCAATACACCTTATCAATAGATGGTCTAGGAAAGATATATGTCAGGGGGGTCATATTCCTTCATAGTATTCCCCATACTATAATATCGTATATGAAATATTTTTTAAATTCTATGTTCAATAAGTGATTACAGATGGTTCTACGTTCACAGCATCTTCTGAAAACATCCTATAAACCACATATCGATGGTCAGTACAATAATACATTACGGGTGTTATGGGACATGCTTCAATCCCATGTCTTCGATTTTATGGGTTCTTGGAAGAAACACCAACCACTATCTGAATTTGATTATAATAAGATCTTTTAAGAAATTATATAGACTGAACATTTTCATGATTTATATGTTAGGACATGTCCCTCCTACCAATAATTTTTTAGGTATGAGAGTTATTTTTACTAGGACCTCATATCATTAAAGACTCATCAAAGATGATAAAAAATATTAAGAATCATATAAAAATTATATGTATTGGTTGAAGTATTTGGCTAGTCACTATTGATGACCTCTATAGTTCATGGTTGGGGATCATGTATTTATACAAGTTTCTCATAGACTAGGGAATTGATGGATTCGAAAGCAAGGTATGATATTCTATATGTATAATCAGATAATTATAGAATATAGAGTTTTTCATAAAAATTTCATACCAAATAACACTCCCACAGATATATATTGTTTTTGTGTTGTCTTTTATATATCCTAGTTCCACTATTATCTATCCCACCCATCCCATTCTTTTGATCTTTTGGATATTTAGTTGGAGTTCATTGATTGTTTTGAGTATTATTTGGTTTGTATCATCAACTACAGAAATATGTCTCTCTAGGGAATATTATTTACTCAGGATAAGGGTTTCACTTCCAAATCCATATTTTAACCATGTATTATTTCTCTAGTTTCTATATAATCTTTTATGTATTATAAACAATTTATTGATAATTTCCATAAAATTATTCCAACATTGTTGATGCATTCCTTTGTAGTCACATCACTAATTTATTTTGAGGGATTTACCTGATAATTTTTTCCATTTATGTGATTATGTTATCTATCAATCTCTAACTCTCTATCTTTCTCTTAACCTCATATTTTTCATATATATCTATGTTATGTATATAATTTTTCATTTTGTATCCTTTTAAAAATTTCTATTAACCTGATCATGTAAAACTTACTATATACAATGTGAAAATACAATATTTCATAATTTTTTATGAGGGGAGTTTACAAAAAAATGTTATAACATTCATTTGACTAGGTAAATATTAAAAATTTGTATTACATTTATTTCAATTTGGATAATTATAGACTATATTTACCTTCTTATATAAAAGGTTCCATAGGGAAATTTATGTTGTTGTAATGTTAAATTTACTATTTTTATATGATGAATTCATTGGTCCTAGTAAGTGTTGGGTGGTGACCAAAATTATATATCCCTTTGATGAATTTAGAGGAATCATGTTGTAAAAATATTTAGTATTTGGTGTATGTATTCCTAATCATTATTTACATATTAGTTTTCCCCTTTATGTTTGAGTAATGTTATTTATAATTATATATTTCAACACGAAATGAATGTTTATTTCTATCTATGTGATTATTAATTACCATTTTGATATAATCCATAGAACTTTTATGCTCATGATATATGTTATATGAAATCATACGATTATTTATTCATTCTATATTATGTATGATTTACTGATGAGATGATAGATTTTATTATGATCATCTGTTTATTTATCATATGAGCTCACTCATTTCAATTGATTCCCCTATTAACCAGTAAACCATCAGGATTACATTTTATGATTTAAACATACTCACTGGTAGGAATTTACATATGTTTTTTCCTAAAAAACAAAAATTTATATTTTTTGAATTGATAACTAGGTCTTATGTACCATTTTAATAAATAACAATACAATCTGGGTAACAATATTTTTCAATTTCATAATAATAATGGTCTCATCTTCAGAGTGGAATCTTAAAAAAAGTTAAAAAAAATTAAAATAACTTTAAAATGTCATTAATTTGTATATGAGTTTTTTCGAATCCCCAAAATAAAAACTCAATTTTCGTGAAAAAGGAAATCATATTGGATAATTTTAAACTTAGTAATGTTCATGTTTTATGATTTAAATATATTGACATGGACTCATATTATTTATTTTTTTATTATAAGATAGTTACAGATCATAACCTAATACTAAATATGATAAAACTAATGTATTAATTTAATTCATGTAATAACTAGTCAGTTTTGTTCAATGATATAATCCTTTTTATTTTACGTCAATATATATATATCTATATATATATTAATTTAATTTACGAAACCAATTAGAAGATAGTATTATATTGATTAAATTTCATGTTGACATATGTGGTAGTAATGGAAACTATAATGGATAAATTTATGCTTAATATGTGTTAGAAAAAAATTAATATATAAATAATAGGGAATTATGATATATATATATATATATATATTGGGATTTTATTTAGGTTAATCAACTAGTAAAGAGGAATTTAGGTAATCCATAAATAGTTTTTTTGCAATATACTATATCAGGATGGCTATGAACAAGTGTATAAACCATTGAATATGGATCAATAGGTTACATAGTGAAATATTATAGTCTTATCAAACAAAAATAATACTTTTTTGATAATTTATTACTTATATTGGTGATTCTTTTGATAGATTTCATTAAAATATAATGATAATATTAATTAGAGACTCTTAATACACTATTAAATATGATATAATTCATATCTAACAAAATTATTCATTCATGATCAAATAAAAATATAACATTCTATAATGATATTTTTTGTATTCATATATACATATAATTTTATCATTTAATGTTATATATAGTCGTGATGTTTTTCAACAACCCTTCAAATGAACTTAATCTAGGTGGAGTGCCTATGTGATCAGGGATGTATGGTAGCTAAATTTAATATTCATTATTTTCCATAATATTGATTAAAAATGTATGGATGAATCATATAGTTCTCATAGTAGGTATGATATCATTAGTTAGGTTTTTTGAGTTAATTTTTTCATGCTAAATAGGAATATTAGAGTAAAGGATGGACTTTGGTATAATGTGAATCAGAAGATTACTTTACCATGAGGTGCATCAAGTAGATTTTTTTAATAAAAATATATGTGGTTGTTCTTTTATATATATGATCATGTTAATTAACCCTCATTAGTATTAAAAGGTTGAAGGATTTTTATAGTTAATTTCTTTTTCAATTAATTGAATAAGAAATTTAAGAGATAATTTGGTTATTTTTTTCAATTAGAAAACAATGATATGTTATATAAGATCCAATTAAAAGGTGATTTCAAATGAGATTATTTCATAAAAATCATAATTAGGTTGTGGTTTAAAAAATAGACATGAATGACTCTATATATCCTGAGTAAGGAATATATATTATAAAAGTATATTTAAATCAAAACTGACTACCAGTTAAGAGTTGTTAATTCCAAAAATAAATGAATTTTTTAAATTTATAACATTATTTATAATCACTAACTTCAAAGGCATAAAACATTTATAGTCTATCCCACAACCTAAAGATTCATGTAATCCCTAGTTTAAAACATTGATTTTAAAATTGAGAAATTAAATTAGAATGATTGAATTTTGAAAATATCAAAATAACAATAATAATGGAGTACATAAAATTAAAAAACATAGGTTTAGATTTACATGGAATTATAATATACATGAGGAATAAACTATTAATTTTTGGAATATAATCTCAATAAATACATTTTCTAGAGTTTTTTCTCTAATTACAAAAATCCTGTTTATTTTTGTAATTTATTTAAAATTTTTTGATTCAAAAAATAATAATTAAATATAAACCATTCAAAATGAATCCATTTTTAAAAAATGCTATAAAATTTTCTATAATCATAAAATAAAAAATATTTATTCATTGATACATAATTATAATAATAATAATAACATTTTCGAATAATTAATTGACTTATTAACCATGAAAAAATTCTTATCCATTCAATAAACATTCATTTCAAATGATAAGTGAAAAAACATCTTACCCCAATGTACTTTATATGAATTTATGAATACATTTATGCCAGACATTGATATTTCAACGGAAAATGCTTAATATAATTATTAGACAACAAATTCATGCTTCACTTACTTCTAACTAAAATATATTTTCATTTTATTTCAACGAAAAAACCATAACTTTTTAAATAATGTTTTAGATGAACATAAATTATAATGTATCATAATTTATTATATTGTAATAAATAAAAATCATTACATCATGTATCATTTATCTAAAAACCAGGAATTAAAATTTGAAAACATATATAAGATATTCAAATTGTATATATTTATATCAAAAGGGACACATCATAATAAAGACATATCATTCCATAATATAAATATAATCACCTATTATCCTCATTATCAAAGTTATTGTGTTACAACCCAACACATAGTTTCCACTTCGAACCTCTACCAGCCCTGAATTCCCCTATATGTCTTGATTGGAATCCATGATATATCATTCCCAATTTATTTTATTTGTATTACTTTTCATAAACATATGTAAATCATGATTTCCCTCTAAATTCATTCCTCTAATGTTTTGAGATGTCAAAATTAACTTTTTTATCCATTGAACTATGATTTCACAAATCCATTAAGTATAAAATTTAATACTAAAACACTTGAAAAGTAAAATTAGATTAAATAAAACATATTAAAAATTAAATAATCATGATTATTATTTTATCAAATAGTTTTCTACATTAGAAGAAAATTTTTTATTTAGACTTTTATATTATTAGGTCAAAACTCAAACATTAAAATATAATATAATTTAATGTGGAAACATCTAATCAGTATACATTTTTTACACCATAATTTTCAAAATAATGAAATAATTATTTTCAATGAAAATACTCATGAATTTCACCATAACCTCTTCCATTCCCTTATCAATACTTTATCCCTATAAAAAACATTTTAAAAATTTGGTCTGAGGATGGAAAAGCTTTCTAAGGGACATGAAAAGGATGAAATCTGTTAGTCTAGTGAAAATTTGTTAAAACCCATGTAATTTTTACGATTATCTTCAAGATTCTCTAATAATACAAAATAAAACGTTTTATCATGAAAAAAACAAAATATTTTCTCAATTAAATCATTAAAAACCTATAGAATTCAAATAAAAAACCCTTTCTAAAACATAGGGCATCAAAACAGGAACTATTTCAAAACCCCTTTTATTATAATAGTCATATGCCCAAATTCCAATATAATTATCCTAAAACAAAATCATTACCAAATTAATCGGATATCTATATTGGGGTTCACCCTTCATATAAGTAATATCAGGCTAACTTATTTTTCTTCCGTATAAATGGGGATCAACCCATCATATTATAATTATCAGGATCACATGTGGGCTACAATGGGACTCAATGAATCATCAAAGATGTATCAGGATCACTAAAATTTTAATGTAATTTTCATGGACCATATGCTGAATAAATAATTTTATACTTGTATATTTTCATCATAAATCCATTAAAAAAATACTTTTGACCTCATATGAAAAAAGCTTTCGAATATCAAAGATCAATTTTCTTTTAAATCCCCATTTTCTGTACTAAAAGTCCCAAAATAAGATATATGTGTTTTCATTGAATCAAAATTCAATTCTTGTAATGGAATAACGAAATAAAATAATTTCTATATTGTTTGGAATTATTTTGATGTAGAAATTAAAATAAAGAAATTTTTCTTTTTCATAACATTTCATAGAAGACGCATAAAAATGATTTATTTTGAAAAATGTTTAAATATTTATAATAGTGAAATATAATTTAAATTATAAAAAATTTATTCATATATATAATATGAATAAAATAATAATAAAAACATGTAAATATAAGATAAATAGTTGAATAATAATCCCATAGAAATATTTTTTTTAAGAAAGCACCTTACCACAATAACATCTTTTGAACATTAATCCCCATGAAATAATAATAACATTTAGAAAATTTAAACATCATGAGTAATGAATTATTATTTATATAAAATTTAAAAGGGTCTACATATAAACCACATATAATATTATAGGTTCCTAAAATCAAAATATTACCCAATGAATAAAAATTGAGAAAAAGTCCCTTATCTTGACATTGAATCGTGAGGACATTTCATTATCTATTATAATAATAGAATAATTTAATATATTTAATTTTAATTCAAGATTCATATGTTTATTAATAGTTTTATGTCACTAATTACCATGTTATATATTTTTACATAATCAATTATGTTTACATCAGTTGTATTGAAATAATTCATGTTATGTTTCACAAATTACCTCAGTAAGTTAACAATTGTCAAAGAGTTCATTAATAAAAGGTATACAGTATTATAATCCTGAAATAATTATTATTTTAATATATAATTTTTAATATTAATACCAATAATTAAAAAAAGGTTATTAATATTTATCTATGTTAAAATAATGGAGGCGGTAGGCAGTACATATGCATGGGTAACATTTCAAAATTTCAACAACCATTAAGGAATGTATGTAAATATTATTTTACAAATTAAAAATGAAAATAATATCACAAATACAATATTATTTCATTAAATATTCACATATATTTCATTAATATTTTGTGGTGGTGTGAAAATAATTTCATTGTTCTTTCGTAGTGACAGTCCACACATATATATGAATAACATTATCATATCCTGGTAAATGGGATGGTACAAATAAATTAAATATATTATATTCTCTAAAGCTTAAATATATCATTAATATCTTAATTATTTCATATATATTAAATATATTCGTTAAAATTATCCTTATTAACATCTATGAAAAGTGTTTTTTTACATGGAATCACAGCGATTTCATGATGTAGTTGTACATAGTATAAATGTGAAAATATATCATATCCATTTTGGAAGAGAATGTAAGATAATAAATGTGATATAATAATTAAAGAAGTATTTTTATGTTACAAATATCACATATATATATATATATAAACATTAAATACTTCTTTATAAGAAGCCACGAGACTTGATGATGAAAAAGGAATCATGTGAGTTTGTGAACTGGTAGTAAGACATACACACAAATAATGATTTTGATTACCATTTTATGAAAGTGGAGATGGATTTATGTTATTAAATAAAAAATATATATGTATATTTTATATTACGGTGTTATTATATCAGTATAATTTGAAAATAATTGCAGTTGGTGGAGAGATAAATAATAAAAATGCTAGTTTTATCACAATAATTTATAATTAGACAACATCTGTAGTCTAGCTCTAATATACATCATAAGAAGGATATATGATATGAAAAAAGGACCTAATTTATGGTAAAAGAACTAATTAATATATTTATTTAGGTCATTTATGACCAAAATGGATTTTATTCTATCAATAACAGAGGAGATGAGTGGCCTTTTATAAGTTAGGTGAGTGGAACACTTGTAATTTTTGGAAAAAAAAGGAGCACCCATGTTTTAAACATTTTAATTGGATCCAAAATGGACCATTAATAAGAATCATAAATGAAGAGGTCTAAATATTTTTTGAAAATGGTTTTGTACAATTTTTAGGTTATTTTAATTCTTATCATTTTATTTTAACGAGTGATAAATTTGTTCTTTCCCTAAACATGGTAAAATATTTTTATTATTTCCAAAAGAAATTATTAACCAAAATTAATTAAAAAATATTATATAATATACATAATTATGATAAAATTATATAATAAATTTCACCAAATTTTATTTTGCATAATTTCATAATTTAATTTAAAAATAAACAAACTGAAGAGATGAGAAAGTGGGATTTCAAAAATTGTATTTTTCAATCATAAGATGATTTTGTATCAACTCTATTACGAGAAATAATCATTTCATTACTTTTAAATAATATTTATTTATTTATAAGTCAAAATATATATTTAAATCATTCTGAATTTGAGGTGTTATTAACTAATTATAATAGAAATACATTAGTCCCTATTAAACAGTTTTCTAAAAAAACCCATCTTTAAGACCCAAAAACAACATCAACTGAAATAATTAATAAAGATGATTAAAATGAAATTAATTGAATTAAATATAAATAAATTAAACATAATTTACATTTCATAATATTCTAAATATAATGGGAATTTTTAATTACTTAATTTATCGAAAAGAAATGATATTTTTACAAAAATATGTATTTTTCACTATTCACAGAAAAATCAATATTTTGCAGAAAATCCTCAAATTTTATCATATTTTAATTTTGATATGATTATTTTAGAAATAAAATGTATTTATTTTAATTAAAATGACATAATTTATAAAACAAACATTAACATAAAAACCTATTTTAAAACAATTTAATTGAAACGATTTCCTTTTGTATTCACATATTAATTAATATTTTTATAATTAATATAGGTGTATAATTCACACTAAAAAAAATGAAAATAATTTATTATATCATTTATTTAGTTTTCAAATTCATTAGTATAACTCCACCAATAAATCATTTAATCTTATATTACTAAATAACTAATATATCACAAGTAATTACGCTAATAAAATTTGTGACCATATTAAATTAAATTAATAATAAACAGTTAATTGTATTATATTTTTCACGTATTAATAATGGTAGTTAGGGATAACTAGTTTTGGTGGTGGTAGAAGTATGATAATATGTTCAATGAAATGACCATCAATGGTCTTCTAGGGATAAAAACTATTGTGTTGAGGATAATTATTATACATTATTTTTAAAATTATGACTAATAAATTTTAATATTATTCGTAGTAAAAAATAAATTTTTTGAGTTATATTTTTATAATTAATGACTATGTTTATTATTATAATATATTTTTTGGATAACTATAATTCTTTTAAATGCATCATGAACATTCATATCCCACCTTTGAGTATTTCAGACATTCATTTAATTAATTATAATTTGTAAATGGATACATTATTAAATTTTCCCCTTATTAATAGTAAACTCATGAATACAAAAAGAGTTACATATAATAAATTTATTAAAAAAAGAAATCATTATATTAATTTAGGGGAAATACAATTTTTATAATTAAAAAGTGAGGATATTTATCAAATGTTTTTCCAATATCTCATGAATGCCAAAGGGAGAAAGTCCTATTATCCTACCCTATTAAATATTTTTATAAAAATCATTAAAGGTATAATATTAATGTATTATCTTAATGATTCAATGTGATCCATTAGATTATATTCCGTCTATACTTTACTCCACTTATTTTTTGTTCGGTCTTTACCTATAGGTTTTTCATAAAAACCGAAAATATAGCTTTAGGGATACATTTATTTGTTCATTGTTATGGAACCACTAATCTTGGATACAAAATATTATTGTTGGAGTGATATAATCACTTTCCTTTAATCACTTTCCTCAATCACCAGAGTATTATAACTAGTGCATTGTAGTGAAAATAATTGTTTTGGATTTTTTTCCAAGATTAAAATTAAATAACAACATGAAAACTATATTACTTTGATGAAAACCCAAATATTAATTTAATGTACAATTTAATGAAAAAAAACCAAAAATATTTTACTAGAATATAAAATTTATCATGTTTTGAAATCTATTCCATCACAGGTTATAACGTTAAACAAAATTTCTCCAATGAGATAATCTTCAATAATATTTTAACCACTGTATTGGTCCTTGAATAGGGTGTTTTTTATAGTGAAATAGTTTTGTGGAAATATGTGTCATTCAAGTCTTCGAAGAATATTTATTATTTAATTAATTAAATATGAATTTATTTTTCCTTGTTTCTACGGTGATATCCTTTAATAATTGTAATAAAATGAAATTTAGTATTCTTGGTTTAGTTCAATATGATAGATTTTCCTAGGAAAGGAATAATAGTGTCTTCTGTGATAAGGTTACTCATGGAACCCTTTAATTTTCTTTTTCTTTTACATTATTCATATATATTATTTTTTATCCATTATTATTTCTCCTATAATCTCTAATGAACATCCATTCTATATCCCCCATTAGGGTGTAACGATAAGAGTTTTTGGGGGAGTGAAGATGGTGGGGGAAGAGTATACGCCATTATGGGAGCCACTATGGAGGTAGATCAGGTCTCAGTGGACACTTGGAATGAATCTGGTTTAATGCTTCAATTGTTTTAGCCTCGAGGTAGGCCAATTTTAATTTTTTTTATAATCTCCCCCATTTAGTGAAAAATATATTTTTTAGATAATCATTTGGGTTGTAGGGAACTCAATGAGGGTCGATCTGTGGATTGTTTAGAGAAATATGGTGGTTTAGGTTATTTATTTATTTTTAATTTGGGAGAACCAATTTAAATAGTGTAAAGTCCATGGAATTGTTTTTATTAAACCTTCATATAAGGGGAATATGGGTTTTTGGAGGTTACATGTCATTTTCATTAAATTATAAGCCATGTACGGTGACTCAGTGTGTGGTCTAGGGCACATACATACTCCACATGTCTGGGGAACATTTTTGTGTAGGGTATAAATCTCAATTCTATGAGACATAGTGATTAGTGTACTTGATCATAACTAATATAAGGTATATGAACAAGTACCCCATGTGAGAAACATTCCATGCGTGTTTAATATACTTCATATAGTCACATGTTTTACACAATGATGGTTCAATGGTATATGGGAAGGTTCATCATTACGGTTACATTTGTTTACTTGATCGACATGAAATATACATTGGAAAAGTACACATTTAGTTTCCTAATGCATGTGACCATGGAGATCATTTTTATGTATACACTGTTTACATAAATTAAATGTAATTTACGTTTTATTCCTTGGTGGTTTTTTCATTTTTCACAATAGAGTTGGTACTTGTCTTCAGTGTAATCTATTCAATGTGATTTTTCATGAAGGCCATGGTTGCGAAATAAATTTGTCATTTAGAGTATTTTTAGATGTTTTTTGGATTGAGAGAGTGTTTGTAGGATGATTTCATTGTGGTTTGGTTTCAGAATCCTCATGTGGGATCGGCTGAAAACTACATGTTCTAAGTGAGGATAGTGATATTAGTAATAATTAGGGATTTAATGTTGAATAGAAACTTTTTTGAGGTTATTTTGGAAGGTTCATTGATTCTAGGAACAAGTAATATCTCTGAGAAGATTTGGATTATCATTGGATGTTAGGGAAGGTAGCTCACCATCAGAGTTATTTGATCCTTATATATGAATTGTTGTCATATAATGGAGACCATAATCCTAACATTGTTGTGATATTGAAATGATTATATAGGATACATGATTATTACCTTAGGGGATAGTTTTGAATCATGTTATCTGTGGATTTAATAGACTTTTTTTAGAATTATTAAGTGGCATGATTTTTTCATAGAATCCTATGTGGGTGAGTTGGTACCCACGGAGGGCTTGTTTTTTGGGAAGTTTATATTAGGTTTACTTATATTGGTGTTTCCCCAATTTTTTTTAGGATCCCTTTTGGGGATTTTCTTTTCTTAAGGAATTCACAAGTATCATTGTGAATTCAAATGTCGGTATTATTTTATATTAAATCCTTTTGGTTTATGGAAAAATGATTCCATGGTTTTAGTTATACATAATTGAAGGATTCCAAGAAGAATATATGGAATTTTTAAGTTGATTGTTTATGGATTTTCCAAACATAAGAGGTTTCAAAGGTGTGAGGATGTGGGAGGGGTGGAGTATTTTTATATTGATGGAAAAATGACTCACTATGAATTTTTGGAAATGAGAGAGGTGTACACTTGTAGTTACCTAAAAAAAGTTATAGAAACCCAAAAAAAACCAATAACAGAAGGTTTATGGGTGAAATATAGATAGAAAATGGGTGTTGGAAAATTATCCTGGTCATTTGGGCCATTAGTAATATGGTTTAGTCCCTAGTTATGCTTAATTTGGCCAAAATCAATGTGAATAATTTTAATCAATTTCACTAATCATTTCGGTCGAAACATAACATTGTATTATATGAATATAAACATTATACTAAATTCAATGTTGTATGTTTGTTTTTTGAAATTAAAATCACATAAGTAAAAAATTATGATTAATGCCAATCTCTTTGATGGGATGAAATAACGGGTTTATAATGTAGAAAAATATTCAAAAGTTTGTTAAATTTTATATTCAATATCTATGTGAAATTTATTGTAATGAATTAAATTGTATTAATATATGTAATATTTATCAAATATCACAATAAAAAATATATAATATAATTTATTATTAATATTTAATTAATCAAAATGAATGTTCATAACTAAAAAACAACATTTTCACTATTCATAAAAGAGATTATGTTTCTAAAAAATACAAAAAATTAATACTATGATAAATTTGACATTCTGAATAATTTTTTTTATTTTATCAAATTAAATTTCAAGATTTTTATAAAATTAATTTTACTATTAAAAGTGGTTCATTCGAGAAATAATTGTTTTTAAATAGAAGAAGACTTAACCAAAAATCATATCCTTCAATATCAACATGTTTTATTTATATAAAATATTATAAAAAAATATTTTAAAAGTAGTTATTATTATTCCTGTATCTATTTTTAACTACTAGGTAATTATAATCTATTTTAAATTATTATATAAAAATATGATTTGTTTATTCTCACTGTTGTATGCATCATACCCCAAGTTGGTGTTGCATGCATTGTACGCCATGTCAATGTTGAGTGTAATGTTTTACATATTGACATTTCATGTAATGATTGCCATCATAGTTCTCTGAGAAATGAATGGATGACATATTTCATTGAAATACATAAATGAAAATTTAATTTAATAGGATAAAATAACATTGTGACCATAATAATATTTCATATTATATTCAATCAGTTTTCATGGTAATTTATAATTTATAGGTAACCTAAATTCCTATTATAATGTTTCAACCATATGTTTTCATAAATTATTTAATACTATTCATACCATATAACTTATCATCAAGGATATATCTTAATATATTACATTATATTATTTTAATAACATGTTATTGTTCATCAAGCACAGGTCGTGAGTGTTATGCTTGTCCTCAAGGAAAGTCATTTATGTTTATAACACAAGATAACCTCAGTGTTAATTATAGATAAATCCAATGTTTATGATTCATGTAGTTCAATATCAACATTGTGTTACGTATAATTCATGGAAATCATAGTGCTTTAATATAAAATAAAATATATTCTGTGATGCAAGAAATACAAAATTCCAAAAAAGATAAATTTATTTGAAAAAATAATAATTCACATAATATAGGTTTGTTACATCTTGGTTTTATGTATGATGTGGCCTATGGTTTTCTTTATGGGACACATGGGATATTAAATAATTCATGACCATAGATTGTGACAGATTTTTTTGACAAGATATTTGAGACCAGTAGGTTCTCTAGTTTTTTTGTCCAAGATGATCCCTTATTCAATTCAGATCATTATTTTGAATTCCTAGAGAAATGTAGTTGTGTTTTGTTTCATAAATTTTTACCATTACTCTCTAGTGTCCATCAATTTTTTAAAACAATTTTAAATCAATGATCTCATGTGTAAATATAGATAAAGATCATGATTGCATGTGAATGGGTGACCCAGGTTCTTCAAAACCTCTAGAATGTGATTGATTTTTAGTAGATTCAACATGAGTGTTAGAATAGAAACAATAGTTGGTAGATTATATTCATCACCATTTATTTTATGAATTTTGTTACTTATGATATCATTTATTAGTTTTTTGGATAGTCTCAAAATATTACACGTGCATTCAATTATTTGACCCATGATTTTAGGTTCACTTCGTAGGTGGGCTTATTGAGATTTTTTTCTCACCCCTAGTATATAATCCTCAGTTTATATGAATACGTGATATATTAATTCATGATGGATAAATTTTTTATGATGGATTTGGTCGAGGAACTATTTTTCTTGATTTCAACTCTGGTGGAAACTAAAGTTTGGGTTAGTGTAACTTCAACATTGTAGATAAAGTTTCTATTTCTTGGATCATTGTTCGTTGGAGATCCTTATATATTTATTTTTGGTTTATTTATTTTATTATGAATTTAGACTAGTGGGTATCCATAATTTGTATACATTTCATTGTTTGGATCTTTATAATTGTATTCCAAATTTTATTTATTATAGAAATCTTTAATTCATGTTATTTTCTACCCATATGTAGATTTTTATCCTTGTGGATTTTTTATTATTTCCATGGTAATTTTAATATAATGAGAATGTATATTACACCATTTAATATGTAATTCCCTCACTTCTTGTTTGGTTCCTGTAGAAAATAGGTAGGTGAACATGAGGCCTTGTGGTGGGATACATCGATTGATTTTCTAGGTAGACATTGGTGAGTTCATTTCAAAATTGTATCATATGCTATTTTTTTATTAGGGGAGTTAGATTGTGGTTCTTTTAATAATGTGTTAGATATTTTTATGGATATCATAATTATGGTTCATAAAAACCTTTTCCAATTGAATTTCCATGTTTTTATGGAATGGGATTTTCTCTTGGACCCAATTTTTATTAGTGTTTGATTTATCATAGTGTGGTGTAGTTGGGTTTTTGGATTTACGGTTTATTGAATATTTTCTCTATTTTCCAATGTAATAGATTCCAATGTCCTTATATCAATCAAAGCATGTAATATTCTCATGAAATATTAAAGTATGAGTAGTTTTCACTTACGTTGTAGGTTTATTTGTTTAAATTTTCTCCAACAACCCATTTGGGTTCCACATGAACCTTTTTATAGAATTCTACTTAGAAAAAATTGTTTATAATTTTTTGAATGTTGAAATTCCTTGTGTTGAGATTGATTATCTAATGAAAAAGATAAATTCCCTTCATCGAGGGATTCATAGTGCATGTTTTGCATCGATAATGGGATTTGAGTGCCTTGTTGGTGGCTCAATGTGTGTAAGGAAGCCTGAGGGATGATTTGAATGGTATTTAGTTTCCCTGGGGTCGGAACTGTACTAATTTTTTGGAATTTTCTTTCATGGGATGGATTATTTTGTGCCACATGTTTTTTAGGTCTTATGTTGGGGAATGTGTCGATGTTGTCAACATTTGATCGGGGGCATGGATATTCCTCTTTGGTAGGGTGGTTGATGTATTCTTTCACAAGGGTATCATTAGGAAGTTTGTATCATGGTTTTTGAGATGTGGAGAAAATATAGTTCTCTCATTCTCATATATAGCTTGATCAGATAGGTTTTGTTAGACACATGACCCTACTTGTTTTTTTGTGCATTAGGTAGTGATGTGAAAGCATGGTTGGACTAATGTGGTTTTAGATAAATTCTTGGGTGGGGGTGGTTATAGGGTTTATCTTGGAATGAGGGAGATTCCTTGTTTTTCATGTGGATTTTCAGTGGTGCTCAGGATTTATGGATCAAACATGTATGAGGATATTGGTTATTATTTTTTTGGGTGGCGGCCCAGATTTGTTAAGACATGGATCATTATGATTCCTACTATGTTCTCAAAGAGAATAGTGATGAATTGCTAATGTCATGGAGTGGGCTATAGAATATCAGGTGATATGAAGCATATTTTAAATGGTTTTATGTGTATAGAGTTATGTGTTTTTGGATATTCATGAATGATAATTAGTTTTTATGATCATTATATATATGCTCATGTGTGAGACGTTTAACCAAAATTTTCCATTTCATTCAATGGTGAAACTAGGTTGGGATATGTGGTTTTCTGGTTTGGATAGGGGAGAAATCCTATGGATAATCTTATAGTGGGGAGAATAAAATCAATCATGGTATAATATCTCTTATATTGGGAGTGAACTATTGGAACATTCAAATCACTCATTGTAATGTCAAGATAAAATCATTGGTGTTATTGATTTTGTGAGAGAATGGATAATGGTTAACCCATTTGTAATCCTGGGGGTCAGAAGAAGTTTTGGTGAGGAGTTTTGATGATCTATGTTTTCACGAGTTGTGAAAATGAGGAGAAATTAGATAAGTCTATACTAATAATTTTTTTAATAAAAATTAATTTTATCCTATTAGATAATCTTGTATAAGTTTTTGTACCACTATGTTGGTTCTAGAATAGGCTGTTTACCCTATAAAAATATTTTGGTGGAAATATAATTCTTTCAGATTTTTATAAAATTTTTAGTATTTATTATGTTAAATATTAATTTATTCACTCATGTTCATTTATTGATTTATTTTAAATGTAGTGTCTTTTTGAAATATCATCTCAGATGTTGTGTATATAGTGGTGGAATATTCCAAGGAAGGGTATAACATTTCATGGTGTATCGGGACCATACCTCAGTATAAGAAAATTTTCATTTTCATTTTATTTTCATTTATATTCTATATAAATTTATTCATTTTCTCTTTTACTTTCTCCACTTTACTTTTTTCAAAAACCCATTGGTCTTACCCTATTTGAGGTATCAAGATGAGAGTGGAAGATAGAGGAGGATGCAGCATCTAAGGAGATGTTATAAAGGCTAATAAAGTCTCTATAGACACATGGTGCACAATTAGTGGGATAATTTTGTGATTAAAACTTAAATGTTTGTGTATTTTTAATTTTCATTCAAATATCAATGTCTAATAGGTATTTAATATTTTAAAATACATTTTTCTATTTCATGGGGATCCTGTGGGTGTCGATCTACAGATTTATAGGATAAATGCTGGGGTTTTAGTCCATCATCGTGTTTTTTCATTTGTGAAATTCCATACACGTGGTGTTTGGTTCACCGAAAACAAACCATATATTTATATTGTTCAAGGAAGAATGGTATTCTGAGAGTACATTCCATGTAAATAGACTTAGGGTGAAATGTGGGGAATTTCCAAACACCATGTTTTAAGGGACATGGTAGTGTAGGGTAATGAAATAGATCTCATGAAACATACATTGTAAGGTACACTGATACACAACATATAGGGTACATGGATATGTTTCCCAATGGGAAAATATGCCATGTTTGTTTGATAAATGGAATATAGTCTAACCTATTAAATAAAATGTGGGATTTAGTATATAGGAAAGTACCTTGTGATGGGTACACACTATGTATGGGGCCAACACATCAAATAATTTACAATAATACACTTCTAGTGCCTTTGAGAACATTTCCATTGCTAACCGTTTTGGTACACATAATTTATTTGAATTACACATTGTTTATTTTTCAATGGTGTATTTTTCTTATTTTTCAATGAGGACAAAGAATTAGACATGTGAGTATTCCATTCCAAATAAAGTTCCATATAGATCACGATGGTTATATCATTTTGGTTTTTTAATGGTATCTTTATGGAAATATAAAATTGGAATGTGTTTATATAATGATTTAATTGATGTTTGCTTCATGAATCCTCATATGGGTTGCGTAGTGAGATTTTAATATCAGGTGAGGGTTGTCTACTCGATGATATAAATAGATCAAGTTCACTTGATATATTATTTTTCAGTTATTTCGGAATGATTATGGATGTCAGGTCATCTAGTATCTCTAATGAGATCATTGATGTTCTCTATATGTCAGGGCGAGATTAATAAGGTAAAATATGTTTGAGACTTCTGTGTGGGTTAACATTATAGTAATATAGTTCTGAATTTGTGTCATAGTGATATTGAGAAGATTATGAGGGAATCTAGAATATTTACTTATTGGATGGTTTTTTATTTTGTGATCAGTGAATGTAACAGTAATCATTTTAGAATTATTTTTTTCTGCAATTTTGTTATGATCACATTTTCGGTGAGTTGGTATGGAAGTATGTTTTATTTTATAGGAAGGTTAGATAAAGATTAATTTTATGGTAATAGGTCCAATTTTTTTATTATGGGGAACCCATGTGGTATATTGTTATTCTCTAGCTGTTTAAGAGGACCATTGGGAATTCCCTTGTTGGCCTGCTTTTCTTTTTTATTCCCCATTGGGTTATTTATTAACCAAGGATTAGTTAGAGGATGCTGAGAGATATTTGGTATGTTTCTATGAAAGGAAGGAACTGTTATTCAAATGATGTACAGTAACAAATCATAAGTTTTCCTTCCCATTATATGGATATTATGTGGGTTGTGGATATTTTTATGTGCATATACTGAGTTCTTGGATGAGTCATGGGTGTACATTATTTGACATCATGTTATGTAGTGACCCCAAGGATATTGAGAGCCCTGTTTTCCCCTAATATGGGATGTTGAGAGCCTTTGCTGATTATTTTTTTTGATAAATTGGTCTAGGGGGATGAGGGACCATCATGGTTTGTTAGATAATATTTTAATCGAAATAATAGTTTAATTATTTTGATGGTGGGTTCCAGAGTTGTATCATCCCACATTGGATTGTCCTTTGGTCATGATATTTGAGATGGTTTCTACTCAATTTGATGGTTTTTTGGAGGAGATCTTCAGGGTATCTCTGATAAGGTTTTATCCCAATGTTTTATTCAGTTCTCTCTTATATTGGCTAGTTGGTGTTACATATAATTAATGATATAATATGTAGTATGGATGAGTTCACCCCCTCAAATTGAGTATACTACAAGGGTCATAAGGTATTCATATTGTTATCTGTCAAGCCACTCATGGATTTGTGGATAATATTACGATATCATGTCCATTGATGATGTTAATTCTCTGTTTTCTATATAGGACACATGGTATAATGTAATTTTAGGGTTCATATAAGGTGACCAACGTATTATATAGTTTTTCTAGGGTGGTCTGGTTTAGCATTTTGTTTGACCTAGATGTTTATTTTTTTGTTTTAGATCATTTTATTGGATTCCTAAATCTCTGTAGTTCCTCATTTTCATTTTCTTATTGATGGTTAAGAATTGTGTTCTAGAATTAATTCAAGTTCATTTTGTCATCTTTTATCTCTTCGGAGGATTTGATAAATTTACATGATGTTATATTTCTATGAGATCTATGTGCTATAAAACCACTAGAATGGGACAAAGTGGCTGTATATTCAGCTTGAGTGTCAGACTACAACCCTTGTTTGATTTTTTCCTTGTTTTTTGTCCCCTAATTATTTTATACTATTTTTTATTTATTCAAGTTCATATTTGTTTTTGATTGGAATAAAAATATCATAACATCATGCACATGTTATGATAGTACATCGTAATTTCACTATTAGGGTGGCCTACTATGATTTATTCTCAACAAATGTTTGTTCACTATGGTATGTGTGAAAACCAAATGTGTTATTTCTGGATAGAGAATTGGTTTTGTGATTGAAGAGTATGGGGATTAGTGTATCATGAATGAGTGATGTGATTCATTTGGATTATCTGGATCATGTTGGTGGAGTTCTAACATTGTGGAGACCAGGTATGTGGTTTAGATCTATGTTAGTAGTATAGACAAATGTGTTTGTTTTTTTTCTTTATTTTCTATATATGGTGATCTATGTAGGTGAATATATATTTTAATTTTTTCATCATTTGATTCTATATGAGTGTAATCAATCTTTAATGATTTATCACATGCTTCTATTTTTGTTTTTGTTTTCAGTTTTCAAGGTTTATCATTATCGATGTTTTTATTATATATTTTTTTATTTTCTTTTGAGAAGATGGTATAATCTACCAGAAATATTTGTTAGACTATAACTATTAATCTTTATCCACTCGAATATGAGGATTCAGGATTGAGGCCTTATGGCAGGCTGGATCAGGTGACATGTTACATTGACTCGAGGACGTTTTTCACACCAATTCTTGATTAGACTAGATAACGAAGTGAAAAATAAGCATCCAATATAAATATTTTACTTTCATTATTAATGTATTATCTAACACCACCATGATCAGCATGAATTGATCCCCTACAATCTATCACCAAAAAATTTCCATTCCTTAGAATTAAAAATATCACAACACATGTCATTTATAAGATAATATAGATTGGTGGGTGTTGAATGGCATAGGTAAGAGTAAAACCCCACTAAGAAAGTGAGAATGAGTTTCTTAAAAAAATAAACTCTCAATATACATTAACATTTGGGTTTATAAAAATAGGATCTAATATATGATAATATGATTAAAAGAGAAAGGGTGAAAATTGATCATACACAAAAATAGAGATATATAACGTTATTTGAATCTTGTAATCATGATGAAAATTCCTAGTAAGAAAAGATGGTGATCCCTAAACCATGACACCACCGAACCCACACTCTTAGATACTGTGATAAAAAATAATCTTTACATTTATGTTATTATTCCAAAAAAGTTGATCTAATTTTAACCATAAAAACTAACAACATCAAAAGGTATTAATCGATCACTTAAATACCCATTGGTCTTTTTGGTCTATAGATTTATAGGATTAGGAAACCTTAATAAATATCAAAGTTTATTCAAAATATTATTACCAATATTTATGCTTTACTCGAGATAAACATTTAAATGATACCATTCTACATTGATACTCTACACATAACCATATCTATGTTGATCTTTTTATAAATTTGGTAAAAAAATTATTGAATAATGGATTTTGAAGCATGAGATAAAAATCATTTAAATTTAAAATACAATAAAAATGATTCAAAATACATTTACTTTTACATAAATTATAAATCATTTAAGAGAATTATAAATTATTCCTTAAATAAAAATTACCGGTTATGAAAATCCATATGAAATTATTTCCAATAAGAATAAAGGATAAATTATTTTTAATGTATTACATTACATCCTTTGAAACGTTAAATACATTGAAACAAATATCGATTTTTTACATTGAAAACATAAAAAACATTCATTAGGAAAATAATATCCCTTTATTTAAAATAATGATACTTTGAAGATATTAATAAAATTTTGTGGCCACATTGAATATAGAAGGTATGAAAATAAAATTTAGTAAAAATAATCCATGATATCAGGGGTTCACTAACTATTCACCCTCATCCTAACCAACATCCAAATGCCAAAAGTTTAAATAAGTTTTTTAAAAAGTTTGTTACACATTATAAAACAATTATAAACAAATTTTTTAATAATATCAAATATTTTTAATTTATTTTTGAATATTAAAATAATTACATATCTAATAGCTAAAATAAAAATTCATTAATGTAAAATACCTAATTCTACAATGAATATAAAAATATAAACATTCATAGGTAAAACATTTAGATTATTATTAAAATAAAATAAAATTTATTATAATGATTTTCAAACATTTATGGAACATATGTGATAAATACACTGCACTTTAATACATTATAGGTAATCACAAATGAAAAACATGATATTTAATGAAAATTTCACGGCTAAAATAATAATTTTGACACTTTAAACCCATCATGACATTAGAAAATAAAATTATTTAAAAAAAACCCTAAAAATATGGTTTTGATAAAAAATATTCATAATAAATTTTCCCAATTAATTAGTGTTTTAGAAAATATAAGATCAATACAAATATTTTATCTTGCATAAAATTTAGAATTGAAATATTTTTCCCTTAGAAACTAGTATCATAAAAAATTGATTTTTCATAGAAATATTGTTTTCATTACCTTAATATAACATATCAATTCATTTATTCCTCTCGATATATACATCATAACCCTTTCACTCCTTCTATGTAACATCCCATTCCTCAATTATATACTATTATAGTCTTTAATTATTTCTCACCTTCCCTCTTATTTTAAAGAATGTAAGGGTATCAATATTATTCTAAGTGAAACATAGTTTTCATGTAACTCTAATGAAATAATACTTTTTAATAGGAAATCATCGATAGTATATCCATATTAAAATATTAGTTATGAGTAATATGTGTTCATCATCTGGTTATTTTTTAATATTATATAAAATATACTTCGAAACTGTGTTTATATAAAATATTATTTATATTACATTATTACTCATATAAAGACATGAAACTCAACACTCTAGGTTATTATATCCCACTAATATTCCATATACCTCCAAACATGAATCTATAAGGGTGATCATGTTTATAGTCTTACCATGAATGGAATTCTCTGGTCAAGTGAGAAAACAATGATGATGTTCATTATCATGCCATATATATATATATATGATTTTAATATTTTATATCAAAAAATTCATTAAGTAAATTAATTTTCTAATAATATATTATAAATTTTCATCACTCTTATAAAAAAATTTCATGTGAGGAAGAAGATAATGCAATACTAGGATTAAATTTGAGAGCACCCTTAGCTTTCAATAGATTTAATAATACCTTTAGTAAGGTTAACATCACCCGTAAATAAATCCATTTATATAGTGTTTAACCTAAAATGAGGTATTTATTACCTTTAAATGTGTCTCAGTATCCTTAATCAGGTCTCCCTTTACCATTACCTAGCATGAGTACCCTTATGCGGGTATCACAATACCTTTACATGAATCATGACTACCCTTACAGATGTTTCATTATTTGGAGTGGGACACATACAAAACAGGTGTCTACCCTAACATATGGATTCCTCATTCCTTTACACAATACTTAAAATTAACGGTCTTCCATTACATATCAGTGTGGTACCATTACATATTTGTAGCGCTACCTTTATGTAGCATGTTTTACCATTACGCAGCCCTGTATAACCCGTATGTAGGTGAGGATTCAAAAACCTAGCCTTATATATATTTCTATATTAAATTATGGTCGAGGGATTATATCACCTTTATTCAAGGCTAGATGGACCTTTGAGAATCTTATGACAAATTTTTCTTACCCATACACAATATATGAAATTGAAAATCTTCATTTTATGCATATTCTTCTTCTTACATATAGTAAATTCTTAAACATGAATATTTTATAAATTTGATCAAGTAAACTATAAAATATTATAATAATTATATTCAATTTATATTATTAATTATTTTCTTAGCGCATTAATATAACATCTCTATAATTATATATAAATATAATTTAAAATTAAATAATTAATTTTTTCTAAAATATATTTATTTCTATCTTTTTATGGTTAAATTTAATTATAATTTTATTTATGATAATATATTCTTTATATAAAATACAGCTATTAAAATTTTAATATACATATAATGAAGTAATATTTTAATAACAATAATATTTGTAATCTTCAATATATTTATTATTATATCATATATATTTTTTTCAAATTAATATATTTCAAATGTGTTTATTTCTAATTAATATTTCATATTTCCTGATAAATTTTATATTAATATCTATACATATATTTATAATTTACTTTAATTAATCATATTATATTTAAATTATTTATAATTAATATTATAAAAATTTAATTGACTAATTTTGTTTTAATTGTTGTTAATGCATTATAAAAATAGTTGATATGTTTTAAATTAATATGTTACCCACATAAGTGACTAACATGTTTATTATTAAAATATATATTTCATAAATATATGTTTCAAAAAAAATTAATGTGTATTTATATTATTTATTCCAAAATAATAGTATATTCAAAGGTAAAACCATTAAAAAAATTATTCATTTTAATGAAAACAAGAAATTTCGTACTAAAATAAAAGTACTTTTATATAATTAAGAAAATATTTCACTTGAAATGCACTTTTATTGAGAATGACATATAATTAATGAAATAAACTAAAATGAGACCAATGTTTTCCATTATATTTATTAATGTAGAATTAGAAAAATGAATGATATGTTTTAAATTAATGATTGAATATATAAATATTTTTTCATCAAGTTCTTTAAAAATATTTTTCATCTTATATTAATTATGGAAAGCATATTGAATAATATCATTAATTTAAAAGTTTTGAATAAATAAAAATTATTTAATGCTATATTCTTCCCTTCACAAATGAATCATCCCCTCATAATTATAATTATACAAAGAAATTTTAAACTCCCAATTAAAAACAATAACCTCAACATAAATGATCAAAAAATCCTTAAAGTTAATCAATAACATTAAAAAAATTCCTAAAAATATAATATAATATTTCCAAAAGTAACATTTTCATAAATACTTATACATAACCCATGGGTTATATTTACATAAATTCCACCCAAAAAATTGAAAACAAGGGTAAATAGATATACCATTAAACAACCTATCATAATTCAATTATGTACATATCTATAAAAATCTAGGAATTAGACACTATAATTTACCAATAATATCATATGCTTTAGTATTTTCTATACCATTTCACTGTTATAAGTTATGAAATACCCAAAACCTCACTCTATGATCTAGTAGTATAAAACATAAACTATAATTTTTTCATGATACCAATAAATTTGTTCAAATTTCAAGCTTTAAAAACATAAAATATTAAATGGAAAAATTGTATCACTTCCAAAAAGGATATTTTTAGTATTAATTATTCTAGAATTATGAAAGTATAATACTTATTAGAGATTAAAAAAATAACTAAAAACTTTTATCCAGCTTCAATAAATACTTGATCTTAAATGATAACATTCTCCATTGTTCTCATATTAATCACTGTGACTATGAAAATTGTTTGGAAACGTGAGGTGATAAAAAAATTGTTGTATAATGGGTTTTCAAACATGGTGTTAAATTACTCTCATAAAAATATGACAGTAATTCCTTCGTAAACATTTTCTATTATATAAAATACAACTTATTCAATATAATAATTAATTCGTGCTTAAAAAAATATATGGATTTCTAATTATACATGTTAAGACACTCAAAACAACTAAATGGCAAAAAAATATGAAACCATAACATTGAATTGTTTGAGAACATATATCCATTGAAACAAATCTATATTTCTCCTTCAAAATCCCTATGAATTAATTTGGAAAAATATTTTTTATATTATAATATTTAATAATAAATAATTCGGATGAAGTAGTTGAGATGAAAAGAAACTCAATATGAATTAATTTGAAATAAGAGATAAAATAATTTCTGAGAATGGTTAAAAGGTCTGAAGATCAAAAAAAATTGATGATATGTGTTTCTCAACGTAAAATTAAGAATATTTAAATGATGATAAATTTATGCAAAGAAAATTGATTAATTATATGAATAAATCTCTTCATGAAGAAAAAAAATGATAATGAGTATCATGAAGTGAAGTTAATAGAAAAGGAAGAAGAATTATAATTTTCCCAAAAAAAGTTATCTAAATATGAAATAAGGAATATATGATTATATAACTTTATCAATGAGGTTAGGGAAAGTGATTATATTGGAAACATGACAAGGATCAACCAAAGTTACATTCAATGGGTCAGAATAAAGATGAATGTATTTCTGAAAAAAAATATTGATGGGAAAGTTATGTGTGTGGCCAAGACCAAAAAAAGATGGGATTTAATAAGATTAAAAAAATATCTACTCCAAAAAATTTGAATTTGAAAAGGTATATGATACTTTTGGATCTGATAAAGATAAAATTAAAAAGAAATATTCAATTTAAAATGAAATATGGAAGCTTTGAAATGACAGATAAAAATGTTGCTGGAAGATGTATTCACAATTCTGGTCGGTATGGAAGCAAGGGAAGAAAATACTCCATTTATGTATATATGTCGTATTGTGGTGCCTTCTGACATAGATAAAATATTTATTGGTTCAACCAAAAACATAATTATTATTAAAAAAGATATGGAATCCATTGTTTTATGGGGAGTATATCTCTTTAATGAAAGAAGAATGATAATGTTTTTTTGATGAAACCTGAAATGGTTTTGGTAAATATTGAAAAAAGTTTCCAACTATTGTGAAATATTTGTGAAATATTTGAACAACCTGGAAACCATTCAAAATTATTTTTTGTCTTATTACATTCAAAACAAAATAGTCCTAAAAATTCTCAAATTCTAAAAGTTAGAAAATAATAAGATGAGGAATAATATCATATTGTTTTAAAAATTTTGAAACCAACAAAAGGAGAAAAATAAAAGATTCCTAATAGAGGATTATATTTTAATATGTCTAGAGCTATAGAATTGTTGACAAATGTGAAAGACATTAAAAAATGAATGGTGACATTTGGTAACGTTGAATCCATCAAAATAAAATGTTTTTTGTAATACATCATTTGGAATGAAAAAATAAAATCCAAGAAAACATTGTATGTTGATTTTTTGAAACACCATTTGTTATTTTTTCCCAGTTTTGTGTTGACAATAACCGAGTTATCATAAAAATAAAATTTTTGTTGAAAATTTTTGTAAGATGGAAATATTCTTATTAGAGTACAACATACAAAAGAAAACCTATTTCAATATGGTGAAATAAAAACTTCCTCGTTATATGAGTAGAGTGGAAGAGAATATATTATGACGGAAAAGGATGGGACACGTGTGTTAAATAAACATGAGAAAAATGAAAAAGTGATATAATGTTAGAGACCTTATTTTTTTCAATGTAGAAGAGATTGGTGTTGAACTATTTTTTAGAAATGATTGATTATAAATGTTGTGCGTAATAATTTCTATATTTGTTCAAAAAAACAAATGGATCTGATTTATTCGGATATCTAATTTACTGTGAGAAAATATTCACCAAATAGATATATGTACTTAATCAATTTAATTTATTATTTTACTCACATTATTAATTTTATGTATATGAATTATAAGTCCGATGCTTGGAAAAAGTTTAATAGTTTTAGAAGAAATATTTATAAGGAATGTGTGTATTCTATGATGAAGTTAAGAACTGATAACGGTGATGAATAAAGAATTGAATAATTTGAAATTTATATTGTAAATCACATAACTATGAATGAGAATAGTTCCCCATAATCTCTTTAACAAAAAAGGGGTTACTGAAATAATGAATTAAAGATTACTGAAATCGGAAGAATTATGTTACCTGAACATGTTTTTTCTCAATAATATTGGAGGAAATCCATGTGTACTGATGTTTTTATTATAAATCAATGTTTCAATTGGTTATGATCATGTATGACTCCATATTAATTATTTTATGAAAAATCTCATTGTTTTTAACACTTTATATTTTTCATGAGTCCATTTATTATAAATAATAAAGGTGAAAACTATGTGATGTTTGAACATGAAGCTGATGATGGAATTTTGGTAGGATATAGATTGGAAGGAAAATGAAATCTATGTTTAAACTAATAAATATGATGAATTTTTTATTCAATTAATGTAAAATTAATTGAATGATCTATGGATGGAAAGTGTATTTGGGAAGAAAATGAATTAGATCACGAAAAAGAAAATTTTGAAAACAATTTTTGATAGTCAACTCTTATCCTCCTAATATATGAAAATTAATCGAAATCATCAATTTCTAGTTATGATAAATATACTTGAGAATCTCATCCAAGGCTAGTGAAACTAGTGGTATCTCATAATTTCTTTGGGGATTAACATGTGAAGGGCCAACCAAGAAAAAAACAAATGATTTTATACCTACTACATTGTATTCAAAATTTGAACCTAAGGATGTCAAAGAAACTTTTGAAAATCTAGAACAAGTTCATGCCATGAAGAAAGAGATGGTTGAGATTAAAAATAATGATAATCAGGAGCTCCTACGCATTCTATAAAAATCATTAGTCTCAAAACGTGGGTTTTACAGAATAATATGAATGAGGAAAGTGAAATGATAAGAAAAAAACAAATAATAGTGTTTTAGGTGTATGGAAAAATTGAATGAATTTATTTTGAAAAAACCATTTCTCTCCTGGAAATGACTTGAAACAATTATAAATTTTCTTTCCATTTCTACATAATAAGTTCACAAGATCATTCTAATTGAGGTTAAATCTGAATTCATAAATGGTTAACATTATGAAGATATTTATGTTGAGAAAACATGTGGATTTATAGTTGGAGAAGGCGTTATCAATATAGATTGAAGAAAGAATTGTATGGAATAAATCTAGTTCTCGGAGCATGGTATTCCAAATTGGATACTTTCCTAAGGAAGATTATTTCCATTAAATGAAGAGTTTAGATAAATATATATATCATATAAAGTAAATAGTATTTACTCATCATTATTTTTTATTTTAATGACATTGTCTATTCTAGGAATGAAGGAATTTGTGAAATATTTGCTGTAATAAATGAAAAAGGCATTTTAATTGAACATTTTTGGGAAAATAAAATACGTTCTAGGGTTAAAAATCATGCAATGATAGAGATAACATTTTCTTACTTGGTAAAATTATTCTATGAAATTATTAATATGTTCATCTTGAAAAACTAAAAACATATTGGTACATTAATTCTAGTGGGAAATAATTTGGGTAAAGATGGAGAAGGAAAGAAAGTTGAGAAGAATGAATTTCCAATGATGATTTGATATTGGTATTATTTTACTGCCTCAGGAATTGATATTTTTTATGTTTTTATGTTATGTGAATAATTTTAGAGTTCTCTAGAATAATCATAGAAACATACTAGAAATATAACACTCATATACATAAAGGAACAATGAATTTCGAAATTAGATATAACAACTCAGAAAGTTTAGATTTTTTGTCTATTCAGATTCTTATTAGGATAGAAATTGTTATGAGAGAAAATCCACATCTAGTGCTTTATTATTTCAGAAAAAGAAATTTGTTAGTTTTATTTTAAATAAAAAGAGTTCTAGAACTATCAGTACATCTGGAACTGAGTATTTTTCTACCACTTGATCCACTACACAACTTATGTGGAAGAAAAATCAACTATAAGACTTACAAATTAAAATAAAGTTATCCAATCTCTAGGGATATAATAATCAAAGCATTGTCAGACTCATTAGAAATATGGTTCAATATTCACTTTCAAAACATATTTATATCAAATATCATTTCATCAAAGATAAATTAATGAATAATGAATTGAATTTTGAGTATGTTTCAACATTAGAAAAATATACTGACATTTTTACAAAACCTTCAATAATGGAATCATTTTCTAAATTGAGTTTGAACATGACCATCCAACCTTTTTCTTACCAAGGTTTCTTGGTGTGTGTCTATCACCTCTCATCTTATATTTGGATAGAGACTCATGGAGGGTGATTAAAGTTTTCAAAAATCTATCCTTAAATTGAATGTAAAAAAATGTTTGGTGGGTGAGCTCTGACTTCAGCATTGAATTGTGTGTGAACTACTCTAATAGTTTTAAGGAGTTTTTGTTGGAGACAATTTGTTTTTATTTCCTATAAATTTAAAGAAAGGAAGACAAGATGAGGAATAAATGATGGAATTCATAGTCTCTTCTTTTGGACATCATGGTTTTGCAGTCAATGATTTTTATTTCTGATAAAGAACTAGATCTGGTAGTTATAAATTTCTTTACATTTAATCCATTACTTATGGATACAATGTTCAGTGGTATTTGAATGTTGGATGATAACCAATTCTATAGGGGATGATTTTTAAGACCAAGGTGATGGAAAAGGTGATTGTTTATAAATTTTTCTCTTTTTTTCTTCTGAGAAGTCATTAATGAAAGGAAATCACTTAACTTTTTCATTGGTGCAATTTGGAATTTCCATCGTATTTGGAGAATATGAATCATAATACTTGAAAATTCCATTGTATGTTAGAGAAGTTGGATGCTTGAATTCGAAATGAATCCGAAATGAAATGATAAATAATATTCAATTGAAGGACCATGTTTAATGTAAATGTTCATTGGATTAACACTGAATCTAGTATGGAAGTTTATATCATAATGTGTGAATTAAAGTCTTTATGAATATAATAATTTATTTTATGATTCTTTTTTGAGATTGGAGTCCTTATAAATCATATGTATATTGTAGAACATGTCTTATAAGCTTCATAAATTAAAGGTGTATTTAAAGATATTCATTCAATAATATTCAGATTGATCAGATCAGGATGGAAGAGAAAAGATATTGGTGACTGTATTTATCCTCATAAAAATAATGCCAATCATACATAGGCCAACTGAATCATGTAAAATTGTATTTTGGCTGAATTTGAAAAGGTAGCTGGTTATAGGAATGGACTGTAAGTTACAATACATTCGATTATAAGTCAAACAATTCTAAATATGGTTCTCAATGAATTAAAAGTCGTTATTGAACTCATTATACAGGAAGAATATTGAGGAATAATAATTTTTAAGAATCCATCATATTAGGGTCATCATATTCATAATGAATTATTTTTTTTATTAATGTGAGAAATCAAAAGTATTGGTTTTTAGTCTGACCAAAACCCAAGAGAAATACGTCTCCATAGAATTAGGTTAATTGGAATAGAGTATGATATTATCAAGTGGAATCATATTCTGAATAAAGCTTTTGATAAGACTCAGTATGGGATCGTATTCATAGAAATAATTGGGTGAGACCGATGGATGGAAAATATTTTTATCTAAAGCTAGTGAAAATCAATCAATAATGTTGTCAAACATTTAAGATGGTTGAGTGAATTTTTTATATGTTTTTTAGAATATAAATATGATTTATAATGAATATTTTACTTTCAACTAGGTTAAGAGAATAAATGAATATGTAGAAGTGGATTGAGATAAGATATAAAAGTAATTGTTGGATGTGTTATAAATGGGTGAATCAAATTAAGCAATCACAATTATGAACCAAAATCCATTTGGTATGGTCAAATTCCAAAATGAGATCAATACTTTTTTTTGAAATGAATATTTTAAGAAGAGTTTGATTCATGAGGAAGATTTGATAAGAGTTGACGTAGTCAAGATGTTACTGAAATTTTAAGGAAATCAATATTTGGTGAAATTTGGATGACCTATAATGTTTTTGGGATTCCCACAAAAATCATCATTGGTTCACCTATAATTAAGATAATTACATTGTACATTCTCCAACTACTTTGACATATGTACTATTCATAGAAGAGATAGATGCTCAGATTTTGTAGGGAGAGAACGGTTTTTTTGTATTTATTCAATGTTGAATATATTTTGATAGGGATAGGTGAATAGAGAAGAGACTATATCCCAATTATGTATTTAGTTGATCATCATATATAGTGATTATTTTATTTATATGTATACCATACTCTATATGTCAATCGTATTTGGTTGGTCATTAGATATGGCTTGATAATCGGATTCAAGATATCATTATTGGGATTTCTGGACTAAAGAATTAATTTTGAATTGTATCAGTTTTACTCAAATACTATGGCATATATCGTATGGGATAATCAAATTTCAAGAATCAGAGTGAGAAGATACAAATGGGAAATCAAAACCGGAGAATCAAATTGGACAGTTCAAACAAGACAATTCGATTGAATTATTTATCAACATCCTTGAAGTTATTAAAATATTATGGTTAAGAAATTGAGGAATTTTTTTCGAAATATTGCAATTATGAATGATGAAATGAAGCACGGGTAATGTGAGTTGTTACAGAAATAATTTTTACCATTTTTGTGCTAAGAGGGTGCACACAAACTATTGGATTGTTTGTATAGTTCTACATGTGTGAAAGGGTTTATCATACTCATTTTATTCCACCAAGAGCATTAATTTCTAGTGGATTGTGTTTTATTGGATAATTTCTAAACCATACTAATGAAATAACTAATCTTATTTAATATTTAACCTTATAAATACATATGTTCATATAGCTATGTGTTTTAATTGTTTTCATTTGGGATTAAAATCTGTAATAGGAGGAAAACGTTGATTCGTTGAAACAGAAAAGAAAAGGTGTTTCTTATTCAACCCCTCACCATCTTTGTAAAGACCCAGATATTTTAGGGAAATTTTTTTTCTTAAATACCTTGGATTTTTTCGAGACTGTGGATTTAGACAGCACTTCATTCCGAGCCCCGGTGTGCCTGAAATCAATTTCTGATGTTTATCATTGGTATGTTTAGTGAAAGAATGAGCAGGTTTTTCTATATTTTGAACTGGTGCTCGGAATTAAAATATGAGGGCACCGATGAACTTGCAGCGCCGGTAATTTCTTAAGGCGACCTTTATCGCAGTTTCATTTTAAGCGGGTTGAGTTTTAATTTTTGGGGAATTAGCTTAAAATAAATAAAATTGGTGTGTACAAATTTATTTATATCTGAGGCAGTTTTATCCTAAAAAGGGGCGTTAAGGGTGGGACCCACAACCACTTAACTACCCAAGTGTGGATGTTTGAGAGGTAGGGCCCACACAAGCCCAAAACATTCATTTTCCCCTAAACTCCTTAAACACCCTACATTAAATTGGCAACACCCCTTTAATTTCCAAACACTTCACCTACCTCCCTCCATTAATTCATGAAAACCCCTTTAATTTATGTGGACCATTCCTCTCCCTCTCCCTCTCTTACCTCATGCCAACATACCATAATTAATTAATGGAACCACTTATTTTAATTAATTAAGTGTTTGAATGTTTGAATTTTTTAAATTCTTCTGTTAATAAAATTATAAGGGATGCTTATTATTTTATTTTGAGAGGGCTTTCATTGTGTTATGGGGGAGAGATCTCTAGAGAGAATATTTTATTTTCTGACGAAGAATGGTGACTTCTTCGATGAAGAACAACATCCTGCCATGAAGAATGACGCCTCTTCGACAAAGAATGCCTCCGACGAAGAACGCGAAGTCACCGACGACATGCCCTCTCTTCTTCTTCCTCCGCGTCAAGTGAGGAGACATTGTTTTCTCCTCAGACACACTTCGACGTTGTCAACAAATTTACATTTTACGACACTGTCCTCCGTGAAGCTCAGCTACCATGAATCTTTTTTGAGGTAGTGGTTTTGTGTTTTTTTATACCCGTCATTCGTCATTGGATTTATGGTTTGAGCCTCTAACGCGGATGGCACGGGCTAAAGAACAAGACCGGACCCTCGGATTGTTGTTCCTTTGTGCGTGGGATGATGAGCGATGATGAAATGGGGCAAAAAAGGAAATTTTGAGCATTTTCCATAATGTTTGGGACCTAGGAGAGTTGTAGGTGTCAACGAAAGCTATAACAGACCACTGGAATGACACTGGTGGCCCGCGGAAAATTATGGCTGCACAGGTCTCCGGCATGGCGGCGCCGGTGAGCGGAGGTGGTGGCCGACACCGACCCACCACTTGGAGGTGGCGGAAACCTAGCGCGTCACCGGTAGAAGAACAATCGCAGCTTGCTGCAATGGTGGTGGGAAGGATCCCGCGCAGCGCGGGATCCGGGGGACAGGGCGGCGCCAGGTGCCACCATTTCACAAAATGAGGGAGCCCCCCCCCCCCCCCCGCTCGACCTGGCTGGCCGGGACGCACCCTATTGGGCCGGACCTAGATTCAGGTTTGGTCTACCCTGTTCGGGCTGACCCAGGGGGTGTGGGGCCGGGTCTGATCGGGCCCAGACCCCCTATTTTCAGACCATTTTTTGTTAAACGGCCATAACATGAGATACGAACCTCCGATCAATGCATCGTCAGTTGTGTAGGATTCCATGGATTGAGACGGTCATTTATTTATTTTACACTCATTGTGTTTCCAAAGTTTATGTATGGTCGGGTTGGTTCAAACTCGAAACCAACTGGGCCCTTGGAGAGGAAACGCTTATAATTTGAGGACCGAACGTCCGATTGACGTGTCATCAACTATGTTGGATTCCTCTTGATTAGAAAGTTGTTTTGGCATACTCCACATGAGGTTTTGATGCAGTTGAAGTATGGCCAGGTTGGTTTAGCTTATAAACCATCCGGGCCCTTGGAACGGAAAAACCAATTACTCTTAGACCGGACGTCTGTTTGACGATCCGTCAGCGGTTATGGTAAACTTGTTGAGAAACAGGTCCTTTGAGTATACCCCATGGGAGTTTGGGGTACAGTTTAGTTATGGTGTACACGAAACCAACCGGGCCCCCGGGACTAAAATGATAATAACTCACAGACTGGGTGTCTGATGGACGCATCATCTATAGCGTTGAGTCCCCTATGATGAGGCGGTCCCTTGAGATACTTCTTCATGGGATTTCGAGACACTTTGTGTGTCTACTATTAGATCGTGGAGTGGAGCCTTTCGGAGACGAGCGTATAGAGTGCGGTGACCTAGTAGTTGTAGAACTAACGACTACTTGACTGATTTGACTTGGAGCGATTCGATTAGCCCCATGGATGGAGCACCCGGTATTTTGTGGAAGACCCATGATGGATGAGGCACCTGGTAGTTGGCAACAGACTCGCGTTACTCGACAGGATGAGTACCTCTAATGGCTATTAGGGGGAGCGCCTGGTATTTGGCGGCAGCCCCACAGCGGATGAAGCACCTGGTATTTGGAAGCGGACCCACGGTACTTGACAGGAGGAGTACCTCAGCAGTCTAAGGTTAGTGATTAGTACCTCAGAGTCGTGACAGGGCCACTGTACTCGACAGAGGAGGAGTTCTCCAATTGTTGTGGTTTCGATAATATAAATCCTTGTTTGAGCTGAATCAATGACCGTTGTGTTTTCCTCATGATTGAGATGGATTACTTGATGAATTAGGTATATGTATGGACCATATGCCTAAGTGAAGTTTATCTTTTGATATATTTCTTTGGGATTTATTATTGTTGGATTTAGTAAGACATTTATGGTCTCGAGGAACCTAATGATTATCATTATACTCCCCCCAGCACGGGCTATTCCCGCACCTCATTGTGTTGGATGTAGACGATGGACAGAATTGATGGAGACCGAGTGTACGAGGACTGGACGACACCTGGAGGTGGACCTGACGGCGAGTCGGTACCCAGAGGTGGACCTCATGATGAGTCAGTACCCGTAGGAGGTTGACGAACGAGGGCGCTGAGGAGGCTATGTGTACCTACCCTTTAGGTAGGATCTGTGGGGGACGATCTAGGAGTTGCGCTATTTGTACATACCCTTGAGGTAGGATACGTGGTGGACGATTCAGGAGTTGCGTGTCACCTTCCAACTATTTTGTCTTTTACCTTGTACATTACAGCTGGGATTGTATTTCTATCCCCTTACTTTCAGCACTACTTTTGTATTCAGTTTTACATAGTTTTTTCATCCCCTTTTACTCTGGGTGTGTGTGTGTTTACATTTCATAATGTAAATTCCTTCCCTTTTTATTAGGATTTACGCATTTGGTGCTAGTATCCATCCCCTGGCCTAAGGAAGGCGGGCTTGGGGTAGTCATGGCACGGGCCCCGAGGACGGGTCCTAAAAAATTTGTATCAGAGGAGTCAGTTCTACTGCAGAACATAGGACTCTGATATTTTCTTTTCTGTGAATCAATAGTGTTAAGTATACTGAGTGTGGTTTTCAGTTCAGGGAGTCCAGTGTTGATACAGCAGCTGAGGTATCCATACACCAGGACCCTGACTTATGATTTCTGACTCAGTGCACGAAAACACCGATTGCGTGTGTGTTTCCAAAAGATTTAACTAAGTAAGCTCAAACCAGGTCAGATCACTAGGTATAGTCTTTTGACCATGTCACATCTGTTTCTTTCAGGATTCATCCCCGCAGATGACCAGATAGAGCCCCGAGAGTTGTACGTACTGACAGCCCACCGAGCGAAGATGCCTCCATATAGGGCCCCCTCCCAGTTGAGGCACTAGTTGAGGCACCAGCGGTACTATTTTCCATTGGTCCACCGATTCCATCAGGCCCAGTAGTAGGCGACGTAGGCCACTTGAGCTCACTATACGAGTTCCAACGCCAGAGGCCACACAGGTTCCATGGAGAGATGGACCCACAGGCGGCTGAGGATTGGCTGGAGGCTATGGTGAGAGTCTTCAGGCTAGTAGGTACACCAATGGACTTCGTGGTGATCCTTTTTTCCAGCATCCTTCAGGCAGCAGCAGGGAGATGGTGGAGACTAATACTCCAGATGCATGATGAGGTGTCACTTCTATTGGCAGACTTCGAGATCCTGTTCCGAGCAGAGATTGTACTGGCCACCATTCGAGTGGTGCAGATACATGAGATACCTCAACTACAGCAGGGTAGCATGAGTGTAGCTCAGTACTCAGCGAGGTTCACAGACCTCTCGTGTTACTCCACTAATATGGTAAGAGACCCGTTCTTCAGGGCTCGGACCTTCGAGTAGTGAATCATGCGAGAGATAATAGATTTCGATATCTCCCACAACATTCTGACGCAGACGGGAGTGTTGGATCGAGCCCTTCTAGTGAAGAGTTTCCTTGATGAGTAGTCTCTAGTAGCGGAACCCACCACTAGTTTACTTGTAGAGGAGTCTTCTATAGATGGAAGTAAAAAGATGTCACAGGGGTCCAAGAGGACCATACCCACCTGTGGCCGACTACATGACTCAGGTCCAGTTGTGTGGGGCAACTAGAGTGGAGACAGAGCCAGTCGTGCCAGGAGCGGGCAGGGCTCTCCTGCAGTGGGCTTGGTCACATGGCATGTGACTGTCTGACCTGCCATATAGATTATCAGTAGATAGATGAAGGACCTCACGGGCAGAGGTAGAGGTTCGATCAATGCGGACCGCAAGGAGCAGGTGACTGTGGCAGAGGAGCTGGTCGTGCAGCTGTTGGTGGACGACGCTTTGAGATGTTTCCTCCACAACCACCAGGAGGTCCACTCTGACCACTAGGAACAGGTGGATATGGGACAGAACATCTTCAGGAAGTATAAGCATATGACTATAGAGCTCTGGAAGTAGTAGGATAGGTGTGGTACTAGATCCAGGAATGGAGGCCTTTGTTTTTTGTGCTTCTAGGTTCCATGTGGTCGTTGTTGTGTTTGCATTGTGTCTTTGTACTTCGAGCTGTATTATTAAAAGACACTTGTCCTTGTAAAATTTTATTTCCTTATTTTTTTGTACGAAGAGGTTCTGGTTTAAAATATTGACATGACCCTCACTTTCGATATTTCTACAGGAGGAGACCCAGTGACCACACACTGATACCGACAGTGTGACTCGACCCTTGGAGGGGAGAGTAACGGTTGGATCTCCTGGTAGTAGCATCGAGGTGTTATGACATCTTCCATGGCATGAATGTATCAATCATATCTGCATTGACTATATTAGGAAATGGGCGTGGTTCATCAAGGGGATGAGACAAGATTTCATCTTTCGGGAAAGGAGAAAAATTAGCAGCTCTTATAGATCATTGGCGAAGAAGGGTGATCGATGACCGACATACCATGTCGGCCAACTTCATACCAACCAGAGATGGTACGAGCTACGATGGAGAAGGTGCAGATCATCCATGAGTGGATGAATACTGCACATAGCAGGCAGAAATCCTATGTTGATAGAAGACGGAGACCACTGGAGTTTGAGGATGGTGACCACGTCTTTATATGGGTCTCACCTCGACGAGGTCTACAGAGATCTGGCCGAGACGTCAAGTTATCTCTGATGTTTATCTAACCTTTTCAGGTCCTCAGCGGGGTGGGAAATGTGACTTATCGCTAGCCTTTCCACCTCAGTTTCACCGGGTGCACAACGTCATCCATGTATCCTAGCTGGGGAGTTGTGTGCACCACCTATCTGTCATCATCGACCACTGAGAGCTGGACATCGATGACGGGGAGACTATCATGGAGGTTCCAGTGGAGATTGAGGATTGACTGGAGAGGGTCCTACATGGACGGTTGATTCCTCTAGTACGCATTTGCTGGCAGCACGTGAACCTCTAGGGGCGAACATGTGATCAAGAGGCTCAGATGCATGTTTTATACTACTTTTGTTTTCCCTAGTGTGTTTTCAATCTTTACGGGGACGTAAATCCCTGAGGTGGGAGTAATGTAAGGACTCAGAAATTTCAATGAAAATTTTCTTTCCCTTAAATACCTTAGAATTTTATGAGACTTTGGCTTCTGACAGCACTTGATTCCGAGGCCCGGTGTTCCCAGAATCAATTTTTTAAGTTTTTCTCAGGTACGTTCAGTGAATGATCGAGCAGGTTTTGCTATCCTTTGAACCGGTGCTCGGAAATAAAATCCAAGGGTGCCGATGAACTCGCAGCGCCGATAATTTCTTAAGGGGGCATTTACCACAGTTGCGTTTTATGTGGGTTGAGTTTTAATTTTTTGTGAATTAGCTTAAAATAAATAAAATCGGTGTGTACTATTTTATTTATATCTGAGGTAGTTTATCCTACAAAGTGGAGTTAAGGGTGGGGCCCACAACCACCTAACTACCCAAGTGTGTATGTTTGAGAGGTGGGGCCAACATGATCCCCAACCTTTCATTTTTCCCTAAACTCCTTAAGCCCCCTTCATTATATTGGAAACACCCATTTAATTGTCAAACTCTTCACCTCCCTCCCTCCATTAATTAATGACAACCCGTTTAATTTATGAGGACATTTCCTCTCCCTCTCACTCTCTCAACTCTTCGCAACATACCTTAATTAATTATTGGAACTTGTTGTTTAAATTAATTTTGTGTTTGAATATTTGAATTTTTTAAATGGATTGTGTTAATAAAATAATAAGTGCAGCTTATTATTTTATTTTGAGAGGGCTTTCTTTGTGTGAAGGGGGAGAGAGATCTTGAGAGAATATTTTCTTCTCCGAAAAATAATGGTGACTTCTTCAACCAAGAACATCATCCTTCCATGAATAACGACGCCTCTTCGACGAAGAAAGCCTCTGACAAAGAACAAAAAGTCACCGACGACGTCCCTTCTCTTCTTCTTCCTCCGCATCAAGTGAGGAGACGCCATTTTCTCCTCATACGCACTTTGACGTCGTCAACGAATTCACTTTCCGAGACGACATCCTATGTGAAGCTCGCCTACCATGAATATTTTTCGAGTTAGGGGTTTTGTGTTGTTTTTATACAAGTCATTTGTCATTGGATTTATGGTTTGAGCCTCTAACGCGGAGGGCATAGTCTAAGAAACAATCCCAGAACCTCTTTTAACTGTTCATTTGTGCTCGGGATGATGGGCGATGTTGAAACAAGGATGAAATGGAAATTTGGAGCCTTCTTAGTAATTTTCGGGGCCCGGGAGAGCCGTAGGCATTGACAGAAGATAAAACGGGCCATCAGAATGAATCCGGCGGCCTAAAGAAAATTCCGGCGGCGCAGGTCACCAGTGCCGGCGACCGGAGGCGGAGGCCAGTACCAGCCGGCCGCGTAGAGGTGGCAGGGCCCTAACATGCCTCCGATAGAAAAACTGCCGCGGCTTTCCACAGAGGTAGTGCGAAGGATCCCGCGCCGCCCGAGATCCTTGGGACAAGGAGGCACCAGGTGCCGCCATTTCACAAAACGGGGTAGCCCCCACCCCCCCCCCGGATGGCCAGGCTGGCCGAGCCCTGGCTGGCGATGGGCCGGGATGCACCCTCCTGGGCCGGACCCAGACCCGGGTCGGGTTGACCCTATTCGGTCCGACCTAGGGGGTGTTCGGCCGGGTCGGATCGGGCCCAGACCACCTATTTTCGGATCATTTTCGGTTAAACGGCCATAACATGACCTACAGACCTCTGATCGATGCACAGTCAGTAGAATAGGATTCCCTGGATCTAGACGGTCGATTTGGTATATTACACTCAAGGTTTTGTCGAAGTTTGTGTATGGCTGGGTTGGTTCAAACTCGAAACCAATCATGCTCTTGGAGCGAACACACTTATAACATGAGGACCGGACGTCTGATTGACGTGTCGTCGACTATGTTGGATTATTCTTGATGAGGAGATTCTTTTTACATACTACAATTGAGGTTTCAATTCAGTTGGAGTACGGTTGGGTTGGTTTAGATTATAAACCAACCGGGACCCTGGAATGGAAAATCAAATAACCCTCAGACAAGACGTCTGTTTGACGAACTGTCAACGGTGTTGGTAAACTCGTTGAGAAATGGTTCCTTTGAGTATATCGCATGGGAGTTCGTGGTATAGTTGAGTTACGGTTAGGTTGGTTCGTACACAAAACTAACCGGGGACCTGGGACTAAAATGCTAATAACTCACAGACCGGGAGTTCGATTGACGCGCCCTCTCTTTCGTTGAGACCCCTATGATGAGGCGGTCCCTCAAGATACTTATTCGTGGGATTTCAAGACACTTCAAGTGTTGACCAGTAGCTCATGGAGCGGACCCTTCCAGAGATGAGCGTACGGAGTGCGGTGACCTAGTAGATGTAGACCTGACGATTGCTTGAGCGATTTGACTTGGAGTGATTCGATTAGCCCAGTGGACGGAGTGCCCAGTATTTGGCGGCAGACCCATGGTGGATGGAGTGCCTGGTAGTTGGAAGCAGACTAGAAATACTCGACATGAGGAGTACCTCTAGTGGCTATTATGGGGAGCACCGTGTATTTGGCGGCAGACCCAAAGTGGACGGAGCACCTGGTATTTGGCAGCAGACCCTCAGTACTCTACATGATGAGTACCTCAGCAGTGTAAGGTTAGTGAGTTGTGCCTCGGAGTCGTGACAAGGCCACTGTACTTGATAGAGGTGGAGTTCTCCAGCAGTTGTGGTTTCGATAATGGAAATCCTGGTTTGAGCTGAGTCAATGACCTTTGTGTTTTCCTCATGATTGAGATGGGTTACTTGATAAATTATGTATAACATTAAAGTGATAAGTAATAAATGAATCGATCATATTTATCAACACTAAATATATATTTAAAATCTGAAACAAAAAAATGATAAAATCAATATCCAGTACACACATAATAATATATTATCAAAGACAATGATGTAATTATATAACCTAATTAAAATAAATGGAGTTGTATTTTTTTAATCCCTTTGTAATATTAATGTCAAATCACCTTGGTGAAAAAATTCAAATTTAGTATTAAAATACCATGAATTAATAATGATTCTTAATTTTACATTTAAATTGATATGTATATGCACTATATAAATTAAATTATGTTTATAACATTAAAATGTCCCCCACCATATTGAAATTGAGACAATTTCCCTTACCTTTAGCCTGATTGACTACGTATAATATTTATCATCCTAAATAATAAACATAAGTTAATTATTTACATTAATAAGAACTATATCATTTTTTATTATTCCATGTGTTTCCCTTATTACCATTTTATATACAATTACACAATGAATAATGTTTACATGGGATTTTTTGATGATATGTGATCTATGTTTCAAAAATAACTTTGGTATGTTTACTGTTGGTCTAAGAGTTCATTATTTCGACATATCTAGAATAATAACCATTAAAAAATTATCATATATATATAAAAGTTATAATTTTATGAGTTTTAATGAAATATAGTTTTGATAAATGATGTATGTTTTGATCATAGAGACAGTTAGTCATGCATACAGATGAGTAAAGTTCATATTTTTCAACGATAATTATGGTAAGTTGGTAAGTACTGTATTATACTTGTATAATTATCATTATATCCCTAACATAATATTATATATTTAAATTTACTTATATATATAATTCATGTTGTGTTGTGATAAAAAGAGTGTCAAATTGCTTTGGGAAGGCGTTAGTCCCCACGTACAAGAATAGTGTTATCATCTTCCAGTGAGTGAAAATTTGAGAAAGAAAAAGATATATATAATTTTTATAATAGTAAATTATTTCATTAATATCATAATTTTATCACTAATATCACATATAATTAATTTAATTATCTTTATTATCTTCATTGTTATGAGTTATTAAAAATGGATCAAGTTTTTTCAAGATGTAGTAGTCCACTGTACACACGAGTGATGTTATCGTATCCCCTACCGAATGGATATAAAAAACGATATCTACTACATAACTAACCTAGATGAATAAATATGTTATTAATAATATATATAATTTATATACATCATAATTCGCAACCACTAGAGGTATTGATGGAAAAAGGGTCACATCGGTTTGTGAGGTGGTAGTTTGATATACACAGAAGTGGCGTTATCATATCACATTTAAGGGAATGTAAAGTGGGCATAGGTCATGAAATAAACGTAATAACAACTATATATATATATAACATAATTTTTTATTATAATAATCAATTAATTAGATTTGGAAGAGGATGAAGAATAAATAAAACTAAAATTCATAGTTAGGAATTTTACCTCTTCTTGAAACCCCTTTTTCGGAATATACATTAAGTATTCCATGAACAATTTTATTGAAAAAAATTATGATAGTATGATGGTATGAAAATTATAATGCTTTTCCTATATTGTAAGAACAAATATTTTTTTATATTTGAATAGGAGAGGAAAGAAGTGGAATTGAATAAGTGAGGTTTGTGTAATAGTTCAAATTTTTTAAAATAATAAGTTGTACCCTCATTTTTTACATGTCAAAACTGTAAAAAAAATTGATTTCATTCTTTTACATTATAAGGATTAAATACTTCCTTAAATAATATTTGATACATTTTTTTATTTCATTTTAACTATTATATTTTATCTTAACCCCCACCCATACAATACATTCTTACATGTTGTGGTAATTACTTTTTAGTTTTTTAATTATTCATTATTATAAAAATGTATCATTAAATAATAATAAAATATAAACAAATAGGATTAAAATTATTTATCAATTTTTTCTAAATTCAATTCTTATAAGTGGAAAAATTACATTTAAAACAAAATTTACTGACCCTATGAAAAATCGTCTTTTCAAGACGAAAATTATTATAAGTATGGATGGTTTGATATAACATTCATCTTAAAATTGATTAACATTAAATAAATTTAATTTTTTATTACATTGTTTGTCTTATTTTATGATAAATTCAATTTAAGATTTAATTTATCCTTGTAAATTACATATATGAAAAATAACGTTTTAAATAAAAAATCAGTAGTTTTTCACTATTCATTGAAGAAAGAAACATTTCAGAAAAATCTCAAAAAATCCCCCCAATGAAATTTTTTCAATACTGATTTAAAAATAATAATTTTATATAATAAATTTAAATTTTTTTAAAATTATTTTAAAATTTACTTTAAATTATATGAAATAAGTTTGAATAATTTGTCTTTTAGAAGAGTATAGTTTTTCATAAAACATTTCAATTTATTTTAAATGATTCATTTTTTTATAATAAATAGATCATCATAGTGTTTATAATTTATTATTATTATTCATAAACACTTATTTAACTCCTATATAATAATGGTATGCTAAAGTAAGATTAATATAGACTGGGTGTTTAGTCATCCATAAGCTATCAAAGAGATTAAATTTAATGAAAATATATTTTACGGGTTGTTTAAGATCGAGGTTTCATTTTACAAATTCTATCAAATATAATGTTATTATTTTAGAATTATTTGTAATTACATTCTTCCCTCCATAAATAAATTTTAACCTTATAATTTTATACTGAGGGAAAATAATAAGTGTGAGTTGTTTGAAAATTTATTTATAAAAAAACCACATCCTAAGAGGGTTCATAAAACATCCAATTGATAAGAGATAAACGGAATTTAAAAGTTCATATAGAATAACACATAACTAGTTTTCAATGTTTGTGGAAAAAATTCATGTAAATTAATGTACATGTATTAAATGTGTATATAATTACAGATAATCATATAGTTTATCGACCACAATGAAGTGAAAGATAAATGGAAACATAATGAACTCAAAACTATTTTTCCGTATTGATTTTAAAGGACATGTGATTCATCAGATTTGAAGGTAATAGGATAAAGTTTTTGTTTCAATTTCCTTTTTATATATATTGGGAAATATTTTTCTATCGATATCAATAAGGAAATATACTTACATGATAGGTTTAAATTTTTATAAAAATAATTTCATATATTAGGTTTGCTTCAATCAATTTCAAATTCATTGGTTACTCTAGGAAATGGCTTTCTAAAAATTAATTTTTTATGCCTAAAGCACAAAAATTCACTTGTAATTAATAAAAAGATACCTATAATGGTAAAATAACTTTTTTTAAGAACCTCATTCTTATTTAAGGTATAAATCACTCCTTTTATTCCAATACTTAGTATAATTGATCAAATATTGCCTAATGTGATTTCCTTTTTAGTCCAAATGGACTCTAGGGTATCAATGGCTACATTGGAGCCTCCAACGTAATTTTATGGTGTATATAAGAGAACTCATGGTAAGGGAAAAACTGTGTGGGTTGTGCCACATGACCATGTGACTAGGTCTAGAGTATTTTATTTATAGTTTTTAATAGAGGATCATAGCGTAGTTTGTGTATAGTTTGTAAACCTTGTGGGCCCAGCTTTCTCTTAATGTGGACTATGTAAAGTAGTTATTTTTTAAAAAAATCATGTTCCTAAACCGTGTGACCCATGTGTTCGGGTTAAAATCTATTTTTTACCTAAAATGTTTTACAAAATAAAATATATTTATCCTTCATCAATTTCACAGCAAGGTAAAATTTTGGGGATCCCTCATGAATATTAACCTAGGAATTTATTTTAATCATCTGTGTGGGATCTAATTCAAGAATGGATCATCTCCTTGTATGTATGATGGTAAGGTCGAAATACATTTTTTTCCATTCAGGATTCTTCTGGATATCAGATGCACTATTTGGATTTAGTACATATTCCCAAATATCAAGTTCATAGTTATTTATTCATATATCTCATAATCTATCATGAATAAGAGCCAAATAATTTAATATCTATCAGGAATTGATCTAAGGTATGTGTTCATATACTTTTCAATGAATTTCAAATCATTTATATATATCGGTGTGCCACACGCTTAATTTCTAAGCATTTCCTGAATTGATATCAAACCCTATGATTAATATGTATGTCCTAATAAATAAAATATGATGATCTATTGATGTTTATAGGTTTTAAACCATTAAATTCAATCTCCCCATGGGTGATTTATCCTTGAAATAACAATTTTATGGTTTTGAACCTTTGATTCCTTTCCCCTTAGATATAGGGTTTCTCTTATGAAATGGTATATAAATCAATCATTGATTTTTTTTGAACATGATTTGATTAATGGTAAATTGTATTATAGCATGAACTGTATTCCATGATAGACACTATGGACTTTAATTCATGATTTAATTAATAAAATTAACATACCATATGAATTATTGACTCATATGATATGCAAGTGATTCATTGGATTGAATTTCTCATTAAAATGATTTTCCTATATCATATACAATGTGAATATTATTTATGATAGCATCCAAGGCTTGTAAATATTGTTATATTACAAGTGGATTAGTGTGTATTTGAATGCATTCCATTCATCATGACCATATTATTCAAATTCCATATTAGGTATGAATTTCATTATTTGATGCATTTCCCACATGAGATAAATGATGTTAAAGCCATGTATTAATTTTTTCATGGGAATTATTTTATTTGAAATATTCCCATGTGAGTAAGTGAGAGACCAACACCCCTGAGGTTGGAAACGTCTTATTACACATTCTAAGGTGAGCTTCATAATGGATGTTATTTGTTTGACCAAGGAATTTTAAATTAATGTTTAATCTAAATTGAATTGGTTAACTAATAAATAGTATTAGGTGATACATGAATTCAAAATTATAATTCCACGGATGAAAAAATGAGAAAATTCAAATTTATTCCTTGGGTGATAAATTGATTTTCTTTATATTACCTTGGACAGACTCAATAGATAATGGTATGATGTCTTGTGGGATACAAGGATTCACATTAGAATGCCATGGATGAAATGAATGGTTTTGAAATATATTAATCTATTAGATACACATGGATCTATTTGGGGGATTCCATGGATGGACTCATTGAGGCTAGAATTATTTTCTTAGTGATACATGGAATCAAATGTATTACCAATGAAGTGCTCATATCACATGGACTATATACCATATCTAGAGAGATACATGTTTTCATGAGAGGCACTCAATTGATTGGCTTGTCTGGTGTTGTATGATTATATCATGAGTGATACTTGAATTCAAACATCGCAATATCAGATAATTATACATGTTCTTAATGGATTAAAATAAATGAAATGACTTATGATGGGTCTCCAAGATAGAGAAATGTTTAATGTTAATCATGACTTTTAATGTTTAGATAGCCTTATTTCGCATCTGTCTTTACTTCTTTAAACATACATGATGTTGGTCTTGATCTGGTACATGAGACAGATAAATTCAGTGTAATTAAATCACTTAATAAATATGAGTTCAACTGAATGTCTATAAATGAAAACAGTGCATGTAGGATGTTTAACTTTAGTACTTCCTTACGTAATTCATTTCTTATTGCACACTTCCAACTATATATATATATTTATATATTCACTGACTAATTGGAATAGACTGGGTGGGTAGCCTACTAGGATTAAGTCCCACACCCTGTTTGGGATACTTTTAGTGACCCAAAGAGATAATATGATTACTAGACTTGAAAAGGGAAAGCTCCCAAATATAGGTTCTTGATATTGTACTTTGGAGGAGGAGAGCATGGGACCAAGCTGAGGCTTGTTATTCCACTTAAAATTTTTCCTTTTTCCCTTTCTTTACATGTATTTTATATCACTATTGTGTACATGTTTTGGATATTTTATTATAAACATCTAACATATATCATAATCTTGTAAATGGTATGACATAGGGATTCTATTATACTATCATTATTCCACATGTTGTTTTTGTGGTATGGTTCATTGATTTCTTTACATGTATATATTACTATTCTTCTTCCTTTCTGCATGTTGTTAATAAGTTAACAGGATCCCGAAAGACACTCCTAGGTAATATTTTTTACTCAAAAGCCTCAAACTTTTAGGGAGATGCGCTTGAGGCCATGTGATCCGCTGGGCTCGAGGCACATTTCAGTGGAATTTGGGTTTATGTATTTACATAGGGGAATAAAATTAGGATTCTATATTTACATTATATTTAAAAAAAATTGATAGGGGGTAGAATAAAATTAGAATTTGGTAATAATCTAAGCTCGGGCATAGCTAACCTGTGTAAAAGGAAAAACCAAATTACATTGAATGAAATTGCTATTTTGGGGATTTTGACTGTTACAGTTGAATTGATTCCACCATTGGGTGGTTCACTAAATTAATGATATTATTGTTAATATAAATTTGGGTTTTCTTCCATTTCAAACTAAAGAGATGAGGGTATTCCATCACACCAATCGTATAGCCACCTACTAGATTTCACCTTCCATTCATTATACTATTCCATTTAGGATACATTATAGATTGCATGATGTTTTTATAGGTGATGTGATATATATTCCTCCTATAGTGTTAGGTTTATTGAGGTGATTTATGATGTGAAATATGTGGACTCCAATCATCGATACCTAAGGGGTATGGGTCTTATTGAATCGTAATTCAGCATAACATTGAATTACCCTTAAGAAATTGAAGTGATAAACATAAATTGGGAATAAATTTAATGAATTTAAAAATGAAATCTGTTTGAATTGAGAGAAATGTGAAAATATGTGAATATAATATGGATTATCAAAGACAAAATAACTATTCCCAACCATGGTAGTGATATTTTAGTATTTTCTCTCTCTCTTATGATATTATTTTAACACCTAAAACAAAAATATGGGACTGGAAGAGGGGTGTAATCTAAAATGAAGTCTTGGAGCCATAGTATATGTATATCTATTATTTTGAGCTGATAAAACTGAAAATGATCATCAATTAATGTGTCTGTTGGGAATTGTAGATCTATTCATCCATGAAGACATCCATTTGTATGCCGAGATGGTTGAGGTGATCACACATTAGAGGTGGTGGTCCATGGTCTACCAGTGGATCCGTCAATTTTTCTAGCATAGGAACTAGTTTTTCTACTATATGCATGTGCGAAAACAACATTTCATGAATACTTTATGGGATTCATGCATACCATTCATGGAGAACCTAATCCTACCACATCAATGTTTGAATTGATTTTAGTGTTCTAACAACACTACATTCCCACCATTTTAAGGGATAGTGGACCACAATATCTAATTTCATGGATAAAGGACATTTTACTGATCATTTAACATCTAAAAACCCATCTAGAGTGTAGGATTAGGTACACTATGTATATATTATGTGGCTCTCTGAAGAGATGGTGGGTTTTTATCACCCAATTGGAACATCATTGAGTGATTAATTATAGGTATTTTTAAATTCATTTATATGAATACATCTATCCGAAGAGGTTTAGGGTTGATAAAGCCTGTGTGTTTATGCATCTGTAGTAGGGAATGCTATCAGTTATTGATAACTCAACCTTTTTACTGATCTCTAATGCATCACACCTATTTTCAGTACTGTCAATCATTCTTAAGCTATGTGATTCGAGGATGGTCTGAAGTAATACATCCAATAACAGGTAAATGTCTATTGGCTAACTAATGAATTTGGGATAGTGAATCCAGTTCTTATCATAGAGTGTAATATTAAGGAATCAGGATGTGATATCAATTATGGTTTGGAACCAAGTTCTGTTATTGCATTGGATAGTATTAGGAATCATCATCTATAGATTCCATGTGGTTATTCTAGTTGTCGCTACATCTCTTCAGGTATCGACGTGAGGTGATACCAGTGTGGTGTAATGGTACATCCAAGGATGTAGTATATGAGGGACCCGATCGAATGTCATTCCTATAGTAGGATGGTCCATTTTCATCGTTCTTGCAAAAATTATCCACCAGCAGCAAGTGAGATAGGTTCTGCACTAAATCCACATTTAGGACCAGGTTTAGTAGCATCTCCCCAGGTAGGGAGTAAGAATATAGATACTAGATCAGGCTAAGGCGGTGGTCAAGGTCTTGGTAGTCACACACCAATTGTTTAGTGACATCAAGTTGGATGTATTTTGGTTATGCAGATAGAATCATAGGTCCACGATTCATGCTAGGTATACAAAGTGAAATATAATTAGTTGGAATATGATCCTGGACCCTCTATTGTCAGTGGTACTTTTCATGTTTCCGTTATATTAACTAATTCTCTTTTGATATAGGGGATTTGTATAGTATTATATGGATGCATGTTGTGGAGATCCTTAATCATATTGTTTAGATTTATTAGGGACATATGGCACTATACACTCTGTTGGGGATCAAAATGGAGGGTGTACACTAGTGTAATGAGTTCCCCCATGAGGTTGGTTTTGGTCACTTCCTCTAGAGCCTTTATGTGCTCGAGAAGATTGGTTTTGATGTCATTATTAGGATGGACTGACTCATATATTATCAATATTATTTTGACACATATAATTGTAAGGATACTTTCACATCATGAGAGGGAGGTATTTTTATTCATAAGGATGATGGGATGTCTAGGAATGTTGAACTGGAACCCAACATCAACGGATAGGTGGGATGGCATCCCTAATTGTGACTTTATATCTAGATGAATAGGGAATATGTCAGGTGGATTTTACTCTTGTGATTTATTATTATAGAGATTTATTCATAGATGAATTCTTAGTATTAACTTTAGTGAGACATGTATTGTTCTCTATCTATTAAATCCCAGGAGATATAACTATATTTTTCCCTCCTTATAAAACATATACAATTGAGAAGAATCTTTATAAGAGGATGCTAGATGATTTAGGGGGAAAGGGTTTCATATGACCACATACTTTTCTATGGTGCTCACCAATACATTTTTTTAAAAAAGTTATATGGGTATCGTAGGCTATGTTAGGATTACCAAAAGACAAAACAATTGATGGTTATGAACAATTATCCTCCACTCGAGAGAGATGATATCTTCAAATAGATATGACGAGCATTGGTATTCTCAAAGATTTAATTGAGATCTAGTTACTGTTAGGTGCATGTTAGACTTCTAGAAACACCTCCCATAGCCTTCAAGAGTAGGTATGTTCTATATGATTATTTGGTTGTGTTGTTCGGTCTCATGAACACACCATCAGACATCATGGAATTGATAAAATATGTGTTTCATCATTTCCTTGATTCATTTATGGGGGATCTAATAGTTGATATCATTGTATATTCTCATAATTCACCTGACAATGACACTCATCATGAGATCAATTTGAATACACTAAGAGAGAATCAGTTACATGTGAATCTCTCAATGTTCATTTTCTGGATGACTCATAATCACTTACAATCTCATATCATCTAAGATACAGGAGTATTAGTGGACCTTAATAAGGTGAGAGCTATAGTTTACTAGGAATGTCCCAATATTTTCTTATTGTTACAAGGTTTCTTAGGGATGGATGGTCACTATTGGCACTTCATATATGGCTTATCAAACATAGAAACATCACTTACTATCTTGAATAAGAAGTGATTGAAGTATGTATGGTTAGATTCCTTTAAAACAGTAATTATGAAGCCGAATGAGAGGTTTACATTATCACCGGTAAATATTTTTCTTGAGTCAAGATGGAGTTACACTGTGTATTATGATGAATCATGTAATGACCTATGAATAGTTCATATTCATGGGGACCAAGTCATTGGGTATGGGACTCGGATGTTACGACTTCACAAGAGTAATTACTTGAGGCACGATCTTGAGATAGCTACAGTGGATCACGCATTGTTTTATAAGGTACATTACTTAAAAGAAGATTGTTTGTGGCATAAATAGACAAAAACAGTCTCAATTATATTTTTACACAATGTGATCTGAATCTAATGTAGTGAAGGTGGGCCAAATACATTCAATATTTTGAAAATGAGAATTCTTCTACACATGGTTACGGAAATGTAATGAATGATTCACTATGTATGAGGACTCATATAAAGGCGGTGTCATAGGCCAGAAGGGAGTGGCTTCATATGGATTTTTCTCTAAGATGAATTTAGAGGTGCATGACTGTCATATGTATATTGTTCTATCTTTTTTATCTTTTTACTCGACACATCAAGATAGAGTGACGATGATGAATCAATCAAAATCTAAGGTCTTGGTTCAATGGTAGTGTATAGATGGAGGGAACCCTACTCCAATATAAATCACAGGAAATGATGAGATCCTATGATTACATGGTCATGTGTGGGTCTCAATAGACATGTGTGTGAAGGTGATGTGTAATTTTCATGATTCATGTTAGGAAATGCACTCAGGTGTCACCAAGTTCTATTGGTATTTAAATCACCAGTATTGGTGGCTGTGTATGAATGGATATTTGGCTGGTTTTGTTTTGAGGTGTTCCACCTAAAAAAAGGTGACATTGAAACACAAGGGACTAGCTGGACTATTACAGCAACTACCCATTCTGGAGTTGAAATGGAATGTAATCATGATTGATTTATTCATAGGATTATCATGGTATTCTCAAGGTAATTTTGATGTATAGGAAGTTTCTGATAGGCTCATGATGGTCTCTCCCTTCCTACCTATTACGGATACCATTTAATATGATGATCTCCGGATGTTTTATATCCACTAAACAATATGACTACATAGGGTCCCTCATTTAATCATTTCATATTGGGATGCTATATTTACATCTTGATTCTAGTAAGGGGTATCGAGGATTATAGGAAGGCAATGGACTCTAATCATGGCATACAACCACCAGATAGATTCATCGTTAGAGCACCCGATTCATGTTCTTGAAGACATGCTGCAGTAATGCAACTTGTATATCAGTGGCTCTTGGAAGAGTCATTTACCCAGCATTGAGTGCTCATGTAATAATATATTTTATGGTACTCTTTAGATGTTGTCATTTGAGTCTTTTTAATATAGGCCATGATGATCTTCCATGTGGTGGATGATGAGTGGGGAGGAAGTTATGTTGAGACACTATCTTGTTCAGGAGAAAATATAATAGAAGTAGTTTATTAGGATGTCCTTGGAAACTTTACAATCCCATCATAAATCATACACCGATCATCGTATGATACCTCTAGAGATTGAGGGAAATGATATGATTTTCCTACATTTTACAATGATGCAAGCACACAAGAGGATAATGAGATATGGTAAGCTTTCGTCATGGTATGTAGGGCCATTCCAAATTTTAGAATGTGTCAGTCCGGTAGCCTATCGGTTTGGAGTTACCTCAGAGATATGGGGAAATGAATGAAGTTATTAATGTTTCTCACTTGTGATGATACTATTCAGACCCATATAATTCCATTTTACCTCATTAGTTTGGGTTAAAAGACGATGTTTCTTTTGAGGATCACCCTTTATGAATTTTGAATCGTAGCATAATGGTCCTTCAATGTCATCTTTTTCCACTAATATTGGTGCTATTGAAGTATGAAAATTTGTAATACACCAATGTGAAATCATAGTGTAAGGAGTTGTTATTTGGAATTTTTGATCACCCTCAATAGGGTAATTCTAGATTGAATTTTTCTAAGTGTGGATGTTTATAAGAACCCGTTTCTTCATTGAGGTACGGATCTGTCGTTTTCAATCAATACTCGGTATAACATCATAAATATGGCTTAAAGTGAGGGAATGTTGAGGTCACAGTGGACTCTGGGGTATCAAGGGACAATTAGTATCCTAGATCCTAATCTTATGGTTAAAATATAAGGTCACATGATTTGTGAAAACTACATGAGATGGACCACATGGCCATGGGTCTAGGTCTGTAGTTTTTGCAGAACTTGATAGAGGATATATAAATGATTATTTTCCCTATAAATGTTTTATATAAAAACATTCATTTCTCTACTATTTTGTTCATAGCAATGCTATCTTTTTGAATTTATGCTCATATTCCATAATTTCTCGATATTTAAATATTCTTCATATTTATCCTAATATGTACCAAATCATAACCTGATATAGGATGTGCTATCAAGAACAGATGTTAAGTATGTTTTCATGTGATTTTATTTAAAATTCACATAATTAATCTATGACAGCATTCCACACAGCCAATTTTTGGGTGTTCCCTGAATTGATATAATATCCTATGATCGATAGGTATAATTTAATAAATAAAATAGGATAATTTATAGAATCTTATAGGTTGTATAACTATAATTTAAATCACCCATGGGAGATTTTTTCTTGAAATGGATATTTGATGGCTTCTAAAGCTTGGATACCTTTTTCTTCCATTATATGGGACATCACTTATGAAGTGGAATATGAATAAATCAATTAATTTTTTAGAATATGAATTGATTAATGGAATGGGGTAGGAGAGAGTGGCCTATATTCTAGGTAATGAACTTGGCCCATAAAGCATGATTTTCTTACTTTAATGAAATACCCACATGAGTTATTGATGCCTATTCCATGAAACTAATTGAATTGGATTGAATTTTTTATTATGATGATTTTACCATTTGATATATAATGAGGATATACCATGTTATTGATTCATATGATGGTTAATATTGTTTTATTAAATGTTTCCATGTGAGTATTTGAAGGCAAGCCTTTCATTTTTGCCTTGTTATGCACATTTCCTATGTGGTATGAATTTACATTTTTAATTCATTTCCCACATTAGTTAAATGATGTAAAGCACATGTATTATTTATTTATGCATGTGGTGATTGTTATATGAAATATTCCAAATTGAGTAAGTGAGAGGCATGCCCCTTGTGGTTGGCCAAGGCCTCATACCCCTTTTGAGATGAGCTTGTTAATAGATTCTATTTGTTTGACCATGGAATGTTAAGGTAATGATTAATTGAAAATGAATTATCTAAATGATAAATATCCTTGGTTGATACATGAAATTAAATTAGAATGTGCTGGATGGACTCATTCCAGTATTTACCATTATACCTTGAGTGATTTGTGGATTCACCTTAGAATACCATAGAAGGACGCAACAATTAATTGGATGATGTTTTGGGGGATAGAAGGATCCACATTAGAATTCCATGTATAAACTCATTGGTTAAAATCATGAATAATCCATGGTTGATAAATAGATTTCGGCAGTGGATTATATAGATGGAATCATTGAGGCTAGACTTATATGTCTATTGATACATGTTATCTAATGGATTGGTAAGGACATACTTGTATGGCGTGGACATTATACAACATATAGAGAAATACATGCATTCATGAGAGGTTATGCTTTAACATGCTCGTAGGTTACTGGTTTATTATATTTGGGGTCATACATGAATTCCATCTTAGCAATATCTTGGGTGGACTCAGGTGATAAATGAATTAAATGAAATGAAATGAATTATGATGCATCTCCAAGACAAAGGACACACATGAAGTTTTTCTTGACTTGTAATGTTTAGACGGGATTTCAAGGCATATGTGGATCTTCTTGTTACCCAGGGGAAGCTATCCATGACCCATATCTAGATACTTATAAATTAAATTTAGTTTAATCATTAATGGAATATGATTTCAATGTAATGAATGTAAATGAACACCAATGCATGTAGGACGGTTACCCTGAGTACATCCTTGCTAACATGTTTTCTTATTGTACATTGCCTACTATATATATATTCATTGACTACCTGGACAAAGTAATGGTGGTTAACTATGGGTATTTAGTCTCATACCCTATTTAGGATCCTTTTTGAGACCCAAATGTATTATATGATTTATGGTAAAAAAAGGGGAAGTGCTAAAATACTGGTACTTGATATGTTGCTTATGAGTAAGAGTGAAAAGGACCATGATGAGGATTGTGATGATACTTATATTATTTTTTAATTTTTCTACTTTAGGGACTTGTATTTTATATAGCTTTCGTGTACCTTTTTTGAAAATTTAATTACAATCGTGTGACAGGTATCATCATCTTGTATATGATATAACATCTGGTTTTTTATAATATCAGCCTTCTACTGTTTGTTTATGATGTAAGGTTTAATTCTTCTGCTACATTTATATTTTATAGTTATTCTGAAGTGCTATATTATTGTAATGGTGTAATAGTCACTCCAAAGTCTAACCTTAGTCCTGGCTTCTATTTGTTATCCTTTGGAATTTGGATAGATGAGAAAGAGGCCATGTGACCCACCTTGATCGAGGCACCTTTTAGTACAATCCAGATCTAGGTCATTAAACATTTGTTTTATCCCTAACTATTTTCAAAATCCAATATGGATATAACAAGATATACTATATAATACATTAATATGTAAACCATAATAGTAACACCACTATTTCATCATTAATATTTGTTTTTCAAATCATTTCAATAAAAATTGACATATTAATCAGGACATCATGTATGATAGTTGTAGGCATTAAACCATTATAATCATTCGACTATGGGTTCAATCCCAACGACATCTACAAGATGAAATGGCTGTACTTTTACAAATAAATATTAATATAATTCCTATAAATTTCAGCAATTGGGATGACCCATAATTACTATAACATCGATGAAAAGATAATCATATAATTTTGTCAATACATTTAATCTTATGTCCAAGGTGTAATTCTATTCTTCCTCAAATAAATTTTTTATATACTCAAATAATAGCTTTTATTCTCATAACTTGTTTGATAAATCAAAAATAATCATGTTAGAAAGCCATAAACTATTAATTAAAGGGTATTTTATGACATTATCCTCATGATCCTCCATAAATTATTTAACATGTGATGGTATCCAAAACTATTAAAATAAATAATATATGTGTCTTTCAAATAAGTTAAACAGCCATTATATATTTCATGATTTTTATAACCAAATCATCATGGGAAAAAATGCCTCTACAATTTAATTCTTGAATCCCATTTGATAAATAATTTAATTGTTTTATTTTATCATGGTCCCTTACAATGATTAAGAGTTATCCTTTAGAATAGTGAATTTATTTGGATAATTACTCATACCTTTTTAGAAAAAAACTAGAAATTGATCCCTAAGGTGCTATTTATTCCATTCTAATGTACACTTCGTTTTTTTACTCTGCGATTCATTATATTTTTTCACAATTTTTAATGAAAAAATAATTACCAATATTTTAAGACAACTTATTATAAATCTAATACTTCATAGGTTCAACCAAGATCATTTTTTGTGATTCTATAACAAAATCATTCATAGTGGGTTTTAATGAATCATTCAATTATCCAAAGCACATCCCTTAGTATTTTCAAACTAGGTGAGTAGTAAGGCACCTTTTCTTGCACCAGGTGATGATTAGGTCAATCACAATGCACCCCTTTATGAGTAATGACCCTGAGGTAAATGGGTCTAGAACCATTTCTAAATGTATTTTCCATACAAAAAATTATTTCTTATAAAAAACCTCATGATATCCACGTTAACAAAACATTAGGATTCTATTCTATACTTGTTCTCAAAGTCTATTATAGAATTATGGTCTATAATCTATTTTATCATAAATTTAGTTCCCAAGGTTTCTACAAAACATCATCAAATTCCAATTGTAATGACCAAGACTCTAGTAACCCAATGTTTTGGTATTCATTTATTACATTAGTATAATATAAATGGAATCACAACTTGAAAGACAAAATATTTTTAATGTTATGCTAACCTATATACATAGATCATTCTCGTAATACATTTGATAACACACAATATGATATAATTTTTTATTTAATAACAACATCATTCCCAACAGTATATCCTTTCATATCAATCTTAGTAAGCTTTATAGAATCATGGGAAATGAAATAGAATAAGGGTACCCTCAAATTCTCTTTAAGGGTTATGTATAGAAAAATATATTATGAAACAATTAGATTAATAAACATTGAATGATAAATTTATGAATACAAATTATATTAAAATAAAATTACTATCATGATTATATTATATATTGTCAATATGGGAAGGTAAGTAATTTAAAACACATACCATTTATTCAGTAAACTAAAAATAAAGTTGATCATGTGATAATATCATTGAAAAATATCATGGATACAAAGATAAGGAATAATGAAAATGGAAAAGGTAAATAGCTGAAAAATTTCTATTAATAAATAAAATATGAATTAAATTCATCTAGAGATAATAAAATTGTGAAAATTTCATGGAAAATAATAGAATTCATAATCAATATTGAAATGTAACTAAGAACACATTTCATTTAATCATTAACTTATTAAGGGAATGTATCAAGAGATAATATCAGTGTGAAAATATCATTGATAATACTAACTAACCAATTAATTAAGAAAATTCATAGTCATTTAATTCCATTTTCTTAGGAACATGATACCTTTAATGTAAAGACCATTCAGAATACAAATTGAAATATAGGTAAAAAATCATTTATTGTTATCTTACTAATTGACCTCATTAGGCTAGTGATTCATCAATGGGATATCTATAAATACTCCCCACAAATAAATTAATTTCTAAATAATCATTATATATCAAATATCAAATTTTGTTAATAAGTAAATATGTATTACCATAAAATATTTTTATTGAAGAATAAATACAAGATAGAAATACTTCCATAGTAAATCAAAGAACAGTTAATTTTAATCACCATATGTAGAAAGTATATAAAATTTATTTTATCATAATCTCAATGAAATATAATATGGATATTTTAGGGAAATTAAATGTTCCATGATCATAATAAATTTAAAATTTCATGAAAAAATAATTAATGAAAAATGAATCAAGAAAGTTGTTTTTAATACATTCCTTAGTCAAAAATCCCGTAAAACCAACATATAAATATTAAGGATGGTATCCTTTCAATGTATACCTAGTGATGTATGAGTAAAATAACATTTTTTTATCATTGAAGAATAAAAATAACAAAAAATATCTTCACAAAAATTGTTGAGGAAATCATCATTTTAATATAGAAAGTCATATTTTGAAAATAAATGTTCACAAGGCATTTTGAAAATAATTTTTTTTGAAAATTTAATTTGAAAATTTTAATTTAATATTTAAAACATTGATTTTTCATGATTATGGTAAATTCTATACATGTCGTACACACATAAAATTATATTTCATTAATAATTCCAGTAAAATTAAACCCGAACTGTTTGGAAAATATAATCAAAATTACTTAAAAAATTTGAAACAATTGAAACATTGGTAAAAATATATTTCATAAGTCATTTGGAAGAATAAAAAAAATATTTCAGAAAATATTTTTCAGAAAACATGGATTTGGATGAAAATGGATTTCCAACCGAAGAGAGAAATAAAGGCATGTTTTCTTAAAAACATCTTCTTAATTATTTTTTATACCGAAGAGTAGGAAATGGTATTATAATTGGAGATATAATATATATCTAGAATAGAGGAAAATAAAATGGGTTTATATGATAATGATTATATAATTTTCTTCAACTAAAATTCATGAATAAAGAATATCGATTAGAATGATATTCCAAGATAAACCCATATAATGATTCCAATATTGAAGTGATAATTATTCAACAAATCAATTATGTCTATCTTAATGAAATAGACATAAAAAATGTGGAAAAAAATTATATAATGAAATATCATTACACAAATAATCTAATAATATCAAATATGGTGAAGATGTAAAATAACTTAACGAAAATTATTTGTGTTATAAAATTCATAAAAATTTTGTAACTTTTCAATAAAATATACTAGGATATACTAATTAAAATTGATTCATAAAATACCTAGAATTATTAATGATTAATGATTTTAAAAATAAATAGTTAATTACATAACCCATATAAAATATATATGCTGTATAAAAATACAATATGCCTCAATGAAGTGAAATTGAGATGAAGTCCCTTAACCTTGTGTCAAACTCATCCCATACATCCTTATATAATCATAAATAATAAACAAATATTATTTATTTTAATTAATAATATTTCATTTTCAAGTTTATTATTCCTTTACCAAAATTATTACAATGTTATATTGAATTACATAATGAATTATGTTTATGTCGGATGTGTCGACAATATTTGACTTTTGCGTGAAAAATGACACTAGAAGGATGACTATTGGTATAAGATATCATTATTTCATCATAAAATGAATTCAAATATTGAACTATTTATAATATTGATTCATAAACTATAATTTTATGACTAATCATGAATGATGGTTTTGATAAATTATGAATATTATGATATTGGAGAAGGTATGTTGTACATACGCATGAGTAACGTTGCCATTTTTCAATAATAATTTTAGAATGGAGGTGGGAAATATATTAAATATACATAATGGTCATAACATAATAATTAAGTTATTATTTATTAAAATATACATATATATATCATCCATGTGGAGTGTTGATCAAAATATAGTCACATCACTAAGTGAATAGGGTAGTCCACATGTACATGAATTAAAATATCATCTATAAATGAGTGAAAAGGAATGAAATTATATGATTTTAATTTTATAATTATTAAAATTTCATTATTATCATAATTATGTCATTTATATAACATTTATTCAATAATATTTTCTTTATTAACGTCCATGTAATGTGTTAGGGAAAAATAAATCACATCACTTAAATTGGTGGTGATGCACAGTACACCCAAGAAACATTATTTTATCTCCTATATAATGGGAAAAGAATAATATGTGATATAATGATAATATAGATTATATTATGTTTTAAATATCTGATACACTCTTTATATCCTTCATCAAACCCAATCATTAGAGGTGGTGATGGAAAATGTGTCACATCGGTTTGTGAGGTGACAGTCTACTGTACGCATGAGGGACATTATCATTTCCCATTTGAAGGAATAAGAGATTGATATACGTAATTGAAAAAACATAATAAAATATATGTATATTTCAAGATATTTTATTTTTATAAAATTATAAAATAAGAATATTTTATGGATTTTGAATAATAAATAAATAAAATATGCAAAGTTCGACATTTTACATCTTCTCGGAATATCACATTAGAAATTTACCTAAAAATTACTAGAATGTATTTATAACCAATGATAGGATTATAGGATGAGGTAATTTATATATATTAGTGCTTTTGACAGGAATTGGAAGAACTGAATAGACGAAATGTGGTGCCCTTTAATATGTGGGTTATGTGGCATACTTGTATTTTTTGAAAAGATGATCTCATACCCACATTTTTCAGTTGTAGAAATCACCATAAAATAGATTATTTTCTACAATTATACATTATAATGTCAAAATATGGGCAAAAAATATGTTTCATAAAACAATTTAAGCCATTTTAACGCTTATCATTTTATTTTATCCCTTATTATAAAAAATTTCATTAACCATGAAAAATAATTTTTAGTGATATCACTCTACGTTATAGTCAAAATTTTATTTTAACATATTAAAAAATATAAATTATTCAATTAAAAAAAATTAATCTATTTTAAATATTCAATTCACTCAATAGAAACATTTAATTTAAAACCAAACCAAGAGAAATTATGAAAAAGAGGGTTTTCAATAACAAAATTCTCACAAGTATTAAAGGTTTTCATATAAAAAACAAATATTTAATTTATTCCAATGTCCTAAATTGTATATATTTTAATTTTATTTATCTAAATTTACATTAATAAAATTTAATACCTATTTTAAACATGAAAATTATTAAAATGAAAATGTTGTATTAAAAAAATTCATATTTTTCACTATTAAACAAAAAATGAAAGAATTCATAAAAATTAAAAAATTACCCTTATGATAATTTAGAAATTATAATTTAAAAAATATTGATTTTTATTTAATATTTATTTTTCATTTAAATTATTTAAAAGTTTAACTCAAAGAATTTATATACAAAATATCTTTAAGATAATTTGTAAATGATAATTTCATGAATACTTATTATTATTTAATAATGCATTTTCATTTAAATAATTTACAAGTATAAATTTGGTATTTATTAATTTATTTTCATTTAAATAACATAGAAGTATAAATTAGTTATTAATTATGAAATGATTATTCAGAAAATTCAGATTTTTATTTAATATCGCATTTTCAATTAATTAAATTTAGTGTATTTTTATTCCAATGAATTAAATTGTATATATTATAATTCTATTTATCTAATTTTACATTAATAAAATTAAATACATAATTTATACTTATAAATTTTTTAAATGAAAATACAATATTAAATAAAAATTAGTATCTTCCACTATTTATTTAAAAATGAACGAATTCATAAAAAACCCAATAAATTGTCCTTAAGCTAATTTTTAAATGATTATTTCTATAATTATATTAATTTTAGAAAATATATTATCTAAAGGTTGTAAAAAATTATTTTAATTTATGTCTGTAAAGCTCCATTAAACCGTCTTTTATAAAAAATCCTTTTTTTAGAAAACATTTCATTTATTTTTAAATTATTCTTATTTTCATTATAATCATTTAGATACTCTAATTTTTATAATATTAGTTATTATTATTAATACCCACCAATTTAATTACTATGTTATAATGGTTAAATATATTTCAATTCATTTAGTTATGAGGTTGCATATTTTATATACTATTTATGAGATTAATTTTAAAGAAATATATTCCATGGGTTTTTTAAGATCATTATTTAGTATCTCATTTTATATTTAATAAAATGTTATTATATTAAAATTTTAGTGTTTTACTGTTTTGAGAACCACTAGTGTTGGTATTAATCCAATATATAGGCTCCTTTTAAATTTTTAATCAATTATTGTATATCCATATTTAAATATGAGTTATTATAATTATTCATTCAACATCCTCTAATTTGATGATATTTTATAAAAATCCATTTACAGTTTTTTTATATAAAATATTATTTTTTTTAATATCTTAGTCATATACAACTCAAAATATCAACAATATTGTTATTTTGGAACATTGAATATTCTATTTGTATCCAAACCTGAATCCCTTAGGGTGGTCTGGTTAAGTTATCTTACTAAGCAAGATATTATCAATTAAAGAAGTGAGATAATGTTAGTTTTCATATTCTTATTGTGTATTAATTATTCGAAACTTCTCTATCAAAAAATTGGAATGATAATGAAATATTTTAGATGTTCTTTAATCTTATCAATATATATAATGTGTGGAAGAATTAAACAAGACTATAAGATTTAATTGGGGACTCCTCTTACCATTAAGGGGAATTAATGTTACCTTTACACAAGTTTACATTCGCATAATATAAACGTTTTCTAATTTCATTTTCCCTTCAAGTATGCATTTACTTCTATTATGTGGGTTTTGGTACCATTATGTGGCACACACTTTAACATTACATAGATTAGTTGACCTCACATCACTCTCCAAGTTTATTTACGTGGATCATGATTACCATATATAAGTACCCTTTCACAGTGTAGTACCGTAAAATAATATGTGTCTACCCTTTGGTATAGAATCCTATTTCCTTTTCAAAAAACATAAAAGTATAGGATTTCCCTTACGTATTGGTGTGGTACCCTGATATAGTTTCACCTCAACATTTATATAGTGATAATTCTAATTATTCATCCTAGAATTATTCATATGTGTTTGAGGTTTTGAAAAACTACAAATACATAGCAATTTCTACCTTTATGAGAGTTAGAGGTATATGGAATACAAATAAATGATGTAGTAGGGCCCTTATGTGTCAAATGGAAAATATGCTTTACCCAAATGCAACATTTGAAATAGTAAATCTACCCATATAAAGATTCATCAACTGACATAGAGTAAATTTTTAACTTTTAAATTTCATAAATTTGGTCGTGTAAACTATAAAATTTTATAAGAAAAACATTACATTTAAACTATTAATATATTTTTGAGAAAATTAATATAACATATATAAAATATATATTATACATTTATGAAAGAAAAATAAACAATTTTATTTTTTAATTATATTTATTTCAATCACATTATTATTATATTCACATAGGATTTAATTAATGAAAATTTATCATTTCATGAATTAATAATATTAAATTTTTAATATAATTTTACCAAATTTATAATTTAATAACACTATTATTTATAACATTCGGTATTATTTTTGTTATGGCATAAATATTGAATTTAGATTATTACAACACACAACTATTCATTTCAAATTAATATTCTATTCTTCATGATAAATGTTTTATTTCCATTACATTTTATATTCAATATTTAATATAATTTATCAATTTCAATCATAATAATTTATAATCACAATTATAAACATTTACTTACAAAATATAATTTCAAATATTGTAAGTATATTAATGCATAAGTTGTAATTTAAAAATTAATATATTATCCACATAAGTTATAAATATAATTTTGTTCTGGTTATAAATTTCATATTTATATGTTTCAATATAATTAAATATATTCATGAAAATGAATAGTATATTAAATGGTGTAATTATAAAAATAATATGTTTTTTTATTTTAATAAAAACTATAAATTTTATGAAAATGTAACTTCACTTTTATGTGACCAGTAATAACATTCACTTAAGAAGAACATTTATTAAGAATGACTTTCTATTTAGGAAATTAAATGAAAAGTTCTTATTATTTCTAACTATGTTTAGTAATATAGAATTAGTTGAATGATTCACATCTTTTCAATATTTATTTAATATATAAATTTATTATCATCATTTTTTCTTAAAATATATTTCAACGTTATTATTTAATGTATTTTATTTTTTTATTAAAACATTAATTTCAAGTAAAATATTATATTAAGATTTTTAGTTGTTACATTCACCCATGATCATGGTTTTTTGTTAATAAGAAAAATTAAATGTATAAGGACAAGACCTTAAACAATATATACCTAATAGAATGAATATTTCCAACATGTAACCATTATCTGATTATCATACATAATGTTCTTTAAGAATTTATATCATGTTCCCACCCATTTGATTCTCCTCAATTAACCTAATGGAACTCCTAGAGTTACCCCTCAAATATTTAGTTAAATTTCTTAAAAACATATCATCATTGGGTTTAGGTGAGACAACCACATTTTTAATGAATATGTATTCATTATGGAATTAAATCTTTAATAAAATCCTAATAAGTATATTTTATATATATGGGAACTTAATATTAAAAATCTAAAAAATATTACAGTGTATAAATTATATGCACTGTGTGAAAAACATATCTCATCATATCAGAAATTATCTATTAAAGAATTCTTATGAGTTAGATTTTTTATATGTGAAATTTTCTTTATGAACCATCATTTCAGTGAGACATAAATATCACACCATTACCAATTTCATATGAACCAAAAAATCGTGATTTATGTTGTTTTGGATTGATACAAATTTGTTTGCAAACCTGTCAAACATTGTCACGACCCACCTTCACCAAAAAGAGGGAAGGGTCAGTAGACTGCTAGGCCCTTGCTTCTTTAAGTTGAAGGAGAGATAATGACCCCCGAAACCCGCCTTCAATAGGTCCCAGAGTGGCGACTAGCACCAAGGGTATAGAATCACATACTAAATGGAAGGCATTACCATTTTTCTGTTTTACAAGATCGGGACATAAGATGATGGAACCCAAAAATCCAAAAATAAAAGAAATGTAAAGCCAAAAGTAAACCATTCCCACGTGCATGTTTCAAAAGTAAAATCCACAAGGTACAAAAGGTGACTACAAAGGTAAGTACCAAAGGAAGAAAAACAGCAACTGCAACTTCCCCAAAGGTCTGAGCTAGTATGGTCATGCGCAATCCCCGAAGTCCTCCTGGAAACCTAAAAGAAGTTTTATATACGTAGGGTGAGCATACAAGTACACTCAGTAGGGAAAACCAAATACTCTCGTGCACAAGTGGGGAACGTTATAAGGTCCCATGAGAAAAGGAGTAAGCCAAACACAGATCAAGGTAAACTATCCACCCAAGCCGCACCAAGGCACACTCCCCAAATAACGCAAGTCAAGAAATATATATATATAATTATAGAACATTGATGTTTGGGAACCCCGCACCACTTTCCGTCTGGTTATTGAGACATCCTACGCATCGAACCAATCCCTCCATTCTACCCGCAGTCCCACTCCCACACCCGCCCGCACACACCTGGGCCACAACCACACGCAGTCCCACTGCTGAATCCTGCCCGCACACACCTGGGCCACAACTAACACACATAACCATGCCTTTAAACACCTGGGCTAGAACAACCACCACCACGCCCGAAGACAACTGGGCTAGAAGACCCACTGCCACTCCCAAAGACACCTAGGCCTCATCCCGAACACACTAGGGAAACCACCTGCCGCACGCTCCTGGCCAACCACCACAATACCCTTCCTGAAGGTTCTTAGGCTAATAATGTACCTCAGGCCATCACATCCTACCCGAAGATACTTCGGCTATCCGGGAAAGGGAGAAGAAAAGAAGCTAATAACCAGCCACTAATAATAGTGTTGGGAAAAACACCCTCCCCCATGAACTAGGGGTGTTCGGCTCTAAGTGATCAACTTGGGTGGGGTGAGAATAAGAAACACAAAACTACAAATATAGAAATAGGTTACAAGAACTCACCCAAAGTTTGGTTTTTTCTTCATCCCTCCTAAAGTGCACAAACAACACTAAGTTCAAGCCACGACTCTCGCCAACAAACCCCATTTGTCCCATCCTTGTTTCCTGTTCAGTAATAATGCTTAAATAAGTTCATTCACTACTGGGAAACTAGTAAGCATAGGCACATGTCCAGGAATGTAAAAAGTCAATCATCAACCATAATACCCACACCTGGTTCTCAACAACACAGGATCCCACCCCAATTCGTGATATAAACAAGGTAACCACCCGGTCTCAAAACTCACAAACACTGAATCCATAACAACAGGGGATCCCTACACCAATTCCAAAATGATCAAGAGTTTAAAAATAGGGGATCTCATCCCCTCCCACATCTCCAGCAATAATCCCTAAAAAGGAAACAACCAAACCACTACCACCGACACAAAGCAAGTTCATGCCTGTATTTTTAGATTTAAATGATTTTACACGCTCCATGATTTCAATTTCCGTGTGTTTTAACTGGGGGTTATCACAGAAGGATCGATCCCAGTGCTTTCAATTTATTTATCCGGGTATACATGATTAACCGATTTACTTTTCACAACAGGAGTTTACAATTACAAAACAATCCATTTAAAACACTATGAGGGGTTCATTGGTGTACCGACAACGACCACCATCGGCCTCGATTTTCAGAAGGTGTATGCCAGATTAACTCAGGAAGATGATCATAATATAAACAACATCGACGATCACACCCCCCCCCCCCTTCTTTCCTTAGATAACCCAGTTCATTATCATTATTTAGGTCTGGTTTACCCAATTCTACAGAAACAGAAACACGACAACCCAGTATGATACCCCAAAGAGGGAGAGACGAAGGAGAAATTCCCTACATGTTGATCGATGATCGGCACTTAGGCCAGGGGTGGAACTTCACGGAAAGAGATGTGGTTCACCTGAACGAAAATCGCCTCGTCTATCAAAGCTTAGGCCGGGCGCGGAACTTTTCACATAACGATGCAGCTCGCCCGATGCACCAAAAGCTATTTGTGAAAAGCTACGATCGAGGAAAGAAGAAACCATGCCTAAACCTTTAGTTTATAAGGGTCGTAGATGGTTGAGATAAGAAGGTGAAACCGCGTAAGGCACGGGGTTGTGGGTTGGCCTTGTGGCCCCATATGTTATTAAAGGGGTCGGTGGTTAAAACTGCCGCATTAATTCATTAAGTATTTAATTAAAACACTTATGGGCGTTACCAGTATTTAAAACATGCATAAATGAGTCAAAATATGGTTTAAAACCCTAATTGTGCAACAAGGAACGCCACTGGAAAGAACTTGCGGGGATAGACTAGAGCCACTAGTAGCTGAGAGCTATCGGTGGGTGACAGCTGCTGATAGCCGAGCTATTGGTCAGCTGTTGCGACCGGTAGGCCGAGCAACAGGTAGGCTGCGGCTACCAGTAGGCCGATCTACCGGTAGTCCGTGGCTACCAGTAGACCGAGCTACCAGTAGGCCGCTGCTACCAGTAGACTGAGCTACAGGTAGGTCGCCGCTACTGGTAGACCGAGCTATTGTTAGGTCGCAGCTACCGGTAGACCGAGCTACCGGTAGGCCGCCGCTACATGTAGACTGAGCTACTGGTGGACAGATCAACCGGTAGCTGCAGCTACTGGTAGACCGAGCTATCGTTAGACAGATCTACTGGTAGGCTGCGGCTACCGGTAGACCGAGTTACCGGTAGGCCTGCTACCGGTAGGCTAAGGCTACCGGTAGGCCTACACCACCGTGATTCCTAGAACAGAAAGCCCAACACGAGATTAACACAAATTAATGGTCCCCAAAAACCCAGGCCATTACATCAAATACCTCTTAAATGATTCATGTCCTCGAGAATCAAAACAAACCAGAAGGAAAGAGAGGGTCCGAACAACCACCCCGAAATATACCTCTTAGGAGTGAACCCATGCTAACTAAAGAACCAAGCAACATGCCATGCCAAACTGCCCAAGCATGTGGGTTGGGGAGTCTCCTCCCCCTTGTCATGATATTATCTTCTTTGGGCAGCACTGACATGCCCACACAGGTTTAATCGCATCGACCTTAATGCGTCTTCATTAGGGGTCGCGTCCTCTCCTCCCCTATAGCCAGGGATTTTCACACACATCCAGAGGAAGAAAACAAGTACATCCCATAGCAAAAAGACAAAATGTTCTACTATAACAGGTACAACAATGAACAAAACTCAAAACAACTCTGAGTACTAGGTACGCATTTGTGATTCCCTCTCCCACGTACTCTCCTCAATCCCACCATGTCTCCACAAAACACGAACCAAGGGAATGGTTCGCCCACGAAGCACCTTCTCTTTGTGATCCTAGATCATCAGTTGTCACTCCACAAAAGTCATTTCGTCATCGATGTCCAGATCAGCCCAATCAAGGACATGTGAATCGTAGTGAAGATACCGGCTGAGCTAGGACACATGGAAGACATCATGTATCCTCAGTAGTAGTGGTGGTAATGGTAGCTGATAAGCCACTTCGCCGACCCTCCACAACACTTCGAAGGGTCCTATGAAACTGGGAGAAAGCTTACTCCCCTTGTTGAACATCCACTGCCCTCGCTGAGGGGAGACCTTCAAGAACACGTGGTCTCCAACCTTAAACTCCAAGGGCCTCCTCCTGGTATCCGCATACGACTCCTATCGGTCATGGGCTGCCTTCATCCTTTCTTGTATGAGCTGAACCTTCTCAGTCGTTCTCTGTACTACTTCCAGGCCAAAGATGCTTGCCTCTCCTACTTTGGTCCAAAACACAGGTGAACAACATGGCCTACCATACAAAGCTTCAATTGGGGCCATATCGATGGTAGAGTGGTAGATATTATTGTAGTAAAACTCTACCGGAGGCAAGTATCGCACCCATGATCCCCCTGAGTCCAGAAAACATGCCCGCAGCATATCCTTCAAGGTCTGGATGGTGCGCTCTGTCTATCCATCTGTCTGGTGGTGGAAAGCAGTGATAGGCGTAGCTGGGTGCCAAAATCATGCTGAAATCTTCTCCAGACTCGTGAGGTAAATTGTCCGTCCCTATCCGAGACTATAGACCTTGGAATACCATGAAAACGCACCACCTCATCCACGTACCTTCACGCCAAAGCATCCACTCTACTCGACTTCCTGATCGCCAGAAAGTGAGCTGATTTCGTCAAACTGTCCACTACCACCTAGATGGCGTCGTATCCCCCTTGGACCTTGGGTATTCCCATGACGAAATCCATCGAGATGTCATCCCACTTCCACTTGGGGACATCTAGTGGTCGCAGTAGCCCGCCTGGAACTCGGTGTTCAGCCTTCACTTGCTGACACACTAAGCACTAGGCCACAAACTCTGCCACTGCTCACTTAACTCCGGTCCACCAAAACTGCCTCTTCAGTCCCGGGTACATCTTGAAAACTCCTAGGTGTACCACCAGGGGTGAGTTGTGGAACTCAATGAGAACCATGTTGCGCATCGCCTCTAGAAAAAACAACCTTCCCCGGAAAAGCATCATGTTCTGACCATCCTTTGTCCATCCGTCCGTAGAATTTCCCGGGACAACTCGGTCACACATCACTTTGCACTCCGGGTCTCCCCCCTGAGACTCCTCCACATTCTGAAATAGAGATGACTACACTGTCATCTGATATAGGTGTCCTATACTACTATCCATCCTCGTATCCAGGTGTAAAGCATCCAACTCCTCCATCGCCTTCCATGCATCCACCGACTCTCGGACTGCATCCTTCTGCATCCTCCTACTCAAGGCATCTACCACTACATTTCCCTTTCCCTCAGTATAAGAGATATTGATGTCGTAATCCTGGAGGAACTCTTCCCATCATCACTGTTGCAAGGTTAGGTCCCTCTTGGAGAAGATAAACCTCATGATTTTGTGGTCTGTGAAGACCACAGAGCGTTCTCCGATGAGGTAGTGCCACAATAACTTCAGCGTAAAAATGACCGCTTCATGCTCCAGGTCGTGGGTGGCGTAATTACACTCATGAGGGCGTAGCTACCTGGACCCATAAGAGATCACCCCTTGTTGCAACATCAACACACATCCCTGGACCTGTCCTGAAGCATCACATAATACCTCATAAGCCACCCCATCTTCTGGTAATCTCAGCACTGGGGCACTAACCAACTTCTCTGTCAGATAGCTGAAGTCTGACTCTCACTGCTCGCTCCACACGAAAACCTGGTATTTCTTGGTAAGGGAAGTCAAAGGGGATGCTACTCAGGAAACTTTGGGTACGAACCTCCGATAGTAACCTACCAGACCGAGGAAACTAAGGACCTCTGCCACATTTGTGGGTGCTTCCAAAGAAAAAAATGCCACAACTTTTGACGGGTCCACAGCTACCCCCTACTTGGACACCACGTGCCCGAGGAAGTGCACTTCTCGTGTCCGGAACATGCATTTCGACAACTTCCCATAGAGCTGATGCTATCGGAGGACCTCCAAAACTGTCCTCATGTGCTCTTCATGGTCCTCCTCGGATCTCGAATAGATCAGGATATCGTCGATGAACACAACCACGAACCGATCCAAGTACTCCTGGAAGATGGAGTTCATAAGACCCATGAACACATCTGGGGCGTTCGTAACGCCGAAGGGCATAACCATGAAATCCAACTGTCCATACCTGCATCTGAACTCGGTCTTCGGGATTTCTCCCTCCTTCACTCTCAGTTGGTGATACCCAGACCACATGTCGATCTTTGAGAACCGTCCTGCCCCTTTCAGCTGGTCGAAAAGGTCGTCTATCCTCAGAAGAGGCTAGATATTTTTGATCGTCACCTGATTCAGACTCCTGTAGTCTATCCACAACCTGAGGCCACTATCTTCCTTCTTTGAGAACAAGACTGGAGCTCCCCACGGTGACGCACTCGGGGGAACATAACCCCTCTTCATCAGATCGTCAATTTGGATCTGTAACTATCGCAGCTCTGAAGGTGTCATCCGGTACGGAGCCATCGAGATCGGACGAGCGTTGGGCGGCAGGTCTATCCCAAACTTGATATCACGTCGAGGGGTTAGAGTGTCACCTCCTCATGGAAGACTTCAATAAACCCGTAGATGATTTCTGGAACTTCCACCATTTCAGCATCTACTAACCCTACTGACAGCTCAGCTAGCAAGGAGAGGAGGGGTTCCTCTCACCGGTCACCCTTCTGACTGCTCTGCTCACCGGTGAAAAAAAATGTCAGACGCCCAAGTCTGAAAACACGACACTTCTTCGGAAATAGTCGATGATGGAACACACCAAGAATATCCAGTCGATTCCTAGGATGAAATTGTATGGCTATATCTATAGTATAAGAAGATCGCTAACTGAGTGATGCGGCCCTATCATCAGTCTGCACCCCCATCACACAATCACTAAGTCGATCTGACCCCCGACTTGTGTGCTCAACACCAGGGGCACTGGGAGTCTCTCGACATCTAGACCCAAGGCATGAGCTGTACCGGGTGCAAGAAAGGAGTGTGAAGCTCCGGTATCGAACAAGGGATAAGCAAGGGTACTGAACAAAATGATTGTACCTCGAACAACCTACGACCCTGCTGGAACTGCTGCCTCTGCGGTGTGTAACTATCCACGTCTAGCTCCCCTGCCCCACGGCTATCATCCACCTCCCCGACCACGCCCCGGTAGAGGTCCATGAGGAGCGCCCTGAGGTTCGCCTCCTCCTCCTACATCTACCCTCGGAGGAGCGGGAGCTCGGTGTCCCTAATGCTGCTGCTGGGGAAAGTGGTGGGGTTGTCCACCACTATCGTACTGTACCTGGTCCGGGCACTGACTCTGGAGATGCCCAGGGCTCCCACAGATGAAGCATCGTGGTCCCAGCCCGAAGGAAAAGGGAGAGGACCAGGGGATCAAAACTGAAACTTCTGCGGCCTGCTCCCTGCCGGTCGGAACCTTGAGGGTCCTGACGCTGGAGGCCTGGTGCTGACGGTCTTCCCCGTCGATGGTCCCAACTGGATTCCCTCTCATGAAACTCTTCCTAGATGATGCATCCTCTCCACCACTTCGGCCTTCTTCTGGACCTCCAAGTACGTCGGAAGGGTAAAGGGGGTAACAACATACTGGAGGGAGGGTCAGAGCGCCTCCTCCAAACGTCTTGCCCGAGACTCCTCGTCGGGAAAGAGGTCCAGGGAAAAATGTAGGAGGTCCTTGAACTTGATCCCTAGAACCCTCATGGACATACTCCCATGCTGGAGGGATAGTAGCTCCTGTCTATTTTCTTCCTTCATTATCGAAGAGAGGAATTCTGCCCGGAACTCCCTCTCAAAATCAGCCCATGCCACCTCATCCTCTCTCCTCTCCCATAGGTAAAGTGTCCACCACTGACGCGCTGCTCCCCGCATCTGGCTGACGGCCAGAGGGACCCAGTACTTGGTCGGGGCCCGAATCAGGCCGAAATCTATCACTAGATCCTCTATCTAGTCGTCTGTATTCATGTTAGAGGTGCTACCCTCATACTTCTCGAGGGTCTGTTTCTGGAAGGCCCAAAGATTCCTCTTCCAATGGTCGTCCTCCTCTTCTCGATCAGCTCTCTGCTGATTGGAAAAAGTATTATGTGGGGCCTCGATCGCCGGTACCACACGTGGTCACCTTCCAGTTTCCATAGCTGCAAGGTAAACAAAGAATGCCTATGCCCAAGTAGTGCAGAATATTGTTTTTAAAACATCTTAAACTTTTCGTTTATTCATAATTCCCAAAGCACCCCAGAAACACGAGAACATAAGTCATTATGTCGCATGTAAATTTCCTAGGGTCTCTACCCTGCAATCAGGGTGGCATCATGTGGTCATTCGGTAGATCCAGAGTCCTTGCATCGGATCACGGGGGGCCCTAAAATCACGTGTCCTTGTCGGTCTTCCCTGGCCTAATCCACGCACCGAGGTCACCCAACACTGTTTCCCATCATCCCATCCAATCCTCACTGTTCCTAACTCCAGACTCCATCCTATCTCTCAACCATCACCTATGATACCATTATGTCATGACCCTCCTTCACCAAAAGGAGGGAAGGGTCAGCAGACTACCAGGCCGTTCCTTCTTTAAGTTGAAGGATGGATAATGACCCCTAAAACCCGCCTTCAATAGGTCCCAGAGTGGAGACTAGCACCAAAGGTATAGAATCACACACTAAATAGAAGTCATTACCGTTTTTCTATTTTACAGGATCGGGAGATAAGATGATGGAACCCAACAACTCCAAAACTAAAAGAAAAGTAAAGCCAAAAGTAAACCATTCCCACATGCGTGTTTCAAAAGTAAAAGCCACAAGGTACAAAAGGTGACTACAAAGGTAAGTACCAAAGGAAGAAAAATAGAAAATGCAACTGCCCCAATGGTCTGAGCTAGTATGGTCTCGTGTGATCCCCGAAGTCCTCTTGGAAACCTAAAAGCAGTTTTATATACGTAGGGTGAGCATACAAGTACACTCAGTAGGGAAAAACAAAGAATCTCGTGCACAGGTGGGGGAACGTACTAAAGTCCCGTGAGAAAAGGAGTAAGCCAAACACCTATCAAGGTTAACTATCCAACCAATCCTCACCAAGGAAAACGCCCCAAATAACGCAATTCAATAAATATATATATAATGAGAGAACATCGATGTCTGGGTACCCCGCACCACTTTCCCACGGGTTATTGAGACATCCTACGCATCGAACCAATCCCGCCATTTCACCGCAGTCCCACTGCCACTCCCGCCCGAACACACCTGGGCCACAACCACACGCAGTCCCACTACCGAATCCCGCCCACACACACCTGGGTCACAACTATCACATGTAACCACACCTGTAAACACCTAGGCCAGAACAACCACCACCACACCCGAAGACATCTGGGCTAGATGATCCACTGCCATGCCAGAAGACACATGGGCCTCATCCCGAAGACACTAGGGAAACCACCTGCCGCACACTCCTGGCCAACCACCAAACTATCCCGCCCGAAGGTTCTTGGGATATAAATGGACCTCAGGCCATCACAGCCTGCCTGAAGATATTTGGGCTATCAGAGAAAGGGATCAGAAAAGGAGCTAAAAACCAGCCACTAATAATAGTGTTGGGAAAAACACACTCCCCCATGAAACGGGGGTGTTCGACACTAAGTGCTCAACTTGGGTGGGGTGCAAATAAGAAACACAAAACTACAAATATAGATATAGGTAACAATAACTCACCCGAAGTTTAGGTTTTTCTTCAGCCCTCCTAAAGATCACAAACAACACTAAGTTCAAGCCACGACTCTCACCACCAAAACCCATTTGTCCCATCCTTGTTTCGTGTTCAGTAATAATGTTTAAATAATTTCATGCACTACTGGGAAACTAGTAAGCATAGGCACAAGTCCTGGAAAGTAAACATCCATGCATCAACCATAATACCCACACCCGATTCTCAACAACAGAGGATCCCACCCCAATACGTGATATAAACAAGGTAACCACCCTATCTCAAAACTCACAAAAACTGAATCCATAACAATAGGGGATCCCATCCTCGATTCCACAACCATCGAGAGTATAAAAACAGGGGAACTCATCCCCTCCCACATCTCCAGAAATCAGCACGAAAAAGGAAACAACCAAACCACTACCGCTGACACAAAGTAGGGTCATGCCTGTATTTTCAGATTTAAATGCTTTTACCAGCTCCATGATTTCAATTTCCATGTGTTTTAACCGGGGTTTATCACAGAAGGATCTATCCTGGTGAGTTCAATTTATTCAGCTAGGTATACGTGATTAACCAATTTACTTTTCACAGTAGGTGTTTACAATTACAAATAAATCCATTTAAAACACTACGTGGGGTTCATTGGTGCACAGACAACGACCACCAAGGGCCTTGATTTTCAAGAGTAAGCTGGCATAACTCCGGAAGATGATCATAATATAAAAAACATCGACGATCACACCCTCCTTCTTTCCTTAGAGAACCCAGTTCATTATCTTTATTTAGGTCTGGTTTAACCAATTCTACAGAAACAGAAACACGCCCACCACGCATGATACACCAAAGAGGGAGAGACGAATGATAAATTCCATACCCCTTAGGGATATTACAATATTAAGGAATATAAAAATGACATAGTCTTATTAAACAAACTGATGATGTAATATATGGAAGAAGAATAGGATTTCAATCATTGAATGATTATAAATAAAAATAAAAGGTTTACATACACATAGAAAAAAAATTAAGGGATGATCAGTGTATTAGTGGAGGGTTATACATAAGTGAGTTAAAGCCTCTGGATATTAAAAAGTAATTTTACAACAAATATATTATATAAAATTTAGGTATATGTTATGAAATAGATGGATTATTTTTTCATGTTAGAAAGGTTATTTAGATGGAGAGTGGTGGTTGAACGATCAAGGACCAATAAAGAGGAAATCAGATTATGGACTTTTTATCCATTTTGGACTAAACTCAAGGTATATGTGTCCTAAGGGAGACCTAAAACACCATGAGAGTCATGTTTCATTCTTTTGTGTCTTGTGTTAAATTTTATAAAAAAAATTCTATGAAAATAGTGGGCTCTTTTTATTCTTCTATAATACTATATTCTAATCAATTTTTTTTGAATCTATGAAGATAATTTGTAAACTATAAATTTATTATTTCATAATAATGGTCTTGTTTAAGAGAATAGTAATTTAAATTAGTTTTAATTTCAAAGAGTTATTTGAGTAATTAAATAACATAAATAATTGGATTAACACACATACAAAGGTCTTAGTATAAGTTTTAGACAAAACAATGTGTACATTATGAGAAATTAGGTCATGCATTAAATAATTCGAATATGATAATATTTATTTATCATGAATATGAGTGTGTCCAAGGGTTAACACTAGTTAACTTCTATTGTTATTAATATTTTAAAAAAAATTATAATTAAAATGATTTCTTTTTCAAAACACACTCATTATATTTTAGTTAATTTAATTGGATTAGTTTATTCATAATCAAACCTTATAAATCCCCTTTTATTTATTGACATGCCTATTCTATGAACATGGTCCTAAATTATAATGGGTATTGTAATACATTGGTTTCCATCATTGAACACCACAAGCTATTACCCACCAGGGTCACTTATCAAACTGATGATTATCCCCACAAGATAACACATTCTCATTTAATGTTATTTTTTTCTAACTCGCACATATAATGTGAAACATCCCAGTAGGTCACTCATCCCAGTAACATTATAAGACAATCTTTCATAGCTATGAATTTATAAGTATAAAGGATGAGGAAAATAAATGTTCTTATTTTTGACATGGGTGTTATCATTTCTTATTTCATGTATCTCTTTTATAGTTTTATTTTACTCTTCCCCTTTAAATATTTTCAACCCCATTACAGACCCAAATCCTCAATCCTAGACCGTTCCACTATATATATAGTTGGGTATTTGATCCCATTCCATTTCTTCATGCATGACCTACTAATTTGATGAAAATAGTTATACAACCCCATGGGTATCATCTAATACATATATTTCTCTCACAGAACATTATAGGATATTACCCACTAGGGTCTCTTATTAGACTAAGGGTTTTCCAAAAAAATTCCAACACATGATATTTTAGTGTGATTTTTTATTCACTCACACAAACCATAGGAAACATCCTATAATGTCTCATTTACAAACACTAATCTGTGCATTACTCACATGAAAATAATATTATAATCTCACAGGCTCCTGAAAAGAAAAGTTCCCCTTCTTGACATCAGTATTAATATTTATTGTTTTTTAGGGTCACTTTTCTAGGAGTGTCCCATTGAAATTCTTGATCAAGAATTCATAAATATAAAAAAAATGTTATAGTTTTAAAATTACATTCTAAAAACAATGATGGAAAATCATGGGAGCTTGTATACAACATTCATCTAGGATAAATTTTCAAAATGTATTCATGATATAATTTTCATTTCAATATGAATCATATATGTGTTTCTTTAATTAGATTCAATAAATTATTTTTTATTTACATAACATTTAAATTCAAATTTATTTTTATTAAATAAAGATTGATTTTAATTTTTATTACTCATATGGTTATCCTACTAATCATAATTCCATTATTCTTTCAAAGATCAGTCTATGAAATAAAATGTGAAAAAATATAGAATTATTTAAGAATAGAGTTAGAAATGGAAATCCATTCCACTTATATAAAGTAATTGGATGTATTGAAAGGTCATGTCAATATCAATAAAATGGTAAACTTGTCCTATCCATGTATAATATTAAAGAAGCATGTGAGGATGAGAAGATAATTGAATGGAAAAATTCTTATTCAGTTTTAAAGGAATAAATTAACAAATAAAAATTAATTAATTTGAATGTAAGAGATTGATAGTATATAAATTATTGGGATAAATTAGTTTAGAAATTAATGACATATATGATTCCAAATTATGTAGATAAAAATTGAAACTATTATACAAAACACTGATCAAAGAGTGTGATAAACGTCATGTTTTTTAGATTTCAAGATAATTGATAGAAAAATGAGTTTCTTCCTTCTGTTATTCAATCACTTCTAGAATTCTTCCTATAATAAAATTAACTAGATCCTATGAAAATAAATAGGGAATATTGGATCATAAATTTAATTTATTTTGCTTTTTATCATCTTTCACTTATTAATATTGTATACATTCATCTTGTTAATTTTATGGTTTGGTTGATGAAGAATATAAGGGAAATAATTTATTTGAAAATTTATGGAAAAATAGAGGTTTATATTAAGTTATCAAAATGTTTATATGGTTTTTATGTCATGATACTAGAAATCAATTAAATGTAAATTACTTAACATGAACTAGAATAATATCCACATTTTTTCCAAATATTTCCCCACCTGTGGAAACCACTCCACTAGTCATTCCTAGAATTGATCACCCACCCATACTGATTCCTCCTACACAATATCACAATATCTTTTATGCTAAGTTAGATAATATTAATATTTTTTGTATTATACAATCCGGATAAGAAACCGATAGTAATAGAAAATTCATTATTCAAGTATTTGAGAGAGACGCCTTATCATCTATCAAAATGGGAATAAAGAATAGTCATTTTCTAGTAGTGGAAAATAATAAATATAGAACCTAATTCTAATGTTATAGCTATGTTCTATTCCCTTTTACTATTTACTATTCCTTTGTTTAAATAAAATTGTTATGTAGTGATTCTTTTTTCCTATAGTTTTATAGTTGTAAACACTCTTGTAAAAACTGATGGAATCCACTACTCAAAAAACATTCATCAGTCCTTACATTTAAAATATTTTCTATTGTGATTATAATTCATATATTTAAATTTTTAATTAAATTATTTCAAAATGATTACAGTTCATAATATAAGTTTTTTGTGAAAATCTACTGTTAGATTTTTATTTTTTGTGTATTTAAAATTTATTTTTTCACTTTTGGGTGTTTTCTTTTAATTTTAGCTTGTTTTCAAAACATGTGAGTCAGAACTAAAAGACATAATAATTATATGACATGATTCCAATTTCTGAACTAATTTGAACCATGGAACTCAACATAAATGAAGGATGAAATTAAATATTTCCAAATTAAAAATCATTAAATGTTGGGAAAATAAAACTAATTTTTTAATACTATACCATGAAATAAAGTATAACATTTAAAATCATATACTTATAGTGCTCATAAAACTATATTTAATATCTTATTAATAACATACACATATATTTAGGAAACTAAACCATCCTTTATTAACCAATATTTTCATATTAAAGCCTCGTATATTTAAATTAATTTTGAATGAAATTACAGAGGTCTATTTTTTCACTTAAAATCCCCTTTTCATTAACCACCTAATTTAGATAACATATTAAATTTTATATTCTTCAACCCTTTCATTTATGAAAAAATGTTTTGGGTAGCCACATAAAAATGATCAAATACTTATAAAACCTAATTTAGAGGTAATTTAGTATTCTAGATATACTAAATTGTTGGGACGTATGTAGTTTTTTTATAATGCACTAATTGAGGAAACATTAAGATGAAAAATTATGATATTAAGATGTTTCAAAGATTCAGTAATTTAATTTTTTCAATATAATTTTAAATAAAAAAATTTGCAGAGATTTTGTGTTTGATATTCTAAAATATGAACAAAAATAATAGGTATGAGATATTTTAAGGAGAAAATAACCTTCAAATGTTGGGATGATAATATTAAATACATATTTGGTGCTCATGTAACATCACCCTTTCTTAAAAATACAATTGTATATAAATTTTAATGGAAAATTATAAATTAAATATAATGATGGTATATAGATGATATGAAACATAATTTTTTATTTAATGATGATGTTGTGATTCATCTATTATAATCGAAGAGCTGGAGGATGAACCATTTCAAAAAATGGTGGGAAGGATTCCATTATTTCATGAAATATTGAAATCAGAAAATTTTCTTCCAAAATTCTTATCCCTCCTCATTCTACGTGGAATATTTTATCATTGAATCCAACCCGCCCTAAATCAATAAGAACATAGAAATACATCATGATTAATATAAATCCTTTTTTATTTTGGTGGAGATTTAGAATCATGGATATCCCATAGTGAACCATATATGTTTTTGGAATAGAAAAAACTTCCATAGATTAATTTTTTTGATGAGAGGCTATATATTAGGAAGGTAATTTTTTTTGTTCATTGGGGGATGGAAGAATTGTAATTTTTTTGAATATAAATAATAATGGAAATTGAATAAATGGAATTGAGTATATATGATATTTTTGAGTTCTATGGTTTTAAATAATGACATCTCATTAGCTAGAATTTTAAAAATTTCTATTATTTTTAAGACTACTTTCATAAGATTTTTAGTATTAAGTGTGGGGGGACTGATAAAACCTATATTTTTGATTCATTTATTTTATCATTTTACAGAATTAGTTCTCAAAAAATTATCATTTTTGTTGAAATCTTCTCATTTCTAGTTCTTTATAAAAATATGGGAATTATTTTAAAAGTTGATAAATTCATTATTTCCAAAAAATCATTTCAAGTAACTATTGAAAATTCATACATCAATTTTTATTTTTGAGATTTTTTAGGAGAAGGGATTTTTTGTACTGAAGTGGTAAATTTTTGTAAAAGGGATGAGATATATAAGATATGTTCATCCCATGCATAAGATATTTAAAAAATGGAGTTAATATTTAGAATGTTAATTTTTTTATCCAAATTACAAATGAAATCTTATTTATAAACCATATTTAAAATATACCTATGTAAAAAAATTTTACGGATGAGCTGAAGTGAAAATATAGAAATTTTAAAATCATATGTGTAAGTAGTTATTTTTTATATATTAAATATATATATTATTTATTTCATAATTTATTATGTTTTTCTTATATTTTTAGTAATATTTTATAAGTATCGATGAAAATAATAATTATAGGGAATTTAAAAATCTTATGAATCTTTTAAGCGTCAAATATTTCATCTATACGATAAATATTTCATACATATGTTGTCAACCAAGTTTTTTTTGAAGATTATTTTATTATGTATATGTGTTCTTATTAAATTGGATATCTATAAAATTATAGACTATTTTAATATTGTAAAAGGGCCTTACATGATATTTATTCCTTCTCAAGAGAAATGAATAGTAGCCAATTTTTGGCATAGACGACCATCCCTATCATGATGATTTTTTTATCATTTCATAGATACAATAATTTTTAATTATCTCACACCACAAATAAGTAGTCACAGTAGAATCATTATAGTAATAAATTTTTTCCACAAATAATGAATATGAACAATGAATGTTTGAAGGAATTGAGATAGTGAAATTCCTAATAACAATGTCACAAACTGAATCCTTCTATAGTGTGACTCAATAAAAACCTATTTAAATAATAGAGTGGTATCTGATGATCTAGAGAATTAATATAAAGAATTAAAATGGTATTGGATCATGGGAGGATTAAAATAAAATACTAACAGGCCATATAAACATGAATGAAATTTATGGTATGATCGTTGCATAAGTGGATGATTACATAGGAAAAATTTGAAGCCTACTAACATATCAAATTAATTTTCCATCCAATTTAATAGATATATACAAATCTAAGGAAAAAATAATAGGACCCTTATTCTAATGTAGTTGGTGGTTTTAGTTATAGAATAATTATTTAATGATCATGGTGATATATATAAAAATAATTTGTGTTACATTTTTATACATGTCTATATAAACTCAATTAAATTTTGAGTTAGTGGGGACCATAAATACATAATAGTCTTGGTTTTTATTTTGATTCCAGCTCAATTATTTCATGGAAGTTTTTTATGAATAAATATTGTTTTTTATTTTATAAAGTAATTATTTTATAATAAGTTGTTCTTTTATTGAATAATCTATGATGTAAAATAATTTATTTTTATTTTTAAATTTCTCAACCAACATATTCATCATAAGTACTATAATTTGAATTAGATTTAACTATATAGAGGTATTTTCACTATTAAATCACTTCTATAATAGGATCAACACTCATACCAAATACTTATTGTGATTTTACAATATAATTAGGTTTACACATGATGTTCTTATAGTGTGCATTGAATAATTTAAATAGGATAACTTAATGATAATGATGAAGGATTTATTAAAAGATAAAAAAAATCACTATAAAAATTCATAATATATTAACACATATCCTTTTTTCAATATCATTTAAAAAAATCTCATTATCCTTTAAATTATATTTTATTTATTCTCCAAAAACAAAAAAGATCCATATTTTTCTTCTTATCATCCAAAATATAAAAACAAAAATGAAATTATAAAACAAAGATTAAAACTAAATTTATAAAAAATATCTATATATAATATCTCGTATTCTTTATGGGTAATTTTTAAATTGGGCTTCATGAATGATCCATCCTATAACCTTTCAAAAAATACCATCACAATTCAGTTATACTTCCCATTACTCATTGAGATTATTCTAGAAATCATATTTCATCCGGGTCAAATTATTATCTTTATAATGTGATAGATACCCTCAGAGGTCATTCTAATCAAAATTATTATGTTATTATTTGATTTTTATAATATAATCTCTTTATTTCAAAGCTTCTTCAACACAGTTAGATTAAATTATAAGAAATCACATTCATTTGATTTGAATTTATAAAAATTTATTAGGTTATAAACTTTTTATCATATCTCTGGGGATTTTAACATAATTTATATACATTCCATTCTATCATAAAATAATTTTTCTGTACATTGAGGATTCGTTATTACTATATATATCATAATCTTCACATGAGCCTTATGAATATTCTTGTTAAATAAAAAATATTCCCCTGTTATCCAATAATTTATCATGGAGATATATTAAATTCATCACTAATCGAAAAATAATTTTGTGAAGTATTTTTGATTTTCCAAAATTATTAAATCAATTATATCAATAAATTTCATAACATTATTATTGTAACACTAGTATCTCCTCTCACTATTTTTGTTTTATATAAATATAAATTCATCATCTCCTTCATCATAAATTCCAAAATATTATCCTTTAATCAAGATTAGAAGGGTTATTTAATATGTTCAATATACTAAAGAGTGAATTCATAGAAAACCAGAATTCAAAAGTTTTGTTGACTGTATTAAATTTTAGTAAACACATGTTTAGAATATATATATATATATATATAGACACTGTTATAGATTTTCCTAAAAATAATTTAGGTATTCCGTGATATGATAATATAGTCCTCCCCATGTCCAGCAATCTTCAGTTCATCGTATCAACTCCACTATTTTTAGGGTCTTTATAGATTACCATATTCTTGTATTATCCCAATATCTCAATATATTCCGTAACATATTGTTTTTCCAGATCCATTTTCATGTTGAAATGTTTTTTTAGAACACACTAATTAATTATGAAAAATTATCCAAAAGTGTTCAAATATATTAAGATTTGTTAATATATTGAACATAAAATTTAATGAGTAATATTTAATAATTCATGAATGAAATTCTTAAATTACTATCTTAATTGGTTTAATTCAAGATCATTGGTCTTCACACATCGAATTGAACCAACTCAAAATGTTTTTTTGTCTTGATCTCTACCAAATTGTTTCTAATATCCATAAATTTTCCATTGTGATATTTATCCTATGTATTTATGATTTTATAATGTATCATCAATATATTCTTCCCATAAACATTTTTTATAATTTTATACAGGTTATTTTGTCTTAGAGAGATATTTCTTTTCACCCATAAATAACATTCCCTCCATCTTGCTCATTTAAAATATGTAATTTTCAAAAAAAAACATTAATTATATTATCAATTTTATTATATCCATTGGTCTAGATTATTCCAAAATTTATCATTATTATGAAACATAAATTTTATGAATATTTACCTCATTATTATTTTTAAAAATATGAGAAACACTAAATAGATAGTGTTTCATACCATTGAAAAAGTGAACGTCACTAGATTTCTTCTTTTCAATCATCGTGAAACCAAGTCCTATTATATTATGTTATCCATATTGGTTAAAATTAAAAGTCCTTTATAATAACATCAATTTTTATTTATTAAATTTTTATTTATAGAAATATGTAATGTGAAAAAAATTGAGTTTCCAAGGCTCCTCACCATTTCCATCTTTGTATGAAAACTAAACAACAATTACATACACACTCAAATTCCAAAAAAAAATCAATATTCTCCACCTTTTGGATTTAAAAGTCTATTTTTTGGTTGGATCTCATATAGAATTATAATAAAATTATTAGAGTAAAATATAGGTTGACCACACCTACATTGGGTTCCCTCAAAATAATAATAAGTACTATAAAATTATATCTAATATTTTGGATATTGTCTCAGATGGCCTCTATGAACCTCATTATGACATCCATTATATTTAAAACTATTCGTTTTTAAGGGATTGACAAATTATAATAATAGTCCTATGATTTGTGTCTATAGACCATAATACAGAAAATTTTTCTTTTAAGAGATATCACCTTGGGATATAAATTGATTCTTCAAAATCATCTTATTGAGTGTTTGTGTAATTACAAATCTACTAATTATCATAAATTTTATCATGTTTAGGATATTTCCCCTTAAAATTGAATAATTCCTTTACATTATCCTATATATTATTATTCTCACACACAATATTTTTTTTAAAATTGGGAACCATTATTGATTTCAAAATAAATTATTTTTATTTCATATGTTATGAAATCACTTTATTCTTACATAAATTATTTTTTTCACTATTATTTTAATTTTGGGCCCTAAAATATTGGTCCATTGTACCATGGGTAAATATATGAGATTTTTGGTAGCATTCTAATCCTTCCTTTACTCATTGGAGGATTCATTGGATTCATTGATATAATTATGAATCAGATATTAAATGATATTTAAGGAATATTCAACATCAATAACCATCAACATAAGATATTTTACTTCATAATTCATCGATATAACATTAATTATGTTAATCTCATGTATAATATCATATTCTTCAAGGATATCATTAAGATAACACAATTTTTATTTGAATTCCACTGAATTTCAGTAATTCCGTTAGCTTCTATCTCCTCGAGAAATTTAATCACAAAATTATTCTCCTAATTTAATTATTTATTTTGTACTTAAAGAAAACAATTTTTCATCAGTAATCCTAAATGGTCATAATTAATTATAACAATTTTTTTGATTCCTCAATGCTAATTTATTCGTTTTCACAACAAAATTGTTCTTGTTCACTTGAGAGTCATTTGATATGATTTGATTCATCCATAACATATATTATACTTTCTAAATTTGAATCCTTTTTCTTGATTTCTCATTCATCATCCGGACATCGGAAACCTTTTTTGACAAAAAAATCCTCGCATCATTAAATTTTTCATCCCATTTTCATTGAATAATTGTATCCTACATCATATGTTTTACTCTTTTTTAATATTTTAAAAACATAGTATTGGTAATTGTATTCCTCAATTTTTTATTTATAATGATATTTTTTCCAAATAGTGTAAAATATTTAGAAAACAAAAACACTTTGGTAGAATAGTACATGTATATTTACATTATTCTAACTTCATGCCTTTAAAAAATAGTGATATTGTTTTTTTAAAATCCTTTGATTCATATTCAATATCAATTTCCTCCTCATGATCATTTATTAGTTCATCTTTTTATCTCCTTTTATTACATTAAATATGGTCTCTTTCTCAGATATTACATTATACATATGGTTGATTATAATCTCATCTCATTGTAAATCATGAATGTCTTGAGATTTTGTGGTCAACATGTCAATGTCTCAGTCCACAGGGGTTAAAATTCATTAATCAAATATAACTAGGATTATCTAGGTTATATTTCTAACCATGTTATAATCTTTAAGAACATGTCCATTTCATCAATTTGAGCATATTTTTTTAATGAAATGAGTAATTCATATACCATTTCATATTATATAATTTGTATATCCTCATATTGAGATCAATATGTTTGTAACTATGATTCCTTCACATACCCCCCCCCCCCTTAAAAATATCATGATGTTTTACCTATATTCCCTTTGATGTTTTTGACACTGAAATGTATCAAATAAGTCAATGATAGTTATGAGAATAATCAATTTTATGCTATCTAATTAATTCATGCATTAATATTTTCCAAGAGAGTATTGGTTATCACAAATTTCGGTTGATGGTTTACATTCATGGTGATGTCGAGAACATCTATGAAATGTGACAATAGATATTGATCCATTCTCTCTCTATTTCCGTATATGAATTCCCTTACCATAAAACATAAAAACTCTTTTGTTACAAAAACTATTTATAGAATACATCGATCTTATTTATAATATATATATATATATATATCAATGAAAATAATGTGAGATACTGGGTAAAGTACTTTGAATCACACATTATGACTTCTCTCATACAAAGTGAAGCACTTATGTTAGAGTAAAACCCCACTAAATTGTGGTGGGGTGAGTAAATGGTTTCTATAAAACCATATATAAACTAATTCATTCATATTATTCAATTAAATTTGGATCTCAAATATGATTATAGCATGAGGAGAAAAATATTGAGAGAGAAGTTATATTAAAAATTATAACAATACAAGGTTCAGTAAATCTAATTTCATATGGTAAATCCATATTGTAAAATGGTTATGTTCTAGGTACTCATGTTCATATTTTATTATCAATAAGAAGATGGAAATGGTATAATAAATAACCTCAAAATATGTGTTCAAGATAAAAATATAGGTTTATGAATTTGATAAATCTATGTTTCTCACACCTTAGTGCCTCTGGAATTCAGATCACAAGTGCACCCTTGTTATTCTCCCCAATTACCCACCAGGACCACCTATAATTCTTCCATGAATGAGTGTATTAATCATTCCATAATCACATATCTAGTGGTTTTTTCAAGGATCCATATTATTAAAAAAAATAATCATTATAATGTTAACTCAATAATGATATAATAATGGTTATATATGATTATTGTGGAAACTGATCCATGAACATCATTGTGGTGTGGCATTCTTAGTCTTTGGATGAAATCATAAATTATCATAAATATCAACAAATACGGAATAAATCATGGGTATTTAACATAGTTTCAGTAAAATGATCAATGTGACTACTCATTCCAATGATACTTAGAAATATCATATCATATTCACAATTGTGTAATCCAAAACCTTTTCACGTATTTTATGTTATTTCCTAGTGAGTAAAATTGGTTCTCAAACCAGTAAAATACAAATTTTTTATTGGATGTGTTTCACGATGTGAATATTTTTGATCAATTGATTATTTAAATACTTCATACTGAATTGTGTCTCATAATGGAGGGATACTCATCTTTATGAACTATGTCATGGAACAACCAACCTTGCTTTGATGTGAGGGACCATATGAAATTGAAATTCACCATCTTGATAAGCTCTAACATGATGCATTAATAAAATACACATAATTTTGAACATAAATTCAATAAAAATATATTTCCTTTTATCTTTCCTCAACCCCACAGATCCTACATCGGATGCACAATCTTGTTTTCAACAATAATACATGGAATAACACTTAAAAATCATCAATGAAATGGATCAACAAATTTGTCCTTGAATTCCTCCATTGTGAAGGGTACATTCATGCCACAACATTGGATAAATTCTTATTTCTTAGAGTACTTCAACTCTCAATGTATGAACAATTAAATTTTTTACAACATCTAAATTGAGATAAAATCATAGGTAACCTATCTAAATTCACGTATTGCGAGAATTTTATTAACTCCCACACTAATTAACTCATATAAAAAATAAAATAATATTAAATATTCTATAGGTTCATTAAGAATGGGTGAGTTTTAATAACCAATAGGTTTTCCCAAAAATCAAACACGAAATCCCAGGAAGACTTATTCTTGAATATATAATTAATTACAAGAAAATATGTTGTCACATTTAAAATAGAACTGTTGAATAATTATTTCCCCAAACAAAGATAATCATTATTTCTTAATCATAATTTGAAACCAAAATAGAACCACTAATATCCATGGGAATATGGGAAATAAATTAAAACAAAACATAATTTTTAACCAATGATCATAGCATACAACAAATATGGATCCTCACCCACACATGTGATTCTTCAATTTCATATCAAAATGAAAATAGTCATGGAATTTTCGTTAAATATGAATTATTAATACCTACCATCTATACATGACACATTCTATTGATTTATTATACCCACACATTAATTTAACAATATTATTTTTACTTCTCAATATCAATTTCAATAAAATCCCACTAGAATCATGTTTAAATATAAATAATTTAAGAAACCAAAAATTCATTAAAACTCAATTTTATAAAATTTAACCCATTTATAATAAAAACAATTCTCGAAACTGAATACCATTAGTTGATTATAAATTAAAATGTAATTTTTTTCCCAATAATGGAAACATAAATTATCTAAAAAATTTAAAAACATATATGAGAAAGACACAAAGTTTGCGATGTAGCCTCTAGGATCTTGATTCTGCATAGGGTGTCACATACCTCATAATCACCATATTCCTCGGCTTCTCACCACATTCCCTCAAAAGTCACATATTCCGCCTCATGTAGGGTTTCTGGACATCTCTTTGGCTCCCCACCTCACCTCCGTCCGACTTATTCCTCACGCGAATAAGATCTAGCATCAATGTGACCATGGATCATGCCATCGGTAAGATGCTGGTGTTGATGAATCATCATCCACCCTCGGGTGGTGGTATGCGGCATTGCTGTGGCCTCCCACCCATGATGGTGAGCCCTGCCAGATTCCCGCACCCCGTTTCAGCTTCCCCCTTCCTTCCCAAATGTTTTCAGCATCATCCCCAGGGTCAGTACGAGGTCGCATGTGTCATCCTCATAAAATCTCAATACTGATCGTGTATCCATCTCTTTTGCGATCATGGAAGCTCATTGGGTTTGATGGAATCCAAGGTTCCGGTGTGGCAGTTTTTCCCTTGGGATCTAATTTTTTCTTTGTCAATGTAGATCAGGTTTGATTAGTGGCATCCTGGCTTTCATTGGCCAGGCTCGGGTCTCCATTGCATTGGCCCTCCTCTTCCCTTTTTTCAGTGTTCCTCCATGCATGACCCCACACTGGTTAGGATCAAAGGATTCAAGGTGATTTTGGATGTTGTCGGTGGTTCTAGTGATAGTGGTATGATATTGGGGTTTTTGTTCATTGTTGGTTCTGTGTAATGGTTGGTATGTAATGTTCATTGGTGTTGGATCATGATAGGTTCATTGTCTCCTACCCAGGACATTACGAGGTCATATAGGGGAATTAAATAATCCTCAGGATTTAGAAGTCCCCCACCTATTCTCCCCTGATTCAATGATCAACATGATGAAATATAGTGGTTTAGGTTTTTGGTTTTTGGATGTTTTTTTCCTGGGTTTATTTTGTTTCGGTACTCACATAGCAAAAAAGTGATGGTCATGAGTGTTTTTTTGGTGGTTTTGGGTGGGTTTGTTCCAAGACAAGGTTCTATACATAGCACATCAATTGTTTCTGGTGATGGAGTTTTGATTTTCACTTAGCCTAAAAGTGATTTATAATGGGGGGTTCTCACTTAACTAATAATTTTATTTCCAAAATAAAAAAAATGAATTTTCGATGAGTCATATGAAATATACACATTAAATAAAAGAGATTAAATATACATAAATAAAACAACACAGAATAATAATCCCATAATTTATGAATCAGATACACATAAATTATATATTTATCATTTCATGATTCTATTAAAATAGATATGATTACAATAGTTTTTATTCAATCCTCCATACTCAGTGTGAAAGAAAATAGGTTCATGATTCATTCATTCATAAGTGATATAGATTATCTAATGGCTTATATCCAACACAAAGGAATATATCTGCCAAATAAATATATAAATGAAAATATGAGAAATGTAATGATTGACGTACATGTGATATCATAATGATAATACCATAAATTTAGTGTTGATTAGATCAATTCTTGAAAGAAATAATATATTTGTTGATGGGTAATCCCTAATTTAAATTCTTATAAATCCTTGTATAATACCATCATTATTTATTTTGTTTTTTTGTGACTTATGGGAGGATAGTTTTATTTTTTGATTAATAAAATTTAAATAATATCCTGATGGCATAGTCTAGTTTCAAAGTCGATGCGCACCATGAACTAATAGTGAAGGAATATCTTCCTATAAACCCAATGTCTCTTGGTTACAAAATATCTTCACCTAAGACTCTTCACCAACCAGGCAGTCCTCATTTCCTCCCAATGAGTCTTGCATGGCCATGTTATATGGTCTATTTAACAATGAACCCAAAATTTAAAATTATTATTATATCTCTAAAAACTAAAATGTATATACAAACACCAATAAAACTCAAAGAGAGGCATTCCCATAAAACTCATTATATCATAATTATCCACACTATATGATATTTCATCACCAAAATATCATTGGTACTCATACTACCCAAGTATCATGTTCCACTATTGTCATATATTTTCGTCCCATTTTTATATATCCAATTGTTTCTCTCTATGTTTCAACAACACAATTACTCATTCAATAAACCATCCTCCCAATTTATACTTATTTTTTTCAGAATATACCACAAATAATTCTATAAAGATTATTTCTAGAAAAAGAATATATTGTATGAAAACAATGAATATGGGATGGATCTAGTTAATAATTTATCATCTAAGAGGAATGAAACACTTGCTGAATTGTATTATATATTTCTATAAAATCATAGTGATATGACACCAATTTAATTTTCTCAACAATATCGAACATAATAAAGTATTAGTATTCCATCATTCCTTACTTCCCGAGCCATTTATTTTCTAACCATAGAGATGCACTCAAGAATAATCATTCACTAATAGAGAAATCAATTGGATATTGAAAATTATTACTACAATAATTATTCTAATTTTAATAAATCACCAATAAATTATAGATTTAATAAATATAATCCATTATATTCTATATTATTCTGGTCCTAAAATTGTTTTTAGTCATAATTAATCCCATTAAAACATTTATAAACATATTCTTTTTTACCTAACTTCAATCATAGAAACTATAATTGATGATTGACAACTATTATTGTAGAAAAAAATTAAAAAATCCACATGATCATCTGATGATCTCATTAAATCAAGTACCCAAACCCAAATTGTATACCAAAATGTTTATATGGGAAATTCATATGGTCATTAATATTTGAATTATATGATGCACTTATCTTGAATTATGTAACTATTTCCTTCTAAAATCATCTTGAAATTTTCCATTTGAACTGAGTATCTCTATTTTATATAATAGATAATGAAACCTAATTAATACTAACCACCTCATCCATATAAATCATATTATGGTCCATAAGAATGATATTATCCCAATTATGAAAAAATTGGTCTGAAAGTTTTATTCCATCAACAATAACCCATGTCACAACATGGTTCTTTTTATATTTTAAGAAAAAAACAATGTAATGGTTCACAATAACTTCTCAACACAATTTTTCCTAAGAATGGTTATGAAATCACAACATATCATTGATGTAATAGATTTATCTACTAACATGTAATGAACTATGTGATATAATTGACTATATATAACATAATACCTAACCATCCCTCTCTATTTGTAACATCCCATGAATTTTGAATTTACTAATGTATTCTAAAGTGTTCGGTTTAAACGATCTTTATCTTAAAAAATCCATGATATACTATAAATATATTTTTATTTAAATGTGAAAATAAAGATGTAGATGTTGGTTAGGTGGTTATGAACATGAGTAAAAATATTATGAAATATGTATATATATTTATTTATTTATTTTCCATAAATAAATTGAATAATAAATTATTCATTAATTATAAAATGATTATAAATGAAGATAAACTCTTTTGAAGGGGAGATAATCATTTTCATAAAAAAAATTATGGGAGAAATATATTGTAATATTAATAGTATAATATATATCTAAAATATAATCATTAAAATTAAATAATTAAATTATATATTCAATTTATTTAAATTAAAATATTTTAATTATGTTTATTAGAAAAGGAAATTGATTGTGTTTATTTTAACCATTAAAAATATTTTATCTCCAAAAATTATTATTTTTTACTCTTTGTGATAAAAATTATAATTAATTTATGAATATTTTATAATTTTTATTAAATAAAAGGATATAAATTTTTATTTTTTAATTATGAAATTATATTTTGGTGAATTTTTTATATTTTTATATAAAATTGATTTTTTAGTGATTATTAAAAATCATAATTCTTGGAAAACAGTCTATTATATACAATTAATATCCATATTATGATTTTAATATGATCATATTGTGAAATAATTATTATTTAATTTTATGTAATCTAAATAATTACATATGAATCATTATTATATATGATTTTCGTGTATGTTCATTTTTTGGCCTAAAAAACACTTTTATAAAAACAAGTTATTATGTGTGTAGTGTTTTTTACCCAAAATAATTAATTAAATATATATTGATTTGTTAATTTAATTGTATATTTATATTATTTATTTATCCAATTTCATTTACATTCATTTTATGGTATTTCTATGGATTTGAAAAAAGTAACACTATTTTTATGCTTAAAATGCAATTTTTGGAAAATTCCTTTAGTCTCATTTTGTTAATTTATTTATGAATTAGTTTGTACTCATTATTTTTAATTTTTTAAAAAAAAAGTTTCATAACTTAATTTCTAATAATTAATATTAGTTATAGGGTCAAATTAATTTTTTTATATTTTTCAACTATCAGCAAGGTAAATATGTTTCCCATATGTAATGATAAAACATGAAAAACATAGTAAAAACTAAGAGGTAATGAATTGAGATTTCACTAAAACTTTAATTTTTCTAATTTTTTTAGTTTTTCTCAGAAAATATATATTTAATGTGTTAATAATTTTAATTTAAAATATTATTTTCAATTTTTGTATAGATGCATGACTTATGAGATGTAATGTTATAACTCATTTAAATTTAAAACATTTTTTTGGGTTTTTTCATATAATATAATGGTTTCAAGATGACAATAGATTTTACCCTGACAAAAAATATATTAAATCATTTATTTTATTATTATTTAAGAAAAAAAATTGGAAAACATCATATTTATTTATTTTACGGTAAAATTGTGGTTTTTCTTAAATCATCTATTTTCTTTAAAACTCCTTTCTTGTGTTTTTTATTCTTAAAAAAAATATATTTTCTCACTCCTATAAAAATTTTATCTAATAAAATTAATTTTAATTTTGGAATCATCATATGAAAAAAATGAACGCCCATTTTATTTGTGGTTATAAATTTACTTTTTCATAGAAAAAGATTTATGTTATAACTGTTAAGGTTAAAATATATTTAAAGTCACATAACTTGAAGATAATAATAAAAATTTATCCAAACATATTATAAATTCAATATTATAATTATATTTGTACCCAATAACACATTATTTAATTATTTTTGCTACATTGTTACCTATTAAAAAGATTATGATATATATATATATATTATTTAATCCTTTAATAAATTCCAATTGGATCATTTCCTACACTTATTTAATAGAAAATTATATCATATCTTCCTAAAATATTTTTAGAACTTGAGTTTTTAAATGAACTACCCACTTATCTCATGATCATCCTTCCACACATTTTATAGGACTTACTTTGTCCAAAATACCAACATTGTTTGGCTTATGATGTAAAGTAATGGTGGTTATTAGGGGAAGATGTATAGGATTTAAACAAATGTTTTAGTTTTATTTTTTCTTCTACCTCATTAAAAACTATTTTAACCAGTGTGAAAAATTATCATAATCATATTATATATAGAAAAATGTTTTTATATTTTTATATTGAAAAAAACCAACCTCCTTCATCATCTATGTGGAATGCAATCCATCGTTCTTGTTTTTGAGAACCTGGAACTTACATGGAGGTATGAGATTCATTTCATCTAATTCCATTGAGTTGTTTTTTAGAAAATAGGGGAAAACTACATAAGTAATAAGATAATATTGTTACAGGGACTGACTAAGGGTTACACACCATGTAATCCTAAGTACACATCATATAGGTTGGTTTTTTATGATAAGAATACAAGGTGTCATGACATGTCAGCAAGAAATAGGGTAAAAATCAACTACCCATCATGTACTCCATAGAACACACCATGTATTATTTTTGGACGGTCCTGGAGATAAGTTGGCAAAAAAACCAAGAAATGAATAGATAAAAGATATAAACGCCGTGTATATGGACATACATTCCTTGTATTATTTTTCTTCAAGTGGGAAATAGCCTTGTTCTTTTGTTATTTGGACCGAGGAGTCACTAGGTGGATGAACAATCAGTGTAGGGATTTATTTCATCAGCTGTTACATCATTTGGAATCCGATTAGAACCCCATCAGATCCATTAGAATACTCTCATTTAGGTCACATTTTCTCTTGATCAATTCATTGTGACATTTCATATCTATTTATATATTTAAGTTTGAATTAATATTCTTGTTTTGTAGATCTCTATCCTGTTATCTTGAACTAGAGGTCGACGTTAGACAATGAGAGTCATACTATGGTGGGTTAGGTGGTCTCATTCCTCTCATTAATTTTTGATATGTTTATATGTGTATTTGTGCTATGTTTCCAAATTTAGTGTTTCACCTTTAAGGTAAATTGAACCCTAATATTTCCCAATGTCTTTCTGTTAATTAATTTAATGATTTAAAGTGTGTTTGGCTTCATTGTTTGATTAATGTCCAAACTGTGGGTGTGTTTTCCCTCAAGATATTTTTAGTTTATCCATTTCATCCTTGGATGACTATGGTCATTCCATTGTTCCCATTGTGGGGATGATTAAAATTAACATAGGTTTTATAAGTAATAGAGGTTGCGATAAAATTTTATGTGTTTTGATTATGGATTTGGGATTGTGTTTTTCCCTATTCCAATAAGTGTTTATCCATTTTAATGTAGGTTCAAATGTTTCATTATATTTTAAGTATTAAATGGTTATAGAATTTGATGTCACATTGGTTCACCATAGATCACCATAAAAGGACCCTCATGACTATTGTACCTCGTACCTTGGGAGACACATGAGTTCATCTTATAATGTCATGGACAGACTCAAGATGCTTTTGATTTATTTGTCATTAGTAACACATGGGATCCCAAGTAGGAATTTCGAGCAAGGAATAGATTGAAATGGACTTATACTGCTCCTAGAGTGACACTTTGGAGCTCCCACGTAGGACCACTGAGGATGGACTAGCATGAACATATACCAACATCTCTAGTGACACTCGGGGGCTCCCATATAGGACCACTGAGAACAGACTCACTTGATGATGGAAGAACTTCCCATATCGTGATACATGATTTCAAAATTCAGAATCTCAACAATAGACATAGGTTATAATTAACTAATTGATTGGAATGAATTGTTACATCTCTTCCAATCCAATCCACATGTTTGGATTCAATCTTCACTTTTTTAGAAGGTTTTTTGAGAATTCAATTGTACTTACTTTGTTGTTGAGAGTTTTGGGATTTAGATGAATTTTTATACATAAATATAATAATCAATTGATTTCATAATGGACATAATATATTTTATAAGTGAATTCCAAAACCTATAGGATTGTTTACTTCTGAGTACCTCCACGATTACTGAATTTCACTATTGTAAAAAATTGGTTCATATTCTCACTGACATGTAGGTATATACCATATGTGGTTGTCTACTTGGATTTATTTCTCACACCATTTGGGTAACATTTTTGGTCCCATATAGATTATATTAATGTAGGTGTCTATAAGGGTAAGGCCCCATTTTTTGGTACATGATTGTTGCATAAGAGCAGGAGAGCATGGGGAAAATAAAAGGCTTGTGATACTGATTTGTTTCATTTTTTGTTATCATACATTGGTATTGTATTGTACGTGATTTTATAGTATCCTACTATAATTGTTTTCTTTGAACATTTCAAATTCATTATCATTTTGATATTATATGATGTATGGTTATCTATACATTTCAGTCTTCCATTGTTTACTTCAGATTCATATTGTTTACTGCATCTACAATTGTTTTTTTATTCTACATTTTCACAATCATTCAATAATGGAATAGTTCCCACACTATAACACCCTTGTCCCTTGATACTAGTTTTCAGCCTCTGGAATTTGGGGAAATGCGCTTGAGGCCATGTTGCTAACTAGGTACGGGACACAAGTTGTGTGGCTTCTAGATTCAGGATGTTAAAATGTGGTATTACATGTGTTTATTTTATGGTTTTCATTTCTATTTGGTGACAATATAAAGGATATAAATTTTGGTAATTATTTTTCCCATGGAGAAGCTACCTCGTGTATAAGGAAAACTAAAATATCATTGAATTATATTGTTCTTTTGGATTTTGTGAAATTTTAGTTGATTTGATTTCACTATTGGATGATGCACTTGTTTTGTGCTATTATTATTGATATTATTGTGGTCATATTTTTTTGAATCCCGATGAGATGATGGTATGCTATCTCATTCATCATATAGTATCCTGATAAAAATTGCATGCCATGCGAACATGCTAAGCAATATAGGTAATATTACATATAACATGCCATTGTGATATATGTCTTGCTATAGATGCATGTTGTTGTGATAGTGTCATGATAGTTATGCCATGTATTGTGATAGTTGTATTGGTATATTCTATGGTTTGGATTTAATGGACAACCAACATTGGTTCCTGAGGTATCTGGTTCTTCTTGGACCCAATTTCCCCGGATCTTAATTCAACCTTTTAAATATAACTATGTGATGTTATGTTATGCATGGGTACAAAACGTAGATTTTCTAGGAGTATGCGACCCCACAGATCAGAATTTGACATACCGCGGATTCATAATTCAAAAACAAGGGTTTCAGGGAAGTTTCTGAGGCTTACTTTCTGGAAACCCAGACTACACAGTGTGTGGTTCTATAAAAACACGCCATGTGTTCATCATATTTAGGGAAGAAAGAATTTTCTGGATTACACACTTTGTATTATGTGTACACACCATATTGAATCTAACTAGATAACTAACTGTGTGATTGGAAACACAGGCGGTTTAGTTTTGATCAAAACATTCCATGTACATTCAGTACATGGTGGTTAGCCAACCAAGGAAGAGACTATGTGGACCAGGTTGTGTGGGAGTACATGGCCGAGAGGGTAGACCTGTTTATATGTCTTGTTCATATGGAACCTACCGTGTGTGTATGCAACAATCCCTGTGAACGTGGAACATGCCGTTTGAATGTATAATACTCCATGTTCATTTGGAACATTCCATGGTCCTGGAGTTGATACATGCCCACACTAGCAGTAGAACACAACCATGTAAAGACGTAAGGCTACATTATTTGTATTATTTTTAAATGTCTTGTAGTCCATTTTTGAAAAAAAAAATTAGGGATTTTTTACACTTTGTTTTGGAACTCTTGAACAAGAAACCTTGATACTGAGCTCTAACTGACACATGTGCTTGACCATGCAGAGTTATAGAAGCATGACGTCCTCCAGCCCTACGCAAAGAAAGTGGGGATGATCATCCCCTTGATGTTGTAGGCCATGGGCTTCCAGTGGTTCCTCCAGTTGTGCCAGCTACAGAACAAGATGTTATATTGTACATAGGTGCATATGCACAGTTTTGTGAAGGCTTTGTGAGGTTCAAGATTACCTTTCAAAGAGCACCGTAGGCTGCCACATTTTTGGAAGAGCTGACACATATATTCCAACAACAGCATCATCCTATTCATTTAGGGTATGGTTTACCATAAGCTATGGAATCCATGATGGAATTAATGTTTACTATATTCGAGCATCTGGAGATGCCTCTTGAGAGAAGGTTCATGCTAGGAACATATGTGTTGGTGATTCTCCCATGAGCAGGTGGGATGTTATCACTTTTGAAGTGAGTCATCACGATATGATAAGGGAATATTTTTAGATGGATTTATATTATTATTATTTTCCAAATATGTTGAGATCTGGCCGAGCTAGGGTGTTCATGCACCTGGAATAGGGTATACTGTCAGTTAAGGACTATTCTTCCTGGTTTACTATGTTTTAGCTTTTTACACCTATTCTGATGGGTGATGACATATAGAAATTTAAATGATTCAAGGATGGTATAGGGTTTGTCAACTGATCATAAGGAATTGTGTTCAGCTTTCTTTCAACATCTGCTTTCTTGAATTAGGATCTGATCACTGAGTGCAATCTATAGGAATCTAGTGGTGTACTCTAGGGTAGTTCGACATTTATTTCTGGTATTTTCTCTATAGAAAAGTAGAAGTGTCGTCTACAGTTCTCTCATGGTGATAGTAGAAATCCAAATCTTTCCTTCTATAATCAGGTGAGGTGATACCAGTGTTGTAGGTAGAGGAAAAAGATTCTTCACTATATGAAGTACCAAGTTGAGTGCTGATCTAGTGGAAGTATAGTCCATCTATAGCGCTTCTGCAGGATGTTTCCACTATTGACTAGTGATATGGGATTTCACCAACTCCAAATTAAAGAGTAGGGTATGTAAGTACTACTTAGATAGGTTACTGGAGTACATCAGGGTGTTACGGCTGAGGTGGTGGTCATGGCTGTGGTAGCCAGACTCCATGAACTCAGTGATAGGAGGGATGGTCTACTCAAGGTAGCAATGAAGTGTCTCACGTCCGCAATACATGTCAGACTTATGAAGGGAAACAAACCCTACAATAGAATGTTCCTGGACCTTCTATTTTTAGAGGAAATATTCCAATCACCATGGTTTTATCTTCTGTACTTTTTGATACTAGTGTTATATATAGTTTTATAAACGTGGTCATTATGTAATTCGTTGGGATTTGTGTTTATACCTCTTCTGATGTTATAGCTCTAGAAACTCCATTAGATATTAGAACGACATGTGTTCATGATTTCAAGGAGTTCCCCCATGAGATTGGTTGGTGTCACATTCTATGAAATATCATTTTCATTAATATGACATGATTTTATTTCGTACATAGAATGGACATGTCATTTTCTTTTTGAGCCTTTCTGGATTTCTATTTCCACAGAGTGAGTTTCACATCACCTAGGGGGGAATTTTATATATAAGGGAGAATTGGATGTCTATTCAAGACGATCTGGACCTTAGCATATTGGGTATGAAGGAATGAAATCCTAGATTGAGAGTTTATATCAGGATGACTATGTGAAATTTTAGGGAGATTTCCCTCGAGTGGTTGATCATTTAATGGATGTTTTCCCACATGATGTCTCTAGCCTACCTATGGTCAGAGAGGTGTATTTAACTATCCATCTAGTACAGGGAGCTGAATTATTATCCATTCCTCTTTATAAGATGTCAACAAAGGATTTTCAAAAGCTCAAGAGGTAGTTGGAAGAACTGAAAGCTAAGGGTTTTATCTGACCCATTACTTCTCTTTGGGGTTCACTGGTAAATTTCGTAAAAAAGAAGATGATAGCCTTATAATATTCATGGAATTATCTGATCTAAACCAGTATGTGGTTAAAAATGTATATCCCATACTATGGATATATTATTTGATTGATTATCTTAGAAGAGGTCAATTGTTCTTGAACATTGACTTGAGGTCATGATATCACCAGGTATGTTTCCGGCCTACATACATACATTGTACTACATTTGGTAGAAGGTATGATCTATATGAGTATCTAGTTATTCCATTTGGTCTCTCAAACCATCCAAGAAATTTTCATGAAGCTGATGAATGGAGTGTTCCTTCTTTAATTGGAATCATTTGTGGTGGTATTCGTGGAGGATATCATAGTTTATTCCCAAAATCAACATGACCATGAAAAGAATCTTGAGATAATTTAGAATACAATGAGGGAGAATCCGATATATTATGTTCTCACCAAATTCCACATATAGATGGATTAAATTCACTTCTTGGGACATATAATCTGAGAGGTCGGATTTTTAGTGGACCTATAGAAGGTGAGGGTGATAGTTCCCATGGAAACAAGAAATAATTTTTTGAGATAAGGAGTTTCTTTGGGCCAGTTTGTTATTTTATATGTTTTATATAGGAATTATCATGCTTGGAACAACTTCTAATGGGATTAACTAAGAAGGGTGTGACGTTAATGTGGTCAGATTCTTATGCCATAACCTTCCATGAGATGAAGGGGATTTTGACATCAATCTCGACCCAGATATTTTTAAACTAGGGAATGAGTTATACGATGTACTGTGATGAATCAGTTATTTGACAGGGTTTGGTTCTTATTTAAGGCGATAAATTTGTTGCATATGGCACTCAGATGTTGAGACCACATGACAGTAATTACCCTACACCTAATCATTAGTTAGCTACAGTTGTTCATGCAATGGATTTTAGAAGAATTATTTATGGGAAGGTAATTTTGTGTTGTACATGGACCACAAAGGCCTCAAATACATCTTTACACAACATAATTAATATCGGGCAGAGTGAAGGTGTGAAGAATACCTTCAGTTATTTGACTTTGAACACGCCAATATTCATGGGTAATGTTAATGTGGTGGAAGATTTACTGAGATGGAGGACTCAGATACATGCAGTTCAGGAGGCCAGTGGTAACTGGATTCTTATGTCATGGTTCTATGGGATGTATATTGAGGTGCATGACAGTCAGGGACAGACGTACATTTTTTCTATAGCTGCGACTTCGACCCTCCAGGATAGAATGAGGATGAGGCAACTATCAGATTATGATGGCCTAGTTCTATGAGAATTTGTGGCAGGTGATGACCCTCCTCTTATATGGACAATACACAATGATTAGGTTCTATTTATCCATGTATATGTGTGTGTTGTATGCGATATACATGAGGAGTAGATCCGATAGTTTCATGATTCAGCTAGAAAAGTGCATCCCAAAGTCACCAAGATGTATTGTGAATTGCATAGTGAGTATTGGTGGTCAGGTATGAAGTGATATATAGAAGGATTTGTTAATATGTGTCCCATTTTCCATTAGGTGATGGTGTCACATTAGTGGTTGACTAGGATTTTATAGAAGATACATGATCTAGAGTGGAAATTGGATGATGTCGCAATGGATTTCATAATATGGTTACCAAGGTATCCTGGAGGCAATGATATTGTGTGGGTGGTAGTTGATTTGATTACTGAGGTCACTCACTTATTATTGATCAAGGAGACCATCTATGTTGATGATCATGGAAAGATTTATATTCATGAGCTAATAAGACTCCATGGGGTCCCTCGTTCCATCATTTCAGATAGGAACACCGACTTTACATCTCGATTCTAGTAATGTTTTCAGAGGGTGTTGGGTAGACAGGTACTTCTGAGCATAACATACCACCATCAGACTGATGGCCAGTCAGATCATATGATACAAGTGTAAGAGTATTTTTTGTGTGCTTGTACACATGTTTTTGGGGGATCTTTTGAGAAACACATTCCCCTAGGTATGTTTTCTGATAATAATAGATTATATGATACTATTTAGATGATTCTATAGGAGGATTTGTACGAGAGGCCTTGACGATCACCCATGTGATTGATGGAGGTAGGAGAGGAAGCTATTTTGGGACCTCATCTATTGGAGAAGACTTCTAAGTAGGTCTAGTTGATTCAAAAATGGTTGGCTATTGTGCAGTCTTGTCAAAAGTCATATACCAATTGCCACATGTGACCACTAGAGTTTGAGGTCAGGGATCAGGTTTTCCTACGTTTTTCACCAAGGTTGGGACACATCATAATTAAGAGGTAGGGAAAAATTAAATGAAAAATGTTGGACAGTATGACATACTAGAGATAGTTGGACCAGTTTCCTATCAGTTACAGTTTCCTTAGAGGTACTGATCCATGCACAATGCATATACATATCTCAGCTCTTCTGCTATCACTCAGAACCATCTCAAATTTTTCATCCCATGTTGGTTGAGGTTAATGTTGATGCATAAATTATGGAGTATATTATTATTATAGTTGATAGGAGCATGAAGGTTCTCTGAGGCTAGGCAGTTCATCTCATATGGGTCCTATGGCAGCACGACTGAGTGCAGGATGAGACTTGGGAGCGAGAGGCCGAAAAATGTACTTAGTTGATAGAGTTATTCCTATATATTTCTTCTCCACCCATGTAAGGGAAATTCATATATGAATAAATTTAAGGGATATTTTGAAAGAACTGGGTTTATACATGGAATTACGGGATTCATTCCTTTTTTTCCTTTGAGTTGTTTTTGAACAAATAGACGAAAAGAATACATGTACTGAAATCATACTGTCACACAGCCTGACTAAGGGATACACTCCATGTAATCCTAAGTAAACGACCTGTTGTTTAGATGTGTACGATAAGAATACATGGTGTGTGGGAATGTTGGAATGAAATATAGGAAAAACTAACAACACAGTGTGTAGTCCCTAGTTCAAGCCAAATAGTCTTGTCGATATGTCCTGGAAAGTAAGTCAGTGGAAAACAACTGCCAAATGAATAGTTTGATGATATACATGCCATGTATATGAAATTACATGCCATTTTTTTTCTTTTAAAATGAGTAGTAGCCTCATTGTTATATCATTTGGATAGTGGGGTCACTAGTTAGACAAAAAAGTAGTGTCGGGATTCATTGCTTCTCTCATTTCATCGTCTGGTTGCAGATTAGAACACCATAATATCCATTGGAGTCTTATCATTCATTTATCTATTCCACTTGAGATATTGTTGGTGATTTTTATTCTTGAATGAGTTATTTAAGGATGAATGAATATTCTTGTTTCCGAGATCTCCACCATTCAAGCTAGAATTGGATTTCGTGGCTAGATGGGGAGATTCATTCTATAGTGAGGTAGGTCGTATCGTGCCTCTCATTAATTATCTATATGTTTATAAGTGTAGTTGTGTCATTGGACTATATTTAGGGTGTTTCCTTTAATAGATATTGATCCCTATTATAACCCAATGGAATTTTGTTAATTAATTCAATGAATTAAATAATGTTTTGTCTTTGTTGTTTGATTAAGGTTCGTCGTGTCGGTGCATTTCCCTTCAAATAATTATTTTTTAGCCATTTTAGCATATGATGATTATGGTAATTCCATTGAATATCATGTAGTTTTGTTTAAAATAATCTAGTTTATTATATAGAATTGTAATTGTGATAAAACTGTAAGTATTTTGAATATGGCTTTGGGATTGGGTTTTCTCCTTTTCCTAGAAAGTGGTTTTTCTTGGTTAATCATGTTGGAATCTTTTATTGAATTTTTAGGAATAAATTGTAATAGACTTGGAAGACACATGGGTTCAACATAGAACACTGTGAAACGACTCCCATTACTATTGTACCTTATACCTTGGGTGAGACATGGGTTTATCTTAGAACTCTATGGATGTAATCAAGAGGCATTTGATTTATATGTAATTATTGATACATGGTATCCCTAGTATGACCACCGAGTACAGAGTAGATTGACATGATATTGTTATAAAAATAGTGTGAAATGATTTTTATCCCATGTAGGAACACTAATGGTGGACTATCATTAATTATTCCAACGATTAGAGTGACAATCAGGGCTCCTATATAGGACCACTAAGAAGAGACTCGCAGGATGAAGGTAGAATTTCTCTTGAAGAGATACTTTAATTCCAACTTCTGGATTTCATGAACTGAATCAGGTTATAATGAAAAACTAGAATTAAATGAATATTGACATGTATACATAGTCAAATCACAAGCTTGGATTTAGTATTTACTTACTTGTTTAGAAGCTCTTCTGAGACATCTGTTGTGCTTACTTTTCTGTAAGTAATGTCATGATTAGGCTAAATTCTGAAACATAAATATCTTTGATAATTGAATTTCTAATGTACATAATGAACATTAAAAATGTATTCCATAACTTTTAGTATTGTTTACATTGGATTACCACCCAGTTTTCTGAATTTAGCTATTATAAAAATTATTGCATATACTCCCTAATAGGTTGGTATATACCTTAGGTGGTTTTCAACTAGGATTTATTTCTCACAACCTATTTGGGTCATGTTTTTGGTCCCAACTGACTATATTACTACTGGTGTAGATAAGGGAAAGCCCCATTTTTCATTTATTTTATTGCTGCATAGGAGTAGGAGAGCATGGGACTAAGACAAGGCTTGTGATGCTGCTGAGTTTCATTTTATGTTACCGTACTTTGGTATTGTATTGCACATCATTGCAGTGTATCATGTTTTCTACATTTTCATAGAACATTTGATATGATACATAATTTCAATATTATAATAATTATAGTTATCTTCATATTTCTGCCTTCTATTGTTTACATCATTTGTTTGTAGTTTTCTGCTTATACTATTTTTATAATTTATTCTGTTGTGTTTCACTCAGCCAAAAAGGTAATAGTTTCCCCACTATCAAAACCTAGGAACATGCTTATTGTCAGTGGACTTTGGTATTTGTGCAAATGAACTTGAGGATATGTTTCCATCTAGGTACAAGGTACCAGTTGAGTGGTAACCGGATCCAGGACGATTCATGGTTTACTATGGACTACATCCTCATGAACTGATGAATTTATATTCCATTTCTCCTCTCACAACAGGATAAAATGATTCATTAAAAGTGAATATATTATATTCATTAAATAATTATAATTATGGAAAATATGATGTCATATAATATATTACCATTAAATCCATTTAAAAACAATAGTTCCATTTCTATGTATGTGTTAATTACCACCACCACAAAGTGATGTGATTCATTATTCATCACTACATGAAATTATTAGTATATAAAAGTTTATTTTAAGATATAATATGATATTTTTCATATTATCATAATTTTTATGAAAATTTAATACTTACCATCTATCCCTTTAATTTTGTGAAAAATATAAATGTTAATCTTGCACATGTACAATATACCATCTCCATGATTGTAACAAAATTCAAAATTCATATCAAAATTTCATGGTTAGTTTGAAAATTTTACTTAATGTTAATGTATGATAATTATATAATGATTATTATTTTTGATATTTTGTAATGATTACATGATTTACCATAGTCAACCCATCTAGTTTTTTTTTGTGATTTTGAATTGAATATCTTCATAAGACATGGCGTGGTCTTAGCCAATTATTTAAATAAATAGTTGTTCGAAATATTTAAAATAAATTTTTTAATTAAAATTAATTAAACCCATAAATTTTAATTAATCAATCATAAAATTAATATAATTGTATTTTTCTCGAGTTGAATTAGATACATCGTGAGTCGAACATTCTGTATTAAATATTTTATTAATTTTTTTAAAAGTTTTAATATATTTTTTATTTTCCTTATATATATTTATATTATTTAAAATAATTTATTTATTATATTAATATAATACATTTTATGTTGTTTAAAATTTTAAACCATGTTTGGATATCTTTAAAAAATTAATAGGACTTTTAAAAATATAAAAAATGGGAATTCTTGATATATTTACAAAATTGAGAAAGGAGTATTTTTTTATCCTAGATAAGATCAGCATAGTTTATCGATGTCATAAATTATATTATATAATAAAATGACACTATTTTTTCATATGAATATAATATATCCTATTTTTTAGGAAATTTATTTATGATTTTTCAATGAAAAATGATTTATATATTTATTTTTATTTGAATCCAAAAAGCACTTTTTATTTTGTATTGAAAAGACTCAATTATGAAATTTTATTATTCAATGGAATGTTTATGTGTGTTTTATGTCTCTTATTTTCCTTATAAAATATTTATTATTGATTGAACCATGTGTAACCCTCTATACCATTATGTAATGACTATGTTATTTGGGGAATTTAATTGGAATTAACCAAGTGAGTTATTGTATTTGTATGAATTCATGTATGAGTGCATGTAATAGTGATATAGAGATGATGTACCTAGATTGATGTATTATTTTTAAACACCTAAATTATATTTTTTCATGTGTTAATTCTTATTTCATAAGGTAATCTTCTTAATTTTTTTAACTGATATTTTATTCCCCTTTTAAGGGCTAAAAATATGATGTCACACACAATGTTTTCATAACCCCTCATATTTTACATGAAACCTTCACTATTATGATTTTTCCATTAGGATCGCTGAAGATTTATTTTATTAATTATATTAAGATACTAATTTGTTTTATTTTATTTGTAAATGATAACTTCAGTTCAATGTTTACTCTAAAAAAGGAAAACATTTAATGGGGTTTCATGAGTTTTCAAATGGGCCTACGAGTTACTTTGTGTTTTATAGCATACTATAATTTTGTTGCTCATCAAATGTTTTAAAATTTCTTTGTTGGGGGTATGAATGAGTCAGGCACTATAATATTGTCTAATTTTCTTATTTGGGGTTCAAATTCAAAGAATGAGACATGTTTTTAATGAAATTGGAGTTCAAATTTAAGTATATTTTTTAAAAAATGGTTATTTATTTATAGATTCCAATATCTGTTTTAATGGATATATGTATGTTTTTTATAATTCAATAAAACTATAAATAGAAATTTCCCTGAAAACATAGAAAAGTGAAATTATTGTAATAAACCATGTATATTTGTTTGTTTAGGGTAAATTTCCATATAATTTCCATCAAAACATATATTTATATAAATTTTGAGATTATGATTCTTTAATGTGAGGTAAAATTAAAATTTACGGATTTTATAATGAGTTGTATCTTTATGTTTGATCATAATGTCAATGGAATAGACACCACATTTTATGTTTTGGGCGATGTGATTTTATGAAAATTATTATTAATTTTTTATACATTTATATTAATATGAAAATGTTTTTTTGAATGTGATTTAGTGAAAATGTTATTTCTATAAATAATTATTTTAATATTTTCGGCAATAATGTTTTCTTGTGTTGATAACATTTATTTTTAATATGATCTTTGATATTTAGGTAAATATTGTTAATTGGGAAAAATGGTTATTAATATTTGGATCATATGTTTTATAAAATAGAAAACCATTGGATTGAAAATTGATTATTTTACTACATAAATAATGTTATTTTTTATATTGTTCACTATATTTGGAATATTATATAGTTAAGGTAAATGAATATTTTTAATGATAAGTTTAGAGCTTTTTTAGGAAAAAATAATGAATTGTATTTTGGAAGTATAAATATTTTAAATTTTAAATTATGGAGATTTAGGATATTTATGAAAATTTTATCATATTTTAGAGATTATATGATTTGGGAAAACGAATTTTTAAAATTTTACATTAGGATTGATTGATGTATTTTTTTTAGATAAATGATATGTTAACCATGGATGAATATTTGATCATATCATTTTAATATTATAATTTCAACTATACTTTCAAATATTTAAAAAAATTAAGATTATTTATTTGTGGAATTATTTAATATGATATATGGGTATTCGTTTTTTAGTAATTGGTGATTATTATAGTACTTATTCATCTTGGATATTATCTTATCATTGTTTGAGTAATTTTTTATAGTTAACATCTAAATGTATAATAAATAAATTATTTTCTTTTTATGGATATTGTGATCCATTAATATATAATCTTAATAGTTCGACATAATGAATTTTTATTGAATATTAGTATAATATTGTACCAAATTATATAGAATTGAAAATTGACCAATGATTAAATATGGGATCAAATTCATCTTATGAAAAGGAATGAAAAAATTTTATTTTATTTATCTCATGTTATCTATGATTAATTTAAAATAATCCTCCCACTTTAAAAAATGAGCTTTAAGTAAATATTTAATCTTATTACCATAATTTTTATAAATTCATTGTATCCATTTTTAAATAATTATTTATGGGTTTTTGGTGATTAACATTCTCATGACCATGTTCCCAATCACTCTCTATTATTCATCACATGTTATGATTTGCCTCTAGGTTTATATTTTCACTTATATTCAATGATCAACTTATTTGAGAATCAAAAAAATGTGTTATTTTATCTAACAATAATATTTGATTAATCATACATTCAAAATTTATTTATATTAATCACTTTTATAGTATTTTTTTTAACAATGGAATCTATAAATATTAAAATTTATTTTATTTTCAATATCAAATGATTTACTTTCCACCCCTTGCATTTGATTTTAAAAAAATTTAATCATTTTTTATGATTAATGAGTATAATTTATGACGAATAAATTTATTCGATTAGTCAGAATGTAAAAATTCCTGAATTTTGAATTTACTAATATATTATAGAGTGATTAGTATATGTATGTATGATATTAAGCAAACAATAATACATTGTAGAAAAATTATTAATTAAATGTAACTATATTAACATGGACATTGGTTTAGAGGTTATTAATAAAAATTACCATATTATGAAATATATAATGAAGGATTTTCCTTAACTAAAATTAATAATCATAATTACATTGATTATCAATTATTTGGTCAAAATGATAAAATCATTTGAAGGTAAAAGATATATTTTTCATAAACTGTTTTTATGGTTTTAATTTATTTTATTATTAATTTGAATAGTGTATCATTTTTTATAAATTATGAAATCAAAATAAGTGGATTATGTAATAAATTAAATCAATTAAACTTTATTTTATTGTAATTTTTATGAATGAAATTAGAATGATGTAATTTTTTTATTTAAAATTAATTTGCTTTCAAAAAATATTTTATATTACTTTTTGTGAGAGAATATTAAAATTAATTTATGAAAATTTTATATATTTTATTTTATTAATGGATATAATTTTTTAAATTCCCATATTAATTTTATCAAAGAGTTAATGTTTTTTAATTTTCTAACATGATTGATATTTCAGTGAATATTGGAAAATAATATTTTTGTAAATTTATCATTTGTTTTCATTTTAAAGAATCAAATTGGCTATAAAATTTTATTAAAATAATAAAATTATATTTTAATTAGATATAATCTAATTAACTAAATAGTAATAATAATAATTCATGAATATTGTATAAGCTTATTTTTTCTCTAAAAATAATTTTTCTAAAAAATTATTTATTTGTACAATGTGTTTTTATAACAATTAATTAAATAAGTCAGTGTTTATTAATTTTTTAATGAAGTAAATTTATTATATTTTTAATTAAATTCTTTTACATTCTATTTGTTTTTTAAGGGAATATAAAAAGAATAAATCTTATTATAGAATTAAAAATATATTTTTTTTAAAAAAATATTCTCGACTGAAATTGGAGGCTTTATTTTTAAATTAAGTTATAATAGTACATTAAAATGAGTTTGGAAAATTTTTATTGATATATTTATTCATATTATTTAATATTATTTTATATTTAATCTTAATTATTCGTCTTAATGAATTGAAACCAAAATGAATATTTATCCCCTAAATTATGATAAAATATGTAAAACCCTATTAAAACTATGGGCCAATGCTTCAAATATATATAAGATGTTAATTTATCCTATAATACGTGTGTTTTTTCAAAAAAAATATATATTTAATGATTAAATTATTTTATATTAAAAAATTATTTTTAATTTGGAAATCTAATATTGACTTTTGGGATGGTTTTTTTCATTTCATTAAAATTAAAAGAAACATTTGGTATTTTAATTTAATAAACTATCTGAAAGATGAAGTTTGGATTTAGACTTCTAAAAAATTAAACCCTTCATTTTATTTTTATTTAAATAATTTTTCTAAAATTAATTTATTACTTGATTTCAATGTAAAATGATTTTTCGTCTTATGTCTTATATCTTTGTAAAAAAACTTCTTCATATGTTTAGTTTTATTATATAAAATGAGATTTATAATTCCTATATATATTAAATATGGTAAAATTAATTATAAATTTAGAATAGTCTTATCCATATTTTGTAGTAAATCTATATTTATCGTATAATTAATTTATCATTGTAAAAAAGTTATGTTATTATTATCAAGGTTAAGATGTGTTTAATGTGGTTTAACTAGGAGTTGGGGCATGATATGTATCCAAACATATGTAAATGTAATTTTTTTTAATATAATATAAAAACAATTTGGGTTCCTTTTTTGAGTTGATATTATTATGATATATGTGTCTTATTTAATATTTTAAGAAATTTTTAGTGTGTCATTTTCCTCAATTTTAAATTAAACCTCCTATCTTATCTTCTTTAGGTATTTTATGTCTTCTAAATCATCTAATACATAAAAAATTATCTCTCTAACATCTCTAAACATGTTCTAGAGGTATTATTTTGGTCATAAAACCATCCTTAATGGGACAAATGTGTAAATAAAAAATGGTAGTCTGGAAATGAGGTATAGCTTTTTACCCAATATTAATTTTTATTCCTTCTTCTTATTAATTAAGAACACTTATTCCCATTTAAATATTATAATATCATTATCAAATATATACTAAAATTTAATTATGTTGATTTATTGACTTAAATTTTTCTTCTATATGAACTAATGGGAAATGACATGATTTTTTCTGACTATGGAAGACTACCTCCTGGCTTGCTGATGTAATTCGTTTTCCATTACCTCATTTCCTGAATGGTATTGATTATAGATTTATATTATATATATTATATTAATGACATAATTTTAATTATTTAAATATACAATATTATTTAATTTCTTACCACTTCGTTCAATTAAAAATGATATATTTCATTGTGTGAATGACATGATTACCACCACCATCAAAAAATGTGATTTGTTTTCATCACCACATCAAATGGATGATATATAAAAGTTTATTTTAATATTAAAAATAATATTTATGATATCATAATAATTATGTAAATAGAAAATAAAAATTTCATTATTTTTATCTTGTTCATTGAAAATTGAATTGTTACTCATGCATTCATACAGCCTCCCATCTCCATGATAATATCATAATACATTTTTCATAACCATATTTTATGGTCGGTAATAAAATAATAATTATTGTATAAATATGTTAATTATATAAATATTTTTTTTAATTAGATAATAGAAAAAGGACCCATTTGACCATGATCAACCCATCCAATGTTGATTGAGATTAGTAATAAAAAATACTCAAACTGTCGACATTAACGTAACCAATTTTGTAATTAAATATGTAATTAAAATTAATGAAATTAATTTTTTAAGTAAATATAATTAAACCTCTAAAATGGTCACAATAAAATTTTAAATTAATATAGGTTTTTATATAGGTTTTTATCTGTGTATGTAAAAATTTAGACTCTAGGTAAATGATTTGTCAAGAAAACCTTAAATTAAAGGATTAAATGTTTTTTTAACTCTATTACTTCCATATCAATGTTATTTAAAAAATAATAAGTTATATTATTATTATAATATAATATATGATTACAGTTATATTAAACCATGTTTTTCTTTATTTAGGAATTATTTAAATTAGTACATCTAAATATATTCCAAATGGGTTTCTATTTACATTAGTATACAACTATGAAAGGAATGTTTTTAAAAATTTATACGACATCATCTAAATTTCCCACCATTGTGATTGTTATTTTTTAAAAAACTACGTATAGAGTTGTAAATTTATTTGAAAAATATTAAAATATTTCAAATTCTTATAGAAAAATTTTGTTACAATGTTATCAAATAAAAATGTTTTCTATCATTATTTTTAGATGAATCCAAAATGTGCTTCTGTATAATTGTTGAACAGAAAAAAGAATATGATATTTTTTTATGAAAATTAATTTTTATATTTTTTATGTATGTTAAGGTACTTGTACAATATTTAGGATTGAGAGAGCCTAGTACATCTCCTTAATTTAGTGGTTAATTATTATGTTCTCTAAGGAATCATGTTGGAATTAACTATGCACATTATTCTATTTGTATGATTTTAAATAAGTGTGATTGTATGAGTGATAGGTATATGATGTCACAAGGTAACTTCATTATTTTTATTCTTGAAAATTATTTATTCATGGAATAATTTTTATTTCATACATAAATACAATTATATTTTATTTAGAGTAAATATTATGCCTCTTTAATTAGTGAAAAGTATTTCTTCGTGAAAAACAATTATCTAGTGATCATATTTTACAAGAAACCCTGATTATTTTTATTAGAATAAAGGATTCAAATTAATATTAATTCTATATATTTATATGATTATAATATAAATTACACAAAAAATTATTGAAGACCATAATAGTTTAGTTTCATTGGAATATTTAAACATATTCATTTTAATTCCTTAAGAGTATTCATTGGATCAAATAATGATTTTATAATTATGTATTATTCTCTGATATAACCCACATAAAACCTTTCCTCATAATTTAAGAGAAAAGAAACATATGAAAGGGTGTTCTTAAATGTTCACTAAGGGTCAAAAAGGGAGATATTAAATCTTAACATTAAAAGAAGGGAATGATAAAGTGATCATAAAATATGAAAAACATACATTGGATATCAAAGATCATAATCTTGAGCCATGGAATAAAGAATGGAATTCCCTAATCCATGAATCATAAGGAAATAAAAGTACATGATCCATTGGATCATAACCTTGGTAGAATACATATATTTTTGGTATACACATTTTCTTATAACATTGATAACATGTGTAAATAGAATGATGTTAACTAAATAATTTAGGGAAATAAAATTAGGCCCTCTCGTTGAATTATGGAAATCACTCTTGGTGCATGCATAAAATTATAGATATGACAGATAGTTCATAACATTATGAACATATAATCTTGTTACCACATAACATTTTAAAAATTTAATCAGGTTTACACATGACATTACAAGCATGAAAGATAGGTCTACACATAACATCATAGTTATTGAAGTTCACTCCTGAAACCCTCAAATCAAAAAAAAAAGAAACTCACTGATTTGAATTTTTAACCCATTTCATTCCTAGTTATCTTGTGATATATAAATCATTACCCAAATCATTTAAGGGAAATATAGGCCGCACCTGTCTGGGGTTATAATGTAACCATTGTCTTTGGTTATAACATGAACACTATTATTAGTTATAACACAACCACAATCAGGTAATAAAAATCATAAATTTTTTTTCCATAAGAACATAAAACATTTATCATATCATAACCCATAAAATGAAATGTATTTCATGAATTTTTTATAACATAAACTGTTGTAGAAAAGATAAATGATTCATAATTATTTCATAAATTCATCATAGCATAACCTGTGAAGAAGAAGTGGATTTCATATAAATTCTATATTTGTATGACCTATGAAAGAGAAATGGTTTTCAAAAAATATCATAATAAACCATTCATATAAAAAATAATAATGATATCCTTGGTTCCATTATGTCGTAAAATAAATGTTACATAAAATTATGTAATCTATGATGGAAAACATTTTAAAAAATAAACCACTTGGACTATTTATTTGGGATGAAAAATTTACTTTTAAAATCCAATTTTAAACGATAAAAAATTTCTGATTTATTTTATATTTAAATTAAAATTGAAAACATTTAAATCAAGATTTAAAATCATTCTTAACATTTCATGAGGAAAATATCCCTTCAACTTTAAAAAAGACATTTCTTTACAAAATAAATCATTATAAAAAAAATTTCATTAAAAATAACCTTGAAAAATAATAATTTAGCTCTTATGATTTTTTTTTCATGAAATCAGATAATATATTTCATTTCATACATGTTAAATTGAATATTTCATTCAAATTTTCTATTTAAAGACCAACGAGAAATGTTTTCGATGAAAATATAATGATTATATTATAAAACACTTTGTAAAATGTAAAACATAGATAAAATATCTCTTCAAAAAAATTAATTGGATAGTATTATAAAAAAATGTAAATTATTTTTTAGAAAACATTGTTTTGGAAGAGAAATGATTTAATAAAAAAGGGAGAAATAATAGCAGATTTCCCAAAAAAAATTATCATTTCATGTAGGTATCAAATAGTGAAAAAACTTTTTATTTGAAAATATCATTCAAAAAATAGGACGGTAAAATTCATGGGATTTATTTAGTGGTACCTCAATAGTAAAAAAATTGGATAATTAATCATAAACAACCCTAATAAATGATTAATTTGTAACATAAGTCCATAAATAACTATTACTATATTAAATAATGGCCACCCTGAAAGAATAAAATCAAATAAAACACTAAAATATCATGAGGATGGCTAAAGTCGGGATATTAAATTTCAATATGGATATATACACACATCCTAAAATAATGTAGGTTCATATCAAAACATATTGATCGAAGAAGGAATATAAAGAAAAAAATCCCTTACCTCTTTATTAATCATTTGAATCAAAATACCCAATAAACTAAAACATTAAATGAAACATTGAATATTGATAAAATAAATATATTTCTTCTATGAAATATCAATGCAGCAGTACATACCCCACATAAAATAAATGTGTAACACCCTAAAAGTTTAATTTTCAACATTTTATTTGATAGCATGTATGACATGCATCACCAAGCGTACTAGAAAAATAACATCCTGAGACTCTGCTATATATTTACTTTTTTAAATGTATTCAAATATTGATATATATTGTAATGAAAACAACGCTAATTTATATTGAAATTTTCAAGAAAGAGATACCTTCCTTGAAAGATTTTTTTATATTTAATAATAACCTTCATCGATAGCTTGTATTACATGCAGGACCGAGTTTCCCCAAATAACATTATATTATTAAATATAATAATTTAATATAATGTGATAAATCATTGAAATTATTTTAGAGTTAATTAATATTGTTATGTAACGTATGAAACTTTTTGGAATATACTAATATATAATGAAATCATTGGTCACCAATTAATGAGAAATGAAAATTAGAACCAAATAGATATATAAAGAAATATTATTATTTTATGATTCCAAATATGTTTTCTCAGAATACAAATAATTAATTACAATTTGTTAATTATTTTAATTAAATATATATTTATATTATATATTCAATAAATATTTTTTATATTCATCCAATAGAATAGATAGTCATAAGATAAGAATAAACTCAATTTTACACATAAAAACCAATATTTTTAGTAAGATAATTTTACAGCCTTTTAAGAGTGATCACATATTAATTTTGAATTTTTTGACATTAATTAAAATAATATTTCCAAATAAACTTCATCTATGAATTATAATCCTAATAAATAGGTTATGGTGAATTTTGTTTTTGAAAAAATTCAATTTTAATGATTAAATAATATAGAATTTCAGTTCAAACTTATTTTTGCTTTTTAATATTTATAAGGTGAAATTAAACTTTTAATCGGTTCTAATGATAAATTAGATCATATTTTTATAAATAAATTAAATTTATCCCATTTAAATCAATTTCACACTAAAATTTATTAGAAAAACATAGCAATATTTCAGACGGTTTTTACTTTGAAATCATGCATTGTCATCTTGCATGTGGGATGAATTTAGAATTAATTTCTTCCACTTATATGATTGGAATTTGGAAAAAATAATTCCTGATTTTTAATCATAATAATTTATAATCTCTAAAAAGACTTTTTATAATCCAAATGATTACAGAATGAATATAAAATTTATTACAATTGTTAAAGGAAAATTAATCTTAACAAAAAGACTAAACTATTAATTCAAGGGACCAAATGTCCTTTTCACTTGTTAAACACCCATTGGATGGTCATAAATCATCAATGAACCTTCCATTTATGATTTGGTTCAGTTTTTTTAACTTATTTAGGTAAGAAAATTTGTACACATAACTTGTTCTCAAAAATTCCAAGTGATTCCTTTTCCATGACTATAAAAGGAAACCGCTTCTTTCTATTTCTCATACCTATCGAGCCACATAGGTTCTCAAAATATCTACCGAAATAGCTTCCTAGATTCTCTCCCCTAGACCATTAATCCTCCCATTGGGAATAAATCCTTCCCAGAAAGCCTTTTGGTATATACCAAAATAAGTTACCCAATTTAGAGGTAACATCTTCTCTCAAGCTTTTCAGTTTCATTTTTATCCTCAACCACCAATACACTTTTTTGTAGAATTAAATAATAACACAATTGTATGAAATATTATAAGATGTTTTTATGTTGTGTTTTTTTTTCAAACATACACACGCATGCAACTAATGGGTATCAAACATATTGTTTCTATGTACGGTGATATACTGCCGAACAAAATGATGATAGTTCATTTTTTATTTACCACCACTCACAGTGTCCATTATGATAGACACTATATTTATATAATTTATATATGATACTTAATAAGTCTTTAACCTTATTTAATTATTTTATAACACATATAACTAACACATTTTATTTTACATTAATACAATAACATCGTTTGACGAACTGTGGTCTACGACCTCCTTATAGAGATGTGACTCATTCACACTAAATATGGAGCATATTAAGGATAATTTTAATAAACATATATGAAATATTATATATATATATATATGTTACCATAGTTTTAATATGCATGTATATACATATAATTTTCTTTTCATTCATCTAATATATGACAATTTATTGAGGGTAGCATTCATTCATATGTACAAAGTACCATCTCCATGAATGGTGCATTGAATTTATTATATCCAAAAAATATAATTTATTTTAGATACTTATATATTTGATATATATGACCTTAAAATTATTTTTTACATTCTATAGATGATAATTACCTGATACATTTAATAATAACAACAAATAAAAAGTTAAAACATATTCAATAAACAAGGAAATTAATACTGGAAATTGTAAAAATAATTTAAAGTTATTAAACAAATGGTAATATGATTTAATAAAAGGGTCATAAATGATATCATAAATATTATTATATTTTTATAATTATTTGGTAAAAGATTTAAACTTTCTATATAAGATTTTAAAGTATGTTAACATGAAATTAATCACATGGTAAGAAATTATCATCTCACTTTTTACAACTGTGACATAAGTGTCTTGTTCACCACTTACATCTTCTGTGTGGTGTTTATACAACCCATTTTATATATTTTATAATTAATAATTTTTTCTACATGATATTTTAGTCATTCATTTAATTATATTAATTAATAAGTATTATTATTTAAAATGTTTCAATGTGGCATGGACACATTTTAATGTTTAATGATTATTTTCTTCATTAATAACCATAATAATATTTTAAGAGTATTATCATTTGAGGAAATTTTATAAATATTGTTCAATAAAACATTTAATTTTCCTCTATTATATTTTATCCAAAACATTTTCATTTAATAGTATCATTTTTCACTCTTTGATACTCTAAATGTTTTGGAAAAGGTTTTACAGAAAACCCAACTTTTTTCTATTTTTAGTTGGAGAACCTGATTTCATCTAAATCTCACAATTTATTAAATGTTTACAAAAATTAAAATTATTTGGAAATGAAATTTTATCAATTTATTCTTTTACCAATGCTTTCATAGTAATATTCTTGTCAGTTTCCAAAAAAAGAATTTTTCTAGCCATTAACCAAGCATAAAGAATATTATATTTTCCTCGTACAAATTGTAGTGATTTACCAATAATCAATAATTTTAAAATTATTTTAAATTTTAAAATTATATATTTTATGGAAATTTTTTTCAAATGTTATTTTCAAAAAAAATAAATTTCAAAAGGTTTTTCAAAACCAAAAGATATTTTACCAATGTTTTTTTAAATATCCTTTTATAATGTTTCCATTCATCAAAGTCAAAAAACAATAATTTGAGTAAACCTGGGTTATGTTGTATTGATTCAATAAATAATATTTTTATAGATGGATTCTGATTTATTTTTCTGAATATGGTATGCACATTAACATCATTAATTCCTTTTAGTCCCCATGAAATATTCAATTTGTTATAATCATATGAAATTAAATTTTCCTATAATATCCATATCATTTTCAGGATTAAGATTATTCCATAAACTATATAAAACATTCCATATAGTGTTTACATTTAATGTTATTTGATTATATTTGTAAATATTAATAAATTTGTATACATTATTCAAGAGAAATATTTTACCATCCATATTGTGTATTTGTTTTGTTGAATGCATTGTACATACAATACATCCGTTGGGGGCTACATAAAGAATGCCCTATGGGTTGGGGAATAGTTAAATAAATCCCCTATATCCATTGATCGTATCATGGGATGATTAAATGAGATAATTGGAATGTTTAAACTGTCTCTTGATGGTAAAAATATCATGTGCCTAAGAAACATGACCATTAATAATTAATCATTTATTTATTGTGAATTTTATTATTATTATTCATCCATGAGATCATGTGTCAATATATTTATGGATGCATTTATTTTTTACATGATTTATTAAATGTACTATGATTCAATTTCATACCTTTTAATATTGAATTTGACTTATCTAGTTCTATTAATGGTATGTGTTATAAGTCATTTACCATGCAATGTTTATTTATTCTCACTGATTCATTTTTTCATCCACTATATTTTTCCCTTAATGATAATTTGATCTCACCATTCTTATATATCTTTCCCCGTGATTCCATGATGCATACTATGGAATATTTTTTGTGATTTACTAGATGTATTTGAGTTATCCGCAATAATTTTTTAGAAATAATGAAAAAAACAATGTTCCACTAAATTTTTACAATCGTAATAGAAGACTTATTTATGTAAATGGTTCACTAAGACAACTAAATTCACGGTCCTACAAGGCTGGTTTCATAGTAATAATTAAAAATTAATTGATTTCAGACACTTACTCTGAGATTTTTGGTTTCAGTTCTCTATAGTTCGTATCAAATGAAGTTTAGAAGAAACCATTGAAACTTGATTTTGTAAAATATTTGTTAGAGTACATAACCTTAAGGTATAATTGGAGGATAATTATATAAGAAAATCCTATAATATTTTAATGAAGAGATTATGTGGGTATTCCTAGAAATTCAAATCTCTTTGGATATTACGAATGGATATGGTTATGGCACAGATGTACATAGGAGTGATAACACTAACAAGGTGTTTTGATCTTTTCTTAGGGTAACATGGTACATGAAAACGTACCATATTTTTCCCCTAGATATAAAATATATGGTGATATTTTTAGGATAATTATCTTTTTCTTTAAAACCCATTATGAATTATGTTGACAATGTATAACCATAGTGAAGATTAATGTGTTTTAGATTAAAGATACAATGTCATGATTTGGAAACTCTATAATTGATATTATAGATAAAATATAGACTATAGAAAATGTGTAAATAAATTGATTAAGTATTTCTGTATTGGGGTTCTATAAAAAAATAAAAAAATTCTATTAGTGATTAAAAATATTTCAAGTTTCTTCGTTATATTTATTTTGGATATTATACTAATAGGATTTTATAATAGGAAATCATAAAATATTGGTAAATAACTAATCATATCAAGAATGACCATGGGACATGAACCCATGAATTAAGAAGGATAAGGGTTTCACACTAACCATTGACCTATATAATGTTTTGGTATATTTTTCATTATTTTTAGTAAAACAATTTGAAAAAAACTGTTATTTATGAACCAATAATATCGCTTTTGAGGACTAATAATTAATATATTAACATTATTGGTTTTGGTAGATATTAAAATAAATATAGTTAAAATATTTACTATTTCATTGGCATTAATATCTTTTAATTGTTTCTTTAAAAACATCAGGAATGAAATTATTTTTGGTAATTAATTTTTTGGGATTAAAAGGATGAAATATAAATTTATCGATGAACAAAAAAATGAGTTAGGATTGTTCACATGAAATTTAGACCTATCAGGTAAAAATATTCCCTTAAATTCTTGGTTAGTATAATATTTACCCATGAATAGGAAAATAACATTGAATTGAAATTTCATCCTCATACATTAAATTTTGTTGAACTGATAGTCTTCTATTTCATCAAAATTTATGCAATTGAGGCCCCTAACATTCTATTGATAATTCACTTATTTTTTAAAGATGATCTCATTAACTCCCTATAAATTGTTACAATTTTCCTCTAATTAAATTTCTCTACATAACACAAACGTTCTCTAATATAGATACCTAGTTACATGGTATTCAATGTGACCTTTTTTACATATCATTATCTCTTTTCTAGAGGATATTTCAGGAATCCCTCTTATGATATGTGACTTCAACATAGGAAAAATAAAAAAAAAATCTATCATGAATAGCTAGTTTAAATTGATAGGATGAAAATTAATTAATTTGGGGATTATTAAACACCCTAAAATTTTAATGTAGTACATTTTATTTGATAAAATGTATGATATGCATCACTAATCGTGTAACGAAATATAATATCCTGATAATATACTATATATTAACTATTTTTAATATTCTCAATACATGATAAATATTTTAATGAATAAAACACTGAGTTTTCATGTGTTGAATAAAATAGTGACCTTCTAAGATATATTATGTTATATAGAAGAGAGATCTTCCGTGATAGCTTGTGTTGCATGCAAGACTGAGTTTCACTAAATTAAAATATATTATTAAAATATTACTACTTAAAATAATATGATATAAACTTATTGTTATGTTCACATTTATGAAAAATATTAACTAATAAAATTTTTGGATTATATAAATAGAAAATGAATTTCTTGGTTACTAATTAATGAGAAATGAAAATAAGAACCAATTATATATAAAAAGAAATGATATTATTTTTATACATCCAAAAGATTTTTATCTTAATAAACATAATTAATTAAATTTAGTAATTGGATTTAATAATATATTTATATATATATTATATTCAATAAAATATTTTTGATATTAATCTAATATATTTGATATCCATAAGATAAGAACAAATCATTTTTTTCTCAAAAAAAATATTATTTTTATGAACACAATTCTACGACCATTTAAGAGAAAACACTTTTAAATTATAAATTTTGAAACATTATTTAATATAATATGTAAAAAAATAAAATTTATATATGAAATGGAAACATAATAATTATGTTATTTTGGATTTTTTATATTTTTCTAAAAAAATTAATTTTTTAATTTGTAGATAAAAATATTGAGTTATAGGTCAAAATTGATTTTCGTTTTGTTTTATTTATAAGGTTAAATTAAAATTTTATTGTGTTTTGAAGTTTAATTATATCATATTTTTATCGTTTAATAACATTTAGGTCATTATAATTAATTTCAAATGAAATTATTTAGAAAGAAATAGCAATTGTTAGGACGTATTTAGTTCAAAACCATTTATTGTCGTCCTGCCAGCAAGATGAATTTTAAATTATTTTCTGCCACTTCTATGATTGAAATTTTGAAAAATGGTTTCCATATTTTAAAATAGTGTAAGTAATAATTTATAATAATATGAAATTTGTTATTGACTAAAAAAATTAGGTAATGTAAAAATATTACAATTTATATGGTAAAATTAAACATAATTAAATGATAAACCGTTAATTTAAGCGCCCAAATGACATTGCCTCTTTTTACAACCCCATTTTATGGTAATAAATCATACATGAATATTATATTATTTTTATTGTTTGTATTTTTATGAATTTACTTATGTAATAACATGTGTACACATAACTTGTTTCCAAACATTCCAATTCAATCCATTTCCTTCCATATAAAAGGCAATTGCATCTCCTCTTTCATCACACCTCTAGAACCACATGGGATTATCCAAGATCTAAAAAAATTGATTCCCAACATTCCAAAATCTACCTTTAATCCTATCTATGGGTATAAAACCTTTCATGTATGAATTTTTATATATTCCCAATGAAGTTACCCGATTAAGATGTAATGTGTTCCCACCAGCTTTTTGATTCATTCCTATTCTCCAACACATATATTATACTTATTCTATTGTAAAATAACATGAAAATTATCCTAAATAAACTATTACATTTTTTTGTTATGATTTTTACCTAAATTTATATACACATCCATCTAATGGGTAACGAATAAATTATTTCCATGTACGACGAGCTACTGCATCACGAAATGACGATTGGTCATTTTTCCTTTACCACCACTCATGGTGGACACTAAATTGGTAAATATGACTATATAAGTAACATATGATATTTTTTATGTATTTATACTTCCTTAATACCTTTATAACTTATGAAAATAATACATTAAATTTTATGTTAATCCGATAACATCGTTTGAGGATGTGTGGTCTACCACCCATCAAAGCGATGTGATTCATTCACACTGAACATGGAAGGAATTAAAGATAATTTTAATAAAAATATATGAAATATAATACTTATATATGGTACTAGAATTATAATATAGATTTATATAATGATTATTTACATTCTATTCTTATAAAATTCGATAATGAAATGAAGGTAACGTTCATGCGTACGTATGGACTACCATCTCCATTAATAATGCATTTAATTTCTTATCTATAAACACTATATTTTATTCTAAATAGAGATATATATTAAATATATTTTATATTAATTTTTTTTACATTCTGCATATCATAATACCATGATATATTTCATAATAACAACAAATAACAAGTTAAAACATATTCGAAAAACTAGTCAATTAACACCCAAAATAGTTTAATAATGATGGGTTTGTAACAAATGGGTAAAATAATCTTATAAAAATATCATATATGATATAATAAATAATCATATATTCTTTTTATAACTTTTAAACAATACCAAACCCTTATACATAGTTTTAATGGATGTTCAACAGAAAGGAAACACATTGTATGGGATTCCCATCTCACATATTACATTTGTTAGATAAATTCGTTTTTCACCACTAATATATTCATTTTCTGTGTATCTACTGCCCATTTGATTATATTCTATCACTATTAATTTTTTCTTCATGGTATTTTTAACATTCATTTAATGTTATTATTTTATTAGACATCTGATTTAAAATGATTTAATGTGGTATGGGACACTTTGGAATATTTAGATATTATTTTCCTCAATAATAAAATTAATGATATTTCAATGGTATTTTTATTTGAGGAAATTATATTTTCATTTTTGAATAAAAATATTAATTTTACTCTCTTCTAGTTCATAGTGATGACTTTAAAATATTATTACCAATTTTCCACTCTTGGGTACTCAAAATGATTTAGAAAATGTTTTCTAGAAAACTTAACCTATTTGTTTAGTCAAAGAACAAGTTTTATTCAAAAATAATTTATTTATTCGAATGTTTTAAATTTAAATTAATTTTATTTAAATATATTTATATCCTTTTTTTCATTTACCAGTGTTTTCAATGGAATCTTCTGGTCAGTTTCCAAACATGTCATGTTGTTAGCCTTTAACTATGTAAAAGGAATAGTTTTTTACCTTATAGTACTTATACATATTTAACCACTATCTTTTATTTGAATATTATTTTCCATGTTGAAATGGATAATTTCTATTGAAAATTTTTTAAACAGTTATTTTTCAAAAAAAATTTAAAACTATGTTATTTTCCTTTAATACTGTTTTTTAAAAACATATTTTTTAATGATTTCATTCATCAATGAAAACAATAATTTATTTTAATCCATTCAGATTTTTTATTATTGATTCCATCCTTAATATTCCTATGGATGGATTATAATATATTTTCCATTGATAGTATTCACACTCACTTCATTGATTCATTTCATTACCCTTGAAATATTTAATTTCCTAGATTCATTTTAAATTTAATTTCCCGTAAATATCCTTGTCATTTTTCATATATATCATTATTTCCTAAACCACATACTATTTTTCATGTAGTTTTTAATTTGAATGTTATTTAATTATTTGGGGAAATATTTATAAATCTATATACATTATTCAATACTGATATTTGATAAATAATACTGTGTATTCAATAGGATGGATGAATTTTACATAAAATACACGTGTTGGGGACAATTTAAGTAAATACCAACCAGTTGGGGACTGATTAATGAAATCCCCCTGATACATCATTAGTCTTAGGAGATGAATTAACTATGAATAATGGAAAATTTTAAACTCTATATTGATAATAAATGTATTATGTGCCTCGGGAAATTGACGATCAATAATTAAGAATTCCCGTTATTAGTAATTTTTATATTATTATTCATCCATGAGATCATGCATCGACATATCTATGGATACATTTCAATTTTATCTGTTATTAAATTTTAGGTGTTTATGTTTCATACCATAAAATATTAATATAGCCTTATCTATTAGATTGTATGGAATTTTTTTAGCAGTTATTTACCTTTCCTTGGTTAATTTATTCATTTTGATTCATTATTTCTTCCACAATATTTTTCAATTACTAAGCATTTCAGCTCAGACTTATTATGTTTCATTACCCTGGATTCCACGAAGTTTACTATGAAATATATAATGGGATTTATTTTTTGTATTTTAGTTATCCTTGAAATTCATTTAGAAAAAATGAAAAAAAGATTGTAATTAGTGTTAAAATTTGGAATACATGACTCATTTATGTATCTGGTTTAACAAGACTACTAAACACTAAGTTCATCAGGGATTTATTTTTTTTAATAATGCAAATGTAATTCATATCAGACACTGACTTCTAGATTTTTGGGTTTGTGTCACTATAATATTAGTTGTGAATTTTTATATTCTCCCAAAAATAAAATCAATTATAGAAATACCTTAATATAAGACACGAATTCCTTCGTACAAGTTAAAATATCATGTATAATACATATAATTTTTTATACATATATTATAGAATAATAATAAAATATATCATATCATATATGATTTACCTATGAAATTTTATAACCTGTTTATTAATAAATCCATGTTTAAATTATGTTTTGGTTAATAAAATATTCATTTTTCACATATCTTTTGGTTTTGTATTATTTTTATTTTTATTTAGATCATGATTATATCATATAAATAATATCAAAAATTATGTATACCTAATATATATTAATTTTCTATGTATATTGATTAATTGAATAATTTTTTTGATACAAAATGAAATAAACGTTTCTGGGAGACAGAATGATATATGTATGCATGAACGTTGTTTCCATTTTCTCAACGGGCAGAACAAATGTAAGGTAAGTAATATATCCCTCTTTATGAATCATTATTATGAAATATATATCATATATATGGATCATATATTTTCTTAACTTTATCATTTTTACATTAAATGTAAAATGCTGGTGAAAAACAAATCAAATCACTTCTCAAGGTGGAAGTCCACCATACACACGAAAAACTTTATCATATCCCTGACAGAATAAAATGTTAAAAAAAATATTAAAAAAATTATATAATGACTCCATATGTATAATTTTGTTATAAAAATCATATATATACTTTCTATCAATAATCATACCCATCCTTGAGAGGTGGTAATGGAAAAACTGATAACAATGGTTTGCGAGGTGAGTGTCCATTGTATACACGAATGTTGATTTTGTAACCCATTTATCGGAAGTGTCTATGGTAGTAGGTAATTAAAATAAAATAACAAAATATAATTATATAGAATATACTATTTTTATTATATCATTGCAGTATAATAATAAATCAAGGAGACAAATCAACAAATAAAAAAGAATGCTTGTTGAAATATGTTACCTCTACTTCAAGTTCCTTACTTAGGATTGCACTAAATTCATTATAATATGGTTATATATCCAAAATAAAGATTCCAATATGAGATTACGGAACCCAGTAAGTGATTTTGTAATTTATTTTTTGATCCATATGGTTTGAGTAGTTGAGTAAGTGAGGTGGTAGAGTTCCTTTTAATAATTGAGGAGGGGTGGTATTTCAGTAAATTCACAAAAGTATTCACTATTGGTCGGTCAATCAGACCTTATGCACGACAAAAATATGTTAATAATTTAGTGGGGAATTATTTTGTGGGGAAACATTTCCACCATAAAAAATAAAATCATTTTTTTCATGTTATTCCATAGTATTTAAGTTTACTAAATTTTATCCATTTAATTTTTATGAAAGAATATTGTATATTTATATTTAATTAGGGAATTTAACCATTAAGAATAATAATAAAATGGTGTTTATTCAGTTTAATAGAAATAATTATTCAAAATGATAAATTATATTTATTAAATTAAAAGTGAATGTCTCTATAAAATTAAATTAAATTCAAACCCATGTACTATATAAAATCTCATTTTTACCTTTATCATGGTAATTAATTTAAACTGTTATCACTAAGATTTCAAATATAATAATTTATCCTTAAAATATAATATAAATTACTTCAAATTCAAATATTTATTACAGTTTTTAAAATTTCATTCACATTATTTGTAGAAATTATTTTAAAATTATCCAGGAAAACACGATGAAAAAGTTAGTTCTCAAAAAGAAATTGAATAAAATTTTACCAAGATTTTATATCAAAATAAAATAATAAATTTATTAAAAATAAATAAATTTTAATAATTGATTTATAATTCAGGTGATTTTACATACAATACAATTTAAAAAATAATTTAACTTTATAATTAAATTAATAGAAAATGTTGTTTTAAAATAAATATCAGTATTTTTCATTAATCATAAAAAAATTTAAACATTTCAAAAAAACAACTATTCACCCATATATTATCTTTATGTGATGATTTAAAAAATGGAATATATTTTATAAAATTAATTTTTAATAAATTCTAAAATTTATGTATATTATTTTTTACATAATGAATGAAACCATTCATTGAGAAAATTGTGTTATAGAAACATATAATAACATTCCAAAAAAATTGTAAAACATTGTCAAAATTTTTTCATTATATGAAACCATTATTCATAATATTTAAAATTCAGATATTAATATTCATATCTATCGATTACTTCTATGTTATAATAATAATGACTAAATAATATTAATAATTTATTGTGGATTGGTTAAAACTTATCATCATTTCTAACACATGCTAATGAAACATTTCGTGTAGTGAAATAATAAATTGGTGTTCCTTGTAATTCAAGATACACATATAATTTTGTCTAACTGAAGATAAAATTGATATTTCATATGAAAAAAATTTATAAAAGATTATATTTATTTTAAAAAATATATATTCCACACAATATCATGTTGTTACATTCTACCCACCTTAAAATTAATTTATCACCAAAAATTCATCACATTAATAAGTGGTTTAATATTTTTAATATCCACACATCATAAAAATGAATAATATAAATCAATTAAAAATTGAATGTTTTCAAATAAATTTCACATAATGTAAGTCATAACTATGTTTCTATATAGGATAACATATTTTGTAAGTGATTATTTAGGCTTGGTGGAAAATAATAAATAATTATAGTGAGTGATAGATATCACTGATCATTAGAAAGAGGATGATCAAAATAAGGCTGAGTAACAAAAAATCATAAACCAAATATTTGTGAAACAAATACAATTATATAATAAAAATGATGATAATATGACAAAATTTTATCTCATGATCCTTTTCTTAATGTTCGAATGTTTTCATGATAAGATAATCTTACAAGATTTCATTCCATTTCATAATTAAAATCCCATCCTTATATTTTTCATGGATCAATTTCCAATTCATCACCTACTCTAATAGATGAATTTTTCATGTGTAAAACACTTATTATGACACAAATATGAATTGTATGAAATTAATTATGTTTCTTGTTATAATCATGAATAAAGTAGTTTGCACATGGTATGAATAAATTATCACATGAAATCAAAATATATTTATAGCTATGACCTAAAACAAAATTCAACATAATACATTACATAAAGGATAAAAATTATAACCCTTAAAAATTCAAAATGTATAAACATGACCAATAAATTTCTAATAACAAAAATAACATTAATCCATCATATATCTTATAGTGTCTGCATATGATCACTTAAAAAATATGAGTATATGTATTTTATCTATTCCATTCAAACCTGGTAATAACCTAAATTACCATAAAATATTATTAAATACATTCATACTTACTTTTAACTTAAAATAATTTATTGATTATAGAATATATTAAAAAAATAAAATAATGTTTGAAACTCCATTAATAAATAAATAAACAACATTGTCTACAAATATTTAAACAATTATAAGGTAACCAGTATTGTTTAATTTACATTATTTATATCTAATATCTCTTTATCTGAGTATCATTATCTTAAAGAAGAGAAGTAATTTATATTTATCTTCCCTTAATCAAAATATCACCACATAATTATATTATTTTTCTATTCCATAAATACCATTTAATATATATTTTAATATTTAATGAAAATTTTATATTGAACAATCTATATATACTTCAAATTTTGTAATCCGTGAATTTTTATATAAATACAAAAATCACCACACTTAATTCCCAAAAATTAACTAAACTTAATCATTTTATTTATTAGTAAATATTTCCTCTCATTTTTCATTCATAGTATAATCATACTCAATAGAATAACCATTACTTGTTCATCTCTTTTGATTCTCATCCTGATCATTCATGTTAGAAAATTTATTCTCATAATTCTCATACTTTTATGACTCGAATGAAATTCGAGAAGAATAAAAAAGTAATAGTGAAAGATAGATGAAAAATGTAGGTTGATAGAATTTATTCTTTTGTTATATTTTCTTTTTATTCTCATAACCTATTTAGTTCTCATGTTTTGTTTTATTTTTTTTTAATAATAGAGGCATGTCCTCTATCCTTTAAATAAAACCATTATTTATGTCCATATTTTCCACATCCAAAATATTTTATCATCCCATTGAAGGATTGACTTGAGTGATTATTCCCATATTCTTGACATATATGTAATGGAATATTCATTCTTCCATGGTCTCCACAACCCAAATAATTTTAAAAGTCAGTCTATTTCTTATTTGTAAAGACTAATAGTTGGTTAAAATATACATTGTTAATCATGTTTCATGGTAACTAATTATGCATAATCATAGTATCATTCACTTTATTCATTATCCCATTTTTATTTTCACCAAAAATAATTATACTTCTCATTCAGTGTTAAACTAGTTCCTTCATGTTCAAACTATTGACCAAAACTAGAAATCACGTTGGGAGAAATAAAAATCATAATGTTAAACCAAAAATTCATGAAAATAAATTATAAAATTTATAAGTCATTAAAAAATATTTTTAATCTATGATAGTACATGTTCATCCAAGTTCATTGATAGGAATCATCTTTTTAAATCCTTCATGATGGTTCTTAAGCGATTTTGAATTTCACAAGCATATCCCTCAAGATTGTCAAGTGAGGTGTGTTTCAAGGCCTATTTTCTTTCTGCTATTGATGATTGTGTCTATCTCATAGCACCATGTTCCATGTTAATACACCAAATCACCTATGTCCATGGTCCATTTCTACTATTAGTAATTAAAAAGTATGTAATTTCTTGGAGACCACATTTCAGATACATTAACAAAATTATATGGAATTTTTATGAACATTGAATAAAGATTTGACTTATCCTAAGAAACATCCCTTGAAATATCCTTATAAATATCCACTAGTATCTCACTAATGATTTCATATACTTTTTTCCAATGGTTAACAAATACTTTACACTGATAACAACTATATCGATCTAGAATTATAATAAATAAATACCCCATCGTTTTGGATAAATATTTAATACATTACAAAAAACATAAGTATGAGGAACATAATTGTTTTGTACCTTTGGAAAAATAGAATACAATATTCATAATTACTAAAAATTCTTAATTGTGTCCAATAAAGATCATACCACTATGTACACTTTTTTAATATACCTTACATAAAACCTTTCATCATAATCTGTTGGATAGGAATGATAAGAATGGGTGAGCTCAGATTCATGGGATATGTAAAATGGGATTAATATATATATACATATATATATATATATATTAATAACATTAACATTCGTGTATGATAATACATGAATAATAATAAAATTAAGGAACACAATCCATAAGATAATAAAATTTCCATATGGCGTAGATTTTTTTCATACACAAAAGCATATAAGATTTTAAAAAAATTATAAATATAAATAGAATAACTTTTCATGTTATGGAAAAGAAATTAAGAATTTTCATAAATTTATAGACAAGAATGTCATGTCATTACATTGTGAATAAGTAATTGTGATCATAAAAAACATTGTAAAAATTTAATCAGTATCAAAAATAATATTATGGAAATTAAATAAAGGAAAATAGTTAAAATCAGTATAATCAAGGTTAAATCCCAATACAATCATTTTAAATAGAGTCCCTTACTAAAAATTATTCACTAACCATTATATTAATGTCTATCTTCTGAGATATAAATATTTATCCAATGCATTATTGGAAGATATAGGTCCCAACATTCTTTATTTATGACCTAACCACAATGAATTATTCTAAAGTATCCACCATAATTTTCTGTAATATGACCAATATCACTTCATTAAAATAATACATATGTGTTCCACAAGATCATATATCACACATCATATCATAACACGTTAATTGAAATGGTTTTCATAATAATTTCATCATATCATAACCTATAGAAAAAAAGACTGATTTTATGATCATTTCATCAATTCATCATACCATAACCTGTGAAAATGATTTTTGTGTCATATTAATACTACCATTATATAACCTAGGGAATAGAAACATGTTTCTTACTTATATTTTTATAATTATAATTTCAGAGAAGGAATCATAATGGAATCCCTAGTTCATAACCCTAGTAAGAAAGATGTTACGTCATAGGTGCTTGTCACGGATGTTAAATTCTTTTGAAAGATAAGTCACACAAAAAAATTCATGAGGAATAGAATTTTCTTTTCAAAATTACTTTCTAATATATATATATAATGTTCTATAAATCATTTTCATTTATAATAGACTTGAAAAATTATAAATTATGATCTGAAAAATCATTTAAGAAAATTCTTGGTGAAAATATCCCCTACACATTGAAAACAACATTTCATTAAAAAAATTAATTGTAAATATACTTAAAAAATATAAATTAATATTGAATTAAATTATTTCTAATGAAATTTAAGGAATTCAATAATGTTATACAAGTTAAAACATTTATTTCTTTCACAACTCTGTTAAAAAAATAAATGGGGCATTATTTTTGAAAAAAACATGAATATTAATTTCTAAAGAACCTTGTAAGGTGTCAACCATAGTTGAAATTTCTATTTTAATGAATCACCAAATTGAAAGAAAAAAATTTATAAAAAAATTAGAAAACATGGTTTATAATGAAAATAGATTTCCGACCCAATAGGAAAATAAATTCATTTTTAAATAAACGAAATTATCAATTAATTTATTTTCCACGAAGTGGAAAAATATCTCTAAAACATGGTAATATCATGAATAAACAATTCATATGAAAATAAATGATAATTAATTAGTAGTTGATCATGACATTTTTATGTTGGTGACTTAATCATAAACAATCCTGATAAATGATCAGATTATGACATAAATCCCTCTCTTAATTACTTTCATTGAATAATTATCCCAATAAAAGTGTAAAATAAATTGGAAAATTAAAATATCATGAGTATAAATAAATTTATGATGCTATATTTCAATGTGGTTATATGTATGCATCAAAAAATAATATAGGCACATGACATAACAAATGTCTCAGATTTGGAAAATTGAGACAAAAATCTATTACCACAATAGTAATCTTACACAACATTAACAGTAATAAATTTTAACATAAGATGAGTTTTTAAATATCATGAAAATAATATATTTATAATATATCATGTCAATTTGGTTTTACATATAACCCATAAAATTATTGAGTTGAAAATTTGAATATGTCTCCCAGAAATAAAAGAGTGACTAAAAATCCCTTACCTTAAGTATTGAAATAATTCATGCACATTTAGACCGTCATTATAATAAATATATGTTTTTTATACCCATATTAAAAAACCATATTCATATTTGACATAAAATATATGATTTACATATGAAATTTTATTACATTTTTATTAACAAATATTTTTTAAAATTATGTTTTAGGTAATAATTGCATCATTTTTCCATTTGTTTTGGTTTTTTATTTTCAGTATCTTTACATTAATCCCAATTACATCACATAAAAAATGTTACTAATGATATAAAAATATTATATTTTAATATTATATTTATTTATATTAGTCCATTAATGTTATAGATATAAAATGAACTATGTTGTTCATGGAGACAGAAGATCATATGTATTGAAGATCGATGTTTCCATTTCCTAGATGCACAGAGCCTAAGAGAATATATTAATATATAAACATTAAAAAATAATTATTATTCCATAAATATAATATATATCATATATCATATATATTCATTAACTATATCCTCATTTCCTTCATGTAAATCTTTAATGAAATGGAAATACATTGTTCTGTGAGGCAGTAGTTCATCGTACAGACAAATGATGTTAATGTATCCCCTAAAGAATGGCTTTTAATAATGGATAAAATTATATAATGAATATATATATATAATAAATTTATAAAATATAGTTAAATACATTTGATAAATCATTAAAGACAACTGTGATAATTGGTAATGGAAAAATGAGTGACATTGGTTCACGAGTCGGTCATCCTCCGTACAGATGATGAGGATTTCATAAACCATTTTATTGATGTTGAGATGGTTTTAGGTCATGAAATAGAAAAAAAATAATACTCACATATTTATGATACTGATTTTAATATATTATCATGGTATAATAAATATTTATGTAGGTGGAGGAATAAATAAAATAAAAACACTAGTTGAAGTGTATAACCTCTTCTCCATGTATCATGTACATGTTTGGGTTACATACTTCCATAGATGGATTAATTACAATAATTAGAATTCAATTATGGTAATTTGTTAATTTTAAACTTATTTTTTTCAATTTTGTCTGGTAAAATCGGGTTGATTGGTGTAAATAAGTGAGGGGGATGAGTTCCCATTTATAATTGAAGAGGGATGCATTTCTCTAAATTCCAAAAATAATTCACTATTGGGAGGGTACTATTACATCATTTACATAAAAATAGAAAACTAGTGGATTTTATGGGTTATTTGGTTAAGGCACACATCCACCACATAATATGAACCCATTTTTTATAATTTTAGTCTTCTTGTTCAGTCAATTTTACTCTTTTAGTTTTTACTATAGAAACTTGTATCATTTTATTTACCAAGTTTGATTATCCTTTATGTATAAAATTAAATGGTAATTATTTGATAATTTGGACATGCTAATTTTATATAATAATTCTAATTATTTAAATAAAAGAATTATGTTTCACTAAAATTTAGTTTCATACAAATGCATGTAATCTGAAAAACATAGTTTTAACCTTAAACAAGGTATGTAATTTTGACTCATTTTATTTATAAATATGGTAAAAAAATAATCATTTTTTGAAATTATAAGTTATTATTATTTAGGAAATTATATCCATTTTCCTAAATTACATTCATAAAATCGGAATAGTTTAACATAATGTTAATCCCACAGACATGATGAGAAAGAATGTTTTCCAAGAGAAATTATTCAAATTTTCATAATATATATCAAAATTTCATATGAAATTGATTAAAAAGAAATAATTTGATTAATTTGATTATAATTGAACTAATTTTACATTAAAACTAATTTAAAACATAAATTATCATTATAAATAAATTAAAATAAAAAAGAGTTTTGAATTAAAAATTATTATTTTTCTATATTCTTCATTAAGATGTTACTTTGTTGATAGAAATGAAAAATATTTGTATAATAATTTTGACATTATAATTTCAAATATGCTTTTTGTTTCATGATAATTATTTTCTAAATTTCTTAAATTTTAATTTTATAATTTTTCATAAAATGAAATAAAAAACATTCATTAACAAAAATAGTATTTTTGTAAATATAGAAATAATTTACAAAAAACAAAGTATTTTTTAACAATATGATTTGTTTATATAAACCCATTATAAATAATATTTTAAGAAAATTATTAATATCCATACCATTATTTTTAATGTCTAGGTTATAACAGTCATGTTTTAATAATATAAGTAATTTATCATGGATTTTTTAAAATGTAGTATCGTGTGTAGTGCAAGCTATCACAGTGATTCATGTAGCACAAACGTAACATGGTGTTAATTTTAAATCAATAAAAAATAATCATTTCATGTAAGGAAATATAAACTTTATATTTCATGTAATTAAAAATATAGAAAAATGTAAATTTATTTAAAAAATTCAAATAATTACAGGTTATAACAATTAAAATTTTTCCTTTATTATTACTTATGAGATTTTTTATTAAAAAAATGTGGAATATTAGGTTAATTCGTTAATATTTTTATGAATTATTTTAATTTAAATTATATTATAATCATGTAAAACGTTTCTTATTTTTCATAAATTTTCTAATGGACTAACACGTTTTTTTATTATGGAATCACTTACTAATATTTTTGTGCTTATACTTTGTTTTCTATTAATTTTCATGGACTAAGAATGAGTGGGATACTATAGAAATGTATAATATTAAATATTAGGGATTCAAATTTAAAGGATAACACTTTTTAAAATGAACATATTGTTTAAATTCAGTTTTTAGATTTGTGTAAAAAATTCATAGTGAGCAGATGTTTTCACTTTTTATTGTAAGGGATTGATATATATGGGTTTTAGTAATTCTGTAACATTGAAAACTGAAAAGATCATAAATATTTCTAAAATTAAAATCCTTATTATAAATAATTTCTGTAAATATTGATTAAGGTGAAGTTCAATATATCATACCACTTATCTCTAATAGAGTTTGAGAATGCACCCATAACATCCTTCCATAGTTTCAGAGTAACCATTAATCCATCTTAAAAATAGGTTGTCAATGTCTCTTCTAGTTACCACTCTTTCATGAACCCCTATTTCACCTAGAGATTTTTGGAAAAAAAACATATATTTTTTATATTTTTCATTACCATGAGACTAATTTTATCTTCTGTTGCATGCAACACTAAGTTTACCTTGCACTAAATGCAGCATCGAGTTTTAATGAAACCTAACATGATATTAAAATATTATTATTTATTATGAGAGTTATCACCTAAACATATGAATTATTTTTTAAATTGTGTTAATATAATTCTGAATATATATGGTTTACACATTTATAGAAAATTAATGTTTGATGACCAATTAATAGTAAATAAAAATAAAAATGATTTAAAAATAAAGGTAACCTTTATCTAAAAAGATTTGTATGCACACCAAATCATTATATCTAATTAAATTTAAAATAAACTAACTTTGGTGAATTATATAAATGAAATTTATATATTATAAAATCAATAAATTTTTAAACATTCACAGTATATTTGTTTCTAGAGAATTGTATATAACTAATCAAACCATTCCCTTAAAAATTTATTTTTTCTTAAATGATGTTTTTCATGTTTGTGAAATTTTAGTTTAGAAATAATGTATTCATTTATCATATGATTTTTTTTAAAATAAACCTAATTTTTGAAATCATCAGGTCAAAACTAACACTAGATTAATTTTTTGGATTTTTCAGAAAAGATGAAATTTTTAATGAATAGTGAATGTTAGATGTATTTTTTATAACTATCATTTTAGTTAAAAAAAATTGTTAGGTTCATTTTTATTATAAATTTTTATTAAATTAAAATTTAAAATAATAATTATATTAGTGAAAAAATAATTAGAATTAGATTGATAATGCGTTTTTATATTAAATAATTTTTATCTTTTGATTATTTTCTCATAATGATATTATTTTCTCATCATGTCTGCAAGATTAATTTTGAATTAAAATATTTCACATATGATAATTGAATTATTAAAAACATTTTTTATATTTTTTATCATTATAATTTATGTTATTTGTTTTGTTAACATTAATTTTTGACAATAATTAACAGTAAAAACAAGAAAAAAAATTTCTAGTAGGTAATGTAAAATTTGGGTTACCTAAGACTAAAATAAAATTATACTGGTTACGAATTGAAAAAATTTACAATACCAATTTTTAGGACATATTTGGACATTATAATTTATAAATATCTAATATGGTCCATTTTTTCACCCGTTTGTCATTAGAAAAACATGGGTACATGTTTTTCATTCCAAAACTTTTAACTCTGCCACTCACCTCTCTTATAAAAAGACACCTCTTATCCTATCATCTTGAAACATATTAATCAATTTGGTTCTACCAATCCCTACCCAAATTTATTTTTGTATTTCCTGCTATAATCTATGAATCCCTTTGGGTCATATATCCATCCTATGAATGATTTTCTTGTAAATCAAGGAGATCACCCAATTAAGAAGTACCATACTTCAATGAGTATATTAATTTTTTATTCATCCACATTCTTAAATTATTATTAAACCATGTTGTTATAATTAACTATTTTTCTTAAATATTTATATATGTTTCCATGTTACATTAATTACCTAAAACCATGTTCACTTCCATCAAATGGGATACAAAATCACTAATAGTGTTTGAAGTAGGCAACCACCTCATGAACCAATGTTATTCATTTTCCATCAATTCCTTTGATAGTTAGATATAATAAGGTATTAAATGTTTATATTTGATATTTATGATTTTATTTTATTTTTTAAATTATTATAATACATATACCATCATACATTACATTTTTTGGGAATATTGTAATGTTGCTCCTGTGTATTGCAGAATAGTGCTTTGTGAAGTGATGTGATTTAATCAACATATTTTTGGAATGAAATAAGGTTTTTTTAATGAAATTATGGTAAATATTTGACATATAAATTAGTCTAGTATGGTAATATTTTATTTACATTTCTTTCATTCAATTGATCATGAAAATCTGAAATAGGGTTCATGCAAACCTATATCCTACTATCTCTATAAATGGTGGATTTCATTTTATATCTATATTTTTATAGATTACTATAAATATATATATATATAAACACTAAATACATTTTAAATATATATAATTTTTAAAATTATAGATATTATCGAACCAGGATCAATGTTATAGGACCCAAAATTGAAAATCAAATCATGCACAAAAAAATAGGGGAGTTATTATCTCAATCATTATTTCAATAAAGAATTAATAATATATTGGTAGTAAAAGTTCATAAGTAAATCATATATTATGTGATAAATATAAAAAATATTCTATAATATATTCATAATTTACATATATTTAATATACATGGTGTTTTAACATGTACAAAATAAGTCATAAATTTAGGTAAGGGATTTATAGTCTCTTTTTTATTTCTCGGAGACGTATTCATATTCACCACTTTTGTATTTTATGTAGAGTATAAATAGATGTTTGAAATATTATATCATGAATCTATTTATTTAAATTTTATTTAAATTTTCATTTTATTTTTTGATCTATAGTGTCTTATTATTCAAAATATTACTATATCTATATGAGATTTTTGCCTCAATTTTTCTTCTTTGGGACATACATTTTTATGCACCTATCTTATATAATGTGGTGTATATGCATCCCATTTGGCATGTAATATCATTATTTTATTTACTATAATTATATTAAAGGTTAAAATTATTATTATTCATTCATGGTGCATATGGTTGATTTCTCCAAAGTGGATAGAGTTTAATGTTACAATCTCCTCATTTTTTGGAAGTGTTTGAAATTATTCATCATATGATGAAATTTTATAATATATCTATAACGAAACTAATGAAATTTCATATCAAATTTTAAATTCATGTTATTACATGTCCACCAATATTTTAATATTTTTAAACAGAAAATATTTCACTATAATGTTTTTAGGAAAAATGATCTGTAATTTTTTACTTGGTTAAAAACCTCTTCCTTCCTAAATAATGTTTCAAAAAAATTTAAAAAAATACTTTTAAATTTATATAAATGACTAATTGAATCCATTTTTACACATTTTTACTTTTAAAAAAATTCTAAAGAAATATTCTGGTTTTTTCATAATAATATTCTTTTGTCTTTTACCACAAATGTGAAATGAATGTTTATTTTAATGTGTATGGAATGATTAGAAATATTTCAATTTCATGAAAATTATTTTAGCTGAATAATCTATTATAATTTTTCATGGTTATTTTCAAATTAGTGTATTTAAAAAATAAATTTTATGTTATTCATTTTAAAAAGGGTATTTTCATATAATGGATATTTTCTTTAAGAAACTATCCCTGTGATTTTTATTTCAACCCAATTTTCAATCTATGATGAAATTAATTGATGTTACATATGATTTACTACATATTTCATCAAAGGATTATATTAATATTCATTCTATAAATGTTTCACATTTATGATGATAAGATATTTATGACCCATTTTCACTTCCATTTGTTATACAATGATAAAATGTATTTAAAACAAGATTCTTTTTATATGGGTTTATTCTATGATTAAATGATTAAATTATTATGAAACATCGTTATTTTATACAGGTTTTGTTATTATGGAATGTTTATGAAAACTATTTCATTTCATGGGTTTGGAATTTATTAATTATTATGATCTTTCAGAACACAAACATATATATTTTACTATGTCAAAGGTGGTACCTATATCTAACTTTAATACACTGGGTAAATATTGATATCTTATGGGAGTAACCGAACTAGATTAGAGACTAAACTTAGTTCAATAAGTGATTTTTTCCATGGTGATAGGCTTTTGGGTGAACCTTTACTTCTACAATTGTTTGTGGATTAAACCCAATACACTATGATATTTTTAGAAATGATCCATAAAATAATAAGGATATGATTTTCTAGGCTCACGGGTGTGCCCTAAATCAATACATTATTCCAATGATATACTCCCATGATTAATTTTCATCAATTTAATTATGATTCGTGTCTTATGAACTTCCAATATTTATTTCATGGATAAATTCCATGATCTATAATAAGTAGTGTATGATATATATATGTTATTCCTGTGTTATAACACCCATATGCTCAAGATATGTTGATATCACCCTTTTTGAACTTATTATGAATCTAAGATCACCCTTTATTATGTTCCCTTTCCCCACGTTATGGGAAAATTTATAATGTATAATATGACTAATACGGGTCTTAGTTATGAATATCATTGTGGTACATGGCGTAGCTCACTTATTGACAAATTGTTTTTGTGTCCACATTTCCAAAGGTACAATACCTTTCTGGAAACCTCTAATGCCAGGTTGGATTAAAGTGAATGTTGACGGTGCATCAAAAGGTAATCCTGGACCTACCAGTTGTCGGGCCATTTTTAGAGATTCTGCTGACCATTTCCAAGGTTTCTATTACAGTGGGTGTGGTATTGCCTCATCCATTGATGCAGAGATTCTATGAGTCATCCATGCTGTTGATTTTTCTCTCAAAAGAGGATGGAAAAATCAGTGGATTGAAAGTGATTCTACCACCATTTTTCAATCCATTTGGAATGGAGTTATTCATCTTGCATGGCCTCTCACTACGCTTTGGATGAATTGCCTAAATTCGCTTCAAGAGATTGTCTATATTGCCACACATGTCTTCCCTGAAGCGAATGTTGTTGCTGATGCCCTTGCCAACAGAGGTGTCCACCAGAGCATGATTTGGCTGGATGCGCTTCCAGATGATTTACATCACCTCATTGAAAGAGATTGTAATAAAATCCCATACTTTCGACTCATGTAAACTTTTGTTTCATTAATTAATAAATGGTGCTTCGGTCTTTGACCGAGGAATTACCCAAAAAAATCTAAAAAGATATAATATATGCATTTTTTGATGTTTGGGTCACTACAAGTTAGTATCATATGATTGGTGTAGTTAACCTCTAGAAAGTAGGATGAGAAAACATTAGTGAAATATTAAGGGTTATTTCTAGGGATCTGTCTAGAGATATATCTATGGATTTTTCTAAGGATTTTTCAATGTATATAAAAATTTAATGGATCTTATTAAAAGGATAGAGAAAGTGGTTTTTATGAAATTACATCCCATTCTAGATACTACAAATTTATGTGGCTCTGGTATATATTTAACTTGTGGTAAAAACTCCAAAAGGTAAAACTGAGATGGACCCAATCTTCTTACAGTGCACAAATGGTTTCTTGACTATAGAGAAGGATATTGGGATTATTTCTATTCAGCTATCATGATATATTATTAATAACTTTCACCTTACCAACTCTCAGACTCACTAAAGAAGCGATGAAAAGAGTTTGTTGGGAGTTTTGGGAGGTGGAGACCATATAGGAAAGAATATTATGTATCCTATATTTTTAGAATTAGTGAAGATGAACCTATGATATTGTCTTATAGGACCAAGGTAATGTTTTCCGTGCGGAAAAAAATAAACATAGATAGTAATTTTATAGGAAAAATCTAAAATATTGGTAGACTTAATGGATGCGAATAATGGTATCTATAATGTATCATTTGTGATTAAATGTCTAAAATATAGAATTTATGGTAATTATGAAAATACATTTCTTAAAAGGAATGATTATAATGGGAATCAATATGGTCATATGGGAAATGGTTATATTATTGATGATAAAGAGGCAATAATTGAAATATGAAAGGAAATAATTATTATGAAATAAGACGATAAAGAAAGTATAATGGTGTATAATGAAATTTAAAATATTTTTGGGTTTATGTAATGATATTTAAATATATATATTTTTATCAGTGGTATTTTGGTTATTAGAATCAAGAAACATCAAATGATAGTTTCACAAGAATTTTTATAAAAAAGTTGCAATAATATATTAAATGGTACAGATGGACTATGAATGTGATTTAATTGAAAAGTGTTATTTTTATTTTGGGAAGAAAACGCAAAATATGTTATTGATGTTGAAAAAATATTTATTATTTTCAATAATTAATTGATTAATATGCATATAGTATATTGTATAATATTTATTACCTTTTAACTATTTAATTATTTGACGATTATGTATTTTATGTTTTCATTGATGAAATTTAATGCTTTTTTGGATTTTTGTAATATATTAAATAACATGTGTATTTTTTTATAAGGAGGAAATATTTAATTTTGGAATGAAAATATGTTTTCATTATGGCTTTATAATAATTCAAAAAATCCCATTTTAAGTAAAAAATGATCATTGTGTTAATATATTATGTATGTGACATTATGAGAAAGTTCATATTTTTCAGTGATTAATGCTGTGTTTATTTATTGAAATTTAGTGACCTTTTATATAAATTTTGAAGTATGGATGTGTCATATGATTTACCGTTTATTAAATGGTTTGTATTGAACTATAACTGATATTTTATAAATTAATGTATAATTTCACCATATAATGATTTATGAAGATCCTATGATAACCATTAGGTTTTTATAATAAATAGATATTTAAATAAAAACATGTAATTATTTTATGTAACATGTTATATGTATGTTATCTAGACCTGAAAAATTCATCACTCAATGAAAAAGACAATGTAAGAATTGATTGAGGAACAACCAAAGGACGAGTATGTGCTTCTCAATTGGAATGAAATCAAGTAAGTATATGTTCTCATAAAAAGCCCCAAACTATTTGAAAAAGTTCATGGAATTAAGATTCATTATGATACTATAATTTTTAATGATATCAATAACATTTTCAAAAAAACTTTCTTTATTTTTTTTTGTTTTTTATGATCCCATGATTAGTAACATTCTTATGATCAATGAAGTAACACCCCAAGACAATCCAATATTTTCTTTTTAGAATAAATTTAACTATGTTATTTAGTTATTTATATAAAAAACCTAGTTAATAATATTTTAAATTCCACAAAATTTTTATATGTCTCTATATAGAACATTGATTATAGATTTCATTACACACAAGACAGACTTTCCTCTGTGGATTCATCACACTTGAGATCTTGTTCTACCAAGAAATAATATATCATTAAAAATAATATTTTTAATTAATAATTTGTAACATATAGGTTAAATTGAATATAATAAATATTATTAACTATGTTATGAGGCTATATAGTTGAATTCATTTGATTCATAATTATTATAAATCAATATAGGAGAAAAATGAATATAAAGTAATGATTTTATAGAAGAATATGTTTACAAGAAAAAAGAAATTTGTATTAACAAGATAAAATAATTACTTTTATTTAGTTATATTAGTTAAATTTATATGTTATGTATTCATTAAAATATTTTTTATATATATCAAATTTATTTTATAGGTATAAGATGATAACATAACAAAAATTATGCAAAAAACCTATATTTTTATAAAACTTGTTTTATAACCATATAATGGAGAACCTAATTTGAATATAAATTTTGGAAATTTAATAAATTTTATATGTAGAAAAAACATAATTATTTAAAATATAAACATAAAAATATGATTTTGGTGATTTAATTAAATTTTTCTATGAGGTTTGATTTTATAATCAATAGTGAAATATACTGAATTTTAATTCAAAACTTATTTTTTGTATAATTTATTTATAAAATTAAATTATATTTAAAATTGCTTTTAATGTTTCATAAAATCTAATTTATAATAAAAATCCTATTTAGGTCATTAGAATCCATTTCACTTTAAATTGGTTTTGAAAACATAGAAGACTTTTGAAAGTTTTTACATTACAAACACATATTGACGTCAAGTTTGTGGGATTAAATTTAAATTAATTTCTTCCACTTATGTGATTGTAATTTTTATAAATGGATACCAAATTTACAATAAAAATAAATTATAATTTATAATGAGGTAAAATTAGTTTTTGAAAAAAATATATTTGTGAAATTAATTAAAATTAATATTAATGATATGGAGAAAAATTATCTTAAAAAAGGACTAAACCTTAAACTTAATGACAAAAATAGAATATACACATGACCAAAATCCTTCTTATGGTCATAATTTTACCCTATACTACCTTTTATTGATTTTTTATCATTATTTTATCCACTTGACATGGGAAAAGATGGGTGGTATTTTATTTTCAAAAATTAACATGACTGTCAGTCCTCCTCCACCATAAAAAGGAACTAATACTTCCCACTTTCTCACTCCACTAAAGAAATATTTTTGTGACCAAGATCTGAAAAAATAATTCCTCATAAAACCTCTACAAAACATAGAAGCTTCACCTTGAGGATAAATAAATCCATGGAATCCCTTTTGTGGAAACCAAATGGAGTAACCTAATGATGATTCAACATCCTTCCCCAAGCTCCATAGACTTATTTTCATTCAACACCCCCAGAAATATTATTATTCCATTTTTATATAGTTTAATAGTATTATAAATATAATTATATTTTTTCATATAAATGTTTTTTTCTACCCTTAAGTAATAGTCCCATCTATTGGGTAATGAAATTAAATTTAATGTGTACGGCTAAATACTTCCTCGTGAAATGATGATTGTTCGTTTTTCTTTTACCATCTTCTATATATGAAAATTTAATGGACATGACATGTATATATAAAATATATTATACTTTTTATTTCATTTTTCTTCTGTGATTCTTTTATAAAAAATAACAATATATCTTCTTTTGTTTGAAAATACGAAAATATATTTTGTGGAAGTCTAGACAACCACAACCCAAAAGCTACGCGGTTCATTCACGCAATACATGGAATGTATAAAATATGGTTTTAATTACCCCTATGGTACATAAATTAAATATATATGATGTTAATTACATTATTAAATTTCTATAAATATATCATGTCATTATATTTATTTCCCATTTGACACATTAAAAAGTGATAATGTCGTTAATGGATGTGTGGACTACCACCTCTTCCACACGAGGTTATTCCTTTTTCATCATTGAAAATCTACGTGTATGTGAATATGATTAAATAAAATTATATTTTAAATATAATTATAATTCTAAAAATTTAATGAGTTACATACCTTACTTCCATAATGATAATTAATAAATTGGAATGTTACACTTGCATATGTACCGCCCAACGTCTCCAGGATTCTTATGTTTGTTCATTTTCTTAGCCATATTTACAGATTTTTTTTTTAAAGTATAACTGATTTATAAATCTGATAATTATTCATTTATTATTAGGTAGATGGTATGTCATGACCTTATGACAATAGATGACCAACAAATGTTATTTTTGAAATGTAGACTGAATGTTTTCAAAAATCCCAATGAAAAAATAATTGTTTAAGTGGTTGTATACTACATCATAAAAAGTTAAATAAATTTACTGATAAACATGAAAAGGGATATGAAGAAATTAAATAATTTACATAATTTTATTATTTAGGAATATACATATACATGAGACCCGTCGACCTCATTATAAGGAATTTCTCGTCAATTTACATTCCATTGAGACTACTTTTTTTATGCACTAATTTAATTTTATATTGTGTTTATACTACCCTTTGACTTTTTATACCATGAATATCATTATTTTCATAGTATTATAAGTCTCATTTAATTTCATTCCTTCATGAGGTTTTTGATTCAAATTTTTCCATGTTGTATGGGTCACATTGGAATGTGTTCTGTATATTTTACTCAAGAATGTTCTTAATGATTATCATTGAAATATCAATTCCATTTGTGGTTGTTAACAATCCCTTGAGAAGAATCCATTTTTCATAATAATTTTTTTTGTAAATTTCATTTAATGTTAATTTTCTCTTAAAATGGATATTATTATTGCCTAAACAGTATATCAATTTTACATATGGTGTTCATATTGAAAGATATTTGATTATGTCTTCAAATATAGTAAAAAAGTATATTCTTTATTCAATATAGATATTTGAAAATGCATATTATTTATATTGATTATTTGATATGAGGAATTATTTTTAATGGAACTGATGGGTGGGTCATATATATTATATATCCCCTCTATGATTTGATAGTTTCTCATGATACAATTAATTTGGAAAAATTAAATGTGTTTGTGTCCATAGTTTCAAATAGTCTTGTAAAATGATTGGAATGTATAGTTATTCCTATGACTCATACATGGAATCCAATAATTAATAATTTTATTCATTTTTATTCAGTTATTACATATCATGGAGATTTTGTTTGATATATCTACAGATGAATTATATTCTAAATTTATTTATTATTTATGAGTTGTATAAGTTTCTAACATTTCAATATTGATATTTCCTTGTCTAGTTATTTAAATAGAACGTGTTATCAATTATTTAATTTTCTATGTTGATTATTCTATTCATTTTATTATTGATTCCACTTTACATACCCTTACAAATAATTTCATCTCACCCATATTATTTTTCCATTCCCTATATTTTTAAGATGAAATATTTGAATATGATTTCAGGGATTCTATTTATTTCATTTTATCATGTATGATTTTTTAGGTTCCTATTTCCCAGTGTATTATGGGTATCATGTATATAATTTGGGTTCCAAAATTTTCTAAACTGGTTAGTCCTTCTGAATTTGAATCCTTGCAATCATTTCAATGTAACAAAATAATGCACTAACTCCAGGCTTTTGGGGATGGGGTGATACAATTGGTATAATAGGAAGCTTAGTATAAACATTTGAAACTAGATTTAGAAAACATATAATAAAGAACCCAATGATAATATATACCTTATGTATAATTATAGAATAACATCCTAGAGTATTGTTAATGATGAGGTTATATGGGTATTCCTTGCAATACATATATGTTTGGATACTACATGTGGACATGGTTCTGGAAAAGATTTACATAGGAGTAAAAACATTGATAAGGTGTGTCAAGATTAACTCAACACATCATCATACAAAAAAAATCTCCTTATAATGCATCGAGATTTAAAATTCAATGGGATACTTTTATAATAATTTAATTTTTTGTCAAACCATTATGGATGAATTAAAACTAAAGATATCCCTAATGTAACCATTTTTATTATTATGATATTTGTTACAGAAAAAATTTTCAATTTACGATATGTCACTATCTAATTTTGGGATTATAAATTTTGTTATATAATGTTGTCATATAGTACAATATATTCTATTGTTTAGAAAAGGTTCATGGAAGAAAGAATGGTATAAGTACTAATGGATAAAAGTAGATAATTTCTTACTGTGGAATCTAATAAAGCTAGTATGAGAACTGTGAATGTTTTCAAAATATTAGGGCGGATTAATGAGGTTATGACATATAAACTTTCCTAGATGTGGAAACCAATTCCACATCACGATTATCAAATGTTGGATATCATTATGTGGTAGAGGCACCCATAATTTATTGGTACCACTGATCCAATTAAAAATGATTAATGTATTATTTATATGGAAATGATATTTATGGCATCGGGATGTGGAGAAAAGGAAAAGGTTAAACATTCAATATATTTTCTTAATAATGATGATGATAAATGGCATTAACTAATCCATATTACTAGGGTGGAAGAATAAATAGACATTACTGAATGGATAACATTGAAGGAGACATACATTGATAAACACTTCCCTCATTATAAACAATATGATATGAATGGAATGCTATTTAGTTTAAAGTAAAATGAGGTATAAAGGGTTGTGGTATATGATTCTTCTTTTACCAGGTTAGCAAGGTATCCTATGGATTTCATATTAAACACAAAATTCCAGATTCATCCTTTCATTTAAGTATATAATAGAAATCTATGAAGGGAACCATTATCCCGAACCTTTTCTTCATATGCTGAAATTGTTTTTTGGGATATCAAGAAAAAGAAGGAATTATCAATGTCCTACAGATTCAAAGGGATGTAACAGAAGAAGATAAAAGAAAAAAAATAATAGATAAATGAGAAAGGGAAATATGGATATTCTCACATGTGATAACTATAGAAATAATCAACCCATTATAAGAATGAATGTATTGAGAATTTGTTAAAAGTGTGGAGAAAGCGGTAACTATGAAGAATAATTAAAAAAGAAGAAGGTAAATATAGCTACTCAGTGCTATAACTGCAAGAAGATGGGTCACTACACAAACTAATTCCCCAAGAATAAAGGGAATATACCTTTGTAGAAGCTATGAAGTGTAGGTCAATGATATGTTATTGACACGACCGAAGTAGAATTATTAATATACTTCAATATTTGTATCTATAAAATATATTATAAAATTATTTATTTATTCAAGTCCTCATAATATGAATTATGAAATATATAAGGATTGTACTATAACACTTTTTATTAAGGATTTGAGATAATTTGTTGAATATTTAACATGTAATGGTTTTTAGCAGAGGTAATACATTTTGGAAAATGCGTGGTTGATGAAAATATGACCATTAATATATTCATAATGTTAAAAATATGATATTTTGATAAAGAAAAGATTTTTTGGGATAGTGTAAATCAAATAAGTGATGATTTACTTATAATTGAGTGATGATTTATTAACAAAGTGTTGTATTCTATCATTAAAGGAGTTTTCATAATTTAGGTATTTATAGAATATATCCATCAATCTATGTTATTTATGAGGAATAAGAATATTTTATGTTTTAAATATTGTTTTATGGTCATTTTAGTTATTACTGTATTCAAATGTTTTGTATGTGATTATTAAAATCACTTTAATTTTATTTAATATGTCCATTTACAAAATTTGGGGACCTTCCTTCTAATGTGATGGATCATAATAATTTGGAAATGTTATCCATTTATTAAATGGTTTATATTGATATTTACACGATGTTTTAGAGTTTATTTTATTACATCGCCATATGATGCATATTATGCTAAGAAATTATATACAATTAATTCAAGTAAAAAATAAAGGATAATATTGTGTTTATAAAATATAAACCTATATTTACTTATATTATTAAATAATGAATAAATTCCCTAACTATATGAAAAATTCTCTTCAAACAAAAATGATTCATTATAATCATAATTATTTGTGATATCAATGTACTTTTAATTAAATTGGATTATGGATTTTTGGTCATAATCATTCACCTGAACATGTTCACTAGGACTCTCCCCAAAAACATGAGTGTTATATTTTTCTACTATATCCTTGATTCCATTTCCAATCTATGATCTCCTACTAGGGAACCTAATTATGGTGCAATCGTATATTCAATTGTATATTATTAAGAAGAGGTGTTATTAACCCTATTCATGATGTTGGTTATTAAAAAATATTTCATTTTCTAAAATAAATTCCTTGATTACTGAGATTGAGTTTTAAATTGTGAGGATGCAATCTATATAAGGTGGGGGGAATGTAACACATCGAGACCATACAATTTTTCACATTTAGAATAAATTTTGATTGTGTTCAATGATTAATTTATATGGATAAAAAATTTAATCATATGTTATATGAAATATAATTTTTAGTTTTTTCTATAAGTAACACTATGTTTTTATTGTATTACACGCACGATTGAATTTCCTCAATAGCTTGTGTAACACGTAAGACCATATTTTCCAACAAATAATGTATTATTAAAAATAATCTTATTTAATATAATATGATATAAACTAGACATTAAATTATTGATTATGAATATTATTATCTAAAATATGAAAATATATTAGTTAAAACATTGGTTCCATGTTAATTATAAATGAATATAAATTCAAGATGAATATAAAGGAACAATTTTAAACAAGGCCATTTTTTTGCAAAGAAAATGATTTATCATGATATGTAAAACTAATTAAAATGATTTATTTATATTAATTAAATTTCTATTTCATATATTCAATATAATATATTTTATATTCATCCAATTTATTTTATTTTCATATGATGATAATATACTCAAAAGTACACATATAATCCTATATTTTTACAAAATATATTTTGCGGTCTATTAATAGGGAACCTATTTTGAATCAAAATTTTGGAAATTTTATAAATTTTATATGAAAACAAATAAACATCATTTTTTGAGATATAAATTCAAAAAATAGGTTTGGGTGAATTTATTGCAGTTTTTTGTGATGGTTCATTTTTCAATGAATAGTAAAAATAATGAATTTTAATTAAAAAATGCTCTATAGTGTGATTTATTTTTAAGGTTAAATTATATTTTAAATTGGTATGTGAATTATAATTAGTTAAATTTTATATTCATTAGGAAAATTTATTTCATTATAATCAATGACAAGTTGGATTTAGATATTTAAACATAGAAAACTTTTGAACATTTGTACTTTAAAATCTCACATTCTCATCCCATATGTGGGATTAAATTTAAATTAATTTATCCACATTATGTAATTGAAATTTATAAAAATGGATTTTATATATATAATAATATTATTCATTAATTTATAAAAAGTTCTACATGGATTTTGAACAAAAATATTAGTGATAGTAATTAAAATAAATTACAACGATTAAGAAGAAAATATGAATAACACATAACTAAACATTAATCTTCAGGCCCCAAATGACCTGGTGACCTGTCTACGAGCCATTGGCTGTCCATATATGTACCATATAATAACATATATATAACTGGTAATTTTATTGGATCCACATGTCATGGGAAAATGTGGTTTGAATTTCCATTCCAAAAATATACAAGACTGTCACTCCTTCTCCACTATAAAAAGACACTCAATAGTTCCACTACCTCAAACCACTCAAGACACTTTGGCTAAAACAAGATCCACAAAAATAGAACCTAAACATATCTTCTTGAAAACCTATAATCCACACCATGAGAATAAATTCATCCAAGGGATCCCTCTAGTGGGAACCAAAAATAGTTTCCCAAAGAAGAGGTAAGATCCTTCCCCATCCTTTTTATTTTTATTTTCGTTATCCACCCATCAAATATTCTTATTCTATATTCATATCATAAAAAAGTATAATTAATATACTTATATGTTTTATTATTATGATTTATCTCTATATCTACACACACATCAATATATTGGGTAACAATCTTACTAATTTTTTGTACGAAAAACTACGACCTCATGAAATAATGATTATTATTTTTTTCTTTACCGCCCTTAATAGTTGAAAAATTTGTTAGAAAAGAAGTTTATATATGCAATATGTGATATTTTTTTGGTATATATACTTCAATAATTCTTTTATAACACATATCATTATACATTTCACTTCTTGTAAATACAATACAATAATTTGTCAAAGTGTGGACTACTGCCTCCCCAAAGCTACTTGATTCGTTCACTATATACATGAACTATATAAAGGATGTTTTTAATTAAACATATGTGAAATAAATAAAATATAACATATTCATGATATAATTACATTTATTTAAATATAATATATCATTTTAATTTTTACCCTTTTTACACAGTAAAAAGAGATAACATTAGTTGTGTTGGGGCGCGGAGCCCGGCGCCACAGCGGAAGTCGTCATTGCAGAAACACAGAAGAGGAGAAGATTTCACCCGAAGCCTTTTTATCACCCGAAGTCATTTTATACACATCACCCGAAGGATTTTTAACAACACCCTAAGGCCTTTTACAACGCACCCGAAGGATTTTTCACTCGACACACGACACCCATGAACGTACCATTTTGTTTGTACCGCCGATCATCACAACCGGGACACGCCGCTTGATCTCCGAAACTAAGAGGACTTTCGATACATGGCACTGTCATCATCGTCGTCTTCAATCATCACCATAGACACACCATCATTTTTGTGATCACCATCTTCGCTTCACACCGGTTACCGCAAACGCGGCAACCCCTTCGCCGTTCTCTCTTGGTGGCTACATCATTGTCAGCCCACATTCCAAAACATGCTACCGCTTCCTCTTATATAGGAACGCATTCCACATCTCCAATAAATGCGGTCAACATTCACAATTCCATCATTATTCCACCAATTAATATTGGGAATAACTCTTCATTAATGTTGGGAGAAAATCCCCCATTAATGTTGAGAAAATCCCTCCATTAATATTTTATCTCTCTTCATAAATAAAAATTTTAAATCATCAATCCCAACAATCTCCACCATGATTTAAAATAAAAATACTCCACATTCATCTCCACCATCTGGGCCTATGTGATCGCTAACTCCACCATGCTCCGAATGTCACCCAATGAACGGAACACGCCGCATGACACCTGGAGCTAAGAAGACTTTCGATATTCCAACAACACTGCTGATACCGCCGTCATTTTCCGATGACATCTGATTCTTGAGTCCTTGATAAGCTGCTCCACCAGATGCTTGTCACCGTGTTCTACAACCGAGCACTTCAACCAACCTCCCTCTGATACCACTATTAGAGCGCGGAGCCCAGCGCCATAGCGGAAGTCGTCGATGCAGAAACACAGAAGAGGAGAAGATTTCACCGAAAGGCTTTTTATCACCCGAAGGCATTTTATACACATCACCCGAAGGATTTTTAACAAACCCCTAAGGCCTTTTACAACGCACTAGAAGTATTTTTCACTCGACACACGACACCCATGAACGAACCATTTTTTTCGTACCGCCGATCATCACAACCGGGACATGCCGCTTGATCTCCGCAACTAAGAGTACTTTCGATACATGGCGCTGTCATCATCGTTGTCTTCAATCATCACCGTCGACACACCATCATTGTCGTGATCACCATCTTCGCTTCGCACCAGTTACCGCAAACGCGTCAACCCCTTCGCCGCTCTCTCTTGGTGGCTACATCATTGTCATCCCACATTCCAAAACATGCTACCGCTTCCTCTTATATAGGCACGCATCCCACATCTCCAATAAATGTTGTCAACATTCACAATTACATCATTATTCCACCAATTAATATTGGAAATAACTCTTCATTAATGTTGGGAGAAAATCCTACGTTAATGTTGAGAAAATCCCTCCATTAATATTTTATCTCTCTTCATAAATCAAAATTTTAAATCATCAATCCCAACAGGTTGTGGACGTGTGGACCACAGCCACCTCGACATGATATGATTCCTTTGGAATCACAAGAATTATATATATATATATAATCAAGTAAATATGATTTAATCACATGGTATTTATGATATAATGATTATTCTATGATGTTATAGTATTACCTTCATTCCATAGTGATCATTGAAAAATTAGGAATGTTACTCATCCTTACGTATAATCTACTATCTCCATGACTGTTCCATTGGTTTATTTTTCATAACCATATTTAATGATTGGTTTTAATAGAGTCATATAGGTCCAAATTATATTATTATGTGATGATTATTATTTATATGTCATATAGTGGTTGTTTTCTTTAGTTGATCTACCTAATTTATTTTAATACAAAAACCAAATTTGGTCAAAACACCAGACATAAATGTAAATGTTTCAGTATTTGTATACATCATGGTTTTAACATGGTTTTTTAGAAAGTAAATAATTATCATAACTTTATTATTAGGGAAAATAAATACACAAAAGACACGTCAGACTCATGGGAAGGGTTTTTTTCTCAATTTTCATTCCATTGAAATTTATTTCAATATCTGTAAAATGACCTTTTGTGACAGGTTATATGTGATGGCAATAGATCTCGTCCCAAATAGACCATCAAAGAGATTATTTTCAATGGGGAAATAAACCTGTCACAAAGAATTAGTTAATTTTGATGGGATTATCGGTCACATCGCAAAATTATTTCAATGGTTTGGCATGGTTAGGGCGCCAAACCACGGGAAGGGTATTTGCGATAGTGGGTGCTTTTCCATCACAAATACCTGGAGGTGGTAAATACTATATGTGATAGGATCTTCCCCAGTTTAAATAGTGCATCAGCGGGTCACTACTTTCGATGAGACCCGTCAGAATTACCAAGCAGCGGTAAATACTATTTGCGATGGGATATTCCCCTATCGCACATAGTGTGTCTTCATGCCACTATTTATAATGATACTCATCACAAATATCATTTTAACCACCGAAAGAAATTAATGCGGTCAAAGTTATTTATGACGGGCCCCGTCGCAAATAGTACTGTAGCAAGTACTTCAACCTATATATACCCCCATTTTTTCATTCTTCCTGTCAAGTCCTTCTTTCACTTTCTCTCTAAACATTAATTTTAGAGTTAAAATTTCTCTAGGATAAATTTTGTATGACCTAGTATTGAAGTAATATTCACCTATAAGAGATCAAGATTATTATATATTTTTTCATTCTTTTAATTTAATATTTATTTCATTTTTTATATTAATTTTATTTGTTTTTGATTAGTTGAAATTAAATTAGATTTTGATTGTTTGGTCAATAGTATTTGTTAGTAATAATAAATGTAAATTATTAGTAATAATTATAATTAAATATTAGTAATTATGAATTATTAACGATAATTATTAATGAATATAAATAATTAACAGTAATTAGTAAATAGTTATGGTCATTTTCCGTGATTTGGAGTAATTAATAATAATTTACACTAAATAGTAATAATTTGCAGTAATTAGTAATAATTAGGAATAAATAGTAATAAATTGTAGTAAATATTAATAAATACTAATAATTATTAATTATTTATAATAATTATTAATAAATAGTAACATTAGTAATTATTAGTTATAATTAATAATAATTAGTAATAATTAGAAATAATTAGTATTAATTAGTGTTAATTATTCATAAATAGTATTAAATAGTAAAAAATACTAATAATTAGTAATAAAGACTAATAATTAGTAATACATAGTAATAATTAGTAATAATTAGTAATAATTAGTAATAAATACTAATAAATAGTAATATTAGTAATAATTTCTAATAACTAGCATTAATTTGCAACATTTACTAATAATTGGAAATAATTAATAATAATAACTAACAATTAGCAATACTTTCTAATATTTAGCAATAATTACTAATAATTAGAAACAGTTACTAATAATTACTAATAATTAGAAATAACTAGAAAAAATCAGGAATAATTATGAATAATGCAGAATAATTAGCTAAAATTGTCAATAATTATGAATAATTATGAATTTTTAGGATTAATTTTCAATAATTTTGAATAATTTGGAATAATATTGAATAACTAAAAATAATTAGCAATAATTAGAAATAATTTGAAATAATTAGCAATAATTAAAAATATTTTAGAAAAATTAGGAATATTTAGAAAAAAACTAGCAAAATTTAGAATATTTAGGAATGATTATGAATTATAAAAAATAAATTAGTATAATTTTTCTAATTAGGAATAATAAGGAATAAATAATAATTATTTGGAATAATTTTGATTAACTGCGAATAATTTGCAACAATTAGGAATAATTAGAAGTATTTAAGAATAGATATAAATAATTTGGGACAATTAGCAGTAATTACGATTAATTACATATAATTAAGAATAATTAGAATTAATTAGAAATAATTTTCAATAATTAAGAATAATTAATAATTATTTGGAATAATTTGGAATAATTAGGAATAATTAGTAGAAATTAGGAATAATTAGTAGTTATTAGTAATAATTAGTTGTAATTGGGAATAATTAGAAGTAATTATGATTAAATAGCATTAATTTGGAATAATTAGCAGTAATTAGGAATAATTAGAAGTAATTACGAATAATTAGCATTAATTATGAAATATTAGCAATTATTAGTAATAATAAGCAATAATTAAAAATAATTAGTAATAATTAGTAATAATTAGAAAGAATTAGAAATAATTAGCAATAATTAGTAATAATTTTCAATAATTAGAAATAATTATTAATAAATATAAATAATTAGTAATAATTATTAATAATTGGATATAATTAGTAATAATTTCTAATGATTATGAATAATTACGAATAATTATGAATAATTACGAATAATTTAGAACAATTACCAATAACTAGGAATAATTATGATTAATTTGTAATAATTAGTAATAATCAGTAATAATTTTTCATAATTATGGATAATTAGAGATAATTAAGGATAAATAGGGATAAATATGGATAATTGTAATAAATTGTAGGAACTTTCCTCAATTTCTAATGGCTTAGCGGTACTCCATCTTCTCGATGACTCTTATCATTTCAACCCTCCCTATTTCAAAAAATAAAAAAAATGTGTTTATACGTATGCATATTCAATAGCGTATGCATGATATTGGTTATGCATTCACATGACCACATTTTTTATATTGTTTTCTGGGGGTATCATTTTCAAAAATATGATTCATTGATGAAATGGGGGATCTTTTGTCTGACAAGTCATTTACATGCATCATTCATACACTAAAATCACTATGAAGAATCTGGTCTTATGTACTCTTATGCATTATCATGTGAAGGGGAATGGATATGTCTACCACTTTGTAGATTTTTCACTGTGATTTTTGTGTGATAAAGTTTCATGTAAATGAGCTATCAGATAAAATGGAAACCATCAATCCATTGTAAATTGTGTCACTTGTAATTACTGTTAATTAGTATGAAGTGACAGAAATTATTTATCTTCTATGTTTGGATAGTTTTTTTCTTCTTTCAAATTTTTAAAAATGTAATGATTTTATATATTGTAGTAAAATATGGAAAAAGGAAGTTGAGAACAATAATTATCAGATGATAGTGCTTGGATAATTCAACATAGAAATCTAAACGGTTCTAGTTTAAATCCTGTATATATTGAGGGTGTTGAAGCATTCTTATCATTTGAATCATCTAAACCAAAAAAAATTAGAAGGAAAAATTAAGTTTCCATGTAAAAAATGTGCTCTATGATCATTTGACACATTTAACAACGTTTGTGGACTTCTATTGCGTTTTGATTTTCAACCAGATTATATTTTTTGGAATCAATACGGTGAACATTGTTCTAGAGAAGATATTAATATTCTTATTACTGATCCATCATAGCATTAAAATGTAGTACATGATGTTTCAGGTCCATCTGTTCAACAAAATGAAACATAAGATGATATTTATTAAACTTCATAGTCAGATCCATCTAAATTTTACTAGCAGTTGAATTCTGTTGAGGATGCATTATATATAAGCTGCAAGATAAACATATGAGAAGTGGTTGCAAAATTTTGGGCAATTAAATCAGAAAATGGAATGTCAAATAACTGTTTTGATCAGATATTTTATTTTATTAAAACACTATCACCTAAAGGAAATGTGTTTCCTACTTATATTATGGTGAAAATGAGTCATTGACTAGTTTTTTCACATTTGGAATATTTAGGTATTAAGAATATCAACCAAAGAATTATGGATTGACTCTTGTAAAAAAGTTTAGATATTACCCGCTTACACCTGAGTTGTAACATTTATTTATGTCTCAATACATAGCAGCAATGATATCATGGAAAAAAACCAGGATTTAAACTGGTAAAAGATCAAATCATCTATTTTATGTCGATTCGTGGAAACATTTTGACCGAGGGCATCCATTCATTTCTTTAGAAGCCAGAAATGTGTGATTGGGTCTTTCTACTGACGATTTCGTTCTATTTTGATATTATGGTAGTAATTATTTATATTTTCATGTCTTTATTACTCTATACACTAATCTCCAGGGATGTTTATGATGGAACGATATATATATTTTACCCTTATTAATCCCAGGACATCTGAAAAATAATACAGATGTTTATTTGAATACATTGATTGATGAGTTATATTTATTGGTGAGTAATGGTGTTAGTACATATAATGTTACTAAGAAACAAAATTTCCTACTAAAAGCTGCATTGATGTGGAAAATTAGTGACTTCCTAACATATGGAATGTTATCTGGCTTCAGTACACATGGTCTGATATCATGTCCTTACTTTACGAGAGACAACAAAGATTTTATGCTCGTTAATGGAAAAAAACCATTCTATTTTGTATGTCATCGTATATTTTATCCAACCAATAATACTTTTCAAAGGTACAAATCTCTAATTAGAAAAGGAAAAATTGAAACGGATGGACCTCAAAAAATGATCTTAGGTACATATTTAATATCAGTTGAATTTTCAATACCTCCAATCACATTTGGACCAACAATAAACAGACCAAAAATTTATGGCATTAGGAATGAATACAATTCGATAAAACTGAGGATTTTTTGGGATCTTCCATATTGGTCTTCTTTTTTGGTCTTTCTCATGTTAGATTTCATGCATATTGAGAAAAACAATTTGGATAATTTATTTCATACAATTTTGGATACATCGGGAAAGACCAAAGATAATGTAAATACACGATTAGATATTTTTCCAAATTTGCAGGTGACCGGAAGATGAACTTTTTGAAAATGTCAGATCACATTTGTTAATGAAGAAAAAAATATCTTATACACTATCCAATGAGAGTATCATATTAGTTTGTTAGTGGATTGTAGATTTTATAATTTCAGACATCAAGATGTCTATGCTTCCAATTTGGAAACATGTGTAACTAATGGTCATATTAACAGATTATAAAGTAACGATTTACATGTTATAATAGAAAGTCATATACAAATTTGATTAAAAAGATTGTTCTATTATATTATTTGGTATTTGATAACAGACATGTCATATTTTTTGAGTCATTTGTGCAGTGATGATAGAATACGATGCATTATGAGAACTAGAAGAAGACGTTGTTGTAATTATATGTAAACTAAAAAAAATCATCCTACCGACTTTCTATGACTCTATATAACATTTCATATTACATTTTCCACATGAAGAAACATGTGGAGGTCCAGTACAGTTTTGATAGATGTACCCATTAGGGAGATGCATTTAGAAAATGATTGAAAAATCACCTAACAAAGCATCAGTTGAAAGCAGAACTGTGGAAGCTTATTTTCAATAGGAATTTGTTTTTTCCTGCTCTCATTATTTTGAATCTTAAAAACCCTAAAAACACAACTGTAATGGGTGGAACAAGGGAAATTTAGATGATGAAATGGAAAATCTATTATTTTCTTTCAGTCAGCCATAGCTTGGCTTCAGTGGAGTTCGTAAACGATGGAGTTCAGATGATAAACATCATAGAGCTCATACATATGTTCTGGTCAACTGTAAATAAATGAATACATTAGTACTTTTAGTTCTTCTATCACTTATTCTATAATTTATGTTACAATAAGTAAACATAATTTATTTGTATCAAATATAATAATCATATCAAGAAACAACTTCCAGAATTTTTAGCAGCTACACTTGAAGAATGCTTGAAATATTTTTACTTCCGTGGTTTCAAAAACTAGAAACAAAAATTATGGATTTTTTAACATATCATTTAAGTTTTTTTATGTTGATAAATATTTTAAAAATTATTCTGTGTCTCAAAATGCTGATGAAAGTGATAAGAAACTTTGTATATATAGTAACCCACCATCCGAAATGGTTAAATCTTATAGAGCATATGTGGTTATTGTTTTTTGATTTCATACATTTAAATTTGGGGAATAAATAAACAATAAACATTGGTGTTTTCTTGAGAGGATATCATCCTAGAGAAAATGATGTTTACTTTTACGACATGCTGGAGGAAATTATTGAACTGTGATATCTACGAAAAAATTACATAACAATGTTTAAATTTTAGTGGATGGATACTGAGAGAGGATTCTATGTTCATTTGGCTCATATAATCATTGTTATTAAATATAACATTCTTCTTACAGTAAATGTACCATTTTTACTTTCTCAATAGTAACATATAATTTATTATGGAAATTAATATGCTACATAAAGAGACCTAAGTGATTGGTGGATAATTATAAAAATGAAATATTGGGAAAATCAGTTTACTAAATGTGGAAATGGTTCCGCTGAAATGAATGTAATTGAAATTTTTCAAGAGACTATTCAAAATACATTTCTTTTGCAAAGAGACCTAAATGTCGACGATGACACCCCGCAATTAATGGTTGATGATGAAGATGATATTAATGATGTTACAAATGAATTTGAAAAATAAATAGATTCTGAAACTAAAAATTATAATGATATCGATGATGTATAGGATGGATATTAAGACATAAACATCATTATATATGAAGATGATTATGATGGTTAACAATGAAAATGTTAAATTCTTGTTATAATAATAACTAATATATATATATATATTTGTTATTTTAAAATATTTTATAAAAATAATTAATTTTTGTTTTAGAAGGATGAAGATCAATTTCATCAGTTATAGGAGGATGGGTTACCATTAGATATAGAGGATTTGGGAACACCTGACCCTCATACTACAAGCAGTTCAGGGGGTATGTGGAGCAGGCACCGTCTTGTATGACTGATGATTCCTGACCCTATCCACGAGCAACATCGACGTCTCGGCTTTGATCCACGCATGTAGAGGTATGGTAACCTTTATATTTGATTTAGCTATCATTAATTAATTTATATATTAATTTTTTGATTATTTTTTCTTTTTTCATAGTTTTGTGTATATAGCTACTGGAAAGGGGACCGCTGTCTTCCAAAATTATTTTTCTCAGCCATGTATCACATGGGAACATATTATCATTGATGAGTAGCTCACCATGCTAGATCATTGGCCGGAACGTAAATATTAATATTTATTTTGAAATGTACTTCATTAATAAAATGATTTTATACATTATTGGTAGGGTTTATGGTATCACATCGATGATACCTTGTGTAATACTATCCATGTGGCATTGGAGGTGTCTATGCTTGACTTTTCCACCAGTCTTTTCACAATATAAAAAATATGACCATGAAGAAATCAGGATTAGCAGTATTTGATAAGTCGTGTAGAGTCCTCCAACTAGATTACATTTCATCTAATGTTGGGGTCTGATTAGGTTCACGCTAGATGGGTGATGGATTTCAAAGGACATCTCCATTAGGCTGAAGGAACTGGGGGAAACTGTATGGGACGCATCATGCTGGTATTTGTTCATTCATTATGCATATAGAGCATCTGATAAGTACAGTCTTAATATTTTCTATAACATTAAATATATAAATTTTATTATATATTCATATAAGCAAGAGAGTAGCCCTATATTATAGAGTACAACGTTTATTAAAGGATGTACAGTGATCCCGGTACTAGCTAGATTAGAGGTGATCATTAGCATTAGATTGTGGTTAGTATTGTTTCTTTTTCAGTTTGAAAATTAATTACATATAATATTTTAACTATTTTAAGTTAAAATTAGAATTTAAGGATTCGTATGAGGCTATAACCTCTCAGACATAGGCTGAGATCCAGGCCGAGACGGCTGATCACACTTGTTCCCACAATTTCTATGAGGTGGTGTGAATGTAGGAAACCCAGTATGGATTCATAAATGGACAAGTAGTTGGTATCACCTCTCATTGGACTCCTGGAACTTATTATGGAATTGTTGTGATATTAGAGTCCATATCGAGGGGAGAACATAGAGGGGCATCATATTTTGGCTCATAATATTTGGATTAGATGCATGCTTAGAGAGAGATTTTAGAGAGTTTGTGAAAGTAACATGAAGAAATGCTTCAGTAGTAGTAGCAATAGGAAGAGATGTGTCAGCAACATCAGGAATAATACATGAAGGAGATGTGTCGATGACAGCAGTAGCATCACGAGTAGACGGAGAACATGCACTGTCTGATTGGTATTTTGGGGATGGAGTTTCCTCCATTATATCCTCCAGCTCCTCCAGCTCATCCAAAAGACCATCACCCACCCTGTGATTTTTTGTCATGTTCAAAACATTTAAATTCAACTTTTGTTGTAATATTAACAATTTACTGTTTTTATCATTTATATTTGTTTGAATATTGAAAAGTTTATTTTTAATTTTTATATTTTTAATTTTTTATTATTTTATTATTTAATATTGGTATTATATTTTTTTAATGATTCTTTATTTTACTAATAATAACAATAATGTTTTATTATTTTTTTATATTTTATGCGAATATTTAAAATTTTAAAATTTTATAATTTATTTATTATATTAATTATATGAATATTTTTTTCATAAGTATTAATATTAATAATAAAATTATTATTGTATTATTAGTATTATAATAATATGTTTTTTTATATTAGTAGTAATTGTATTATTATTATATAAAATTATATTTTTTTGTAACAATAATAATATTATTATTATTTTCTATTATTAATTTATCACTATTTTATTGAATATTTTGTTATTAAGTATTTGAGATGGTACCTTTTGTGACAGGAACCCATCACAAATAGATTATGTATATTTTATAAATAAATATTTTGGACAGGAAAATGGGGTCGTCGCAATTGCCTTTCTAGGAAAGGCCTGTTGCAACAGATTTTTATATATATAATATATATAATCAGAGAACTATTTACAATGGGAAAACATTCCCATCACAAATAATTTTTTTGCGACGGGCCTATCAAAACTGGTTTATATATATAATATATATAATTGGAGAACAATTTGCGGTGGGATATCTTCCAATTGAAAATAGTATTATTTATGACGGGCCCATTGCAAAAAATACTATTTGTAGGGCCGTTTTCTGCAACGAGCTATTTGTGATAGGACCCGGTGGAAAAAGATCATTACTGACGTGATCTCGTCGCAAATACCTCAAATTCAAGTATTTTTTTATGCACCAATTTTCATCTATATAGTGTAGATACTACACATTGATATGTTATATCATGAATCAATATATTCTCTTGGTAATATATGATTCATTTCATGTCATTCCTTCATGGGGATTTTGATTTGATTATTTCAATGTGGTAGCTGACCCTTTGGAATGATTAAAGAATATTTTCAACCAGAATGTTCTTAATTATTATCCTTTCAATCTCACTTACTTTTCTTATTATTAACATTCTCTTGAAAAATTAACATTATTGAAATCATTTTTCAATATAAATTTCCATGAATATCCATATTCTCCCCCGATAGATTTTATTGTGGTCTAAACTGTATACCATTATACATATATATTTCACTTAGATGATTATTTGATTTACTGGGGAAATATTCATAAATATGTATTATTTATTAAATATGGATATTTGATAAGGAACATTATATATTTTTGTTATTTTATGTGAGGAATTATTTATAATGGAAATGATAGGTGGGTCCCATACCTTATATAGCACCTTGAAGCATTGTTAGTTTCTCAGCAGAGCAATAAAATATAAAAACTAAAATGTGTTTATATCTATATTTCCAAAATGTTAAATGTTTCATAATATTGTGTTCTTTGAATAATTTACTTTTATTCACATTGATGATCTTTTTAGTTTTATAGTTCCAGAGAAATAATCTATAATTACATAACATATTATATATTACAATGTATACAATATTACAAGTTATATAATTTTTAATAATCTAAAACATCTTATAATAAAACATGAATTATATTCTTTCTAATAATATTCATAACATTCATCATGACATCCTCCATTCTCTTACCCATCCTTATACCCTATGAATTACATTTTAATACTTGGAATGAGAAAAAAATATCATTAAGTGGGATAAATGTAGGAATGCAACTTTTAGTCCATTAATATTGTATACTCATGAAGACATTCTCACAAAGTCGTACTTTTCACCAATAAAACATAAACCCTTTATTTGCTAAAAAATCATTATATTACAATAAAACTCCATATAAATTATAAATCAGAAAGCCCACTTGCGTCATTGATCTTATTCTTAAATTGTAGCATTCACATCAACATAGGGGGTAACTTTCATGGTTATGTTTGGAATACCCATCATGGTATATCTGCTGAATCTCTTAGGGAAACCAAATTGTTTTACTCCATATCTTTACACATTGAATTGAAGAGATATCCTGGGCTCACCAACCCTTCGTTTATCATTGAACAACCCATATACAAAAAAATTCTAAATAACCAAAACATTAAAACTACACAAAAAGTCCTTTATGATGGAAAAACTAACATTTATATTTTTTATTTTTTACAATGTCATGCACTAATAAATGGAAAAGAATTATTTGAAAATTAAAGGGTAATCTTCTACATTAAGCATAAAAACATTAAAGAGACAGAAGATTGATTATTTGGTTCATTTTGTAAATTTTAAAAAATTACATGTCATTGAAATAATCAATACATTTTTAAATCAAAATTGAAACATTTAAAAATAAGGGTTTTTAGTCAAAGTGTCACATATCACATTAACACTTTTAATGGAATTATCATTTGAAAAAATTCTTATCCATATATATAAGTCCTTAAAAATATTTTTAAATAATATAAATTAATAAGAAATATTAAGATTTATAAATCATTAAAACATTTAAAATTTTTTATAATTTAAATAGTCCCTTACAAGGAACCCATTATAACAAAATTTGAGATAAATTACAGTGTTCACTTTTTAAAACATTCATGTACATATAAATACATTCATAAAACCCATTATTAAATCATGGTCATAAAATAGAATAATTTATATGAATAATCAATCAAAATATCGTAGATATGATTTTAGTTTAAATTTCCCATACCATTTTGAACAGTTAAATTCTGAATCACTTGAAAGTAGAACATTTAAAAAAACATTAAATAAAATTTATATATATATATAATATAGATATATATTATCAAAGGTGCTATATATAATATTTATTAAATAATAAAGGTACATATCACCAAGAAATGTCTCAATGAGAGGAGATTGATACGAAATCCCTTACATTGAGTATGAATAATATTGTATAATATATATATTCCTAAATAATATAAATTAGATAATTTATAATTTATTTTTAACCATTATCTTGTGTATTATTTATTTTATATCTATTATTACTAGTTTATAACAATTACATAATAATTTAAGTTCATTTCAGATGATTTATTGATATTTCGTACTACAGTCAAAAATGAACATTATATGATGTAAATAGTCCATGTGGTCATAAGTCCATAATCTATAGAATAATTTTCATGAAATAAAAATTTATTTATTATATCAATTATACCTTTAAATACAATCATTATGTATTAATATGAAAAATGAAAAATGACACAATAATGGAGTTAGTATGTCGTACGTAAGATTGAGTAACGGTTTCCTTTTTCATTGAAAATTATTGAAAAAATTTAAACCATATTGTATATTTACATGATGATAATAATATCACTAATATCATATTAATCAATTAAATATAATTATATAGGATATCTATGTGATTTGTTTATTAAAAATGAATCACATCGCTTCGTGGTGGTGATATTTCACACGTACGTATGAACAACTTTATCATTTTTGTGTACATGGAAAGTAAAAACATAATTGATATATCATTATATATTAATAATAAATATTTCTGGAATCTAAAATATGAATATTAATTCTATAATTAGAATCATAATTTAGAGATGGCTGTGGAAAATGAATTATATCGGTTTGTGGATGTGGGAATTCACACATACGCACAAATGATTAATTATTATCCCAATTAATGTAAGGTGTTATGAAATCAGGTGATTATATTGACATAGTTACATATCATTATAATGAATTTACTTGAGTTTTTATTTCATCATGGATGAATAATATTTTATGTAGAAAAAAGAAATAAAATAGAAAAACTAAAATAAAAACATTTTCTTTCATTTAGATGATCACCTTTCATAACACATTAACACCTCTAAGGAGAAAGATCCACATAAAATAAGGATTTAGAAATGTTGTGAGGTATTACAGGAAGGGTTTAGGGGAGATTTTTTATTATCCAAATGGTTTTTGAAATGTGAATAACTCAAAAGAATGGGTTCCCTTTACAGGACATAAGAGAGAAATTGTTGGAATTATTAAAAGTATTAATTTAATATAAATTTACTTTCTATTAAAAATGGTTCCAAATTTAAATATTTAGAATATATGATGAGAACGGGATAAAGTAAATTCATCTAATATAAATTAGACACGTTTGAATTTTTTTTAATCCTTATCTTTTTGTTTTAACCACTTGTAACTCTCATAGTTTTATCAAGTAATTTATACTTTGATTGTTAAAATAATTAACATAACATGCCAAAAGAATAAATAAGGAGTCATTATTGAATTTTTTTAGACATACCTTATATTAGTATGACCCTAGCTTCTTGGATCCGATGAAAAAAACATGTTGTGCAATTTTTTTAAAGGAATTGAAAAATTAGAGAGCACATTATATAAATGATTATGTTTAAAAATCTAGGTTTTTGGATAATTAGACACAATTGTTACTTTTCCTCAAAACTGTATAAAAATAAACATCAATTAACACTCTCCACAATGAATGTATGGTCACTAATTAATTTTTTGATCCTTTAAAAATACTTAAAATGTAGGGTGAGAATTTAAAATACCTTGTAAGATGCTTAAGAAAAATAATAAAATATTTTTAAAATGTTTCATTAAAATAAATATTCATACATAAATATTTGACATTAAAATAAAATTACATTTCTCATCTCGTATTATTATCATTTTTCAAGAGTTACTAAAAATTAGTTTTAGGGAAAATCAATGATCATGAATTTCTATTCTTTTTAAAAGATAAAAAAATCTATTATAAAATATGGACAAACTTGAACAAAAATGCACAAAATGTTACTAATAAGATAGATAATTACCTTGCATAATTTTTTGAGACATGTTAGGGGTGAATATACCAATTTACACATGAAATGATACTTTTCTAGGATTTTCATACATAACCATAACAATTACACTTAACAGATAATTGTAAACTGTGAACTATTGCATAAATTTATGTATATTATTTATATATTGGAGGCTAAATATTAATCCTTCTTCCTAAATGATTTGTTATATATGTATATATGTAATATATAATATTATACCATGTACATGTAAAACTATTTAATTAATTCTATATACTTATACATATGGAATGGATTCTTAACAATGGGTATTATACTAGTTGAATAACCATAAGAACTAATACTTACTAGCTTCATATTGAGGGAATGGATAATGATGGACATTCTAAAACACACTATCAAGGCCTCACCAAGACTTTTAAAAATGGTTAAGGCCTTGGTGAGAACCATATCTAAAAATGGGAAACGCCTCAGCCAAGTCCATAACTAATTCTCTCATGATACCTACCAATGTACTGATAAATATAGTCAATCCCTCAACCACGATATCTGAAATTGATTTAGGCCTCGTCCAAAACCATATATGATAATGGAAATGGTCTTTGACAGATCCATATCTATTTTGTCTCATTAGACCTACTAATTCATCAACTATCTATATCTAACCACACCCATCACTAAATATGTCTAATTCATATCTCATATGAATTATGTTGACATAAACAATTCATACCTTAGCCATGATATTAACCATCTTTATTTGAAATGTAAAAATAAACTCGATACTGAAGTAAATACATATATTATTTCTAAAATACAGGGAAGGAATTTTTATAATAGTTGTTGGACATATCTAACTATTCATGAGTTATCATGAAGAATCAATGAATTTTTTTACCTGAAATGATATCTTATGCACATAAAATAATAACTTGTATAGTCTTTTCAATTAAATTTATAAGTATTTTCATTTAAAAACTAGGTTAATCTTAAATATATACCCTAAATTGATATATTATAAATTGGTTTATGATGTTAGAAATAATTAACTAACACATTTTAATAATTCAAAATTTAAATACATAGGTATATACCCGAAATAATAACATCACTCTCAAAATAATAGACCCTTTTAATATTTTAAGGACCATAATAAAAAATAGGGTTGTGTTAATGTTTTCTATTGAAAATAAGAGATTGTATTCATACAAGAAAACAACATTAATTATAAAAATTATTTATTTCACATCCTAACATGTAGTCATATATATGAAAAAAACATATCTATATATATATACATCATTGTATAATAGATTCATTTGATAAAACAGAAACCCTTTGGTTTTTAATGATGAAAACATCATTAAAAAGATAGAAACAATTGTGTGTTCATTAATTTTCATAAATCAATATGTGTGTGTGTGTGTCTTTATGTTTGTTTTTGGGTTAATATATATATATATATATATATATTAATGTGTGAAATTCTTACTAATTGAAAATTGTTTACCTATTACCAACCATTTTTTAGAAATAAAAATTTAATTCAAATCCCTAATCACACACACACAAATATATATATATGAGTATAGACAATTCATAGTTATATATATAAATATATATTAAAATATGACATCACATTTATAATTTTCATAATTGTATAATAAATTTATGTTTTTAGAAAAACATTATTAAGTCAGAATATACATTGGAAGAGTTAATATAAAATCATCTTTAAAATAATAACTTTGTCAAATACATATATATAAGTGGAATAATGGTTTTCGAATTGTCCCAAAAATTATTATCCCATTATTCCAAATTAAAATTAAATTGACAAAATAAATATCCATACATTATTTATTGGTTCTGATAATATTAAACATAGTTATATAGACACACTTAGACACTCACCCCCCCACATATATGTATATACGTATATAAACATATATATATATATATATATTTGTATATACACCATTAGAATAAATCATATATTGTATAACCTAATAAATAAATAATTTAATCCCTTATAGTTTCATAATATAGAATTACGGTTGTATCAATAGTTCTTAATAAACATTTATTACCAACAATTCTTAACTGAGATAGGAATATATATATATATATATAATTGTTTACACAATTATATATATATAACCATATATACAATTATATATATACATATATATTATTATTAATAATATTTAACATAAAAAATTGATTTCTGTAAAACATGAATTTAAAAAAATATCTTTCACCAAAAATTATTTATCCCAACAATATATATATATATATATATATTTGTATATACACATACGTGTACAAATAAGTCTTGAAATTTCAAACAGAAAATCTAATGAACCCTAACATGTTTAGTCTTTAAAAATAAACATTTAGATTAAAAACCCATTATAATATAAAAATTCTAAAAAATTTAAATTATATTGCTAGATTTTATTTAATATATCTATATATATACACACATATATATGAATGAAATCATTATTTAATAAAAATAATTAAATCCCTTGTAAAACATATGTAAATTCAAAACACAACCCTTTCTCCCATTTTTACTAAATAATGGATGCCGATATATGTGTATATATGTTTTTATATACACATTTAAATACTAAACCAATCCATAATTTTTATACAGAAAAGTAACACATATAAAATATTTTTTGAATAACTAAATCCTTAAAAATGTATAATTGAAAGTAATAATTCTCTTATAAAATCTAGGTTTAAGGGTAGAATTTAAAGCATAACCATTAACTTATATATATATATACATTGAAAATAATATGTTATATATGTGTATATATGAATATTCATAAACACACACACACATATATATATATAATATTTATAAAAAATCACCAAATGATAATATAAAATACACAATTACCTGATTTGGATGAATTTTGGGTCTTTCAAGTGGCTGAATTTTTAAGAAAAATTAAATTGAGGCTTTAAGGGGGAAGAGGGTATGAGTTTCAAAGTTGGAATTAGGAGGTGTAAATTGTCTTGTGTGTGTTACTAGTGATAATCATGTAGGAAAAAAATAAAATCATTTGAATATTAATTTTAAATGTACCATTCGGTGAAAGAGTGGATTGAGAATCACACCATCCACATTTTTGTATATTTGGGGTTGAGGGTAAAGGATGAGTATTCATAGGTTGATTCATACCATCTCATAGGGTAGAAGAAGAAGAATAGTAATGTAGGAAGAAAATATGTTGGATCACCGATTGATCAATGGGGACCGGTGTGGTGTGAATTGGTTGAGGGACAACAGGTTTGACGAGGAGGAATAGAATGAAAAAATGGAGGGTTGGGATTAGCTCGGATCGATCAGAGGTTTTGGATAAATTCGAGGCCTAGTCTGTGTGGGGAATGTTTGTTCGATAATGGTGCTAGTTTCATTTTCAGGCAGGAGGATGAAGACAACCTATATATTTTAAATTTTTTTTAAAATTTATTATTACTTAATGTTGTAATGGTTACTCTCACTCTCTTTTTTGGGTCAATCACATTATCCCCTTTTTATCTAATTTTATTCTTCTTTTGTGATCAAGCCCTCATTGAGTTTTTTTAATATTATTTTAATTTCACATTTATTCCTTTTTGACTTAACTCATTTTTTATCATTTTGTATTAAGGATCATTTTTAGCACATAAAATCTAGTGTTTTATATATACATATATATTTATGTATAATACGTTTTTTAACATATAATGGAAATCAATATTTTTTAAAATATACAAACAAATATAATATGCACTTTTTTTAAAATAAATATATATTTTTAGGATTTATAATTTTACTAAAAAAACTCTATATATTTATAATATTAATAATAATTATAATAATATTCATAAACAATGTTTTAACAATTAATTATTTTTACAATTTTTTTGCAATTATTATCTATAAAATAATAAAACGAAATACAATTGTAATATTTAATTTATGTTAAAAAATTGGTATAATTTTATAATTATAGTTTGTATATGTATAAAAATATTTCATTATAAAAGTGTAAAAATATAATCATTTAAATTTTTTCAAAAAAATTATGTTATTAAAATCTATTATTTTTAAAAAATTAATTTGATATCAATATTTATTTGAAAAATAATATCTTCAATTAATTAATAAAACATTTTTTAAAAAAGACTGTTTTTTATAATTTTAATTTAAAACATTTGTATTCCAAACTAATATTTTATTTTAAACATTAAATATTAAATCACACATAAAGAAAAATATTTATTTAAAATAATTTTTATTGTTATCATTATTAATACATTTTTTAATGAAAATTATTTTCCTTGTATGACATATTTTAGTTTCATTAAATATTTTTTTTAAATCATTTTGATAAATTATCAAATAAATACTTGATTAAAATAAAATACTATATAAATTTCTTGGGGTGTTTCCTTATATCCCCCACAATAGAATATGTTTCCTCTCAATTCATTTCATCAGACTAAAAATAATTTTGAATTTTCTTCTTCAGAATGGAAGAAACCCTAGGAATGCTAAACTTCTAGACTCTACAACATCTAATCTCCACTGTTTCCACCATTCTTTTAATACCAACTATAAAGATATTACCCCAGTTGCCCAGAGATGGTGATAAAATATGTTATGTAATATATAAAACTTTTTAGAACAGATTCATTTGATAAAAAAAACTCTAAAGTTTTTAATTCTGAATACTTTATTAAGTAGATAGAAATAGTTGTGTATACATACATATGCATAAATTAGTGTGTATATATATATGTGTGTGTAAAATTATTATAGATTGATAATAGTTTATCTATTACAAACCATAATTCATTGAAATAACCACTAAATTCAAAACCCTAATCACACACACCCGTATATATATACGCACACAAGAGTATAGACATTTCATATATATATAAATATATATATATATATATATATATATAAATTTATGACATCGAATTTATAATATTCATCATTGTGAAATAAATTCCTTTTTATAGAAAAACATTTCTTAATGAGAATGTAATTTTATAGAGTTAATATAAAATCATATATAAAACACAAACTTTCTTAAATGACTATATATAAGTGGAGTAATAGATTTGGAATCGTACCTAAAATTATCACCCCATTATTCAAAAATAAATTTAAATTGACTAAATAAATATCCACTAATACATTATTAGTTCATAAAATATTTACATAGTAGAATAGACCCACATATATATGTGTATATATATATATAAATACTTTTATATATATTTATATACACCCCTATGAATAAATAATATATTGTATACCTTAATAAATATATAATGAGATCCCTTACAGTTTTGTAGTGTAAAATATTTTCGGCATAAATAAATCTTAATAAATAGTTATTACCAACAATTCATAATTGATAGAGGAATATATATATACAATTGTGTATACATTTATATATACATATATATATATATCTATGTATACACATGTATGTATTCATATATATATATATATCTGTGTATACACATGTATATATTCATATATATAATTATTTATGAAATAAAAAATAAACAAATTGATTTCCTTACACCATGAATTTAAAACAATGGTCATTCCTAGAAAATTCTTCAACCAATCTAGATATATATATTAATATATATACATAATTATACATGTAAGTCATGCAATTTCAAATGCAAAAAAAATGAACCCTTACATGCATAAGCATTAGAAATAAATATTAAGATTAAAAAATCATTACCATATATGCGTTCTAAAAATTGAAAATTATATATAAAGATGTCATTTCATATATTTGTATATATATATACATGTATATAATTGAATAACATCATAATTTGATCCAAATGCTTAAAACCATTATAAATAATAGGTAAATGAAAAACAGAACCCTTGATCTAATTTTTACTGAAACTGGATACCTATATATGTGGATTTATGTTTATATATACCAATTTCAATACATTACCCAAAAATAATTTGCCAAAAATAATAAAAACCCATATTAAATAATTTTCATATAACTAACCCATTACAAAGTATTATTGAAAATAATAATTCACTTAAAAATTATATGTTTAAGGGTATAATTTAGTTCAAAAACCTCAACTTATATATATATACTAAAATTAATAAGATATATATGTGTATATATGAATATATACACACACATATATATATATAACTCTTTGTAAAAAACTTTCAATTTGATAAACCAAAATACACTATTACATTATTTGGTTTAATTGAAGGTCTTGCAAGCTGTCAAATTTTCAAGAATAATGAAATTGAGGCTTTTGGAGGAAGAGGTTGGGAGTTTCATTTTGGGTACAAGGAGGTTTAAATGAAATTTGTTGTGTTATCAGTGATAATTTGAAGAAAAATAAAATATAAACTCCTTTTATGGTTTATTTTAAAAGAATATTTTTGTGGAATATTGGATTGAGAATTGCACCATTCACATTATTTTAGATTTGGGGTAAGGATAAAAGAGGATTATTTATTCATTGATTCCTACTGACACGTAGGGCAGAAGAAAAGGAAAATATAAGGATGAAAAGAATTTGGCGGCTCACCTGTTGATCGATGAGGACCAGTGCTATGTGGCAAGTTGAGGCGTGACGAGTTCAATGAGGGGGAATTAAAGGAAAACCATGTGGAGCATTGCGATTAACTCAAACTGGTCAGAGGGTTGGGATAAACCTGATTGCTGGTTATTTTGGCGCAAGTTAGATCGACATTTCTTCAAGTTAAATTGTTATGTTTGGAGGCTGAACAAAACCTATAAATTTTAATTCTTTTTTACACAACTATTATATTATGTTGTAATCATTCATCACACTCTATTTTTTTAATTCCATCAAATTATCATTTTTTATATTATTTTTTTCTTCTTTTTTGGTTAATCCATCATTTTTTTGTTATATTATTTTGATTTCACATTTATTCATTTTTTAACTTGTTTTTTTCATTGGGTTTTATCAGTTATTTGTAATAATATCATTCTAGTTTATATATATATATACATATATATATTTATATAATTTATTTTTTAAAATATAAGTCATATCAAAAAAATTTAGAACACACAAATATACATAATGTGCATATTTCATAAAATAATTAAATGTGTTTATGGTTTTAAATTTTATAAATAAAACTATATAATTTTATTATCATAATAATAGTAATAATAATTTTCATAAAAAATATTCTAACCCTTATTTATTATTACAGTTATTATTAATATTTTTTCAATAAAAAATTAATATAAAATATAATTCTAAGATTTCATTTATTTCAAAATAATTGTAAAATTTTGTAATAATAATTTGTATATATATACACACACACACACATTTCATTGTATAAGTTTAAAAATGTAATCATTTTAAAATTTTTAAAAAATTTTAGTTATTATAATATTTTATTTTTACAAAAATATGCATATAAATATATTTATATTAAAATTTTATCATAATAAATTAATACCAAAATTTTTTTAAACAAAATTTCTTTTTATAATATTAAATAAAAAAATTTCTTGTAAAATAATAATATATATAAATTGGTAAATATTAACAGATACATTCAAACAAAAATTATATTTTAAATTAATATTAATATCATTATTATATCATTTCCTAAATATAATAATATTCCTTGAATGAAATATTTTATTTTCATAAAAGATTTTTTTTAAAAAATTGATAAATAATTTAATAAATAAATTAATAAAATAAATTTCTATTTAAATTTTATGGAATGTTACATAACTAAACTTGTTGGCTTATGATTTGGTTTTTGGAAATTATATATCATTTAATTATATATTTTATATTTTATGTCACGAACTATGTCAATTTTTACACTATTCATAATTGATTTTATTAAATCACAACAACTTGATTTATTTTAATAAACAACATTTTCTCATCCATAATATGGTGATGTTGTCCAGAAATGTTATAGATTACATCATATATTTCAAATTATATTTATTTTATTATTATTAATATCATTTACTTTATTTTTTTTTAAAAAAATCAATTAGTGAATCACCATGGTGTCACAATTAAATTTAATTATTTGATGTCTGAATATTATATAGAAAATATATTGATTTAGATAAATATTTTATTTTTCATATAACTATTTAAAGTTGATTTTCTTCTATAATCCCTATATTAAATTGATTTACTTATTAAAAATATATATTTGACATGATTAGCTTATCATTAAATAAATTTTAATAAATCTTATATTAATACTCAAGTGGAGTAAAATGTAATAATTAAGCCTATGTTTGATTTATGTCTATGTCCACTCATCCAATTAAATTAGAACATATGTTACGGTAATTATATAACATTATAATATTATTTTTACCTTTAATTACCCGATTTACCCTTAACTATGGTAAGTAAAAAAAGATACTACTCACCAAAGAGTATGTTGATCTTGTTAGTTCACATTTTTCATACATATTATATCCATGTATGTTTGTTTTTGAAGATTAAATTCATAAATGAAGTTAAATTATATTTAACAAAAACACTGTAGATGTGGGGAGAAGGCTGGTAAAAGAAATCTTCCAAAATTCCAATCTTTTTTTATATCTAATTTCAATATACAAATTACTCCAATGAACATAATTGGATTTAATGATAAATAAATTATATAATTTTACATTAAAATAAATTAAATGTCTTATAATACTCTAGAAATAATTTAGATGAAAAATCAGTTTTGAATTAAAATGCAGTATTTTAATAATTCAATAAAAATTTAATATTTTCAGAAAAATATAAAAATGTTAACAAAAGTATAATTTTATGTCCATTATTAAATAGAAGTTAATTTCTTAAAATATAGCTTATAAAATTTAAAAAATGTAGATTTAAAATATGTGTTCCATCACAATGTGGTAAAACTGCATTTATTTTTGAAAAATACATCATTTATCTATAAACATGAATTTGTTTGTATATATTGTGTCATGACCCCACCCTCCAAATATACCCCTCATTGGATGGAAAAAATACGATATAATGACCCCATATTCCCACCCCCAGTAAACCACTATGTGTAGACCACCACCAACTGTATACAAGCTCACAAAATGGTTGGCATTTCCTTTTTTAAAAAAAATGATTGCGAGATAACATGGTCCACCAAAAAAACCACATGACATATACATAAAATAAATCATAAATCCATCCAACATGAATGTTTGAAATAAAATATTAAAAAATTAAATCAAAACTCCAATGTTTGTACCAAATGATTGGATAAGATGCGACCAAATAACTATCCCAAAGTCATAGCTAGTAACGCCCAACACTATCCACATAGTCCCCCTAGAAAACTGAAATTAGTTTTCTATAAATAGGTTGAGAACACATGTAGACTCGGTTAGAAAACCAAACTCTCCCATGCACAACTGAGAAGCGAATACTAATTCTCCCATGAGAAAACTGTAGAATAAAATATCACCTAATAAGTTATACTGGACATCCCCACCTTGCCAATTCACACTAAAAAATTAATCCATGTCCTATAAATTAATGTAGTGAAAAACATAAATTATTTGGGTAACCATCCCCACTTCCCAAATTTTTAGCCAGATTTTACTAATGGGAAATGTCCTCATGATCCCACCTCTTCTAAATGAACCACATCACTGTTAGTGTGATATGTATGAGTATGATATACTATATAATACCAAATGTAGGATTGAATATGTAAAATGAGATAAAAATACAAGAGGGGTGAATTGTATACTTGAAAATTTTCTGTGGGAATTTTTTATAACCAAAATTCACAACACCTCTATGTTCTAAAAACTTTATTGATTTCAGAAAAATGATTCGGAAAATGAAACATAACAAAATTTTACAACAGATAATATTCTACTTTAATGTGTATAGAATCTGACTAAATTAGAGTACAAATATGTTGAAGTATAAGAAAGTTATACTTTCCTCAACAATGAAAAATTCAACGTAGAAACAAAGTAGTAAAATTAAAAGTAACAAGAATAAATTATTTTAACCCAAAGAGGAGGCTATCCAACAACCCTGGATAAGAGTTTCCTTGATTTATACTTTCAAGAAAGTTTGTCTTACCAAAACTCAAGTAAGCCCTCAATCTGAAGATCGGTATCTGTCTTGCTATCCCCTCAAGCACTTTATTTGTAAGGAAATCAGCACCTCTGACTTCATAACCCGAAGTCTCTGATTTTACGAAAATCAACCTCTACATAAAGAAAATCTACATGAAGCAATGTTTGAAAAAGTCGTTAAAACATTTTTCATGAAGCCAGAGAGTTTATAAGAGCCTCTATCTCTAGAAATAACTTCAACAGCATGTGGGCACAGTTTTCAAAGTTCAGTGTTGAGCTCTTTTCAAATGTGCTTTTATTTATATTCATAGCTCCAATTGCCGTCTCCCTCTTCCAATGGTCATATTCTTCATTTAATTTTGGAGGGACCTACACACATGTCACTCAAATAATGGATAGTTGATAATTGAAAGAAAGAAATATTTGTATAACAAAATGAGTGTAAGAATAACCAAAACTGATATTCAGAATGATGGTAAATGTAAATTCAGAGTCTAGGAAAAACATTAATTTAGAGTCTGTAGTTCTAAGATATTAGGATTCTATTTTGTAGGAATTCAGAACCTGAATTCTATAGATTTCATGAGTCTGAATTTCATGTAAATTCGGAGTATGGATTCACCGGAATGCGGAACCTGAACATACAATGTTCGAAGATGGGGTTCATGAGATGTCGGAGTCAGAACTCATAAGAGTTTAGAGTCTGAATTCAAAGAACTCGGAGTCAGAAAAGAGAGAATTTTGTAATTATAATTCGTAATCAGAATTGATAGTTAGAACATAGAGAAGTTCGTAACTAGAATTCGTAATTAGAATTCGTTGTCGAACTTTACCTATGTTCGTAATCCGAATTTGGATTCGTACTTCCTGAAAGTTTGTATCCCGAATTTAGAGTTGAACTTCATGAGAGTTCGTAACCAGAATCTGGAGTCATAAACAAAATGCTTCATATCTATGTTTTATATGATTCTGAGGTTTTGGTTTCAATCAAAGTTTCATACTTAAAAAATTTATGATATGAACAATGAAATCTAGGTAAGGGTAAATTTCCTTGGGGAAGGAAATTTTCCTTATAGAAGTAAAACAGGGGTAAAATAATCATATCCTTAAAATAAGGTGTTTGTGATTTTCAAAACAAGAGGAATGGTAAAGTCATAAAGAAACCTTAATGACTTAAAAATATTCCCCTTACATGAAGGAATGAAAAAGGCATAAGGAAAACCTTATTGACTCAATAATCTCCCCCTTTTTGGAAAGCACAAACATCCTTACGAAAAAGAATGTAAGGAAATAAATTTATAGACTTTGAAATTAAGGATTATCTCCCTTTGTTTATGGACAATAGTGAATACGACAAATTCCTTCTTAGTCTTTGGAACTCTAAGGATCGTATTCTTGATTTCCGGAATGAGAATTTTCATTTGAATATGGAAATCATCTTAATGAGAACTCCCCCTTAGATAAACTCCACCTTACTTAGGGATATAACATTTTCTTTCTCCTATGTAGAATTTTTTTCCCTTCTCCCCCATTTTTATTTTCAAAAAGAGTTTGAGGTAATGGAAAATAATAAAGTACCTGAAATACTAGTGTTGACAACCAAAATAAAACAAGCAACCAAAAATCTCATTACGATGGAAAGAATTAGTACCTATAAAAAAATAAAAAAAAAATTGGAGTGGTCTATTTTGTTTCTTTTTCCTTGGGCATTAGCATATTCACAATTGCCTTCAACATATTTAGCTCTTTTTGATCTTCCACAGCTTTCTTTTCTAGTGCCTTAATTATATCTTCTTGAGCCTTCAGGACCTCTTCCTCAACCTTCACGGCCTCTTCCTGAGCCTTTAGCTATTTGTCTTGCTTCAAAAGATTTTCCAGCATCTCGCTCCGGATATCCTTCTCTTTTTTCATGCTTTGAACAATATATCTCATCTTCCCATTTAGATCATTCACATCCTGAATCCAAGAACATTTTTCTAGACTTATCTTTTCCTAAAAACTATTTGTAAGAACATTGATCTTGGAGTCTTTGGTGTCAAAGGCCTCTTTGACATATTCTTGAAACTAATCAAGCTTTTCCAAATCCTCATTTATTTTCTTCGACAAAAGAGTCATTTTTCTGCAGGATGTTATGTGGGCTTCATAATTGATAAGGAAATTTTTGTATTCTACCTCAATATTAACACATCTTTCCATCTCCATATATACGGATTCTGATTTCTGATTCATGGTGTACTGAAGCTTATGTCATCTAGAATCAATTATAGGAAAAATTTGAATGGTATACACCCACTTTTTTATAGATTGAACAAAAAAATCATGCCCTAAGGCAGATGACTCCGAATGAGACATTTTTTATTGAGAAGTTGATTTCAATAACTCTACCAATTTTCTCTTAGATGTTCATCCAGCTTCATTCTTACTCATGATTTCTTTCAATGCGGTTTCAGCAATCACTCATTTCCCCTTACTGATTTTGGGATCAGCTTCTTCATCTGGTGATTCATGATCACTTCCTGATAATTGTACAATCCTGTCTTCATCAATATTTTCCAACTCATCTCTAGCTTCAATATCCTCAGTCAGAGTAAAGTCATGATTTTGACTCTCTTCCTTAGAAGGATTGTTGACTTCCTCTTCTCCCTTCCCATCATCATTATGTGTAACATGTTTTAAAGATCTGGCTTGAGAATTCCAGAGTGAAAATTTCCCGGAAGCACTTTCTTTATCCTAAAAATCTTATACTTGCTTTATCAAGTCGGCTGTCTTTTCAGAGCTTTGAGCTTCCTAGACTACTTCTAAAGCTTCTTTCTCGACTTCCTTCTCTTTGACTTTTTCTGGAGACATAAAATTATTTCTCAAAGTGTCTAAAAATTGTTCCACTAGAAAGGATTTCAGAACATGAATATTATCTGATGCAATTTCAGCATCCCTTAGAAGGGATTGACAAATTTCGGCCTCTATCATATTCATCTTGAGCTTCTTCTCCTTGGCCTACATTTCTAGCTCATCGGTAACTTTTTCCTTCAAGGCCTTAAGCCTCACCAGGATCCAAACTGAACTGTGGCTCCCCAAATTTTCTATTCCTCTTATCCTCCCTCCACTTCGCTACCACCTCATCTGGGTAGGATTTTTGCTTTTTGGGTTTAGGAGGTGCGGATTGGGATTCCTTGGCTTTGGGGGATTTGTCTTTTTCCTCTACTTCTTTCAACTTTCATTTCATTCTTGCTTTCGTTAAAGGTTCAGCTTCAACAGCAACTTTCGGAACGACCTCTACCTCATCCTATGGTAGATCATAGAACTCTCCAGACTCCTTGGAAAAACCCACTTTCATCCTCTTAAGAGTTTCATCACAGATCAGCATCACCTTTCAATTTCTCGGCTTGGAGCTGTAGGGGATCTTGAATGATTCTAGGCACCGAACTATGAGCATAGAAAGAAGGTCGGGGTATATAATAATCTGAGCTCTCATGTTTCCATTTTTGATGTTCTGAATCATAATGAGGATGTGCTTCATGAGGTTAACCATCCTTAGATTTACCAAAAAATCCAAAATATACATGTCACTTTTCTTAAGGGTGTCCTTTTCACCCTTCCTTGGTACAATGAGACCTTGAACCCCTAATTGTAGAATCCTATTATTGGTAGATAGATGGGAAATCTTGGTTGTCTTGACATCTTTGAGCCCAAGGTATTTCATAGCATTTCCTTAACAAATCTACCTTGATCCTCTGGCAGTTTGTGAGAGAAAAATTCGGCTTCACCTTCAGATGCTAGCCCCACCAAGCTTGCATCCATGGTGTAAAAATTTTTGTATGTCTTCCCATAACTCTTGAATGATAATTTTTCTCTACCCTCTTCCTTAAAGAAAAAAACTGATTCATAGAATTCGATGAGAAGATCCGAATAGACTACATCTTCAGATGCTTTCTTCGAGATAGTTATACTTTCACATCTATTTAGCTTAATATTCTTGTAAATAATGGAGCCATACCAATTGAAGATGTTTGTATGAACTAACATATCCATGTATATTTTCCATTCTGGAATTGGCTTCACAGTAGACATATCTTGAGAACGGGATTCTGAAGACAATCAAACTGAGCACTTCTGAATAATTGGGAATGGGATTTTGTAGAGGAGAAGAGCTTTGAGACGTGGGATCTTAGAAACCGATGTGGGACAACCCTTCGGGGGTCCTTTATATAGGTTATGAAAGTGACCTTTCAGATTCCAATTCCAATTTAACAGTTAGGAAACCTTCTGATCAGATCTAATGGTTGATATGATAGCCACAAGGGAAAAAAATTTGAATCTGATCTTATAAAGTTTTAGAAAAAAATTTCTGATTTCAGAAAACTAGAATCCTAGAAATTTTAAAATCAAAAGAACTAACAGTAATGAAATAATGACTACAAAATATTTAAGAAAGAAATCATATCATTCAGATTGCTAGGAAGATTATTCGTAATAGGTGATATTCTTTTTGAATAACATTGGATTCAAAAAAAACATTAATATGAACAAAAAATCACTATAAAAATTTCAAATCTGAGAATTTCCATTACGAAAATTTCAAATCTAAAGATATTCATTATGAAAACAATAGTTTCAAATATTTTCATTAAAAAAACTTCAAGTCTAAATATTTTCATTATGAAAACTTCTGTTCCGAATAATTTTAGTATGAAAACTTATTTTCCGAAGATTTTCATTATGAAATCATTTTTTTCAAAGATTTTCATTATGAAAACAACAGGTCTGAAGACATTCATTATGAAAACATTGAAGGAAAAAAAGACTATGAAAATTTTCATTACACAAATTTTGAAAAACCAATATCGAAAAATATGAAAAACCAACTACAAAAATTTTCGTTACAAAAAATTTTGAAAAACCAACAATAAATACACTCCCCCTATGAAATTTTTTTTACTATAAGGAGATTGGTTGAGAAGAATGTTAATAGAGTAAGATTACCTCACAACTATCATTCCAAACATCTTTTTAATGTATTAAAATCAATCAGTAGTAAATGATTTTGTGAAAATATCAGCAAGTTGATCTTGCGTTCTGATGACTTGAACAGTGATATCTCATTTTAGTGTGTGATCCAAAAGAAAGTGATGCCTAATATCTATGTGATTTGAACGAGTGTGATGTGCATGGTTTTTAATAAGGGAAATGGCACTCGTATTATCACACAAAATTTTTTGTTTTGGTAAAACTCAATCCATAGTCTGTGAGTGTGTGCTGCATCCACAACACTTGATCACAACAACTTCCAGCTGCTACATATTCAGCTTCAGTAGTGGAAAGTGCTACTGAGTGTTTCTTCTGGAAAGACCTAGAAACTAATTAATATTTTATGAAATGAAAAGTTCTAGATGTAGTTTTCTATCCATTCTACATCCACCAAATTCAGCATCCGAAAAGATTTTTAAAACAAAATCATTTCCACAAGAATAAAATAGTCCTAAATCTATCGTTCCCATTAAGTAGCAAAAAATTATCTTCACTCCCAATAAATGAGATTCCATAGGATTGGATTGATATCTTGCACATAAGCATACTGAAAACATTAAGTCTGGACCACTATCTATCAAGTAATGTAAACTTCTTATCATATCTCTAAAATTTATTTGATCTACTAGTTTCCTAGCTTCAACAAGATCTAGAGTGTTTGAGGTATTGATAGGAGTACTTATACTTTTAGTGTTGTCATATCTATTCTTTTTATGAAGATATTTAATATAATTACGTTGAGATATAAATATTCTTTCTGGTTTATGGGAAATTTGAAAACTAAGGAAAAATGTTAACTCACCCATCATACTCATTTCAAACTCAAATTTCATTAGATCTGCAAAGAAATTAGTTAAATATTGCTAAGTTCAACCAAATATAATGTCATCAACATAAATTTAAACAATCAAAACATTTTTCTTATCATTCTTTATAAAAAGAGTTGGATCTTCAATTCCATTAACATAGTTATTTTGAAGTAAAAATATTTGTAAGTCTATCTTACCAAGTTCGAGGGGCTTGTTTAAGGCCATACAAAGCATTGATAAGTATAAAAACATGATCCAAATGTTTTGTATCTTCAAAGTGAGGAGGTTTTTCAACAAAAACTTCCCCTTGAACATAATCATTAATGAAATCACATTTCACATCCATTTGAAAAAGTTTCAAATTGAAGAATACTACAAAGGCAAGTAAAATACGAATAGATTCAAGTCTAGCTACCAGAGCATAGGTTTCTCCATAGTTTATTCATTCTTGTTGATTGTATCCTTTTGCAACTAATTGAGGTTTATTTCTTTCTATGATTCCATTTTCATCACACTTATTTATGAAGACCCATTTTACTCCAATAAACGAAGTTTCCTTAGGTCTCTCAACCAACCTCCAGACATTATTCCTTTCAAATTCATTTAGTTCATAATACATGGATTGAATCCAATCATCATCACCTAAAGACTCATCAGTGCTTTTTGGTTCTAATTGTGAAAGAAATGCTAGATGTTATAATTCATTTTTTAAGGAACATCTAGTCTTTACAGGTTGATTCACATCACCAATGATACTATCACTGGGATGATTCTTTAGAAACGACTTATTTGGGTTTTGTAAAACCTATTCATCAACGTAGGATTGGAAATCTTATAGGGTAAATGTTTTAAAAGTATCTTCTTGGACATTTTATTTATCAAAAGGATCTTCTATCAAAGTTTGATAATCAATTTTTGAAAACAAATCTGAGGATATAGGTTCGGGTTATTCAAAAACAAAAGGACCAGTTTCATCAAATTTCACATGTATTGTCTCATAACAGTACAAGTGTTTTTTGTTAAAACTATATAAGAATTAGAAGTTGTGGTGTAGCCTAAGAAAATTCCTTCATCATATTTTGATGCGAATTTATGAATATTATCTTTAGTATTCAGAATGAATACCTTGAAACCAAAATCCTTAAAGTAGGAAAGTCGCATTTTTCTAACATTCCATAACTCATATGTTGTTTTATTAAGAAAAGGTCTAATCAAAACATGTTTTATAGTATAACAAGTAGTCCTTACAAATTTTTCCCAAAAATGATTGGCTACAGAATACTCAGTCAACATGGTAATAGTTATCTCTTGTAGAATTCTATTTCGTTATTCAACAACACCATTCTGTTGAGTTGTTCTAGGTGCTGAGAAGTTGTGAGTATTTCCTTTTCTACTAGAAAAAGTTTCAATAATAGAATTTTGAAATTCTCCTCCATGATCACAATGAATACTTTTCAATGAAAGGCTTTTCTCATTTTTTACATGAGCTCTAAAACTTTTGAAAAAATAAAAAGCTTCAGACGTTTTTTCTAGAAAATAGATCCACGTATATCTAGTGTATTAATAAACCAAAAAAAATACATAGTACTTACCCCCAATGCATCCAGTTTTTGTAGGACCAAAAAGATCCATATGCACTAGCTGTAATGCATCAGTAGTTAAGACTTCACCGACTGATTTAGAACTTGATTTATGTTGCTTTCCATGTTGGCATGGGTCATAAACATTTGAAGAATCAAATATATTCTTCTGTAGACCCTTAACTAGTCCTTCTTTAGAAAGTTTTCACAAGTTCCTAACGTTACAGTGTCCTATACTTCTATGCTACAACCAAGATTGATCTTTGATTACACTAAGGCAAGGTAATTCTTGGCTCCTATGGTCTTCTAATTTTAGTGTGTAGACATTCTCTTTCCAGTTGGTAGAAAGAATAAATTCTTCCTTGGAATTGTGTACTAGGCCCTTATCATTCCTATAATTCACAAGTTAGCCTTCATCGCATAATTTTCTTATGCTAATGAGGTTGTTTTTAAGACCCTTAACAAATAAAACATTTGAAATCAATGTATCTCCAAGAAGAACAATGTTACCTATACCAATAATTTCTCCCTGAGCATTATCTCTGAAAGTTACTTTTCCTCTTTTGGTCTTGATAATCTTTTCAAAATATTTTTTGTTACCAGTCATATGCCTGGAACACCCACTATTCATGTAACACATATTATTGTTGGTACGTTCTCTATTTTCCTAAAAATAAGAAATATTAAGGCTTTTGAATCCAAATATTCTTGGATCTGGAACTGTTAGACATAAATATTTTTGGTATACACATTTGTTTAAAAAATATTCTTTATGAAACCGAAAATATTGAACTTGATTGAAGGAAAAAATTTTCTTCCAATACCCACCACTTTGACACTAAGTGAAAAAAGGGGCTCTAGAAAGAAAAATATAGTTGTTTTTGAAAAATGGTTTTTGGTGAGTGTAACCTACTCCAGTAGTGTTTCCATGAGGTTTAATTTGAGAATACATCTTGTAAAAAGTTTACATCCGTGAGGTAAATTTTGCTATAAGTTTCTTAAGAGAAAGTATTTTTTATTTTAGTCGGATAACTATATTCCTATCCTCAGGAATCATTTTCTTATTGTTAGATTTTTCCCCAAAATCATTCATCTCTAAAATAGAATTGTTAATATCTTTAGAAAGTTCATCCATAGCAGAATTTTCTTTCTCAAGGTCTTTAAAAAAAATTTCAAAAGGATCTTATTTATCTCCAAGATCATTATAAAGATCTGAAATCTATTTTGTAAGATTTTCTTCCCTAGTATTATCCTTGTAAAATTTCTTATAAATTTAACAAATTTTTGCTTCAAGTAATTTGGAAAATATAGAAACTTCTTCATATAATGGTTCTTCATTTTTTGAGGATTAAGTATCTTTATTAGATGTACTATTTTTAGAATAGTAATTCTTATAAAGAGATAAATTTGTTAAAGCCTCGGCAGAGCATACCATGTTCATAATACATGTATTAGGAGAAGAAATAGTATCATTGAATCCCAGATTATTTTGTGCTGATGAATCATATTCAGAATATTCACTTTCTGAAGATTCTCCACAGCTCTCACTCTACGTATCATTAGATTTAAGGATTTTCATGTGGTTGGATCTATAGAATTTCTTCTTATTCCTTTCTGAACTCCTTTCCTTATTTTCCTTCTTCGTCAACAAAGGACAATCAGGTCTGATGTGACATGTTCTCCTACATTCATAACAAGTAACTTCTCCATCTTTATTATCTATGTAGTCTTTATTATTCTACTTATTCTGATTGTTCCTCTAAGCTACAATCTTGTTCATTCTCAGAACAAGATTAGCTAAATCATTCTCGTACTTTTTAGTATCACTAGATTCTAACTAAATAATGACTTTCATTGTTTTTGATCTAGATACTATTTCTGGGGTCTTAGATTTCATATGTTTAGAAGTGTTTTTAAAATCAACTCCTCCATTCCCATTCTTATTCTTGACATGTCCAGCATCTCTCTTCATTCTGGTTTCATGCTGTAGAAGAGTTCTGAACAACTAATCTATGGAAATTTGAGTGACTTTCTTGTTATCATCAGTAGTTTTCCTCTTGGACTCCCATTCATTTGGCATTATATCTATGATCTTATCAACAAGTGACTCATAATCCAAACCTTTTTCTCCAATAGATTGAAAACTGTTTAGAATAGTCATAAACCGTGGATGTACTTTGCTTATAGGTTCTCCATAAGGAAAGTTAAAGCCATGGTATTCAGTTCAAAGCATAGCTCTTCTTGTCTCTATGACTTTAGATGTAACAAAATGTGAACCATCATGTTTCTTCCAGATACTGCTTGCTGCTTCACATGATGATATTTGTCTTTAGATGTTCCTATTCATGTAACACAACAATGTATTTATGACTCTGAAATTTGATTGGAATTCTGATTTCTCCTGATTCGTAAAGGTTCTCAAATCCTTATACCGAATCCTATAATCTCTAGTCAGCATTAGATAGTTATCAACTCCAGTATTGATAAAAAAAGTCTTCATCCTATCTCTCCATTACTCATAATCATTTCCATCAAAAAAAGGTGGTCTGGTAGGATTTAGATTATCTATAGAACCAACATTTAAACTTTCCATTCTTAAAGAAATATTTGGCACAAAAACATGTTAGTAGTACATGTTTGTAATCAAGGAAAATATTCCTAAGAAAGGAAAATATATAGCAATAGTATCTCTAAGAAAAACTGAATCCGAACTATGTGAGTCCTAAAAATAGATTCCAAGAAATATGAATCCAGAAAATATGATTTCGAGAAATTAATTCGGAGTATTCTCTTCTAAATCTAATCGTGAGATAAATTCAGATTGAACCAATCCTTTCATACCAATTGTTAGAATGGAATGTCTGAGTATGATATACTCTATAATACCAAATGTAGGATCTAATATGTAAAATGAGATTCAAACACTAGAGGGGGTGAATTGTATACATTAAAAATTATTAAGGGAATTTTGTGTAACCAAAAATCACAGCACCTCTAAGTTCTAATAATTTTCTTTATATCGGAAAAATGATTTCGGAAATCAAACATAACAAAAGTTTACAAAAAATAAGATTCTACCATAAAGCGTATAGAATCTAACTAAATCAGAGTACAAATATGAGAAACTATAAGAAAGTTATACTTTCCTCAACAATACAAATGCAGCAAAAAAAGTGGTCAAACTACAAGTAACAAAAATAAAATATTTTAACCCAAAGAAGAGGGTATCCAACAACCCGGGATAAGAGGTTCTTTGATTTTTACTTTCAAGAAAGTCTGTCTTACCCAAACCTAGGTAAGACATCAATTCGAAGATCATTATATGTCTTGATATCCCCGAAAGCCCTAAATTTTTAAGGAAATAGGCACCTCTGACTTCACAACCTGAAGTCTATGATTTTATGGAAATCGAAGCTCTGCACGAAACAAATCTATATGAATCAAAGTTTGAAAAAGTCATTCAAAAATTCTGCACAAAGCCAAAGAGTTTATAAGAACCTCCCTCTCTATAAATCACTTCAACATTATGTGGTCACAGTTATCAAAGTTCAGTGTTGAGATATTTTCAAATGAGCACTTTTTTATAGAAATAGCTCCATCAGTCGGCTCCCTCCTCCAACGGTCATATTCTTCCTTGAATTTCGGAGGGACCTAAACACGTGTCACTCAAACAATGTTTAGTTGATAACTGAAAGAACGACATAGTTTTATAACAAAATTATTGTAAGCATGACAAAAACTTATGTTCAAAATGAAGTTAAATGTAAATTCAGAGTCTTGGAAAAAAATGAATTTGGTGTCTGTAGTACTAAGATATTCAGATTCTGTATTGTAGGAATTTGGAACCTGAATTCTGTAGAATTCTGGACTCTAAATGTCAATGAAATTTGGAGTCTGGATTCACCAGAATTAGGAACATGAACTTACAATGTTCGGAGTCAGATTTCAGGAGAATTCGGAGTCAGTACTCATAAGAGTTCAGAGTCTGAATTTAGAGAACTCGGAGTCAGAACATAGAGAAGTTCTTAATTAGAATTCGTAATCATAATTCATAGTTAGAACATAGAGAAGTTCATAACTAGAATTTGTAATCAAAATTCGTAGTCGAACATTACATAAGTCCGTAATCAGAATTCGGAGTCGTACATCATGAATGATCGTATCCAGAATTCGGAGTTGAACTTCATGAGAGTTCGTAATCATAATTTGTTGTCTTAAAAAGAATTCTTCATATCTAAGTTTTATATGATTCTGTGGTCTTGGCTTCAATTCTAGTTTCATAATTAGAAAATTTATGATATGAACTATGAATTCTAGGCAATGGTAAATTTCATTTGCAAATGAAATTTCCCTTATAGAAGTAAAACAAGGGTAAAATAATATTTGCCTTAAAAAAGTGTTTGTGATTTTCAAAACAAGAAGAATGGTACTGTCATAAGGAAACCATAATGACTCAACAATCTTACCCTTACATGAAGGAACAGAAAAGTCATAAGGAAAACTGTATTGACTCAATAGTGACAACCAACCCATAAACTCTTGGGCCCCACAACTACACCTTTTCTAATCACCTAGGACCTAAGTCGCACCGCATCCCACCCATAAACACCAGGGCCACATAACACATCACATCCCTCCACATACACCTCGGCCACAATCACATCAAATCCTTCGTGCATACACCTAGGACACAAACCACATCACATCCTGCCCGCAGACACCTAGGATACAGAACACATTACAACCTACCTTCAGACACTTGGGCCAAAACCACATAACAACCCATACACAGACTCCTAGGGAACAAACCAGATCTCATTCTGAAGACACTGAGGAAAGGAAAACACATCATTTCTCAAATATAACTAAGATGAACAACTCATCTCATGATTAAGACACCTAGGAAGAGAAACTAATCTCACCCGAAGAAACCTGGTAATATCGGCTCACTTGCTTATAAATTGGCCACAAAAACAAAAACATATACAATGAATCTTGGGTTATCACCTCCTAGAAGAGGGGGAAATGAAAAGTGGGTTGACAACCATCCATCCTTCCTCTAGGATGATTGGTATAAACACCTTCCCCTATGATAATGTGGATTTTTATCACTTTGTGATCAACTTGGGTGGGGTGCATATAGAAATCCCAAGGAGAAAATATAAGTATACACATATATCATAAGAAGAACTTAAGCACATCTTATGGATTCCAACCCTAAATTCTAACTCACAACCTCCTTTTCTTATACATCTAAATACAAAACAAAACACAATATGGAAAAAACACATTAACATTTCAAAGAAATTCCATTAATCCACTACTATTCTTTATTTCACAATTTGTCTAATTACTTCCATCCGTTTTTTTAAACAATTTTTAACCATTCCATCACTATCCAGGAAACTAATAAATGAAAATGATAACAAGAAACACAACCATGATTTTCTTAGAAGTCGAGGTCCTAGATAAACTACTGTTACTACACATTCCTGTATATTTGATATCGATTCAGGACATATCTATCTCAATTATAGGGAAATATTTCTTAATTATACTCATTGTGAAACTCTGGGTGATCCAACATTATTAACCACTACTATCATTCTTAAAATTCATCTAACTCATGGGATGTTACAATGGATAGAACCCCTACTCACAACCCCGTATGATATCACACCATCAAATAACCAACATTGTAGACACGATGAACCACATTTCTATTCCACGACACTTCCCAAACCATCCCACAACACACTAATACATCACTGACACACCAAACCACAAACAACTACAAATATCTCAAAAAAAATCCCCCCCTAAACCATGGCATAACCAAATTTATGGATTTATGAAGGAATACATTATTAAATTTATCATTTTAATTTTGTGGCTATCCGAAAAATTGGAAACCCTAGAGAATCCATTTATTATCCACATGTAAGTGATTCAAAAATTCCAAAAAAAAGTCAGTAGGGACTGACCAGCATGAAGCTTTTTTAGTGTGCCACTAAGGACTATCGTCAGCCACGATTTTCTATGGGACTTTAACTGTAGAGGACCAAACCTTAACATACATGGAAATTACATTACTTTTTTGGAATACATAATACATAACAAAAACAGACACACAAGGACCGTATTAGTTTTCTATCTTTGGAAACTAGGAATATAATCTTATAATCATGGTGAAAGATCTTCAACATCTCCCATAAAGATTTACCCCTATTGTTTTATTACCTAAAACCTTTATATATATCCTAGGGAAAAGAAACATATAAAGGGTGAGCTAAAATGCTCCATAAGGGTAAGCATGGAGAGAATAGAACAAACCATATACATTTGAACTTAAAAATATGAACATAATGCTTAAACATAAAAATCTTGAGCAATGACCTAAAACATGGCAGTACATAAGGCATAGATCATAATGGAACATCGATCATGATAAAATATCATGGAAATAAAACTTTTAATTGTGGAATAAACTTAAGCACATGATATGATTTCCATAATTTCCAAGGCATTTCTGTGAAGACCAACTTAGTGGACAAATTCCCTTACTGAACCGTGCTCACTCCTCATTCCAGTCCTGTATCACTAAACCAGATTAACTTGTCATTCCAGCCATGTCTATCTCATGATATTTAAATCATTACCCAATGCATTTTAGGGAGATATAGGTCCCACCCACCTCATAATGAAATCATTCTTACTTGTGCCACAACATAAACATAAATCATTCATCATAACCCAAAGACTAAAATGGGTTTCATAAACATCATCCCATCAGAAAATAATCCATATAAAACAAATGGATATCATTTAATCATAAGATAATTGAAACCATTTAAATCATAGAGACATTATTCTTGAAACATACACATATGAAATAATGTCATCTTAGATTAAAAATGGTTTTGAGAAAACACTTGAAATAAATTCTTGAGGAAAATATCCTTTCTTCTTAAAAATCATTGTATTTTCACAAAATTCCATTAAATTTTAAATGAAAAGGATTTTATGAATATAATCATAAAAACATTTAGTGTATGATTCATGAAAATAAGGCATTATGAAACAATAAAAATTCTTTCATTCCATATAAGTTTAAAAAAACATTTTTCTCGTACTTTTACAGGAAAAGTCAAAAAGTACCTCGAATGGTAAACAAAATAAAGTTTCCTTCCATTAGATGTGGTAAAAGTAAAAAGGATAAAAAATGAATTTAAACATACATAGAATAAAAATAAAAATTTTATGAAAATATTTTGAGAACATATGGACATGGATAATAAACATAACCCCAGTAAATACTTACGAATAATCAATCATAGATAAGAATGGGATTGGAATAATTATCCCTTACCTTATGTCCAATTTCTTCTGTATGTGTCCGAGACTCCTGTATACTGGGTTTAAACATATTATTAACTTCTAACAGAACAATAATAATATTTATGATATCATATATGATTCACTTACGACTTTATATTATCCGTTCATTTGACAATTCCATGTTAAAGCAGCGTTTTGGGTAAAATCGTTTCATTTATCATCCGTGTTTCGACTCGCAATTATTAATATGATTACTTATATAATGATTACTTAATTCCAGAATATAAATCATGATTTATATCTAATATATATTCATAATAAACATTTATATAATAGATCGATAAATGGAAATAAATACATCGTTAATGATGACGGTAGGCCCTACGTACGCATGAATGATATTTTTAGTTTCCTTGTTGAATTTAATGGAATAATGTAGATGACATACATATATATATACATAAATCCAGTAGAATTATTATGTAATATATTACATGATTAATTATTATATATACTTTATAATCATTCTTGAATTGTTAACATAGAAAATGAATCTCATCGCGTCATGGAGACGGTAATCTGTACGTACGCACGGGCGATTATATCATTCCCATATTTATTGAATGGGGTTTTAGTGTATTATATAATATCTTAGAATCTGTATTATGTTATAATAATCATATATAGTTATTATTTACACCATTATATCCATCCAAGTATGGTGGTGGTGGAAAAACTAATTACACAATAGTGTGGAGACGGTATTCCGTACGTACGCACGCGTGGTGATTTCATTTTCCGTAAGATGGATAGAAAGTGAAATAGGGTTGTTTATTATTTATAATAATATATCATTATATAAATAATACTGATGTTATTAATTTATAATGAAACAACTAAATAAGAGAATGTAGAAGAAGAAAGGAACTTGAAAGAGTCGGTAGAAGATATTACCTCTTCCTCGATGCACCTCCTTTAAAATTATTATTAGTGCACTAGATTTGGTCTTTTGAGAGGACCAGAACCTCTATGATATAACGAGAGAGGTTGAGAAGAGTAATTGGCAGGGTATGGTCGATATTTGAGGCTCAAAGGGGTGTGAAAAGAAGAGGGAAGGGGTGCCCTTTTTATAAGGGAGGAGTGGGGCACCTTTGGAAAACATAAAATATTATTTTATAATAAATACATATTCAGGATATAATAGCTCAAAATTGATTTATTTTGATGCTAATGTGGGGAAAGGTCTAAATACTCTCAACCAATATGTTTTAAAAATGTTTAGGTTACTATTTTAATGTTATCATTTAGATTTAACTCTTAGTTAAATAATTGAACTTTTATCGTGTCTTCTTGTTTTCTTGCACTATATGGTTAATAAACTTACTATAACAAGCCAAACGAACCCTAAGTGGTTAATTATTAATATATATATCTTTATATATGTTATTTGGCCGATCCTAATATTTTTATGAATATAATAACAATTAATAATATAATATTTGTTATAAAAACTATTTAATGTCAATTTTGAAACTATTTGGTAATTGATTTTTTTTAAATAATAACATAATTATTAATTCAAAATAAATTAATTAAATAAATACTAACATGTCATAGTAACCTATAAAATTAGTGAAATTCATAAAAAGTCTCAAATTACATTTATTTGGGTATTTATAATTTCAATTATTTTAATATTTCATTATTTTTGTAATTACTGAATCACCATTGTGTCAAAAATAAATTAAATTATTTAACGTCTAAAAATTATAAATAAAATACCCTTAGGTAGTAAATATTATTAGATTTCTAATTATTATTTATAGACGAATTTATCTTATGTATAACCCTATATAAAAAATGTTTTAGGTAATAAACATTAATTTTAACTATTTTAACTCTTTTTTAAATAAAATAATATTAAATGTCCTAATCTAATCCATGTAAACCTAAATGATAATATTATACTACTAAGGATGTTTTTGGTTGAATGACACTTATACCATAGAATTAGGACATATTTTCGGGTAATAATAATATCATTTTTACCCTTAATTGCCCTATTTACTTATAAACGAGGTAATAAAAGTAAAAAGTTACTATTCACCAGACATTATTTTTATCTTATTGAACCAATTTTACTCCTTGATATTAACTGTGCCTCTTAGATTTTCTAAATTACACTCACAGAAGTGGTAAAATTATGTTTTAGGTCAAACTTCAAATTCTCCTAAGAGTTGGGTAAAAGACGGTGAAAAGTTCATTAAAATTTTTATATATCTAAATTTATTATAAAATGATTCCAATTAATTACATTGAACTTATATAGGTATTATGTATCAATTTTGACCTAAAATAAATTTAAATAAAATAAATAATTATTTAAATAAAAAGTCAGTTTTAAATAGCAACCCTATGTTTTCACTATTCATCAAAAATTGAATGTTTTCAGAAAAATACCAAAAATTCACCCTAGGCTAATTTCAATATTCTGAATCCAAAAATGAAGTCCATTTTGAAAGATAAAATTTATAAATTTCAAAAAGTTGGTATTACTATTCATAATGTCTAGTTCATATAATATTTTAATAACATATCGTTGTTTAGTGAAACTTGGTATTGCGTACAACACAGGCTATCGAGGAAGGCCGCGACTGCGTGTAATGCAAGTCGAGTCAGGGTTGCGTATTGTTTAAGACTCTTTCATTGTTTCTTATAAATGAATCCAACCATATTTCATTTATACATTGAATATATATATATATACACTCAATGTTGCGTAGAATAACTACTATCAAACAAACTTGAAATTGTGTGTAACATGAGCCAAGAATAGTGTTGTGTATACTGCAAGGTAATACGGTGTTGTGTATAGTACAAGATAATATTAGTGTATTGTATAATAGAAGAGATCAATGAAATTAAAAATACTATATCTCATAAAATCTCGGGGTGTTACATTCTACCCCCCATAAAATGAATTTCGCCATCGAAATTCGTCGGGGTTTTAAATGGTTTACTACTTGAACGTTTCTTTCATAGAAACCCATATTGAAAAAAGTAATACTAAAACTTATCATTAAAAATTGAAGTATTAAACATATCGGTTACCCAAATTAACTCATCACTGGGTTTCCACATAGGAGAACATAGGTGAAAATATGGATATGGAAGAGAAAGCTGACCATCAAGTTCTGATGGAGAGTGGTAGAGAACATGGTTATGGAAAATCCAAAAATCACAAAGCCATAAATTTGTGATGATCTAAGGTACCATCTGATTCATCGGATAAAAGGGCACTAGAACAACATTTTTAGTTTTCAAGATCATTTCCCTAAAGTGGAAGAACTTGAATTAGATGAAATACTTACTTTATTTTAGTACAATCTCATCGTTTTTCATGCCTTGAACAATTTCCACTTCATATCATAAAGAAATGAAGTTGAATTTGTCATTCCTGAAGTGTTGGTAGATCATGTGATAGAATGATGGGTCACTCCATCTACCTCAAACAAAAGGTTAGCTGAAGTTATCAAATATACATAAGTCCATTTGTGGTGAGGTAAATCGTATATGGTTCCTAAAATGGACTTATACTTAATCTATCATAACGATTAAAATAAAACTAGTTTTTACTAACCAGAGACTTCTTGTAGGCCAGAGGTAGGTGATAAAGGCATGTCGCACTTCGGTTGTGGGTTTGATTCCCGCAACCTTGTCTGACATGACGGGTTATTTCCCATCCTATAGTTTGTCCCTTTTTCATTATTTTAACATTCCTTCAATAATATCAAAAAAAAAGTTCTAACCTTAAACAATAATATCTTATGTCGAACTTAATTCATTACAATATTTAGTCTTATCCAAAATACTTTGGTCCAAGCCCATAGTATAAAGAAAATGATTACCTGGAAGGTCACATAACAAGCACGTGAATACCATAATTTTTCCACGATATATCATAAGATATATCTTGTTGGTCAAATTCCAAACATGTAAATACCTTAATCATGTATTCTTTTGAAACCTGAATTAGAATAAAACCTTAGTGAAAACATGAGTGCAGTCAAAAGTTACCTCTTTCCACATACCAAAATCCCAAAACATTCTATATACTCAAACAATGATATAAATTTGTCCTTATATCATTCTTGAGATCATGAATACTATCATAAATATTATTTTTTCCTTATACCTTCATTATGCACATATCATCTTCTTTCCAAAAATATTTCAATCACTTTTCAGGGTTACCAGTACCATATAATTATTTAAAACCACAATGGTCAAATACATAGATATTCCAATATACCATAAAATTACCTCAACAACATTATTCATGAATACGAATACATAATCACTTCAATCCATTCTCTTCCATTATTTTCATGGAATAATTCCTTCCTTGATTTATAAGTAACTTCTTAGGTCAGGGCATTGAGTTAGGTAATGTCCATGTTCTCCGCAGATAAGACAGTGGACTCCATAACAGTCTGTCACTCTATGACCCTTTTCTCCACATAAATAACATATTCCCCTCCATTTGAGGTATTCCTCAAGGTTCTTCTCCCCTTCTTAAGAAATATAAATCTTCCTTTCTCCGTGCTCCTCACCATGCGAACATGCATAAAATTACATCTTCCTATTATTTTATAAATTAGGTATACAACTAAAGTTCACCTTGTTAATCATATATTGAGATGACTGATTCGGAATAATCACAATATATTTATCTCCCAGCATTACATAATTTTTTTGATCATAGTCTCCAATTTGTCCACTGGAATGAATGTTAACTAAATTCCTTCTCGTTCCCTCCATTTACTAAGACCAAAAACCATAGTGTAAGAAACAGTTAAAATTATGAGGAACCACATAATCATAAAAAGAAACTTATGGGATGTATAACATATCAAAACTTCTCTAATCCATGAAACCTTAGGTTCACCCTAGGTTATTCATGATCATCAACATAATTCTAGTCCTCTAACCTATACGTATACTTAATCTTGGGGACATCCCTAGACATACCTTAGAAATATCTCTAGGGATTTCAGTAAAATTTTCACATCCTAGATTCCAAAGGTTAACTAAAACTTTCCTCCAATACCAAATGTAGAGACCCAAATATTGAAGTACATGGAAATTATATTACTTTTTCCAGAATACTTAATACATAACAAAAACAGACACACAAGGACCGTAATAGTTTAGTGACTTTGGGAACTCGGAATATAATCTTCTAATCATGGTGAAAGATCTTCAACATCTCCCATTAAGATCTTCCCCTTTTTATTTGTAACCTAAGACCATTCATTATATCCTGGGGAATAGAAAACATATAAAGGGTGAGCTCAAATGCTCAGTAAGGGTAATCATGGAGGGAATAAAACAAACCATATTCATTTGAACTTAAAAACATGAACATAATGTTTAATCATCAAAATCTTGAGAAATGACATAAACCATGGTAGTACATAAGGCATATATCATAATGGAACATCAATCATGATAAAATATCTTTGAAATAAACTTCTAATTGTGGAAAAACATTAAGCACAAGATATGATTTCCATAGTTTCCAAGGCATTACTGCCAAGACCATCTTAGTGGACAAAGTCCCTTACTGAACTGAGTTCACTCCTTGTTCTAGTCCTGTATCACTAAACCGGATTAACTTTCCCTTACAGCCATGTCTATCTCATGAGATATAAATCATTACCCAATGCAATGGGGGAGATATAGGTCCCACCCATCTCATAATGAAATCATTCTTACTTGTGCCACAACATAAACTTAAACCATTCATCATAACCCAAAGAATAAAATGGGTTTCATAAACATCATCCCATCATAACGGAATCCATATAAAACAAATGGATATCATTTCATCATAGGAAAAGTGAAACCATGTAAATAATAGAGGCATTATACTTGAAACATACACATATGAAATAATTTCATCTTAGATGGAAAATGGTTTTGATAAAACATTTGAAATAAATTCTTGAGGAAAATATCCTTTCTTCTTCAAAATCATTTTCATTTCACCAAATTGCATTCAATATTAAAATAAAAGTATTTTGTTGAAAATAATCATGAAATCAGGTAGAGTATGCTTCATGAAAATAAGGCGTTATGAACCTGTAAAAATCCATTCATTCCATATAAGTTAAAAAACATTATTCTCGTACTTTTGCCGGAAAATTCAAAAAATTACCTTGTATGGTAAACAGAAGAAAGATTCATTCCATACGATGTGGTAAAATTAAAATGGGTAAAAATGAATTTAAGCATAAATGGAATAAAAGTAAACATTTTATGAAAACATTTTGGAACATGTGGACATGGATAATAAACATAACCCCAGTAAATACTTACGAATAAAAAATCTCAAATAAGAATGAGATTGGAATAATTATCCCTTACCTTATGTCCAATTTCTTCTGTATGTGTCCATGACTCTAGTATAGTGGGTTTAAACATATTATTAACTTGTCACAAAACCATAAAAATATTTATGATATCATATATGATTCACTTACGATTTATGTTATCCGTTAATTTGTCAATTTCATGTTAAAGTAGCGTTTTGGGTAAAATCGTTTTATTTATCGTCTGTGTTTTGACTTGTAATTATTAATATTATTAATCATATAATGATTACCTAAATTAAGAATATAAAACATGATTTATATATAATATATATTCCGAATATATGTATATATAATAGATCGATAAATGGAATCAAATACACTGTTCATGGAGTCGGTAGGTCGTACATACGCATTAACGCTGTTTTTCGTTTCCTTATTCAATTAAATGGAATTAAGTAGATGACATACATATATATATACATAAATCCAGTAGACTTATTATGTCATATATTTCATTATTACTTATTATATATTCTTTATAATCATTTTTGAATTGTTAACATGGAAAATGAATCTTATCGCGTCGTGGAGACGGTAATCTGTACGTACGCACGAGCGATGATATCATACCCATATTTATTGAATGGAATTGGATTGGATGATATAATATCTGAGAATCAGTATAATTTTATAATAATCATATATATTTTTTATTTAAACCATTATATCCCTCCATGTAAGGTGGTGGTGGAAAAACTGATTACACCACAGTGTGGAGACGGTATTCCGTACGTACGCATGCGCAGTGATTTCATTTTCCGTAGGATGGATAAAAGGTGGAATAGGGTTGTTTCATATTTATAATAACATATCAGTATATAACTCATACTGATGTTATACTTTATAATGAAATAACTAAATAAGAGGAAGTAGAAAAAGAACGAAACTTGAATGAGTCGGTAGAAGAGATTACCTCTTCCTCGACACACCTCCTTTAAACTTCTTCTTAGGGTACTAGCGTTGGTCTTTTGAGAAGACCATAACCTCTATGATATAACTAGAGAGGTTTATAAGAGAAATTGGTAGGGGTTGGCCGATCTGCAAGACTCAAAATGGTGTGAAGAGAAGAGGGAAGGTGTGCCCTTTTTATAAGGGAGGAGAGGGTCACCTTTCGAAAAAAACTTAAAATATTATTTTATAATAAAGTAATATTCAGTTTATAATAGTTCCAAATTTATTTATTTAGAAGATAAAGTAGGGATGGGTCGTAATAATCTCAACCGTTAGGTTTTAGACAAGTTTAGGTTACTATTTTAACCTTATAATTTAGATTTAACTCTATGTTAAATAATTTAACTTTTACGGTGTCTTCTTGTTTTCTTACACTATATTGTTAATAAACTTACTATAACAAGCCAAAAGAACCCCAAGTGGTTCATTATTAATATATATAATCTTATCTAAGTTATTTGTCCGAACCTTACATTTTTAGTAATATAATAACAATTAATAATATAATATTTTTTTTAAGAATTATTTTATGTCAATTTTGACAATATTTGGTAATTGATTTTTGTGAAAATTATAACAGCATAATTAGTTCGAAAGAAGTTAATTAAATCAATATTAACATGTCATATTAACCTATAAAATTATTGTAATTAATAAAAATATTCAAATTACATTTATTTGGGTGTTTATAATATCAATTATTTTAATATTTCATTATTTAAGTAATTATTGAATCGCCATTGTGTAATAAATAAATTCGATTATTTAATGTCTAAAAATTATAAATAAAATACCATTAGGTAGGAAATATTTTTAGCTTTATAATTAATATTTATAGTCAAATTTATCTTTTTTATAACCATATAATAAAAATATTTTAGTTATTAAACATTGATTTTAACTATTTTAACTCTTTTTAAATAAAATAATAATAAATGTCTTAATCTAATCCAAGTGGACCTATATGATAATATTATATTCCTAAGGTTTTTTTTGGTCGAATTAAACTTATCAAACAGAATTAGGTCATGCTGTATGGAAATAATAATATCATATTTACCCTTACGTACACTATTTACTTATAACCGTGGTAAATAAATGTAAAAATGTACTTTTCACCAAAAATTATTTTTATCTTATTGAACAAAATTTTACTCCTTGATATTAACCGTGTCTTTCAGATTTTTGAAATTCCACTCACAGAAGCGGTAAAATTATGTTTTTTGTAAATTTTCAAATTCTCCTAGGAGCTGAGTAAAAGACGGTGAAAAGTTCAATAAAATGTTTATATATCTAAAATTATTATAAAATGACTCCAATTAATTACATTGAACTTATATAGGTATTATTTATCAATTTTGACATAAAATAAATTTAAATAAAAATAAATAATTATTTAAATAAAATGCTGGTTTTTAAATAGTAACCTAGTGTTTTCAATATTCATCAAAAATTGAAAGTTTTCATAAAAATACCAAAAATTCACTCTAGGCTAATTTCGATATTCCGAATCCAAAAATGAAGTCCATTTTGATAGTTAAAATTTATAAAATTTCAAAAAGTGGGTATTACTATTCAGAACGGCTAGTTTATATGATACTTTAATAACATATGGTTTTTTAGTTTAACTCGGTATTGCGTACAACACACGCTATCAACGAAGGTCGCTATTGCATGTAATTCAAGCCAAGTCAGGGTTCCGTGTTGTGCAAGACTCCTTCATTGTTTCATATAACATAATCCAACCATATTTCATTTATACATTAAATATATATATATATGTATGTATATATATAATCAATGTTGCATAGAATAACTACTATCAAATGAACTTGAAATTGTGTGTAACAAGAGCCAAGAATAGTGTTTCATATGCTGCAAGCTAATACGATGTTGTGTATAGTACATGCTAATCTTGGGGTAGTTTATAATAGAATACATTAATGAAATTAAAAATAATATATCTCATAAAATATAGGGGTTTTACATTAACCCATATAATTCACAACATCACAATAACATCCATCCATAATATATTTTATTTGATTCTATCTAACCCTTTCAATTTCATCTACTTGATTCTTACCATGGAATATTGTGGAACAACTATGAGTAGTTGGAAAACAAGTGTAGATCCATCCCTCATGATACACAATAAAGTAGTAATATACGAAACTCCCTACCATGATGAAGCTGCTCAACTAGTTTAGTAACACATGGTGAAGGAGAAGAATGACCGTACATGACAACCACACCACTAGAAATAAATAACAACCTATTCTGCCTCAATGATTTATTAAATCACTTCTCAAATATCTCCCTCATGAAATCTTATATCATGGATGTGAATCATGGGGGATGAATAAGAATACATAGCTGATAAGGGTAAGAAAACACACCATGGATCGATCTTCGATCTTCAATGAACAACTACCTGGATCGAAAGATTAAGGAGTGGGGAGAGGGCTTGATGAATTCATTGGGGTTCTTAGGATTCATCTGTAATTCGTATAAAAGAGAAAATGGATGAATGAAGGAATGTTTGGCTTAAAATATATTCAAAAAAACTAGATCAATGTATTACATGTCATGGAATACCCTTTCACTTAATGTAATTCCCAGGGTTCAGTTTCGACCGAAAATACAACACTTGTTGATTTTTTTTCAAACCCTGAAATATTACACAATTGGAATCCTTCTAAAAAAATGAAACTATGTTTCATGCAGTGTATTACATTTACATGATGTGTAACTCCCTTAATTATATCCTTTAGAAACCAAACCACTCTAAACTCCCTCTTATCATCTACTAAACATCTCCAACCACAAAAACTCCCAATGTAACAAACTAGGAGGTCATGGATAGTTAAATCATGTACCTCTCAAATAATTCCCATTATCGAGAATCCAAATATCAAACACAAAATAAAGTGTGCTCCAAACAACCACCACATGAGATACCTCTAAAAGATATCACTAACAATGAAATAATGTTAACAACCAAAAAAATCAACATTCAATGAAAAACGACCTTGTGTTATTTGAAAACTGTTGTAGAAACCTGCACATCCATGATCACCTCCTCCAACATCTTAGAAAACAAATGACCACAAAACACAAAACACAAGCACAAAACAACTATGTCTCAAACACATGATTAAAGTAATTCCTTCCTCCATGAAAACATACTATTCTCTTTAAGTATCACTGAATCATACACATGGGTTTAATCGCATTCCCATTAATGTGCCTCGATTAAGAATCAGGTCCTCTACTCATCACACAGTAGGACTTTATCACACATTACAGAGCAATGAATCAACTAATATCATAATATACAAGATTCAAGCATCACATTTCAAGAAAAATGAATCAAAAAATACCCAAAAAACTTTGGGTATTAGGTATGCATCTTCGATTCTCACTCCCAAGTACTCTCCTCCAAGACACTATGTCTCCACAACACACAAACCAAAGGAATCTTCCATCCACGTAGCACCTTCTCCTAACAATCCTATATCTATTTTAGCCTCTCCACATATGTAGCATCACACACTATATCCAAATATCCCCAATCAAGTAAATGGGAGTCATCATGAATAAATCGACAAAGATAGGAGACACGGAAGACTTCATGGATACTCCATAACTATGGAGGCAACACTAACTGGTATGCCAATTCACTAACTCATCCCAACACCATGAAGGGTCCAAAAACCCTAGGAGAAAACACTCTCACTCAAACAAACCTCCATTTCCAATTTTATGGGGAAACCTTCAAGAACATATTTTCCCGAACCTCAAATTCTAGGGGCCTCCTCTTATAACCAGAATATTACTTCTACCTATTGTTCACCACTTTCAACTACTCTCAAACATGGTGAACATTATTTTTCTTGCTCTACACCACATCTGAACCATGAATTGATGTTTCCCCAACCTCCTTCCAGCACAACTAAGAATGAAATATAGACCTTTACAAGGATTCAAACAGGCCCCCTTCAATGTAAGAGTGATAGCTATTATTTTAATAAACCTCCACAAAAGGAAGATGTTGTTCCCAAGATCCACCAATGTCCAAGATGCACACCTGAAATATATCCTCCAATATTTAGATAGTCAACTCTACCTTCCCAAATTTTTTATTGTATAAAGTAGTGATGAGGAGTTACTAGGTGCCAAAAACATATTTCAATCCCCCAGAGACACATGAGGTGAACTACATGCCATTATCATAGACCATGGATCTCAAATCTCTGTCCAACCATACCACCTCATCAACATACATCTACGATAATTCATCAAAAGTGCCTGAATACATAATTGTTAATATGTGATCTGATATCATCTGTTGATCAGCTACTACCTTTTTAGAAATGTAGCCTACCCCAGATCTTTGTACACCTGTGATGAAATCCCTCAAGATTTCATCCCACTTACACTAGCGAACATACAATGTTGGAAAAAACCACCAAGAACACAATGTTCATCCTTCACCTACTGGCAGACCAAGCATCGTTCCATAAATATCACTACTGTCCACTTCATCCCAGGCCACCAAACTGCATCTTCATTTTATTTTACATCATTGAAATTCCTAGGTGTAATACTAAATGAAATTTATGAATCTCATGAATAACTCCATCACATACCACTACATGAACATACAACTTCCCATGGAACAACATCAGATTCTAACCATCTTTTGACCCTCCCATTGGAGCATCACCATGGCCAACATGATCACAAAACACCTCTACTTATATGTTTCCCCACTAAAGTTCATCCCCATGCTACATTATATAAGACTTCTCTATAATTTGGAACAAATAGTCTCTATCTCCATTCATTCTTGTACAAAGTGATAGGTGGCCAGCTCATCTATCGCATTCCAAGAATCAATATATTCTTGAAAGAAAAACATTATGTGGCTTTCTTCTCAATTCATTTGCCACAAAATTCTTTTTTAATGAGGTGTAAGAGATACTAAAATCGTAATACTAAAGAAACACAACACAAATATACAGCCACAAGTTCATATTGTATTGGGAAAATACTTACCTCAATATGCTGTGATCAGTGAAGACCAAAAAGTTTCCCCCAATGAGATAATGCCACCCCAAATTCAGCATTAAACGACTATTGATATCTCTAGATCATGGGTGGAATAGTTATTTTCATGGGCGAATAATGGAATATACCCATAAGAGAATAATCCTCCTCATAGAATCTAGACATATCCAAAACCTATATAGGAAGTTTAAAATAACACCTTAGGAATCACCCCACCCTTAGGAAATTGGAGAAATGAAGCACTAACCTGCTTCCCATTCATTAAACCGCATGATGCATGGAACTTCTCAGTGCCCAGAAAAGCCTGTCCTTTTCTAGTAAATACTATCAACAGGGATTCAACTCAATATTAATAGGATAAAAACCACTGATAATACCAATGATACCAAGAGTAATATGAACCTCAACCATATTCTTAGGTTCTACAAAAGAAGAAATTTATTCAACCTTTGACATGTAAACTTTTATGCCCTATTTAGACAAATAATGAATATAGAAATGCACCTATCGAGTCCAATACATACTCCTGGAAAATTTTCCCTAGAGCTGGTGTTGTTGAAGAGACTAAAATATGGTATTGAGATTCTTGACATGCTCCTATTCTGATCATCAGTGGACTAAGTTTTCATCAATAAACTCAATGATGAACCAATGCAATAATTGACAGAACACATAAATCATAATTATCATCAATACAGTTGGTGAGTTCATAATTACAAGGGGCATGAGCACAAAGTCTATGTTCCTATATATACATCTAAAATTAGTCTTCTGGATATTTCTCTATTTCACCCTCAGTTGGTGATATCCAGCCCATAGATTTATCGTATAAAACAAACCTGTCCCTCTTAGATAATCAGAAAGATCTTCAATCCTCAGGAGGGGGTAATTATTCTTGAACATCAGTTGATTCGACCTTGTGTTTTATATGTAATTCATTATATTGCCATCTAACTTCTTCACAAACATTAGTGGAGCATCCCACAGTGACACACTAGGTTGGAGAAAATCCATCTCCATCAGATCTCTAACTTGGATTTGTAACTCTCACAACTCAGAAGGTTCCATTCAATAAATATCCATCAAAATCAAGGAATCCAATAGCTATAGTTATATCCTAAAATCCTCATCATACTAAGGGGTATCCCCGAAAACGTTTCAAAAAACATCTGAAAACAACCCCAACAACTCTAGGAAACCCCCTCTATCCTAACATATTATGATTCCTTAGTTAGTTCACCCAACAAATTATGAAGAGGATACATACGTCCACATCTGACCTGAAATCTTCACTCAAAAATGAAGACCATCTGATGGCCATCCATATCAGAAAACCAAAATCTCCTCCATTATATTATAATAAAAAAATTAAATTATTATAAATAGTTAATGAAAATAATAAAATTTTATGGCCACATTTGTATCCATAAATGATCTGCAAAAGACTGATGTAGTCTTATCATCAGCTTACATCCCCCACACACATCCAACAAGCTAATATGGAATCTAACTATAGTAGTGAACACTAGGGGCATGGAAAGAACCTCTATGTATGGACCCAATGTATGGGCTAGAGTGGGTGCAATGATGGAGTATGAGGATCCATAATCAGACAAGGCACAGTTAAGGGTACTAAAAAAACTGATCGTACCTCTAACGATATATGGGCCTATTAAACTACTACCTCCGCTGCATACATCTAACCATCCCCAAATACTCTTCCCCACAACCAATTAATTCATCCAAGATTGTTCCAATGTTATGGTCCCTGAGGAATATCCTATTGTTGGCCTCAACCTGCTCTATATCCCCTTTGTGGAGCATAATCTTGTTATCCCTGCTGCTAAAACGGCCAGGTAGGAAACTATTACAATGGTTGTCTCTAAACCATCCCAACTACACCATAATAAGATCGAATGGACACTGGTCATGGATATTGAATATGGTCGTAGACTCCATAGATGAAACACCTCAGTCCCAAATTCACAAGAATGGCATGGGAACTCTTACCACCATAAGGTTGGAAAGGGTACATATGAAGTCAAATCCCTTCTGCCTAAAACCTCGAAGTCCATGGATCCTAAAACTTTCTGTTGGAAACCATTCCTCTAGAAGAACCCTAATAGTTCCACTCTAACAGTATACTTACTCATGAGTACATTCACTTTATCACCTATTCATTCTTCTAAACCTCTATGAATGTTTACCATGTAAAATGAGTAACTGTGTACTATATAGAAAGATGAAGTGCCTCCTCTAGGAATATCACATGTGAATACTCATATGGAATAATATTGGGGAAAAAGGATATATTTGTACATAATCCCAATCTACTGTAACAATATACTGCCCTTTTGTATGGAGAATAAATAATGCATCTTCTTATCCTTCATGGTTGATTATAAGAATTCCCCTCAAAAATACATCTCGAAATCAACTCACAAAATTTCATCCTTCTTCCTATATTATATGTAAATCATTCACAACTAATGAATAGATCATCACATCTGACTCACTAACACTAAAACCCAATCCTCCATCAAAGCCTGAATGAATCTAAAGCTCATCTAGAGCTCTTTGAACCACCACTCTGTCTCCATGTTCGAAACAATTCCCTCATATTTTTCTAACGCCTACCATTGGAAATCATGTAATATTCTCTTCTACTAGACATCCTATACATATATATCATCCCCCTACAATTAAATCATATCTTCCTGTAGATCATTAACTACCTAAGCCACATAAAGATGATGATTGGCAGCCATAACAGAAAGAGAAACAAAAAAATTCATAAGCCTGAATAGAATGGAATTATATTTAAGATTCATATTAACTCATTTAACTCATTATTTACTTTAAATTTCATAAAACACCCTATTCAAATTGGAACGAAAGTCATTATAATTCTTGTTCCATTCTTAGGGTCTCTACCCTACAAACGGTGTAGCATAACTTGGTCGTTAGGTATGCTCATAGTCCTTGCATCAGATCGTAGGGGGGACTAATTTCTCATGTCCTAGTCAGTCTTCCTTAACCTATGTCATGCACCAAGGTCACCTGAAACTATTTCCCTACCAACCCATGAAATTATCATTGTGTCTAACTCCAAACTTCATCCTATCTCTCAAAATACCTTCCTCTAATACCATTTTATCATTCCCCTCCATCCAATTATACCCCTATTGTGTAGGTCATTTAGAAAGGGATATAATGAACCCAAGTCCCGCCTCCAGTAGGCCATAGAGTTGAGACCAACAGAATGTGTTTACAATCTCATAAAATGGGATGCATTTCCCTTATTTTTGAAAAAAAAAAGATCTATATATAAGATAATCCATCCGAAAAAAAATTGAATAAATATATATATATATATGATATCTGAAATCCATCAAACAATCTTGTTCAAAATAGAAATGATAAAAATGAAATAAAAACCCAAAATTATGTATCAAAAGTATGGCTATGCAGTGACAAAACATATATCCCAATGTTCAAGTTATTAACGCCTATAATAGTCCATATAGACCCCCATAGAAACCTAAAATAGGTTTTCAATACATTTGGTGAGCATACAAGTATCCTCAATTGGAAAACAAAATTTTGGCATGCACAAGTGAGTAGATCATACTAAATATATAATGAGAAAATTTTAGAACCAAATATCCCCCAAAAAGGAATAGTAACCATTCCCACCACACCAAGGATTGCTCATAATGTACCAAAAGTAATGTGAATTAATTTAGTAATCACATCAATAGTTTGGTTACCCCACACCACTTCCCATTAATTTATATTCTCTTGCCTAATGTAAAATTTCATCATGATCACATATCATCTAAATGAACCACCTTACAACTCTCCTATAGAAACTTGGGCCCAAAACTACTCAGCATCCCATCACATGGTCCCTGAGTCACATCAAATTTCTCGACTGCAAATACCTCATCCAAAACCACATCTGATCCCACCGCAAACACATGGGCCATAACCATGTCGCATCCTACCTGTAGACACCTGGGCCATAAACGACATCACATACCTCTCACAGACACCTGTGTGACAAACCACATCACAACCCACCTGTTGACACATGGACCAAAAAACACATCCCAGTTTGAGGACACATGGGAATGAACAACACATCTCATCCCAAAGAAACATGTGAAAGTATAAAAAATCTCATCCCAAAGTTACCTAGGATAAAAAACTCATCTCATTATAAATACACCTTGGAATCACAAATCATCAAATTCAAAATACAGATATGAAGTAGAACTCTTTTATTCCAACATGGTCCTCACAAATCAAAAACTTCCTGAAGAATCTTGGGATATTTACACCTTGAATAGGGAGTAATGACGAATGGGTTATGAGAAATACATCCTCCCGCTATGATGTTTGGGAAAGACATCATCATATATGATGATGGGGGTGTTCGGAATGTAATACTCAACTAAGGTGGGTTACATATAGAAACCACAAATAAAAATAAAATTTTATATATCATATCAAGAACTCAACAAAAACCTATGTCTTACAAAATGAAATACAAACTCACAACCACCTTTCCTACTACCTCTAAATGAAAAATGACACACAACATGACAAATATCGATTCAAATTTCCAACCAATTACATAAATCCACTTTTTTATTTCATTGTTCATTTAATTAATTTTATCCTTTTAATATAATAATTATTTAACAATTAGGCCACTATTTGGGAAACTAATAAATGAAAACCACGAAAGGAAACAACACCATAGTCACCTCCCAATGAAATAAACCAGATAAACTAATGTAGCTTCACTATCCTCTATATTTTAGAACCATTCATGACATATCAGTCTCTAGTTATAGGGAAATATTTAAGCATTATAATCATAGAAAAACTCTAAGTGGACCACCCATATCAATCACTACTACCATTCTTCAATATCATCTCACTCATGTTACATTTCAATAGATTAAACCCATATTCACAACCCCATATAATAATAAAATACTGCACAACTAACTTTACAGCATCACTGCGCTACATTTCTCAGCTATTACACTGCCCAAACCAACCCACATCACACACGTGCTTCTGAGATGCACCACAACACAAACTGAAGATTACCCAAACATCCCAACATTGCAAAATTAGATTCCATCTGTCCCACATAGACAACAACAACTATATAAAAAAAAATATCACCCCACATACCATGGAAAAACATAATTTATAGATATAGAAAGGCATCCATTATTTAATTTCACATGTTAATTCAAGGGCTATCAGAAAAACTATAAAATACTGGGGAATATTTTTACTTTCCATTTGTACATGATTCACCAATTATATATAAAATTGATCAACAAGAACCAACAGACATGAAACATGTTTTGTACGCAACCAAAGACTGCCAACAAAAATAATTTCTAGTGGGGTGTTTATCCTATATAACACACAACTTCATAATTACATCATTCCATAAAACATGAAATTCAAATCAATCAACCCCTTTTAATTTCATTTACCTGATTCTTATCATTGATTTGTGTGCCCCAAATATGATATTCCTGAAACAATGTGTAGATCCCTCCCACATGATACACAATCAAAGAGAAATTGGGGGAAATACCTTCCTTGAAGATGTTTTTCAACTCTTCTATGAACCACATGAAGAATAAGAAGAATTCATACACGTGACAACTACACTACTAGAATCGAGAGTCAACCCATTTATCCCCAATTTGATTATCAAATATCTTTCATAACATCCATATCGTGGATACTCATATAATCTTAGTGAATCGTGAAGGTAGAATAAGTGGAAACATATGAAAACGGGTAGAAAACAAACCACTGATAGATCTTGGATATCCGAAGAACTACTACTATGATTTAATGATCAAGGGGGGAGGAAAAGGGGTCAATGAATTCCTCAGGGAACCTAGGGTTTATCTGGAATGGTCATAAAAGAGAAAATATATGAACGAATAATGTATGGATGAAATGAAATTTTAAAACAAAATGTGATCATGGTATTACGTAATGTGTTATACCCTTTCACATTGTGTAGTTTTCAGGGTCCGGTTTCCATAAAAAATGTGTCTCCCTAGGATTTTTTTAAAACTATTAATTATTACATGAAGTTAATCCATTTAGAAAAACCATGGAATAATGTTTCTTGCAGTGTATTACAGTTTGATGACGTGGAACTCCCCTTCTTCCAGCCTTTAGTGACTGAACCTATTTAAACTCCCTCTAAAACTCCCTTGAACATCTCCAACCACCAAAACACATAAATTAAGGGGCCATGAGGACACATACCATTAAATATTGTTTATAAAACTTGTAAGACGATTTTTAAACATTATATTGAATTATTATTACATTTATTTAATCCACCAAGTGTGATTTAATTATTTTATTAATGGAATTATTCACATTAAAATAGTTTTTCATAGGTATAAATCCTTTATAATAAATTAAGATTCATTCACATTTATAGTTAATTTGGTAACCAATGAATCATTATATAAAAAATTTGTAAACAATATTTTATTAATTTAGTTAACAATGTTAAATCCCTACATTTTAATGGTTAGGTGATAACTACCACTTAAAATAATAATATTACAATATACTATTTTTTGGTATAACTCAGTGTACCATGCAATTTAAGATTTGGAGAAACCAATTATATTTCATGTATGCTATTAGACATAAAATCCCTTTATGTTAAAATTACTTTCTAATTCTTAAATATTAATAAATATGAATAATTTGTATTCTATAATTACTTGGGATGTTACATCCTTCCACCCATTTAGAAATCAAATCGTCATAAATTTAAATTTGGTCATGGTACATATGGTTTCAGTTCTTAATATTAGTTAATTGAAATACAATATAGGATAAATAGCAAATAAAATATACACTTTAAAAGAATGAAGGTGATTTAAAAACTTCACACAAGATAAAAATAATATTCCATGTAGAAAAGCATGGATATACAAGAGGAAAATAACCATCTTGTTATGATGGAGAGTTATTGAAAAAATGTTAGGAGAATGTAAACAATCATAAAACCATAAATTTGGGATGGTTTAAATGGTCTTTGATTTCACTATAGAAAATATAACCCCAAAAAACTATTTTAAGATCCTTTTCATACAGTTGAGGAATAATTTTATTTATTAGATTATGAACATAAATAAATATACTTACCTGAAATGTAGGGTTTCATCCTTTAGTCAATTTCCACCACACAATCATGTTTTTCTCCAAATGATAAGTATTCAAGATGTATCAAATTATATAGAATCACATAAACTACAATAGATTAAATATCTATTCTCATATCTTAAAACATTAACCATATCCAATATGGTTCATATGAGATAAAACAATTATGAAAAACAATAATTAATTAGATGATGAAAAACTACTTTTAATCTCCAAAATTTTATATAATACCAAAAGATAAACATAAAACACTCAATAAATAACTATCATTAAAAAATGTCAACCATTAATACAAACTATGTTTGAGACCCAAAATTCAAAAGAATTTGAATACATAGTCCTCCAAAATAAATTATAAAATTTATCTCCAAAATGAATCGATCACTTGTAATGTATCACAACAAAATGGATTTTTCAAAAATTCCATATTCTCCCAGATGGGTTAATCATTTCCATAAATAACATAAATCAACATAAGTCCCAAAAAATTTATATTCTTCTAAAATAAAAATCAACCAATACTCCGCAAATAAAATCCCATTGTATTCTATTTACCTTAGTCACATAAGGTTCCAAAAATAGTGAACATCTTCCAAATAAACATATTTCAGTCAATCCCCAAATCATTTCCTAGTACCGAAGATATCTATTTTATAAAACAATAGTTCCCAAAATCAGCTAATTCAGGTTCCATCATCTCACATAACTAAAAAGAAAAAGTCATACTAACCAAGGAATTCATATAGTCCAGTGGTTGGTGATGCACCCATGCCACCCATCAGTTGTGGGTTAGATCCCTGTGGAATTTCTAGATAATAATAGGTATCACCCAATTAGTTGGTTGTAACATTTTATAAAAATCAAGAATAACCATAACACGTTTTAACCTAAAAGGTTGTCTTATACCTCTTATTTTTATCCCATCTCATAAGGACCTCAAATAATTAATTCATGAATTCTTATAAATACTGACATAATTTATTTCACCTCTATATGTTTTAATTAAACTATTCTAATAATAAAGAACATTGTACCTTCATCATGGTGTCCACTTATTTTTATCATCATTTTGGTCACGTAGATAGATGTTCTTTGCAATAAAATAATGATTTAGAGATTCTTCAAAATCACTTGCTTCCTTTTTCCGAATACACCTTGTACAAAATGGGACATATGGGAGGTCGTAGAGAAATATTTTTGTAAAATAATCTTGTATGAATTATAATTTAAAAATACCATATAATACATGATTTTAAAAAAAACATTTGGACGGAGTTTGTTTTGAAACTATCAATGAAGGGTCATTATAAAATAACATAAGTTTATGTTGAATGACTATAAGTTAAAATAAAATATAAACGTGTTCTGAAAGGGTATTCTTTTCTTCATCTTCTTCAAAATCATAATATTATTCAAAATCATAAGATAACGTAAAATATTAGAAAATTACATAATAATAATAACCTTCTTTGAAAATATGACAATATTTAGATAATTGGATCTGATTGAAGACAACCCATGATCCATGATGGTTTGAGGTATAGTTCAGGTGTTTTTTATCTCATACATCTGTTTAAAAGTGAGTTTTATGATTTAGAATGTTTCAAAATCATCCGGACATGACCTTTCATAAATTATTGCAAGAACTTCATTTGGAAGAGATATTAATATTATTTGATATCCTCTTACATCGATTATTAATTGACTTTCATTGATATAAAAAAGTTATCGAATAAGTAATTAACTAAAATAATTGAAATATAAACTAACCAAATGTTGAACCAAAACTCTTAATACCTACATTTTTATACACATTTACTTTGATACCAAATATAAGGCCCCCACCATAAATGTTAAATAATATTGAGTTATGTTACGAATTTACATTGATTAACATTGTATATCTATTTATGTTCATATATTTATAGAATTAGATCATAACCATTACAAAGCATCTCAAATATCACAACGTTGAAAAGTATACATGCTATACATTTTTTTACAATCTAAAATATTTAAAAATAAAACATGAATTATTTTATTCATAAAAATGTTTATAACATTTATATTGAAATGAACATTTATTTCACCCATACTTATACCGTATGAAAAAAAATTTAAAACCTGGGATGAGAAAAAAAACCATAGTAATCGGCATAAAATCCGGAAAAAACTATTAGCCCATGAATATTTTAAAATTAGTGAAATTTTTTTAAAAATATCATGATTTTTACCCATAAACATAAAACCATTAGATTAACTCATGAATTCATAATATTTCCTTAAAACTCATTATAAATCATAAATCATATTGGTATCTTGTCACATTCTTACCAATATTACATATTATCCTTCGCAGCTACATATGGAGTAACCTTAACAATTACATTTGGAATATCCATCCTGTTATATTCCCAAATTCGTTTTGTAGAAACCCAACCATTTAGTTGTGTCTCATCACCCAATTCATTAGAGAGATATCATGGGATCACCTGCCCTCGGATTATGATGAAATCAACTGTATTCATAAAAATTCACCAAGAACCAAAACATATTCACAACACATATACCATGCACAATGGAAAAATAACATTTACACATTTTATTTTTAACCACATCGAGCACTCATAAATGAGAGCATGTTATTTGATAATTAAATTCTAAACGTTTAAAATAAGTATAAAAACATTAAAGTGATACAATATAAAGAAATATAATTCATGATGTATATGTGAAAAACCATTCAAAGTTTTTCAAATAATCAATCCATTTTTTAAAACACAATGAATAAATTTCAAAAGAATATTTTTTAATCAACGTTTCCCACACCAATTTTAAAATATGGAAACTAATTAAAATTTTAAAATGTTATTTTCCATATAAATAATTATATAAAAACAATTTTTTAAACATGGAAATCAATGAGGATGATTTATAATAATAAATCATTAAAAAATTCAAAAGATCATTAGTTAAGTAGTCCCTTTAAAGGGTTTCTCTATACAAAAATAATAGACAAACTCCAATGATCAATTTTTGAAACATTTTTATCTATTTAAATTCATTCAAAAAATCCATTTATTAATCATGATCATAAAATAAAAATATTTACAAGAATAAATCATCAAAACATTAAAATGATGTTTTTACTAAAAAGGTCCCTTACTGTTGTGAACAATTAAATTATAACCCAGAAGGAATTTTAAAATTTTAAAATACATTACATAACATGTTTATAGTTATAATATGTTTATGTAGTATGAAAGGGGTGGTATATACAATTAATAATAGAATAAAGGTTTATATCATCAAAAATGTCTCAATGAAAATAGATTGAAATGAAATCCATTCCCTCGAGCCAAGCTCAGCTCGTAAGTCTTTCATCATAGTGAATAATAAACATACATTAATTTATAATTTATTGAAAACCTTTTTTCTTATTTAATATTAATTTTATATCATTGTTACCATGTTATAATAATTAAATAATTATTTATGTTCATGTAGGGTGTTTTGTCGATATTCGGTACATGAGTCAAAAATGAACTGGGTAAGATGTCAATAGTCCATGTGGTCATAAGTCATACATCTACAGAAAAAAAATTGAATATATAGTAATAAATTTTATATATCAATTATACTTTTATATCCATTTATTATCTATGTATATGAAAAATTAACAATGTTTCAATCTTGGTGATGATATATCATACGTACACACGAGTAATGGTTTCATTTTTCAATGATCATTATTGAAAGAAGTAAAATATTATATTTTATTTATAGGATTATTATAATATAATAAATATCATATTAATTATTTAAATATAATTTTATGTATTATCCATGTGATGTGGTGATTAAAAACGAATCACATCACTTTGTGGAGGTGATAGTACACACAAATGCAAGAATGATGTTATTATATAAATGTGCATTTAATGTATGAAAATAATTGTTATATAATTCTATAATATTGGTCATTATATAATTAATATTACATATGAACATTAATTTTGTCATTATAACCATTTTTGAGAGGTGGAATTGGGAAAAAATTTATATTTGTTTGTGGATGTGATAATTCACACAAACATATGACTGATTAATTATGTTCCCATTTAAAAGAAGTGAAAATATATTTATGTTACTATATTAACATAATATTATAACAGTATGTTGAGGATTTTAGAGTTATTATGTCATCATGGATGAATAATACTTGAAGGAAGTGGTAGAATAAATAAAATATAAGTACATAAATTAAAACATCACCTTTCCTTCGGATGTTCAGCTTTCTTAACACCTTAAAACCTATAAGGAGAGTGTTCTTACTAAAATAAGTCTTCATGATTGTGGTGAGGTATTATTGGTATGGTTTTGGAATGATCTTTTTTGATCTAAACAGTATTTGAATTATGATTAATATTTTGGTATGGGTTCACTTTTTTAGGATAGGGGAGGAGTACTCTTGGAATTATTATAAGTACAAAATTAATATAAATTCACTTTCTAATCAAATAGATATTTTTTTTCTCAGATATCATATGAATGGGTTTAATTACACTCTTCTAATAAAATTTATATATTCATGAATATATTCTAATCATTATCTTTTTTAAACCCCTATTAACTCTTACCATTTTAATAAGTAATTCATAATTTTAAGAGTTAAAATAATTAACATAAAATATCAAGCGACCATTGAATGATTCAATAATGATATTTTCACAAGTACCTAAACTATTTTCCCAATTTATGGATTTTTATAAATACTATATCATTTAATTAAATATTTTATATTTCATGTTATGAATTATGTCAATTTTGGAATAATCCATATTTGACTTTTTTTAAACACATATAAACTCTACCCCTTCGAAAAAACTACTGTAACTCATCCAAAATATGTGAAATTCATTGATAAAATTTGTTTTTGGAATAAAATTTTTAAAATATTTTAATTTTTATTTTATTAGTCACTTTTATTTGAACATTCTTTAATAAAGTAATTACTGCATCCCCAGTATGTCACAGTTTAATTTAATTATTTTTCATCTATCAATTTAAAATAAAATATCATGATTAAGATTTATATTTTATCTTTAAAATTATAAGTTATATTATAATTTTCCATCAATATATCCTTGTAATAATAATAATCTACCTATTAAATTTATGTGTCTCATAGTTTTAACATATCACTAAATAAAATATAATAAAAGTCATATTATATAGTACGTGGATTAAAATGTTTATAATTTCGGCCAATGGTTTATTAAAGTATAATCCCACTCATCCAATTAAATTATGACAAGTTTTAGGGTAATTTAGTAATATAATAATGTCATTTTTAACATTAATTAACTGATTTATCCTTGACCATGGTAAATAAAACTAAAAAAATAACAATTAAAAAAAATTGTTAATCCTTTTTTTCACTTTTTTCATACTGATAAAAACCAAGTATTTCTATCTTTTAATATAATATTTATAGAAGTGGTTAAATTAGGCTGAGGCCAGTGAGGGGGCAGGATCCCATGTGTAATGCTCCCTTGTGTGTGTGTTTTGATTTCTGAGATGAGCATCAGAGCCTTGGGCTTATAAGGAAGCCATGCACGCCTCCATGATTCGATGTTGGATGATGATTTTCAACTGGGATTGAATCCAGGTCGTCCAATCACGCCACATGTGATATGGGCCATTGATTTTGATCTATCGCTCGAACCGCAGTAGCCACAAATTAACTTCGTATTTTTGTGCGCCGTTCGATCCAACATGGATCTAATTATGACCGTTAGAGTTTTTTAGTATCACCATGTTGATCTGGGCCATCCGATCTATCTCAGATTTGATGGAGGTCATCCATTTAAAAAAACACAAACTCATCCTCATGTTCCAATCAGATCTCACATAATCTGTACCATAAATTTCATCCCTGATTTTCTCTTACTCATCATCTTCTCCATCGCTCTCAAACCAGTTGTCCCCCACTGGTTATTCTTTCTTCTTATTCTTTATCTTCTTCTAGATCGAGTATCCCCACTTTTTTATGGTCTTGCAACCTTGCCTTCTACCTGTAAGATCCTCCCTGATCCCCATTATTTTTATTTTATTTTTTCCAGTTTACTTTCATTGGTTTTGTTTTTAGTTTTCCACAAACATTATATTTGTGTATGTATTATAATCACCGATTGAATTTGGGTTCTCCTTTTCAGTAAAATGTTGAATCGGTGTTGTTTTAGTCAAGATCTTGGGTCTTTATTTATGTTTTTCTTGTATGAAACATTTTATATATATATATATATATTTAGGGCTTATGTAAAACCTGGTTTCACCCATGGTAACCCATCCTTCCGCTCCTCAACATACAAAAAATTCCCAGTCCACCCTTTTTTCCCACCCAAAGTCAGGTAAGGGAAAAAAAATTTATGTTTTCTTTGGTAAAGTTATTATATTTTTGAGTAATGTAAGGACATATATATATATATATAAGTAATCATATTTGGTTTCCTCTAAACCTCAATTCACATGGGTCTTTTCTAAATATATTTTGAGTATATAAACACATGCAAGGGGTTTTGCTTCAAACATAAATATCATCCTTGTAAATATTAAAGTTTCATGGATTATATAATCTTGTTCTAACCTATTGTAAAATTTTGAAATCTCATATGGTTTTTTCATACAAATTATTTCAGGTTTATGAACATTGACGAGTGATCCTTTGTTTTCATGGATTTGTTTCATTTCGATACATGAAACAGCATGAAAGGGTTCTAGAATATCACATTTTTATGTGTATCCTTAAAAACATTAAATGTACATGTGGTTATGTGTGAATGTATATATATATAATATATGTTTTTTAACAACTGTGATTGTACAAAACCAATCCATATTAGTTTAAAACATGATTATGAGGAAGGAAACAGTTGCAAGAATCTATTTTGCCTTGTTTGGGTTATGAAAGATCTCAATATTATACCATGTATACATATATAATTATATATATGGATTTACCATGATTTTCATATACACATAAATACAAAAGTTTATTTCGAACATTATTTCTCAAGTAAGTGGTATGATTGTTTTCATGTCCAAGTACAACTGTACATTCATGCATGACAACACATGAATAATTATTTCTTTTATGCATGAACATTTCTCTAAGAAAAAATACACAGTTTTTATTTTTCCAATTTTCAAAAGAAATACATGGATCATCAGTAGTTTATGATTTATCCTTTCCACTTTCCATGGATTAAATGAGTATTCCAATATCAAATCATGTAAACATAATTTTAAAAAAAAGTTCATATTCTTATTATTTTAGTTCAAGTGTTGTTATTTCATGTGATAACCTATCATTTTACATGAGCTAATTCTTACTACATGTGTACGGATATGATTTTTTAGTTCATCCACTTCATTGTTAAATCGAGAACAACCAAATATTGTTCTTTTTCACTGAATGCTTAATTATATTAAAGTTAGTGAATGCATGAAAATGATTATGGAATAATAATTTATGTATTCTATGTAATGTGAACAATACGAAGATGAGACGATGCTAAGACATATGAGGAATTTATTGGATATAAAATTATTTGATAGGTACACCCAAAATTATATGTCGCTTCAATGCATTGGGTAAAGTGATGAAGTCTCATGAGTTAAGTGAAATGATGTGTGAACAAGATTCTATATTTGTTCACAACTATGTTGGGTAGTTACCCACAATTATGTTGGGTTTCTACTCGTAGGTTATTGGCACAAGGCCTTGAAAAATTTTGAACTTATACATTTCCTAATTATTGTAAATTATCAACCTAGGGATTGTGGATCCATATATAAGAATCGTTTATGATAATAGAATTGAGATCATAAGTCATAACCAAGTATAAAAATGGCATTTTATACAAGGGAAAAGTATATAATTTTATATCCATGTGAATTTTTTTCTGTTCTGATGAATCATTATATGAATGCTTATAATCACCAATATGCATTTGGAGTAGGATTGACTAGGTTATGAATTATGCACATCTCATTTCTTTCAAACACATGCACACTCTGACTCATGTTTTTATAGAAAGCACAATTATCTTTAATGAAAATGGTCTTTTGAAAAAATTTCTTCATGTAACCTCAGAAAATATTGATGGTGTGCCTCAAAATGTAATATCTCCCTCCTAAGAAAATGTTTTGTGATTATATTCAAGGTGGTTGTTTTAAAAAGGGGATTTTTTTTCAAATGTTTTAAAACCCACTTACATGGCATTTTTAAGGTCACCCTAAGTTTTAATTTATGTTTTAAAATATTTTAGCAGTTTTTTCCAGGCCTTGAAAACTCTCTATGATGACATAAATTTGAAGCTTATCCCTGTTATGTTTTCAAAATAAGCGCTTCAACAGCATCTGATTATCAAAGAACCTAAACGAAAACAATCATCTGTATTGGGACAAGATGAGAAATTTTTTGTAATGCTGTTTTTATTATGAAAATTACACACCATGTTTTAGGAACTGATTTCAGAATTCTGGGGTGGGGTCATGACACCAAAATTCGAAATCGATACATGAAAACACTAGGTGTAGGAAAACAATACATGCATCATATAGGAATAGGTTGTGTTATCCCTGTCATTCTTGAGTCAACTCACCAAGTATACTCTTTTGACCAATTTTATATATTTTTTCCTTAGGATGTGTTCATGATGCCAGCCATTAAGGCTTCCACATTAGGATCTAGAGTTTAGCCGGATGCTCGACGAGGCCTCCCTGATGGGAGTCGGTCACATAGTAGTTTTTTTCTTGATAGTTAGAAGGTGACTATTTATCCTAATTATTAGTTAAAAACCCCAAATACAGTGGTTTAAGTGGATGAAGCTTCCCATACAGAGTCATGGATGGAACTTTTTGGTGCTAGATTATGATAATAATTCTTCAAACATGTGTCACAGGCTTCCAAGTAGTGATTGTGATGAAACTTTGGGGTTTTTTTTAAATGTTTTGTATTTTATGAAAAAAATATTTTTTTTTGAATAAATTTTTTTGATATACAAGAAGATGATGTTGTTATTTGTTGAATTTTTTTCTTTGTTGTACTCAAAGAAATAAAGAAGTTTCTATGTTTGGGTAAAGTTTTTGTGTTTGAAAAAAGTTTCTATGTTTGAAAAAAGTTACTAAGTTTGAAAGAAGATGTTGATTTTTAAAGATGTTCTTATGCTTGAAATGAATTTTTTAAAGAATAATATGTTTTCTACTGAAGTGTTTTAAAATTTTAATTTTTTGAGGAGTGAAATGTCATAACATAGAATGCTTCTATAAATTTCTAAAAAATTATATGGTGCGTTGATGATCAAGATGTTATAAAAAATCATGAAATATTTTATGATAAAATCAATTATAGAAATAAAGAAGAGGATTGAATGAATTATAATTACATAAAGGAATCTAAAAATTGATCCCACATCATTTCTCTAAAAAACAGTACCACAATTCTATAGAATTCATATCCAAGTTTAAAAAAAAATTGAAATATGATTTATGAGAAATTTGGAACATTATGTCTACAATATTTAGAAATGGATTTCATAGAAATTTAGAACCATATTTCAATAAAATTTGGAACCTGATTTATAAACAATTCAAAATATTTATTTCTAAGCAGTTTGGAACCTAAATTCTAAATCATTCAGAACAGGATTTCTAGGCAATTCATAATCATATTTTGGAAAAATTCAGAACCCTATTTCTAAGAATATTAGAAACTATTTCTTAGAAAGTAAGAACCTATTTTCTAAGTAAATAAGAACCCCTTTTCTGATCATGTTTTAGAGGGAATTAGAACCATATTTTTTAGCAAGATTTTGAGAAAATCTAAGCAACATTTCTGATCTTGTTTCTGAAAAAACCAGAACAATGATTTAGTATTTATATACTATAAAATATTTGAATCTTTTAAGAATTAAACATGAAGATAAATATTTTTTAAATCATGGAGATATTTAAGGAGGATTGATGACGTCAAAGTTGATGTTTTAATGTGAAAGATTTTTTGAGTTTTGAGATTGAGTAGGCGGAAAAGCATTTCATGTTTCTCATCTTTTTTTTCCAATTTACCTATAAATATTTTCTCATATCATTTATTCATATGTAATATTTTAACACACGCAAAATGTGGTGATCTGGAGAATTCAAAGTGAAATCTTACCTCTAGATTGAAGTAGGCTTCTTTGAGTGTTTGATCAGGCGAAAATTTGAATCATTTTTTCATTACTAAGAAAATTGAATATAGATAGATAAGTGTTAGGATTTAGGCTGAGCATTTATAGATCATATTCAACACTGTATTTATACTTTTTTGGACAAATTATTCTATAAGAAAACAGTGTAAATTTTTGGGAGTTATTATAATTGTTCATATTGTGAGATAGAAGTTTTCTAATAGGAGTTGGAACAAGTTATATTAACTTATTCATTATAGTGGATTTTTGTAGACCCATGGGAGTGGTTATGTAAATGACGTAGGTTATCACATTGAGGTTGAACATTATAAATCATTTATGCCTTAATGACTAGAACATTATTTCATGCATAAGTATTTTCTAAATGTTGATAAGGAAATAAATCTTAATAGGTTTTTAGGGTTAGGTTTATTAATGTCTAGAAACTTATAAAATGAGATCAGAAGATTCAACCCCCAACCCCCTCTAAGATATTATTATATCCTTGAAACATCAATTTGTTGCAGAGATAGGTTCCCTTGTTGAATCCTTATCATGGATAATATCAATTTGGTCAACAGGAAAGTAATTCCTATATTCCATGGAAAATTTTATTATAGATAAAACATTATATGATTCCTTATCACAAACCTCTTGTCTGAGAAGATGTATTGGCTGCTATAATTGGTTTTCCACTTATTGAGAATGATTCTACTATGACATTTTCTTATAAAATAAATATAGAAGTTGATGAAAAAAGAAAGAAATAAAATCTATATAACCTTACCATAAATAATTTATCATAATATAATGGGTCTTATGACATCAAGAAATATGTGGGACAATATGAAAAAAAAAATTGAAGGGAATACTAATGTCATGGAATCAAAACTAAAAATCTATCATAGTAAGTATGAAGTCAACTGAATGAGGGAAACAGAAACATTTGATGAATACCTCACCAGATTAAATGAATTTTTTGAATCATCAGAAGTTCTGATGATATCAGGGAAGATTCTATAATTTTGAATAATCGTATGTGAATATTTCTAGATAAAATTGATTATAAAATTATTTCCTTATAAGATATGGAAGATTGATCTCTTGATGAATTTAATAACGTTATTGATTCTTATGAAATGAATAAATCTCTAATGTTTAAAAATAATATGAAAGATGAAATGGATTTTGATGATATGATAAAGATAAAAATCTATGAAATTAAAAAAGTAGATCCTTGTTAGTGAAGATAAATATGATGATGATTTGAATGAAAAAATCATTCCTCGAATATCCACGAACTATCGAATGGGAAGAGGAATGTATGGTGGTAAACATCTTCTCAAAATATTTTTACAATGGTCGAATTAGACCCTTTTCTAGGAATTTCATAAAATTATTTTTGGGGAATATCAATATGATTATGATGAAAACCCACAATGGATGAAGTGGAAGAAATATAATAAAGAAGAAAATTATTCCAATAGATACCTAAATAATTTTAATCAAAAATGATGTTTTTTGAGTAAGAATGTTCAACCAAACTCTACAAACCATAATTCATCTAAATATGAATGTTTATAAAAATTATGAACCTTCATTGAAAAAGATGAGAAAACAAAATATTCCTAATACAGTGAAGATGGTGGTGAATAATCATATAGTGAGGTTTGTCTAGGAACTAAAATCATTTCATGTCTTTAAAATAACAAATATCCAAGAATGAAATTAGAGTAATAAAGAAATATCATGAAGATGTTTCTTATGGAAGAAAATATGTCATAAAGAAGGAGGATTAATACATTTAGGAGATTATAGGTTATAAACATAGAGTTATTAAATATCTAAATGTGATTAAATATCTTAGTAATAATATGTATGATATCGAATAAGCAGTTAGCAAGTTGAAATCAATTTTCCTTGAGTCCCAAAGTACATTGAGTATGATGAAAGAAAAATTCAACAATCATAATAAGTAAAACCTGAGACATCTAATATTTCTCATAAGGATTAATATGAGAATCATGTGAAATATTATATTAACAAAAATAATATTTCATCATAATATTTTAACATTTTAGGTTCCAAAAAAGTATTGGGAATGCATGTTTTGTTAAATAAACTGAGAATCCTTTCAATTAAACAAATGTAGAAAACTCAATCAAAAGAAATGATGGTACACATCCTCATAATGTTAGAGATGAAAGAAGTCACCAACCGCAACTATGTTTCTATAGAGAAAGATATTTCTTGAATTGAAAATCCATATTTGATGTATATTCCTGGTGTTTTGGAATCTATGGGCACATAGATTATTATTTTTGTCAGTACATATCTTTACTCGTAACAAGATTTTGAGAAAAATGGAAGAAATTGTGAAAAAAGAATGAGTAACATTCTTAACTTATAGGATGTTGAAAAAGTGGAATTCGTAAAATGTTATAAACATTCATAAAATGATTCAATTTGAATGTAATTAAGAGATAAATGGAATATGAAAAATATTTAGTCATCATGCCAAAATATGTATGACACTCCTTCTAGAACATGTTTCATATAATAAAAAATAAATGAAAGTAGAAAATAAGAATCTTGATGAAACAGATTTTATTATTGTGATATATTTTAAGCCAAGTAATTAGAAAAAACCATAGATACTTGATAGTGGTTGTTATTAACATATTACATTTTATATAAATTTTGTGAAACATGGTGAAATTCATGATGGTGGAGATGTTACTTTTGGAAATGATGGATCCATAAAAATTAAAGGAAACTCAATGGAGAATATTGAAGAATTTGAATTTAAATATAAAGAAGTTTTACATGATAATGGAATAAGACATACCATACATAACATATGTAATCTTTTTAATGATGGAAAAGAAGTAATCTTCAGAAAGGATTCTGGCAACATAAAAAGTACAAAATATGTAAATGGCAATATAAATGTTGAATGAACCAATGGAAATATCTTTCAAATAGGTATTTCAATTACACTGAATACTTAAGGACTTTAGATGAAAACAATTTGCGATGCTAATGATGTGTTCACTTGGGAAATAAAAACATGAATAATATTTCTAATGTTTATGTTGTCTGGAATCATCAAGAATTGAAAAGAACGTATAATGATGTTTTTATTACATCTTACAATGGAAAAATAGCGATCAAAATTCCTAAAAAAGTTGAGATTCAATCTACCAGACCAATTTGGTTTATTCATTCCAATTTAAGTGGACCGATGAGTCATCAATATAAAAAATGATACTCATTGTTTAACCATTTTATTGGTTATTTCACTCTGATAACAGCCACCATGTTCAATAATCCCAAGTCAGAGGCTATTGAAATGGTCAAATTCTTCAAAAAAAGATATTGATAATGAATTGGGGATTTCCATTATAATTTTGAGAACATATAATGATATTGTATTCACGAATAAATATTTTGAATCATATCTATAGAAACATTGTATCAAACATCTATAAATTTCTCTCCATAGTCCACAAAAAGATAGAGTAATAGAAAGAAATAATATAATCTTAATGGAAATTGGAAGAAGTATGTCAGCATAATACAAACATTAAAAATTATATTCGAGATAAGCTATTAGTATTGTTAAACATGTTCCAAAAATATGCTTATTGAGATGAGAAAAATACATGACTCTATATGAAATATTTTTAAAAAAATACCCTCATTTAAATACTTCAATGTTTTTTGGAATTCCATATTTTCTCATGGTCAAAGATCCATATTTGGGAAATTTTGATGATAGAGTTGAGGAAGGAACTTTCTTGGGCTATTAATCAAAAATGAGATTTAAAAAATGTAGGAATTAAATTTTAAAAAAGATGGTTCATTCATATGATCTGATGGTAATTGAAAATCAAGGTTTTTCAATAATTATTGCTGAGAGTTATAGGAAAAATAAATTGGATATTTCAAACAATAGTGAATGTAATTAAAAGAAATACATTTAGGATTCTAAATAATCATATGATGAGGATATTACAATTGGGAAAGAATATTTTTAAATCTCCTAGCATGAGAAAACATGTTGAATCTTAAAACATTATTCGGAATCAAAAGGCTTAACTTCAAAACATAAGGAAGTTGAAACCAGAAAATCAGACTTCACTTGTCTAAAAATTTGAACAAGATTTAGTTTCAGAAGCATTTTAAATTAAATAAAGGGTAGATGCTGTGAATGAAGAGTTAGATCAGATTTAGAAGAATAAAAAATGGGTTCTTTTTCCAAGTCCAATAAATAAAAATGTTATCTGAGCCAAGGTGGTTTATGAAAACAAGTTGAATTAGAAATGAGAATTTTCAAGAAACCAAAAAAGGCTTCTTTATAAAGGATATGCATAGGTGAAAGGTATGGATTTTGATGAAACCTTTTCCCACATTTCAAGGCTAGAAATTATTTTAATTTTCCTTGCAGTGGATCCTCATCCTAATTTCAATGTTTATCAAATGGATGTAATGCCAACATTATTAAATAGTCAGATTGTAGAAGATTTTTCATTTGAAACCTTGTGTTTTTATACATGATGAGGATGATAAAAAAGTCTTTAACTTGAATAAGGCATTTTATGGCCTGAAATAATCCCCATATGTTTGGTATTAATAAATTGAAAATTGTTTTATAATGATGAAATATTCTAAATGAAAAGTTTAGAGAATATTATTTGTGAAATATGTTTACTCTGAAACATTAAATGTAATTGTTTATGTGGATGATATAATTTTTTCTATGTATTAATAAAAAAATTGTGAAGTGTTTTATGAAGAAATGAAGAAGAATATAGAAATGTCAATATTAAGAGATTTATCATTTTTTCCATGGCATAAACGTTCAAAAAAGGAAAAATATATATTATTATCTTAATAATATTATGTTAGCTAATTGTAAAAGATGTTTGGGATGGATAAATCCAAAGAAGATTCAACTCCTATTTCATGGAGAAAAAAGATTAATAAATATGAATCTAGAAAAAAGTGTAAATAAAAGAGACATTTGGATGTTGATATTATGTATTTAATACCTTAGAATATCATGGCCTGATATTGTTTATGTTGTGTCTTTTTGTTCCATGTATCAATGTAATCTGAATGGATCACATATGTTGGATGCAAAGAAGATTTTGAGATATGTCAACAGAACCAATTCACATGGGATATTATATAAAAGGCATAGTGAGACGATGTTTCTTGGTTATATTGATGTTGACAGGGATGGATATTTTCATTATAGAAATTAAACCTTATGTGGAAATTTTTTTAATGAATGTTGTGTGAGTTGGAACAATATGAAAAAATGTTCAGTAACATTTAGATCTATTGAATATAAATATTTTGTAGCCACTATGTAATGTACAAATATTTTGTGGATGAATGTGAAGATGGAAGATGTGAATGTATAAGGTTTCACTCCATTGAAGATACTCTGTGACAATCAGAGTTCATTTGATCTTTCTAAGATTCCTATCCAACATGCAAGATCAAAACACATTGATATAATGTTTTTCTTTATAAAATAGAACATTTATACTATAGATGATTTGTTGGAATAAATTTCAACAATGTATCAGAATAATTATATCATTAGAAGATAAATGTAGAAGGAAAGATTTTTCAAAATGATGTCGAAACCTCATATTTAGCCTCCTCTAGTATCCTCGTAATCCTCAAAATCACAAACCCCCACTGTGAATTGGATTATTCTGAAAATATGGGAGTATGAAACAGATTTTATATTTGTAAGAAGTTTTCTAATTACCATTATTATATGAATATGAAGTTGTGGTTATCATATAATGAGGGAGATAAAAAAAAATTGGGAATGAGAAAGATAAAAGTAAAGGGGTTTTTGATTAAGGTCTGATTTATATTTACATGGATGAAAAGTATTCTTGCCACCATGGGACGGAAAACCTTCAAACACATTACTTTATCCTGTAATGTGGAGTCAGGACACTATCTTTTGAGAGAGCCTATATTTTGGTAAAACTTAAAAACATGAATTCTTTACAAAAGTTTAGTTGTGAAAAAATTCATAGGTTTGGAAAATATCATTGTAAGGGTTTTCATAAAATACATGGGGGGTATTAGAGAATGTTTGTTGTGTTTTATAGTAACAATGTTTTGTATTTATTGAATAATAAATTTTTTTTGAATAATGTTTTTATTCACATAAAGATTAATATGGTAGTTGTTGGATGTTTGTGTTTTTCATTATCAGAGAAAGAATGAAGTTGTAGAGTTTGAATGAAGTTGATGAGTTTGAAAGATGTTTCTATTTTTTGAAATAAGTTACTATGTTTGAAAAATATTGCAATGTTTTAAATATGTTACGGAGTTTTAAAAGTGTTTCTGAATGAATAATCCCATTCACTACTGTTGAGTTTGGAAATATGATTTTTTTGAAGATTGAAAATTCAAAAGATAGAATAATTTTGAAACATTCTAAACAAAATCAGATGATGCATTACTCATCAAGATGTTATAAAAAATCATGGAAAATTTCATCATAATAGCTTTTTTGGAAATGGTGGGAACGTTTGGAAAAATAAAAATCACATAGAGGAATCCGAAAAACGGATCTAGAAACATTGTTATGAAAAACAGAACAACAATTCTATGAAATTCATAACCTGATTTCAAAAAATTTGTGTACCTAGTTTCTGATCAATCTAGAGCCTAATTTATGAGTAATTATGAACCTAATTTTTGAACAATTTGTGTCATGATTTATGAGAAATTCAAAACCTGATTTTTGAACAATTCATATCCATATTTCTGAACAATTTAGGACCTAATTTCATAGAAAATGGGATCCAAATTTATAAAAAAAATTCAAATTGATTTCTAAGAAATTCTGAACATTATTTCTAAACTATTTGGAACCTGATTTCTGAGCCATTCAGAAACTATTTTTTTACAAAATAAGATCCTCTTTTTAGAAGAAATCAAAACCAATTTTATGAGCATATTTTAGAGGAAATATGAACCAAATTTTTGAACGAATTTCTAAGAAAATTTGAAAAAAAAATTAAGAATGTTTCTTAAAAAACCAGAACCAATATTCATCATTTTCATAATGAGAAAGATTTTAAGTGTTAAAGAAGATAAACATGAAGTTAAATATTGCTTAAATCAGAGATAAATTTAAGGAGGATTAAAAAATCCAATGATGATGTGTTAATGAAATAGATTTTCGGTGTTTTTTAGATTTGCGGATTTGGGAATTTTTTTCATGATTCATGCCTTTTGTTTCCTAGGATAACTATAAATATTTACTCAGATCATTTGTTCATTCATAATGTTTTATCACACAATGAAGGTCTAGCTCTGGAAAATTTAATGTGTAAAGTAGCAACCAGATTGAAGAAGGTTTCATTGAGTGTTCAACCAGGGTAAAATTAGAGTCATCATTATTGTACTACGAATAACGGACATAGCCAAATCGGATTGTGGATTAGAACGGAGCATTTGTGGAGAATATTAATTTTTTTTTATTTTGGATGGCTCAATTTTTCTAAAATAAAAAACTATAAAATGATGGGTGTTTGTGTAATATTTTTAATAGATATATATAATGTGTCTTACGGGAGATACCCCAATTTTAATTCACTTCTTCATTATAGTTTATTTCCTTAGATTAATTGAATTGGTTATGGAAAGGAAGTAGGATATCACATTGAGGTTGAACATTTTAAATTATGTGTGCCTTACATTCATTAGAATTCTGAAATACATAAATATTTGTTAATGATTGATACAAAAATAAATTTTCACAGGTTGTAGGGGTTTGGTTTCATAATGTTTTTAAACTTTTAGAAAGTGAAAAACAGATTCAAACCCACCTTCTCAGTTTTAATTCAATCCTTGGAACTTCATATCACTGAGGATGGAACGTCATAAAGACCTACCTATAGTAGTTGTGTAATGTATGTTGTAGAACCATTTGTTTCGTTGGTTTTTTGGGGGCATGCTAGTTCCCATACGGTTAGGTTTTCTATACTTGTCATAAAATGGGGAATCTCTCTTGAGATAGTCCAACTGTTGATGCTACATTCTGAGAGGTGGTCGATGCACCACCAAGAAAGAGTAAACAACATGATTAGAAAGATCTGTCAGGTGGCGGATGTGGTAAGAGAGCAGGGGAAGCAGTTGCATGTGGCTGACATTTTGACGTGTTACGACCACCACCTCCATGTGATCCATTCTAGACTCCGCGATCCTGAGGACATGTGAAGAGACAATTTCATGTTGTCAATGAATCAGACCCCAAGACTCTAGGAATGGTTCAAGGTATGATTTATGGATTTCTACTTTATCTATAGAATTGATAGACACTTATAATAGTGATTTCCTTTCCTACCAATTTTATTTTTTGATACATATAGATTCTAGTAAAACCATTTACTTGACCCTTACATATAGATACACCTAATAGAGGAGAATTGATAACCACACACTAATACCAACAGTGTGATGGGACTATTAAAGGATAGAGTTTCAGTTGGGATCCCTTGGTAGTGGCATAGAGGCTTTAAGATTTCATTCTCTTTTTGAACTAAATCAATAGTTCATGCTAATATTGATTGTTTTAGGTAAATGGTGTGGTTCTTCAAGGGTGATAGAACTAGATATCACATTATCAGCAACAGGGAAATCCTTACAGCTCTTAATGGACTTAGGTAGAGGAGGGTTCACCACATTTCTATTTAATTTCCTATCCCGACCCTTGGTGCGGTGAATGTTATAAGTTTTTATGTTTTATATAATGGTGGTGGAGTATGAGGCTGTCTTCCATGAATTTGTTATAGGTATACCTCTCCGCATATAGTTATGATTATTCATTGGTATACACCCTGGCGTGACACTGATATTTATTCTAGTATATCACATGGATTCTGAAAAGATTCATGAGTTGGGGGAGAAAATGGGGGACTTTTGGGGATGTGCTTAGTAAGACCCATTGGTACATCATGGGAATCCCTGGGTGACCATTGTTGATTAAAACATAGTGTACTCATTATCCGAGGAGCAGAACACAAGATCCTTAAGAATGGTTTTGTGCACACTCTGAAATTACAACCTTCAAGAGATGATCATGATGTATCAATTATGGATTCAGAAGGCCCATTTATCCAGGAAATGCCATCTTAGAGGCCTGAGTTGTAATGAATTCATAGAAGGTTGAGATATCATTTAACGATTATTTCCATCTTGGTGATATTGGAAGAGAATGTTGAGAACATAGTGTTTTGAAATGCATTAGGAACTAGACTTGGATTTTTCCAATTGTAGAGTCTAGGGTGATTTTTTATGGTCGATACTACATGAGAAGAACTACAGAACCCATGATCTTTTGTTGGAAGTAGTAGACTTCAGATTAAATATGTGGCCATACTACCTGATGGGTGAGTGATTTCTCATATAATTCAACCCTAATATTCTCATGTATGTATTTTATTAGAAGGAATGTGTCTTGAAATAGAGGATATGAATGGAGTTCCTCCATGACTATGAATTAGATTTTGGATGTACTATTATCAAGCGGAATGTTGAATAAAATGGTCTCAGCATGAATCTTATTAGCAGTTAATGAACAAGTCATCAGGGTGGTTGATCGTATTGTTGTTATATTTCATGGATGGAGATGAAGATTCTTATCTTCAGGCATTGGTTGTTACCCCTCCACTTTTTAAAAGATTCTTAGAGGAACAACTCGGTCATATTTACTGTGAGACTTTATGTGATTAGTTGTCCATTGGGAATATCCCTGAGGGATATTTGAATGGTCAAGAGAACATCATTCATTCAGACAATTCATAGTTGTAGTAGTAGATTCTTAGAGTTTATAGATGCATCATTATATGTATGTGTGTGTCGAGGTGGCCACCATGGATGATAGAACACGTTGACTTTTGGCTTACCTGTTGATATAAAATGTTTTGCAGTTGTTTTAATCAGTTTCTTGATTTTTCAACTAACTAGGTCGAGCCCATGTACATTGAAGGGGTTTCTCTTTTCTTCCTTGGGGTACCATTAAGGGAATTAGAAATCGATATTGACGGACTTTAGGAAGGTTTTACCACTTATGTCCAGGGGACATGATACCATTTAGGTGATCATTGACCAACATGCTATGTCGGCCACTTCATAGAATTTCAGAAGCAGGGTTCAGTGGAGTGCATGGGATGCCTTTGTGTGCAAGAGATAGCTCGACTCCATGGAATCCCATAGGCGATCGGTTCTGATCAAGATGTTCATATTTTATGCTAGTCATGGAGATTGAGGATCGACATGTGAGGACCCTCTGTGGGTAGTCGATTCATTTAGGGTCGGCCTGGTGGCAGTGTAAGAATCTTTAGAAGAGTTCATGGGTGCTGGAGGTCCAGGTTTCCACATATAAACTCATCAATTTTGGTATCCCTTGGTTTGGATTTTTGGGATGTAATTTCCTAAGGAGTGATGATTGTAATTACTTGGATTTTATCAGTCTTATTTTTAGAACATTTGAGGGTAAATTATAAGACCTTCCATAAAGACGACATGTTGTTCCGAGGAATGGTGTGCCTAGAATGCTTTGGAGAAAATGTTAGGTTTATAATATTTAATGTGAGTGGTTTTCCTAAAGAAGTTGAATAACTAATAAATGGTTTCCTATATCATAAATTTAAGGGCACCGTTGTGTTTAGGATGGCGGGTTTACCCATGGCATGACTTAACTTTAGTTAGCGTGAGTATCGAGTGAGAAAAAATAGAAAGGAAGTAATTGTACATAAAATAATTAAATAAAATTATTTTATTTCAAAATCTTAATAACTCATGAACGGTGACTCAGATTAGAAATTTGAGACCACCATTGAGTTTTTAATTTGGTGTTTTCATTAGGCAGGTCCAAACATTGACCAACATGAGTCGGTTGTGATTGGTAATTATTTGACATTTTAAAGAAGAATAAAATAAACATAATGAAGTTTATTTCATTTATTTTTTAAAATTTCATAGAAAAGATATGACATAGTGTTGAGACAGAACATTTCATTTCATAAATGAAATAGTTTGGTGATGCAGTAAGGATGCAATGGGCCAAAAAAAATTATTTTCTCTATAATTAAACTGGACATCATGGTTAACTCATAACCCTAAAATTCCCTGGGGATGTTTTAGAATGGAAGTGGTTGGTTCCTCTCATTGGTTAATGATGGATGAAGATGAGACAAGGATCAATGATCGACAAGATAAAGGAACAGTATGACTCTCAATAGATCACCAACTATGATCGAACCTCGATGTTGACCAATCTGCACTCCTATTATGTTGTGAGTTTTAATATATTTTCATCCCTATTATTAATACCTCTTTTGAACAATGATTAATCAACTAACGAATTAATGGATAGTTCGTGCATATTGCAGGATGGGATTTACCTTGTGAGGTTTATTGGTGTGTTTTTATATGATATTGATTAATATTTTTTGGGGCCTTTTTTAACAATTCTTAAAGGAATGAACAGAAATCGACATGAACATCGATTGGGGTTCTTTCCACTTTGTTGGTTCATTCCTTTCACCCTTTGTTATTCGTTCATCACCATAATTCTTCATTAGGATCAAGAATCAACAATTTGTGATTGATCCATTGTTTCACAACTGATTCTTGGGGCAATGATCTGATATCAAGGACCTGGGATAGATGCGGAATGAAAGAGGTGCGACTACAACAGTGGTAGATGGATTGAAGTGGAGCGGGACATATCCCTACTTGAACAACATTGCATCAAGATGGATCATTGGATTGATCTAAGATAACTATCGTGAAGGTGGTGACCCGAGAATTGTAGAAAATCATTCATACCATCAATCAACGCACCAGAGATAATCTGGTGGATTGTAGAAGGTGCCACCAGTGTGCTGGAACTGGTGAATAGTGCTACAATGGTCGACGGTATCCTCGTTCCAGTACAGTGGACGATAGTCACCTATGGTGATGACTGTGGGATTTTGGGGTGGATTCTGGGTGGCTAGTGGGATGCGGTGCTGCGCACAATGACATGCCTCATGTGGTCGAGCCATGTGCATGATTTCTGTTTCACGTGAGAGGACCGGGCAAGAGTGGGGCGATGCGCCCTGATGCTCGAGGTGATGTGGAATGCATCTGGGACACGTACTAGAGGAGGCGGCCCATATGATTCCAGATGGTTCCTATATCCCTGCGGGCCATATCCCATTTGTCCCTTCAAGTCAAGCCCACCGAGCCCGACCCAATGGAATATGATGAACCAGGCCATGTGGGCCATACCTGGTCATGTCTGGTCAGACCCAGAACAGCCCTAGATTAGCCTTTTTTCATAATAATGGAAGTTGCATTCAGAAGGATCATCTGTTTGATGACCCGTCTATTACATTGAGACCCTTTTGATGAGGTGTACCTTTTGAGATCGCTTGGTGAGGTTTTAGTTGAACTAAACTGGACTGGTAGCATTCTATTTTTCTATCCAATGAGAGATCGATGTAGGATATTGATCACAACATAGACGGTGAAAATAGAGATTGAGATCATACCAATATTCATTTATATTAATGATTGATATAGGATCATGTTCTTATAATGGAGGATGAAACGTGTTCCTATGTGAGTTGTCTCCGTTCGGCTTCGAGAGTGACTCAGTGGGTTGGAGAGTGTATAGCCCCAAGAGGACTAATCGATCCTCACTTCTCTCCATTTTAATTTATATAGGGTGTATGTATAATGCATGAAAAATATTTACACGGGCACATATCCCCAATAAAGGATGATGTTTTTAATAGGAAAAGAAGTCCCCCAGTGATCCCTGGGCACAAGACCCCCTATCTGTGTATCGAAATCAAATTCATTCCTTCATTACATGGAATGGCCTATGTGATTCACATAGTTCTCAGTTTGTTCTCATTGGGAGGTTCCCACATTAGAAGGAACTCTTTGTGAGGTTCTCTGATGACCCCATTTCTTGATGAATGAGTTCTCCGAGAATAAGCATGCCATGAGAAGAATCATGTGACAAAGGATTGGATATGAAATCGAGACTCATTGTCTAAGTAATACCTTAAATATCATAGATATTTGGTAACATATTTGGAAAATACGTTCTCTAAGATAATTTTGGTAAACTTGTTCTATGTTCATACTTTTAGATAGCTCCAAAAGTGAGATATCTCAAAATCTATCATTATACGAGTGCAGCCATATGGTTGGAAGTGGATGAGACCTTGATTCATGGAATACATTATGAGTAAACGTGGATGTTCTTGTTATATATGCTGTTGAAATATACCAATGATGATATGACTATATGTTTCTAGTGGTGTTCCCTTTATGATCTTTTACATTGTGTTTTGGGGTTCCCTACTGAGTATTATTTTACTCACCCTTGCATGGGCTTTTCAAAAAACATGTCATGTATTCTAATTATGGTCGATACTTTGATAGTGTTCTAAGAAGACTAGGACCAGGAGGGGCCTAGTATGATTAATCAAACCAAGGAGTGTTCTAGTGTCATAGAAATAGTAGTATATTGTCATACCTTATAGTTGGAATAGACAGGTTTTTCTGTGGATGAGCTTCATGAATTTTGTTATAGGGTCATTCTTTTTAGTTGGAATGTATTCTGGCATGGTTGTACATTACTTCATTACATTCTATCAAACTCTGTTATTGGGTTATAGTGCAATGAATTATTTTTCTTTACTTACTGTTTCTACTTGCCATCATCATTATCCTAGAGTTGTGTGTGTGTACTTTTTCTTAAGATAATATTTCCCATTTGTGGACATTCCTACTCAACACTAGTCACCATACCCATGAATATCAGAGGTGGGATTAGGGTAGTCACAAAATGGGCCCTAGGGGATGGGTTGTGCAAATTAGAGCCACATTACATGGGATAAACGTGGGTGGGATTATCTTTTCGTGAATTATAATTAATTCTACTCCTCCACCACTGTAAGAAGGCACTCACCCTCCCACTCTTTATAATTCTCTAGTCATTTTTTTCAACCATAACCTTCCAAAATATCCCTCCAACATCCTTCCATTAATTGTATAATCCTCCCATTGGGCATTCACCCAACCAAGAAATCCCTTTGGTGCAAGCTAAGAGTAGTTTCCCAATGAAGAAGTAATATCCCTCCTTTAGATCCTTTGTTTTATTTTCAATCTCCACCACCTAAAATAATATTATTAAATGAATATATAATATCCTATGTATACTAATTATAATTATATGTTTTTATTATAAGGGTTCAATGTACACATACACACACATCCTATCAATGGGTAAAGAACATAATGTTCCGGTGTAAGTTAAACTACTGCCTCATGTAAAGATGTTGGTCATTGTTTCCTTAACACCACTCATAGTGGGAATTTTTTTTGACACTATGATTTTTTATTATTTATTTGATATTTATTATGTATTTATTCTTATTTAATTTTTATATAATACACACCTTAATTCATTATATTTTTTGTCAATATGATAACTTTATTTATGCCGGTGTGGACTATCGCCTCTTCAAATCTATGTGATTCATTACCATTTACATGGAATGTATTAGTGTTGGGTTCAATGAACTTTTACGATATATATATATATTTATTTATTCTAGAAATATACTATATATATAAATACGTATCATTACTTTTCAATCATTTAATATGAAAATAAGACGAAAACAGAGTTCATGCATACGTACGACCAACCATCCCCATAAACAGTGTATTCCATTTATAATTTATTGTAAATTTTTACATACTAAATATAGTTGATATTTGAATATTGTTTTACATTATCAAATTTTGTTAATCATGATATATTTAATAGTATCAAGAATAACAAGTCAAAAAAATATACAAAAAATAATGTGTATATTACGTGAAACGTAACATTAACATGGAATTGTTGATAAATGGGTAATATAAAGTCATAATAAAATAATATTTGATATTAGATTAAAAAATATGGTCTTTTTGAATATTTATAATACACCACAATTATTTTACATGATTCATGAATGAGTACAAAGAATCTCAAGAAATGAGGTAATTGTTATCTCATCTAACGTTTACTTTCCCTAAGACACAAGCCATGTTCACATCCTATTTCATAAATGTTATATACATACCACCCATTGATGTATTATATAATTATTATAATTACATTTATGGATAATTAAATATCCCTTTGATGATATTTCTTTCATTTTGTTTACGCTTAAAAAGTTACCAAATTGGTAAATTAATTTTTCTCAATTTACCTTATTTAACACAAATTTCAAGTTATGAACCAATATTCTTTTTTTTGTATAGAATAACCTTTGTTATGTTATATAATTAATTTAATTAATTAAATGATATTTTAATATTAATTTAATTTCATTTCCATACATGGTTAGTATGATTTGAAGTTACTATGTGGTAAGAGTTTATTACAAAAATCTCAAAATTTATCGACATTGATTATGATTATGCCATTATTGATTATACTTTAAGTTCCATAATTACAAAAAAAACATGAATTTTAATATCCTCTTGTAAAATATGAATATTTTATGTTTTAGAACCATATTTTCACTTTTTGGAAACAAATAAATTTTCGAATGTGTTTTTTTAGAAAATTCTACTTTAACCCCCTCTTCGGATGGAAGTTTTTGTTCCTTAAAAATCATGTTTTCTAAAACAATATTAATTTTTTTATTCATCTATGATAAATAAAAGAAATATTTACACCTGAATTATATTTTACAGAAAAAGGATCTAAAAAAGGATCTTCTAGTCGTTTTCCAATCGAGACACATTTCTAATATTTTTATATCACAAGAAAATTGTTCAGCATGTATGGATTTTTCCACCATCATGATCATAATTTTGTTGAATATTACAATTAAATATTAAAGCATTCCTCATTAAGAAAAAAATTCCATAAATTCTATTGATTCATTTTTTTAAAATTGATTTTCAAATAAAATGTTTTCAAGGAAAAAAAATTGTTTAAAAATAATTTTAATTTATTTTTAAATAACAATTATATGTTTTCAAATTGTTTTTTAAATTAAAATTATATCAATGATTCATTTATATGTTTTAAAAAAAATTAAATAATATGGTTTTCAAAAAAATCATTCCTGCTTTATATGTTTTAATATAAATGGTTTTCAAAATGTTTTAATGATTATGTTTCAAAGGAAAATGGTTTAAATAATATCATCATTCCTTTATGTTTTTTCATGAAAAATGTTTTTATAAGATCATATATAATTATTCAATTTCAGTATCAATGAAAATGTATTTCTAATGGTTTTATGTATTTTAAAATATATTCACAAAAGAAGTGATAATATTTTTTTCAAGAAATTATTTTAAAATATATTTCAAAATTATTTTCCATCTAATATGACATCAATTGGTGTTAATTATTTCGTTGCATGGAAATGATCCAATGGATCTATTTATATAATTTTATTGAATGGTTTATGTTTTTATGGAATGATTTTTATGAAACTCATTTCTCATTAACATGTAATTTATTTACGATGTACATTTCTCTTTTATGGGATATATTATTATAAAACCCTCTTCGTTTCATTTATTATTCTATGATTAAATGAGTATGAAACATGAATTTAATATAAGGTAAGATATGATAACATTTTTAAGACTGTAATTTAATTTTAAGGGTTATTATATGATTAATTATGATTTTTTTGGCACATGTATGTATGATTTCATTAGTATATGTTTGGGGAATATATCTCCCTTCAATTAATTGGACAAAGATTTGTATCTCACCAGATAATAGTAGGATTCAAGTCGAAGAGATTGATCCACTATCAAATATGGGGAAACCTGATCCATTATGGGATGATGGGGAAACCCAATTCACTCTAGGAAGATTGGGAAACCAGATCCCATAGAAGGAAATCACTACAACTAGGGATGGAGGAATGTCCTTCCTAGTAGGTGCACTATAAAATTTTGGCAATGTGCGTTAAATTTTTTGGAATGATTCGACATGGTTATGTGTCTCCCATAATTCCACATCATATTATAATGTTATACTTTTATGGATTATGATCTTGATTCCGTTATGAATCATGTCTTATGAACTGACAATGGTTTTTCTATTTCTTAAGTTTCTGATCCATGATATGAAGGGTATTATCTTCAAATGTTATGCTCATGTTCGTGTTATGATTATTTATTTCTTTTATTTACCCATACTTTTCATTTTATATCACTAATATCTTATGTAATTCATCCTCGGGTTATAATGGAATTATTTATGTAGAAGTACTAAAGGGGTAGATATTTGTGTGAAACATTGAGGAACATTTACCATGTTATAATAGTTTTCACCACGTTTCCAAGGTCACTAAAATATTTTGTTCTATTGGAATGTAATTTTTTAATGTGCTGATCATTCATCTAAAATGATATAATATTCAGGTATGTTAATCACAATTTTCTATAGTTAGCATCAATTGAATGGTTTGGTCGACCTTTGGAATAACTTATGATGAATAATTAATGATATCCCTAAGGTCATTACTAAATATTTTCCTTTGTAAGTCTCTGTAGATATGTCTAAGAATACAGAGATTAAATAAAGTGTCATAATATTTAAATCCTACAAAATATTTTCATTGATTATCTGGTTTTACACTATGAAAATAGATTCCCATGATATTTTTTCAAGTTTTAGTAAATACAGGGAACCATAATGAGCAAGGTTAACATGAATGTGATTGAAATTTTTCTGATTAGAAATAAAATAGGATGATCTCTAGAATGTATGATTTTGTGACCATTCATAATCAGTTTTCGTGGAAAATGTTTAACAATGTGTACCTTAACCAATTATCAGTATCACTAAAGACGATAAGGAAGTATTTTTTTGAGATTTTGCCTAATGGAGATCAAGGAATAATGAATATTATGTTTCCTTTGTGTCAAGAATGTGGATTTAACAACTTAATTGAATGCCATAGATGAACAAGAAGATGTTTTTACTTTGGAAAATAAAAACATAATTCAATTGACAAAAAGGAAAAAATGAAGGTTTTGGTAATTGAAATATATGGAAATATTTTCATCCCTAAGACATCATTCATGATTAAATGCTTTATGTGTGGAATGAATGGTCATTATGGAAATCCTTATCCCATGTGGAATGATCAATAAAACAATCTGAATGGTGGTATCAGTAATAGTTAAATTGAAGATGATGAATACACTAAATGTGAAATTTGAAAGGATATAGGTATTATGTAATTAGATGATTTATCCTTCCTATGGATTATGGATGACGATGAAAATTCAATGATTTTACATAATTGGATTTTGTAATTATGTTATACAAGTAGTGAGAGAAATAAGTATTATTCAGATTATGTTAAGGAATTATAATAATATGCTAAATGGATATGATAAACTAGAAAAGTGATTCAATATAAAGGCAATGTTCATTGAAAACACATGATTACTGGAAATATATTCCTTAATATTCTTCTTATGTAAAGATTATGTAATTCAAATTAATTTATGTTTGATATGTATAAGTTATATGGATAGTAAATATTGCATTGAAACTAATTAAGGAAATATTGAAAAGTTTTTTATGCTGTTATTGATTAAGTTTACAACATTTTCTAATTAATAAAATATATCCTTTAAACTATGGAAAAATAATTCATTTATGTTTTCATTAAGGATTTCTGACAAATTAGATTATTAATATGTTTGATGAGAATATATGATGAATTTATTCACATGATTGTTTTGCAATAAATAATAGATAATTTATGATATATGGGGTGTCAATGATAAGCTATTTTTGATAAATCGTGTGACATTATTTTTAATGATTTGGATTTTCATCATTTAGAAGGGTTATATGGTTAACCCATGTGGAATTTTTAAGTTAAACTCTAGATTATGATTGTATGATTAAATAATTAACTCCCCACATGAGGATATATACATATTTTTTAAACAATGCTAACCATTTTTTTGATAAAAAGTTGTAGATGGAATAATTAATAATTATTTTTATGGATATCATGATATATAATTTATTTAGGAATGAACATTTTAGCTTCATTATCTGGAATAAGAGATGAAGTGGGATTTTATCAAGGGATAACTAATGGGTGATATTGTGAATAAGAATTAGAATGAAATAAAGTATGTAAACCTTCCTATTAATGGTCATATACTTTTGGAAAATGGATCCAGAAACCCAAAATACTATCCAAGTACCTTTTATGATGAATATATTTCCCCTTATATCATCACAGATTTATGTGTTGTGGTATTTAACATTATCCAAACCATGTTTTATGTCACTATATAATCTGAACTTTAATTTTATATTTCTCTTCCATTTTTATGTTTTAACTACCAAAATATTTTCTACAATGAGGAAACCTAGTTATTTGTTACATTGGGCACCCATTATCATTCAAACATTAACTTCTTAGAGTATGTTTTAGTATTCATTTTTATCATGATGGTTTCAAATAATGGAAATTTCATGTATTAAACCTTTTATCACCTAGATGAATTTTGAGGGAAAAATTGATTTTCAGTTGGTTTGAATGGAACACCCCATGATATTTTGAATTATTTTTCCTAATTAAGTTATTCTTTTGATATTTTACAGTTCACACAACAAAAATGAATATTTTTTTATAAGAAGGAACTAAGTTTGTCTTGCGTTATACAAAATAAAAAGTCAATAGTGTGCTACACACAACACTTTTATTATACTGAGGTATACAAAACACTATTTTTGGATTGTATTACACACAATTCGGACCGCCTTAAATAGCTTCTATTACACTCAAGGTGTATTTTTACCAAACTACTAAATACTATTAATATTTTTATTAAATTGCTATTATAGAATCCACATAGAAGTTAGAATAGAGGTTAGAAATAATATTAAATAAATTCTAAAAATATAATTTCAACATGTATATAAATAAAATCATTTGGTAATAAATTAGTAAAAGTTAACATATGAACTATTTGAAAATTAGATAATTACTATTCTCAAAAAATATTTATTCTATGTTCAAAAAAATATCTCAATAAATCAAAAAACAAAATTTGAATAATGTTGAAAATAAAATTTATATATAATATATTCAATAAATATTCTATATTCATATCCAATAGTTTTTGTATGTATAATATAATAATTAATCCAAAGGTGTTAATAAAAATATGTATTTTTATAGAATGTAATTTTACTTCCTTTTAATGGAGACCCCATTTTAAATATTAGTTTTGAAACATTGATAATATTTATTTGAAAAAAAATAAAAATATTATTTGACATCCGAATATAATAATTTACATTGGGTTAATTTTTGGTATTTTTCTATAAAGATTCATATTATTATGGAAAGTGAAAAACACTACATTTTAATTCAAAACTAACATACCATATAATTTATTTATATTGTTAAATTATTATTAAAATTTATCTTAAGGTATAATTAGATCAATTGTAAATAAATTTATCTAATTTATTTCATTGAAACCAATTTTACATTGAAATTTGTTATAAAAAAATTCCAAAAATTTAGTCCTTTTCCCTTAAAAACCCACTATCGTGATACATCTGTGGGATTAATTTTAAATTTATTTCATCATCTTTTGTGATATGAATTTGGCCAAGTGGATTCCATATTTATTATGATCATAATTTATAATTTATATTATGGTCATCTTATTTTATGACAAAATATTAGTGAATGTTATTAAAATAAATTTCAACAGTTGTGAGAAAAATTATCATAACAATGAACTAAACCTAAATCGTAATGCCAAAAAAGACCGATACACTTTTAAAAAATTAATTTGATTTTAAAATTATAACCCTATAATCCATTTTCTATAATTTTACTATTATTTCATTAAAATGAAAAAGAAAAAATGTAGGTGTATTTTTATTTTCTAAAATTTACAATAATTCCACTCCACCTCCAATATAAAATGGAACATAACATCCCCCCATAATTACACATATCAAGACTTTTTGTCACAGAAAACCCATCCTCAAATATTCTCCCAACATCCCTCCATTCATCTTATAATCCGCCCTTTTATAGGAAATCCAACCAAGGAAGGCCTTTTGTGCAAACCAATAAGAGTTACCCAAACTAGTGGTAACATATTTTATCAATATTCTTTTTTAATATCCTTTTCCACCCACTCAAATATTATTTTCCATTCTTATAAAATATATTTAGTATCTAAATTATTATGAGATTTTTTTATTTAAATTATTCTACCTCTACACACACACTATTCTATCTAATGGTTAATAAACATACCATTCTTCTGCACGGTGAACTACCACCTCTTGAAACAATGTTGTTTGTTTTTACTTTACCACCATTAATATGTGGGAATTATGATGTACAATATTTTTTATATCATATATATGATATTAATGTTTTATTTGTTATTTTTTAATAATTATATAAAACGCGCCTTCATGATTTCTATTTTTTAAAAATGGTTACTTCATTTGTGGTTGTGTGGACTACCACCTCCACGGATTGAGGTGATTCATTCACACATTTCAAGGAATGTATTAATTATGGGATCAGTAAACTAATACGATATATATTAAATAATAATTATATTTTAATGAATATATATATATTTTTTATTTTATTTATTTTTATCAATATGTTTATAAAATGAAAAGATTGTGCATGCGTATGTATGAGCTACCGTCTCCATGAACGATGTATTCCATTTTAAAATTGTTCCTTTTATAGAATATTGTAAATATTTATATAAATAATATTATGATATTTATTTCTTGTTTTACAATATATTAATATGTAAATCATAAACTATTTAAGGGTATCAATAATAACAAGTCAAAACATATACGCAAAACAACGCATATATTTCTTAAAACGTAACATTAACATGTTTTTATTATTTACTAATTAATATAAAGTCATAATAAATTAAAATATAGTATTAGATAAAATAATATGGTTTATTGGTATATTTATAATAGACATATATTTATTATAGTGTAGTTTTAAACTTGTGTGAATAATGTCAAGACTTATGTTAAGGGTTTTCTCATCTAACATTTATTTTCCATGAGATACTAGCCAAGTACACCTCTTTTTTCTTATATGAGGTGTTTCTAATACCCATTGATTTATTATATTAATATTAAAATTTTATATAATGTAATTTACATATCCATTTGATGGTGATTATTTCCTAGGGTTTATGTTTCAAAAGCTACCAAATCGATAAAGTAATTTTGTCTCAATTATCCTTCTTTGAGATGCATGCCATGTTATAAACATATATTACATTATGAGGTGTATAAACTAGAAATTAATATGTTATTTTATGATTAAAATTATTTAAAAGATATTTTCATCTTTTTAAAATATCATTTTATAATAAGGGTAGTATGATTTAATGTTACCATATAAAAAGAGTTTGTTGTAATCATCTCATCATTTATCTGGATTATTTATGATTATGATTTAATTAAGGAAAAATTAGGATCATTATATAAATAACCATAATAAATTTTCTTATCCTATGTTTATACATTATCACATCGTGTTTTAGTACCATTTTTCCACTCTTTGGTACTAAATATAATTTAGAATGTGTTTTTTAGAAAATATAACTTTATCTCATTCGCCAGTTGGTAATACGTGTTCCATAAAAGACTGTTTTCTAGAATTGTTATTCAAAAAGTTATAATGTTATAATATTATCATTAAAATAAATATTTTACCATTTTTTAAATTTTTTAGAAACTATTTTAAAAAAGGAACATTCTTGTCATTTTCTGATCGAGGGACTTTTCTAAACTTTTTACAATGAAAAGGGAATGTTCGATATGTAAGGATTTATCCACCACCCTGGAAATCCTTTATTTTATAACTCATTTTCATATTTAATATATTACAATTTATTAAAATAAATACAAAAATGCAGTGTATTCATTGATTTTTATGGGATATTCGAAGAAAAATTGTTTCAAATTTTTTTTTGCTTAAAAACAATTTAAATTTATTTTCAAATATAGGGTTATATGATATAAAAAATAATGTTTTTTAAGAAAATGAATTCATTTATTTAATATATTTATTTATAATTTTTCCTTGTATTTTCCTATAAAAGTGGATTCATAAATATTTTAAACCTTCATTTATAGGATTTCAAATTAATTTTTATAAATATAATTTCAAGCATATGTTTTCAAGTAAAAAGTTTTTAAAATATATTTTCATGTTTATTTTATATGATTTCTAGGAAAATTGTTTTATATCTTCAACTATAATTATTCTTGATTACTTTAAAATAAAATGGTTTTTGTTACGCCCGGGTTCCTGAATCCATCCAGAGGCGCCCAGTACCTGGTTTTTCACATGGCCTCAAGCGCATTTACCGAAATTCTAGAGGTTGTCGACTAGTAGCGAGGTCCTTGGGTGTGATAGTTGGGAAACTATGCCATCATTGGCAGAGTACACAGCGAAAGTAAACAAAACATGAAATAGCGGAAGCAGTGAATACTAAGAACAATAAACAGTGGAAGACTAAAATAATAAATAGCTGGAGCACACATGTATATATGAAAAGATGCATGATACATATATCTAGGAATGTAGCCAAACAAGTCACAATGCTGATTACAATACTAAACTAAAGTTCAAGGAAAATTAAACAGATAAGCCACTCCTCATCATCGCAAGCCTCGTCTTGGTCTCATGCTCTCCTACTCCAAAGCAATCAAGTACCAGAAGTCAAAGGGCGTTTTCCTTTGTCTATACCTGCAAAAACATAGTCTTATTAGGCCCAGAAGCATGGACCAAATAGGGTGTGAGACTAAATCCCAGTAGGCAACCACCCGATGATCTGTGCTTAATAGTCAATGATCATATGGTAGGTAACAGTACAGTAAGCAGTAAACAGTAATTATAAACAGTAGGTAGTAAATATTAAGCAGTAATTGGATGATATGCAACCGTAATCAATCCACAGAAAAACAAGATGCAGTGAAGAAAACAACTAACCACAATAGAAACCCCTCAGGGATGTACTCGTAGCCAACCCCACTGGTCCTACCAAAGAAGTAGCCCCAACCCTCTCGACAGTGCACTCATCCTAACCCCTCTGGTTTGGTCAAATGAATTTATAAAACTCTCTGGGGAGGCTATCTCGGTCAATTCCTCTTATATTCTAGGGTAGTCAGGGACTCTCTGAGGAAGATAACATGGTATAATCCTCTTATATCCCCAAGGTATAGAAACTCTCTGAGAAAGCTCGCTCGGTCAATTCCTCTTATAGTCTTAGGTTTATAACAGACTCTCTAAGGAAGCTCACCTAATCAATTCCTTCTCTAGCAAGGAAAGGACTTAAGGAAATTTAAAATAAGTAAATACTCTATAAGGAAGCTTACTCGGTCTACCCTCCTGTAGTCTATAATATCCAAGACACTTTGGGAAGCTCACTTGGTCTATTCCCTGTAGTCTATAATGTCCAAGACTCTCTCAAGATGCTTACTCGGTCTACCCTCTTGTAGTCTATAATATCCAAGACTCACTAGAAAGCTCACTTGTTTTGTCCCTTATAATCTATAGCACCAGGTTATCACAGTCCTATGCCGTTCAGTGCATAATAATTCTATAAGGCCAAAGCACACCTATTGAGATACATGGCTAACCAAAGTACACCTATTGAGCTACTTGCCTAACCAGTCTACAGCATAACAAGCATGTCAAGAATATCATACCATCATAAGGTCATGAGGCATGGAAAACTGGTGTAACGGCCAAAATCAAAACAAGACCAAAAGGGTTGTAAACGGAAAAAGGAATGGACAAAACATCCATGCACAAAAACTTATCCTCACACATGATCAAATTACCTCTACACAAGAATACAAGCAATGCAGGAAAACAATAGGGGGAAAAAGGTAAACACACAATACCCCGTTCATGGGTATTAATGGAATTTGCACATAAAACTCTAAGACATTGAATGTTAAGTCACAAACCACCTAACTAGATTCTAGGAGATCAAAATACTTCGACCCCGAGACTTGATTCTCCTTATAATGTCATAGATCTACGAAAACGCACAAAACGTTCATCCCACGATATCTTGAGAAAGAGGGAGAATCGTGGAATGAAAATCAAGAAGAAGGAAGAGCTCACTGATGTGGTTCCAACACCATCGACGATGATCGATTCGGCAAACAGACAGAGGCTTGGGTGCTCGAAGGGTGTTCGTGGTTGTATGGGTCACTCTTGGTCAAGGAACCAGGAGAAGAATGTGTTTCCGTTGATTAGGCATGACCCCGGTATTTTTAATGAAAAAAAAATAAACTACATGGCGTGTACTTCTGGGGTACATGGCGTGTACTTAGCTTTTCCGTACTCCGCTTTAAGCAGCCTCCACATCGCCCTTACACACTGTGTGTGTGGCCCAAACAAGGCCAACACATGGCCTGGTGTAACATCAAAGTACACGATGTGTAATTATAAAGTACATGGTGTGTACTTCGAAAATTTCCATATTTCCTCTTTTTTCTCAAAAAATACCATAAAAGTAAATATATACCTGAAATGAAGATATGGGTTCATAAAAACATTCCCCTTAAATAAATTCATCCCCTAATTTTCCTAGCGAGGCGTAGAAGAAGAATCCCCAAACAGCTTCGGCCACTACGACCGTACATCGGCCTCCCTCTCCCAGGTCTTGTCCTGTACTCACCCATGCTTCCACAACACTCGTACCAGAAGAATAGACTGGCCAAGAAGAACCTTTGTAATGTGATCGACAATCCTAAGATGATGCTCCTCAAATGATGCATCCACTTCAAGCTCAACCTCTTCAGGTTAGACAGGTCCAAAAAGTAATGTCAGAGTTGAGAAACGTGGAAGACGTCATGCCTAGCCTGGTACCTCTAAGGTAACTGAAACCGATAGGAAACTGTCCCAACTCTCTGAAATACCTCAAATGGTCTGACGTACCGCGATGAACTCTTACCCTGTCTCTGAATCCTCTTGTGTCTCAATCTCTATGTGACACACAGGAAAACCTGATCCCTGACCTCAAACTTCATAGGTCGTCTCCACTGATCAGCATAAGACTTCTGTCGAGAATGTGATGTAGTCATCTTCTTCCGAATCAACACTATCTGCTCTAAGGTCTCTTAAACAAGACGAGGTCCCAGTAATGATGCCTTTCCTGCCTCCAGCTAGCACAAAGGTGATCAGCATGGCCAACCGTACAATTCCTCATAAGGTGCCATCTAAATAGTCACATGAAAACTATTATTATAGGAAAACTCCATAATGGGGATATGATTCTCCCAATATCTTCCAAAGTCTAGAATGAAAGCACGGAGCATATCCTCAAGCACCTGGATCGTATGCTTGGACGGGATATATGTCTGGTGATGGTATCTTGTTCTCAAAAGTACCTATATACCCAAAGCCTTTTGAAGCCCCTGCCATAAACGAGAAGTAAAACGAGCATCCTTGTCTGAAACAATGGAGTGTGGAACTCCTTGCAGACGTATAATATCTCGGATGTACAACCACGCTAGCGCTTCAAAACTGAAGGTCTCCTTGATCGGCAAGAAGTGATAAACCTTCGTAATATGGTCGATGACAACACAAATAGAATCACTCCATCGAGGTGACCTTGGTAACCCAGTGACGAAGTCCATCGCGAGATTGTACCACTTCCACTCGGGAATGAGTAACTACTGTAAAACCTATTCTGGTCGCTGATGCTCTGATTTCACCCGCTTATAAGTAGAATATCTAATGAAGAACCTAGAGACATCTCTTTTCATACATGGCCACCAATACAGGAGGTGTAGATCACAATACATCTTGGTGACGCCAGGATTAAATTCCCAAACTGAAGAATGAAAGTCCCGCATTAGCTCCTCATGTATGTCTACTGGCACCCATATGAATCCTGGGAAACACAATGTCTCATCCTTGCCCACTTTCCATCCAGGAAGAGGGGCCTCTCTTGACACACTCTCTCACAGGACTAGGCCTTCTGAGTCTGATAGATGCCTCATCCATACTCGATCGAGAAGGGTAGAGGTAACAGCTAAAGAAGATAGAAATGTATGTCCCTGTCTGTCATGCACCTCCAAGTGCATCTCAGAGAATGGAGCCATAAGATTCCACTCACTACTGGCCTCTTGAACTGCCTAAATCTGAGTTCTCCTACTCAACGCATCAGCCACTGCGTTGCCCTTTCCCGGTGTATAGGAAAGCTCAAGGTCAAAGGATTGAAGATACTTGACCCACCTGTGATGTCTCAGATTCATATCACTTTGAGTGAAGATATACTTGGGACTATTTTGGTAGGTAAAAACCACAATGTGATCTCCTAGAATATAGTGTCTCTAACAACGTAAAGCATGAACAACAGCAGCCAAATCCAAATCATGTATCGAGTAGTTCCCCTCATTTGGCCTCAACTGCTGAGACCTGTACGCAACAACTCCATCTCCCTTCATAAGAATAGCTCTTAATCCGACACCTGAAGCATCAAAGTAGACTGTATAGCTCCTGGCCGACTCTAGAAATACTAGTATCAGTGCTGACATCAACCTCCCTTTCAGCTCTTGAAAGGATGTCTCACAAGAATCTGACCATAAGAACATTGCACCCTTCTTGGTTATACCTGTTAGTGTTGCTGCAGGGCGTGAAAAGTCTTGAATGAAAGGCCTGTAGTATCCAGCCAGCCCTAGAAAACTCCGCACCACAAAAAAATTCTTCGGCTGCACCCAGGAAACAACAGCTCTCACTTTCTCTAGGTCTACTGATACTCCTGTCTCTGAGATGATGTGACCCAAGAAGTGAATTTGATCCTTCCCAAAGTGGAATTTCGAGATCATAGCATATAACTGATTCTCTCTCAGTGTACTCAGATTTATGTCAGTATGGGTAGCATGGTGGTATCGAGTGTGAGATTACACCAAGATATCGTCCATGAAGACCACCACAAAAGATTCCAAGTATGGATGGAACACTTGGTTCATCAGTGCCATAAAAACTGATGGCGCATTCGTGAGACCAAATGGAATGACTGTATACTCGTATAGACCATACCTACCCCTGAATGATGTAAGAGGTATATATGATGGTCTAACGTGCAAATGATGATAACTGGACCTCAATTCGATCTTCGAGAAGATCCGGGATCGTCGAAGATTTTGAAAGAGGTCATCGATTCTCGGCAAGGGATATCGGTTCTTGACCATCAACTGGTTCAGCTTCCAATAATCCATGCAAAGCCTAAGTATGTTGTCTGCCCTCTTCGCAAATAAGACAGGGGAACCCCAAGGGGATGTAGTGGGTCAGATGAAACCCTTTTCCTGCAACTCCTCCAACTGCTTCTTGATCTCTTGCAACTCAGGTGTAGCCATCCTATACGGAGGAATGGACACTGGTGCCACTCCTGGAGTGAGTTCAATCGAGAATTATACCTCACGCTCTGAAGGTAAACCTAAAAAGTCCTCTAGATGTCATCCCTGAAACGATCCACCACTGGAGGAAAGTCTAACTATGAAGTCCCCAAGTCATCTAGATAAAGACTGGTAATCTGGGATGTAACTGCTCATATCCCATGACGCATTGGTCCAGCTCCACCTGCCTGGACCTCCCACTCGCCTCTATGATGAAAAGATCCGCCCTCTGGTGATACTAAACTCACCTTGCGGCGATAGAATTCAACGACTTCCTGTAATGGAACTAACCATTCCATATTGAGAATGACATCATAGGATGTAATCTCTATGACATAGAGGTCCCATTATAAGTGAAATCCTGCAACCTCAATAGGATACTCTCTGCACTGACGTAAGATAGATTTCCTCATCCCCAATAGTGTATCAAGAGTCAATATGTTGGCAGACGAAAAGCTACAGAGACCAAGGCTCTCCACAATAGTAACAAATATAAAGTTATGCGAAGCACTAGTATCGAAAAGGTCTGAAGATAAGACTGAGGATACTATGATCATACCTCGAACTGTGGAAGGGCCAGGATCCTGCTCCTGATAGGTCTGCTCCACGGTGAAAGTCTGGCATGTATCACGGCCCTACGCCACAGGCTGACCACTCTGAGCTGATCCACTATGTTGTTGCTGGTAACCTGGTGACTGACCACCACAACCGCGACCTCCACCTCAACCCAAATGGCCAGAAGAATTCCAGTTCCTAAATTGTTGAGAAACTGGTGGTACATATCCTATACATGGCGTCATATAAGAACCCCTACCACCATCTGTAGGTGAGAAGATCTGAAAAAAAAACGATGTAGATGGCCCATCATGCCACAAGATCGGCACTCCATTGGGTCTCTCAGGAATGGAGACCTAATCTTTCAACTCCTACCGCACTAGTAGCATATGACCTGGCCACTGGAAGATACATTCCTCCTACCCTGCTCTCCATGAGAAGACTCTCTACAACACTCCCTCATATCTGTAGGAGGATCACTGACTCTGGATGTCGAACTGCCCCGGCTCACTGCTCCAGAATCTCTCAGATTGCACTCAGTGATCAGCGATTGGTTGAAGATAGATGATATCGAATTCAACCTGAAGATATTCACCTTGGAACTGATCTCCTCCCTGAGACCATCCTCAAACTTCCTAGCAAGGAACAACTCATCACCTTCTAGAATCGCTGTGAAACACTGCAACTCGGTAAAACTATACGAGTACACCAAAACCAAAAGAGTACCCTGCACAAGACTCATAAAATCTCAGTCTTGTTCAGCCCTCATGGTCTCCGGATAAAAGTAATTGTATAAGATGCATCAAAACACATCCCATGTCATACTCTGTTGGCCCCCTGACTGTGAGATCACCTCCCACCACCTCTTGGCGGTCTCTCAGAGCATATAAGACGCAAGCTTTACCCTTTTCTCTGGAGGTATCTCAAGATGCTCGAAGATTGTCATCGTGACCTCTAGCAACGACTCTGCAGCCTGGGTATAAGTACCTAGCCTTAAACCTTACTTAATCTTGAGTTATTACAAGAATACACATTGAGGATCTTTTTGAGTTTAGAGTTTTAGAGAATTAGACCATAAAACTTGCATTACATTCCACATATAAACAAATTGGTTACATAAAGATAGTATTCTTCTTTCCCATCAATGGAAACATATTTAAAATAAAACATAGATTCATTCTTGACACTTCCTTGACACTATCATCATATCATGTACCTTTCCCTTGACATGTGAAAAACATTTCAAAAAAATCTGGGATGAGCATAAAAAGCTCAGTAAGGGATATAAAAATATGGAAAGGAAACATGGGTACATATATACATAAAAATGAAATCATACTTTACCCATAAAACATAAGTACTTTAACATACCTCATCAAATCATGAATAAATCATAGAAATCATAAGACATAAAGGTAACTTGAGGCATTCATAACATTCTTATGTAGGGAGTAACCCTCTTGGTTACGTTTGGAATACCCATCACAGTATATTCCCTAAATCTCTTCGGAGAAACCTTAACATTTCCCTCTTTCGTGTTACCCAATGCATTGGAGAGCTATATCGGGCTCACTAGCCCTTAGTTTATCACGGAACCACCCATCTTCATAAAAATTCCCAAGAACCTCAACATAATTATATCACATAAAACATGCATAAAGGAAACATAACATTTCCACCTTTCAATCACAAGATATCAATACAACACATTGATATAAAAACATTATGAAAACCATTTTCAATACCAAAATAAAAGAAAATTAAAAAATGGTATTTATTTTTCTTTTAAAAAGAAGGTATGGCTTGTAGAGGAAGCCGAAACTCAAATAACGTTCACGGCGGCGGAGAAGTCATTGTCGCCGCATACGTACGACAAAAACATTCCCTTTTGTCGTTTAGTAAAACGCTTCGTATAAAACAGATTCCTTTTGGATAAATGTAAAAGTCAAAGTGGTTTATATACCATATAAAAGAAGGTTGTGTATAAAACAAAATATGCCTCTATGGAAGGAGATTGAGACGAAGTCCCATACCTCGGGTCCGACTTGACTAAATCGTTCTTTAATCTCCTGAATAACAAACATGAGTTAATTTCTACTTGTTTAAGAACCTTTTTCATGTTCATTATTCCTTTTATATCACTTATTTCCATGTCATGAACACTATATAATTATTTAAGTTAATAACGGTCGTTTTAACGATCATTGGTACTTGAGTCAAAAATAAACCCTTTATAATTACATGTTTTTCATGTATCCATTATATACAGAATTATATTCATTATGTATATATCATATATATCCAGTATATACATTCATTTATAATATTACATATTGATTTAGAGGTAATAAATGAAATGCACCGTTCATGGAGACGGTAAGTTGTGCGTACGCATGAACGGCACTTTCATTTCTATTTCGTATTTTATAGAATGAAATCATAATGATATAAAGGTATATTATAATTCCAATATAATATCATATATAATATCATAGTTCCATCCTTTATACATCCCACATATGGTATTTAACGAATCAAATCACTTTGAGGGGGCGGTAGTCCGCACTTCCTTAAATGAAGATATCGCGTTTACCCATAATGGAAACCATAAAGGTATGCCCAAAATGAAAAATACAGAAGCTTAAGGAAAACATAAACATATTATTTATCATATATAAATATAGTGACATCTTAATGGGAACCTTTGAAGGTGTTAAAAGAATGTTGAACAATCATCGTTTTGGGAGGCATAAATTCGCCATCCACGGAAACAATATGTTCGTTAACCATTAGATGTAGGTGTGTGTAAGTGTAGCTCGAATAATTATTATAAAAACATACTAGGATATTGAGGATACTGGAGTTGTTACAAAAGAAAAGAATAAAAACTGTTCAGGGGGTTGGAGAAGCAAAATAAAACAAAAGGACTCAAGTGAAAACATTACCTTAAAATCGGGTAACTCCCTTTGGTTTGATCTCAAAGGCTTCCTTGGGAAGACTTCTGCCCAAAGTGAGGCTTCAAGGAGTAATATAGGGAAGTGGAGAGACAAAATGGGCTGGGGTTGGCTGAGACAAAGGCTTTGGATGTGTGGGTAAGGAGGTAGAGGTGGGGGCCTTTTATAAGAGGAGAGGAGGGGCACTCTTGGAAAGTAAAGATAAGTTACTTTATTTTAAAATGAGTATCGGATTCAAAAGGTCCCACATTGATATAATTCAAGGATAAGGTTATAAGGGTTCGAAATATAACCACCCAATAGGTTTTGTACATGTGTAGGTCTTAGATTTTACATTATCTTTCCATTTTATTTAAATCGTCAAATAATGAGGTCATCACTGCATCATTATGATGTCATAAATAATTAATTTATTTAAAGTCTAAAAATTATACAAAAACTACTATGATGTAAGAAATCTTTTTAGATTTCAAATTACTATTTATAATCAAAAATATGACTTGTATAACCCCATTTAAATTTTTTTTTAGTAAAACATAACATGTTTGTGTCATTTTTACTTTATCATTAAATAAAAAAATATTTATGTAATTTCCCAACCAAAGTGGCTCCATGGGGTCCCCAAGTTGACCCGTGGATTGTCTTGGTCGGCCATTACACATACAATAAGGGTAGGACATGTGTCAAACTCATCTCATTTTATTAAAGCATTATTTTTACCTTAAACTACACTAATTACCTCTAATCGCGATTAAGAACTTAAAAGTTACTATTCACAAAAAAATTATTTTAATCTCATTGAACCACATTTTACTTCTTAATGAAAACCATGTATGCCGGATTTTTGAAAATCAAATCATAGAAGTGACAAATTTTCATTTAAACGAAAAATCAGTTTTTATAAGTACCACTTAGTGGTTTCACTATTCATCAAAAATTGAAGTTTTTCAGAAAAATACCAACAATTCACCCTAAGATATATTTGATATTCCAAATTCAAAAATGAAGTCTATTTTACAAAATTCAAAACATATAAGTCACATTAATTAATTTAATAATTAATTCCCGCTGTCATGACAAATAGCGTGTTTTTATGAAACAATAAGAATCAAAAGATTGATATTAGTTTAAGTCCGATTTCAAAGTGAAATTGATTCCAATGAACACCATTGGATTAAATGGTAAAAATATATTCTAATTTCACATCAAAACCAATTCAAAAGATAATCTAATCATATAAATAAATTAGAATAAAAAGCAGTTTTGATGTAAAATGCAGTATTTTTCACTATTCATTAAAAAATGAACATTGTCTGAAAAATACCAAAAATTCACACAAAGTAAATTTTGATGTACCAATCATAAAGAATATGTTTATTTTGACAAACATAGCTTATAAAATTGTCAAAAGATAGATTTAAAAATGATTTTCCATCAAAAGGCAGTAAAACAATCTTTTAAAAATATTAGTGTATTCCATGCTTAAGATTGGATTTATTTTCATTTTAAGCCTCTAAAACACTATCTAGTTCATTAATAGACATAGATAAAAATATATATTATTCATTACTTGCTTGGGATGTTACATCCTTCCCCCCTTTAGAAAATTGCGTCCCCGCAATTTTTTTACTTATCGAATAAATGGGGATACTTATCCCTCATTGAATTTTCAGATTCCCATGTTGCCTCTTCCATCATGTGGTTTTTCCACAAAACCTTTACCTGATTAATCACCTTATTTCGTAACACTTGCTCCATGTGGTCATGAATTTGGACCGGTTGTTCCTCATAATATAGGTTCTCTTCCAGCTAAACTACCTCTGGACTCAAAACATGAGATGGATCTGGCATATACTTTCTCAACATTGAAACGTGAAAAACATTGTGTACCTGAGATAAACTCGGAGGTAAAGCCACCCGGTATGCAACTGATCCAACTCTCTCCAGAATTTCATATGGTCCAATGAACCTTGGACTCGGCTTTCCTTTCTTACCAAATTTCATCACACTTTTCCATGGTGAGACTTTGAAAAAAACATGATCACCTACCTCGAAAGATAGATCCTTCCTCTGGTTATCCGCAAAACTCTTCTTCCTACTCTGAGATGTTCTCATGTGCTTCTGAATCAGCTGAACTTTTTCTGCCATCTCTTCTACCAATTCTGGTCCCATCAACATCCTTTGACCCACTTCATCCCAGAAAGCTGGAGTTCGACACTGCTTCCCATATAATGCCTGAAATGGTTCCATCTGTATACTGGAATGAAAACTGTTATTATATGAAAATTCAACCAAAGAAAGATGTTGGTCCCAACTTCCCTGATAATCCATCGAACAAGCTCGTAGCATATCCTCCATGTTCTGAATTATTCGTTCTGAATGCCCATCTGATTGAGGATGAAAAGTTGTACTAAAATTTAATTCAGTACCCAACGACTTCTGAAGGCCTTTCCAAAAGATAGAAGTGAACCTAGGATCACGATTAGATACAATGGAGAGAGGAACTCTATGTAACCTGACTATCTCTTTAAGATACAAACATGAAAGTTGATCTAGGGAAAAATTATCTCGTATAGCAAGGAAATGAACAGATTTAGTCAAGCGATCAACAATAACCCATATTGCATTATTACCTCGAGATGTCTTCAGTAATCCCACAACAAAGTCCATGGATATATTCTCCCATTTCCACTCTGGCACTGGTAAAGGCTGAAGCATCATTTTCAGTAACTTCCGCTCTGCTTTAACCTGTTGACATTCCAAACGCTTCACAGTAAAATCAGCAATATTTCTTTTCATTCCATCCCACCAGTAATACTCCCGCAGATCTCTGTACATCTTAGTACTGCCAGGATGAACTGAAAACAGAGAAATATGAGCTTCACATAACAACTGTCTCGTCAACTGTGAATCACAAGGCACACACAATCTCTTCCCAAATCTCAAAACGCAATAATTATCAATGTTGAATTCAGGCAACTTACCTTTTTGAACCAGCTCTACCTTTTTCTGCAACTCATTGTCTTGCTTATGTGCTTGCTCGATTATATCTGATAGAGATTATCTCACTGATACCTAAAACAAAACAGAAGAACTTCCTGCACCAACAACATCTATGCCAAAGTTCATCAAATCCTTAACCAAATGATCACGTTCCAAACACAACATTGCTAATTAATCATTACTTTTTCGACTCAAAGCATCAGCCACTTTATTTGATTTTCCCGGATGGTAATGAATTGTACAATCATAATCCTTGATTAATTCAAGCCATCTCCTTTGTCTCATGTTCAATTCTTTCTGAGTGAATATATACTTTAAACATTTGTGATCGGTATATATTTCACACTTTACTCCATACAAATGATGCCTCCTAATTTTTAAAGCAAAAACAACAGCAGCTAATTTCAAATCATGTGTAGGGTAATTTACCTCATGAGTTTTCAACTGTCGTGAAGCATAAGCAATTACCTGATCATTCTGCATTAGGACGCAACCAAGTCCTTTTAATGAAGCATCACTGTATATAACAAACTCACCATTCCTGGAAGGTAGTGCCAAAACTGGCTCATTCACGAATCTTCTTTTCAATTCCTGAAAACAATCATCACATTATTTTGTCCAAATAATCTTAACACCCTTCCAAGTTAGCTTAGTCATTGGACTAGATAACCGTGAAAAATTTCTAACAAACCTTCGGTAATAGCCTGCCAAACCAAGGAAGCTACGAATCTCAGTTACATTTGTGAGTCTTGGCCAGTCTTCCACAACTTTTTTTTTTGCAGGATCAACAGTTATCCCATCTTTAGAAACAATGTGACCAAGGAAAGAAATTTTTTGCAACCAAAACTCACACTTTTTGAATCTCCCACACAATTTATTTTCTTTTAAGGTTTGCAAGATAACCCTTAAATGTCTTTCAGGCTCCACTTTACTTTTATAAAACACCAAAATATCATCAATGAAAACAACCACAAACTTATCCAAGAACTCATGGATAATTCTATTCATTAAGTCCCTGAATACAGGAAGTGCATTGGTTAGCCCAAAAGGCATTACTACAAATTCATAATGGCCATATCTTGTACGGAACGTGGTCTTCGGAACATCTGTTTCCTTTACCTTCAGCTGATGGTACCCCGATCTCAAGTCAATATTTGAAAAATACTGAGCTCCCTAGAGCTGATCAAACAAATCATCGATATGAGGCAAAGGATATTTCTTCTTAACAGTGATTTTATTCAAGGCTCTATAATCAATGCAAAGTCTCATTGAACCATCTTTATTTTTAACAAATAAAACAGGATCACCCCATGGTGATGTGCTAGGTCGAATGAAACCTTTCTCTAATAAATCTTTCAATTTCTCCTTCAACTCTAAAAGTTCAATTTGAGCCATTCGATAAGGCGGTTTTTGAAATTGGCTTAGCATCAGGAACTAAGTCAACAGTAAACACAACATCCCGATCTGGTATTATTCCAGGAAACTCCTGAGTAAAAACATAAGGATACTCATTTACCACTGGAACATCATTAATCTGAACAGTTCCTTTATTTTCAATGATGTGTGCAAGGTAACATTCATTTCCATCTTTTACAAGTTTCTTGGCTTCATGATAAGTTATCAACCGTAAGGGTTCTTTCTTGTACACAAACTGAAATACTTTCTGAAAAGAAACTTCTTTATCTCTACAGTCAATCTTAGCATGGTAAATAGAGAGCCAATCCATACCCAGGATAACATCAAACTCTACTAGAGGTAGAACAATAAGGTGTGCAAGTAGAGACTTTCCACAGATAAGGATAAGAAGATTCTTATGAATTCTTTTTGCCTCAGCATTTCCCCCAGGTGTTTTTACCAAAAGTTCAGGAGTCATTTCTTGAGATGGTATTCCCATTTTACTAAAAAAGGTTTCAGAGATGAAAGAATGTGTAGACCCCGAATCAAACAACACACTGGCATAATATGAAAAAACAAAAAAAGTACCTAATACAACTTCATTTAATTTCCCGACATCTACTGAAGTAGTTGTAAAGGATTTCACCTCCCCTTTCTGCTTGTAGTCTATCTTCTTCCCATCACTCAAGATCTTTGTCGGACACTCGTTTGCATAGTGACCCATCTCATTGCACTTAAAATATTTCACTAACTGTAACTAAAATTTGGACTTACCTTCACCTTGATCCTTTTCAGTGAAATCACGAGCCTTATGTCCCATCTTACCACATCGGTAGCACTTTCCAGAATTCAAAATACATTCCCCAGCATGCCTTTTGCCACATTTATCACAAACTGGAAACATAGTTTTCTTACCATAAGACTTTTTTGAAGGATTCTTACCTTTCTCCTGCCACCTCAGTCTCTTCTTATGTTGGTTGTTATAGAACACTTGATCATCGGCAAACTCCATTTCCACCTTATCAGCACATCGAACAAGCTTTTCATAACTTTTAAACTCACGAAAAGCTAATGCCCTTCGATATTTTGGCTTTAATCCTAAGTAAAAACGATTGATTTTACTATCAAGGTCTCGGATAAAATTTGGAGCATACCTTGCCAATCAAGTGAACCTTTACTCATAGGTAGCCATTGAGTCTTCCTCTTGCCTCAATTCCAAGAATTGCTTTTCCATCCTAAGTCGAACAGCCTTAGGAAAATACTTCTCAAGAAACATACCTTTGAATTCATCTCAGTCGAGAGCATCAATCTCATCAGCGTCCCTGATATTTTTAACCATCGACCGCCACTGATCTGCTTCACCCTCCAAACGGTAAATAGCAAGACTAACCTTTTGATTGTCTGAACACCCGATGACATCGAAAATCTTCTCCAGTGCTTTAATCCACCCTTCAGCTAACACATGGTCAGATGATCCTCTAAATGATGGGGGATGTTGCCTCATGAAATGTTCCACCACTGACATGTTCCTCTGCGGTTGATCTGGCTGATCTCGTGTATGGATACCACCGCCATTTATCGCTTGAGTCAACTGTGCCATTACTGCAACAAACTGTTCAGTTCCAATTCCGACCATCTTAGGATGCTAATTCGGAAGGTTATTTCCTTCTGCATGCCTTCCTAGAACTGCTTCTCTGTTTCCTCTGCGGAAAACCATTCTGAACAAACATGTCTTATATAAAGCAACATGGTAATCTTCAAATACTATATCACTTCAATTTGACCATAAAGAAATATTTTTGGATAATCATTTAATATAATTCTAACTCCTAAAGTTATCTAAACCGACTTCTGATACCAACTATAAGGCCCCAGCCTTAATCCTTACTTAATCTTGAGTTATTGCAAGATTACACATTGAGGATCTTTTCGGGTTTAGATTTTTAGAGATTTAGATCATAAAACTTGCATTACATTACACATATAAACAAAGTGGTTACATAATGATAGTATTCTTCTTTCCCATCAATGGAAATATATTTAAAATAAAACATGGATTCTTTCTTGACACTTCCTTGACACTATCATCATATCATGTACCTTTCCCTTGACCTGTGATAAACATTTCAAAAAAACATGGGATGAGCATAAAAAGCTCAGTAAGGGATATAAAAATATGGAAAGGAAACATGGGTACATATATACATAAGAATGAAATCACACTTTACCCATAAAACATAAGCACTTTAACATACCTCATCAAATCATGAATAAATCATAGAAATCATAAGACATAAAGGTAACATGAGGCATTCATAACATTCTTATGTAGGGATTAACCCTCTTGGTTATGTTTGGAATACCCATCACATTATATTCCCTAAATCTCTTCGTAGAAACATTATCATTTCACTCCTTCGCGTTACCCAATGCATTGGAGAGCTATATCGGGCTCACCTGCCCTTAGATTATCACGGAACCACCCGTCTTCATAAAAATTCCCAAGAACCTCAACATAATTGTATCACATAAAACATGCATAAAGGAAACATAACATTTCCACCATTCAATCAAAAGATATCAATACAACACATTGATATAAAAACATTATGAAAACCATTTTCAATACCAAAATAAATGAAAATTAAAACATGGTATTTATTTTTCTTTTAAAAAGAAGGTATGGCTTGTAGAGGAAGCTGAAACCCAAATAACGGTCACGACGGCGGAGAAGTCGTTGTCGCCGCATACGTATGACAAAAACATTCCCTTTTGTCGTTTAGTAAAATGATTCATATAAAAAATATTCCTTTTGGATAAACATAATAGTCAAAGGGGTTTATACACCATATAAAAAGAAGGTTGTCTATAAAACAAAATATTCCTCAATGAAAGGAGATTGAGACGAAGTCCCATACCTCGGGTCCGACTTGACTCGATCGTTCTTTAATCTCCTGAATAATAAACTTGAGTTAATTTCTACTTGTTTAAGAACCTTTTTCAAGTTCATTATTCCTTTTATATCACTTATTTACATGTCATTAACACTATGTAATTATTTAAGTTAATAACGGTCGTTTTAACGATCATTAGTACTTGAGTCCAAAATAAACCCATTATAATTACATGTTGTTCATGTATCCATTATATCCAGAATTATAATCATTATGTATATATCATATATATCCAGTATATACATGCATTTATAATATTACATAATCATTTAGAGGTAAGAAATGAAATGCACCGTTCATGGAGACGGTCAGTCGTACGTACGCATGCACGCTACTTTCATTTCTATTTCGTATTTTATAGAGTGAAATCATAATGATATAAAGCTATATTGTAATTCCAGTATAATATCATCTATAATATCATAGTTACATCCTTTATATGTCCCACATATGGTATTTAACAAATCAAATCACTTTGAGGGGGCGGTAGTCCGCACTTCCTTAAATGAAGATATCGCGTTTACCCAAAATGGAAACCATAAAGGTATTCCCAAAATTAAAAATACATAAGCTTAAGGAAAAAATAAACATATTATATATCATATATAAATATAGTTACATCTTAATGGCCACCTTTGATGGTGTTAAAAGAATTTTGAAAAATCATCGTTTCGGGAGGCATAAATTCTCCATCCACGGAAACAGTATGTTCATTAACCATTAGATGTAGTTGTGTGTAAGCGTAGCTAGAATACTTATTATAACAAAATCCTGGTATATTTAGGATACTGGAGTTGTTACAAAAGAAAAGAATAAAAAGAGTTTAGGGGGTTGGATAAGCAAAATAAAACAAAAGGACTCAAGTGAAAACATTGCCTTAAAATCGGGTAACTCCATTTGGTTGGAGCTCAAAGGCTTCCTTGGGAAGACTTCTGCCCAATGTGAGGCTTCAATGATTAAGAGAGGGAAGTGGAGAGACAAAATGGGCAGGGAATGGCCGAGCCAAAGGCTTTGGAAGTGTGGGTAAGGAGGTAGAGGTGGGGGCCTTTTATAAGAGGAGAGGAGGGGCACTCTTGGAAAGTAAAGATAAGTTACTTTATTTTAAAATGAGTTTCGGATTAAAAAGGTCCCACATTGATATAATTCGAGGATAAGGTGATAAGGGTTCGAAATATACCCACCAAATAGGTTTTGGACATGTTTAGGGCTTATATTTTACATTATCTTTCCATTTTATTTAAATCGACAAATAATGAGGTCATCGATGCATCATTATGATGTCATAAATAATTTAATTTATTTACAGTCTAAAAATTCTAAAAAAATACTATGATGTAGGAAATCTTTTTGGCTTTCCAATTACTATTTATAATAAAAAATATGACTTGTATAACCCCATTTAAATTTTTGTTAGTAAAACATATCATGTTTGTGTCATTTTTACTTTATCATTAAATAAAAAGATATTTATGTCATTTCCCAACCAAAGTGGCTCCATGGGGTCCCCAAGTTGACCCATGGATTGTCTTGGTCGGCCATGACACATCAAATTAGGGTAGAACATGTGTCAAGCTCATCTCATTTTATTAAAGCATTATTTTTACCTTAAACTACACTAATTACCTCTAACCGCGATTAAGAACTTAAAAGTTACTATTCACCAAAATATTATTTTAATCTCATTGAACCACATTTTTCTTCTTAATTACAACCATGTATGTCGGATTTTTGAAAATCAAATCAAAGAAGTGACAAAGTTTCATTTAAACGAAAAATCAGTTTTTATAAGTACCACTTAGTGGTTTCACTATTCATCAAAAATTGAAGTTTTTCAGAAAAATACCAAAAAGTCACCCTAAGATATATTTGATATTCAGAATTCAAAAATGATTTCTATTTTACAAAATTCAAAACATATAAGTCACATTAATTAATTTCCGCTGTCATGAAAAATAGCGTGTTTTTATGAAATAATAAGTATCAAAAGATTGATACTAGTTTAAGTCCGATTTCCAGGTAAAATTGATTCCAATGACCACCATGGGATTAGATGGTAAAAATAAATTCTAATTTCACTTCAAAACCAATTCAAATGATAATCAAATCATATAAATAAATTAGATTAAAAAGCATTTTTGATGTAAAATGCAGTATTTTTCACTATTCATTATAAAATAAACATTGTCTGAAAAATACCAAAAATTCACACAAAGTAAATTTTGATGTCCCAATCATAAATAATAAGTTTATTTTGACAAAAATAGCTTATAAAATTGTCAAAATATAGATTTAAAAATGGTTTTCCATCAAAAGGCAGTAAAACAATCTTTTAAAAATATTAGTCTATTCCATGCTTAAGATTGGATTTATTTTCATTTTAAGCCTCTAAAACACTATCTAATTCATTAATAGACATAGATAAAAATATATATTATTAATTACTTTATTTAAATTTTACAATGGGGTCCTCCATCCCGTAAGAAAGTTGGAGGATTCTACTTTGGAAAACCCGCGTCAACTCAGCCATCGACATGGCAGGAGGCGGCGCTCCCAGAAAGGTATGCATCATCCTCAGGAAGACCTCCCGGAACTGCGCATATGTGACTACAATGGGAATAACTACTGGTTCCAAGGCTGGAACAGATGGAGGATCTGCATGAGGTTCTTGATCAGCCATATCTGGTGTCTGATCACGGTCTGGTAGCAGAAGAACAACTAGAGGATGTCTTGGTGGGATAGCTCTAAAAGAACAAAAGCACACCTTAAGTCAGGATTATCAAGGACAAAGAAAACAAGAGTACCAAACAGGAATAGAAGAAAAGAACAAGCATGTTCTAAAAAACAAAACTACATGGCGTGTATAAAAACTACATGGCATGTCCTCTTATGCCAGACACATGGACGTGTACTTCAGCCACAGCTGGTCGTGTAACACCCCCGACTACATTGCGCGTTGCCCCCACAAACGGCGTGTACTTTAACTCCATTCCCTTGCCCATGTCTCTTTACACAGCTAACTCACATGTTCCTCATAACCCTAGACTACATGGCGTGTTCACTAAGGATATGACATGTACTATACAAGGTTTCGGTGACCCGTGTTGATAGTTACACAGCCGGCTACATGGTGGACCCTTACACGGTGTGTTCCAAACAAACATGGCATGTATAATAGAAATAACACTGACCTGTTTTGTTCATGAAAAGGCCAGGTACCTAGAACAAGGCTACACGAAGTGTTCTTACCAAACACAGTGTGTTTTTTCACGATCTTCCTCGACCCGTCTTGTTAGTGACACTGACGGGTACATGGCTCACTATTACACGGCGTGCAACTACAGTACACGACGTGTTTCTAAAAACATTTTCACCACCCGATGTTTCTGCTCACACAATTAGTGACACAATCTAAAAATTCATGGCATGTAGTCAAGTACACGTTGTGTATTCTGGGTTTTTCTGGACAGTAGCTCAGAAACTGCACCGAAGCCCAGAAAACACCGGAAAAAACATGGAGGTGCCAAATTTTGATCTGTGAGGGACTATACTCCATGAGAATCTAATCATGACTTTTCCTACATATCTAATACAAGGTTAACATGTCAATGATCCACCAAATTCTGATTCCTGAGGGCCCATAAAACCTCAAGAACCAAAATTTGGCATTCATTTAATCAAGGTACAATACAAACAATTTATCTATCAAACTGCAGGGATTCTATCAAAACATCTATCACAGCATCATGCATAATCTACACAACGTCAATCACAACAACATGCAATCTCTAATTCACCCTTGATGACATGGCAAGAATGCATGACATTTGATTTCTAACAACTGCCTATATGATTAATGAGATGGAATACCCTCATCTCATCGGGTTGCGACAGAAATAGAACCGCAATATCACAACAATAACAACACAAGGCATGTGAATCACTTTTGGTGAAATCATATCAACCGTAAAATCTCAAAACCATAAAACAGCAATAAATGAGGTAGATTGGGTTTTCCCCTATACACAGGTTAGCTACTCCCGAGAATAGCTTATTACAAAGTATTGAATCTATCATATCCCTAGCTAAAGGCTCCAAACAGTAAATCAAGAGAAAAGAATTCCTCTGATACCACTTCGTAACATCCCGGTTCCGGAAGCCACCCAGAGGCGCCCTGTACCCAGTTGGTCACATGGCCTCAAGAACATTTCCCCAAATTCCAGAGGCTGCCGACTAGTAGCAAGGGCCTTAGGTGTGATAGTGGGGAAACTATGCCCTCATTGGCAGAGTACACAGCAGAAGTAAACAAAACATGAAATAACGGAAGCAGTTAATACTAAGAACAATAAACAGTGGAAGACTAAAACAATAAATAGCTGGCGCACACATGTATATTTAAAAGGATGCACGATACATATGTCTAGAAAAGTGGCAAAACAAGTCACAATGCTGATTACAATACTAAACCAAAGTACATGAAAAAGTAAACAGATGATAAAATCCTCAGCATCGCAAGCCTCGGCTTGTTCCCATGCTCTCCTGCTCCAAATAAATCAAGTACCAGAAGTCGAAGGGTGCTTTCCATTGTCTATACCTGCATCAACATAGTCTTCCAAGGCCCAAAATCATGACCCAAATAGGGTATGAGACTAAATCTTAGTAGGAAACCACCCAAAGATTTGTACCTAACATTCAGTGAGCATATGGAAAGTAATAGTATAGTAAGAAGTAAACAGTAACAGTAAACAACAGGCAGTAAATAGTAAGCAGTAACTGGATGATATGAAACAGTAACCAATCCAGAGAATAACAAGCAGCAGTGAAGCAAACATCTAACCACAACAAGAACCCCTCTGGGAAGTACTTGCAGCCACCACCTCTTGTCCTAGCCAAGAAGTACCCACAACCCTCTAGGCAGTGCACTCATCCTAACCCCTCTGGTATGGTCATATGAATTTATAAGACTCTTTGGGGAAGGTAACTCGGTCAATTCCCCTTATAGTCTAGGGTAGTGAGGGACTCTCTGAGGAAGATCACGCGGACTAACCCACTTATGGCCCCATGGTCTTGAAACTCTCTAAGGACGATCACTTGGTCAATTCCTCTTATAGTCTCAGGCCTATCATATACTATCTAAGGAATATCACTCAGTCAATTCCTTCTCTAGCTTGTAAAGGTCTTAAAGAAAATTCAAACAAGTAAAGCCTCTCTGAGGAAGCTCACTCGATCTACCCTCATGTAGTCTATAATATCCACGATTCTCTGGGAATCTCACTCAGTCTATCCCATGTAGTATATAATGTCCAAGACTCTCTGAGGAAGCTCACTCAGTCTACCCTCCTCTAGTATATAATATCCATGACTCACTGGGAAGCTCACTCGGTCTATCCCTTATAGTCTATAGCACCAGGTCCTTACGGTCCTCTACCATTTAGTTCATAATAATGCTATAAGGCCAAAGTACACCTATAGAGCTACATGGATAACCAGAGTACACCTATAGAGCTACTTGGCTAACCAGTCAATATCATAACAAGAATTTCAAGAATATCATTCCATTCTATGGTCACAAGGCATGTAAAATAGGTATAATGCCCAAAATGTAACACCCCGAGCTTCCACGATACACTTCTCATTCAATAATGCAATAGCTTGCATTGTACACGACTTCGAGTTCTAAAACACCGCGACTAATCAAAGTAGTCGTTATGAATAGTAATAACCACTTTTTAAAATTATAGAAATTTTATATTTCAAAATGGACTTCATTTTTGTATTCGTAATATCGAAATTATCCAAAGTTGAATTTTTTGTAATTTTCTGAGAACTTCCAATTTTTTATGAATAGTGAAAAATACTTAAAAACAACTTTTTTAATAAAAGTATTTTATAGTGATAAATTATAGTATTGAGTAGTTTTAGAGTATAACTATAATATATTTTTACCATTTTATCCAATGGTGGTCAATATAATTAACTTAACAATGAAATTGGGCTTGAACAATTGTCAATCTTTTGATATAAATTGTTTCTTAAAAACATGCTATTTGTTGTGACAGCGGGAATTAATTATAAAATTAATTAATGCAACATATATGTTTGGAATTTTTTAAAATAGGCATCAATTTTGAATTCGGAATATCAATTATAGATTAGGGTGAAATTTTGGCATTGTTCTGAAAAACGTCAATTTTTGATGAATAGTGAAACCACTAAGTGGTAGTTAAATAACTGATTTTTCATTTAAATGAAATATTACCACCTCTGTGATTTTATTTTCAAAAATACGACATACATGGTTGTCATTAAGAAGTAAAATGTGGTTAAATGAGATTAAAATAATTTTTGGTGAATAGTAACTTTTAAGTTCTTAATCGCGATTAGAGGTAATTAGTGTAGTTTAAGGTAAAAATATTGTTTTAATAATATGATATGAGCTTGACACTTTTCCTACTCCTATTGGATGAGTCATGGCCGACCAAGACAATCCATGGGTCAACTTGGGGACCCCATGGAGCCACTTTAGTTGGAAAATGGCATAAATAACTTTTATTTAATGTTAAAGTAAAAAATGACACAAACAAGAAATGTTTTACTAAAACAATTTTTACATGGGGTTATACAAGTCATATTTTTGACTATAAATAGTCATTGGAAATATAAAAAGCTTTCCTACATCATAGTATTTTCTTTATAATTTTTAGACATTAAATAAATTAAATTATTTATGACATCATGATGATGCAGCTATGACCTCATTATTTAACGAATTAATTAAAATAAAAAGATAATGTAAATTCCAAGTCTTAAACTTGTCTAAAACCTATTGGATGAGTAGATTCAGAACCCTTATCACCTTATACTAGAATGATATAAGTTTGGGACCTTTGGAATCCAAAAATCATTGTATAATAATGTAACATTTCCTTACTTTCCAAGAGTGCCCCTCCTCTCCACTTATAGAAGGCCCCCACCTCTACCACCTCATTCACACATTCAAGCCATTTGGATCGGCCAAACTCTTCCCAAATACTCTCCCAACTTCCCCCTATTACTCCTAGAAGCCTCACTTTGGGCAGAACTCTTCCCAAGGAAGCCTTTGGCTCATATCAAAAAGAGTTACCCGCTTTTGAGGTAATGTCTTCTCTAATGTTGTTTTGTTTTATTTTTCTTCTCCAACCCCCTAAAATCTTTTTATTAATTTCTTTTCTAACAAAACCAGTATCCTCAATATACTAGGATGTTTTTATAAGAAGGATTCGAGCTACACTAACACACACCTACATCTAATGGTTAAAGAACATACGGTTTCTGTGGATGGAGAATTTCTGCCTCACGAAACGATGATTGTTCAACACTCATATAACACCTTCAAAGGTGGCCATTTAGATGTCACTATATTTATATATGATATATAATATGTTTATGTTGTACTTATGCTTCTTTATTTCTCATTTATGGCATACTTTATGATTTCCATTATGGGTAAACGTGATAATTTCATTTTAGGAAGTGCGGACTACCGCCCCCTCAAAGTGATTTGAATCGTTAATGCCATATATGGGATGTATGAAGGATAGAGTAAATGTTATTATACACTATATTATACTGGAATTATATTATACATTTATATCATTACGATTTCATTCCATTAAATATGAAATAGAAATGAAAGTAGCGTTCATGCGTACGTACGGCTTACCGTCTCCATGAACGGTGCATTTCATTTCTTACCTCTAAATGTTACATAATATTATAAATGAATGTATATAATGGATATATATGATATATATGACATAAAAATAATGAATATAATTCTGGATATAATGTATATTCTACCACATAATGAACTTGTAATTATAAGAAGTTTATTGTTGACTCAAGTACCAAAGATTGACAAAACGACCGTTATTAACTTAAATAATTACATAATGTTCATATCATTGTAATAAGTGATATAAAAAGTATAATGAAATTGAAAATGGTTCTTAATAAGGTATATATTAACTCTAGTTTATTATTCAGGAGGTTAAAGAATGGTTGAGTCAAGTCAGACACGAGGTAAGGGAACTTCTTAACCCAATTTCTATTCTTTGGGTTAATCTCCTACATTCAAATTATGTCATGATATTATTATGTCCTATCTTGTATTTTTACATTATTTATGTGTACTTATAGTGAATACACATAATAGACCTACTTTATAAAAAAAATGATCTTTTTAAGGACTTCGTCTCAATCCCCTTTCATTGAGCCATATTTGGTTTTATACACAACTTTCTTTTATACGGTGTATAAACCCCTTTGACTTTTACGTTTATTCAAAAGAAATATTTTTTATACGAAGCGTTTTTCTAAACGAAAAAAGGGAATGTTTTTCTTTCCGTACTTATGCGGTGACAACGACTTCTCCGCCGCCGTGACCATTATTTGAGTTTCGGCTTCCTCTACAAGCCATCATTTTTTATAATGAAAAATAAATACAAAGTTTTAACTTTCTTTTATTTTGGTATTGAAAATGGTTTTGAAAGCATTTTTATTATATCAGTGTGTTGTATTGATATCTTGTGATTGAAATGTGGCAATGTTATGTTTCCTTTATGCATGTTTTATGTGATATGATTATGTTATGGTTTATGATATTTTTAAACCTATTCATACGAGGAATGTATTGGACTTAATAAGTGACGGGTGGAGCCCGCTGTAACAGCCCGAGATTTTATGAAAAATATTATTTTTTATTTCACTAATTTCTTGTGTTGTACGCTACACCAAAAGGATCTTGCACAACATGCATCCTTGACTTGCCTTTCATTACACGCAATCGTGACCTTCCTCGATAGCTTGCGTCGTACGCAATACCGAGTTTCACTAAACAACGATATGCTATTAAAATATTATTAAAACTAGCCGTTATGAATAATAATAACCACTTTTTGAAATTTTATAAATTTTATTTTTCAAAATGGACTTCATTTTTGAATTCGGAATACCGAAATTAGCCTAGGGTGAAATTTTGGTATTTTTCTGAAAACTTTCAATTTTTGATGAATAGTGAAACCACTAAGTGGTAGGTTAAAAACTGAATTTTGCATAAAACTTAATTTTACCGCTTCTGTGAATGGAATTTCTAAAATCCGACAGACACGGTTGATATCAATAAGTAAAATGTGGTTCAATGAGATAAAAATAATTTTTTGGTGAATAGTAACTTTTTATTTTTTTACCGCGGTTAATCGTAAATAGGGTAACTAAGGGTAAAAATGATATTACTATTACCCTAACACGTGTCCTAATTCTATTGGATAAGTTTAATTCGACCAAAAACAAACTTAGGAATAAAATATGACCATTTAGGCCCACTTGGGTTAGATTAGGACATTTATTATTAATTTATTTAAATAAGGGTTAAAATAGTTAAAATCAAAGTTTAATAAGTAAATCATTTTTAATATGGGGTTATACATAAGATAAATTCGACTATAAATATTCATTAGAAAGCTAAAATGATTTCCTACATAATTATATTTTATTTATAATTTTTAGACTTTAAATAAATTAATTTATTTATGACACAACGATGATGCACTAATTACCCTTTTAAGGAAATATTAACATAATTGATGTTATAAATGCTCAAATGAATGTAATTTGAGACTTTTTATGAATTCCACTAATTTTCAGGGTTACTATGATATATTAGTGTTGCTTTAATAAACTTGGTTCAGACATATAATTCTGTTATGACTTTTACAAAAATCATAAATCAAATAGTGTCAAAATTGACACAAAATAGTTTTTAAATCAAATTTTATATTATTAATTGTTATTTTATTCCTAAAAATCTAAGGTTCGACCAAATGACTTATATAAGGATATATATATTAATAATAAATAATTCGGGGTTATTTTGTCATGTTATAGTAAGTATATTAACCATATAGTGTATGAAAACAAAAAGACACGGTAAAAGTTAAATTATTTAACTTAGAGTTAAATCTAATTGATAAGGTTAAAATAATACCCTAAACTTGTCTAAATCCTATTGGATGATATTATTTCGACCCATCCCCACATTAGCTTCGAAATAATACCCTTTGGAACCATTATAAACCGATTTTGACATTAATATAAAATAATATTTTGAGGTATTCCTATGGTGCCCCTCTCCTCCCTTATAAAAGGACACCTACTCCCCCTCCTCCTCACACCAATTTGAGCACTCAATCTCGGCCAACCCCTGCCAAAATCTCTTCTCCACTTCCCTATCAACATCCTAGAGGTTCTGGTCTTCCTCAAAGACCAATTTTAGTTCCCTAAGAGGAGGTCTCCAAAAGGCGCTTCAAATAAGAGGTAATTACCGTTACCAATTCATTCATCTTTATTTCTTCTTCCACTTCTTCTTCTTAGGTTGTTTCATTATGAAGTAATAACATCAGTATCACTCATATACTGATATGCTATTATAAGTATGAAACAACCCTATTTCACCATCTATCCATCCTACGGAAAAAGAAATCACCGTGCGTGCGTACGTACGGAATACCGTCTCCACGCCGTGGTGTAATCTATTTTCAACCACCACCTTACATGGATGGGTATAATGGTGTGAAGAATAACTATACATAGTTATTACAACATCATATTGATTCTGATATATTGTTTAATCCACTCCAATTCAATTCAATATTTATAGAAATGATATCATCGCTCGTGCGTACGTACGGACTACCGTCTCCACGACGCGATGAGATTCATTCTCCATGTTAACCATTTAAGAATGATTATAAAGTATATATAAGAAATAATAATGAAATATATGACATTATAAAGCTACTGGATTTATGTATATATATATGTATGTCATCTAATTACTTCCATTCAAGACAATAAGGAAAGGAAAACAGCGTTCATGCGTACGTACGGACTACCGTCTCCATGAACGGTGTTTTTCATTTCATTTATCTATCTATTATATATATATACCTACTGAATATATATGATATATAAATCATATTTTATATTCTGGAAGTAAGTAAATCATGATATAAGTAATAATAATGTCAAGAAAAACAAGTCAAAACACCTATGATAAAAGAAATGATTTTACCCAAAACCCTTCTTTAACATGGAATTTACAAAAGAACGGGTAATATAATGTCATAAGTGAACCATATATGATATCATAACAATGAATATGATTCTGTAATAAGTCAATGACATTATTTAAACCATTATACAGGAGCTTCGGACATGTATAAAGAAAATCGGACCTAAGGTAAGGGAAATATCACAATCTCATTTTTATCCGAGATTGTTTATACGTTGGTATTTATTGGGGTGTATTTTGACATCCACATCTATGTTTCCTCAATATGTAATGTTATTTCCATCCTCCTACAATTGTTTAAATCCAATTTTACCCTTTTGTGAGTTTTTAGTAAAAGATATGAAAGGAATCTTTTTTCATTTTTCGTACGAGGTACTTTTTGACTTTTTCGACAAAAGTATAAAGAATGTTTTTTTAACTTATACGGCACGAACGGATTTTTACTATTTTATAAAGCCTTATTTTCATGAAGATTACTCTAAAATATTTCATGACTATTTTCAATAAAATATCTTTCTTTTAAAATTGCATGATGTTTTGTGAAAAGAAATTGATTTTGAAGAAGAAAGGATATTTTCCTCAAGAATTAAATTCAAGTGTATTATCAAAATTATTTTCCATCTAAGATAAAAAAGGGTTCTATTTCTATCCATATTTTTACATTGATTTGACTATGTTGTGATGGAATTATGTTTATGAATTCCTTTATCTTATATGAATGGTTTTATGATGTCATGTTGTTTAAGAATCCCATTTTTATTACATGGGTAATGCAATGGTGTATGATTTATGATTTTGTGGCACACATAAGAATGGTATCATTATGAGATGGGTGGGACCTCTATCTCCCTCCAATGCATTTGGTAAAGATTTTATATCTCATGAGATAGACAGGGCTGGAACGGTAGGTTATACCGGTTCAGTGAAACAGGACTGAAACGAGGGTTACTCGATTCAGAAAGGGACATTGTCCACTAAGATAGTCTTGGCAATGAGTCTTGACTAACAAGAAATGATTCTCTATGATTATGTGTGAATGCCACAAAGTTTCATGTTTTAAGTTATGATTATTGTGATTACATTTCACTGCCATGATTTACCCCATGTTATGAAATTATGATCTCTTTTTCAGGTTAAGATTTCCAAAAGTTATGTGCTTATGTATATGATGTGATTGATATTTCTTTTGTTTACCCTTACTGAGCATTTGAGCTCACCCTTTTATGTTTTCTTTTCCCCAGGATATAAAGAAAGGTTTTAGGTAAAAAAAGGAAGATCTTTATGGGAGATTTTGAAGATCTTTCACCACGATTAGAAGATTATATTCCGAGTTTCCAAAGACACTAAACTATTACGATCCTTGTGTGTGTGTGTTTTTGTTATGTACTAAGTATTCCGCAAATGTAATGTAATGTCCATGTACGTTAAGCTTCGGGTCTCTACAGTTGGTATCAGAGGAAAGGTTTAGTCATCCTTTGGAAACTAGGATGCGAGAACTTTAGTGAGATCCCTAGAGATATTTCTAAGGTATGTCTAGGGATGTCCCTAAGGTTAAGTATACGTATAGGTTATAGTACTAGAATTACGCTAACGATCATAGAATTAATCCTAAGATGTTAGATATTGAAGGTACTCCCCCTTTATTATGTTGTTTTCCCTAGCATGATTTTTGCTTCTCACGCTATTCTTTTTGGGTTTTAGACGATGGCTGGAACTCGAAGGAATCGTGTTGATCAATGCAATGGACAATGCAATGATTGCCCTCCTTAACAAACAAATGTTATGGGAGATGGAGTGAAAAATCTTATTGCTATACTTACACAAGATATGAATCATTCTGGACTTCCAAATGAGGAGAGAAGGGAACAATATTCTATTGAGTCCTTCATGAGGCAACGTCCACCTTCTTTCAGTGGGTATTCTGACCCACTTGTTGCTGAACAATGGATCAGTACCACTGAAAAGATATTTTCAGTTCTTCAATGTTCTGAGCAAGATAAAGTCATCTTAGCAGTATATCGTTTGGAAGGTGAAGCTGATAAATGGTGTAATCTTATCAAGAATACGAGGCAAAGAGATGAAATTGAGTCCATGGAATGGGACGAGTTCAAGAACTTGTTTTTCAGTAAGTACTTCCCTTGTATTCTTCGAACAAAGATGGAGAAGGAGTTTCTTGAACTAAAGAAAAAGGATGATGAATCTGTTGGTATATACGAAGCGAATTTTACAAGACTTACAAGGTATGCATCTGGCATTATCATCCAACCTGAAAGTAAAGTTGATCGATTTTTCAGTGGCTTAAAACCAAGTCTTCGAAGGGCATTAGCTATAAGAGACTTCAGTAGCTATGAAGAAATTGTGCGTTGTGCTATCAAGGTAGAAATGGAAGTTGGTGTTACATATCCATCTCATGGTTTTGACAAGAAACGAAAGATGGAGTTCAAGGAGAAATCTCATAATAATGGTGAAAAGAAGATGAATGTTTCCTTATGCACAAAGTGTGGAAAGAAACATGGTGGATATTTTCTTAAAGGGACTATAAAATGTTTTATGTGTGGAAAAGAAGGTCATCGAGCAGCTGAGTGTCGAAGTAATGGAAAAAGGGTTTCCAATGATGTGAATAAAGCAAACACTGCATAGAACGCACCACCAACACTTCAATGCTTCAAGTGCAAGGAAATGGGGCATTATGCTAATAAATGCCCTAATCCAAGGGTTAGTGATGATCGACATGAGCAACCACTTAAGGCAAAGGATAAAGGGAAGTCACATGCGATCACTATTGGCGATGTTGAATATGAAAATGATGTGGTGGAATGATTAAGTGTTTATGTAATGGGATTCCAAAATAATGTTGTATCATGGAGTATTGGAATATTTATGTATTGGTCTAATGTGGTATTCAAAGTGATTGAGATATTATGTGCATAATGAAGGGAAAACGAGAAAATGAAATGTTTAACAGTATTCATGAGCTCATGATTGATATAAGGACTAAGTGATATCATGGTTTGAGTATATATAATTTTGAGGATTTTGGTATGTGGAAAGTGTTAACATTTAACTCCATTCATGTTTTCAATAAGGTTCAATGGGTATTCAAGAGAATACATGATTAAGGCCTTTGAATGTTTAGAATGTGACCAACAAGACATATCTTATGATATATGGGGATCAACGATGGTATTAAATCTCTGGAAATCGTTTTCACTATGTTATGAGAGTGGACTGCAGTATTATGGATAAGCCTAAAGATTGAAATGAATTATGTAGGACATAAGTTAGTATTGTTTAAGGATAGAAGTTTTTTTGATATTATTGATGGGATGTTATAGTTTTAGAAAAAGGACAACCTGCAGGACGGGCAACAGCCCCTCGCTTCGGACAAGGCTGTGGGAATCAAACCCACAAACGAAGTGCGACTGGCCTTTATCGCCTACCACTGGCCTACAGGAAGTCCCTGTTTAGTAGAAACTAGTTTTATTATATTAAGCAGTATGATATATGAAGTATAAGTCCATTTTAGGAACCACATGTGATTAATCTCACTATAGATCGACTTATAATTTTTGCTGACCTTTTGTTTGAGACAGATGGAATGACCTGTCATACTAACACTTCACGAATAACAAATTCAACTTCATTTATTTAAGAGATGAAGTGGAAATTGTTCAAGGCATGAACAACAGTGAGATTGTACCAAAATAAAGAAAGTATTTATTCTAATTCAAATTTTCAACTTTAGGGAAATGATCTTGAAAAAAAAAATGTTGTCCTAGTGAGCTTATACCTGATGAATTAGATGGTACCTTAGATCGTCACAAATTTATGGATGTTTGATTACTGGATTTTCCATAGCCATGTTCTCTACCACTCTCCATCAGAACATGATGGTTAGATTTCTCTTCCATATCCATATTTTCACCTATGTGGAAACCCAGTGATTAGTTTATTTGGGTAATCGTTACATTTCATACTTTAGTTTTTAAAGCCAAGTTTTGGTATTCCTTTTTACGATGTGGGTTTCTATTAAAGAAACTTTCTAATAGTAAACCATTTTTAACCCCGACGAATTTCGAGGGCGAAATTCATTTTAAGGGGGGTAGAATGTAACAGCCCGAGATTTTATGAAAAATATTATTTTTTATTTCACTAATGTCTTGTGTTGTACGCTACACCAAAAGGATCTTGCACAACACGCATCCTTGACTTTCCTTGCATTGCACGCAATCACGACCTTCCTCGATAGCTTGCGTCGTACGCAATACCGAGTTTCACTAAACAACAATATGCTATTAAAATAATATTAAAACTTGCCGTTATGAATAATAATAACCACTTTTTGGAATTTTATAAATTTTATTTTTCAAAATGGACTTCATTTTTGAATTTGGAATACCGAAATTAGCCTACGGTGAAATTTTGGTATTTTTCTAAAAACTTTCAATTGTTGATGAATAGTGAAACCACTAAGTGGTAGGTTAAAAACTGAATTTTGTATAAAACATAATTTTACCGCTTCTGTGAATGGAATTTCGAAAATCCGACAAACACGGTTGATATCAGTAAGTAAAATGTGGTTCAATGAGATAAAAATAATTTTTGGTGAATAGTAACTTTTTACTTTTTTTTTACCGCGGTTAATAGTAAATAGGGTAACTAAGGGTAAAAATGATATTACTATTACCCTAACACATGTCCTGATTCTATTGGATAAGTTTAATTCGACCAAAAACAAACTTAGGAATAAAATATGACCATTTAGGCCCACTTGGGTTAGATTAGGACATTTATTATTAATTTATTTAAAGAAGGGTTAAAATAGTTAAAATCAAAGTTTAATAAGTAAATCATTTTTAATATGGGGTTATACATAAGATAAATTCGACTATAAATATTCATTAGAAAGATAAAAAGATTTCCTACATAATTATATTTTATTTATAATTTTTAGACATTAAATAAATTAATTTATTTATGACACAACGATGATGCAGTAATTACCTTTTTAAAGAAAATATTAACATAATTGATGTTATAAATGCTCAAATGAATGTAATTTGAGACTTTTTATGAATTACACTAATTTTCAGGGTTACTATGATATATTAGTGTTGATTTAATCAACTTGGTTCAAACATATAATTCTGTTATGACTTTTACAAAAATCATAAATCAAATAGTGTCAAAATTGACACAAAATAGTTTTTAAATCAAATTTTATATTATTAATTATTATTTTATTCCTAAAAATCTAAGGTTCGGCAAAATGACTTAGATAAGGGTATATATATTAATAATAAATAATTTGGGGTTCTTTTGGCATGTTATAGTAAGTATATTATCCATATAGTGTAAGAAAACAAAAAGACACGGTAAAAGTTAAATTATTTAACTTAGAGTTAAATCTAATTGATATGGTTAAAATAATACCCTAAACTTGTCTAAATCCAATTGGATGATAGGATTTCGACCCATCCCCACTTTAGCTTAGAAATAAGACCCTTTGGAACCATTATAAACCGATTTTGACATTAATATAAAATAATATTTTGAGGTATTCCTAAGGTGCCCCTCTCCTCCCTTATAAAAGGACACCTCCTCCCCCTCCTCCTCACACCAATTTGAGCACTCAAGCTCGGACAACCCCTGCCAAAATATCTTCTACACTTCCCTAGAAACATCCTAGAGGTTCTGGTCTTCCTCAAAGACCAATTTTAGTTCCCTAAGAGGAGGTCTCCAAAAGGCGCTTCAAAGAAGAGGTAATTACCGTTACCAATTCATTCATCTTTATTTCTTCTTCCACTTCTTCTTCTTAGGTTGTTTCATTATGAAGTAATAACATCAGTATCACTAATATACTGATATGTTATTATAAGTATTAAACAACCCTATTTCACCATCTATCCATCCTACGGAAAAAGAAATCACTACGCGTGCGTACGTACGGAATACCGTCTCCACGCCGTGGTGTAATCTATTTTCCACCACCACCTTACATGGATGGGTATAATGGTGTAAAGAATAACTATACATAGTTATTACAACATCATATTGATTATGATATATTGTGTAATCCACTCCAATTCAATTCAATATTTATGGAAATGATATCATCGCTCGTGCGTACGTACGGACTACCGTCTCCACGACGCGATGAGATTCATTCTCCATGTTAACCATTTAAGAATGATTATAAAGTATATATAAGAAATAATAATGAAATATATGACATTATAAAGCTACTGGATTTATGTATATATATATATGTATGTCATCTACTTACTTCCATTCAAGACAATAAGGAAAGGAAAACAGCGTTCATGCGTACGTACGGACTACCGTCTCCATGAACGGTGTTTTTCATTTCATTTATCTATCTATTATATATATATATATACTGAATATATATGATATATAAATCATATTTTATATTCTTTAAGTAAGTAAATCATGATATAAGTAATAATAATGTCAAGAACAACAAGTCAAAACACCTACGTTAAAAGAAACGATTTTACCCAAAACGCTTCTTTAACATGGAATTTACAAAAGAACGGGTAATATAATGTCATAAGTGAACCATATATGATATCATAACAATGAATATGATTCTGTAATAAGTCACTGACATTATTTAAACCATTATACAGGAGCTTCGGACACGTACAAAGAAAATCGGACATAAGGTAAGGGAAATATCACAATCTCATTTTTATCTGAGATTGTTTATACATTGGTATTTTCTGGGGTGTATTTTATCATCAACATCTATGTTTCCTCAATATGTAATGTTATTTCCATCCGCCTACAATTTTTTAAATCCAATTTTACCCTTTGATGAGTTTTTAGTAAAAGATATGAAAGGAATCTTTTTTCATTTTTCGTACGAGGTACTTTTTGACTTTTTCGACAAAAGTACAAAGAATGTTTTTTAACTTATACGGTACGAACGGATTTTTACTATTTTATAAAGCCTTATTTTCATGAATATTACTCTAAAATATTTCATGACTATTTTCAATAAAATATCTTTCTTTTAAAATTGCATGATGTTTTGTGAAAAGAAATTTATTTTGAAGAAGAAAGGATATTTTCCTCAAGAATTCAATTCAAGTGTATTATCAAAATTATTTTCCATCTAAGATAAAAAAGGGTTCTGTTTAAATCCATATTTTTACATTGATTTGACTATGTCGTGATGGAATTATGTTTATGAATTCCTTTATCTTATATGAATGGTTTTATGATGTCATGTTGTTTAAGAATCTCATTTTTATTACATGGGTTATGCAATGGTGTATGATTTATGATTTTGTGGCACACATAAGAATGGTATCATTATGAGATGGGTGGGACCTATATCTCCCTCCAATGCATTGGGTAAAGATTTTATATCTCATGAGATAGACAGGGCTGGAACGGTAGGTTATACCGGTTCAGTGAAACAGGACTGAAACGAGGGTTACTCGATTCAGAAAGAGACTTTGTCCACTAAGATAGTCTTGGTAATGAGTCTTGACTAACAAGAAATGATTCTATATGATTATGTGTGAATGACACAAAGTTTCATGTTTTATTTTATGATTATTGTGATTACATTTCACTGCCATGATTTACCCCATGTTATGAATTTATGATCTCTTTTTCAGGTTAAGATTTCCAAAAGTTATGTGCTTATGTATATGATGTGATTGATATTTCTTTTGTTTACCCTTACTGAGAATTTGAGCTCACCCTTTTATGTTTTCTTTTCCCCAGGATATAAAGAAAGGTTTTAGGTAAAAAAAAGGAAGATCTTTATGGGAGATTTTGAAGATCTTTCACCATGATTAGAAGATTATATTCCGAGTTTCCAAAGACACTAAACTATTACGATCCTTGTGTGTGTGTTTTTTTTATGTACTAAGTATTCCGCAAATGTAATGTAATGTCCATGTACATTAAGCTTCGGGTCTCTACACCCGCTATAGATCCTCGATGCATTGGTAGGTCTCATGAGACAACTAGATGTGAAATTGGTCGATGCCCTTTCCCAATTTGATTTATGGTTTTGGCCGAGGCCTTAATCATTTTAGACGTCTTGGCCGAGGCCTTGACAAATTTTTTCAGAATGTCTGGAATTATACATTCCCTCATTATGAAAGTGGTTATTGATATTACATGTGATTATTCGACTAGTAGAATATCCATGTGAGTAAGTAAATTGAATTATTTAATTTTATTTTTGCCATATTATGTTGAAGTTCAAGTTTAAAAAGGATTTTGTTTTAGTTATACATTGCCTTAAATGTTAATGATTATTTATGAAAGCTTCCGTAATATTGTTATCCTTACTGAGCATCTGATCTCACCCCTTTCAATGTTTTAATATTTTCCAGGATGTGAAGAAGTATTTTATGAATGACCTGCAGGGATTGTCAGAAGAGGATATGAGTGTGGACTATGGAGACTTTGTTATTGTAGTTTTTCAATTTATGATGTAATGTAACGTTTACGAATGTATCTAGTGTTTCCAAGGCTACTAAACTAATCTGTCTTTCGAGACTTGATCTTTTGTGATCATGCCAATGTTACGAAGTAATGCACCGACTCTGGGTAGCTGGGGTCGGGGTGTTATAGTTGGTATCAGAGGCAATTTAGTACTATCCTTGGAAGCTAGACTTAGATAAACTCTGATTAGAGAACATAGACCAAAGATAGACTTTGAGGATTAGTATAGAAGAACTTCCTAGAATTTTGTTATTGTAGAGATTTTGTGAGTTTTCCGAGCAATACATCCCTGTCTGGATACGAGCAGGTAGAGGCGGCTCTGGCACAGATGTACCTAGGGGTAAAACCCGAAAACACCGCTTTGAGCTAGACTCGAACGGGAACTGGTGCACGACAACGGGCCTTGCTGCACTCTTGGTTACGACACTCTCGGGGGATATGCTTAGGATAATTCCCATTTTCTTTACAAACCACTATGAACGGTTATGAGTATATACTTCCTCAAATAAAACCTTTTTATGATTATGGATTATATCCATAAATAGTTCAATTTATGTTAAGTATTTTACAAGTATGGAATTATGTGTTTTGATTCATAAACTAATCTAGATTATGCCATTGTTTAGAAATGGCACCTAGTGGAAGGAATGGAAACCGTATCAATGCACGCACTCCGTGTAGGGATTTCCCTCCTGCTCAAGATAATTATTGTGGAGCTGGAGATACAACTGGTGCTGATCAACTTATTACCATACTGAGACAACTCACTCAGGTTATGAATAATAACCTTACTCGTATGGAGCACCCTGATCCGCAACGTGGAGGATCAATGTTAGACCGCTTCATGAGGCAACAACCACCCACATTTAATGGGGGTACAAATCCATTAGTAGCTGAGCAATGGATAAACTCCTTAGAGAAAATATTCCAGGCCTTAGGGAGTAGTGAAAGGGAAAAGGTTATCATGGCAGTTTACCGCCTCACTGGAGATGCTGATCAATGGTGGTTATTGATTCAAAACACAAAGGAAGATGATGCCATATCGAATATGGAATGGAGGGAGTTCAAAGATCTTTTATTAGAAAAATACATTCCTCGTGACCATCGAGCAGATATGGAAAGGCAATTTCTGAGTCTAAGGCAGAAGGAGGATGAGAATGTCGCAAAGTATGAGGCCAACTTTACAAGGTTAGCGAGGTATGCTGCAGATTATATACGTAACCCAAGGAGTAATATTGATCGTTTCTTTGATGGGTTAAAAACATTTCTCCATCGAGCTTTAGTATCACAATCCTTCTCATCATATGAATATATTGTCTCGTGTGCTATCAAGACAGAAAAGGAATTCTCTAAGTCTTATGACAACAAAGTAAAGAAAGAGAAGAAGAGAACGGTGGAACAAGAGACAGATAAAGGGAAAAAAGGGAAATAAGGATTTTTCATTATGTGATAATTGTGGGAAGAATCACCCTGGTACTTTCCTAAAAGGAATGGGAGTTTGTTATAAATGTGGAGAAAAGGGTCACCAGGCTCGTGATTGCAAGGGAATGAAAGAGGCTATCAAAGTTGAATGCTATAATTGTAGAGAAATGGGTCATTATGCAAATGAATGTCCTAAGCGTCAGGGAAAAATACCTCAGAAAAGGCCAAGGGATCAAGGCCAATCTTATGTTGTGACTATAGTTGAAGCGGAATAATTAATGTATTGGTGCTTTTGGACTCATGGATTATATTCTAGTTATTAGAGTAATGTGATATATAAGGATTGTACTGCAGTACTTGTTGATTTCAGTAAGGTTTTAATATGACAAAGGTAATCATATTTTTAGTATGTGACAAAAAGAGAAACTTTAATTTGTTTGGGGAATCTGATAAATTGATTTTGGAATTAAGAGACCTTTTAGAGAAAGTTTGGACAGTGGTATAAAGGTTGGAGTGGATTAAGTTGATCTTTGGATAGTATTGTTTAAGGTTCAAAAATTTTATGAAGATTATTTTTGGAATATTATAATACTATAGTTTTAGGAGAAGGACAACCTGCAGGGTGGGGCATAACCCATCACGTCGGACAAAGCTGCAGGAATTGAACCCACAACCATAGTGCGACAGGTCTTTGTTTCCTAGCACTAGCCTATAGGAAGTCCCTGGTTATTACAAAATAATTTTACTAATCTAAATGGTATGTGTTAACATTTGGAACCTTATACAATTGGTATAAGTATAATATTTTTGGGTTCTATTATCTTTTTGAGTGAAAGGTGAGTTGAAGGTTGAAACTCTAATTGTCAGGCATAAATATATATATACCTATCTGTTATTCAATGAATAAATTAATTCTTAAACTTTAGTAAAGGGATATTAAAACAAAAAAAATGTGTTATCCTAATACCTTATGTCTTGTTGAACTGATGATATTTTAAATCAACATAGATTGAAGGCTTTGAGGCCCTCAATTTGACAGATGATTGTGATTGATGACCTCAATCACTCCTTACAAATATTTACGTTTTTCCTCCAATTATATGTCTCTAATTTCCACCAATGTTCTCCTTATCGAGATCATAATTTGGTGGTGACTTTCTTATTTCCATTTCCCTCTTATTAAGAATAAATTCTATTAACCTTATTTCCGATGTGGGTTTTCCACAAAGGTATTTTTTATTTTCAACCTTTTATTTTCAAAGAAAATTTTCAAATTGCGAGGACGCAATTTATTGAAGGAGGGGAGAATGTAACACCCCGAGCTTCCACGATACGCTTCTCATTCAATAATGCAATAGCTTGCATTGTACGCGACTTCGAGTTCTAAAACACCGCGATTTATCAAAGTAGTCGTTATGAATAGTAATAACTACTTTTTAAAATTATAGAAATTTTATATTTCAAAATGGACTTCATTTTTGTATTCGTAATATCGAAATTATTCAAAGTTGAATTTTTTGTAATTTTCTGAGAACTTCCATTTTTTTATGAATAGTGAAAAATACTTAAAAACAACTATTTTAGTCAAAGTATTTTATAGTGATAAATTATAGTATTGAGTGGTTTTAGAGAATAATTAGAATATATTTTTACCATTTTATCCAATAGTGGTCATTATAATTAACTTAACAATGAAATTGGGCTTGAACAATTGTCAATCTTTTGATAAAAATTGTTTCTTAAAAACACGCTATTTGTTGTGACTGCGGGAATTATTTATAAAATTAATTAATGAAACTTATATGTTTGGAATTTTTTAAAATAGGCATCATTTTTGAATTCGGAATATCAATTATAGCTTAGGGTGAAATTTTGGCATTGTTCTGAAAAACTTCAATTTTTGATGAATAGTGAAACCACTAAGTGGTAGTTAAATAACTGATTTTTCGTTTAAATGAAATATTACCACCTCTGTGATTTGATTTTCAAAAATCCGACATAAATGGTTATCATTAAGAAGTAAAATGTGGTTCAATGAGATTAAAATAATTTTTTGTGAATAGTAACCTTTAAGTTCTTAATCGCGATTAGAGGTAATTAGTGTAGTTTAAGGTAAAAATAATGTTTTAATAATATGATATGAGCTTGACACTTGTCCTACTCCTATTGGATGAGTCATTTCCGACCAAGACAATCCATGGGTCAACTTGGGGACCCCATGGATCCACTTTAGTTGGAAAATGACATAAATACCTTTTATTTAATGTTAAAGTAAAAAATGACACAAACATGAAATGTTTTACTAAATCAATTTTTACATGGGGTTATACAAGTCATAGTTTTGACTATAAATAGTAATTGGAAAGCTAAAAATATTTCCTACATCATAGTATTTTCTTTATAATTATTATACATTAAATAAATTAAATTATTAATGACATCCTGATGATGCAGCTATGACCTCATTATTTAACGATTTAAATAAAATAAAGAGATAATGTAAATTCCAAGGCTTACACTTGTCAAAAACCTATTGTATGAGTATATTTCTAACCCTTATCACCTTATCCTCGAATTATATAAGTGTGGGACCTTTGGAATCCGAAAATCATTGTATAATAATGTAACATTTCCTTACTTTCCAAGAGTGCCCCTCCTCTCCACTTATAAAAGGCCCCCACCTCTACCACCTCATTCACACATTCAAGCCATTTGGCTCGGCCAAACTCTGCCCAAATACTCTCCCAACTTCCCCCTCTTACTCCTAGAAGCCTCACTTTGGGCAGAACGCTTCCCAAGGAAGCCTTTGGCTCAAATCAAAAAGAGTTACCCGCTTTTGAGGTAATGTCTTCTCTAATGTTGTTTTGTTTTATTTTTCTTCTCCAACCCCCTAAAATCTTTTTATTAATTTCTTTTGTAACACCACCAGTATCCTCAATATACTAGTATGTTGTTATAAGAAGGATTCTAGCTACACTTACACACACCTACATCTAATTGTTAAAGAACATACGGTTTCTGTGGATGGCGAATTTCTACCTCACGAAACGATGATTGTTCAACACTCATATAACACCTTAAAAGGTGGCCATTAAGATGTCACTATATTTATATATGATATATAATACGTTTATGTTGTACTTATTCTTCTTTATTTCTCATTTATGGCATACTTTATGATTTCCATTATGGGTAAACGCGATAATTTCATTTTAGGAAGTGCGGACTACCGCCCCTCAAAGTGATTTGAATCGTTAATGCCATATGTGGGATGTATAAAGGATGGATTAAATGTTATTATACACTATATTATACTGGAATTATATTATACATTTATATCAGTATGATTTCATTCCATTAAATACGAAATAGAAATGAAAGTAGCGTTCATGCGTACGTACGGCTTACCGTCTCCATGAACGGTGCATTTCATTTCTTACCTCTAAATGTTACGTAATATTATAAATGAATGTATATACTGGATATATATGATATATATGACATCTAAATAATGAATATAATTATGGAGATAATGGATATTCTACCACATAAACAACTTGTAATTATAAGAACTTTATTGTTGACTCAAGTACCAAAGATCGACAAACCGACCGTTATTAACTTAAATAATTACATAATGTTCATATCATTGAAATAAGTGATATAAAAAGGATAATGAAATTTAAAATGGTTCTTAATAAGGTATATATTAACTCTAGTTTATTATTCAGGAGGTTAAAGAACGGTTGAGTCAAGTCAGACACGAGGTAAGGGAACTTCTGAACCCAATTTCTATTCTTTGGGTTAATCTCCTACTTTCAAATTATGTCGTGATATTATTATGTCTTATCTTGTATTTTTTCCATTATTTATGTGTACTTATAGTGAATACACATAATAGACCTACTTTATAAAAAAAATTATCTTTTTAAGGACTTCTTCTCAATCCCCTTTCATTGAGGCATATTTGGTTTTATACACATCTTTGTTTTATATGGTGTATAAACCCCTTTGACTTTTACATTTATTCAAAAGGAATCTTTTTTATATGAAGCGTTTTTCTAAATGACAAAAGGGAATGTTTTTCTTTCCGTACTTATGCGGCGACAACGACTTCTCCACCGTCATGACCATTATTTGATTTTCGGCTTCCTCTACAAGCCATCATTTTTTTTAATGAAAAATAAATACAAAGTTTTAACTTTTTTTATTTTGGTATTGAAAATGGTTTTTGAAAGCGTTTTTATTATATCAATGTGTTGTATTGATATCTTGTGATTGAAATGTGGGAATGTTATGTTTCCTTTATGCATGTTTTATGTGATACAATTATGTTATGGTTTATGATATGTTTAAACCTATTCATATAAGAAATGTATTGGACTTAACAAGTGATGGGTGGAGCCCGCTATAGCTCCTCGATGCATCGGTAGGTCTCATGAGACAACTAGACGTGAAATTGGCCGAGGCGATTTCCCAATTTGATTTATGGTTTTGGCCGAGACCTTAATCATTTTAGACGTCTTGGCCGAGGCCTTGACAAAATGTTTCAGAATGTCTGGAATTATACATTCCCTCATTATGAAAGTGGTTATTGATATTTCATGTGATTATTCGACTAGTAGAATATCCATGTGAGTAAGTAAATGGAATTATTTAATTTTATTTTTACCATATTATGTTGAAGTTCAAGTTTAAAAAGGCTTTTGTTTTGGTTATACATTGTCTTAAATGTTAATGATTATTTATGAAAGCTTCCCTAATATTGTTATCCTTACTGAGCATCTGAGATCACCCCTTTCAATGTTTTAATATTTTCCAGGATGTGAAGAAATATTTTATGAATGACCTGCAGGGATTTTCAGAAGAGGATATGAGTGTGGACTATGGAGACTTTGTTATTGTAGTTTTTCACTTTATGTTGTAATGTAACGTTTACGAATGTATCTAGTGTTTCCAAGGCTACTAAACTAATCGGTCTTTCGAGACTTGATCTTTTTTTATCATGCCAATGTTATGAAGTAATGCACCGACTCTGGGTAGCTGGGGTCGGGGAATTACACAAAAGCTAAACACGGCCCAAAGGGTCGTATATGGAACAAGTCATGGGAAAAACAACCAAGCATAACAAACTATCCTCACACATGATCAAATTACCTCTACACAAGAAGATAAGTAAGGTAGGAAAACAACATGGTAAAAAAGGTAAACATACAAAACCCTCTTCACGGTTATTGGTGTAATTTCCACATAAAAATAAAAGACTATGAATGGTAAGGCACAAACCACTTACATTGATGCTAGGAGATCAATATACTTCGACCATGAGGCTGGAACCTCCATAGAACAGCGTAGATCTATAAAATCTCACAAAACGTTCAACCCAAGATATATTGAGAAATAGGAAGAATCATGTAATGAAACTCAAGAAGAAGGAAGAGCTCACCGTTGTGGTTCCAACGCAATCGACGACGATCGATTCGGAAAACATACAGAATATCGGGGGTTTGGAGATTTTTCATGGTCGTACGAGCCACTCTTGGATGAGGAACCTAAAGAAGAAGGTTTTTCCGTCGATTAGGCGTGACCCCGGTCTATTTAATGAAAAAAAGAAACTACATGATGTGTACATCTATGGTACACGGCATGTACATAGCGTTTCTGTACTCCGCAATAAGCGGCCTCATCATCGCCCGTACACACTGTGTGTGTGGCATAAACATGGTCAACACACGGCCTGACGCGGCATCAAAGTACAAGGCGTGTACTTATAAAGTACACGGCGTGTAATTCAAAAATTTCCATATTATCCTCTTTTTATTAAAAAAGACCAGAAAAGGAAAAACATACCTTAAAATAAGATCCGGGTTCTTTCAAACTTCCCCCCATAAAAAAATTCATCCCTGGATTTTCCTAGAGAGGCGTAGAAAAGGAAGCCCCAAACAGCTCTGGACACTACGATCGTACATCGGCCTCCCTCTCCTAGGTCTCATCCTGTACTCACCCGTGATGCCATATAACTCGTACTAGAGGAATAGACCGGCCATGGAGAACCTTTGTACTATGATCGACAATCCGGATGGGATGCTCCTCAAATGATGCATCCACTTCAAGCTCAACCTCCACGGGTTGAAAGACATGAGACAGGTCTAAAAAATAACTTCGTACATGAGAAATGTGGAAGACGTCATTCATAGCCTGGTACCTCTGAGGTAACTGCAACCGATAGGAAACCGTCCCAACTCTCTCCAATACCTCAAACGGTCCGACATACCATGGTGAAGGCTTTAACTTTCTTAGAATCCACTTGTGTCCCAATCTCGATGCGACACACAGGAAAACATGGTCCCCGAACACGAAATCTAGAGGTCGTCTCCACTAATCATCATAAGACTTCTCTCGGGACTGTGCTATAGCCATCCTCTTCCGAATCAACTCTATCTGCTCTGAGGTCTCCTGAACAAGATGAGGTCCCAGCAACACTGCCTCTCCTACCTCCAGCCATAACAAAGGTGATCGGCATGGCCTACCATACAAAGCCTCATAAGGTTCCATCTGAATAGTTTCTTGAAAATTGTTGTTATAGGAAAACTCCACAAGAGGGATATGATTCATCCAAGAACATCCAAAGTCTAGAATTCAAGCTCAGAGAATTTCCTCAAGCACTTGGATCGTACGCTCGGACAGGCCATCTGTCTGGGGATGGTATGTTGTACTCAAATGTACCTGTGTACCCAAAGCCATCTGAATCCCCTACCAGAACCAAGAAGTACAACGCATATCCCTGTCTAAAACAATGGAGTGTGTAACTCCATGCAGACATACAATCTCTTAGATGTACAACTGCCCTATCTCATCAACACTAAAGGTCTCCTTGATCAGTAAGAAGTGAGAAACCTTAATAAGTCGGTCGACGAAAACCCAAACAACATCACTCCCTCGAAGTGACCTTGGTATCCCAGTCCCAAAGTCCATCGCGACATTTTTCCTCTTCCACACGGGAATGAGTAACAGCTGTAAAACCCACCCTGGTCGCTGATGCTCTGCTTTCACCTGCTGACAAGTAGAACATCTCATGAAGAACCCAGTGACATCTCTCTTCATACCTGGCCACCAATACTGGCGGTGTAGATCATGATACATCTTGGATATTACTTGATTAACTACCCAAATAGGTGAATGAAAGTCCTGCACCAGCTCCTCGGGTATGTCTAATGGAACCCATACACATCCTTGGAAATGAAAGGTCTCATCCTCGCCCACTGTCCATCCAAGAAGAGGGTCCTCTCCTGACACACTCTCTTGCAGGACTAGGCCTTATGAGTCTGATAGTTTCCCCATCCATACACAATTGAGAAGGGTATAGGTAATAGCTATAAAAGATAGAAATTTTGTCCCTATCTGTCGTGAACCTCCAAGTACATCTCAGAGAATAGAGCCATAAGATGTCACTCACTACTGGCCTACTGAACTGCCTGAATCTAAGTTCTCCTGCTCAACGCATCAGCCACTGAGTTTCCCTTTCCCGGTGTATAGGCAAGCTCAATGTCGAAGGACTGAAGATACTCGACCCACCTACACTGTCTCAGATTCAGATCTCTCTGAGTGAAGATATACTTGAGACTCTTATGGTCAGTAAACACCAAAAAGTGCTCTCCCAGAAGATAGTGTCTTTAACAGCGTACGGCATGAACATCAGCTGTCTACTCTAGATTGTGTGTCGGGTAGTTCCTCTCATGTGGCCCCTTCTACCGAGACCCATACGCAACAACTCCATCTCCCTACATAAAAACAGTTCCTAATCCGACACCTGAAGCATCGCAGTAGACTATATAGCTCCTGCCCTGCTCTGGAAAGACTAGAATCGGTGCTGAAGTCAACCTCCATTTCATCTACTGAAAGGTTGTATCACATGAATCAGACCATAAGAACTTCACAAACTTCTTGGTTAGACTTGTTAGGGTTGATGAAAGGTGTGAAATGTCTTGTATGAAATTCCTGTATTATCCAGCCATCCCTAGAAAACTCCGCACCTCAAATCCATTCTTCAGCTACTCCCAGGAAACTACAGCTCTCACTTTCTCTGAGTTTACTGATACTCTTATCTCTGAGATGACGTGACCCATGAAGTGAATCTGATCCATACAAAAGTGGAATTTCGAGAGCTTATCATATAACTGATGCTATCTCAGTGTACTCAGAATGATCTCAAGATGGGTGGAATGGTCATGTTGAGTGTGAGAGTACACCAAGATATCATCCATGAAGACTACCACGAAAGAGTCCAAGTATGGATGGAACACTCGGTTCATCATTGCCATAAAAACTACTGGCGCATTCATGGGACCGAATGGCATGACTATATACTTGTATAGACTATACCTGCTCCTGAAGGCTGTAAGAGGTATATATGATGGTATAACATGCAACTGATGATAACCAGACCTCAAGTCGATCTTCAAAAACATCCAATATCCTAGAAGTTTACCAAGAGGTCATCGATTCTCGGAATGGGATATCGGTTCTTGACCATCAACTGGTTCAGCTTTCGATAATCCACACAAAGCCTAAGGGTGTTGTCTGCATTATTTGCAAACAGGACAGGCAAAACCCAAGGGGATGTACTAGGTCGGATGAAACCCTTTTCCTGCAACTCCTCAAACTGCTACTTGAGATCTTGCAAATGAGCTGTATCCATCCTATATAGTGGAATGGACACCATTTCCACTCCTGGAATGAGCTCAATCGAGAAGTCTACCTCATGCTCTAGAGGTAAACTAGAAATGTCCTCTAGAAATACATCCCTGAAATGATCCATCACTGGAAGAAAGTGTAACTGTGATGTCCCCTGGTCATCCAGATAAAGAGTGTGTATCTGGGATGTAACTCCTCCTAGCCCATGATGCTCTAGTCCAGCCCTACCTGCCTGGACATCCCACTCGCCTCTATGAAAAAATGATCTTCCCTTGGGTGATACGAAACTCTCCCTGCGGCGATAGAAATCGACGACTGCCTGGAAGGGAACTAACCGGTCCATACTAAGAATGACATCATAGCCTTTCATCTCTATGACATAGAGGTCCCATAAAAAGTGACACCCTACAACCTCAAGAGGACACTCTCTGCACTAACGTACGCTAGATGTCCTCATCCCCAACGGTGTATCAAGAGTCAATTTTTCGGCAGATTAAAAGATACAGAGCCGAAGGCTCTCTACAACAGAAACATAGATAAAGCTATGAGAAGCACTAGTATCAAAAATGACTGATGATAAGATAGAGGCACTAAGATCGTTCCTCAAACTGTGGAATGGTCAGGATCCTGCTCCTGATAGGTCCTCTCAACAGCGAAAGTCTGTCATGTACGGCATCCCTATGCCCCTGGCTGACCACTCTGAGTTGATCCACTCTACTGTCGCTGGTAACCCGGTGACTGACCACCATAGCTGCGACCTCCACCTCATCTCAAACGGCTAGATGAACTCCATTTCTTATACTAGTGATAAATCTCTTGCACGTGGGGTCATAGAAGAACCCCTACCACAAGTTGTAGGTGAGAAGATCTCACAAAAACGATGTAGATGGCCCATCATGCCACAAGATCGACACACCATCTGGTCTATCTGGCACTGAGTCCTAGTATACCCGCTCCTACAACACTGGTAGCATACGACCTGGCTGCTCGAAGATACATTCCACCTACCCTGCTCTCCTCGAGCAAACTCCCTGTGGTTCTTCCTGCTATTTATAGGAGGAGCACTGACTCTGGATATCGAACCGCCCTGGCTCACTGCTCTTGAATCTCTCCGATTTCCCTTAGTGATCAGTGCATGGTTGAAGATAGATGATATCGAAGTAAACCTGAAGATATTCACCTATGAATGGATCTCCAACCTGAGACCTTCCTCAAAATTCCTAGCAAGGAACAACTCATAACCTGCTAGAATCGGCTTGAAGCGCTGCAACTCGGTAGATCAAGACGAGTACTCCATAACAGAAAGAGTACCCTGCTTGAGACTCATAAACTCTCAGGCTCGGTCATCCCTCAAGGTCTTTGGATAAACTTAATTGTAGAAGATTCACCGAAACTCATCCCAAGTCATACTCTGTTGGCGCCCTGACTATGAGATCACCTCCCACCACCTCTTGTCAGTGTCTCAGAGCATATAAGTGGCATTCTATACTCTTTTCTCTGGAGGTATCTCTAGATGCTCGAAGATTGTCAGCGTGGCCTCTATCCATGACTCTGCAGCTTGGGGTCCTCCATCCCCTAAGAAAGCAGGACGATGCTGCTACAGGAAAACCTGCGTCAACTCAGCCATCGACGGGGAAGGAGGCAGCACTCCCTAAAAGGCATGCATCATCCTCAGGAAGTCGTCCATGAACTGTGCATCGGCGCCTGCAACGGGTATAACAGCTGGTGCCAATGCTGGAATAGCAGTAGGATCTGTAGGAGGTTCTTGATCGGCCATATCCAGTGTCTGATCACTGTCTGGAAGTTGACGAACAACTGGAAGACGTCTCGGTGGCATAGCACTGAATGAACAAAATCACACCTTAAGTAAAAATTATCAAGGACAGAGAACAGAAGAGTACAAAACAGGAACAAGAGAAAAGAACAAGCATGTTCTACAAAACATGACCACACGGTGTGTATCAAACCTACACTGTGTTTCCTATTAAGCCAGGCACATGGGTGTGTACTTCAGCCACAGCTGGTCGTGTAACACCCACGACTACACGGCTTGTCTCCCCCCCACACGGCATGTACTTTAACTCCATTCCCTTTCCTGAGTCTCTTTACACATCTAACTCACATGGTCCACTTTAACCTAGACTACATAGTGTGTTTACTAAGGACATGGCGTGTACTAGACAAGGTTTCGTCGACCGGTGTTGTTAATTGCATGGTCGGCTACACGGTGGACCCTTACACGGCGTGTTCCGATCAAACACGGCTTGTATATGAGAGATAATACTGACCTGTGTTGTTCATGACATGGCCAGGTACCTAGAACAAGGCCACACATTATGTTCATACAAAACATGGCGTGTTCTACACGTGCTTCCCCGACCCGTGTTGTTAGTGACAAGGCCGGGAAACGACTCACTATTACATTGCATGCAACTACAATTCACGGTGTGTTTCTAAAAACTTTTTCACCGCCTCGTTTTTCTGCTCACACAATTAGTGACACGGTCTAAAACTAAAGAGCTTGTAGTCAAGTGCATGCCGTGTATTCTAGGTTTTTCCAACCAGTAGCTCAGAAACTACACCGAAGCCCAGAACACACTGAAAAACAAACATGGAGGAGTAAAATTCTGATCTGTGAGGGCCCATACTCCCTGCGAATCGAAGCTTTACATCTCCTACATATCAAATACAAGGTTAACAAGTCAATGATCCACCAAGTTCCGATTCATGAGGGCTCGTAATACCTCAAGAACCAAAATTTGGGATTCATTTATGCAAGGTGCAATATAAAAAATTTCTCTATCAAACTATTGGGATTTTATCAAAACATCTATCACAACAGAATGAATAATCTACAAAACTTCTATCACAACAACATGCAATCTCTAATGAATCCTAGATGGTATTGAAAGAATGTGTGGCATGTGATTTATAACAAGTCCCTATATGATGCATGATATGGTATACCCTCATCTCATCGGGTTACGATAGAAATAGAACCGCAATAGTACATCAATAACATGACAAGGCATGTGAATCACTCTAGGTGAGATCATATCAACTGAAAAATATCAAAACCAGAAAGCTGAAATAAACGAGGTAGAATGGTTTTTCCCCTGTACACGGGTTAGATACTCCCAGGCACAACTTATTACCAGGTACCGAATCAGTCATATCCCGGACTAAAGTCTCTAAACACTAAATCAAAGGAAAATAATTCCTATGATACCACTTTGTAACGTCCCGGTTCCAAAAGCCACCCAGAGGTTCCCCATACCCAGTTGGTCACATGGCTTCAAGCGCATTTCCCCCAATGCTAGAGTCTGCCAACTAGCAGCGAGGGCCTTGGGTGTGATAGTGGGGAAACTATGACCTCATTGACAGAATACATTGTGGATGTAAATAAGACATACAATAGCAGAAGTAGTGAATGCTAAGAACAATTAACATCTGAAGACTAAAATAATAAACAGATGGAGCAAACATGTATATATGAAATGATGCATTATGCATTTGTGTAGGAAAGCATCCAAACAAGTCAAAATGCTGATTACAATACTAAACCAATGTACAAGGAAAAGTAAACAGATAAGCAACTCCTCAGCATCGCAAGCCTCGTCTTGGTCATATGCTCTCTTTCTATAAATAAAATTAAGTACCAAAAGTAGAAGGGTGATTTCCCTTGTCTATACCTAAAACAACATAGTCTGCATGGGCCCAAAAGCATTGCCCAAATAGGGTGTGAGACTAAATCCCAGTAGGCAACCACTTGGTGATATGTGCCTAAAAGTCAGCGAGCATATGGAAGGTAATAATACAGTACGCATTAAACAGTAACAGTAAAAAAATGTAGTAAATAGTAAGAAGTAACAGGATGATATACAATAGTAATCAATCCATAGAACAACAAGCAGTAGTGAAGCAAATAGCTGATCACAACAGGAACCCCTCTGGGAAGTACTTGTAGCCATCCCCTCTGGTCCTACCCAAGAAGTACCCACAACCCTCTCGGTAGTGCACTCAGCCTAAACCCTCTAGTTTGGTCATAAAAATTTATAAGACTCTCTGGGGAAGCTCGCTTGGTCAATTCCCCTTATATTCTAGGGTAGTCAGGGACTCTCTAAGGAAGATCCCGCGGTCTAACCCTCTTATAATCCCAAGGTCTAGAAACTCTCTGAGGAAGCTCACTTGGCCAATTCCTCATATAGTCTCAGGTCCTTCACAGACTCTCTATGGAATCTCACTCTATCAATATCTTCTCTATCCTAGAAAGGTCTTAAGGAAAATTCAAACAAGTAATTACTCTTTGGGGAAGCTCACTCGGTCTACCCTCCTGTAGTCTATAATATCCAAGACTCTCTGGGAAGCTCACTCGGTCTATCCCATGTAGTCTATAATGTCCAAGACTCTTTGAGGAAGATCACTTGCTCTACCCTCTTGTAGTCTATAATATCCAAGACACTTTGGGAAGCACACTCGGTATATCCCTTATACTCTATAGCACCAGGTTCTCATGATCCCATGTTGGTCAATGCATAATAATGATATAAGGCCAAAGTACACCTATAGAGCTACTCGACTAACCAAAGTACACCTATAGAGCTACTTGGATAAACAGTCTACAATATAACTAGCATGTCAAGAATATCATTCCATCCTATGGTCACAAGGCATGGAAAAAAGGTATAACAACCAAAAGCTAAAGAATACCCAAAGGGTCGTAAACAGAACAAGGCATGGGAAAAACACCCATGCACAAAAAAATTTCCCCACACATGAGCAAATTACCTCTACACAATCATACAAGCAAGGCAGAAAAACAACAGGGGAAAAAAGGTAAACACGCAATAGCCCATTCACGGGTATTGGGGGAATTTGTACATAAAAATCAAAGACTTCAAAAGGTAAGGCCCAAACCACCTACCTTGATGCTAGGCGATCAATATAATTCGACCGCGAGGATTGATTCTCCTTAGAATGGTGTAGATCTACGAAAACGCACCAAATGTTCATCCCACGATATCTTGAGAAAGAGGGAGAATCATGGAATGAAACTCAAGAAGAAGGAAGAGCTCACCGTTTCAGTTCCAATGCAAACGATGAAGATCGATTCGGAAAACAGACAGAGGCTCGGGGTCTCGGAGGGTGTTTGTGGTCGTACGGGTTGTTCTCGGTTGAGGAACCTGGAGAAGAAGTTGTTTTTGTTGATTAGGAGTGACTGCGGTCTATTTAATGAAAAAAAAGAAACTACATGGAATGTACTTCTGGGGTACACAGCATGTACTTAGGTTTACCGTACTCCACTTTAAGCTACCTCAACATCACCCTTACACACCGTGTGTATGGCACAGACACGGCCAATACACAGCCTGGTGCTACATCAAAGTACACGGCGTGTACTTGGAAAATATCTAGATTTTCCTCTTTTTCTAAAAAAATACCAGAAAAGGAAAAGGTTACCTAAAAAGAAGATCCGGGTTCTTACAGTTTTTAAAAAAAATCATGTTTTTAGAAATCATTTTTTTATATAAGAAATGATATTTTCAATGAGAAAAGTATTTAAGAGATATCTAAAAATTATTTTACCTATAATATGACACCCCATGGTTATAATCATGCCTATCTTGGGAAATGGTCCAATGGATCCATTCATATTCTCTCCCTGAATAGTTTATTTTTTGACTACATGATTTTCTGAAACTAGTTTCTCATTCAGGGGTTATGTGATTATCAGTCATGTTTCTACTTTTAGAGTTATATTCATATGAAACCCTCTTCATTTAATGGTTCAATATTTTAAGAATTGTGTTCGAAACTATTATTCTTCCACATGTTAAAATATGATTATATTTTTAAGACACCATTTTCATTTAATGTGTTATGATAAGATTGGGTAATATTTTTTGGAACAAGATTTTATTATTTCATTATGAGATTAGTGTGACATATATATCCCTCCAATTCATTGGGTACTGATTTATATCTCATGATATAATGATAGGATTCAAGTTGATTGGATTGATCCACTATGGATTATGGATAAACCCTATCCACTATGAAAATATGTGGAATCCCAATCCCATAAGGAAATATCAGGAAACCAAATCCCTTACAAGGAAATAACTATGGCTAGAGATAGTGTGGTCTTCCACCCAGTAGGTGTATTCCCCATGAAGTTACAAGTTATTTTTTTCAAATTCTCCTTGAATTAAATGGAATTATACTACATGATTATGTGTCTGCCAAAATTCCATTTCTTATTCTTATTTTGGGATTTCATTTATTATTCTCTTGATTACATTTTGATTCATGTCTTATGAACATCCAATATTTATGCCATGTCTCATTTTTATGATTTTTTAAATGAAGGTTATGATCTTCAAATGTAATGCCCTTGTTCATGTTATGATCACGTATTTCCCTTATCTACCCTTACTAAGAATTCAATATCACAAAATTCATAGGTTTTTTTCCCAAGGTTATGAAGAATTGTTTTATGTAGTAGAAATAAAGTGGAAGGTATTTTTGGAACACATTGAATATATTTCAACAATTTAAAATATTGTGTCTCGTGTTTCCAAAAAAAAACTAATCTATTATGGGGTCTGGGTATGTACTTTCATAATGTGTTTAATATTCTTTTAAGAAATGTAATATTCATTTGTGTTAATAATATGTCTCTATAATTAAATAGTTGTAGTAATGTCATAAATATAATATATATAAATATATAAATATATATATTAAATATATGATTAAAAATATATATGTAATGTGTTGAAAAATAAATTATATTGATGTAAATTGTTGTAGTCTTACGTAAACACAAAATATTATTTCTTTTTTAAATTAATGGATTACTATATGGATATAGTTTATCCTATTAACATAATAACATTTATGAATATGAAATATAGTGGTTTTATTATTTCTATTTTTTGAATAATTTTAAAGCGTAAGAAAAGTAAATAAAAATAAACCATTCATTTAAAAGGTATAACTCTTCTTTAGGAAACCATATTTACTTTGAACTTTATGACATAGAAATTGAGTATTCATTAAATAAGTAGAAAATGAAATAAAAATAATGCATTTAGTTAAAAGGTATACCTCTTCTTCGGATAATCGCATTTACGTTACACTTCAAGGCAACTAAGGTTTGTGTTTATCCTATAATAATACATCTAGAACATGGGAAGAGATGTTAGAAATATATTTTTGAAGGTATTTTATAATCAATATGGTTCCTAATGTGTGAAAAAATGTGAATATATAGTGCCCTTTTGTAATTGATTAGATGGGAACTCTAGTCATAAGGTAATGTAATAGAAAAATATAAATTAATTTTTATGGAAAATGGATAAAAAATGATATTATTAAAATATATGTTGAGGATGAGTTGAAATCATCTCACACAATATTATTTGGACATGTTTTGGTTTTATTTTTCACCTAACCTCTTATATTTATCCTTGGTTTATCCTTTTGATAATTACTTCAATATCAATATTTTTTACTATTTAGGGGTTATAAAAGTAAATATAAAAGAAAATTTGACCATAAGTGTATCATGGAAGATATTTGAATAGATAACCCATTAAATTGTGAGAATACAGTATTTTTTATTAATTTTAAGTCATTTAATAAATTTTTATTTGTAATAAAATATCTTTAATGTCATTTTTGGAAATAAATGAAAAATTATAATAAAAAATGTGTCTAACTCATGTAAGTTGTTTCCAAAATGACATATATTAGAATATAAGAACAATATATTCTTAATATAATTACTCAATCATATTTTTATATGTTTTTATAACATTTTAGACCTTACCATTTGGAATAACCCATCAGTTAACCTATTTTAACCATAACAATGGTAATGACTTTTTTAGAAGTAAGGGGTTATAATTTTAATTATAATATAATAATTGGATAATAAATTGAAATAGGATAAAATATTAGAATCATTATCATCCAAATTCTCCAATTTCATTAGTTTTATGATAATTAAATAATTTAGTAATATATTTTTTAATATAAAATACAATTATTGAGATTTTAAGAACTATTCACATTATTAGATTTTGAAAATAACATGACAGCAGTGAAACTATAAAAAAATTAAAGCCATTTCAAATATATAATATCTATATTAAAAATTCTTGGGAAACAATAATTCAGACAATCAATACTATTTTTATTTTTTTAACAATACTTACATTATTTTTTTTAATGATTTCACATGCATTCCATTGATATTGTGTAAGTATTTTTTTTAATTAGTTTTTCACTAAAGATTGAAAAAAATCCATAATAAAAAATAAATTTATATTTAAATTTACTATTCATAACAATAAATAAAAAAAATTATCCATATCGCAAAATTTGAAAGATATTTAATGAAATACAATTAACCTTTTAACATTATCATTAATTTTAATAATATATATTTCATTGTTCATATAAACATGGCATAAGCTACCCAAAACTATATTATTTAATGTGTATGGTTGAAAAATACTCATTCCATAAATTTAAGACAAGTGTTAGGGTTATATTCAGTCTATATCATTAGGTATGTCCATAATTACCCAATTTACCCTAACTGAGGTGAGAAATGTCTATAACTGTTACTATTTATATTATGAAAAAAAGTTATTATTAAAAAAAATTGGAAAGAAAAATTATAGGTATAGAATAATTTTTTTTGATTCAATTTCTATAAGAGGTAGAATTTAATTGAAAATTAAACCCGTATAATGGGATAAAAATGATTTTTCAATAAAATGTATATTTTATGTATAAAAGCACATCTATTGAAAATTCATGTTTAAAACTAATTAAAATTACCATATATAGATTTTTAATAATATTAAATAACTAATTAAAAATAAAACTAATCAAAAATGAGTTTTTTTACTGATACTTGACAAAAATATAGTTTTTAATAAAAATTATTATTTTTCACTATTCATTGAAATAATTATCTTTTCAGAAAATTATTTGAAATTCATTTGAAGATATTTTTATCTTAATGAATTTAAAATGATATAATTTATATCAAATTCAATTTCTAAATTTTCCAAATTTAATTTATAATATTCATTATAAAAATGTTATAAAAACGATTTTTGAGGGAAATATATTTTTGAATAATAAAAATAATTTATTAATAAATGTAGTATTTATTTCATATTGTTTAATAAATAAATTCTAATTTGGTAGGATTTTTTTTATATAATTTTTTCAATCGTAATCATACCCAATAAAGTGGAGACTATGAGAACTATAAAATTTGAATAATAATAACATTTAATAGTTCCTTTAAGCTCAGTGTTACATGTTTTATATATTTCTGAACATATCATTCTTTTAAAATATTTGGATATTATAATTTTCAACCCCATTATTAATTTTTTCCATGGAGTTTAAACTCAAGACTAGTTTTAAGTGGTTTGATATTTTAAAATACATTTATTTAAGTCTCACATTGTAAAAAAGTATTAAAAAACAATCTCTTGAAAAGTGGGAACGGTAAATACAAATGAAAAATCGAGTAACTCATAACTAGGTTTTAAAATTAATGAAAATTATTAGGAAGTGAAAATATGGAAATATAGGAAAATATTAATGTCTAAATAATGAATGGGAGTGTTAAATATCATTCATAATAATATTATTAATGATCATGAAATTTAAATGACTACAAAACTATAAAATAGATAATTGTAAAAGACCATTGATTCATCAAGAAATTGTGGTAATAGGATAATATTTTTGTTTCAAATTATTTTTCCTAGACTTAGTAAATCATATAATATTTATACCTAATGAGATATATATATACTTGAAATGTATAATTCTATCATTTATTAAATTTCCACTATAATCTAATATTTTTTTTCCAATGACGAGTATTCCAAATGAAATTTTCAGGCCTTGGCCACTAAAATCAACTTCTACTGGATCACATAATCCAAAAATGAATAAAAATTTATTCATCATGAATTTATAAATTATTCAAAACCTAAAAATGTTAGCTCCAGAAAATATAATATATAAAATTTATAATGATTCTTATGAATAAATAATGTGTCAAGATCCAAAATTCGACAGTAACAATGATTGTTCAATAAAGATAATTCAACTAATAAATAACCTTATATCCATAAATATTTTCTCTTACCATTCTCTACACATCCACAAAAATGTAATATAATTCTTTAAAAATAATCCTTCATACTAATCTTATAGGTTACAAATTCCCCAACAAAATAAAGATTCTTCTAAAATTTCAGTAACCACCTCAAAATCACATTACTTATAACATCAAAATTGGTATTTATGCCTCTTAATTTATGATGATACTTAAATATATAAACAAATGATGGTATCTATAATTCATAATGTCACCTCAAATGAAAATATAATAATCACCAAAGTTATATAAACCCACATCTACTACCAACTATTATTTTCCCAAACCCCTACTCTGATATTTGGGGCTAAAATATAATATTTAGCTTTTCGGTTTTCGATACTAAAAAACATGAACCAAAATATACCCTTCGATGTGTATAAAATCAAAATCAAATATTGGATCAATTACATACCCAATGAAATTTTATATTTATAGATATATATATTTAGCACAGACTTTTAATGAATAATACACATGAGAAATATTTCCACTATGCGTAGCTTTTTTATTCCACATTATGTATTCAATATCCCTCATAAAATTATTCACACACAAAAAATTATAGAAAAAATTTATTCCTCATTGTTATTCATAATATATGGAAACTGAAAATGTAATGTGGGTGATATCAAACACTCAGTAAGTGTATACATGAACATTCAAAATTTATTTTCCCCATTGAGCATAATATGAGAATAATGTTATGATAACATAATAAAAGTTCATGAGCATAACAAAGATAATTCATACCCATCAATATCTAGGTCATTAAATATGTGACATTGTATAAGGATTTAAAAAACTAAAGAGTCCAAGAAATAAATAATCATGAAACTTGTGATGTTAATATTGATTAATGTAAATATATAAATCCATGGCAAGAATAAATAAAATATGCTGGTATCCTAGAACAAAATCTTTATAAATCATGTCTGAAATAATTAGAGCCTTGTAGAATCCATAGGTGTAACATCCCTAGTTAAATATATACTTATTTCTTTCCAATACAAGTCACATTACAAAATTAATTGGATATCAGTATTGGGATCACCTATCATTTATGCTATATCGAACTCACTCATCATATAAATTTTTTTGGGGTCAACAATTCATATATTTTTTATCAATAACACCAATTCATACATACTATGTTGGTATCACCCATTTATATGGTCTATATTATTCATGGCTATAATAATTATTTATATATAATTATAATTCAAAAAAAATTAGATAGTTACACTTTTCTGTAAAAAAAAATCATCATTCATTGAAAACCTGATTTACAAATGGGAATGAAATGATTTTCAAGAAAATAATATTTATATCAAATCATCCAATCCCACATTGAGATATAATATGGATCATATCATAAAATTATAATCCCAATAAATAGAAGGAATCACCTAAAGATATTAAAATATAAAAAATAACATTAAAATAACATTTTAAAAAATACTTTCCAAAGAAGTGAAAATAATATTTAAACATGAAAATAAATTTTAAAAAGTTTAAATTTATATAGTGTTTGGGAAAAAATTTATTTTAAAATAAAAAATTACTATCTTAATTTGAGATTACATTAATTTATTGTACATGATGGGGTATATTCTTTTCAAGTAACATTCATTAAAACATTGATTTTTCCTACACACTCTATAAAAAGTAATTTTTTCAAAAAATGAAAAGAAAATTATTTTTAAACCATTTAAAAGAATAATAACAAAAAAATTTATAATACAATATTAATTAATGATATTAAATAAATAATTAAAAAGTATTTATAAATAAATGGTATAGAAAAAAAGGTTTTTCATCTGAAAGAGGGGACGTAAGACCAAATTTTATGAAAATCATTTTCTAATCAATTTGGAGTAGAGAAGAGAGGAAAAGCGTACAAAGAATTAATACATATATATATATCAATATTGTATATTTAAAAGGAAATTAATTTATATAATAATTATTATATAATTTCATTGTGAAAATCCAAGTGTAAAAAATCCTTATTAAACATGGAGTAAATCATAAATCCCTTATAGATTTGGTAAATTTGGAATCATAGACCACATAAAGTAAAAACATAACATTAAATTTTAAATAACATGATCTTAATAATATTCATGATATATAATGTTAAAGTGTAATTTTATAAAACACATAAAATAATATAGGGCCATAACTCAAATTTTTGTCCCAATAAAATATATTTTGAAACGAATAACCCTTATAAAGATCATATCAGATAATTGAGAATTATTCAATTTTGTGATTAAATAAAAATAAATTAAATCCACATAAAAAGTATAAATAAGTAATATAATAATTTAGAGATAAAGTAACATGTAAAAATTTCATAACAATGTTATGGATATAGAAGTATAACCTTATTAATGGAAATTGAGTTAAGAAATCTCTTACTACATTGTAAATTTCATCTTAACTCACCTTGGATCAAATAATTTTTATTAAAAACTAAAATTACATTAATATATTGGATTAATTATATAAAAATTAAAATTTATCATTTATTAATTAAAAAATATTTTTAATTATAAAATTAAAATATGCCTTAATGAAGGGAATTTTGGATGAAACCTGTTACGTCATGTCCATACATTCAATGTTTGTCCTTTGACACTTGTATAATAATTATATATAAATTATTAAATATTTTTAAATAATTTTGTAAATTTATGAATATATCATTAAATTATTCATTTAATTTTGTTCAACGACATATTTTACTACTCAATTTTTAAGTCCACATCAGGATGATTGTGGATGTTCGGTTCAAATTTTGAAAATGACATTTTTATGTTGACCTTGGTAAAATGGTTAATTAATAAATAATAAATAAAATAATAATTAATTATTTATCATTTTTATACATCAATTATACTCATAATATCATATATTAAGGAAGGTTACACAAAATGAATTAAGTTAAAATCATAGAGACAATACGTTGTATATACGCATGCATAACGTTTTCAATATTCAATGAAAATTATGGAAATAAGGTAAGTATACATTTAAATATAAATAATTACTAATATAAAATAAATATCATAACATTTCTTTAAATATAATTATATATAAAATCCTTTTGATGCAGTTATGAAAAATGAATCACATCACTTCGTGGAGGTGGTAATCCACATGTATTCACAAATGATGTTATCATTTTTAAATGGATTGAAGGGATAGATAATATATTATATAAAATCTACACATAATTATTATTTTTTTCATAAATATAATAAATATATTTTAAATCAATTATTATAAACAACAATGAGAGGTGGCGATAGAAAACAATTTATATTGGTTCATGATATGGTAGTCTACCGTACATATGAATAATAGTTTCATTTCCCATTTTATGGAAGATGATAAGGATATTGGATATTAAATTTAAATAATAACATATAATTATATGTACGATAATTTTTAATAATTATTCATGTTTAAATAATATTTCAATTAGCTAGAAGAAGAAATAAAAATAAAAAATCATTTAAAAGTTATAAGTCTCCATTGGAAAACATACTTTACATTCGCCTTTATCCTTATAATGTTAGTATTATAACAAATATTAGGCCTATAAAACTTATTAATGTATTTTGGGAATGTTTTTGTTTAGTTATGTTCCAAACTACATGTTTCCTGAAGTGAAATAAAAAGAGGACATGAGGTTTACTTTTATAAGTGAGGGGTGGGGTACTCTTGGAACTACATAAAGTATTAAATTAATATAAATTAATTTCAATGTGAAAATGGATTAAAATTATATAATTATAAAATATTACTATAATTATTCTAAATTTTATAATACATTAAAATTTTACATGTTTATGTTATGTTTTTTCTATTATCTATTAGTTTTAAAAAATCCAAAACCCTTATAAAAATTCTTATCGTATCAAAAACTATTTACTATATAGGCGAGAGGAATTTATCTTTAAAAGGATATGATACCAATAAACGAAACATGTTTGATATTTTAAACAACATACCATCCAATTGGAATATTTATGATTTTAATTAAATATTGTTCATTTAATAAAATATTGAAAATGAAAAATTAGAAATTTTATTTTGGGAAATTCATGAAATATTAAAATATAAAATGTTTATAGATCATGTAAAATTGATACAAAATGAAATTTATTATAATATCATGAATAAAGAGTCCTAAAATAATTTCATAATATTAATTTAAACATTATAATATTATTTTAGACCTTATCTTTTTTATTAACCCATCGATTAAGTAATTTTATCCTTAAATGTGATAACGAATTTTTCAATATTAAAGGGGTAATAATTTTACATATAAGGTTAATATTTGATCATAAATAGAAAAAGGATATATTTTTATAAAATTAATAATCTTAATAGTTCCCATTCAATATTTTTATTAGTATTAAATAATTCAATAAAATACTATTTAACGTAAAATAATATTAATTGTATTTTATGAACTGTGCTCATAATTTATCCATGAAAACAACATGACAGAAATTAAATTGAAATATAATCATTCAAAAGTGTATAATATGATATACTTATATTCCAAAATCCTCATAAACATTAAATCACTAAAAATTGTTATGTTTATTGTCTTTGGTTTCATTTACGTAGTTTTTTTCTACTTGTATAGGAACTGTGTCATCATAGTGTATGAATTTAATGTAATTATATTTTTCCCTAGAAATAAAAAAACAACATGATAATACATATAAATTATCTTTGAAATAAATACTTATGACTGAGAAAAATTTAATTTTATCAATGTCATAAAAACTTTTATTTATTAAATCTAAGTGAGTAAAATATTTGACTTTATATTTGTTTAAAATATTATATAATACGTTATTAAACAAAATGGATGAAATTGTTCATAAATTATAATAATGGATAATACTATTTTTCCACACTCATAAAATATATTAAATTCTATTTTCGGGTTATTTTTAGAACATATCATATTATTTATAAGCTTAATTAACCGATTTATAATTTCTTGGTGACAAATATCTAATACAATTACTATTCATAATGAAACAAATTAATAGGTGAATATTTATCAAATTTGTAAATATTGATTCCAAATTTAAAATAAAATATTCTTATATTCAATTTCAATTATTGGTGAAATTTAATTTAAAATTAAACCTTCAAAACTTAATGAAAAGGAGTTTTCAGAAGAATGCCATCTTAAGTATAAAACAGTTTTTATACTGAATTCATGTATAAAAATAATTAAAAACACCCAAATTTTATATTTTATAATCAAAATAATAAAATTAAATTACAAAACTAATCCAAAATATTAATTTTCTTTGTAAAAACAAACAAATAAAATAAAATTTCCAATAAAAGTTTATATTTTTCATTAGTCATTGGAAAATAAAAATTTTCTCAATAATCTCAATAATAGATTATAATGTATTTTTTATGATGAATTTAGATATTACCGAATATTTATCTAATAAATTTTAAAAATTTACAGAAAAAATTATAGTACTTATTCAAAAAAATCATTAAAAAAACTTTTTTGGAAAACATATTTTTAATATATAAAATGAATTTATTGAAAATTTGACTTCATATTTCATACGAATTAATCTATAAGTTTTTTTTTGATATTTTATATATATTTGATAATTCCTTAAATCCTATTCACACCCACATATTTAATTCCTATGTTATAAATTTAACATTTATATAATTACAATATTTTGTTGTTCATTTAAGCTCGATGTTGTTTTCTCTATTTTCTATTAAAAAAATTGTCATTTTAATGTCTGGGGGTATTTCAAGAGATATAATGAAAATAACATCATAATAATCCTCATGAAAAAACAATACAAATATCCATGTCCCTCTTTGGTGTATGCCTATTCAAATCTTCTAGAAACTCATCCCTGTAATCCTTCATCATTGGTAGGTAATGAAATTTATCCTTGAACTATATTATTCCATGTACCAGCCCATCTAGTTGACATAAAAATCCCCAAGGTCTTTAACTATTTTATCTACAAAACATGAATGGATACTCAATCCACATAAAAGTGTGAAAATCCCCTAATGTGAGGTAATGAAGTCCCTCATTATCATAGTTGTTTAAAAGGGACATGAAATTCACCATACAATCCATCTAAATTCTGAGATAAAAAATATATATGTACAAAACCAATTTCTCCGAAAAGTTTTCAAAATTACTAATCATAGGTAAAAAATATAGACTCATAAACCCTCCCTCAATCATTCCTCTAATAGATGTCTGAATCTTTAACAAATAATTTATTAATTACACATGAAACTTTAGATATTAAAATATTGATGTTTATATTAATGAATTAATTTTACCAATAATAAACATACCATCGAAGAGTAAATATTATGAACAATTATCACCATCAATGGCACAACCAAATTTTCTTTTGTCACATGTAAGAATGAAAATGTACCTAGACATTTTTTGTATAATACACTTGAGTATTCATACTTGTCCTTACTATAGACTATGATATATCCCGCATCATCATCTCCATGGATGTCCTTGATATTGGTATCATGTTGTACCCTCTAACATTAGCACCTAGGGAGGTAAAATCATTGATGTTTTTCATATTCCAATGATTTTGACACTAGTGATATGTATATGGCTCTGGAAAATCCCACTTTAAGTGTGTCATGGTGTTACACTGGTAACACCTAACATACCACTTCCCTTGATAAAATCTCATTCTTCCTAAATTATATAATTTACATCATTTTTGAGAATAATAAATCTTTGTATTCATCTATAAAAAATTCATTCCTCTATCTAGATAGAGGAAAAAATAATGAGAACCCTTCACATACATTATCCCTCCCTATCATCCACATCAAGCACAATAAACAACACTGCATAGGTAAAAAAATCAAGAAAATTCACCATCAATGAATCTCTTGATGAAGAGTAATCTTGAACAATTTCTCTATAACAAAATCATTGGTGATAAAATCTTGAAAAAATGTACCAATTCATGAAAGTTACCAACATAATCCTTCAATATTATGTTCATTTACACCATCTCCATGAAATCACTATATTTTTCAACATTCAACATGTTGAAATAAAAACATCGAATATAAATCCTATAGAATAACACCCACATTATATCCACATCTATATTTTTTCCACTTCCCTCTCTCATAACCTAAGATAATATCACTCAAGTATGTATATAAAAAATGGTACCATTGATGTCTCTATGGTATGTTGAAACATGAATACTCGATTAATCCTATGTAACCAATCCTTAGATTCATACTCTTCAATATCAATCCTAATAATGGAAGGATTCAAATTTTGGAATTATAATGTTTTATCAAATTTTATTGGCCACTCTTGATTGTGACCCCCTTTCATGTAAAAAGATCACATTAACTAAAATGTCCTAGAGACCATAAAAACCATTATATTTATTAGTTAATTCTTTCCATACATGATATACATCCATATTTATATCCACTACCACCTGAAAAATCATTGTAACATCCTGGCCCAAAAACCACATAACTCGTGCCCCAATATAGTGGGTCACATGTCTTCAAGTGCGCCTCCATGTATGCCTGATCCTTCTGACTAGTAACATGGGTGTATAGGAGGTATAGTGGGGGGAGTATAACCTCATATCAAAGTGTCATAGAAAATACAATCATATATAATCATCATTAAAATTAAAATATAAAGGAACTAAATAAGAAAGAAACATAAGAAACATAATTTATATAATAAACAAGGGAGGAAGTGTATATGTATAAAAAACTAAATAATTATCCCTAAATCCATTAGGAAATGTCTGAAACATGGATTCATGTAATTCTGATAATAGAAGGGGGACAAGGAAATAGACATACAAACAAGATATAATTAAATTAAAAAAGAACAAAAAAACTCCACTAGCATCTCGATTGTATTCCCAGTCCTCTAATCATAAGATAAATCTATAAGAAAAATCATATCAACATCCAGTAGAAGTGTGCATTCAATAATCCATACATACATGATGATAGTCTTCTCAGGTACCAATGTGAGTCTATGTAGTGTATGGGATACAAAACTCAGTAGGCTTCCACCAATGGTGTCTATATATAATCCATGTTGTTCTTGAAGAAAAACAGGGTATAAGAGTAATTTAATAGTAATGAAATGTTTAAATAAATAACCACTATATCAGGTTCCTATAGAACACCTCGAGGGTCTACCTACATTAGCTAATGAATGGAATGTATGTCAGGAAAGTTTCTATATATATATATATGGTAATAATATATACATAGTAAAATTATATACATTTCATCCACCTAGATGAACCATGTACATCTGGACATAAGTGTTCATATACCAAGAATACTAGTTTTTTTCTAGGTCAGGGCATAACACAAACATCCATGAGTAGTCTAACGAGCCAGTAAGCCCATATAATTGGTTACATTGGCTATATTCCTGTAATAGTGTAAAAATTCATGCAAGACACTAGGTATGGCGGCTGAGCCATCATGTCATCGCTCTAGGAAAGGGATGTGGGGAATAAATCCAATCATCTAAATAGTGTCAATGGTGTGATATTTTTTTCCCAACACCTAATGTAAGGGGTAATGATACTATCATGCTCAATGGTGCCATAACATCATAACATAACTTCTATAAAGTTAAACCATAATTATAAATAGAATGGGGAATTACCTCCCATCCATCTATTTCATCTACTCCATATATATTTATAAGCATGGAATAATAATTTTGATAACAGAAGACTTGAGGCATAAAATATCATATACTCTTTTAGACAAGTTAAATTCCATTTAAGACATTGGAATTCACTCTAAGATTTATCAATGGATTGTATATTCCACACAATATAAACCATTTTATTTAATTAAACCAACTGATTCAATTAATTTAAGTTGGAGAAGAGCATCTTGTATAATACCATTCACATTGATCAATTCTATATAGCTCATTCACGTTCATCAACCATGAAAATACCATTCAAAAGCTCATAAAAAGGTCACTTAGGTGGTGAAATGGTTATTGATGGAATTTCCTACATGGGAATATCCATGTCTATGTCAACCAACCACTTGGGAGTCACCCCTTGGTTCAATCAAGCATTCATATTTCAAGGTAAATTCATTTCAAATGTTAGATCGAATTCTTATGGTTCGATTAAGGATTATACATATTTAACAATAGGGTAATTTCAACATATAACACTCAAGGGGTGTCAATAACTATTGTAACCATCCTCTGAATTTTAAAACAGTACTCAATATTAATTTACTAAGGTGCAACGATGAATTTGACATGAATGAATCAATATAATTGGGATTATTGAAAAAATTATGTGTGTGGAACAATGGAATATCCATGATATAACAAAACTCGAAGGGAAAAGAACATTACCACCTTCCTAAAGGAAGTATATGACTCTTATCTCATTATCGACCTCAGATTCAGAGTATGTTAGAAGAGATCTATGAAATAGTCAAATAACCTAAAATTTGGGAAGGTGAGGCTATACCAAATTATCTTGATGGATTTATAGGGAAATAGAAATATGATTTTAGACACTAGGTATGATTACCGAGATAGATCCAATGCTTTTGACAGTTCTATGAATGGAAACTATGAAAAGAAGTTGTAGCAAATACTAGGTTGTATTGTTCTATGATCTCAAAATACAAGGATAGAGGTTCTGGTATTTTGGAAGAATAAATGGAAAAGTAAAATGATGTTTTAGTTAAATGGGGGGGGGGATAATAAATTCATCACAAAATATCAAGTTTCAGGTTTTGACATCACCCTTTGGCTAAACTGAGCACAAACCATGCTCAGCTCACTAATATATAGGGGCACATAAGGGAATAATATGACTAACCAAGTGCAGTCAATGAAAAATTGATCTATCACAAATCTACAACCAGCTTCACGACTGTGCACTCTACGTCTCTTGGTTATAGGCCAACTGTGTGGCCCTATACCTTCTTCTCATTTCAGAGATATGGAATCCAAATAAACCTCAGATGCACTCAATACCTCCTTATCATTATTAGAAACCCATATTAGGTACATTTAAGGAATTCATATATAAAAAAAGTGATTCATACCTTCATTAAAATGGAGTTTCATTACAACCTCCACTATTTAAATCTACTTGTCCCCATGTTGGACTTCTGCAGGTAATGAGGTACTATAAGAGAAAAGCAATGGGACAAGAGATCATATATTAGCCTCACATTCATAGGTCACATCATGTAATCAGTTTTTCCTCAATAACATCAATACAATCGGAACAAACATTCCTCAGAGTTTCATCACACTTCGATCATATATATGAACAAGATAGTCCTTAAAGAAATTATCAACATCAAATCCAACCTCAACATGCCAAATGAAATGTGTCAGGTTTGGATAGTCAACAAAGCTGATATAAATTAAAGAAAATATGCTTAGACTGATCTCTATAGGGAATTTCCTACAATTATTACACTAGTTAGATCTATTTCAGAACCGTGAAGGGTTAATGAAACCATTGAGAGAGCTTACCCTGCTTATGCATACATATTTTCCCAAACCTAGGGGAGACTCATAAGAAAAAAATGTCTCTGACCTCAAACACTAGAGGTCACCAATGTCTATTGGCAAATGAATTCTCTTTGACCGATCTTTCATCTTTTTCTTTTTGAATAATCGGACCTACTTTATAGTCTTCTACATGAGACACGGTCAGATAATAGTTGTCTCCCCTACCTATAGCCGGCACATAGGTGAGTGGAAATTCCTACCATATAAGGATTCATAAGGATCCATATCAATTGTATAGTGAATGCAATTTTTATAAGTGAACTCCACAAGAGTAAGGGGATTCTCCTAAGAACCTCTAATACGAAGGAAACAAGCATGAATAACATCCTATAGAACCTAAATCATAGGCTCTATATTTCCATTGGTTTGTGGGTGACAGATCATGATCTAGGGTACCCGTGTACACAAGGACTTTTGCAGCCCCTTCCTGAACATTGACGCAAAACACACATCTCTTTCATAAATGATAGTATGTAGAGATCTATGAAAATATACAAAATCTCTACTGTACAACCTTCCTAGTTTGTCTACCATGAAGGTATCTTGAACAAGTAATATTTCGGTGACCTTAATTAGAAGATCAATGAAAACCCACACTGTATCATTTCATTGAGGTTATCTGGGTAGAGTAGTCAATAACTCCAATGAAACATAATATCATTTCAACCTAGTAAGGGAAATATGCTATAAAATCCCCACCAACCATTGATGTTCTTCCTTAACTTGTTGATAGGTGGAACATTGTGTGTTGAATCCATCATTATCATGTTTTATACCTCTCACCAACACTGGGTTCATAGATCCTAACACATTTTGAAGACACCATGGTGAAACATCCATACTAAGGGCGGTAATTCCCACGTCATCTCCTCACCGATGTCTTTTGAGACCCATAAATTCCCTTTCAATAATAAGGTTGCATCCCATCCACTAGAAAATCTGATGATTCATCCTTGTTTTAGACACTTTACCTTAGGAAAAGGCATTTAGGATCACATATATGCTTCATTCAACCTTGTTCTAGAAGATTATATGTCACTACCCTAGATGAGATGACAGTATAACCATGGTTCTCTTAAGCCTCAACTTGATTCTCTTCTAATAAGGCCATAATTGTCAATTATTCATTATATTCTTGAACTATTTTTTTAATGTCATTTAGCTCTGAGCATCGACTAATTATTTCCCTTTACCAGGTGTCTAGGAACTCTCAAAATTAATCGATTTCAATTACACAACCAAGATGTAATGTTTTATATTTAGATCTAGATGTGTGAATATGTACTTAAAAATTTTGGGATCATTAAATACAACAAAACACTCTCCAATTAGATAATGTCTCCAATTGCATAGAAAATTCCCAATAGAAGCTAGATCGAGGTTATACCTTGGTTAAATCAATTCATGAGGCCTCAAATAATGAAACCTGTATACAATGAATCACCCACCTTGCATCAGAACAACTCCCATCCCAATACAAGATGGAACAATGTATCTTTTTTATCTCTTTTAGGGAACCAATGGAATTAGAATCATCGCTAAAGTATAACAACCCTTCAAATCATGAAAGGATACTTCACAAGATTCTAACCATAAATATTTCACATTCCTCTTGTCCAAGACCATGAGAGTCACTACAAGACATGATAAATATTGGATGAAATGACTTTAATATCTAAATATCCCCCAAAAAAACTCCAAATGTTGAAGTCATTCTTGGGATACACCTAGGAAACTACATCTCTCACTCTCTCTATATCTAAAAAACACATGACTTAAATATGATATGACCCATGAAGTTGAATTTTTTTCATCTAAAAGTGGAATTTATTTACCCAATCAAAGAGATGATGATCTCTTAGTTTATATAGCATAATTTCAATATGGGTTGCATGGTTGTGTGTGGGTCATGAATACACCGCGATATCATCAACAAATACTAACCTGAATGACTCAATATATAAGTGTAATATGTTATTCCTATAATCTATGAAAAATAATGGTTTGCTAATGAGTCCAAACAGAATAACACGATAATATTATAGCTTATACCTACTCTTGATAGTTGTGTGGGGTATGTCTGAAGTCCTTATAGGCACATAATGATAGCTCAACCTTATATCAATCATTTCAAATACCCTATTTCATAAGAGTTGATATGTGATTTCATCAATTTTAGGATCTGAATACTGATTCTTTACCCTGACATGGTTCAATAGATGGTATTCCACACAGTTCCTAAGGGTACCTTCCTCCTTCTTGGTGAAAAGGACAACAAACCCCTAGGGATAAGTGTTGGGACGTATGAAGCCTTTTAGCCTCCAGATCATTCTGTTGATTTTGGAGTTCCAGAATAACTTTATGTTCCATATAATAAAGATTAATGGTCACTCCTTATACTCTTGGTACTAGAACAATAGTAAACACTACCTCTTTCACAGAAGGTAAATTAGATATTTCATTGGGAATTAAGTCCCTGAAACACTCCACTATAGGAGAAACAATCACAGTTCATAACCCTTGGTCATAAAGGAAAAGAATGGATATCTGAACTATAACACTTCATAGCCTTTATTGGAAGGAACCATCTAATGTCACACTGACATACCATTCACCCTATTACATAAACCTAAATCCCTATGGGGATGTAAATGTTTCCATCTGATGATAGTATTCAATTTTTTTGATATGGGAAAAATCATTCTACCTCAACAATTCCATCAAAACCCATCACGTCGACTACACAAATATTCCACATGAAAATTTGACCTCTTATCTTTAGGGGATGATCCATTAAATAGAGAACACCCTCAAAATGGATACCTAATATGGTCTAGCATCATAACTCCATGAAATTGTCCAACCTTGAGGCCCAAACACTTAGTGAATTTCTCATATATAAAATAGTTAGATGGACTATGTCAACTAAAGTAGACACTAATGTGAAGCATACTAGAATAGTACCTCATATAGTAGAAGGTTCAGCACTCTACTCCTCCACCATAGGCTAGACGTCATTTAGCAGGCCTATATTGTGACCCAAAGTCACTACCTAGCTACCCTGAGCAAGACCACTCTAGAGGCACTGAGAATAAAAAGTTTAACTACCTCTACCTCAACTTCCACCTTTGCATGATTAGATGGAGGTATTACAGATGTCTACATGATGTATTCCTTATTTCCCATATCATGATTGATGAGTGTGTGAACATACCTTCTCCCTAGGAACTAGGGGGGATGACCTACAGAAGCGTTGGATATTCCAAAACAACCCACAAACGCTTTTGTCTACAAGATCATGTTAGCTCTGAGGGTTTTTGTGTCCCAGCTTCCCACACTAGTGATAAATAAGAAAAATAACTACCTGATGAGCATGGGTAGTACTAACTCCATGAGTAGCCTCATAACACCCATTTATCCTTTAAGAGGATGTACTAATATATCTCTATTCTAAACCTCCATGACTCACACCTTCAACTTCCCTAAAATTTTGAAATATACTAGGTACTTGGTTGATGATTTTAGAAATGGACATCAACATGAAAATATTGACCTATAATCATATGTAGTAAACCATCCCATCCTATATTCATATTGTGGTAAAAAAATTACTCCTATTAAAGAAGGATAAAATCGCTACATGTCTATGGAATGAGCATAATACTCTATGATAGTAATTATCCCCTAATGTGTGTTCATGAATTCACTAGATCTGTTAGAACTCGATGTATAGGGAATGAATATTAATGTAAGATTATCTGGAATTCCATTGATAGAATATCTCCATGCCGATCTACCTAGGCGATAACTTCCCACCACCACATGGATGAGTCATGTAACATATATACTACAAGATTAACCCTGCACTTTGGAGGGGCCTCAAGATTCTTGAGTATAGAAATGATTAATTCAATCCAAGACATGAAAACATGTGGTCTGCCATCCCCCAAAAAGATGTGGAATGGTAATATTGGATGTCTCGAGTCTACTCTTTCATAATCGGGGCAGGTTGAACGATGCCTTGCGTATTCTAAAGAAAACATATGAAACACTCACAAAATCGGGCTGTAATTCCCACAACTAGAACACAAAGAGGAGCCACATGTGGCTCTTTCTGGGGTATGACTCATGTCACATAGCCCACCACCATATGAGCATGGTATTCACCACATTCAGGGAATCCAATAGGAGGATGTCATTGCGGATTGAAAATACTATTCCAAGAACATGCCTTATAAGAGATTTAAGAAAATGAGAATATTGCATTTAAGAAATTTGGACAGAAGTAAATCCTTCCAATAAGAATGATCATGCCACTATTACTATATCAAAATCAATGAATAGTTGATAGAAAGAGACCACATGAAGCGATAATAACATATGAGATATCCCATTACCCACTTTTACATTTAGTTTCGGGTCAATGTCCTTTTTTCACATGAATGATATTGACCAATTTTCATTAGATGACATATTCATTTGAATTTTCTCTTGTAATATTATATAAATTACATAAAACAGTTAAATCAGATGGTATACCACATTCTATTAATATGGTTCCATAACCCTTCAAAACTGAAATATTTTATCACTTCAACTAAGACCATATCAGGTTTTAGTACATGCGATAGATGGTTCATAACTCAACATGCCATAATTGACTACTTATGATATATTATTTAACCAAATAAAGAATAAATTGTTTGGATAAGTAAATAAATTAATGTATCAATTATGTTTTCCAATACCTATAAGAACTTTCAGCACAATTCAATACATATTCAAGGCACTAATAATAGGAAATGAGAAAATTAACACTGAAAATAGACATGCTTTGGAAAATTTGTGACATATTAGTCCTTGTGTGCCTAATAATAATGCATGTCACAATTATCCTTGTCCTCATATCATCAATTAAAGGAAGAAACAAATACTCAATCCATATAATAATAACAACCTCAAAATATAATGGCATTACTAAATGGTTAAATTTTATCTATAGTAATTTGAAAAAGTATATCAACATTTATAATTCAGGAAACTCATAAATTACCCCAAACCTAGGTTCACAATAGCCAAGCATGACTTATAAACAAGTTACAATCATTCAAAATCACTAATATATCATCTCTAAATAGTAATGAAATAATGGAATCTCCTCTAATACCAATTTGAAATGTCTCGACCCGGTACCACTAAACATGTTCCATGAGATGGTGGGTCACATGTCCTCAAGCGCTCTCCCATGCCACTAGATACTATTGACTAGTTCTAGGGTATAAGGGTGGTACAACATAGAGACTAAACCATAATATCAGAGTGGAAAATTTGATATAATCGGACACAATGAATAGAGGAATCATAAAATAAAAAAAATTAGAGCAATGTAATTAATGATAAATATATCTGATATAATACACAATTTTTGATTCATAAATATACAAAAAACTAAATAAGTACCAAAATATCCACTATTTTTTATACATAGATGCATGTTAAGCCGACAATAAAAGGTGGACATGGGGGTAGATATACAAACATTCTATAAAAAATGTACAAAATAATCAAAAAAATATCCACTAGCCTCTTGGAAGAATTCCCAATCCCCTACACTTAATCACTATCTATTAGAAAAAGAATATAAACATACTATAGGAGGGTGCTTTCCCATATCTATACCTATAGGTACAGAGTCCTCTTAGTTTCTAATGGTAGCCCAATTAGGGTGTGAGTTAAAAATCTCAAGAGGCCACCACCAAGGGTGTATACATGTAATCCAATATGTGCTCATAACTAAACAGTGTGTAGGTATAATATAATAGTAATGAAATGATGAAATAATTAACCATCCACTTAGGTTCCTATGAGACACTTATCATGTCACCATGCTTCTTCTCATGGTCATAATGGAACTCTAAAAAGATAGAAAATATAAAAAGAAATAATACACATATAGTTTAATTGTATATTTTTCATCCACCTATATGAACCATTTATGTGTAGACATAAGTTTCCATAAATCTAGAATACCAGTTTCTCGCTAGGCTGATGTGTAACTCTTACAACAATGAAAAATTTAATGATCCCAAAATCTTATGAAATATTGTACATTCCCAACTACCTAATATGAGTGTATGATATCATGCTAGACACATGGGGTGGTGAGGTAGCCATCATGACATCGCTCAAAGAAAGGGATGTGGAAGATAAATGCAACTATATTAATAATGTATGTGGTGTGAGACATAATGCTCAATACCTGATGTAAGAGAGTGTAATACTCTAAAGATCAATAGTCCCCTACGATCTTATCCCATCCAATATAAGGGTGTATCATAATTATAAATGGAATATAGAATTACATATCATCCATCTCTTTCTTCCAGCCTATATATATTAGTATGGAATAATCTTTTTCATAATATAAGTCATGATTCATAACCTCTCATGTACTCCTTTACTCAAGTTCAATTATTTTTGGGACATTGATATTCATTCTAAACATGGTGAAATGCATGGACATACAACACTACATAGACCATTATATTTAATTAATGCACTTAATTCATTTGGATCAAGGAATATAAATTTTCCTTTCCTAATCCACTCCATAATGATTAGTTATAGTAAACACGTTCACATTACTAAATCCAGGAAATGTCATTCGTAAGCTCAAATAGGGTCACAGAGGAGGTGACTTGGTCATTAATGGAATTTCCTGCTTGGCTATTTCCATTTCATGGTCAACCAACCACTTGGTAGTAACTCCTGGATCAGTAAAGTATTCATATTACTAGGGATATTTATTTTACATTCCAATCTAAATTCTTAGGGGGTGAATCAGGCATATACACAATTTAAAAAATGCAGAATTTCTATATAGAAACACAATGGATGAAAATAAAAGGAGTAACCATCTAGTAAATTACTAAAAAAGAATCAATTAGACATGAAGGGATCAATAAAATTTTCATTCTTGTAAAGACCTGTAGTGCGACACAAAGTCATAGCTATGTGATGAGAAAACTCAAAGGGAAAATAACATGACCACCTCCCTTAAGAAAATAGGTGACTCCTCACCCAATATCAACCTCATTTTCGGAGTAGGTCAAAAGAGATCAGAGAAAAAATCCAATTCCATGAATATAGGTATAATGATCCCACTCCTAAGTAATATAATGGATTCAAAAGAAAGATAAAATAGAATTTATGGGACTAGGGATCATATAGAGATAGATCTAATGCATCTGAAGAATCGAAGAGTGGACACATGACATAGAAGCTGTATGAAAACCATAGATGAAGTGTTCATGACATCAAAGGATAAAGAGGGGGTTTTGTTCTACTAGAAGGAAAAAAGGAAATGAGAAATATGTTTTTAAGTTATATGAGGTGGAAATAGTCATTTCACCCCAAAAATTATGCTCACAAGGTATGGAAAAATTGTTTTTTTAAACCAGGTGATAACCATTCTCATTTCACAACTAATCAGGGGAACAATAACATGGTTAGGAACACAGTTTGACTAACAGTGTGAAATCCTTGAATAAAGGATCTTCCCCAGACCTAGAACTAGTCGCACTGCCATGGACCCTAGGTTGCATGGTTGTATAAAACTGGTTGGACCAATCACTTCTTCTCATTTCAGATCTCCATTCATTGAACGATCCCCAGACACAACTGATACCTCCTTGGCGATATTAGATATCAATATTATAGAAATATAAGGAAATAAATTGAAAAAATCATGACTCATAACATTGTTGAAAAAAGTTGTTACTATATATCTATTTATAATAATCCCTATAATAAAAAAAATAATGGATACAATCACAAATGGAAAAACATTGGAATTATATCTATTAAACCCAAGACATGCCAAATAGGATCTAAATTCCACAAATAAGTATATCTACTAACCTAATAGTGATTCCTTCAAAGATAATGTTCGTATAATATTAATAAGGAATATCAAATAATGTTTTCATTTAATGAAAAACGCTTTATAAAAAACCATTAAAATAACCAATAAAACAAATTTTATATAAGGAGACAATTTTAAAAATTACAATTCCCATATATATCAGCCATATAGATTCTTATTAGGATATAGGACCACATTTCCCACCCTCACTTATCAATATTCAATAAATTTACATGGAAAATTATAACAATATCCTACAATAGATTGTTCTGATCACTTATCCTACATTACCCTACTAGATGTTTCACTTTTTCCAAAAGGGGCATATCTATTGGTAAAAGTGCATTTTCTATTCATAAAACATTTTAACAACATATATGTCCCTATCACTAAACTGTTGGTAAAAACTCTATCTCTAAATGTTTTACGATAGATAAAATTGGTCTCTTGTAATTATAATAATACCAACAGATAATATATATGTTCGTTCAAGTGTTTAGCAATAGGTTTTAGTGAAAATGTTTTCAGTTAGTAATAATATTACCAAAATATAATATTTTCTTTATAAATAACATTTGAATAAAAATTATAAATTTTTATTACTATTGAATTTCTTATTATATTTATTAATATATCAATAATACATTTTTTTAATTATTAAACCGAAGACCATTTTAACACATGTTCAAATAAGAATAAACATTATTATATTAATAAGGAAATTAATTACAAAATGAATCAATACAAAAATGGTAGACACCCCCCCCCAATCAAGATCGCCAACCCGAAACACACCCAAATAACCAACTCCCGTGAGTCTATATCAGCACCAAAAGCTCCAACCCATCATTGAAAACATGGAAGCTCCAACATGAGCAGATCCTACACATCCATGCCAACGAGCTAGCTCCAACATCCAGTGAGCACCAACGATCCATCCATGCAAGAGAATTAGGTTTTGGACCAGACCATCCATTCCAACAAGTCACCTCTAGTGACCAGTGAACCATCCATGCATGTGTTTTCCTATTAATGAAGTTCTAAAAATGTCAGAATAATGTTTTTTTAAAACAAATTTTGTTAGTGAAGTAATATCCATAAATGAAAAATGAATCCTGAGAGACATTGAGAGATAGTGTGTACCTACATTTCATTAGTTGAACCAAAACATTCTCACTTCTATTGAATTCTTATTCCTTAAACAAGAATTTTGAACTAATTATTGGAAACATAACTCATCAATAATGTGTAGTTCCACATTATTTACCCCAACATGAACCAATAAATAATCAAACTAGATCACACAACATAAACTTTTGAATCCAATAAACCAATGACCATATCTAAATTCATAACCAATACCAAAAAAAATGTAATAGGACAAAATATGAAATAAATCAAAACCAAAACTGAACCATACCAGAACTAGACACAAATTCCATGTGACCCAATGGTCTTTACCATCCATAAAAACTAGCCCTCTCCCTATACAAACCTATACATAAATGAATCTGTAAAACTGTTGAATCTTGGTAGCACAATTAAGATGCGGGTATAAATAATTTAGTATGTATGCACCAAATAATACATAATTAAATTCCCAAAAACATCTGAAAAACTAGTTTGGAATACATTTTTGAATGTTGTATTTTTAGCTTTAGAAAAATCATTTCAACTTTTCATAAATCCACTTTGAGAAAAAATCATGGTTTTCCACATTAATTCTATTTCTAATTTTTAAAAAAAACCTAAAGGCCAAAAAACAAGTAGATGTATAACCCCAATAATGCAATAATGAAAAAGACAATCTAAACTAAAAATGTGTCAGGTAATATCCAAGAAAGCCAGACATAAGGAAACATGTAAATCCAAATGTATGTGCTTTGTTCTATGTAAAATACATATTTATAATTTTATTTTTAAAAAAATTATCTATATTCATGTAAAATATAATTGTTTTTGTGACCTAATTAAACAATTTTAATAAAATGAAAATCAACAACAATGAATGGTTAGTGCAACAGGCAAATCCCAATGTATGAGTAGGGTAGTATGTAAAATACATGCACAGTCTGTATAGTTTTTATATATGCATAATTTTATTTTGAAAATATTAAATTATATTTATATACCCAATAATACATATACAATGTGTGATGAGTTGAAAATATTATTTCATCCATTCAGGGAGGGGAATAAACACCCAAAAAACCCTAAATCCCAATGTATCTAATGATTAGAAAATAATGTAATCAAAATGTTGATAGAGTTAATGTTGCTTCAGAATTATAGAGAAGTAATTAATTACTAGGGTCAATATTCATGCTATTTTAGGGGATTAAATGTTACCAGATATGGAAATAAAAATATACATTATACAGTGCCACACATTATAGATACAAAGGTAAATGGAAATATAAATCCAAAATATTGTAATTTTTTAAAAAATTACACAGTCAGTATAGATCCAGTTTTTGGAATCAGTGAAATTAATAAAAAAGTATACTTAATAAAGTCAATACTTAAAAAATAAAATAAAAATACTACGCATGTGTAGTTTTATATAATTAATACACATAAAAAGAAATTAACAGAGAGAAAAAACATGCATAAGAACACTAATACATCAAGAACACACACCAAACTACATTGCTCTGAAATACAACCTTGTAGTTGAATGAGTACCTACAACTACTTTGGATAATAACGGCCTCATTTCTTATTAAGTCATTTTTTCATTGAGAACCCTCCACAATATATAAAAAAATTCAAATTCTAATGAATTTTCCTTGAGATTAATCATTTTAATATTCAACAAATGATCATAAATCTCTTAAACCCCATTTTCAACTTACATAAAATAAATTTTGTTTCAAGGGACACAACAAAACCATTTTCCCATTAAAAACTTCTATGACAAACAAGATTCCATTAAAATCCTTAAAAATATTAAATTTCATAATTAAATGAATCAAAATGGTAATTAAATAGGACACACATATAGAACCTTTAAATCATTCATATTATGCACCTTCAAAAGGAAATTGTGATATTCCATCTCATAAACTAAATAATAAACAAACGGTACAGAGTAATCAACTAAACAAAATGTTAAGGCACATTAAAAATAGAAGTAAAAAAATACATGGTCACAATGTATAATAGAACAAAAATTGAATATTGATCTATAGAAATCATGTTCCTTTCTCAAAAAGTGGAAGAATGAAAAGTGTAAGTGAGAATTCCAACCAATCTTGTGAAACATGTTTCTACAATAAAATTGACTAGTGATTGATTTTAATCAAAGACACAACAAATATATTATAAGGTGTAAAAAGAAGACATTTAGTGGAGCAGACCATGATGACCCAGTTACTATTCTTCCACTATGTGAATGCCCCTCAGCAAGTCCCCATAATCATCCCACCTAAAACAGTTCCCATCATCAAAAAATCACCTAATCAAACAGATGCAATGAGAAATTATTCACCAGTTGAATAAAATTTTTCCTAAGAATCTCTCCTGGAACGATTTAACCCCATCCAGTTTACCGCTATCTATACATATGTATTATTGTAAAAAACCTTAACAAGGGTTTCATCCATGTTAAAAAAGAAAATCCTCATTGCAAATAAAACACTCATTTTTTTCAATCATTTACCAGGATCCCCTCATCTCCAACCGCAGTGTGTTTTATTAAAGAGTGAAACAAGGAAAATAATTCCCAAGTTTGTTGTTACATCATATCATAGAGATTTAGTCAGTTAGTTTGTGGGAATTGATTCCTCTTATCTTCCTCCATGCATGAGAACAATAAACAACATTCTATACACAATAAAATGAACTGTATTTCAGAAGAATATACATATCCAAAATAAGCAGACATAAAACAACACCAGAATCCACAAGCTCCCTCTATTACTCATGCTTGTAGCCACATCACTGATACACCAAAATACCATAGTACCATCAATAAAATAATTACTAGTATTAATGAATATGAAATTCTCATCACTTAAAGAAGATTCCAAACCATCTTCACGATGGTTTACAGCACAAACATTTTAAAAGGGAGTTGTTCTATGACTGAAAGAACATAAAAGTGATACAATGAAGCACCTACAGAAAAAAACTCCATAAAAGAATTCATCCCCCCAGAAACACAACACACTGATCACTACAAGGTATGTAGTAAAAATATGCACAACGAAATTCATCATTTGATAGGCACGTGACCACCGTGACTTCATAATAAATGTTTAAGAGGGAATTAAAAATATGACAGTAGAGCTATTTTGGGGCCACTACGGGTCCCTGACATCTCCTAAATCATGATTACAGATTATTTGAGGATCTTTTTTAATGGTAAATAATAGTCAGTCGATTATGTAAAATATATTATTTTTAATTGCAACCACTTTACAGTCTAAAAGAGCAATGTTTACTAAACTAATATTTATGCCTCTTTGAAATTACCTTACATGAACTGTTGTTATTGAAAGAATTATGGTATTTCAATAATCTAGATTCCCTTGAATACTAGAATTTTACACTTTCAAATGTTAGTATTATGTTTTGGAACATTGATGATATGGCTAATAATATCTCAGGAGTAATCGACAACAGGAAAAACAAGTTCTTATTATTTATAGTATCATTTATCACTAATAGTTTCCTCTCATTATTCATTGGTGACTTTCAACTAGTACTAGAGGTCCTCAAAACAGTTACTAAAATATATGATATTTTTTCATGCTTCTTATAGGATGTACATATTTGATGGGAAATGATATTAGTCTCATGAGAAAAATTTATCCAGACCATTACACGAAAGTTTGATCAATACATGAAGCAAAGGAGATTCAATGTAGTGCATACAAACGAACCTAACATATGAGAACATCACATGACACATGCTTTTGGTTCACTACATTTGGCCGATGTACCGGAATGTGATGGATTTAATCAAATCAATAGATTTATTTCATTCCAAGATATAGTTTAATATAACAGCATTAATCAAAATTTGTTATAAAACTCACCATTGATTATTGGTAAGGGAGAAATACCTGTTTTTTGGTCAACTATGTTGGAAAAAAAATTTACATAATAGGATACCCCTACCCCAATATTCAATTTACATTGGAACTACTGAATTTAAATTTTATCAATATGGCGCTTGATGAGGATCATAAAAAGGAAATAAAGACAAATTGAATAGAGGATTAATAAAACTATGTACATGATATTATTCTTCTCATTTTTTTTGTAAATAGTGGATTGAATTTTATGTGAAGTAGAGGAAATCATTTTAGCTTCTCAATACATGAAAAAAATCTTGTATAGGGAACATAACGCTAAATGTAATAATCTAACAATATCATCACCGCTCTAGTTCAAATTTACCTAGTTCAGTTCAGAAATATCCATTTAATTCATATGAATAGTGGTCCTTTCAAAAGACTAATGACAGGACAAAGGGTTCGAAAAATGATACAATTTTATTAGTTGATAAAATTGGTTGGTTGGTTAAATTCTTTCACATCCCAAAAAATATAATCTAACAAAATTCATATTTACCTTTCACATTAGCATTGTTTTTTTATGAATATTAATTTCCAAACTATAAAGTTCATTTCCTTTCATTGGAAATTCCATGTGAATGTGAATGTGTATGTGAAATGAGAAAATTATTTTCTTATACTAAACAATGTTTGTGAAAATAATTATTCATAATAGACTTCATTTCCTTGAGTCAATGTCCAAAAAAATCCTCAATACTTTAATTATCTAAAATTCCTATTGAAGAGGTTTTGTAATGACAATGTCTGGACTATGAAAATTTTATCAAATGAAAAAAATTATCACAGTTCAAGAGAATATTGTGCTGCAACATGCAATGTGAAATTTGAGTTGTGCAGAAAGGCATCGCTTGCTATTTATAGGTGTTCTTCAATAAGTAATAGGATTGTGTGCCCATACACATGAGGGATTATCCCAAAGTAAATTTTTATGAGTATATTTGAAAAAAATCAACCAATGGGTTCTTCAAGTGAGATTTTCTATAATTATTAATATGATATATATATCCTATCTCACTCGATGTAGACTAGGGTTTAGAAGAAATTTTAATGGATGAAGAGGACCGTAGTGTGGATGCAATATAATATGGTAATATCGGATGATTTATGAACCACAGATGCGTTAGTGAAAACATATTTAATGTTCTGGTTATAAATTAAACCCCCTAATCTTCAATATTATCATATCACATTCATCGCTGCAATAAAATTTGATACTTTGGAAGAGAAAACATCAGATTATGGTATTTATTTTTGAGATCATGGTCATCCTATCATGAAATTTCAATGTAATTTTTTAATATAATGTTTTCTTAACAAGAAGATGAGGGGATTCTACATTATTACAAGAAAAAAACTCAAGAAAGAACAAATGATTATAGATTGGATAGTTTTTGGTGACGATGTACAATAATTTATTTTTGTGGCTTGTCTGGTGGGATGTTGGGATCTGTTGTCACTTAGATCATTGGTATATTGTTTGTTTATTATTGAATTCAATAAATTCTATGTAATTTATTTTATAATTTCAGGATAAGTGTTCTCATATTTCTTATAATTTTTTTGGTCACATAGTTATTTTCATCGGGAATTTATTTGTTAATTTTTTCCATCAAAAAAACAACATCACAGGTAAATTCAAACTTCTTATTACAATCTATATGTGTGGAAAATAAATCATTCCAAATAATGAGTTTCAAATTCGATATAGTAGTATGATACAATCATGACAAATAAACATAAACATTCAACTTCATCTAATCCAATTTCTAATGCAATTAGTTTCACTTTCCAAAAATATGAAAATCAATTGGCCAAAATGATCCATCTGTGGAAAAAATAGCATATAACAATACTCATTAACATGTATGAGAATAATAAAGGCATATAAAAAAAATAATACATATAAATTTATATGTTTCTTTTCAATTGAAATTTTTATCTTTTCCTAAGTTGATAAAAGAATACTCTACAATGATGAAACATCCAAAAGAAAAACTAAATCACAAGCAAGATAGTCTTTTAGTTTCTTTTATTCATCATATAAAAAGATGGATCATAATGAACAATATTTAATGTGGATGTGTAAACAGTAATAATAATGGTGGAATAAATAATGGGTGTAGGTCATCTATCAAATTTTTTATTCATTTATATATATTTTTAGCACTAGAAATAGTATTAATCAATGAGATCTTCCATAATAAACTAAAAAAAGAAGAACCACACTTAAAATTAGATAAACCATGGGGATAAATTAAATGATGTCCCTTATGGTGTTCTCTAGATGAACACTATATTTCTAATACAAGTTAATAAAATGGATAAGTATAAAAATATAATTTATAATACAAGTATGGAGGCCCAAATCAAATAACTAAACTGGATTTGGAGAGTCGTTCAATTTAACAAACAAAACTTTCCTAGAAAATAAAAAAATTAAAAATAAATTTCAATAGAATTTCACTAAAACCCTAACTGTTATTCAATTGAAATGCTAGAATTCCATGATTTAAATGGATTAAAACAAGAAGAGAAAAACTGTTTACCTAATAAAAGGCTCAATTGTTGACCTTTTGAATGAGAATTTGGTTTATGTCCAGCTACTCTAGATTCCAAATATTTTTAGTTAAAAGTGGGAAAAAATTAATAGAGAATAAGAATACATGGGTTATAGGTGATGTATAAGAATCAAAGGGGGTGCAGTTGTCGGTGCAGTCAGTGTCGATGAACCATGTCTGTGAGTAAAGGAAGATATCATTTTTTTCGGGAGGCGGTGTTGGTGGGAGACCTCGATGTCAGCAAAGAGAAGGCGCGGGTTGTGCGACGATAGGGGGTGGGAATATGTTTTTAATTTTATTATGATGGATCAACCATTAAATTTTATTTATTTATGATATTTTATTATTTTAAAATATATTGAAAATAAAATATTAAAAAAATATCAAAAATTATATATATTGGATAAAATATTGGAATTATTCGTAACATTAAAAATATTTAATTATTAAGGACAACTTAATTTTTAATTATTAAGTTATAAAATAGTATTATTATTATTTCTAATTTTTTAGTATAAATATAGTTTTTTTGGTAAACAGTTAACTAACAGTTTTAATACAAAAAATTGTAAAATTATTTGTTTGAATTGAATACATAATATCAAAAAAAATATGTTGAAGAAAATTTATTGTAATAATGATTAATAATTACAAATTGATTTGTTTGTAAAAAATTACTGGTATTAATATGATAAAGTGACCGATTTAACTATTGGTAAATTTTTTTTGGTATTAAAAAATTAATACCAACATATATATATGTGGGTAAAAATAAATGATGGTAATTAAATTTACTATCACCATAACTTATTATCTGTTGTAATTGATCGTTTTTACCATCATATAAGATATCTGTCACAAATTTTTTTTTAAAGTAATTTTTTGTTGTGTAAACTCTATTGTAAGAAATTTATTTCCATGAAGAAGATCATTATGAATTTTTATTGGTACCTCGTGTGTTCAAAACAACCTTGAATCTATTCCTAACAATAACCTAAGACTCGTAATTTAAAACCATATTCGAGAAAAATAATTTTATATCCCTATCATGAGATCCAAAATCACAACATTAGCCCATGACCTCCATATAATCTCTAACACATCCCTTAATCATCAATGATTGGATACTAGTACAAAGAGGTAAATTTAAAAAAATTGGACTTATTTTATATAAACAACGAATAAATAAATGGTTCAAAAATCCAAATTATTTTAACAAATCTACCATTAAATTAAAATAATTATTGTAAAATTATTATTCTGAGTGAAGGGGGAAATAAATAAACTCATTTCCTAATAATAATTAAAACTTAAAAAAACATATGAAAATGATTTTTCCAAATCCTCCGCAAATATATTTCCAATCATTACTATATTCACTATGAACATAGATCCTAATATCCCTCCCCCAATAACATCATATCCTTTTTTTCTAGCAATATGAAAAAAGGAATCTATGTGGACACTCAGATGAGCTGGTAAGGGTGAGTATGATTTAACAGTGTAATTTCAATAATTTATTTTTATGTAATGTTACCAAAAAAATATTTCTAAACATCTATCCATTTCATTAAAAATATTTTATCACATTTAAAATAAAATATTATTTCATAAACCAAGATAAACATGTTCTATATTAAAATTATATAGACAATAATTTTCTAAAGAAAAGAAACCATTCCAAGCTCAACCCCAACATGAAACAAAAATATTATTTACATAATCCAAAATATCCCTCCCAAAAACCCTTAGGTAGTACATAGTTGACTTAGGGTATTTAATGGGGTTATTAAAAGATGGTTGGGTGTCTAAAAGTCAAATCTCAAACTCAATATATGAATTTGTGGTCATGATACATAGTCAATCTGGGTCATGCAATAACCATGTTGGAAAATATTCCCATAGAAATTTCATTGAAAATATTCCTTGAATATTCAATAAGAACCATGAACATGATATGAAGTCAACACTATGTCCACATGTGGGATAAATTTTCAACCTACATGACCAAACGAACATTGAATCTTGTTTATATAGTGTTCACAATACATCTAAAACAAAAAAAACGAGAAAAAATATAAATGAAGGGGGGTAGCCCATAAAACATGCGGTGTCACAATAATGTAAATTTTTATATTCTATAGTATAAAAATTATATGTCCTGGAAATATTTCAATAATGGTTATCCTCAATAAATTTTTATACACTAATTATAGGGTATAATGTTTTCTGTGAGTGTGCTTCAATGCTTCTTTAGTTTATAATTCTTTTTACTAATTGTTTCATCTCTTAAAATGAGGATTCGATGCATTTTTTTGTGATTTTTGAATAATTCCAAATACATAGAGAATTATTATGGATTTAGTTGATGACATTGGATTTTATGCATGAGAAAATATCCATGCAATTGTGATAAATTTTCTTGAATTGTTCTTCAATATTATAGACTTGTGAAAAATTTGAATATGATGACGTGAAAAATGATTATAGAAAAATGAAGAATATTAATTCTATTTAATTCCATTAAAAAAATACTTTGGTGCATGAGAAAGTGTGATAAATTTTTTTTGGAGGTGATGGATAGTTTTCTAAAGTATTTATATGAGATATTGATGAATTTTTTTTAAATTGGGATTATTGAAAAACTTGGTAACCAAAAATGATTATAAGCAGCTTGACCAATAATTGTGGGAGCATTGTTTAATGATTCATGTGAACCATCCAGCCTAGCTAGAAAATTGTCTTTTGTGAGTGGTTTGGTGTTTTATCCCATGGGATAATGTTAGTAGTTTTTGTTGGATAAGGTGAGTCGGTGTATCTGGTAATGGAATATCTCAACTAAAGTGATCAATAATGTGGGACAAATAAATCTATAGAAACTATTCATCCATGTTAAAGAGTTACAAATATAATGTTCATCATTTGATGATGTTAATCTGAGCCTTCTAATAGTTTTTTGGATTTTTTTTTATACCTATAAAAACAGTGGAGCTCATTTGAGGATTAATTATGTCATACACAATCCATTTTACTCATTTCGAACCAAGATTAGATGAACTAAGATGATTCTGTCATCATATTGAGTATTTAACTATTCTTTTATAATATATTTGGACATCATATTACCAATTATTTTATCATGGTGTGAACAAATTTCTTCTGAATATAAAAATATAATAGGTGATGTACAAATGATATATTTTAGGCTTTCTCTAGTTAAAATGACTGATCTTCATAAAATTTTAATATCGAAATGAAAAATGTATGATTTTTCAATCGCATACAAGAAATTAATTCGAGTAAATGAGTTCTCTATACTACTATTGAAGTTAGATTCCACGTAACAACATATAAATATAACCATTTATAGAATAGGATCACAATGTTAAATTATGATAATAGAATTCAGGTAGTTATTTTGTACATATATATTTTAAATATCAAATAGCATATTTGATTCATTCACATATGTATTTCTCTATGTAATAGTTTTTGTAGAAAATCAGATAAAAAAATGTTTTCATGTAGTTATTTTTTATTTTTAGGGATTTTAAATAAATAAAATCTATGTATGATTCGTGATAATAAAATATGCAGATGATAACTATATAAGGTAATTTATTTGATTCCACATAGATATTTTCAATTTATAGTTTTATTTTTTACTCTGTGGGTTGTGTGGATTTGTAAATGTTATATAATTTTAAATAATGCTCTAATAAAAGTGATAATAACAATGTATACTATATATATAAATCAGTATGTGCTTTTTATATATTTATGGATGTTTTTATTACACTATAAATGGAAAACAGAGATCATGGGGTGTTAATGACCCATGTGGAGTTTTAGGAAGTCATAGGATGTGTTATCTATATTGTGACGGAAAAATGAATGTGTCGAGATCGTAGAGGATATCAGAATATAACACTTAAATTATAATTTATGATATTAAAATAAATTTCTATTTCATATATAAGCTTAATATAGTGGATTCATAATATAGGTTGTGGTTTCTCTGATACATAACATCTAGAATATCAGCTAGTGTCGATGGTGTGATTTGTTGTTAATCAAACTCTGAGGACTTGAATCCAGTGTTAATGTATATTTTGAGAAGTGTGGCACATATTTTTATTGAAGTTATAATTATTCATATATGATAAATAAAACAAGATGAAGATTTAATTTGATTTAGTTTTTAATAACGTTAGGGCTATACATATTTCAATTGATTTGGAAAGTTCGTTTTGAGTCCTGTGGAATTGATCCTTATTAGTTTCTACTGAATATCAAAAAGTAATAAATAAGAAATATGAATCCCAATTTCTTGTAGTGTAAGAAAATATTTAGAATAATTTAGGTCAACATTTGTAGTATTATTTGAAGAATACTAGAGTATTGAGATTGGTGTATCTACCAAATCAGAGAAGTGAAGTCGGGGTGTCTATAACACACAAATATTTTAAAATATGAACATCATATTTGATGGTGTGGATGAAACGAAACACCAAGAATATAAATGTATATAATTATCCAATAAATAGTTTTATATTTAAAATTTTAAATAATATAAATATATTTTATATATTTCAATGCATATAATACTGAGTTATCTTGCATTACATGAAATAGTTACATTCTTTGATGGCCTTTGTTTCACATAAGAATGAGTTTTGTATAATACTATTAAAATTATTAATTAAAATTAAGATTAACTATTAGAAATTAAATTTTTAATAAATATGATTAAATAAATTATGAAATATAAGATCAAATTAATTTGTTTCAAATTAGTTATAAATGAATATATAAAAAATTAATATTAATGATATATTTTTATAGACATCTATTTTTATGTGCCAAAGTCAATTTAAATTTATAAATTAAAAAAATTAAATTTATCTGATGATATTAATTAAATTTAAATTTTCAATGTTCAATAATTTTTTAATATTTATCCAATAGATTTCAATGGCATAATATAAGAACAAACCTAATTTTACACAAAAAATTTGTACTTTTCTAATGCCAGTTTTGATGCCTTTTAATATAAAACTTAATTTAAAACTAAAATTTTACACCTTAAAAAAAATTCAAAAAATTAAAATAATTTTTTTGTAATTTAAATTATAAAATAAATTTTGGGTTATGTTTTTTTATTTCAATGGGAATTTTTTATTTTTCCTGAATATTGAAAAATACAATATTTTAATATGAAGATACTTTTTTATTTAAATAATTTTTAATGTTAAACTATATTTTGAATTATTTATAAAGTAAAAATAGTTAAATTAATCGTATATTAATAAAATTTATGTTATTATAATCAATGTTAAATAGAAATTTAATATAAAAACATTCCAAACATTTGATCTTTTTTTGTTTTAAAAACATTATTTTCAAGTTTACATGTTTTTCACTCACCCCACAAATAAAAGCAAACCTCGCTGACATTTTAACACATATTAAAAAATGTAGGTTTGGAAATTCCCAAACCAAATCATTCCAAAAATTACCTACCATCATACTAGAATCCGTATCTGGGGATGAAATCTAACTTTGCGAGTCATTAGTTCAATCATAAGGAGGATAAGTAAAGAATATGTAATGTTTTTAAAGGTGTTTTAATTTCACTTCCTTATCCACCTCCATCAATAATATTTATATCATGATTATATAATAACATAGATATATTTAATTTTCTTAATTGTTTTAATATTATGATTATCACAAAAATATTCAGACACTACCATCAAATGGGTCATGAAATTATCATTCATGTGTTTTGAGGACTACCGCCTTGTGAAGCAATGTCAATTTTTTCCATCACCATATTTCTAAGATGGTTATAATGATGGAAATATAGTGTATGTATGATATTAATGATATTTATTATTCTATATTTATTATATAACACATAGCTTCATGCTTTCTATTTTATAGGAATACGATAACATTGTTGTTGTGTACGGAGGACTACCGTATGGCGAAGCCATATGGTATGTTCACGCATTACATGGAATGTATTATGTATAGTCTTATTAAAAATTTAATATATATATGAAAAATTTATTATTATTATTTGATAATATAAATATATATAATTTAATTTTCTTTCATTCAATACTATAATAAAATTTAAATAGTAGTCATTTGTATGTACAACCTACCATCTCCATGAATTTTGTATTTCATTTCCAATCAAAAAAATAATATGGATTACTCAAAATAAATATAAAAAAAATTCATTTTAAATCATGTTTTACATTTTTTAATATTATGAAATCATGATATAATTATGAGGAACCCAAAAATAACAAGTCAAAACATACTAAAAAAACATAAAATTTTACACCTGAAATAATAAAAACAATAAATAATTATTAACAAACATGTGTTACTATGTCATAAAATGATCATATTTGATATTATAAATATTTAAATAGTTCTCGTATATGTTAATAACTTTCATTAGATAATTATAAATGATTTTATATTGAATTAAATATAAGGGAGTGTAATATAATGGATTTCATCCCAATGTCATTTAATTATATAATATATTATTGTAATTATGATTATTACGCTTATATGGTGAACATACATCCTCGAGACATGTAATATCATGAATAATTAAGTATTAATGGTATTTTAGGTATCATATTTAATTATTTAATCGATAAGGATTTTAATTGAACGTTACCATGGGGTAAAGATATTCATAACTATATTTATTTTCATTAGATTATATTACTTCTCCATCATCATTAATATTCTATGATTATGTGTATAATGTATCTGATTATATTATTCTGTATTTACAGTCATTTTATTTATATTTAAAACTAAAACACACAAATAATTCATTGGTTAATACCAACTTCAATGTTTTGATATTTTATGATTTTATGTCAAAATCTCATTCAAATGGATTTTTTTACTCTTGAAATTTCAATTAATGGAAATTATATGATCATTTTAAAAAATCATTTATTTTATACTCTAGTTCTTAATTATATTTTTACATTTATCAAATCATTTTTACACCATTTGGTACATAATTTGTTTAGAAAAGGTTTTGATAAAATCTAACATCATTTCTATTTTTAGTCATAAATATTCATACATAAAAAACCATGTTTTATAAAAAATTAAAACTGTTTTATTTATGATTTTAAAAAAGTTTTAATAAATTAAATTTTTATATATTTTTATATAAAAAATAATTAGTAATCTTCTTGTTTCTTTCCAAACAAGATAGTTTTCTAATATTTTAAAATTGAAAATGAATTTTCAATTTACATTATACAGAATTACCAGTCGCCATATCCTTGATTAAACATTTTATATTTTAAGAATATTTTTTAAATGAAAATGTATATAAAATATATTTTTAAAAAATTATTTTCAAAATAAATCAAAATGAAAAATAAATATTTCTCTAAAAGTTTTTTAATGATACATAAATTCTAGTTTTATTCCTCATTTAAAACAAACCTCTTCATAGTATAGTGTTTATATGTCACATTGTTACCATACAAATTTTTCCTATGGACAGATTTTAGTCATTTTAACAATGAATAGTATGTAGATTCACATTCTTTAATGATTTTCCACGTCATTAACTTCCCCTTGAGTTATTCACTTTCAAGTGATCATCAAACATTACATTTCCTCTAAATATACTCATTATTTATACTATATATAATTATTTCATAAACCATTTTCATATTTTCAAATGACATTTTCTTTTATTGTTATTTTATTATTGGGAAAAATATTGATAATATTGTATACATGGCTCAATATTAATATTTAATATAGAACAAATATTATTAATTAAAACAATTATTGTATATATGTGGAATTATATTGACTCGAAATGATTGTTGGGATTCCTAATTCATATATCCCATTGATGCATAGACAGGTCTCATGAGAGAACTCAGTTGTTCAAATTTAATGGATTTATACCAATATTTTTAAATATTGTTTAGAAAGGGATTGGAAGTAAAAGATTCCATGTGACTCATTCATAATGTCCAATATTTATGCATTGCCTACATTCAGAATTCAGTTATTGTTTTCCAGGAGATTTTCACTATAAAAGAATATATTGATTCTTTTCATTCATAGTTAACTGATTGCATTTCATCTCTTATCACTAATTTTCATTTCCATATAGACTATTCTAATTGATTCATTATTTACTATGTTATACATAACCCTTGATGAGTATTTTATCTCACCATTATTTTGTTTAAATTCCTAGGATTCCATAAATTTTACTATGACCGATATGTAGGGATACACTAGATGAAATAATGTTATTCTTAAAAAAATTATGTTTTACTTTTGTGGATTAAAATGTTATAATGGAATAATGTATGTATCTAGTTTAAGAAGCATACTAAACTAATAGGTCCTTGGGGATGTGTTTCCCTTATCTTATTCCAATGTAATAAAGTAAGGAATCAAATATAGGATACTGGAGATAGGGTGTATATAGTTTCTACCAATGGATTTTTTTTAAAAACCATAGAAAATAAATTCATGAAAACATTTATTAGGGAATATACCCCTATGATAGACTTGAGGATAAGTATATAGGAACATGTAAATCTATTGGTATGGTAGGGATTATGTGTGTTTTCATAGAAATACACCAATTTATATATATAAATTGTTTATGATTATAGAACAAATGTACGTTGGGGTAATAACCTTGAAAAGGGCATGTCAAGCTTAATATAAGTGTATCCTAGTATATGAAAATGGTCCTTCTTGTACACATGTTTGGACACTCTAGGGTTATATACTTTTGATAATTAACATTTTCATTACAAACCATTATGAAGGATTTGAAAAGTTTATGAAGATGAATTTCCAAGGATAAATGATGAGACAAAATATGAACATATATTTTAATAAAATGAATGATTTATTTGTGTAAAAATATTGTACTAATAGTATTTGGTTATAATAATTATGATACATAAGGGGATTTTTTTAAATTTCAGAAGAATTCATGTCTTTATTAACTTGTGATTTATGGATACCATATTATGTTAAAACTTAAATATTATTCATAATTTCATCATCATATACACCAATTTTTTTCTGTGATGAGTTTCTACTATGATTAAGGACATTTATAAGAGATTTATGGAAATAATATGTTTTTTGTGTAATATGTACTTTAGGAATAATTCCTCTCTATTTAGTGGACATAATTAAGAAGTTATTGATATAATTTGGGTTAATTTGATCATAAATTAAATTTTAATAATAGTCATGTAATATTATTACACATTTTAATTAAAAAAAAGTAGTTTTGAATACCATAGTAAAAGGTTATTTAATGATTACTTTTTCTTTCAAAGCTTTACATATATTTTTTATTTCTAATTATATAAATATTGCTTAGAAAATGTGTAACATATATGTTGGGTGACAGTCCATCATATCTGGAAAGGTCATAGGGAATGATCCCATGAATTAAGGATGATAAGTCTTCCACACCTACCATTAAACTAGGTGATAAAATGGTTAATATAGCATTGTTTTTATTTAATAAATTTGAAAAAAAATATAAATGATTAACCAATAGTCTACCATTTCAGGTTTATATTTTACTTTATTAATTATATTGGTTTTGAAAAATATATATTGATAGAATAAAAAATATTTCACTATTTTATTGATCTTACCATATATTAAAAGAGAATTGTACTGCTTCACGCATAAAAATTTCAGTATATGGCAATTTATTTCATGGAATAATAGAAAAATTTGATATTGATAAATCAAAATAGAATGACAAAATTTTTCTTATAAAATATATACATTTAGTGTAAGTATATTCCCTTATATTCATAGATAGAAAAATAATTCATCAAACTTAGAAAAATGATCTTGAAATAAAATTTCTTCCTATTACAATAATTTCTGACGATATCAAGGATTTTTACACAACAATTCGATTTATGGTTTTGATACAATGAAAATTGAATTTATCATTCACTTACATTTTATTGGTGATGTTAATTAATAATTATATATATTTACTATTTTTATTTATGTTCATATCTTCATGTGGAACTAATTTTCTCCTATATATTAACCGAGATATTTTTATTCTATACAACCTTTGTACTTCCATTTATCTCTAATTAAGTTGATATTTTTTTAACACTTTTATGATGTGGGGTTTTCAAAAATGTAATTTTCCAATGTAAATCCCTTGGATACCATTATTATGTTAAATTTGTGAGGATGAAATTTTCTATGGTGTGGATAATGTAATACCCATAAATATTAAAATATAATAATCATATTCGATAGAGTGTATGAAACACAACACCAGGAATAGAAATTAAAATAATGTACCAATACATAATGATATATTTCATATCCTAAATAAATTCTACTAAATTTATAGATTTTAATTCCGGAATTATTGATTTTTCATTCATTACACAATATAATGACTTTCATTAATGGATCATGTTACACAAAAGATAGTATTTTACCTAATGATATTAATAATATTATTGTTGTTGAAAATTAAAATTACCTCTTATTCATTAAATATTATGATATAAATAGGATAAAATAAATTATAAAAGATATGGTTAATTTCATTGGTTACCAATTAATTTGAAATGAATATAAAAACAAAATTAATATAAAGAAAATATTTTTTTAATTTTTTTTAAGAAAACAATGGTGTTTCATCATAGTAAATTAAAATAGTTAATATTAGTCAATTATAATAATTAAATTTATAAATTATGTATTCAATAAATTTTATTACATTTATCATAGAGATTATATGGGTATATAATAAGAACAAACCCATTTTTCCAGGTAAAAAGATGTTTTTTTCAAAAGGTTGACTTGTAACATTTTAAATGCATACCTTTTTATAAAATAAATTATTAAATTTATATAAATTTTCATTATAAAAATATGCTTCCTTTTTGAAATTTCACTGTAAAAATTATCTTTTTGTTTTGTTTTTTGTTTTTTTTTTCTCAGAAATTTCACTTTTTATTATTAATTGTTTTTCAATAAAAAATAATTACACTATACTTATTTTGATATAATTAATATCATTTGAATCAATTTAATATTTAAATTTAATATAAACTCTTTTTAAACATTAGATTTTTTTCTCTTTAAAAAATGGTTTCCTGACACTTCAATAAATATTCTTTTAATTTAATTTATACTACTATTATTATTTGAATTTAAAGAAAATCATTAAATATTTGGAATTAAAATAATTTATAGTTTCTAATAACGAAAACATAATTTTTTACAAAAGTGTTTAGTGAATGGAGTTAAAATTAATTTCATCGATTAAGATGGAAATGAGTTTACCAAGGTACTAACCTTTAATCTTAAGGGGGAATGGCCAAAAAATGTTTAAAACCCCCATATAGATTCAATATTTATGACTTATAACTTCGATGCCTGATATGGGGTAATTATTAGATCAATTTTACATGGAATATTTGTTTGTGTGATTATATATTTCAAAATTTTACTAGTTTACCACTCACCCAACTTCTAATAGCCCTCTTACTATATCCATTATTCACAACACTCAAACCATTTTGTTTAGGCCCATTAATTCCAAAATAACCACCCAAATTATAAATTCTCATATTATAATCCTTACATGGGTAAAAATTCAACGTATGAAGTCATTAGTGCCTACCTAAGTTGGATACCCAAAGAAGCATTCATGTTTTTCTAAAAGTGTTATTATATTATTTCCTTATCCTCCTCCTTAAATTATTTTTATATAATTATTATTTGATAAATACATTATATTAAATGTAATGATATTTTTTAATGGTTTATCTAAAAACATCACACATACTTTCATAAAATGGGTTTTGAAATCATCATTTATATTTACGACAGACTATTGTCTCACAAACAGATTTAATTCACTTTTCCATTACCACATTTCATGGATACTAATAGTGATGTAAATACTATATATATGTGATAAATATGATAAATATGATATATTTATTCTTCTTTAAATTCAATATAACACATACCATCATTCATTCCATTTTGTGGGTATAGGATAATGTAGTTCGTGTGTACGACAACCAACCGCATCATGAAGAGATTTGATTTTTTCACACATTACATGGAATATATTAATGATGGTTTTAATAAAAATATTTCATATATATGAAGAAATATTAATAATATGTTAATGATAATATCTATATATAACTTTTAATTTTATTTCTTTCAATATGACAAGAAAATGGATACAACATTCATGTGTTTGTATGACCACCCCTCTCTATGAATGGTTAATTTCATTTCTATAATAAAATTTTATGGTTTAATCTAAATACCAATATAATAATTATTTATCATATTTACAAAATGGTTTAAATTTTTTATATTATTAAATCATTTTCCAGGTAAGATGGAAAAAACAAGTCAAAACATACTCGAAAAACAAGGTAATTAACACATGAAATAATGAAAATAATGTATGATTACTAAAAAATGGGTGATAATATGTTATAAAATTATCATATATGATATTATATATATTAATATTGTTCTTATTTAATTTAATAAAATGATTAAAACCATTATAAACAATGTTCAAGGGTGTTCAACCAAAAGGGAGCATATGGTAAGGGATTTTGCCTCAATTTAATTTCATAGAGTCATATTTTAATGTTATTATTATAATTAATTTATAATGTTTTTTATAATACCACATGAAAATTAATATCATGAATAATTCATTAATCAAGGTTGTTGAACCCTCTGTGCGATAATTATTTTAATAATCAAAAAACATTATTTTTTTTCTTTTATAAGTAAATTTATTCAATTAATAAATTTATTCTAAAATGTGTTTATATATGTTCAATCATGTCTAAATATGTTTATCTATGATTATTTATGGTTTAATATTGACCTGAATGTATTTTGGATTAAACAGTCACTTTATGAGAATTTTATGTTTTTGACTAACTGTTAGTTATATTCATGAAGCACCGATAGTTAAAGGAATGAGGAACTGATAACAACATTCGCACCGATGACAATGGTCACACAGATAACAACAGTCACATCGATGACAAAAGTCACACCAACAATGGTCGCACCGATGAAAATGATCACACCAGTGATACAAATGTCTCACTGATGCTGATCAAATGACCTACCGAAGCCGATTCAGATCAAATGGCCTACTGAAGCTGATGCTGATCAAATGACCTACCAAAGCCGATGTTGATAAAATAACCAACCGAAGCTAATGATGATCGAATGACCTACCGAATCCGATGTTGATCAAGTTACCTACTGAAGTTGATGCAAATTCAAAATGACCTGCTGATCTCATGGCTCACCGATAGTCATGAAAACTGTTTGAATTTTTATTAACTCTTATTTAATTACAATGTTCATATTTTCTAAATTTAATGCATCTACTATTAATTAATGTTGGTTGTTGGATGTAAGGGAACCGTACCTCGTACCTATTAAATAGTAATCATTCCTTTTACCAGATCTAATGGAATAAAGAGGAAGATATATTTGTAGTAAAATATGATGAGAATGAGACACAAAAATACATAGACAGATACACATAAAAAGAGAGTGTACGTGTGTGTGTGATGACCCACGAAACAAAAATAAGAACATTAAGAAAACCTGTGAAAACCATAGAGCTTCAAGAAGATCATTCACCTGGAACAAACACTCAAGTCGAGTTGTTGTGCCTTACGGAACATCATATGCACATGTCTAAAGAATTGTAGCTGATAAGAACAAAGATACTCTATTTTGTGTCATCATGACAAAAAAAGGACTTGAATAACATCTGCAACATCAAAACGAGTCCAGAGCTCATCTACAAATACTTGTATCATTCTAAACACATTATCCATTTATTTCCCCTATAGTATACTTGTGCTTAACATTTTGAGAAGTGTGTGTGAATATTTATATTTAAACTCACACTAACTCATGGGATGAACTGGATGAAACTAAATCCTAACACCAAACATTTTATACCCTATTGTATCCCACTGTGCTTTGTGGAAGTGGTAAAGTGTGACCTGGACATCCTGAGTGTTGTTGTTGTTGCTTTCCCACGTAGAACTGTGGTAGAGGTCTGAGGACCTGGAAAGTCTGAGTACTGTTGTTAACCTCGATTCTAGGTGTGGATCAATGTTTTATATAAACTATTTTAGAGGACAAAATCTCATCTTGAGACTGAACCTCTTGGTTAAAACTATTCTGTATGTTTATTTTAGTTAAAACTATTTTTAATATTCCGCTTCAATGTACTTTAAATATAAATCTATTTTAAAGGTAGTCTAATAGTTAAACTAGCAAGTGTTTGTATTAATTACAAACCAGTAGGTTAGTTTCAAAAGATAATCTAATCATTAGATTATATTATCTAAGAACTAATAAATATCTTGAGAACCTAACCGAACCTTTACTGTATTGCAAATTCACTATTGTTTAGATTGTTATTTAAATTGGTGGATTTCGATATAAATATTTTAATCTGAAATTTTTAATTGGACTCAATTCACCCCCCCCCCTATTTAGTATCCACTCCGACCAACATTTGGTATCAGAGGGACATACTAAAAGTTTTTTAAAACTAATATGTTTTCAACTATGATTTTAGTTATATCTTATAGATCATAAAATTTCTATTATTTCTAAATTTTAATCTCTTTAAATACATTTTTTTAAATATAATTATGTATAGAATATTAGGAGTAGATACCAATAGTCCACCCTTCTTTAATTGTGTTAATTATGCCCAATGGAAAATAAAAATGATGATTCATTTAGAAATTATGGGATTTGACATATGGACTGCTATAGAGATTGAGTATAAGTTTCCAGAAACTGAAAGAACTACTTGGGATGAACCTACGAAAAATTATTACATTAATAATTGTAAAGAAATGAATGCCCTATATTTTTCTTTAGGAGATGAAGAATATAATCAAATATCTAGTTGTAATACTTTTTATAAAATTTGGGATACATTGGGTGTTTCTCATGAGGGAACAACCAATGTTATAGAAATGAGAGTAAATACATACACAATTAAGTATGATAATTTTAAAATGAAACCTGATGAACCTCTTTCAAACATGTATCTCAGGTTCAATGAGATAGTTAATACAATGAGCTCACTAGGAAAGGATGTTCCATCAAAAGAGCAAATCATGAGGTTACTCAAATGTCTGTGAGAAAGGTGGAGAGGCAGATCAGTTTAAATAAGATAATCATGTGAAAAAAGTTCACTACATGTTAAATAGCTGATTGGTAAGTTGATGATGTATGAAGCAGAGATGAAGGTAAACAATGAAAAAGATGATGAACCATGAATAAAATTAGTAGCCTTCAAGACCTCTGCTTCAAATATTACGAACAAATTGGAAACTCAAGCTACAAGTGATTGTTCAAGTAGTGAAGAATGTGGATCTAAAAATGATACGAAAATGGCTCAGATAGCTAGATGATTTAAGAAATTTTATAGGAAAAAGAAGTTTTTCAGAAAATCAAGATATAAGGGAATGTATGAAAAAAAATGTCATTGGAAGAAATATTTCAAAATAACTGATAAAAGTGATGACATAGTCTGCTACGAATGCAAAAGGAAAGGAAATGTCAAAGATGACTATCCAAAATTAAATTTCATGAAGAAATATGAATATTATGACAGAAAATATAAGAATGCTATTAAAGCTACTTGGAGTGCTTCAGAAGGCAATTCAAGGGATTCTGATTCTACTCAAGATGGAAAATATCATAAATCTAATATGTGTTTCATGACATACACATCGGAGGTAACATTGGATACTTCTTCTTTGAACTCCTATTATTCTGGAGATAAATCTGATTCTGAAAACATGTCTACTTATGATTTATTTGAATACTATAATATTCTTTAGGATACCTTCAATGAGTTGAAAGATAAGTATAAGTCCTTAAAGAATCATCTTGCATTAACTAGCACAGTTAAATCTGAACTAGAAATAGAAAAAGAAAAGAATGCTCAACTACTCAAAGAGAATACTGAACTGAAATTTTCAATTGACACACTTACACAAATTATAGGAAAACAAGTGGCACCAAAGTACAATACTGTTTTAGGTTATCATCCTAGAAAAATAATCATTAGAAAAAATAAATTTATTCCTAAATCTGGACAGTATGTTGTTGGTTCTAGTTCTGAAAATTTTTATGCCTCAACTATATATTCACATGGATATATATCAAACAAGGTATATCTATCAAAATCTATTGATTGAGTGAAATATATGAGACCCATTAGGAAAATATGGGCACCGAAAATTTTTTTTGTTAACTTTTCTGGACCCACAAAAATTTGGGTGCCAAAATAATTTTCTATATAAAATTTTTTTGTATGAATCATTCTTGAAAAGTTCATGTTGGAAGACATGGTCTTTGGACAGTTGATGTTCAAAACACATGACAGAAGAATTTTCATTCTTCAAAAGCATAATAAAGGATGATGGAGGATATATCACCTTTGGTGATAACTCTAAAGGGAAAACCATCGGCCTAGGCCAGATTGGTAACACTGATTCAAATTTAATTTCTAAAGTTTTATTTATAGATGGATTAAAATATAAATTGTTAAGTATTTATCATCTATGTGATGGTGGTTTTAATGTTAAATTTGAAAATGGTTCTTTTAATGTTTTTAATTATAAAAGTGTTTTAGTATTTTCCACCTTAAGAAATCAAAATATATACGTTGTAGATTTGAATTATTTAGTTAGGAAGAATACTAATTGTTTAAATTCTCTTAATAAAGAATCTTGTCTTTGGAACAGATGATTAGGACACTAAACATATGTTCACATAAAAAATGAATAGGAATAACATAGTTAGAGACCTACCTAAACATGAATTCCCAGATGATAATGTTTGTAATCCCTGTCAAAAGGGAAAGAAACATAATGTTTCTTTTAAATCAACGAAAGAAGTTTTAAGTTCTCAACCTCTCGACTTGGTTCACATAGACTTTTTTGGACCTTCAAGAGTTTCATGTTTAAAAGGGATGCACTATGTTTATGTTCTAGTATATGACTTTTCTAGATATACTTGTTTATAATTTTTATCTCACAAAAGTGTAGCTTACTCTTACTTTATTAAATATTAAATGTTTATAGAAAACCGTAGTGGAATAAGATTAAAACCATGAGAAGTGATCATGGTCATGAGTTTGGAAATCGTGATTTTAAATCTTACTGCTCAAATAATGGCTATAATCACAACTTTTCTGCACCTAGGACACCGCATCAGAATAGTGTAGTAGAAAGAAGAAATAGAACCCTTCATGAAATTGCAAGATCTATGCTAAATGAATATGATTTACCTATTTATTTTTGGGTTGAAGCAGTCAATACAACCTATTATATTATAAATTGTTTCTTGATTAGACCTGTTCTTAAGAAAATAGTTTATATGCTTTAGAATAATAGAAAACCTAATCTTGGTTACTTTAAAGTTTTTGGTTGAAAAGTATTTATTCTTCATACTAAAGGTAATCTAGACATGTTTGCATCTAAGAGTGATAACAGAATATTTTAAGATATTCAATTTATAGCAAAGCCTATAGAGTATTTAATAAAAGAACCAAAAGTGTGGAAGAATCTGTTCACATCAAATTTGATGAAATAGATCCACATGAACCTAAACCTTCTCTTGAAAATATTGAAGAATATTTGTCTGTTATGAATCTTAATGATAAATTTATTGAACCTGTTGTAAAGGTAAACTGTTCTGGAAATACCCCAGAACCTAGTTCAGATGAACCCGAACCTGGAGAAGAACCTAAAATTTCCAGTCCTACATTTACTAGATCTATTAGGAATCTAAGGAAAAATCCTCTAGATGCAGTTTTAGAAAACCTGGATAGAGGAATACAAACTAGAGCTTCTCTGAGAAATAAGGTTGAACATCAAGCCTTTCTTTCATAGCTAGAAAATAAAAATATCAATGATGCAATCAATGATGAATTTTGGGTAATGGGTATGCAATAAGAGTTAAATCAATTTGAATGAAACTTCAAAAAAGTTAATATAATTCCAAAAATTAATAAAACTTCATAAAAATAAATTATAAATTAATCTCTAAAATTCAAAAAACTAGCCAGTGTTCAAACTAAATAATTTTGTATATAAATATCAAAAAATATATTCAATGTATTCATTAATAATATTGAAAACTAAATTTTAAAATGATTTGATAATATATTTTTTCCAATATTTATCTTCAAATAAAATAAAACTCCCTTAAAGTATCAAACCAATAATGTATATGAAAAAGAAAAATAATCTTCAAAATATGCTAATCATTTCCATAAATGACCTAAATCACCCAAAAGCCTCTTTAAAATCATTCGTTCTTCTCAATTATAATTCAAATTTTAGACCCGAAATAATTTTCATAATATTGTGGTTTCTTTAATCTCATTGTAACAACCCAAATATTTTGAATGATAATTGTTTCATTAAAATGTTCGTTATACTATTTTTTACTCAACATAAATAAATCACATTAATAATGAAGTGAGTATAATTTGAAATATGACCATCGGGTTTTGACTACTATATGATTTTTTTTCAATTAAGATCATTGGTCAAAATTATAGTTGGAAACTATACTCTAGATAATAAATTTAACATTTTAGTTAGTGTTTATAAGTAGAAATGAAAAATGAAAATTAAAGTAGAAAATATAGTCAATGGCCCCATCTAGTAGATTTGTGCTTTATGAATCCTACTTGTTGAATATTGGTATGTTGGTAGCTTCACTAGGATTCTATTTGGACCAAGACCCGCCCGATATTCAATAAATTAATCATGATCAAAATAGAGAGGTTCAAGTTAGTGTAAATTACCACTCAACTGATGTTATTAAAGCCGCCCCAAGAATCTATCTCCATCACTCACCTTAACTTTCTAATGTATGCGGGTATTATATGGGGTCATTTTTCAATTAACTAGACTCTTAATTTTTAATCCCTTTGTTTAAATAACATTTTTCATTCCATCATTTCAATTTTAAGAATATTTTGTCCTCAAAATTTTGATAGAATTTTATAAATTAATTCTTCAATTAAAAATTGTACTTTTCATAGAGGAATAAATTATTATAGTAATCTAATTTTTTATTAATAATTTCTATTATAATTAAATATTATTATATAGAAAATTTTATTTAATTACATATGACAAAATAATTTCATTTTTTAGTGTCAGAAATTTTACTATGAATTTTACTATTCATTTAATGTTCTCTGTTATTTTTAGAATATAATGTTTCTTATAATTAAAAGTTAAATTTATCATATTTAAAGATTTATTATGATAAAATAAATTTCATTTTTGAAATTAAAATCTTTAAATTTTGTTACAGTGATGTTATGAGAGTTTTATATAATACATTACTTTTTCGTGAATAGTAAAAATATAGTTTGAGTTTTCTATTATGTTTAAAAATATAATAACTGTATAATAATGATGTAATGGATAATATAAAATTATGGTCAGGTATTTTGGATAAAATAATTTATTATATGTTCCTAGTGGAAATCCATAGGAAAACGCCTTTGGAAATCCCACGGTTTGGAAAATACCACTACTAAGGTGTACAAAGAAATTAGTAAAAAAACTCCCTCACTCTTTTTATAAATCCCACCCTATTTATTAATTTCCATTATTTGAAATTCATTCTCCAATAATCTATGATAGTATTACCTATCAATGAATCCTCATAAGGTGTCCTCAATCCCCCATGGTCTTGATCATTATGTTTTAGGAGTTACTCTTCATGGTAAGGGAAATATCAACATGTCTTTTCTTTTTGTAATCTATTTTTATGTGGTATGTTGTTCAACTATCATACCATGTTATTATCTCCACATTTTTCTAACCATATATTGTATAAATATTCTTTTATTTGAGGTATACCCTTTCCTCAAATGTTTTAATGTTTTCTAAAACAATGTTTCATACCCGTTATGAGGTATAATTTTCTTCTCAAAATTTCACTCCTTTTCTCAATAAATTCTTTTATTATCTCTATGTGAATACCCAAATATCTTTATTTTATTTAATTATTCACAATGATGTAAAAATTATTTTTTTATTCATGAATTCACAAAAATAAAACCCTCATTCCCTCTCCAAGTGTTATAACTGACATAATGATCACGTTTTTAAGCACCTTTAAAAACTCTGTGATTTTGATACGAAGCCCTATTTTTATTCCACATGGGTTATTTAAAAGATGTTTTATTATGATATATTTAGATCAAATGAAAATTAATAAATTCTAAGTGTGTTCCCTAATATCCCTCCAATTCATTGGGTATATAATGTAATCTCAATATAAGACATGTTTTAAGATACCTTGTTGAAAAAACATGGTAATTTTTATCACACCTCAGTGAAAAACCATAGTGATATGCTAATGAATGTCTAAAATAATTTTTTAGCCATATTTACTAGTCATTAATCGGTTTATTTTATTATTGATATTCCTCATGTTTCCTTTTTTATTTAATGATGATATACATGGTATTATTATTGAAATTCCTCAATATCACATGTAAAGTGTTTCTCTTGTTTTTCCTTACAAGGTCTTATGCACACCCTTAACAATGGTGTATGTCCCCATGATATGATATGAAATAAATTTAATTAGAATGGACCTTGAAGAATCCATTCACATGGAATAGAATAATATTTAATTTTTCTTGTATTGGTTACATTATTACCATGAAACTAAACATTTAATGATCCTTTATTTGTTAAATTTAATGAAAATATATTTAATAGAAAGGTTGGATGCCATATTGGGTAAAAAAATGAAGGTTTACCTATTTGTGGAAATTATTATTTGAGAAATTTAAGAATAATCATATAGATATATTCACAGACATAATAAAAATTCTATATTTTATTGAAATATTAATTGAGTCATTTATATGAAAATAAATCCATGTCTGGAGAACAAGAGGATGATTATCTGGAAAGGATGTACCTAAGGGTAACAACTCTGACTTGGTGTGTTGGGCTTGACTCGATGAAACCTGGTAACCAAAAATGGTACTTGATAAAATATTGGTTTTATCGTCCCATGGTATAAGTTGGAATAATCAGAAGATTTTTATAAAACATTATGAAGGACTTATATATAATGTAATTATTATTAAATAATAACATATTTTAGAATTATGTTTTAAAAGGTAAAATTAATTTTTAGTTATACGATTCTTACTCGAAAAAAATTTCACACATAAGATTCTTATTTTAGGTAATGGTGAGAAATATGAGAAACCACAAAAATGGTGACCACAATAGACAAGGTGTTAATTTCCTTGTAATAGAATTCATAGTAGAAAAGTTATTGAGAATAATGAATCAACGGACATGAGTTATAAGAAATAACTTGAATTAATATGAGAATACAGATTTAACAAGAAGGGAAAAAATTTATATTGATCCCTTTATGTGTCATAAAATACCATCCTTAAGTTGATCTAGTGACCCATTGATTTCTGAATAGTGGATAAGCACTATCAAAATGATCTTTTATGTACTCTATTGTTCATAACAAGTGAATGTCATCAAAGAAAATTACCTCTTAACTATAGAAACTGGTAATTTGTGGGAGATGATATAAAATATTAATGCAATGGGGGTTATAGATGTTATGAAGTAGGATGAGTTTAGTGAAACATTTTACAAAAAAATATTTCCCATGTTCGATGAGAACATAAATATATAAGAATTCATGGAGCTGAAGCATAAGAAGAGTGAATGTGTGGGAACCTTGGACATGAAATTCACAATAATTTCTCGCTACAACTATATCATTGTCAAAGACACTAATTTAGAGGTTGACATATTCTTTGTTGGACTACAAACCCATCTATATAATATTAATTCCAATCAAGACTATGATAGCTTTGGGGAGATTTTATGATGTGAAACGAAGGTCGAACTAGATTTTGGTGAGATACAGATATCTAATAAATTAAATAAAAAAGAATAGATCTTTGAATACAAGATTATGGGGGTCTTTTATCAAGTAAGGGGAGGAAAATTGAAACATTCCTTGTAAAATAATTGTGGGAATTGGAATTCAGGGAACTAAATTCTTTAGAGTGGAAAATGTTAAATGTTTATAAGACATGTTTATATTGCCTGGAATTGTCGTAGTGAGTTGAAGCCTCAATTTATAAACATTAATAAAAATGGAAGATGGAGTAGGAAATACATTAATTCTAATGCTTCTTGTGTGAATAGATCATGAACATTCCAAATCACTAACAAAATTTGAGTTTAGTGGAGGTGAATCACCATCAACCACAACATTTTACATGGAAGAAAGGAAATGCTTTAACTATCACAACTACAGGTGTTTATGCTCTAAATGATGTGGTCGTAGGTACTCTAGTTGTTCTCTAAAAGCTATAATGTTCTTTATTAGATTTTGGTTTTCTGAATACCTTTATTTCCTCATTTTTTTTAATGAGTGTAGAACTAATCTCTGAACATCTAGAAGTAGATTTATCAATCAAGACTACTTGTGGGATTATACATGAATCGATTTTTCATAAAAACTATACTATTATATTTGGTCAAAAAATCTCATCACGAATCAAGCATTCCTCCCAAGGTTTGAATTTGACATTATATTAGGGACAGACTGGATCTCAAACTATAATGATATGATCAGTTGTAAAAGTAAAGAAATATCTGTAGTCTTGAATTTATACCCAATAGTTGTTATTAAATGACTTATATCTCGACCTGATCTTTATCTTGAAACACATATTGTAACCTTATTTATGGAGATGATCAGTAAAGACGGAGATGAAAATGAATGTATATGAATAAATAATTTCCCCATCATTCAAAAATATATTTATGTATTTCATGAGGAGTTACCTGGACCTCCCCAACAAGGACAGGTTGATTTATCCATTGAAATTATGCATGGACCCATGATAATATGATATACCCTATATAGAATGAAAAATGTAGAGATAGAGAAATTAAATAAACAAGTCCATCAACCTTTAGAGAAAGGGTTTACCTGAAAATGTGTGTCTCGTTGGGGATTACTAGTTCACATTGTGTATTAGAAGTATGGGTCAATACAGTTATTCAAGGATTATTGATAACATATCGGGATCATAGTGAAGAACAAGTACCCTCTTCTAAGAATTGGTGATTTATTTCACCATCTTGTTGGGACTCAATTCATCTACATGATAGTCATTCGTTCTCATTTTCATCAATTGATGGTGGAGAAAAAATATATTCCAAAGACTGCCATCTGATCAAGAAATGGACAATATGAGTTTGTTGTTCTTCCCTTTGGCTTTACTAATGCACCTTCTATTTTTATGGATTTGATGAATATAATCACGAAGGACTACCAGGATAACATTTTGGTACTTATTATTGATGATATTATTATTTTTTTAATAGTCACAAGGAGCATGTGGATCGTATAAGGGTTATATTACAAACTCTTATGAATGAGGCGCTCTTTTAAAAGTTCAATAAATGTGATTTGTTGTAACAAAAGTTTCTTTCAAGGAGTACATTATAACAAATGAAGGAATCTCAGTTGACCCATAAACAATTTGTGGAGGATTTGACTCATCCTAAAACAATAACATGGATTCCTAGTTTTATTAGGTTTAAAGGATATTATATGAGTTTTGTGAAAAAAAATTCATGGATTTCTAATCCACAAACCATGTTAACTTGAAAAGTAGATAAGTTAATCTAAATAGATGTGTGTAAAGAATGTTTCCAAGAGTTGAAAACGAAATTGGTTACTGCACCCGTGTTAACTCTACCATGTATTAGAGAAGTATACATTATTTTAGGGATTCATATCTGAAAGGTTTTAGGTGAATCCTTATGAAAAATGACAGGGTTATTTCTTATGAATCTTCATAGTTGAAGACACCAGAGGATAACTACCATACATATGACATGGAGATGGTTGTAGATTATTTTTCTCAAAAGATATAGAGGATCTCACTTTATGGGGAGAAATGGGATATATACACAGACCATTAACATTTGAAGTATATTATCCAGAAAAATGAATTGAACATGAAATAAATGATATGGGTGGAACATCATAAAGACAATGATTGTCGAATTAATTATTGTCCTAGAGGAGAAAACACAATTATTGATGCATTAAGTTTGAAATACCATGTTGTGTTGACAATGATAATGATTCTAGGAGATCCTTTGATCGATGATCTTGTGAAATTGTAGATGCAAATCATATGGGAATGGAAATCATAAACTCTATTCTGAATGATTTATCATCCATCATTATTAGAGAAGACAAAGAAATCCCAAAAATAGGATCCTTTGTTATAGTAGAAGGTAGATGTTGTAAAAATGGGATGTTTCTTTAGTTCAAAAATGATTAAGAAGGTGTACTAAAATTTCTTACAATAAAATGCTTTCCATATATCCCAGAAATAAAGTTGGACTTGATGGATTAAGCTCATATCACAATATTCTATATAAATCATGGAAGCAAAAATGTACAGGGACCTTCGTAATCATTACTGGTGGGATAAAATAAAAATGGATATTTCTGACTACACTACAAGGTGTTTGGTGTGTTAATATATGAAGACAGAGAGACAAAATAATTAAGGGGTATTAAAACCACTACCCATACCAGCATGAAAGTGGGAATGTACCACTACGGTCTTTGTAACTGGACTCCTAAAAACATCCAAATGAAACAATGTGATATGGGTTATAGTGGACTGTCTCACCATAACATCCTATTTAATCTCTATTTAGGGAGATATCTCACTTAATTAACAATCCACGATTTACATAATGTAAGTAGTAAGGATGAATGCGGTAGAACTCTCTATAACATAAAATCTGGATCCAAGGATCACATCAAAATCATGGAGAAGTATTCAATATGCTTTGAATAAATAATTGAATTACAGGATGGCTTATCATCACCAAACTAATGGGAAATATAAAAGGAATATGTAGAAACATGAGGACATGTTAAGACCTTGATCAATTGAATTTAAGGGTGGATGGGATCAAAATCTCCCATTATTGAAGTTAACATATGACAATAGCTATGTTTAGAGTTTTCAAATACTACCCTATTAAGCTATATCAAGGAACCTATGTAGAACTCCCACTAGTTGGGATAAAGATGGTGAGAGAAATATTCTTGGGCCTGATCTTCTTCATGGGATGATAGAAAATGTTCATTCCATCCAAAAAAATATTAATGTTTCCTAGATTCGGTAGGAAATCTATGCTATAAATCGTTGTAGGGAAATAGAATTTCATGTTGGTGACAAGTATTCCAACAATGTTTTTAATGGTATAAATTCATGTGGTTTGGGAAGAAGTGGATTCATAGACCTAGGTACATTGGCACCTATGAAATCAGTTATCACAAAGGAGTAATATCCTATTGGTTTGAACTTCCTCTAAATATAGATCAATTCCATGATGTATTTTAGATGTCTATCTTTATGATGTTCAAACCTTACCCTTCGCATTTACTATTCATGAAGTGGTTCAAATGGAATATGACCTCTCTTATGAGAACCTTCCAGTGGAGATATTGGACTGTATAGACAAGGCTCTACGCAACATGACTACCCAACTCATTAAAAAATTGAGGATGAACCAAAAATATGAATAATCAGAATGGGAACTAGAGGGAACAATGAGGGAAAAGTACCCACACATCTTCAGATTAGAAAGCACGAGTTAAAATTTCGATGATAAAATTTCTTAATGGGGAAAGAAAGTAAGGAATCAAAACTTTTGAATGATAATTGTTTCCTAAAAATGTATGTTATATAATTTTGAAAACAACATAAATATATCTCTTTAAACATAAAGTGAGAATATTTTTAAATGTGACCATCAGGATTCAGCCATTTTATAACCATTGGTCAATTATGACCATTGGTCCACATAACTGTTGAGATCTATACTCTTAAAAATAAATTTAATGTTATAATGATTGTTTATAAGTTAAAATGAAAATTGAAAATTACTATAGAAATAATAGTTGATGGTGTCTTCCATTAGATTCAAGACGTACGGAGCCCATTATTTGGAGCTTAGGAAGAAGTTTGAATTACTTGGATTTGTTATGGACCAAGACCATGTCGAGTATCTACACGTTAAGATTGTACTAAAACACCTATGGGAGAAGTTCAATTCAGTGGAAATTACCACTCAGGTGATGTTATCCAAGAATTGCAATGAGTCTATCACGATCATACACCTTACCCTTAGGTCATATGTTGGTGTTATAATGGGTTATGTTCCATTTCAATACTCACATAATGTGTAATACCTTTTTTTAAATAAAATATTTATTCCATCATTTTCGTTTTAGGAATTATTTTACATAAAAATTGTGATGCAATTGCATAAATTAATTTTTTGGGTATAAATTATACGTTTTATAGAGATATAAATTATTATATTGAACTATTTTATAATTAATAATTTTTTTATAATGATATATTATTATAAAAACACTCTTATTTAATTACAAACGATAAAATAATTTAATTTTTCTCAAATGTCGGAAATTTTACTATGCATTTCACTATGTGTTTTCTATTCTTTACTATTTTAATAAATAAGTATTATTATTGTTAAAAGATAAATTTATCGTATATATAGATTTATTATAAAATGATAATTTTCCATTATGAAATCAAAATGCCGATATTAGGTTAGGGTGAATTTATGGGGATTTTATAAAATACAATAATTTTTTGTGAATAATGAAAACACAGTATGATTTTTCTTGAATGTTTGATGACATCAAAACAATGTCAGAATTATTTAATGAGTACAATAAAATTATATAAAATTATTTTTTATTAAAATAATTTAATATTTTTCCCATGTGGCTAAAACTAGGGTCAAATTTCATGGGCAAGGCCATGGTTTTGTAAATACCACTACGGAGGTGTTCAAGGAATGTAATAATCATAATCCATCTATTTTTCTATTGAAAACCTTCCATTTATTTATCGCTATTTATTCAAAATTAATTCTAAATAAATATATAATAATATTATTTCCCAATTAATTCTCCATAGGTTTCCTAAATCAACCAAGGTCCAAATGATCTAGATTTAGAAGTTACTCTTCAAGGTAAGAGAAACCTCAACTTCTTTTTTCCTTTCATGTTCTCATTTTATGTGGTATTTATTTTAAGTTTCCATACCATGTTGTTCAATAATTTTATTCTATCCCATTACTATATTTATATTATTTTATTAATGGGAGACTCTTGTCCCTTTTCTTTTTAATGTTTCATATTACCACATTTGATACCCGTTATGCTGTCAGATTTGCTTCTCAAAATTTCTATCTTTATCTCATAATTTTTTTATTTTTTATGGGAATAACCAAACCTATTTTTTTTTCAAGGGGTTTTTACCATGATGTAAAAAAAATTTATTTTATTTTGGAACTGATATAAAAAAACCCTCATTCCATTTTCATTGGTTATAAAATATATAGTGATCATGTTTTTAAGAACTTTTTAAAGAACTAAGACTTTGATATAAAACCCATTTCTTTTCTATACCATGGGTTATTTGTAATTTATCTGATTGTTTTCTTTGTGGATCATATGAAAATGAATACATATTAAGGTTTAACCCTATTAGTGCTCCGTTGAATTGGGTAGAAGAATTAATGTCAAGAGATGACATGGTTTATGATACATTGGTGAAAACCCATAGTTATTTTTTAGAAACCATAGTTACAACCATTTTTTATATTCTTATGAACGTATAAAATATATTTTTTAGCCACATTTCCATGTTATGATTAATTTAATTCTATTTATGATATGATTCATGTTCCCTTTTTCATTTCATAATGTTATTGTTCATGTTCTAATTTAATTTCCTCATGATCGCATGATAATTATTTCTATTGTTTTCCCTTACAAGGTCGTATGATCACCCTTCCCATTGATGTATGTCCCCATGATATGATATTAAACATATTTACTTAGGATGAACCTTGATGGATCAATTCATATATAATAGATGAATTTTTATGTTTTCATGTATTATGTATGTTATTTCCATGAATGTAAACATTAAAATTTTCCTCATTTGTACAATGTAATGAAATTATATATAATAAAAATAAAGTATTTTATACATATAATATTACACAATAATCTAATAAAGTTTTCTTAAAAATTAATTAATCAGTTAATTAACAAAAAAAAATTAGGCCCTTAGTTATCTATATGATTAATCATATAATCCCAACAAAAACATAATCATTATTTTCAATATCATACTAACTAGTACATCACATAGGATAATGGTAGGAGGAGAACCCTTATCTACTTCAATTTTTTGGTTTCAAGCCTCACGACCTTGTCAGAAGTGACAAATTTTCTTTTATACTATATCTATATTAATAAATTTCCTATAACAATACCAAAAAATAATTAACATCCAAAAAAATATATAATCATCAAATCATTTTATAACATCAATGGTTTTCTATGAAACTATGTTTTCAAAAAAACCAAAAAAATAAAAATTAACTATCTCATTTTAACTAGAAAACTTATATATCCCATTAATATATGTCCTTGAATGTGTGTCTCCAAAAATTGGATCATTATTTATATACCACATTTCAAATGTATCGATTCCATAAAACATATGTTTCCAAATATTGAAAAAATCCTCTATAATATGTTAAATAATTATCCTAATATTTTGAATGTATAATAATATCATTGATTAACACATCCTTTATTCAACTACTTATTTAAACCATTAACCATTAAATGTTTTCCTATTCATGGATATGAATTATTTCTTTTATGATTCAACAATATAAATTTAATAATAATTCAATATTAAAATATAACAAAATAATCCATACATTAAATAAGGATATAATAATTTTCCTTATTCTATTGGTATCCCCTGTATCATTATGAATGAGTTAGATATCTCCAAAAATTAAATAGACTATTCCTAATTGTTATTAACATATTTAATGGTGTTGATGAGTTGAGACATTGAAATAAAGTAAATTATATAACATGATACATATATAATTATGAGAATAAAAAAGGTGTTTGATAAGTAAACTTGTTTATTATAGTAGATTTGGATGTTCAAAAATCATTCAAAATAATTTTTAACAAAATTTTTATATAATATAAATTATTTAATAATTTATAAGGGATAACAAGGCACTGTAATAAATTTTATTATATTCATTGGTTCAAACCACCATAAATTGCTTCTATATAGGTTTTAAAAAACTACCGCTAATATTGGTGTTCGCATCCAACCCATGGTGGTTCTTTCCATTTATCGGTGTTTTTTAGTAACCATCATAGAAGATATATTGAGAAGGTCTTTGTTTCAATTTAGTGGCCTTTTTTGAGAAAATAAATTTGTTTATTTTTTGGTATTTTAAACAACCACAATATCTTAATTATCATCATACTTGAAAACTTGTGCAAAACAAAAAAAAAATATCTCTAAAAAATAATTACATTTTAAAGGAGTGATTTTAACAGCTGATAGAAAAATAACAATTATACAAAGGTGGTTTAAAACACTATAATACAGTAATATGAAATATTTAGTCGTGGTTTAAACTGCCCCTATATGCTGATTTTGAAAAAATATCAACAACTGAATCTAAAACCCTACAACCAAACCCGAGGCTATAGGAAAACAAACAAACAATGCAGAGTGGAAACACAACATATAAACTATCACCCAAGGAAATTTATTCCCATTAATAAAAATATAAATAATAATTTAATAATTTATGAATAAATATATCATAAAATTAAAATTTTACCAATTCCTTTATTATTCATGGAATTAAATAACCGCTCTATAGTAGATATTTTTGAAATGTAATGGAAATACAGATATCCCAACCAAAAAACACTACATGGTTTCTAAATAAAAAAATTAGTTTTAGTTTGTCAAAATTTTAATTTTACATCATCTATGAATCCAAATATAACAATAATCACTTCCTGATGAGCTTTTCTTGACACCCTCTCAGTCTACCCCTACGCTTCCTGCTACCAGCAGTTACATAAAAATTATATTGAAAAAAATAAGGTTTTATATTTATATTTAATCATATACCTAATAAATGTTTGAAACTAAATGATTTTTAAGTTTTGTTATTTACCTACTCACCACCAGCCATCGATGCAATATCACTAGTGACATATCTATTCATCTTCTAATATAAATCAATCATTGCTTTTTACAAAGGTGATATATGATCCACTATTACTAAATATAAATTTTCATAGAATCAATCTCCCTTTGATAATATAGATATAGGGAGTTACTATAACCAGGAGAAGATAAAGTTTCAATCCTTGATGGCTAGCCAAAGACCTCATATGTTAATTGTCTGAACCCCATCTAACACACTAGACCAACATGCTCTTTCCCAGGGGAATGACCAACTGCGTTATCTTGGGATTCTAGGAAGGATTTTTTGATATTGAATTCCCTTAGTTTTTAATTTTTTTCCATATAAATATAATATTTTTCATATTTTAAAATAAATATATATATTTACATTGTGAAAACTAATAATATGTTACTACAATGAAAAATTAATTAATCCCCTGACATCTATGGCATGTTCATTAACATAATTCACATCAAATTTTGTATTAACATCCAACCACAATTATATTATCGATACTTGGTACCCTAATTTCTATGACTGAAAAAAACAAACATAAATCATCAATTTAATATATGTAATAGATAATATTTTCAAATAAAAATTTAAACTAATGGAAATATTATAACTTCATATTGATTTCTGGAAAAAGTATATGACCTGGTAGTGTGAGGTATTATTTTATTAGCTCAACTAGTTCAATTCTTCCATCAATTAACCAAATATTAATAACATTTAATTAAAAACTAATATATAAAATTTCATACCCTTTTCATATTCAAGTATAAATTAAAAAAGAGATTATTATAATATTATATATTTAAATACCACTTTCTTCTCATGATAATGGCTATCAACAAAATCCTTTGATTTCTATCTAGGTATCCCTTTGGGTACCTTATCATAAAGTTTCTGTGTTTTAAATGAATTATCGTTGAATTCATTCCACAATCCTAATTTATAATCCTTCCATTTCTTATCCAAAATTATCAATGTACTCTTTTTAAGTGTCCAAGACATCTCTGGTCCATTCCTCTGTGAAAATATGATGTCAGAGGTGTTCTGGGAGGTCAAGGTGACTTATCCCCAAAACTTTTCCAAATTTCAAGTTCAATGAATAGTGCATTAGTAGCCTTATGTAAATAGTGTTTCCCAAATTGTATGGTGTAATGTGTCTCCATAATAGTAGGGTGTACTACGTTTTCAGAACTGTAGGGTGTATAGTGTTTCCATAATGGCAGGGTGTATAGTGTTTCCAGAATAGTAGGGTGTATAGTGTTTTAAGAATGGTAGGGTGTTCAGTTTTTTCAGAACTGTAGGGTGTAAAGTGTTTCTCGAATGTTAGGGTGTACAATGTCTCCATTATAGTGAACTTATAACATCAACCTCTATTTCCTTTTCCAAATTTCGAGTTCATGAACAGTGTTTCCAACTTCCTATAGTTTCTCCCCTTTGAAGTATCCTTTGACGTAAAATTCTTTTGAAGGATCATTTTAGGGACACCAAGGCTGATTCAATGGCTATAACTCCTATATTAATTTTTTCACAATGGATTGGGATTCTTTTACATGGTCAAACCATGTGGTTTAGTGCCATTCACATTTAATGGAAAATCTAGCATATCATAAGTCACTGCTCTGTTAAATCTTATAAAGGGATGAGATATCTTCCTCCGTAGTTCGTCCTCCTTGTTCTCGGTTGTGAGATTCTTGAACATTCTATTCCTTTACATAGGAGTGGTGCGATCAAACATTCCTCCTTGGATTGGTTCCCCTCAGTTTTTGGTGCAACCAAGCTGTATCAATAAATCTTTAATATAAGGTATTTTTTATCATCATTCATTTAATTTCATCTATTTATGTTTCCCCTCACCCTTTTTTGGAATGTTATCTCAGGTTCCTGATAAACTTTTCTTGGGTTTTGACCAGTGTGGTGGTGTCTCTTCATCCTTGGGTGAATACAGTTGTAACAGGGGGAGAAGATCATAAGCCATTGTGTGGCTTGTTCTGATATAAAGAACATTAAAACCATTTGTGATAGGGGATTCGTCACTTTTCTATTCATTTACATGCAACTTTAGTGTTAGAATGAAATATACCACTATTTCACAATAGAAATTATATATTAAATATTCAAACTAGGTAAAGAACTTTATTTCCATCGTATCTTATTGCCCCATGTTTTGCTAGATAGTGTGATGTCTATGATTCCTTTTTTATCTTTTCAATATTGACTGAAATTGGTAATGAATGTAATGCTGGAATTAATTGAAAATTGTTTGGATAAAGATAAAGATGCATAAGAATGAATATGATGGTTGTTGTTTTAATATGAAGTTATCAAATTGAAGTAGTAATAATGATTAATTATTTGTGATATCTTACTTGTTAGGTTTCCTGAATTTGGAACCTAATAATAATAAATTGGTTAATCCAAGATGGATTAAATAATTGGTTGTTTGATAAAATATAATTCTTTTTTGGGTTATGAGTTACCCTCTTTCTTGTTGAGGGGATAAGATCCCAATTTATATGATGTTTGTTTTCTAGCAGCTTGTGTTGTGTTGTGATATTGGATTGATATTGTGATATGTGGAGGTTGGGAGGCCTACTAGTTGTGGTAGAAGTTGACAGCTAGAGTAGAAAGATGCATTAGTTTATGCATGTGGGTGTCAGGGAGGACACCAGGGATAATGAAATGGGTTGGATGTGAATGATTTGATTATTACTAATTCTTATTGGTTGTTTATCTGATTTACATTCCCCACTGCTCAAGGCAGCTGATCTTTCATTCCATTATTTTGAAAGGGGAGAATCTGCATGAGGTATATCACGTGCTTTCTGTGTTTATCTTCTCAAGGGAGGATGGGTCTACACTATAGATATAGGCGGCAACGTCTCGATAGGTAGTTCATCTACTCACCTTGTTGATCCCCCTTATGTTTAGTAACATAGAATATTTTTTAGAATTCATGAGAATATGGGAAAGTAATGTTGTTAATAAATGATGTTAACCCCTAGGGATGGAGCTCGCTAGGATGCAATGTTATGGTGATAATTATAAATGGATAGTGGAGGTTGGGTGTGATTCTAATGAAATTTAATGTGGAATTGTTAATTATAAATTAATGCTTAAAGTATTAATTAATGTAAAGTGGAAATGATAATAAGGGAATGAAGTAATGTAATAAACCTCTTTAAATGGTTGTGTGATTATTGGATACCTAGTCTTAGAAGTGGCATCCTGGAGTCCGAGAGACATTAGCTGCAGTTGATTCTAAGACTAGGTTATTCTCATAGTGTGGTTGTTAGCTATAGTATATTTTGTACCTTTTGTTTTTCTCTATGTTATACCACCCCATTAGTTAAGGAAAATGACCCCTGAGGATTATGAGCCTTTAGGGGATTTTGCCCCCACATTCTGGTGGACGGATGGATGGCTGACTACATCCTTTGGCCCCACTCTCTTCTCTTGGTAGATACTTGTTCTAGTTGGAATAGTGGTTTGTTTTCCCCATATATGTTTGTAAAGGACTATAATGGCCTGTGGTTATTCACAAACATATATTCTGGATATTTTTTTCATATGGACAACTATAGGTGTAATGTGTGTAGGCAATGATGGCTTGAGGATCCTTACTCAGTGTATGGCCTATAATGGCTTGAGGGTTAATTCATAATGTATGATATAGGTTATGCGAGCTATTGTGGCTCCTAGAAACTACCTAGTTACATTGAATACGTGGAAATGGTGGTTTTTTAGCACGAGTTTCATGTTGTGGTGCTTCTCCAAGGTGTCTGTGGGCAAGTATTTTTGGATAGAGATGCTTAGGACTGGTGATATTGGGGCAATGTGGAAAACCAGTGGGGAAGTAGTAGCGGGTTTCCCTTGATATTCTTTTTTATATTATATAATCATTTATTCATTACATGGTGATAGTATCCTAGGTGAGGTTGGAAACTTATTATAATTGTTTAGGTGATGAGTTAGTTTCACCAGTTGGTCACTATGCTTTAGCATGATTTCGTTACTTTTTTATGGGTGGAATTAGGGAGGATCATATTGTTTAAACTATTATACATAAAATATGTCTATGTAAACTATTTTTTCAGGTCACATGGTGCATGTTTGAGAAAAATATGGATTCTACTAGCTTGGGGTTGCAGGAGCTGTTCTGGCTTCATGGTTGTGGTTGTTATTACTTTCTTTTGGGCACTTGCTGTATTCCCCTTTCAGTTTTAGTTGTTTTGTGTGACCTTACATATGTGTACATAGAATTTATTTTATATTTTTGTTTGAGTTGGAGTTGTTTGGTTTCTGTCTTATCTCTCTCTTTCACATGTATTCTCTTATAGGGTAATGCCTCCCATTTTTGTGTTTACTATACCCTCTATGCTAGTCTTTAACCCAGGGCCTACTCGAGGCACGACTCTGGGGTCATTATCTACCTTTTGAAATTTCTATCCCATGAAGGGTACCCATTGTGGGGAGGGGGTCATGACAGACTGGTATCAGAGGTCTAGTGGAGAGATAGGATAGATTTTTGTGTTAGGAACAGGTGAGGTTTCATGGGTTGGTAGGGAAATGGTGTTTGTCCCGATTTGAAGGTGATGTAAACACTGTAGACTAGTTGAGACATTGGAATTTTGGGCTCCCAATGATCTGATGTATGAACAATTAAGTTTACAATGGCTGTAAAATGAGGTGATACTAGTTGGATGTTAGAGAGCTAGGAAAGGATCATGTATCATTCTTCCTTGTGCATGTGCATGAATTGGTTGACCTTAGGATTGGGTAACCTAAAATAAATAAATAAACAATTAATTAATTAATGTAGAGTCTTCCATATTTTAGGTTTAGGAGATCTAATGGTTTTTATATTATAGGGATGGATCCATGTCAACGTCCTCGTTAGGTTTGCACAAAATATGTACAACAGGCTATGCCGGTAGATCTCTGGAGGATAGAATTTGACGACGAAGACACTAGGATGAGGACACTCCAAGAGTTTTAGATCCATTGTCTATAGAATTACGAGGGATCTATATCAAATTTTGTCACGAAAGAATTGTTGGAGGAGGAAGAGATAGGCTTCAGTTAGATCCATGCTCAGATGGAGAACATTTTTTCCTTGGTTAGGATGATGATGCATTGAGAAGTGAGGCAGGGGTGGTTCTAGTTCCTCAAGGATCACAAGGAGTCTAGGATTTCATGGGAGTAGTTCCGAGACAAGTTTAGAGTCGAGTTTCATTTCTTGAACATGAAGGAATCTTATCACCAGGATCTTCATAAACATTGGCAGGGAAGATCTAGTGTGCAAGAGTTTTGAATCCATTCCAGGAACCTTTTACGATATGACTCATACCTATTGTCAAAACGGGAGGCTTGTTTTGAATCCATTCCAGGAACCTTTTACGATAGAGACTGTGAGATAGTGTTGGCACAGCACCGCTATTGGGGAGATTTCCTATGATTATGAATTCAACCATATTATTTCATCCTAGGCTTGGATGGGTTTTATTTGTTGTAGGCTATCGTGGATTACATTAAGAGGTAGGTACTGTTCTTCGATGCGGATGGAGAGACAGTGGTGTTTATTGGTGAGTGAGACCCTCATATGGGTTAGAGGCACATTCTATACTTATCATCCATTATGGATGAGCTGATGCTGAGTATTTAGTGGTTCAAAAGTTTGTGTTTCCTAAGTTCATGGAAGAGTACCCTGATGGCTTCCCAGAATAGGTTGTTGCATTACCCCCTCAATGAGAGATCGACTTTGGGATTGAGCTACAACTAAGTGTGTCTCCTATATCTATGTCTCCATATAGGATGCCCCGATGGTGATATGAGAGCTATATATACAGATTGATGGTATATTACTATGCAGTTTTGTCCAGCCTAGTGTGTCACTATGGGGTGTACCAGTTTTCTTCTTGAAGACGGCTAACGACATCTTGTGTTTTTGTGTCAATTATCGTCACTAAAACAAAGTTGCAGTGAACAGTCTCTATCCTCTTCCACGTTTTGTTGATTTATTCGATCAACTACAGGGTGAAAGTTGGTTCTCAAAGATTGATTTATGGTCAGGATATCATCACAAGCATGTGAAGGATGAGGATATCCCGAAGACTACATTCGATTGTCATCATGGGCATTATGAGATCTTTGTAATGAAATTCAGTGTGACAAATGCTCCAACCGTGTTCATGGTACTGATTAACACAGTCTTCTATGTGTTCATGGAAAATTTCATGGTTGTTTTCATCGATGACATCCTCGTATACTCCACATCTGAGGAGGAACATGCAGAGAATCTACATGCCATTTTGGGACTTCTTCATCAACATTAGTTGTTTGGTAAGATGTCGAAGTGGGAGTTTTGGGCTTGAGAAGTCCATTTATTACAGATTGTTGTTTCCCATTGGGGAGTAGCTATTGAACCACCGAAGATACAAGTAGTTGTGTCTTAGGAATCTCCCAAGACAGTGTTAGAGGTACAAAGATTCCATGGTCTCACAGACTACTACATAAGGTTCGTTGTCAATTTCCCTCGAGTTGTGACTCCTCTGACAGCATTGACCCAGAAGTATCATGCATTCATATGGACTGATCAGTTCCAGGATTATTTCGTGTATCTAAAGAATAATTTAGTTAGTGCTCTAGTTCATTGTCTTCCAGTAGAGGGAGTTCTGTTTTATTATTTCTTCGATGCTTCACATTAGAGGTTAGGATGTGTTCTGATGTAGTAGAGTTCAGTTGTTTCATATGGCTCTCGGAAGCTGCGTCCCCATGAATGTAACCATTCAACCCGTGATCTTGAGTTGGAAGCCATGTTTTTTTCTCTGAAGTTGTGGAGACATTACCTCATTGGAAAGAACATGGTGGTTTTCACCGATCATAAGAGTTTGAGGTATGTTTTCTCCCAGTGTGACTTGAACTTTCCACAATGCCAGTGGATGGAGTTCTTAGAGGAATACGTCTTCAAAATATCATATATACATTGAAAGGGGAATGTTATAGATAATGATTTGAGTCTGATGTCACGTAGTGTTGTAGTATATGAATCTGTTTACTTTTGGAGAGTAATGGGAGAAATGTTAGCATTACATCTTGATATTTTAGAAGTTGGGGGAAGATGTTGTCTTTTTCAGATGAAAGATTAGTCATCTCTGGAATAGCAGGTGGAAGAGTCCTAGTTGGGGGATCTTGAGGTGGTGGTTTTGAGAGACCGAGTTATTTGTGGTGAGCCCATGATGGTTGGACTGAAGATGAAAAAAATTGGGTGTTGTATAATGGAAGGCTTTTTGTTACTTTGGTGATGTGCAAGATGGTTCTCAGAGAGTCCCATAGGTCACCATTAGTAGTGCATCCTAGCATGAAAAAGATGTTCGAGCAATGGGGATTAAGTTTTGGTGGCCTAGGATAAAGTGGGAATTTGAAGAGTTTGTGCCTCGATTTTGGTCTACCGGAATATAACGACCCATACTTTACATACATTGTTATTACATCAGAGTTGAATCATACTTATTACAACATATAACAAAACCATGAAAGGAACATATAGGTATAGTGTCCTTAGAAACTGGGAAACATAAACAACAGGTTCATAAGATCAACTACATTTTGTCTCATTTATTTCCTCAAATCTAGAGTCCCTTTTTTGCATATCCTACTTAATATCCTTCTTCCTGACCTGGGGAAAAGAAAACATACAAAAGTGTGAGCTCAAATTCTCAGTAAGGGTAAACAAAAAAATATCAGTCATATCATATTCATAAGAACATAACATTTTGAAAATCGTAACCTGCAAAAGAGGTCATAATATCATGTCATGGGATAAATCATAGTAATGAAAAGTAATCCCAAATAATCATAACATAAAACATGAAAATTTTTCTCACACACACATAATCATAGAAAATCATTTCATATTAGTCAAGGCTCATTTCTGAGACCATCATAGCGGACAAAGTCCATTACTGAACCGAGTTCACTCCTCATTCTAGTCCTGTATCACTGAACCGGATTAACTTTTCGTTCCATCCATGTATATCTCATGAGATATAAATCTTTAACCAATGCATTTTAGGGAGATATAGGTCCCACCCATCTCATAATGAAACCATTCTTATGTTTGCCACAAAATCATAAATCATAGTATAACCCATGTAATAAAATGGGATTCTTAAACACGGTGACATCATAAAACAATTCATATAAGATAAATGAATTCATAAAAATAATTCCATCATAACATAATCAACTCAAAGTAATAATAGGGATAGAAACAGAACCCTATATTATCTTAGATGGAAAATAATTTTGATAAAACACTTGAACTCCATTCTTGAGGAAAATATCCTCTCTACTTCAAAAAAAATATTCCTTTCTTAACATGTCATACAATTTTAATCTAAAATAATTTGATTAAAAACGAACTTGAAAACTTGTAAAGGAAGCTTCTTGGAAATAATGTTATAAAAATTCATTCATGTCGTATAAGTTAAAAAATCATTTTTCTTGTACTTTGGCCGGAAAAGTAAAAAATTACCTCTTACAAAAACGACAAAAGATTCTTTTCATATATTTTACTAAAAACTCACCAAACGGTAAAATTGGATTTCAAAAATTGTATGAGGATAGAAATAATATTACATATTGAGGGAACATGGATGTGGATGATAAATATTTCCCCGTAAATTCAGAAGTATAAACAATCTCGAATGAAAATGAGATTGCGAGATTTTCTCTTACCTTAGGTCCGATATGCTTTGTTAGTGTCCAAACCTCCTGTATAATGATTTAGTTAATGTCATTGACTTATTTCAGAATCATAATCATTGTTATTATATCATATATGGCCATATTCTTAGCTTCTTATTAGTAATATTTCATTGTTACTTGTTATTCGGGTGTTTATTGCTTTATGTTCTTATGTGTGTTTTGTCGAATAAATTCTTATTTTTATTTTTAGGTTATAGATACCTCATTTCTAGAATGGTATTAGTGTAATATATATCATATTTATTCATTCAATCAATTTATATAATCATTATTCAATGAAGATCATGTAGAATGAGTCGCATCAAATCGCGGAGACAGTAGGTCGTACATACGCACGAGCGATGATATCATTCCCATGATAATGAAATTGTATTTAAGTGTATGTATACTATTTTAGAATCAATATCATATTACAATAATCATATATAATTATTATTTACACCATTATACACATCCAATTAAGGTTGTGGTGGGAAACAAATTACACCACGGCATGGAGATGGTATTCTGTACGTACACACGCGCAGTGATTTCATTTTCCGTAGGATGGATAGAAGGTGAAATAGGGTTGTTTCATATTTATAATAACATATCTGTATATGATTGATACTTATGTTATTACTTCATAATGAAATAACTAAATAAGAATAAGTAGAAGAAGAAATAAATTTGAAAGAATTGTTAAAGGATATTACCTCTTCTTCGACATGCCTCTTTTTGAAACCTCCTCTTAGGGAACTAAGATTGGTCTTGGAAGTAGACCAGGACATCTAGGATGTTTCTAGGGAAGTAAAGAAGATAAATTGTTAGGGGTTGGCCGATCTTGAAGTCTTAATGTTCTGTGAGGAGGAGAGGGAGGAGGTGCCCTTTTATAAGGGAGGAGAGGGGCACCTTTGGAAAGTGTGAAAATATTATTTTATTATAAACTTATCTTCGGTTTCTAAAGGTCTAAAAATAATTAAAGATGAAGATAAGATGACTAATGGTCGAAATAAAATCATCCAATCAGAATTGGACATGTTTTGGAAAAAAATTTAATCATTATAATCTTATTTATTTAAATCATTTATTAATGAGGTAAATACTTCATCATTATTGTGTCATAAATAATTTAATTTATTTGATGTCTAAAAATTATAAAAAATATATCATCATGTATGAAATATTTTTAGTTTTCCAAGGAATATTTATAGTCTAAAATATAATTTATATAACCCCTTATATAAATTAATTACTAAAATATTTTTGTTAATGTCAATTTTGTCTTTACATTAATTTAATTATACCAAATTGTCATTATCACTACCAAGTTGCTAAATGGGGTCCCAAAATCGACCCGAGGATGCCCATGGTCGGCGAATACTCATCCAATAAGGTTAGGACAAGTGTCAAGATTAAGTTTAATTATTATAATATTCTTTTAACATTGAATTTTCATGTTTACCTTTAACCGCAGTAAATAAAAATTACCGTAGTTACTATTCATAATATCAAAAAAATATAAAAGTAACCTATTAACATAATTTGCACCCACTGATTCCAAATATGGAATCCATTTTTCAAAATTCAAAACACAGAAGTTGCAATAATTAATTTGAAATTAATCCCGTTGTAAAGAAAATGGGTTTTAAAAGTTAAAACATTGCCAAGAGTTGAAATATTTTTACCTATGAATTCAATGTAAATTTAATGCTAATGACATACATTATATTAAATGGTGAAAATATATTCTATTAATTCTTTAAAACCATTCAATATTATAATTTAACCGTATAAATTATTTTGATGAAAAATGTTGTTTTTAATTAAAATATAGCGTGTTTTTACTATTCATCAAAATATGAAAGTTACCAGAATAATATGGAAAATTTATCCAAAGTAAATTTTTATATCCTGATTCCAAAGAAGAATTTTATTTTGTAAAATTGAACTTATAAACATGTCAAAAACTATATTTAAAATGGGTGTGCCATCAAATGGCGGTAAAAGTGCATTTTTTTAAAAATACTTCTTTTATCTGAAAAAAAGATTTTGCTTTCATACCTCATTCTAGATGTGTAAGATGAATTATAATGTTATAAAATTAAAAATTCAGTTAATACTATTCATAATGGCTGGTGTATAATATTATAATAATATATCATTGTTTAGTGATACTCGGTATTGCGTACTACACACGCTATCAAGGAAGGTCGTGATTGCGTGTAATGTAAGCCAAACAAGTGTTGTGTGCAGTGAAAGATTCCTTTGATGTTTCATATAACATAATACATAAAGAAAATATACTTCTCATAAATATCAGGTTGTTACATTCTACCCCCCTTAAAATGAATTTCTCCCTTGAAATTCGTCACTTCGTAACAAACAGATGAGGATACCTCTCTCTCATCATATCTTCAAGCTCCCATGTAGCTTCTTCTAATTGGTGGTTCCTTCGTAAAACTTTCACCAAGCGAGTGGTATTGTTTCGTAGGGATTTTTCGCTAAGATCCAGAATCTCTATTGGTTGTTCTTCATATGAAAGATCTTGCTCCAGCGGTACATCTTCTAAGCTTAGTACATGTGAAGGTTCGGGTATATACTTTCTTAGGAGAGATACATGGAACACATCGTGAACTTGAGAGAGATTCTGTGGAAGCGCCAATCATTAAGCTACCTTCCTAACACGATCCAGTATTTCGAAAGGACTGATATACCTAGGGCTCAACTTGACCTTCTTTCGAAATCTCATTACTCTCTTCTAAGGAGATATTCGTAAGAACACTTTATCGCCAACTTCAAACTCTAGGTCTTTTATTTGGTTGTTGGCATAACTTTTTTGTCGACTCTGAGCTGCTCTTATGTGTTGTTAAATAGATCTGACCTTTTCTGCCATCTCATCGACAAGATCAGGTCCTAATAACTTTCATTCACCAACTTCATCCTAGTAAGTTGGAGCCCTGCATTTCTTTCCATAGAGTGCTTCATAAAGATCCATCTGCATACTGGAGTGAAAGCTATTATTATAATAAAATTCCACCAAATGTAGGTGTTGATCCCAACCACCTTTGAAATCCATAGAGCAAGCTCTTAACATGTCTTCTAGAGTTTGAATTGTTCTCTCAGATCGACTGTCTGTCTGAGGATGATATGTAGTTCTGAAACACAACTTTGTATCTAGAGTATGCTGAAGACTTCACCAGAACCTCAAGGTATACCTCAGATCCTGATCAGATTTAATAGAAAGTGGTACTCCATGCATTATTACCACTTCCTTTCCATATATCATGGAAAGATGATCTAGAGAGAAATCTTCTCTAATAGGAATGAATTGTGCCGACTTCGTAAGATGATCAACTATGACCCATATAGCATTATTGCCTTTGGATGTTTTAGGATGTCCAGTGACAAAGTCCATGGTGATGTTTTCCCATTTACATTCTGGTATGGGTAATGGTTGTAACATCCCCTTAGACATATGTCTCTCAGGTTTAACTTGCTGACAAACCAAGCATCGAGAGACATATTCAGCAACATCACTTTTCATGCCATCCCACCAGAAGTACTCTTTTAGGTCCCTATACATCTGCGTGCTTCCAGGATTAATAGAGAATGAAGAACTATGAGCCTCATCTAGTATCTCCTTCTTTAATTCTGGGATGGGAGGATCACAAACCCGATTCCGGAACCTTATTATCCCATCACAATCAAGGCTGAATTTCGGAACATTTCTCACCTTCTTTTGTAACTCTACATCTTCTTTTTATGCCTCTTTAATCTTCGAATGCATAGATGGTTGAACATTCATTTTAGAAAGATAATATTTTTTCCCTTCCATTATAATTCCAATATCCATCTTTTGTAAATCCATAAATATTGGTTCTTTTGAGATACTCATAATCGATAAGATAGCATAGTCTTGTAAACTTAATGCATCTGCCACTTTGTTTGCTTTCCCAGGGTGGTAATGAATTGAGCAGTCGTAATCCTTAATCAGCTCCAACCATCTTATTTTTCTCATATTCAGCTCCTTTTGTGTGAAAATATACTTTAAACATTTATGATCAGTATAAATATCACACCTTTCACCATAAAGATAATGCCTCCAAATCTTTAATGCAATGATTACCGCAGCTAACTCCAAATCATGAGTTGGGTAATTTTTCTCATGGATTTTCAACTGTCGTGAGGCATAAGCTTTCACCATATCATTTTTCATGATAACACACCTCAATACCTTCTTGGATGCATCACTGTAGGTCAACAAACCTTTCTCCACTATAAGGCAGTGTGAGCACAGGTGCACTGGATAACCTTCTTTTCAACTCCTTGAAATTCTCTTCACACTCCTCTTCCCACACGAACTTAACTCCTTTTCGAGTCATCCAGGTGAGTGGATTTGATAATCGTGAAAATTCATTCACAAAACGTCGATAATATACAGCCAAATGAAGAAAACTTTGGATCTCAGTTACTTTTGTGGGTCTTGACCATCTTTCGATAACCTCTGTATTTGCTGGATCCAATGATATCCCCTCTTTTGAGATTATGTGACCCAAAAATGAAACTTTTTGAATACAAAATTCACACTTGGTAAATTTGGAATAAAGTTTCTCCTTTCTCAGGGTCTTCAATACAGTTCTCAAGTGATCTTCATGTTCTTCCTTTCTCTTTGAATAGACAAGAATATCGTCTATAAAGACTACCACAAACTGATCAATATAGTTTCTAAAGAATCTATTCATTAGATCCATGAAGATAGCAGGGGAATTAGTAAGACCAAATGGCATCTCTATAAATTCATAGTGTCTATACCTTGTACGGAACGTTGTCATTGGTATATCATCCTTTTTGACCCTTAATTGATGATACCCTGAACGAAGATCAATCCTGGAAAAGTATTGAGCTCCACGTAGTTGGTCAAAAAATTCATCAATGCGTGGGAGAGGATATTTGTTCTTGAGAGTTATTTTGTTATGTTCTCAATAATCAATGCAATTCCTCATTGATCCATCTTTCTTCTCAACAAACAGAACAGGTGCTCCCCAAGGTGACACACTAGGGCGTATGAATCCCTTATCAAGATTCTCTTGGAGTTTCTACTTCAACTCCTGCAACTCAATTGGGGCCATTCTATAAGATGTATTTGAAATGGGCATAGCACCTGGTATGAGTTCTATTGAAAACAAAACTACACGATTTGGTGGAAGACCTAGAAAATCCTCTACAAAGACATCATCGAACTCCCTTACAATGGGTGTATTCTTAATCGTGAGTTTCTCTCCAACCATTTGAGATAAATAACCTTCATTTAGTGGAATCAAGACCCATAGGATGGATAAAATTTCCACTGGAAGGTTATGTTCATCCTTGCATCGATAGACAATCATAGATTGATCTGGAATATGAAATGTGACTTCCCTTCCTTGGTAATTGATATGAGCTCCATATAAAGAAAGCCAATCCATGCCAAGAATCACATCAAATTCCACTATAAGAAGGATCACAAGATTTGCATGAAGCACTTTCCCACAAACTTCAATCGGAGAAGAATTATAAACTTTTGATGTGACTGTTGTGCCATTAGGAGTTTTCATAGCTTAATCAACATCTAATTGTTGAGGTAGTATGACGATACCCTTATAAAATTCTTCGGAAATAAAATATTGGGTGGAACCAGAATCAAATAAAACATTTTCTACCTTAGAGTGTATGGTATGTGTACCTTTCACCACTTCGTTATCGTACTCCACATCGTCGATAGTAATTGCATATGACTTTCCATTGTCTTTGGCCTTAAGAGTTTGTTGACGTCAATCATCATCAACAACCCATGGATTAGGGCATTGATTAGCATAATTCCCCATTTCCTTGCACTTGAAACATTGAAGTGTTGGAGTTGAATTATGTGTATCCCTTTCATTGTTTCCATAATTAGACATCTTCTTCCCATTATTTCGACATTCAATAGCCCGATGACCTTCTTTTCCACACTTAAAACATTTTATTGTCCCTTTAAGACAATTCCCTCCATGTTTCTTTCCACAATTTGAGCATAAAGGAAAACTCATCTTCTTTTTAGTGTGGTCTTTAGATTTCCTTTTGAATTCCATTTTACACTTCTAATCAAACCCATATGATTGATGGGTTACTCCAATCTCCATCTCAACCTTGAGATCACATCGAACAATTTCCTCGTAGATATTGAACTCCATTATGGCTAATGCCCTTCGAAGACTTGGTTTTAAGCCACTAAAGAATCGATCGATCTTACTCTCAGGATGGTTAATAATCCCAGAAACATACCTTGAAATCCATGTAAAAATTGCTTTGTAGATACCAACAAATTCATCATCATTTATCTTTAGTTCAATAAACTCCTTCTCCATCCTTGTTCAAAGAATATGAGGGAAGTACTTATTGAAAAATAAGTTCTTGAACTCGTCCCATTACATGGACTCAATTTCATCTCTTTTCCTTGTATTCTTGATATGATTCCACCATTGATCAGCATCTCCTTCCAAACTATACACTGGTAAGATGACTTTATCATGTCCAGAACATTGTAGAACTGAAAATATCTTTTTAGTGGTACTGATCCATTGTTCATCCACTAATGGATTAGAAGACCTGCTGAATGAAGGTGGACGCTGCCTCATGAATGATTCAATAGAATGTTGCTCCTTCCTTTGCTCGTTTGGAAGTCATACATGGTTCGTAACTTGAGAAAGTTGTGTGAGCATGGCTACAAGAGTTTTCATTCAAGCTCCCATAACGTTTGGTTTCTCAGGGGGACAATCATTGCATTTCCCATCGTATTCAGCATTAACATGGTTCCTTCGAGTTCCATCCATTGACTAAAATCAAGAAGCATAGTGTGAGAAACACTAATCATAATAGGAAACCCACATAATCATGAATAAAATTTTACACTTAAGGTCTTATCATAGGTTATTCATGGACATTTCTAAAACACTAATATTGTGTTCTATGCTTAGACATATCCTTAGGGTTCTTACTAAGGCTTTCACATCCTAGTTTCCAAAGGTTGAATATACCTTTCCTCTGATACCAACTAAAACAACCCATACTTTACATACATTAATATTACTTCAGAGTTAAAGCATACTTATTACAATATATAACAAAATCATGAATGGACCATATAGGTATAGTGTCTTTAGGAACTGGGAAACATAAAGAACTGGTTCATAAAATCAACTACATTGTCTCCCATTTATTTCATCATATCTAGAGTCCCTTTTTTAGAATATCCTACTTAATATACTTCTTCCTAACCTAGGGAAAAGAAAACATACAAAAGGGTGAGCTCAAATTCTTAGTAAGGGTAAAAAGAATAAATATCAGTCATATCATATTCAAAAGTACTTAACATTTTGAAAATCCTAACCTGCAAAAGAGGTCATAATATCATGTCATGGGATAAATCATAGTAATGAAAAGTAATCCCAAATAATAATAACATAAAACATGAAACTCTTTGGCATACACACATAATAATATAAAATCATTTCATATTAGTCAACGATCATTTCCAAGAACATCATAGCGGACAAAGTCCATTACTGAACCAAGTTCACTCCTTGTTCCAGTCCTGTATCACTGAACCAGATTAACTTGTCATTCCAGCCATGTCCATCTCATGAGATATAAATCATTACTCAATGCATTGGAGGGAGATATAGGTCCCACCCATCTCATAATGAAACCATTCTTATGTGTGCCACAAAATCATAAATCATAGCATAACCCATGTAATAAAAATGGGATTCTTAAACATCATTACATCATAAAAAATTAATATAAGATATAGGACTTCAAAAAAATAATTCCATCACAACATAATCAAATCAATGTAATAATTGGGATATAAAAAGAACCATATATTATCATAGATGGATAATAATTTTGATAAAACACTTGAACTCAATTCTTGAGGAAAATATCATTTCTACTTCAAAAACATTTTTCCTTTCATAACATGTCATTCGATTTTAAACTAAAATAAGTTGATTAAAAATAAACATGAAAACTTGTAAAGGAAGATTCTTGGAAATAATGTTCTAAAAATCCATTCATGTCATATAAGTTAAAAAAACATTCTTCTCCTACTTTGGCCAGAAAAGTCAAAAAGTACCTCGTATGAAAAATGACAAAAGATTCCTTTAATATATTTTACTAAAAACTCACAGAAGGTTAAAATTGGATTTAAAAAATTGTAGGAGGATAGAATTAATATTACATGGGAACTAGATGTGGATGATAAATATTCCCCAGTAAATTCAGAAGTACAAACAATCTCAGATAAAAATGAGATTGCGAGATTTTCCCTTACCTTAGGTCCGATATGATTTGTATGTATCCGAACCTCCTGTATAATGATATAAATAATGTCATTGACTTATTCAAGAATAATACTCACTTTTATGATATCATATATGTCCATATTATTAGCTTCTTATCAGTAAAATTTCATTGCCACTTGTTATTCGAGTGTTTATTGCTTTATATTCTTATGTGTGTTTTGTCGAATAAATTCTTATTCTTATTTTTAGGTTATAGATACCTCACATACAGAATTGTATTAGTGTAATATATATCGTATTTATTCATTAAATTAATTTATATAATCATTATGCAATGAAGATCATGTAGATCGAGTCGCATCACATCGTGGAGACGGTAGGCCGTACGTACGCACGAGCGATGATATCTTTTCCATGATTGTGGACTTGTATTGCAGTGTATGTATACTATTTTAGAATAAATATTACTTTAAAATAATCATATATAGTAATTCTTTACACCATTATACCCATCCAATTACGGTGGTGGTGGAAAACCGATTACACCACGGCGTGGAGACGGTATTCCGTACATACGCACGCGCGGTGATTTCATTTTCCGTAGGTTGGATAGAAGGTGAAATATGGTTGTTTAATATTTATAATAACATATCAGTATATTATTGATACTTATTTTATTACTTTATAATTAAATAACTAAAGAACAATAATTAAAAGAAGAAATACATTTGAAAGAATTGGTAACGGATATTACCACTTCTTCGACAGGCCTCTTTGAAACCTCCTCTTAGGGTAGTAAGATTGGTCTTTGAAGTAGACCAGGACCTCTAGGATGTTTATAGGGAAGTGAAGAAGATAAATTGGTAGGGGTTGGATGATCTTGAAGGCCCAATGTGGTGTGAGGAGGAGAGGGAGGAGGTCCCCTTTTATAAGGGAGGAGAGGGGCACCTTTGGAAAGTGTGAAAATATTATTTTATTATAAACTTATCTTCAGTTTCAAAAGGTCCAAAAATCATTAAATATGAAGATAAGATGAATCATGGTCGAAATAAAATCATCCAATCAGAATTTGACATGTTTTGGAAAATATTGTAATCATTATAATCATATTTATTTAAATCGTTTATTAATGAGGTAAATACTTAATCATTATTGTGTCATAAATAATTTAATTTATTTGATGTCTAAATATTATTAAAAAATATAAAAATTTAGAAAATATTCTTATCTTTCCAATTAATATTTATAGTCCAAAATATAATTTATATAACCCCTTATAAAAAATTAATTACTAAAAGATATTTGTTAATGTTAATTTTGTCTTTACATTATATTAATTAATCCAAATTGTCATTATCACTACCAAGTGGCTCAATGTGGTCCCAAAATTGACCCACGGATGCCCATGGTCGGAAAATACTCATCCAATAAGGTTAGATCAAGTGTCAAGGTAATTTTGAATTATTATAATATTATTTTAACCATGAATTACCATATTTATCTTTAATCGGAGTAAATAAAAATTACCGTAGTTACTATTAATAATATCAAAAAAAAATAACATGTTAACATATTTTTTACCCACTAATTCCAAATATGGAATCCATTTTTCAAAATTCAAAACAGATAAGTTCCAGTAGTTAATTTGAAATTAATACCATTGTTAAACAAACGGGTTTTAAAAGTTAAAACATTGCCAAAGATTGAAATGTTTTTACCTACGAAATCAATGTAAAATTAATGATAATGAAATAAATTATATTAAATGGTAAAAATATATTCTATTTATACTTTAAAACCATTCAATATTATAATTTAACCATATAAATTATTGTGATGAAAAAAGTTGTTTTTAATTATAATATGGTGTGTTTTTACTATTCATCAAAATAAGAAAGTTACCAGAATAATATGAAAATTTTATCCAATATAAATTTTTATATCCTGATTCCAAAGAATAATTTTATTTTTTCAATTTAAAATTATAAACATGTCAAAACTAGATTTAAAATGGGTGCGCCATCAAAAGGCGGTAAAACTGCATTTTTTTAAAAATACATCTTTTATCTGAAAAACTGATTTTTCTTTCATACCTCATTCTAGAAAATTTGTAAGATGAATTATAATCTAATAAAATTAAAAATTCAGTTCATACTATTCATAGCGGCTAGTTTATAATATTATAATAATATATCGTTGTTTAGTGAAACTCGGTATTGCGTACTACACACGCTATCAAGGAAGGTCGTGATTGTGTGTAATACAGGCCAAGCTACTGTTGTCTGTAGTGAAAGATTCCTTTGATGTTATGCATAACATAATACATAAAGAAAATATACTTCTCATAAAATATCAGGGTGTTACACCAAAGGTTAAGGCTGAAATCTGTGTTTTTAGTCGTATGCTCTAGCCGTTAGATGTTCCTCAGTGGAAGTGGGAGTACATCTCATTGGACATTGTTATTGGTTTACATCGAGCACTGGGATGAAATATGCTCTTTGGGTGGTACTGCATCATCTAAAAAAATCTCCCCACTACAGAGCGATCAAGGAGACAAGCTTAGTTAATGTTTTTTCGTGGTAGTATCTAGGGGAGGTTGTGAGACTTCATGGAGTCCCATGGACGATCATTTCTAATCGAGATCCTTGTTTCAATTCCAGGGTGTGGAGAGGTCACCCAAATGCTTTCAGTTCTCAACTATTCCATAACACTACTTTTCATCATCAAACCGACGGTCAGATAGAGAAGACTATCTAGACTCTTGAAGACATGTTACGCTCATGGGCCCTAGATTTTGTAGTTTCGTGTGTGATGCACTTACCCTTTGTGAAGTTCTCTTACGACAATATTTTTCACTCCACCATCGGTATGGTTCCATTTGATGCTTTGTATATTAGGCCTTTCCGTTCACCATTGTGCTGGATTGGGGTCAGAGAGTCCGCAATTCTCAAACCAGAACTAGTTCGGAATACAAGAGAGATTGTTCAAGTGATTCATGAGAGGATGAAGACATCACAGGTTTGTCATAATCATATGCCGATCAAAAGAGGAGACCCTTAGGGTTTGATATTGGGGATAATTTGTTTCTTAAGGTGACTCCCCGTCATTTTCAGCGAAGGTTTGGTCATGGGAGTAAGCTTTTTCCCCATTTGTTTGGGCCTTTCAAGGTGTTAGCTCATGTCAGAGTTGTGGCATATCGAGTAGTACTTCCCCCAGATGATCTGGATACCCGCTGTTTTTCATGTATCGCAGCTCTGTTGTTATCTTCATTATTACTCTCACATCATTGATTGGGGAGAGATGCATATTGATGATTATGTGACCTTTTAGGAGAAACCTATTTAGATCCAAGATGGAAAACAGAAGGTGTTGCGCGGGTGTTCAATCCCTTTGGTTCATGCATTGTGGTGACACTGTGGCATGGAGGAGAGTACCTGTGTACGTGAGTCACAGATACGTGCTAAGTACCCAGATTTTTTGGATTTTTAGCTATTTTCATGTAACGATGTCCCATTTGTGAATATAGACATTTTGTGTTTATGAGATGTCATTCTTTGTTTGCTTATTTTGTCATGATATCTGTTTGGAGGTATCTCGATGGGTGGTTGTTCAAACTTCTTTTTTGTTCCCTTTTAGGATGGTTTTGTATTCTTGAGGACAATAATGATTTGAAAGGTATCTGATGTAATGTACCGGACCTCTCTGGTCCATTCCATTGTGAAAAGTTGGTGTCTGAGGTGTTCCCAAAGGTCAAGGTGACTAATCCCCAACACATTGCCCAATTTACAATTTTGTGAATAGTGCATTGATAGACTTAGGTGAACAGTGTTTCCAGAACTGTAGGTTGTACAGTGATTCCATAATGGTAGGGTGTACAGTGTTTCCAGAACTGTACGGTGTACAATGTTTCAAGAACTGTAGGGTGTACAGTGTTTCAGGAATTGTAAGGTGTGTAGTGTTACTAGAATAGGAAGTTCTAACTGCAACCTCTATTTCCTTTTCCAAATTGCATGTTCAGGAATTGTGTTTCTAGCATCCTGCAGTTTTAACACTTTATCATTTCCATTGACATAAAATTCATTTAATGCCTTATTTTAGGGACTCTATCATTTTTTCAAAATCCATAAATCCCATATTAATTTTTTCCTTAATGCTTTGGATGCTTTTACTTGGTCAAACCATGTGGTTTAATGCGGTCCTCTTTAAATGGAAAATCCATTGTATCATAAATCGTTAATCCATTAAATATTCTAAAGGGATGAGATATCTTCCTCCCTAGTTATTCCTCTATGTTCTTGACTATGAGATGATCGAACATTCCATTTCATTCCGCAGGATTATTGTGATCATAAATTACTCCTTGGATTGGTTCCCCTCTGTTATTGGTGCAACAAAGCTATATCGATCGATCTTTGATATAAGTTGTGTTCAACTGTCATTCATTTCAGTTCATCTCCTTCTGTTTCCCCTCTCCCTTTTATGGACAGCTATATGCCTGTTCTTAAGGGACTTTTCTAGTGTGTTTACTAGTGTGGTGGTGTCTCTATGCCCTCAGGTGGATAAAGTTGTCATAGGGGGAGGAGATCGTAACCCATTGTGTGGTTCATTCTTGTAAAATTAACTTCATGAACCGTTGGAGGTAGGGGATTGGTTGCTTCTCATTTCATTTTCATGCAACTGTAGAGTTATCTTGTTTTAGCCAACTAGGTCATAATGGAATTGAAAAATTAAATATTTGAACTAGAAAAATAAATTGATACCCATTGTAGGTTATTGCCTCTTATTTATCTATAGTGTGAGATATATATTATTTATTTGTTGATATTTTAGTTCTTGATGGAAATTGGTAAACAACATAATGCTGGAAATAATTGAAAATTGTTTGTCTAAAGATAAAGAAGCATATGAATGAATCTGATGGTTGTTGTTGTATTTTTATGTCAATCAATCAAATTGATGCAGTAATCATGTTTAATTATTTGTGATAACTTACTAGTTAGGTTTCGGAATTTTGGAACCTACAATAATAAATCAGTTAATCCAAGATGGATTAAATAATTTTTTGTATGATAAAAGATAATTCTTTATATGATTCTGAGTTACCCTCTTGCTTGTTTAAGGGACAAGATCCCAATTGATATGATGTTTGTTTCATTCCGGCTTGTGATGTGATGTGAGCTTGGATGGTTGTTGTGATATGTGGGGGGAAGGGAGGCCTACTAGTTGTAGCAGCAGTAGATAGACAGTGTGGCGAGATGCATTGGTTAATGCATGTGGGTGTAGGGTAGGACATCAGGGATGATGAAATGTGGTTGATGTGAATGTTTTTATTCTTCCTAATAATTATTGGTTATTGAATGCTTTACATTCCCCACAACTCAAGGCTTCTGGTCTTTCCAAACCTTCTTCCAAAATGGGGGAATATGCATGGTGTTCACCCCATTTTTTCCATGTTTAGATTCTTAAGGGTGGATGGGTCTATGCTCTTGCAATAGGTAGCTAATACTAGATGGGTAGTTCATATACTCATTGTGTAGACCCCCATATGTTAAGCAGTATTGAATGTTTTCTAGAATGGTTGGGAATATGGGAAAGTTATGTTGTAAATAAATAAATGAATAAATGATGCTAACCCGTGGGGTTGGATCTCACTCGGATGCAATGTAGATGTTACAATTTTAAAGGGATAGCTGACTTTGGGTGTAATGCTAATGAAATTTAATGTGGAATTGTAAGTGGTTAATTGATGTTAAAATAATTAATTAATGTAATGTGGATCTGATAAAAAGGGAATGAAGTAATGCAATAAATACCTTTAAATCGTTGTCTTCTTATAGGATACCTAGTCTTAGAAGTGGCGGTTGGGAGTCCGAGAGATGTTAGGTGTTGTTGAGTATAAGCCAAGGTTTTTCCCATAGTGTGATTGAAAGATATATAATATATTCTATAATTTTTGGGTTTCTATACACTACTCCACCCCATAAATTAGGACAACTAACACCCTGTGGATTCTGAGCCCTGGGGGTGTTTTCTCCATCATTCTTGTGGGAGGATGGATAGCTTATTACCCCCTTTGTCCCCACTCTCTTCTCTTTGTAGTTACTTGTGCTTGTAGGCACAACGTTAGTTTTTTCCTATATTTGTGTGTTGATGCCTGTAATGGGTTTTGTTTATTCACACACATATTTTCTAGATATGGTTTTCGTATGGACTTCTATAGGTGTAACATGTGTAGGATATGATTTCTGGAGAATCCTTACTTAGTGTATCGGCTACAGTGGATTGAGCTTTAATACCCGACGTATGATAAAATTTATGATAGCTGTGGTGGCCCCTAGAAACTACTTGGATACATTTCTTACATGGATGTGGTGGTTCTGTTGCATGAGGTGCATGTTGGGGTGCTTTTCCCAGGTGTCTGCATGAAATCCTTTTTAGAGAGAGATTCTTAGGACATGTGACTTTGGGGAAAAGCGAAAAACCAGTTGGGAAGTAGTAGCGGGGTACCCTTGATATTCTTTATTATATTATATACTCTTGTATGCATTACTTGGTGATAGTATCCATGGTGAGGCTGGGAACATTGTATAACTATTTAAGTGGTGAGTTATTTGCACTTGTGGTTCAATGTGCTTTAGCATGCTTTCTTTACTTTTGCACGAGATTTTTCAGGGAGGATCCTACCTAGTATACTGTTATAATCACCCTATGACTATATAAACTTTTTTAGGTCACATGGAGTAGGTTGGAGATTATCTTGGTTTCTACTAACATGGGTTTGTAGTAGCTCTTCGTCCTTCTTAGTCAATGTTTTTCTTTCTAGTTTTGGGTACCTATTTTTTTCCCATTTCAGTTTTATTAGTTTTGCATGAAATTACATATGTGTACTTGGTATTTCTTTTATATTACTATTTGAGTTGGAGTTTGTTGGTTTCTGTCATATCTATCTCTTTCGCATGAGTTATCTTAGAGGGTAATGCCTCCCATTTGTGTGATTATGATACCCTCGGTGCTAGTAGCCAACCCGGGGACTACTGAAGGTGGGACTCGGGGGACATTATCTTCATTATCACATTTTCAACCTAGGATGGGTACACTCTATGGGGAGGGGTTGTGAAAACTTTCGTGTTATAAGATTTTCAACCGTGAGGTCAAAAAAATATCTATACAAAGAGAATGATTTTTAAATTATTAGAATTTAATAATATAATGATATTAAATTACACCATATTTTATTAAAATTACATTTCAATTTAAAAAACATCATTTTCCATGATTAAGTAATATGCCTCTAACCAACATGCGTAATCATAAGGGTAACCAACTCTGCCACTAACATGCCTAAGAATCCTACAACATCGTCGGTAGGGACCCCGTGATAGTAAAATGGGAATACTTTCTTTAGTCTGTTCATGTTCTATACATCTGAACTTTTCATATTTCTCTTTTTAGTATATTGATTCCATCATTTATAAACAAATAGATAGTAGTATAAAAATTTCAACAACTTTATTCAAATTAAAATTTTTACCATTAACTATCTCCCTACAATATCACCATGAAGAAACAAGAGTGACAACTTGTTCCCCCTCTACTGATCATATTTAATGGGGAGGTGTTGGATGAGATATTGATGGCACGTTTACGAAGGGTGTGCCAGAATATGTCATAATAGAGGGTGAGAGAGATGGTGTTAGGGAAAGAGGAGGGTGTCTTAGATACTGTATTCTTAGAGAACAATGAATAGTCATCATTCAGTACGATTGAGGGAATTTTGACTGTGAGTTGATTGGGATTAGTAAAATGGTTGTTCCATGGAATTCCTATGATTTAATAAATTAAAATTTACTTCAAAACATATATTTCAAAAAAATCATGCAGAAAAAAATTTATGAACTGATAAATGACACAAAATACTATTAGAAAAATTTAATTAGCTAAAATATTGAACGACTACACAAATAACATAAGCGTTCGATAAATTATTGGATGCCTCCATATATAATCATTCAATAATGTCATTTTCCAACTTCCTCATTATTTCATCTACTTCATCCACACATAAAAGACTAATATTTTCAATATAATGATAGAAATATAAGTTCTATTCTTCATGTTGATGAGATTCAACGTCCAATTTCAAATCACCCTCTTCATCGGCCATATTATACAAGTCCATTTTTTACATGAAAAACTACAGCCCACCCTTCATCCTCAAGAACATTCACATAATATTCCATTTTTTCTTTGGATGATATGATATGTGCATCATGTAATTCACAATCACCAAAATTCATCAAGTGTGATAATTTCACAGATGTAAATTTCACTAAAATTATTTTAACACACCTTATAATATCAACTCAATTTCATTTGAATACAATAATTGAAAAATGCATATGGTAGTTTAATTTTATTATATCAGTCAAATATACATAGTGTCCTAATTTGGAGACCATATATATTAAAATGTTATATGTTTTCAAACTATATTCATGGTCAACTATACGGAATTTTAATCCATTCACATTTTAGGCAGCAAACATTCTTTCAATTTTAGGGGACCTTGTTCAAGAAAATTCAAATCTTATGATAACTCAACTCAAGTATCATAATTCATGATCTAAAAAAAGTAATATACATTATTAAATTTACGAAATATAGGTTACACCCTAATATCCATATTGACTACACTGTTTATAAACATACACGACATGAAAACCATTCTACAAGAACATTGTTAGTATATTTTGTTATATCAATATCATGTCTTCTAAGGTCTTTCATTTGTCACCTTGATTTTATCCAATGATCTTAGAAAAAATATTTTAAAAATAACACCTTTATGTTGATCTATACTTTTCACGTATGATTTCAAATACCCAATACATCTATGAAATAAAATAAATGAAATATAATTGTGAATTTAATGAAGTTCCAAGATTTTTTTCTTCATATGAGAAACATATAAATAATATACCCCTCAATTGGATACATCCATCGGTAATGTACATGGCCTCTTAATTTAGTTTCCTCAACCATCGGCATAGTTAAATGCATCATTATTGTAAAAAATACAGAAGAAAGATCATCTCAATTATACAAAGTGTCAATAAAACCCTCCCTTGAAGGATTTCAAGCACAAATTTTTGTATTTTTTTCTCACTTAGTTTTCCGAAGAATGTTACAAATCCGAGTACAACAACAATATCCTTTTTTGGTAATAATTTACGCAATGAAAATGTTTTTAACTATTGTAACAAAATATATGAATCCTGAATTTTTAATCCATATAACCTATGATTATTTTAGTAAACAAACCTTGATATGTTATTTGAATAAAAATTAGATACCATCATATGTTTTAAAATTTAATGAAATGTATCATTATACATATTTTTCATTGAATAAATTATCAGAGCATTCTGTCCATTCTCATCTATCTAGATATCACACTTTATGTTCATTATTTTAAACTCTTTCTGAGGATTGATATATTCCTTCAATTTTCCATGATCATTAGGCAATGTGAATATCAAATATTCTCATAAATTCTTTTCACAATGAATTACATGAATACTAAGTTTTTAAAAATTTAATTCCCAATACAAAAGTCTGATGAATATACTTTTTTCTTCTATTGTTCTATTCATATTTTACTTGATGATGCACTTCATTCTCATTTCCCAATATAATTCAAATAGTGAACCATAAAAAATTACATTTCAATATATCCAAGTTGTACCAATATTTTTGAATTTTTCAACATCTTTGTAGGTCGGCTAGGATCACTAGAACCATTGAATTTCGATTTTGAAAACAAAAAAATATGGGATGCATCAAAAAATCCTTAATGAAATAAGAAGCACCATTTTTACTTTTATTATTTCATTTGACCTCAATATTAATGTTATAAAACGGAAAACCCAAACATGAGTTTTTTCAAATAAGATAAATTTCAAAGTCTAGGGAAGTCACTAATGGTCTACATTAGAACAACATTCATTTGGAACATTGTTCATTAAGATGCAGTATATGTATCAACATCATCGCTCCATCAATCCTTTAGTTCATCAATTAATGGATGGATTTATAAATAAATATCATTTATAGGAATTTTTTTTCTAATATTAATTATAAAAAAGATAAAATACATTTTTCTAGAAACATACCCAAGTTCAGATTGTATGGGATCAAAAAAACTAGCCAACTGATATTATTGGTGCTCAAAATCACGAATGGGTTAAATCCATAGGTAGTTAATCCCAATCACACATTAATACAATAATATGAGAAATATAAATGTTATGAATAAAATGTAGTCCATGACTATGAATCACATGGATGTCAAAATTACCAATTATTTTTAGTATCTTAGAATGCCACTTCATATGCTCGGCGGCTTTCAATGACATGAATAATCTTTTCAATCACGGATTTAAAGGAATGGAATGAAAACCCATGGAATGTTTTTTTCATTTCATTTTATTCATAATAGTATTTTGATTAAAAATCCAAACATCACCCACATACTAACATCTATAAGATTAAAATTTAATGAGATCTTGTCTTCTTGAATCCTCTCCCCAATAATGGTTACATTCATTAAGAAAATCATGTATTTTCTTAATTTAAACCATGATTGTTAAAAAAATACTTCATATCATTAAAATACTCTTTGATATTGTCTTCATAAATTACATAATGGAAAAATTCTAATATTGTGTACAACACCTTAGTTATAATTATACAAAGACATTTGATATTATAAAACTTCATTAGAAGAGTATGTTTTGAATATTTCAAACATATATTATGAAAATCATAATTTCCATCATTAACTAAACCATGAAGCACATTTTTCTACTCAGAGGATTTATCACTTACATTAGTCTCTATAGAATATATCGGAGGATCCAATGATATGTTTCAATCATTCTACTGTTTTCCAAAATTCTGAAAAACATCACATGTTAAGTTTCTAGTTGTAGCACCCTCAAATATATTTTTTTTTATAAGTTTTTTTGTTGATGATATTATCATTCAATGTTGAATGCATAATTTATAAGGTTTTTAATTTAATTATCCAATCTTGATGATGTTGGGTTCAAATTTTATCAATTTTCATTAGTGCTAAAACATTATGTAATGTTGGATTCTACATAAAAAAATCCAAAAATAAATATTGGGATTAGAATTTAATCAATATAAATTATTTATAAACATCATCTCTCTCTAACAATCTTCTATATTTACATTCAGTACATGGAAATATTTTTCTCCCATCAACAGATCAATTGGAAATTGAGAAATCTAAAAATCATTCCAAATCATTATCATTTTGAGGTGTGTTCCTCGGTAATGTGATCCAGCTTTTATCCACATTTAACACGATGTTCCAACACTTTGTTAAAATAATTTAAGCACATATGTATTACTATGTAAGAAATGAAATAATGGTAAAATCTGGAAAAGTTTCATTAGTTGGAATAAAATAGATTCATGATTTAATTAAAATGTAAATTATTTGAATGAATATATTATTGATGGGAATATAAAGGGGTGTTAGAAAGTGATTAGTTTTATATAATTAGGAAATATGTCTCTAAATTATATCTTAGACTGTATCATGTACCTAAAAATTATCTCATATTAATATTTTTTCAATTATAAGTAAAAAACAAATCACCTCAATTTAAATAATTTTCAACAATAATAATAATAAATAAGTTACATTGAATTTACTCAATTATTTGACATATTTAACAAAATATTTACAATCTAAATCAATATTAAAAAGATCTATCCATAATTTTTAGCACATCCACAATGAAAAAATGTCAATTTTATTAATAAAAAAACATTATCATTTATTATTCAAGAATATAATAATTATACATAATTTATTAACCATTTTTCGTGGAGGAAAATTAGAATTTAACTATACAATGAGATGTCTTTCCATGAATTTTCAATGTAATTCATCCATCCTAATAGTTTCAACCTAATCGTGAATATAGTAATAACAATTCTTCAAAAGTTATAATTAATAAATGAAATTTTATAAAAATATATTTGAAAAACATATCAAATAATAAAACTGAAACTTATCATAGACTTAACATATTGATCTTCCTAAATTATTCAACACCATATCAAATAAAAATTATTATATTAGTTTTAATAAAAATTAATTCATTTTTCAAATAATTTTTTTTCAAAAATTATATATCTTCAAAACATCCAACTAGAAATAAGCATTTTTATTTTACTACATTAAATATACATGGTTATCTGTAGTTTCTAATTTTACCTTCTAGTAAAATCGGAAATTTATTAATATAATTGAAATTTTATATTACTTTCTTTGAGTATTAATTTACCATTATCTCGATGACTGACTACACAAACCATACCGAAAATGCATAAAAATACAGAAATGTTATATTTAATGCATACTACAAGCACATAAAATAAAATCATATAAAAAAAATTATATATAAAATATAAAATTAAATATATATCATATTTATAATGGGAAATAATTTTTTATATTAATAAAAATCTAGATGAAAATTTTGATGTCTAAACCACAAATTGAAAAATAATAGAGAAATCAATCCTATATGACCTCACCTACGGTGTGGGCTCTAGTGAAGGCAACAGAAGGGATAGGGATTGTGAGAGGAAGGAAAATCGGGTGAAATAATTGGTGGGGAGAGAGTCTAGTTGCTTTGACAAAAGTACTGACAAGGGTAATGAGGTCACATGATCAGAGGGCTTGGGAGATACCCAAGAACTATTGAAAGGGAAAGAACAGTTATTCTAGGTTTTGGGTCTGGGTAAGGGGATATCAGGGGTGATGGGTCAGGGTTAAAGGGAGGTGTGAGGAGGAAAAAGTTTCTATTTCTAATAAAAATTTAATATTTTGTAGTAGTTTATAAAACTCACTATGAAATAAATTTTTTTAGTGGAAGTTTAGTAAAATACCCCTAAAAATGAATATGTTGTAGTGAGGTTGTGTGGGATACATTTATGGTAATCTTGAAAACATTATCTTTAATCATTATAGAATAGAATAATTAAGTCATGAAATGAATTATATGATGTGGAAAAGAAAATTATTTTTGTAAAGGAAATAATAATATAAATTCAATAATATTGTAACATTAAAATATAAAAAAAATAACCTAAATAGATTCAATATTAAATAATTTTTTATCCTCAACCTTTATCACATTCATCTCAACTTATATAACTCAAAATATAACTTCATTTTACTAAAATAATACTTTTTGTTAATCTTAAGGGTTACAAATACCTCAACTCAAAAAAATGTATCCCCAAATCTGATTAAGATCCTTAGAATTAGAGCACATAAAACATAAAAAAGAATGGGTATATATTCTTCTGAAGTGATTATAAATATTAGACTTAATAGCATAACATGTTATCTATAACTCTTAAGTTAATCTCACATAAAAGTATCCTAATATCTGAAGTTATATAAACATTTTCTCTGATACAAACTATATGGACCAGGCCTCAATCATTTCATATTCAAGTAACTTTGTACTATGGCCCTCATTCTTACTTACCCATGGATCAATATGTTTTAGAGTTTATGAGAATTATTTCATAAGTATTATATTATAGAACCATATAATACAAGTTGGACACTTCCTTTTAGTGTTTATTTTTTTACTATAATTTTTTTAAATGAAACATGTTTTTATCATGGAAAATATATGACATTATCAACATGACTTATTATTTGTTCATAACGAACATTAAAACCATTTAAAAAAATTTAAAATTTTGTTATTAGCACGAAATATTTGTATGATAAATAAAATAAAAAACAAGAAATCCATTAGTCCATTTTAAAATCATGTGATAATAAAAAGTGTTGATATTCAAATTTTGAACTCAAATTAATTCAGAATTACATGATAATAATTTCCATAAAACAAATAATACTAAATCATAAGGTATAGATCATAACCATGTGGTTATCATAGAAAATATGAGAACCATGAAAAAAATCATTAAATATACTCTTTTACCCTAAAAGGGCATAATTCTTCCATTTAACAGGATAATTAGCTTACCTTTTGAAATGAAATGATAACCACGAAAAATAATTACATATATAGAAAATAAATTTAGTTTCCATGAGACATAATCATCATGAAAACATTATAATATCCCCCTCAATTGGAATTACCAAATGATCAACTTTAAAAATAATTATCCGGAGAACATGATCACTACCCAATGCATTGAAGCAGTATTTGCGTTCACCTAATGTGTAATAAATATCATGAAAATAAAATTTCTTAAAAAATTCCCTATGAACCAATAAGGAATAAAATACTTCAACATTTGACTTTATCATCATAAAACCCTTGAAATAAACATTTGAACCAATAAGTAGAACACTACCATATATTAAAATACCCTTTCAATTTTTATAATCCCATTCTGATAACTAAAATTTAAATAAAAATTGGACATATGGTTTTCATCAATGAAAGTATATATTATTATTAATGAATCCAAAATAAAATAATAGTTATGGTGAAGAAAAATATCTTTTTGTCTGTATATGATAAAATAAATTATTCCTTTTGTTTTTTATAAATAAATAGAAAGCATTATCTATAAAATAAACAAATTACTTTAAAAAAACCATTGAATAAAAGTAAAAAAGTGATATAAAATTTTAACTATAAACCATTTATTTACACATAAAAACATCCATCAAATTATTTTATTGAAATTAATATAGAAGATAATTATTTAGAAAATAAATATTTACAACTTATAAAAATGATATTTTTAGAGTAAATTGCCCCTTACCTTATGTCCAAATCGTTATGTTTATTATTTATCTTGTAGAATTAAAAATCATGTTATTTATTTACATTTATAAGATCCTTTTCATGTTTATTATTTATTTTACCATGTTATAATTAGTTTCTTAATCAATTATGTTCACATTAGACATTTTGATGATATTTAGTTCATGTGTCCAAAATAAATTTCATAGGATAATTGTGGTCAAATAGGTAATTATAAGATGAATCAATTATTATTTTAAAATATGTAATGATGTATCATTATAAAAAATGGACTACATTACCTTCATGGGGATGGTAGGTCATATGTACACAGAAGTATCATTTTTTTAGAATATTCTTGATAGAAAAAATGTATGTTATATTTAGTGATTAAAGAATTATCATCATATCCAAAATACCAAATTATAAAATTATATATAATTATTTCTATAATCTATGTGCTTTGGTGATGAGAAACGAATACTATCATTACATCGAGGTGTTAGTCCACATGTGTGCTCGAATGACAAAATTGGTTTCCATTAAATGAAAATCTAACAAAAAAATGATATAATGAATGAGCTAAATGATAAAAGTGAAATTAATATTATATATTTACAAATTAAATCCACATTATTGACCATATGTGATAAGTGGTTATGGAAAATGAAATGCAACGGATTTCAAGCTGATAGTACTTTATTCAAAAAAATGATGGTTTTATTTCCCATTTGATGGAATAGTATATAAATATAGGTCATGAAATAAACATATTAATGTAATATTATAAATAATATAACTATTTTAATATATTATATTTTCTTATAATGTTTATATGGAAGTAGAGGATGAAATTAAATGAAAATGCTAGATTAAGAACTATGCCTCTATTTCAGAAAACCTCTTAATGATTATACAAAAATATTTCCAAGGTTAGATTTATGATATAACCATGTCCTGTAGGATGTGGGGATGAATATTTTTAATATATTTTTATATTGATTAGATTATGTATAATTTTTTCGGTTTTAATAGAAGATAAGGTGAGGTACACACATATAAGAGTGAGGAGGGGTACTATTAGAATTTATTAAACTATTAATTTAACATAATTTAATTTTCATATTAAAATGGTTCAAAATAGATAATATTTGAATATAATATTTTTATGAGTTTAAATAATTATATATTAATATACTAGGATATGTTTAGGTGATGTATTCACTATCATTTATATTTTAACTTATGTTAACCGATTTTAACAATTAGACTAGTTTTGTTGTTTTTACTCTTTATGGGTCAAGAAATATAAAATAAATAGAAATAAAACTATAAATGGAAAATGTTTGATATTATCAACCATATACCATTCATATGGATGATGAAAAGCTTTTAGAGTTCATAAATAGTTTAATAAAACATTATTTATTTTGAAATATCATTGTTCTCAATTTTGATTCTAATCATTTAGTTTGAATTTAAATAAATATAAATATAAGTTTGGAGTTAAAAAATAAATCATTTACAAAAATGAAATAAAATATAGTTATCAAAAAAATGAACACAATAACTCACTCAAAATGTAATAATTTTATGATTTTAAAAAAATATTAAAATTTTCTATAAATTCAATAAATACGCTGTCAGCATTGTGTATGCATATAAGGTAATTATTTATTCATGAAAAGTGAAAAAAAATTAATTATTAAAAAAATAGTTACCTATCAAAAAATCACCTATCACTAAACAAAAATCTATTTATCCCTATGTAGAACATTTAAAGATAATGATGCAAAGAAAATGTTATTTTTAACTATATTTATCTAAAGTATCACAAAGGACTCAACCATTGTAATATTGATAAAAAGGTAATATATTTGAAGTTTGTATGATTATGAATGAAATATAATAATCCTTTAAAATAAAATAAAAATATTAGGGTAACTTGTAGTCCTTATAAAATTATTTTTACGCATCATTAACTCATTTTACCATTAATATGGTAGAAAATAATTACTACTGTAACTATTTTTAAGGACCAAAATACAATGTAAATATTTTTAAAATAAGGTACTTAAAATAAAAAATATTTAATCAAATTTTCAAGAATAATAATACGGAATATTTAGAATTTATTTTGAAACTAAACCGAAAAAATGGGATGAAAAGAGGTTTTCCGAAAAATACTCCTTCAAGAATAAAAAAGTTTTAATACAAAATTTAAATATAAATTTCATTCTAATGACCATAATTGTATTATATTTAATAAAATGGATATAATTAAATTTTTTAAAAAATAAAAAATATTAATCTGGATTTGTAAACACATTATAAGAAAATAAAATTTTCAATAAAATTAGTATTTTCTTTATTTATTAAAAAATACTTCATTTCATATAATTTTAAAAAACATAAAATTATTAATTTTGATATGATTTTTTAAAAAATAATATGATTTATATAAACTCCATTTCAAAAATTGTGAAAATTTTATAATATTATCCACTCATAAAAATAAAAAATCCATTTTTAACGAAAAAAGATTTCCAAAGCATAAAATACTTTTACTAAAAATTGAGTGAATATTACATTATAATTAATTAATTAATTTTTAATTATTATGGAATTTATATATATAAATATATTTCATAATGTTTTTAATCCTTTTATAACCGACCAATTCAATAGCTATGTTATATGAGCCATATTTATATAATAATATTTCATGGTTCATTTTGGCTCAGTATTGTGTGTCGTACATGCTATAAGGAATAGTTTATTTAAAAAATATAATCATGTCACAAAATCATTATATTCATCGTAAAAATGGTATTAGAACCATTATTATATCTCAAATAAAATTATTTTAAATTTTTAAGTATTATTACAACTTCTTCCATAACAATTTAATTTCAACATTTTTCGTAATGTTTTTCAAATTTAGAGGGAAATAATTATACCTTATCTTCTATATCTTAGACATGATGTCTCTGAGAATTATCATAATTATTTTTACATTACTTATTTAGACTACTATGAGTCACATATCTGATAATGTGAATGTCCATTTGTGAAGGAAACTAAGGAATTTCTAACAAACTTATATGAAAAATGGATTACAAAATTAATTGAACATAAAACTACTAAAAAATTATAAAAATCGTTATAGTATATAAAATGGAGGAAATAATTTTAATGAAGGTAAATTTGAAATTTTAAAAAACTAAATTTTATGATATAATGACATAATAAGATTAATTTATAAATGGTTATTTTATTTGAGATAATATTATAATTAGTAAAATCCAAAACTATGATGAAGCACATAAAGAGTACATAATTTTAAAGTGGTTTATACTAACTCTATTAAATATATTTAATCCCAAGAGTTTTTATTTTTAAGATAATGATATTAATAATCTTACAATTGATCAGTTTTATAACATCATAATTTCATATTTGATGATATGAAGAACTACTCTATAGATAATGCTAATGAGAGAGAAATGAATTTCATTTATTGATTTCAAGAATATAAATATTGAATATTGGAAGATTATTTTTTATCAATATAATAATTATGAATTTTTTTAATATTATTTCATTAATGTTAAAAAATATTAAAAGTATATAAGGTGATTATTAAGATGAAATTTATGTAACTTTTTTTAATTTTTATAAAATTGGTCAATTGTATATAAGATTAATTCAAGAATATAAAATGAAAATGATATTGATGAATAAACAAAGATATATTTCAAGAAATGATATTCTTTCATGGTAAATAAATCCAAGTCAAATAGATAAAATAAGATTCCATCAATTTTCTTCAAAAGGAACATTCAATTCACTGAATAAGATATTCTGGATTGTGAAGGAAGAGATGATGATGAAGATACATGTAAATAATCCTAAAAATTTCAGTGTGGATTGTGAAGAAAAATAATTGGCATCATTAGAGGATCACATAATATTTTAGTGAGTTTTGAAATGAATAAGGAAACCACATTATTGAATGCACCAAAAAAATTGTGTTAAAAACATTACTAATTTGAATTATAAGGATGAAAAATAAAAAAAACATCTTAAAGAAAGATTTTATGATAGATAAAAATTAATGATTGATAATAAAAGACTAAAAATAATATTTTATAATTTAATATTTGATAATGAAGAGAAAAATAAGTTCATTAATGGTATAACATGACCCATCACTCATAGAGATGGATATTTTGATTGTATAATGATGAAATTATTCAATTTTAGATACCAAGGGATAATGAAAAGAATAATTAAAATAAACCTATCTTAGGGTTTTGTGAAATATTTAAAAAATTTGGGAAGTAAATTAAATTGATTAAGAATTAGAATGAGTTTCAAAATAAATAAAATCCAATCACTCTATATGAAAAAAAAAATTTAGACCTATGGATGAAAATTTTAACGAAACAAAACCCTAATGGAAGATCACGACTCCAGATGAACATAGTGAATATTCAATTTAAATATGTTGATATTTTTGAGGAAAAGTTAAAACCTCATCATAGTTGGAGGGAAAATTTTCAGAATTTGTTTACACCATCCTAATTACAATGAAAAACATTATACCCCCGATTCAATTACATATTTTTGCCTGTGTTATGTCTTGGGGTATGTTCTTGATCAAAATGTGCAAACATTTAGTTCTTGGGCATCATATTTTAAAAAAAGTGAGAACTATTTACCTTGATAAGAAATTAAAAACCTAGAACATTCACAAAGAATTATGGCCTAACCACTTTATATGTAAAATGATCACACATGAAAAATATAAATTTTATTTTAAAATAAAAAAAATGTAGCATAAACAAGCATCATAACCAAATCGTATCGATATAAAAGGATCCAATTTTAAATTCTTGACCAAAATTGAAATCATCAAAAAATATTTATGAAATATAAATAAAATAACAAAATATAAAATAGAAAATAGTCAAACATCTTAACATGTTATGTAATATTTTCTCTAGTTTGGATACACCACCATTATTGAAATGGAACCATAAGACCAACCACCACATCAATGAAGAATGTGAACATAATCATAAATTTATATACGCATTAAAAAATGAATATGTTTCAACCCTACACCCCATGCTAACTCTATAAATATTATTCAATGATATTTTTTGTAACTAAATATATTAATATATGGTTGCCTTTTCCAAGAAACAAGTATGATGAATTTTCTATAAAAACCCCTTATTTTAATTTCAAATGTATCATATTGTACTAAAGTATGATTTTGAAATATTTTCATGAAAGGGAGAAACAAAATCATGAAAAAGATTAATAATTTACCATGGAAAAAATAGATGATCTATTATTATTTATTAAACAATACAAATATTTAAAATTTAAATAGAGAAAACATAGTACAACATAATGTAAATTTTTTTAGGAATGATATTAAAATTTTTATTATCAAACAATTAAAGAACTATTTTTCCTAAGCAATCAATTTAGAGTATTATAACATCAAAAAAATTATTTTATGGGGGATAATCATATTTTTATACATTTACATAAAATAAACATTAATGAAATTTTAACCGAGAAACTATCAATGAATATATGTATTAATGAAGTAACCATAACTCCGATCCGTAATAATCATAATGGGAAAATCCTAAGGGATCACTATTCATAGAGATACAATGATCCTCACATTATCTCATTGATGGGACCAATAATAACAAACATTATGAATGGGATACTTGGGAGATATTTTTTGATTTATAGTCGCATGGTGATAAAAATTATATGTCACCCAAACCAAGTCATATTAATGTATAGTTATTGTGTACTAATACATTATAATAGAGATCATATTTAATGCCTTGTGTTTCTTATCCTAGTCTTCTTGGTCTATATACATGATCTATCCCATGGATCCAAATGAAAGAGTGTAATCAACATACAATATAGGTTAACATAACATGTAACACACATCAACCGACACATAAACACATATCATGCCACTATGTACCCTATAAGAAGAATCACTATTAATTAATAACATCAATAATATATCTATGTTAATCAAGAAACATAATCATTTCATAATATAATAATAATAATCCCATAGTAGCCTCAAGAACTTATATGGGGAACATCTTCAAGGTTTGAAAATAGTTATCAATAAATAATTCTAGTTTAAAATTATGTCTTCCAAAAAATTTTGTAAAATAAAAATAAAGAAAATTAATAAAAATAATTTTTTAGTATCCAAAAAAAATTTAAACAAATATACATGTAAAATTAATAAAATATTACTAATGCAGTACGTCGTCTTTTCAGACACAAAATAAGTCATTAATTTCTGAATCCCATATTAAAAATATGATAATATTTTATTATAATTAATAATACAATATATCATGAAATAAACTTTAATTATATCAAAAAACACATATTTAATATTTTAGTAAACACTTGGTGTGCAAACATTTTTTGGAAACTAGTTTTTTGATTTTTATGGTTGATGAAAAACAAGGAAATTCAAAAGGAACATTTATAAATTAAAAAAATTACAGATGTATATATTAAAATATAAATTTTAATAAAAAATGATTAAAATCCTGAAATATATCATGGTTTAATATTTAAATAAGAATACTTTGAGCCTCCATCCTTACTCCCATGAACTCATAAGCTGAGTGTATATCCACCATAAGAGTTAATTCTAATTTAATCTATGATCATAATAAAATAAATATAAAAAATATAAACTTAAAATAATAAATTTATAAAATAATACTACAATACACTAATTATGATGAAAACAATATAATTTACCTTAATTTCATTAAGAGAAATCCAATTCAAAAAATTACAATCCATTCCAATTAATATACAACAGGATATTGGAAAAATAATTTTATAAAAATTTGGAGTGATATGGGAGGGTATAAGTATAAGAAAGAGTGTTGTCCTTCCCTTACACAACATATGTGCTACCTATCCACCTAACCCCTTCAAATAAACTATAATTTTTTTATAAAAATATTTTTCTTTATGTTAATGTATTTTAACCCTTTTATTAACCATTATATGAATTTCATATATGTGGGGGACATTACGACATATCCCACTTTATTTTCATTCCTCTAAAACATCAAACACTTCACGATAATGACCCACAATTTTCATGCATAAATATTAATTCTTAATATTAAAATATTCAATTACATATGATAAAAATATGTGTGAGAACCATTTAGATCTAATAACAGTGGAATCATGGAAACACAACCAACTAGTGCATTTGGGACAGATATCATATCCCAATAATTTTATTATATATATTACCCTTTTTAATTATTATACATAAAATCATTATTTATAACATGTATGAGAAAATATAATAATGTGTGAGCTCAGATGCTCTTAATGGGTTTACAAAGGATACTTTAATGCTCACATAAGAATAACAGGATCACAAGCATATGAGAACATTATTTTAACATTTTAAAATCATACCCTACATATCATAGACCACAAACAAGTGTCATTAAATAAATATTGGTTGGTCATATGATATGAATCATAAAATAATCAGATAACATGATCTATGAGCTCCTAACATTGGCATAAGATATAAATTTTGGAATAAAAAATAACAGAGAAAACATTATGTCAATGTTACACACCAAGATATTCATGACATGTTACTCTCAGGATACCACTTGTGTACCTTCACTGTCCCTATGATTACATATTGTGTGTTATCTTCTTTGTTTGGTAAATTCTCTCTTGTACCCTCTCTCGGGATTGGGATAACATATCATTTATCCTTTGAGTTCATATAATATTAATCAATGCCCAATTCATTTTAGGGAGATATAGGTCTCACCCATAAAATAATGAAAACCATACAAATGTGTTCCATAAGATCATAAGACATTGATCATATCAAACCCCATGAAAATAAATGTTCCTTATAAAATCTTTAATAATAACATAACCTATGGATAAGAAATTGGTTTCATAATCATATTTTCATCATAAATACCCGTACAGAGCATGAATAAAGATGGAATCATTCAATAATTTAACAAATAATTATAAATTAAAATAATTGATGTTATCTTAGATGGAAAATAATTTTGAATGAAAAATCACCAAAAACATTTCATTAGTTAATTTTCATTTTTTGAAAATATGCATTTTAACGGTATTAATGTTGGGAAAAAAATTAGAAATCCTTTTCTTTGAAAAAAACATTAATAATTATAAACGAACCATCAAGTAAAATAATTTCCATGATTGTGGGAAATCTATTTCATATCATACAAGTCAAAACATTGATTTCCTTCATAAGTTCCATAATATATAAATAGGAATTATTTGTAAAACAACATGTTTATACCTTTTTAAAAAAATTTAAAAACGTAAAATACGAGTAATAATATCATTAATAAATCATTTACATAATGGTAAATATTTTTTAAACTCGTTTTTTATAATACATGGATATTGAAGAAAAATGAATTTTACAGAAGAGGGAAATAATGTCTTCATTCATTAAAACAATCTTTGGAAATCATGAGTAAATAACGAGAGGAAAATGAGGGAAAAAATGTAGTCTCAAGTCATATCCAGATGAGAAAAAAATAATGTGTTTATTTAGAGATGTATAATAAAATTTCGTCATTAGAAACAAAAACATAAAAAATCTTATTGAACAATAGGATTGTATAATAAAACCTTTACCAGTTTTTGTACATTTAATTGTAAGCCCCATAAAATAATTAAATTAAAATAAAATAAAAATATCCTTAGAATAATTAAATTCATTATATTATATTGCATAAGGGATGTATATAAATCTCATTATAAAAGATAGGTTCTTAACATAGAATATGTCTCAAAGAAGGAAAATTCACTCAAAAATACCTTACCACTTTGGTAACTTTTGAACTGTAAAACCCATGAAAGATATATCCTAAAATATATATATAAGTAACCATAATTTTTAAGAAAATAATCATAAAAATACATCTTGGGATTTATATACACCACATAAAATTAATATACTGTGAATATGGTATGGCTCTAATAGGAAATAAATGTAAGATTTAAATCCCTTAACTTAAGTCTTGAATTCATTACTACATATTTGAGCCTCATATATAATTTATATAAGTTTATTATAAATCATTTATAGAACCATACTAGTTTTTATCACACAATATATGATTAACATATGGCCTTTTATTACCTGTTTATTAATAATTCTCTATTAAAATCATGTTTTAGGCAACAACAGCTTTGTTTTTAATATATGTTTTCATTTAGAATTTTTTATCCATTTATATTTATCATCATTTAATCATATATCCGGATATGTGAGTCCGCTGAGGAGATCGAGGAGTTGTATGCCCATAGATAGAAAATAATTACCAAAATAAATACCTTCTGGTAGCTTTGCATACTCACATTTGGGTTATAAAAAGGTAAAATTGATCATTTATACTTGAATATCCTAGAGACTAGGCATTCTGGGTTTAATGGAGAGTGTTATAGGTAATTGGTAAAATATTAAGAGATTTAATAAAATCAATTAATTTATTTTTTCAAAAAAAATAATGTAATCAAGATAAATACAAATAATATACTCTTTTAATTGTATAATAAAATGAATAGTTTTTTATCCAAACTATCCCTTTGATCTATATTGTATTATGACAATCTACTTACTTAATGTTACATCTATGAGTGTTTTAGAAAACTTTATATAATTTGGAATCTTGAATGGAAGTCTTACATTCTAGAATCCTTACTTCTTGATTCTATTTCAAATGTGGTGAATGATGATTTGTTGCTCATCTATGAAAGAAGTTTGACAAATGTGTTTAATATTCAATGTTTAAGGATTTCATTTATGTTTAGTGAACTTGTGAAGACTCATGAAAAGACAGATGATTATAGAATTCTTGAAGTCTTCTTTGGTCTTTACCTGGATAGCGATAGACAAGAACATTTTATAATTTAATAATATATATTATTGTGTAGGACTGGAGAGGGTTCCCTAGGTGGGCCTCAAGTAGTCAATATGATTTTCGAAATTGTGTTCCTAGATGTTTTTGGGTTTAAACTCCAATAATGAAATTGGTACTGATTTCATTTTGGAATCAAAATGTCATATCTTCTCTCAATTGATTTTAAATTTTAATATTAACAACATTCAAATGTTTTATCCAAATCTTCTCACAATTCGTCACCATGTAGGTATGGGGAAGAAGCACAAAAATCCTCCATTCCTTATGAGGGAAAAATCTAAAGGTAACTAAACATATCTAAGACCAATTCTTCTGCACACCCTTCAATGAAATGGAAAATCAGGGGAAGTAAGGGAACATTTTGTTGTTTGTTTTCCATGTGGAAACAAGGTCTTCGGCATGAAAACATTAACCCAACCAAAGAAGAAAAGGGAATCATTAGGTGAAATAGATATCAAGTGAAATTTATTTGTTTCAACCAATTCAGTAATTGATAAGGGTGAGGTTCACATATTTCTATTCAAAAATAGGAAACATGAATACTATGAATGATTGATTGAGGGGATCTATATCTATGACTATCAAATGGATCTAACAATTATGTTGTATCTATTAGGGACTACCACCTAACATTTCTGAATATAATTACCATGATTTTAATGGGTTATTGTTATGTCGCTTTAGTTAATAAAAACATTATGTCTATATCTATACTTGATACCAATGGGTTATTTTCATTTTCAAAAATAAAATTTTCATTTTTTATAAAGATAGAATTTTTTATTGTAGATAAAATTTAAATAATTATCATTATGTGTTGGTTTACACACACCAATTATTATAAATACATAACTAAACTACTTCACATGACTCATACCACACCCTACTATGTAATCACCAACTATGTCATGTTAACAAAAAATTATTGACTAATTTAAACACATACAGATATATATATATATATTATTTTGAACAAAAACCACATGGTATATTTCACACATTCTGACAATTTAAATGACTAAATCCTTATTTAGTTGAAATGAAGAAATAGAGATGGAGATTCCTGAATTAGTTTGTATGTACAACTGTAGAAATTTGATATTGAGTCAAGGGGTGGGAACTATTAAGTCATAACTTTTTTGATGATTTTAGTAGATAATGATGCGTCTACTTTACATATATATTGGATTATTTGGATAAATTCACAGAATACAAGAATGAAAAGAGGACCATAATTGTATGAAAATTAAGAAACTCCTCTTAGAACATGGTGGATAATATATTAATCAACACTTAAATGAATACTTATTGGATTTTTTGATCATATCTCAATTAAATTTTTTTAGACACTTCATTGGAACGGTCAAATAAAAAGGAGGAACCACACCATGCTAGATATGGTGATATCATTATTGATTCATGAAATTCCTCCATTATATTTTTAGGGATACATGTGATAAACAACAGTAAAAATACTATACCTAATTACAACTAACGTGATAAATATTATATCATAACATTTATTGAATGTAATGAAACATAATTTTTCATACATACAAGTTTGTGGTTGTGAAGAATTTGAAAAAACCCCATTGGGTAATAACATTCATTTTGAGGTACGAATTGTACCATTATAGAATAACTCAAAGAAACGGGGGGATATTACCTATATGAACCCTCTGAAAAAAGGTTAATAGTGGAACATCGTACCATATTCCTTGAGACAAAAAAAATATCTAAAAAATATAGTGGGAGAAATATTCGAATTGATGAAGTTCATAATCAATTCACAAAATATATGGCATAGAAATTGATTCCATAAAGTCCAATTGAAGGAGAAACTGTTTGAGAGACATGAGAAATATACATGAGTACAATAGATGTTAGTTCACTAGAGTGGTATGGTTTTATAGTTACGATGGATGGTAACTATTTATTAGTTGATATTAATGATCCTATAACCTGTAATAAAGTAGTAAGTTTTCTAGATGATTCTAAGTGTAAAGAATCCATGAATTATGAAACAAATTCCATATACAAAAACCAATTAATAATTAAATAGATCTTCCAACATATTTAAATCACATTAGCTTAAAATGGTAATTCATGATGAAACTGGATATGAAAGTACAATTCAGTACATATAATGTTGGACCTGATGAAAATGGGGTTAAACAATTTCAATGCATTGACACAAAAAATGTATATATTCTAGTTGCAATGATTAAGTCCATCATAATTATATATTCTATTGCATCTAACCATGACTATGAGTTTTAAAAAATGAATGTTAAAATATCCTTCATTAATGGTTACCTTTCATATTATTTCTATATGACACAACATTAAGGTATTGTGATTATAATTAATTCTAAACAAGATATTGAAATTATAAAAATTGAAAAAATATATATTCTATGCCCTGGAAAGTTTATTCGGTTGAAAAAATAAAAAAATCATTAATAAAGAATAAATGTGATCCTTAAGTCTACAAAATATTTAGTGGGAGTAGAGTTATTTTCATAATAGTATATATCAATGACATTTAACCTGCAGGATAAAATAAAATTTCTATAGTTTTTAAGGTGTGGTTGAATAAATTATAATTCATGAAATACTAGGGTGGTGAAGAATAAACACCTCGGATCAATATCTTTCATGAGAAATCTAAGAGACTCCTTGTCCAAATTAAATGAGCATGCATTAAAAAGATACTGAATAGATTTAATGTGTATCAATATTAGAGTGTATTTATTCCAACATAACATAGAATTAATCATTATAGGTTGATGTGTCCTAATAAATATTATGAATGATATAGAAAAAAATGTATTTCATATGTTTTAGAGGTTGGTAAAATCATGTATGCTACACTATGTACAAGGATAGATGTTTCCTACACGTTATGTGTGGTAGGACGATATAAATATTACCTTGTTGATCAAAATTTGATCTAAGTCAAGACTATCATTAATTATCTGAGGTGTACTAAATACGTGATACTAGATTTTGGTAGAGGTGATGAACTAGTCATTATAGGATATTTAGTTTCTAGTTTATAAATAGCACAATTTGACATGAGGTCAAAATATGATACATCATCACTTTGAATGGAGGTGTTGTGAGCTGGAATTACTTAGGGAATATTGTGGTAATAGACTCTATATATAAGTATGAGAATATTAAGGGCAATAGGGAAGCTAAAGAAACATTATGGGTTCAGAAATTAGTCCAAGATAATAATTTAGTTTTTGTAATAGAGATCCTACAACACTCTATTGTGATAATATAGTATCGGTGGATCTTGTAAAAGAGCCAAGGACACATCCATGGATGAAGCAAATACATCACATGTATCATATCTTCATAATTTTATCTCAAATAGGTGAAGTGTGTATTATTTCCCGAGAAGATAGCACAGGATACCATTTTACAATCTTGTACTCATTAGAAACATGATTATCATATGAGTTCTAGAAGAGTAAAATTCATAGGAGGTTGGCTCTTGTCCAAGAAGGGAATTTGATGGTGTGGTGTTCTAGGGGAAAAATTTATATATTGATTACATGTATATTCTATGTATTTAATTTTAATAAATAAAATTATTAAATTTTTTTTTATTATACATGTTTCTAATGTATTAATGTCCTACAGTATATCTCACATTTATAAGTTTATAGCAGTTCCCCAATATGAGGAAAAACTTGATGTCTTATGAACATATTCTAAAATATAGTTCTGATGGTTTGATAACATACAATTATGGAAAACATAGTATATATATTGTTAGTATTGAGTACTCATTAGTGGATAAGAATTATTCTAATGAAGTGCTCACTTGGTAATCTCTATAATGGGAGATTATGATAATAGACATGCCAACAATATTGTTTCATGTTTTGGGGTCATCAAATATTTCAATCTATGAGTGTGTGTAATTCTCAAATATACATTATGATTATAATTAATTCATTTCATGAATTATATACATTTATTTTATGATGAAAACTATGATTCTATATGTTTTCTATGAGGTAGGGCATGTTGGGTGTGTCATAATTGACATTTCATTCAAGGTTAAGTAGGTACAGGATTTACTTCTTCTATATTTATGGAAGTTTATATATCATCCCTTTGATTTGTATTGTAATATCCCATTAAATTACATGAATATGTATAAAATATTAATTTAATTAATATATTAAATAAAATATGTATCAATCATATAGGTTGGGGGAACATCTGTGAAACCTTCTTGAAGATGAATTTTGAAAAATGATTATATTTTACAGTGAGTGTTCATATATGATTATCATCATTATGACATTAATTTATTTTCCTTGTGTACCGTTACCAATTATTATACATTAATAATGTCATTCATGCAATCTCTCTTAATTTCAATGAAAAATAATCCTAGAGGGTCGCATACTAAGGGTTTCTGAATATCTCTATTAATTGTTTTTCATTAAATTCATTAATTATATATTATTATCAATAATAAGGTATAAATTTATTCACATTTTATCAATCTAAAATATCTATTGATGAAGTAAATTATTAAATTAAATATTTTTTCCGGAGTTCAATAAATAGTAGATGAGTTCCAACTAACCTAGACTAAGTCTAGTAAATAATATTAATTAACAAGCCAGCTAAATAATATTAGTTATTACGCAAGATGGGAGACACCATAAAATTATTTTATTAATAATATTATGTGTAATGGGTTTTATTATGATTTATTTTATCTTTTAAGTAATGGAATGAAATTAAATAATTATTTTATCCAATACCCCAGCCCTATAAAAAGAACATTGTGTCTCCTTTGTATAATATCCAGAATTTGAAACATCGGAATCACTATACATAATAAAAATCACTTTGGACTCCTCGTTTCTATCTTCTTATCAAAAAAAAGAAACACTTGATGGATCCCATTAACATTTAAGGATGTGAGTACAACATGAACGATACAGGATAATCGACTCGCTGCATTATCACCTTGAGATTGATTGGTATTTCTCAATGATTAATCGAGCATGTGTGGATCACCACTTTAGGTATTCTATTATTGGTTCATAGAAAATTGACGAATTAGATTCAAAAGTTTCTTTTTGGATGATCACGATCTATATTGAATAATGGATTCTCAAATCATATATTTTATCAACAGATATTAAATAAATTAATTATAAATTAGACATGATATATCCATTCATAGGGTTTCGAGAAACTCAATACTAAAATAAATTTTAATATATCTCCAAAAACCACAATCTTATGTTTTTGGTAGAACCCTAAATGTAATGAATTTGGGGAAAAATTTTCAAATCACTTTTGTGAGGTGGTAGTCCACTGTATACACAAGTGATGTTATTGTATACCCATTGAATGAAAAGTAAGAAGGAATATGTGATATCATGATTATAGAAGGATAATTGTTCTTAAAATATCATATATATATATATACATTATATCCATCATTATATTAATTCAAGGGACTTAGTGATGGAAAATGAATTACGTCATCTCTCTAGTGGGTAGTCTTCTGTATACAATATGGACAACTTTTTTTTCCATTTCATGAATGGGGAGATTGATATAAGTTATTCCAATAAAATAATAACATTTCAGTATATGGGAGAAGTTTTCATTAAGATACTATCATTTTGGAAAAATATTCTAAGGATTTGAAATAATAAGTAAAACAAATATGAATGTTTAATAATTCTACTTCTTATTTGGAAAGCCTATTTATGATTACATGTAATGAAATATTAAGAGGGATTCGTAAATTAACTATGTCAAATAAGATGTGAGGATTGAGTTAGGTAAAATTGTTTTGTAGGTTTTGGTAATGATATGAACCCCTGAAACATAGATTCAGTGTCTTAATCTAATAAAATTTCATAAGATTCATTGAATCACAGCGCAACGGAATGATTTTTTTAGTAGTGTAGATATACTAGATAGATAATTGAATGCTACATTACATTTGAATACAAACAAATAAAATATATATTTTGATAATAAAATTAATCCCTATATCATACCCTTTTATATCAAACATAGTTCACTTCATGTATTCTTCAGAAAGGAAACAATATTAGGGTGAGCTGAAATTCTCAGTAAGATTTAAACGAAATATGTCATGAATCAGTGAGAAAACATGTTACAGAAACGTAAAAAATCAATCACGCATTCCATTTAAACAACCTAACTAAAGTAATAGATATGGAATGATCTATATAGAAGGGTAAATAACTCAATAAACATCCATATAATAAATAAATTGATAATTAAATTCATCTATAGATAATCGCATTGTCAAATGTCATGCGAAATAATAAATGAAAGACCTTGCACAAGACAATTTAAAATTTCTGGGTACAAATGCAAAGGGCCTGGTCAATAGATTATATCTTATGAGACTAATTATGCATCAAGAGGCTTAAATTAACTAGTCCCCAATACTTTTATTGAAATTTCAAATATGTCATCAAATATGAAATATTAAATTTAATTCACTAACAATCTCTATTATAAAAAATTATATGCATTGAATAAATTTATAAATATTTCCACAGTTAATCTAATAACATTTTAAATAAATACCCTATTTAAAAATGGTATCAGGATTATCAAACTATAATTTACATCATAAAATTATATGTATATATAAGATAAATTTAATTTCTAATGAAAAAAGGTCCCAAAAAATTATTGTTTCAAGATAATTTTAACAATCCAAAAAGAAAGTGAGATATCACATTTACTTTTACCACTTTGTAATTTCCAAGTTAAACCCCCTTAAATTAAATAATTAAATTTAATACATAAAATAATTTATATATTTATGTATTCAAGATAATGTATCTAATAGGTTAATTATATACACTATATAAATGTGAATTTGTTCATCTTAACAAATAAGTATCAATGAAATGTAAATTGGGATGAAATCCCTTAACTCATGCTTCCATTTGAATGAATGTTATTTAATTTGGTATATAGTATTTTTAAACGTCATATTAACTTATTTAAGAGCCATATTAATATTTATAAGACCATATATTATCTTTTAATACCATCTTATTACCCTTTCATTTATAATCATTCATTAATTTCATTTATTCGAGTTTAAATTGCTTTGTTATCTCATGTGTGTTTCGTTATAAAATATCTTTTTCAAGTTCATATTATATAGTAATATCATATATTGAATAAAAAATGACATAATTATCATATTTTTAAATCAATATTACTTCTAAAAACAATCATTAATTATTTTTAGATATAATGAAGTGCGTTATGATCATGGAGATAGTAGGTCGTACGTACGCATGAGTAATGTTTCTATTTTTCACCGGTCATTATAGATAATAGTTAATTAATATTTTAACATTAAATAATGATCATATTAGCATTAATAAATTATTATATACTTATATATATCATCAATGTGTTGTGGTGATGAAAAGAGAGTAACATCGCTTTGTGATGGTGGTAGCCTACACATACACGAATGATGTAATCTTCTTAATGTGAGTGAAAAAAAAGAATTAAAATGATATATTTTATCATTATAGAATGAAAAATATTTCATTAATATAAAAATAATTTAATTTATATAAAATATAATAATTAAATATATCTTCATCCCCTTTTATATGTAGCATTAGTGATAGACAAGTCAAATTGTATTGTGAGGTGGTAGTTTGTCATACACACAAGCGACGTTATTGTATTTCCTATGGAATATAATTTAAAAATATGATTTTTATATATTGAATACATGGGTATAAAGTTATTATAAATATAATATATATATATATCATATATATATATACATATATTATATCCCTTACTATACACATCATTGAAGGGTGTAAATTGAAAAACAAACAACATCAGTTCGCATGGCGGTAGTGGGTCGTACCCAGAAATAATGATTTCGTAACCCATTTAATGAAAGTGGAAATAATTTTAATACATGGAATAATTATAAAATAATAAAATTATATTTAATATAAAAATAATATTATATCATAATTATTTTAGAAAAAATTATGTTTGTGGAGAAATAAATAAAATAAAAACCATGGTTGCAGAATATTACCTCCTTCTCGGGAATCTTCCTTATGTTTTAAAAAAATACTTATGGAGATGTAATTATTCCTAAAATATATATCATATGTTGAGGTTAGGTACAATTTTATGGGATTTTGGAAATATTTTTATGATCCAAATGTCTTTATAAGAGTGGAGAATTGAGGGCATTGAGTGCCCTTTTTTAGTTGAATAGTAGTTTAACATTTTTAAATACGAAAAAGTGTTCATAATTTGGAGATTAATCATAATTAAATTTGATCCAAAATTGATAATTAATGTTTTTATGGATTACAAGTTTTTTCCACACATCCACCACATAATTAAACACATGTTTTAATACTTTTTCACTTATCATCTATGATTCCTTATTTTTACCATTTTAATTTTTCACTACGTTAACTAGTATTTTTATCATATGTAATATTTATATTAATCATAAAATATAATGAGAATTATTAGAAAGGTTTGACCCAATTATTTTTAATATTATATATAATTAATAAAATAATAATTCATTCTGTGTTGGAAATTGATTTTCACACAAACTCATTTAACATGCCAAACACTGCTTTAACCTTATCTGTACTAATTGAGATTCTTCCATTTAGTGGTAAATAAAATAATTATAAATGATAAATTATATCATTAATGGAATATGGTCGATATTTATTGTAATTTAAAAAAATAAATATTTATAACATTATATGTTTAATGATTTTAAATAATTTAAAAATTATATTTTATCAAAAAAATAACATTTATGTGAATTTTGACATTATTAATTAAAATTAAATTTAAAAAACATCAAGACAATGATTTAATCTCAATATATGATTTTAAAACTGATGAAACATTATTTATTCATCTAAAAAATATTTTAACATTGTAATTAATTCAATTTACTTCATTTTTATTTTTTTAGTATCATTTAGATTATTTAATTTTTAACTAATTAATTAATGTGTCTAGGTTTATTAAGAATTTAAAGTAAATATTTAATATTAAAGCAATAAAATAAATTATCATTATAAAAAACTCATTTATATTTTAAAATAATATATTTAACCAAACATATTTGGTTTTTTTCCCATTCCCCAGTCATTATAGATATTAAATGTATGAAAAATATATTTTTGTATTTTTATTTACTTAACTTATCATATAGGTCATATTCAAATGAAAGTGGAAAGTAACTTCAATAAATCAGAAACTATTATCATTATGATCTAAATAACTCATTAAATAAAATTAACATAATATTTTAGGACATTTTCACTTTTACTATTCTAGTTTAACCATCTGTAAACCCATTTTTATTTTAACCACAATAATTTATATTTACAACATTCACTATTATTTTTGGTAAAAAAGTAATTTCACCTTATGATACATTATAAAATATTTTTATTCCAAATATGGAATAAATTTTACTAAATTGAAATCAAATAATTTGAAAGAAAAAATTTAAATTAATCACTCAGATGTGAAGTGAAAGAGGGCTATTAATGTGAAAATTTTGAAATGTTTACAATGTTTTTATATCTACATTCAAAATGAAATTGATTACGCTAACCTAAATTAGATAAATTGATATAAAATTGAAATATTTTAACTTTAAATTTAATTAAATATATAATTTATCATTATAAATTATTTTAAAAAATGTTAGTTTGAAAATAAATTCAATATTTTTTACAATTAATCAAAAAATGAAACATCTAATAAAAATCCCAAAAATTCACAATAATATATTTTTGATATTTTTATTATTAAATTAATTTTATATATTAAAATAAACATTCAATAAGTTATAAAAATTAATATTATGTTACGTGTAAAACATGAGATCAAACCAACTTTTAGAAAAATATTGTTTTTTAGAATTAAATTTTGTTTCCTTAAAATGATTCTTATGCTATACGTAAGCAATAGATTACCATAATTTTCCTAAGTTATATAGTATTATTTGTACCCACTAATTTAATGGATAATTCATAACTATAATATCAAATAACAATGTTAATAGTTTTTTTGTGTGACGTAAAACTTAGTCTTGCGTTTAACACAAGAAAAACATAGTGTTGCCTGCAATGCCATCTAAAGTTAGTGATATGTGTAATGAAATATATACTCAGTGTTTCATGTAACATACCATATCAAATAAAAATTTCTTATATTATAATTTTGTGGTGTTATATCCTCCTAATCTTAAAACAAATTATCCTAGAAATTTAAACATGATCTTAATAATAAAGGGTTTGATATTTAAAAATACCATTGATGGAAACCTCATATAGTAAATATAGTTAATAAAAAATACTATTGATAAAATTCTAATGGAAGTAAAAAATTTCATATGTACTAACACATAACTATGATTCTATATAGGATAACATTGGTGGAATGTTAATATATGTACATGGGGGAATTCATAAATATTTATATAAAGTGATATAAGACATGGATCCCAAGAAGGTTAGTTGTCAATTTAATGTTAAAGGCCTCAAAACCATAAATATCTGATAATATGAAGACACATTTTATACATCTTATATGAAGGAAATGGGATATGTTTTTTGTTTCAAGATCCATTTCTTGACATTCAATAATTCTAATACTATCTACGAATATAATGAAATATATTAACTTGGTACGTTTGTATTTCGTATGAATAATTTAATCCTTTAGATATTATTTGATCAATATAAAAAAACAATTTCATTATGGATAAATCTGTAAAATTAAATTTTATTAGATCAAAACATCCTCAATATAATGAAAATATAATCCTTCAATCTCTATTTATTATTATTAAAAAAATGGTTCATACAGATTATCTAATATGCATAAATATCTATATGGTGAAGTGGTACATTAATCTTACAAACCTTTCCATAAGTAATAGTTAATTTTTTTCAAAAGTATTTTTCCTTATTTCCTCGAGAATTATTATGATCCATAACATTAGAAATATGATGATTGAATTCCTCATGTCAACTTATCATTCATATAAAAAAACATGACTTAGCTCTTAGTATTCAATTACCAAAAAAATGAATCTTATTATCGTGTAATATTTTGAAACATGGTGATAACTTGAATTAACATAAAACTATGTATAAGAAATAAATACTTCCTCATTAATTAATTAAAACATATATTATTTAATTCATTCATGAAATCCTAAAATCATATAAACTCCATCAATGATAGTATAAACCAATTTTTTCAAAAACTAATTAATCATTTCTGAGGTATTTAGTGTGATCCAACATAATTTGTCCATAAACACCATATTTTTATTCTAGAATAATTGTCTCAACATCAAGAACATGTTAATGGCCCTCAATAATTTTTTAAAAAAAAATCAACTTTTGACTCAATTATTTTTATTTTTCATCAGTATCATTCAAAATATGATTTGAAATCATTAATGAAAAGGTAGTGTTGTAAAATCATTATACACTTCGTAATTATTATAGTCAATATTACTTTATAAAATTCAAAAAAGACATAATTATTGAATCCATACATAAGATCCTTAATCATTCTTATTCATCTATGGTAATAGCCTAAGTTTGGCCTTGATCAATTAGCTTCTCTTAAGGTATATTCCATTTATGTTGCCGAAAATTATTTTCATGGTTCCCCATATCCTTATAGTTGAATAATTATAAATTGGAAACATTTTTCTTAAACTTTAAATCAAAATAATGGTCTCCTTTGACTCTAAACATGTATCAAACTCCCATTACTTTTAGATAAGTACCAGGTTGTATATTTCCAAAATTATAACTAGTGGAAAGACCCTTCATTACCTTCTTCACTTATTTTTCCATATTTTGACACCCTCTTCTTCTATTTCTACCCATAGAATCCACAATACTTAGACAATTATTTCTCTTCCTTGATAAAACATGATATTATATCCTCATATTATGATAATGTTTTGGAGGCTAGTTCCCTTAATAATTATTTGTCATGAAAATTGAATATTCTTATGAATATCACCCAAGATTATGAAAATAGGTTTATAGTAAGTTGTGTTTTCATGAACTATATGATGATCAGGTCAATCCAAATGTACCATTTTAAGAGTAATTCAAATTAGGTATCTTCTTTCCCGAACCCAGTCCACTAATGAGTCCAGATAGGGTAATATTTCTATAAAAACACAAAATATCTTACTTACCAAAACATTTAAAGTTTCTTTTATAATATACTATAAGACTTATAATATAGTTGTATAAATTAATCAATTATTTCCTTAATATAGTTTCCAATTGTTCTACCAAACATAATTTGACACCAACTATAATGACCCAAACCCTAGCAACTTGGATTAACTTCCTTACTTTAATAAGTTGGAATAATATACAAGGAATTACATTATAATGTAACAAATAGTTTTTTAATATTATTAAACTAGATATATACTTGAGTCTTACATTATATTCGAATTCACAAATGACAATATAATTTTTTTTAGAATAAAATGATTCCTCATATAATATCATATCTTATCAAACATAGTACACATCCTGGATTCATGAGAAAAGGAAAAAATAAGGGTCCCATGAAATGATTAGTAATGGTCACGTATAATGGAAGATATCAGAATTCAAAAAGAATAATAAAAATGAAAACATAAATAATTGAACACACATTCCATTTAAATAACCTGACTGTAAGAATAGATAAGGAATAATCAATATGGAATGTTAAATAACTTAAAATATATTTCAAATAATAAATAATATTTGAATGAAATGCATCCATAGATAATATCATTGTTAAAATCTAATTGATAAAAATAACTATAACTAAATTGATGGGAATGATTAATTGTCATATTTCATGATTCATAGGAGAATGATAACATTAACATTAACATATTTCAGAATACTATTTATAAAATAATACTATCAAGGCCTTTGACTAAAAATATTAAAACTAATGGTTGAAAACACATAGGGTTTAGACAACAGATTTTGAGTCATGTGAATACTAAAGCATTTATGTATTTTTATTAACTAGACCCCAATCTATATATTTCATGTTCAAATCATTTCTCATATATTAAATAATCAATTTAATGCATACAAAATCTTCCTTATCATAAATTATTTTCATTTATTAAAGAATATATATTTATATATATTTCCCTAGTTAATAAAATAACATTTTATGTAAAAATCATATGTAAAAGTGGTATACAGTTTTGGAAATAATCATTTCCATCTCACAAAAATATGATGATCTAATATATGTTTATTTTCTAATGAAAAATGATAACCAAAATATTTATTGTTTCAATAGAAAGTGAACAAACAAACAATCTAAGTGAGATTCCACAATAACATTTAATACATTTAAATTTTCATGATAAATTCCATTGGGTGAAATCACTATAATTTAAACATAAAATAAAATAACGAATTAAGTATTAATGATATTAAACAAAGAAGGGGTAGTATATGCACTGTATAAAATTGAACTAGTGAATAATAAAAAATCATTAACAATAGAATCTAAATTAAGATGAAATATCAAACTTTCGGAATGATTCATTTATGAGGTCGGTGGTCTAAAATCTTTATCCATATTATTGTAAATTTTTTATCATTTGTATTTGGTGTTCTTATCAAATCCCTTGTGTGTCATTTTTTTCAGGGTTTATGCAATGTAGTTGTGTGAATAGTTTGAATTAATTAATCACATTGCCTGATTTGATTAAATTGTAAAAATGATTATTCCTTAGAACATCGAAATATGATTTGTGACTCTTAAGAGTTTAAAATGTGATATTTTATTGGTTGATAGTTATTAATTTTTATTTAGTATTTCAAAAAGTTTTTAAATAAGTGATTTAGGATTTTACATAGTTTTTTTATCAAAGGGGGAAGGTAACATATTTAATTGATCACTATTTTCTAATGATGCTTTGAACTCTCTGTGGTTTATAAAAATGGGTTTTAATTTGTATTACAAAATTTATTTGAAAATTTTATGTGGTTATTTCCATGGATAAAATTCCTTAATTGATCTTTGGATAGTTTTAATGTAAATTTTGGAATAGTTCATTATTTGTTTTTATGGAAAAGACCCTTGATTATAAATTGGCAGATTTGAAATGTTTAATGATGGAGTCTTGTTTAGTTATTTGGAATGTGAAAAGGGGTTGGGATTTAATGAGGAATCTATTTTTTTGAAGGTCTATAGGGACCTTAGTTAGCATAAATGGATTAAGAGGGGATTCTTTATTTTCCTTGAATGGTTTATATTGTCTTCATGTTGAGCTTTAGTATTAATGATTGGATGGAATGGTTTATGTATTGGACTAGTGCTCTAAGAATATGAATTATAATACTGATAAGGTTTGATTATCCATTAAATGAGGCTAATATTAATTGTCAATATATATAATATTAATGTTTTTTATTATTTTTAAACACTATTTTATTGCATTTTATACTTTTAACATCATTTCACATTATTATTGTAATTCCTTCATAAATTGCACTATTATTTGGCACATATTTTGAACTTCATTTAAATATACCCAATGATCTTGATTTTATTTTAATATTTAATTTTCTGGTTTCTAATTATATTGGGAACAATTCATACTCATGGAGTGTTGGAAGATTCACACTAGAAGACCGCCAAAATGGGATTTCATGCAAACAATTCTGGAGAAGGCAGATTGGACACCAGCCCACAGAAAAGATTGTGGGGCTCAACATACTGGCCCAATGAAGAACAAATTTTATGTGATTATAGAATATATATAGAATAACAAATAATTATTCAAAATCCATATCTAATTCGGTATCCATTGTGGTTATTGAGGATTCCAAAATTTAGAGAAAAAATTCAGGGCCAGATTCTGAGGCCAAGAAAAATATCCCACCCATTTAATCATATCTTAGCAACTTCATATCCATTTGTGCTGAAATTTTACATAGATCTAGGAGAAATCCAAATATTCACTTTTTTCTTCTATGTCCAACTCCAATTAGGCCATCTAGAAGGCCATTCAGATGTGTCTATTCTGTGGATGAAAGTTGGCTACCACCTCTGGTCAAGGGTGGAAAAATAAATTCTCCCTCAACTTTCCACCGACCAATGGCCTAGCAAATTTAATTTAGGAGACATATACTATTTGAGGCTCTACCCAAGGCTTCAAAAAATTCATATTTAAGGTAGTGGTGGTGGAGGAGTTGATCATATTTGGTGCTTTGTTCAATTGTATTGTTATGCTGCGATTTTGTTGTATCAAGTTTCTCTTTCACATGTAAGTTATTCAATTCACTTTAGTTTCTTAATAAAAGTTCTTATTTTCCTATTATTCTATTGTTCATCATATCACTTTGATACTGTTTGTTCATGGTGTGAATTTATTAACACCATACCTTGTGAAATTATCACACAACAGTGGAGTGATCATTATTTCATTGTTTATTTTTACTTATCCATTTCCTCCCTCATGAGTCTACTTTCCGCTTCCATTAAAACCATATAATCAATGGAGGGATAACCCACTTATGGGTTGATACAAGGGTTTAGAAAAGGGATATATTGGACGTTGTTTATCACCCCATTAATTTCTAATCACTTCATTTAATTGATATTTTTATTTGATGATTCTTAAACTCCATAGCCGTTGTTGAATTTAAGGCCACATGCTGCCAGTGATAATATAAAACTTTACCTTGATGTGCTCAAAACATTTATCCTTAAAGTTTATAGGTGATTAGTATTAATGTGTGTAGGGATTAAACTCGTAATTGAGGATCTTTAATGATCTTCTTAAATGAACTCATCTCAAATATAAGAAATTGAATTTGTTGAAAAAGAATTTCATCCAATCCACACCGAGCGATAACCTAGGATCAGCTCATCATCTAAATTTGAATTAACATAAATCTATTAGTGATACCTTGAACACATATAAAATTAACCAAATTTTTCCACTTCATTCACAAAAAAAATCCATATAATGTACGTGTCTGTAGGTTACTTCTTAGGTCTCTGAGGATTCGATAACCCAAGCTAAACAACAATGATTGTTCTACCTTCATCTCATGGGTAAATTAGAGCATGAATAAAATTTTGGTGCCTTTTTCAGGGACCTATGTAAGTTATCATAGACACTATCATCCTTTTTTTCATCCCTCTTATCTGTTCTCACCCCCTCACTCCAATGGACTTCAATTTTGAACAAGTCCAAACATGGGAATCATATCCCTACATTGAACCCCCAACCCCATTTATGATGTACAATGATCATCCTAATTTGTACCGGTGGTATCATCAAAAACCTAATGAACCACAATGTTTTAACTCCAATTATCCACAAAAAATTCCAACATATAATGAGTTTCAATCCACACAATTCCAATCTGACCACTCTCATGTACAATTCCAACAACTTAATTATCCACCTGGAATAGACCATTTGGCTCAACCCCTTATCCATCCTAATCTACATCCATTTCTTGAAAAAATATGTCAACAAATGGAGATAATGAATTTTGAGGTTTCTTCATTGAGATTTAAAATACAAAGCATTAAAACTTGTGAGGAAACCATCCATACACAAACTTTCCCTTCCATAACCTTATGTGAAGTGACTAGTTTCCCACAAATCTCTCACGAATTTACTGAAAAGAAAACCTTCATATTTGGGGAAGATGAAGAGGATAAAGGAATTTTTGATGGGTGTTTTAATCAAGAGGAAACTTATTTTTTGTGCTCAAAAGAGGGAAATTTTACATCATGTATTGAGTATCCTGAATATTTCCCCATTGCTTATTGTTTAGAAGAAAAAATTACTGAACCATTAAGAGAAATCACAAATTTTGAGTCCATACCCATTCCGAACACTGATTTTTCAAATTTGTTTGTTGAATCTTATATTCATAAAGAACCAATTCTATTGAGAAATTTTGAAAATGAAATTGAGTTTGATTCAAATTTCCAACCTATGTTTGAAAGTGTTAGCCTAAATAAACGTGAACGAATGGACTTTCCATCCATCCTCAACTTTACATTCATTGGGGATAGCCAAAAACATCCAATTTTCACAATTTATTATCTTGAAACCAATAAAAAGGTAATGATTCTTAATGTCCATGGAAAGACTAAAAAAAATGAATCCACCATTTATGATATTCCATGGATTTACCAACTCATTTTAGAACATAGGTTTGTTAATGAAACAAACTCTAAAAATAGAATCAATATCAACCTAGTTGAATTGGTGAAACAAGTGGTCCTTAAAATGTAGAAAGTTGGTATAGGGTAAGTTAGGGGGTTCATGTCGAGCTAGTGATGTTAAACAAAGCATTGCATGGGAGTCAACCTGTGGTATAATGATTCTAATATTTTTGAATCATATTTATTTTTCAAATAGGATTAATCAATCATTTTTATATTTAAAAATAAAAAAATAGACTTTTGACCTTTTCTTTTATTATGAGTATGGATGGGTATGAAAGAGGACCTTCATATTCATCTGTGTCATGTGGTGTGATCCTTGAATAATACCTTACCCAAAAATTTAAAAAGAAGACAGTGTATCAACAGTTCATTTTTTGTAGGTTATAATAATAGTAATATAATAATAATAATAAAAGGACATGTCGTAGGCCGTGGGACAAACCCCTTCACAACTGGAGAAGATGTAGGGAATCGATCTCAAGACCGAAGGGAGATAGGGGCGCGCTCTTACCACTGACCTATGACTTATTTTTCTTCCTTATTCTATAATTTATATATATATACTTATATTTTACTTTCATTATTATATATATATAGTTTTTTGTTGTTGATTTGTTTGTTTGTTTTTATTTTTTTTTCCACTAGGGAATTCTCATAGTGACATCGGGATCAATGGATTAAAAGGGAGTAGTCATAATTTCAACTTAAACCACCAGGTTACTTCATTCCATGATCTTTATTTTTAATTTCATTTTTTAACTCTCATTCTCCACATTGAAACCCTTCAAAATTTTCTTGTCATTAAACACTGGGGACAGTGTTATTTTATGTTGGGGGAGATAAAATAAAAAATTATTTTCTGTCAATAAATGAATGATTTGAAAAAAAATGTGTGTAAATAGTAGGAAAAATTCCATTAACATTGAACATGGTAATACACATTGCACACTTTGAAACTGAATATCAAATAATTTTGCATGCCCCGATTCTGATTTTCATCCCTGTATAATTTAATGAGCATAGATTTTGGAAAGTGCGGCTGTCAAATGTGATATTTCATCATTTATATTTTAATACAAATAAAAAAAGATCACAATGTACATCTTTTGGATAGTGGGGTATTAGTTTGAGTTCATGGGGTCCCCCAAATATGTAGCATTAGTTTGGTGATCATTTTAGTTTTAATATGAGTATTCAATAAAGAAATTTAGAAAACAAAAAATTTGCACATAGAGTAATGAAATGATGAAATGTGTGGCTTTTGGCACTTGGGGATCGTGACTCCATAGTTTTTTGGCCTAGAGTAAGTAACATTATCTCTATTTTTGGTAATTTAAATTTTTTTGACTGAGTTAAATTGAGATGATTCCCGAGTATGTGGGCTTCACTTGGTGTCCTAAGTTCTTTGATCCTGGGAGTCATCGGCAATGTCTCGCTAAAGGGGCTGACTCTTTAGAGTGAAATTTCAATTACCATGGAAAAATTGAAAAAAAAAATACAATAAAAAAAATTAGAATACTCTTATTAATATTGAAATGTGATTCCACCAAGCGCTTCCATCATTTCCCTCTTGAATAAAGATGAACCCCCATGTATAATGTGATTCACAACACATCATCACTCTTAATTTATATTGTATGAAAAATGGTGATGAATTTGAAAAATGGAATGGGCTTGGGATTGGGATATACTTATTAAATTATCATGTATTAAAATATTTTTATGGGTTTCATGATTTTTTGGTATAAGTGTTTTTGGTGATCATTGTGTATTAAAATGTTTTTGGAATAGGGAATTCGAATTTCATATTGTTGGGATATATTTTTCTCAGGACTAGCAAAACTCAAGTTGGGGGTGTGATTAGCAACTAAATGAGGATAATATTAATTTTTAATATATATAATATTCTTGTGCTTTATTATTCATAAACATCATTTTTGTGCACTTTACATTTTGATTATCTTTTCACATTATGATTGTAATTCCTTCTTAAAATTCGCTATTATGTGGTAAATTTTTGAACATCATTTAAAATAACCAATGACCTTGATTTTATATTAAAATTTTATTTTCAGGTTTCTAATTATATTGGTAAAAAATCCTATTTGTTGAGTGTTGGAAGATTCAAATTGGAAGACCACCAAAATGGGCTTTCATGCAAACAATTCTAGAAAAGGCAGATTGGACACTAGCGCACTGATGAGAATTTTGGGCCCAACATACAAGCCCAATTAAGCCCAATGTTCATGGAATTCAATAAGACATATAGAGTAACAAATAATTATTAATAATCCAGTGCTAATTAGGTCTCCATGGTGGTTATTAAGGTGGACCAATTTAGAGATAAAATTCTTGGTCATATTCTACGGCCTAGAAAAACATCCCACAAATTTAATCATATTGTAGAACCCAAATCTACATTTGGGATGCATGTTTACAGAGAGCTAGGAGACATCAGCCGCATCACATTTTTCTTCTATGGACCACTCCATTTCGGCCATATAGTAGTCCATTTAGATGCGTTTGTTTGGTTGATGAAAGTGGGCTACCACCTGAGGTCAAGGGTGGAAAAATCAACTCTCCCTCAACTTTCCACCCACCTATGGAATACCACAATTAATTGAGGATACTTGGACTATTGGGGTCTCGACCCAAGGCTCCAAAAATTCCTATATAAGTTAGTGGTGGTAGAGGTTTTGATCATATTCGGTGCTTTGTTAAATTGTAATGTTATGCTGCGATTTTGTTGTCTCAAGTTTCTCTTTCGCATGTATGTTGTTCAATTCAGATTAGTTTCTTAATAAATGATATTTTTTCCTTTTATTCTGTTGTTATTCATATTACATTGATACCGTTGGTTTAGTGTGTGAATTTATTCACACCAAACCTTGTGAAATTTTCACCCAATGGTGGAGTGATCGTTATTTCATTGTTTTTTTACTTCATCGTTTCCTCCCTCATGAGTCTACATTCCACTTCCATTGAAACTGTAGAATAAATGGAGGGATAACCCACTTATGGGTTGATACAAGGGAGTATCAAGGGTCTGGATAGGATTTTATTTATCACCACATTAATGTCTAATCACTTCTTTTAATTGGGATTTTTATTTGATGACTAAAAAACTCCATCGTCCTTGTTGAATTTAAGTCCACACACTTCAAGTGCTAATACGAACCTTTACCTTGAAGTGATAAAAATGTTTATCCTACAATTGTATAAGTGATTAGTATTTAATTGTGTATGTATTAAACCAGTAAGTGAGGATGTTGTTTGACCTTATTAAATCAACCCATCTCAAATGCATGAAATTGATATAGTTAAAAAATAATTTCATTCAGTCCACCCGGAGTGATAACCTATGATCAACTCATTATCATAATTTGAATTAACTTAAATATTTTAGTAATACATTAAACCAATATAAAATCAACCAAAGTTGGCTAATTTATAGCCAAAAACAATCCATATATTGTATGTGTCTGTAGGCTACATCTTTGGTCCCTAAGGATTTGACAACCTAAGATAAACAACAAGGACAGTTCTACCTTTATCTTTTGGGTAAATTTGAGCATGAATCAAGGTGATACACTATGGTTATGTAAACAGAAAGTAAACATCATGGTTTATGTATTAGACTAAGGCTCTATATACTTATAGTATATTATTTTGTTTATGATCCCAACTGTGACTCTTGGTGATGATGGTATACCATGTGAAAAATAAATTTGGACTGATGCTCCTCCTCCTTGAACTAGGCCAGACTGATGCTCTATGAAACACCGATGTATTTTTTTGATCGATGTTGATTTGAGGTTTTAATAACTATTGTTATTTTTGGTATGAGATTGATAGACATGATGTTTGGTACTGGTACCGATAGTTCAGTATATGGTTAGGTGTTAAATAGGGGCTCCTTCAACATGTTATATTGATGTTGATATTTGATTTCAATGTCATGATGATGTTTTGGGAACTAATGGTATATGTACATGAAAAAGGTGTTATGGATATATGTTTGTTTCCTCCTTGTATTGAATTAATACGAAATAACCAATTTTTTAGATTTGATGAACCTTCTATGTTACACTTTAGAGGACTAGTTTTGGTTGTGGCAAGTTTGGTTGGAATAACTGTCAACTTCGAACCCTTAGGCTAGTAGTTACTAATTGAGTTAGTGAGTTCCTTGGATTTTATCTATTTTTATTACTATTTTTTATTCCACCGTTTAATAATATATAATATTGGAATGAGTGGTATTTTCATTTGATTAATTTTTTGTGGCCTATTGATTTTTATTCACACCCTTTTCAACTCTCCATTTCACATGGGTACCCGGGCTTCTCTCACATGATTATTGCTGGCATAGGGTTGGGTTGGGGACCATGATCTGTATGTTTTGTCAAGAAGGAGTATGACACTGAAATTATACTAAGTTACAGTCTTATTATTTTAGTTTTAATATCACATTTTTTATTAACTAAATGGTTATTATATGTAAGATGAGTCTCATGGGTAACCTAGGTGTTTTGACGATGAGAATGGTGAAATAATGTCTATCTACTGCATGTTCCATGGTTGGATCATTATTAAAAATAATGGTGAAAAAATCATTTGGGAATTAGAGGTATGTTCACTGTTGAAAAATCATACAAGGGGGATCCCCAAACCATGATTGGTTTTATAGAGCTATTACATATTTCCAACACATGAATTTTCAAACATTGGGGTCCCCCAAGGAGACCATGTGAACCAATTCCATTTTGGAAATAATATGGAATGTGGTTTGTGCATGGTTTGGACAATCATGCATCAAAACCATACCACTCATTGAAAAAGTAGGAATTCCCTATTTTTCCCCCTTAGGACATATAAACTCTAACCCAATTTTCCTCCAATTTCACCCTACAATAGTATATAATAAGAACCATTTCCACCCAAATTCTTGACGGAAGATTCGCCCCTGATTATTGGTCTTTTGGAGCATGCTTGGGTGAAAATCAAAATCCAGGGTGAGTCTAAGACTCTTCATCGTTCTATTTTATAGAAAATGAATTTTATAGTTGTTATTCTCCTTTAAAATCATTAAAACATTTTATCTGATAGATTATATGTTTTGGATATTGAGGTAATTTGAGTTAGAATCACATGATCGGGTAAGGATAGTGTTCTTCTATGAACATGATGTTAAAGGTATACAGGTATATCCCAAAGCCTGGATTCACTAATTTTTGTGTGTGTGGTTGTGTGGTGGTATATTTATATTTTCCATTTGGTTTACATGTTAGGATATGATATTTGGATAATTAAATGTTGTATTGAACCCCTAATGATCCATGTGGGATCCATTGAGGTTGAATATACTAGGCCAATGGTCACCCTTGGGGTGTTCCACTCCATTGAACATGAAATTTTATTATTTAATAATGACATTGTGTTACTATGAGATAGAAACTATGATATATGTGTATCGATTTTTAATATGTAATATGGGGGTTTTGGCCGAACATGGGTGAGTTAAATGAGTTATGGAACATAAATGGTAAATTTGTTAAATGGTTGTTGAATAATGGTAACTTGAATAAGTGTTATTAGTTGGGTTCTAAATTGAGGATCTACTCTCATGTGTTGGGTTAGACTGATGAACATTCCCCATATATGTATTTCATTGGCTAGGGTGTTGGACTGGGGATCTATTCCCCTATCTAAGGCATGTGATGTGAATTCCTAGACTGAGGCTCCTAGGAAAGTTCATATATGTAATTTTTTGTGAAATAAATTTCCATGTGATATAGGGAACATAACTCCCCTAATATATTGTTTATCTAAAAGGTATATACCAAAACATGTTCAATCAATTTGGTTAACTCATGGAACTAATACTAAAAGTGGTTAATGTAGAACTTATTAATTAATGGAACTTGTTTTATTTTTTTCGTATTTTTTACCATACTCCAATAATTTCTATTTTGAATGGACATTTCATATACACCATTGTAGGTGTCTAATGAGTTGTATATACACCCTTCTCTAGCCACCATTGCGTACTAGAAATGATTTCATGATTTCAATTCCAAACAAAGGAAATGGACAGATGATATATGGTCTATTAGGGGATTAGGGATATGCATAGAGGAGGGAGCCTGACATAGTGTGGAAACCAATTTTTTGGATTCTACAGAATTTATTAATTCTAGGTTTTTAATTACACTATTCACTATAATACAAGACATTGAATTTTTTCAATTTTTTCTGTGTATGTACTCAATTTTGGGAAAACGATTTGTGATTCTTGTTTACTGTTTAATATTTTTTCTTTATTTCTTATTCTATAACTTATGGATTACAATGATAAAGGGGGTATAATTTCTCTACACATATCCTTATAACCTTGCTTCTAGTTATAAGCCTCTACCATATACGTAGGTAAGCCTAACGTCAATTGGAACATCAGCTCAAGGAATATATTTAGTGACTCCTATGTTGAGGTATTACAATATGATTTCTCAAATGCAATAAAATGACATTGTCGGTTTGGTTCATTGATACTGTTGCGTCTTTTTTTAATTTTTTTACCTTGGTATATTATGTAATTTTTATTGTGGGTGGTTGGTTTGATTCATGAAATATTTTTTCAGGCCTTTATTGAATTTCATTTTACTGCAACATGTTTCTTCATTAGTTTACGTAATCATTCCACTTAATATTTTTTATATGATATTTGGTTATTTACATATAGTTTCACACTCAAATATGGTGGTATATACTACTCCTAGTTCAAAATTATACCCATGCTATTATTTGTAAGCCTTAGGATTATGAGTAGGAATACCTATGGTATTGCGGAAAACTAGATTGTGCACTAGTTTAGCAGAACCATGGTCAGGACATTACAAAGTTGAATTAGAGATTTTTAATTTATTATTATTTTACTATATGGTTTTTGGAAGACTAGAGATATATTAAATTTTTTGATATTGATATGGATATAGGGATGGTGTTTCATGAACAGTTCTTCTAGTTGGAATTCCAGATTACCAAGAGACGGTGTTTTTGTTCTGGTTTTTGAAATTACTGTTGTATATGAATTTCACTTTGACCAACTCACATGGTGTTTATATTTAATGCTTTATGATGGATTCCATTCACATGTCCCTTATGCAGGAGGACTATGATTTGGTTTTGGATCTTGTCCTACAAAGGCACAAGGAATCATAAGAATCATGCTATGAACATATGATCCACATGATATATTCCTTATATTATGTGATTTAATGTATTTATTTTAGAAGACAGATAATGTGGGTCTATAGTGGGGAACTCATGAATGAGGATTTTGGTTTTTTCCTCATGCATAGTTGGTGTAGTGGATATGATGGGTTAGTTTGGAAGATGATTATAACTATTAGACCATTGTGGGTGGTTCTGGTGTGAGGTTTTCAGTATGTATGTGTCATTTAGGGAGCGGTTTGATGTGCGAATTTGTGGAGAGGACGGGAACCCTAGTTTTGGGAAGATGGTTGGTATATCAATCAATTATTGAGTGGGTCTCAAGAGAAGGGTGTTATGTTTTTTTGATGACATGTGATGATGAGGCATGCTTATGATGATTTATTATGAGTTTTTCCCTTCTGGGTGAGGTGTAGTCCTTGGGTGGTTGGACCAAGTGATCTTTTTTATGTGAATCTATTCATGGGAGCAGTGTCATGTGGCTAGTAAGGGTGACCCATGAGAGGGGTTGGAACTACCTAAGACCTACACTTCTATATTTAGTGATAATAAGTTGAACATTATGTTTCTGGTTTTGATAATAATTAATATAACCATTATTTTACATCCTAATGTAGAACTCCAAAAAATAATATTAGATAACATACATACCCAAGGTCATTTTAGGTTTCAAATATTAGAGAATTTGGGGGAAAATTATATATCATAATAATTATCCAACTACCCCATAAAAATATATATCATCAACCAAAATTTCATTATGTATAAGACACTACTTAAACATATCTGACTGAAAACCTTTTTCCATATCCTAGGGAAAAGAAACATAAGAATGGGTGAGATTAGATACTCAGTAAGGGTAAACATATGGGATTTCAAAGTTTAAGTAATTTTAACTTGAGAATAAGGGTATATATACACATAAAATAGTAATATTATACCTTGCGTATAAAAATCAAATTCATGCTTAATGGTATAAATTAATGAATTTAATAAAACATGTATCATAAAATAATCAAGGAATGTAATCAATATGTGAATAAAATATGCATGGTATTGTTTCATAAAAATAATCATATAAAATTGATCTTTTATAAGTCAAGGATATCATGTAAGATCCCCATAGTCGATAAATTCCTATACTGAACCGGGATGACTCCCTATTTTTGCCCTGCCTTTTTGAACTGGGTTCACTTCTCATTTCGACCATATGTTACTAAAATAGGATCACTCCATACTCCATTCCTATCTATCTCATAGAATATAACTCATTACCCAAAGCATTGTATGGAGATATAAGTCCCACCCATCACAAAATAAAACCATCCTATTGTGTGAAAAAGGATCATAAATATTTCATAATTTCAAAACCCATGAAATGAAATTGGATTCAATAACATGTCATCATTTCATAACATCAGAAAAATAAATGGGTTTAAAAAAATCATCATATCGTAACTCATGAAAATGTAACGGGATTCATAAAAATGATTTCATCATAAAAAACCATCGAGATAAGTATTAATATTTCATACCTGGATCATATCCCCACTAAATCATATGTTATGTTAGATAATATCATTTATCAAGGAGAAATATTTTTAAATATCAATTTAAATATTTCATAGGGGAATTAAGTTTTTAAAATTTTTTCTATTTTTGAAAAGTGGTCCAATTATAAATGATATTTTTTTCGTTGAAAATAATCATTTGATCTTATAAAAAAATCATAAATTAATTTTAATGTCATTAGGGTGAGAAAATAGGGTTATTTCTTATAATATTATAAAAACATTCTTTTCAAACATTACTAAAAAATTCATAAATTATAATATTTGAAAAAAATGGAATGATTCAGTGTTAAAACATTTTTTAAGATGCCAAATATGGATAAAAATGGCATTAAACATTCATTTGGGAATAAAAAACCCGTTTTTGAGATCATTTTAAGAAAACATTAACATTGAAGAGAAATATTCCTTAGAAGAGACTTAAAAGTAGATAATCTCAAATAATAATGATGGTGTTAACTAAACCCTTAGTAAATTGTAATAAATTAAATTTTATGACCCGTAAAACATGTACATTTATCATTACATTAAATATCATGAGAATTAATAAATTCATCACATAAAATTTCAAATTGGGGTTATATACACCACATAAAATAATATAGGTACATAATATCAAAATCTTCATGAATTAAATAAAATTTAGGCGAAGTTCCTTACAAAGGACATATCATTGAAGTGAGTGATAATAAAATGAATTGATTTGTGTATTGGCTGTAAATAAACATAAATAAAGTAAAAATATAACATAAAATAATAAAATATCATTCAACTCATAATTATATCTTGACATAATCAATGAAAAAGATATTTCCCCAATGAATATAAAATGATTTTATGTATCCCTTGACTTATGTCCAAATCATCATGTATGTTCCTTATATTCTAGAATAACAAACATAAGAAAATTATTTAATTTATTTCTATACTTTTTCAAGTTTATCAACCATTTTATATCGGTTATTCTCATTTTAAACAATGAAATAATTATTTGATTTCATGTTAAATGTTTTAAGATATTTGGTACTTGTTTCCAAAATGAATTTGGTATGATTTCTATAGTAATAGAGGAAATTATTCCATAATTTCTAGATTTATAATTATATAACAATTATAAAATTTAAAAAATATGTTATATTATTAAATCTCTACATAAAATATTAAAATGAAAAATTTACTACAAAATAATGATGGAGACAGTAGCTCATACGTATGCATGAGTAACATGTTCATTTTTCAATGATCATTAGGGAAAAACGTTATATTTTTTTATATTTAAAATATGATCATATTACTTTATATATCATATTATTTATTTAAATATACTTATATATATCATACATGTAATGTGGTGATGAAAAACAATTTACATCTCTTCGTGGAGGTGCCAGTCCACACATACCTACAAATGACATTATCAATTTTCTGTGCATGGAATGGTAATAATGTAAATGATATATTATATTTTATTAATTATTAACATTTCATAAATATTAAATATATAAATATATATAACCTTAATAATATCATTATTACCATTCTTGATAAGTTGTGATGGAAAGTGAATTACTTTGGTTCGTGAGGCAGTACTCATCCGTACACATTAACAGTAAATTCATTTCCCATTCGAAATAAGTTGATATAGAAATAGGTATTGTCACAAGATTAATAATATATTTTTATATGTAATACACAATAGTTATTATTTTATAATTTTTGAATAAGATTTGATATATGTGGTAGAATAAAAAATACAGAGACTCTTGATTAAAAATATTATCTCTTATTCAGACAATCTTTTTTTCTTGACTTATTAAAACCAATAATGGTGGTGTAATACCTAAACTATAACATATACAACGTGTTTATGGATTTTAGGAAGATATTTTTATGGTTTTTATTTGAATAAAAAGAGATTTTAATTTTTATTAATTCATATGAAGATGTTCCCTTTTATTAGAAATGAGAGGTGCAGTCTTACATTTTCCCAACATATTTAATTTAGATAAATTATTGTGCTAGTTTTCGCACACAATAAAATAATAATAATATTACAATTATTAAATAGAATGGGGTTTATTAGTTATTATTATATTATATAAGGGTTGAAATGCAATTAAAATTTTATTTTATCTTAAACCCTATTTCTATAAATAGACCAACATGTCTATATTGTATTTTATCCAAAAATAAATACATGGGAATCATTGTGCATAAAAAACTCTCTATAGTCTGGACCTTTCTCTCCTCCTTTCAAGAATAAGAAATTAAATAGGGATCCCTCCATGATCGCAGAGTGAGCAATAAACATGAATAACACAAGACAATTGAATCACCATGCTAGCACTCAAAGAAATATTGGTGTTCATTAAAGATCAAATAATCACGTGTGGACCACCGTTTGTTGTATTATATATATATATTGATCCTTATAGTGCTATGAAGAAAATATGAATGTTTAATTTTGGTCAATCATAACATACGTCAATGAATGATTTCTCATGTTAGGTATTTGTCTCTTTCGATATTAAATAATTTATATATAAATTTTATTTTTAGGATCCTAACATGGGATGTCTATAAATCAATATTCAAATAAATTTTAATGCATTTACAACAACCACATGCCTGCAATATTTTTTAAACCCTCTAGTGGTATTAGACAAGTCGCGTTTAAATTTATAATTATTTATTTTATTTTTGAACTATTTGTAACACCCCGAGATTTTATGAGATATTTTTTTTTTAATTTCTTTGATGTATTCTATTATACACTACACCAAGATTAACATGTACTATACGCAACAACGTATTAGCTTGCTGTATATGAAACACTATTCTTGGCTTTTGTGACACACAATTTCAAGTTCGTTTTGTGGAAATTATTTTACGCAAAATTAAGTATAGATTTTGTTTAATGTATAAATGAAATAAGTTTTGATTATGTTATACACAACACCAAATGGAGATTTCACTACACATAGCCCTAACTTGGCTTTCATTACATGCAATCAATACCTTCTTTGATAGCATGTGTAGTACGCCATACCAAGTTTCATTAAACGAGATATTATTTTAATATTATTATGAACTAGCTGTTATGAAATGTAATACCCACTTTTTGAAATTTTATAAATTTTATCTTTCAAAATGGACTTCATTTTTAGATTCAGATTATTGGAATTAGCCTAGGGTGAATTTTACATATTTTTTCTGAAAACATTCAATTTTTGATGAATAGTGAAAACACTAGGTTACTATTTAAAAACCGACTTTTTATTTAATTAAATATTTATTTTATTTAAATTTATTTTAGGTCATAATTGATATATAATACCTATATAAGTTCAATGTAATTCATTAAAGTCATTTTATAATAATTTTAGATATATAAAAATTTTATTGAACTTTTCACCGTCTTTTACCCACCTCCTTGAAGAATTTGAAAATTTACATATAACATATTTTTACCACTTCTGGGAGTAGAATTTTGAAAATACGAGAGACCCGAATAATATCAAGGATTGAAATGTGGTTCAATAAGATAAAAAAAATTGGTGAATAGTAACTTTTTACTTTTATTTACCACTGTAAAAGGTAAATAGGGTAATTAAGGGTAAAAATGATATTATTATTACCCTATCAAAGGTTATAATTCTATTGGATAAGTATAATTCGATCAAAAACAACCTTAGGAATATAATATTATCATTTAGGTCCACTTGGATTCGATTAGGACATTTATTATTATTTTATTAAAAAAAGAGTTAAAATAGTTAAAATCAAAGTTTAATACGTAAAACATTTTTAATATAGGGTTATACATAATATAAACTCGACTATAAATATTCATTAGAAAGATAAAAAGATTTAATACCGAATGGTAGTTTATTTATAATTTTTAGACATTATATAATTTAATTTATTTATGACACAATGGTGATATAGTAATTACTTAAATTATGAAATATTAAAATAATTAATATTATAAATACCCAAATAAATGTAATTTGAGACTTTTTATAAATTCCACTAATTTTATAGGTTAATTTGACTGGTCAGTATTGATTTAATTAACTTTTTTCGATCTAATCATGCTGATATGATTTTCACAAAAATCAATTACCAAATAGTGTCAAAATTGACATAATTTTTTTTTAAAACAAATATAATATTATTAATTGTTATAATATTTCTAAAAATATAAGGTTCAGCCAAATTACTTAGATAAGGTTATATATATTAATAATGAACCTCTTGGGGTTCTTTTGTCTTGTTATAGTAAGTTTATTAACCATATAGTGTAAGAAAACAAGAAGACACGGTAAAAGTTAAATTATTTAGCTTAGAGTTAAATCTAAAAGATAAGGTTAAAATAGTAACCTAAACTTGTCTAAAACCTATTGGTTGAGAGGATTGTAACCCGTCCCCACTTTAGCTTTGAAATAAATCAATTTGGAGATATTATAAACCGAATATGACTTTATTATAAAATAATATTTTAAGTTTTTTCAAAGGTGCCCCTCTCATCCCTTATAAAAAGGTAACCCCTTCCATCTTCTAGTCACACCCTTTGGAGCTTTTAAGCTCTGCCAAACCCTGCCCATTTCTCTTCTCCACTTCCCTAGAAACATTCTGGATGTTCTGGTCTTCTCAAAAGACCAACTCTACTTCCTTAAGAGGAAACTTAAAGGAGGTGCATTGAAGAAGAGGTAATCTTTTCTTCTAATTCTCTCAGGTTTATTTCTTCTTCTACTTCTTATTATTTAGTTTTTTAACTATAAATTAATAACATAAGTATCACTAATATACTGATATATTATCATAAATATGAAACAACCCTATCTCACCTTCTATTCTTCCTACGAAAAATGAAATCATCGCGCGTGCGTTCGTACGGAATACCGTCTCCACACCGTGGTGTAATCTGTTTTCCACCACCACCTTACATGGATGGTTATAATAGTGTAACTAAATAACTTTATATGATTATTGTAAAGTGATGTTGATTCTGAAAAATTATACAAAACCTTCAGTAAAATTCCATGATCATGGGAATGATATCATCATTCATGCGTACGTATGGACTACCGTCTCCACGAACGCGATGAGATTCATTTTCCATGATTAACCATTCAAGTATGATTATAAAGTATATATAATAAATAATAATGAAATATATTACATAATAATGATACTGGATTTATGAACATATATATTTCATTTACTTAATTCCATTTAATTCAATAAGGAAAGGAAAACTGCGTTCATGCGTACACACGACCTACCGTCTCCATGAACGGTGTATTTCATTACATTTATCTATCTATCATATATATTTATATACTGAATATATATTATATATAAATCATGTTTTACATTCTGGAATTAATTAAATCAGGATATAAGTAATAATTTCAAGAACAACATGTCGAAACACGTACGATAAATGAAACGATTTTACCCAAAATAATTCTTTAATATGGAATTTACAAAATAACGGGTAATATAAAGTCATAAGTGAACCATATATGATATCATAACAATGAATATGATTCTGTAATAAGTCAATTACATTATTTAAATCACTATACAGGAGTTTTGGATATTTATGAAGGATATCGGACCTAAGGTAAGGGATAATTATTCCAATCTCATTCTTATCCAAGATTGTTATTCGTAAGTATTTACTGGGGTTATTGTTATCATCCATGGCCATATTTTCTAAAAAAAAATTCATGTATTTTTAAAGTCCTTTTTACCCATTTATGAAATTTACCACATGTTGTGAAAGGAATCTTACTTGTGTTTACCACACGGGGAACGTTTTGACTTTTCCAACAAAAGTATGAGAAGAATGTTATTTTTAACTTATACGGCGTGAACAGATTTTTAAGGTTTCATAACGCCTCATTTTCATGAAGCATACTCTACAAGATTCTATGACTATTTTCAATAAAATATTTTTTTATTAAAACTGAATGGAATTTTGTGAAAAGAAAATGAATTTGAAGAATGAAGGATATTTTCCTCAAGAATTCATTTCAAGTTTTTTATCAAAACCATTTTCCATCTAATATGAAATTATTTCATTTGTGTATATTTTAAGTATAATGTCTCTATGATTTACTTGGTTTCAATTTTCTTGTGATGAAATATCCATTTCTTTTATATGGATTATGTGATGATGGTATGATGTTTATGAAACACATTTTATTCTTTGGGTTATGATGAATGTTTTAAGTTTATTTTGTGGCACAAGTAAGAATTATTTCATTATAAGACGGGTGGGACCTATATCTCCCTCCAATTCATTGGGTAAAGATTTATATCTCATGAGATAGACATGGCTGGAATGGTAAGATAATCTGGTTCAGTGTTACAGGACTGGAATGTGGAGTGAACCCAATTCAGAAAGGGACTTTGTCCACTATGATAGTCTTGGAAGCAATTCCTAGTCTAATATGTAAATCATATCATGTTCTTAATGGTTTTCCACAATTATATGTTTTATTCCCATGATATTTTATCATGATTGATGTTCCTTTATGATATATTCCTTATATACTTCCAAGATTTATGTCTTTTCTCAGGATTATGATGTTTAGATTTTATGTTCATGCTTTTGCATTCAAATGTTTATGGATTGTTTTATGTTCTCTATGCTTTCCCTTACTGAGCATTTGAGCTCACCATTTTTATGTTTTCTTTTCCCTAGGATATAAAGAAATTTTTTAGGTAAGAAAACCAAAGGGGGTGATCTTTGTGGGAGATTTTGAAGATATGTCACCCTGATTAGAAGTTTACATTCCGAGTTTCCAAAGACACTAAACTAATACGGTCTTTGGGCATCTGTTTTTTCATGTATTAAGTATTCCGCAAAAGTAATTTAATGTCCATGTACGCCAAGCTTTGGGTCTCTATAGTTGGTATCAGAACAAAGGTTTAGTTAACCTTTAGAAACTAGGATGTGAAAACTTTAGTGAAATCTCTAGAAATATTTAAGGTATGTCTAGGGATGTCCCTAAGGATAAGTATACGTATAGGTTATAGTCCTATAATTATGGTAACAGTCTTAGAATTTAACCTAAGATGATAGATATGGATGGTACTCCCCCTTTATTATGTTGTTTTCCTTAGCAAGATTTTTTCCTCTCACAGTATTCTTTTTGGGTTTTAGAAAATGGCTAGAAATAGGAAGATTCACAATAATGGAGGATATGATAGACAATGGAATGATATTCTTCATGAGGAACCAAATGAAATAGGATTTGGAAGTCCAAACATTGTTATTATGACTAATCATAAATCTCATAATATGATCAATAATCTCAACTTTGGTAAGTTTCCCAACTCAGCTAATAAGAGAAAGGTGGCGTTTCATGATGATCATAGAGGAAAGAAAGTTCTATTTCTCTAATGAAAATCATGTGGGAAGAGGCATCAAGGAGAATGTTTCAAAGGAACTGGAAGATGCTTTGGGTGAGGAAAATAAGGGCATAAATCCTATAAGTGCAAAGTAAAAGGTTCAGTTAACACCATGTAGAAGGATAATGGTATTTCTATGACATCAACAATGATCAGATGTTTTAAATGTGGAATGTATGGGAATTATGGAAACCAATGCCCTAAGGGAAAATCTCATGAAGAGAATCAGCATGGTCATATAGGTAGTATTTATGTGTATGATGATGAGGAGACTACAAATGATATATGAGATGAAATAAGTGTTGAATCTTGGTCAATGGTTTAAGAAGGTAGTGGAATTATTTTTGTTTATCAAGAGTTGTGTTTTATAGGTAATGGTACTGTGGAATAAAGATACATCTAAGGATTGTTACACGATTGTTTTTCCTAAATTATTTGAATGTATATTTTGAATGGTACTAATAACCATGAAAGGTTAATTAATATATTTTTGGAAAGTAGATTTTATGCACATAATGAAGGGATAAGGATATAATGAGGTGTTTTATAGTATTGATGAGTTCGTGGATGATATAAAGATAATGTGATATCATGGTTTGAGTATATAGAAATTTTGGGATTTTGGTATGTGGAAAGAGTTAACTTTTGACTGCATTCATGTTTTCACTAAGGTTCAATGGGTATTCATTTTTCAAGAGAATACATGATTAAGGTATTCACTTGTTTGGAATGTGACCAACAAGATATATCTTATATGGGGGATAAATAATGGTATTCACATTCTTGGTTGATGAAATTTCTAGTAATCGTTTTCTATATACTTTAAGATTTGACAGAAGTATTTTCGATAAGCATAAAGGTTGGAATGGATTAAGTTAGACATCAGATAGAATTGTTTAAGGCTATAACATTTTTCAACACTATTTCTGGAATGTTATAATAGTGTAGTTTTAGAAAAATGACAGCCCATTGGACGAGCGACAACCCACCACGTCGGACAAGGCTGTGGGAATCGAACCAAAAACTAAAGTACGACAGGCCTTTATCGCTTACCACTAGCCTACAGGAAGTCCCTGGTTAGTAGGAACAAGTTTTATTTTATTAAGCGGTATGATGGATGAAGTATAAGTCCATTGTTGAAATCATATATGATTAATCTCACCATAGATGGACTTATTTATATTTAATAACTTATGCTAACCTTTTTGTGATAGAAACAGATAGGATGTCTTATCATTCTATTCCATGATCTGCTAATACTTCTTCAATGAAAAATTCATCTTCATTTCTTTAAATAGAGATGAAGTGGAAATTTTTCATGGAATGACCAACGATGATATTAAACTGAAATCAAGTAAGTATTTAACCTTATGTAAAAGTTCGTCAATATTAGGGAAATGATCTTGGAAACCAAAAATGTTGTCCTAGTACTCTCATATCCAATGAATCAGATGGTACCTTAGTTCATCACAAATTTACAGCTTTACGATTGTTGGATTTTTCATAGCCATGTTCTCTACCACTCTCCATCAGAACTTGATGGTTTGACTTCTCTTCCATATCCATATTTTCACGTATATACTCTTATATGGGAACCCAAGTGATGAGTAACTTTGGGTATCCATTTTGTTTCTAACTTTCCTTTTTAAAATGATGATTTACTATTCCTTTTTACGATGTGGGTTTTTATGAATCAAAATTTCAAGTAGTAAATGATTTATAACCCCAATGAATTTCGAGGGCGAAATTCATTTTAAGGGGGGTAGAATGTAACACCCCGAGATTTTATGAGATATATTATTATTTTATTTCTTTGATTTCTTCTATTATACACTACAACAAGATTAGCTTGTACTATATGAAATACCGTATTAGCTTTCAGTATACGTAACACTATTCTTGGCTCATGTTACACACAATTTCACGTTTGTTTTGTGGAAATTATATTACGCAACATTAGGTATAGATTTTGTTTAATGTATAAATGAAATAAGTTTTGATTATGTTATACGCCACACCAAATGGATCTTTCACTACATGCAGCCCTAATTTGGCTTACATTACACGCAATCAAGACCTTCTTCGATAGCGTGTGTAGTACGCAATACCAAGTTTCACTAAACGATATATTTTTATAATATTATTATGAATTATCCATTATGAATAGTAATACACACTTTTTGAAATTTTATAAATTTTATCTTTCATAATGGACTTCATATTTAGATTTAGAATATCGAAATTATCCTAGGGTGAATTTTTGGTATTTTTTCTGAAAACTTTCAATTTTTGATGAATTGTGAAAACCCTAGGATACTATTTAAAAACAGACGTTTTATTTAAATAAATATTTATTTTATTTAAATTTATTTTCGGTCAAAATTGATACATAATAACTCTATAAGTTCAATGTAATATATTAGAGTCATTTTATAATAATTTTAGATATATATAAATTTTATTTAACTTTTCACAGTCTTTTACCCACCTCCTCGGAGAATTTGAAAATTTACATAAAACTTATTTTTACCGCTTCTGTGAGTGAAATCTCTAAAATATGAGAGACATGGTTAATATCAAGGAGTAAAATGTGGTTCAATAAGATAAAAATAATTTTTGGTGAATAGTAACTTTTTACTTTTATTTACCATAGTTAAAAGTAAATAGGGTAATTAAGGGTAAAAATGATATTATTATTACCCCAACACAAGTTCTAATTCTACTTGATAACTATAATTCGACCAAAAATAACCTTAGGAATATAATATTATAATTTAGGTCCACTTGGATTATATTAGGACATTTATTATTATTTTATTTAAAAAAGAGTTCAAATAGTTAAAATCAATGTTTATTAACTAAATCATTTTTAATATAGGGTTATACAATTGATAAAGTCAACTATAAATAATCATTAGAAAGATAACAATATTACCTACCTAATGTTATATTATTTATAATTTTTAGACAATAAATAATTTAATTTATTTATAACACAATGGTGATGCAGTAATTACCTAAATAATTAAATATTGAAATAATTGATATTATAAATAACCAAATAAATGTAATTTGATACTTTTTATGAATTAAACTAACTTTATAGGTTTATATGACATGTTAGTATTGTTTTAATTAGCTTTTTTCGAACTAATAATGCTGATATGATTTTCAAAAAAATCAATTACCAAATAGTGTCAAAATTGACATAAAATCGTTTTTTATATTATATTATTAATTGTTATAATATTCCTAAAAATCTACAGTTCGGTAAAATGACTTAGATAAAGTTATATATATTAATAATTAATCACTTGGGGTTCTTTTTTCTTGTTATAGTATGTTTATTAACCATATAGTGTAAGAAAACAAGAAGACACGGTAAAAGTTAAATTATTTAACTTAGAGTTAAATCTAAAAGAAAAGGTTAAAAGAGTAAAAAAAACTTGTATAAAACCTATTAGTTGAGAGGATATAGACCCATACCCACTTTAGCTTCTAAATAAATCAATTTAGAGATATTATAAACAGAATAAGACTTTATTATAAAATAATTGTTTATGTTTTTTCAATGGTGCCCCTCTCCTCCCTTATAAAAAAGGCACTCATTACCTCTTCTCTTCACACCCTTTTGAGCCTTTAATCTCTGCCAAACCCTGACCATTTCTCTTATCCACTTCCCTAGAAATATTATGGAGGTTCTGGTCTTCTCAAAATACCCACCCTACTTCCTTAAGAGGAAGCTTAAAGGAGGTGCGTCGAAGAAGAGGTAATCTTCTCTGCCGATTCTCTCAAGTTTCTTTCTTCTTATACTACTTCTTCTTTAGTTTTATAACTATAAATTAATAACATAAGTATCAATAATATACTGATATATTATCATAAATATTAAACAACACTATTTCACCTTCTATCCTTCCTACGGAAAATGAAATCATCGTGCATGCGTACGTACGGAATACATTCTCCACGCCGTGGTGTAATCTGTTTTCCACCACCACCATACTTGGATGGTAATAATAGTGTAAATAAATAACTATATATGATTATTGTAAATTTATAATGATACTTAAATATTATAAAAACACTTCAATACAATTGCATGATCATGGGAATGATGTCATCATTCGTACGTACGTACGGACTACCGTCTTCACGAACGCGATGAGATTCATTTTCCATGATTAACCATTCAACTATGATTATAAAGTATATATAATAAATAATCATGAATGATGTTACATAATAATTATACTGGATTTATGAACATATATTTTTCATTTACATAATTACATTTAATTAAATAAGTAATCGAAAATAGCGTTCATGCGTACGCACGGCCTACTGTCTCCATGAACGGTGTATTTCATTCCATTTATCGATCTATCATATATATTTATATACTGAATATATATTATATATAAATCATTTTTTACATTATAGAATTAAGTAAATCAGGATATAAGTAATAATATCAAGAACAACATGTCAAAACACGTACGATAAATGAAACGATTTTAAAAAACGCTGTTTTAACATGGAATTTACAAAAGAACGGGAAATATAAAGTCATAAATGAACCATATATGATATCATAACAATGAATATGATTATTTAATAATTCAATGACATTATTTAAATAATTATACAGGAGTTCTGGATATGTACGAAGGATATCGGACCAAAGGTAAGGGATAACTATTCCAATCTCATTCTTATCTGAGATTGTTATTCGTAAGTATTTACTAGGGTTATTGTTATCATCCATGCCCATGTTTTCTGAAAATGTTTTCATGTATTTTTAAAGTCCTTTTTTCCCATTTTTGAAATTTTCCACATGTTATAAAAGGAATCTTACTTTGGTTTACCACACGGGGATCTTTTTGACTTTTCCAACAATAGTACGGGAAGAATGTTATTTTTAACTCATACGGCATGAACAGATTTTTATAGTTTCATAACGCCTCATTTTCGTGAAGCTTACTCTACAAGATTTTATTACTATTTTAAACATAATAGTTTTCTTTTAAAATTTCATGGAATTTTTTGAAAAGAAAATGATTTTGAAGAATAAAGGATATTTTCCTCATGAATTCATTTCAAGTGTTTTATCAAAACCATTTTCCATCTAAAATGAAATTATTTCATATGTGTATGTTTCAAGTATAATGTCTCTATGATTTACATGGTTTAACTTTTATTATGATTAAATATCCATTTTATTTAAACATATTATGTGATGATGGGATGATGTTTATGAAACCCATTCTATTCTTTGGGTTATGATGAATGTTTTCAGTTTATTTTGTGGCACAAGTAAGAATAATTTCATTATGAGATTGGTGGGACCTATATCTCCCTCCAATGCATTGGGTAAAGATTTATATCTCATGAAGTAGTCATGGCTGGAACCGTAAGTTAATCTGGTTCAGTGTTATAGGACTGGAACGAGGAGCGAACTCGATTCAGAAAGGGACTTTGTCTACTAAGATGGTCTTGGCAGCAATGCCTTGGCTACTATGGAAATCATATCATGTTCTCAATGGTTTACCACAATTACATGTTTTATTCCCATGTTATTTTATCATGATTGATGTTTCTTTATGATATATGCCTTACGTAATTCCATGATTTATGTCTTTGCTCAAGATTATGATGTTTAGATTTTATGTTCAATTTTTTTCATTCAAAAGTTTATGGATTGTTTTAAGTTCTCTATGATTTCCCTTACTGAGCATTTGAGCTCACTCTTTTTATGTTTTCTTTTCCCCAGGATATAAAGAATGGTTTTAGGTACAAAAACAAAATGGAAATATCTTTATGGGAGATGTTTAAGATATTTCACCATGATTAGAAGATTACGTTCCACGTTTCCAAAGCCACTAAACTAATATGGTCTTTGGGCGTCTGTTTTGTTCATGTATTAAGTATTCCCCAAAAGAAATTTAATGCCCATGTACGTCATGCTTTGGGTCTCTACACTATTCATAATGATGGATAAGTTTTCGTTTTATATTATTCATTATCTAATAATTTTTGAATTTAAATTTTATCAACATATTAATCATGGTAAGCCTATGTTTCATTTTTTAATGGTTTAAATGAGATTAAGAACAAATAGAGATTCCATCAGGAACTGCCAATTTTTTTTCTAGAACAAGAGGGATACATTTCAAGTAGATGGAATGAATATACATTCTCATTGTATGATTCACTAGGCCATTTTCTATCATATGTGTAAATCTACATCATTTTTATACAGAGTGTATTCCATTAGTTGACCATAAATCCTGCCACTTGGAATGTAGGGTTACATAGGTGTGTGTACAGTGTATGCATCCTGTAGTCTATATGTAAGGACATGTCCCTAAACATTACATACTATAGTATATTTATCTAGTAATTACATTATTAAAACCCTAGAGATATTTTATATTTACAGTTTTATATGATTGGTACTAAATCATACATGGTAAACCCATATAAAACCAGGGGACACATATAAAAAGTATTTATTTGATACATAAAAAATAGTTTTTAAAATAAAACATGATTTATATTCATGAAAAATCATTTCAATTTTCCCCTTGATCTCATCCTTGTATCTATTCCCCCCTTAAATTCAGTGAAATCATTATAATACATGGATGCAGAAGAAAAGCTTAGTAAGGGTCATAAAATAAGGGAAATGGTTAGTCAAAAGAAAAATTATATAACATTTCCCAAAAAACATACCTATTTAGCCTAAAAAAGAAATCACCTTTTCCAGAAGACCATTTAATTACCATTTAATAATCAAGTGATTTAAATGAATACTAATAAGAAGTCAAATAATATATAAGTTGGTAACTTGGGAAAATATTTTATATATCACTCATACAAATTTAGTAAACAATATTTTCAACCTCCAACTTCGAGGTGCCCAATGCATTGGAGGTTATAGTGTAACAACCAATCATTGGTTTATCATGGAACTAGCCATCATTGGTTTATCACATAACCACATATTGTTTAATTATCATTTGAAAAAACATTATTGTCTTATCACATAACCACCTATCATCATAAAATATACCCATGAATTATAACATAAACATCAATCCTGAATGACTGCATCATATGGACACACTTTCATGAAAATAAACATTTCATTTTAAAAAAAAATTGCATGTTCCAGGTAAAAATTTTCATTTAAATTAACAATATAAACTTATAATGAAATGTTCTTAATATTTAACAGTTACTAAATAGGTAAATTCCATTAATTTCATATATGTAATAAAAATATTATTTATTAATAGGGAATATTAAAATAGTATTTTTAAAATAAATTCCCTTATAAATATCATTTCAACGAAGTGAGTTTTAATTAAATGAATATATTATGTCTATTGGAAATTAATCCAGACAATAAATTTTGAAATAAATCATATAAAAATAGAAAATTATTTCATACATAATCATATCATGTCATTATCGATGATGTTAATGTTTAACACAAATAATAGAAATTATGAAGAGAGTTTCATTACACATTTTTATCAGTCAAATCAAATGCACCATAAAATTAAAAATTAACAATTAGAATATTTAATACCGTGAAAAAATGAGATTAATGATATGTTATATTAAAATTTAGTATATACACTATTAAAATTAATAATTGGTGAATAAGGCATATATATCACATAAGTAAGAGTGTGATGAGAACCCCTAACCAAATACTTCCCATTAGTTTTGAGTAATTTAAACACATGAATAATGGTATCAATAATGTTATTAACTCATTATTTAACTATATTAATATTTATAATACCTTATATTATTATTCTATAACATCTTAGGCCTTTTCATTAAATTTATTTCATTATTTTCATTGTTTTAGGATAATTCATTCGACGTTTTCATAGTTGGTTCACTTATATATAATTATGGATGTTTGTTTCAAATGAATATAGTAATATAAAAGATAAATGACATGGTATAAATGAACTTAATAAATTTTATATGGTCACATATATAATTTTAATTTCTTACATGAGGATGATTTATTTGGTAAAATGTCTATGAAAATGGTTTAGTTTACTTTTAGCTATTTTTTAAAACATAAAAATTGAGTTTCTTTTTATTTAATATTATATATATTAGTTACAAAACATTTAATAGGATATAATATACCTATTACAATCTTATTTTATCATAATAAAACTTTTTATTTCTAGTAATGATGGTTTTAATGGAAAATGGACAAAATCATTATACATGGAGATAGTTAAAAAACATAATTTGGAAAATTGTTTCATTTTTTGGAATAAAAGGTAAAAAAGAAAAGTAATCCATATGATATATTCCATTATCAGCATTAAATTCATGTATTAACCTGATATTTTAGTTATTATTCCTCAATTGATTAAGTATGTTATAATATGGTAGATGATGAAAATAAATTTAGATAAGTTCATTGATAAAGTAACGTCTTTAATATCATCTCATTGAAAGACCTCTTAGGGACCTTGAAATTTGTATTTTTGAGAGAACATAAGAAAGTTTACATGGGGATGGTAATTGAAACGTCCCATTTTTTAGGAAAGAATCACGATGTTTAATATCTTACATGATACGCCGCATCAAGATTAAACGAACAACTAAATATAATTATTTAAATGTTACCATTATAACCTAGTTGTTGTAATTTAGGGAATAAACAATATTAATTGAACTGTTAAAATAGGGTTAACACATGTTTATATAATAATTTATGAAATACCCCAATATTTTTTTGTACGTTATCTCTTTAAAGTAATTTAATAGCTTATATTATACGCATCATCGACTTCTCTTGAATTATACTAAAGATTGAGTTTCTGCGAAACAACAACACAATATTATAATTATTTAAACGATATATTTTGTAATAATTTAAATAATGTAATAATAAAGGTAAAAAATAAATTTTAATTGTTAATTATAATTTTTTATTTTAAATAAATCATATTTATATTGAAATTTATATGTTTTTTTAAAGTAGGTATATATTAAAAAAACTATTTTCTTAAAAGAAATAATTTTTATATCCCTTTATGAACAATAATAAAATTATTTTTAGAAACTCATAAAACTTGAATTTTTTAAAATAGTCTTCCTTTTTTATTTCAGAATATCAAAATTGGGTTCGGATAAAATTCTACCACTTTTTCGATAACATTCATATTTTGATGAATAGCTAAATATACAAAATTTGAATTAAAAATATATATTTTTATATGAAATAATTTATAGTGTTAAATTATAAATTTGAGTGGTTTTAAAGTATAATGGGATTATATTTTTCTCATTTAACATAATTTAGGTCATTGGATATTATTTCACATTTAAATTGTATATAAATGCATGTCAATCATTTTATAGGTTTTACTTCTTAAAAACCCGCTTTTTGGTTTTCATTATGGGAAATAATTTTAAATTAATTTATACCACTTATATGTTTTGAATATTGAAATAATGGATTTCATATTTTGAATTAGGATGTCCAGATTGTGTAAATAGGTTACTTTTATTTTTAGACATTATGAATAGTAACTTCTGTAAATATATTATTTACCATGGTTCAAGGGTAAATATGGTAAATAAGGGTAAAATTAATATTATAATAATATTGAATTACCCTAACACGTGTCATAACCATATTTAATGATACATTTACGACCATGTTCATCCTTGGTTTGATTTAGGGACCTCATGAAACCACTAGTAAGTGAAAATGACACTTTATAAAAATTGTTTTACTGTTAAGGAAAATGTTACATAATCATATATCTTTTATTGAAAAAAATTATATGATGTTATATAATTTATCTCTTCAACTATAAATAGTCATTATAAAGATAAAAATATTTCATACAGCAGGATATTTTATTTATAATGTTTAGACATAAAATTTATTAATTAATTTATGACACAATAATGATGTAATATTTTCCTTATTAATGAAAGAATCAAATAAATGATATTAAAAATAATAAAATAAATATGATTGAAAGTTTTGATTCCATAAAAAAATTTTGTAGGATAATATGAAATTTTAGTGATGATTAAATTAATTTTTTGCAAAGAAATAATGTTTTTATGACTAACCAAAAAACAAATACTAAATTTTGTCGAAATTGACATAAAAGAATTTTTAAAACAAATACAATTTTATTAAATTAGATAATACTCCTAAAAATATAGTATTTGTACAAAGGGAATATATAAGGATATATATTTCATTAATTAACATATTCAGATTCTCTTGTCATTTTATTGTATGTTTATTAACCATGTAATATAAAAATACATGATGACATGGTAAATGTTAAACTATTTAACTAAGAGTTAAATCTAAACGATAAGGTTACTATGGTGGTCTAAACGTGTCTAAAACCCATTGGTTGAGATTATTGATACCCATACCCACCTTATCCTAGAAATAAATCCATTTGGAGCTATTAGAAGGAAAAATGTATTTTAAAATAAATTAATATTTCAATCATTTACTAAAGTGCCCCTCATCGCTCTTATAAAAGGGTACTTCCGCTTCCCTCAAATTAACTCCAACAATTCTTTTTGGCTCAGCCAACCCCTTCACAAATATCCTTATATCTACCCTTAATTAAACCAAGAGTCCTTAAATTGAACATAAAGAAAATCCATGGATCCATTTTGTTCATGGAAAATGGATGAACCTGAAGAATAAGTAATTATTTCATCACCTCTTTCAATGTTCTTTTCTTCTTCCACTTCCTTTTTATTTTTTGTTTCTATACTAAAATAATAAATCTAGTACCTTATACATGATGAGATATTATTATAAATATTGTAAAACCATATTCATTATTCTATCCATCCTATGAATGGAAAAGTCACCATACATGCGTACGTATGTCTTAGTGTATCCTCGTTGTGGTGTAGTTTGATATTCAACACTTCATTATTTGGATGTGTATAATAATGAGTATAATTGATGTAAATAATAAATATAACATGTTTTTTATTCTTTATATATAATATAACATCCAATTAGAAACGATTTAACTATCAATAAGAAGATATTGTCTCTTGTGCATACGTACCACTTACCTTCTCCATGACGCGATGAGATTCATTTCAACGTTCACTATTGAATGATGAATAAAAATGTATATAATATTAATAATTATTTAATATATGACATAAAAATTATACTTGTTATATATATATATATTTCTTATTTTCTTACTTCCGTTCAATATGATATGAAAACAGAAACAGTATTTATGCGTACGTACGACCAACTATCTCCATAAATGGGGTTTCCCATTTCATATATCAATCTATTATAAATATTTATGTTAATAATATATATAATACATAAATAATATTTTATATTCTGAATTCAATTAAATCATGATATAAGTGATACGATCAATAATAATAAGGTAAAACAAGTACGATATAAAAAATGATTATTACATGAAATGTTATTTTAACATGGAAATTATTATTAAATGGGTAGTATAAAGTCATAAATAAATCAATTAGGATATCATAAATATGAATATGGATCGGTTATATTTTAATAACATACTATGGTCATTATAAAAGAGGTTAAAATTACCCTTGACCAAAGGAAAGTACTAGGTAAGGGTTAATTCCTCAATCTCATTATTATCTGAGATTGATTATTTGTATGTTTTTACTGGTAAATATTAATTATCCATGTCCATGTTTCATAAATTACTTTTGAAAATGATTTCAAAAGAGACTCATTAACTATAACTTCATTTTAAATGTTTTAAATATTTATTCTTCTAAATCACTCTCATTAATGTCCGTGTTTTCTAAATGGTTTTAAGGATTTATTTAATTAGACATGACTGTTTTAAAATGTTAATTCCTTTCAAAAGTTTCATTGTGGTATGGGATAAATTTATTCAAAAATGTATTTTAAATGTATTCCATTTTAAATTGTTTGACATTAAAATGATTTTATGAAAAAAGGATATTTCTCATTAAGAGTTTTACTGATTATTTTAAACAATTTCAACATCCTTTAATAAATATTATTCATCATTGAGGATTATTTATTATAATACTATGTTCTATATTGTGTTGAATAAATAATTATATTTTTGACTGTGGGTGTTCTATTTTTATTCCATTCTGGTTTTACGGTTAAAGTATTTATATTTCGTATCCATGTTTTAATACAATTGTCTATGTTATTTTTCACCCTTTTCATATGAGGAATACATTCCACTTAGTATGTGATGGGTGGCCCCAGCTATATTCCGTCGATGCTCAGTAGTTATATTGGGAAAATTTAGTTTCTAAGCACAAGGCCTTGAAAAAAATATTTGTAATCATGGCACGAGGCCTTGACTATGTCGTTATGATGTCTGACATTATGCATTACCTCATTATGAAATTAGTTATTTCATGGGATTATTCGATTATTAGAATATAAATGTGCATGTTTATATGGTAATGTATGATTTAATATTTCCATATTATGTTCAAGTTTATTTTTAAAATTATTTTGTGTTTATTACATATTTTCCTTAAAATTTTATAGCTATCGTTAAATTATTTACCCTTACTGACCATCTGAGCTCACCCCTTTATTATGTTTTGTTTTCTCATGATTTCAAGAAGTGTATTATGATTGATGTTCATGGTTATGCTTGGGGAATAATGGTGTTATAAAATTATTATTTATGTTGTGTTTTATGATTGAATTTGTAATGTAACGTTCAGGTATGTAATCTATTTTCCAAGACCACTAAACTGATCGGTCCTTTGAGAATTGATTTCTTTTAATCATGCAAATGTTATTTAATAATTGACCGACTCTTCGTAACTCGGGTTGGTGTGTTATATTTTTTATCCAGGGATGTTTAGAAACATCCATGGAAATAGATTTAGAACACTTAGAATAGGGATCATAACCCTACGATTGTCTTTGTGGGTATGTATAGAAGAACCCCATATAATTTCGGTATAATAAGGATTATGTGGGTTTTCTAAGTAATACATCCCAGTCTGAATACTAGATGTGGATGGGGTTCAGGAATAGATGTGTATAAGAGTGAAAACACTGACATGGAGTTTCAGGATTTTCCCGGGGTATCCTGGTACATGACAACAGGCCTTACTATGCACCTAGTTTTACAGGCACGGATGATATGCTTAGGATAATTCACGTTTTCTGTACAAACCATTATTAAGGATTTATGAGTAAATATGTCAGCAAAGAAACCATTTTTTATTATGATACTAGATGTGTGAAAATCATAAATAATGTTGAGCTTTTTTATTTTTTTTATTATACATTATGATATGATCTAAACTACTATATTTATTCATTTAGAAATGGTGCCGAGTAGAAATAATGAGAACTCCAGTAATATGAATGATCTAAAGAATAATAAGGATCATATCTTTCAGGGTCTAAAATCAACATTTAGAAGGGAAATATTCACCCACATATTATTATCATATGATGAAATAATATCATTTTTTAATAAGATAAGCAATGAATTTTCTGAGTCGTATGGATTTCAAGGGAAGACAAATAAGAAGTGAATGGTAGAGAGAATGTTGGATAAAGTGAAGTAGGGAAAGAAGGATTTTGTTTCATTTGTGTTAACTGTGGAATTAACCACCCTAGGAAGTGCATGAAAGGAATAGGAGTTTGTTATATGTGTGGTGAAAAATGATACCATGTTCATGATTTAAATGGTATGAAAAAGGTTTCAAATGTACAATAATTAATCTCCAAGAAGTTGGGACACTCCGCAAATCAATGTCCCAATCATCAAGAGTATACCCCAAATGATGTTATTAGATAATAATCATGTTATTATACTACTGTAGATGATGTGAAATGAGTATATTTATAATGTTGTTATTAAATAATTGTGTCTTTTGAGTATTGTGTTAATGATGTACAAGTTATAATAATTATAAAGTATATAAGGAATATACTACAGTACATTTTCATTATGGATTTGAGATTTTATGGTACCAATTAATTTGAAACAGTTTTGAGTTAAACATTTTGGAAAACATATTTTTGGGGGAAATATAACCATTAATATGTTCCTGAAACCGAGATAATGATTTTGGAATTAGATATTATTGATTTGGAAACATTATGTTGGATATTCGTGACTACCTTAAAACTAATTAATTGTTTGTTTATTCCATCATTATTGGATTTTAAAAAATTATTGGATATAAAGAGTGTATCCTATATTTTATAAGGAATAAGGTAGCATGATTGAAATCAATAATGTTTTATTTTAATTATGGTTTTTAATACGTTTTAAGAGAATACATGATAAAGGTATTCACATGTTATTACGTGGAAAAAGAGATCATTAATATGTTTACCTTCTATATAAATTTTGGGTTCTGAGATTAGATAGAAGTATTTTGGATATGTCTAAAGATTGGAATAAATTAAGTGATACATTGGATATTATTGTTTATGGTTGAAAAATATATTATTATTATTTTGGGATTGTTTTAAAAAGGACGACCTGGAGGTCGGGTGACAACCTGTCACGTCCAGCAAGGCCACGAGACTTGAACCTTCAACTGAAGGGCGACAAGGGAGCATCACCTACCACTAGCCTTCGTGATGTCCTGGTTTGTATACTGTAGTTTTTTTAAATTTTTTGACAGGAAAATTATAAATTCATTTTTTTGAACCCTATATTATTAGGATAAATATAATATATTTTAGTTTTATTATCTTTTGGAATCAAATGTTAACTTGTGATAGAAATTAGTTAATGTATGGAACTCTACTTGTCAATTATTCTTTTATTCTTATTCAATGATGAAATTAATTCGTTAACATTAGGAAATGGAACATAAAACAAAACATTTTTAGTCTTAATAAATTATGTTTTTTTGAACTAATGATATTTTAAATCATTATATATTTATGGCTTTTAGGCCCTAAATTTTCCATTGATTGTTCACTTGTTTGTGATTAATGACCTCAATAACTCCATATAAATATTTAAATATTTCATCCAATTATGTGTCATTAATTTTCACAAAAGTTATCATATTAAAATCCATAATTTGGTGGTGACTTTTTCATTTCCATTTCCCTCTTATTATGACTAAATTTTATTAACACTACTTCTGATGTGGGTTTTCCAAAAATGTATTTTTTATTTGTAACCATTTATTTTAAATGAACAATTTCAAATTTTGAGGATGAAATTAATTGAATAAGTGAATAATGTGACACCCCAATCCATCATTGTACGTTATCTCATTAAATTAATTTAATTGCTTATATTGCACACAAAACTGACTTGGCATGTGTTTTATACCAGATTGAGTTTCTGCAAAACAACACATTAGTATTATTATTATTTAAAAGATATATTTATTTATCAATTAAATATTGTAATACGAATAGTAAAATAAATTAAATTTTATTTATAATGTTTTCATATAATTGAATCATATTAATTATAAAATTTATATGTTTTGTTAAAATAGTAATATATTTAGAAAAAACTATTTTCATAAAAGAACTACTTTTTATTTCATTTTGTGAAAATAATAAAATTTATATTAGAAAATCCTATAAATTTAATTTGGTAAAATAGACTTCATTTTTGATTTTTTAATATCGATGTTTTATTCGGGTGAATTTTTGGCACTTTTCTGATAAAATTCATATTTTTATGAATAGTGCAAAATAATAAATTTTAATTTAAAACAAATTTTTTAGTCAAAATAATTTATATTGTGAAATTAAAAATTTGAGTGGTTTTAAAGTATAATTAAATTATATTTTTATAATTTAATTTAATTTAAGTCATTGGATTTAATTTTACATTTAAAATGTACATAAATGCATGTCAATGTTTTCATAGTTTTTTATTCTTAAAAACCCGGTTTATTATATTTACTACGAGAATTAATTTTAAATTAATTTATGACTAATTTATGTTTTGAATTTGGAAATATGGATCCCATATTTTTTATTAGTATGTCCAAATTATGTAAATTTATGTCTTTTATTTATAGACATTATGAATAGTATCATCAGTAAATATTTTATTTTCCATGGTTAAAGGGTAAATTCGGTAAATAAGGGTAAAAATAATATTACAATAATATTAAATGACTTTAAAAGGTGTACTAACCCTATTTGATGATACATTTCTAAAAATTTTAATCCTTTGGATGGTTTTGGGACCCTATGATTCCACTTGTTAGTGAAAATGACACTTTAAAAATTAATTTAAGGTAAAAGAAAATGTAACATAGAAATATATCTTTTAGTAAAACAATATTTATATGAGGTAATATAATTGATCTCAGAGACTATAAATATTCATTATAATGATGAAACTATTTTATACATGATGAAGTTTTATTTATAATTTTTAGACATAAAATAAATATATTTATTTATGACACAATAATGATGCAATATTTTCTGTAATGTTGAATGAATCAAATGAATGATATTATAAATACTTAAATAAAAGTAATTTTGATTTATTTATGTCATACATGAGTTTTATAGATTAATATGATATTTTAGGGTTTATTCAATGTATTGTGTTCGATGTAATCAAGTAGTTATGACTTTAAAAAAATACTAAATTGTGTCAAAATTAACCTAAATGAGTTTTAAAAAAATACAATTTTATTAAATGATATAATAAACCTAAAAATATAAGATTCATCCAAAAGACATATATATGTTTAGATATTTAATTAATTAACCATTTTAGGTTCTCTTTTAATTTTATAGTAATTGTATTAACCATGTAGTATAAAAATACAAGAAGACATGGTAAACGTTAAATTATTTAACTATGATTTAAATAAAAATGATAAGTTTAATATTATGACCTAAAATTTTCTAAAACCCATTACATGAGAGGATTTCTTCCAATAACTACCTCATCCTAGAAAGAAATCTATTTTTAGCTATTATAATATGAAAATTATTTTTTAACAAATTAATATTTCAAACTTTTTTAGGTGACTCTTAAAATATTTCATGAAAAAGGGATACTTATCTCAATGAGTTTTACTGATCATTTTCAACTATGTCAACATCTTTTACTAGATATTATTCATGATTGATGTTTATGTATTATAATAAAATTTTTTATATTGTATTTAAAAAGTTATGATATGTTTGACTATAGATGTGTTGTTTTTATACCATTCCGGGTTTACGGTTAATGTATTAAAATTTCATACGCTAGTTTTAATAAAAAAAATAATATTATGTTTCACCCTTTTGATATGAGGAATGCATTGGACTTAGTATCTAATAGGAGAGGCCCGATATAGCCCCTTAATTCATTGGTAGGTCTCATGAGACAAATTAGTGTCTTGGCACAAGGCCTCGACAAAATATTTATTTTTAGTCTTGGCATGAGGCCTGGACTCTGTGGTAAGGATGTCCAGCATTATGCATTCCTTCATTACGAAATTTGTTATTACATGTGATTATTCGACGAGTAGAATATCCTTGTACATATTTGTATGGTAATGTTTAATTTATTTTTTCAACATTATGTTCATGTTTATGTTTAAATTATTTTTGTTTTATTACTCTTCTTTCCTAAAATGTTTATAGCTTCTACTAAATTATTTACCCTTACTGAGCATATAAGATCACCCCATTCTTATTTTTTGTTTTCCAGGATTCCAAGAAGTTTATTATGATTGATATGCAGGGTTATTCTGTAGAGACCCAAATCTTGATGTACATGTACATTACATTACTTTTTTGGAATACTTATTACATAACAAAAATAGACACCAAAGGACCGTAATAGTTTAGTTCCTTTGGAAACATGGAGCATAATCTTCTAGTCTTGGTGAAAGATCCTTAACATCTCCCATAAATATCTTCCCTTTTTTTCTTACCTAAAACCTTTCCTTATATCCTGGGGGAAAGAAAACATACAAAAAGGTGAGCTCAAATGCTCAGTAAGGGTAAGCATGTATAAAATAAAACAAATCATATACATTTGAACTTAAAATCATGAACATAATGTTTAAACATCAAAAGATTGAGCAATGACATAAAACATGGAAGTACGTAAGGCATAGATCAAAAAGAAACATTAATCCTGATAAAATATCTTGGTAATTAAACATGTAATTGTGGAAAACCATTAATCACATGATATGATTTCCATAGTAGCCAAGGCAATGTTGCCAAGACCATCTTAGTGGACAAAGTCCCTTTCTGAATCGAGTTCACTCCTCATTCTAGTCCGGTAACACTGAACCAGATTAACTTACCGTTCCATCCATGTCTATCTCATGAGATATAAATCTTTACCCAATTCATTGGAGGAAGATATAGGTCCCACCCATCTCATAATGAAATAATTCTTACTTGTGCCACAAAATAAACATACATAACCCAATAAATAAAATGGGTTTCATAAACATCATCCCATCATCACATAATCCATATAAAATAAACTGATATCATTTCATAATAAGAATAGTGAAACCATGTAAATCATAGAGACGTGATACTTGAAACATTCACATATGAAATAATTTCATCTTAGATGAAAAATGGTTTTGATAAAACACTTGAAATGAATTCTTGGGGAAAATATCCATTCTTCTTCAAAATCATTCTCTTTTCACAAAATGTTTTGAAATTTTAAAATAGAAGGATTTTGTTGACAATAGTAATGAAATATTTTGGAGGAAGCTTCCTGAAAATAAGGCTTTATAAAACCGTAAAAATCCGTTCATGCCGTATAAGTTAAAAAAACATTCTTCTCGTACTTTTGCCGGAAAAGTCAAAATGTACCTCGTAAAAGAACGATTCCATACATACCATGTATTAAAAGTCACAATGCGTAAAAAGGAAATTAAACATACATGAAACCATTTTTAGGAAACATGGAAATGGATGAGAACAATTACCCCAGTAAATACTTAGGAATAAATAATCTCGGATAAGAATGAGATTGGAATAATTATCCCTTACCTTAGGTCTGATATGCTTCGTACGTATCTGAACCTCCTGCATAATGATTTAAATAATGTCATTGACTTATTATAGAATCATATTCATTATTATTATATCATATATTTTTCACTTATGACTTTATATTACCCATTCTTTTGTAAATTCCATGTTAAAGCAGCGTTTTGGGTAAAATCATTTCATTTATCGTATGTGCTTCGACTTGTCGTTCTTGATATTATTAATTATATCCTGATTTACATAATTCCAGAATGTAAAACATGATTTATATATAATATATATTCATCATATATAGATATATTATAGATCTATAAAAGGAATGAAATACACCGTTCATGGAGACGATAGGCCGTACGTACGCATGAACGCTGTTTTCGTTTCCTTATCGAATTGAATGAAATTAAATAGATGACATGCATATATATATAAATAAATAATAATGTAGAATTATTATGTCATATATTTCATTATTATTCATTATATATACATTATAATCATTCTTGAATGTTTAATCATGGAAAATGAATCTCATCGCGTTCATGGAGACGGTAGTCCGTACGTACGCACGAGCGATTATATCATTCTCATGATCATGGAATTGTATTGGAGTGTATGTATACTATTTAAGAATAAATATAACTTTACAATAATCATATATAATCATTATTTACACCATTATACCCATCCAATTAAGGTGGTGGTGGAAAATAGATTACACCACGGCGTGGAGATGGTATTCCGTACGTACGCACGCGCGGTGATTTCGTTTTCCGTAGGATGGATAGATGGTGAAATAGGGTTGTTTCATACTTATAATAACATATATGTATATGAGTGATACTAATGATATTACTTCATAATGAAACAAATAAAGAAGAAGTAGTGGAAGAATAAATAAAGTTGAAAGATTCGGTAACGGACATTACCTCTTCTTTGAAGTGCCTCTTTGAGACCTCAACATAGGGCACTAAAATTGGACTTTGAAGAAGACCAGAACCTCTAGGTTGTTTTTATGGAAGTGGAGAAGGGATTTTGGCATGGTTTGGACGAGCTTGAAGGCTCAATGTGGTGTGAGGAAGAGAGGGAGTATGTGACCTTTTATAAGGGAGGAGAGGGGCACCTTTGGAAAAACTAAAAATATTATTTTATTATAAAGTAATATTCGGTTTTTAATAGCTCTAAATTGAGTTATTTCGAAGATAAGGTAGGTATGGGTAGAAATAATCTCATCCAATATAATTTAGACAAATTTAGATTTCTATTTTAACCTTATCATTTAGATTTAACCTTAAGTTAAATAATTTTACTTTTACTGTGTCTTCTTGTTTTCTTACACTATAAGGTTAATAAACTTACAATAACAAGCCAAACGAACCCCAAGTTGTATATTATTAATATATATAACATTATCTAAGTCATTTGGATGAACCCTATATTTTTAGGAGTAAAATAACAATTAATAATATAATATTTGTTTTAAATACTATTTTATGTCAATTTTGACACTATTTAGTAATTGATTTTTTTTGAAAATCATAACAGAATGATTAGTCCGAAAAAATTTGACAAAATCAATACTAACATGTCATATTAACCTATAAAATTAGTTTAATTCATAAAAAGTCTGAAATTACATTTATTTGGGTATTTATAACATCAATTATGTCAATATTTCATTAATAAGATAATTACTACATCGTCTTTGTGTCATAAATAAATTAAATTATTTAATGTCAAAAAATTATAAATAAAATACCATTATGTAGTTAATAGTTTTAGATTTTTAATTAATATTTATAGTCTAATTTATCTTATGTATAACCATATATTAAAAATGATTTAGTTATTAAACTTTGATTTTATCTATTTTAACCCTTCTTTAAATAAATTAATAATAAATTTCCTAATCTAATCCAAGTGGGCCTAAATGGTCATATTTTATTCCTAAGGTTGTTTTTGGTCGAATTAAACTTATCCAATAGAATTAGGATATGTGTTAGGGTAATAATAATAACATTTTTACCCTTAATTTCCCTATTTACTTTTAACCGTGGTAAAAAAAGTAAAAAGTTACTATTCACCAAAAATTATTTTCATCTCATTGAACCACATTTTAGTCCTTGATATTAACCGTGTCTCTCGGATTTTTGAAATTCCACTCACAGAAGCGGTAAAATTAATTTTTATGAAAAATTCTGTTTTTTTAACTACCACTTAGTGGTTTCATTATTCATCAAAAAATGAAAGTTTCCAGAAAAATACCAAAAATTAGGCCTAAGCTATATTTGATATTATGAATTCAAAAATGATGTCTATTTTACCAAATTCAAAACATATCATTTTCATTAATTAATTTAAAAATTAATTCTCGTCGTCAAAACAAATAGTGTGTTTTTAAGTGCTAATAACTATCAAAAGATTGACATTTGTTTATGTCTGGTTTAAATGTGAAATTACATCCAATGACCATCATTGTATTAAATGGTAAAAATATATTCTAAATATAAATTAAAACCACTCAAATGAATAATTTATCACTATTAATTATTTTGATTAAAAAAAGTTGTTTTTAATTAAAATTTAGTAATTTTAACTATTCATCAGAGTATGAAAGTTATCCGAAAAATACCAAAATTTCACTCTAAGCCAATTTCGATATTATGAATCCAAAAATTAAGTCCTTTTTAAAAGATAAAATTTCAAAAAGTGGGTATTACTATTCATAATGGCTAGTTTATATAACATATCGTTGTTTAGCGAAACTCAGTATTGCGTACAACACACGCTATTGAGGAAGGTCTTTATTGTGTGTAATGCAAGACAAGTCAAGGATGCATGTAGGGAAAGATCTGTTTGGTGTTGCGTATAATCAAAACTTATTTCATTTATACATTAAACAAAATCTATAAATAATTTTGCGTAGAATAGTTTCTACAAAATGAACTTGAAATTATGTGTAACGCGAGCCAAGAATAGTGTTGCGTATACTGCAAGCAAATATGGTGTTGCGTATATCACAAGCTAATTTTGATGTAGCGTACAACACAAGACATTAAAAAGAATATTTTTCATAAAATCTCGGGGTGTTACAAATTCTAGGGGAATAATGAAATTCTAATAAGATTATTTATATTTTGGTTTATGTTTAAATGTGTAATGTGACATTCATGTATGTAATATATTTTCCAAGACTAATGAATTGATCCGTACTTCCGGACTTGATTCCATGTAATCATGCCAATGTTATGTAATAATGAACTGATTTTGGGTAACTAGGTTCAGGGAGTTACAATTTTTGGTTACTAAATTAATTATAAAGATAAATAATAACCAATTGAATATAAAAGAATTGTTTTTATAAAATTATATTTAAATTAGAATAATTATTCCTGTGATATAATAAATCAATCCTGTTAGATTATATTAATAATGTATATATAATATTCAATGTAATTTTTATAATTCATTTTATGTGTTTTCTAGATGCTATATAAGAACAAATTAAATTTTATATATAAAAGAAGTATTTTTCAAAAAAAAAGTTTTTTGTCACCTTTTAATGGAGAACGCATTTTAATTAGATTTTTACACTTTTATAATATATATTTGAGAAAATCATATTTTAATTTGGAATCAGGGTAGAAAATTTTCTTTTGTTGAATTTTTGGTTTTTTCTATTAATATTCATTTTTTGATTAATAGTGAAAAATACTTCATCTTAATTCCAAACTTTATTTTCATCTAATTTATGTATATAGTTAATTTTTCTATTTAATTGGTTTTATAGTGTAATTAAAATAATTTTTATCATTTAAACTTATTTAGATCATTATAATCAATTTAAAATTAAAAATAGATAGAAAAATAATTCAATCGTTTGAATGTTTCCCTTTAAAACCCTACTTTTCCATTTTATATGTGGAATAAATTTTAAATATAAATCATCAAATTATATGAATTGAATTAGTTGAACTAGATTATATATTTGGAATAATAAGGTTCAAATTATTTTTTAATGTCAATTTCATTTTTTGGTATAAAACTTTACCTTGGTATAAAAAATTATTTACCACATTATAGGTAAAAAAAACTAAACATGTTAATGTTAAAAGGGTATAGTCATAAAATGACTAAAGACCAAAAAATTTAATTGTTGGATAGCGTGTATATTAACCCTAAATAAAAACTACTACACTAAATCAAATTATAATCCATTTAAATTAATGCCACCACAATGTAGTTATCCTTAAATATAATATAATCAATAATTTAATCACTTTAACCCACCACTCTGAAAGTATAAATACAATACCTCACCACCCCATTTCGATCCAAAAAGCCTTGAATATTATAAAATATCTTCCAAAACCTCTCTTACTCACTCTCTTCATGTCCAAGAGCTTATGGTCTCCCCAAAAGACCAAATCAAATGTCCTTAATGGCCTTTTAAGAGATATTTAATAGATAATTTTCTCCAACTACCTCTCTTAATTTCTTTTCTTTTTCTACATTCTCATTACCACCATCAAAAATCAATGCATGATAATTCCATACAAATTTATTTACTATATATTATTGTTTCTAATGTAATATATTATATCTATTTCATTTCACACCTGCTCAAATTCAAGAAAAAAATATTGTCGTTGGAGTTATGTCGGTTAATCGCCTATGTGAATAATGTTATGGTTCATTCCCATTACCTCCTTCATGGATGGTTTTAAAAATATTTATATTGTAAAATAATATTTCAAATATTTATATAATAAACTTTTTAATATTAGGAAAAAATTTTATTTGATATACGTTCATTATTTTCATATTGTGGTTATACCATAAATCTGTTTGGGGACATGTGGACTACCGCCTCATCAAAACAATGTGATTCATTCACAAATCCCATAGAATGTATTAAGGATTTTTTCTTAAACATATATGATATAAATTACCTATTAATTATTCTTTAATTATATTATATATATATGTAATTATATACTTTTCATTTAATTATGTTCTTTCAATATGATAGAAAAAACACAAATTGTGTTCATCCATACGTATAACCTAGAATCTCCATGAATGAGGTTTTAGTTAGTATTTAATGATTATAAAATATAATTATATAATAAATATATAATATATTTATATCATTTTTACATTTCGGAGATAATTTACTTATTACCAAATTTAATATTGACATCTTATCACGTTTATTTTCAACTCAACTACCGAATATCAACAAAGCATTTAACATGAACTTAAATAATGATTTATTTATTTTACCATTTTAGTTAATGATATAAAAGGAATAATAAACATGAAAATGTTCCAAATAAGTTATAAATATTCCTAATTTTATGATTTAGGAAGAATAGTGAACATGTAATATGAGTCTAACACGAGGTAAGAGAATTTCTTAACCCAATTTCCATTCTTTGGGTTAAATATCAACTTCTTGATTATTTTATTCAACTATTTTGTGTGAAATTAACATTTAATATCTTATATATATATATAAATCATCAATTTCATTCAATTTTATTAAATGGAATATATTTATATGGAGTGTTTTTATTACCTTTCAAAACGAAAAAAGGATTTTTTTTAACATATATGGTGAAAAAAGCTTCTCCGCTGTCATAAACATTATTAATTTACGGCTTCCTCTCTAAGCCTTAATTTATTTAAAAGGGAAAATAAATCCCTTATTACCTTTTTTGGGTATCTTGGTACTTATAATATTTTTCAAAATGGACTGACTATTTCAATATCTTCAAATAATTTCTTATGATGACTAATGGAATTTTATGAGTGAAATATTGATAATTGTAATCTTTTATATATATGTATTATGATTATAAAATGGTATAGGGACATTTTATGGGTGGTTAAGTGATAAAAAAGATGTGTAGTTATGTGATAAATCTAATATGGATGGTTCCAGGATAAACCAAGGAATGGTGGTTACATTACATCCTCAAATGCATTGCGTATGGAAGTAATCCATATGACTATTCCATTTTTAAGAGTGATATGTGTAGAAGTCGACCATATGGTTATTCCTTTTAAGAATGATTATGTCCCAAGTTTCCCTTATGTGTCATATGTTCTTTCTATGGGTTTTATTTTAATCTATTTGTTACAAAATTGGTAAGTAATGAACTTATATTTAGGGAATAATATTTTCTACTTCTAAAAGGTGATGGTATTAATTTATGATAATGTATTCTTGTTTTAAATGTTTCTGTAAGACTAATAGTTTTCATTATTAGGTTATTAGTTGCTATGATTTTTGGGCTCATAATATGTTTTAAATGATTTTTAAATTATTTAATTGATAATAGTGTCCAGGATAGGATCTTGGAAAACATGTGATAATTAAAAATAAAACAAAACTCAGTTTATTTTTATTAGTTTTTGTTTTATGAAAAAAAAAGTGAGTATAACTATATAATTATTAATATTTTATTTTTTTCTATATGAGTTATGTCCTAATTATCTAAATCTTTAAACTTCAAAAGATCATCAATGTAAAATAATGTCAAATTATTAACATGTCTTATGATTATGTAATGTTTAAGGTTGGGGCCTTATAGTGAGGATTTTTAGAAGATATTTTAGGATCTTAACGTCATTTGAGGATATATTGGTTGGTAAGAAGTGGTATTTATTATTTAGGAGGGGTATTTTTAAGATATCAAATAATGATAACTTTATATTTAAAGCCAACCACATTTTTGTGGGACTTATTTCAATGAAAATTAGATTGGTAATTAATCATAAAAAGGATGATTATAGTTGATAAAAACATAAATCACCCATTTAACATTATATTTTTCATGTATCTTAAGCCTTTTCCATTTCACTTAAATACATTTCATTAATTTATCTAAACTATAGTAAACAAATTACTACATAAACATTTTTTAAGCCTTAAAATGAAAATGACCATACCAAAAGTATTAATTTATTATTAAAAATATAGATTAAATTTTACCAAATTCAATTCACATAATATGAAAATTTATAATTTAAACAAAACTGAAATACACTATGACAATGCGGGTTTTCATGAAGTATATGTTTCAAGAAAACTATTAGTTTATAAAAACTCTATGATTAATAAAAATCATTGTATGAAACTAAATTAATATTTACTGATTATAATTATAAAAATTTTAGTTTAAAATTCCCCATTATATGTTATTTTAATTATTTTAGCATATAAACATTATGTACATTAAAAAAAATTTAAGAAAAGTTTTGTTTTAAACCAAAAAATAAACTTATTCTAAACTAAAATCCATTTTTTCAAAAGAATTTATGTTGATGAATATAATTAAAAAATACTTATGTTACTTGAAAAAATATTCAAAGCATAATGGGGCTTTTAGATTTATAAATTTATTTAGAATAATTTACATTTTTACAAAATTTAGTATTTGTCACTATTCATTAAAAAATGAATATTATCATAAAAATACCAAGCATTCAATCAAAATGAAGCATAATTTTTTTATTTCCAAAATTTCATTTCATTTTTGAAATTAATTCTCTAAAATTTCAAAAAATTAATTTTAATATTCAATAATTAAAAGCCTGATATCATATTTTTTATAGAAAATATATTTTTTAAAATTGATATGAAATTACTAAAAAATTGAGTGATTTTTTAAAAAAATTAATTAATAAATTATAAATGAGTATGAAAATAATATATTTAAAAATCCAATCAATATTATTCATTCTCTCTAATTTAATGGCTTGTTTAATTAGTTTTTTTAAAATAATAAGATTGTGTTGTTTGTTTAATCTCGATATGGTATATTTTGTATAATATTGAATATAATGTATTTTAATGTACGAAGATTTTACATTATTCCCAATCCCACCATAAATAAATTATTTCCTCCAAATTTTAAATGATGATCGATAACTATGCATTTTTCATTTTCATAACACCTAAGATTAAATCCCACATCATAGGAGGACCAATAATACATCCTTTTGAAAGGAAATAAAGTAAAGTATGAAGGTTACCTAATATAACACATATTAGGATTCAATATAGTTAAACATGGACACGGAAGAGAAAATATAACATTAAATGTATGATAAATAGTGATAGATAACAAGTTCAAGAGAGTATTATTGACCAAAAAACAATAAATTTGTGATGGGTTAAAAGACTATTGATTTCTTAGTAAAAAATGTAAACTGATAACATTTTTATTTCAAAATAATTTTCTAAAATTGAGGAATTATTTTATTACCAATACTGAGATCACAAGAAAACATACTTACTTTAAAAATGGAATTTATCCTTGAATAAATTTCCACCAAAATCACATATTTTCTCCTAATGATCAGATTTCAAGATCAACATTTATACCTAAAGAATCATAATGAAATACATAGGATAAAAACCTTAATAGTATATTTATTTATTCCTCCAATATTTTTTCATTAACCTAAACCATAATGCTTAGTACAAGAGAAGTTAATTTCCCCAAAATAAGAAACGGTTAAATGAATAAAAACCACATTAATATCCAAAATTCAATATTAATTCCCAAATTTAGACATAGGTCATTCAACAAATAAATATCCCAATAATAACTAAAAAAATATAGGCTAAAATTAAAACCCAAAAATTAAAGGTATTTGATCTCGTAGTCTTCAAAGATAATTTTAATTTCAATTACTCTTAATATCTCATTTCAACAATGTAATTTCCATTGTCACATAAACTTCAAGATATACTAATTATTTTCATATATTTCCAAAATCACAAAAAATCATATAAGTTTTGAAAAATAATTATTTTTCTAGTTGTGAAATAAACTAAAAATTTTTTATATTTCCTGTAATCATATATGGTTAAAAATGATGAAAATATTATAAAATAATAATAATCACTTGATTAACAAATAAATTTTCCATCAAATGTATATTTATCTGATTGAACCGATTTTTAAAAAATAATCAAATTTTTCATTGACTAATATGTTTATCTAAAAAGATAAATATCATATTAATCGGGACTTCATATAGGTTAGTGGTAGGTGATTCACCCTTTTTTCCCTTTAGTAGTATGTTCGATCATTGTTGACCTTCTGGATCCAATGAGTTATCACATAGTCTGTATTGTTTATTTTTATAAAATTATATTAATAAAATAAAAATCAAATCTATAAATACCAAAAAAATCTTCAAAGCCTTTAATATATTTAACCTTCTTGTTAATCTCATACCTGTCATTTTTTGTCCCAAAAAAGTAAGAACCCATAATTACCTCAAATTAAGAGATAATATAAACCAAAAAAATCAATACATTTAATATTATTTCCACAAAAAATAATGGAGTTGTTTTTCAAATAACCTTTTTCATATCATAATATTAAGGGTTAATGTACCATAAATATGATCAAATTTTTACAACTTTTCAATGGTATCATTTCCATAGAACATAAGATTCCAACTTTATTAAAACAAATCATGCAATAAAAAATCTATAGTTGTTAAATATTTCACATAACATTTATAAATTACCACAATATCATAATTTTGAAAACTCATCACATAAAAAATCATCATTTATCATCAATCTTAAACTATTAACCATGCTTCATCTTCTTATTCCTCAATACTTTATACCTAAAATCATATATATGAATTATACCTTTATGATTCATAAATATCATCCCAAAAAAGTTATATTATTTGAATATAAAAAAATTAAGATCTTAAATCCAATCATCATGATTTATATTATATCCCCTTTACCTTCTGACATAATTCTCAACATACCGAATATAAAAGGTCATGTCCTTTATGGAATTTATCTTTTCAAGAGAATTGGTAAAATTGATATTTCAAAATATAATGAAAAAGATACCATGACCAATAATATTTTTGGAAAAAATAAATGGTGTTGGATAATTAAAATATTTTCCTAAATGTGATTTCTATACTCATATATTTTTATAAATAATTTGATCAATATTTTGAGATAATATTGATAATAAAATAATTTTTATTGTATAAGAAGGTTGAGAGATATTGCTTTCTATCCATACTAATATGTGATCCTTAATCTGTAGAAAATAACATGATTAAAATATGAAATTAATTATTGCATATTAAAGTTAATATATTTCTTTTGAAGATGATACTGATTTAAAATATATTATACATTAAAAATCATATCCATTATACCTAAATCTATTACCTTTTGAAATTCAATATCAAAATATATCATATGTCACCTAGAAATCCATCACCTTAAACAAAAAAGGGGTGTCTAAGACTTCAAACATATAATATTCTATAAACATGTAAACACTATGATGGCATTAATTGACAATTTCAAATTCATTGACAATGTATTTAATTTTATAATCAAACATAAAGGAAGTAATGGAAAAAAGAATAAATTCATTATTCAAAGATATAATTATACTTCATAATTAGGACAATGGTTTTGTTTTTATGTATAATAGGTGTTCAGAATAGGAAAGGTTATGAGATACTAAATTAGAAACATAATATTCTAGTATATACAGGATACCTTGGTTATTTTTCCTTGATGGATGAATTAGGTGTACAGATGGTTGAATAAGAAAATAAGTTAAGAGAGATGGTTTGAGAAAGTTACCTCTTGAATATCAACTCCTTGAAAGACCTTTTAAAGAACATGGAATTAGTATTTTGGTGATACCAGAAGCAATGTTACATGGGGGGGAGAATATGATATGTTATTTATGATATTTTTTTACATTCATGGATTTTTAAAAGAAATGGGTTTTGAGGAGTATTATTTATACCCGAGGAGGGGTGGGTTTATGTGATTTAATAAAGATTATTTTATATTTAAATCCAAACATGATGGGGAGGAATGAATTCCATCTAATTATTTTGATAATTAATTTTTTTTAAATAATGGTTATTGTCTATAAAAAACTGCCCATATATTTAATGGTTTAGTTTTTAGGTATTTTATTCTTTTAAATTTTAACTTGTACTTATTTTATTAATTTAAAAATATTATGGTAATCAAATGTATACCATTGTAACTTTTATATGACTATAAATGTAAATTATTTTTTAACTTAATTTTGAACATTATATTCCAATTATTGGAGACATTTTTTGAAATTGTGTACGCATAATTTAAAGAATTATATTAAAAACAACACTTGTAGTCGCGATAAGAATGTTTGTTTTTAAGGATTGTATTTTCCAAGAGATATATTATTTTATATTTACTATATGATTAATCATAATAATTTTATAAAACTCAATTAAAATTTTATGACATAAAATTTTTAAATTTAATTTATAAAATTGCCCATTATGGATTATTTTAATTAATTTAAAATGTGAAACATTATATTAGTTAAATTAGTTTTCAGAAAAATATCGTTCATCAAATAAAGAATAAACATATTCAAATACACAATATAAATTTAATATTAAATAATTTTTCGGTGATGAAATAAAATGAAATAATTTATATGTTACATAAAAAAATATTGAAAACATAATTGTACTTTTAAATTTTATAATTTTTTGAAAATAAGAAATATTTTTACCAAAATAATTGTTTTTCACTATTCATTGAAAACAAAATATTTTCTGAAAAATCCCTAAATTTTATACAAAGTAAAACGTTATATTTTTATTTAAAAATTATTAAATTTTCCTGAAGTTAATTTTCTAAAATTTCCAAAAAAATTAACTGTAATATTCACTAACAAAATGCTTGAAACCCTTTTTTTTTGAAGAAAATGTACTTTTGAAAAATAATATGTCTTTAATAAAAATATGAGGGTCTATTTATACAGAATTAATTAATAAATTAATAATGTGTATAACCAATATATATTTATTAATTCCGTTATTACTACTGACTCTCAAGAATATTATTGATAGGTTAAAATATTTACATTTAAATAATAATATTTCAGTTTATATTTAAAAACAATGTTGAGTATCTTGTTTGATATTGAACATATTTTTTTTCTTTTAAAATAAGATAGTGTTACACTACATGATTTTGTATCAATATTCAAAGAAAAACTGTATGGTCAATATATAATTTAAAATAGTTTGATATAGACATCTTGAGCATTAATGACATATGCATCATGTAATCGGTGTACATGGTGTTAAGTTCATCAATTTCCATGTCTATGAAAAAAACTTATTATTGGACTTCTCATGTTTTAATCATGTTTTAATGATCACAAATTATGTTAACATTGTTCAATCTCTCTCAAATCATGTGTTGAGATGGTTGGTTTCCCAAATCAAACTTCAATCTTGTTTGAAAATTTAAACTATATTTGATCTTGTTCTACCATGTTTTACAATTTTAGTACTTAAGTATAATTCATTCTATGAATATTATTTCCAAAGACATCTTTACATATATCTATTTGTGTTTAAGATACTATAATTTAAACACCAGTTCTATATTTTGGAAAAGTCCCAGACACGGTAACCCAGACACCGTGACACAGACACCATAACCTAGACACTGTAACCAAGACACTGTAACCCAAACATTGTAACCCAAACAATGTGACCCAGACACCATAATATAGATATCATAACCCAGACACTGTAACCCATACATTGTGAGCCTGAAACAGTAACCAGTTTCAGATCTCATGATGTCGGTGACACTGGTTCCTTACTATTATCAACAAGACACTGTTCAATGTTTCGAAAAGGACTTGAATAAGTTTCCTGAGACGCCCTGATTCTGACACTGCATCTGTAATATTGGTTCCTAATCTCAATGTAACTCTGGATTCATTACTATCTCATCTCGCAAAGGCAATGATGAATACACCATTTCCTGGTGACACCATTTTTAAGTGAATCTGTTTCAGGAAAAACAACATCATCATTCTTTAATCTGTTCTATCATTTTCAATTTAATTTCTAACTATCATATTTGAGTCATTTAATAGCACATACATAATTATTGTTTCTTTGAATACATTTCACCTGTAAATATATGGTACTAGGTTTATAAATCAAGGATCATGTTGGTTCCAACACATGCATCCTAAAATTAGGACCAGAACATGAGAATCAGATAAGAGAAGAAATAGTGTTTTAAAAAGATAGCTATGACGTGTGATAACATACAAATAAAGAAAACATGAAGAAATATTCATCAATGAAGGCTTAACAACCATAGATCAGATCCTCAAACATCATCGTAGTATGAACTAAAAGAATAAGACAAGCTACAAATCTCACGTCATCGATCAAAATCCCAGGCACCAGACAGGTGATGCTCTATTTTACAAAAGATGACTTGATACTAGAATATACTTCATCCTACAAGTTCATATCTGCATAGAATAACACTCAGAGCACTTCTAATCCTCTCTCATCATCTTTTCTCAGTTGTGTACTATTTTTAGCTTTAGATCAATATGTTTGTGTGTATATTAAAACACAAATGGTCTCTTTTATTAAATGGAATGATATAAGATATCATTCCTCTCACATATTATTTCATATGTTTACTCACTTAGATATGTGTGGAGGATGTCCTTGTTTGACCTGGTAGATTATAACTATGATGAATAGTGGAAGTGATGGTGTGATGTGGAAATTCCGATGTATAATTTTTAACCCCGATCCAAGGTATTGATCATATTTATTAATATAAACTGCATGGTGGTAGGTGATCATCGAATGGAGAAGATTAAGTATCGAACTGAAACTGAACAACTTGTTTTATCTGTTGTGACATTTAATTTATTTTTTATCTGCTTTACTGTACATTATAGAAGACTACATCTTACTTTTATACTTAGTCATGGATAGAATTTATTACTAGTTTACCTTATTAGAATAGCATAAAAAGTTTCACCAATAACTCACATTGATATTACTAAGAATTAATAATTTTTATGATAAGTTATTTGAACAATTAAAATATTATAACAATATTGCCTTGATTAACTGGAATGTATGATTTTTTGTTGGGGAATCTTTTAATGTGAATTTTTAACCGTATTTTTTATAGATACTCATTTCACCCCCACTGGAGTACTCTACTCCAACCAAAATTTTGCATCAGAGGATTTTATTCATGTTAAGAATCTATTTTAAAATCATTTCAATAGTTATTTTAGTTATAATTTCATGATCTATAAATTTTGTCTTGTTTGAAATATCTTGATCATTAAATGTATCTACCTATTATAGATAATAAACTAGAGGTTCTTGAAACAAAAATACCTCCATTATTGAATGGAACTAATTATGCCCAATAGAAAATAATATGGAAATGCATTTAGAATGTACGGGTTTTGAAATTTGGGATTCAATTGTAGATGAGTATAAGATTCCTGATACTTTTAAAACTACATGTGATGAACATAATAAGTCTTCTTAAACCAATAATTTCAAAGACATTAATTCCCTATACTATGTCGTAGTAGATGGAAAATTTAACATAATTTATGAATGTAAAAGTGCCCATGAAATCTAGGACACTCTCTTTATTTCACATAAGGGAACCACTATGTTCAATGAAATTAGACTTAAAACTTATACTATTAAATCTGATAACTTTAAAATGAAGCCCGATGATCCTATTTTTGACATGTATCTCAGGTTCAATGAAATTGTAAACACAATGATCTCTCTTGTAATAGAAGTTACAGACAATGAAAAAATCATGAGGATTATCAGATGCCTACCAAATAGATGGAGAGGCACTTCAATCTCTATTATAGAATCACGTGGCATCAACAAATTACATGTCAAAGAACTCAAAAGGAAGATAATGATGTATAAAGAAGATCTTAATGTCAACAAGGAAGAGGATGATGAACCCAATATGAAATCTGTGGGATTTAAGACCGCTACCTCTAAACACAAAAAAAAGTAGAAACTCCAAGTCTCTATAGAAATTTCCAGCAGTGAACAATCATCACTCGACAGTGATGATGATATGGATAAATTGTTTACAAGGTTTATGAAATTCAACAAAATGAATAAATTCATTAGGAATCATAACTTCAAATTAAGATATGATCAAAAGGGAAGATGGATGAAATATTGGAAAATAAATTACAAGTCATATGAGATATTATGTTCTGAATATAAGTGAAAGGGACAAGTAATGGCTGAATTTCCCATGCCCAAGTACAAAAGGAAACAAGAGGTCAAAGATAGAAAGTATAAAAAGGAAATTAAAGCAATAATGAATTCTTCTAAAGACAGTTCAAGGGACTCAAAGTCTTCACATGATGAACAGGATAACAAAGACAATATGTGGATTATGAAGAACACATCCGAGGTTACCATGGAATATACTATACAAAATTCATATTATTCTAGAGATGAAATTGATTCTGAAAATATATCTACAGAATAAATTTTTTAGTATTTAAACATAAATGAAGAGATATGTAATGAACTAAAAGAAAAATATATTTCTTTAAAGTAATATTATGCTCTTACCTCAACTGTTAAATATGAACTTGTTATAGACAGAGAGAAAATGGATAATTACTCACCGAAAACAATGAATTAAATATATCTAATGAACAATAGAAAATTTTTATTAAAATTTTTACTAAGGGTAAAGATATATTGGTAAAAAGACAATGTAAGAAAATTTCCCCAAATTACACAACTGTTAGTGGCTATCAATCGGGTGAAATAAATTTTGGAGAAACCAATTTGGATTCTAAATAAAGAACATAAAACATTATTAATTGTTTTGGAAAATATTGTACTAGTTCAAAATATGATATATTCTTTGTTGTTTCTATCTTTTTTGGACCAAATTGATTTTATTTATCAAATACTTTACATAATGTTTATAGAAAACCTATAACATAGATGTGAGTCCTTATAGCACTAGTTACTAATATCACTCAACCAAAATAAATATGTGTACCAAAGTATATTTTTAGGTCACTATTTTGTAAAAATTTTTTGATAAGATCCTACAAAATCTTATCGTAATAGAGAATTTGGTATTTAAAACACATGTTTGGAGACTATTATTATTTCTAGAACCTAATTTATATTGTTGGAGTACATGTCAAATTTGGTGAAAATTCAAAACAAAAAATCATTGGCCTAGGCCTAATCAGTAACTCAATATCAGGATTAATTTCTAATGTGATTATTTTTAATGGACTGAAATATAATTTGCTCTGTATTTCACAACTATGTGATGAAGGATTTAATGTTACATTTGAAAATGATTATTCCAATTTTTTAAATTATTAAAAAATTGTATTTTTTTATTAAGAAATGAAAATTTATATTCTGTTAACATATATTATTTAGTTTCTCAAAATTCTACATGTTTATGTTAATTTCATATGGAGTCTTAAAATATCCATAGAAGACTATGTGAATATAATATTTACTCCTTTTAAAAGTTAACTAGAAAACTTTTAGTCAAAGGTCTACCCAAACTAGAGTTTCTAAAATATAATTTGTGTAATCCTAGTCAAAAGGTAAAACAACACAAAATTTCCTTCAAAATAAAGAATGAAGTTTCAACTTATCAACCTATCGATTTGGTTCAAATGGACTTGTTTGGACCATCTAGAGTTTCTAGTTTAAATGTGATGTACTAAATTTATGTTATTGTAAATTACTTTTCTAGGTATACTTAGACATTCTACATGGCTCAAAAAATTGAAGCCTACTATCATTTCACCAAATATGCTAAAACTATAGGAAACCATAGGGTACTTAAAATTAAATCTATAAAATGTGACAACATTCATGAGATTGAAAATCACGAGTTTGAATCCTTTTTCTCAGAAAATGAATATTGCCATAATTTCGCTACCCCTAGAACAATTCAACAAAATAGAGTTGTAGAATGAAGAAATAGGAACTTGCAAGAAATTTCAAGAACCATTATTTGTGAATATGACTTACCTATTTATTTTTGGGCAGAAGCTGTAAATAAATAATGATATATTCTTAATAGAATATTGATTATACCTATTCTAAAAAAACTCTATATGAGTTATGGAACACTAGAAAACCCAATGTAAACTACTTTAATGTATTTGGTTGCAATGTTTATATACATAATTCCAAGGAAAATCTTGGAAACTATGCATCCAATAGTGAAGAAGGAATTATTATCAGATATTCAATCTCTAGTTAATCCTATAGAGTTTTTAACAAAAGAACTAAATCTGTGGTGGAATTTGTCCATGTATTGTTTTATGATGCAGATCCATATGATCCCAAAACCACCCTATATAATCTTTAGGATGATATTTCAAATTTGGACATCAATCCAAAATCCTAAAATCATTCATTAATGGAATCTGTAAAAACGTCAAGTTTGGAAAATTCTCCAAGTTCATTCCCTAATGAACCCGAACCAGTTGAAGAACATGAAATCAGTAGCACCAATTTTTCTATTTCTTTTAGAGATCTTATAAACCATTCTTTAGATTCGGTTGTAGGATATTTATAAGGAACTGAAACTATAGGTTCTCGTATAAATCAGGTTTACATTAATGTTTCTTGTCATACCTTTTCCCTAAAAACATCAATGGTGTTATTAATGATGAATTTGGGGTGATGGATATGCATGAAGAACATGATCAGTTTGAAAGGGAAAAAGTTTGGAAAAATTTTGATTGACCCAAATACATTTTACCATATTCACTAAGTGTTTGTTTAGATATAAAGTAGATGAATCCAGTAACATAGTTATAAATAAATATAGATTGGTTCCATGGGGATATAGTCAATAAGAAATAATTGACTATCTGGAGTCCTTTCCACCAAAAGCTAGACATGAATCTAATAGAATCTTCCTTAAATATTCCGCGCATCTGAAATTTAAACTATATAAAATAGATGTCAAGTGTGCATTCTTAAATGGGTATATAGCTGAGGATGTTATTGTTGGAAACCCCTATGGTTTCACAAATCCTCACATTCCAAATCATCTTTTTTAATTATCAAAATATTTGTATGGTTTAAAACTAGCTCTATCTTCTTGGTATTACATATTATGTACATTTCACATTTCTAAAGGTTTTATAAAATGCATATCTAATCCAATACATTTTAAAAAACAAATTTCCAATGATGTTTTAGTAGTTCAAATCAGTTTTGAAGATATTATTTTTGGATCATCAAAAAATTATTTATGTATAGAATTTTCTAAAATGATGGAAAATGAATTTAAAATGAGTTTAATGGGTGAAATAATATTCTTTCATGGATTGAAAATATTTCAAAATAAATATTGTATTAATTTAAAGAAACTAAAATATACTAATGATCATCTAAAACACTTTTGCATGGGAAACACCAATGTTTTGATACTGTAACGAGTACTACTTGTATGTTGAATATTGATGAAGATTGAAAATATATTGATAAACCACTTAGAGAGGAAGGATAGGAAGCTTACTCTACATAAAATCTAGCCAACCTGATATTTTTTTTAGTGGATGTATGTGTTCTCTCTTTCGTGGAATCTCTAAAGAGTCTCATTTAAATTCTATTAAAATGATTTTCAAATACCTCAATCATACACCCTATAAATAACTATTCTATCTTAGAGGATAACCATTTTAGTTGGTTAGCAATTATGATACTGATTTTTTGGATGTAAGTTAGATAGAAAAATATCTTTTGAAACATGTCAAATTTTAATCCAGTCTCTAGTGTCATGGTGAAGTATGAAACTAAAAATTATTGCATTATCTACTACTGAAGTGGAATATATAGTTGTTGGTAGTTGTTGTGCACAAATTTTGTAGAATAAACATGAACTACTAGACTGTGGATATCAATTAAAAATGTACCTATAAATTCTAACAATACAAGTGCTATTAATATTTCAAAGAATCCTATTTCAAACTCTTGGACATAGAATATTTTTTCAGACATCACTTTTTGAGATATCATTTCCAAAAAGGTGATATCAAATTGGAATTTATTAGAACTAAACATCAACAAGCTGATATATTCACAAACCCATTATATTCTGAGAGGATAAATTACATCATACATGAATTAGGAATGAAAAATCATTGGTTGATTGCTTAATGTTTCACAGCTTATGGTTTCAGGAGTTTCTTTCTCACAAGTCAATGTCTTAGAATTACTGTCTCGCATTCAAGGTTTCACAAGAAGTTTTCGTATAATTACTGTCACACTTTCATGGTTTCACAAGATATTGTCTTCGAATTACTATTCCACTTTCATGATTTCAAAATATATTTTCTTGAAGTTACTATCTCATTTTTACAGTCTCATAATTAATGTATCTCAATTACTGCATCAAATGATATAGTCGCACCATTTGGAGTGACAAAATATGGATGAAGCCATGAAAACCTATTCGGGTCTCACCAAAAATACTCGGTAATTCTATTTTCTTTAATTTTATTTCCCTTATCACCAGGTTGATTATTTTTCCCATGATTTTTAATATTCGAATCTTGAATTCCATAAATGATAAAAACCTAATATCTTTCACTCTTTTCTTCACCTTAGCTCTCTTCTCTCAAAACAGAAACCTCTATCCTTATATCCATAAGACCTCTTTTAGCCTTTCATCTCTCTCGAACCAATGTTGAATTCCTAAAATGAGGTGCATGCATTCATCAACTCCTAAGAAGTGTAGATTTCAAAAGAATGTGAAAAGGTCCCCAAAAGTAATTCTCGAAGAACCGCTGAATCTGAATCTTGTTGATAGAATAGTAGTACCAGAAAAGGAAGTTTGTCTGAAGTGGTTTCTAATAAATATGTCACTAGGTTTGAAGGTACTGGAAGAGCAGGGATGGATGAACTGGTTCACAAAAGAGAAAAGGATGATATATCCAAATCATGTTTCTCACTATTATTATTATGTCCCTTTTTTATTTGATACTAAAGATGTTTTGTTCTAAGGATCTAGATTAATGATCAAAGGTTTACTTTTTCTCAATGGTTATGGGTTGGCCGCATTGACTCCCTCTCCTAGATGAGCCTGTAAGGTGCTTTCGATGCTAGGGTTTCCCACGTCGCCGCCTTCATCCTCTTTGTGGTGGATCTTTTATGAACTCTTCATGCATTCTTTATTTTGTGTATAGAGCTCACCCTCCTACTGTGGTATCAAGCTCTGACTCTGTGGTGCTTAGGTTCACGATACTCGGGCGTAAGAATTGTTTGTGATGAGGTCACTTGGTTTGTCGGCTCACTCTTTGGAGCGTTCATTGGATCGCGGTTTCTAGTGGCATGACGTCGTGCTAGTTTGTTGAAGCATGAGGGTTGTGGTCATGATACAAAGTAATGTATGCTTGGAAGGCTCATGGTGGAATTCTCCGGTAGGGTTTTTGGCGGTGACAGGATATGTTTGGTTGATCTATCGTGTCCGGGTATGGTGATGGGTTCTCTCTCTTGAACTTTTTTCATTCTCATTTTTGGATTGTCCTATTGTTTTTTATTCTATTTATGTGTTTTTGGGTTGGTTATATTTGGATGAATCTCTCTAGGAATCTCATTGGTTTGTGTTGCGAGATGGTTTTCTATGCTCCTCCAGCCTACTAGGATTGATGATTTCCTTTCTTGCCCTGCATTTCGACATTTCCCCTACTTGTTCTGAATCTGTTTTCCTAGGATTTTCTCTTCAGAAGTACTTGTGATGGTTTTCAGTGGGAATAACTCTTAACGGAAGGGGATTTGTGGTGACTTATTATTTTTCAACTTTGGAATGTCATGCTTCCTCACTGAAATCGACATCTAAGGGAGCATGTTGATTTTTCAATTTTAGATTTCTTTGAGTTGGATGGATGGAAGGGTCTCCCTCGTTGGAAATGATTCTTTATTGGAATATTCTGTGTAAGTCTAGGGATATTGGATTGCAGTTTGTGTGATTTTTTGAGTGTTTTCTTGGATGGTGGTTGTTGAGTGTTTGAATATATTGAGTTTCGAAGGTGGTAGTTTGTGATACTAGACCCCACTTCATGAAACAGACTCCAGATGTGGTTCTAGAGCCAGTGGTTCATATTTTCATATTTTATTTGGATTTGGTTGTTTCAGATTGAATGGAATCAGCCATCTGATTGGGCATGTGCTTTGACACAGGACATTTTCTTGTCAAACAACCTTGCAATGTTGGAATACTACATCATGTTAAAATTCTAGAAGGAATTTTAATGTGATGTCTTTCATGTTTTACTCATTATATCTTTCGATTGGTTTTCCTTTTTCAATGATGTATTTCTCGGTTTTCCACCCCCTTCATCCCTTAAAAGGGGGTTTTATCTTTTATAATAAAAAATTTTGAAGGTCTTCGGGCCATTCTATAGATATGGGCTACCTGCCTAGGGATACATCATGAATGAATATTTTAGTATTATCAGAGAGGTCCTCCTCCTCCTTGTGATATTTTTATCTTAGAATAGGTCCTTTGAAGTCTTTCTGGAAATAAGAAGAAAATAATGTAAATTTCTTCTAAGTTGGATTGTGAAACAAGGTTTATAATTAAGTTTGTCCAAAAACTTATTATTATAATGGAAGGTGATATTTATACTATTAACTATCAAGATATATTTATTATAAATCGTATGAAAAATGGGAAAAAACTTAATATGTGTATGTATATTATACATCACATTTGTGAATTGGTTAAGACAACTTCGACGTATACCTCTTTGTTCTATTCAAGATTAGTCTCTAAAATGGTGTCTGCAAAAAGGTTAGTTGGACCGAATAAAGAAGTCATCAAAGATTAGGAGTTCATTATCTCAGTGGATATAATAATAAGTATTAAAATAATATGGAATCCATAGAAACAATATTATATGGAAGACAATGATAGGTTGTATGAAATGTTTATTCTGGTTGAGAATCATTCAAGACATAAGAACATAACTATTCCTCATTTGGAACCAGATAAAGTTGTTTATTATTCTGATAAAGAAGAATAAGAGGCAATTGTTTCACAAAAGGATGTATCTATCTTTGATAATGTATATAGTGGCCTACCTGTTCCATAAAATTTAGTTGATAAGGAGGTTCTTTTTACTGAAATAAATATATATTCCATGGGAGAAACTGTAACGGCCCAAAAATTCATTAATGGAAATCTTTCTTGATCTAATTAAATGTCTCTTTATGAAAAATGTTTATATAAAATGTCATATTCTTTTTTTATGTTATGAATTGTTACTGTTTCTAATATGGATTTTGAACAGTGATAACATGATTAGTATAAATATATTTCATTAATGATTACAATTTACACAGACAAAGGAAGCGATGGCCTCATCCATTAGAATTGCTCTATACAAAGCCCATTTTTCAGAGTTTAAAAAACATGTGGAGTCATTGGGCTTCTCTCTTGACCAATCCCAAGTCGGGCTTCATCATGTCAAGCTCGAATGGACCTATCTACGAGAGAAGTGGAGTTGATAGAGATCACTACGCGTGAAATGTTATCCAAGCCACCACAAGATTCGGTCACCATTGCGCAACTTACCCTTAGGTCTTATGTGGCTATTTTAATGGGTTATGTTAAAAATCCCTAGTACTATGGTTATGTACATTATTTTTATATATAATAATGAATATACTTTCATTTTAATATTGTTACCTTTTAAATAGTTTTTAAAGCATAAATTGTATTTTTAGTTAGTGTTCAACTAAGAAAGATATTTTGAAGAATTAATTGATTTATGAATTAAATAATATTTTAATAAGATATTATTATTATTAAATAATTTTTATTAAATATAAATTATCAAATAATTTTATGAATGAAATTGTCTTTTGTACTAATGTTTGAAAGCATTTTTATCAAAACCCATGAATTTTCGATAAATGTTGGTTTTTATTTTAAAAGTGAAAATTAACATATTTAGAAAATTATTTAGATAAAATGAATATTATTTCTAGAATGAGGGCATCGAAATTATCCAATGGTGAATTTTTAATAATTTTCTGAGAGAGTCAAATTCTTGGGTAAAAATTAAATGTCCTTTAAATATATAATATGTTTTATGACATCAAAATGACCCAATAGTAATGTAATAAAATAATATAATATTTATGATCGTCCAATATATGTTTTACTATTAAAATAATGTAATTTTTAGCTTTTTTTTGACTTATTTTAAAAAGCATTAATGGACCCTTCAAAACTTATTAAACATCTTGTCTATTCAAATTGTTTTCCTTGAGAGTGTTACTCACCTCCACAAATGTAACCCCATTATTTTAAGAAGATTGGACTTTGGCCTCATAAATTTTTTTTTCCAATTACCTTTTCAGAAAAACATGTGCAAAAACCATGGGATGGTTTGTGTTTTGTATTAGTTTAATGTGAAGTGTCCCAAACCTAAATAATATAGAATTCCCTCACCTTTCCTATATAAACCCACCCAAGCTCCCACTTACTCCTCAATAAAATCCTTTGGAGTTCGTCCAAACTTTTCCCTCCTCTCTCGTGAATCCACCCAAGGTTCCCCATGCTCCCTTAAATCCTCTCTGAAGCCTCTCTCAATCCTTTGGAAGCACACTTCCATGTAAGGGTTTTTTCTTCCTTTATCATTTTTTCCAATATTTTTTAAGTTGTTATGCCCTTTTAATTTCAATTATGAATGTGGGGGTATGGTTTCTCACCTCATCCATACTGCCATATTTATATTTTAATGATATGAGACCCCTTTATCTCTCATTAAATACCTCCCATGTACACCTGTTACTATAATGAAAATCCGAAAGGATTTTCTCCCTCCTCATTTACATTAAAGAAATTATTTTGTGTCCAGAATCAAAATTCCATTACATTTTTTGGTACATGTATCTATATGAACCCCTTACTATCCATTTAATATAAATATTATGATACAATCCTTTCTATGTCAGCAACCATTTTAATGATTTTTTATGTCACATCGTTATGCTGCCGAAATTACGCCGCATTTTTTCAAACCAAAGACATTGTGTTGTGAATACCATGACCATTTCTCTATCAAGGGTATACACATTTGGGCACATTTACATATTGTTTAAATATTTTCATGTTTGTATTCCACATTCGTTTATCATGGAATTAATTATTATGTTGAATGATTCAATGTTTTATGATCTATGTGGCACACTTATGCATGAAATGAATTTTTTAAGAAGGGTGCACCCTTATAGTTCTCCAATTCATTGGGTAATGTATAATATCATGATACCTCTAGTGAAATGGGTGTTTACTCATGATAATTCAATTGCAACAAGTGTTTACTTGTGCTTCATGTGCAATGAGTGTTTAGTTATGCTCTATGTGAAATGAACCTTAGCTTCTTATAATTCCATCTTAAGTATTGTTTCCACATTTACATGTATGATTATCATGCATTATCATGACTTTATGTTTATGAATATCTTATGCTCTATTGATATGACTATTGTCTAACATGTATTTTATTCCTCATTTTATTCCATGATTATTACTTTACAGGGCATTATAGGTCACCCTTTTTTTATCTATGTCCTCAGTTTACCCCATGAAATGCTAAGTACGAGGGAATGTAGTGGTCATGTAAATGATTTTTTCAATAAAGATGTTGTTTTATTCATGTTTTAATTTTTTCTGTAATTATTCTAACCACAAAACACACTATACCTATCTATATTCTATGTTGTATCAAATTAAGTTTATGTAATAAATTATGTTTAGTTGTGTAATAAAATATATGGGTTGTTATAGTTGGTATCAGAGTACAGGTTTATTGATTTTTGGGATTAGGATTAGAAAACCCTAGTAAATCTATAGAGATAATACTATGTATAATAAAATCATACCTATGTTTTTTTGAGAATTGAGTAAGTGGTTTATCAAGAAATTACATCCTTGTTTGGATACGAGCAGGTAGAGGCGGCCCTGGAACAGATGAATCCTATGGGTAAAACCCAAAAACATCACTTTGAGCTATACTCGAATGAGAACTGGTGCATGAAGATGAGCCGTTATACACTCATGGTTATGACATGCCCAGGGGATATGATTTGGTAAAATCACAAACATAGTATGAACAATTATTAAGGGACAAAAAAATTCCCTAAGAATATATGTTAGTATGTAGATCAAGGATAACATAGACTGAAGCCAATTGATTCATATGTTAAAGAAATAAAAGATATTTATATGTCATCAGCTTTTGTATTTGGATTAACCATTCTGTTTCACCCATAACTCTCCTTTTATTCTATTCAATGGCCGTTAATATGAGGACTCGGGCTGACAATGGATGTGAAGATCCATGTGACGATTATACTAATGAGATGCTCAATCCAATGGTAGCGGTAATCAAGAAATTGGTCACACTTCTCTCTTAGCTAACTCAAGATTTAAATATAAACATGGTTCCATAGAAATGTTAAACCCCCCTAAGAAAGAACAAGTTTCTATTGTGAGCCTCAAGAGTCCAAGGCCTCTTACTTTTAATGGATCATCTGATCCCTGAATCGCTGAACAATTGACCAACTCCATTGAAAAGTTCTTCTCCTTACTTCAATGATCCGAAAAAGAGAAGGTTCTCCTAGCTGCTTATTGTATGTATGGTGAAGCTGATTAATGGTGGATGTTGATCAAAAATATGAATCCTGAGGAGGAGATCGAGTTTTTGTAATGGGTGGATTTTTGGAAGATGTTTTCGATAAATATTTTCTGTGCACCCTCCAACATAAGATGGAAACGGACTTCCTTTCCCTCTAGAAAAAAGACGATGAATCGGTTGAAGTATATGAGAAAAACACCACAAGGCTTGAATGATATGCTTTTGGCTTTTTCATTACCCCTAAATGCAAGGTTTACCACTTCTTTGGTGGGAAAAACCTAGCCTTCAGAAAGCACTGGTGATTCGTGACTTCAACATCTATGATGAAATTTTTTGATGTACCCTCAAGAATGAAATGGAGATCAGAGAATATTAGGGGTATCATGTGGAAAAGAAGAGAAATGTGGACATAAATGTTGGAGGTCCGATGGATAAATCCAACTATGCTAAAAATATCCATCACCCCACTTTCCAATGGTGCGGAATGAAGCACCCTGGAAATTGTCTAAAGGGGGCGAGGTAATTCTTTCGGTGTGGAAGAGAAGAGAACCTAGCTGTAAACTGTTGACAAGACAGTCTCGTGGCCGTGACAGAGGAGAGGAACACTCCGTTTGAACCTCAACGCATGGATCGTTTCTACAACTACAAAGAACCATGGAATCATGCAAATCAGTGCCCTAAGCCAAGGGTTTTCGGAGGTAACCAACAACCTCCAAGGCAGCATGGGCGAACATTTTCCATAACTACTGCCGATGTGAACCTCGAAAATGAAGTGGTCACAAGTATGTGAGTTATACATTCAATAATGGAGAACATAATTTTTTATTTAGTTTATATGCATTCTTTTATATCACGAAAGTTTACTAGAATAATCCCAGCACCACCACAAATCATGGAAGAGAAGATGTCTGGGAGTATGGAAGATGTGGAAATACTTGCATCCCATGAATATAACTCCTCCCCTGTCATAATCTGTGGATTAATCTTCCTGGAGATCCTCATCATACTCCCTATAGTGGAAGTTGATGCAATTCATGGCATTGATTGGAATTTCTTATATATATCCAAAATAAATTGCTGAGGGAGGGAAATCACTCTCCATGTGTATAATCGACCCCCGATTCTATACAAGTGAAAGGTTGAAGATGAATCTTATTTAGCTCCATCATCTCAAATGTGGATATTAAGACCCTATGAGCACGTGTATCTAGCACAGATGATTGAGTCCAAGGAAGCAACCAACCTTGAAGACATGCCCATAGTGAGGGAATCCACTGAAGTATTTCCTGAGAAATTCTCTAGTCTTACTCCTTGAAGAGATGTTGAATTATCAATTGATCTTATAACATGAGAATTTCCAATATCCATGACTCTGTATAGGATGGATGTTGTGGATCTTGATGAGCTTATGAAATAACTATAGGAGAATCTGGATAAAGGGTTTATACACCCAAGTGCTTCACGATGGGATGCAGCAGTCCTCTTCTTCAAGAAGAAGGATGGGACAATGCACATTTGCATTGATTATCATGAGATCAACAAAATCATGATAAAGATCATGTATCCTCTCCCACGAATTGATGACTTTTTCGATCAGTTACATGGAGCACAATACCTTTCCAAGGTGTATTTGTGGTTGACATATTATCATGTAAGGGTGAAGAAGGAAGATATCTTCAAGACTACTTTTTGTACAAGATACGAGCACTATGAATTCATAGTAAATCCTTTTGGACTCACTAATGCTCCACAAATCATTATCGACATGATTAATAGAGTCATTATAGATTACCTCGACAAATTTTAGGTAGACTTTATAGATGATATTCTGATATACTCCAAAACCAAGGAGGATCATGAGGAGCATCTAAGAACTGTACTAGAGACCATACAGAATGATAATTTCTATAAAAAGTATATCAAGTGTGAGTTCTGGTTGATGGAGGTCTCATTCTGGGGCCATTTCATCACATTCGGTGGTTATCTTTGGATCCCTCTAAAACAGATACAATTGAGTGATGGCCAAGGCCAACATCGATAACAGATATCCATAGCTTCTTGGGGATAGCTAGATATTATTGACGATTTGTAAGAAATTTTTCATTATTTTAAAACCATATTACCAAACTATCTCTCAAGGGAGTAAATATTCCTTGGAGTGATTAATGAAATGAAATCTTCAAGGAGTTGAAAAGGATTCTTATCAATGTGCCCATGCTCAATTTACCCATAAGTGGAGAACATTTTGTGGTATTCAGTGTTGCTTCAATGAAGGGCATGGGATGTGTGTTGATGCAAAATGAAAAGTTCATTACCTATGCTTCAAGTAAATTGAATGTTCATGAACATAACTACCCAAAAAACGACCTCGAGTTGGCTATAGTGATCTTCACTTTCAAAATTTTGTTGCAGTATCTCTATAGGGTGAAATGTGAGATATGTACTAACCAAAAAAGTCTCAAATATATATTCACAAAAAATATCTTAATATGAACCAAAGAAGATAGATAGATCTCATCAAGGAATATGATTTTTCAATCCACTACCATCCTAGTAAGACAAACAATGTGTTAGGTGCTCGAAGTAGTAAGGATCCTGCATCTTTATCAATGATGAGAATTTAAAGGGATATGATCTTCTTAGATTGGAAAAGGATGTATGTGGGAATCATTAAGGGAGGAAAATTATCAGTCCTTTCTCTATTTATTTCCCAACCATACCTTTTAAAGATAATAAAGGATACTCAAAAAAATAAGTGGAAATTCAGAAAAGGGTGGAAGCTATTAGAAATTGGAAATCCTCTAATTTCAATGTTGATGAGGATGGAGTTGTAAGATTTGGGATGCGACTATGTGTTCCATCCAATCCCGAGCTAAAGAAGGAGATATTGAATGATGCACATATATCTACCATATCTATTCACCTAGGAAGCACAAATATGTATTTATATCTCTAAGAGAATTATTGGTGGGATAATATGAAGAAGGATATCACTGAATATACATCAATGTGCCTGGTGTGTCAGCCAGTAAAGGCAGAGAGGCATAATTCTAAGGGGATGATGTAACCATTTCCCATACTAGAATGGAAATGGGATAACATCACCATGCACATTGTCAGTGGACTTCGGAAGACATCCAAATGAAACAATGCAATTTGGGTTGTGGTGGATCCTCTTACAAAGGCTGCACACTTCATTGCAATTTGTGATTATTTCTCATTGGATCAACTGGCACTGATATATATCATAGAAGTGGTAAGGCTTTATGGAGTACCACAATCTATTATGTCTGATCAAGATCCAAGATTCACCTCTTTGGTTTGGAAGAGTCTTCCACATGCTCGATATACTGAACTAAACGTCAGTACGGCCTATCATCCTCAAACTGATGGCCAATCCTGGTGGAATATCCAAACACTTGAGGATATGTTGAGGGAATTCTCAATGGGCATAAGAGGAGTAAGGGATCAACATCTTCCTCTACATGAGTTCTCTTATAATAACAATTTCCACTCGAGCATCCAAATGGCACCATATGATTCCCTCTATGGGAAAAGGTGAAGAACACAGGCGTGTTGGGATGAGGTCAAAGAACGTAAGCTTCTTGGACCAGAAATGGTCGATGAAATGGTGAAGAAGTTGAAAACCATTCAGTAGCATATCAAGGAATCCCAGAGTCAACAGAAGGGATATGCAGATAACCGTCGACGATACCTTGAGTTTAAAGTTGGAGACATGGTATTTCTACGCATATCTACATCGAATATGGTCATGAGGTTTGGAAAGAAAGGGAAGTTAAGTCCAAGTTAAATCAGCCCCTTAGAGATTCTTTATCGTGTTGGGGTTGTGGCCTATTAACTAGCAGTTCCACCTACTATGTCCAAGGTACATGATCTCTTTCAGGTATCCCTCTTAAGGAAGTACAGACCGGACCCTTCACATGTAATATTTTCAAAGGTGGTACATTTATAACATGATCTTTCTTATGAGGAGGAACCAGTTATGTTATTAGATCATAGAGAAAATGTTCTACGAAATAAGACAATGAACCTTGTAAAGGTGTTGTGGATAAACCACAAGTTCAAAGAAGTGACGTGGGAATCGGAGGAAATTATGAAGCAGAGTAACCCACATATGTTTTAGTATGGGAAAAAGAAAATTTCAAGGGTGAAATTTCATAAGGGGGGATATTTTAATGACCTAAAATTTCATTAATGGAAATCTATCTTGATGTAATTAAATGTCTCTTTATGTAAAATTTTTATACCAAATGTCAACTTATTTTGTTTTATGTTATGAATTGTGACCATTGCAAATATATTTGTTGAACAATGATCACATGATTAGTAAAAATATAGGGCTTTAACGAATCCAATTTACTCAGACAAAGGAAGTGATGGCCTCATCCAGTAGAATTGATCCATATGAAGCCCATTTTTCTGAGCACAGAAATGAGGTGGCTTCATTGGGCTTCATTCTTGGCTAAGCCCAAGCCGAGCTTCATCATGTCAAGCTCAAACGGAATTGTCTACGGGAGAAGTTGAAATTGATAGAGATCACCATGTGTGCAATGTTATCCGAGCCACCCCAAGAGTCAGTCACCATCATGCACCTTACCCTTAGGTATTATGCGGCTGTTTTAAAGGGATATGTAAAAAATACCTGGTACTATGGTTATGTACCTTATTTTTTTATATAATAATTAATATACATTCATTTTATTATTTTTTCCATGTAAATTGTTTTTAAATCACAAATAGTATTTTTAGGTAGTGTTCAGCTAAGAAATCTATTTTGATGAATTAATGGATATTTTTAATGTATATTATTTTAATAAAATATTATTATTATTATTAAATTAATTTGTATTAAATTTAAATGATGGTATAATTTTATGAATGCAATTGTAATTTTTATTATGGTTTGAAAGCCATTTTTGTCAAAACCCATGAATTTTCAAAAAAAAAGTCAGTTTTTATTTTAAAAGTTAAAATTAACATATTTAAAATTTTATTTAGATAAAATTAATATTATTTCTAGAATCAAGACGTCAAATTTATCCAATGGTGAATTTTTCATAATTTTCTGAGATGGTCAAATTTTTGGGTAAAAATTAAATACCATTTAAATATATAATGTCTTTTATGACATCATAATGATCCAATAGTTATGTAATAGAATACTATAAGAATTATTTTTGGCCATTATATGTTATCCCATTAAAATAATGTGATTTTGGGTTTGTTTGACATAATTTACAAAGCATTAATGGGCCCTTCAAGATTTATTAAACATCTTGTCTTTTTAAATTGTTTTTCTTGGGAGTGTGACTCACCTCCACATAAGCAACCCCATTTTTTAAGAAGTTTAAACTTTGGCCTTATAAAATATTGTATTCCACATCCCTTTTCAAAAATCCCTAGGTAAAAACCTTGGGCTGTTTTGGGGTTTGGATTAGTTTAATGTGAGGTGTCCCAAACCTAAATAATAAAGAATTGCCTCATTGTTCCTATATAAACCCTCCAAAGCTCCCACATCCTCCTCACTCAAAGCCTTTGGAGTTTGTCCATCCTCTACCCACTTAATTCTATAATCTTATCAAGGTTCCCCAATCTCCCAAGAATCCTCTCTCAAGATTCTCTCAAGCCTTTGAAAGCACACTTCCAAGTAAGGATTTTTTCTTCCTTTCTCATTTTTGTCCAATATTCATTAAGTTGTTATTCCATTTTAATTTCAAGTATTAATTCTGGGTTATGGTTTTTCACCTCCCCCGTACTGCCATATTTATTTTTTGATGATGGGATACCCCTTTCACTCTCATTCAATGCCTCCCATGTACACCCGTTACTATGATGAAATTGCGAAAGAAATTTCCCCCTCCTCATTTACATTCAAGAAATTCTTTTGTATTATGAATCTAAATTCCATTATATTTGTTGTGATATATATCTATATGACCCAAATACTTTCCATGTCATAAAAATATTATGATACATCCATTTATCTCTCATCATAAATTTTTATGAGTACTTATGTCATGTCGTTATGCTGCCGAAATTGCACCGCATTTTTCCAAGAAAAATTCATTATGTAGTGACTACCATACCCATTACTCTATCAAGGGTATTCATATTTATACACTTTTACATATTGTTTAAAGATTTTCATGTATTTATTCCACATTTTTTTATCGTGGAATAAATGATTATGTCGAATGATTCAGTGTTTTATGATCCATGTGGCACACTTATACATGAAATAAAATGTTTAAGAATTGTGTGCCCTTATAGCGTTCCAATGCATTGGGTAAAGTATAGTATCATGATACATCTTTTGCAATGGGTGTTTACTCATTCTAATTAATTTGCAATGAGGGTTTACTCATGATTCATGTGCAATTAGGGTTTACTCATGCTCTATGTGCAATGAGCCTCAGCTCATGCTAATTCCATGTTAAGTGTTGTTTCCACATTTCCATGTTATGATTATCATGATTTATCATGCCTTTATGTTTATGATTCTCTTGTGCTCTATTGATATTCATATTTTTTAACATATATTGTATTCCTCATGTTATTCAATGATTATTCTGTTACTGGGATTTATAGCTCACCCTTTTTTTATGCATGTCCTCATGTTATCCCATGCAATGCTATGTATGAGAGAATGTAGTGGTAATATAAAGGAATTTTCCATTAAAGATATTGTTTTTTCATGTTTTATGTTTTTATGTAATGATCCTTTTCCCCAAATACACAATACCTCTTGATATTCTATATTGTATCAAATGATGTTTATGTAATAAATTATGATTAATTGTGTAATGAAAGATCTGGGTTGTCATAGAACCTACTTCAAGAAAGGAATAAGCTTCTAGTGTAAATGAAAAGGTTGTCCGGGGGAGTTATTAAAAGAAGAACATGCTAGTGAGGAAGAGGCTTTTGTTGAGGAACATTTAGAGGAACAAGAAGATCATAAAATTATCCTATGTCCTAGGGAATTAATGGAACATGCCATTCATATATCTTGAAAAGAAAAGGGTGAGCCTATTAGATATTAAACTTTATAAATCAGTTAAGGGAATTAATCTCTTAGTCCTATAAAAGAAGAACATACTTAGGGGGAGTAGCACCCCAGTGTAGAAAGTGTTCAGGTTCCCAATCCTATTGATAATATCATTGTGTATTACTGGTATAAGTTTCCTAGCTACTTTGATGTGAATAATACCCCCACAGGCCTCTATTAATGGCATAGAACTTTCCCCTGTGTTTCAATTGAAACTAGTTTCTTCTCTTGATGTAATCTCTAATAAGACGCATGAACCTGCCTCAACTCTTGTTCTTAAACAAACCAAATAACCTTCTATTTAGATGAGTCACAGTGACTTGAATGCTTTTAGGGATACTTTTTCAGTTGGATTTGAAATTATCATGAACACATAGCCTTCTTGTGTGATAAATCTTAGAGAAATAGACGTTTCCTAGCTGTTAAAGAAAATCATATGGAAAATTAAACTAAATATGCTTCATTAAATACATGATTTTTGAATTGAGAACAAGAAGTTGAGTGATGAAGTGAAGTATCTCAGATCAATGGTTGAAGACACGCAAAAATTGTTGCAATCTCCCCACACTCCTGCTGCTCATCCTGTTGAGGATGATAGTGATTAGATTCCCTATAATGTTGCATCATTTATTCAACCAAACATGACTTCAATTTATGCCAATGTGGATGATAGAAACATCAAGATAGTCACTGAGACATGTGTGATTTTTTTTGGTCTTAAAAAAATTACTAATCAGTTCAAGATATTCTTATAGAATGTTCTAAATAATAATAAGACTCTTAATTTAGTTGTTACAGCTTTTAATGCCTCTTAACAATCATCTCAACCTATAAACATTGATCTGATCAGAACTATTATTAAGTAATAACTTCAATCAGTGTTAGGTGGTTTTGAAAAGGAAATATTATATGTTTTCATCAAGAATAGTGAATGAGAACTTGACATAGTAAGGATTAACTCAATTATTTTCAATAATGATAAGTAAGAAATTACATAGAATGTGGATTTATACATTAATAGGATTTTCTCTAAGCATGATATGAACAATCATTTCAAATATCATATAGAGAATTTGAAAATTCCTCATGTCACTCAGGAGTTCAAGACTCAAGCTCAAAAGATGAAATATTTTATTCCTCTATTGAACAATTTCAGAGAGAAATAAGATGATTTCAAGAAGGTAATATAGTATAGTGGTGAGATCATTACTCATTTCCTCAATATGTTGAAGCCTTATCTTCATGTTCAAAGCACTACCATTGCAGCTCCTGCAGCTTCATCTTTGTAGCCTGAATCAACCCCTTCCTCATACATTGCTTTTTCTTCTTCATCCATTTCTTATCTTAATCTATAATCCAGATTAGACCTGTTATCCATGATACCAAAACATGCCTTGTTCTTCAACAATCCCCACTCTAGAACCTTCTGTTTTTGAAGGAACCCCCTCCATTCTATAAAATATGGCTCAATCCATTCATTAACCTCTACTTGTAATCATATGTACCCTTCTGAAGTTTCTTCTAATGAAAAGATAATACTTCTAGTGTTTAAGAGAAGTGAAAAATATATTTTGATAGGTGTGTTTTGTACTTTTTTCTAATTCTTGTAATGACACATTTCATTATGTCGAATGAAAATGTGCATTATTTTTCTATTTCCTCTTACATACATTTATTCCATGTTTATTTTCTTTTTCTAATATCTTCTTTGATAATCCCAAAAGGGGTATAAATAATACTCAGGATATAAATCTAACACCAATTATTTGTGATCATCAAAAATATGGATATGGTTGGACTCCTTGTGTTTCAATCAGGTTTTAATGAACTCAAATCATGTTAACCATGTGTAATCTATCTCAAATGATGTGTTGAGATGGTAGGTATCCTAAATCATGCTTGAATCAAGTTTGAATATTGTAAATTGTATTTGATATTATTCTATCATGTTTAACTATATTAGTGATGAATTCAAATTCATTCGGTGAATATTATTTACTAAGACATATTTACGTATATATAGCTAATTTTGAGAAATATTATGTCTGACACTGGTTTTGCATTTTGGAAATGTCCCAGACACCTTAACCCAGACATCGTGACCCCAACACTGTAATCTAGACATTATACCCTAGACATCGTATCCAAGACTCCATAACCCAGACACTGTAGCGCATAAACCGTAATACAAACACTGTAACCTAGAGACTGTACCCTAGACATGGTGATCCTGACACTGTAACCAGTTTCAGATCTCACGAAGTCTATGACACCGGTTCCTTACTACCATCACCAAGACACCATTCAATGTTTTGAAAAGGACGAGACACCATTACCTGAGACACTATGATTCTGAAATCACATATGTGCTAATGGTTCCCAATCTCAATGTAAATGTGGCTTCATGAGTAATCACCGCTCAAAGGAAAAGAAGAATACATTGTTTCATGGTGACACCATTTCCATGTGACACTTTTTCATAACAAACTATGACATCATTCTTTTATTTGTTTTGTAATTTCCAATTTAATTTTTAACAGTAATATTGTAGTTATTTAATCGCACTAACATAATTAATGTTTCATTATAGACATTTCACCTAACAGCATGTGGTATGATATTTAGAAATCATGATTCTTGTCGGCTCTAACACATGTATCCCGAAATAAAGAAAAGAACATGAGACTTAGACAAGAGAAGAGTGATATTTTTTAAAATATATTTTCTGCGTGAAACAACATACAACTGAAGAACACATGAAGCACTCTCGATCCCTGAAGACGGAACTACCATAGACTAGATCCTTAAACATCTTCGCAGTATCAACTAAATGAATATCACAAGCTACATAGCTCACATTATCAAACTAGAAACTAGATCATCAAACATGTAGTACTCTATTTTTTATAAGATTACTCAATACTTGAATATGATTATCCTAAAAGTACAGAGATACAAATAATAACACTCTGATCACTTATAATCCTTTCTCATCATCTCTTCTCTATTATGTAATGTTTTTATATATCGATCAGTGTGTCTATGCCATTTATAAAAAAACATATTGTTTCATGTATTAAACTGAAGGATACAAGATATCCTTCCTCTCACATAATATTAAATCCTTTTACTCCAACGGATTAGTGTGGAAGTGGTGCTTGTGTGACCTGGTAGTTTACAACCACAAATAATAATGTTAGAGGTCGTGTGACCAGGACAGTTTTGCGTACTATTGTTTACCCTGATCCTGGGTGTGGATCAAGTTTATTAATATAAACTACTTGGTGGTAGGTGGTCACAAATTGGAGTCGATGAAGTCTCATCTAGAGACTGAACCTCATGTAGTATCCATTGTGTCTATTAATTTAGTTTATCTATGATTTACTGTATGTTTTAGAAAACTAGATTTTACATTGATAGTTAGTCTTGGATAGAAGTTATAATTGTTTTTCCTTATTACAATTGAATCAAAAGTTGTATTAATATCTCACATGGATATTACTAATAATTAATCAATCTTTTAAGAAGTTATTTGAATAGTCAAAATATTATAAACATATTCCCTTGATTAACCTGCCTATATTTATTTTTATTGGGAAATCTTATTACGTAATTTTTTAAAAAAAAATTATAGATTCTCAATTCACCCCCCTCTTGAGTACTCTACTCTAAACAATATAAATTACTTAGTCTAGTTATATTAAAACATGTAATTAGAGATTCCCAACTTGTTTCTTGAGTGAACACATCATCTATTCTCTCAAACAAGAATGCAATGAGTCTTTTAATGGGTTACACGGGCACACAACATTCAAATAACATTGTAGCTAGCTAGAACGTACCTTCAATGTAATTTTTTGAGATACCTTACAAATACCCAATCATGTATCTCAGTGACATGAAAAGAACACATGGTGTGTATCTCATTAGTACATGTCATGTAGTTCATCAGGGGTAGATGCATATGACCCAAGAATGTAACTTAGACGAACAAAAACCACATTACATGATTTGGAGATGGAAAATACACATTGTGTAGTCTCCTAATAAATTAACAACGATTAATTAAATTAAATAAAAAAATTTATCATTAAAATATTATTTTATTTATTGGAACTAGTTGTTTTTGAAAATTTTATTGTGGTTTTTAAAAATATCAAATTCAAAATTAAATTATTGCAAAAGAATCATAACTATTGGTTCTAATTTTTTGTTTTCACAAACATCCATTAATGATAGCTATCCTCAAAATGAATATTGATGGAAAATAAGATATAAGGGAATTAATTTATTTATTTATTTATTATCTAGTATATATACAATAACATTTATCAGAATAGTAATTAATAGATAAAGATATGAATTTTAGCTATTTAATTTTACATATACATAACAAGAATGACCATTTATGGGATAAAACATGACTAGGGTATGTAGTGGAATTTATTAAAATTAATTTATTTTATTGGTTCTAAATTATTTATTGTTAAATTAAATTTTATTTCCTATGAGTTATCCCTACCTCCATTATATGTAAGACCTACATGTCAAAGGATAAATATGTATTCCCTCCTTAAACAATGAATTGGTTCCCTCACCAGTGTTTGGGTTATAAATACTAGTAATTTTCAAATTTTTCTAGGGTTTGTGGAATAAATTCAAGATCAAACTATATTGATGTCAACTCAGGTGTTACACAGGTGGATAGTTTGAATGATGTAACTCATGTGAAGACTAACAAGGGGAGTTATTTTCCTAGGGCATAGGTTGATTTATTGTATGATCATGAAATAAACCATTAGATTATGCTTATGAATTTTTAATTTATTTATTTCAATCTAATCATTATTTAATATTATGGATACAAGAGCTTGACCACATAAATTATTGAATTCATGTGGAAAATATGTAATTTAAATATCTATATTGTGTATAATTTTTTTATCTAGCATTGTAAATTAATTACGTAACATCTGCTAACTATTAACAAGAATTATAATGGATAAAACATGATAAAAATTGAGAATATTAAATTAAATTCCATCAAATATCTATTAAGTATGACTTGACCTTCCATCACATGATTATTATGAAAACATTAAATATTATTTTTAGACTAACCCATAATGGGAGAAATTAATTTTATGTTGAGTTATTATGAAATTTATGGGTTCTTAAAACCATATAACATTAAGATAAGTAAAACACAGTAGACGTGATTTAACATAGATCCAATTATAAAGGAAATTCAAGTCCATATAGTAGGACAGAGAGTCCACTCAACAGATCAAGGTGTTGATGGCCAGCTGATGGAAAATAAATTCATACCAAAATACATTTTAGTGTCGTTACATAACCTCATTAGGGTTATAAAAGGGGAAAATAGATCATTTATAATTTAATATACTAGAGACTAGACATTCTGTGTCCAGTGGAGTGAGTTCTTGGCAACTAATAAAATTTTATGATATTTAATAAAATCATCTTATCTTTTTTACTAAATATTGTAATCCATAAAAATTTAAATAAAATAAACTCTTTAATTTTATCATAAAATTAAATGTTTTTCACCCACACTAACCTTTTTATCAATATTATAGAATTAAAATCTCATCACTTGAAGTAACTTCTAGGAGTGTTTCAAACACTATCATGTTGTTTTGTTCCCTGAGCATAAATCATACAGGCTAGAATCGTCACATACAAATTCTTCTTCGCATTAGGCGAGTGATGAAGAGTTTCTCATCTATGAAAAAAAATTGAACAAAGTACTCAATATTAAATGTTTAATTCTTTTATTTATGTTTTTTGAATTCATGATGTCTCATGAAAAGAATGATTTTTAGAGAATTCTTGAGATTCTCTTAGGTCATTACTAGTACAGTGATAGATAGTAAGAGTTTTTGATTTCATTGTATATCATGTTGAGTAGGATTGGATAGGGTTCCCCTGCTGGGCCTCATGTAGTCAATCTTATTGACCAAATTTTACGCTAAGAGGTTTTAGAGTTTAAACTCACCAAAAAAATGGGAAATGATTTCATTCAAGAATCACACCCTTATATATTCTCTAGTTTTTTATAAAATTTTAATATGAACACCATTATGATGTTTTAACCATATATTATCATTGTTCTTAAACAAGAAGATAAAGAGATGAAAAATAAAAATCCTTCAGCCCTTATGGTGAGCAAATGGAAAGGTAAACTGATTATCTCTAAGACCAAATCTTCTTCACACCCTTCAATGAAAAGAAAAATAATGGTTAAGGTAAGGTATCTTTAGGTTGTTTTTTTTTCATAAGGAAAGATGTTAATTAGGGAGAAAATTTCACCCCAACCAAAGAATAAAGAGGAATCATCAAGTGTGTTTTTTAGCAAGTTAAATTTATTTTTTTATAAAAATTTGTTGTTAGATATAGCTTGTTCTTCCCATAATTGTATTCAAATATAGAAACTATGTAGATTTTAAAAGATTTAATGAGTGGATTTAGATCTACGATCATCAAATAGAGATAAACATGATGTTTTAACTATCAAGGACATCCAATTGGGCTTCCAAATAGAATGATATTCACTTTATAGCTTTTTATTGTGTGTCTTTTGTTAATAAAATCATGATTTGTAAATTTATACTCAGTAAAAATGGTTTTATTTTAATATTAAGAATTAAATGTCTCTTATTTTATAAAGTTATAATTATTTTATGGTAATGAACATTTTAATAATGATAATTTTGTGTTATATTACAAAAATAAATTAATGTAAATACAAAATGAAACTACCTTACTTGACTCCAACCACACCCCACTATGGAATATCAAACTAGGTCATTTAAACAAAAAAATTGTGACTAAATTATAAATATATTGATATTTAGATTATTTTTAAGTAAACAACATTGTATATTTCACACATTTTGATAGGGTAAAATGACTAAATAACTATTTAGTTGATATGGTGAAATATATAAAGATATTTTTTATAAGTTATTCCATTAACATAATGACCTATCTATATATGAGATATTTTTCTGTTTTATATTATCATTTTTATAAATATTTAAACTATTTCTAATAAGAAATAAAACAAAAATAAAATTTTAAGAATTCTACCTCTTATTTGGAAATCCTCTTTAGGTTTAAACAAGAATAAATATTAGTTGGTATTCATAAACTAACTATGTTGTCTAGGAAGTGAGGAGGTACATAGGGAAAAATTTGTGTAGGTATTTGTAATGACCTCGACCCCAGAAACTCGGACATGGTGTCTTAATTTAATACATTGAAATATGATTCAATAAATCACATCATGTCAGACCAAATAGTTTAGTATTCTATATAAACTAGATACATTATTTGGATTACATTACATTTGAATAAAAAAAATAAAACATATTTTATTGATAATAACATTACTCCCTCTATCATATCCTTTCATATCAAAAATATTATTCTTTATGGATTCTTGAGAAAGGATACAAAATAAGGGTTAGATCAAATGCTCCATTAGAGTTACGTAAGTGAATGATGTCATGAATCAATAAGAAAAAATAGTAGAAAAATGTAATAAAATGATCACACATTCTATTTAATTAACCTAACTGAATGAATATATATTGATTAATCAATATAGATAGTTAAATTACTAAACACACATCTATATAATAAAGAATATAATAATGAAATGTATCCCAAGATAATATCACTGTTAAAATCTCATGGATAATAATAATAAATAAAATCAAGGCAATATATATTTATCAGACATCATTATTCAAAGGTAAATGATACCATTACAATAAAAACATTCAAAATATGGGATAGAATATATTATTTTCAAGACCTTTCACAATACAATTTAAAACAAATTGTTACAAACATATAGGGTTCGGTCAACTGCTTTTGTCTAATGAGACTAATTATGCTCCGAGAGGCTTAAAATAACTGGTCCCCAACCCATTTATGGAATTTTAAAATAAGTCATCATATATGAAATATAATATTTAATTCATTAACTATGTTTATTATCATAAATTATCTATATTGAGTAATAGACATAAAATTATCATTATTTCCACTGTAAATCTTATAAAAATAAAAGATAATAGCATATATTAAATTTGTATCAGGTTTAAAAAATTATCATATCCATAAAGTAATAATATGCAAATATAAAATAAATGTAATTTTCAGTGAAAAATGGTCATAAAAATTAGCGTTTCAAGGTAATGTTAACAATCAATAAAGAAGTGAGATTGCCCAGTTACTTTTACAACAATGTAATTTCCAAGTCAATTCCCCTTTTATGAAATAATTAAAATAGAAACATTAAATACTATTAATATTTATTAATTCATGATATTACAAGTAAAATTTTAATTATATACACAACATAAATTTTAATTTTTTCATATTACTAAATAGGTTTCATTGGAATGTAAATTGGGATAAAATCCATTACCTCAAGCTTCTATTTGGATTGACACTATTTAATTTATTATATAGTGCATTTATAAAAGACATTAAACCATAAATATATTTATAATATCATATATTACCCTTTTACAACATCTTTTTACACGTTTGTTTATAATCATTCATTATTTTCATTGATTCATATGTTAATTGCCTTATTTTCTCGTGTCTGTTTCATCATAAAAGGACTAGTTCTTATGAATATTATATATTAATATCATCTCATGAATTATAAATATGAAATAATTATCAATTTTTTAATAATTATTACTTTTCAAACCAATAATTAATGATGTTTAGGAAAATTGCAGTATGTTATGATCACGGAGATGGTAGGTTGTATATACGCATGAGTAATGATTCCATTATTATCTGATCATTATGGAAATGAGGTAAGTAATATTTTTCCTTTAAATAATGATAATAATACCATTAATAATATATTAAATAATTATATATATGATCCCAGTGTTTTGGTGATGATAATAGTGTCACATCACATAATGAAGTCATTAGTCAACACATACCAAAATAATGTTATCATCTTTATGTGAGTGAAAATGAAAGAAATAAAATGATATATATTATCATTATAAAATGATAAATATTAAATTTATATCATAATTATTTAAATTATATCATATATAATAATTAAATTTGTCTTCATAACCTTTTATATGAATAATTTGTGAAGGATGAATAACAACGCTTTTCAAGGCGATTTTTTTTTCATACACAGGAGCGACGTTATAATATTTCCCATGGAATTGTTTTTAAAAATATAAATATTATAATTTGAATCCATTGGTATAATTTTAATAGGAATATAATATATATACTTAAAATATGTCATCATACCCATCATTGAAAGGTGGAAATGAAAAAATGAAAGAAATCAGATCGTGAGGTGGTATTGTGTCATACACATGAATGATGATTTTAATAACCCATTTCACATAAGAAAATATGTTATTCATTCATAAAAAAATTATAAAATCATACCATTATATGTAATATAAATATAATATTATACCATCATGATTAAATAAAAAAAATTGTAGGTGGATAACTAAATAAAATAAATATGCTAGTTGAGTTATATTAATTCTTCATTAGGTATCCTCCTTAGGTTTTCACGAAATCCATACTAACATATATTTATTCCAAAAATATGTCTAATATCTTGGAGTAGGTTTTATTTTATGTGAAATTGGAATGATTTTAATTAGCTAAATGTATTTATATGTGTGGATAAGTGAGGGGATTGAGTTCCCTTTTATAGTTAAATAGGAGTGTCCTTTTTTAAATACACAAAAGTGTTCACAATTTGGAGGAAAATATTTCCTAATGTTTCTATAAAATAAATAATTAAAGATATTTAGTAATTATATGGTCTATCCATAACACCAAAACACAATTAAACACATTTTTTAAACATTTTTCCCCTTAACATTAAAGTTTCCTTATTTTTACCATGTTGGTTTTTCACTACAGGAACATGTATTTTTAACTTACGTAATAATTATATTAATCCAAAACTAAAATTATACTCATTATATAATTTAGACCCACCTATTATAAATATGTTATCTAATTTATAAAATATAAATCCTTTGTTTGTTAGAAATTAACTTTCACACAAATATATATAATTTACCAAAACAATGCTTTAACCTTAACTCTGCTAACAAAGATTCTTAAATTCATATATGAATATATTATTTATAAAATATCAGTTGGTTAATTAAAGGAATATATTTTATTTTATTGTAATTTTAAAATAAATAGTAATAATATATCATTTTTATTTATTTTGAATACTTTAATAAAATATAATTTCACCGAAAATAACATTAATGTCAATTTGAATATTATAAATTTAAATTGTATTTTATAAATATCAACACAATAATTTAATCTCAATATTTGAGTTAAATCCTTTGCAACATTTTATATTCATCTACACAAAATATTAAAACATAATAATTCATTCATTTTACATCACTTTTTATTTTTTTTGTATCATTTATATTAATTATTTTTTAATAAATAATTATTGTGTCGGAGTTTTTTAATGACATATGCTTCATATAGTTGGTGCACACAATGTCTAGTTTATCAATTACCATGTCTTTGATAGAAACTGAGAACACAATGACATATGTTTTTAATGACATATGTTTCTAGTTTATCTAGAAACATGTAATTAGATATACTCAATTATTTTCTAGACTGAACACAACATGCATTTTCTCTCCCAAAAACACGTCGAGTCATTCATTGGGTCACACGAGCACATGATATTCAAAAAACATGCATTATAGCATCCATGTACATTCCATATAATCCATTGAGTTAAATTTATAAGACCCAAAAATGTATCTCGATGACATGGAAAGATCGCAAGGTTTGTATCTCATTAGTACATGTCATGTAGTTCATATGTGGTTCACGCCAAAGCCCCAAGCATGTACCCTGGTTACATGAAAAACCAGGTACATGAGGTGTTGCCAGAAATTACATGTAGTGTATTCACCCAATAAATAAATAAAATGAATTAAATTATATTAATAATTGTATCATTGAAATATTATTTTATTTAATGGAATAAGTTGGGTTTGAAAATTTGATAATGCCTTTTAAAAATCATAAAATCTCAATTATATTATTGCTATAAAATAAGTAACTGTTGGTTCTAGTATTTATTTTCTATGAATTCCATTTATAATGGTTATCTTCAAAATGAATTTGGATGGTCCTTATAATTTAAGGGAATGATTTTATTAATTAATTAATTAATTAATTACTGCAATAACATTTAACTTAATAATAATTAACAGATAACCAAATGATTGTTAGTCATTTACTTTTTCATATACATTTCATGTATGACCATTTATGAGGTAAACCATGACCAGTGTATGTTTGGGAATTTATTAAATTTATTTTATATTTTTCTTTTTGAATTATTAATTATTAAACTAAATTTTATGGCATGTAATGTATCCCTCCCTTTATTTTATGTAGGAACTTCAAGTCCGATGATATATATGTACTCCCCCATTAAATAATCATTTATATCTATCACTAGTGATTGAGTTATAAATAGTAGTAATTAATTTATTTTCTCATGGTCTGTGGAAGAAATTGATGATCAAACTATAATGATGTCAACTCTGGTCTTGCACACGTGGATAGGTGGAATGATGTTACTCATGTGAATACTGAAAAGGAGAGTTATTTTCCATGTGTTATTGGTTGATTTATTGTATTGTCATCAAATCAACAATTAGATAAAGCTCATAAATGGTTCATTTATTTATTTCAATGTATACATTATTTATTTTAATGTATACAAGAACATGATCACATAAATTGATGAATTAATGTGGAAAGATAGAATTTAAATCAATTGATTGTGTGTGAAATATTATCTAGCATGGTAGATTAATTAAATAGATTCCACTCACTATTAACAAGACATGTAATGGATAAAATAAGATAAAATTTATCATTAATAAATTCAATTCCATTATAAATATATTAATTCATACTTGACCTTCCATCACATGATTATGAAAAAAACATTAAAACTAATTTTTTGACAAACCCTCATTGGGAGAAATACATTTAATGTAAAATTATTATTAATTTAATGGGTTTACATTAATATATTACCTCAATATAGGTATCACTGACTAGGCTTGTGGAACTTAGAGAAAATTATTGAGGAAATCCAATTTTGTATATCCAGATATGTGAGTCCGTTGAGCAGATCGAGGAGTTGTATGCCCATAGATTGAAAATAATTACCAACCTAAATAACTTCTAGTAGCTTTTCATACTCACATTTGGGTTATAAGAAGGTAAAATTGATCATTTATAATTGAATGTCCTAGAGACTAGGCATTATGGGTTTAATGGAGACTGTTATAGGTAATTGGTAAAATATTAAGAGATTTAATAAAATAAACTAATTTATTTTTTCCAAAAAATAATGTAATCAACAAAATTATTATTAATCTACTCTTTTAATTGTATAATAAAATGAATAATTTTTTATCCACACTATCCCTTTGATCTATATTGTATAATGACAATATTCTCACTTGATGTTACATCTATGAGTGTTTTAGGCAACTTCATGTAATTTTTAATGTTGAATGGATGTCTTACATACTAGAATCCTTACTTCTTGATTTTATTTCAAAATTGGAGAATGATGTGGTGTTTCACATCTATGAAATAATTTTGAGAAATGTGTTTAATATTCAATGTTTAAGGATTTAATTTATGTTTAGTGAACTCATGAAGTCTCATGAAAACACAGATGATTATAGAATTCTTGAACTCTTCTTTGGTCTTTACCAGGATAGAGATAGACAATAACATTTTATAATTTCATAATATATATTTTTTGTAGGCCTGGAGAGGGTTCCCTAGGTGGGCCTCAAGTAGTAAATATTATTTTCTAAATTGCGTTCCTCGATGTTTTTGGGTTTAAACACCCATAATGAAGTTGGAACTGATTTCATTTTGGAATAAAACTGTCATATCTTCTCTCAATTGATTGTAAATTTTAATATTAACAACATTGAAATGTTTCATCCCAATCTTCTCTCAATTGTTCACTATGTAGATATAGGGAAGAATCAAAAAAATCCTTCATTCCTTATAAGGAACAAATGGAAAGGTAAACTAAACATATCTAAGACCAATTCTTCTTCACACCCTTCAATGAAATGGAAAATCAGGGGAAGTAAGGGAACATTTTGTTGTTTATTTTCCATGTGGAAACAAGGTTTTGGGCATGAAAACAATAAACCAACCAAATAAGAAAGGGGAATCATCATGTGAATTAGATATCAAGTGAAATTTATTTTTTTCTACAAATTCAGTAATTGATAAATGTTGAGGTTCACATATTTCTATTAAAAAATAGGAAACATGAATATTATGAAAGATTTATTGATGGGATCTATATCTATGACCATCAATTGGATCTAACAATGATGTTTTATCTATTAAGTACTACCACCTAACGTTTCTGACTAGAATTACCATGATTAAAATGGGATTTTGTTATGTCCATTTAGTTAATAAAAACAATATTTCTATACCTATACATGATACCGATGGGTTTATTTTCATTTTCAAAAATAAAATTTTCATCTTTTATAAAGATATAATTTTTTATTGTTGATAAAATTTAAATAATGATTATTAAGTGTTGGTTTACACACACGAATTATTATAAATACACAACTAAACTACTTCACATGACTCATACCACACCCTACTATGGAATCACCAACTATGTCATGTTAAAAAAATTATTGAATAAATTAAACACATATGGATATATATATTATTTTGAACAAATACCACATGGTATATTTCTCACATTTCGAAAATTTAAATGACTAAATCCTTATTTTGTTGAGATGAAGAAATATATAAGGAGATTCCTGAATTAGTTTATATATATAAGTGTAGAAATTTCATATTGAGTAAAGGATTGGGAACTATTAAGTCATAACTTTTTTGATGATTTTAGTAGATAATGATCTGTCTACCTTACATATATGTTGGATTATTTGGATAAATTCACAGAATACAAGAATGAATAAGAGGACCATAATTGTAAGAAAATTAAGAAACTCCTCTTAGAACATGGGGGATAATATATTAATCAAAACTTAAATGATTACTTATTGGAGTTTTTTATCATATCTCAATTAAATTTTTTAGACACTTAATTGTAACAGTCAAATAAAAAAGAGGAACCACACCATGCTAGATATGGTGAGATCATTATTGATTCATGAAATTCCTCCATTATATTTTTAGGGATACATGTCATAAACAACAGTAAAAATACTAAACCTAATTACAACTAAAGTGATAGATGTTATATCATAACATTTATTGAAGGTATTGAAACATAATTTTCTATACATACAATTTTGTGGTTGTGAAGCATTTGATAAGAGCTTGTTGGGTAATAACATGCATTCCAAGGTACAAATTGTACCTTTATAGAATAACTCAAAGAAACAGGGGGATATTACATATATGATCCCTCTGAAAAAAAATGTTAATAGTGGAACATCATACCATATTCCTTGAGATAGAAAAAATATCTAAAAGATATAGTGGGAGAAATATTCGAATTGATGAAGTTCAGAATCAATTCACACAATAGATGGAATAGAAATTGATTCCATAAAGTCCAATTGAAGAAGAAACTGTTTGAGAGACATGAGAAATCTACATGAGTACAAGAGATGTTAGTTCACTAGAGTGGTATGGTTTTATAGTTACTAAGGATGATAACTATTTATTACTTGATATTAATGATCCTATAACCTGTAATAAAGTAGCATGTTTTCTAGATGATTCAAAGTGTAAAGAATCCATGAATTATGAAACAGATTACATATACCAAAACCAATTAATAATTAAATAGATCTTACAACATATTTAATCACATTAGTTTAAAATGGTAATTCATGATGAAACTGGATATGAATGTACAATCCTTTACAAATAATGTTGGACCTGATGAAAATGGGGTTAAACATTGTCAATGCATTGACTACGAAGAAACAATATCACTAGTTACAATAATGAAGTCCATCATAATTATATATTCCATTGCATCTAACCATGACTATGAGTTTTAAAAAATGTATGTTAAAATATCCTTCCTTAATGTTTACCTTTCATATTATTTCTATATGACACAACATTAAGGTATTGTTATTCTAATGAATTATAAAAATGATATTAAAATTAAAAAAAATTGAAAAAATAAATATTCTATGTCCTGGAAAATTTAGTTGGTTAAAAAAATAAAAAAATCATTAGTAAAGAATAATTGTGATCCTTATGTCGACAAAATATTTAGTGGGAATAGAGTTATTTTCATAATAGTATATATTAATGACGTTTAACCAACTAGATAAAATAAAATTTTATTGATTTTATAGTGTGGTTTAATAAATTATAATTCATGAAATACTAGGGTGATGAAGAATATACACCGAGGATCAATATCTTTCTTGAGAAATTGAAGAGACTCCTTTTCCAAATTAAATGAGCATGCATTAAAAAGATACTAAAGAGATTTAATGTGTATCAATATTAGAGTGGATTTATGCCAACATAACATGGAATTAATCATTCTTGGTTGATGTGTCCTAATAAATATGACGAATGATGTAGAAAAAATGTATTTCATATGTTTTAGAGGTCGGTACAATCATGTATGCTACACTATGTACAAGGATAGATGTTTCCTACACATTATGTGTGGTAGGACTATATAAAGATGACTTAGTTGATCAAAATTGGATCGAAGTCAAGACTGTCTTTAAGTATCTAAGGTGTACTAAGTGTGTGATCCTAGATTTTGGCAGAGGTGATGAACTAGTCATTATAGGATATTTAGTTTCTAGTTTATAAATACCACAATTTTACATGAGGTCAAAATATGATACATCATCCCCTTGAATGGAGGTGTTGTGAGATGTAATTGCTTAGAGAATATTGTGGTAATAGACTCTATATATAAGTATGAGAATGTTAAGTGTTATAGGGAAGCTAAAGAAACATTATGCGTTCAGAAATTAGTCCAAGATAATGATTTAGTTCCTGTAATGAAGATCCTACAACACTATATTGTGATAATATAGTATCGGTGGATCTCGTAAAATATCCAAGGTCACATCCATGGATGAAGCAAATACATCACATGTATCATATCTTGAGAGTTTTATCTCAAATATGTGAAGTTAGAGTGGGTATTATTTCACTGGAAGATAGCACAGGATACTGTTTTACAATCCTGTTCTCATTAGAAACATGATTATCATATGAGTTCTAGAAGAGTAAAATTCATAGGAGTTTGTCTCTTTTCCAAGAAGGGACTTTGTTGGAGTGGTGTTCTAGGGAAAAATATTTATATATTGATTACATGTATATTCTATGTATTTAATTTTAATAAATAAAATTATTAAATTTGTTCATTATTATACATGACTCTAATGTATTAATGTCCTACAGTATATGTCACATTTATATGTTTATAGCAGTTCCCCGATATGAGGAAAACCTTGATGTCTTATGAACATATTCTAAAATATAGTTCTGATGGTTTGATAACATACAATTATGTTAAACATAGTATATATATTGTTAGTATTGAGTACTCATTAGTGGATAAGGATTATTCCAGTGAAGTTCACACTTGGTAATCTCAATAATGGGAGATTATGAGAATAGACCTTCTAGTAAGATTGTTTCATGTTTCGGGGTCATCAGATATTTCAATCTATGAGTTTGTGTAATTCTCAATACACATTATGATTATAATTAATTCATTTCATGAATTATCTGCAATTATTTTATGATGAAAAGTATGATTCCATATGTTTTCTGTGAGGTAGGGCATGTTGGGTGTGTCATAACTGACATGTCATTCCAGGTTATGTTAGTACAGGATATACCTCTTCTATATTTATGGATGTTGAAATATCATCAAATTGATTTTTATAGAAATATCCCATTAAATTACATGAATATGTCTAAAATATTAATTTAATTAATATATTCAATAAAATATGTATCGATCATATAGGTTGGGGGAACATTTGTGAAACCTTCTTGAATATGTATTTTGAAAAATGATTATATTTTATAGTGATGTTCATGTATTATTATCATCATTATGACATTAATTTATTTTTCTTGTGTACCTTTACCAATTATTATACATTAATAATTTAATTCATGCAATCTCTCCTAATTTCAATCAAACATAATCCTAGAGGGTCACATACTAAGTGTTTCGGAATATCTCTATTAATTTTTTCATTATCTTCATTAATTATATATTATTATCAATAATAAGGTATAAATTTCTACACATTTTATCAATCTAAAATATCTATTGATGAAGGAAATAATTAAATTAAATATTTTTTTCCAGAGTTTAATAAATTCTAGATGAGTTCCAACTGACCTATACTGAGTCTAGTGAATAATATTAATTAACAATCCAACTAAATAATATTAGTTATTACGCAAGATGGGAGACACCATAAAATAATAATATTATTAATATTATGTGTAATGGGTTTTATTATGATTTATTTTATAGTTTAAGTAATGGAATGAAATTGAATAATTATTTTATCCAATACCCCAGCCCTATAAATAGAATATTTTGTCTCCTTTGTATTATATCCAGAATTTGAAACATTGGAATCACTATACATAATAAAAATAACTTTGCACTCATCATTTCTATCTTCTTATAAAAAAAAGAACCACTTGATGGATCCCATTAATATTCAAGGATGTGAGTAAAACATGAATGGTACATGATAATCGACTCGCCGCACTATGACCCTAAGATTGATTGGTATTTCTCAATGATTAATTGAGAATGTGTGGATCACTACTTGAGGTATTCTATTATTGGTTCATATAAAATAGACGAATTAAATTCAAAAGTGTATTTTTGGATGATCATGATCTATATTGAAGAATGGATTCTCAAATCATGTATTTCATCAACCGATATTAAATAAATTAATTATAAATTAGACATGATATATCCATTCATAGGGTTTCTAGAAACTCTATACTAAAATAAATTTTAATATATCTCCCAAAACCACAATCTTTTGTTTTTCATAGAACCCTAAATCTAATGAATTTGGGGAAAGTTTTTCAAATCACTTTTGTGAGTTGGTAGTCCACCGTATACACAAGTGATGTTATTGTATACCCATTGAATGAAAAGTAAGAAGGAATATGTGATATCATGATTATAGAAGGATAATTATGCTAAAAATATCATATATATATATATACATTATATCCATAATTATATTAATTCAAGGGACATAATGATGGAAAATTAATTACATCATCTCGCTAGCTGGTAGTCTTCTGTATACAAGATCGACAACTTTTTTTCCATTTGATAAATGGGGAGATTGATATAAGTTATTCCAATAAAATAATAACATATCAGTATATGGGAGAAGTTTTTATTAAAATATTATCATTTTGGAAAAATATTCGAATTATTTGAAATAAGAAATAAAACAAATATGAATGTTTAATAATTCTACCTCTTATTTGGAAAGCCCCTTTATGCTTATATGTAATGAAATATTAAGAGGGATTCATAAATTAACTATGTCGAATAGGATGTGAGGAGGGAGTTAGGTAAAATTGTTGTGTAGGTTTTGGTATTGATATGAACCCCTGAAACATAGATTCAGTGTCTTAATATAATACAATTTCATAAGATTTATTGAATCACATCACAACGGAAAAAAAATAGTAGTCTAGATAAACTAGATAGATAATTGAATGTTACATTACATTTGAATACAAACAAATAAAATATATTTTTTTATAATAAAATTAAGCCCTTTATCATACCCTTTTATATCAAACATAGTACTCTTGATGTATTCTTGAGAAAGGAAACAATATTAGGGTGAGCTAAAATGCTTAGTAAGAGTTAAACAAAATATGTTATGTATCAGTAAGAAAAAATGTTACAAAAACTTAAAAAATCAATCACACATTCCATTTAAATAACATAACTGAAGGAATAGATATGGAATGATCTATATAAAAGAGTAAATAACTAAATACACATCCATATAATAAATAATCCGAGAATTAAATGCATCCATAGATAATTTCATTGTCAAATGTCATGTGAAATAATAAATGAAAGACCTTGCACAAGACAATTTAAAATTTCTGTTCACAAATTCAAAGGGTATGGTCAATAGATTTTATCTTATGAGACTAATTATGAATCAAGAGGCTTGAATTAACTAGTCCCCAATACTTTTATTCAAATTTAAAATATGTCATCAAATATGAAATATTAAATTTAATTCACTAAAAATATCTATTATTTAAAATTATCTGTATTGAATAAATTTTTAAATATTTCCACAGTTAATCTAATTACATTTTAATTAAATACCCTATATAAAAATGGTATCAAGGTTAGGAAACTATAATTTAAATCATAAAATTATATTGATATTTAAGATAAATGTAATTTCCAATGAAAAAAGTTCCCAAAAAAATTATTGTTTCAAGATAATTTTAACAATCACAGAAGAAAGTGAGATTTCACATTTACTTTTACCACTTTGTAATTTCCAAGTTAAACCCCGTTAAATTAATTATTTAAGTTTAATACACAAAATAATATATATATTTATGTATTCAAGATAATTTATCTAATAGGTTAATTATATACACTATATAAATGTGAATTTGTTAATCTTAACAAATAACTATCAATGAAATGTAAATTGGGATGAAATCCCTTAACTCAAGCTTCCATTTGAATGAATGTTATTTAATTTAGTGTGTACTGTTTTTGAACATCATATTAACTTATTTAAGATATATATTTATATTTATAAGACCATATATTATCCTTTAATACCATCTTATTACCCTTTCATTTATAATCATTCATTAATTTCATTTATTCGAGTGTAAATTGCTTTCTTTTCTCATGTGTGTTTCGTCATAAAAGATCTTGTTCAAGTGCATATTATATAGTAATATCATATATTGAATAAAAAATGACATAATTATCATATTTTTTCATAAATATTACTTTTAAAAACAATCATGAATTATTTTAAGATATAATGAAGTACATTATGATCATGGAGATAGTAGGTCGTACGTACGCATGAGTAATGTTTCCATTTTTCATCGGTCATTATATAAAAAAGATAATAAATATTTTAGAATTAAATAATGATTATATTATCATTAATATGTTATTATATACTTATATATATCATCAATGTGTTGTGGTTATGAAAAAAGAGTCACATCGCTTCGTGATGGTGGTAGCCTACACATTCACAAATGATGTAATCATCTTAATGTGAGTGAAAAAAATGAATGAAAATGATATATTTTATCATTATATAATGAAAAATATTTCATTAATATAACAATTATTTAATTTATATAAAATATAATAATTAAATATATCTTCATCACCTTTTATATGTAGCATTATTGATAGACAGATCACATCGCATTGTGAGGTGGTAGTTTGTCGTGCACACAAGCGACGTTATTGTATTTCCTATGGAATATAAGTTAAAAATATGAATTTTATATATTGAATACATGGGTATAAAGTTATTATAAATATCATATATATATATATACATATATTATATCCCTCACCATACACATCATTGAATGGTGTAAATTGAAAAACAAACTACATCGGTTCGCATGGCGGTAGTGGGTCATACCCACAAATGATGATTTCGTAACCCCTTTAATGCAAGTGTAAATAATTTTAATAAATGGAATAATTATAAAATAATAAAATTATATTTAATATAAAAATAATTTTATATCATAATTATTTTAGAAAAAATTATGTTTGTGGAGAAATAAATAAAATAAAAAACCCTGGTTGTAGAATATTACCTCTTTCTCAGGCATCTTCCTTATGTTTTCAGAAAATACTTATGGAGATGTAATTATTCCTAAAATATATATTATATGTTGAGGTTAGGTACGATTTTATGGGATTTTAGAAATATGTTTATAATCCAAATGTCTTTAGAAGAGTGGAAGAGTGAGGGCATTGAGTGCCCTTTTTTAGTTGAATAGTAGTTTCACATTTTTAAATATGAAAAAGTGTTCCCAATTTGGAGATTAATCATAATTAAATTTCATCCAAAATTGTTAATTAATGTTTTTATAGATTATAATGTGTTTCCACACATCCACCACATAATTAAACACAAGTTTTAATACTTTTTCACTTATCATCTATGATTCTAGATTTTTACCATTTTAATTTTTCACTATGTTTACTAGTATTTTTATCATATATAATATTTATATTAATCATAAAATATAATGATAATTATTAGAAATTTTTTACCCAATTATTTTTAATATTATATATAATTAATAAAATAATAATCCTTTCTGTGTTGGAAATTGATTTTCACACAAACTCATGTGACATGCCAAAACACTACTTTAACCTTATCTGTGCTAACAGAGATTCTTCCATTTAGTGGTAAATAAAATACTTATAAAAGATAAATTATATCATTAATGGAACATGGTCAATATTTATTGTAATTTAAAAAATAAATATTTATATCATAGTATGTTTAATGATTTTAAATAATTTAATAAAATATATTTTATCAAAAAATAATATTTATGTGAATTTTGACATTATTAATTAAAATTAAATTTAAAAAATATCAAGACAATGATTTAATATTAATATATGATGTTAAAATAGATGAAACATTATTTATTCATCTAAAAAATATTTTAACATTGTAATTCATTCAATTTAATTCATTTTTATTTTTTTGTATCACTTAGATTATTTAATTTTTAACTAAATAATTAATGTGTCTAGGTTTCTTTAGCATTTAAAGAAAATATTTAATATTAAAAAAATAAAATAAATTATCATTATAAAAAACTCATTTATATTTTAAAATAATATATTTAACCAAACATATTTTGTTTTTGTCCCTTTCCCCAGTCATTATAGATATTAAAAGTTTGAAAAATATATTTTTTGTATTTTTATTTACTTAACTTATCATATAGCTCATATTCAAAGGAAAGTGGAAATTAAATTCAATAAATCAGAAACTATTATCATTATGATCTAAATATATCATTAAATAAAATTAACATAATATTTTAGGACATTTTCACTTTTACTATTCTATTTTAACCATCTGTTAACCCATTTTTACTTTAACAACAATAATTTATATTTACAACATTTACTATTAATTTTGGTAAAAAAGTAATTTCAACTTATGATACATTATAAAAAAATTATTCCAAATATGGAATACATTTTTATAAATTGAAATCAAATAAGTGGGAAATATAAATTTAAATTAATCACTCAGATGTGAAGAGAAAGCGGGCTATTAATGTGAAAATTTTGAAATGTTTACAAAGTTTTTATATATACATTCTAAATGAAACATGATTACACTAACCTAAATTAGATAAATTGATATAAAATTTAAATAATTTAACCTTAAAATTAATTAAATATATAAGTTACCATTATAAATTATTTTAAAAAATGTTAGTTTACAAATAAATTCAATATTTTTCACTATTAATCAAAAAGTAAAACATCTAAAAAAATCCCAAAAATTCACCATAACATATTTTTGATATTTTTAATACTAAAATTAATTTTATTTATTAAAATAACCTTTCTATATGTTTTAAAAATTAATACTATGTTACGTTTAAAACATGAGATCAAACCAACTTTTAGAAAAATATTGTTTTTTAGAAATCAATTTTGTTTCCTTAAAATGATTCTAATATTATACGTAAGCAATAGATGACCATAATTTTCATAATTTAGTTATTATTATTTATACCCTCTAATTTAATGGTGAATTTATAACTATAATATCAAATAACAATGTTAATAGTATTGTGTTGTGATGTAAAACATAGTCATGCATTTAACATAAGAAAAACATAGTTTTTCCTGCAATGCCAGCTAAAATTAGTGGTATGTGTAATGGAAGATATACTCAGTGTTTCATGTAACATACTATATCAAATAAAAATTTCTTATATTATAATTTCATGGTGTTATATCCTTCGCATCTTAAATAAATTTTTTTCCTAGAAATTTAAACATGATCTTCATAATAAAGGGTTTGAAATTTTAAAATACCATTGATGGAAACCTCGTATAGTAAATATAGTTAATAAAATATACTATTGATAAAATATAAATGGAAGTAAAAAAATTCATATGGACTAACACATAACTATAATTCCATATAACATAACATTGGTGGAAAGTTAATATATGTACATGGGGGAATGCATAAATATTTCTAGAAAGTGATATAGGACATGGATCCCAAGAAGGTTAGTTGTCAATTTGATGTTAAGGGCCTCAAAAACATAAATATATTATAATATGAAGACACATTTTATACATAGAATATGAAGGAAATATGATATCTGTTTTATTTCAAGATCCATTTCTTGAAGTTCAAGAATTCTAATACTCTCTACGAATATAACGAAATATATTAACTTGGTACGTTTGTATTTCGTAAGAATAATTTAATCCTTGAGTTATTATTTGATAAATATAAAAAAACAATTTCATTAGTCCTAAATCAGTAAAATTAAATTTTAGTAGATCAAAATATCCTCCATATAATGAAAATATAATCTTTCAATATCTATTTATTATTATTAAAAATGGTTCATACAGATTATCTAAAATGAATAAATATCTATATGGTGAAGTGGTACATTAATCTTACAAGCCTTTCCATAAATAATAGTTAATTTGTTTCAAAAATATTTGTCCTTATTTACTCCAGAATTATTATGTTCCATAACATTAGAAATATGATGATTTCATTTCTAATGACAACTTATAATTCATATAAAAAAACATGACATAGCTCTTAGTATTCAGTTACCAAAAAAATGAATCTTGTTATCGTGTAATATTTTGAAACATTGTGATAACATGAATTAACATAAAACTATGTAGAAAAAATACATACTTCCTCATTCATTAATTAAAACATATATTATTTAATTCATTCTTGAAATCCTAAAATAATGTAAACTCCATCAATGATAGTATAAACCAATTTAGTCAACAAATCGTTAATCATTTCTGAGGTATTTAGTCTGATCCAACATAATTTATCCATAACCACCATATTTTTATTCTAGAATAATTGTCTCAACATCAAGAACATGTTAATGGCCCTCAATCATTTGTTTTAAAAAAAGTTCAACTTTTGACTCAATTATTTTTATTTTTCATCAGTATCATTGAAAATATGATTTTAAATCATTAATTAAAAGGTACTATGGTAAAATAATTTTACACTTCATAATTATTATAGTCAATATTCCTTTATAAAATTCAAAAATGACATAATTATTGAATCCATAGATAAGATCCTTAATCATTCTTATTCATCTATAGTAATAGCCTAAGTTTTACCTTGATCAATTAGTTTCTCTTAAGTTATATTCCATTGATGCTGCCGACATTTATTTTCATGGTTCCCCATATCCTTATAGTTGAATCATTATAAATTGGAAACATTTTTCTTACCCTTTAAATCACAATCAAGGTGGCCTTTGACACTAAACTTGTATCAAACTCCCATTAATTTTATATAAGTATTATGTTGTATATTTCCAAAATTATAACTAGTGGGAAGACCCTTCATTACCTTCTTCACTTATTTTTCCATTTTTTGACACCCTCTTCTTCTATTTCTACCCATAGAATCCATAATACTTAGACAAGTATTTCTCTTCCTTTATAAAACATGATATTATATCCTCATATTATGATAATTTTTTGGAGGCTAGTTCCCTTTAAAGTATTTCCTTATACCCAGCATTGAAATGATCACTCTTACACTTTAGATTTAATGAATTTAGAATATTCTCATTCCTTTTACTAGGATCTATTTGTAAATTATTTCATACAATTGATTATATCATATAATTTTGAAACAAAATTTATAATCCCACATTTTTTGAAATACTTAACATAAATTAAAATTTTATGCATAGATAAAATCATAATCATACGCATTTTTTCATTGATATATCTCTATTTTCAAATCCTTAATAATTATTTGTCATGAAAATTGAATATTCTTATGAATATCACCCAAGATTGTGAAAATAAGTTTATAGTAAGTTATGTTTTCATGAACTATTTGATGATCAGGTCAATCCAAATGTACCATTTTAAGAGTAATTAAAATTAGGTATCTCCTTTCTAGAAACTAGTCCACTTATGAGTACAGATAGGGTCATATTTCTATAAAAACACAAAATATCTTACTTACCAAAACATTAAAATTTTCATCTATACTATCATAAATGTCTTATAAAATAGTTATATAACTTAATCGATTATTTCCTTAATCTAGTTCCCAATTGTTCTACCAAACATAATTTGATACCAACAATAATGACTCAAACCCTAGAAACTTGGATTAACTTCCTTAATTTAATACGTTGGAATAATATACAAGGAATTACATTATAAAGTAACAAATAGTTTGTTAATATTATTAATCTAGATAAATAATTGAGTCTTACATTATATTAGAATTCACAAATGAAAATATAATTTTTTTAGAATAAAATTATTCCTTATATAATATCATATCTTATCAAACATAGTATACATCATGGATTCATGAGAAAAGAAAAAATAAGGGTCCTATGAAATGATTAGTAATGCTTACGTATAATGTAAGATATCATAATTCAATAATAATAATAATAAAAATGAAAACATAAATAATTGACCACACATTCCATTTAAATAACCGGACTGCATGAATAGATAAGAAATAATCAATATGGAATGTTAAATAACTTAACATATATTTCAAATAATAAATAATATTTCAATGAAATGCATCCATAGATAATATCATTGTTAAAATCTAATTGATAAAAATAATTATAACTCAAATGATGGGAATGATTAATTGTCATATTTCAGGATTCATAAGAGCATGATAACATTAACATTAAGATATTTCAGAATACTATTTATAAAATAATACTATCACGACCTTCGACAAAAAATATTAAAACTAATGGTTACAAACACAAATGGTTTTGCCAATAGATTTTGACCCATGTGAATACTGAAGCATTTATGTATTTTCATTAACTAGACCCCAATCCATATATTTCATGTCCAAATCATTCCTCATATATTAAATAATAAATTTAATTCATAAAAAATCTGCCTTATAATAAATTATTTTTATTTATTAAAGAATACATATTTATATATATTTCTCTAGTTAATAAAATAACATTTTATGTAAACATCATATGTAAAAGTGGTATATAGTTTTTGAAATAATCATTTACATCGCACAAAAATATGGTGATCTATTATATTTTTAATGTCCAATGAAAAATTATAACCTAAATATTTATTGTTTCAATAGAAAGTGAACAAACAAACAATCCAAGTGAGATTCCACAATAACACTTAATACGTGTAAATTTTCATGATAAATTCCATTGGATGAAATCACTATAATTTAAAAATAAAATAAAATAAGGAATTAAGTATTAATGATATTAAAAAAAAGAGGTAGTATATGCACTTTATAAAATTGAACTGGTACATAATAAAAGATCATTCACAATAGAATGTAAATTAAGATAAAATATCAAACATTAGGAATGATTCAATTCTGAGGTAGGTGGTCTAAAATCTTTATCCATATTATTGTAAATTTATTATCATTTTTATTTGGTGTACTTATCAAATACCTTGGGTGTCATTTTTTCATGGTTTATGAAATGTAGTTGTGTGAAGAGTTTGAATTAATTAATCACATTTCCTGATTAGATTAAATTGTAAAAATGGCTATTTTTTAGAACATCAAAATATGATTTGTGACTTTTAAGATGTTAAAATGTGATATTTTATTGGTTGAGTTTTATGAATTTCCTATTAGTTTTTCAAAAAGTTTTTAAAATCGTTCATTAGGATTTTACATTGTTTTTATTGTCAAAGGGGGAAGGAAACATTTTTAAATGATCATTATTTTCTAATGATGCTTTGAAATCATTGTGGTTTATAAAAATGGGTTTTAATTTGTATTAAAAAAATTATTTGAAAATTTTATGTGGTTATTTCCATGGATAAAATTCCATAATTTATCTTTTGATAGTTTTAATGGAAATTTTGGAATAGTTCATTATTTTTTTATGGGAAAGACCCATGTTTATAAATTGGCGGATTTGAAATGGTTAATGATAGTGTCTAGGTTAGTTATTTGGAATGTGAAAAGGGGTTGGGATTTAATGTGGCATGTATTTTTTTGAAGGTATATAAGGACCTTAGTTAGAATAAATGGATTAAAAGTGGATTCTTTGTTTTCCTTGAATGGTTTATATTGTCTTCATGTTGAGCATTATTATTAATGATTGGATGGAATGGTTTAGGTATTGGACTAGTGCTCTAAGAATATGAATTATAATACTAATAAGGTGTGATTAGCCACTAAATGAGGCTAATATTCATTTTTAATATATATAATATTCATGTACTTTATTATTTGTAAACACTATTTTAGTGCATTTTATACTTTTAGCATCATTTCACATTATGATTGTAATTCCTTCATAAATAGCACTATTATTTGGAAAATTTTTGAACTTCATTTAAATATACACAATGATCTTGATTTTATTTTCATATTTAATTTTCCTGTTTCTAATTATATTGGGAACAATTCCTACTTGAGGAGTGTTGGAAGATTCACACTAGAAGACCACCAAAATGGGATTTCATTCAAACAATTCTGGAGAAGGCAGATTGGACACCAGCCCACAGAAAAGAATGTGGGGCACAACATACTTCCCAATGAAGACCAAATTTTTTGTTATTCTATAAGCTATATAGAAGAACAAATCATTCTTTAGAATCCAGTGCTAATTCGGTATCCATTGTGGTTATTAAAGATGCCCAATTTAGAGATAAAATTTTGGGCCAGATTCTACGGCCAAGAAAAACATCCCACTCATTTAATCATATCTCAGAAACCACATATCCATTTGTGCTGAAAGTTTACAAATATCTAGGAGATGTCCGAATATTAAGTTTTTTCATCTATGTCCCACTCTAATTCGGCAATCTAGAATGCCATTCAGACATGTCTGTTTCAAGGAAGAATGTTGGCTACCACCTCGGGTCGAGGGTGGAAAAATAAACTCTCCCTCAACTTTCCACCCACCAATGTCCTACCAAAATTAATTTAGAAGACATATACTATTGGAGGCTCGACCCAAGGATTCAAAAAATTCCTATTTAAGGCAGTGGTGGTGGAGGAGTTGATCATCTTTAGTTCTTTGTTCAATTGTAATGTTATGTTGTGATTTTGTTGTCTGAAGTTTTTCTTTCACATGTAAGTTGTTCAATTCACTTTAGTTTCTTAATAAAAGTTATTATTTTACTATTATTCTATTGTTCATAATATCACTATGATACTTTTGGTTTAATTTGTGAATTTATTCACACCCAACCTTGTGAAATTATCACACAACAGTGGAGTGATCGTTATTTTATTATTTATTTTTACTTCTCCATTTCCTCCCTCATGAGTCTATTTTCCACTTCCATTGAAACCATATAATCAATGGAGGGATAACCCACTTATGGTTTGATCTAAGGGTGTAGAAAAGTTATAGATTGGATGTTATTTATCACCCCATTAATTTCTAATCACTTCTTTTAATTGATATTTTTATTTGATGATTTTTAAACTCCATCGTCCTTGTTGAATTTAAGGCCACACGCTTCCAGTGTTAATATGAAAATTTACCTTGAAGTGCTCAAACATTTTATGCTTCTAATGTATAGGTTATTAGTATTAATGTCTGTAGGTATTAAACTAGTAATTGAGGATTTTGTTTTATCTTCTTAAATTAACCCATCTCAAATATAAGAAATTGAAATTGTTTAAAAAGAATTTCATCCAATCCACCCTGAGTGATAACCTAGGATCAACTCATTGTCTTAATTTGAATTTACTTAAATATTTTAGTGATACCTTAAACCCATCTAAAATAAACCAAAGTTTTCCACTTCATAGACAAAAACAATCCATGTAATGTACGTGTCTGTAGTTTACTTCTTAGGTCTCTGAGGGTTCGATAACCCAAGCTAAACAACAATGACTGTTCTACCTTCGTCTCTTGGGTAAATTAGAGTGTGAATCAAATTTTGGCGCCTTTTCCAGGGACCTATGTAAGTTATCTTAGACACTATAATCCTTTTTTCCATACCTCTTCTCTGTTCTAACCCCCTCACTCTAATGGACATCAATTTTGAACAAGTCCAAACATGGAAATCATATCCCTACATTGATCACCCAACCCCATTTATGATGTACAATGATCATCCTAATTCCTACTGGTGGTATCATCAAAAACCTAATTAACCACAATGTTTTAACTCCTATGATCCACAAAACATTCCAACATATAATGAGTTTCAATCCGCACAAATTCAATCTTACCACCCTCCTGTGCAATTCCAACAACTTAATTATCCACTTGGAATAGACTATTTGTCTCAACCCCTTATACATCCTAATCCAAATCCATTGCTTTAATAACTATGTCATCAAATGGAGATAATTAATTTTTAGGTTTCTTCATTGATATTTAAAATATAAAGCAATAAAACTTGTGAGGAAACTATCCATACACAAATTGTCCCTTCCATAACCTTATGTGAAGTGACTAGTTTCCCACAAACCTCCCACGAATTTACTAAAGAGAAAAACGTTGGATTTGGGGAAGATGAAGTGGATAAAAAAATTTATGGGTGTTTTAATCAAGAGGGAACTTATTTTTTGTGTTTACAAGAGGTAAATTTTACATCGTGGATTGAGTATCCTGAATATTTCACCACTTCTGATTGTTCAGAAGAAAAAATTACTGAACCATTAGGATAAATCATAAAATTTGAGTCCATACCCATTCTAAACATTGATTTTTCAAATTTGGATGTTGAATCTTATATTCATAAGAACCAATTATATTAAGAAATTTTGAAAATGAAATTGAGTTTGATTCAAAGTCCCAACCTAAGTTTGAAAGTATTAGCCTACCTAAACTTGAACGAAAGGACTTTCCATCCACCCTCAACTTTACATTCATTGGGGATAGCCAAAAACATCCAATTTTCATAATTTCTTATCTTGAAACCAATAAATAGGTAATGATTCTTAATGTCCTTGGAAAGACTAAAAAAGAAATTGAATCCACCATTTATGATATTCCTTGGATTTACCCACTCATTTTAGAACATAGGTTTGTTAATAAAACAAATTCTAAACATAGAATCAATATCAACCTAGTTGAATTGGTGATTCAAGTGGTCTGTAAAATGTCGAAATTTGGTATTGGGTATGTTAGGGGGTTTATGTCGAGCTAGCGATGTTAACCAAAGCGCTGCATTGGAGGAAACCCGTGGTTTCAAGATTCTAATATTTTTGAATCATATTTATTTTTCAAATATGATTAATGAATCATTTTGATATTTAAAAATAAAAAAATAGACTGCTGACATGTTCTTTTATTATGAGTATGGATGGGTATGAAAGAGGAGCTTCATATTCGTCTGTGTCATGTGGTGTGATCCTTGACTAATACCTTACCCAAAAATTTAAAAAGAAAACAGTGTATCAACAGTTAATTTTTTTGTAGTTTAAAATAATAATAATATAATAATAATAATAAAAGCAATTGTCTTAGGGCATGGGAAAAACCCCTTCACAACTGTTGAAGCCATGGGGAATTGATCTCGGGACCGAAGGTAGACAGGGGCACGCTCTTACCACAGACCTACGACTTATTTTTCTTCCTTATTCTATAATTTTTATATATATACTTATATTTTACATTCTTTATTATATATATATATAAATAGTTTTTTGTTGTTGTTTTTTTTTTGTTTTTTTCTTTTTTTTTCCACTAGGGAATTCTCATAGTGACAACGGGATCAAAGGATTAAAAGGGAGCAGTATTAATTTCAACTTAAACCACCAGGTGACTTTATTCCATAATCTTTATTTCTAATTTCATTTTTTGACTCTCATTCTCTACATAGACCCCCTTTAAAATTTTCTTTTCATTAAACACTGGGGACAGTGTTATTTTATGTTGGGGGGAGATAAAATAAAAAATTATTTTCTGTCAAAAAATGAATGATTTGAGAAAAAATGTGTGTAAATAGAAGGAAAAATTCCATTAACATTGAACATGGTAACACACATTGCAATCTTTGAAACTAAATATCAAATAATTTATCATGCCCCGATTCTTATTTTAATCCTGGTATAATTTCATGAGAATATATTTTGGAAAGTGCAGCTGTACAATGTGATATTTCATCATTTATATTTTAATGCAAATAAAAAAAGATCACAATGCACGTCTTTTGGATAGTGGGGTATTATTTTGAGTTCATGGGGTCCCCCGAATATGTAGCATTAGTTTTGTGATCATTTTATTTTTAATATGAGTATTCAATAAAAAAATTAAAAAACAATAAATTTGTACGTAGAGAAATGAAATGATCAAATGCGTGGATTTCGGAACTTGGGGATCGTGACTCTATAGTTGTTTGGCCTAGAGTTAGTAACATTATCTGTATTTTTGGTAATTTGAATTTGTTTTTAACTGAGTTAAATTGAGATGATTTCTGAGTATGTGGGCTCCACTTGGTGTCCTAAGGTCTTTGATCCTGGGATTCATCGGCAATGTCTCTCTATAGGGGTTGACTCTTTAGAGTGAAATTTCAATTACCATGGAAAAATTGCAAACAAAAAAACAATACAATAAAAAAAGTTAGAATACTCTTCTTAATACTGAAATGTGATTCCACCTAGCACTTCCATCATTTCCCTCTTGAATAAAGATGAACCCCCGTGATTAATGTGATTCACAACACATCATCACTCGTAATTTATATTGGATAAAAAATGTTGATGAATTTGAAAAATGGAATGGGCATGGGATTGGGATATACTTATTAAACTATCATGTATTAAAATATTTTTATGGGTTTAATGATTTTTTAGTATAATTGTTTTTGGTGATCATTGTGTATTAAAATGTTTTTAGAATAGGGAATTCGAATTTCATATTGTTGAGATATATTTTTCTTGGGACTAACAAAACTCATGTTGGGGGTGTGATTAGAAACTAAATGAGGCTAATATTAATTATTAATATATATAATCTTCATGTGCTTTATTATTCATAAACCCCATTTTTTTCATTTTACATTTTGAATATCTTTCCACATTATGATTGTAATTCCTTCTTAAAATTCACTATTATGTGGTAAATTTTTTAACATCATTTAAAATAACCCATGACCATGATTTTATTTTCAGATTTTATTTTCAGATTTATAATTCTATTGGGAACAATTCTGATTTATTTAATGTTGGAAGATTCAAATTGGAAGACCACCAAAATGGGCTTTCATGCAAACAATTCTAGAGAAGGCATATTGGACACTAGCCCACTGGTGAGAATTTGGGGCCCAACATACAGGCCCAATGAAGCCCAAATTTCGTGGGATTATATAAGACATATAGAGGAACAAATAATTATTCATAATCCAGTGCTAATTCTGTCTCCATGGTGGTTATTAAGGTGGCCCAATTTAGAGATAAAATTATTGGCCAGATTCTGCTGCCTAGAAAAACATCCCACAAATTTAATCATATTGCAGAACCCACATATCCATCTGGGCTGCACGTTTACAGAGAGATATGAGACATCAGGCGAATCACATTTTTCTTCTATGGACCACTCCATTTCGGCAATATAGAAGGCCATTCAGACGTGTCTGTTTGGTGGATGAAAGTGGGCTACCACCTCTGTTCAATGGTGGAACAATCAACTCTCCCTCAACTTTCCACCCACCTATGGACTACCACAATTAATTGAGGAGACTTGGACTATTGGGGGATCTACCAAAGGCTCCAAAAATTCCTATTTAATTTAGTGGTGGTAGAGGAGTTGATCATCTTTGGTTCTTTGTTCAATTGTAATGTTATGCTGCAATTTTTTTTCTCAACTTTTTCTTTCACATGTATGTTGTTCAATTCCGATTAGTTTCTTAATAAATGTTCTTTTTCCCTTTATTATGTTGTTATTCATATTACAATGATACCTTTGGTTTATGGTTTTAATTTATTCACGCCAAACCTTGTGAAATTTTCACCTAATGGTTGAGTGATTGTTATTTCATTTTTTTTACTTCTCCATTTCCTCCCTCATGAGTCTACTTTCCACTTCCATTGAAACTATAGAATCAATGGAAAGATAACCCACTTATGTGTTGATACAAGGGAGTATCAAGGGGCTGGATAGGATGTTATTTATCACCCCATTAATGTCTAATCACTTCTTTTAATTGGGATTTTTATTTGATGATTTTAAAACTCTATCGTCCTTGTTGAATTTAAGGCCACACACTTCATGTGCTAATATGAACCTTTACCTTGAAGTGCTAAAAATGTTAATCCTAAAAGTGTATATTTGATTAGTATTTAAGTGTTTATGTATTAAACCAGTAAGTGAGGATGTTGTTTGATCTTGTTTAAATCAACCCATCTCAAATATATGGAATTTATATAGTTAAAAAATAATTTCATCCAATCCACCCTGAGTGATAACCTATGATCAACTCATTATCATAATTTGAATTAACATAAATCTGTTAGTAATCCCTTAAACCAATCTAAAATCAACCCAATTTTTCCACTTCATATCCAAAATAAATCCATATAATGTATGTGTCTGTAGGTTACATCTTTGGTCTCTGAGGATTCGATAACCCAAGCTAAACTACAAGGACAGTTCAACCTTTGTCTTTTGGGTAAATTTTAGCATGAATCAATGTGATACACTAAGGCTCTGTAAACAGAAAGTATATATCACGGTTTATGTGTTAGACTGAGGCTCTATACAATTATACTATACTATTTTGTTTATGATCCCAATAGAGACTCTGGGTGATGATGGTATACCATGTGGAAAATGAATTTGGACTGATGCTCCTCCTCCTTGAACTAGGCCAGACTGATGCTCTATGAAACACCAATGTAATTTTTTAATAGATGTTGAGTTGAGGTTTTAGTAACTATTGCTATTATTGTTATGAGTTTGATAGACATGATGTTTAGTACTGGTACTCATAGTTCGGTATATGGTTATGTGTTAAATAGAGGTTCCTTCAATATTTTATTTTGATGTTGATATTTGATTTCATTTTCATGATGATGTTTTGGGAACTAATGGAATATGTACATGAAAAATGTGTTAGGGATATATGATTGTTTCCTCCTTGTATTTGATGAATATGAAATAACCAATTTTTTAGATTTTATGTACCACCTATGTTACACTTTAGAGGACTAGATTTGGTTGTGGCATATTTGGTTGGGATAACTGTCAACTTCGAACACTTACTCTAGTGGGTACAAATTGAGTTAGTGAGTTCCTTGGATTTTATCTATTTTTATTACTATTTTTTATTCTAAAATTTTACAATATATAATATTGGAATGACTGGTATTTTCATTTTATTATATTTTTGTGGCCTACTTATTTTTATTCACACCCTTCTCAACTCTCCATTTCACATGGGCACCTGGGCTGCTCTCACGTGTTTATTGTTAGCATAGTATTGGGTTGGGGACCATGATCTGTATGTTTTTTCAAGAAGGTGTATAACATTGAAATTATACTAAGTTACAGTCTTGTTAGTTTATAGATAATATCACATTTCTTTATTAATTAAATGGTTCTTATATGTAGGATGAGTCTTAGGGATAACCTAGGTGTTTTGGCGATGAGAATGGTGACATAATGTCTATCTAGTTCATGTTCCATGGTTGGATCATTATTAAAAATGATTGTGAAAAAACTCATTTGGGACTGAGAGGTAAGTTCACTGTTGAAAAATCATACAAGGGGGAGCCCCAAACCATGATGGATTTTATAGAGATATTACATATTTCCATCACATGAATATTCAAACATTGGGCCCCCCATGGAGACCTTGTGAACCAATTCCATTTTGGAAATAATGTGGAATGTGGTTGGTGCATGGTTTGGCCAATCATGCATCAAAACCATACCACTCATTGAAAAAGTAGGAATTCCCCATTTTTCCCCCTCAGGAAAAATAAAATCTAACCCAATTTTCCTCCAATTTCACCCTACAATAGTATATAATAAGAACCATTTCCACCCAAATTCTTGAAGGAAGATTATCCCTTGATTATTGGCCTTTTGGGGCATGCTTGGGTGAAAATCAAAATCCAGGGTGAGTCTAAAACTCTTCATCCTTCTATTTTCTAAAAAAGGAATTTTATAGTTGTTATTCTCCTTGAAAATCATTAAAACATTTTTTCTAATAGATTATAAGTTTTGGATATTAAGTTAGTTTTAGTTATAATCAAATGATTGGGTAAGGATAGTTTTCTTCTATGAACATGATGTTGAAGGTCTACAGGTATATCCTAAAGCCTTGATTCACTAATTTTTTTGTGTGTGGTTATGTGGTGGTATCTTTATCTTTTCCATTTGGTTTACATGTTAGGATATGATATTTGGATAATTGAATGTTGAATTGAACCCCTCATTATCCATGTGGGATCCATTGAGGTTGAATATACTAGGCCAATGGTCACCCATGGGGTGTTCCACTCCACTGAACATGAAATTTTATTATTTAATAATGACATTTTGTTTCTATGAGATTGAAACTATGATATAGGTGTATTGATTTTTAATATGGAATATGGGGGTTTTTGGACGAACATGGGTGAGTTAAATGAGTTATGGAACATGAATGGTAAATGTGTTAATTGTTTGTTGAAAAATGGTCACTTGAATAAGTGTTATTAGTTGGGTTCTAAATTGAGGCTCTACTCCCATGTGTTGGGTTAGACCGATTCACATTCCCCATAGATGTATTTCATGGGCTAGGGTATTGTACCGGGGATCTATTCCCCTAACTAAGGCATGTGATGTGAATTCTTAGACTGAGGCTCCCAAGAAAGTTTATATATGTAATTTTTTGTGAAATAAATTTCCATGTGATATAGGGAACATAACTACCCTAATATATTGTTTAGATAAACGGTATAGACCAAAACATGTTCAATCAATTTGGATAACTCATGGAACTAATACTAAAAGTGGTTAATGTAAAGCATATTAATTAATGGAACTTGTTTTATTTTTTGTTTTTATTATTGTATACCATACTCCAGTAATTGCTGTTCTGAATGGATATTTCATATACATCATTGGAGGTGTCTAATGAGTTGTATATACACCCTTATCTATCCACCATTGTGTACTATAAATGATTTCATGGTTTCAGTTCCAAACAATGGAAATGGATAGATGTTATATGGTCCATTATGGGATTTGGGATATGTGTAGAGGAGGGAGCCTGACATATGGTGGAAACTAATTTTGTGCATTCTACAGAATTTATTTATTCTGGGTTTTTCATTACACTATTCACTATATTACATGACATTTAATTTTTTTAATTTTTTTGTGTATGTACTCAGTTTTGGGAAAACAATTTTTGATTCTTGTTTACTATTTAATCTGTTTTCTTTATTTTGTATACTATCACTTATGGATTAATCTGATAAATGGGGTATAATTTCTCCACACATATCCTTATAACCTTGACTTTATTTATAAGCCTCTACCATATACGTAGGTAATCCTAACGTCAATTAGCACATCAGCTCAAGGAATATATTTAGTGACTCCTATGTTGAGGTGTTACAATATGATTTCTCATATGCAATCACATGAAAAAGTATGTTTGGGTCATTGATACTATTGAGCCTTTTTTTAAATTTTTTTACATTGGTATGTTATGTAATTTTTATTTTGGGTGGTTGGTTTTATTCATGAAATAGTATTTTAGGCCTTTATTGAATTTCATTTTACTACAACTTGTTTTTCTTTAGTTTACGTAATCATTCCACTTAATCTTATTTGTATGATATTTGGTTATTTACATATAGTTTCACACTCAAATATGGTGGTATATACTACTCCTAGTTCCACATTATACCCATTCTATTATTTGGAAGCCTCAGGCTTATGAGTAGGCATGCTTTTGGTATTGCGAAAAACTAGATTGTGCACTAGTTTAGCAGAACCATGGTCAGGACATTACAAAGTTGAATTAGAGATTTTTAATTTATTATTATTTTACTATATGGGTTTTGGTATACTAGAGATATAGTAAATTTTTGGATATTGATATGGATACAGGGATGGTGTGTCATGAATAGTTTTTCCAGTTGGAATTCCATATTACCAAGAGATTGTCTTTTTGTTCTGGTTTTTGACATTACTATTGTATATGAATTTCACTTTGACCGAAACACATGGTGTTTATATTTAATGCTTTATGATGTAATCCATTCCCACGTCCCATATGTAGGAGGACTATGATTTGGTTTGCAATCTTGTCCTTCAAAGGCACACGGAATCACAAGAATCATGCTAGTAACATATGATCCACATCAAATATTCTTTATATTAGGTGATTTAATGTATTTATTTTAGAAGACAGATAATGTGGGTCTATAGTGGGGAACTCATGAATGAGGATTTTGGTTTGTTACTCATTCATAGTTTGTGTAGTGGATATGCTGGGATAGTTTGGTATATGATTATAACTATTAGACCATTGTGGGTGGTTCTGGTGTGAGGTTTTTAGTATGCATGTGTCATTTAGGGAGCGGTTTGATGTGCGAATAAGTGGAGAGGACGGGAACCCTAGTTTTGGGAAGATGTTTGGTATATAAATAAATTATTGAGTGGGTCCCATGAGGAGGGTGTTATGTTTTTTTGATGAAATGTGATGATGAGGAATGTTTATGATGATTTATTATGAGTTTTTCCCTTCTGGGTGAGGTGTAGTCCTTGGGTGGTTGGACCAAGTGATATTTTTTATCTGAATCTATTCATGGTAGTAGTGTCATGTGGCTTGTAAGGGTGACCCATGAGAGGGGTAGAAACTACCTAAGACCCACACTTCTATGTTAAGATATAATAAAGTAAACATTATGTTTCTAGTTTTGATAATAATTAATATAACTATTATTTTCCATCCTAATGTAGAACTCCAAAAGGAAATATTAGATAACATACATACCCAATGTCATTTTAGGTTTCAAATATTAGAGAATTTGGGGGAAAATTATATATCATAATAATTATCCAACTACCCCATAAAAATATATATCATCACCCTAAATTTCTTCAATTATAGGACACTACTTAGACATATCTGACTGAAAAACTTTTTTCATATCCTAGGGAAAAGAAACATAAGAATGGGTGTGATTAGATAATCAGTAAGGGTAAACATATGGGATTTCAAAGAGTAAGTAATTTTAAGTTGAGAATAAGGGTATATATACACACAAAATTGTAATATTATACCTTGTGTATAAAAATCAAAATCATGATTAATGGTATAAATTAATTAATTTAATAAAAGATGGATCATAAAATAATCAACGAACGTAATCAATAAGTGAATAAAATAGGCATTGTATTGTTTCATAAACATAATCATATAAAATTGATCTTTTATTAGTCAAGGATCTCTACTAAGATCCCCATAGTCGATAAATTCCTATACTAAACCGGGATGACTCCCTATTCCTTCCCTTCCTTTTTGAACTAGGTTCAATCCTCATTTCGACCCTACGTTACTAAAATAGGATCACTCCATGCTCCATTGCTATCTATATCATAAGATATAAATCATTACCCAAAGCATTGTATGGAGATATAGGTCCCACCCATCACATAATAAAACCATCCTCATGTGTGAAAAAGGATAATAAATATTTCATCATTTCAAAACCCATGAAATAAAATGGGATTCAATAACATGTCATAATTTCATAACATCAGAAAAATAAATGGGTTTCAAAAAAATTTCATCATATCCTAACTCATGAAAACGTAATGGGATTTATAAAAATGATTTCATCATAAAAACCCATCCAGATAAGTAATAATATTTCATACATGGATCATATCCCCACTAAATCATATGTTATATTATATAATATCATTTATCAAGGAGAAATACTTTAAAATATCAATTGCAATATTTAATAGGGGAATTAATTTTTTAAAATCACATCTATTTTTGATAAGTGGTGAAATTATAAATGATATTTTTTTTCATTGTAAATAATCTTTTGATCTTGTAACAAAATCATAAATTAATTTTAATGTCATTAAGGTGAGAAAATAGGTTCATTTCTTATAATATTATAAAAACATTCTTTTCAAACATTACTAAAAAATTCATAAATTGTAATATTTGAAAAAAATGGAATGATTCAGTTTTGAAAGATTTTTTAAAATGCCAAATATGGATAAAAATGGCATTGAACATTCATTTGGGAATAGGAAAACCTTTTTTGAGAACATTTTATGAAAACATTAACATATATGAGAAATAGTCCTTAGAAGAGACTTAAAAGTATATAATCTCAAATAATAATGATATTGTTAAATAAACCCTTAGTAAATTGTAATAAATTAAATTTTATGACCAATAAAACATGTACAATTATCATTACATTAAATATCATGAGAATTAATAAATTCATCACATAAAATTTCAAATTGGGGTTATATAAACCACATAAAATAATATAGGTACATAATATCAAAATATTCATGAATTAAATAAAATTTAGGTGAATTTCCTTACAAATGTCATATCATTGAAGTGAGCGATAATAAAATTAATTGATTTGTGTATTGGCTATAAATACACATAAATAAAGTAAAAATATAACATAAAACAATAAAATCTCATTCAACTCATAATTATATCTTGACATAATCAATGAAAAATATGTTTCCCCAATGAATATAAAATGATTTTAGGTATCCCTTGCCTTATGTCCAAATCATCATGTATGTTCCTTATATTCTAGAATAAAAAACATAAGAAAATTATTTAATTTATTTTTATAATTTTTCAGGTTTTTCAATCATTTTATATCGCTTATTTTTATTTTATGACAATGAAATAATTAATTGAGTTCATGTTAAATGTTTTGAGATATTTGGTACTTGTTTCCAAAATGAATTTGGTATGATTTCTATAGTAATAGTGGAAATTATTACATAATTTCTAGATTTATAATAATATAACAATTATAAAATTTAAAAAATAAGTTATACTATTAAATCTCTAAATAAAATATTAAAATTAAAAATGAACTACAAAACAATGATGGAGACAGTAGCTCATATGTATGCATGAGTAACATTTTCATTTTTCAATGATCATTATGGAAATAAAGGTAATATTTTTTTATATTTAAAATATGATCATATTACTTTATATATCATATTATTTATTTAAATATACTTATATATATCATCCTTGTGATGTGGTGATGAAAAATAATTTCCATCGCTTCGTGGAGGTGCAAGTCCACACATACCCACAAATGACATTATCAATTTTCTGTGCATCGAAAGGTAATAATGTAAATGATATATTATATTTTATTAATTATTAACATTTCATAAATATTAAATATAAAAATATATATAACCTTAATAATATCATTATTACCATTCTTGATAAGTTGTGATGGAAAGTGAATTACTTTGGTTCGTGAGGCAATACTCATCTGTACACATTAACAGTAAATTCATTTCCCATTCGAAAGAAGTTGATATATATATAGGTATTGTCATAATAATAATAAAATATTTTTATATGTAAGACAAAATAGTTATTATTTTATAATTTTTGAAAAAGAGTTGATAGATGTGGTAGAATAAACAAAACAGAGACTCCTGATTAAAAACATTATCTCTTCTTCAGAAAATCTTTTTTTCTTGACTTATTAAAACAACTAATGGTGGTGTAATACCTAAACTATAACATATACAATGTGTTTATGGATTTTAGGAAGATATTTTGATGGTTTTTATTTTAAGAAAAAGGGATTTTAATTTTTATTAATTGATATGAAGAGGTTCCCTTTAATTAAAATGAGAGGTGTAGTCTTACATTTTCCAAAAATAATAAATTTAGATTAATTAAATTTCAATTAAACATGGAATAAAGATGGGTTTATTTAAAATATAATACGATCATGGGATAAATTAATCTATTGCAGTAATATTATATATTTTTTGACTATATTTATACCATTCTATTTTGGTTTTATCCTTTATTTAACCCTTTTAACTCTTAACTTGACAACATGGATTTTTACTCTTTGGGGGCTTATATAGTTATAATAAATTTTCTAATTACCCATTAATGTATAATGGATTAAATATTAATCACTATATGAATATGTTGAAAGAATTTGATATTTTTATGAATTTTATATCATTTAATAGAATAATATTATCTATAAACTATTCATAATGTTGATTTTAAGGACTTTTCATTACATTGAGTTTAGAAATATCAATATAACACATATAATTAGGTCCAACTATTTAATTAGCTCCATAACATAAAACATTATTCTATTAAATTATTGTATAAAATTATTTATCTAAAATAATTTTAAATTTAAATTTTTTTATTAACATTTATTTTATATTTCAATTAATAAAATAATTAATGGGTTATTGTTCTATAAGCATTAAGGTAATAATTTATTTAGTAAAAACAAAAAATAAATTAACATCATGAATATAAATTTTTTATCTTTGAAAATAATTTTAATAGTCATATATATCCTCTTTATAACTCTATATTAAAAATGTTATAGTTATTAAAAATATGAGTGTGACTTCTTTGACTTTTAATTAAATAATATATTATAAATATCATAATCACATAAAAAAGGAAACAAGATGTCGTATATTCCCACATAGAGTTATAATAGAATAAAATAAATCATTAAATAAAATTTAGGCAAGTGAAAGGTTTATTTTATAGTCCTTAACATAATATTTTCCTCTTAATTTGTTGATTTTCATTTTAATATGGTAAAAAAAATTATCAAAATTATTATTCAACAACATTACCCAAATTTAATCTTAGATCATTCAATAAATATCTATTCTAAAAATTTATAAAAATATTCCTGACTATGATTGATATCCAAAAATTACATAATCATTAATGATAAATCTAACATTTATCTCCTTAAAACATGAATCACTGTTAATGTATCATACCAAAAATGTAATTACATAAATATTATAATCTCCATTATATGATAATTTGTTACACAAATAAAATGAACCATAAAAAATTTTCGACAAAAATAATATTTTATTCAAAAAGATAATTGAACCTTTGTTGGGAAAATAATGCTTTATATTATCATATAGGATTCCCAAAATATTGAACTTCTTCCAAAGTAACATTAATCACAAAACCACCATATAAATATCTAAACACATGGTTGACTATATGATAAAGACTATGTTCCCATGAATGAACTTATTATTCATCTATAAAATCATTTAATAAATTTCATACTATCTTGGAATTTATGAAGTCCATTAGTAGGAAATTCACCCATGTCACCCTTCGATTGTGGGTTCAAACCTCACAGCCATTCTGAGTGTGATGGGTTTTTAAACATCTTATGGGTTATCCATTTTCTAAAATAAACCTTATAAAATTCCATAAACATGAGAAACATTCTCAAAAATAAAAATAATATATTCAAAACTAAATATATAGTTTATCCTCCATGGTTATCTCATACCGTTAATTTTTTATCCCAGAACATAGTAATGCCTAATTATCTCAAAAATAAATATCTCTAAAAATATAATTTGTAACCTTAAATATTCATAACATAAAACCACAAAAGGGGTTTCTATATCTTTAAAAATATTGTATTATATAATCATAATTATATCTACAACTATGAGATACCCTTACATATCATAGAAAAATAAACAAATATTCTTTAAAAATCTATATCATCTTCCAACATTTCATCATGTCTATCACCCTTCATAGAAATATCATTCTTAAATGATTCTTCATTACCTGGGGGAATGAAACATAATAAAGGTTATACTCAAATTCTCATTATGGGTAACTTTATCAGAATTAAAATATAAAAAAATTATAACATGAGTATAAGGGTATATGAACATATGATTTTGAAAACTCTACCCAGTGTATCAAAACCATAATCTTGAGTCATGGAATAAATATTGGAACTTCATAAGGCATAAATCATAAATGAATCAATGAACATAATATATGAGGGAATAACATAATACATGGAATTTTGGAATACATAAATGATTGGAAAATAATTTCCTCATTAGTTAAGGATCACTTCCAATACCATCATAGTAGAAAAACTGATGTACTGAACTAGGTTCACACCCCATTCAAAACCTACCTTACCAAACCAGTTTCACTCCATATTTCATCCAAGTCTTAATGAACCGAGTTCACTCCCTTTTCTAGTCCAGTATCTCTCATGAGATATAAATAATTACCCAATGCATAGAAGTGGGATATAGGCCAAAATTGTCACATTATAAAATAATATTTTTGTGTGTCATAGGATCGTAATTCATTCATCATATCAAAACCCATGAAATTAAAAAAAAATTCAAAAACATTTCATTATTTCATAACCCATAAAAATGGGTTATAATAATAGTTTATCATCTCATTAGTCATTGAAATGTAAAAGGATTCCTAACACCATTCCATCAAGAAAAAAACTATTCAGAGAAAGAAAAAGGATGGTATCCTAGGATCATATCCCCATTAAATCACATGTACCATAAAATTATATAATGTAATATGGAATATTATTTTGAAAGATCAATTACAATAATTATTTAGGTAATTTTTTTTAAATTCTCATCTATTTTTTAAAATTTCAGTACATATAAATTGAATAATGCTTTGAGAATTAACTTATAATATTGTAAATAATTCATAAAATTGTGTAGGCCTCATGATGGTTGGAAAATATGATCTTTCCATATAAATTATAAAATATTATTTTCACACTTTCATAAAAAAATTTATAAAGTTTATTGTTAGGAAAACAATAGAAAGTTTAATTTTTAAAACATTTTTTCAAAATTCAAATATGAATAAAAATGAAATTATAAAAATCATTTTTAATATTAAAATATTTTTTGAAAACATTTTTATAAAACGTGGACAAATATGAGAAATATTAAATAGAATAAACATAAACATAAACAATCTTGAATAATGATGTGATTTTGAAATAAACACTTTTGACATTGTAATGAGTTTAATATTATGCACTATGATGGAATAACCTTTACAAAAACTCTAAATATCATGATAATATATAAATTAATGATATAGAACTTCTACGGGTCAATATATATACCTTATAATGAATATAGATTCATAACATCGAAATATGACTCAATAAATGAAAATTGATAAAATGTCCCCTACAAAGATCATATCATTGAAGTAACCATTAATAAAATTAATTTAATTTGTGTATCTACTAAAAATACACATACACAATTTTAAATAATACATAAAATAATCAATGGTAATTACACACTTAATTATAGCATAAAAATAAATGAAGTATAAGTTTTACCCAATGAATGTAAATTCTGTTAAGTAATCTCTTACCATAAGTCCAAATTATCTCATATGTTTTTTGTATTCGTGAATAATAAATATTTTTTAGTTATTTAATTTCTTGATATCCTTTTTCAGGTTTATTATTCCATTAATATCACTTATTGTCATATTACATCAATTACTTAATTATTTAAGTTCACATCAAACGTTTTGGAAATATTTAGTACATGAGTCCAAGATGACATTGGTATGATTTTTGTTGTCAATGTGTTCATTATTAAATAATATAATTAATAATAATCATGACAGAATTATAATTTTTTTAATAAATCAAATATACTTTTAAATCCAGACTTTAAAAAATGGATATGAAAAATGAATTATTTTAAACTGAGGGAGACAATAGGTTGTACGTACGCATCAGTATCTTTTCAATTATTAAAATATATTTATATAAATAATGAATGTATTTTTTTTATATTTAAAAAATATAATAACATCATCAATATAATATTACTTCTTTAAATATACTTCTGTATATCATCCATGTGGTGTGGTGATGAAAAAAGATTCACATTGCTTCTTAGAGGTGGTAGTCCTCACGTACGCACAAACAACGTAATAATTTTTATTTTCATGGAAAAATAAGTAAATAACAGATATATTATAATTTAATAATTATAAATATGTCATTAATATCATATATAGACCTTAATTCTGTCATTATAACAATTTTTGAGAGTCGGTGATGGAAAACGAATTACATTGGTTCGCGAAGAGCTAGTCTGTCAAACACATGAATGGTGAATTATTTTCACATTTCATAGAAGTTTATATGGATATAGGTCATTGGAATAACATAAAAATATATCATTATATAGATTATAAATCAGGAATTACTTTATCATGGTTTTATAAGGCTTTATCGATGTTGAAGAATAAACAAAACCTAAACGCTCGATTAAAAATGATACCTCTTCTTTAGAAAATATACTTTGCTTGACTCCATCTGGCAAATAAGTGTGGTGTTATGCTAAAAATAAGACCTATATAATGTAAGGAGATATTATTTTAAAATAATTTTATAGGGATTTTATGAATAAATTTATTTTAAATGTGTTGAAATAAGAAGAGGTTCTCTTTTATAAGAGAAGAAAGGGACACTCCTAAAATTTACCAAAATATTAACTTAATATTTATTAATTTTGAATTAAAATTTGATATAAATTGAGTTAAAATTAATATAATATTTTTATGGGTAAAATTATCCTCATCCAAAAAAAATATATATGTTTTTATTACATTACAACCCTTATCTTTTGGTTTTAACGCTTATTTAAATCCTTGTACTCTTACCATAACAACATGAATTCTAACACTTTCAATGTTAATATTTTTAATATAAAATAAAAACAATAGACATTATTGGATCATAAATGATATTTTAAACCTTATACCAATCATTTTTTCATATTTAATATTTTATAAATTGTAAATCATTTAATAAAATATTATTTACTAAAAAATATTCATAACATAATTTTAAATGAATATTCATTATGTTGAATTTAATAATATCAATTTAACACTTATAATTATAAAAACAATTTTTCTACATACGTAACATTTCTATGTCATATATAAATTTATTTTATCACATTAAATATCTTAATTTAAATTAATTTTATTATTTTTAATAACATTTATTTTATATTTCCATCTGTAAAATAATTTCAGCGTCTACATTTAAGGTAATAATTTATTCACTAAAAATTCAAAAGAAAAAATCATGATGAAAATTTGAATATTTTAGATTTAAAATTTATATTTACAGTAGAATATATCCTCTATATTATCCCATATTAAAAATGTAATATTGATTAAAAATATTAGTGTGACGTCATTGATATTTCATTAAATAAAATATTATAAATTTCATAATCACTTAAAAATGGAAAAATAATGACAAATATAAGAATATTAAATTTTTATAGATGACAATTACACAAAAAAGTGGTTAAACTGTGATGGACATTTCACAGTACTTACCATATTATTTATACCCTTAATTATCTGATTAACCCTTTACCATCGTAACCATATTAAGCAATATTATTGTTTCTATTATCCATTAACAATGGTAAATATTTACATAAACTATTTGTTTTATTCCAAATATGAAATCATTTTTTAAACATTGAAAACAAATAAAATTCACAATTAAATTTAAAATTAATCTAAAAAAATGTAATGAAAAATAGTTTTCCGAAAAGTGAACTTTTATAAATATAAAATTTTTTCTATATAAATGTATAATATCAATTTAAAATATATAATTGCAGTATTTTAAATGATATTATCTAATTATAGATTAAAAATATTCCAAAACATAATCTGACTTTGTAAATAAATTAAAAAAATTAACAAAAATAACTATTTTTCACTATTGTCTGGAAAATTAATATTTATGAAGATTTTCAAAATTTCACTATAGGAATATTATTATTTTATGATTTAAAAAATTAATTTTATTTTATCAAATATATTTTCATAATTATCCATAAATTAATTATAAAAAAAATCATTTTGGAATAAAATGTATTTTTATTTTTTATTTTATTCTTTTGAAGAATAAAGTCACTTTTATAAAGATTATGTGATTATATTCTAATAATTTATCAATAAATTTATACTAAGTATGAATTTTATATTTATTTCAAAAATTATTTCATTATATATATACTCTTCATTTTAACATCTATGTTATAACTGTCACATTATAATATTTCAATGTATGTTTAATCTCGATGTCATTTATTTTGTACACTGTCAAACTTAGTCTTTCCTTATAAAATATTAATTTATTATTGGGTTTTAATGAGCTAAAATTTATTTTGGGTGTTTGAGGAACTAATTGATGCTTTGGACTGTAGACAATATTGCACGAAGGGTGCATCCTAGTATTGGGTTTTGGCACACATGATGCCATTGGTTTTGATAAGGGAACATAAGTGATACTAGTTCAGCCTTGTGGTTGGATTCTATATGGGAGGGTTTGTTTGGGTTATTATACCAATTGGTGGATTTGCTGATGAGTGTGCCTAATGTTTATGAGTTTGATTGGGAGAAATTGGGGTGATTTATAAAATATGGCTTCAACTGAATTACCTCACATCAATTGGAGACCGTGGGGATGATTTTTTTAATATGAGGCACATGGAGGAGTCCAATATAGTTGATATGTGAAATACCTAGAGTGTTGGTGTCACATATTATTGTTAGAGATGGATTGATTTGGAGCCAGGTCCGGTTATCTCTTGATTCTTCTTCTAGAACATTGAGAGAGAAAACATGATCTTAGTAGGAATCATTAGAAATGTTCACGTCTTGAGTTTTAAATTCAATTGGCTGTGGTTTGATGAGTTTTTTGGGTTTTAGAAAGCATAAAGGTTGTTCTATGATAGGTGATATGGGAATTTGGGAGAGGTATGACTAGTGTATAGGGATGGTGATCCCAGGATTCATAAATATTGACTCACGGGAGTCAGTAACAGGATTTATGGTGGGACCACACAAGTTTGTGTTTGATGGTTATCTATTAATAGGATATTACATGTATGAGAAGGTGGTGGTATGTTCCTTTATTTGGATTGTTGATCAGATGTTACAAATTTTACATCTAGGGTGGTAGGATTATGTGGGAATATGTGAGTGGGATAATGACCAAGGTGGGTCTAATGATACGCTTTCAAGCATGGAGGCTTCAGAATTTTGATGGTTTTATATGTCCACTAATATATAGGTGACATCAGAAAAATATTTTTGGTGGTGGTGTTTTTGGAGGAAATTGTAGTGTACTATTAGTAGTGATGATCATGACCAGTATCTTAACATCATATTATGTACTATTAGAGGATAATTTATATATTCCTATATCCCCTAAAGTTTTTTGGTTGGATATAGGGCCTCTTGGAGGCTACTCCCATAGAGTGGTGACTGTGGATTCATATGGGGGAGGTGCACCATTGACTGTTTATGGGTAAGGTCCTTGGTATGGACCAGATGTCGATGAATTCTAAGTGTTCCATTCTTGAATGAATGGACTAGCTGATAGTTTACATTTGTTTTATCATTTGTATGAGGGAGATATATCCACATCCAACTCATGGGTTATCATTGTAAGATCATGGGATAAAGTGGTTGAGGTTATAGGGGAATGTAATAGATGATGGAACTCCTAGATTGGGAAGCGATGTATCATATGTGGAGGTGTAGATCTCATGTTAGAAGAGATTCAAGTGTTTGGATTTATGTTTTGATTGGTGATGGAGGAACTATGATGTTAGAGAGGAATCATTCTTATGCGTGCTAAAATTTTATTGGGAATGAAAATAGAAAAATTGTTATAGTGGAGTATCGAGGAAACCGTGGCATTGGGATTAGGGTGTTGTAGAATTTTTATCCATGTTGAATGTGTTAAAGGTTAATTTATTTCTTCTATAAGACATGACTACAATATTCAGTTAGTGTAGGATATGAAGGTGGAATATAATTGGGGGTCTATCGTGGAATCTAGTGGGCATGTTTGGGTGGTTTTTGAATTCTAGTGTGGGGTGAAGGCATCAAAATCAAATGAGATAGAAACATTCCATAAAATGTAGTCAGTTGTATTGGAAACAAGTCATATAATGATTGTCAAACTATGATTAGAATACATTGCTGGTGTGGGAGGTTTCAATCTATGTTTTATGTGTCATTCCAAGAAGAACATCTGCATTTCTATTTTGATATGAGATTTTGAGGAAAATATAGTATGTTCTTAGTTAGTGCATGGATTTTGGATTTGAATCTATATTGGTTAGTTCATAATGATGAGGATAGATGCTATGTTGATTGGAATTCTCTTTAATGTTGAATCATTACAGTTTGGGAGCAATGCCATGTCTTTTTTGGGCATTCAAGTTCAAGTTTGGTTTGGCCTTACTGATGGAAAGGGTGTTGTGTATTGGAAGTTGGTGGTTAAAAGATAAATCATATGGTGGGGATCACCATTGCTCGATGACTACTCAGATGATGTTCGAATAAATTTTTTTGTTTTATGGGATCTAGTAAGCAGCATCATGGTGTTTTGTTCGGTAATTGGAGTTATCCGATATTTTCTGTTGGTGGTGGTCCTTGAGTTGGAGGTTGTACCTAGGACGTAATTTATGCTATCACGAAATAAATGAAAATGTTGGGAAATTTGGTTACTGATTTAGGTCGAGTTGAAAATATGGGTGAAAACTGAGGATTCATAATGAAGATAAGTATTATTGTTGGGAGGTTGTAAGATCCCATGTTTGGATGGATTTAATATTTGTAAAGTAATTTGATCATTCAATACTAGATGGGATGGATCTCAGATAAAAAATAAGAATGGTATTCACATAGTTAGAATGTCTCAAAAGGGTGTTTTGAGATGAGGAATGATGGTCTGGAGGTATATCGTCTTCTCAGAAAAGCCTCATAGGATTCATGTTTTATTTTGGGAGTTTCAGAGAATTATAGCATGGGTTCACAATTTTGGGTCCACGATTTCTGAGAATATGGGTGATACCTTGATTCTCAGGATTCATTTAGTTAATTTTAATCTAGTAATAATTGTATTTCATGTTAAACCACGGTTTTGGGTAAACTGTGTTATGAATAATAGAAGCAGTGCAAGGATGAGGATGTTCAGAGGCATCACACATGAGATGTGCAATGTTTCTGAAAAACTATATGCCCTTTTGTATAAGGGATACGGTGGTGACAACATAATTGTTTTCGGATATGAGAAACCTTGTAGCCTAATCATGTTGGTCTTGGGTGTTTTATAATAGTGGTGCACACATTTTATACGTAGTTTGGCCAGCTTTGTGGACAAACAATGTGATTGGGTTGTCCATGGACAAATCCAACCGCACTGTTGGAAAAGGGATTGGAAACCTATGTGGAAAAACCAAGAGGCTTCCTAAAATTATTTGAAATGTGGGGGTTTACCAAAATACCCACTTAGGTTTTTTATGCTCTCCACCATAATTCTCCTCCATTGGAAACACATAGACTAAGGGGTTCCCAAAACCCTTCCATAAATTTTCTTCATTTTTTTGGGGTGTGTTCATAACTATTTCATAGCATTTCAAGTGACTTATCACCCTCCAATTGTTACCTTTCATCCACCTTATTTTTCACTCTAATTTTGGGGATCTCAATATTTGGTATTATTCAATATTCCCCTATATATTTTTTAGAATTTTCAATTTCATTTGAGGATTTTTGTTGTCTTACATAGAGTATATACAGAGATGAATCCTACATGTCATGGAATGATGTTTTGTTAAGGTATGTGTTCATATTAAATTTTCTTATTATTAGCCTAAATATTTAATTATATGTAATTTTTAAATAGTATCACCTCATAGGTATTTTTTCCGGGATTTGATTGAGGTTTTTTGAAAAGTCTTTATTTGGTGGGATTCTTTGGTTTTAAGGTGGGATGATGAACTGATGAGTTTTTTGACATTATATTAAGTTGTATTTTGGTTAATTCATTAATTATAATTGTTATAATTAATTAATTATTGGTGTTTGGTTTAATATTGTATCTTGGGTGATCATTAAGTGCTTTGTTGGATGCTGATGGGGTTGGAAAACGATTGGATGGGCATTATTAAGGCTTCCATGATTTAGGAAATATGTTGGAAATAGTTTTTTATGAGGTAGGTGTCCTAAACGGTTTAAAAATAATCATGTTAATTTATTTTCATGTATATGGGGGGTGTTCCATAAAGATCATGATTTTCATGTTTTCTTCTTTGGTTTATGTAATGTTGTCAGAAAATGAGTTTAACTTAATTAATATTCATTATTGATTGGATAAAATAGTGAAAAGGAATAATGGGTAGAGCATGAAATTGGGGTTTTGGATCTTAAGTGGTTAAAATGTGTGGTTTTATTCTTTGAGTTTTATGAAATTGTAACATATATTTTTTAATGGTTTGAAATTCTTTCCTTCATATTTGACTTTATTTTGGATTTCAAAGGTGGAGATAATGTTTTTAAATAATCCTTGTTTGGAAATTAAGTGTTAACCTCCATGTGGTTTATAATATAGAGGTTTAATTTGATTAAAAATATTGTATTGAAAAGGGTATGTGGTAACATCCTTAGTGAAAATGAATTAATGGATCCTGTGATTGGTTTAATGGAAATGTTGGCCTAGGTCCATATTTTTTTGAAAGGTAGTTACCCTTGTTTTTTTAAATAGTGGATTCGAAATTTTTAATGGGTGTGATTTTGTTAGTTCTTTAGCATGTGAAAAACGACTGGACTTTTTGAGGCATGTGTTTGTTTTAAGGTATGTATGGACATTAGTTAGTGTAATTGGATTACAATGGGTTGTTTTTTTCTTGAACATTTTTTATGGACATGTTATTGATCATTTGAATTAATTATATGATGGAATGGTTTTTGTGTTGTTCTGATGCTCTAGCCCAAATCAATATACTATGGATAATATGTCTGACTCAGGCTTGGGACACTAATACTATACATCATGGTTAATGTGTTAGACTAGCGATCTAGACCATAAAAGTATAATTTATGGTTTATGGTATAGAATGAGGATTTTGGTGGTGATATTATACCATGTGGAAAAGGACATTGGAGTGATTCTCCTCCTCCTTGGGCTAGACAAGACTAATGCTCTGGGAACCATTCATGTTATGTAAAAATGTATGTTGGAATGAGGATCTATGAACAATTATTATGTTTTAGTTTTAGTTTTGATAGACATGATGTTTAGTATCTGTAATGATTTTTAGTTATATGTTTAGGATATAGATGGAGGTTCCAACAATGTTTTATATTTAGGTTTATAATATATTTATATTTCATACAAATGTTCTAAGAACTAATGTTAGAGGTTTATGAGACATGTACTATAGATGTTTTCTTTATTCCACCTTGAGTGAAATAAATAGAAAAAAAAATCATTTTTGGTTGAGAAATTTTGAACCACCATGGTTCCTATTTTGGGGACTAGTTTACATTTTGGCATGTTGGGTCCGCCCATCTGTCAACTTAGAACCCTTGGTCTAGTTTAAATGAGATTTTTAGTTGAGTCCCTTCGCTTATGTCTGGTTTTTATATTTTTTATTTATTACACGTTTTATTTTCATTCATGTTTTTATTCACTGGTTTTTTATTTTGACACCATCAGTGGTGGCCTATTGATTTTTACTCACACCCTACTTGGCCCTCCATCACACATGGGTACTCGAGCAACACTCACATTCATACTATAGGCAACAGGTAAGGATGGGGCCCATGATGAGTATTATTGGTTGACTAGGATTTCTTGACTTATATAAAATGACAAGATGGTTTTGGATTGGTCATTCTATAGAGCCTTTTGTTGTGTATTTTATTTTGGTATGTTATGTAACCAGTCCACTGATAGATAGGTTGTATATATGGCATAGTCATTTAGAATCCTATTTAATTTAATTTTACTACATTATGATTAAACATCAGTTTATTTATTCATATTTCTTAATTTTATATTCATGATATTTGGTTACTTACATCTGGTTTTACACTCTGATATGGAGGTATAGTCTCCTCATAGTTCTATAATGAACCCCTACAACATGTTGACAGCCTCTATAATATAAGGAGGCACACATGTGGTCTTGTGGGGAATTGCCTTGGGGAATTGGTTTAGTGGTACCCTAGTCAAAATGATACACAACATTACTTCATTATTTCTCTTACATGTCCTTAATCCATATGAAAAAAAAATTAATTGTGGGATGAGCAGAAAAATATCAATAAGGGACATAAAAGTAGAATTTTGTTATTCCATTGAAAAAATATGAAAACCCATGGAAACCATTTTCTTAAAAAACCTTTTTATCCAAAAAGAATAACATTTCCCCTTTTAAAAAATAATTATATTACCTTTTAAAAATAAACAAAGTTCAATGAAAACACATTATAATTCATAGAAAATCCATATTGTTTCCTTGAGACATAATAATCATGAAATACATACATAAACATTACTGCTGGAATGACAATATAGTAACTTCCAATATAATTCTACAAAGAACAAAATCACTACCCAATTCATTGAAATTTTTTCCAAATTTATGGGATCTATTAGGGTTAATTTGGGAAATATAACTAGAAGTCAGCCACATGGTCATTAGAAACTATAAGGGTCATATCTAATATAGGTCCCATTGGAGAATTTTACAAGATGTCTTCTATATGGTAATTATAATTATAAGGGTTCTATAATGGAACTATGATTGTGATTTCCAAAGCCACATAAATGAATTTTATATTCTTTTTAATAATATTTCATAGAAAACTTTTGATTTTAAAAAGTAATATAATTATATTGTTAAAGGAAAATGATGTTATATTCTGATAATAAAATTTGTTAAGACAAATAATTCATGGGATTTTGTGTTTATCACTAGACTAATGAATTTATTCTTAATATTTAATTTTACATCCACTAGGTCAAATAATGTATGAGGGGGTGAATTAGCATATGATAGATTAAAAACACCATCCCTTTGGATATTGTTTCATCATTAAACAAAACACACATCACTCTTTCTCTCATATAAATATATGTACAGAAATGAAATCATTTACCAGACACAACAATTTTGCATGGTTCACTATCACTATAATATATCCAAGAAGCATAAAATGAAAGAGTTTTCAAGTACCAAATCCACTAAAGCTCACACCAATTACAAGGTTTGGGCTACATCATGTCTATTCCCAACAACACTACCTTTACAAGATTTCGGTTTTTTTCATTGCATTCCAATGGGACACTCCCTATGTCTCATTATATTTCTCACTTATAGTGGAAAGTATCACCATATTCATCTTCCGTTATTCACTACTATTGGAAGGGATCCACTCACTGTTCGTGAAATTTTAGATTCCATTATTTTCATAAATGTGTGCATTATCAACTATAAATAGATCCTATGTTGATATCGGTTTTCCCCTGTAGATGAAATCCAATTTTCCACATAGTGTTAGATTATTCAAATTAAATTCCTAATCTATTTTAGTGCATTTGAGAACTTCATCAAGCCCTCAGTGAACTACCCTACTCTTATGCGAATAATGTTTCTCTGCATAACTCAAGTTTTTCACGAACCACCACTCCTCCACAGATTGTCTCCACATTCTGATATCATTTTTCTTCTATGGACCACTTCTCCCCCATGGAAAAACTATCCTCCACGAACCTCTTATTTTTCATGTAACAACACACCATGAAAACTACTTTGTGATCCGTTCCCCCAACCTCCTGCACCCATCGCAGAATCCTACCTCACAAACCACTTCTCCTTCGAAGACACCTAGTGAACTCTATCGAACGTAGCTTAATTTATTCACATATAAAATATAATCTCTAATAAAAAATTTTCCCCCATAATTATGAGATTAAATCTCATTATATACGAAAATAGATCCACAAAATCCAATAACATGAGATTTAAAAAATTCTGATGTGGCAGATGATATCTTCCACAAAATAATTCCTTCACAACTCCTAAAAATCATCTCCTCATTTTTGAAAATGGTAAGCCATCTCACATACTTCAAGCCTTCCACATAATGTGTGACTCCCTAAAAACCATTTACAACCCATGTACTATTTTTCGCTCACAATCTGTGTTGTGATCGTTGCGGTTCACATAGCAAAGCTACATGGAAATTTTTCCAATTTCCAAATATAATAACCATTCCACATACCTATAATGTGGCCCATAAAATATCTTTCATGGTCTCTGTACTATGTACTCCTATATTGAAATCATTTTTTTCCAGAAAAAAATCTCCCTATTTTGAGGCCCAAGATATGGCAACCATTAGGAAACTGTTCCACCATAAAACCCTTCTGAAAAAAAACACCAATAATACTTATTCATGGTCAACTAGATTTTAAAAAAAACATAGTCACATCCAAAACCACTAGGAGGATTCATTGAAGGACTTTCTGAACACTGACCTTACTGACCTTTTTATGCTCATCCCATGTTTTAATATGTCTTTCAATGTGTTTATGGATAGGTAAAGGAAAGGAAGAATTCATATTGTAAGTCACAAATTTTTTCAAAAAAATAAATCATGTTTTATTTTTAATGTTTTATGTTGAGGGAAAATGGACTCTGAATATAAGTTTCAACTTTATAAAAAATATTTTTTATGTGTATGTGTTGTGACCTAATTCTATAAAACTATAAAATATAAAGATCTATAGGAATAAAAGTTTGTTAATTCTAGTATTGTGGAACTAGAATATGTAATGTTTAAGTTCGACATGTTATAGTTGTTATAGGATTAATTTTTAGATAAAATTAGTGGTTAGGATTACAAACATCGAATTAACATTACATATTTTACATAATTGTTATGTTGAAATAATATAGAAAATAAAAATTTTCAGGTGGATTACTCTAATGTTTGTTTTTTCAGAACTAATTTCCATATAGGTAAAAAATAAGTTTGTAATAGAAAGTCACCAAGAGGTCAATATCACTCTAAATAAAAACCTAGAGTGGTCCAAATTGGAATGGAGTTGTTTTTTATTAGTTTTATTAGTCGAAGAAAGCTACAAATAGTGGTGGAATCCATGATAAAGAGATAATAAATTACCATAGAGAAATATAATGATAGTTGATCACCCTATGAAATTTAACCCTCTAGAAAAATTGTATCAGTATATACAATTGTTTCAAAAGGATGGTCCAATTCCCAAGATAATAATTTTGATGTCATGGGGTATTTAGAATGTAAAAAATGTAAGCCTTTTCATTTATCATTTTTAAGGTGAAATATATTTATAGTGGTCCTTGGATAAAAAAACCAAAGAGGGAGGTGATATTGATTACATGGAATATGACACATTTAATAATATATTTCTTAAGAAATATTTTATTTAGGTTGGTCGACTCATGATAGAGAAATAGTTCTTTGAACTGAGGCAACATGATGAAGATTTTATAGTTATGTGTGAATGTAATTTTGCATGATTAGCTAGGTATGTACATTATTTTACATGATATTTTCATAGTATGATTAATCAGTTTTACTTATCCTTAAAAAACATAAATTTATGGGAATTACATTACCCTGAATTCAAAAATTTTGATAAACATGTTTGGTTTATATAGAAATTTGAAAGGTATTTTTTCACTGATCATGTATTATATCAAAATAAGTAGAATAATTTTCCGGAAGGTGGTAAATAGGGAATCAAACATCAAACAAATATAGGGGTAATAAAATAAATTTTGAATCTTCTTAAATGTTTGTTATAATGCTTTCTAGTAAATTTATGGTAATTTCTGGAATGATTTACCAGTGCGGTATGTTTTTTCATAGGGCTCATGACTGAAAAGAAAACATTATCGACCAATCATATAATTGGGTAAATAATAGCTATCCATCTGAGATATTTTTTAGTTGTAATGAGTTTGGTTATTATGCTAACATATGTTTGAAGTTAGTTACATTGGATTGAAATCATCATGTACAAAATCACAAAAATGTAGAAAAATATTTTCCTACTACTACCTTTGATATAGTGATTTATAGAAATGTTGTGAATGTTAGGTTACTTGTTTTTTTGAATCATTCAAATAAAATTTTTGACATTGGATTTTCATATTCATTTATTTCTAAAAAAATTATTAGAATATATGGAATATAAAATCATGAAAATAATATTATAGTGTTTTTTAAAAAACTATATGTGGAAGTATTAAAGAAACCAATATTTATAGAATTCTTTCTATAGTTATCATAGGAATGTTCTATCCTGAAAATATTTTAGGATTTACCATAGTGTAGATTTAATCAATTTTGGATATGGATTACCTCAAAATTTATCCTAAAAATATAGATTTCAGATCTAGGATTGTTTTATTCAATGATATTATACCCTTTATAACTTACCAATAAGCTAAGAAATTGATTAGAGATATCAATGAATGTTAATTTACACATGTTAGAGAAAATGAATAAAGTATTCATATTGGTGATTTCCTTGTACATAATGAATATATGGATTTTTTTTATGATGATATAATGGGTGTTATTCCTAATTTAATGGTTGAGTTTACTATTTATTTATTATATAATTCTAAGCATATTTCAAAACCCACTTATCCAAAGACCCAAGTAAATATATTTGAATTGAAAAATAAATTATATGATTTGATATATAATGATTACATTCATCCATGTAAATCATCGTGGGGTGTATATATTTTTTTGGTAAAGAAATATGGTCCCCTATATCTTTTTCCTGATTATCGAACCCTCAAGGAAATCATTTTTTAGGACAAGAACCATTTTTCCTCATATCGGTTTTTTGTTTGATCAACTCTAGGGAACGTATTACTTTTCAGAGATTGATATATTATTGGGGTACACTTATTTGAAGGTAAAATAAGTAGACATTCCAAAAACTACATTTTAGACTCGATAGTGGCATTATGTTTTTATTGTTATTCCCCTCAGGTCGTCTAATTCACAAGCTATATTTATAGATCTAATTATTTTTCCATGATTTTTTGGGTAATTTTAGGGTTGAATTTCATAATGATATATTGGTATATTCTAAAATTTATTAAGATCATGAAACAAACCTAAATATTGTTTTTAATACATTAAAGAAAAATAAAATATAGTGAAAAATACATAAGTGTGAATTATGGTGGAATCATATTTCATTCTATGGACATTTGGTTTCCAAATATTTCATAAAAATTGACCCTACTAAAACTAAATTTAAAAATTAGTTTTAAAGTCCTAATAATGTCAGGTGGATTCATGGTTTTAATTATTTATCATGTTTCAACAATATGTTTGTGGAAATCATTTCTATGTTATCTATACCACTTATTATGTTAATTTAAAAACCAGCCAAATTGATTTAGAGAAAAGAGATTGATGATTTCATCCAGATAATAAAAATATATTTTTTGATTTTTCTAGTTTTTAACTTAACCTCTATAAATTGTTATTTTGTCATCAATAGTTATACTTCTCTGAAGATACTAGGTTGTTTCCTAATGAAAAATAATTACATAATTTCTTCTATAATATATATACAAAAGCATTATGAGATAAATTATGTTACACATAATCATTAATTATCTTTTGTGTTTTTGATTTAAACATATAGTGGCATCATTTATATAGATCCAATTTTGAAATAAATAACGATCATAAAAATTTCAACAATATATTCATTAGAGAGAGTTGAAAATGAGAAAGGAAATATGGAAGGAGATGATTATGGATTATCCCTACATGATATGTTGTAATCATAGAAAATAAAACAACATAGTCACTTCTTTGAGTTAGAATACTAATGTCTTGTTAACCAGGTTATGGTTAGAATATGTAATTTAGGATATTGATTTCATGAATTTAATCCTAGAAATAGTTGTTGTAGGAACTCATTTATATTGTTTCAAGTTTTAGTATGATTATCTATTTCATAAATAAATAAGAATGTTTAGAAGAAGACGGTGGGTTATTAGAAAATCTATAATTGTTTAATAATGGTAATTTCCCTAAATTTAATGTTGAAAAATATGTGTTTTAGGGTTTTTCAACAGGGTTATGCATGCCTGGGGATTTATAATTAAAGATTAAATTCTTGAATGAAGCTCGAAGTTCCATATTTTCTATTTATCCAATAAGAACTAATATGTATAGAGACTTTCATGGGTATTACTTATGGGATGGAATGAAAATATATATTACTAGCTTTACCATGTAATATTTGACTTGTAAAAATGTTAAATTAGAATTGAAATTATAAAAAAGAGATTCTTTGACTTTTTTTAGAACAAACATTTTAATGGGGAAATGCATCAATGGATTTCATAGTGGGATTTCCAAATACATCTCGAGGTAATAGTGAAATATTGGTCATTGTTGGTCAATTAAACATATCTATGCATTTCATTCCCATTCATGATACTATGTATTTGGATTAAATTTATCGATTTATTCTCAAATATATATTTTGGTTACATGGAGTTACACTCCCTATTGAGTCTAAATAAGATCCTTAGTTCGCATCAAATATTTTGAAAAGATATCATAATTCATTGGGTGATGAATTAATTTTTATTAATGATCTTAATCCTTAATTTTATGGATAGTCTGAACTAATGATTTAAAATTTTCAATGCTTTATTATTTCATAATAAATAGATTTACAATGAATTTGGGATTAATATATTTTTTTGTTGAATTACCTTATAAAAATAGTTTTTATTTCAGTATAGAAATGGAACCTTTTGAGGAATTATATGGAAAGTGATATAAGACTATATATTATTGGGATGAAGTTGGAGAAGGATGCTTATAATATAAAATTTGGTCCATTAAACAGTTGATATGGTGAATAACATTAAAAGGTATTTGAATTCGTCTCTATATAAATAGAAAATATATGAATTTAACTGTGGAATAGATATTTATTTTAAGGTAGGTGATAATTTTTTCTTAAAGTATCTCCATGGAAATGTGTGATGTATTTTGGTAAAAAGGGGAATGTGTGCCTATGGTTCAATGGAACCTATTAAATTCATGTGAAACTAGGATCAATATCTTATTGAGTGGCCTTTCCTTCGAGTTTATCCCAGGAATACCATTTTTCATGTTTTTTTGTTAAGAAAATTTGTGTTGATTTCATATCTTGTTTTGAGAACTAAAGTAGTTCAGTTAGAAGATAAAAAATTATATGATTAAAAGAATGTTTAAATTCATGAATATATGGATCAACTTTTATGGAATAAATTTATTCATGATGTTATAGTATTATGGAAAACAAAATGCTTATTGATCAAACATGGGGGTCTAAAAATGATATGAGGGAAAGATATCACCACTTATTTAAATAGTGAAAAAAATTATGAGGACACAATTTCCAAAACAGAGAATAATTTAATAACTAAGTAAATATAAACATAAATCAGTTTCTTATCATATTAATATTCTGATTTTAGATGTTATAGATTTATATTCATTTTAAAAATATGAGGTAATTTTTTAGTCAAAACAGGATGGATGGATTTATTTCAAAATGGTTTTCATGTATTATATAGTTTTATAATGATTTGTAAATTATAAAATTTAATTTTAAAAAAATGAACTATTTTTATAATTTATGATGTTAAAATTATATGATAATAAATTTTTGATAATTTTCTGAAAAATTATGAATTTTTAATGATTAGTGAAAAATTCAAATTACTATTCAAAATTTGATTTTAATTTATTTTAATTTGAAATAAAAATTATTTTTTCATGATTTTTATATTATCATTAGTTATTTGTTATTTAAAATAATAAAATTCTGGTTTTTAATTTAATTTTATAATTTAATTTATTAAAAAAACATTTTAACATAAAAATGACATATTTCAAAAAAAAACTTTCTATCCTATTTTCCTGGATTAATTTTAAATTAAATTTTAAAACTTATATGATTGGAATATTCGAAAATGTATTCTATATTTGTAATAATTATATCAAATTTATTAAATAGCTATCTTTAATCATTGGACAACATTAAGACTAACCCTAGAATTTTCTGTTACCCTAGTGAATGGTGAATCAGGTAATTAAAAATAACAATAAAAAGATGGGCACTAAATAATGACCCTAACACCTTAAATAATTTTATTTTATTATTATATACCTTCCATAATCTTCACAGGAATTAATATATGGGTTTTTTCCTATTTTTATGTGATTATGGGCTTTATAATATTTTATTTATAAAAAAGTCAAAAATGTAACACTGCTATTTTTAATAACCATAATATTTTTATCATGGGGATAATCAAAGGGAATGTTTTATTATAAATATAGTTTTAAAATATATAATATTTTCAGTTATCATTGTAATCTATTTAAAATTTTTATGGATGAAATAATTACCTTGAATGTTTACCCAATGTTGTTCTGGTAATTATTCATTTGATAGCAAAATAAGACAAATAATATTAAATATTTTTAATGTAATTTAATTATTTAGAATTAATTTGAATCACAATTTTTATAGATAAAAATATATTAGGTATTTATTAAATTATTTCACTATAATTTCATTTGTTTTCATGATGTTATAAAAATCAATTTAAATGAATTGTTGTAAAATTGATATTATTGATATTTTATGAATATATTATTTTATTAAGTTATATAAATTAATTTAATACCAATATTGGTAAAATTAATTAGGATATGTTTTAAAATAACATAAATGGTCTATTTATGAGTCCATATATTTATGGTAACTTTATTGACACTCAAATAGTAAAAATCATCATTTTCATGATAACTGAAAAAAATGTTAACAAGGGTAAACTCTTAATGGTAAAAATTATATCTGAACATTTCAAAAAATTATTTTATGAAATTATATTGAATCATACTCATATTATATTAAAATATAATCAATTATGATCCATTTTTTCAACAAAATTATTTTATATTAAATTAATATTTTATTAAATTCCATGACTGCCTCTCCTATCTCTTATAAAAGAGATCCTCTAATTCTCATTTCATCACACATTAAAAACATTGGTCCAAATCACTTAAAAATTAATTTTATACAACAATAATTATATCATATAAAATTTTTTATTATAAAACAAACCATGGAATATTTTTTTTTTAATCATTAAGAAATTTTCTGAGAAAGACATATCATTCTTAACAGAGTGTTTTTGTTTTATATATTCTTAAAACTCCTTAAACTCTTCTAAACCCATGATAAAGAAATGAAAATTTTATAATACAAATTATTAAATTTTTTTATTTTAATTTCATAATGTATATCTATCTCCTCTTCTATAAAATATTAAATGAATCCATCGTTGGTGGGTACGGTGAACTAAATCCTCGTAAACTGATATAATTCGTTTCTATCACCATCTCCCATTACAAGTTATAATGATGGAATAAATTTATATCTATATTATATTCATTATATATTTAAAATTATGAAAATATAATATACAATTTATTTCTCTCTTTTCCCTTCACTGTAAAATGGTAAGACGTTCATTTGTACGTGTGGACTACCACCTCCATAGATCAATGTGATTTTTTTTCATCACCGCAACACATGGATTATATTTATAAGTATTTTTTAATAATTAATGGGGTATTTATGATATAATTATACTTATGTAAAGATAAAAAAATAGTTAACTTTATTTCGAAATGATCATTTAAAAATGGAAATTTTATTCATGCGTACGTATAGCATACCATCTTCATCATGGTAACCTATTTAATTCTTCATAACAATTATTAATGATTGGTTTCCAAATTATTATTTTTTTATAAAAAATATAATTATTTCATTTATAATACTTTTTAGATTATTTAATAATGTCCACTTTGACCATTTTCAACCTATCATTTCATTTTGGACTTATGAACTGAATTTTATAGAAACATCTATAATAAACATAAATGATTATGTATATATATATTATTAAATAAAATAAAATTAAAAAGTAACATTAAAAATGTTCTTTAAAAATTAAATAGTTTTTTCTATGACTATTATTCATTAAGACAAGTAACATACATGATTAGTCAGACTCAAGGTAGGTGAAATTTTAACATAAACCCAAATTTTAATAATTTAATTTAGAAACAATTCTCTTCAATGTCCATATTTTAAAAATTATATTACTAATTTATATCTATGGACATAAAATAACTATAATTTTTATTTTATGATGAATTCATTTAATGTTTTTCAAAAATAAACTATTTTAAGGAATTTTTTACTTTCATTAGTAAAGAGAAAAGTAATGTTCTATTTTGATGTATATGACGATAATGACTTTTCCCACCACCAGAACTTTTATTTAATGTTTTTATTACTTTATTAGATTTTATATCTTCACCAAAAAAATACTACATCACAATTTTGGATATTTTTGTTATGAAAATGGGTTCTCAAGTTAAATTTGAATTTTTTTTATGAAAGTGTTATGCACAAAGGTTTAAAAGAGTTTTTTAAGCATTGTATTCATGAAATGGTCTATGGAAATTATTCATTAAGGGTCAAGCCACACTATAAATCATGAGTGATCCTGATAAATATTATGGTAATGAAGGATACCCATTATATCTAATAGAATATTTTTATATATCTTATATGATGGGTGTGCCCAGATATCCCTCTATTTCATTGGGTAAGGATTATATTCTATGGATATTTTTTTGGATATTGACAATATGGTTATTCAAATTGTTATGGTTCTATAAGGGTTCTATTATGATGATATCCCAATTCACCTACATAACTATTTAGAAATTTATAATGAGTTTTCAAGAAAATACATTGGTTTCAAAAGGAAATATAATGATTTTTGTTAAATTAAAAACGATCCTCTTCTTGGATAAAAATGTATCTTTAGAAAAGATTTATCATGGGTCATCATATTTTTCACTAGACTAATGAATTTATTATATTTATTTACCTTGCAAATATTTTGTCACTCATCCATCTTTTTAAAATGTTTTTACACGGTTTAAGGATGGGTAATGGAAAGGAAAATTTCAAGTTAAATATGTGAAGATTTTCATGAAAATAAATGAAGTTTCATTTTAAAAAATATATTGTGGGGAAAGTGGATATTAAATATAAATTTATAATTATTAAATTATGATTTTGATGTGTATGATTTATGAACTAAATCTCTAAAAATATAAATCAAAATGATCCTTGGGAATGCATGTATCTGAATTATAGTATAAATAAAACATAATATGTAATGTTTAAGGGACGATCATTTTATAAAAAAAATTAATTAATTAATGAAAATAAATATTTTTCAAATGTATCTTCTCTATAAAAATATTTTAATACATATCATTTTAAAATTATAAAATAAATTATATTTTTACTCTAATTTTCTAGTAAATGTGGCACAATTACTGATTTATTGAAATTTATTATATATAATTATATATAAAACATAACATTGGTGAAAAAAATGTTTTAAAAATAATTGTATTTTGATAAATTTTTAAAAAACACTTTAATACAAAATTTAGTTGAAAACCACATAAAGATGTTTAGAAAAATAACATTTACATAACAAATTTCAGTAGAAAAAAATTCCCAAGTTAATTTAAAAATTATTCTGATCCATGTATCCAAAACCTTTTAATTATGTTTGAGGATTTTTCTAATTGTAAAATTTTATTGCTTAATTCCTATTAGACCTTTTTCCCCTCAACCAAGAAACCTCATTACCAGTAACACGAACTACATTCCAACTTTTTTCATTTACCCAAATCTCAATATTTTTAGAAAAATAATTAGTATTAAAAACACATATAATTACTAAAAATTAATTTATTGTCATAGGTAAGGGAAACCTAACATTACATGATCAAACATACTGGTAATGATGTTGAATTGTCCTTTAATAATAATATACACTTCCTTGATGAAAAAAAACCTTGTAAAAAGAAAATAAAAACCAAGAAAATAAACAAGAAACAATGTTTGATACATGATTTGAGAATCAACAGTCACTAAATTCTCTAGGGATAAATAAAAATAGGGAACCTAACTTACTGACATATCAATAACTATCAAACAAAGAAAAACAATACATGATCTCTCATCATCAACACAAAACATAGAGTTGAATAATAAATAATATGGTGAATCAGATTAAAACACGATTCAAGAACAAACATTCTTCTATGAATATTTTCAAATATCCCATGAAATCATTTCCTAGACTCACTAAAGAATTAAAGGAATACATGATGACATTTTGGAAAACAGCAGCTGAATAAATTTCATGATGAGAGCTCATGGTATAAGGACCCCACACAATTTTCAATATAAAATTTATCAGTCGACCATCTCGAATAACATCTCTAAAAATAGGTTGATTGATGCCCAAGCTAAAAAAACATGACTTGGATGGAAGAATCCCCACTAAAAATGGAAATATACACTACAAATCTTATTATCTTCAACAAAGTGAGACCATATATTGGAAACATGGTAAACTAATGCAACACAAAATCATAAAATTGAAAATAATATTTTTTAGCAGAAAGATAATGGCATAGATCTAAACGCATGATGATATGAGAGGTTGAAACATTAATTAATGATATATATAGTTGGATTTATTTTAGTATGGCTAATTGAATTTAGGGTTTTTAATTGAGATATAAATTTAATAGCTCATCGAGGAAATGTAAATTATCAAATGTTTTTTATTTTATAATATATATATACATATGTTATTTATTTAAAAATATTTAAATATTATAAAATTATATATATTTTATTTCAATATTTTAAAATATTTTTTATTGAATAATTTTCAGTAGATATTAAATTGTTAATAAATATATTCAATTTGGAAAAAATTATTGTTTTCCATAATTTAATGTAACAAGTTTCTCTAATGGTAAAATATTTAATAATAATCATAATTAATAGTAATAGATTCATTTGTTCGTAAATATATTATTTCTATTAGAATGATAATAACACATATATTATTATTCATAATAGCTTTATTAGTGTAAATTAATAAATACCAACAAATATATATAATGGTAAAAAATTATCAATACAGGAAATTAATACAAATAGACCATTATATGAGTTGGAATTACTTATTTTTAGAAAAAAAAATATATAATTAATATTACTAAACTTTTATTGGTACTAGTTATTTTTTTGTTATATAATAGTGTATCATATGTTCTGCAATTACAACAATAGGTTTATAAACCAAAATAAATAACATTAAAATTGTAATTCTCCACTGTAAAAAATATATTTTTTCTAGAAAGGGATTCATACATTTCAGTGTCTAAATTATATAAAAATAATTTCATAAATTTCATGTTATTTGAAAAATGGAATTTCTTGAGTATTCATATAAAAATTATTATAATTAAGAATATTCTAAATTGTCACCCACAATAATTATTATGTAGAGAATTAAAAAATTAAGCTAATTTTATAAAATCAAAACATTCAATTTTATAAATTTATATTTTTAATGAAAATAATTTATATAATGAAAAGATAGTTTTATAAAAAAAATTCTTTTGAACATTAAGTGCATTTGATATCATTCTATTCCAATTTCAAATTCAAATAATTTTAATATATTAGTTCATATATTATAATATCATATGTAATCATAATAATCCTTAAAAAGTGGGTGATTTAATATGTTAGCACTTTAAACTCTTATTTTCTAAAGAGAAATCTTTTTTTAATATTAAATCATATAAATTATTTATCCACTATTCAAAATAATTTTTCGTTAATTAATATATTTTTATATGATAATGGTTTTGTTCACCATTAATTTCTTAATAATTCTCATCTAATATTTATCAACTCATTTTAGTTCAGTTTTTAATATAGGACATGTCCTGAAAGTAATTTTTAATTATGGAAAATAAAAAGTGATATTTTGAGTCATTACATTCTTCACACCTTAAATAAATTGCGACCTTATAATTTGGAGTGGTCATAACTGATGAAATAGTTAAGGGTTTCAATAAATTAGAAATGACTCTTGATTTAATTTCAAAATAATTTTTATCCTTAGTGTCATTATTATTACTAGTGACCCCATTTATTCTATTATAATAAAAATATAAAAAATGTTATTTGTCATTGTTAATTTTTTATTGAATAACCCAATATAATGAGAGTATATATCCTTAGGGATTTTTATTTAGAATTATTTTAACAAGTGATAAATGGTATATAATTAAGTTTTATTTTCATATTTTGTAAAATATCATGGCGTCTATGTTAGGGGATACAATTAATTACTAATCTAATAGAAAATGTATCTAAAGGAAGGTTAATAAAATTTTATAGCAATAACATTCCTATAAACATATATTAAAGAGATGTTATATACTTAGGATAAAATAATCATACCCCTAAATGATTATATTTATTATTTATCTTGTATTCAAATGGTTGGTGATTTCATGTTCTTAGGTACATAGAAGGAGGTTAAAAAAGATACAAATAAAAAATCACAGTTCATTAAAGGGTGATCAATGTTCCTAATTTTATATCATTTTGATTACCCACTTCTGTAATTTTTATTGTATAGGCTTTCCATTGTCCTGGATGCTTTTAGTGCCCATCTTATTTATTATCCATTGGATTAAGGAATTAACTTGGATAATTTATAATTTCCCCACTTTTAATAAACTGAACTATTATGGCTGACTCTAGAATAAAACTATTTCCATTCAAAATTTTAATTTAGCTCTTCACTTTTTCTTGATAATTAATTTCTCTATTTCCTCCTTTATGTAAAAAACAATGACTAGTTCCTTTAATACATTATCCATGGTTCCATTTCCCACATTTTTTACACAATAGAAACTTAATATTCATTCCTTAATTGAATCCATAAATTTGTCTTCTATGAGGATCTATCTATAACACTAAAAAATTATATAAAATAATACTATGCAGAATGACGTTCATAAAACGAAACACTAATCATTAAGAAGATTGTGATATAAAATAAAAATTAATATTTTTTAAAGATATATGTATTACATTGTCATAAAAGTAAATGGTATTAATAGTAACGAACAATTTCTGAATAACATGAAAACATTTTCTAAATAGAAATAATTTCTTGATTAATTAAAAATACATAAGTATGAAATTTTTAGTAAAGTAATTTTATAATTCAAAAACATATTTTCATCAAAAATGGTGTTAATCATTTTTTTGTTCTGAAAAATATAATTACTTTTAAAAAAACAATATTTTTTAAGTTATATTTAAATTAATTTTTATATAATCATGGAATTAATATCATAGTGTTACTTTTTATGATTTTTCTAAAAAAATTATATTTAAATGACAACGAAAAATTAACAATTTAGCAAAAATTGTCATATATTTACTTGAAAAAGTAAAATTATGAATGGAATTTGATATTAAAGTAACTAAAAACTCATTTAATTGTAAATAATATTATTAATTTCATTATAAGAATAATTAAAATTTATTTTTGTATCAGTAAATATTTCAGCATAAAAAAATTCTGAAAAATTTTATTTTTATTAATTTAATGTTTTTTAACATTAATTAATTTAAATAACATCTATTGATTAATGGTTTTAATAAAATTTATGGAATATATATTTAATAATAAATTTTTAACATTAAATTTATGGTTTTTAAAAGTAATGGAATGTATCTAAATTATGTTTTATGTTTAAAAATGAAATTTTCAAAAATGATTTTTCATTTTGGTTCCCACACTAATATAAAATTAAATTATGACACATATATAATCTGAACATATTAAAATAAATAATATATTTTTAATCATCGTAATTATAATAATCTAATTAGATTAACATAATTTTGGGTCATATCAAATAGTAAAGATCATAAAATTTTGTTCCCACCTCTATGGTTAAAACATGTTTTCTAGGTGTTAAACCAAAATTGAAGCGTATTCATTCCATCCATATCTATATATTTATTATTTTTTTAATATCATTCAAAATCAAATTATCTATACTTTTAATCATCTATAATTTCATGAAATATTCCCAAGAAAGTTACCTTATATAATTAAAATATTTAAATAAATTACATCTATGTTTTTTCCATATATTATAAAACGGAACCTATTCCCCTCACATATTCCCAAAATTTGTGCCTTCTATATTAGAAAAGTAATTTTCAAAAACCTTCCTATATATTTTTTCTCTTCTATTAATATCAATATGTCAATGATTAAGGTGAAATATAAAGGAGTTGTATCAAATAAGAGGATGTTAAAGTGATTATTAATCATGTCAGCTAAAATATAAGGGGTTCTTTATTTCAATTTTTAATTCGTTGAGACAACTTTAGGTTAATAAAATATATATTTCATAAGGATAAAATGAATCCCCGTCATTATAATTTATCTCCATGAACTTATACTTCATAATTATCTATGTTTAATTCTATGTTCATTATCTCATGGGGTTTTGACACAATATTTACAAATATTGCAAGAGTTTCAACTTAATATATCTATATATTGATATGATTCAATGTTATAAACCAATTTATTATATATATAGTGTATATATAGACCAATGAAGTGTTTTTTATACTCCATGATTTAATTCAATGGATTTACATCACCATATTACTTTTAAATCTTTCATTGGAATTTGTTTAAAAATTATTAATGCCACAGGGTTTCTTTATCCTATATTCAGGTAATTGTGACATATTTGATGTTATACACCAATATTATTTTATTATTTGTGTCTAAAAACTCATTTTTATGTTGTATGATTAATATCATTTTGTTAATGGTAGTTAAATTTTCATTTGACGTTATTTATTTCAAGGGGTTGTGATACAAAAGATACTATAATGGTATGGGTTTTATGTTACAATCTCATTATTAAATGGATAGTTTATACAAAAATTTATATCATGAAATTATGTGATATATCACTCCCAAACCATTTTTATTTTCTTATCCACTATTTATTTCTGGCGTAAAATTAAAGGAATTGCATCTTAAAAGACCAAATAATATAGTAGTAAAGTTAAACTGGATAAATACTTGACCCTTTCATCAGATACGGAAACAAAAATTAAATTTTTTATTATTGAAAATTTCATTATTCCCTCTCATATATACATTCTTATTTTTCAAAGTACACTTCATCAAATCTTGGGAAATAAAACAAAATAAGTGTGACATTAATTATTCTGTAAGGTTTTAGTACACTAGATTCTGTCATGAATCTATAAGAATAATCAACATGGGAAGGTAAATAACTTAACACACATGCCATTAAAACAACTTGGCAAAAATGACAACATAAGGAATTGTCAATGTGGAAAGATAAATAAATGAAAATTCATTCCATTTAATCAATAAATTGAGAATGAAATCCATAGAAATATAATACCATTAGGAAAATCTCATGGATAATAATAACTGAAATCTCAATTAATGAAATGATTAATTATTGTGAATCATGATACCTCTAACATAAATACATTACCTAATATGGTTTAAAACTACTGGTAAAAACATTTTTAATGGTGTCTTACTAATTCACCATATGAAACTACCGATGCATCAAAGGGATATATAATTTTGGTCCCCATCCATCATTCATTTCTAATGAATTCATCATATTTGGAATAATTGATTTAATTCATGAACATTGTTCCATATCATCAAATATCCATATTGAGTAAACAATAAATATTTAAAATTATTTACCTAGATAAAGAAATAACATTTAATGTAGAACATTATATATTAAAATGATATATGGGTTAATAAATAAACATATCCATGATAAATAATATGGATATCTTGGAAAAATTTATGTTTCAACGACCATAGGAATGTGAATATTTTAATGGAAAGTTAATGACCACTAAAAATTAATCGGTTTAGTAAATTTCAATAATATCCTTTGTCAAAATTATTTTAAACCATCCATAATGTTATTAAGTGTAGTATCAATTCATCATACACCAATTAGGGCAACAATAAAGGGTTTTTATCTTTGATGAATAGAAATACAATAAAACGATCTTTGAAAAAAATTGAGGAAAATACCCTTTTATTTTTTTAAATCACCTCTTAAACCTAAAATATCATTGAACATTTGGAAAAAAAATCATTTAAAAAAATTCATAAAAAATATAAAAATATTCTTTAAAACATTTTGGAGGTTTTTAAAACTAGAAACAATATTCATGTCTTGCACATTAAAAAATATTCCTCTTCCATTTTATATAAATTTCAAATGGGTATCAATTTAAAATAAACATAAATATTTCGTTCATAAAAATTAAAAATTATAAGTGGATAAAATCTTATTTAATAAATATTTTATAAATGGTTAAAACAATTTAAAAATATGATTAATAAAATGGTTTTGGAAGAAATAGGATTTTTGATAGAAGAGAAAAATGAAGTTGAATTTCCCTTAGAAAAAAAGTGAATTAATTTATGTACTAATGAGTAAAAACTGGAAATATTACTTGAAAAATTAATGATTAGCTAGAGGAGAAGAAAATAAAATGGTTTATTATTAAATGATAAAATAATTTCCTTCTATGGAAATTTATTTATGAAAAATCATGATTAATATGAGAATCTGAAATAAACCATTACAAATATCATAGTGGTAAAAAAAGAATGGACAAAGGAATTGATTTTGTGGGTGAAATTTAAATCTAAATAAAAAACTAGATGTAAAACATATATATTCAAATTAAATATACACATAGTCATATAATATCAAAGACAATGAATAAGTAATACAACCCAATGAAAACGAATTGATTTATGAAATTCATCATCAGTCCATCATTTTCATATCAAATGACCTTGGATGAAATAATTCAAATTGAAACATAAAATAACATCCATTTTTAATTAACTATGATATTAAATATCTATAGGAAAATATTAATGGAATATAAAATAAATTATGTGCATAACAGTACTATATGATTTAATAAATGAAAATTTAGATGTAGTCCCTTACCTCTCACCTCCATTTGGTTGAACATGATTTAACCTCATATAAAGTGGATTTAAACATGTTTTTAACTTATAGAATAATCATATTTGTAAGAACCCGGACCTTCTATTCAGGTACGTTTTTCTTTTTTCAGGAGTTTTTGAGAAAATAGGAGTATCTAGAAATTATTGAAGTACACACCATGTACATTGTTGCCACTCGAGACCATGTGTTGTCTGTGTCACTGCCATACACATAGCCATGTAGGGGTGATGTGGAGGCTGCCTAAAGCAGAATACAGAAAATCTTGGTACACGCCATGTACTCTAAAAATTACACATCGTGTACTTTATTTTTTTATTAAAGGGATTAGGATTGCGTGTGACGGGCAGAACAGTCTTCTTCTAGGTGTTCTTCGTCAGTGAGCTCATGTACATCCACAAATCTCATCCGAGATCTCGAGCCTCCGTCTGTCCTCTGAATTGACCGTCGTCGATTACGTTGGAACTTCAGCGGTAATCTCTTTCTTCTCCAAGAGCATTGTTTTCAAATTCCTCCTCTTTTGCATGTTATCATGGGTTGAACTCTTTGTGTGTTTTCATAGATCTACGACGTTCTAAGGAGATTCATGCCCCGTGGCTCAAGTATATCGATCTCCTAACATCGATGTAGGTGGTTTGTGCCTTTCTATTGGATGTCATTGAGTACTTTGTGAAAATTACACAAATACCCTTGAACGGGGTATAGTGTATTTCATGTTTTTTCCTTGTTATTGTCTGCTTTGTTTATATGTATGAGTAGAGGATATTGCTTGTGCATAGGGTAATTTACTGTGCTTTGGATGTTTTTCCCTTGCATTTGTCTCTGTTTATGACTGTTTGTTATAGTTTTTCCCATTACAATTTTTCCAGTTCCATGCCTAGTTTATTGGATGGTGTGGTGGTTCTTCCTTGAAGAGATGTTGTAGACTGCTAGCCAAGTAGTTCTTGAGGATAATTTCCACATTACGCGATGCGATACTTGCTGACTTTATAAAAGGCTGTGAGAACCTAGTATATTAGACTATATGGAGAAAGGATGTAAGGGCTTCTCCAGATTGTCTTTATTTTACGATGCGAGACCCCAGGGGGAATTGATGTTGAGAGCTTCCTCAGAGTGTCTGTAGTTCCTCGACATGGGCCACAGGGGGAATAAGACGTTCAGTGCTTCCCCAGAGCGCCTTTAGTACAATACGAGACTATAGGGGGAATTGATGGTGAGTGATTCCCCAGAGATTCTATTCATTCTTTAGCTGAACTAGAGGGGTGAGACTGTGTGTGCCTCTCAGAGGGTTTCTAGTACTTTTTGGTTTAACATTAGAGGTTTGGCTGTGATAACTACCCACAAGTTACCTTTTTTGTTCTACTTTCTTGAGTGGTTTTTTCTTGTTATAAATTATATTCTAGAACTATGGATTGTTTACTTTAGTGTATTATCATGTTTAATGCTAACTGTTTACTGCTTTCTATACTTTACCTACCATATTTTCACTGACTATTCAGCACAGATCTTTGGGTGGTTGCCTACTGGGACCTTTTCTCACACCCTATTTGGGTTATGCTTTTGGTCCCAAATAGATTATATTGTTTCAGTATTACATAAGGGAAAGCGCCCTTCAAATTTAGGTACCTGACTTGCTGTGGAGATGGAGAGCATGGGACCAAGTTATGGTTTGTGATGCTGATGAGTTTACCTGTTTTCCTTTTCACTTTAGTTTAGTATTATTTGTATCCATCATTGTGACTTGTTTGGCTTCTTTCCTAGGCATATGTATCATGCATCTTTTTATGTTTATATGTGTTCTCTAGTCGTTTATTGTTTAGTCTTCCACTATTTATTGTTTACTCTTGTTTGGATGTTTACTGCTTCCTCTATAGCTTTTGTTTATCTTCCTCTGTGTACTCTACCAATGAAGGCATAGTTTCCCCACTATCACACCCAAGACCCTCGCTGCTAGTCGGCAGCCTCTAGCATTTGGGGAAATGTGCTTGAGGGCATGTGACGAACTAGGTACGGGGCGCCTCTGGGTGGCTTCTCGAACCGGGACATTATAAAGTTGTATCAGAGTGGTTTCTTTTCACTTGACATACTGTTTGGAGCCTTTATCCAGGGATAGGATGGAATAGGTACTTGGTAATAAGTTGTGCCTGAAAGTAGCTAATCCGTGTACATGGAAAATCTATACTACCCCGTTTATTACAATTTTACTGGTTTGCAATTTTACAGTAGATTTGATTTCACCTTTAGTAACTCACATGAGGTGTGTTGTTACTGATGATATTATTGAGGTTCTATTTCTGTTGAAACCCGATGAGATGAGAGTATGCCATCTCATGCATCATATGGGAACTTTCTAGAATCACATGTCATGCATTTTTTCCATGCCATCTAGGGTGAATTAGTGATTTCATGTTGTTTTGATAGATTATGTGTAAAATATGCATGTTGTTGTGATAGTTTCCTTGATAGAAATACTTGTTGTTTTATAGGGAATTTTTTTTTGTAGATATTTACTGGAATGAACACCAAATTTTGATTCTTGAGGTGTTATGGGCCCTCATTAATAAGAACTTGGTGGATCATTGACTTGTTTCCCTTGTATATGATATGTAAGAGATGCCAAACTTTGATTCTTCTGGAGTATGGGACCTCACAGATCATAATTTGTCACCTTAACTCTTTTTTTCTATGTTTTTTCTGGGCTCTAGAGCAGTTTCTGAGGCTACTGCCTTGAAAACCCCAGAATACATGACGTGTACTTTATGAATACACGCTGTGTAGTTTTCAAACCGTGTTGCTGACTGTCTGGGAAGAAACATGTTGTTGTGGAAAATCTTCAGGAACATGTCGTGTACGGTAAGTACACACCATGTTGTAGTGACCGTGTGACTACCTGTGTGACTAACGACACGGTTGGATAAACTTTGACTTTACATGCCATGTATTGTTTTCACACGATGTTCCTTGTATCCTATGTACCCGGTCGAGACACGAACAACACGGTTCGGGGAAATCCTTCATGTACATGTCGGGTTCCCATGGAGCACACCATGTAGAGTGAGTCATGTAGTCGGTCGTGTAACTAAAAACACGGGTCGATGGAGTCTCTCTTATACACATCATGTCCACATTGAACACGCCTTGTAGTCTGACCCAGGTACCCGGACGTTTCACAAACAACATGGGTCGGTGTCATCCTTTCTCATACACGTCATTTCTGTCTGGAACACGCTGTGCAGTTCGAGCCATGTGCCAGGTCGTGTCACAAACAACACGGTCCAGGTGAGGTTTGTTGAGTACACGTCGTGTCTACCTTGAATACGCCATGTAGTTTTTTCTTATGAGAGTCTTGTGGCTTAACTATGTTGAAGGACTCGGGCAGGGGAGGAGTTTTCCTGTATATGTCTTGTGTTGGGATAACATGTCATGTGTTTGGGGTGTTACACGGCCAGTTTTGGTAGAAGTGAACGCCCATGTGAATGACATAATGGAACATGCCATGTAAGGAATGAACACATCATGTAGTAATGTTTTCCATATCTTAAATGCCTTATTTTTCCTTTTTCCTTCTTGTGCCTTAATTTTTTATTCCTTGATAATCCTGAATCTAAGGTGTGTTTTTGACATCTTTAGGCTATGGCACTGAGACATACTTCAGTTGTTCACCAATTTTAGGGCAACGATCAGACGCTAGATATGGCTGATCAGGGACTTCCTACAGACCCTCCTGCTGTGCCAGCATTGGTACCAGCAGATATACCAGTTACAGGAACCGATGCGCAGTTTATGGAAGGTTTTATAAGGATTATGCAGACTTTCCTCCAGTGGTGGATCGTTTTAGGGATGTCTTTCGAGAGGACTTTTCTGGTTGGCCTCCAGAGCATGAGGTAGACTTCTCGATTGAGCTCATGCCAGTACTGGCACCGGTGTCCATTCATACTAATAGGATGTCTACACCTGAGTTGTAGGAGCTCAAGAAGCAGTTGGAGGAGTTTCAGGCAAAGGGATCCATTTGCCCCAGTACTTATCCTTAGGGTTCGCCTGTCCTTTTTGCGAAGAAGGAAGACGACACCCTTAGGATTTTTGTGGATTAGCAGAAGTTTAACCAGTTGACGGTCAAGAACCAATATCCCTTGCCATGGATTGATGACCTCTTTGACCAGCTTCGAGGAGCCCAGGTGTTCTCTAAGATCTATTTGAGGTCTGGTTATCATCAGTTGTGTGTTAGACCATCATATATACCTCTTACAGCCTTCAAGAGGAGGTATAGTCTACATGAGTATATGGTTATGTCGTTCTGTCTCACGAACGCGCCTCCAGTTTTAATGGCACTGATGAACCTAGTGTTCCATCCATACTTGGACTCTTTTGTGGTGGTACTCATGGATGATATATTGGTGTACTCTCACACTCGACGCGACTATGCTACCCATCATGAGATCATTCTGAGTAAACTGAGAGAGCATCAGTTATATTCTAGGCTCTCAAAGTTCCAATTTTGGATGGATCAGATTCACTTCTTGGGTCATGTTATCTCAGAGGCAGGAGTATCAGTAGATCCAGAGAAAGCGAGAGCCGTAGATTCCTGGGAGCAGCCGAAGAACTTCTTTGAGGTGCGGAGTTTTATAGGGCTAGGTGGATACTATAGATGTTTCATAAGGGACTTTTCATGCTTATCAGCACTGCTGAAAGGTCTGACCAATAAGGGTGAAAAGTTCTTATGGACAGATTCTTGTGAGTCAGCCTTTCAGAAGCTTGAAGGGAGGTTGAATTCAGCACTGATACTAGTTTTTCCATAGCGAGGAAAGAGCTACATTGTTTACTGGGATTCCTCAGGTTTCGGGTTGGGAGCTGTGCTTATACAGGGAGATAGATTCGTTGCGTACAGTTCTCAGCAGTTGAGGCCACATGAGAGGAATTACCCAACGCATGATCTGGAGTTGGAAGTTGTTGTTCATGCCCTATGTTGTTAGAGACATTATATTATGGGAGAGAACTTTGTGGTTTTCACAGACCAAAAGAGTCTCAAGTACATCTTCACTCAGCATGATTTGAATTTGAGACAGCGAAGGTGGGTTGAGTAACTTCAGTCCTTCCACTTTGAGCTTGCCTATACACCTGGGAAAGGCAAAGCTGTGGCTAAAGTGTTGAGTAGGAGGACTCAGTTACAGGGGGTTCGAGAGGCCAGTGATGAGTTGCAGCTTATGGCTCTGTTCTCTAAGATGAATTCGGAGGTGCATGATAGACAAGGGCAGACTTTTATATCTTCTGTAGCTATTACCTATACAGGTCTCAATCAGGTTCTAATGAGACAGTTATCAGATTCTGAAGGCATAGTCCTACGGGAAAGCGTGTTAGGAGAGGACCCTATTCTTGGATGGACGGTATGTGAGGATGAGATCTTTCATTTACAGGGATGTGTATGGGTGCCAACAAACATACGCGAGGAGTTGATGAAGAATTTTAAATCCTCAGATTGGGATGTTCATCCTGGCATCACCAAGATGTATCATGATCTACACCGCTAGTATTGGTGTCCAGGTATGAAGAGGAATGTTGCTGGTTTTTTCATGAGGTGTTCCACTTGTCAGCAGGTGAAGGAGGAACAACAGTGATCAGTAGGTCTTTTACATCAGTTACCCGTTCCTGAGTGGAATTGGAATGAATTCGCGATGGACTTAATGACCGGTTTTCCGAGATCGCCTTGAGGGAATGAAGTTTTTTGGGTTGTCATCGACAGTCTCACAAAGGTGTCTCACTTCTTGCCAATCAAGGAGACCTTCAGTATTAATGAGATGGGATGGTTGTTCATCCAAGAGATTCTACATCTACATGGAGTTCCACAATCCATTTTTTCAGACCGAGATGTGTGTTTTACCTCTCGGTTCTGGTAGGGCTCTAGAAGGCCTTGGGTACACAGGTGCTTTAGAGTACAGTATACCATCCCCAGACAGATGGCCAGTCCTAGCGGACAATTCAGGTGCTTAAAGATGTGCTATGTGCTTGTATTCTAGACTTTGGAGGTTCTTGGGATAAGCATATACCTCTTTTGGAGTTTTCCTACAACAATAGTTTTCAAGACACTATTCAGATGGCACTTTATTAGACTTTGTATGGTAGGCCATGCCGAGCACCCTTATATTGGCTAGAGGCAGAAGAGGAAACATTGTTGGGACCTCGTCTTGTTCAGGAGACCTTAGAGCAGATAGAGTTGATTCAGAAGAGGATGGATATGGCCCAGTCTCGACAGAAGTCTTATGCTGATTAGCGGAGACGACCTCTGGAGTTTGAGGTCAAGGATCAGGTGTTCCTACATGTCGCACCGAGGTTGGGACACAAGAGGATTAGGAGATAGGGTAAGCTTTCACCATGGTACGTCGAGCCGTTTGAGGTGTTGGAGAGAGTTGGGTTGGCGCCTATAGATTGCAGTTACCTTAGAGGTACCGGGCTATGCACGGCGTCTTCCACGTTTCTTAGCTCCAATGTTACATTCCAATCCCGTCTCATATTTTTCAACCTGAGGAGGTTGAGCTAGAAGCGGATGCATCGTTTGAAGAGCATCCTATCCGGATTTTCAATCACAGTACAAAGGTTCTCTGTGGCTGGTCTGTTCCTTTGGTATGGGAGCTATGGCATCATGGGTGAGTATAGGACGAGACTTGGGAGAGGGAAGTCGATGTACAATCGCAGTGGCTAGAGCTATTCGGGGTTTCTTCTTCTATGACGCGCTAGGGAAATTCAGGGACGAATTTCTTTAAGGGGTGAAGTTTGTAAGAACCTGGACCTTCTTTTCAGGTACATTTTTCTTTTTATGTAGTTTTTGAGAAAAGAGGAGTTTCTTGAAATTTTTGAATTACACGCCATATACTTTTTTGCCGCTCGAGACCTTGTGATGGCTGTGTCATGGCCACAAACACGGGCTTGTAGGGTTGATGTGGAGGCCACCTAAAGCGAAGTACGGAAAAGCCTGGTACACGCTGTGTACTCTAAAAGTACATTCCATGTACTTTTTTTTCATCAAACGGATCGGGGTTGCATCTGATGGACAGAACCGTCTCCTTCTAGGTGTTCTTCGTCCGAGATCTCTCATACGACCGCGAATCTCCTTTGAGCTCCTGAGCCTCCGTCCGTCCTCCGAATCGACCATCTTCTATTGCGTTGGAACCACAGCGGTAGTCTTTTCATTCTCCTAGAGCTTCGTTTTCAAATTCATCATCTTTTGCATGTTATCGAGGGTTGAACGCTTTGTTATTTTTCATAGATATATGACCTTCTAAAGAGAATCAATCCTTGTGGCTCAAGTATATCGATCTCTTAATGTCGAGGTAGGTGGTTTGTGCCTTTTTGTAGGATGTCTGTGAGGATTTTGTGCAAATTCCACCAATACCCTAGAACGAGGTATTATGTGTTTCTTGTTTTTCCCTAGCCGTTTATTGCTTTTCTCATATGCCTGAGTAGAGGATATTTCTTGTGAATAGGGTAATTTACTGTGCTTTGGATGTTTTTCCCTTGCATGTTTTCCTGTTTATGACCGTTTGGTCAAGTTTTTTCTGTTAGGATTTTTCCAGTTCCATGCCTAGTTTATAGGATGGTGTGATTGTTCTTCCTTGATGAGATTTTGTAGACTGATAGCCAAGTAGTTCTAGAGGATACTTTGGCTGTTACGCGATGCAATACTTGATATCTTTATACAGGGCTGTGTGAACCTATTATAGTAAACCATAAGGAGAATGGACGTAAGGGCTTCTCTATAGTGTCTTTATTTTTCGATGCGAGACCACGGGGGGAATTGAAATTGAGTACTTCCTTAGAGTGTTTTTAGTTCCTCGATGTGGGCCACATGGGGAATGAGACGTTGAGTGCTTCCCCATAGCACCTTTAGTACGATATGAGACTATGGGGGGAATTGACGATGAGTGTTTCCCCATATATTCTATTCATTCTTTAGCTAAACCAGAGGGGTGAGACTGTGTGTGCCTCTGATAGGGTTGCAAGTACTTTTAGGTCAAACCTTAGGGGTTAGGCTGTGAGAATTACATAGAGGATACATTTTTTGTTCTACTTCATTGAGTGGCTATTTCTTGTAATAAATTATATGCTAGAATTTTGGATTGTTTACTGCTGTATATTATCCTATTTACTACTTACTGTTTACTACTTACTGTACTTTACCTACCATATATTCACTGAATGTTAGGCATACATCATTAGGTGGTTGCATACTGGGACTTTGTCTCACACTCTTCTTGGGTCATTCTTTTGGGCCCAAACAGATTATATTGTTGCAGGATTAGATAATGTCAAGTGCCCTTCGACTTCAGGTACCTGGCTTGCTGTGGAGCTGTAGAGCTTGGGACCAAGCTATGGCTTGTGATGCTGAGGATTTTACCTATTTTCTTTTTCACTTTGGTCTAGTGTTGTTTGTATCCATTATTATGACTTGTTTGGATTCTTTCCTAGACATATGTATCATGCATATTTTCATATGTATATGTGTGCTCTAGTATTTTATTGTTTATTCTTCCACTGTTTATTGGTTACTCTTGTATAGATGTTTACTTCTTCCGCTATTGCTTTTGTTTATCTTTTGTTGTGTACTCTGCCAATGAGGGCATAGATTCCCCACAATCACACCCAAGGCCCTCGCTGCTAGTCAGCAGCCTCTAGCGTTTGGGGAAATGTTCTTGAGTCCATGTGACCAACCGGGTACGAGACGTCACTGGGTGGCATCCGGAACCAAGACGATACAATATTAATATTTATAATACCATATATTATCCTTTTATAACATATTATTAATTTTTATTTAATAGTCGTTCATTATATTTATTGTTTTATGTTTTAATTGCATTATTTTCTCATTCATTCTTTCTATTGAATGTTCAGGTTCGTATAAATATTATATAGATTCATTATCTACCAAATTACAGTCATGGATTATTTTTCACATTTATATATTCATTATAATTTTATTAAAATTCATGAAAGTGGTTGAAAAATATATTATCTAATGATCATAGAGACATTAAGTCGTATGTCCCCATGAGTACTGTTTCTATTTTTCAGAGAAAATTTTGAAATGAGGGTAGGTAATATTTTATATTTCTAGAATTATAAATATATAAAAAATAACATATTATTTCTTTAAATAAAAATAGATATATCATCCATATGGTGTGATGATAAAAGAGGGACACATCGCTTCATGAAGGAGGTAGTCCACATGTACATGACGATGTTATCATATTTCAATGAGTAAAAAAATATGATGTATTATCATTTACAAATGATATATTATTATGAGATATAATAATTATTTAATTTATATCACAAATATTTTTTAAATTTATCCTTATTATTTTCCATGTAAATAATTAGTGAAAAATGAATTGCATTGCTTCATGAGGTAGCAGTCCATCATACACAAGAGTGACGTTATCGTATCCCCTATAGAATAGAAATTAAATATATATATATATATATATATGACATAATGACTCAATAGATATAATTATGTTATAAATACCATATATATACTTTATATCCATCTTCACAATTTGCTGTGAGAGGTGTTAATGGAAAAAACAAATGGAAATGGTTTTTTAGTCTACTGTATAGATTAATGATGATTTCATAAAACAATAGATTGAAGTCGGGATAGTTTTATTTAATTATCAAAAGATAAAACATAATGTTAAATGAAATTTATTGAGGATATTATATATTCATGGATTAATAATAATTTAAGGATGTGGAGAATGAAATATAATTGAAACACTATACTAAGAACCTTTTCTATTCCAAGGTTAACCTCTTTTTGATTGAACTAAAAGCATTAAAATGTTTGATTTCAGAAGAAAAAAAAATAAGGATTCCAGAATGATAGAAGGTAATTTGGGATGTTATTTGTGTAGGTTTTGGCTGAAAAATAGGTTGGAAGGTTTGAATAGAAGAGGATAGAGGGTTTCCTTTTATATGTTATGTGAGTGGCACACATGTAATTTTATAAATGAAAAGGGGGTAACCATGTATTTAACATTACAAAAGGGTCCAAAATTGATTAATCATGAAAATTATACATTATAGGGATGATATATTTTGGTAAAATATATTTTAGAAATGTTTTTAGTTAATTTTAACCCCTGACCTTTTAGTTTAACCCCACATAAATCAATATTTACCTCAACTACGGTAAAAAAAATTACTATTTTTATAATTAATTATGATTAAAAATTAATTTCACCATATAATATTAAAATTTATATATTTAAAAAAAATTAAAATTTACCTTGTTTATTTTCAATGAAAACTTATTTCTTAATATTTTTATATTTTTTAGATTTTAAAAAATTGATTTCAATATGGAGACAATATTTTTCTAAGAAATGTTTCAGTGATATTTTTAAAGGTATTTTAATTAAAAAACATTTTTTGTGTTTATTATTCTCTTTTAGGGTTATGATTCAATGTTAACTTATTTATTAATTCTCTGGTAGTAAATTATTATGAAGTTGATTCATTAATAAATCTTGTTTTTTTACATGTTAATAATTGATTTATTAGAATATTCTTTCATGATCTTATAGAATAAATATAAAATGAATTCTATTATCTTCTAGGTGAATCCAAAATAAACCATGAATCTGTGATTACATTATAATCTAAGGATGGTTGGGTATGCTAAATCCCTCATATTCATTAGTTAATGAATATAGAGATAAGAAACTCAAAAGAGATTATGAATTTAATAAACTCTTAAGATATACTAGAGTTAAATATATAGAATTTACTCCTAAAAATATTTAGCAATGACCATGTATGAATTTCCACTTGGGACATTGTCTATTAGGATAGTCTACTAAGAGATCCTTGACTAATTAAGTGATTTTATATGTGTATATGAGTACAGAAAACTTATGTCTTACACATATGTTATGTTCTCATTGATCATGATTGGACATTGTTATGTCATACTCTTTTGTGTTATGTCATCTGGTATGAAGAATTCATATTCCATGATCTATGATTAATGACCTATAACATATTGGGTATGAATCTTGTATTTTATTACCACATTCTTATTCCTTTATATTAATAATATTCTCTGTAAAGATCACCGATTGATATCTCAAATTTTTACCCTTATTGAGAAACTTAGATCACCATTTCTTATATTTCCCTTACCTGGGTTATGGATAAATGTTTTCTGATTTAATTTTATATGAAGGGAGATACTTGTGATTAAATATGTTGGAAATTATATAGATATTTTATGTAAAAGTTTTATTTTGTATCCATGTTTCCAAGGATGATAAACCTTTATAGTTTTATCATTGATCATGTTAATATACAATGAATATTCTACTAATAATTTGTTGTATTTATGTATGATATAATTAGGTTGTTATATTTCATATCAGATCAAGATTTAGTTTAATTTGGAAACATGTATTTGTAAAAAATTTGATTATAATTAGGTTAATATTATGTATATAGAAATATCTTGAGTTATGGTATTTAATGTATTGTGGTTTTCCATGAAATGCATACATGTATAGATACTGCAAGTGGATGTGGTTTTGGCTTTGTTGTACGTTGGGATAATATCCGCAAAAATATCTGGTCGATTATATCATGTCCATCATTCTATTTCATAGTGTTTAGAGCCATAATTTTCTACTGTTTTGACACTCTCAAGGGATATTTTTTGGTTAATTAATCTATTATATATGAACCATTTATGTATTTGAATAAATAGATACCAAATATGACCATCGTTAAACCAAAGATGTCATATATTGAAAAGGATGCTTTTCTGGAGAGACATCCTATGATTAATTTTTTATGATTACATGAATACACACTATGAATATTTTATATCACACTGTGATCTTGGGTTTTATTCAATGGCTAGAACCATGATGATTTTTGTTAAAACTGATAGTGATAGATTATGGAATGATTTTCCTAATGAGAAACCAAAGAAAAGAGGATATAGAATGATAAAATATTTTTTTATGCCTAGTCATATGTATCATTATATATTTAATAAGCTTAACTTGTTTGAGTTTCATAACACACCTAATGAAATAAAAATGATGTTCTGTGGGATTTTTTATGATAAATACTATGATGGAAAAAATATTAATCTTCTTCTATGTCAATTATGTTGGAAGAATCACCTGATATGATGTCTTAATGTAATGGGAATGTGTTATATGTGTGCATAAAAAGTTCATAGATAAAGATATTTATGATTAAAAAGGAAGAGTTAAATCTTCGAAATGTTGTATATTCTATGGTAACATTTAGGGTTATATGTTATATTTATAAGGAATATCGGAATAATCTTGGTGAATGCCCTATTATAAGGGTTAACTCTAAGTCCAAGTATGAACCTATGTTATTCCAACCATATAAGTGGAATTATTGAAGTGATTATGTATTTAGATTTAATTATTTTTTTATAATAGTATTTTATTAGTGAAATTCTAGATATAAGAATCATGAAACAACTAATGATTGTTATGTATTAGTTTTTCTTAGCGATTTTCAATAATATGTTAAATAATATTAATAACACAAAAAATTGAATTAGTTGTAACATTATATTTTTTTGAAAACATATGATTTAGTGGTAGATAACATTCAATATGATCCATATATTGAGATAATAATGTTTATTTGGGATAAGGTGTTGATGGTATTGATAAAGTCAATTAGATAGTATATTAGTCTCCTTGAAAATCATTAGTGATCTAATAGGAAATTGATTTATTTTATCTTTAATGAATGTTATTAAATTTTTTAATTTAAGGAATATATTCATTAGTATGTGAATTTATTTAAGTAAAATGGATATAGTTAGTTTTTGGAAGCTTATATGTTTTCATTGATGTCTTATAGTAATTTAGGTTATTTTGTGAAAGGATTAGGGTGTCTTAAGAGAATATATGATCACAATATTCATTTTTTGGTATGTGAAATAAAGATATACTTTATGATATATGGGGATGAAAGATAAATTGATGTTGTAAATTTTCTAATATTTTTTATGAATTTTTGGTTTTTGAATTTGGTTAGACTTATTTGGTAGGATTATTATGGTTAACTATTTATGGAGTGGTTTATGTTTAACATTCACTATTATTTTTGAGCTTTTCGATATTAATATAATATTTCAATTTATAAAGATTATATATATTAGATAACTTTTGATTACCATTTTCTAAATATCTAGAGATAAAAATAATTTATTTTCATCCTTTTAGATATCATGTGATCTGTTAAAATTTAGTTTTAGTGTATCAAGAATAATTAATTCATATTATTATTTTCATTGATTAAAACATGAGATTGATGTGGAAATTTATCCAAAAAAAACCAAAGGATGAACTTATAGTATTGAAATGGAAATAAATATATTAATTATACATTAGCATATTTCATGGTAAAATAATTCTTCAAAAAAATAAAAAAGTTTCTTAAAAATGAAATGAATTTCTTCTTATAATCATTTATGAATAATTGATTTCCTTTTCACCCTTCAATTATTTGTTTTTTGAGGTAATTAAATTTATCTTCATTATGTCATCTAACACTACATATTGTTTATTGGACATTATATTTTTCTAAAACATCCATATTTTATCTTACCACTAATTTTCTATTTATCTAGGAACCAAGATTTGTGTTATTTAATGTAACCATTATGTTTCCCACTTCCCATTTTAAAGAAATTTTTATTATTCATATATATGATGTGGGTTCTCAAAAAAAGTATTTTTTCATATCCAACACTTTATTGCCATGATAAAAATTATGAGGAGCAAAAATTTTAAATAGGGATAATGTAACTCCAAAAAAATAGACTAAATTAATACAATGCTTTATAGCTTTCTTAAAACACAACATCAATAATTAAGCAAACACTAATATACAATAAAAATTAAATTATTTAAATGTGATAGTAATTAAAAAATCATTAAATTGGAAGGTATGAATAGTAATTACTACATTAGGAATAATATTTATATTGGTTTCAAATCATGAAAATCTATTTATTAACATATATTAACTAAGTAAACGATTTAAATTAATGTTAATTTATACATTAAAAATATGTTCTCTTCAGTAATTAATTTTAACATATTTTTTAGAGATAAAATTATAATTAATTATTACCATTATGTGGAAATTTTATTTGAATTAAGGAATATTATTTTTTTAATCATCATGAGAATATAATTTTGTAGAGAATATTTAGTACTATTCGAAAAAGTATTTTTTTTAGTTAATAGTGAAAAACTGATTTTTGCAAAAAGTACCATTAAATTTCATGTAAAAATTACATTATTTTTTGAATTTTATCTTAATGTAAAAAAAGTAGCCATTTATATAAATATTATAATTAATTAAATATGAATAATAATTATAAATTATTCTGTTATATGTTAGTTTTTAGTCGTAAAAAGTCTTTTTTCTAAAAAAACTTTTGATTCACTCGATACATTTTTGTCTTAATAAATTAAATTAATATCTATATATTAATGGTTTTAAAGAAAACTTATATATTATATGTTAAATTTTATATTATAAAATCATCATTAGGGTTTTTACAAGGAATTTAAATGATGGAAATTATTTATTATACCTTAAAATGAATTTTTCTATAATGGTTTTTCACTGAATTTTTTTTCTTCGTTGAAATTATATTATACCACTTATAAAAAATTGAAAAGATGAAAAAAAATTCCATATTTATAATAGTTTTTTTAAAATTGATTATTAAAACCGTAAAATTTTGTTACAATAGTAAGGGATAAGACAAGTTTACACAGGGAAGTTAATCTAAGAGAGAACTGTTTCAGTTACACAAAAAATATCTAATTTTCATTGGTTATAGATATTTAAATATATGTTATCATTACATTAAAAAAATTCCATTTTGATCCAATTTCACAAAAAATATACCTAATATAATTGAAATACATAAATAAATTTCATGTGTGTCCCTCACTTGACTTGTAAAATGGAACCTCTCCTCAAACCTTCTTCACTCCATTTGAGCCTTTTAGATCACCCAATATCTATTAAAACCCATCAAATATTATTTCCATTTATCATAGAGCTTCCATTATTCTCATATGATTATTCCTATAATGATTATTGTGTAATCCAAATGATGTTTATCAAAGAATATGAGGTTAAAGTACTTATGAATCATGTGAGATATTATATAAGGGGTCTCTTTCCTAAAATTTAAATTCATTAAGATATGTTTATATTTTACACCATGATTTATTCATGTGGAAAATATTTCCGCATTTTCATATGATTCATGATTCTTGTATATTTTATCATGTTCAATGTTTTATTCTATGTTCATTCTATCAGGCTATTTTGACTTAATGATAAAAAAAGTTATTAGATTTTTGTCTCAATTTCACTTTATTGAGACATATTTTAATAAAATAAAATAATTTATTATTTTTAAAATTTATATATTTCCCATAATTTTTTCTTAGAATAGATGATGATTTAATTCAAGTGATTTATAGAACCATGTTATATTAAAATCTTCCTATTACATTAAATTAAATATTACTAAATTCATATGCTTTCTTCAAATCAATTTCATTTCATTGAGACATCTTTGATGTTACACACCCTCCTTCTGGTATGAGTAGTATTTATTTTCCCATTTATATGTTATATTATGAAGATCCTTATGTTCAGGATGTGTAAAGTTTCATTTTATGTAATTTATTTTATGTGTTTTACAATTCAAATGATACCACAATGGTAACTATTTTTTGTAAGAATGTCATTTTTAACAGGATTATTTATGCATAAATTTCAATGATTAAATAATATAATCTATCACCCAAAAATATTATGTTCTTTATTATCCTATGGTTATTTAGAGTGATTACATTTTATATATTTCATTTTCATCTCTTAAAGTAGTCAAGATTCAAAAAAAATGTTTTTAAGGAAAAATGACCATGTTCTTCTCTTTAACTTGGAATTTTTCTTCAATGTACATATTTTTCATAAAATGTTATCAATAATGTATGTAATATTTTACAAATATTATTTAATGTAATTATTAACTAAATTTATATTTATTTAACACAGATTAAAAATAATCTTCTTAACATCTTCCAAACATTTTACTTTTGATTATTTATTGAAAATACAAATGTATATTTTATTTTAGCATACACAATACAAAAAAATTTCTCATCCATCATGAATACTCATATATTTGAAGCTTACTTTAAATTTTTCCTTTTATCTTTTCAAATAAATTTTCATCCCCAAAAATTTTTAAATCATTTTATTTTAATCTAGGGATTTGAAAATTAAGATGGTATTTTCCTTCGGATATGTTTTTGTGATCTTATTAAGGATATTTTCGTCTATAACAACATCATTTTGTGTTTCTTATGATTTATTAAAGTTATGATCCAATGTTACCATATTAATTATTTCATTAAATAGTTAATTATTATGATAATGAAATATCGATGTAACCTATTTTTTCTATGAGTTAATAATTAATGTAATGATAATTTTTTTCATGATATTATTGAATAAATATGAATTGATTATAATTATATCTTGTGTGCATCAATTATAAACCAAGGATGGGTGGAAATTTTTTAAAACATGGATATTTCAATCTATTATAGCCCTCAAATGCATTGGATAATGACAAGTTTGTTGAGAAAATCATCATAGATTACAGAGTTAATAAATTCCAATGAGATAGTGATGTAAACAATATAGTGGTTACTCCTAATAGAGTATTTAAAATGGATAGATAGAAATTTCAATTATAGAAATTTGACTACAATGATAGCCTTAAGAGTGAACCTTAACTATGTTAGTGATTTTCTATGATTATGTGAATTCCAAAAGGTTATGTATTATGATTATGTTATTTTCACCTAGAACATTATTGACCATTGATGATACAGTAGTCTTATTAATTATGTATTCTATTATGAAAATGACTTATCCACTAATCTATGATTAATAACCTCTAACTTATTATAACTGAATATTTTATTTAATGATCATGTTATGTTACCTTCATACATTAATTATGGTCACTTATTATCATTGATTAATATCTATTATGTTTACCCTTACTGGGAGGTATGAACTCACACTTTCTAATGTTTATCTTCCCAAGGTTATGAAGATTTGTTTTATGTATTATATGTCTAAGAAGAGTTTTGGTTGTGAAGAACTAAATGGTAAATGATGTAAATATTTTATGTATGAGTTTTTTATGTATCCATGTTTCCAAATACACAAAACCTTTATAGATTTGGAATTGATCATATTGATATGTAATAAACAATCCATTAATAATATGTGGTATTTATATATAAAAAGTTAGCATCTCAATACCATCCATATTTTGTTTAGTTGTTTTGGAAACTCAACTATGTTCACATTGTTAATAATAATTCTTGATTAATGGTTTTTCATAGTCACAGGTTTTATCACATTGGTCCGTATACCGTTTGGTTATTCAGGAAGACAAAGTCTATATTTTCTATGACATCTATTGTAAAAATTATTCCTTCCTGATTAAGTCATTACTAAAATGAATATTATTTTTTCCAGATTGATGAATATTAAACACAATTAGAGAATTATTATAAGATAATTAAATGGAAAATTCAACCTCAAAACATCTCACACTTCAAAATTATTAAATTAGCTATCAGTTCAACTTAAATCACACTTGGTTCAATCTAGGATTCATTCAGTCTTAGTATCTCATATTTTATAATATTATTCCTTAACATAATATATACATCATAATTTATTTTAAATATAATGATATTAAATAATGAAAATATCATTAGAGTTCCTAGCTTTTTGTGGTTTATTAGGACCACTCATCTAGAAGTAATGTAAATATTGATTTAATACGCACCAACCTTTTTTAGTGTAATTTCCCCTCACTGAATATGGGTCATGGCCACATCCACTTTCCATTATCCATATTGAGATGTAAATTAATGGAATAAAAAAAATATATACTTTACCAAAACATCATAACATTATCATATAGTTAGATATATCCCTTAAACATTTCCATTGGGTTTTCACTAATGTTAACTTATCATGGACCTTAAACAATATAAAATTTTCAATATTACCTTAAGTAACCTAATGGTTTATGTATACCTTTTAATATTTTATCAAGATTAACTTATCAAACCCTGATGACAATTATATCCTCAACTGATTAAATAGTAATCTCCAAATTTATCTAAACCTATAATATGATACATATTATAATTCCCTATATATAGTTTTCTCAAAATTACATTATTTATATGTATTATTATATTACATAAATTCCACCAACATTTTAGTTTTATAGATTTTGAAAATTAGGGAAACCAATTAACAAAAAAATCATGTGTATTTATCAACCAATGGTAATTTTTCTCAAATATATATATGAAACATATTAATCCAGAATAATTCATTAAAATCTCCCGAAAATTATCAAAACATGCTATTCTTATAGACATATAACGTGTAGTAATTTTTCTAATAACCTAGATACATTGAAACACAAAAATGGTGATATAAAACCATTAAAAAGATAATGTTTATATCATAATATATCATATAATAAATAAGGAAGGAATAATTTGAATCAAAATAAATGATAATAAAATAATTCCATATCACATATTAAATAATCTTGAAACAGACTTAGGATTAACGATATAAATAAACACATAGAAAAAAATAAAAAAAAAATTATTTTGATAAAATGCATAATGTCAGACTAGTCGTGGACTTGTATTAAGACATTACATATCATCAATTAGTATACCAGTACATATACATCTTTTCAAAATAAAACCAATATATATAAATACATGGGATGGAATAAACCAAATACACATTCTAGTTTTTACCATGAGACCTATCGACGCATCGATGGTATATTGGGATTTCCACCCATCAATAATTATGTTAAATTAATTCATCATATGAATAAATAAATAAAATATGAAATATGTAACTGAAGATCCATAGTAATAAATATAAATATATATCAAAATAAAATGTATTCAAATTTTCAATGTTTCCGAAATAAATAAATGGAATACCTTTCTCTATAATCATTTATCAATTGAACAACATATAATGTAATGGGTATATTGTTTCATTAATAATATCCAAAATATATCAATGTATGGTATATAGGTATACAAACATAATTCAGGTATGTAAAATAAATATTTTTCAAATAGGAATGGCATTTATTTATATATATCATATGATTATGAAAGTCTAAAGTATTGTTGGATCATTCCTATGATAGAGAATAACATTACATAGTCTATTATGATATAAAATGATGATGTAATAATTTGAATAATTTCTTTTATAAAGTGAAAAATATGTCAAAAAATATATACTTGGATGAAATAGAATTTCTCGGATAATTTAAAAAATTATTTCAAGAGATAGGAATAACCCTAAAATTTTTTTAAAAATATTGAAATATAAATATTTATAAATCTCAAAAAATAAATATCCCATTTAGATACCCAAGAAATAATGATATGAAATTTCATAGGAAAATGTAAAACCTTGGAAATATTTATTCACATAGAAATATTTAAAATATATTCTTATCATAGTTTTCGAAAACACCCCAGATAGAAATATTTAACATTTATTTTAAAACTTTTTAAAATAATTTAGAATTTTCTTAAAATCTCCATTATCAATAATTTAGTCATAAATAATGAAATATATAAGTTTCTAAAATTAATAAGTATATCAAATGGAATGATACCTAATTGAAAATAAGAGGTGGGGTTGGATTCTCTTTCATTGGGGAGGAAATAAGCCAAGGGAAAAGAAAAATTATGAGAAGAAATGTAAAAACCTAAGAATAAAAGAGGAGAACAAAATGTTGTGGATTTATAAATTAAGATCATGTGAATTTTAAAATGTATTATCTTATAAAAAATCCCATTTTGAAATTTATATTTAAGAAGAAACCCTTATGATACTGATTACGTAAGAATAAAAATAACATAAGAGGGATGAAATTAAATGGAAATTACTATATCATAAATTAAAATAAATTCATAATACATAAATAACGAAGGAAATTTAAGAAAATATATAAAATGAATTATTGTGTGAAATGTCAAACATATCTCTAGAAATATAAGTTATAGAAAATATCCTTAGCACCATATATCCATTGAATCGAAATCAATTTACATAAAGTACAAAATATGGATCTTCACACCCCTTGAATTACAATAATATGTTAAATTACTTCCATTACTCCTTAATCACACTATAAAAATGATATTATGGTGGAAAATAGGAAATATCTCTCAATAAATTTATTTTGAGGCAATGAACCCCTTACATTAATTTTTGTGTACCACTAAAATGGTTGAATCTATAGTACTAAAAAATAAAAACATTAATCACATATTTAAGAAACATATTCCGATCTATAACCTCTTATAAACTTCATTTAAAATTCTTCACTATATTTATAATTTTTATAAACTAACAATTTTTAATATTGGGTGTGATTGATCTTTATTAATTGGACCTAGTTTCATAATAGTGTGTCATTCTTCATTATCCTCACCAATTTCATCTTTCCAATATCATAAATGGAAATATAATTGATGATATATAATTATTCGTAATTTTATAATTTCAATTTGTGGGGTTTGTTCATACAACGATTAAAGATGAAACCAAGAATGGGCAAGTTTTGATGAATTTTAATGAACGAATGATTGTATATTAATTAGTGAGTTTTATAGTAATATATCCATTAATAAAAAAATTAAATATTTATGTACGTATTCATTTCATATAATAATATTAACTAATTTCTCATATTCATCAGTGATAATATTTTATTTCATTTTCAATTAGGTGGTTAGACCAACCTAAAAAAGAACATAACATAATTTATTGATTAGTATGTTTCTAAAAGTTGTTTATTTTGGAATAATATCATTATTATTGAATAATAATTACATTATTTATTTATATTTAAATATTTAAATTTAATTTTATGATATTTCAATAAAAAATAAATAATCTATATAAAAATGATATAATTTGCATCGTGGAGGTAGTAGTTCATATAAACAAACAATTTTTATTTTTATTTTTCACAATGGAAAAGGTTCATGGTGGTTAATGATAATTAAAAAATAAAAAATAAATAAAAATAATTTAAATAATGAATCTCTATTTTAATATTAATGAAAAATATATTATAAAAGTTATTATAAAAAAGATATAAAGTTAAGGGAAATTTAGTTCTTATGTTGAGAACTTAAGGCTACGCTTAAATGATTCATTGGAAATGGTTGAAATAAGTAAAAATACCACGTGAATAAGATTAACTGAAATTGGATTACGAAGAAGTAACTATTTTAATTTTTTAAGGGTAAAATTAAATTTATATTGGTCTTTAAGGGGTAGTCTAGAACCCCATTTACATGTTGCGAGAATTAAATTTTTGTATATATAAACTCTTAATATAAAGAGAGCAGAAGTTTCACATGTCAAAAAGTGTCACAACCCATCCTCGGGGCCTATGCCGTGACTACCCCAAGCCCTCTTTCCATAGGCCAGGGGCTGGCGACTAGCACCAAAGGCGTAAATCCTGATAACAGGGAAGGCATTGCCTTTATAAAAGTAAACCAAACACCACAGAGTATAAGCGGAAGAAAAACACTAAGTACAAAGGAAAGATCTGAAAAGTAAATGGGCTAGAATGCAAACCCAAATGAAAGTAAAACTACAACTGAACAAGTACAACATCTAGAAGAAAGGAAGAAGCTCTTGGGTCTTCCTCCTCGAATCCTACCTCAAGGGTAGGTACAGATGACGCAGCTCTTGGATCGTCCACCACGGATCCTACCTGAAGGGTAGGTACAGATAGCCTCCACAGCACTCTCGCCCGTCAACCTCCTCTTTGTGTCATCTCGTCGTGAAGTCCTCCTCCAGATACTGACTCGTCGTGTAGTCCACCTCCGGGTATCGTCCAGTCCTCGAACACTCGACCTCTGTCAGCACTGCCCATCCTCTGCAACCAACACAACCAGGTGCGGGCATAGCCCGTGCTGGGGTGAGTATAACAATACTCAGTAGGGACCCCGAGACCCTCAAGGTCTCACTAAAACCAACATGGATATCCACAAAGAAGATCTCAACAGATAACCTCTACTTAGGTATATGCCCATACATATATCTAAGTTATCAAGTAACCCATCTCAATCATGAGGGAAACACAAAGATCATGAAATCAACGGATAACCACTACCCAGGTATATGCCCATACATATACCTAAGTTATCAAGTGACCCATCTCAATCAAGAGGTAAAAACAAAGGTCAAAAGTCTTAGCTCAAACCAGGATTTTCATTATCGAAACCGTAACTGCTGAAGATCCCCATCTCTGAAGTGTACAGTGGTCCTGTCACGACTCCGAGGTACTGCTCACTAACCTAAGACTACTGAGGTACTCCTCCTGTCGAGTACCGCGGGTCTGAGGCCAACTACCGGGCGCTCCATCCACTGTGGGTCTGTCTCCAAATACCAGGCACTCCCCCTAATAGCCTACAGAGGAACTCCTCCTACCGAGTACCGCAGGTCTGCGGCAAACTACCAGGCGCTCCGTCCGCAATGGGTCTGTCGCAAAATACCAGGAGCTTCGTCCACTAGGCTAGTCGACTCACTCCAAGTCGAGTCGGTCAAGCAGTCGTCAGGACTCAGCCGGCTACACGGTCTCCGTACTCCGTACGCTCATCTCCGAGAGGGTTAGCTCCACGAGCTACAAGTCGATACTCCAATTATCATAAAGTCCCACGAAGAAGTATCTCAAGGACTGCCTCATCATAGGGGTCTCAACACAACAGTCAGCGCGTCAATCGGATGCCCGGTCTGTGAGTTACTAACCTTTTCGTCCCCGGGTCCCGGTTGGTTTCGTGTGCGAACCAATCCGGCCGTCACTCAACTATACCCCGAACTCTCATAGGGACTGTTTCTCAACGTGATCACCAATGCCGCTGATGGTTCGTCAAACAGACGTCTTTTCTGAAAGATATCAGCTTTTCCGTTCCAGGGGCCCAGTTGGATTTCGGATACAATCCAACCCGGATACTAATCAACAGAAACCAAAACTCGGGCGAAGTATGCCAAAAGTTCCGTCTCATTAAGAGGAAAACAATGAGATAGACGGCGTGTCAATCGGACACCCGGTCTGTGAGTTATTGGCTTTTTCGTTCCAGGGGCCCGGTGGGTTTCGTGAGAGAACCAACCCGACCGCACTCTGACGGCTTCCAAACCTCGAGCGGAGTAAGCCAAAAGATCCGTCTCACTAAGAAAAATCCAACAAAGTCAACGGTACGTCAATCGGTCGTCCGGAGCTCAAGTTACGAGTGTTTTCGCTCCGAGGGCCCAGTTGGTTTCGTATTCGAACCAACCCGGACGAACCCAAAGTATTCCGAAACCTTGAGTACGATATCCCGAAACGACCGCCTTGATCCAAGGATCGCATCACCACTGACGGTGCGTCGATCGGAGCTCTACAGCTCAAGATATGGGCAAACGACCAAAGAGGATCCGAAACGGGGGGTCTGGGCCCGGACCGACCCGGCCCGACACCCCCCCCTGGTCGTCCCAAACCGGGTCGACCCGTCCCGGCCCGGGTCTGACCCAGCTGGGCCCGGCCCGGCCGGCTCGGTCCGGCTCGACCGGCCAGCCGCGGCTCGGCCAGCGCGGCTGAGCGGAAGCCGCAGGCGGGGGTGTGCGCGGCCCGCCCTCGCCGCTAATTGAACCCGGCGGCGACCGCCGCCGCCGCCTTCCGCGGACCACCGGACGCGCTCTGGTGGTTCGTTTCTCCTGCCGTCTTCGGCTATGGTCCTCCCGGGACCTGACCTTCACTGCAAAAGGATTAAAACACCATATCGGCCTGCTTCATCATCGTCTGTCGATCCGCCCATCGATAAACAAGCTGTGGAGGGTTGTCGGGTCGTGTTTGTTCGGCCCGCGCCTTCCACGTTAGGTGTTATCAATTGGCAAAATAATAACACATGATTTTAAAAATGAAGAGGGTATAATTTATCCAAAATAAATTATACGAACACCTTGCAATCAAATACCCACGCACGAGAGTTTGAAAATTTGAATGTGCGGTGTGACGACATCGCGCATTCTTGTCGCTCGATCCCGCGTTGTGCGACGGCACCACGTCAATTTCATTAGATCTGTAACAACAAGAAAAACAATATGGGAGGGGGACGGCCGTGTTTGTGCGGTCCGGCCTCCTCTCATTAACTGATATCATGTGGTCCAAAAAGACGCAGATAAAGGATGGAAGAGAATCACGTATAGAAAACACGTAAACCCCCTACCTATGTTCCAAGAGCGGAGTCGCGGAAAGAAGATTTGAAGACAACTTCAGGGTGCGTCTGAGGAGGAAGCGGCGTCTCCTCACGTGTTGCGGTGAAGAGGAAGGAAGGCACGTCATCTTTCTTCGTGGAAGGATGGTGTTCTTCGTCGGAGACCGATTCATTCTTCACGTTCTTCGTCGTTGAAGAAGATGTTCTTCAAGCCTCCCAAATCCTCCCAATACAACAAGACTCTAACCAAAAATAAAATAAGCCCAAGTCTTATTTTATTAACACAAGATAAAAAAAAGTTGAATTTCAAAAGTTTGAATTAATCCTACTTAATTAATTCAAGCCAAGTTATCAACATTAAAGGGGTGAGTTGAGGGTGTTAGGAATTTGAAGGGGTGGGGTTCGTGTGGGCCCCACCTCACCTTAAATCCTCCCATGGGTGGTTAACTCCAAGTGGGTACTACACCTAAATCCCTTACATAGATTTAAACTACTTAAGAGAGGATCAAGTGTTGTAACACAACACTCAATCTACTTAACAAGAGAATAAAATACATTTGTAAAAATTATATTTTATCCCTCACTTTTCTTAAAACAACACATCCCTAGAAAACGCAACTCCAGAAAGGGTCTTCTTAAGCAATTACCGGCACTGCGGTTTCATCGGTGCTCTCGGAATTCGATTCCGAGCAACGGTTCAAAAGATAGAAAAACACGCTCGTCCGTTCACTGAACGTACCCGAGCCAAACTTCGGAAAATGATTCCGGGCACACCGGGCCTCGGAATTAGGCGCCGTCAGAAACTACGTTCTTGTAAAATTCCAAGGAAAATTAAGAATGAAATTTCCTTGAAATTTCCGGGTCTTTACATTACTCCCACCTCAGGTCTTTACGTCCCCGTAAAGCTTCAACACAAACTAGGGTTACAAAAGCGGTATTGAGCACGCACATGAGCCTTTCGCTCCCATGTGCTCGCCTGGAGGTTCCCGTACTGCCAGAGAAAGTGCACCCGAGGAATCGATCATCCTCATAGGATCTTCTTCTGTCGATCCTCGATCCCCACTGGAACCTCCGTGAAAGGCACCCCATTGCCATCGTCCAGCTCCTCATGGTCGATGATAGGCGAAGATTCAAGCACGTATCTCCTCAGTTGAGATACGTGGAAGTCGTCGTGCACCTGGTGCAACTGCGGTGGATGGGTCAAGCGGTAAACCACCCCTTATACCCAGCTGAGGACCTAGAAAGGTCCGTTGAACCTCGGAGGTAACATGTCGCCTTGGCCACATCTCTATAAACCTCGTCGAGGTGAGACCCGAATAAGTACATGATCGTCATCCTCAAACTCTAGAGGCCTCCAAGTCCTGTCAGCATAAGGCTTCTGTCGGCCCTGTACTGTCCTCATCAGCTCTTGGATGACCTGGACCTTCTCTATTCTCACAAGAGCTGCTATGATTTATTCTTTTCCAATAAGATAAATCTGATCTCATCCCCTGGATGAACCACATTCATTGCCTAATACAGTCAATCCTGACATGAATGATGCATTCATGCCATGGATGACGTCGTAAGGCCTCGACATAACTACCAAGAGATCCAACTGTCACTCTCGTATCCAATGGTCGAGTCACATTGTCAGCATCAGTGTGAGGTCACTAGGTCTCCCCCAGTAGAAATCTCGAAAGTGATAGTCAAGTCAACAGTTTTAACCGGGACCACTCATTATCAACCAAACAGAAGGACAGGAAAGAAAACATCACAAAGATAAGTGTCTTTTTATTATTGCAGCTCATAGTACAAAGACATGAAGCAACTACAGACAAACATCAAAAAAACTAAAAGCAACAGGATCAATAGCCTCCAGGTCTGGAGCTAGTCCCGCTCCTATCCATATGCTTCCGGAGCTCCATGACCATAGGCCTCAGTTGCCTGAAGCTGAGCTCTCCCATGTCCTCCTGTCCCCTGCGGTCTGCCCTGATCGAACCTCTACCTATGGCTGGGAGGTTCTTCATTTAACTTCTAGTCATCTGCATGGCGGGTCGGACAGTCACGTGCCATGTGACCAATTCCCCCACAGGAGTAACACTGTCCACTCTTGGCACGTCTGGCTCTGACTCCACCCCAGTTTCCCCGCACAACTGAACCTGAGTCGTGCAGTCGGCCACCGGTAGGTCTGGTCCTCTTGGACCTCTGCATCATCTGTCTACTGCCTGCTGCAGAATACTCTGCCGCAAGCCGGCTAGTGGTGGGTCCTGCTACTAGAAACTGCTTAGCAAGGAAACTCTCCACTAAGAGGGCTCTCTCTAACACCCCTGTCTGCGTCGGAATTCTGTGAGAAACAACAGAAGCTCTAATCTCTCGCCTGAGCCCCTGCTCGAAGGTTCAGGCCCTGAAGAACGGGTCTCGTACCATATCTGTGGAGTAGCGTGAGAGGTCTTTGAACCTCGCTGAATACTGTGTCACTGTCATGCTGCCCTGCCGCAGCTGAAGTAGCTCCTGTATATGCATCGCTCGAAGGGTGGTTGGTACAAAATCTGCCCGGAACAGGCTCTCGAAGTCTGCCCAAAGAAGTGTCGCATCATCATGCATCTAGAGAATCAGGCTCCACCATCTGCATGCTGCTTCCTGAAGAAGGCTGGCAGCAAGGATCACCATGAATTCTGCTGGCATCCCCACTAGCCTGAAGACTCTCACCACAGCCTCCAGCCAATCTTCAGCCGCCTGCGGGTCCATCTCTCCCCAAAACCTGGGTGGCCTTTGGCACTGGAACTCGTGCAGTGCTCTCAAGCGACGTGCACCCTCTGCTGCTGGGGCAGGTGGCATCAGTGGCCCAATGGGTAGTAGTACCGCTGTTGCCTCCGCTGGTGCCTCAACTGGAATAGAACCATGTACTGAGGTCACGTCGCTCGGTGGGCTGTCATTACGAATAACTCTCGGGGCTCTAGCTGGTCGTCCGCGGGGAGGAATCCTGAAAGAAACAAACATGACACGATCAAAAGGATTAAACCTGGTGAGCTGACCTGGTTTGATCTGACATTAAAAAAACTTCTGGAAACACACACACAGTCAGTGTTTTCATGCACAAAGTCGGAAATCAGTTGTCAGGGTCTTTGTGTATGGATACGTCGGCTGCCCGCACCAACACTGGACTCCCTGAACTGAAAACCACACTCGGTACTCTTAACACTATTGCTTCATAGAAAGAAAATATCAAAGTTATAAGTTCTGCGGTAGAACCGACTCCTCTGATACTAATTTGTCATGACCCGTCCTCGGGGCCCATATCGTGACTACCACAAGCCCGCCTTCCATAGGCCAGGGGTTGGCGACTAGCACCAAAGGTGTAAATCCCGATAACAGGGAAGGCATTGCCTTTATAAAAGTAAACAAAACACCACAGAGTACAAGCGGAAGCAAAACACTAAGTACAAAGGCAAGTTCTGAAAACTAAATGGGCCAGAATACAAACCCAAATGAAAGTACAACTACAACTGAACAAGTACAACAACTGGAAGAAAGGAATCATCTCCTGGGTCATCCTCCTCGGATCCTACCTGAAGGGTAGGTACAGATGACGCAGCTCCTGGATCGCCCACCACGGATCCTACCTGAAGGGTAGGTACAGATAACCTCCACAACGCTCTCGCCCATCAACCTCCTCCGTGTTTCGTCTCGCCGTGAAGTCCACCTCCAGATACTGACTCATCGTGTAGTCCACCTCTAGGTACCGTCCAGTCCTCGAACACTCGTCCTCCGTCATCACTGCCCGTCGTCTGAAACCAACACAACAAGGTGCGGGCATACCCCGTGCAGGGGTGAGTATAACGATACTCAGTAGGGACCCCGAGACCCTCAGGGTCTCACTAAAACCAACATGGATATCCACAAAGAAGATATCAACAGATAACCTCTACTTAGGTATATGCCCATACATATATCTAAGTTATCAAGTAACCCATCCCAATCATGAGGGAAACACAAGGATCATGAAATCAACGGATAACCACTACCCAGGTATATGCCCATACATATACCTAAGTTATCAAGTGACCCATCTCAATCAAGAGATAAAAACAAAGGTCAAAAGTCTTAGCTCAAACCATGATTCTCATTATCAAAATTGTAACTGCTGAAGATCCCCGTCTCTGAAGTGTAAAGTGGTCCTGTCACGACTCCTAAGTACTGCTCACTAACCTAAGACTACTGAGGTACTCCTCCTGTCGAGTACCGTGGGTCTGCGTCCAACTACCGGGCGCTCCGTCCGCTGTGGGTCTATAGCCAAATACCGAGCACTCCCCCTAATAGCCTATAAAGGTACTCCTCCTGTCAAGTACCGTGGGTCTGCGGCCAACTACCGGGCGCTCCGTCCGCCGTGGGTCTGTCGCCAAATACTGGGCGCTCCGTCCACTGGGCGCTCCGTCCACTGGGCTAGTCTACTCACTCCAAGTCGAGTCGGTCAAGCAGTCGTCAGGTCTCAGCCGGCTACACGGTCTCCATACTCCATACGCTCGTCTCCGAGAGGGCTCAATCCATGAGCTACAGGTCGATACTCCAAGTATCACAAAGTCCCACTAAGAAGTATCTCAAGGACCGCCTCGTCATAGGGGTCTCAACGCAATAGTCGGAACGTCAATCGGATGCTCGGTCTGTGAGTTACTAGCCTTTTCATCCCCGGGGCCCGTTTGGTTTTGTGTGCGAACCAATCTGGCCGTAACTCAACTATACCCCAAACTCTCATAGGGTATACTCACGTGGACCATTTCTCAACGTGATCACCAACGCCGCTGACGGTTTGTCAAATGGACGTCTGGTTTGAAATATATTAGCTTTTCCGTTCCAGGGGCCCGGTTGGATTTCGGGTACAATCCAACCCAGCTACTATCCAATAGCAACCAAAAATCAGGCGAAGTATACCAAAAGTTCCATCTCATCAAGAGGAAAACAACGAGACAGACGACGTGTCAATCGGACGCCCGGTCTGTGAGTCATTGGCTTTTTCGTTCTAGGGGCCCGGTTGGTTTCGTGAGCGAACCAACCCGACCGCACTCCAACGGCATCCAAACCTCAAGCGGAGTAAGCCAAAAGATTTGTCTCACTAAGAGGAATTCAAAAAAGTCGACGGCACGTCAATCGGACGCTCGGAGCTCAAGTTACGAGTGTTTCCGCTCCGAGGGCCCGGTTGGTTTCGTATCCAAACCAACCAGGCTGAACCCAAAGTATTCCTAAACCTTGAGTGAGATATACTGAAACGACCGTCTCAATCCAAGGATCGCATCGCCGCTGACGGTGCGTCGATCGGAGGTCTACAGCTCAAGATATGGGAAAAAGACCAAAGAGGGTCCGAAACGGGGGGTCTGGGCCCGGACCAACCCGGCCCGACCCCCCCTAGGTCGGCCCGAACCGGGTCGACCCGGCCCGGCCCGGCCGGCACGGCCGAGTGGAAGCCACAGGCGGGGGTGTGCGCGGCCCGCCCTCGCCACTAATTGAAGTCGGCAGCGACCGCCGTCGCCGGTCTTCCGGCAGAGCGCCACCGCCGCCGGTCGTCGCCACCACCGCGCCGGCGTGGCGCGCCGCCGCCGCCTTCCGCGGACCACCGAATGCGCTCTGGTGGTCCGTTTCTCCTGTCGTCTTCACCTACGGTCCTCCCGGGACCCGACCTTCACTGCGAAGGGATTCAAACGCCATAGCGGCCTGCTTCGTCGTCATCCGTCGATCCGCCCATCGATAAACAAGCTTCAGAGGGTTGTCGGGCCGTGTTTGTTCGGCCCGCGGCCTCCGTGTTAGGTGTTATCAATTGGAAAAATAATAACACATGATTTTAAACATGATGAGGGTATAATTTATCCCAAATAAATTATACGAACACCTTGCAATCAAATACCCACGCACGAGAGTTTGAAAATTTGAATGTGCGGTGTGACAACGTCGCACATTCTTGCCGCTCGATCCTGCATTGTGCGACGGCACCACATCAATTTCATTCGATCCGTAACAACAAGAAAAACAATATGGGAGGGGTACGGCCGTGTTTGTGCGGTCCGGACTCCTCCGGTTAACTTATATCATGCGGTCCAAAAAGACGCGGATAAAAGACGGAAGAGAATCACGTATAGAAAACATGTAAACCCCCTACCTCGGTTCCAAGAGCGGAGTCACGGAAAGAGGATTTGAAGACGATGTTGGGGTGCGTCTGAGGAGGAAGCGGCGTCTCCTCACGTGTTGCGGTGAAGAGGAAGGAAGGCACGTCGTCGTTATTCGTGGAAGGATGGTGTTCTTCGTCGGAGACTGATTCGTTCTTCACGTTCTTCGTCGTTGAAGAAGATGTTCTTCAAGCCTCCCAAATCCTCCCAAATACGACAAGACTCTAACCAAAAAAAAATAAGCCCATGTCTTATTTTATTAACACAAGATAAGAAAAAGTTGAATTTCAAAAGTTTGAATTAATCCTACTTAATTAATTCAAGCCAAGTTGTCAACATTAAAGGGGTGAGTTGAGGGAGTTAGGAATTAGAAGGGGTGGGGTTCGTGTGGGCCCCACCTCTCCTTAAATCCTCCCATGGGTGGTTAACTCCAAGTGGGTCCTACCCCTAACTCTCTTACATAGATTTAAACTACTTAAGAGAGGATCAAGTGTTGTAACACAACACTCAATCTACATAACAAGAGAATAAAATACATTTGTAACAATTATATTTTATCCCTCACATTTCTTAAAACAACACATCCCTAGAAAAAGCAACTCCAGAAAGGGTCTTCTTAAGCAATTACCGGCGCTGTGGTTTCATCGGTGCTCTTGAAATTCTATTCCGAGCAACGGTTCAAAAGTTAGAAAAAACCCGCTCGTCCGTTCACTGAACGTACCCGAGCCAAACTTCGAAAAATGATTCCGGGCACACCGGGCCTCGGAATCAGACGCCGTCAGAAACTGCGTTCTTGTAAAATTCCAAAGAAAATTAAGAAGAAAATTTCCTTGAAATTTCCGGGTCTTTACAAAAATAGTCACAAATGGATAATTTATAGAGTGAATATAACTTATATCCAAGAGATACATCAACCACTTAATTAGAAACATTCTTTTGAAAACTTATAACTTTAACCCATTTTTATAACCCTTTTTACACTTTTGGTTTCTAGAGTGGTATCTATTTATTACTTAAGTAAACAATTTTTTTATCCCCAAAAATAAAAGGGTATTCATTTCACAATATGAGAAATATAATTTCCAATTTTAAATCCATTTTAATTAATTAATTTTTAAAATAGATAAAAATTAATTTTAAATTAATAAGTTTATAAATTATGAAAACAATTCTTCGAGAATAGTGTAACTTATGTTCTAAAATATGAATCAAATTTTTTTAAATTAAAGAAAATATATTTAAATTGCATTGATATCTTATAACATAATTATTTTTTCTATAAAATGTTTTCATAAACATCCAATTAATACATATATACTATTATAGTCAAAAAGTCTTGGAATTTTTAAGAATAACTTTTTCTCATTATTCACCTAAAAATTAATCTTTTTAGATTAATCCTAAAAATTCACCGTAAGATAATTTCTAAATTTTGAAAAAAAAAATTAAAATTTTAAATTTTATAAATTTTGTTTTTAAATTAATATACAATGTATATAAAAAATTATTTCCTTGGAAACTATCCTTTTGGAAAATACATATTCATGACACTTTTATGTACCAATTTATAATTAAAATATTGTTATGATAATAGCTATTATATTATTATATCATGTATTATCCTAATAATTTTATAAAAATGATTTATTTTCTTAACATATTATGTTATTATTTGAGAAATAGAAAACTTTTCTAATATTAATTCATATAAATTATTTATCCTCAAAACAAAATAAATTTTCATATATTACGATATTTTTATTTACAAGAGGTTTTATTAATCTTTTAGATTCTCTAAAATTCTTATCTATTATATATTTACTTTTTTAGTCCAATATTGTGTAATGAATAGTTCATTGGCATAATATTTAGTTATGTTAAATACAAATTTACATTTTTGGTCATCAAATGGAATTCGGGATTGGCCACTCTTCACGTAGGATGATCAAATAAAAAAAATAAACAGTTTCAATAAAAAATAGAAAACATGGAATAAACATACAACATAAACAAATCATTTCAAAATAACAACACCCAATTTTAAATATAAAAAATAAAAATGAAATAACTATCATGGAATTATTCTTTAGATAAACCATATTAAAAAATATAAAATAGACCCCAACCACCCATATCCATGCATTTATAAAAATGTTCCTTTCTTTCTAAGAGACACGATAAACAAATAGAGAACATGAGTCCAAGTGATGCATCAATGAAGAACCTATGAAAAACATGAAATTTATAAAGGTATGAATATAAAATCCCAATAGGTATCATCCACACACCCCATGCATACTCTTTGATGATTCATTCAAGAAATTACTTTTTTACCTAATGATATAGAAATATAGTTTAATTTTACAATAAAAAATATTTGAATTTCTAATATAGATTCATTATTTTAATTAAACAAGTTATATACCATACTGAAGTAAGATTTTCAAAAAAATTCCAAGATAGAAATAAAACAATCAATTCTTGAAAGTAAAATTAAGATTTTAATTTGAAAACACTCCATTATCCCTTATTCTTTTTGAAACATACAAATTCCTTAAAATAGATGTTCAAAAAATGGTTAATTATAGTCATGAATTTTTTTAGGAATGTTATTCAAAGTACTAATTTTAAAAAATTAAAGGATGAGGTTTCTGAATAAATAATTTATGTTTATTATAATAAGAAAATGAATTTTAAGGAATATAATCATTCTTTTATTCTTTAATATAAAATTAAATTGTATAAAAATATAATATATAAATTAATAATAAAAATATATATCAGTGATGTAACCATAACTAAAAGTCATAATTCTCATCATGGTATTTACCATAGGTATCTGAGGCCATGGAATCCTATGTTCCTTACACTATAATGATTATTAAACCAATTATAAAAAAAATTGTGCGTATAAAACTCGGGAGAGCTACATCAATTCCAAGTAGAAAGGGGGAACCCATTTAATTGAACCACAACCATATCATAGTAATTTTTAGTAGGTTTTTCTTAATTCATTCCAATGGTGAGTATAATAAATGAACAGTGGTGCTAATAATAGTCTTACCTACCTATATAGATGAAGTTCCCCTTGTCATAAAATGAAATTGAATAATAAACATAATATATTGGTCAACATAACATATAACACGCATCAACCAGGAAATTAACTCACATATCACCTCTACATACCCTATAAGAAGAAACCCCAAACATTAATAATATCAAAAAAATAGTCATGTTAATCCAGACCTATAAATATATAATGTCATTCAAATATCCAACTCATGAATAATATGGTTCCCATATTCAAGGGTTTCAACCAATTATACAAAAATAATGATATTATCATAATATATCATCAAAAATTTATAAAGGAATGAAAAATTAAGAACCGGAAATTCTATATTTTTAAACACAACATGATTATTTAGAAACAAGAAATTATGTAATAATATGTAATCATTTCAAACAGAATAATTAATATTTTTAAATAACAAATAGGTCCTTAATCCTTGAAAAATTATTAAAATCATGATGATAATTCATTATATGTCATTATATATTATATAATGAAATAAAATATAATTAAAACACTAAAATTACAATAATAAATTTTTGTAAACACGTTGTGTGTACACACATTGTGAAAAATTGATTATGGATTTTATTTACCAACAATAATAATAAAAGTTAAAAATAAACCATTAGAAATCCACAACTTTTATATTAATAAATATTAAAACTTCACTTTTAATTAAAATAATGATTAAAACCAATCAATCAATCATGTATAAAAATTTAATGAAGAATTCATGGATACATATACCTTAATCCATTAAACTCACAAGATGGGTATTGATACACTACTGAAATATGATATCAGTTGATGCATTAGTCCAATGGAATTCAATATACAATACTAGGGAATAAAATTAATTTATAATTAAATATTATTGAAATAAATTAATTATTAGAAAAATAAACTTAGATATTACCTTTCTCTTTTTGATATAATTCCAATTCCGCTGATGAAATATTATTATGATTAATATCAAAAGTGATATTGAAGAGTGAAGTTAAAGTAATTATAGATAGATACATAATAGAAGGTGATATAGGCATAGAGAGGTGAAAGGGAGACTTGTTTAATATCTATTCATGGTGTATGTGCTACCAATGCACTATCCTTTTCAAAATTTATCATTGCTTTATGTAAACCCCATTTTTTATCCATTTTTTTCATTTTTTTAACATTACATTACTCATTTTTTCTTCTTCTTATCTATGTGATATATATTAAATCACATCAATATTATTGTTTTTCTTTCCTCTTAAAAAATAATTCCTCAACCAACATTTAGTTAATAATTTTTACTTTTTTACTTTTTTTCTTTTTTAACATATAAATTTAAATTCAAACTAATAAAAATCATAATATCTAATTATTATTAATATTATTAAATTAATTATAATCCTTAAACCATATAAAAACATTCACACAAATATATATATATTTATATAAATTTATATATATTCTCATAATTTTTTATTTCTATATAAATAATAAAATCATCATTATCATTTTAAACTATCTAGGAAACATAAAACATAACAAAATTTCAATTTTCAAATATCAATTTAAAATATTGGAATTATTTGTTAAAATTTAACTCAATCACATATTCCATATCACTCACCAACCGGTAACAAAAAATTTTATTACAATCCCAAAATTTCAAACGATGTGTTCCATAAAAGGGTTCGTTTAAATATTCTCATTGGTGGTCTTAAAATAAGGTTTCAAAAATTATTGCAAAAAAGTAATTACATCAAAGAAGAAAATTTCATGTTTTAGAGATACTTGTGGTATCATTGGTCATTAAATATAAAAAACTACAGCATTATATCTCTACCTATATAAATTGAAGGGAATTAATTATAGGGGATTCAACAATAGTAAAAAATAGATTAAAATTTTCAACCATTTAAGAAGAAGGTTGAGGTGATCAATAATATTTAATTCATAAAAAAATATTTGGTTGTTTTTACAAATAAGGAAACACATAGATAAGTATATTTATATTTTTATAGTTTAATTAAATAATGTCTTCTGATATGATAACATTCATAAAATGAAACAGCCCAAACAATAAGAAACTTTTATTGATATTTACTTTAAGGATTGACAATATAGGAAGGCATGGAAAAGGGACAGTATTTTTTCATCACACAAGTCATTTTCATTAAAAATCCTCAAAATAATAAAAAACATGATGTAATTGTTTATTAATTATGTAATGATATATAATTTATTATCAAATGTTTTGGAGTGGATAAATTTTTTAAAATTAGGTTAAAATCTAATGGTGTTCTATTTTGTGATGGATGAAGCATAATATATTATGTTTATAATAACATTGTGATGAAGGGACTGAAGATATTTTTAAGAAATAATGATTACTTTGTAAGTAGGATAAAATATTGAGTTTCCACATCATGATTGTTGAGAAATTATGGTAATTTATATTGGTTAGAGAAGACTAAAATAGTTTCTATATGAGTATAAAACTATAGAACAACATACGGAATAAAAGGATTGGTTATCTTAAAAAATAGGATATATAAAATCTTATCAAAACAGAGGATATAAATAATTTATCTAATATTGTTGTAACATACTATTACTAATTTTAAAAAAATGATAGATGGAAACGATAGTGAGTATAAGTCAAAATGGAATTGAAATTAAAACTCATATACCAATGTAATTGGTTTTCTCTAATATATATCATTGTGTGTATGTGTTTATGTGATGGATTTAAAAAGTGGATATAATTAATTCAATTCATTCATTTATGATTTAACTATAATGGCTTACGTTATGTTTGTGTCTCATAAATCCCATGTATTGAGATTGATCAAATTTTTCAAAAGACTTGTTGAGAAGTAAATGAGTTATGCTCAAAAGAAGATGAGATATGATAATGGTAGTGAATATTACAAAAAAACGTTTTTGAATATATTGATAAATATGGGAAATAGAATGAGTTTATTACAATATAAAGTCCAAAAAAATTAATTTTCTTAATGGAAGATTAGGATAATTATAGATATGGAAAAATCCAAGTTAACAAATCAATATAACTCTAAGTATATTGTAATCAAATACATTAAAACATTTGTAATAATTTAAAATTGGTGATTATTGAGTTCAAATTCTGACAATACTCCACGTAAAATATGGTTCAAAAGGAACAAAAATATAAAACACATTAGAGTGTTTGGGATTCTATTTATGATCAATTAGAATGGAATAGGTGTTGATAATTTTTTTGAGAAGGTTAAAGATGAAATATTCCTTTGTAAAACACCAAATAGATGTTCATGTAGATAACATAATAAAAATTATGAGAGTAAAATTTACTATAAAAATGTTTTTGTATTTTAAAATGAAGACAAGCCCAAAATTTTAATTATAATTGTCGATGTGGATATTTTTATCACATCAAAAATTTTTGTATATGTTTTTATAAATTGAATCAAAATTTAATGTTGTTGAAAATTATTCTTAATAATGTGATGGAAAAAAAATAATGAAATATAAAAAAATTTAAACATAAGAAAACAATTTTATTCTAAGAAAATCATTAGATATTAAAATCAATTATTATAATGAGTAAGAAGATTTTTAACAGGTATCCGCACTATTTTTTTCAATGGATGAGACCATAAAAGTTGACGAGGATTTTAATAAAATATAATGGATTAAAGAAATGACTAAAGAAATAAATCATATTGATTCTGATGAGACGTGGGTGACTATACCTATTCTTAAATAAAAATTTCATTTTAAATAATGTTTTTTAGAAAAAAAATATAAATGATAAGGATAAATCTTTTAATGACTAAAGATAGATTAGTTTTCAAGAGTAACTCACAAATTAAAGGAATTTTTTTATGAATCACATTCCCATAATGAGAAAATTTATACCTATATGAAATTTCATTATATTATAAAAAAATAAACTATATTTTTTATCAAACCAATGTAAAATTAGAATTCGTGAATGGTTAACTAGAAAAACAAGTTTATATAGAGTAACCATGGGGATTTATTCTTGATATTATTAAATAAAAGTATGGAATGTTAAGAATGATATACATATGATGAAACATGCCCAATTATCATAATATTTAATATTGGATGAATATTTTTAAGGTATTATGAAATTCATAAATTGGAAAATGGAAGATAACTTGTATGTGAAGAATAACAAAAATATATCAGTCATTATGATTATAAATGTTGGTGAAATAACATTTTATAATAATGAAGAAAAATTATGTGAGGGTTTTCTTAAACAAAGAATGAATTTTATATTTTATCACATGGAGACATCAATTTATTTTTAGGTTTTTATATATTTAAAGCCATTGGTAACATTTTCATTTCTTTATGGAAATATCCAAATGAGATATTGAAAAAATCATGGAAAAATATATAGTCATGTCCAATCATTTTCAATCATTCCCAGATTTTAATAAGGATGATGATTTTAGATCTATCAATGTGAATGAATTTAGAAATTATATCATAATTATTTTGTATTTTACTTCATTACAGTAATAAATTTCATATATTTCCACTCTATATGAGAAATTTCAAAGCCCATAGGACTCATATATATTGGATGACAAGAGAAATATAAGATATAATAAAAGTAAATTCAATTATAAAATATTATATAAAAAGAAAGGTGAAATAGAATTTTAGGTATTTAAATATTCCGATTATTATGGTCTTTGAAATGATAATGTATCCATGTTAGGGGATTTATTCTTAATTACTGAAATATATATGGCATGTATTTATAATAAAAATTCATATATAAATTTGATTTATACTAAAAATGATTATTTTTTATTACCCCAATGAATAAGATAAATGATTTATAAGAAGACTTAACTTAAACATATGCATGATGATACTTTGTATCATGTAGATATTGAATGTATCAACCAGTTTTCTAAAAATATTTCAAGTAATATAGTGAAATATTCTAATTAAAATCATATTAAGAAAATTATCATTTGGAAAAATGGGTTTACCGTGGGGTAAACTAACAAGATAAGTGTAAAAATTATTTATAATCATATCTAAAAACTATTTTTTAGACCTATAACAACAATTCCTCTTCTACAGTTATATAAGGGTCCATTTTGGACACTTTTTACATATAAAAATTTCAGGACCACTCATTTATTTTCAGTAATACCAAGTGTGTCCCTTCCCCTCTTATAAACGGACACCCCTCTCATATCTTTTTTCCACTGTCTAACCTCTTGGGTCCAGCCATGTTTTTCCAAATCACTTCTTAAATTCCCTCAAATTATTCTAGAATCCATTTTTTACATAAATCTAATCAACGAAGGCTTTAGTGAATACCTAAGGAGGATACATGAAGAATAGGTGATGTTCTTCAATGAATATATTTATTTTATTTAATTCTCCACTTCTATTATTTATTATTTAATGAATATGATATAAAAAATTAAGTTTTTTCAATATAATAGGATATTTTATGATAATATCATGGCCTATAACCATCTCCACCTCTATAAAATTATTTATGAAATTATCCTTCATGTGTACGGTGGACTACATCCACGCGAATTGATGTCATTTATTCTTCTATTAAAACCATTAACGGTTGGGAACGATGATTCATATATAGCATATAAATGTTATTAATAAAAAAATTATACTTATGGAGTATTTATATCATATAAATCTTTTTTAAATTTCACTCTATATGGGATATGAAAACACTGTTTGTGTCTACGGCACACTACCGCCTTTTGTATTGATGTGATTTGTTTTCTCACTAACGCATTTCATGGATGGTAATAATGATAAAATTAATTATTATATGTGATATAATTTAAATAATTATTTTATTTATGACATATTTTCCATCTTTTTAATTTAATATTTTATTTTATGTTTTTACACTAAAAATATGATAATTGCATTAGTGTACTTATGGACTACCACCTTTAAGAAACAATGTGACTCTCTTTTCATCGCCACACCATATAGATGATATATATATAAGTATATTCAAAGAGAAAATATGGTATATATGATATTATGATATTTTTTTAATGACCAAATACTAATTATCTCCAATCCATAATCATCATTTAAAAATGGAAATGTTACTCATGTATACGTACGACCTGCCATCTATGTGATCGTAACATATATCATTTTTTAAAACCATATTTTATTATTGATATTAAAATTATAATTTATTTTTTAATTATGATAATTATTTCATGAATATTTTTCTATAAATTATTTAACTACATAAAATAAAGAATAACAATAACTTTCATTACAAATCATGAAATAGAAAACAAGGCAGTTAACAACCGAAACAGTGAAAATAATAAAATATTATTTACCAAAAGTGAAAATATGTTATAAAATGATCATATCCATTATATTAAATATTCTTATGTTTAAATAATAAGTTAATAAATTGTTTAAAACCAATGTATTGGATGTTAAATAATGTTAAACCAAATTGAAATGTGGGGTAAGGGTTTTCCCATCTCACATTTATTTCTATGAGATATATGACACATTCACCACTTTTTTGGTAGTGTGTTGTACATAATTCCAATAAATTTATTTTAAAACTAATATTATTAAATTCATTATGATTTATATATACATTGGAGAAAATATTTTTAATTCAATGTAAATTTTCAATGTTACCAAAGCATTAAAGGCTGGTTGTCTCAGTTTTTATTCCATGATATGTATGTTATGTTATACTCATATCTTCTTTTATGAGGTGTATGTACATCCAAATTGACATGTTATATCATGAATATACATATTATAATGATATTATTTGTTTTATTTAATGTCATTGTCTCATGGGGATCATTAATAAAGGTTTCAAATGTTGTAAGAGTCTTATATTGCAATCTCATCGTTTATCAGGATTGTTTTTTATTATGATTAAAATGATCAGATCTTATGATCTATATCTCAATAAATGCATGAATAATATTATTATTATATGGTTATTCATGGTATTTAAAAGTAATATTACAATTTTTATACACTTTGGTACTTAAAATAGTTAATAATATGGTTTTAAAAAAATGTGACATCATTTATCTCTTTAATCAGAAATCAGTTTTCTTCCAAAACCATGCCTAATAAATATGTTATGAAAATTTTAAAAATGATTCTTTAACAAAACAATTACCCATGTTTTAATTTTTATGAAGTTCTTTAAATTTAATATTCATGTCATTTTCCAAAACAATGCTCATTTAAATTGATCCAAAAATGAAAAGGGAATATTTTTTTAGCATCTACATCATTTTCTATTATCACGACCTTTATTTTCAATTATTATTACTTTATATTATTTCATGGTTATTTTAAATGAAATTTATTTTTAAAATGTTTTAAAAAAAATGGAAAGGTTATTTTCCTCAACCAATGATTTAAATAATTTTTTTAAATATTCAATTATATGTTTCCAATATTGTTTTAAAAAAAGGATTTTCAAAATGATTAATATTTTAAAAAGTGATTAAAAAATAAGAATTATTTTTCCCCATAAATGTTTTTTTATATTTTGATGGTATTCACATTCATCAATTTCAATAAACCTTGTTTTTACTTATCCTTCATTATGAGAAATGTTTATTAATACCATCATAATTCATTAAATAAATTCTATAAAGGTATAAGGCCTTACTTTTTTTCTGATAATCCCTCATTTTTTAATTGGGCTGAAGGGAACCCTCATATGACCCATTAGACTAGAGGCATATGGCTTTATTACATGACCCAGAAGTCCCCATACAAAGTTCAAATGTGCCTAGTCCAAATGGTGAATGTCAAACCACCTCATTCATCCAATCTCGTATCCCTACAAATATGGGACCTTTGTAATGAAACTCCACAGGCTTTCACTGTGAATGAGACCTGATTATTTTTCACATGTATGCCAATATTGTTGCATCATTTCAGATGTTGCATCCCACCATCGATCTCCCATCTCGGCCTACAATGGACCACCACATATTTTGGTCATAACCATCGATAATAATCTACACCATATTCATTCGAACCATCCCACTCCCATCAGATGATCATCATCTGTAATGCCTTATCCCATCTCTCATGTCCACCCGCCTCCACTAGTTAATCAAAATTAAAATAGATTTCTATAGAACCCATTTCATTTACATTGGTTAATCATGTTTTAAATATATTATTATAGAACTCATTTCATTTCCATGCGTTAATCATGTTCTAAAAAGAAAAAATGATATTACAATGGGTTATTATGAAATAAATTCTCTATGTACTTCATTCATTTTTTAGTTCTGGTACATTATATATATCGGTGGTTCCCATATAACATCGTGTGATCCCTCTATATCTTATTTGATAGGTGCACCTAGATAGCGTTGGTTGATCCATTTATATATTATACAATGGGTGCACCTAGATACTTCTCCTATGAATTTGGTAAAGAATATGTTCTTCGAATAATTATATTGGTTTGCATCCGCATTTTTATTCTAATTATAGTGGTTCTATAATGTTTCATAAGTTTTTTATGAGGATGTTTTCCCAAGATACCAATACACTTTTTCTATGCTTTCTATGGGTTTATGATGTTTCATTCGATCAGGATTAATATAACATGTCTCATGATTACTAATTCATAGGACACCCCTTTTTTAATTCCAAATTCCATGTTTTGTTGTCTTTTTATCTAGAAATTTATGGGAATGAATTTCTTTTTGTTATACTCATGCACATTTTTTAGGTCATCATACCATTACACTTATTTTATTCTCAATGATGACATTTATTTTTTAATACATACATTCTCACTAACTCATTATTTTAGGTACACAATTTTAGGTTTCCTCTTTTATAGGTTATAAATAATGAGGTTTAATGAAGTATTTCATGAAGTTATTTCATATGGATGATGATGATGACTTAATTTTAAAGATGAAAAGCTAGGTTAAGTGGGAGAAATAAGCATTTTTATACATGGGTATTGTTTATGTATGAGTTTTTCCAAAAAATATAAAATTCTAAAATTTAAATTTCCTTGAGAAATTAAGTGATCCAACATTCCTTTTAATTTTTTAAGGTTTGGGTGGAAAAAATTGGGTCACAATTATCAATATCAAATCTATAATTATAAGGTTTACGATTTCAGCACCAGATATAAGAGTTCGAGTCATATGTTGTTATACTGATTGAGGAATAATTTAAATGAAATTTATATTATATATATATATATAATTAAATTTATGTTAATTTAATTATAACTAATTTCCATTTATTTATTACAATATCATCTTATACTTGACAAATTCATTTCTTGAAAAACTATTTTGTAGACATGGCTATGGGTTTGATTTTAAATTAAATTGTACCAATTATATGAATTTAATTTGTTAAAATATATTATATATTTATAATCATAATAATTAATACTATATAAAATGTTCAAATTATTTTATGTTCATAATTAATAGTAAAAATCATGACAACTGGTTACCATGTTAAATGTTAAAAATGGTTTAATTGGGGAAAAACTAAAGAGGTAAATAGAATAACACATTTAAAATATAATTATTTCGAATGTAATATGTGTTTTTTGAAATTAAATATCCTATAATACTATATTTTTTAATTTTTAGGCTCTTATGATGATATTTACTTCTCATTAATGAATAGTTTTGGGGATTTACAAGAATTTCACGCCTTCTCACTAATAAAATAACACCCCCTCTCTTTTCCTTTCAATATATATAAAATAAATTGAATTATAAAAACCATATATAAATCTATTCCCTACTTCCCTTCTAATATAATATTATCTATAGTTTTTTCAGAAATGAAATCTAGGAATAGTTTAGGTATAATTCTAAGGATATGGTCCAGAGAAGACTTATCATTCTTAAACAACCATTTTCATTTATTTTTTCTTATACCTCCATAAAATATTTCTATATTTTGATGATATAAAAACATAATTATCTCTAATATACTAAATTCATTTTATTTAAATTTAGTTACTTAAATACATATACCCTTCCATTAAATGCGTATCAAAACCATTATTCATTTGTACGAAGGACTATTTCCTTGCAAACCAATGTAACTCTTTTCCATCATCACCGATCATGATTTTTCATGATGATGGTTATAATATTCATAAATTATATATGTGATATATTAATTATTAATCAAAATTAACAAAACATATACCTTCTTATAGTACCATCCAATGATAATTGATAACTTCATTCATGTGTATTGTACAGTATCGCCTCGCAAAGTGATGTGATTCATTTTTTATAACCGCATCAAAACTATGGAATATTTAAGTTGATTTAAATTGAAAATATATTATTTAAGATATAATTATTATTATTTAATTTTAAAATTACACGTACATTATTTCTATCTTTCTCATCGAAAAATAGAAGCATTAATCATGCATGTATTTGGCCTACTGCCTCCATGAGTTTGTCATTGATCATTTTTCAAAAAAATATTTCTTTATTAGTTTAAAAAGTATAATTTTTTTATAGAAATATAATTATTTAATTATTACTATATTTTAAATCATGTAAAAATAACCCCCTTAACCATAGTAAATACATAAGTGCTATTTTGAAATTATAAACTAGTAATACTCAAAACATTTGATGTGGACATAATTGATTATGTATTTAAAAAAATAATTAAAAAAATAATTATTTAGTTAATTTATCACTATAAATGGTTATATATAAAAAATAATTGATATAAGTTTATTATATTGGAAGTAATGTACTTAAATGTTAAAATTTGATGTCTGGGTAATCTTTTTGTCTCAAAATATACTTCTTTGAGACACATGTTCTTTTATGCACCTAATCCATTTTAAATGGTTTATATACAAACACTTTACATATTATATAATGAATACTTCATATAATATTATATTTAATGATACATTTTATTTACATAATTAATGGTAATTATGATTCAAAAGTTACCAAAAGAGTAGATATTTATGTTTCTGAAATTTTTTAATCAAGATTATTTATGTTTAAATTTTAGTTATAGGAAATTATTTTATAATTATCTAATAAAACCCATTAATTTTATTATCCTTTTATAATTCATGAAATATTAAAATAGTATTACCAGTTTCTTCGATTTGGTGCTTAAAATTATTGAAAAAATGATTTTAATATATCCTTACTTGGTTACTCACTACGGATGAAAATCATTTTTCTTCTATGACTATGATTTCTAAAAATATTTTGAAGAATATTTTTTCATTTTCAAAATGGTATATTAATTAATTTATTACCCATGTTTTAATTTTTTTCAAAATTTTCTGAAATGGATTTTCTTTTCATTTTTCGAGTAAGTTATTTTTTAAACATTTTACAATATTATGAAAGCTAATTTTTTAGCATATCTGGTTGGTAAAGAATTATCCACCCTCAATAACACTCAATTATTTAAATATTACATTTTAGGTTTCCATGGTTATTTTCAAATAAAAATTTCTCAATAATATTTTTGAAAAATTTAAGATTTTTAATAAGTGATTTTAAAGTAGAAATTTTATTTTTCTCAAAAAGAATCCCATGTAATATTAAAATAACATTTTAATAAATGATGATTACCATTGATGTTATATATTTCTTTTAAATTATGTATATATTTCTCTCATGTATATACCTATATTATTCTCTCTTACATTGATGGTTTAATACACACCTTATGTCCATCTCTCAAATTACTTCATTATAAAATTTCTTTTATTATGATATAGACCAATATTTTTCAACCAATTTTCATTACAGGGATAATTCTTATGTTATTCCTTATGCTTGATTTAATTTTATTGGGACACATTAATCATGAACATGTTATGATGGGTGATTCTATATTGCTTCGATTGAGCCCACATTAGCCTATATGATTGATTTTCCCAAATACCGCTCCAATGCATTAGGTAATGTTTATGTATCATGAAATATAATATATGGGATTTAGGGGAAGCACTAATCCATTGAGGGAATTATTCACTATATTATATTATCTAGGTAGTTATCTTTGACTCATGTTTTATGTCATATTATAGGTTTCTTCTACATTTCCAAAGATTCCAGGATTTTATGAAATCATGTTATATATATTATGATTCGATTTGATTAATCATGATCCTTATGTTTATGATATCATGTTATACTTTGGAATCACGAGTTATGTTTCCTTATCACATTTATTCCGATAATACGTTTTTTATCTCACCAATTTTTCCTATGTATTTCCAAGGTTATCCAATATTATTTTAGGAGATCAAAATGGATTAGGATCTCAATATGGATAATAAAATAAAGAAGTTTAATTTTTTTCTCAATATAGTTTATTGTGAACCTATTATTACAAATACACTAGTCCTTATAATCTTTTGGTAGTAATTTTATAGATGTTTATGTAAAAAATAAAACAGTATTATGTGTAAAAGTCTTTGGATTCTATAGTTAGTTTTGTATAAACATCATGTTATTTTTCAGGATTAATATAAGAATAATTTAATAAAAACCCTATGTAAAATTATTTGTAAAATACTAAGTATATAAAAAATTCCTAGAACATTATTGAAGTGTTGGGTGAGTAGGATCCAAGAAATTACATCCATGTATGGATACTAAATGCAGATGTTGGCCTAGCCTGGTTGTACCTTGGGTAAATAACATTGAAAATGGTTCATTGAGCTATACTTGATCATCACCGGGTTTATGATAGTGGGCCTAACAGCACACCTGTTTTGAAAAACTATGGGGATATGTTTTGGAAATTCACAAACTCTTTATTAGACCTCAAAAAATAAATGAATATATGATAATTGTGGATGTTATAGGTTAAAAATTGTATTGAGTTGATAGGTATAAGGTTGATAATAATATTAAAGGAATAATTACCCCTTTTTATTTTTTTTATGGATGTATAATATGATTATGAGTATTTTGGGAAACATTTATGGTAATATAACCCTTAGGTTTAGTATGGGAATTAGAAAAAATATATTATTGGAGGAAGAAATCATTTATATATTTTTAAAATAAGTTTAATTTTTTTGGGAAAAATTAAGTTTTATAATATATTTTATATTAAGGTAATAATATTTGATTAATATTATTATATTTTGTTGGAAAAAATAAGATGTAGAGAAGACTTTATTGGTTAAAAACTGATTTAATGATTAATTATTTGAGGTTTTTCATCAATTTTTTTGTGAATTTATAGGAATTTTATAAATATGGTTTTATTAAAAGGCCAACTTACATGTCAGGAGCTAACTCACTATATCTAAACATTCCATGGGGGTTGAACCCAAAACTGAATGATGATAAGGGTTCAATTCCTACCATTGAACTACATGAAATGATGGTTATTATGAAATTGAATTTAAATAAAAAATTAGGTGGATAATTATTAATCTTATTTTGGGATATATTTTATAGGGAACGTTATTTTGGATTTTCTAGATTTTTTGTTTTATTAAGGATATTTTTTGAAACGTTTTTTAGGGTTGAGATATATATATCCTTTAGTTTTAAGGAAATGTATTATTTGGGATGAATGAAATTTTATTTTTGGGGATATAAGTTGAAGTGTATAAGAAAACATTTGAGGTTAAAAACATCATTTACGTGGAGGTTATTGAGGTAATTTGGGCTATAGGGTTTTTATTTATGAAATGATATTTGATAAACCTTTCGTTTTTTATTGAATTTGGGTGATTTATATATTCATATTCATTTTTTATATTATATAAATTTGTGATAACTATTTTTTTTTTAATAAATAGAAAAGGAATAGATTTTAAAACTTTTATGGATCACTTGATCCCTGAAAAGATAATTATAGTTCTTCAGGGAAAAATAATATTGGATATTTGTTTTGAAGAGTAAGATGTGATGTGGAAAGTGATCATAGCACAACCAAATGATGATATATTGTTTATGAAAAAAAATATATCAATTATATTTTTTGTTATTCCATATGATAAAATTAATATAATTACTCAACTCCAGAAAAAGTATTTTGACACAAAAAAATTATCCTATTGCATTAATACATGAGGAATCAATGGTATTTTATCCCATCATATATTTATAGTTTTTTGTTCATTAAGATTGTATTGATCATTTGTTTCTTATGATCAATGATCATTATCACTCTATATAATTGTTTAATCTTTATTACATGTACATATTTTCCTTTCCCTCAAATTTTCATCTACTTAGAAATATACTTACGTCTTATTCCATATGACCTTGATATTTCCCTTTCCCAATTTTAAGAGGATGCATTACTAACCCTTTTTATGATGTGTGTTTTCCATAAAGGTGTTTTCCATTTTCAAACCATTAACTAATTATAATAAGATAAAAATTCTTGGGATTTATTTTAATAATGGTTGGTGGAATTTATCATCTTTATATTTTAGAAGATCAATATGTTTGATATTGTATCCAACATGCACTGTTGATTTTAAAATAATAGTGATATAAGATTAAAATATTATTTTTGAAATGTGTATGATATAACCAAGTTGTTATATTTGGGGTATGAATATTATTAAATGATTTTTGAAATATACAGAAAATCTATACATAAATTTGTTGATAAATTTGTTATAATCACTCAATATTCAATAATGATATTTATTCTACAAAAATATGTGCTTACATTAAAAATTATTTTTATCACTTTTAGAGAGAAAATATTATAATTAATTTATTTAAACATTATAAATTTTATTTGATAAAATCAATAAAATTTTATAAATAAAAAAATAAAAAATTCTATAGGGTAAAATTTGGGGATTCTTCATGAAATATTGATTTTTCAATTAATATTGAAAAATACCTATTTTTGGAAAACGATCATCAATATATAATAAATTAAGTAATTTCAAAGTTATATTAATATCTTATTTTAATTTATACAATTATTTATTATTCTGTTATATTTAATCTAATTAGTTAAATTTAAGTCATTTTTATAATTGATTTTAGTACATTATTATTATTTTTGTTTTAAAACACATTTTTTTATGAACACTATTTTATTGTTCAAAATGATTTTACATTTTAACTAATTAAAATAAACCCTAATGATGAATTATTTAAATTAAATTTATATATTATATATATGTGTGTGTTAATTGAGAAACATTTAATAATTATTACTTTTCATATAGTTACTAATACATCATCTTATGCTTGAAAAATATGTTTCATGAAAATAAATTTCGTGACAAGCCTGTAAGTTTAATTTTAAATTAAATTCAACCACATATATTAATTATATTAGATAAAATTGATTGAATATTTTTAATAATAATAATTAATATAATATGCTAATTACAAATTTTGTTTTGGTCATAATGAATAGTAAAATAGTAAAGATATGTTGCCATGGTTAATGTTAAAATTAGATTTCCTAGGGCGTTAAACTAAAGAGGTAAATGGAATAAAAATTTTAAAACAGATTTCTTTTGAATTTTATAGTTTTGGATAATCCTTTTCTCTACTCAAATCCTTTATTTTTAAATTTTTTAAGGAACTTGGATTGTGATTAACTTCCCATAGTTTAATGGTTTGTGTTGTTTACAAGAATACCACAACTCCTCCAATATAGAAGAGAACCCCAATCCTCTCTTTTCACACATCCAAAATCTGTTTTTTTATAAAATCCCTATCCAAATACATTCCACACATCCCTTTATAAATCCTAGAATCCCAGTTATTATAATAAATTCAATCTATGGAGGCTTTATTTATAGTCCTAAATAGATGGTCTAAATAGGAGTTTATATTCTTAACCTGGAATCATTCTTTAGTTCATTCTTCCACCTTTATAAAAAAATTTCAATCATGATGGTATAATAACATCAATGTATCCTACACAACAATATTTTATTATATTAAATTCTTAATTAAATTCCATCTCTTCTTCCATAAAATGGAAAACAAAACAATTGTTAGCGTGATTTGTGGGATACTACCTCGTGAATCGATGTAACTCATTTTCCATCGTTAATTCTAAAAACTATTTATGTCATGGATTTAATGTTTATATATAACATTAATTATATACAAATAATTCTATAAAATTAACATATCATATACCTTCTTTCTTTATCATACATTGAAAAATGATAACATCGATAATGGGTATAGTGGGATACCATCTCGTTAAGTGATATAATTAATTTTTTGTAACCACATAACATGGATATATAAATATAAAATAATAATTAACTTCTTTAAAACGTGATCATTAAAAAATTGAAATGTTACTCAAGAGTACGTATGTACTACCATCTCCAATATTTTAACATAGTTCATTTTTCATAATATTATTAAATGGTTAGATTTAAAAGTATAATTTATTTATACTAAATAAAATTATTTCATGATTATTAATTTGGAGATGGTGGTACAATTTTTGCCTTTCACCATAGTCCATACACTGACTTTTGCAGTTGGTAGCTTCCATTTATGGTGTTAATGGTGAATTGAAAATATTATTGCATAGTTTTATCCTCAAGGAGATATTTTCTGATTTCTTTAGGCCATGGGCCTAGAACTATGGGATACTGAAGGTTACCCTTATTTAGATGGTCAATGTACGTGCATTCTGTTAGGGATTCATTTCTAGTTTCTGTATGAATTTCGCTTTAAGGATTGCATCTTCCTTTTATGAACAGGGGATTTCTGTAAGGGACTAGCAATTTGTTGGGTTCTTTTCTCTGCATAGACCAACAAATGATCCATCTAGAAGAAGTGATATTGTTAATAGTGTGTGTTGAGATGGATCTCTCTCACCTGTTCCTATCCATGATCCTTTTCTTTATTGATGGTTGGATAGAGTGGTATCAAGATCTGGTTTATCCAGTATCTCCAAGATACTGCTCAAAGTGTCTCATCCATGGTTATGTTCTTCCCGTGTGTGTGACGTATTGTCATTAGTAGGAAGAAAGTTTCCTGGATAAGTTAGTTGGAAATAATGTGAATCTAATTGTGAGGGTATGTTTTGTCTCTCCACTGGCTATATCTTGACCATGTGTTCAGGATCGGGGGAGGAGGTGATCATTTCACCTCCTTCTCATGTAGATCTAGATAATTCCACTTAGAAGAGTGGTCAAATAAATGTGGGTGCAAACAATGGTCATAGACCTATTTCTATTAAATAATTGTAATTGTAAACCTCTTTAATATAACAATCAGGTCCCAGGTTCTTCTGATATTTAACAGGTGCCTCCCCTTGAGTAGAACGGTTCATTATTTCATATTCACCCATTGCATCCTCACAAATGAATTAATGAATTTTTTTTATTATATTTCACTCTCGTTGATCAATTTTTGGACCCATCATCTTCAACTATCATATTATCCCCCCCTGTGTGGGAGAAATTCTACTCTTAAAAAAATATTAATGCAATTTTTTACTAGAGGAAGAGCAAAATATTTGATCCCCAAGGGTTTCTCTTAAAAATGTCAAAATATGAGTTTACAATAGATCAATGTCTAAATAAATTTGGTGTTCAATTTCATTTTATATTGTGAAATTTCATGGGTCTATGGATAAATATAGATGGATATGTTTCTAATTTTATGTCTTCTAAAATGTAAAGCACAAGGATAGGCACCGAGGTGAAATCAGATTTCATTTCTAACAAATATCATAATAATTAAGTTTCAATGGTAATATCCATTGAACCAAACAAAAGATTATTCTATAATCATGGAGTATACCTATAAGGACACGTCCTTAAACATTACTTATTACTGAATTAAATGAATAATTCACATTGAGGATCTTTTCAGGTTTAGAGATTTATAGAATTAGGACATAACTATTACATCTCAAAGATTACAAAGTAGACACATCTACTCATATTCCATTTTTTCAAAAAAATAAAAAAACTCTTACACAAAAGAGTCATGTCTAGTTCCTTGTTTTAGAAAGCCTTACATTTCCTTGATCCCATCCTTGACCCTATTCAACTTTATGTCCTGTAAAAAACATTTCAAAAAAACTATGGATGAGCATTAAAATCTCAGTAAGGGTTATAACAATACGGAAAAGAAAATATTAGTTCATGTATATATAAGAATCAATGAAATCATACTTTACTCACAAAACATAATCACGTTAACATACCTCATGAAATCATAAGATTTATGAATAACTCATAGAAATCATAAGACATAAAGGTAACTCGAGGCATTCATAACATTATTACGTAGGGAGTAACCCTCATGGTTACGTTTGGAATACACATCACAGTATATTCCCTAAATATCTTCAGAGAAACCTTAGATTTTAATCCCTTCGCGTTACCCAATGCATTGGAGAGCTTTATTGGTCTCACCTGCCCTTAGTTTTTCACAGAACTGCCCGTCTTCATAAACAATGACCAAGAAACATAACATAATCATATCACATAACTTAATCATAAAGTAAAGATAAAATTCCCATATTGCAATAACAATATAAAATTTTAAGATATTGAAATAATGAATCCATTCAAAAAACGATTTTCAAAACCATTTAAAAAATTTAATAAAGAGATTTTTAAATCAAAGTGTCACATACCACCTTGAATCTTTTAACAATTTAAACAACTAATATCCATATAAATAAATCCTTAAAACCATTTGGAAAACATGGATTTGAATGAGAAATATTTATAAGAACAAATCATTAAAACATTTAAAGCGGTATTTTAGTTAAAGGGTTTTTAACAAAATTAGAGACACTTGAATACAATAATTGAGGAATAACAATTAATCAGAAATTTGTAATATTATGAGAATAAATGGATTCAGGATATAATATTTCAAAGTATATTATATACACCATATAAGAGTGAATTGGTGCATAACAACAATTAAGTCTCAATAGAAATGTAAAATGAGATGAAATCCCTTATAAATAAGTTGTCCTTAAATTAAGGATAAATCAATCTCATAATTTTGTGTGACAAATAAAAATAAACCCAATATAAGTGGATATTAAGTGTAAAACAATAAAATATCATTCACATATATTCAAAGTATGACATATTCAATAACTACATTTTGAAACCAACGAAATCGAAATTGGGATAAGGTGTTCCCTTGGTAAAATTCGACAGTCTAACGGCATCACTTTAAAATTCATAAAATTAGTTTCTGAGAGAGAAAATGGTATCTCATCACTTGGAAATAAAATTTACATCAATAATGATATATAATAACATATCCCAACATAAAAATATGTAAATTAAAATACATAACAAAATAAGTCTTTTAAAAAGAGGAGGGTGAAAGGTTCCCTTACCGATTTGGTTATCTTTCGAAACGTACACCCCATGAAAGAAGGGTCATAAAATGAAGTTGTAAATAGCCATAAATTATATTATATTATACCATAAGTAAAATAATTGGCAGTACATACACCACACAAAAGTAAATAGTGGAAAATGTAACATGAATCTCACGGGAATAAAAAGTGAGATGAAAATCCCCTTATGAAAATTCTATAGCCTAACGGCGCCACATAAAACATCCAAAAATGGATTGTTGAGATAAAATAGGGTCTATAATCATATTAACATAAAATTTAAATCAATATTAATATAAAATAACATCCCCAAACATAAGAAAGAGGAGCTTAATGTACGTTACAAAAAAAGAGTACTTAAAAAGAAAGAGAGAGGTAGGATCCCTTACCTCAAGTCTGACATGTCTTGTTCGTTTCATTATAATCCTGAATAATAAAATTTGGTCAATTTATAATTGATTATGGTTCTCCTTTAAAGATTATTATTCAGTTCATATCAAATATTATAATGTTATAATAATTTGTTAATAATGTGAGTTCATATCAGACGTTTTTGTCGATGTTTGGTACATGAGTCAAAAATGAACTTGTTTGAAAATGATTGTCCATGTAGTTATAAGTAAATCATCTCCAGAATATTAATAATGATTTAAATATCATATATATCCAGTACATATTCATTTTATACTATTCCATAACATTTGGAGATAAAAATAAATGAAATGCACCGTTCATGGAGACGGTAGGCCGTACGTACGCATGAACGCTACTTTCATTTCTTTGACATATTAATGAAATTAAAAATAATTGACATATATATATATATATATATATTGTAATTAAAGTATAATATATATGTTTTATAGGTTACATAAGTTCATTAATTTCATTCTTTATACATTCCATGTATTGCATGAACGAGTCACATCACTTGAGGGGGCGGTAGTCCACACTTCCTCGTATGAAATTGTCGCATTTGCACAACATTCCAAGCATAAAGGTATGTTTTAAATATAAAATACAGAAGAATATGGAAAACATAAATACCATATATATAATATATAAAATACAGTGACATCGTAATGGCTACCATGAAAGTTGTTAAGAGAAGATTGAACAATCATCGTTTCGCGAGGCAGTAATTCGCCATCCACAGAAACAGTATGTTCTTTAACCATTAGATGGAGGTGTGTGTACGTGTAGCTCGAATCCTTCACATAACAAAATCATAATATATTGAACATACTGTTGTTGTTACAAATTAAAGTAATAAAAAGAGTTTAGGCTTTTGGAGAAGCAAAATAAAACAAAAGAACACAAGTGAAGACATTACCTTTAAATCGGGTAACTCCTCTTGGTTTGAACCAAAAGGGTTTCTTGAAGAGCATTCTGCCAAATGTGAGGCTTCAATGATGAATAGAGGTATGTGGAGAGATGAAATGGGTAGGGGTTGGCCGATTCAAAGGCTTGAGAGGTGTGGTTAAGGTGGTAGAGGTGGGGGCCTTTTATAAGAGAAGAGGAGGGTCACTCTTGGAAAGTTATAAAGTATTACTTTATTAAAAAATTCTTTTCAGATTTTAACGGTCACAAAAGTATATATTTAGAGGATAATGTGATAAGGTTTCGAAATAAACCCATAAAATAATTTTTTGACAAGTGTAAGACTTAGATTTCACCATATCTTCTCATTTTATTTGAATCATTCATTTATGAGGTAATCATCGCATCATCACGGTGTCATTATTAAAATAATTTATTTAATATCTAAATATTATAAAAAAATATCATGATGTAGAAAATATTTTTATCTTTCTAATTAATATTTATAGTGAAAAATATTACTTGTATAACCCCATGTAAAAATTGTTTTAGTAAAACAATACATGTTTGTGACATTTTAATTTTAACTTTAAATAAAAAGTTATTAATGTCATTTTCCAACCAAAGTGGATTCATGGGGTCCCCAAGTTGACCCATGGATTGCCTTGGTCGGCCATGACTCATCCAATAAGGGTAGGACATGTGTCAAAGACATTTGATATTATTATAACATTATCTTTACCTTAAATAACATTAATTACCTTTAATCGTGATTAATAAAACTTAAAAGTTACTATTCACCAAAAAATTATTTTAATCTCATTGAACAAAATTTTACTTCTTAATGACAACCATGTATGTAAGATTTTTGAAAATCAAATCATAGAAGTGGTAAAGTTTCATTTAAACGAAAAATAACATTCTTTAACTACCACTTAGTGGTTTCACTATTCATCAAAACATGATGTTTTTCAGAAAAATACCAAAAATTCACCCTAATCTATAATTGATATTCAGAATTCAAAATTTGTGTCTATATTAAAAAATTCAAAATATATAAGTTGCATTAATTAATTTATTAATTCATTCCCGCTGTCAAAACAAATAGCGTGTTTTTAAGAACAATATCTATTAAAAGATTGACACTAGTTTAAGTCCAATTTCAAAGTGAAATTAATTCCAATGACCACCATTGGATTAAATATTAAAAATATATTATAAATACACATTAATCTCAATTAAAAAGATAATATATCCATATAAATAAATCATATTATAAGGAGGTTTTGAATTAAAACGCAACATTTTCACTAAAAATGATTTTTATCGGAAAAATAACAAAAATTTACACCAAGTAAATTTTTATGTCATGATTATAAAGAAGGATTTTATTTTGTCAAATACAACATATAAAATTGTAAAAAGTATATTTAAAAAGGGTTCTCCATCAGAAGGCGGTTAATCGACCTTTTAAAGAATATTAGAAGATTTATGCTTAAAATTGGATTCATTTGCATTTTAAGCCTCTAACATTTATTGGATAAATGTAAAAATATTTAACAAACATATGTAATCATTTTGTAGTTATTTCTATTCATTCCCGCCAATAAAACGGCTAGGTGTTAACTATTATAATATTATTATATTATTAGTGTGTAATGTATGATTTAAAAGAAACTCATTGTTGCGTATTGGGTACGCCATCAAGCATAGCATTCCCATTAAAGTTGTATTAACATTTTATTCACAAATATTGATAAAAATTAGAATGTAATATTATTTATCTACCTGGTATGTTACGTCCTTCCCCCCTTTTGGGAATTTCGTCCTCACAATTTCAAAATTGGGCTTGGAAACTTCATTGAAAGTCCCACATCGGAACAAGAGTCGGTAAAACTAACACATTAAAAGGAAGGGAGAGAAGTACAAAGGTCACCCGAGATAACCCATACTAGGATTCCAAGTATGAAAATATGGATATGGAAGAGAAAACAAAGGATCATGTTCTGATGGAGAGTTATAGTAAACATGTCTAGGAGAAAGTTAACCACAAGAAAATCACAAACTTGTGATGGGTTAAACGGTATTCGATTCCCCAGTAGGAAAAGTTAATAGACAACATTTTTGTTTTGTGGTACTCTTAGTTGAGGAATTTATTTTTGTGCTTAAATAAATAATAATGAAACATACTTACTTGTCACGTAGACTTTCAACTTTTACTATATTCCTTAATCAAACTCATATTTTCTCCAAAAGATGAGTATTTAAGAAGACTTGTTCGCTTTAAGAGTACTATAATCAACTTCTTGAGAATCACCTAATCCAAAAAAGAGAACTATATATTTCCCATGCCTTTATATATAAACCAAAAGAAAACCAAAAAGTTTAGTATGAGATCAGATAATACCCAAAAAGGATTTTTTTTTACAAAACGAAAAACTACTCCTAATCTCCAAAATTTGTCAAACAAAACCCAATGTTCAGAAAAGACCATTCAATAAACAATTTTTCCATAAAATTCTTCAAATTAAACCCTACTAAGATTGAAACCCGAATATTTGAAGGATTTAATCACATAGTCTTCCAAGGTACAAATTAAAATTTATCTCCAAATAACATCAGTTGCTCTTAAAGTCTCACACTGAAAAGTAATTAACCTAATCACATATCCTCTATGATAGGTTAATAATTTCCATAGATAACCCAAAATCAACTTACTCTTGATTCATAAAACTATCTAACAAAAAATAATTAGTCAAACTAACCAGGGACTTCACGTAGTCCAGTGGTAGGCTATAAATACCAGTCGTACTTTGGTTGTGGGTTCGATTCCCACAACTTTGTCCAACGCAACGGGTTGTCACACGGTCTGCATGTTGTCCTTTTTCCAAAACTATATAATTCTTAAAACATTCCCCAAAACGATATAAAATCTTCATAAATAACCATAACATAATTTAACCTCATGTTTATCTCATGTCGTTCATATTCCATTATAACGTATAGTAACCCATTATTACCTCAAAAGTAAGGATCATATAAACCCTAATGGTTACCTTTATAATTATTACCTGAACTTCCATGTCGAGTTGGTTCTCTCGTACATGATGCATTAGAGAACTCACCAAGGTTCAAGTGATTGATCATGACTCCTGATAGTTGGTTTATAATAACCATGAGACTTCTCATTGAATCCCCCATTTCATCTAGTCTCTTAATCAGAGAACCACCACAGTTTCCTTTAAACCCATTGTCACTTTGGTGCCTGCTAGATCCATCCATTTACTAAAACAAAAAATGTCAGTGTCATTATATCAACAAAACCATCATGTACTAATGATGAAGATAAACACTAAGATATACTTACTCATTCACTTTATTTAAAAACTATGACTCTTTCTGAAATCCTAGCAATTATTGTAATGTCACTTATGCTTAAAGAATACCCTAAACTCTAAATTTTTCTAAACCGACCTTTGATACAAACTATAAGGATACATCCTTAAGCATTACTTATTATTGAATTAAATGAATAATTAACATTAAGGATCTTTTCAGGTTTAGAGATTTATAGAATTAGGACATAACTATTACATCTCAAAGATTAAAAAGTAGACACTTCTACTCAGCTTCCATTTTTGTCACAAAAATCAAAAAACTCTTTCACAAAAGATTCATGTCTAGTTTTTTGTTTTAGACAGCCTGGCATTTCCTTGATCCCATCTTTGACCCTATTCAACTTTATGTCATGCGGAAAACATTTCAAAAAAACGTGGGATGAGAATAAAAATCTTAGTAAGGGTTATAACAATACGGAAAGAAAACATTACTCCATGTAGACATAAGAATCAATGAAATCATACTTTACTCATAAAACATAAGCATGTTAACATACCTCATGAAATCATAAGATTTATGAATAACTCATATAAATCATAAGGCATAAAGGTAACTTGAGGCATTCATAACATTATTACGTTGGGAGTAACCCTCATGGTTAAGTTCGGAATACCCATCATAGTATATTCCATAAATCTCGTTGGAGAAACCTTAGCATTTAACCCCTTCACGTTACCCAATGCATTGGAGAGCTATATCGGGCTCACCCGCCCTTAGTTTATCATGGAACCGCCCGTCTTCATAAACAATGACCAAGAAACATAACATAATCATAACACATAACTTACGCATAAAGTAAATATAACATTCCCACATTGAAATAACAATATAAAATTCTAAGACATTGAAATAGAGAATCCATTCAAAAAACCATTTTCAAAACCATTTAAAAATTTTAATAAAGAGATTTTTGAATCAAAGTGTCCCATACCACCTTGAAGCTTTTAACATTTTAAACCATTAATATCCATATAAATAAATCCTCAAAACCATTTTGAAAACATGGATATTAATGAGAAATATTTATAAGAACAAATCTTTAAAACATTTAAAGCGATATTTTAGTTAAAGGGTTTTTAACAAAATTAGAGACACTTAAATACAATAATTGAGGAATAACATTTAATCAGAAATTTATAATATCATTAGAATAAATTTATTCATGATATAATATTCCAAATGATAGTATATACACCATATAAGAGTGAATTGGTGCATAACAACAATGAAGTCTCAATAGAAATGTAAAATGATATGAAATCCCTTATAAAGAAGGTATCCTTAAATTAAGAATAAATAAATCTCATAATTATGTGTAAAAAATATAAATACACCAAATATAAGTTGATATTAATTTTAAAACAATAAAATATCATTCACACATATTCAAAGGATTAAATATTCAATAACTACATTTTGAACCCAAAGAAATCGAAATTGGGTTGAGATGTTCCCTTGGTAAAATTCGACAGCCTAACGGCATCACTTTAGAATTCATAAAATTGGTTGACGAGAGAGAAAATGGTATCTCATCACTTGTAAATAAAATTTAAATCAATAAGGATATATAATAATATATCCCAACATAAAAATATGTAAATTAAAAGACCTAAAAAAATAAGTCTTTTAAAAAGAGGAGGGTGAAAGGTTCCCTTACCGATTTGGGTAACTTTCGAAACGTACACCCCAGGAAAGAAGGTTCATAAAATGAAGATTTAAATACCCATAAATGAGAGTATATTATAAAAATATTAAAATAATGGGCATTACATACACCACACAAAAGGAAATAGTGTCAAATGTAGCATGAATCTCACGGGAATAAAAAGTGAGATGAAAATCCCCTTATGAAAATTCGGCAGCCTAACGGCGCCACATAAAACATCCAAAAATTGATTGTTGAGATAAAATAGGTTCTCTCATCATATTAACATAAAATTTACGTCAATATGAATATAAAATAACATCCCCCAACATATGAAAGAGGATCTTAAAGTATGTTACATAAAAAATAGTACTTAAAAAGAAAGAGAGAGGTAGGATCCCTTACCTCAAGTCCGACTTGTCTTGTTCGTTTCATTATAATCCTGAATAATAAAATTTGGTCAATTTATAATTTTTTAAGTTCCTCCTTTAAAGATTATTATTCAGTTCATATCGCATATTATAATGTTATAATAATTGGTTAATAATGTGAGTTCATATCAAACGTTTTTGTCGATGTTTGGTACATGAGTCAAAAATGAACTTGTTTGAAAATGATTGTCCATGTAGTTATAAGTAAATAATCTCCAGAATATTATTAATGATTTAAATATCATATATATCCAGTATATATTCATTTTATACTATTCCATAACATTTGGAGATAAAAAAGAAATGAAATACACCGTTCATGGAGACGGTAGGCCGTACGTACGCATGAACGCTACTTTCATATCATTAACATATTAATGGAATTAAAAATATTTGAGATATATATATATTATAATTAAAGTATAATATATATGTTTTATAGGTCACATAAGTTCATTAATTTCATTCTTTATACATTCCATGTATTGCATGAATGAGTCACATCACTTGAGGGGGCGGTAGTCCACACTTCCTCGTATGAAATTATCACATTTGCACAACATGAAAAGCATAAAGGTATGTTTTAAATATAAAATAATGAAGCATATGGAAAACATAAATACCATATTTATCATATATAAAATACAGTGACTTCATAATGGCACCCATGAAAGGTGTTAAGAGAAGATTGAACAGTCATCATTTCGTGAGGCAATAATTCGTCATCCACAGAAACAGTATGTTCTTTAACCGTTTGACGGAGGTGTGTGTAAGTGTAGCTCAAATACTTCACATAAAAACATCCTAGTATATTTAATATACTTGTTTTATTACAAAATAAATTAATAAAAAGAGTTTAGTGGTTTGGAGAAGCAAAATAAAACAAAAGAACACAAGTGAATACATTACCTTTAAATCGGGTAACTCCTCTTGGTTTGAACCAAAAGGGTTTCTTGAAAATCATTATGCCAAATGTGAGGCTTCAATGATGAATAGAGGGATGTGGAGAGATGAAATGGACAGGTTTTGGCTGAGACAAAGGCTTGAGAGGTGTGGGTAGGGTGGTAGAGGTGGGGGCCTTTTATAAAAGAAGAGGAGGGTCACTCTTGGAAAGTTATAAAATATTACTTTATTATAAAATGATTTTCGGATTTTAAAGGTACCAAAAGGATATATTTAGAGGATAAGGTGATAATTTTTCTAAATCCACCAATACAATAGGTTTGTGACAAGTGTAAGACTTATATTTCACCCTATCTTCTCATTTTATTTAAATCATTCATTTATGAGGTAATCACTACATCATCACGGTGTCAGAAATAAAATAATTTATTTAATGTATAAAAATTATAAAAAAAATATCATGATGTAGGAAATATTTTTATATTTCTAATGAATATTTATAGTCAAAAATATTACTTGTATAACCCCATGTAAAAATTGTTTTAGTAAAACAATACATGTTTGTGACATTTTAATTTTAACTTTAAATAAAAAGTTATTAATGTCATTTTCCAACCAAAGTGGCTTCATGGGGTCCCCAAGTTGACTCATTGATTTTCTTGGTCGGCCATGACTCATAAAATAAGGGTAGGACATGTTTCAAGGTCATTTGATATTATTATAACATTATCTTTACCTTAAATTACTTTAATTACCTTTAATCGTGATTAATAAAACTTAAAAGATACTATTCACCAAAAAATTATTTTAATCTCATTGAACCACATTTTACTTCATAATGACAACCATGTATGGAATATTTTTTAAAATCAAATCATAGAAGTGGTAATGTTTCATTTAAACGAAAAATCAGTTTCATTAACTACCACTTAGTGGTTTCACTATTCATAAAAAATTGACGTTTTTTAGAAAAATACCAAAAATTCACCCTAATATATATTTGATATTATGAATTCAAAAATGATTTATATTTTACAAAATAAAAAATATATAAGTTTCATTAATTAATTTAATAATTCATTCCCGCAGTCAAAACAAATAGCGTGTTTTTAAGAAACAATATCGATTAAAAGATTGATAATAGTTTAAGTCCAATTTCAAAGTGAAATTAATTCCAATGACCACCATTGGATTAAATGGTAAAAATATATTCTAAATAAACTTTAATCTAAATTAAAAATATAATCTATCCATATAAATAAATCAGATTAAAAGGAGGTTTTGAATTAAAATGCAACATTTTCACTAAAATTAATCTTTATCGGAAAAATAACAAAAATTCACACCAAGTAAATTTTGATGTCCAGATTATATAGAAGGATTTTATTTTGTCAAATAAAACATATAAAATTGTCAAAAGTATATTTAAAAATGGTTCTCATTCAAAAGGCGTTTAGTCAACCTTTTAAATAATATTAGAAGATTTATGCTTAAAATTGGATTCATTTGCATTTTAAGCCTCTAACATTTATTGGATAAATGTAAAAATATTTAACAAACATATGTAATCATTTTGTAGTTATTTATGTTCATTCCCTCCATTAAAACGGCTAGGCATTAACTATTATTATATTATTATATTATTAGTGTGCAACGTAAGATTTCAAAGAAACTCGTTGTTGCGTATTGGGTACGCCATCAAGCATAGAATTACCTTTAAAGTAGTATTAACATTTTATTCACAAATATTGATAAACATTAGAATGTAATATTATTTATTTACCTGGGATGTTACAATACCTAGAGGTTAATAGTGCATGGTATCATGCATGCTTGCTCTATCCACTCACAAATATGGTTGGTCAAGAAGGCCAATATCTCTGTCTTTATGGACAATTCTTCATATCAGTTCATGAAAACTAAAATCACTTCAGGTCTACACATCATATTCATCTTGATTGTATATTCTCAATTTGATTCATAGGCAACATAGGATCTGTGGTGGGGCCTCAAATCCATTAATCCATAGGAAAATCCTTAGATGGTGGGTGGTGAATTCAACATTGTTGTGAAATTAGAAGAAATAAAGAGAGGTGTTTCCTTTACCCAGAGAGCAAGTCAGACCATTGTATTGTCTAAGGATAATAATGGTCTAACAGATAAATGTTTGGTAGGGGATTGTTTTACATGGTGTAATAAATAAAGGGGGGGACGTAGTGTCATCTCTATCGATGCCTCATGAATGAGTTGGCTATATCTATATTCCAAAATATTAAAATCTCCTATCTAGAATGAATCTTATTAGAACACTCACCATTGTGCATTGATTTGATGTCCATATCTAATAGAGAGGATGGATTTTAGTTTTCTCAAATATGGGCAGAGGATCCAAGGTTCTGTGAAATGGTGCATGAGTCTTGGAACTATCCATCTTGGTGGAGATGATTGATAACCTTGCATAATAAGATTAGGTATATTAGAGGATACCACCATATATAGATAAATAATCCCCCATGGGATGGATCTGGAAGTGGTTAGTAGAGAAATAGAATGAATGGACGATATACTAGAGAACAGATTGGATAAGTCACTATTTGGGGAGCTCAGAGTCAAGAAGAACCATCTGGAAGATATGATATTGAGGCAGGACTAGATAGCTCATGAAAATCCAAGGGTAAAATTTCTAGTGGATGGTTATTGAAATATTAGCTACATCCATTCCTGCATAAAAGAAAAATTATTTCTCTTGAGTCCAAATATAATTGGGGAGGATGGATCATTCTCTAAATACCAAGATGAGGTTGAGTAAATAGTGGATAATCATTTTAAATCTATATTAGCGGGACCAAATCTGAGAATGGAAGTAGGTTATCCAATGGGTTTGGTTGAGATATTTTATGACATACCTCATAGGGTGAATGAGAGGGAAAAGGATTGTTTGAGGAAGGTTCCAGATGAGGAGGAGGTGCATGACGCGGTATGGACTCTTAGTCCAAAAAGAATTCTGGACCCTAATGGTATCCTAGGGTAATTTTATAAGCCCTCATGGAAGGTGGTTAATAGGTATATGAATTAGAAAATATAGGAATACTTATATAGCGGTAATCAACTACATGATGCATGTTCCACACAGATAGTAATAGTTCAATTGGTGAATTCTCCTCAGTACTTGATTCAATACTACCAAATTATTATGTATATGATTCTGTAAAAGGTGTTAGAAATCAACCTATATAATAGAGTTATGACATGCATTCCAAGATGGATTTCTAAAGAATACCATGGGCTCATATATGCAAGGAATGATTCCAGGAGGGATTAGTGAAACGTAAGAGATGATCAGTAATATAAATAAAAAGATCCTGGATAAAATTTATCCATCATTCTGGATATTTATAAAGAATATATAAAAGGGTTGAGTGGAATTTTATTCTAATGGGCCTCTCATGTACATGGTATTTTTCCTGGGTTATTGATATTTTATTCTCAGGCTTCATCTCAGTATCGTAATCTACATCCTACATGGGAAATAATTTATGTTTCTTCGATTTTGTATTGGTTATAAGACAAGGGGACCCTTTATAACCTACTTTATTTATCCTCTCATCTGATGTATTGAGCCAATTGATCAGCCAGGGAATATGTTTGGGTAGGATCCTCCCGTACTGCAACAAGAAACTAGTAAGGGGTATTGCTCAACCAATGTTCACTAATTATACCATCTTATTTGTTAATATATGTATGTGATCATTCTATGGGATCAATGGGATTTTGGAAGAATATATTTCTTGGAGAGGGAATGTGGTGATTAGGGAAAAGTGATACTTCTACAGTGTACATAAATGCAAAGACAAAGGTATTATGACAATGGAATGTATATTGGAGATGAGTAGAGAGACATTCATGGTGGAGTATTAGGTTACACCAGTGTCCCTAAAAAAAACCATATACATCTCTTCAATAAGGTTATTAATTGAATGACATGGACCATCATAAATTGTAAGAAAATGTTCTTATCCAAAAAAGGATCAATTACACTAGTGAACAACATTTTATCCTCTATTGTGATGCATATTATCTCTTCTCCAAATGTAAAAAAAGGATATGTTCAACATATTTATTCTGATGGTTTCCATCCAATAATATGAAAAACTGGATGGCAAACACCACTAGGAATCATCGAAAAGGCTATATAGACCCATCTTGGAGGGAGGTATCATTATAAATAGTTTATCCAAGACTATGATGGGGCTTCATTATAAATTTTCATGGGTGGATATTGAGTAAATTAAATATAGGGAAATATTATTCAGGAAATGTATATGGAGTATGTGACCACGCATAGAGTAAGGCCTTCTATCATTTCAAAAATGATCCCCCCTTTCCTAGGTTTTTTATTGCAGCATATCTGTTGCATTGTTGGTAAGGGAGATACAAATTTATTGCGGCATAATTGGGTAGTAGATAAAACTATGGTTCTTAAAATGTCCATATTAAGAAATCAACTTCAGAGTGGAATACAGTCACCGTAGACTCATTCACATGACACTTGATGACATCCTGCAGGGAAACATTGATAGAATAGTACTAAACAATGATCAGGATAGATGTGTCTTCATTGTTTCAGTGTATGGTGTCCTCTATTTAAAATATTTTATGATATTGAAGATGGATCCAAAAAATAGTGAAGATTGGGGGGAGATTTTATGGTTCAATGAAACTTTATCGAAGATTAATTCTTTTGTATGGAATGTTAGGAATATTTTTCTTCCTATTATTGAGAATATTTAATCAATGGGAGTGAATCTTTCCTCTAGATGATGATGTTGAACAAAACCAAATACTAAATCTATGGGTCACATATTTTTTTAATGTGAATGGGAATGATGGGTGTGGGAAAAAATTGTGGAATTCACATGATTGTCAATATATGAGTCATCAATAGAGAAATTCCTACACATGTGGTTGCATGGGGTTGGCAGTCACAATTCGTAGAGAAAGGCCAGGTCTATAATCCTCATTTACGGATACTATGGTATCTAGATATCTAGAAATTAAGTGTGTCTCAAAGGATCAATCAGGACAATAAATTTCATTATCTTCAGGACTAATAATATCATAATGGATCTAATCATTTTTTTAAAACCTAGTGAGGAAACTCCTTCTATTAGATCTCTCTTCATTTTAGGTTCCTCTGCTAACATGGGCAGTTGGTAGGGGCATGGTCAATGGTTGAAATGGAAACCTCATCATCAGGGTCTCAAACATTACAAATCCAGGTCCTAACACAAGTGTGTCATGTAAGGTGGGTGAGTGATCAGGGATAAGTGGTGCCTAGTTATAGTGGAATTATATATATATATATATATATTGAGAGAGTAGACTATCTCCACTCTAAAGCACAAGAAATGGTCATGGGACTAAAGAAATGCAATCATAGGAATATCATCCTTGGAATAGTTGAGACAAACTCCTTGTCTTTCTACAATGGGTTTAAAAGTAATGGTACCATTCTATGGGAGATAACATATATTTTCATAAGGTTTAAGGAGTTTATGAACCATCACATGGATATTTTACATACGTAGAGTGGATTGAATTTGGTTTTCGACTTCCGAATATCAAAGGTGACATAAAGTGAATGGATCTTCTACTTTTCTAGCCTTAGGTCATTCCGTGCTGAGCTAGTCAATTTTTTTCGAGAAGATGCTATGGGACGTAATTATTTCAGAATTTTGTGATATGGGTCACCCATTGTGTTTCATCTTGGTATTTTTAATTAAAAATAAAATAAAAGTTTTATGTAAATTGGATGAATCTCTTTTTAATCTGGAATATTTATACTAGAATTTTCATTGTAGAATTTTTTTATTTTATAATAAATCCCTTTAATTTTACTTTCTCTTTTAATTAATGAAAAATTTAAGTCATAGTAACATTTCTTCTCTTTGGAACTTATAATTATCAGGAATATTTATTTAATAAAAGATACCATCATTTAATCTTCATTCAAAAATCATTTTTTCTAACATGTCTGTGTTTTCTACTAATTTTTCTTTAATATTTTTTATTTATAAAATTTATTTAATAATGTAATTTTTCATCATGTTTTAAATTTTTAAAAAACAAAATCAAAGGAATTTTGTTAACATTTTCAGAATGAGGTACTTTTTAATGTATTCACGACACATTGAATGGGATGTTTTTAACTTATATGGCATGTATTGAATTACCCTCCATCATGACCAATCATCTCTTTAAAACTTCCTTTATGGATTTACATGATTCTTTTTAATTAAAATTTTTTCTTTACTGTTTTATAATATTCAATATATATATATATATATATTAAAAAATATATTTTAAAGTGAAAAGGTTATTTTAATCGTAATGTATTTCATGTAATCTTTTACAGAAATTTTCATAAACTATGATAAGTTTTACTACTATCCATTGATTAAAAATTGAGTATATATGTCTCTCATGTTTATTCCTATATTATTAAAACTAAATTTTATGGTTTAATACCTTCCTTATGTTCACACCTCAAATTCCATCACTAATATTATTCCTTTGATTATGAAATAAGAAATGACTTTGAATCAAAATTTATTTCCATGGGTAATACACATTTTATCCATTCTAATTAATTTCATTTTTTTAGAATAATGATTCTCGCTCAAATTTACCCAAGAGATGAAGGTAGAACGGTCCTTGTAGTTTAGCTTGGGTAATCGAATCCTCAGAGAGCTAAGAAGAAACCTATAGACACGTATATTCTATAGACTGTTTTTGGCTATGAAGTGGAAAAATTGGGTTGATTTTATATGGTTTTAAATTATAAATAACAGATTTATGTGAATTCAATTTAAAATAATGAGTTGATCCTAGGTTATCGCTCGAGGTGGATTGGACGTATTTTCTTTTTAATGATTTCAATTTATTAAATTTGAGATGGGTTCATTTAAGGAGATAAAACTATATCATCACTTACTGGTTTAATGCCTACACCCTTTAATACTAATCACCTATACACTTGAAGGATCAAAGTTTTGAGCACTTCAAGGTTAAGGTTCGTATTAGCACTTGGAGTGTGTGGCCTTAAATTCAACAAGGACGATGGAGTTTAAAAATCATCTTATAAAAATCTAAATTAAAGAAGTGATTATACATTAATGAGGTGATAAATAACATCAAATACAGCCCCTTTCTACTCCCTTGAATCAACTCATAAGTGGGTTACCCTCCATTTATTCTATGGTTTCAATGGAAGCATAAATTAGACTCATGAGGGAGGAAATGGAGAAGTAAAAAAAACGCAATAAAATAACAATCACTCCACCGTTGTGTGATAATCTCACAAGCTTTGGTATGAAAAAGTTCACACCATGAACCAACGGTATCAAAGTGATAAGGAGAAGAACAGAATAATAAGATAAGAAGAACTTTTATTAAGAAACAAGGATGAATTAAAACAACTTACATGTGAAGGAAGAACATTACAAAGAGAAATTGGCAGCAAAACATTAAGATGAAAACAAGCTCAAAGATTATCAACTCCTCCACCACCACTGCCTTAAACAGGCATTTTAGAAGACTTGGGTCGAGCCTCCAATAGTACAAAGAATCCCACTTGATTATGGTAGGCCTAGGGGGGTGGAAAGCTTGTGGAACTTAGAGTTTTCCACATTTGACCCGAGGTGGCAGCCAGCTTTCATCCACCGAACATACGCACTTAGATTACATTCTATATGGCCGAATTAGAGTGTTCCATAGAATAATAAAATTTACCCCTAGATGTCGCCTAACCTCCTGTAAAAGTTGGGCCCATTTGGAGTTGTATATTCGGATATATGATCCGATTAGTGGTCTGTTTTTATGGGCCGCAGAATCTGGCACAGAATTGTATCTCTAAATTGGACCGCCTTAATGACCTCCATAGAGTCCGAATTAGCATTATCTCATGAATATTTATTTGTTCCTAAACATTTCTTCTATCATATCACAAAATTTGGGATTCATTGGGCCTGTATTTTGGGCCCCACAGTCTCATAAGTGGGCTGGTGTCCGATCTACCTTCTCTAGAATTGCTTTCATTCATCTCCAAATATCTCCATCATCAATTATGAATAATCCATTGATCCATTAATGAAAAATGTTCAAATTTAAGTGTAGATAAATTTCCAAAAATATCAAATTAAAATATGTATAATCAGATGAATCATTGGGTACTTCAAATGATGTTCAAAAATGTACCACATAATAGTGCATTTTAGGAAGGTATTACAATCATAATGTGAAATGATGTTCAAATTGTAAAATTCACTAAAATGGTGTTTATGAATAATAAATAACATGAATATTATATATATTAACAATGAATATTATCCTCATTTAGTGTCTAATCACACCCCAAACTTGAGTTTTTCTAGTCCCGAGCAAAATATATCTCAACAATATGAAATTCGAATTCCCTTTTCCAAAAACATTTTAATACACAATGATCACAAAAATCCTTATACCAAAAAATCATGAAATCCATCAAAATATTTTAATACAAGATAGTTTCATAAGCAGATCCCAATCCCAATCCCATTCCTTTGTTCAAATTCATTGCCATATTTCATCCAATATCAATTAAGCATGAGGATGTGTTGTGTGTCACAATAGACATGGGGGTTCATCTTTATTGAAGGGGGAAATTACGGAAGCACTAGGTGGAATCACATTTCAATATTAAGATGAGTATTCAATTTCTTTTTGTATAATTTTTTTTTTGGTTTTTTGTTGTTGTTTTTTTTTTGCAATTTTTCCATGGTAATTGAAATTACACTCAAAAGAGTCAACCCCTGTAGCGAGACATTGCCAATGACTCCCAGGCTCAAAGACCTTAGGGATCCAAGTAAAGACCATATACTCGGGCATAATCTTGAGTTAACTCAGTCAAAAACAAATTCAAATTACCAAAAATATAAATAAAATTACTGACTCTGGGCCAGACAACTATGGAGTCACGATCCCCAAGTGTCGAAAGCCACGCATTAGGTCATCTCATTGCTATACGCGCAAAAAAAATTAATATTTTTTTTTGAATACTCATATTAAACTAAAATGATCACCAAACCTATGCTATTTATTTAGGGGACCCCATGAACTCAAACTAATACCCCAATATCCAAAGGACGTGCATTGTGATCTTTTTTTATTTGGATGAAAATATAAACGATGAAATATCACATTGGATAGCCAAACTTTCTGAAATCTATGCCCATGAAATTATACAAGGATTAAAATCAGAATCAGGGCATACTAAATTATTTGATATTCAGTTTCAAAGTGTACAATGTGTATTACCATGTTCAAAGTTAAAGGAATTTTTCCTTCCATTTAAACTTTTTTTTTCAAATCATTCATTTTTTTTACACAAAAGCATTTTTTTTATTTTATCTCCCCCCCAACTTAAAATAACACTATACCCAGTGTTTAATGTAAAGAAAATTTAGAAGGGGGTAGAGGTAGAGAATGAAAGTTCAAAAAGGAAATTGAAAATGAGGGTTATGGAATGAAGTCACCTGGTGGTTAAAGTTTAAAGTTCTTATTGCTCCCTTTTAGTCCTTTGATATCCATGTCGCTTGCAGAATTCCCTAGTGGAAAAAGGAAAACAAACAAACAAAAAAGTATATATATATATATATAAGTAAAATAAAAGTATATATAAAAAATAAAATAAACTGATGATACATTGTCTTCTTTTTAAATTTCTGGGTAAGGTATTACTCAAGGATCACACCACGTGGCCCGGATGAATATGGTGATCCCCTTTCATACCAATCCACAATCATAATATAAGAACAGGTCAACAGTCTATTTTTTTTATTTATAAAAATAATTCATTATTCCTATTTAAAAATAATTATTTGCAAAGATGAAAACCTCGGGTTGCCTCCCGTGCAGCGCTTTGTTTAAGGTCGTTAGCTCAACTTTAACCCCCCAACTTACCCAATACCAAATTTCAATATTTTAAGGAACACATGTTTCACCAATTATACTAGGTTGGGATTGATTTTATGTTTATAATTTGTTTCATTCACAATCCTATGTTCAACAATGAGTGGTAAAATCCAAGGAATGTTTGAAGTGGTTGATCCAGTTTCCGCTGTAGTTTTTCCAAATACATCAACGGTAATTACAAATTTTTTGGTTTCAAGAGAAGAATTAATTCCAACTAAATGTTCATGGTTATATACTATGAAGGGATAGATGATCATGGAAGGAAGGACAATAATTTTGAGCTCAGTTTGGATAGTACATTCAAACATAGGTTGAGATTTTGAATCCAAATCAGTTTCATTTTCCAAATTTCTCAAAAAACAATTGGTTCCTTTTAAATAGAAGATTCAACCAAAAAATTGTAAATATCAGTGTTGAGAATGTTTATGGACTCAAAGTTTGTGATTTCTCCCAATGGTTCAGTAATTTTTTGTTCTAAAGAATCAATGGAGTGATATTCAGGACACTCAATCCATGATGTCAAATTCTCCTCTTGTGAATACAAAAAATCAGTTTCATCTTGATTTAAACACCTATCAAAAATTACTTGATCCTCCTCATCTTCCCCAAATCCAAAGGTTTTCTCTTCAGTAAATTCATGAGAGGTTTGTGGGAAACTAGACAATTCACACAAGGTTATGGAAGGGACATTTTGTGTAGGGATGGATTCCTCACAATGTTTAATGCTTTGTAGTTCTAACCTCAATGATGAAACCACAAAATTCATTATCTCCATTTTTTGACACAATTTTTCAAGTAATGGTTGTGGATCATTATGGACAAGGGGTTTAGAAAGATGATCTATTCCAGGTGGATAATTAAGTTGTTGAAATTGCATAGGAGGGTGTTCTGATTGGATTTGTGGGGATTGAAACTCATTATATGTTGGATTTTTTTGTGGATAATAGGAGTAAAAACATTGTGGATCATTAGTTTGTTTATTATCCCACAAGTAGAAATTAGGATGGTCATTTTACATCACACATGGGTTTGGGTGATCAAAGTAGGGATATGTGTCCCATGTTTGGACTTGTTCAAAATTGAATTCCATAGGAGTGATGGGGTGAGAACAAAGAAGAGGGATGAAAAAAAGGATGATAGTGTCTAAGATAACTTACTTAGGTCCCCGGAAATGGTGCCAAAATTTGATTCTCGCTCAAATTTACCCAAGAGATGAAGGTAGAACGGTCCTTATAATTTAGCGTGGGTTATCGAATCCTCAGAGACCTAAGAAGAAACCTATAGACACGTACATTATATGGACTGTTTTTGGCTATGAAGTGGCCAACTTGGGTTGATTTTATATGGTTTTAAAGTATAAATAACAGATTTAAGTGAATTAAATTTAAAATAAAGAGTTGATCCTAGGTTATCGCTCGGGGTGGATTGGACGTATTTTCTTTTTAATGATTTCAATTTCTTAAATTTGAGATGGGTTCATTTAAGGAGATAAAACAACATAATAACTTAATGGTTTAATGCCTACACCCTTTAATACTAATCACATATACACTTTAAGGATCAAAGTTTTGAGCACTTCAAGGTAAAGGTTTGTATTAGCACTTGAAGTGTGTGGCCTTAAATTCAACAAGGACGATGGAGTTTAAAAATCATCAAATAAAAATCTCAATTAAAGAATTGATTATACATTAATGAGGTGATAAATAACATCCAATACAGCCACTTTCTACTCCCTTGGATCAACCCATAAGTGGGTTAGCCCTCCATTGATTCTATGGTTTCAATGGAAGCGGAAAGTAGACTGATTATGGAGGAAATGGAGAACTAAAAAACGCAATAAAATAACAATCACTCCACCGTTGTGTGATAATCTCACAAGGTTTGGTATGAAAAAGTTCACACCATGAAACAATGGTATAAAATTGATAAGGATAAGTACCGAATAATAAGAGAAGAAGAACTTTTATTAAGAAACAAGGATGAATTAAAACAACTTACATATGAAGGAAGAACATTACAAAGAGAAATTGGCATCATAACATTAAGATGAAAACAAGCTCAATGATTATCAACTCCTCCACCACCACTACCTTAAATAGTCATTTTTGAAGCCTTGGGTAGATCCTACAATAGTACAAATCATCCCACTTGATAATGGTAGGCCTAGGGTGGTGGAAAGCTTGTGGAACTTAGACTTTTCCACATTTGACCCGAGGTGGCAGCCAGCTTTCATCCACCGACAAGACGCGATTATATGACCTTATATATGGCCGAATCAGAGTGGTCCATAGAGGGATACAATGGAGCCCCAGATGTTGCCTGACCTCCTGTAAAATTGGGGCCCATTTGGAGTTGTATATTCGGATATATGATCCGATTAGTGGGTTGTTTTTCTGGGCCGCAGAATCTGGCACAGAATTGTATCTCTAACTTGGACCACCTTAATGACCGCCATAGAGGCCGAATTAGCATTATCTCAGGAATATTTATTTGTTCCTAAACACTTCTTCTATCATATCACAAAATTTGGGATTCATTATGCCTGTATTGTGGGCCCCACAGTCTCATCAGTGGGCGGGTGTCCAATCTGCCTTCTCTAGAATTGCTTCCATTCATCTCCAAATATCTCCATCATCATTTATGAATAATCCATTGATCCCTGAATGAAAAATGTTCACATTTAAGTTTAGATAAATTTCCAAAAATATAAAATTAAAATATGTATAATCATATGAATCATTGGGTACTTCAAATGATGTTCAAAAATGTACCACATAATAGTGCATTTTAAGAAGTTATTACAATCATAATGTGAAATGATGTTCAAAGTGTAAAATGCACTAAAATGGTGTTTATGAATAATAAATAACATGAATATTATATATATTAACAATGAATATTATCCTCATTTAGTGGCTAATAAAATAAAAAAAATCATAAACATATTATTATGGGTTACCCCAAATAACCTCACGTGATCCCAATATGGATTATATATTGGGTGCATCCAAATAGTGCATAATTTAGTTGTTTAATGTTTTTGTCTCATGAGACATCATGTATGGGATTATGGAGTAATCTTATTTTATTATTGACCATTTTCCACTAAGTGATATTATCTATGAAGCAATAAATGACTAATGATTATTTCATGTTATATGATTATGTCACATTTTGTATGATTTCCTGCTCATTAGACACCATGTTCTATATATTATGATTTTGTGTGATTGATCATTGACCTTCTCTTTTATGATATCATGTATACCATTGACTTACAATTTATGCTTCTTTATCATGTTTATTCCCTTTCTGGGATTTTTAGCACACCTCTTTTGTCTATATATTCCCTAGGTTATCACCTACATCTTTATGATCTCAAATGGACTTATGAGATTATTATATAGAATAAAATAATGAATATTTATTTCTGTCTCAATATTTTTTTTATGAACCTTGTCTTATAAATACACTAGGACTTGTTTTCATTAGATTTTAATTTATTGTATTGTTATGATAATAATAATGCAGTGATATGTGTAAAAGGCTTGGGTCACTATAAAAATTCTTGAAAGTAGTTGGTTGAGTATATCTCTACCGTCATTCTAGTTCATGATCAAAGCTCCCTTACAACATGCTAGGTTTGAAACTCTGAGGTGATTTTCTTGGGTTAATTAATATTTTATTTATGAAACATTATGAACTATTTTAATGTATTATGATCATGAATTAACTAGGTTAATGAAAATTTTTCATGGAATGAAAATAAGGTGTCGTGATTTATACATCCTATGAATGATTTCTCTTGATTGACCAATCAGATTAACATTTCTTCCTCAAAATTCTAACCATTTTAGATTTCTTAACAATCCTATGATTATCTATCAGTAGGATTACAAATATGAACTTCCAATGGAAACTACGACCATAATATGGGTCTTTATTCCAACTCAAAACTGTTTTTCACATCAGATGGATAGAGAAAATATCTACATCAGAGATATATCTATTGTGTATGAGTTTGATGATGCCTTTATTGAAGAGTTATTGAGTCAACCCATAAATTGTGATGTTTATTTTTCAATAGAACTCATACCTGGTTCTAAAAATATTTCAAATAATCCATCTAGAATATCGTCAATTCAGTTTCCATAATTTAAGAAGCAACTCTATGAGAAACTTTATAAAGGACCTATTTTTCTAAATGCATCTACATGATGGTTCATCTATTATTTTTGTTATGAATAAAATGGATTAGTGAATCCATATACTGATTATCTAGAACTAAATAATATAAATATCGAGAGTAGGTATATATATGATGTTGAGTTACTCTCCAACCATCTTCATTGATTTAATAAATAAAGTCTTTATAGATTACCTTGATCAGTTTTTTGTAGTATTTATAGAGTATATTTTTATATATTTAAAATGTAATTAAGATATTAAAGATCACTTGATAATTATATTGAAGACCCTATGTAAGGTGAAATTGTATGAAAATTTGTCCAAATGTGTATTTTGGATACAAATGATTTCCTTTTTGGGTTATATAATCTAAATAGAGGGTATATCTATGGATCCAAAAAATATGGAAGTTATTAAATGTTGGACCAGACCAACTATTGGGACTAAGATCCTTAGTTTTCCTAGTTTGGATGGATATTATCACCACCTAGAGGAGAATTTCTCATGACTATATAATCTAATCACCATGATAACTTAGAAGGGAGAAAATATCCTTTTGATAAATGAATGTGAGGAAAATGTTAGGGAACTATAGAGATTGTTTTTCGATACACATAATATAACATTACCTTGTACTGGATAAGTATTTATGATCTATAGTGATACATCAAAAAATATATTGGTATGAATCCTCATGTATAATGATTTGGTAATATCGTATTCATCAATAAAATTAATATTTAAGGAGGAAAATTACCAAACTCATGATTTGGTTATTAGTTGTTTTAATTTTTGAACTAAATATATGGAGGCAATATATTTATTGATAAAGGTGTTATATATATACTAATCATAAAAGTATAATGTGTTTATTCACTAATAAATGTTTGAATATGTGTCTGAGAAGATGGTTGGATTTGATTAAATATTATGATTTCTTAATACATTACCACCCTAGAAAAGAATAAAAGGTGGAATATGATTTGAGTCAAATTGATAATTCTAGATTATCTATAATGAGGATCAGAAAAGATCTATTTTTTTTGATTTTAAAGTTATTGATTAGGAAATCATGAAGGAATGAGAAAAATATTATCTTGCTCAAATGATTGTCCTACCATCTATCTAGGTAAAGATTAAATAGGCATAGAAGGAAGATGTAGAGATATAAAATAGGGTGAGAACTGTTCCTGATTTAAAAAATTATTGTGATTGAATGATAAGGTCTAGGTACTGTGTATGTGTCTCAACCATACTATATTTGAAAGAGGAACTGTTGGATGAAGCACATCATTCATCATTCTCTATTCATCTTGGATGTGTGAAGATATATATATATATATATATATATATGAATATAATATTATTTAATGTGGGATGAATAAAAGATAGATATTTTAGAGAATTCCCCTTGATTCTTGTTATGTGTGAATGTTGTGTCTAATTGAAATCATTCTAGTAAGATTCTACAATCAATACCAATATTGAAAATGAATTGGGAAAAGTTTACAATGGATTTTGTCATAGGACTCCCCAAAACATGTAAAGGCCATATTTCTATTTTGGTTGTAGTGAATAACCTTACAAATTTAGAACACTTGTTTTATATTAGGGATGATTTGTCTCACGATCAGATTTATAGAAAATATAGTAAGGAAGTGGTAATTATTCATTGAGTACAACATTTCATTATATCTAATCGAGGTCTAAGGTTTTACTCAATGTTATGGAGAATTAGTTAAAAATATCTAGATTTAGTGTTTTATTTTAGTACAAATTATCTTCATTAACAATATTTTAATTATAATAAAACCCTTAAAACCCTAGAAGATATGTTGAGGTTCTGTAATATGGATTTGAGAGGGTTTAGTAATCAACACTATTCTCTATTACAGTTTTCATACAAAAATATATTTCACTCGAGTATTCATATTTTTTATATAAATACCTCTATGGAAGGAAGTGTTGAACTCCAACATACTAGAATATTGTTGGATAAATAAATCTATTCAGACCTGAGTTGCGTATTGAATTGGAAGATAAAGTTAGAGTCATTTAGCAGCAGATCACGATAGCTCGTAGAGGATATAAATGGTTTTCTAACAATCTTCAGTGAAATAAAGAATTAAAAGTTTTTGAGAATATATTCATATAAATTTCTCCTTGTATTAAGTTAATTTGATATATAAATTTTAGAAATTTTATCAATAGTTTTATCATTCCCTTCATGACTCTTGACAGATTACGTATGGTATCTTATCGTATAGCACTTCCACCAAACCTCACTCAAGTTCAAAATGTGTTCTATGAATTTTTCGTGAAGAAATTCATACCTAAACCTTCATATTTATTGAAATTATTGGTTTTAATACTATATAATGATCATTTCTAGGAAGTTAAAATTGTGGAAATCTTGTATTTTTGAGATAAAGTGTTACAGTATAGGGCTACTAATCTGTTCTAATTACCTAGAGGAATCAAAAATTCAATGATGCAATATCAAAACCCTAGGTTGTGAAGAAATAAAATTATCATCATTTTTTTAATTAGAGTGACATAATTTTTATAGAATATTTTATTTTAAGGGTGTAGAATTTTACACATAAAAATTATGATATATTACTATTCAAATAAATTTAATTTTCCCAATAGCTTGTGATATGAGTATACTTGAGCCTAAATGAACCATAATATAGTAATCATTACAAAATAGCTATTAAATTCGATGAATTATCAAGAATAAAACAATTTTTATTATTATATATAATTTTTTTAGATAACATAATATATTTACAAATAAGTACTCAATTTTTGCGATGTCTTTATATACATAAAAAACAAATTTCTTCAAAAAATGATTCCATTTATTTTAGTGAGAAAATAATCTAATTAATTTCATACACTTTTACAAAAAAATTGAAAGAATTATTATTTTTTCAAATCATCGTGTTAAAATTATATTATTTTTATTTTTTGATAATTTTTTAAAAATATTGATTTTTTGTTGAATTGTGAAAAATACTGATTTTTATTGAAAACTACCATTCCATTTAAAGAATTTAATAAGTTATATTTTTAAAATGGTTTAAAATGAAAAATTTTCTCATTTATATTATTAATAATTCAATTTAATTAATTTTAATTAGTTAAATGTCGTATATGTTCATAAAAAAAATATACTTAGTAAAAAAAATTAGAAAATCACTTTTCATCTTGTTTTAGGTGTTTAATTATATATTAAATTATTCCAAATATTTTAATTCCATTTTATAAAATTGATTCTATTATCTGTACATATTTCAACTTCCTATTAACCCATCCATGAATATTTTTCCTCATTGAAGCATTTTTCTTGAGTATGACATTATTATATTTTAATTTTTTTTGAAATTCCAAGTGAGACCTCTCCCAGACTTATAAAAGGATACCCCTCCTTTATTTTGATCATGCAAAATTGATCCATATATATCAAACATAACCTATAAAATAATATTATTAATTTATATAAACATTATATAATGGTTTCAATCTTCTAAAATACAATTCCACTGGTCCTTAAGAAGGGATCTAGAGGAGGCATACTAAGGAAGATGTAATCATCCTACCCGAACACTTTAAATTTATTTATTCTTATCACACATATAAAACATTGAAATTATTTATAAAATAATAAATTTATTTTCTTTATTATATGTACATTTTATTATCATTATTTATCCACCATTATTCACCCTCATTCTACTCAAATAAGATGTAAAATTATCACTTTTGTGAATATGTAGACTACCGCCTCCACATAGAGATACAATTCATTTTTTATAAAAATAAAAAAATGGATGGTTATTATGATGGGTATAAGGTTTATATATTACATTAATGATATATTATAATTCATGATTTACAATATCATATCTACCTTCTTTCCATTTCATCAGTTGAAAAATGATAATGGTGATCGCGCATACGTGTAGACTACCACCTCCATGAAGTGAAGTGATTTGATTTTCATTTCCACTTCCCGTGAAAGGTAATATGGATAGATTTAATGAATATATATGATATTTATTATATAGTAAATGTTTTATAAATGTAAACTTTTATTTAACATTATTTTTTCCTTCTGTCTAAAAGTGAAAACATCATTCACGCTTACGCAGGGCCTACTGTCTCCATGAATGGTCTAATATATATATATATATATATATATATTTATATATATATATATAATTTATGGATGACTATATATATATATATATTTATTTAATATCATTATTAAAATATTGATAAGATGGATCCATGATGAATGTACAAGGACTGAATCTTCTTAACCGAACATCTAGTGAAAATGAAATAGTTGACACACAGAAATGATGATTTTAATAAGGATTATTCAGAAATGGTTGTAAAAATTTAATAAGTGGAAAATATGTAATATTATAATTATTTATATGACTTTATTATATAATTAAAATAATTTTAAATTAATAATACAATATTTTAGAGTTCATTCAATGAATTTATAGGTTAACGTAAGGGATTATTATCTCAGTTTTATTTCTCAGAGACACATGATATATCCACCACTTATATCATTTAATTATGGTATATACATACCATTATTGTATTTTATAAATTTTATAATTAAAATTATGGGATATAATTATCAATATATGGTTCTTTATTTCAGGAGGCTTATGATTCAGAAGTTACCAAAGTGGAAAAGGGCTTCTGTTATAATCTCATTGTTTATTAGGATTGTTTATGATTAATTTATAGATGATGAAATTTTATAACCTATACTAAATAATAACATTAATATTCATCCACTCTTTTTATATATATATTACATGTTTCTCATTGATTTTCCTCTCTTTAAAAATATAAGAGACCGAATGAATTTCTTAATTGAAAATTGAAATTATTTTTGTCTTTGATTAAAAATCATTTTCCTTTGATTATTTAATGAAATTTTGAATAATCTCTAATAATTGATAAATTCATTTTTACCCATATTTTTACTTTCACAAAAAATAAAATGGAATCTTCATTTAATTTTCATAATAATTTACATTTGGGTTTGTTACTGAAAATGTGAAATAAATTTTTGTTTTTACATACACTGAATGAGTGGAATTTTCTACCATAATGAGCAATCAATAATTTGAATCTTCTATTAATAGCTTCCAAGTATATTTCTATATAAATTTATTAATTAATATTTGGTTGAACTTTAGATATTAAAATTTTGATTTTAATGTGGATGCTGCATATTCCTTAAGAAATATTTCAATGATTTTTAATGAAATTGTTTATATTTGATATCATAATTGGATTTATGTATGCATTACTCAGTATATAACACAATTATAATATCCTAAATTTTTCAGTGTATGTTTTATGGTTTTTATTCTTAGATGTTTTATGAAACCCATTTTTTCATGGTTTATATTATAATGAAATGTTGAATTGATTATGAAACTAGTTTCCTTTTCATAGGTTATCATATATGATTAATGTTTGAAAAAAATGTTTCACCAAAATAAATGGATTATGATTATGTGATAGGTGGATCTAATATTATATATCCCTCCAATTAATTTGATAAAGATGTATTTCTCAATATATAAAAATGATTGTAATTTGTAGTGGCCCCATTTCAGTAAGGGACTCGTTCCACTATGATAGTCTTGGGAGTGATCCTTAAATATGCATATGATTGAATGTGCAGTGAACCATATACATAATTATTGTCTTGGAAGTGATAATTTATAAATGAAATTATTTTCTTTGCTTAGGTGCATGCCATAGACTTATGTCATATGACAATGATATGGTTACATGGATTAATTTCTTTAATTCCTTTTTGATAAATGTATTATTAATATCCAAGATGTGTGACATGAATCAATATTATGATATATGATTCATTGGTTATCATTTTAAATAGTTAAATACACATTCTAATATGATTATTATCATGTTATGTTTATGTGATCATTAATATCTCTCTTTTTTACCCATGGTAATCATCTGTTCTCACCCTTTCTTATGTTTCCATTCCCTAGGTTTTTAAGAATGGTTTTATGTATGTTATATATCTTTAGGGTACTTGTTATGAATTACTTAACGACGATTGTTGTATATCTCTTATGAACAAGTTCTTTATGAATCCATGATTTCAAAAACACTAAACCTATATTCTTATAGTATGGATCATAATAACAAGTGTTAAATATCCATAAAATAAATTAAATATTTACGTTTGAGCAGTATTGGTCGTTATGGAAAAAAATATTTGAAAAATTGTATTGAAACAAATTTTAGAAAATACTTTTGGTAGTTCAAGCGAATATTGTTCATTTAGTCTTGAAAAGACATTATTTCCTAATAGAACATCATTAATGATTATAAATATAAAGTATCCTTATATAATTATCATTAAGAAATCATGGCATTTTCCTTTATAATTACAAGAAAAATAATTTATGTTGTGAAGGGTTTGGATTTTGAAATTATTGAAATTGTTGAGAAGAGGTTTCTACAGTAGAGTGAGTTGGATGATAGTAGGAGGGAGTCGTATAAAAATTATATAATTTAAAAATAAATAACTAAATATTTTCATGATTAAATCATCTAAGATATGAATTTTAGAATCCAACCTCTCTTTCAAAAAATCTTTGTCATGTCTCACCACACCCTTTGACAACATTCATGTCAGCATATCAAATTTCAATTAGAATCCCCTTTTGCCCAAAACAAATTATTGGCTCAATCAACCACCCCAATCAAGGCTGACATGGAATCTTAGAGAGACCCATTATGCACCTCATAGGTTCCTCACTAGAATCTCGATGCCACTACATCAACATAAGGATTTACACTACACTTCCATGATAGACCTATCACTCCCCACCTAAGGAGTGTCGCTTCCATTTAATTCCACCATGAATTACAACCACCATGATTCACACTTAAATAATAATATGAACCCCAAAACATAGATGTAGCGATCTATATTTTCATAGATCAACAAAACAAACATCATATGATACCCGTTCCCAGCTTCTGTGAATGGAACCTATGGTGTTCGTCGACACCCAGTCCATCTCCAGGACCTCACCCATTAATGTTTTATGATGCAAATCCCACCATCCAAGTTTATATACCACCCCAAGAGAGGAACCTATATGATGTATTATCTTTAAAAAAGGCATTCAAGTCCCCAGGCGTAAAGCTAGAGAAACCTCATCATACCTTAGATGATGTCAATATGTGGGGAATGATCTTCACAATCTAAAATTTAGATAAGATGTCATTGGATAATACTACCACTGCTTATCCAGACTTGAAGTCACCCTGATGATGGGAATACCATAACCTATTGTGAGTCTCATGATTCACTTTTTATCACATATCATCAACACCTTTCTATCACAATTCAAGTGGTGTTACCAAAAAAACTCATCTCCTCTTCACAACTCCCTACCAAGAAGTTGTGAACCAATGTTTCATTTGGACCAACCACTGCCACACCACTCGATTTCTTCCCATGTGACTCTGGAGATTCACATTCGAAAGATAAGTTTCAATCGCACCAATCCAGAACCAAATAGACATGTTCATAACTATCATGTTCTTCTGGTTTTAAAGAAACTATCAGGTGCTTACTTCTAAGACACTTCTAAAGGTATCAGAAAATTCATTGTTCCTTCCCTACATGTGCCCACATCTGGACATCCTCAAAGCCCTATAGGTATCCCATATTCTTATGGCCACACATTGAAACTGAACTTAGTCCACATAATCCCAACATCATGAGATCCTCACCCAAATGTTCGCATACTCACATGCCCCTGCCTCTTTGTCTATTAGTCCCATCAGCCTCAAGAATTTCTCAACATCTTAGCCACAACCCAACAATGAACACAAATAAGCACAATAACATGAACACCCTCACTTTGGGTGTCACATTCATGACAGGATCTTCCTTTCATTCTTTGGTCACTCTTGTCTCGTCCACTCAATGTCATCATCAATAACCTCATTAATAGTCACCCAAATAGATGATTCAGATCTCTAAACAATAAAATCCACCAAAACTAACCTTACCACAACCACAAGAACGTAGGTTCCCATCTGACTGAATCCAATAAATAACCATACCTTTTCCAAAAAAACAATTTTACTCACCATGAATTGATTCCACCTTTGAAATATCTCCACGATACATATTCCAAATCTCATGAAACATTATACTAACCACTCCCAGGGTCACCATTGATTTCCCAATACTATTAACTCATAAAGACAACTCGAGGAACATTTCCAAACCCTTCATCCTTCCCACATATCCCTCTTGGCCAGTCTGGTACCTATCCAAATCCAAAATACCCACTTATTCCTTGTTCACCCAAGAGCTCTGAAAAAATGGAAGACCCCAATCACGGGCCCCTCTCTTGGATCGACAATACACACTTCCAACTTAGGTTTGAGGGTAAGAAGTCACTATCACCTCTCTCTAATCCACATACATAAAACTTCTGATAAGTTGCCACTCACATGTGGCTCTCCCACCTCCATTATAGAACACTACATCTAATGCACCCTTCTAAACTTTCACACTAGGATTCTCACCAAGAATACCCGCACACATATGTCAGCACCATGAGCTGAAACACCCACTCTAGGGACTAGAACACTGCCTGTATGGTATGAACCCACCTAGGACACCACCCCTACAATAAAACACCTATCACTAATAGAGCTTTAGTAAAGGCACTCATTCTTATGTCCAATGTACAACCCATGTAATTATAACTCATAACGATTACCACTTTCACATTATGAATATACATCTCAAAACCACAAGGTCACAACCCTAAGGCAAGAATAATAAATAACACACCATTATACACACATTGAGACACATCATTAAATCATAAAATATAATAATGGTCTCATCTTTGGTCACTCTCATTACCCTGACCACCCATATAATGGACCAGATACACAACACAAGAACACTCAATAATAGTATTCTCTGAAGGTTTCCTCACTACTAAATATTTAATCAATAATGTTACCATTTCAAAAACCCAAAGGGTTACACCATTTAATTTTCCATTTACCAAACATTTCAAAATCCATACATTGTTCGGATTCAAAATACATGACATTGAGATCAAAAAAAATTCAAGAAAAGTTCATTTAGTGTAGAAAACAATGAAAAATACACTACCTTCTATAATCTACCAACTCTACATACACCATCCCAATAGATGTGATCGTGTTTCTAATATTACCATTAACCATTACTAACATGGTAATGGTAAACATTGGGTAAGATAAACAATGTGGATACAAGTATTTCATTAGAAACCATATTTTTAACCCATTTCCCCATTCAATATGAAAATCTTTCCCATTTTGGGAACCTTTCCCATTATTCAACTTATTATAACAATCATATTAACTCATTCACAACCTTTATTAAGAACTATTATTTAACCTTTTTACCGTCACAACATAAATCGTTCTCTTTTAGTCACCACTACATCCTTAAAATTTATCAAAACCAACAAAATTAACTTGTTCATAGGGTTATTTTAAGCACACTATTATCTAACCATTAATATAAATTTTTCTATTTACCCATTTTCATTATCTATATTAGGACATTTTTCTTATTTTAAAGAATGTAAAATGAATCTTACCCTTTAAGTCTCACCCAACCATATAGTGTTTTTTTACAATGATGTGTGCCACCAATATCTCTAGGTGACTACATTGATTCATGGATGCACAACCTCATTTCATCTCATCCTTTAGAAACATTTCATAAAATTGTCACATCACAAAACAAGTTCATCACAAAATGGTGAAATATCATTCAACAATAACAAACGCACCATAATGAAAATACCATCCAAGGTGAATTCAGTTTCCTCTCGAACATGGGTTAGATACTCCCCAGAATAAGCTCATTTCCAAGGCCTAATACATCAAAATACCACATCTACTATCTAAAATAACATGACCACCAAAAATAACCTCTCTAATTCCACTTTTTAACTTCCCCGGCCTAGAATCCAATAAATCGATGCCCTTAGATGTGTCCCCATATAACCTCAAGTGTGCCTCCACATACGCCTGAGGTTTCCCAATAGTAACGAGGGTCTAATTGTAACTCCTGGACCCCAGTTACCTAGAGTCGGTGAATTATTTTAATACATTGGCATGATTACAAGGAATCAAGTCCCGAATGACTGATCGGTTTAGCAGTCTAGGAAAATAGATTACATCTATTAACATTACATTACAATTTCAAACATAAAAAATAGCATAAATAGTTCTTTGAGAATGCCATTATTCCCTTTAGCTTAACCCTGCATATCAATCATAATACACTTCTTGGAATCCTGAGAAAAATAAAACATATAAAGGGGTGAGCTCAAATGCTCAGTAAGGGTTTTCAATACAGTGGAAAATGGAATAAATATTAATCATGGTGAATAATTGAAACCACATGTCTTTACCAATAATGAACATGAATACTATTATGGAAAGAATGTGAGTTGAGTAAATAATGCTGTAATAAAACATAATCATGGGTATTGTACTAGTCGAATGACCACATGAACCATCAAAATTTTTTCCATAATGAGGGAATGTACAATGCCATACATTCTAAAATAAAATTCAAGGACTTGGCCAAGATGTCTAGAATGATTAAGGCCTCAGCCAAAACCATAAATCAAATATGGAAAAGGCCTCGGCCAATTCTAGTCTAGTTGTCTCACAAGACCTACCGATGCATCGAGGAGCTATAGAGGGATCCACTCGTCACTTACTATGTCCAATACATTACTCATATGAAAAGGTTGAAACATAACATAAACATTCGTATAATAACTAGGATACAAAATGTCAATACTTTAACCATAAACCATGAATGGTATAAAAATAACACATCCACAGTCAAACATATCACAAAACCTTCAATACAATATTAAAGTTTTGTATCATAATAAATCAACTTCAAAACAAGATTAAAATCCATTAAAGGATTTGACCTAGATGGAATTGATTTGTAAAACTCTTTGATTGAAATATCCCTTTTCATGGAAACATTTAAAAGTCATACAATTTAGAAAGGAAGACATTTAAATACATTTTTGAATCAAAGTGTCCCATACCACTTTGAAACATTTTAAAGTAATTAACTTTTTAAACAATTAATGTCTCTTTAAATAAATCCTTAAAACAATTTTGAAAACAAGGACATTAATGAGAGTGGTTTAGAAGAATAAATCTTTAAAACATTTAAAATGATGTTGAAAAATATGAAATCAAAACTATTTGAGAGAAATATCTCTTTTTTGAAATAATTTAAGAGTCACAAAATTATAAAAGAAAACATTTACTTTGAAAATATTCTTATAAGATTTTAAGGGAAGCTTCTAGAATTTTAAAATGGTAGAAAATATCCTCATTTTCCGTATAAGTTTAAAAACATTCTTACCTTATACCAGGAAAGTTCAGTCAGAGGAATAACCTCTGACCATTTATTAAAAGAAATAAAAAGTGCAGTAAATAAGGAGATGGATGAGGGCGAACATCTTGCCCAAACCCAATCAAGAGTCCCCACCAAACATAGTCAATTACAAACCAAACCATTACACCCAAAACCAAAGACCCGTACTGCTGATTCAACACTTCAACCAGCAGTTCATCATCTTCATCAAACAAAAACATCAAAACTTCCAGCTTTCAACAGCATATCATCACTGCAATTACTGCAACCGCGACTTCATTCCAGAGATCTTCCCGAAAACAAATCCCGAAAAAGCAAAAACAAATCACGGAAGAGAATCAAATCCGAAATACTGGTCCAACATTCAGCAAGAAAATCAGCGAGATCAGATCACCGAGGGAGAAATTCCACCATCACGCTACACAAATCCAAGAGAACCCGGAGCAGATTCATCCGAAACACACCAACGCAAAATTGCAGTTGAAAATAGCACGAAATCCATCACCTCATCCCACTCACGAAGCAACAAAAACCGACGCCGGAGCAAAGACACCGAATTCGAAACATCGTCTTCGACTCCGTTGAAGAGAAATGAACATGACCAGAAAATCCACCTCCCGACGTCGCCTTCATCAGCACGAACCAAGGAAAAAACCCAACACCGCCATCCGAGATCACCAAGAAAGCAACGCCCGACCTCCAAACACCCAGATCAGAGGCCAAAGTGAAGATTCCATACCGTCAGGCCAGGGACTCCGGCGTAGAATCAACACCGAGTCGCGAAGACCCCGGTGCACGCAAGAAGAGTCGATGCAGGGCCGAGCCGAAAAGAAATCCCACCTCAAATCTCCGAACCAGGGAAGAAGACGCGCAGCTCCGGGATGAGGGAGGCGGCGAGAGCGAACCCTAGCCGGACGCGGTGCCCCTTACGGGCTCATAAACCCCTCTATTTTCTCCACATTCTTACCTTAATTTTGTCGAAAGGGTTAAGAAGGGCCTTATTGGGAAAATGACGAAAAGATTCCTTTCAAACCATTATTTAAAAAGGCGTACAAGGGTATAAATGACCTTAACCTATAGTATATAAAATAGTAAGAATGAATTGAAATACATTTTTAGAAATCATGGATGTGGATGATAAAGAGGTCCCAGTAGATAATTACGTATAAACAATCTCATATAATGAAGAGATTGTGAAAAAAACCCTTACCTTGTACTTTTACATTGTTGAGGGTAGGGTGACCTCCTGTATAATGGTAAAATTATTGATATTAAATTATACAATAATAATATACATTAATATGATATCATATATGATCTTTTAACATTTCTCGGTTAATAATATCTTAGTATTATCGTCGTTTCAGGTGTTAACTTACTCATTTTATTTTATATGTTTTGTTACATAAGCCATGTTTGTTATCAATAGGTTGTATATTATTCATATCTATAATGATATCAGTTCCTTAAATATTATATTTAATCATCAAATTAGAATTATACTTGAATGGATACGCTGGGGAATGAATCTCATCGCGTTCGTGGAGACGGTAGTCCGTACATACGCACGAGCGACAATATCATTCTTTTGATATTAAAATAATATATAATTGGATGGTATATCATATATACATATTCCTTATCATGTTATATTTATTATTTACATCAAATACAAATAATTATTATACCCATCTAAATAATAATGTATTGAATAACAATTACACCATGATGTGGAGACGGTAAGTCATACGTACGCACGTATGGTGACATGTCATTCAAAGGGTGGATAGAATAATGAATTTCATTGTAACATATTTATAATAACATCACATTTTATAGAAGATACTGGAGTTATTATTTTATAATGTAAATGAAAAAGAAAGAAGAAGTGGAAGAATAAAGGAACTTGAAAGAGGGTGGTGAAATCATTACCTCTTCTTCGGGTTCTTCCATTTGATTTGATCAAAAGGGCTCCTTAGGTTGGATTACTGATCAAAATAAGGCCTCTAGGATGAATTGAGGGAATTTTAGAGGATATTTTTGTAGGTGTTGGATGAACCAAAAGGCTTTGAAGGTATGAAGAATTGGTTATAAGTTCTGTCCTTTTATAAGGGGGAGGAGGGGCTCTTTAGAAAAAACATAAAGTATTATTTTATAATAAATTCATATTCGGTTTATAATGGCTCCAAACTAGATTATTTAAAGTCTATGGTGGGTATGGGTCGAAATAATTTAATAAAATAGATTTTAGACAGGTTTGGTTCACTATATTAACCTTATCATTTATATTTAACTCTTAGTTAAATAGTTTGACATTTACCATGTCACTTTGTATTTTTATATTATATGGTTAATAAACATACTATATACATCCAAGTGACCACCAAGTGGTCCATTAATGATACACCTATCATTATATAAGTACCTTGGACGAAACATTTATTTTTAGGAATATAATATGAATTAATAATATAATATTTGTTTTAAAAACTCTTTTATGTCAATTTTGACACTATTTAATAATTGATTTTTTTTTAGTCTTAAAAACTTTATTAACTCAAAAAAAATCATTTAAGCAATCCAAACATGTAATATTAATCAATAAAATTCTTGTTTGTCATCAAAACTTTCAAATTATATTTATTCTTATATTTATAATACCAATTATTTGATTCTTTCATTAATAAGGAAAATATTGCATCATTATTGTGTCATAAATAAATTTAATTATTCAATGTATAAAAATTATAAATAAAATACAATTATGTAGGGAATATTTTTATATTTGTAATTAATATTTATAGTTTAAAATATAACATATATAACCCTATGTAAAAATTGTTTTTCTAAAAGATATATGCTTATGTCATTTTTGTATTTACTTTAACTTAATTAATATAAAGTGTCATTATAACTTACAAGTGGATCCATGGGGTCCCAAAATAGACCCAAAGATGCCCATAGTCGTAAATGTATCAACCAATAGGGTTAGGACACGTTTTAGGGTAATTTATTATTATTATAATATTAATTTTTACCCTTATTTACCGGATTTACCCTTTAACCATGGTAAATAAAATATGTACCGAAGTAATTATTCAAAATGTATAAAAATAAAAGTTTCCTATTTATATAATTTGGACCTCCTGATTATAAATATGGAATCCATTTTTCTAAATTCATAACACATAAGTGGCAAAAAATAATTTAAAATCAGTTCCCACTGTCAAAACAAAAAGCATATTTTAAGAAATAATAACTATCAAAAGATTGACACTTTTTTATGTTCGGTTTAAATGTGAAATTATGTCAAATGACCAAAATTGTATTAATTGGTAAAAATATATTCTAAATATACTTTAAAATCACTCAAAATCATAATTTATCACTATTAATTAATTCGATTAAAAAAGTTTTTTTAATTAAAATTTAGTAATTTTCACTATTCATCAAAATATGAAAGTTATCCAAAAAGTACCAAAAATTCACCCTAAGCTAATTTAGATATTTAAAATCAAAAAATGAAGTCCATTTTGACAGATAAAATGTATAAAATTTCAAAAAATGGGTATTAATATTCATAATGGCTAGTTTGATTGGTTGTGGTGTGTGATAGAACTCTAAGTTGTGTACAACACACGCTATTGTATTATTCAAAGAGAAGTGTACCATGGAAGATTGGGATGTTACATTTCCCCCTCCTTCAATAAATTGTGTCCTCACAATTTGAAATTATTTTTCAAAAATAAAAGGTTGAAAATTGAAAATACCTTTGGGAAAACCCACATCGAAAATTAGGTTAACAAAATTTAGTATTAATAAGAGGAAAAGGGAAATGAAAGGGTCACCACAAAATTATGATCTCAATTAGGATAACATTGGTGAAAATTAGAGACATATAATTGGTGAGAAAACGTAAATATTTATAGGTAGTGATTGAGGTCATCAATCACAAATAAGTGTAAAATTGAGGGACTTAAATTCATCAATCTATGGTGATTTAAAATACCATTGGTTCAACAAAACATATGGTATTAGGGTAAAATATTTTTGGTTTTAAGATCCCTTCACTAAATTATAGTAATTAATTTCTTCATAGAATAATAAAAGAAGAAAAATATATACTTGACAAGTAGAGTCCCATCTTTTAATAAATATCTACCACTAACTTATCTTTCACTCTAAAAGATAATAGAACTTAAAAATAATATTCTATTTATCTTATTTGTATAGGGTTCAAAATAAATGAATTTATAATTCATATACCAGAATTTGTTTTTAAAAAACTATATTATTCAATCTAGGACATCACGTGGGCTAGTAGTAGGTGATACACCCTAGTCGCCCTTCAGCTGTGGGTTCAAGTCTTGCGGCCTTTCCAGAGGCAACGGGTTGCCGCCCGACCTCCGGGTTTTCCTTTTATGGAAATCCAAAGATAATCTCAAACTAGAATTTTCCAAAATACTTTTTTTGAAACTCACAGTCCAAAATTTATAAGGAATTTAAACACAGTGAATATCCTTTTTGCCTATTAATAACTTGTGAACACCTTTATCATGTATTCTTTTAAAATACTGCAACATCCTAAATTACCATAAAACCTTATTGATTACATTCATGATCCCTTATTCCTTATAGAATAATGGATATACTCTTTCTTTCAAAAAAATGTTGTAAACTCCAACAATGAAAAATCATTAATCAGTTTCAAGGTAGTGAAGAATATCCAATATAATTTATTCAAATCAGCCATCTCTTATTCCAAAATCACTACCTCATTATCGGGACCATATTAAGGATTATCTTTCCATCAACCATGTATTTTACCAAAAGCGTCGCTTACTATTTAAGTCACTTTTCATAGAACCATATAATCTCAAATCCTCAATAAAATAGTACTACAGTACAATACTTATTTATCTCCATAATTCATATAACCAGTATATTGTTGATACAACACTCAAATGAAATAATCCTAAAATAACAACATAAGAACACTAGTCATTATTCTTCATCTGAGGTAGTATCATAACGTGATTATTATCCAATAAAATCATTTAGGGAATACTCTGATGATTTGGACATTGGTTTTCGTAGTGTCCCAACTCTTTACAGACGAAGCATTGTACATTTGAAACCTTTTTCTGACCCTTGCAGTCACGTACTTGGTGTCCTTTTTTCTCCACACTTATAACAAACTCGCATTCCCTTCAGGAAAGTTCCAAGGTGTTTCTTACCACAATTATCACATATGGGAAAATCCTTCTTTACCTTCTTCCCTTTATCTTTCCTTCTCTCTACCATCCTTTTCTTCTCTGGCTTCCCTTTAAATCCATAGGACTTCAAGAATTCTTTACTTATCTTATCAACACACGATACTATTTCTTCATATGATAATAATACATGGGAGACTATTTCCCTTCTAAATTCTAGCTTAAGGCCATGAATGATATGATCCTTCTTACTCTTTGGATCATGCGTATTGTTGGAGTTCTCATTCCTTCCACTGGGCGCCATTTCTAAATAATGGAATACACTAGGTCAGTTTATGAATTGCAATGAATAACTCCAAACTTGTAAAATACCAAATGTAAATTGAACAGTTTATGGATATAATCCATAATCATAAAAATGTTTTCTTTTAGGAAGTATATACTCATAAACCCTTCATAATGGTTTGTAAAGAAAATGAGAATTATCCTAAGAATATCCCCCAGGAGTGTCATAACCAAGAGTGCAGCAAGGCCCATTGTCATGCACCAGTTCCCGTTCGAGTCTAGCTCAAAGCGGTGTTTTCGTGTTTTACCCCTAGGTACATCTATGTCAGAGCCGCCTCTACCTGATCGTATCCAGACAGGGATGTATTGCTCGGAAAACTGACAAAATCTCTACAATACCAAAATTCTAGGAAGTTATTATATACTAATCCTCAAATTATATCTTAGGTATATTTTCCCTAATCAGAGTTTATTTAAATCTAGCTTCTAAGGTTATTGCTAAACTTCCTCCGATACAAACTGTAATTCCCCGAACCCAGTTACCCAGAGTCGGTGCATTATTTTAATACATTGGCATGATTACAAGGAATCAAGTCTCGAAGGACCATTCGGTTTAGCAATTTTGTAAAATAGATTACGAATATTAACATTACATTAAAATTTCAAATATAAAACACAGCGTAAATAGTTCTTTGAGAATTCCATTATTCCCTTTATCTTAACCCTTCATATCAATCATAATACACTTCTTGGAATCCTGGGAAAAATAAAACATAGAAAGGGTTGAGCTCAAATGCTCAGTAAGGGTAAGCAATACAGAGGAAAATGGAATAAATATTAAGCATGGTGAATAATTGAAACCATATGCCTTTACCAATAATAAACATGAATACTTTTATGGCAAGAATATGAGTTGATTAAATAATGCCTTAATAAAACATAATAATGGGTATTCTACTAGTCGAGTGATGACATGAACCATCAATATTTTTTCCATAATGAGGGAGTGTATAATGCCAGACATTCTAAAAAAAATTCAAGGCCTCGGCCAAGACATCTAAAATGATTAAGGCCTCAGCCAAAACCATAAATCAAATTGGGGAAAGGCCTCAGCCAATTCCAGTCTAGTTGTCTCATGAGACCTACCGATGCATCGAGGAGCTATAGCGGGCTCCACCCATCACGTACTATGTCCAATACATTCCTCATATGAAAAGGTTGAAACATAAAATAAACATTATTATAAGAACTAGGATATGAAATTTCAATACTTTAACCATTAACCATGAATGGTATAAAAATAAAACATCCATAGTCAAACATATCACAAAACCTTCAATACAATATAAAAGTTTCGCATCATAATAAATAAACTTCAAAACAAGCTTAAAATCCATTAAAGGAATTGACATAGATGGAAATTATTTGCAAAACTCTTTGATTGAAATATCCCTTTTCATGAAAACATTAAAAAGTCACACAATTTAGAAAGGAAGACATTTAAAGACATTTTTGAATCAAAGTGTCCCATACCACATTGAATCATTTTAAAGTAATTAAAATTTTAAAACATTCATGTCACTTTAAATAAATCCTTAAAACCATTTTTCAAACATGGAAATTAATGATAATGTTTTAGATGAATAAATCTTTAAAACATTTAAAATGATGTTGACATAGATGAAATCAAAACTATTTGAGAGAAATATATCTTTTTTTGAAATCCTTTAAGAGTCACATAATTATAAAAGAAAACATTTAATTTCAAAATATTCTTATAAGCTTGTAAGGGATACTTCTAAAATTTTATTACGGCGGAAAATAGCCACACCCGCCGTATAAGATAAAAAAATACATTCTTTCCTTAATTTTGTTGAAAAGGTTAAGAAGGACCTTGTTTGGAAAACAATGAAAAGATTCCATTCAAACCATTTTATAAAATTCAAACAAGGGTATAAATAACCTTAACCCATAGTATATAAAATAGTAATAATGAATTGAAATACATTTTTAAGAATCATGGATATGGATGATAAAGAGGTCCCAGTTGATAATTACATATAAACAACCTCGGATAATGAAGAGATTTTAAAATAAACCCTTACATTGTACTTTTACTTTGTCGGGGGTAGGTTAACCTCATGTATAATGGTGAAATGAATTTTATTAAATTATAAAATAATCATATACATTAATATGATATCATATATGATCTTTTAACATTTCTTTGTTAATAATATCTTAGTATTATCGTCGTTTCAGGTGTTAAATTACTCGTTTTCTTTTATATGTTTTGTTAAATAAGTCGTGTTTGTTATGGATAGGTTGTATATTATTCATATAAAGAAAGAAATAAAGTCCTTAAAAATTATTTTTAATCATAAAATGAGAATTATTCTTGAATGGATACGATGGGGAATGAATCTCATCACATTCGTGGAGACGGTAGTCTGTACGTACGCACGAGCGACAATATCATTATTTTGATATTAAAATAATATATAATTGGATGTTATATAATATATACAGAATCCTTATCATGTTATATTTATTATTTATATCAAATACACATCATTATTATACTCATCCAAATAATAATGTATTGAATAACAATTACACCACGACGTGGAGACGGTAAGCCGTACGTACGCACGTATGGTGACATGTCATTCAAAGGGTGGATAGAATAATGAATTTGGTTGTAACATATTTGTAATACCATAATAGTTTATAGAAGATACTGGATTTATTTTTTTATAATGGAAATAACAAATAATGAAGAAGTGGAAGAAGAAAGGAACTTGAAAGAGGGTGTTGAAATCATTACCTCTTCTTTCGGTTCTTCCTTTTGATTTGATCAGAAGGGCTCCTAATGTTGGATTTATGATCAAACTAAGGCCTCTAGGTTTAATTGAGGGAAGTTTATAGGATATTTGGGAAGGTTTTGGCCGAACCAAAAGGATTTTAATGTATGAATAATTGGTTAGAAGTGGTGCCCTATTATATGGGGGAGGAGGGGCTCTTTAGGAAAAACTTAAAGTATTATTTTATAATAATTTCATATTAGGTTTATAATGGCTCCAAACTAGATTATTTAAAGAATAATGTGGGTATGGGTCTAAATCCTTTCATCCAATAGATTTTAGACAGGTTTGGGTCACTATATTAACCTTATCATTTATATTTAACTCTTTGTTAAATAGTTTGACATTTAACATGTCACTTTGTATTTTTATATTATATGGTTAATAAAGATACTATATACTTCCAATCGACCCCCAAGTGGTTAATTAATGATACACCTATCAATATATAAGTTCCTTGGCCGAACCATATATTTTTAGGAATAGAATATGAATTAATAATATAATATTGTTTTTGAAAACTCTTTTCTGTCAATTTTGACACTATTTAATAATTGAATTTTTTAAAGTCTTAACAACTTTATTAATTCGAAAAAATTCATTTCAAAAATAATAACATGTAATATTAATCAATAAAATTCTTTTTTGGCATCAAAAATTTCAAATTATATTTATTTTAATATTTATAATTCCAATTATTTGATTCTTTCATTAATAAGGAAAATACTGCATCATTATTGTGTCATAAATAAATTTAATTATTAAATGTCGAAAAATTATAAATAAAATACCATTATGTAGGGAATATATTTATATTTCTAATGAATATTTATAGTAGAATATATAACATATATAACCCTATGTAAAAAATTGGTTTTCTAAAAGATATATGCTTATGTCATTTTTGTATTTACTTTAACTTAATTAATATAAAGTGTCATTATCACTTACAAGTGGATCTATGGGGTCCCAAAATAGACCCAAAGATTCCCATGGTTGGAAATGTATCAACCAATAGGGTTAGGACACGTTTTAGGATAATTTATTATTATTATAGTATTATTTTTTACCCTTATTTACTGGATTTACCCTTTAACCATGGTAAATAAAATATTTACCGAAGTAATTATTCAAAATGTATAAATATAAAAGTTACCTTTTACACAATTTGGACCTCCTGATTCTAAATATGGAATCCATTTTTCTAAATTCAAAACACAGAAGTGTCATATATTAATTTAAAATTAATTCCCCATGTCAAAACAAAAAGAGTGTTTTTAAGAAATAATAACTACCAGAAGATTGACACTTTTTATGCCTGGTTTAAATGTGAAATTATGTACAATGACCAACATTGTATTAAGTGGTAAAAATATATTCTAAATATACTTTAAAATCAATCAAATTCATAATTTACCACTATTAATTATTTCGATTAAAAAATTTGTTTTTAATTAAAATTTAATAATTTTCACTATTCATAAAAATTTGAAAGTTATCCAAAAAGTACCAAAAATTCACCCAGAGCTAATTTTGATATTCTGAATCCAAAAATGAAGTCCATTTTGAATGTTAAAATGTATAAAATTTTAGAAATTGGGAATTACTATTCATAATGGGTAGTTTGATTGGTTGTGGTGTGTGTTAGAACATGAAGTTGTGCACAACACACGCTACTGTATTATTCAAAGAGAAGCGTACCATGGAAGCTTGGGGTGTTACACTAATAATCCATGTTGGGAGACTATACCCTCTATACCAGATTAAGACATAGAAGATGAAAATAAAATAGTTGAAATAATATTTAATATCCAATGATCTTTTATAAAAAACCATTCCCAAAATAGGGTAAAATTCCACAACTAAAGAGTAATTTCAATGGCATACTAACTATGAAAAAAAATGCAGGATAACATAAATAAAGATAGATAGTAGAATCCTCAAGATGGTAATAACCCCAACTTTGAAACATCATCCCTACACATCCTAAGCAGTACTGAACTCCAAGGCATGGGGCCCTTTCCCCTATCCCAACCTACAATCATGAAATATTTTCAGCTACCCAATGGTGGATGATAAAGGTGTGAATACAAATCTGTAATCCACCACCAATGGTGTCTACAAAATATTCAGTCTAATGATATAGTGCATGAAATAAATAAATAATTTACAAGTAAACAAAGTCAAACATGGGTTCCATTTGTTAACAACATGTACTTTAACCCTTTCTATCATTATTACCATTTCCATCATTTATTACATCTTCATTACTTAATCCATTTTCATTATGTTCTCCATGGGTTGGGAATTTACATCATCTACCGAAGGATCTAAAGAAATAAATCTATATTCAAAAGGGAATAATTCAAGTCCTTATCTCACTAGGGATAAACACATCATAAAAAATACATCATACTCACCTTGAATCCTTGGTCCAAATGGTCTCATCAAATGCAACAATCAGAGGAATATATCATATGTACCATTCCCTGACCCATTCATTTTATAGTGTATTTTGGAGCCTAAGGATATCTTTACCAATGGGTGTATAACCTCCAGTAAATACCCACACACTACCAAGACGTGTGCACATTCTTAATTATCCATTCACCACAAAAATACCATATCACAACCCATACTCAAAATAACACACATAAGTATCAAAATCCTTAACTATCTATATGGGAATTAATATTATTCCACAACCCATTGACACAATTGTCAGTACATCACATAGCCCATTTAGTTCAATTCTGTTTCATATTCCTAACTCAATAATCATATTAAATAATTCCCAGACATTATCCCATTTAACAGACAAATCATTTCTCATATGTTATCCCATTTAACCCATTCCTTATTTAACTTGAAATAACCCACCTTATGAATTTTTTGTACAATTCATATGCCATTGGGAATGTTCACACTAATATAGTTAACACATTTAACATATTTAATAGTATCAAATTATTATCCCATCTAAAACTTCCATCAAATCAAAATCTTTGAACCATTAACCCATTCTTATTTACATGTATTAACTCAATTATCCCATTTATCATTCATAAGCCTTAGACCATAAACTAATTACCCTATTACATTTTATACCTTATTTAACCCATTATAATTTTTTCAAGCATCCCCTTATGCCATTATCCAAGTCTAGAAATGTCTATCAATATTAATATTTTAATAAAAATTATCATATCTACTAGATCATCATGAAACCATTTTTTCACATGTTACTTACTTGTTTAACATTATCAATGTTTTGGTTTGGGAATGTCAGTGCACCCCATGGGTGAACCTAAAATAGTCTAGACATCCTCCATGAAGCCCATGGGGATCATAATGGGTTCAATTCATCACTTATATACCCATATTACCTAATCATACAAAATGAATCAAACCCAAAACGAGATGGAACTACGTACACAAACACCCATGAAAAAATCCAAATCAAAAAAATGGGATATAAATTATAGAAAACCTACCTCAAATCTGACATTTAACAAAATATTAATTGTAGATTTAGATCCATATTTAAACTCCCATTGAAGCCCCAACATAGGTTCCACTAGAAAAAGAGTGGTTTTGGGATTTTGATAGATATGAGAGGAACTAAAAATACTAATTAAGAAAAAGGAAGCAATACAAGCATTAGACTTACATGAATTATCGATCAGTAACTAACCGTTATCCAAATTGACATGAATCGAAGGTGATCCACAGTTGGGAAGTGTAGGTCGTAATGGTTCATAACTAGGGTTGAGAAGAGAATAAATGGGATGATATTTGGGTGGGATTTTTAAAATACTGAGGGGGACTATAGATTTTAAAATTTTTAATGGGTGCATGGTTTGTCAACACAATTTTCCAAAACATGCACAAATAATGTTTTATTCATTATCCAAGAGGGGTGAGATCACATTATTAACTATAGAGTTGAACAAGGTTTGACAACCATGCCCCAACCATGCATAATTACACTATCCAAGTCCACATGATTTGGATCTCCCCCCATTCACATTTTAAATAATTGTGCACCTCATCTCCCCAAATAGAATGGTTTGGGAACATAGTTTAAACAAACCCTACACCAACTATGAAACATTCATAGAATGACCATTTCCCGATTTATATCATGATTATAAACCCCAAAACATTCTCGATCATCCTCATACACCTAGAAAACATTTCATTATACAAAAACATGAGAAAAAACAAAAATTTAATCAAAGATATACCTTCACGAATTTTGAGATATTACAAGATATGATATTTAACTAAAAAATATATAAATTTCTAAAATATACTCTATAGATTGAGGTAAACTTGATAAAATTTTATCACCCTCAAATAGATGGCCAATCTAAGAAGTCTATTCATACATTGGAAGACATGTTGGGATCCTACTCATTGGGTTTTAAACGATGATGAGACCAACTTCATTCTCTGGTCCATTTCTATAACAATAATATTTACCATTAAATAATATAAATGGACACATACGAGGAACATTATGGCAAGATATGTAGAACCAATTCATGTTGGGATGATGTTGGTGAAGGTAAGATTCTACGAAATAAAGTAGTTGAGGAAATGGTAGAAAAGGTGAAGATCATTCAACCGAACATTAGGGATAACCAAAGTAGATAGAAGAGCTATGGAGAAAATATTTTATTGGACATTGAGATTGAGGTTAGAGATAAGTTAATCCTCTACATATATACATGGAATAAAAATACAAAATTTAGGAAGAATGGAAATCTATGTCCTAAGTATATCGTCCACTTTGAGATTCTTGATCGCATTGGAGTTGTGACATATCATCTAGATCTTCCAACAAAATGTATCTATTACATGATATATTCCATGAATCCCTATTGGGGATGTACAAACCAGATCTCTCGCATGTGATGAATATAGAGTTGTTATAGAAGAATATCAATCCCTCTTTTATGGAGAAGTGGATGAAGATCTTGAACCATAGAGATAATTTTTTATGTAATAAGACAACTCACCTAGCCAAAGTACTATAGAGGAACCATAAGTAAAAGGTGGAAACAAGGGAACATGTAAAAGGGATAAACGATATGTAACATCGCCTATTTTTACCTTATAATTTAAAATAAAATTTTGAGGGTGAAATTTTCTTTGTGGTGAAGAATGTAATGACCAAAATTTTTATCAATGGAATATCCCTTATTATATTTATTCCACCAAGTATAAAGCACATATGTCACAAGGAGAAAACAAACAAAACATTATTCAAATAAATAATTAATGATACAATATTCTTCATATAATACAATTATAATTAAAAATATTAAAATGGGAAAATAAATTGTAAATAAGAGAATATGATTAGGAATCTTTGGATCATCTAGATCCACCAGAAAGACCACACTCACGAACAACGTTGTATAAATAATACAAAATGTTAAAAATACAATATAAATTTTGAATATGAATTTATATATAAACATGAGATGAAATATAAGTGAATGGATAATTAATGGAATAAGGTGTTTTTATGTAAAGTAGGGAATGCACGTGAATGTTATAAATATGATCATTGAAATAGTAATCTGACCATGAGAATAATAACCTACCCATTGGAATTTTAATCTGAGGATTGGGAATAGTAATCTAATTGATATAATAATAACCTCACCTATATAAGTGTGTATTAAAAATGAAAAATTATTATTGATATTTTTATAAAAAAAATGTTTTAATCTCCCATTTATAAATAATAAAATAATTTAATATAAATATTATTTTCATAAAATTAATTTGTAAAGTAATATTAATTTGTATTATAATTATAAGGTAGTTTTATTATACCATAAGTAAATTTTAAATGGGTCATAAATTAGTTTATAATATTAAAATCTGTATTGTTCAAATTAATGGGGATTTTATTTAAAAACTAAATTTCTCATTTTTAGATAACTATTTTCATAATAAAAATCTATTTTTGAAATATAAACATTAAAAAATGGTTAGGGTGATTTTTTTTATTTTTAAATAGTTGAATTTTTTGAATAGTGAAATACAATAATTTACAGTATATAACATTATATGAAAAATACATGAATTTTTGGTTCATGGATGATGTAATCACTCATTAGTTCAAACTCAAATGCACAATTTTATATATATAGTTACACGAATCAATATTATTGTTAGTGAAAAGCTAAAATAATAAACTACAAAATATAATAATAATAATAATAATAACCCCTCTCCTCCCCTTATAAATAACATCTCTCACAACCCCTTCTCCTCACACTTTTTAACACATTAATCATGAAAAATATCTACCAAAACAAATCTTCCCCATAATATCCATATCCAATTGCTACTACTCTCACCAAAATAACAATTCTATGTTCCCCAAGTGGTCCTTTAAGGATGTAATATTCATGAGGTAACATTATCAAACTATCTCTTTTAATTTCAATTATTCTTCTGCCATCTCATATCATCCTTCATCCAATATAGCTTAATAATTCTATTTACACTTATATACTGTAATTTTATATTTCTAATGTAATATATTTTATCCAAAACTTTTATAATCCTCTCTAATTCAAAAAAATGATGCCATTTTGCCCATATTTTTTCCATTAACTGCCTTCGTTTCATTTTCCACAAATGCCTTCATGGAAGATTAAAATTCACATAAAATTTTATTTAATGAAATATTTTTTATACAATATATGGTCTCACATTATTTAAATAGTATATGTATATAACATTAAATAAAACAAATCTCATTTTAAATGGTTGGAAAAGATTCCAAAATAAATTAAATGTTTACTGTTAATGATCTGTTAAATTAATTATTCAAATGTCAAAAAAAATTATATATGAGACCATTTAAAAAAAATTAAGTTTAATAATAAAATTTAATTTCACTTTTGGATTAGTATTCCAATTTTAATATAAATTCTATAATTATACACAAGTGAACCGAACACAAAACCATGAAACGAATGCTCCCAGAACAATGAAATTGAACATTATAACTCATAAAAATGGAAATAAATGAACATATTACAATTATAATAAATACAATATTCATGAAATAGGTTCATATTTATGTAATTAATTCATCTAATTTTGTAATCTATGACATTAAATGTTTATACAGAATGCATTCCCACATAAAGTAAGGGGTCTCTCTAAACCTCCAAATTTCCTTTGGGTAAGGATTTATCTATCATTACATAAATTTATCTCATTATTTTTAATATATAGTACTCCTAATTTATGTATATATATGTTCCAAAAATATACATATTTCTCAATTAATCTTAATTTTATCAATAAATAAGTTTTTTAAAAGTTCCCTTCTAAATTCCTATGGTTGAGAAATCCTGATTAAAGGGAACATCTATTTTTCTAACCCATTTTTAATTACACTCCATATAATCTTTTAATCCGCCCATATTTTCTAAAAAAATAACTTTTTCATTAAATATAATTTTACTTCATTTCAGATTTTATGTAAATTATAATGCATTTATCCTCTTTGATGGAACTTTATTCTTCACACTAAAATCGCACTTAATTGGCACATTTCAAATGTTACCTAACGAACCATTTTCATGTTTTCACATCAGTTGGACATCATTATTCTTGATCAATTCTTATTTTTACATTATGAATTTCCATGAATGAATTAAATCCCTTTTTACATGGATATAATAATGATACACTCTTTGGTTATGCCTTATGACATGATTATGAAACCCATTTAATTCCAAAGGTAACCCTTATTTTTATTCCCTATATTTTATTTCTTCATGTGGCACACATATGCGTGAACATGTTATGATTGGTGAAAAAAATAGTGCTTCAATGCATTGGATAATGTTTTAGTCTCATGATATGTTATTTATGGGATAAGGGAGTAGACCTATTCTATTATGGGACACTATCCACCATGTGATATCATCTTGGAAGTTATCCATAACTCATGTTTATTTCATGTTATATGTTACATCCAATTTACTATGTTTCCATGATCATACAATTCCATGATTTATATTTTATGAATCTATATTTTTATTCACTATTAATTCATTATATGTAATCATGTTATTCCATTTAACTCATGATTTGTTCTTAATTTCCATTATTTATCCATCAAAGGTCTTTTTATTTCACCCCTTTTGACTATTTTTTCCCCTGGTTATCCTATTCAGTTGGAGGAGACCAAATAGAGTTAAAATCTCATTATATAGATTACTACAAATTTGATTTATTCTAGATTCATGTTTTCTAATTATGTACATAGTCTTCTAAATAAAATAAGTTTTTTCAATTCGTGGTATGTAATTATTGAACATTAATGCTTAAAATCATGTAATAATATGCATAAAAGGATTATGTTTCTATATTCCATATTATTATTATTGATATGTATTATGGAAAAAAAATTAATTCTATGTGTTAAAGATGAAAAATTCATGTTTAATATGGTGTAAAGAGTTATGAGGTTTTAAATTAATTTTTTTATATATTAGCATATTTTAATAATGTGTTTATTACTATTTGAAGAGTCTGATACATAAGATTTATGGAAACCAATAGTATGCATAATATTTTGTACTATATAAAATTTGAGAAGTTTTATGGGATATTTAATATTTTTGAAACTATATACAATAATATCTTAAAATTAATATATGTAATTTCCTAATCTGTTTTAAATTAGATATGAAATTACATGTCTAGTGATACATCATATTTCATGGGTTTCTAGGTTCATATGTGAAGTCTTAGTGTTTATGAAATTTAAAATAAAGGGAATATGTAAGTTAATTTTTTACATGAAAAGGATATGTAATATCCTGTGATTTTATTTATTTTAAGAATTCGCCTTCTATATATGGATTTTGAGTTGATATGTAATATTTTTTAGAACTGGTGGATACATACCATTTATTAACTTTGAATAAATTCAATGAATCTATATGTGTAAATTATTTCTATCAGTTTTGGTGATATGTAACATTTCTCCCATTGTGAAAAATCCAATAAAGACAATATTGAATATTTTCAAGAGAGCGGAATAATATTATTTCAGGATACGTAATATCCCATACATTGTGAAATTTTGTGCTTCCAATACAAAATATTTTAATATTCATATTTAAGAAATATCACTGTATTGAATTTGTGAATTATAATATAATTATCCATGAATGATTAAAATAATCATTTATCCCTATTACATAAATACTTGAAATCAAAGAAAATAGAGTATGATTTAACTTAGCTACGAAATGGGGAAATGATATAGATTATTATGTTAATTTATTAAAGAATAAATTATGTAAGGATTCTGTCCAATTCTTATTTCTTGGTGCAAAAATCAGTTAATATGGGGGGAATCATCAGTTAGAAGAGTTAACTTGACTCACAGTGGAGAAGAAAATGAATAGGGAAAGGCACCATAAGGAGTTTTGATATTATAGGTGATGAGTCATGGTTGTGAGAAAATATTTGTGGAAACCTTATAATCAAATAGAGAATTTATTTAGGGGAAGATTCATTCAATAATAGATAAAGATATCTATAAATAGATTAGGGGTATTAATCATGGTGGATAAAAATAGAGAAAATGTAAAGAGAGAGTAATATAGAGAGTATTATCAACTTAGTGAATCAGATCCCTCTTCTTATTAATATTATATACCATTAATATCTCTATTTCATTAAAGAATATTCCTTGTAATAATATATATATTATTTTTTGATAAATAATTTTTTAATTGAATAAGATAATTTAAATTATATTTATTTACTACATTCATTCACTCATTTCATCAAATGGGTTACTAATTTACCATATTTTCTTCTAAAGTAATCATTTTCTCAATATCTTAAGATTAAATGACGGTTGATCTAGACCAAAAAATAAATTCTTTAAGAACCATTATTTTCTAAAACCATATACAATGAATCTATTTGATCAATGATAGTATCACACCAAGATTTAAGGACAATAGGTTCGTGTGGAAGTTGATTTAAATCCTTCTTTTGGATAAGTTGAATTTTTCAAGTGATAAACTATAATGATTAACTATATTGAAGTGAATTTCTCCATGGAGTTGGTTGGTTTCACTTATATAATTATTTTTATAATTTAATAACATTGTCAGTATGAATAAAGAAATATAATTACATGATTAGATAATTAAATAAATTCTATATCTCATCAAACACTTGTTTTATATTTTTCTACTACGATTGTGATCCCATTTATTCATATTTAGAGTAATTTTAATCATTTTAACTTATGTTACAAATCAGTTTCACATCATATAAATTTTCCTCCATCATTGGTTTTTTCTTTTCTTATTTGTTTTTTTATTTATAATGTTTTTAATTTTTTTTCACTAAAATACTTCCTTATGGGTTTAACTCTACACTATGTCTATAGTATCTTAATGTAGATAAAATATAAATAACATAATAGTAATGACATATCACTAACCATGGTGGAAGATATGCTCTACAACATGTATAAAATACATTGACTGAGAGGGTAACCATCTCCATATAAAGAGGACCCATTATTTTTCACTATAGAAGGGTTAAATAGTCCACAAAATACATATAGGACCCTTTCCATATAGACTGTATGTTTATTTGAGGGTTCTGACCAAGTGGATACACTATAATAATCTTCCTACACTCATCATCATCTCCATAAAGTAATGAAAATATAAATACTAAATCACATCAAATATAAATCCCATATGTAGAATATATACACACCATTATATTATACAAGAATGGATTCTAAAAATAGACTAACCAAACATCTAAAACTGGAACTTGAACTGAAAGATACACATGATATAAGAAACTACCTCATTTATGATGTGTCACTATAGGGTACATGAACTGTATTTCACTTGAGAATACAAATTGGAACACCCATACCTGAATATCCCTATAAAAACTTTTGATCCACATTCCTGCATGCATACCTTCCCATATGAAATAGGTTTCTGATAAGTACTGGGGATCTGAATTGTACAATAGGGAGTTTATACTTTCAATATCAATTTCCATGTAATATATATAGTCAAATAATGGTAATAAACCAAAAAATAAATAGTGGTACCAAATATAAAAAATATATAATATCAAATTTCATGTTATGTATAATAGAGTAATAAAATATAATAAACCAAGGACACCCAATGTAGCTGGATAAATAAGAGAATAAGAAAGGAATCATGGAATAAATAATTCTTATGTATCATCACTCTAGAGTGTATCTTGGTATCACCTTCTCACACCGAACTCCATCTCCTCAGTTCCCTATCATTGGGCCATTTCCCTTTCCTAAATACCTAATAATGAATTATTCACAATCATAGAGATTCACATGTATGGTGTGTGTATAACCTATTAATACACCACCAATTCTTCCTTAACATAAGTTCATATTCATAAGAGGTGTATGTCATAGCTGAAAATATATGTGAATGAAAGTAGAAATCATCATGTGTTATGTCATGATTCACTAACCAAGCCACAATGAACCCTGTTTGTACCTGTTGTAGCACCATTCCAGATCAAAAGTCATAATTATGTCATGAACATGGTTAACCTCAAGGCCGCCATATATATCTGATCAAGCACATTGGTAATGAGATTTGGGTCTAGCCACAAGGTCATCAAATCCAATATCTAACAAGGGTTAGGGAACAGGGTCATCATAACATATGTCTACCTCGATTCAGGCTACAAGGCCATCATATCTGAACACTTCCTAAGTTAAACCCCAAGGTCATCATACACCTTCACTATCTCGAATTAGGCCTTAAGACTAATGTACGCATGCCCTATGTCTAGGTACTTCTTTATCATCATCATATCTCACACATTTTTCCCCTATAATTGAAAATAATTCTACGATGACCCACTTATCAATAAAACTAGAATCAAAACCCCACATTCCACACATTCATATAAAACAGCGCATAACACATATACGCACAAACATAACACATCAAGAATGAGTTCCTGAAACCACAGACATACACACATGCATTCATAATCATAAATGGCTCTAACAAGCTACACATACATTCACATATGATCAATATCATGGAATTAACAATAAAAAGGGCTCTATATGGTAAGGAACCTCCAATCTCCATCACAATGATTCCAGACCTCCAAATCCTCCAATTTCCATCATTGAACTATTCCCACACACTGACCAGATTATGTCTACACACTATGGATTACCAAAAAGATCATAATTAATCACAAAATAAATTCTACAACAAGACTCTATAAGGATATGGTGACATAGTTTTAGAACTAAATAAACATAACAAACGAGATCATCCATAAATGGTTATCTAAATCTGATCAAGGAATTGATGTAAATTCTCTAGATCTGGGTACATATCCCATAATTTAATGATAAATCCTCATTAAATCACATTATTTATCATATATATATATATATACCCAAAAAACAATTCCTTCCTAGAATATAATAGGAGATATAGAAAAAATTCAATGAATGGAGGACGAATGACTATGAATATAATATCTTCTATTCACCTTATTTTCATAACATTTTGTATAATACAATCCAAAGAAATTTAAAGTTCAAGTGTATTTCTATAGTTAGATACATATCATGACAACTTTAAATTGGGAAACAAAAACCTGTTTTAAAAGTACATAGCATGCTCTTAAAATTTCAATAATCTTATAAAACTCTATGGGATATATTAGGGGTGTACATAAGAAATGGTTGAGCTATAATTCCTAGAAAGGTAATAATAAAAGCTACAAAAATTTAAATTAGTAAATTTGAGTCGAGAATCCTAACATTATAAAATAAAAGTTTTAGAATCATAATATTTAAAATCAATTCATGATATAATATTATAACTTCAAAGTATCATAGGAATATGGAAATAACATAAAACATGAAATAAAAAAGAATAATTCATATCTAACCATCGAGAAATCATAACATAGTGATCTTGGACTAACTACCAATGCACTAAAAATATTATCTCATGTGATAAAATAATACTCATTGCATTAGGGGGATATATAATTCTGGGGGCATCACATTCATGTCATGTACCAGCATTTGTGGGCCACAAATAGAATACAACATTAGAAACTTTTTCATCTCTTTCAATCCCATTATTAAAGAGTGTGGGTTACATATATAGAAGTACAAAATAAATGAATTATATTTACATCTAGAACAATAGACTAGAGTGGAAATGGGTTTGTGTATTCACAACAAAAAAATTTGTCCTGGAAAATCAGGAGATAATTTTTGTAGCATAATGAGTGTACATAAATATTCATGAAAGGATTTAATGGGGATGAATAGTTGACTATAAATAATTTTTCTTCATAAGGATGGTAAAGGGTTGTATAAAAACATATTATAACATGAAAAATTGAAAATAAGTAGGATTATTATAATCAAAATACTTTAATAAAAGGAAGAGGAAGAGAATCCCTTACCTCGAGAGGGTGTTTCTAAAATCAAGGGAGGGTAATATTAAGAGCGTGGGAAAACTATGGTATATATTTAAGGAGAGATATAGGTGAGTATAAATTTGAGGTTAGGAGGTTATTTACAGAAAAATAGTGCGGTTTTTATTAATTAATAAACATAGCTTTTGGACACTTAGTGATAAAATAATAAAAACTACAAACATTACTATACGTTTTCCCAAGGTTTCTACTAAATAAGGGTTGTTTTCAAAAAAATGATTGTATATAAGTAAAACTCAGTAAAATAATAGAATTTAGAATGTGGAAGTGAATCCTGATTATAAAAAATTGTTTCAATAGATTTAGAATATAATATATGTTTGGAGAATTCATTAACTCTTATAAAAATTATTCAAATAACATAAAAACATTACCTTAAATATGAAACCTATTTTTTCCAATGAAAACATTTTGTAACATTTTTTACCTATATTTTTTTCCATTAAGATGTCATAATACATACCATATTTTATCCACTATTTAATTTCTACCAAAAAAATTCATTCTTGCATAAAATTTTGAGAAATTCACCGTTAGAATATTTCATCATGTTGGTTTAATAAATAAGATTTATTTTACAAAAAAATATTGTAAAAAGAAAATTTAAACATTTAAATAAAATTCATATATACTTTAAAATATTAGTTTTTATGACACAAATAAAATAGGTGGCCATTATAAAAAATAATTTAAGCCTTATTAAAAAAATTTAATTTATATTTAAAAAAGATTATTTATTAATAATAATTCATAAAAAAGAAATTTAATATTTAATTATTTAATTTATCAAAAGGTATGATATAATTGAAATTATATATTTCAAAAAAATACCATTTTGGTTTCCTCATATCAAAATTTAATTTTTACAAATATCATTATATAATCTGTTATATACAAATGTAATATGATAAGTGATAAATATAATAACTATTATATTAAAAATAAAATATAAAAAATTCTACCTATATGGTCTAGATAAATAACCCCTTATTACACCAGTGTAAGCCCAATGGGTATGTCATATAATGGGGGTAATTTCATGGGGTGGTTTGATGGACATGGTTTTTTTATAACATATATAAGATTGAACATAGAATTTAAACATTTTCTATCAATTTTAAGATATTTAATCTCATAATGGTCTTGGTCAAGGGAAAATCTCAATAATACCACCTCCCTTAAATGTCTGAAAAATGGGCATTATAATGTGTTATCATGTATGTTCATGCCATCACTCCTTCCATCTGTATCAATTATATTTTAGTATAACCCTTACATTATATTAATATTATCGGTCCCTATATAATGAATATATTACCAATAGTCATGACACATAATGGACATTATTCCAATCAGTAATATTTAGGATATATTTTATAATCATCTAAAATAATAAATGAAATATAGTGCGTCTATTTTCTATTACTACAATAATTAATAAGAAATATATTCATTTATAAGGGAAATTAATTTAAAAAATTCTATGTGATTAAATTCTTCCCTAATACAAAAAAAATTCCTTCAAAATTTCATTTTATACAATAAAAAAACCAAGGTTATTACATTTCATTGCCTCTTATACTTCCCATAATGACCCCATAAACATATAGTTCATCCATTTTACTTCGAACCGATGAGTTTTCTTATTTTGTATAACATTATCTCTATGATATATTATCTCCACCAACTATTACTTATGTAAAATATAATTCTTCGAAGCTACCACATCTAGATTACATACATTTGAGGGGTCTGGTATGTAATTAATTAAGAGGGATACATGGAACACATCATGTACTTAGTACCTATCAATTGGTAGTTCTAGTCAATAGTCCATATCTTATATGTGATCAAGTATCTCAAAAGGATTATTGTAACTATGACTAAGTTTTTCCATATTATGAATCCTTTTTTACTTTATACCATGGTGGTATATAAAGGAACACCTTATTGAACTGTACTGTCATTGAAGCTGGCCAATGTTAAATTATTTATATTATTAATAACTATTATATATGTGGAAAGTAAGGTCGAACACACAGAGAAGGAAATTATGACCACTAATCTTCTAAAAACTTTCCAAAGGCCCCACTATTCTCAGCAGTGGGATAGATTTTCTATCTTTTTTACCTTTTATTTTTATTTATTTTTTTATTAAAAAGTAGATTAACAGAACATTTCAAAACATGTATCTAAACTAAATTAAAACTATAAATAACTGAAATCCTAAAGAAATAGTGATATAGAACGCAGATAAATGAACAATCTAGTAAAACGCTAGGAGAGAAGACTTCATTATATTAGTTTAAAAAGTATTTCAATTCACATTAAAGTTATTTCAGAGTACCACATTAAATAGAATGAATCGCCTCCCACCCCAAGAATTAAGTCTAACAGGTTGTTAAAATTCAATTTTTTCCACTCTAAATAGATCAACTCTGATAATCATTATTTGAAAATGACAATTGGATGAACTCACAATAAGTTCGGAAGTCATATGAATTTATTATCTTTTAAAAGGTGATTCGACGATCAATATCGCCAATTGACAGTGAAAATTTGAATTTATGCTCTTGTGGTACATAAAATTGAATGAACTAAGAAAGGATATCACATATCAATACTGAAAATATCAAAATGATAAAGATAAATGAAAATAAAAAGATAACAATCAGAACATCAATTTATCCTCAAATAAATGATTTAACTATTAAACATATCCATTATAATTTCATCAATTTTTAAGATAATAAACAAAGTACTAATACTAGAATTATGTTGGATGATAAACTCTAGAGGTGATGTTATGCTCCTGAACTCCTCGATCTCCCGGAAGTGGTTCAAGAGTCTCCCTCTGATATTGCTTTTCTTAGACCCTAGATCATTCAATTTGTATGTTCTCTAATTTGTGAGAAGTTGTCCCCACTCTCCCCAATTTGGTTGTTTCTCTACTTTATATATCAACTGTCACCTACTGCTCATCACTGCATCTTTCCACCGACTTTAGGTGTCCTTCATGTGTGCACCGCGCACGTGCATTTTTTTTGTGCAATGTACGTCGTGCTATATTTTCTCTTGTAACTAACTCACAGTTACTTAGTTAAGTGAATCTGGACGTTTTCTCGTATCCTGAATGAACCCGCACTTTTAGAAGAGAAAAATATATAAATGAAAATGCAAAGTAAAATAGTTATTTTTAAGTTTAATGTTATGTTACTTGTTAAAAAGTTAACTAACGTTCATTAATAATTAATTAATTGTTAATTATTATTTACTTAATTTAATAATATTATAATTATAATTCATTAATTATTAAATATTTAATTATATAAAATTATTATTTTTAAAATTTATTATTAAGAATTTAACTATTTTAAGTATTATTAATAATTTGTTAGCATAACTTAATTAACATCATAGATTAATATCCATTAATTTATTGTATTAATTCGGTTATTTTGTTTAATATATTTAAAAGGTTATAAAATATTTTTTATGTTAATTAATTTTATTTATATGTTATTATTTTAGTTTTAAAAATATTTTATTCAGTTATTTAGTCTTATAATTTATTTTTTTATTATATAACATTTATTTAAATTACTAATACTATATTTATTTATATTTATTATTTATTATAATATATATATATATAAGTTTTTTTAAGAAATTAGGTCTTTCCATCGGGTTTTTTATGGTTTTTACGAAAAAAAAATATTTCGGGATAGGGGATCAGGGTTCCGATATTTTTAAAACTGTGTCTGGGATGCATGAACGGCGTTCACGCATCCTTCCGCGTGAAAGGAAGTGTGAACACCGTTCACGCATCCCAGACCCAGGCGGTAAGGTGTGAACGGCGTTCACACGTCCTTCGCTTACCAGCAAAAGGATGCGTGAATGCCGTTCATGCATCCTTGGGCGGTAAAGGATACGTAAACGACATTAACGCATCGGAGTCACGGCAATGATGCGTGAACGGCGTTCACGCATCCGGTCGAGAATTTTTATAAAAGGAGGGGTCCCCCCCCCCAAAAAAAACCATTGTTCTCTTCTGGTTTTTGTTGCGAAGCCCTGCAGAAATTCTTTCTCAACAAATATTTTCTTCTTTTATTGAAGTAAAATTTCTATTTAATAATTTAATTTTTAAATTGTGTTTATTTATTTCATTTGTATGTTTAATTGTGTGTATGATTTATTTATTTCATATTTTATGCATGAAATGTTTTGTATGATTTAATTTTCTTGATGTTGAATGTTTGTATGATTTAATTTTTTGAGTGTTTGTTATCTGAATATTGAATGTTTTATATTATGTCTAAAATGTTTAATGTTTAGGAAATGTAATTTATGTTAGGGAAATTTATTTTAATGAATGGTTTTAATAACAAACTTTTTTATTATGTAAATCTCAATTAGACCATTTATAATAAAATTTATTAAATGTTATTAATAATTATATATATATATACACATGAAGTTAAATTTTTTTAAAAGAGGTGTAGTATTTAATATAGATTTTATATAATACGGATAATATAATAAATATACCAAAAAACACGGTATGAGTGATGACTGATCTTGAGATGACCGACCATGCATAATTGAAATTGCATGTTTTATTTTGTGTATGTTGTTATTCAATTTGTAATAATTGCATTTTTTCTGCATTGATGACCTGAGAGTCATCTATCAGTAAGTGTAAGGACCTGCGTGTCCGCTTAAAATAATTTACGTATTTCATACCCCTAGACCCCCTCACATGCATGTGAGTAAATTTGTAATTAAAATACAAACACCCCGAAGATGTGTCCCCGAACAGGCTTCCCTGAAGAGGTGTCGACGAAGAGGCATCCCCGAAGAGGTGTCGACGAAGAGGCATTCAAGAACTCGTTCGATAGGAGGTGTTGTTGTTTGATAGGAGATTGGCGGTTGCTGAAATATTTGATAATAGAGACAGGAGTTCACCCATAGGTTGTGGTTAGTTTATCAGATAATGATAAACTAATCGTAACTCTCAAGATCAAGTCATGATTATATATTCATAAGTAATTAAACTTTATGAAACATTATATTAAATTTTATTTTGTGCTAATATCACAATCACTATACCTTAACAGTGATAAATCAATACATTAAAAAGTCTCAATATAATTTAAAATTTTAATGTAGTGTATAATATTTTTTAAATTATTTTTTTATAGGTAATTATGTCTGCTCAAATATATTGCAATGGTGAGGTAATTTATACTGAGTAGGGTTTTAGCTACAGTGTACCACCTATCAAAGTGGTAAATCTTCATGGTTGTATGACATTGGATGCAGTTCGTAATAAGATTCATAGTCGGTTAAAACTGAGTGCTGGACAAGCAATCACTTCAATTAGATACCGACATCTTCAATATCCTGAGTGTCTGTGGCATAGCGACTACCCTATAGTCGATGATGAGGATTGGATGGAGGCTTCTCAGTTATTCAGGAAACAATGTATTAATGGTTTGATGGAATTATTTATTCTCATTACTGATATTGATGTGGTGCAATCGATTACTACAGAACCATGCTTTGTGAGCTCTGTAGAAGTTGGTCCTTCACAGCAGTCTTATTCATTGTCTCCTCTTCATATGACTCCGGTGGAAGAATTTAATGAAGAAGATCATCAAAATTTGGAAGGAAATGTAGATGACATCCCTTTGTGTGCTGATATAGTGCATGAAAGTTTATCTGAGGAAGAAGAATCTGGGGAGTCAGCAGGAGATGATGTGGTTGGGAATGAACCTTATGAGGTTCCTTTGAGAGATATACATCCACTAAATCCACCAGTTAGTGGTAATCAATCTTCAGTTTTGAGTTCCTTAGTTGGAGGAATGTCTCGTGGACAATATTTTGATTGGTATGTCATTACACCATCTTCTGAATTCCTGGTATTGTAGGTAATATGCCTGCATCAAATGATAATGCCATATATGTTGGGCAGGAGTTCGAAAGTAAACAGGTCATGAAAAATGTGATAAATAAATACCACATTTAGCGACATTTCACATTTGTGGTTTATGAGTCAAAGAAGACCAAATATCTCATTCGTTTCAAAAAATATGGGTTAGAATGTAAATTTCAATTAAGAGAAATATTTGATAAATATTATGGATGTTGGAAGATAACCAAATTAGAAGGCCCGCACACTTTTCTGCATCCCAGCTTGGCACAAGATCACCCTTCCCTTGATGCAGAGTTTATATCAACTGTTATTTGTGAGATGATATGAACAAGTCAGGATGTTCCTGTTGCCCTTGTTCAGGAAAGAATTCAACAGTTGTATAACTATAAGATATCATACAACAAAGATCGGAATGCAAAACAGAAATCCATTGTAAAAGTGTATGGTGATTGGGATGAGTCTTATGCGATGTTTCCACATCTTATGGAATTTCTATCTCTCAATAATCAGATTGTTTATCAATTGGACAGTGTTGAGTATATATCCCAAAATCATCTATTTGATTGGTCAAAGGTGAAGTTCAATAGGATTTTTTGGGCATTCAGACCGTGCATTGCTGCATTTCCCTATTGTAAACAATTTATTTAGGTAGATGGCACATTCCTTTATGGAAAGTATACAGGTGTTCTATTCATTGCTGCCACACAGGATGGTAATCGCACTCCTCTGTCACTTTCTTTTGTTGTTGTTGAAAAAGAAAATTTTGAATGCTGGAGCTAGTTCTTGGCATGTGTATGTGTTCATGTCACCCAAAAACAGGGCGTGTGTCTGAAATCTGGTCATCATAGAGGGATTATAGAGGCCGTGAGTAGTGATGGGGTTTCTTGGACTGATCCAAATTCTTATCACCGTTATTGCATTAGACATATTGCAAGTAATGTGCATAAGAAGTTTAGAGATGAGGCCATAAAGAAGGCAATCCTCAAATTGGGTATGGTTTTCTAAACTTTCTTTTTTTAACAAAATTTAATATCCATTTTAATACATTATTATCTTATGGTTTCAGCATATGAACCCCAACAAGAAAGGTTTGATCGACGTCTTGAAGAGATCCTAATAGTTAATGAGGAGGTATATGAATATATGATTCAAATTTCAAAGGAAAATTGGTCATTAGCATACGATGGTGGCATGAGATATGGGCATATGACCACTAATATAGTGGAGTGCATAAATGGGGTCCTCAAGGGTGTGTGCAAACTCCCAATCACAGGGTTAGTGCAAGAGAAATTTTTTAGATGTGTTCACTACTTTGTTGACCAGTCCCAAAAGGCCTACCATAGGATGGAAAATGGAATGCTTTTTACTCAGCATTTTCAAACTGATATTGATCGGATACTGAATGAGGATTCACGATGGAATGTTATAGCCTTTGACAGGGAAAATAAGAGTTTTTGGGTAAGACAGTGCTACGACCAGGGTACATGCACTAATGGTGGAGTGTTTGTTGTGATGTTGGACAACAGGTACTATGATTGTGGCAGCTTTCAGGCATTGAGATATCCATGTGTACATGTTATTGCAGCTTTCCCTTCAGTAAATATATCATGGGAGCCATATTTTGACCCGGTGTATCACATGAGCACTTTGGTTAACTTTTATAGTGCTGCTTGGATGCCTGTTGGTGACTTCCATTCTATCACATTGTCTGCTGATCAACCGACCATCATCCCTGATATTTACAGGTTTCCATAAGTTGGTTTTGGTTTCATTTATAATTTTTTCAATGTCTGTCATTTTTAAAATTAATGGCTTCATGCTACCAGGTTGCAGCCCCGAGGAAGACCGAAGTCAACTTGCATCAGAAATGAGATGGATTGGCCTCAGAAACGAGGAGGGAGAATATGATGCAGTATCTGTCACGCAGAAGGACATACTCGTAAGAGATGTCCCCAAGTGGCAGGACATAGTTCCACATCTCATCATCCATGATTAAGTCTGTGTACCTGCTCCATTTTTTTGATAAATATAATTTTCTAGAGCGCGATTTGTACTTTTTCAGGACGAGTTCAAGTGCCTTGTTTTGGAGTCATCAATGATCATTTTCAAGAGAAGGTTGAAAGACTTGTTTTGAGGGCCTAGTTTCCCTATGGATTTATTTTTTCCTGTTAATTTTTTAATGTGATATAGATATGAGCAGGTTAAAGCTGGGAATACCTATTGGGGAGATGTTGAGAGATGAAATTCTCACTTATGAATATGGATGTTCTTGGTTGCATGTTTCCTCTTAGAGGTAGCTTTGGATGGTCTTCCAAGAGTACATGGTTTGTATTTTTCTTAAAGGGAATGGAATTTACTCTGATGATTAATTTAATGCAATTTAATATAATTTCGAATAATTTTAATGGTAATTTAATGGATAATAGATAAATTAACAAATGTAATTTCACAAAAAAAAGAAATATTTAATTTTTCACTTTTAAATTGTTGTTTTCTTATAAGATGTCTAGTTTTTGTAATGGCATCTGAGTGTCTGAGCATCATTAACTAATGTTGATTGTGATACTAGGCTAATGTTTATTGTGACACCAAATGAAAATTAATATATCATGCTTAAAATATTAATAAGTAATGATGATATCATGTGTGAAGATGGCAGGTTTTCCATTGCTTACATCTCAAGCTACTCATGTATCACGACTGCTTTTATAGGGACGTCCTGTGGCTCCCTTGAGTGTACGTAGATCTCACCATTTCCATTATACTGCACCACCTCCCGTTATCGTCCCACATCTTCTTCAAGCTGGATTCTATGGAGTAGCGATGTGCGCCTTCACATTTCTTGATCATCAACTCTTTGCCGCACTTGTAGAGAGATGGAGACCAGAGTCGCATACTTTCCTTTTCAGTGAGGGGGATATGACTATTACGTTATAGGATGTGTCCATTATGTTGGGCCTCCCTATCGACGAACATGCTTTGACAGGCCGAGTTCCATCAGATTTTCCTGATCTTGTTCATAGACTTGTGGGCATAGAGGTCCAGGATGATGGCAGGACCATCATCGGTGGTAGATTGCAGATTCCTTGGTTAGACCAGCACTTCACACATTTACCAGATGATGCTGATAATGTCACTGTGCTGCGATTTGCACGCGCATATATTTTGAGGCTGATCGGTGGCACGCTTTTTGTTGACCACTCTACTAATTTTGTGCACCTGATGTATCTATCTTTTATGGAGGATTTGGACTAGGTAGGCCGATATAGTTGGGGGTCTTCCTACCTAGAATATAAAAACAGGGCCCTATGCAGCGCATGTCGCATTGATAAGATGCAGATCACAGAATTCATGGTTCTTCTACAGATGTGGGTATGGGATCACATACCTCGTTTAGCTCCACATGCCTGTGCACCATTACCTGTAGATATTGTAGCAGAGGCTCCACGTGGAAGTTGGTATGTTATTAATTACTTATAATATCTAACTTAAATTTATATGATTATTTTATGAAATGTAAAAATAAAAATGTTATCTACAGGTGGATTCAGGCACATCGATATTCAGATTCTCCCAGACATGATGTTCACGCCTACAGACTTATGTTAGACAGCATTTGACCAGAAGATGTAAGTGATTATTATTTCTATTGTTAAATCTTTACTCTTTAATGTACATCTATTCATTTATAAATTTATTATTCATTTTTTCTTTCAGATTACATGGATTCCATATACAGATTATATCCTTCAGAGTCAGCCCCCATACTGTACAGTGATGCTTGATATCGGCTCCTGTATGGTTCCACTGATTCATTTTCATATAGTCGAGTGGCATCATACAGAGAGGGTTATGAGACAGTTTGGGTTCCTTCAGCCAGTTCCTGACCCGCCCAGTCAGTTGGATTCATTTCATTCCATGAAGATGTCCGGGAAGAGAGATTTTGATTGGAGGAGCTACCATGTCAGATATGTTGCGTTATGGGATAGACGATGGGAGTCCCAATTGCGAGGGACAGGGATAGTACGTTTTCATTTGATGGATCAGATGGATTATGTAGGCTGGTACATCAGGTCCCCAGTGAGATTTTTGACACGGCACGGACGGGGTTTCCATGACTTGGTATGCATTATTCCTTTCATTGTTCAACAGATTTTTTATTCATATTAGTTAACAACGGAATTTGTTTTCGCAGGATTCTCGTATTTGTCATCTACTTCATATGTCTGATCCAGTGGAGAGAGGTTCCTTTGACCCATCATATTTTCACACCCTTGTACGACAGATGCTACCATCGATGGACGAGATTTATCATGGAATTTTCATTGATCCACCACCTCCTGCGGAGGCCACGGAGCCTGCTGAGCCTCACATAGATGTACCTGGGGGTGACGACCCTGTTATTGATATTGTTGTTCAATAGGAGGAGGCAGATCAGCTTTCTTGGCCACATGATATTGTTCCACTGGAGGAGGGTGTTCATCATGATCAGTCAGATGCTCTTCCAGCTTCTCAGGCACAGCCACAGGTACTTACATACGATGACTAGATTGAGTTCGATGTTTTATTGCAGTCATCCACAGTAGAGCAGCCATCTACTTCCTATGTTGGTGAGAGTTCCAGCCAGCTTCCACTATCCTTAGATGCGGGCCAGGGTACAAGCGGTGAGACTGTACATCCACCACCTGTCACACAGGAGGATGTGGATGTGGCTATCAATGAGGATGTGCAGCGTATGCCAGAGCACAGATGTAGACAGACACGGCGTGTACGCATCCAGTATACGTCTGGCTGTGGGACAGAGGAGCATCCACGCCAGAGGCATAGATTAGGTAGACATTTGATTTATGATACATTTTGTATGTGTATTACTGTTATCTAGACATCTATTCTATTTTTAATAAGTGTCTTACTGTTATCAAATTATATACCAATGTATATATATATGTATGTATAATAAATAATATGATTAAATTAAATGATAAATATTAATTATATTAATTATTTCGAAATCAAATAGATTCTGGATGAAAAGATGCGTGAACTTGATGAAATCTTGAAAAATATTATTGATCTCAATGATTTAATATTATATGTAAAATCCTAGAATATCATGGAACATTATTATTTGTTTACAAAAATTAAATTGCATGAAGATGAATTTGAATGAATAATGGATATTTGTGAAGAGTATATGATTATGATTGAAGATCAGAATAACTACAATATGAATTAGAAGTTCATTTGGCCAATTTTGAGAAGATACATATTCAGACTTTATAAAAGGAAACAATTTCTACTGGTACGCAATCTAAAGAGTGAGATTATTGAGTATGCATCTCAAAACATAGTTTTATAGTAAGTAAAGGAAGAATGAAAGAGGTAAAATAGGATGATTAAACTATTACCCATTAAAATATAAAACATCACCATATAATTCATCATAGGTCTTATAAAGACCTACATTATAAATAATTCCATTCTGTTTATAGTTGATCAACTTACAATGCTTTCTTACTTCATTACTATTTGAGAGTATTTCACACTTTATCAACATACCAATATATAAATAAAGAGATAAGTTTACATGGATTAAATATTTATATTATATCTAATAGAGACCCAAGGATCTCTATGATGTTTTTGGGAATTATTTAACAAGAATCGGATACAAAAATGATATTTCAACTACTAACCACACAAAAACTAATAGTAAGTATAAAAGGATCATTCATAGGCTTGTAGATCAGCTAATATATTTCTTGATCTATTTCAAGAGATATTGAGATCAACAACATTTATTAGTGGAATTCATATATAATAACAGTTTCCACTTTAGAATACAAATGGAACCATATAAGGATATTTATAGAAATAGATGTATAACAACAACATGTTGAGATGATGTGAGTGAAAGATGTTAAGATTATATCCTTCTCAATATATGTTAGAGAATAATCAAGCCATTCTATTAATAATTATCTAATGAATATATATTATTCATGAATATTTATTAATAATTATTAACATTATTTCAATATTTTCTATTATTTAATTGATATTTATTAATATTTCTAAATTTTTACTTTAAGTGTATTAGTTTATAATTAATAGTTATACATTTGAGGATCATTTTAGCTCTCTGTGAGATGTGTGAACCCCGTTCACGCATCCCTCCTCTCGGGAGGATGCGCGAATGGGGTTCACACTTCTTCAGTGGGGGCTGGGATGCGTGAACGGCGTTCACGCATCCCAGGCCCATATTTAAAAATATCGGAACCCTAATCCCCTATCCCGAATTATTTTTTTCGTAAAACCCATAAAAAACCCCTTTCCATCCCCCCGTTTGGGCACAATAGGGGGAGGGATTCAAATTGCTCTATAGCAAACTCATGCAAGCAGGTCCGACGGCAGAGTCAACCTCCTCCCACAGTGAACCAACCTTCTTTCTCCCGTGATTTGCAGCGCAGCAGCAGCAGAATCAGTTCCTCCTTATGACTCCCTCAACAGTGGTTCCTCTCCCTTTTCCTTCAGCGGTGTGACCTGCAAATCCCACATCGGTAGCTCGCAGTTTTTGGTGGCTCAGCTCAGATCCACCTTGGTTCCCCACAGTGGAAACCTTAGGTACTCCTAGCAGCAGCTCAATGGATCGACTCCTGCTCCTATATAGATCCTCCACTACTTAACGACGGAGCTAACTGGTTTGGGTTCTACTAGGATGGTGAGGATTTGATGCTGTGAAACAAGTCTGGTGGATGCTGGGTTTCATTCTTCCGATTTTGGGATTAATTTTTTTATTTCGATTGCTCTTTATCTGGATCTATAGTTCGTAAAGTACAACGATTATGAATGATTTTTTTTCTTTTTCTTCGGCTGCTATGCATTTTTTATTTTCTTGTGATTTGAGGCTTCTTAAATCTTTCTTTGTTTTTTTTATATGCTACTGAAGCTGATGGTGAGGTGGAACAAAAGAATAAGGAATCGGTTGGGATTTGGTGGATGCAGGCGTGATGTTGGGAAGCAGTCACCAGTAGCTTGGAGTGCGGAAGAAGGAGAAGAGGGGCGTAGCAGGGGACGATGAGATTGTATAGCGGCACAAAGGTAATAGATAATCTAAAAACAAAAGCTTACAGTTCGTAAAAATTAAAGGCTACTGTTAGTTAAAAAAATGAATAGGTAACCAATAGAACAAAATTAAAGAAAAACAAGTCACCGGTAGAAACAAAATGGGTCACCATTAGTTTAAAATAAAAGGTCGCCATTAGAGATAAAAAAAAGTTAATATTACCCATAAAAAGAGGTTCACCATTGCTTAAATGATCACTCATGCGGATAAATTAAAAGGTCACTGATAGGCTACATCACTAGCCTATGGGTAGAGTCACCGGTACTTATAAAAAAAGGTCACTGATAGAACAAAAATAAAGAACTAATGGTGATTCACAAAAATAAAAATGGAATACTTAGGATTAAATAATTAATGTTTTAAAACTCTAAATAAATTAATTTAATAACAATGTGAAAACATAAAGTTAAAATTGCACAATTTCATTTAATTTGAACTAAAATTCATAACTAAATTAATTTTCCAGATGATTAAAAATATTAATTAATAAATTTAATAGCTTTTAATGAAACTAAATTAAAGGTTAAAATATGAAATTAATGACTATGTTAATTAATACACAAATAACGATATTAAATGATTATTTGTTATTAATGTAAATTTTTAAGAGGTGAGAATATTATAATTAACAAAACTAATAAACAATTAATTAAATTAGAAGAGAAATGAAAGATTAAAATTATTAATTTAAAGACTAAAAATAATCAATTATTTATAAAAAAATTTTAATTAACAAATTTAATTATAAAAATACAAAAGTACAATTATTTAGTAAAAAGTGCTTAAATAATTAATTAAATCGTCAAAAATTAAGTTAAAAGTTGTGAAAAAACTATGTAAAAATAGAGACAAATCAAATTCCCCCAAAAATAAGTATTGTATGTTCTCAAACAATCCCCTATTTTATTATCTTTGAAAAAAACTGTAATATTTATGATTCAACTCAAACTGTAACATATAAGCACTTAGGAATAGAGGACGGAACAAGAGAACACGCTTTTATAAAGATGTTTTCAAATCATGTATTGCCTTTAATGAGTGCTCAAAGGGTAATCAAGATAGCAATGATTCAACTATCAAAGAAAATGACATTCCTTATATGTGACACTGCTTAGCGACCATTTCAATCAAAGCCTATGTTCTAATCTCAAGAGTGACAATAGTTAAAAAGTTAGTGGAGTTATAAATTTAACTGTAGGAACTATGTATAATGACTCTTTCCAAAGGTCAACAAATAATAAATTTTTTTGTGAATCACCTTAATGAAATAACCTAAATGACTTCTATATAAACCAAATGATCCTTTCCCCATCTAGTGTTCATCATTCCCCTCACCTTAATGAAATATCTTTTTACCCTAGACACTTTATTTTATTTTTCCTAAGTCATCTGTCATGTGCTATGAACTCTACCACGCACTTATTTTGGTTGTACAGAGGGCTTATAGTAAACAGAAACGCATCCAGCATCTTAGGTCTCATAGATTCACCATGGGATCCTAGGTGCCCAAATTACTGCAGTTTCGAAATATTTTTATTAAAATCATTTAAATTGCCTCATATTGATGATTAATTTTAATAATTAAAATATAAAATGAGTTCACAATGATCTATATCACAGTTCCTGTTCCAAGGGTAATGATCATAACTCCACTAAATGATTACCCATATCACACTAAAAAGTTATCTCTGAAACAAATTTCCCATAAATCAATAAGCAAGACCACTCTACAATCATCCATCCTCAATAATTTTTTACTCAAATCAGTAATTATCAACCAATTAGGAATCATCCAAAGGCAAGAACCATTTTAGAAATAGTGTAAAGCCTAAAATTTTGAAAGAATGTTGAAAACATTTAACAATTTTTACAAAATGTTTGATGGGGATGTGGTAATTAATGGGCTCTCATTAAAGCATAGTTCAGCTGAGTAACGAATTGACCCCCTAAAGATGCAGTGATAAGCAGTAGGTGACAGTTGATATATAAAGAAGAGTAGTAGAAAAATGGGGGAGGGAGGGGACAACAACTCACACTTTTGAGAACATACAGATTGAATGATCTAGGGTCCGAGCAGAGCATGATCTGAGGGAAAATCTTGAACCACTACCTAGAGATGGAGGAGTTCAAGAGTTGGGCATCATCCCAGAAGTTTATCTTCCATATTTATTCTAGTACTAATACTATGTTTAGTATGTTGCAAATTTATGAATGGATAGTGAACATGTTTACTAGTTAAATCATTTTGTTCAGGGACAAATTGATGTTCCACTGGTTATCTTTTAATTTTTATTTTACCTTATCATTTAGATGTATTCAGTATTGACCGGTGAGATAAATTCAGAGTTCATTCAATTTCTTGTACGACTAGAATTTAATTTCAAAATTTCACTTTCTATTGGCAGGATTGATTGTGGAAACACCTTTCAAAAGATAATAAATTCCTAAGACTTCAGGACTTATGGTGAGTTCGTCCTGCTGCCATTTTCAAATAATTACTATCACAGTTGATCTATTTAGAGTGGAGAACATTTAGTTTGATCAACCTATCAGGCTTAATTCCTGGTGAGGGAGGTGAGTCATTCTCTTTAAGGTGTTACTCTACAATTACTTTTATGTGAATTGAAATACTTTTAAAACTAGTAGAATGAAGATTTTTTCCTGAGCGTTTTACTAAATTTTTTATTTATCAGTGTTATATATCTCTATTTCTATATGTTTTCAACTATTTAAAGCTTCAATTTAGTTTATATAGAAGTAATGAAATGTTATGTTACTCTACTACTTAATATTAAAATAAAAAATTTATAAGTAAAAAATTATCGAAAATATACCCCACTGCTGATAAAAGTGGGTCCATTTGAATGATTTTAGAAGATTAGTGGTCATAATTTCCTTCTATGTGGGTTTACCATGCTTGCCACATATGTAGTAGTTAGAAGATTAGTGGTCATAATTGTCTTCTCTGTGGTCATAATTACCTTCTTTGTTGGTTCGACCCGGCATGCCTTCTCTACTGCTTAATAATACTATATTTATTTATTAATATTACTTATTATATTATATAGGTATTTTATTTTATTTTATTGTAAGATATTAAGTCTTTCCATCAACCCATTTCGGTGTAACGTGGTGGAGGGATTTGGTTAGCTCTATAGAAAACCCATGCAGGCAGGTCCCAAGGTGGAAGCAATATCCTACCATGGTGCACCAGCCTTTGTCCTACAGCGATTCCCAACACAACAGCAGTATCAGTTCATCCTCATGTCTCCCTCAATAGTGGCACCTCTCCCTTTTCCTTCAGTGGCGCGACCTGCATATCCAGCAGTGGCAGCTTGCAGTTCGTTGTGGCTCAGCTCGGATCCTCCCCGGTTTCCCACAGCGGCGGCCTCAGGTACTCCTTGCAGCGGCTCTGCGGCTCGATTCCTACTCCTCCTATGCGGACCCTCCCTTGCATTACGATGGTGTGAACTGGTTTGGGTTCTCCTATGATGGTGAAGATTTGAAGCCATGAAACAAGTCTGGGGGATGCAGGGATCCATTCTTCAAATTTTGGAATTGATTTTTTTTATTTCCGTTGCTCTTCATCTGGATCTGTTGTTCGTAATGTATAGAGATTCTGAATGAATTTTTTTCTTTTCCTTCTACCGCTGTGTGTTTTTTATTTGCTTGCAATTTGAGGGATCATAAATCATTCATTGTGTTTTTTTATATGCTGCTGAAACTGATGGTGTGGTGGAACAAATGAAGAATGGATCAGTAGGGTTTTGATGGTTGCGGCCCTGATGGTGAGAAGCACGGGAGTCACCAGTAGCTTTTAGTGCGAAAGAAGGGGAAGAGCTGCGTAGTTAGGGGAAACGGTGAAATGGTGCACCTGTGCAAAGGTCACCGATTGGCTAAAAACAAAAGGTCACCATTAGTACAAAATTAAAGGCTATTGTTAGTTAAAAAAACAAAAAACTTACTAATAGAACAAAATTAAAGAGTAAATAAGTCATCGGTAGAAAAAAAGGGTCACCAATGCTTTAATATAAAAGGTCACCATTAGCGAAAAAGTACTGATTACCGATAAATCGAGGGTCTCAGTTTCTTAAAAGGTCACCGATAAGCTACATCGGTAGCCTATGTATAGAGTCACCAGTACTTATAAAAAAGGTCACCGATAGAACAAAAATTAAGAACAAACAGTGACACAAAAATTAAAACTGCATACATAGGATTAATTAATTAATGTTTTAAAACACTAAATTAATTAATTTACTAACTGTGAAAACGTAAAGTTAAAATACCACTATTTTTTTTTAATTTAAACTAAAATTCATAACTTAATTAATTTTCCAGATGATTAAACATATTAATTAATGAAGTTAATATCTTTTAATGAAACTAAATTAAAGGATTAAATATTAAAACAAAGAAAAAGTTAATTAATACACAAATAAGAATATTAAATGATTATTTATTACTAATGTCAAATTTTTAAGAGGTGAGAAGATTATAATTAACAAAACTAATAATCAAATAATTAAATTAGAAGAGAACAGTAAGATTAAAATTATTAATTTATTGACTAAAAATACACTATTAATAATAAAAAATGATTAATTAACAAAATTAATTATAAAAATACAAACGTACAATTATTTAGTAAAAATTTCTTAAATAATTGATTAAAACATTAAAAATTAAGTAAAAATATGTGGAAAAACTATGTAAATATAGAGCCACATTAAATTTCCATACACTTAAGCTTTTTTGGCCTCAAACAATCCCCTCTTTTATTATCTTTGAAAAAAAACATATTGTAGTATTTATGAATCAACTCAAACTGTAACATGTAAGCCCATAAGAACAGAGGACATAACAAAAGAACATGATTTTAAAAAGATGTTTTCAAATTAAGTCATGCTTCAAACGAGTACTCAAAGGGTAATCAAGATAGAAAAGATTCAACAATCAAAGAAAGTGTCAGGCCTGAAACACAACATTGCTTAGTCATCATTTCAATCCAAGCCTATGTTCTAAGCTCAAGAGTGACAATAGGTAATAATTCAGTGGTGTTAAGAATTTAACGGTAGGAACTATGCATAATGACCCTTTCCTTAGTTCCCAAAATAATTTATTTTTTTGTGAATCACCTTAATGAAATAACCTAAATGCCTTCTATATAAACCAAATGATCCTTTCTTCGTCTGGTGTTCATCATTCCCCTCAGCTTATGACCTCATTTTTGACCCTAGGAACTTTCTTTTATTTTTCCAAGCCATGAATCATGTTCTAAGAACTGTGAAATGCACTTAATCAAGGTGTACAGAGGGCTTATAGTAAAAAGAAATGCACTCAGCATCATCGGTCTCAGAGATTCAACGTGGGATCCTAGATTCCGAAATTACTCCATTTTTAAAAGTTTTATATAAAAATCATTTAAATTGTCTCATAAAGATGATTACTTTTTATAATTAAAATATAAAATGAGTTCCTTAGGATCAAGATCACACTACTAGTTCCATGGGTAATGATCATAACTCCAATAATAGATTGCCCAAATCACTCTCAAAGTTAGTCTCTTAACCAAATTTCCATTAAATCACTAATCATGACCACTCAACAATCATCCATCCTCGATAATTTCATACTCAAAGTAGTACTTAACTACCAACCATGTATTATCCAATGGAAAGACCCATTTTAGAAATAGTTTAAAGCCTAAGATTGTGCAAGAATTTTGTAATCAATTAACCATTTTTATAAATTGTTTGAAGTGGAAGTGGTAATTGATGGGCTCACATTAAAGCATACATCAACACAATCAATAATTGACCCCCTCCCCGACACTTAAAACTCAGATTTGTCCCCAAAGTTGACTTTAAATGTAGAGAAGAAAAATTGGACAGTTATAGTTCAAAAAAGATTTTCAATAGTGCAGATTTTTAACATGTATAAGGGGACTCTTTAAAGTTCATAAATGTTTTCTACCATGAAGGTATTACAAAAACATGTTCATTAGAAATTACATACATTAACATTTATGTCCAGTGACATAGATTTTTAATTTACTTCAATAATTAACATATAACTTGTGGTAGCATAGTGGATAGTGTGTAAACAATTTGAGAAAGTATGATTCCAATGAATATATAATATAGCAGAAGAATTTAATGATAAACACCCCAAAGATACAAGGAGATTCAATAAAATACAAAAAATAGCAAACAAATGTCCCCCCAGACCAAATTTCATTCAATGGAAGATTTTAATAAAAATGAATTTATGTATTTTATAATAAGGCACATGAAGAATTTGTTATACAAGCAGAATTTCCCGGGCAACACGACATGGATCGGGTTTTCTTATAGTATAAATAGAATTTTTTAATATAAAACAAGATCATAAATAAGTGAAAAATTAACGTGAAATAAATTTCCTATATATTTTTATTAATTACCCTTTAGCATGGAAATCTCACTCCATAAATGACGCAACAATAATTTCCTGACAACTCTAAGACAAGATAACAAAACCAAGAAAAACCAGTAAAAATAATTACAAAAAAAATGATCACAAAAGCAGCACATTATTCAAGGTTAAATAAACAATGTAATGAAAAAATGAGCCATGGGTTGCATCCCATACAGTGATACGTCTTTAAGTCTTCAACTTGACATTATTCAAGATTAGTTTTCATGCACTATGAAGGTAGCCAAGCCCTTTGACTGTCCCCCAAAATAATGTTTCACCCTCTTCCCATTAACCAACATGGGTTTATTATCATCAACTATAATTTCTAAAACTCCATTCATAAGCACTATCACTATAGTAAAAGGTCTAGACCACTTGGACATTTGTTTTGCAGGAAAGATTTTGAGTCTAGAGTTAAAGAGGTAGGGCTTTTATCCCGGTTTAAATTATTTGTTTTGTATCATATAATCATGAAATATTTTAGTCCTCTCTTTATAAATCCTAGAATTATTATAACTCTCTCTCCTAATCTCATCATGTTCACTCAGCTCAAGTAATATCCTCTCACCAGCACTCTTAAAATCAACGTTTAGATATTTAACTTCTCAATAAGACTTGTGTTTCTACTCCATAGGTAAATGACAACAATTCCCAAACAACAACCTATAAGGAGATATACCTATTGAGGTATTGAAAGCAGTTCTATATGCCCATAAATCATCATCCAATTTAAGAGAACAGTCTTTCCTAGAGTTTGACACAGTTTTCTCGAGTATCTATTTTAGATCTCTGTTTGATATTTCCACTAGTCCACTAGACTGTGGATGATAATTTGTACATATTTTATGAACACAACCACATTTTTTCATCAAAGCCTCAAATTTTTAGTTCTCAAAATGTGTTTCATTGTCAGTGATAAAGGATTTTGGGACTCCAAATATAGAAAAGATATTCTTTATCACAAATGTGATTATAGAGTTTGCTTGATTGTTGGGAAGTGAAACTGCCTCAACCCACTTCGACACATAATCAATTGCAACAAGAATATATTCATTCCCATGAGATGATGGAAATGGACCCATGAAGTCTAAACCCCAGACTTCAAAAATCTCTACTTCCAGAATTCCTTTTTTGGGTAACTCTTTCTACCTACCCACATTTCCAAACCTATAACATCTATCACATCCAACCACATAGCTCCTATTATCCTAAAAATTGGATGTCAATAGAATCCTGATTGTAAGACTTTTTGGGTAGTTCATTCACTACCATGGTGACATTCTCCAAGGTTAAAAGTGACAAGTCTCTAAGACAGGAAACATCTCCTCCTCAAGCACACATCTCCTATGAATTCCATCAGCACTTCTCTTAAATAGTAGGGGGTTATCCCAAATGTAGTATTTATGCTCAGAAATTAATTTCTTTCTTTGGTTGTTGGTCATATTTCTGCGAAAGACACATGCTACTAGGAAGTTTGAAAAATATGTAAAGTAAGAAGATTGCCTAATTTACATAGAGAGAATCTTCTCATAAGGAAAGGAAGAGTTTATCTCCCTAGGATATACATATTTAGTAAGAGGAATCCTAGAAAGATGGCCAGTAACTAAATTTTTAGCTCCCTGCTTATCCAGAATCTCTAAATCAAACTCTTGTAGAAACAAAATCCATCTAATCAGCCTAGGTTTCATTTCCTTCTTAGACAAAAAGTACTTTAAATCATAATGATTAGTGAAAATGATGACTTTTGAACCTAAAAAATATTGTATAAACTTCTGAGGAGTGAAAACAGCATCAAACAATTCTTTTTCAGTCGTGCTGTAATTCTTTTGGGCCTCATCTAGAAATATACTACCATAATATACCACATGCAATTTCTTATCTTTATTATATACAAGGAAAGAACCTATATCCATGTCACTAGAATCACACATAATTTCAAGAGGTTGTCTCTAGTTTAGGGTAGTGATAATGGGTGATGTAGTGAGTTCCACTTTTATCCGAATTATTGATTTCAAACAGTTTTCATCAAAATTGAAAGGTGTATCCTTGACCAAAAAAGAACACACAAGGGATTAGATATTTTGGAAAATACTTTTATGAATCTCTAGTAGAACCCGACATTCCCTAAGAATCTTCTGATACATTCAACATTTTCAGGTGGTAGAAGTTTTTGAATAACATCAATCATAGCAGTATAAACATCCAATCCAATCTTGGACGCTATATGACCAAAAACTATACCTTCTATTACCATGAATTGACACTTCTCCCAATTAAGAACAAGATTGGTTTCAATGCATCTCTCTAAGGATAACTCAAGATTTACTAGAAAAGAGTCGAAAGTACTTCCCATAGTTGAAAAGTCATCCATGAAAACATCAATGATTCTCTCAATCATATCTGAAAATATAGCTATCATACACCTCTGAATGGTGGCTAGAGCTGCACACAACCCAAAGGGAATCCTCCTGTAAGCAAATGTCCCAATGGGGCATGTGATAGTGGTCTTTTCCTAATCCACTGGAGCAATAGGAATCTGGTTGTTACTAATATACCCAACCAAGAAATAGAAAAAATTCATTTCCTGCAAGATTCTCAAAAAATTGATCCATGAAAGGCATTGGAAAATGATCCTTCCTAGTGGTTGTATTAATCTTCCTATAATCTATACATACTCCCCATTTTGGGGATTTCCTAACTTGGATTTGTTCATTCCTTTCATTGTTTAATATAGTGAATCAACCCTACTTGGGGACAACATAGATAGGACTGAGCAAATGACTTTCATATATGTGATATATTATTCCAGTGTCTTATAATTTGATCACTTCCTCTCTTACTAATTCTTTCTTGTTTGGATTCATTATTCTTTAACACTCTACCCTGGGCTTATGGTCTGGCTCCATAGGTATTTTATACATTCGGAATGATGGACTAATACCCTTTTATACCAATTATGGTACTACCTATCACATATTTAAATTTCTCCAAAACATTCTACAGCATTTCATCTTGGTTATCATTAATCTCAACAGAAATTATGACAGGAAAAGTGGAATTCTCCCCCCAAAATGAATATTACAAATGATCAGGGATTGGTTTTAATTCAAGATTGGTTGGTTCTACACTATAGAGAAGACTCTTAGGTCTTGGAGGTCCAATATTATCAAAATGTCGTTTGGATTTAGTTTGAATTGATTAATGATTTTGAATTTCTTACTCAGATATAGAATTAAAAATGTTGTTGTCCATAGTGGGCATCATACTGTTCAATCATTCTAGATGAGAATTCAACAACGTAGTCAAAGAAGAATCATCAAGTGGTATTATAAGTTCTCTCTCAAAAAAATAAAAGTGTTCAGTAAGGTTGATGTTAACAGAAACACCATTAGATTCACTCAAAAATCTTCTAAGTTCAAACCCAGTGGACTCTTCTACAGCAAAAACTGAACAGTTGTCCAGTTCTGGAAATTTTCCCAAATTTGGTGTCTAAGATAAATTTAGAACTTCGAAGATAGATTCCAAAGTATTTTCAGATTCTAAATTATTTTCTTCAGTAGTGAATTGATTTTCTGATTCTTCATGGTTTCCAATTGAGTTTTCATTATATAAGGACTCTACTATTGTACAGTTTTTAGAGAAAGATAGTCCTTTAACCTTTTTAATAACATTTAACTCTTCTTGTTGTTCTCCAATTTTAAAAAAAACTGACCCTAAGAAACATCAGTAACAGCACCACCTAGGGCAAAGAAGGGCCTTTCTAAGATGATGGGAAGCTCTTGATAAATCTCAATGTCTTAGACTAAAAAGTCTGCACGTAGAAACAAGTTCCCTACCCCAACGAGAAATTCATCTATCATACCCATTGGATGACTGAAAGATCTATCACTGAACTGCAATATGACTTTGGTGGGTTGAGGATCAACCAACCACAACTATCGAAATAGTGATTAAGGGATCAGATTCATTCTAGAACCTAATATCACAGAAACAATTGAGCTGATAAGAATATCTTATGGTACAGGGAATGAAAAAGATACTTCGATCTTTCAGTTTAGGTGGGATTTTCTTTTGGAGTACATCACTATACTCTTCAGTGATTCTGTATGTAGCAAATTCATCCGGGGTCTTTTTTTTAAAACAATTTTCTTATGATATTTCATATATGATGGGATTTTAAATATGGCTTAAATGAATAGAATTTTTACTTGATGTTTGGAATGGAGACTAAGGAATTTGAGATGTTCATCCCTGGTGTGGCTTTGAGGTATCAGCTTATCAGTTAAAGATATGAGTGTGGAAAACTATTTAAGGAAAGTGGGTATATCCCTCACCTCTTCCTCAACAATTTTATTTATATTATTATTTTGTCTTTTAAATGAATTTACAACATGGGATTCTGAGGAAAAATTCAAATTTTGATCATTTTCATGACTTTTTTTGAATTTTGAGCATGTGAACAAAAGAAAATTTTAATTCCAGACTCAAGAATATTTTCATTTTGTGCATTTTCAAGGTCTTTTTTAACAACAATTTTAGTATTAAGTCCACTTATAGTTACAAAAACCATGAAATTCTCCCTAGGTTTAAGCTCAGTGGTACTAGGAATTCTACCATTTTTCCTAGATGAAAAATCTCTTGCAAGTAGTCCTAACTCTATTTCCATATTCTGCATTCTCACATCTGTTTTAATTTTATCAGACTTATGTTGATTTTGATGTTTGTTGAACTAATTCATGTATCTTTCCCCTTAAGAGTTGATTTTTTTCAAGATTAGATCATGTATAGATGAAATTTTAATATCATTGTTTCTTTATGAATTTGAAGAATCACCCCTTTGTTGATTTTGAAAATCTGATCTTGGTTGGTTTGAGTAATTAGGTGTCGTAGTTTTTTTAATTAGGCCTTGATCTTTACAGGAATTATTTGGATGGTTCCTATTGCCTTTATTATAATTGATTGAAAAGGGATATTCTTTAGGAGGCATTCTAGGACTATAGTTAATAATGTTTGAGTTATCTTATTTTTGGGCTATCATATTAAAATTAGGAGAGAAGTTTTCAATATGCCCAAACATACCACACTAGACACACTATTCCCTTAAATATTGATTGGTGTTTTGACAGCCAAGTTGATTAACATTTTTCATAGATTTTTTTTTCATTAAAGATTACAATTGGTTGGTGATTTCAACAAGTTGGGCTTGAGTTTCATTCAATGAACCAGTGATTGAATTAACATTTCTATTGATGCCTTTTCTTCTTGAATTATTATGTTGAGAGTTCAGGGAAAGATTATTAAAAATTTATCAAAGTTATTCATCTGTCTTGTCAATATAATTACCCCATGAAGCCTGATCAACTAGAATATATCTAGAGGACGACACCCCTTCATAGAAGGTGTCCATGAAGAGGTGAGATGGGAGTTGATAATTGGGACACTTCCTAAGAAGATCCCTGAATCAATCACAAGTTTTATGAAAAGCTTCTCCATCATCTTGATTTAAAATAGTTATCTCAGTTCTAGGTTCACCTTTATATCATTGGGGATAAATTTTCATTATGAAAGAATTGTACACAAGATCCCAATTTTCAAAAATATTCTCACCTAGACTCAGAAACCAATTCATTGAGTTCCCTTTAAGTAGGAAGGGAAATAATCTCATTCTTAGCTCATTTTCTGTGAGTGCTAGGAGAGGAAGCTACTGCATAGTGTTATAGAAGTCTCTAATATAGGAATGAGATTCCTCATTATAGAGCCCATTAAATGTCGGCAGTAGTGAAATTTGTGACTACTTATGTTCAAAATTTCTATCCCTATGAATAAGTCTAATGGATGATGGATTGCTTGAAAGTTAAGAAATTTGGAATTCCCTCATCCTAGGCCTTTCATTTTCTTCTAAGTGTTATTGATGATTTTGGAAGTTTTCAGGTGCTGGAACTCTCTCATCTAGATTTTCCATTTCAATTTTTTTTATTTCTTAGAGTAGTAAATTGTTTACCTAATCAGGGTTCAGAGGCTCTAATATAACACCTGAAGTTCATGTGTTCATGCAAAAAACAGAAGACAATACTCAATAGTAAGAAAATAGTAACAATTATACAAGAATAGAAACAAGTTTTTTTTACAGTTTTCAAATTTTCCAAATTTTTTAATGTTTTTTAATTTATTTTTTTAGTTTTTCTATAAGTAATGGATCGTGCCTTCCTAGGAAACAGCGCCAAAAAAATGACTTTTACTGTTGTTAAATACGATCAGAGTTTAATTATTTATACTCTTACTTAATACTATATATGTGGCAAGGAAAGTCAATCCCACATAGAAGGTAATTATGACAACTAGTCTTCTAAAAACATTCAAAAGGAACCATTGTTGTCAGTATTGGGGTATATTTTCTATCTTCTTTAACTTTTTATATGTATTTATTTATTTATTAAGAAGTGGAGTAACAAAACATTTCAAGACTTGTATCTAAACTAAATTGAAGCTCGAAACGGTTGAAAACATAGAGAAACAGAGATATAGAATGTTGATAAATGAACAATATAGTAAAACACTCGGGGGGGAAATCTCCATTCTACTAGTTTTAAAATTATTTCAATTCACTTAAATGTTATTACAGAGTACCAACTTAAACAGAATAAATCATATCCCTCACCAGGAATTAAGTCTGACAGGTTGATCGAATTCAACGTTTGCTACTATAAATAGATCAACTGTGATAACCATTATTTGAAAATGACAACAGGATGAACTCACCATAAGTTCTGAAGTCTTATGAGTTTATTATCTTTTGGAAGGTGATTCCATGATCAATATGGCCAATTGACTGTGAAATTTTGAAATTATGTTCTAGTGGTACAAGAAATTGAATGAACTCAGCATTGATCTTGTCGATCAATACTAAAAACATCAAAATGATTAAGTGAAATGAAATTTTAAAGATAGGTAGAGGAACTTCAATTTATCTCCAAACTAAATTATTTAGCCAGTAAACATGTTCATTATCATTTCAAAAAAATTTATCATATTTAAAAGAGTACTAATACTGGAATTAAGATGGAAGATAAACTCCCGAGATGATGCTCTGCTCCTGAACTCATCCAGCTCCAGGAAGTGGTTTAAGAGTCGCCCTCTGATCTTGCTCTACTCAGACCCTGGATCATTCAATTTGTATGTGCTCCAAAGTGTGAGAGGTTGTCCCCTGTGTCTATTCCCCCACACCTCTATTTCACGGCTTGCTTTTCTCTTAAATATTGTTGTCATAATTTTCATGTCATCGTCTCGTTTCCACCGACATACTTCAGTTCCTTTCATTCGCATCACACATGTGTATTTTTTCGCGAACCACATGTCTCACTAGATTATCCCATGTAACTAGCTCCTGATGAGTTATTTGAATGCACCTGGACATTTTTAAGGCCTTGGTGTGAACCTGCAATGTAATGAACAACAAAACAATGTAAAAACTATTAAAACAAGATAATAAAACAATTAACAATAATAGATAAATCACTTAACTGTTACTAGCTGAATATTTTATTGATTTAATCTAAAACATAAATTATTAACTATAAAATATTATTGTTATGTCATTATGTAATTAACTAATTTATCGTGATATATTTCTTAAATTTTGATTTAGTTTCGAAAAAAGAATTCTATTAGTTCATTAATGAATTAAATGAAGATAATTTATTAAAATTTATAAGTTGTTAAAATTTTAGTTCTAAACATTATATTAATTTTTAAGTTATATTTTTTATGATTAATTATTACTATTAGTTTTTATGTCAATCTTAAATTTCGTATCAAAAAGTTACGTAATTTTTATTAATAAAAATGAAGTCAATATTACTTATTTACTATTATATTATTAGTAAAATTATTCACTTAAAGTTTATTAAGGTTTATAAAACATAAGTTTTTTAAAAACATATTATTTTAATTAAGTTATTTATTATATATATTAATTTATTAAATTTATAGCTTTAAAATAGATTATAGAAAAAAAAAATAAAACATCACCTGTAATTATGTTATAAACAATTTTATAAATTAGAATGAATTTATTTATTAAAATTATTTTATTAATTTTAATATAATAATAAAAATTATTTCATTATATGAAAAAAAAATTAAATTAATATAAAAAATATATTTATTTATTAGTTTATTTTAATTAAGAATAAAATTATTTTAGTTTAAAAAAATAATCTTTTAATTAGTATATTTTATTGTTTACATAATTATTATAATTAAATAATTATTTAGAATAATAATACTATATTTATTTATTTTTATTATTATATATATATATATATTATTTTAATTTTGTTAGAAATTAGGGCATTCCCTCTCCCCATTTCGGCACAACTCAGGGGATGGATTCAGTTTTCTCTACAACAAACCCTCGCAATCCAATAGTGGCAGCAACCTCCCCCCATGGAGCACCAGCCTTGGTCCTCCAGTGATTTTCAGCGCAGCAGCAGCTGCAACAGTTCCTCCTCCTGACTCCCTCAATAGCAATGCCTCTCCCTTTGCCTTCCATGGAGCGCCTTGCAAATCTAGCCACGACAGTTCCCAGTTCGTGGTGGCTCAGCTCGGATCCCCCTCGTTTTCCCCTAGTGGCGGCCTCAGGTACTCCTAGCGGCAGCTCAGCGGCTCGATTCCTGCTCCCCCTGTACGGATTCTCCCCTGCTCAATGACGACGTGAACTAGTTTCGGTTCTCCTATGATGGTGAGGATTCGATGCCGCCAAACAAGTCTGGTGGATGAAGGGTTTCAATCTTCGGATTTTTGAATTGATTTTTTAATCTTATTTTCTCTTCATCTGGATCGGCAGTTTGTAATGTATAGTGGTTCTGAATGATTTTTTCTTGCCTTATACTACTGTGCATTTTTTATTTGCTTGCGATTTGAGGGTTCTTAAAGGCTACCGTTAGCTAAACAATGAAATGGTTACCGATATAACAAAATTAAATAGTAAACAATACACCAGTAGAAAAAAAGGGTCACCAATAGTTTAAAATAAATGGTCAATGTTAGCGATAAAAAAGTGAAGATTACCGATAAATAACGAGCCATCATTGTTCAAATGGTCACTGATGCAGATAAATCAAAAGGTCACTGATAGGCTACATCAGTAGCCTATGGGTAGAGTCACCGGTATATACAAAAAAGGTCACCAATAGAACAAAAATAAATAACTAAAAGTGACAAAAAAAAAATTAAAACTGCCTACTTAGGATTAAATAATTAATGTTATAAAACTATAAATTAATTAATTTAATTACTAGTTGAAAACATAATGTTAAAATCACAATATTTCATTTAATTTAAACTAAAATTCATAACTTAATTATTTTGTAGGATGAATAAATATATTAATTAGTGAAGTTAATATATTTTAATGAAACTATATTAAAGAATAAAATATTAAAATAAAGACTAAGTTAATTAATACACAAATAAGGATATTAAATGATTATTTATTTTTAAAGTCAAATTATTAAGAGGTGAGAAAATTAGAATTAACAAAACTAATAAACTAGTAATTAAATTATATGTGAAAAGTAAGATTAAAATTATTAATTTAAAGACTAAAAATATTTAATTAATTTTACAAATTGATTAATTAACAAAATTAATTATAAAAATACAAAAGTACAATTATTTAGTAAAGAGTGCATAAATAATTAATTAAATCATTAAAAAATAAGTAAAAAGATGTAGAAAAACTATTTTAAAATATACCCACATCACTTATCTCCAATTTTAAACTCTAGGTATCATTGATGATTGTCTATGAGTTTCCTATTTACTTTTAATGAACTTCATATGAAACTGAATGATTTGAACCTCCACTATAATCACACAGATAAGATCAGTTCCCATAATATTTCACTCTCTAACTTTATCCCAACATGGTGGATTCTTGAACATCGTTCCACACCGAGCCTCATAATGTTCCATTTGAATGATATAATAAAAAATGTTGTTGTATGAGAAATCCAATTGGTAAAGGAGATGATCTATACATCCTTGGAAGTACATTGAAAAAGATCTCAACTTATCCTCCAGAGCATTCACTGTTCACTCAAACTAGCCATCCATATGAGAGTGCGAATCAGTACTGAAACAAAGCATTATATCAAATTTCTTATGATATCTTCGCTAAAACCAAAAGCTAATCCCTGGATATTGATCTAATACAATGGAGAGTAGAACTCTATATAATTTTATCACTTCTCCTAAGTATATCTTGGAGAGTTGGTCAAGACTTAAATCTCCCTTGATAGTAATTTAATAGGCTAACTTTATAAGGAAATTGACTACCACCAAAATTGAGTTATTTTATTTTGATATATTTGGGTTTCCAATGATGCAATCTAGGGTTATGTTTTCCCATTTCCATAATGGTGTAGCAAGTGGTTTGATCATTCCCTTAGACATCTATCGTTAATCCTAGAATTATAGTCATACCAAACATCGAGATACAATTTTTTGCAATATCCCTCCTCATGTTATCACACCAAAATTTTTTCTTATGATCTCCATAAATTATAGTGCTTAATGGATAAATAGTGATGGATGAGTTTTTATGAATCATTCAGAAAATCTCACATCATCTAATCTTTTTAAAGGATACATATTCTGATTCAAAACCATATAGCTTCATCTTTAGCTTAAATGAACTCAAGAATATTCACTCACTTCCCCTATAGCTCCTTATCATCATTTTAGGCCTCTTTAATCCCCTAAATAATGGATAGTTAAGCATTAATTTGAGAAAGTCATGATGAAATTCGTTTTATGATTCCCATTTCTATCATTTGTGTGTCTAATAAGATTAGATCCCCTTCAATCTTCATCATGGATATGCTTGTGGGATCCTTTATACTCACAAAATCTATCAATTTATTCAAATTTAAAGGATAGTAATGGATTGAATATACATAATACATCATCAAGTCTATCCACCTTCTATGTTATATATTGAGATCTTTTGTGTGTATATACACTTATGCCTTTTAAGATCTGTAAATATTTCACACTTCTTCCCATAGAGATAATGTCACGAAATATTGGATGAAGTTATTATTGTATCCAAATATAAAGCATGTTTTGAGTAGTTTTAGTTGTGTATATTTAATTTGTTGGAGTAATAGTCTATCACTTTTCTATTTTTCAAGAGTACACAACCTAACCCCTTTTTAAATACATCATTTTTACCTTTAATCCGACCCTAATTGTGGGTAATGTCATCGCAGGTTTAGTTATTATCCTCTTATTATACTATTAAAATCTATCCTCACATGAATTAGTCTATAAAAACATCAATCACATCCATGTTATCATGGTTAGTGTTCTTGAAAATACTAATAATTTACTCATAATTTTATGATAGTATGCAGTTAATCCATGAAAACTAAAAATCATTATCACTGATGTTGGTGTACTCTATCATTTAATTACCTATTTATTTGATGGATCCATATATATCCCTTTTCTGGTGATAACATGCCCCATGAATGTTACTTTTCTCAGTATAAGATGGATTGAGAACTCAACCTCTCATTTAAGATGAATGCTGGAAAATTATTTTCGAAACAAATTAGCATATTTCCTTACTGTGGTCACATCATTGTGGATGATCTTGTCCACAGTTTCAATCAATGGTGATAGATATTATTTCTCATAAGACAATAATATACATGCATAACATGATGATTCTAAAGGAGATTTGTACTTCTCTTTACACATATATAGAATTAGAGGGTGGTTTAGAATATGAAGTGTGATTTCCCACTCCTATAAATTTATGTTGGATTTATGCGAAAAATTTAATTCCATAAAAATAATAACATAAAATTTAACTAAATAGAGAATCAAATGGTTTGTAGGAAAATTCATGCCACAAAAAGTTTTAGGGTAGAGGTTATATTCATGTGATGAGATAATTAACCATTTCTACAATTTCACTGATAACTCAACATTCATGTTCTGAGGGGGTGTTTAAATAGTTCTACTAAACACTAATGATATGAAATAATTTGTATATCCATAATTAAAAATTATTTTCAATATTATTTAATAAATAACTGACATACAAGTCACCACTTAATTGTTAGCATCCACTTTAGTAAATGAAATTGTATTTTCTAACCCATTCACTATGTGCCTAGGAGGTTTTTTCATCAATTATCTTCGATAACCCTTGGATAAGTTCATTATTTCATATAATGTACATCTTCTATGAAATCATAACATTAGATAATAGGTATAGGTTTGACAGGAAATTTCTGTTGTTTTATCAAATTATTGGGTTTATACCACGTGAATTCTCTATCTAGGTGCCCCTCTATACCACATATAATGAATTTCCTTGTCCCCTTCATGAATTTTTCAGGATTCTACGTACCATGGATTTGAAGACTAAGATGTTCGACTTTCTTTCCACCATGATATTTCACTATCGATCCACCAGAATTAAACTCCACTATCCAGATCCCATATCCATACCCATAGGACCCTTACTATCTTTGGATCATCAATTTGACTATAAGGGCATAACAGACAATATATTCAAGGATATCAAAGTAACGAATATCTAAATACGTTCATAATAATGAATATATTCTACTAATGAATTTGTCGAATTTACCTTCATGGTCAATGAAATTTTGAAGGTGTATTATAGAAGTCTTGTAAATTTATCCTCATATGCTCCAATGGATTCTCCAAACTTTGGATTCAAGACAAAGAACCCCCTCTCTATTTTTTTGAATGAGTGTGAGGAAAATATTTAACTATAAACATTATATCGAATACCTTCCACTACATCACTTAAGTTTCTTACATGGGATTTGTATTCATGATCAAAATCAACTATTCATTAGCATCTCCCTCCATTCGATAATCATCTATCATGACCTTAACTTTCTCACATAACTAAATAAAATATAAGATATTTTCAATGGAGTTAATCCATTATTACATGATTAAAGGATCTAATGATCTATTGAAATTCAGAGACCTTTGTTTCATGAAGGTCTCAATTTTAAATTTCACATTCATATGCGGATGTGGGTATTTATACTTATTCATGTTTTGATTCAAAACATTAGTTAATAGAGTAAGTATTTTTATAATTTTCCCAAAAACTACTTCCATTAGGTTGGGCATCTCATCTTAGAATCATCACATTTCCCGTTACATTGGTTGTTGACTTGATTACTCCTATTCCCAATCATTTAATAAAAAAAATGAAAAATACACGCTAATAATTTTCAAACAATTAAACATACAAAAGGAAAACTATGAACATTAAAGGCATAACTCTTAAATGACATTTATTCAATAAACTGTGAATTTTTTAGTTTCAATATAAATTATCCATGTCCTATTTCATAACATTAAATTTTATATCCATTTGTGTTCCCTTCATTATGGTTTAAAAAAACATAGGATTAAATAATGAAAATCCCATGAGATTGTGAAAATAGGTTTATAGTCTTAGGAATTTTTATCATGAACAAGGTAATAGTCCATTTAATACCCAATTAGACCTTTTAAATTTATTACCAATAGGTACATCTATTCCATAGAAAAATTTTCTTTCAAATATCAATACAGGGATGTATTTTCATGGATAACCAAGTACCCTATAATTTACCAAAATTTACTGATGTTTTCTTATGACTAGTCTTATCAATAAGGATTTCACTAAGTATTTCTAATCATAATCCACATAAATAACTATACCATTATCTTATACCTAATATGGAAACCCATATATGTTATATAGTTTATTTCATGATTTTTCACATGATAAAATCCCAAATGATCGATGTAACACCCCAAGATTTCATAGTATGATACTTATTCAAAGTAATTCAATAACTTCCACTACACACAACACTGAGTTCTAGTGCACCATGACATACCAAACTAGCCGTTCAAAAGTGGTTATGAATAATATTAACAAAATTTTGAACATTATATAATCCTTATAATTTTAGAATCTATATTGTGAGTTTCTTAGACATAATGTTAGAACAAATTCATTTTTTTCAGATAAAAGAATTATTTTTCAAACAAATGCAATTTTTCCACATTTTAAAGGAAAACCTCTTTAAATACAATATTTGAAACTTTTATTTATTAAATTTGACAAAATAAACTTCTTCTTTAGAATCTGGACATAATAAATTAGTTTTAATAAATTTTTGGTGTCTTTCTGATAACTTTCACATTTGGGAGAATAATGAAAAATAATAAATTTTAACTGAAAACAACTTTTTAATCAAAATAATTTATAGTGTTTAATTATATATTTTAATGTTTTGGAAGTATAAATAGATTATATTTTTACCATTTAATCTAATTCTGGTCATTCTATGTAATTTCACATTGAAATTGGTTATAAACAAGTGTCAATCTTTTGAAGTTATTATTTCTTAAAAATACGCTTTCTGGTTTTGACAACGTGAATTAATTTTAAATTAATAAATGCAGATTTCATGTTTGGAATTTGGTAAAATGGAATCCATTTTTTAATTCATAATATCAAAAATATCTTAGGGTAAAATTTTGGTATTTTTCTGAAAACCTTCAATTTTTTATGAATAGTGAAAACACTGTGTAATTATTTAAAAATGACTTATTATTTAAATAATTATTTAATTAATTTAAATTTATTTTAAGTCAAAATATATACATATAATAACTATATATGTTCAATGAAATTCATTGGGGTCATTTTATAATAAAATTAGATGTACAAAAGTTTATCGAATGTTTTACAGTCTTTTACCCACCTCCTAGGAGCACTTGCAAATTTTCATAAAAATTAATTTTACCGCTTCTTTGAGTTGAATTTCAAAAATCCGAGAGATATGGTTGATATAAGTAAGTAAAATGTGGTTCAATAAGATGAAAATAATTTTTTTTGTGAATAGTAACTTTTGACTTTTTCTTTACCACAATTAAAAGTAAATAAGGTAATTAAGGGTAAAAATGATATCATAATTACCTTAACACATGTCCTAATTCTATTGGATAAGTGTAATTCGACCAAAAACAACCTTAGAAATAAAATATGATCCTTTAGGTTTACTTGGATTAGATTAGGACATCTATTATTGTTTAATTCAAAGAAGAGTTAAAAGTGTTAAATTCAAAGTTTAATAAATAAATCATTTTCAATATAGGGTTACACATAATAAAAATTCAACTATAGATATTCATTATAAAGATAAAAATATTTCATAAATAATGGTATTTTATTTATAATTTTTAGACATTAAATAATTTAATTTATTTATGACACAATGATGATGCAGTAATCACCTTATTAATGAAATATTAAAATAATTGTTAATATAAATACCCAAATAAATTTAATTTGAGAATTTTAATGAATTCCACTAATTTTATAAGTTAATATGACATGTTAGTGTAAATTAAATGATTTTTTTCGATGTAATAATGCGGTTATGAATTTAGAAAAAACAAAATACCAAATAGTGTCAAAATTGACATAAAAGAGTTTTTAAAACAAATATTATATTATTAAGTGGTATTCTATTCTTAAAAATCTATTGTTCATCCAAAGGAATAAATAATATTATATATGTCAAAAATGAACCACTTGAGGTTCTCTTGGAAGTTTATAGTATGTTTATTAACCATATAATATATAAATAGAAAGAGACATGGTAAATGTCAAGCTATTTAACTAAGAGTTAAATATAAAAGATAAGGTTAATATAGTGACCCAAACCTATCTGGTTGAGTGGTTTCCGACCCATACCCACCTTATACTTTAAATAAATCATTTTGGAGCCATTATAAACCGAAAATTATTTTATTATAAAATAATATTTTATGTTTTTTCTAAGGTTCCCCTCACCCCTCTTATAAAAGTGCACTTCCCCTACTCTCAAATTCACACCCCAATGCCATTTGGATCGGCCAGCCCTACCCAAATATCCTCCCAACTATCCTACCTTCATTCTAGAGGCCTTCCTTTGGCCAGAAAGCCAACATAAGGATCACTTTTGGTCAAATCAAAAGGAAGAACCCGAAGAAGAGTTAACGATTTCACCACCCCCTTTCAAGTTATTTTCTTCTTCCACTTACTATTTCTTTTTTATTACCATACCAAAATAATAAATGCACTAACTTATATATATTGTGATGTTATTATAAATATGGAACAACCATATTCAATATTCTATCCATCCTATGAATGATAATGTCACCATGTGTGCGTACGTACGACTTACCATCTCAATGTCGTGGTGTATTTTTTTTATTCAACAATATATTATTTGGATGGATATAATGATGAGTAATATGTATATAAATAATAAAAATAACATTCTAATGTATTTTTAAAATTAATATACCATCCAATTCCAAACCATGAAGGAAAGTGAAAGGTAAGGGTTAATTTCACAATCTCTTTATTATCCGAGGTTGTTTTTACGTAAGTATCTACTAAGACATATTGATTATCCATGTCCATGTTTCATGAAAGGGTTTTAAAAGGGGATATTTTAATTTACATTTTACTAAAACATTATTTTAAATGTTTTAAATATTTATTCCTCTAAATCATTCTCATTAATTTCCATGTTTTCAAAATTGTTTTTAAGGATTTATCTATATGGACATGAATGTTTTTAAAATGTTTATTCCTTTCAAATGATTCGAAGTGGTATGGGAGACATTGAATCAAACATGTATTTAAATGGATTCCTTTTTAAATTGTGTGACTTATAATTGTTTTCATGAAAAATAGATATTTCTCTCAAAGAGTTTTGAAAATCATTTTCATCTATGTGAACATCCTATGTTGGACTTTAAACTTGTTTGAAGTTGATTTATTCTGATAAAAATCTTCCATATTGTATTAAAGGATTTGTGACATGTTTGATTTTGGATGTTTTATTTTTATATCATTCATGGTTTATGGATAAAGTATTTAATTTTTTTTATGAAAGTTTTAATACGAATGTTTATGTTATGCTTAAACCTTTTCATATGAGGAATGCATTGGACTTAGTAAGTGACTGGTGGAGCCCGATATAGCTCCTCGATTCATCGGTAGGTCTCATGAGACAAAATAGTGTCTTGGCACAAGGAATTGACATAATAATATTTTTAGTCTTGGAATAAGGCCTTGAATATGTCGTTATGAAAGTCTGTCTTCGTGGACTTGGTCGTCTCAACCTTTTTCACCGCTGCTTGCCTCACCTCGCCCAACTCCTTCTTCGCCGGATAAGGTTTCTCAAGGTGGTGCGGTGTCGGTCCGTGGTCGAGTTCCAGCTTCAGCGGCCTGAGAGTACCCCCTTCTTCCTCGTGTGTGTTGGATGATTCGTCGTGTTCTCCGCGTGCGACTGGGATGGCGGCGACAGGTTATGGTTGTAGCGGGTCCTTCATTCGATGTGCTAGTGCTGTTTTTGTTTTTCTATTTTCTTGAAGTCGATTTTGGTTTGTGGTGTGGATGGATTTGTGCATCATCTTTGATTCGTGTTCTAGCTGAAGATTTGGTTCTGTTTGGATGTATGTGCTTCATCTATTGATTCGCTTCTGGATTTTGGTTGTTTTGGATTTTGATTTGGATTGGATAGTGGCCGTTTGATACTGGGATTTAGTCTTTATGCACTATTGTTTCTGGTTGTTTTTCTGCTTTGTTGAGCTACTAGTTTTAGGGTGATTGGCTATGCAGTTTGCATTGATCAGTGTGGTATTTGGATGAAGGTTTTATTGATATGTGAAATGATGTTGTTGCGATGGATTTGATGTTCTGGTGGTCTTTGTAGTGTGAGGGGATCTGAGTAACAAGTTTTTTTCTGGATTTTGGATGATTCTTCTAGACTTTCTACTAGGAATTGCTCCATAAGAGTATTAGATCATATTATTTCACTGTGCATGACCTTTTAGATTTCGTCGTTTGAGAGGGTATGTCTCTTCCATCGGTACCGGACCCGTGCATTTGTACGGGACAACTTGCTGAACTGTCATGTATTGGTGGAGGTTTTCCATATTGATGATGATACTGGGGAGGGGCATTTCTTAGTATTTTTGTCTTGGGCTTTGACATTCATTTTATATTTATGGTTTTATGTCCGTGAATTCATGTATGTTTTTCCCTTTTCTTCCTTAAAATGGGGTTTATCCAAAATCAATAAATAATTTAAGCCTTTGGGCTATTCAGTCAAAGTGGCTATTGATATTACATGTGATTATTTGACTAGTAGAATATCAATGTGAGTAAGTAAATGGAATTATTTTAATTTATATTTTCCATATAATGATTAATTTTATGTTGAAATGGATTTTTTTAGTTCTATACATTTCTTTAAATGTTTATGATTATTTATGAATGTTTCCACTATATTGTTATCCTTACGGAGCATTTGAGATCACCCGTTTCTTATGTTTTATTTTCCTTGGATCCCAAGAGGTGTTTTAAGTTTGAGATGCAGGGTTATGCTAAGGGAACAATGTCATTATCAAAGTATTTTTTTTGTGTTGTATTTTATAAAGTGTAATGTAATGTTCATGCATGTAATCTATTTACCAATACAGCTAAACAGATCGGTCTTTCGGTACATGATTCCTTGTAATCATGCCAATGCATTAAAATAATGCACCAACTCTGGGAATATAGGGTCGAGGCATTACAATCAATATTCCTAGTTTATTTGGGTAATTAGACACAAATAAAAATATATTAAAATAAGGATACAACAAAACTATTGAAAAAATTCATAACATACTCATAAAATTTCATTGAGGTAAAAAAATATAACGGGATAACATTGGGATGTACATAAGAAATGGCTGTTTTATGAATCCCAAAATGGAATAATCTATTCATATTATAAATTAATGTATTAAATGTGGGTCAATAGGCATAACATGATGTCATAGAAGTTTGAGAATCATAATCATGACCATTCAACCATGATATTAGTTCATAATATCAAGGCATCAATGTAATGTGTAAACAAAATAAAACATGTCATTATAAGCATTAAGCATTGCCTAACACTGAGAAATCATAGCACAGTTTGATTAGTATATCCAAACAAGATCCATATATGGTATCTCATGAGATAAAAGTATTACCCAATAAATTATATGGATATATCATTTTGGGACATCCTTTAGCATTCAAATCTTTTACATGTATTTGTGTGCCAAATAGATCACACAACAAAAGAATACTTTTCATCACCGTTAATCACTTTATTTAGGATTGTGGGTTACCAATATGTATTTCCATGGTAAATTTAGTATAGATACATCTAGGTGAATACCTATGAGTCAAAATTGTGATGGGTATTCACAACACAAATGTTTGGTATGAAACATCATGGGATATTTTTGGCAGCATAATAGGTGTACATAATTTTTATTAGAAGGGTTTAATGATATTGAAATGTGATATGTCATTAAATTTTATTCATATATAAAATAAAGTGATGTGTAAAAATACATAAAAACCTGAACAATTGGTAATCAAAAGTCATAATGCTAATAAAATACTTTAATAAAAGGAAGAGTAAGAGAATTCTAGGGCTTGATAGGGTGGTTATAAAAGATTAGGAGGAGCATCTTTAGATATTGGGAACACATTGGGATAGATATAGAGTGGAAAAGAGAGAGTAAATTAATGATCAATGGGTTATGTGTGATGATAAATTAGAGTTTTGGTGGATATTTAAAGAAAATAAGAGGGGTAATTTATTAATTTCTATATATTGATTTTAGACTCTAAATGATAAAATAATCAAAACTAAAAACCCTTTTATGGTTTTTTAAAATTTCTTCTATCTAGAAAGTGTAGATTTTAAAATTTTATTATTCTAAGAACTAAACACAATAAAAGATTATCATTCATGAAATGAATGTTAGTCATGTTGATAATTAATTGTTTTTAGGCCATAATAAATAATAAAGGTTCTGAATGAATCATTAAAGGTTTTTAAATTAATAGAATAATATCAAAACATGTTATTTTAAATGGTAAATATAAATGTTTTCATGGAATCCATTTATCAAACTTATTACATCTCTATTGAGATTTGATAATTTCATAATTGGATGTCTGATTTGAAGGTGAGGATAGGAGAGGGGCAGGGACAATTTCCTGATGTGGTTAATGGAAAGGATTCTGGTTTTGTGAACTAAGGTGTAGTGACAATGGGAAAAAACATAGTATCCTATTCGAATCCGATGGTCACTATAGTTATTGATAGGCTTAAAACTGATCTAAGGGTGTGGGATGGTGCAAAGCAGGTAGTTGACATGGGTACCTCTGGTAAGGGTGATCCTGGTTCTAATGACCGATGGATTGGCGGTAGCAAGGATGTCATGTGGACTAAGGGGTATTAACATGGAGCAGTGGGAAATTTGGAGTCTGGTGTATTTGATGATCGTTTATTTTTGGGGATTTCAGAGGTTTTTGATGCTGGGTTCAAGGGCCGGGATGATGTTAATGAAAGTTTCATGGTCACTATTCCCATGGGAAATTAGTATCAAGTGCTGGAGTAGGAGGTTGTGGATGAGGATATGCAGGATGGTGCCAACATGAGGACTAAGATCACTTTTTTGGAGTATTCTGCAGTGAATGAGATCATAGAAACAGTGATATGTGAAGGCAAGGAATTAGTGGAAAACCCACAATACTCAACTGTGATTGGCACTAACTATCAGCTCCATCAGAACCAACTAGAGCTTTATCAGGATATGCAGATCCTTGGTAAATGGGGTATATGTAGCATAGTGATAATGATAATGATGGTGGCATGGTCTGGCCCTCATATAGTGATGTTGTCCAAGGAGGGTAAAGGAGTTGTCAGGGAGCCATGAGGATATGCTTGTTTTGCTGTGAAGAAGGCTGAGGAAGGACTCACTACTACAAATACGGGCAAGGGAAGCACCCCCTTATATCAGCGCTATGAAAAACCGCTGATAAATGTTACCCTGTATCAGTGCTAAAATTTTAGCGCTGATAAAGGAGTTCTTTATCAGCGCTTTTCAAGCGCTGATATATGGCCTCTTTATCAGCGCTAGAAAAGCACTGATAAATAAACCCTATTTCATCGCTACAATTTTAGCGCTGATATAGGGATTCTTTATCAACGCTTTTCTAGCGCTGATAAAGAGGCCCTATATCAGCGCTAGAAAAGTGATGATAAAGAAATCCTTTATCAGTGCTAAAATTTTAGCGCTGATACAGGGTAACCTTTATCAGCGCTAAAATATCACTGATAAAAAGACCCTTTATCAGCCCTAGAAAAGAACGGATAAAGACTCCATGTATCAGCGCTAAAATTTTAGCACTGATACAGTAAGGATTTATCGGCACTTTTGTAGCGCTGATAAAGGGTACTATTATCACCGCTAAAAAAGCACTGATAAAACCGTAGTGCATTTTTTTATAAAGTTGGTCGCACAATGCCCTCGTTTTATCGCGACCTAAAGATCTCGCGGTACTGGAACCCTGTGACTCCCCTCTGCTGCCCGCTGAGATCATGTTTCCGGACCTCCGCCGTCGTCACTTCTCGTTTCTGGACCTCCACTGCCCACTGAGTTCGCGTTGCCGGACCTCCGCTGCCCACGAGCTTCAGTTTGACGGACCTCCGCCGCCCGCAACGCTTTCAAGATTCAGTTTGCCGGACCTCCTTTAAGGCATATTTTCCAAATATTTTTTCAATATTTTTCTCCTCTCCCATTTATATATCATTTTTTAACATGCTTTTTTATTCTATGGGTGAGTATTATGGATTGAACGATTGAAGAAAATGAACCATACATGATGGAAAATGATGTAAAGGGGATGATTCACATGTGTTTACTAATTTTCATTATATTTCTCAAGAACATGGTTCTTATTTACTTTTATTGTTGAAAATCATCATTGTTTTTTGGTGGGGTTGTTTGAGAAGTTTTTTGTTAGTTTGGTTGTGATAGATTCCATTGGGGGAAAATGTGAGATGGTTGAGGTGGTAAATCGTGCAGTGGGGAAGCATCAACCTTTCCATTGTTAAAAAGATGTAATGAGTGGGTTATTGTGGGAGAAGACATCATTAGTTGATATGGGTTTTCCTTTTAGTTTCCAAATGACATAGAATATAGTTTTTAATGATGAAATTGAAAAGGGTTTGGTGGTAATTGAATAACTTCATTGATAAAAATTAAATAGTGGCTATAAAACTATGCTCACCTCCTACGCGATGAGTGTATCGGGTGGTTCCCTCTTCTAAAATTCAAACATGTGAGTTCCTTTACCGAGATATAAACCTATGACCACTCTTAATTCAGGAAACATCCAACTCTAGGTGACAATCATAGGTTGCCTTAGGTGACGAGAATATGAAGTCCCTATGTTATGGGAATATGAGATCTTCTTTATCTCCCAAATAATGTTCCCTTGATTATACCTCATGAGATTATAAATAGATTCATTAGGGGATATTCCTAAAAATCCCCTAAGTGATGATCATAATATATTTGATTCATCTTTTAGGTAATGATCCTAGGATTATACCTCAACTGAGGATCACGAGATTCCTTAGGCGATGTGCCAAAGAATCCCCTATGCGATGAGCATACGATCTCTAAACACTTGCCTTAGTAGACGATCTTATGTTCTTTCCTGGTGTGATAAGAGCACGATTCATTAGTTGATGAATATAGAAATCCTTATGTGCTATGAATATATTTTATGAACCAAATTGGTGTAGATTCCTCACATGAAAAATGTGATCCATCTTGTGTAATGAGCATAAGATTATATATGTTATAAGACTTGAATTACTTCTTCAATGAGAATAAGTTACCAATTATCAATCATGGTATGACTCATGTATTACAGATAATACACCTCATGTCATGAGCTAAGGAAAAATTAATAACCTCAATTTTAGATGAATTTTATAGTTTATCAATACACTCATCACCATTATTATATTCAACTAAAATTATATTCCCTGTAAATAGAATAATAATTGTAATTAACTTGTGTCCACTAGAGAGTAGAACCAAAAACTAGATTCAGAAACATGTCTTATATCTAGAATAGAGACCCAGAATAGGAATCAAACTCCAAGAAGGAAACTATAGAAGGAATACCTAACATCCCATATTCCCATTCCAATCAAGGGGACAATATTATCAACCATGGAGGTGGACTATTTCAACCTTTAGAAATAGGTAATGTAGGTTATGAGGATTGTGGCTAGCCCAAGGAAACAGATTCAATCCTGAGTGATTTCCCCAGTAGAGGCATCAAAAAATTACCCATGAGCCCAAATATCCAATTAAAATTGGCCTTATTATATGGGAACCATACATATTAAGCCATACTCTAAATGAAAACATTCCCACACATCGAGGACTATATTAACTATGTGGTCCATACTCCTCCTAGTTGAAAAAACCCTATACCACATAGAGACATATTTTTTGTGAATCCAAAATACACTCATTAGGCTATATCCCCTTTTAGTTAGAACAAAAATGTCTTATCACACATATTTACCATACTAACTTTCACTTGGTATCATTCGAAAAATCATCTATACAACTTGATGTTAAACTATATCAATTATTTATTATTAGAAGTACATTGCACATGGTTGGGATAAATACCCTCGGTGCATTCACTAACCCATGACATGTTGGAGGATGGTTTTAGGGGGTCACTACACTATAATATACTAACCAATAGAGGGGTCTAAATGGGTATAGGCCATGAAATAGTGTTATCAAAGAATTTCATTAGGAGATATGATGGGGTTTGATGTTAGGAACATTTGTGGATTTCAATGGTTTTGTTTAGAAAGTATTTCATTTGAATTCATTGGCATGTTTTGGGTGTACCTTTCCTTAGGTTTCAAATTATGATCTTAGTGGTTCTTCATGGTTAGTGGTTGTAGTCTCTTATTTGGGTGAAGGGATGTGTTCTTAGTATATTTCCATCTTATGATGTTCTTCATGGTTAGTGGTTGTAGTCTCTTATTTGGAGATGTATGATGTTCTTGGTGAGGGCCACTATCTAGCTAGTGGTGTCGTTGTATATGAGAAAGCATCGATGTAGTTGGAGATGTATGATGTTATTCATTTGAGTAGACTCATTCAGATTCCATGTGGGTGTTTCTATACTTTATCTTCATTTTGGGATTCATGTGTTTCATGAATTCATATTTTATCCATTTGAAGTTGGTTAGACCTGTTTTGATCATTTTCAAGCACAAAATAACCCTATTAATGAAAAGAATATATGGAATGGATGGTATCTTGTTGTGAATTAACCTTTTTCATTGAAATAAATTAGGTTTCCTTCTACCGTTGGTGGATTTTATATTACAAATGAAAATTATGGTTTAAAATAAAGATAAGTTGATTCTTTAAATAAAATTCCAAATGGATTGGCATGTGTTTGTTTATTGATTTTTTTTAGGAATGATTTTCGAAATAAATTAAAATGTCTTGTTTTTAAATGGTTTCTGGTATTGGTTTTTAAAAAAATTGAGGGGGATTGATTGTCCTTTTGAACAAAATACCTTCGATCCCGACCACCATCCATTATTTGTTGGGGGTGACTTTAATGTCATTTCCAACCCAAAGGAAAGGAAAGGTAGAAGCCCATTCCAGAGGAAGGCCATCATGGAGTTTGTTCTGTTCATAGCTGGGAAGGGCCTCATTGATCTCATCTTATCAGGTGACAGTTTAACCTGGTGCAACAACTGTAGGGGCCATCACCTCTTTTGGAGTCTATTGGATGGGTGTCTAGACAACATGAAAGCCACTAATATATTCTCAAATACCATGTTTTTTCATCTTGTTTGGGGTATTTTGATTCAGTCGCCCTTTTGGTTTCCATTTCTTCTTGGCATGATCATCAAGAATGGTTTCAATTCCACCAACAGTGAGTATTTAGGCATGATGATATTGAATGTAGGGTAGAGACCTAGGAGTGGAAGATGTATCATTCTTGATTATTCTTGTGTTTGGTCTGGGGTGATTTGAGGAAACTATAATGAATCTAAAGTAATTATATTTAATGAAGATGAATAAATACTAATGGTTAGGCTCTATTAATCTCCAGTTTTATAAGGAAGTGGTTCTCTTATATTGTATTTGTAATTATTGTTTTGTGTACTTGAACCGTAAATACTAATATTTGAGATTCATATAGGATGGAGATGAATAAATATTGGATGGATGCTAATTGTTTAACAATAGAGTATGAGAACAGAGTGAAAGAGTTCATCAAGTTTGCAAAGGATCACACAAAGGATCCTTCTCAAATCCTTTTTCCATGTTTACGTTGTTGTTATTCTAGACTACTTACTCCAGAGGAGTTAGAAGAACATTTGATATGTCACAGAATAGATCGGAGTTATAAATGTTGGAATAAACACGGAGAAAAAGCGAATGTAGCTACTGGCTGGGATAAAACTATGTTTTATAGATCGTCAGATATGAATACAAATATGGATAATGAAGAAGAACATATGGAGGATGTGATTACATATGTCAATGATGATGAAGATCATATTGAGGAAATGAAAAAGACAATTCAATATGAACTATATGATTGCCCAAAATTGTTTTAGAAGTTAAAGAGTTGTGCAAAGACGCCATTGTATGCTGCTTGCAATAAGTATACAACATTTTCAGCTTTACTGAAGTTGTATAAATTGAAAGCAGGAAAGAGATGGAGTGATGTCAGTTTTACGGAACTACTTCCTCTCTTGAATGACATGCTCCCGGAAGATAATGAGCTCCCAAGCTGGACATATGAAGTTAGAAGAATGCTACGCTCAATGGGAATGATTTCTGAAAGAATACATGCCTGCCCGAAAGACTTTATATTGTTTCACAAATAGAACAAATCACTTAAAGAATTCCCAAAGTGTGGTGCTTCTCAATATAATAAAGATAAATCCAATCCTATGAAAATTTTATGGTACTTTCCAATCATTCCATGGTTTAGGCATCTATATGGAAGTGAAGAAACTGCAAGACAATTGTCGTGGCATGCAGATAAAAGAAATTAAGATGGGTTATTAAATCATCCGGATGACTCTCTTTAATGGAATAAAATTGATCATGAGTATCCTGAATTTGGAAAAGAGCTGAGAAACCTTCGTCTTGCGTTATCTACAGATGGAGTGAATCCTTTTGGTTTTCAAACTAGCACTCATAGTACATGGCCTGTTATGTTGGTAAATTATAACTTTTCACCCTGGTTATGCGTGAAGCTGAAATTCATCATGTTATCTATGCTTATATCCGGACCAAAACAACCAGGTAACGATATTGATGTTTATCTGGCTCCTTTGATCGAGGATTTGAAGTTATTGTGGGACTCAAGTGTAATGTTGTATGATGCTTATAAAAGTGAATACTTCACGTTGAGAGCGATGTATTATGGGACAATAAATGATTTCCCTACTTGTGGAAATTTTTCAAGCTATAGAATTAAAAGAACTCAAGGGTGTCCCGTGTGCGAAGAAGATACAGAATCAATTAGGTTGAAACATTCATTGAAATCTATGTTTCTAGGACATCGTAGATTTCTACCTCATCGGCATAAGTACCGATCTTGGACGACATCATTCAATGGAAGTTCAGAAAAATGCACAACACCATCTCCACTAACAGGTGATTAGCTGTTTGAGAAAGTAAAAGATCTGAACACTATTTTTGGTAAACTATTTTTGAAAAAACTTACAAAAATCAGTTGGAAAAAGAGATCAGTTTTTTTTTGAATTACCATACTGGAATTGTTTTTACGTTAGACATTTTCATGCTGTGATGCATGTGGAAAAAATGTATGTGACCGTGTTATCGGAACATTGCTAAATGCCCCTGGAAAAACAAAAGATGGAATTAAGGCAAGGTTAGACATGGTTGACATGGGAATACGAGAAGAGTTGGCTCCGGTGAAGGGTGAAAATCGAATGTTTCTTCCTCTAGCTGCTTATACTCTTTCTGGGGCAGAGAGATATCGGTTTTGCAACTTCTTCAATGATTTAAAGGTTCCAGAGGGGTACTCATCAAATATCAAGAACACTGTTTCAATGAATGATTTGAAGTTAAAAGGTTTGAAATTACATGATTTCTATGTTTTGATGCAAGATCTAATTCCTATAGCTTTATGTTGCATTTTTCCCAAGAATGTTCGTCATATGTTAACCAAAATTTGTTTCTTTTTCGATGATATATATAGCAATGTTTTAGACCCAGGGAAATTTCCAGGAATGGAAAATGAAATTGTCATCATATTATGTGAATTAGAAATGTTCTTCCTGCCAACATTCTTTGATATGATGGTTCATTTGATGATTCACTTGGTGAGAGAGATTCGACTTTGTGGTCCTGTGCACTATAGATGGATGTATCCTGTTGAATGGTATATGAAGATTTTGAAAGGGTATGTCAAAAATCAAAGTCGTCCATAGGGTTGTATAGTGGAGCGATATATTGTTGAGGAATCCATTGAATTTTGTACTGAATACCTATCTGATGTGGAAAGCATTGGTCTCCCAAAATCTTATCACACTGGACGCATTGAGGGTGAGGGAATTTCTGGGAGAGAATTTGTGACAATCAGTATTACAGATCAAGAGCAGGCTCATCTTTTTGTTTTTCATAATAGTTGGGAGGTTGCTCCATATATTGAAACTCACAAAGAAATTCTTAGGTAGTTGAATCCATCGAGGGATGAAAAATGGCTATCAGATACACATAATCACCAGTTTATAGGATGGTTTCAGGACCATATTTTTAAGCAGTTGGATGAAAATCCAAATTCAATTTCATAACGTCTTCGATGGCTATCCACTGGACCAAGTGTGTATGTATTATCTTACAGTGGTTATGTAATTAATGGTTATACATTCTATATAGATGAACATGATGAAGATAGTACCATGCAAAATAGTGGAGTTACACTAGTGGTTGAAGCGATGCATGTTTCTGGTAGTAAGGACAGAAATCCAATTTATGCAAATATGTCATACTTTGGCATTATAAAACTAATATGGGAGTTGTATTATACGACATTCCAATTGCCAATTTTTCATTGAAAATGGATTGATAACAACAATGGTGTTAAAATAGATGAATGGGGATTTGTGAACGTTGATTTTATTAAATAAGGGTACAAAGATGAACAGTTTATAATGGCATCACAAGCGGTACAAGGTTTTTATGTTCCAGATTATGAAAACTGAAAGTGGTCGATTGTTCTGTTATCGTCCAAAACTACTCAAGCTTCCGACGAAAATTCAGTTGAGGATGATCCTTTTAGTGGTATGTCGCAATCATTTCGAAGTGGTCCCAATGCAGATGATGTTTTGTATGTTATAGGAGACCACAATGAAGGGATTTGGATATTCGATAGGGGTGTCAAATCCCTTCAACCTTTGAAAAAAAGAAATAGAGTTCAGTAAATTGGTTATATTTTGTTTGTAATATAGAACATGTTATCTCATGTTATTATCTTATCATTACTGAATTTATGTAATCTGAATTAACTATTCAACCACTTTTCAGATAATGACTTCTGCACATTTTGATGCTCTTAACCTTGAGGCTGAACAAGTCTCTCAAGTAGCTGCTGCTGCGGCTGCTGCTACTCCAACTGCTCCTGCAGCTCATGCTGCTGCTGCTGTTGCTCCTGCTGCTGCTCCTGCAGCTCATGCTGCTACTGTTGTTGCTCCTGCTGCGGCTCTGTTTTCTCCTGCTGCTCCTCCTACTGCAGCTCCTCCTATTGCCCCTCCTCCTCCTCCTGCTCCTCCTGCTGCTCCTGCTGCTGTGGCTCATGCTGCTCTTAGTGTTGAGGTCCAACAACCATCAACACATGTCGTTGATACCATTCTAGATGAACATATAGATGATGTTGATATCGATGAAATGGTCAGGAATGAAGGACCAGCGTTGCAAAAATCACAGGTGCGTATTAGTTTGAAGGTGTTAGCCAAAATTCTTAAGGTGAAAAGCAAAGGCATCAAATTTGAAGTCGGATGGAATGAACGAGGCCAACATGTGAATCCCAACAAGGCTGTGTTTAACAACTACATTAGAGTTGTCACTCGGAAACACGTGCTGATTGACATAGATTCATGGAACCATGTTGTGTCCGGGCTGAAGGCTGTGATCTGGGAAGAAATTACGGTAACATTATGAATTTATTTCTTTAATTTACTAGAAAATAAAATAATGAAACAATGTCTTACTCTTCTCAATATCTTGCATAGTACATTTATAGTAGACGATTCACACAAGGATTATGTACTAAGGCTTGTAGGAAAGATTCATCTAGGTTTTCGCACTATTTTAACAAGATGTCACCTCAAAGATTCTAAAGGTAAAATAAACCCGCACCCACCCATTGTCTACACTCACCTGATATCCCAAGAAGCATGGGATGCACTTATTAGCCGTCGTGGGGATGAGAAGTTTCAGGTACATTGTGAGTGATAATACATTGTTTGAGGATACCTGTATTCATCACTTTGATTGTCAATATTTCATTTATGAAACAGAAACTATCTATTGAAAATAAGAAACGTGCTTCAAAACCAACATACCCTTAACATAAAGCAAGGATGTGGTACGCTTCATTAGAAAAGAAAATGGTACGTATTTTAAATTTACAATAATATTGTTAGGTGCCAATAAAAACCATCATAATTATTTTTCTATGTTTATATGTAGATTGATGAGTCAAAAACCAAATGCACTTCCATCCCACGTCATGTGCTATGGAAGGAGGCACGTGTGAACAAAGAATAGAAGTTAGTAGATGAGAACACACAGAAAGTGTGGGAAATATGTGTAAGTATGAAATGATGATAAAATAATTTGTTTAAAATTGCTATTACATAAAAATAATTAGTTATTTTCCTATATACGATAGTCACAGGAATCAGCTACTCCTGTAGCTGATACAGACCTATTATCGACGGCTTTGAAGCAGCCAGAAAAATACGGTCGTGTCAGAGGTGCAGGATTTGGGGTGACACCCTGGGTATATTTTGAGAAGAAGAAAAAAATGGATGATATAGATGAAAAATTGGAACAAATGAGCGAAAAATAGCAACCCTTGAAGAACAATTGAAATTGCAGGGAGAGTTGCTCGCAACTTTTATGGGTGGGAAGCAAAGGGAAGCCACAACTCAAGAACAACCGCTGCATGAACATCCCGCCCCACCCCCCACCAGCTTTGAGGCAAGCCATTCGCCTCAAAGAACTGTCTTAGCCATGGTAATCAATATTATAATAATTGTTCCCATGAAATATGAATCAGACAAACACTGATAATTTTTCTATACTCATCTACAATAGGGTGATAATGATTGTGATTTATATCTTTCAACACCCACCCATCACCTTGTAGCGAGGGATACATTGTTCAATATCCCAGATGCCACACCGCATAATAGGCCACTTCTGAAAGATCATCTGAAAGTGATGATTACTGTAGCTCATGAGCCAAAGGAAGAGCTACCTATTCCACTTGATGAAGATGATATTCATACGGTTGAAAAGGCTATTGGGACATTCATTGCATGGCCGTAAGAACTTGTAAGAGTACATGCGGACAAATAGGTATTTATTTCCTTTTATTTTCAATCTAAAACATTAACAATTAATGAAAGAAGGGTCTGAACCAATGACTGTTGTTATAAACAGAGAAAGGGAAGGGGGTGACAAACGTCGGATCAAAACCATCTAAAGGATCGACCAACCAATTCCAAGGAGCTACTGAAAGCACAATAACACCACCTGTTCTCTATCCACATTTACTAGCATTGCAGTCTCATGTGGATACGAATCTAAAAGATGCTAATAGTCATATAGTGGTTTTCAAAGAGAATATACATGGAGAGGAAAGTCAAGATTTCATTGCTGCTGAAAATGTAAATGAAATCCTTGAAAACGGTTGGCTAGGCGTCACAGTTGTAAATGTATATATGAGGTATGTTTCCATGAATTGATTTTCCAAAAGCTGATCTAATGTGAAAATTATGACTAAATGCATTTTATATTATTAACAGCTGCATTTATGAAAAACAATTGAAGGAATTTTCCCATGAGCCAAGATTTGGACTGGTTAGTCCTCATATCACATCAACACACCTAACAAAAATAGAGCCATCAAAAAGGGATGAAATAGTGAACGGGTTGCTGAAAACATTTGAACGCAAGATTATAGATGACAGAATTTTCATAATACCAACCATGCAGGGGTAATACTCTAATATTAAATCATATAAATTATATTTTCACTTATTTTATTAAATATTCCTTTTTGTGTTTTTAGGAAACATTGGTTGCTAATTGCGGTGAACTTGGATACTCGGAAGATTTATTTTCTGGATTCAAAGCAAGGATATCCATCAAACTGACCACACATGATGGAGTTTGTGAACCTGTAAGACACTACATCTTATGTTTTAGGTCTAAACATCAAGTAATATAATTTATATTTTATTTTAATGAGGATTCTGTTATGATAGGGCGGTGTATCATTATCATCTAAAAAAAGGAACGAGGACAGGTGCTAAGCATAAGGAGGCGATCAAGTACTACGTCTGGACAAATATCAGGGTATATATAATAAAATTTCTCTATCCAAACACATCTCAACACAAGTTACTTATTCTCTGAATGATCAATTTTTTTGTAGTGTCCAAAACAAACAAACGATAATGATTACTATTATTATGTTTGTACATTTTTGAAAGATATTGTTTTTCATCAGCAAACTAGCATCCCTAAAGAGGTATTTTTAAAAACAACTACTAGTTCATTTAAGTTATTTATTAATTCTTTATTTTTTTATTTTGCAGTACTACTCTGACTGCCGAAAATCCTCATACTCACAAGACAATATAGATGTGTTCATAAACGAGTGGGATGTATACCTGATGGAAGATTGTACACAAATACAATGAATATCTGACTTGGGGACATGTACAATTTGTGGTCATTTTTGAGAGGGGTTAAGGGGATCAAAAGATGAAACATTGTTTTATGTAAATGTTTGTAGGAAAATTGTAATTGTTATTAAATAAAATAGAATTTCTCCAATGAGTCATTTTCCCATTTTAATAGATGATATGCACCAGCAACATGCAAGAATGCTGAACCACTCAAAGGGTCTCAATTTTGTTTAAAATGGAAATAATTTTAAGTGAAAACAACAACTGACCTACGGAAATCCAACCAAACGCATTAGGATTACACTGATCTTTTATAATAACGATCCAAGGGTCCTTGGTGATGTGTACGAGTCAACCCCACCTCAATCCGAGGGACGGTGTGGCCACTATCACTCAAAGGGTCTCTATTTTGTTTAAAATGGACACGATTTTAAGTGAAAACAACAACTGACCTATGGAAATCCGACCAATCGCATTCATATTGCCTAGATCTTTTATAAGAACAATCCAAGGGTACTTGGGGACGTGTAAGAGTCAACCCCGCCTCAATCCGAGTGATGGTGTGGCCACTATCACTCAAAGGGTCTCTATTTTGTTTAAAAAGGACAAGATTTTAATTGAAAACAACAACTGACCCACGGAAATACGACCAAACGCATTTTGATTGCATTGATATTTTATAAGAACGACCCAAGGGTCCTTGGTGACGTGTATGAGTCAACCCCGCCTCAATCCGAGGCATGGTGTGGCCTCTAGCACTCAAAGGGTCTCTATTTTGTTTAAAATGGACACGATTTTAATTGAAAAACCACAACTGACATACGGAAATCTGACCAAACACATTCAGATTGCATTTATCTTTTATAATAACGATCCATGGGTCCTTGGTGATGTGTACGAGTCAACCCTTCCTCAATCTGAGGCACAGTGTGGCCGATATCACTCAAAGGGTCTCTATTTTGTTTAAAATGGACAAGATTTTAAGTGAAAACAACAAATGACCTACGGAAATCCAACCAAATGAATTAGGATTGCATTGATATTTTATAAGAACAATACAAGGGTCCTTGGTGACGTGTACGAGTCAACCCCGCCTCAATCCGAGGCACGGTGTGGCCGATAACACTCAAAGGGTCTCTATTTTGTTTAAAATGGACAAGATTTTAAGTGAAAACAACAACTGACCTAATGAAATCCGACCAAACACATTTGTATTGCATTGATATTGTATAATAATTATCCAAGGGTCCTTGGTGATGTGTAAGAGTCAACCCCGCCTCAATCTGAGGGATGGTGTGGCCGCTAAAACTCAAAGGGTCTCTCTTGATTAAAGTGGACACGATTTTAATTGAAAACAACAATTGACCTACGGAAATCCAACAAAACGCATTCCGATTGCATTGATAATTTATAAGAACGATCCAAGGGTTATTGGTGACGTGTATGAGTCAACCCCGCCTCAATCCGAGGCACGGTGTGGCCGCTAGCACTCAAAGGTTCTCTATTTTGTTTAAAATGGACACGATTTTAATTGAAAACAACAACTGACCTACGGAAATCCAACCAACCACATTAGGATTAAATTGATCTTTTATAAGAACGATCCAAGGGTCCTTGGTGACATGTACGAGTCAACCCCTCCTCAATACAAGGCACATTGTGGCCGCTATCACTCAAAGGGTCTCTATTTTGTTTAAAATGGACAAGATTTTAAGTGAAAACAACAACTAACCTACGAAAATTTGAACAAACACATTTTTATAGCATTGATATTTTATAAGAACGATCCAAGGGTCCTTGGAGACTTGTAAGAGTAAACCCCACCTCAATTAAAGGGACGGTGCGACCACTATCACTCAAAGGGTCTATATTTTGTTTAAAATGGACACGATTTTAAGTGAAAACAACAAATGACCTACGGAAATCTGAACAAAAGCATTAGGATTGACTTGATATTTTATAAGAACTATCCAAGGGTCCTCGGTGATGTGTATGAGTCAACCCCGCCTCAATCCGAGGGACGGTGTGGCCGCTATCACTCAAAGGGTCTCTATTTTGTTTAAAATGGACAAGATTTTAATTGAAAACAACAACTGACCTACGGAAATCCAACCAAATGAATTTTTATTGCATTTATATTTTATAATAATGATCCAAGGTTCCTTGGAGACATGTAAGTGTCAACCCTGCCTCAATCCAAGGCTTGGTGTGGCCGCTAGCACTCAAAGGGTCTCTATTTTGTTTAAAATGGACACGATTTTAATTGAAAACAACAACTGACCTATATAAATCTGAAAAAACGCATTTAGATTGCATTTATATTTTGTAAGAACGATCCAAGGGTCCTTGGTGACGTGTAAGAGTCAACCCCACCTCAATCTGAGGCACGGTGTGTCCGCTATCACTCAAAGGGTCTCTATTTTGTTTAAAATGGACAAAATTTTAAGTGAAAACAAAAACTGACCTATAGAAATCTGACCAAACACATTCGGAGTGCATTGATCTTTTATAAGAACAATACAAGGGTCCTTGGTGATTTTTAAGAGTCAAACTTGCCTCAATCCGAGTCACGGTGTGGCCGCTAGCACTCAAAGGGTCTCTCTTGTTTAAAGTGGACACGATTTTAATTGAAAACAACAACTGGCCTACAGAAATCTAACCAAACGCATTCGGATTGAATTTATCTTTTATAATAACGATCCAAGGGTCCTTGGTGATGTGTACGAGTCAACTCCGCCTAAATCTGAGGCACGGTGTGGCCTCTATAACTCAATGGGTCTCTCTTGTTTAAAATGGACACGATTTTAATTGAAAACAACAACTGACCTACGGAAATCTGACCAAAGGAATTCGGATTGCATTGAGATTTTATAAAAACGATACAAGGGTCTTTTGTGACATGTAAAAGTCAACCCCGCCTCAATCCGAGGCACGGTGTGGCCTCTATCACTCAAAGGGTCTCTATTTTGTTTAAAATGGACAAGATTTTAAGTGAAAACTACAACTGAACTACGGAAATCAAACCAAACGCATTAGGATTGCATTGATATTTTATAAGAACGATCCAAGGGTCCTTGGTGACATGTAAGAGTCAACCTAGCCTCAATCTGAGGCATGGTGTGGCCGCTAGCACTCAAACGGTCTCTATTTTGTTTAAAATGGAAATGATTTTAATTGAAAACAACAACTGACCTATGGAAATCGAACCAAACACATTCGTATTGCATTGATATTTTATAAGAACGATCCAAGGGTACTTGGTGACGCGTACGAGTCAACCCCACCTCAATCTGAGACACGGTGTGACTGCTATCACTCGAAGGGTCTCTATTTTGTTTAAAATGGACAAGATTTTAAGTGAAAACGACAACTGACCTACGGAAATCCAACCAAACGCATTAGGATTGCATTGATCTTTTATAATAACTATCCAATGGTCCTTGGTGATGTGTATAAGTCAACCCCTCCTCAATATGAGGCACGGTGTGGCCGCTAGCACTCAAAGGGTCTCTCTTGTTTAAAGTGGACACGATTTTAATTGAAAACAACAACTGACCTATAGAAATCCAATCAAATGCATTCGGATTGCATTGATATTTTATAAGAACGATCCAAGGGTACTTGGTAACATGTAAGATTCAACCCCTCCTCAATCCAAGGCACGGTGTGGCCGCTAGCACTCAAAGGGTCCTTATTTTGTTTAAAATGGACACGATTTTAAGTGAAAACAACAACTAACCTACAGAAATCTGTCCAAATGAATTCAGATTGCATTTATCTTTTATAAGAACGATCCAAGGGTCCTTGGTGATGTGTATGAGTCAACCCCACCTCAATACGAGACTCTTTGTGGCCTCTAGCACTCAAAGGGTCTCTATTTTGTTTAAAATGGACAAGATTTTAATTGAAAACAACAACTGACCTACGGAAATCCGACCAAATGCATTCGGATTGCATTGATCTTTTAAATGGGGGGTCATGGAATGTGATCTATCATGGGACTCATATATATCAAGTCATGGTTGGCCTAGTATACTAGGGTGATCATGTGTTTGGGTCTATGATAATTATGGGCTTATATCTGGATGAAAATACTCCCATTTGGGAGGGTGGATATGCTTATGGGTCTTATTACTTAAATGAGAATACTCTCATTGGGGAGGGATGAGATGTACTTAGGTATTATTTCCCAAATGATAATACAACCATAGGAGTGGGATTATATTCTTATCGGGAATATTCACTAAATGAAAATAATCCCATAGGGGAGGGCTGAGATGATTTTATATATTATGCCTCAAATGAGAATACACCCACATTGGAGGGTTGATATGCTTATAGGGATTATTATTTGGATGATAATACTCCCATATGGTAAATAATATATGCTTCTTAGTATTATTCCCTAAATAAGGGTACTCCCATAGTATAGGGATGAGATCCTTGTAGGTCTTATGCCTCAGAATTGGAAGAACACATATGGGTGGTCTGAGATGTAACACCCCGAGCTTCCACGATACGCTTCTCATTGAATAATGCAATAGCCTGCATTGAACGCAACTTCGAGTTCTAAAACACCGCGACTAATCAAAGTAGCCGTTATGAATAGTAATAACCACTTTTTAAAATTATAGAAATTTTATATTTCAAATGGACTTCATTTTTGTATTTGTAATATCGAAATTATCCTAAGTTGAATTTTGTGTAACTTTCTGAGAACTTCCAATTTTTTATGAATAGTGAAAAATACTTAAAACAACTTTTTTAATCAAAATAATTAATTGTGATAAACTATACTATTTAGTGGTTTTAAAGTATAATTAGAACATATTTTTACCATTTTATCCAATGGTGGTCATTAGAATTAATTTAACATTGAAAATGGACATAAACAATTGCCAATCTTTTGATATAAATTGTTTCTTAAAAACACGCTATTTGTTCTGACAGCGGGAATTAATTATAAAATTAATTAATGCAACTTATATGTTTGGAATTTTGTAAAATAGACATCATTTTTAAATTCGGAATATCAATTATATCTTAGGGTGAAATTTTGGTACTTTTCGGATAACTTTTGTATTTTGATGAATAGTGAAAATTACTAAATTTTAATTAAAAACAACTTTTTTAATCAAAATAATTAATATTGATAAATTATGAATTTGAGTGGTTTTAAAGTATATTTAGAATATATTTTTACCATTCAATTTAATGTTTGTCATTGGACATAATTTTACAATTAAACCGAACATAAATAAGTGTCAATCTTTTGATAGTTATTATCTCTTAAAAACACGCTTTTTGTTTTGACAGCGGGAATTAATTTTAAATTAATTTCTGCCACTTCTGTGTTTTGAATTTAGGAAAATGGATTCCATATTTAGAATCAGGATGTTCAAATTGTGTAAATAGGTAACTTTTATTTTTAGACATTTTGAATAATTACTGCGGTAAATATTTTATTTACCATGGATAAGGGTAAATCCGGTAAATAAGGGTTAAAAACATAATATTATAATAATACTAAATTACCCTAAAACGTGTATTAACCCTATTGGTTGATACATGGTCGACCATGGGCATCTTTGGGTCTATTTTGGGACCCCATGGATCCACTTGTAAGTGATAATGACACATTATATTAATAAAGTCAAAATAAAAATAAAAATGACACAAGCATATATCTTTTAGAACAACAATTTTTACATAGGGTTATATATGTTGGATTTTAGATTATAAATATTCATTAGAAAGCTAAAAGGATTTCCTACATAATTATATTTTATTTATAATTTTTAGACCTTGAATAATTTATTTTATTTATGACACAATGATGATGCAGTAATTACTATAATAGTGAAAAATTAAAATAATTGATATTATAAATACCCAAATAAATATAATATGAAACTTTTAATGAATTAAACTAATTTTCTATGATAATATGATATATTAGGATTGATTTAATTGACTTTTTTCGAAGTAATCAATCTGTTAGGAGTTTCACAAAAATCAACTATTGAATAGTGTGAAAATTGACATAAAAGAGTTCTTAAAACAAATATTATATTATTAATTGATATTAAATTCATAAAAATCTAAGGATCGGCCAAGAGACTTATATTATTATAGGTTCCTCATTAATGGACAACTTGGGGGTCTCTTGGATGTATATAGTAAGTTTATTAACCATATTATATAAAAATACAAAGAGACATTGTAAAAGTGAAACTAATTAACTTAGAGTTAATACTTAAAGATATGGTTAATATAAGTACCCAAACCTGTCTAAATTCTATTGGATGAGTTGTTTTCGACCTATCCCCACCTCATCCTTTGAATATTCAACTTTGGAGCCTTTAGAAACCGAATATGAATTTATTATAAATTAATATTTCTAGCTTTTCCAAAGGTGCCCCTCACCCCTCTTATAAAAGGGCACTCCTCCTTCTCATTTCTTCACACCTCTAAAGCCTTTTGGTTCGGCCAAACTCTGCCCAAATACTCTCCCAACATCCCTCACTACAACCTAGGGGCCTTAGTTTGATCAGAAAGCCAACCTAAGGAGCCCTTTTGATCAAATCAAAAGGAAGAACCCGAAGAAGAGGAGGTTAACCTACCCCAACAAAGGAAAAGTACAAGGTAAGGGTTATTTCACAATCTCTTCATTATCCGAGGTTGTTTATACGTAATAATCTACTGGGATTTCTTTATCATCCACATCCATGTTTCTTCGAAATGTATTTCAAAACATATTTATTATTTACAAGAATATGGGTTAAATTCATTTATACCCTTGTTTGACTTTTTGTAAGAGGTTTATAAAGGAATCTTTCTGTCGTTTTCAAAACAAGGTCCTTTTTAACCTTTTCGACAGAATTAAGATAAGAATGTTTTTTTTACTTATACGGCGGGTGCGGTTATTTTCCGCCGTTATAAAATCGTCAAAGCTTTCCTTACAAGCTTACAAGAATATTTTCAAGAAAATGTTTTATTTTATATGTCTCTTAAATGATTTCAAAAATAGAAAGAGATATTTCTCTAAAAAGTGTTTTGATTTCATCTATGTCAACATCCTTTAATGGATTTTACGCTTATTTGAAGTTGATTTATTATAATACAAAACTTCTATATTGTATTGAAGGTTTTGTGATATGTTTGACTGTGGATGTGCTATTTTATACCATTCATAGTTTATGGTGAAACTATTGACATTTCGTATGCTAGTTTTAATCCGAATGTTTATGTTATATTTCAAACTTTTCTTCAGATGAATGTGCTAAACAAGTATGTTCCGGGTTGGGGACCGGTAAAAGTAAGCCCTCCAGGTTGGGGACTGGTTAAAGTAAGCCCTCCAGGTTAGGGACTGGTAAAAGTATGCCCTCCGGGTTGGTGTCCGGTTATTAGAGGCACTCCGGGTTGGTGTCCGGTTATTAGAGGCACTCCGGGTTGGTGTCCGGTTATTAGAGGCACTCCGGGTTGGTGTCCGGTTATTAGAGGCACTCCGGGTTGGTGTCCGGTTATTAGAGGCACTCCGGGTTGGGTTCCGGTTAGAAGTAACCCCTAGGTCTTGGGATGAGGCCTAGACAATGAAATTAACGTTTATCATTATGCATTCCAACATTATGAAAGTGGTTATTGATTTTTGCATGTGATTATTCGATTAGTATAATATCCATGTGAATAAGTAAATGGAATTATTTCATTTTATATATGCCATACCATGTTGAAAGTTCATGTTTAAAAGGCTTGTGTTTTAGTTATACATTGCCTTAAATGTTTATTCTTATTTATGAAAGTTTCCGCTATATTGTTATCCTTACTGGGCATTTGAGCTCACCCCTTTTCTATGTTTTATTTTTCCCAGGAAGTGAAGATGTAAGTTATGAATGACCTACAGGGATATTATGAGGGGATTATAGTGTGGACTGTGGAAACATTATGTTGTTGTAGTAGTTTTTCATTTTATGATGTAATGTAAAACTTATGAATATATCTAGTGTTTCCAAGGCTACTAAACCAGTCGGTCTTTCGAGATTTGATCTTTCTTGTGATCATGCCAATGTTACGAAGTAATGCACCGACTCTGGGTAACTGGGGTCGGGGCGTTACAGTTGGTATCAGAGGAAGTTTAGTACAAACCTTGGAAGCTAGATTTAGATAAACTCTGATTAGAGCACGTAGACCTAAGATGAACTTTGAGGATTAGTATAGAAGAACTTCCTAGAATTTTGGTATTGTAGAGATTTTGTGAGTTTTCCGGGCAATACATCCTTGTCTGGATACGAGCAGGTAGAGGCAGCTCTGGCACAGATGTACCTAGGGGTAAAACCCGAAAACACTGCTTTGAGCTAGACTCGAACGGGAACTGGTGCACGACAACGGGCCTTGCTGCACTCTTGGTTACGACACTCCCGGGGGATATGCTTAGGATAACTCTCATTTTCTTTAAAAATCATTATGAAGGGTTTATGAGTATATACTTCCTCAAAGAAAACATTTTTATGATTATGGATTATATCCATAAATAGTTCAATTTATGATAAGTGTTTTATAAGTGTGGGATTATGTATTTTGATTCATAAACTGATCTAGTTTATGCGATTGTTTAGAAATGGCGCCTAGTGGAAGAAATGGAAACCGTATCAATGCACGCACTCCATGTAGGGATTGCCCTCCTGCTCAAGATAATTATAGTGGGGATGGTGATGCAACTGGTGCCGATCAGCTAATCACCATACTAGGACAACTTACTCAGGTTATGAATAATAACCTTACCCGTATAGAGCACCCTGATCCGCAGCGTGGAGGATCAATGTTAGACCGATTCATGAGGCAACAACCACCAACGTTCAATGGGAGTACAAATCCCTTAGTAGCTGAGCAATGGATAAATTCCCTAGAGAAAATATTTCAGGCTTTGGGGAGCAGTGAAAGGGAGAAAGTTATCATGGCAGTTTACCGCCTCACTGGAGATGCTGATCAATGGTGGTCATTGATTCAAAACATGAAGGAAGATGATGAAGTATCAAATATGGAATGGAGGGAGTTCAAAGATCTGTTTTTAGAAAAATACTTCCCTCGCGACCATCGAGCAGATATGGAAAGGCAATTTCTAAGTCTGAGACAGAAGGAGGATGGGAATGTCGCAAAGTATGAGGCTAACTTTACAAGGTTAGCAAGGTATGCCGGAGATTATATTCGCAACCTAGGAAGTAAGATTGATCGTTTCTTTGATGGGTTAAAACCATTTCTCCGTCGAGCTTTGGTATCACAATCCTTCTCATCATACGAAGATATTGTCTCGTGTGCTATCAAGACAGAAAAGGAATTCTCTAAGTCTTATGACAACAAAGTAAATCAAGAGAAGAAGAGAACGGTGGAACAAGGGACAGATAAAGAGAAAAAGGTAAAGAAGGATTTTCCATTATGTGATAATTGTGGGAAGAATCACCCTGGTACTTGCCTAAAAGGAATGGGAGTTTGTTATAAATGTGGAGAAAAGGGTCACCAGGCTCGTGATTGCAAGGGAAAGAAAGAGACTATCAAAGTGGAGTGCTACAATTGTAGAGAAATGGGTCATTATGCAAATGAATGTCCTAAGCATCAGGGAAACTTACCTCAGAAAAGGCCAAGGGATCAAGGCCAATCTTATGCTGTGACTACAGTTGAAGCGGAATAATTAATGTATTGGTGCTTTTGGACTCAAGGATTATATTCTGGTTATAAGAATAATGTGATATATATATAGATTGTACTGCAGTACTTGTTGATTTCAGTAAGGTTTTAATATGATGAAGGTAATTATATTTTTAGTATGTGACAATAAGAGAAACTTTACTTCGTTTGGGGAATCTGATAAATTGATTTTGGAATTAAGAAACCTTTTAGAGAAAGTCTGGACAGAGGTATTTTGGATAACTAGAAAGGTTGGAGTAGATTAAGTTGATCTTTGGATAGTATTGTTTAAGGTTAAAAAATTTATGAAGATTATTTTTGGAATATTATAATACTATAGTTTTAGGAAAAGGACAACCTGTGGGTGGGGCATAACCCGTCGCGTCGGACAAAGTTGCAGGAATCGAACCCACAACCATAGTGCGACAGGCCTTTATTTCCTACCACTAGCCTACAGGGAGTCCCTGGTTATTACAAAATAGTTGTCCTATTCTAAATGGTTTGTGGTAAAAATTTATTAATGAACATATACATGATAAGTAAGTATATTTCCTCACATTCTTAGTAAATCTCTTAAATAATTTCCTCACCTCTATGAAAGGTTACTTAAAACAAAAACGTTGTCGATTAACTTTTCCAACTGGGGATTCAATGAATGTTTAACCAATCACAAGTTTGTGATTTTCTTATTGTTAACTTTCTCCTAATCCTGTTTTCTAGAACTCTTCATCAGACCATGCTAGTTTGTTTTTCCTCCATATCCATATTTTCATAGAACCCTAGTATGGGCTATCTCGGATGACCTTTGTACTTCTCTTTCTTTCTTTTAATGTTATATTTTTATTAATCTTATTTCCGATGTGGGTTTTCCACAAAGGTATTTTCTATTTACAAACTTTTATTTTCAAAGAAAAATTTCAAATTGCGAGGACGCAATTTATTGAAGGAGGGGAGAATGTAACACCCCGAGCTTCCACGATACGTTTCTCATTGAATAATGCAATAGCCTGCATTGTACGCAACTTCGAGTTCTAAAACACCGCGACTAATCAAAGTAGCCGTTATGAATAGTAATAACCACTTTTTAAAATTATAGAAATTTTATATTTCAAATGGACTTCATTTTTGTATTTGTAATATCGAAATTATCCTAAGTTGAATTTTGTGTAACTTTCTGAGAACTTCCAATTTTTTATGAATAGTGAAAAATACTTAAAACAACTTTTTTAATCAAAATAATTAATTGTGATAAACTATACTATTTAGTGGTTTTAAAGTATAATTAGAGCATATTTTTACCATTTTATCCAATGGTGGTCATTAGAATTAATTTAACATTGAAAATGGACATAAACAATTGCCAATCTTTTGATATAAATTGTTTCTTAAAAACACGCTATTTGTTCTGACAGCGGGAATTAATTATAAAATTAATTAATGCAACTTATATGTTTGGAATTTTGTAAAATACACATCATTTTTAAATTCGGAATATCAATTATAGCTTAGGGTGAAATTTTGGTACTTTTCGGATAACTTTTGTATTTTGATGAATAGTGAAAATTACTAAATTTTAATTAAAAACAACTTTTTTAATCAAAATAATTAATATTGATAAATTATGAATTTGAGTGGTTTTAAAGTATATTTAGAATATATTTTTCCCATTCAATTTAATGTTTGTCATTGGACATAATTTTACAATTAAACCGAACATAAATAAGTGTCAATCTTTTGATAGTTATTATCTCTTAAAAACACGCTTTTTGTTTTGACAGCGGGAATTAATTTTAAATTAATTTCTGCCACTTCTGTGTTTTGAATTTAGGAAAATGGATTCGATATTTAGAATCAGGATGTTCAAATTGTGTAAATAGGTAACTTTTATTTTTAGACATTTTGAATAATTACTGCGGTAAATATTTTATTTACCATGGATAAGGGTAAATCCGGTAAATAAGGGTTAAAAACATAATATTATAATAATACTAAATTATCCTAAAACGTGTCTTAACCCTATTGGTTGATACATGGTCGACCATGGGCATCTTTGGGTCTATTTTGGGACCCCATGGATCCACTTGTAAGTGATAATGACACATTATATTAATAAAGTCAAAATAAAAATAAAAATGACACAAGCATATATCTTTTAGAACAACAATTTTTACATAGGGTTATATATGTTGGATTTTAGATTATAAATATTCATTAGAAAGCTAAAAAGATTTCCTACATAATGATATTTTATTTATAATTTTTAGACATTGAATAATTTATTTTATTTATGACACAATGATGATGCAGTAATTACTATAATAGTGAAAAATTAAAATAATTGATATTATAAATACACAAATAAATATAATATGAAACTTTTAATGAATTAAACTAATTTTCTATGATAATATGATATATTAGGATTGATTTAATTGACTTTGTTTGAAGTAATCAATCTGTTAGGAGTTTCACAAAAATCAACTATTGAATAGTGTCAAAATTGACATAAAAGAGTTCTTAAAACAAATATTATATTATTAATTGATATTAAATTCATAAAAATCTAAGGATCGGCCAAGAGACTTATATTATTATAGGTTCCTCATTAATGGACAACTTGGGGGTCTCTTGGATGTATATAGTAAGTTTATTAACCATATTATATAAAAACACAAAGAGACATTGTAAAAGTGAAACTAATTAACTTAGAGTTAATACTTAAAGATAAGGTTAATATAAGTACCCAAACCTGTCTAAATTCTATTGGATGAGTTGTTTTAGACCTATCCCCACCTCATCCTTTTAATATTCAACTTTGGAGCCTTTAGAAACCGAATATGAATTTATTATAAATTAATATTTCTAGCTTTTCCAAAGGTGCCCCTCACCCCTCTTATAAAAGGGCACTCCTCCTTCTCATTTCTTCACACCTCTAAAGCCTTTTGGTTCGGCCAAACTCTGCCCAAATACTCTCCCAACATCCCTCACTACAACCTAGGGGCCTTAGTTTGATCAGAAAGCCAACCTAAGGAGCCCTTTTGATCAAATCAAAAGGAAGAACCCGAAGAAGAGGAGGTTAACCTACCCCAACAAAGGAAAAGTACAAGGTAAGGGTTATTTCACAATCTCTTCATTATCCGAGGTTGTTTATACGTAATAATCTACTGGGATTTCTTTATCATCCACATCCATGTTTCTTCGAAATGTATTTCAAAACATATTTATTATTTACAAGAATATGGGTTAAATTCATTTATACCCTTGTTTGACTTTTTGTAAGAGGTTTATAAAGGAATCTTTCCGTCGTTTTCAAAACAAGGTCCTTTTTAACCTTTTCGACAGAATTAAGATAAGAATGTTTTTTTTACTTATACGGCGGGTGCGGTTATTTTCCGCCGTTATAAAATCGTCAAAGCTTTCCTTACAAGCTTACAAGAATATTTTCAAGAAAATGTTTTATTTTATATGTCTCTTAAATGATTTCAAAAATAGAAAGAGATATTTCTCTAAAAAGTGTTTTGATTTCATCTATGTCAACATCCTTTAATGGATTTTACGCTTATTTGAAGTTGATTTATTATAATACAAAACTTCTATATTGTATTGAAGGTTTTGTGATATGTTTGACTGTGGATGTGCTATTTTATACCATTCATAGTTTATGGTGAAACTATTGACATTTCGTATGCTAGTTTTAATCCGAATGTTTATGTTATATTTCAAACTTTTCTTCAGATGAATGTGCTAAACAGGTATGTTCCGGGTTGGAGACCGGTAAAAGTAAGCCCTCCAGGTTGGGGACTGGTTAAAGTAAGCCCTCCAGGTTAGGGACTGGTAAAAGTATGCCCTCCGGGTTGGTGTCCGGTTATTAGAGGCACTCCGGGTTGGTGTCCGGTTATTAGAGGCACTCCGGGTTGGTGTCCGGTTATTAGAGGCACTCCGGGTTGGTGTCCGGTTATTAGAGGCACTCCGGGTTGGTGTCCGGTTATTAGAGGCACTCCGGGTTGGGTTCCGGTTAGAAGTAACCCCTAGGTCTTGGGATGAGGCCTAGACAAAGAAATTAACGTTTATCATTATGCATTCCAACATTATGAAAGTGGTTATTGATTTTTGCATGTGATTATTCGATTAGTAGAATATCCATGTGAATAAGTAAATGGAATTATTTCATTTTATATATGCCATACCATGTTGAAAGTTCATGTTTAAAAGGCTTGTGTTTTAGTTATACATTGCCTTAAATGTTTATTCTTATTTATGAAAGTTTCCGCTATATTGTTATCCTTACTGGGCATTTGAGCTCACCCCTTTTCTATGTTTTATTTTTCCCAGGAAGTGAAGATGTAAGTTATGAATGACCTACAGGGATATTATGAGGGGATTATAGTGTGGACTGTGGAAACATTATGTTGTTGTAGTAGTTTTTCATTTTATGATGTAATGTAAAACTTATGAATATATCTAGTGTTTCCAAGGCTACTAAACCAGTCGGTCTTTCGAGATTTGATCTTTCTTGTGATCATGCCAATGTTACGAAGTAATGCACCGACTCTGGGTAACTGGGGTCGGGGCGTTACATGAGATACTGTTGAGGGTATTCCCTGGATGAGAAAACTCCCATAAGTGGATTTACATGATCGAGTATAAATAAAACTCACATATTAGAGGTCAATAATAATTATGTATATAGTGGGGAGACCATGGTATATTATCTGTTTTGTGTGGTTCCTATGATGTACTCAGAGAAACCCTAACATTGGATGAAGTACATATGGTTGATCAAGATTTAATACTTGAGAATCAATGTGTCTTGATGTAGATGGGGTAGGACTTGGTCAAACTATATTTTTATAATGTCGACACGATCCTTGTGAAATGCTTGGTAAAAGTTCAGCACTTGGAAAATTAATTTGGGTTTAATAATTGTCATGGATTTGAGGATCAATGATGGTTTTTTATTAGTTTTATTCTAGTTCTTTCTATACTAGGTTGTGCATATTTCTTAATCATGCACTTACAATAGCCTACTATAGGTTTAATATTGGGGGTTTATTAATGAGATTCATCCCCCCCCCAAGTATGTGCACCTCAGTGTGTGTACAAACCTTATAACTTCTTTGAGGTTGATAACATAATGCATAGTGGATAGAGAAAAGTCCAAACATTTATGTATTGATAAAACACACCCATGTAGAGCCTTAGGATTGAACTGGAAAGCCCCCCAGACACCCCCTACCCCCCCTTGGACAGCCACCCCAACAAACCCTTGAACAGCCCCCAAACCCCCTGAATTCTTACTTTATTTATTTAAGTACTTTATTAAATTATAAATTATGTGTTAATGGTGTATGAGTATAATTTTTGTATGGGTATACTTGGTCTAATTTTCTTATGATTTATGAGTTAATTTTGTATGGGTATACTTGCTTTAATTGGCTTATTGAGATGCTGCTTTTTTTGCAGGTGTTCGGGTGTGCTGTTACAGATTTATCGTAGTAGAAGAGAGGGCATTTATCAGTGCTCTTTTAGTGCTGATATACTACACCTTTATCAGCGCACAAGAAGCGCTGATAAAAGATAAGTTTATTAGTGCTAAAGGAGTGCTGATAAAGTCTACCTTTATCAGCGCCGAGCTTTACATCGCCTTTTTATCACTATTAAAGCCCATTTTTAGCACTTTTAATGCCCGTATTTGTAGTAGTGACTACTCTTATATTCCAAAACAGATGCCAACCAGGTCATTCAATAAAGTTATTCAAAATACTAATGAACTCCTTTCATTGGAGCATCTAGATCATAGGAGGAAGTATGTCATGGTTCATAAGCATTGCAAAAGCTCAGAATGGGAATCGATGACTTCCATAAAGTTTTTGTCCATGGAGGTGGTGATGAGTTTGATTATGATGGTATTTAGTTAGTGTCCTTGTCTTGTGGGGATTGTTTACTATACCTTTCCTTTATTTTAATAAATGTTTTGGGTTTTTCCACTGACTAATATTTCTTGTCATTATAATTTCATAATACATAAAGTATATTTTATTGTGTTAATTTTTTAACAAAAAATTCAAATGTCTCAGAAAATTATAAAAAATTGCCATTGGATAATTGCAATATGATTATTGAAATAAACATTTATTTACCCAAATAATTTTTTATATATGATAATTTTCACATTTCTACAAAAATTCATGTTTAATTGAAAATAATAATTTTGTAACACTTAAAAAAATTTTATGACTTTAAAAATTACATAATAATTTACTGTGTTATATAAAAATTTATATAAAAATTATTTTTCATTAAAAAGAATATTTCATGAAAATAATATTTTACTCAAAATTAGTGATTTTTAAAAAAAGAGTGAAATATTTGAAATAATATATTTCCAAAAAATACTATTTTTTCATGATTTCAAAATAATATTTCTACCAAAATCATTATATTATAATGCATATATATAATTAAATAATGAAAATAGATAAAAATAATCATTAATTTATTTAAAAATATATAAATTCAAAGAATGAGGGTCTATATACATGACCCCTTATTACACTGGTGTATTAAATATGGGTATGGTGTGCGATAGTGGTACGTTCATAGGGTGGTTCGATGAATATGGTTTGGGTCATGATCTCAAAAAGCTTTAAATTCTCTTATAATTTTATATTTTCATGTTTTAGTTATGGAATCTCAACCTTGTCTTGGTCAAGGGAAAAGCCCAATGATTCAATCCTCATAAGAAGCTCATATTGATGGGATTCAAAGGTTGTTATCCAATTTGTTGAGGTCATCACATAACCCTTCTATATCAATTATGTTTTATTATATCCATTATTTTATAACAATATTTATTATCACTATATAACTACTATATTACCAACCATCATCGATCATAATGGTCATTATTCCTAATAGTCATATTTCTTCTATATATTTTTATGATATAAAATGTTAAATTGAATATAGTTCAATTTTTTATTCAAATACATTACATAATAATTAATATATTCATTTTTAAATTAAATTAATTTATAAATGTTTGGGTTGTCACAATGACATCATTCCTTGAATCTACATAATTCAATGACTCTGGATCCACCAGATTTGTAGTTAAGAGGGATAGGAAATGTCAAGAACTATCACTAGAGTCCCTGAGATTGAGATACCTAGGAATATGAGAAATAATGAAGGGTTTCAGGATTGGTTCGAATAAAAAAACCAATATTTGGCTTGATTAAAATGTCTTGCATGATTTTTTGCAATGGTTTTCCAAATAGTTCTCTAAACATGCAATGCTTACTACCTCACCAAGGAACTTGAATAGTTTGGACAAATGGATTAATAAAAAATACACCAACCATGATTTTTCATCTTCTCTAAGACATGTGGTTTTCTAGAGTAGGAAACACGATAAGCTCAAACCATGAACCAATAGTGGTCCACCATATATCTTAATTTAACCAAGCTGAGTAGTTCTCTAGAGGGAACCGATAAGTATTCTGAAATGAGGCTAAAACTGTGCACCCCCAAAAAGGCCTCCAAAACCTTCTAAAATGATTGATATCTGGCGATATACTTAACCTAAAAAAATTATTTCATAAAATACTTAAATAAGGTATGAAATCATTGTATGATGTACCTAAAAAATTATATCCCTGACAATAATCCCTGCTAAGGACTTCTCATCCTCAAGAAGTGCCTCTAGTGTTCTTGATTGAAAAACTTGAACCACTAAGTTCACATAGAAAATTATCACTCCTAAAAAATCCTCATTTATTCTTTAATTCTTCTATAATAATTTTATAATTGGTACCATATTTCTCCCAATAACATTCTTAGTCTAGACCCAAATTCTCATTTGTTCTTCCAAAAACAATGCAACAATTTCCAACTCAATGTCCTCACAGTCACTCGCATGTGTTGTATTCTGCTCATACCACTAAATATAAGAGACATTGAATAAATTATTAATAATTAAATATTATATAGTAATGTATAATCTGTAATCCATTTCTCTAATAATTTCAAATATATAAAATGTGGCCACAAACCAAGATGACATCTTCACTTATCTCTGCCAATGATGATGCCCCTACTGAGTTAACACATGCAAGAAAACATAGCATCCCACAGTGAACTAAAATGGTAATCTCCTTTGGTAGGGATGTAATCATTGTATAATTTAAGTGTTAATAAACCTCTTTATTATCAATTTTACCCTCTCAGACGTCTTTTATTCCATACTCATTCCAATGACAACTTCCTCAACCTCATTATTCCAACATAGTGGTAAGTGACAAGGATGACCATAAAGAGCCTAAAAATTCCATCTAAATAAAATAATATAAAAAAACTACAATTGGGATAGATGATCATATTGTGATCCACCAAAATCTATAATTCAAGCCTGATCCATATCCTGTAAAATATGTATCAACCTCTCTAATTGTCCATCAGTTTACGGATTATATAGAGTACTCATTTCAATCCTTCCCCACATATCATTCCACATTTCATGCCAAAAATACAATGTAAAATAGTTATCCTTGTGAGATATGATATTATAAGCTATAATATATTGTCAAAAAATATCCTAAATTTAAATATTTCCTAACTCATCCACATTGTGAGTCTCTCATAAAATAATGAAATGTGTCACCTTTGATAGTTGGTTAATTATAAACGATAGAGTATCCATAATTCTCAGATTCATGGGAAAATCCATCATGAAGATAATATTCACATAATCCAACTTCAACATAAGAAAATTCTGTGGCTAATTAAATAATCCTGGTCATTGATTCTCCACAATGACCCTATGAAAAGTTAGGCAATGAGAGCTGTCTCTCTCCATTCAAGGACACTAGAAGTTTCTCATTATATCCTAATACAACTTCATCAAAATTGGGTGTATTTACCATTGAGAGTTATTGGAGTCCGTCATCATCTCCCCCCCTGTGGAACCAGGAACCACCATGTTCACATGAACATAAATCACATCGTTTCCACCAATCAACCATCCTATTACTAGGTCACTTCCTTCCAAACATTATTGTATCAATAATAATTCAAGACCTAATAGATTTTTTGACTTTAACAAGTCCACAATTGTAGATAGTATATCTAAGGGAGAATATAACTTCACCCCTCAGTCTATAGATGAATAAAAAAATCATTCAATCAACAAACTCATCAACCATCGTTTTTTCTTAAGGTATCTTCAAAATTTCATGCATTTTCCTATTGCGTTAATCTATAATATACTTAACTTTATATGGAGCATAACCCATATCAAAATAAATATTTTATACATACACCACCCAATACCATTTTTAGATATTCAAACCCCTCTAATGGAATAAGTATCCTAAGATATTTTGGTTTGTGTATATGAAAAATATCTCACTAATGAGATAATTGATCTAACACTTTAGAGAATGGGTTACAAATAGAACAAAAAATAATGTTTAAGGTAGTTCTACTCCTGAGGTCATAATGGGGGATACCCATAAGCTACTTCTTCATCCCTCTCGATTGGCACAACACCTAAAAACACATTAGGAATCACGATAATGTGAATATCCAATCCCAGTTTTTGAAAATATAATGATTGGAGTTTTCATCAATCTCATATTAATATTCTTAAAGGATTATTCTCAAAAATTAGTTTACTAAATCTTCAATACCTTTTAGTACGACAAATTTTATTCTTTTTTAAATTTGAGAAAACATGAATGAATGATTAAAAATACGCTCATAAAACAAAGATCTTCTTGTATCAAACATATTTCTAGGGAATTACCTAGATATCACAGCACCTACCTTCACATGTTCCACTGAAATTCTTTCCTCATAGATCACATACTCAATAAAACACACATCCTAGATCCAAAATTTATTCTTAAATATCTTGGAATAGATTTATTGGCTTCAATGTGAACTCAACATAATCTTGATCTTTATAGCATGCTTCTTCTAGGTATATGAATATATAAGTATATAATAAATAATCATTAGCATGACGGAGTCATGAAATGTATAAAAGGTACTTTTAATGAAACAAATAAACACCACTATGTCATTTATTAAACTAAAATCCATTAAAATATACTCATATAGTTTGAATTTACTCATTGAAATTTTCATAGAAATATCCACCTATTTTACAAGAACCTTATAGATGCCTAATCAATGTTCAATTAGATAAGTCCACTGAGATCCCCACAACTAATCAAATAGTCCATTGATCCTTGTAAACAGTAATCTATTATTTATAATCACATAGCAGAGCTTATTTTATTCTATATAAAAATAAATACTACAATTTAAATTCTTTGTGAACAACACTAGAGAATCCTAGAGAGATGTAACCAATCTAAAAAAAATCATCATCTCAAAAGCTCCATGTCAAACCTTAAGCTACTTCAACTCAATTGGTTCAATATGATATGGAGGAATCAATTTATATTACAAGCTTGATATGATTTCAATATAAAATTCTATTTCTATATCAGTTGAAATTTTGTAGAAATTTTCAAGGAAGACATCCAAATATATGTCCACTATTTGAGAAAAGGAGGAGGGAGTTACAACTTAATCAATCACAAAAAAAGTTGTCAACACCATCATTGTAATAGCTCTAAATTGGCTCAGTTCTCATCCCATTCTTCCTTCTCCAACATCACATTCATTGACAAAAAAAAACTTATCTCCCTTATGCATAATAAAGAATACACATAACATGTAGCAGTCGATGTGTTCCTAATAACTACTAAACCATTTCATGATGAAAATCTCATAAAAAATAGTTATCTCAATAATCATAATATCCCATATATATCCATATATTGAAACTACTATGAGACATTTTTAAAATCTCTGTAGATGATCCCCATTCTTATATAATGTTGTTTCAACAGTGAGAACATAGCTGATATCTTGTTCAGAAAATAATTTCTAATAATAACATGAGTAGATATAACCTAATGGGAAGATCATATATCAAACAAGGTATAATTTTTAATATTTATTTTCATGTCTATACCTATAATATTTAATGGCCTCCAATGACAATTATTTGGGGATTGTCCAACTATATAAACTCTTCCTCCCTCAACTCCATAGGCTTTCCCATGAGGTGCGTAGATCACCTAGTTCATCAATGTATATGATGATATTGTCTATTTTCAAGGACTAGAATCAAATACCCTAGACATATTCCATGTATTCCCAAAACCCCTATGAAATGCCTGATGTGATTACCTTGAATAGAAATAAAAGAGATTCCATATTTCCCCTACTATAAAAACATTCCATAATGCCTTATTAAAAATATGTGATGGTTCCCTCACTATCCGTAGTTAAAATGATGGGGACCTCCTCCACCCACTGATGGCACTGAAGAAGCCCTACTCTGATCATATTTCCTACCCCTTACCTATTGTAACTCCTTGTACTTTCTCTTTTTTCTAGTAGAAGAGTCACCCACTACAACACTAGATAAATCACTCATCATTCTAGTGTATTACATAAGAAAAAATATAGAATTTTACTCCCCTAATACCTTATATATCATTATGTACTTATATAACACATTTGGATTTATATTTAGGTATAAACTCTTTACATGGAACCCCAAATCTAGTTGAAGGGTGATCTAAACCTTCTAGGCCTCCTATGACTCATTTCTATAAAAATAGGTGTGAAGTAAAAAAACTCAATGATGTGTGTAGAGTAAGAAAACATTGAAATCAATCCTTGAATAATCTCTATAAACTGCTAATCATGGTTTATATTCAGTGTGTTTGGTAAAATGTCTTCAATGAAAAGATCCATCATGTTTTCCTATAAATGACATGCACGCCATCCCACTTGGTTCGTAACACCCTACCACCCCTTGGAAGCTCCCCAAGTATGAAAATAGTCATATATACTCATAATTACTCTAGGAACTCCACTAGATCAAATATCCCATCAATGATATCAATCCAATCTTTAGTATTATATGGGTTTCCAATCCAATAGATGGCTATGGGTCCAAATCCTGACGTCTAGAGACTAATAAACGTTTTTCTTAAAAGACTCTCCACCATGAATAGGAACTGTGTGGATAAATCTTGGATAAATAAGTTCAATTAACTGAACCACTAGATCATGTATTCAAGCATGATCCGTTAAATTATCTTTTCCATTTTCTGGTGGAGTAGGAGCATCCCCCTTAGTAGGATCTTTATATCCTACTTTTACAGGTATCCCCCCAAAAATAATCTTGTATGCATGATATATAATGATAATTTAATTCTTATAACAGTTAAAATAGATTACCTAATATATCACCTATAATATTTTATTGGTACACAGAAGTGATTTCTATAGGAAAACCTATATTAGAAGGTTACCAACATCGATAATGTATAATACTCATAAATCTACCCAATACTTTCACCTTTACTTCCTTATAAGAACATTAATCAAATTCATAAATATATATGTAACAAAAAATCATGCTTATGTAAAAATAATCCAAATAATATAATAGTATGTCACAAAAGAATAGAGAGAAAATAAATACATTTGATTAACAAAAACCATGTATACTATGAAATAGGTATATAAGACTGGTGATCCTAGGTTCGTAATAAATATGACTAAACACACCCAAAAACAATAAACTATAAAAACATTTTATAGTCAAGATCATCATGAAATAATAAGTTCACAACTCTAAAAGATGTCCCATAACCAGTATTTAAAAGTTTTTTCACATATGAGTTGGCTAGAAACTTATGTGACACCCCTACCGACATTCTACATAGCATATACCCATTGTATAGAGCCCCAAAAAATGTCAAGAGGAAATAAAATCAATCCATCATTGATACCACATTGGAACACCATATGCCAAATCACATAGTCTAGGATAGTGAGAGACATGACCTTATATGCGCCTCCCCATTATTAAGAGGTCATCAAATAGTAGTAATGGTTTCAATGGTACAATGGGAATACTGCACCCTTTGTATCAATGTCCATATACAAGAATATTATCAAATAATAATAACCCAAAAAGTAATAGTAAAACCATATAAAAATTTTATATAAGATGTCATGTAATATATCATCGAGTTAGACTATATAATAAACCGAGGAACACTAATGCATTATGCTATACCATAGTATAATCATAATAACAGAGAATAAATTATTTCACTACAGCATCACACTAGATTCCATCCCAGAACACTCTCCAAACACTAATCTCTATCATTTTAATGAACTATCGTTGGTCCTCTTCCCTTTCCCAGATCCCTGACCATGAATTCTATATGTGCATCAGTATTCCCATGTAGCGTGTGAGTGTAATCTAGTAGGACACTACCAATGCATCCATAACATAAGTGAACATGTATCACATGTGTTTTCATAGAAATAAGTAAATTCAAAACTAAGTATCAATGAAAATATTCCCATCCATCATGCTCTAACCAAGATAACATGAACCCCAGTCATACCTGCTTCTTTTCCATGCTGGAAGGAAAGTCACAATGAATTCACGAACATGGTCAACCACCCCTCATTTCCATTCCCTCTTCTCCCCAAACATCACTAAAACTAGGTGATTAATGGGACTCCTTCCATAATTATTTTTATCCCAATTTCTCATATTTTATGCACCCCCATCTATACAATAAAACTTCATATTTTGTTGGAAATTGATAATTTATATACTATTGTTTCACCATGATCTATAAGAATTTTTTTACTTGTAAATACTATATTTTTATAAAATGATTCTCATGAAATTTTATTTATAATATTATGTTTAATTAATTACATAAAATAAATATCCCAAATGATTTATAAGTCGACAAATGAAAATCATATTTTTTTAACATTCATAATCATTGGTAATGAAATGGTTGTTTTGGATGTGTTGAATAATAACTAAATGGACAACAGGCCCCATGTTTGGCCATAAGGCTTTCAGGTACCATCTCTTTCATAGGTTAGGACACAAGTATATCATACCCCATCTCTTTATAGGGTTTATTCACAAGTCATTCAAAAACAAAAAGAACCTCATGTGAGGCCTCAATGTCATAACACCACTATATGGCCTTAGTTTATGCCTCAAGACACTCTAACTATAGCCATGTGTCTAGTTCCATCATTGTCATTATTACATGTCATGAATCATACCCCTTTTAGAGATAACAATACCATGACAATCTACTGGTCACTTTATACTATAACCAAAACCCCATTGGACATTAATTCATAGAAAATAGGGAATAACACATATAATCACAAACATAACATATCATGCCTTAAGCCTTAATAGCTATACACGCACGAATGTGATCGATGTCAAACATGTGTCCCATGGGGCGAACATTCATGTGCATGTGATCAATATCAAGGAAAACATTATAAAAATCCCCATATGATAGAAAACATTGTACCTCTTGTTTTTTTATTCCTAATTTCAATTTCTATAAATATTTATCACCAAACTATGCTCTTGTACCAACCAGATTAATCCTACATGGAAAGGATTCCAAGAAAAAATCTTAATTCATAACAAATTAGATTATAGAAAAATATTTGAGAATAATAGGATGAAATCGTATTATATCGAAATTAACTTACTCAGTATGATTTTATGCCAATGGAAGATCTAGACTGAGTCAATAAAAGGATTAAAATTCTCTTGATATAGCTTCTTATCGAATGAGTGAATGAAAATTCATCATTATATTGCATTAAAATTAATATATGTTGCTATTTTAGCCTGGTTCTATATTTCCATCCAATAATAGAATACATGATCATGTAAAAATGCAAATAACATAGGAAGAACCACCTCTTACATTGAATCCTCATGAGAAAATCCTTTAGATCCCCCAAAGTTGGAGTTTTGAGGCATATAAATTTCTATAAATGACCAATGGAATCCCATAATTTGATTTCCATATGAAAACTATATGTAATCAGGGGTTTCATGGTGGATTCATATTAGAAACCCATTTTTGGGGTTTGTTAAAAAGTTTCACATGTTTTTATTGAATTGTTTTCTAAACTATGTACCAAGCATTAAAGTCTCACCACCTAACATGTGAACCTACAGGGTTTGTCCACACAGTTTGGTAAACAATAAATTAGTAAGGATTTTTAGCTCATCCAAGAGTCACATAGGTTTTTATAGAATCCTTCATGGTTAAATCTAATTATGCACCATCTTTTGTCTCTTTCCTACCATGAAATAAGTTTTTTGGTTGAGAACTTCATGATCTTCCCAATCAATTATCAAACGTTAAACCCCCTTAAAGGGTTAAAAAATCATGTCAATGCATCCATAATTACTTGATACTTCACCAAAGAAAATAATAACTCAAACCCCTTAAAGAAGGCTTGAATGAAATTTGTAATTTTTCAAAAACATATGGGCTTTTACACTTGTCATATATTGTTGTTGTGCAATCCATATGAATTCAATATACATGGGATGTCAAAAAAGGTACATGTCATGTAAGTGTATTTTTTTCAGAGATTGTGTATTCTAGATACATGTTGAATCACCTTTCCATATGCACAAAGTACCTCTAATAGTAAAAATAGGTGTGGATCTATGTATTTACTTGGATTATATGGCATACACACATTGGTCCACCTTTACTTAAATATAAGGAATGTGTAATCTGTCACATGATGTGGGATTATTATTAATTAACATTGTGTGTATGTGAATTACAAGGTAAGGAAACAAATAACTCATTACATTTTATGTGATATATACTTACATAATGTGTGATATTTATTTCTTAATAAATAATCTATCCATTGTGGTTTCCAAAATAAACACAGTGAGTATCTCGAAGATACATATCATATGAAAACAATACGCATTTATCAAATGTAATAAGTGATATAGAATACAGGTCATGTATAAGTATACATAATGTATTTGAAAAAACATTAGAACACAGAAAATATCCATTACATGTCATCAAGAACATCTTCTACACCATCGTTCACCACACCTCAACTTACACCCAAACCAAAATCACCATCCACCAAAAATTATAGTGCCAAATATCCAATAAAAATGGAATGTTATGATATGAATATATATAATTGAGGTTAATAGTCAATAGAATATCCAACCACCACAAAAATTGAGAATCTATTTATTTCAAGTGATGTATAAATACTATTTAGGAGGGAAACATTTATACTAAATTTCAAAATAAATGAGTTTTGTGGGATTAATCAAAACATTACTTCCATTTATCATAAAATAATTTTATTAAAGAAAAATAATCATTGACCTTCATAAAAAACTACATTAAAAGAATAACCTACAAAAAATTATTGAAATAAAACCATGATAAAAAATAGAGGCTTCATCCCCCATGTTTATCCCTTGCTAATGTAAAATATCATATTTTTCATGTTTGAATGATTAAAGAAAAATAATTGAATTATAAATTCAATTATTAAAGTGATAATAATATTATATAATTTAACAGTACAATTGAACATTAAATTATTTATTCAGTATTCAGGTTAATAAATATCCTAGAACTTTTCCATAATCCAAAAATAGGGGAAACATAATTTATTTAGGAAATAAAAAAATCCTACAAAAATAATAAATTTTTATATAAAATATTGACTTCTAAAAATATAATTACTCCAAAAAAATACCTATTATTTTCATCATATTAAATACTCTATGAAAGAAAAATAATTTTAAATGAATTTTAATTAATTTAATCTACAAAATTACTAGTGGAAGGTAATAATTTAATTATCATGAAAAATAATTAAAAAATCATTTACATGATCAAGAACATAATTCCACGAGTGGTTTATAATTTATATTGATCTTGGAAAAATTTTATAATAGATTTTATTAATATTGATTCATAATTAAATTACTATAATATAATTTATTAATATTCATAAATAAAATATGAAAATATTTTAATAATATCATATCTATAGAAATATAAGTCATTTGATCCAGAATAATAGATTGGAGGATCACAAGAAAATATATTATTTATGTGGAAATTAAAAGATGCATGCCTCGATGTCAAATTTTTATTTCTTTACAATCTTGTTGTGTTCTTTGATAATCATTTCCTTCACCACTGTGACGAATTACAAAAAAACAAGGAACCTTTATTCATTATTCCATGAGATATAGAGAGATCCCATATCTATATTTATTATACCTATATAAAAAACCCAAGGAAAATAATTTCACTCTATCTTTCCCATTGATGGAATAATTGAAAATAAAGGGAATATAGTTATTTCTTTCCACAAAGGACATGATCCCCTTTTTAATACACAATAATATATTTACCCATAATTATAGTCAAAATCACAAAAAATATTATTCATAAAATCCCTCTAAACCACTAGGTCATATCCACCCATCAATCAACATTTCAAATCACCATTCAAAATAATTCATTTTTATAATATAAGTGGTGGATTTATAGGAAATTTAGATAAATACCATAAAATGATTAGTCCATGATTTGACACCCAAGAATTGAGATTATATGTTTACTAAAGAAAAAAAAATATTTTGTAAACTACCACGGTCTCAAAATTCCCACCTAAACATCAATTTAGGTGTTATTAGAATTTGTTCTAATATAAAAAATATTTATATATTTAATAAATATTGAATATCCCCTAAAATCCAATTAGGTCAGAACTTCACCAAAATTCATCACAATGGTAAACATCTCATTATAAGTTAAATGAAACCATCATCAAATTTATATTATGTCAAACCCTACTGTAAATTTACTATTTTACACTCTATTAATGGAATGACCTTTGAATTAGGTCACACATACAAAAATTCATATCTATACATACTCCCCAGTATTAAAACATTTCATTGTCACACAAAAAAAGAAAATATCATATTTTTTTAAATAGAGAAATACATTAAAATATTATCACATAGAATATACTCTATCTACATTAATATAAAACTCACCTATGGAGTTATAGGCCCAAAGAAACCTTGAGAATAAAAAACATTGGGAAAAATACTTCATCACCTTATATGAATTTCCCAACTAATTCTTATAATATAAAAATCATAGAAAAGGGTGTAAGATCACATTACAAGACTCTCTATAAGTTTCTATATTTGAGAACATTACAACAACTATTCACCCATTCATATAGCTTTAACAAAAATCCATAAATAATGAACATATACCTTAAATGGATTTTCATCAAGGGAACCAACTAAGAGAGGTCCATGCTCTACCCCATTATTGAGGAACAAAAAATCCACCAATGGTAACACACAGTCAACACCTCAAATTCCATAAAATTTTAAGAACAAGGATCTTTATTTCATTTATGGATCTTGATATTGGGAGTTTTTGAGGAAAATTGGAGAATTTGGAAATTTTATAAGTACGCGCCGTGTACTCAAGAGTACACACTGTGTACTCAGTTTCCATGGGTAACTATATAATAGTCATGTAACGGCCGAGTACACAACCATGTGAGGTTACCTAGAGACTGCCTAAAGCGAGGGACGATTGAGGCATGTATATAGAGTGTACATTAAATGAACACAACATGTTCTTTTTTTATTAATTTTTTATTAAAACTATCGGGTTTGCCTATAATTTAGTGATTCATCTTCTACATGCCTTGGATTATCTAGGAGTGACCGAGAGTGAATAATCTTCTCAGAGCCACCATTTCTCTATTTGAGGTCTGATTTGAACTTTGGCAGGTGTATTGGAATCCCACCAGTGAGTCCTTCCTTATTCTTGAATCCCTCCTCCTGATTTCTCTTCTATATTCAGTTATTCAAGGTTGAACGTTCTGGAAATTTTTTTATATCTATTTCTTTCTCAGCCGATTCAAGGGCTAATGTTCGAACATGTTCTTCGTGCAATGTCGGGGAAGTTGGTTTGCTGCCTTTCGTTGTTCTTATTTGATTTTTATATTCCAATGTGACGATCACCCATGTTTTGGGTATTTCCGGTTTAGGAAATTGAACATTTTTTTATCTTCCTTTGATTGATTTTTGAATAAAGGGTTGTTGTTGTAGTGTTATGTGAACTTTATTTTTTATGGAACACCCAAGGGTTTTGTTTCCTTATTTGACTATTTAAGGCCATTTGGTCCAAGTTTCCAATGAGGAAAACCATCTTTCCTTTCCTTGAATGATAGGATGGGACTATTTGAATTTTACTGCTTTATAAATACTTGTGATTTGCATATGAATTTTTTTTTAAATTTTGTAGGGGAGATTACTTTGCGCTGCTTGATATCATATATGCATGATTTAATTTCATAGGGTTGTGATAACCTGATGTAGCTAGACAATAGGGGGAATTGACGTTGAGTGCTTCCTCAGAGTGTTTGTTATATTTCATGCTACGATACCACATGGGGGATTGACGGTGAGTTCTCTCTCAGAGTGACTATAGTTTATGTTATGAGACCATAGGTAGAATTGATGTTGATTGATTCCCTGGAGTGTTTTTTGTTTTTGTGGAAAGACCATAGGGGGAATTGATGGTGAGTGCTTCCTCGGAGTGTATTTTCATTTTTATTACATTACATGGCCAGATGGGTTAGACATTGTGAGGTTCCCATAGGTTTGACATAAATATTGACTGTTTGTAATGTGTCTGCCAAGACAAAGCACAAGCATGGATTCCATCTTTATAGCTACTCTTTTAAGTTACCTGTTGGGATACTTACTTGATTAACTGATGAACATTAGATTCTAATGAATGTAAATGGAAAATGTAGGAATGTTTACTTTTGTGTACTCTTAGTTCATTTCTACATTTTCATTATTACCTGCAATATATACTAACTAACGGATAGACACAGATCATGTGGTGGTTTCCTAATGGGATTTATTTCACAACCTATTTGGGTCATGATTTTGGACCCAAACAGATTATACGGTTGCGGGTATAGATAAGGACAATAACCCTTCATCATCAGGTACTTGATTGATGTGGAGATGGAGAGCATGGGACCCAGATGAGGATTTTGATGCTATTAAAGATTACTTGTTTTCTTTTTCACTTGGTTTAGTACTATATTTCTATCATTGTTGTAACACCCCAAGATTCCACAGTATTCTTCCCTTTGGATAATGCAATAGCTTGCATTGTACGCAACTTTGAGATTCTAACACACCCCAACCAATCAAACTTGCTGTTATGAATAGTAATACCCACTTTTTGAAATTTTATAAATTTTATCTTTCAAAACGGACTTCATTTTTGGATTCTTAATATCAAAATTATCTTATGGTGAAGTTTTGGTCTTTTTTTTGAAAAAATTCAATTTTTGATAAATAGTGAAAAACAATGAGTTATAGTTTAAAATAGAATATTTATTTAAATAATAATTTATCTTATTTAAATTTATTTTAGGTCAAAATAGATACATAATACCTATATATGTTCAATTTAATTCATTGGAGTTAGTTTATAATAATTTTAGATATATAAAAATTTTATTGAACTTTTTACCGTCTTTTACCCACCTCCTAGGAGCATTTGAAAATTTACATAAAACATAATTTTACCTTTTCTGTGAGTTTAATTGCAAAAATCATAGAGACACGGTTGATATTAGTATGTAAAATGTGGTTCAATAAGATGAAAATAATTTTTGGTGAATAATAACTTTTTACTTTTATTTACCACGGTTAAAAGTAAAATAAGCTAATTAAGGGTAAAATGATATTATTATTACCCCAAAATATGTACTAATTCTATTGTATAACTTTAATTCGAACAAAAAAACCTTAGGAATAAAATATGATCCTTTTGGTCCACTTGGATTAGATTAGGACATTTATTATTATTTAATTCAAAGAAGAGTTAAAAGTGTTAAATTCAATGTTTAATAACTAAACCATTTTTAATATAGGGTAACACATAAGATAAATTCGACTATAATTATTCATTATAAATATCAAAAATATTTTGTACATAAAGGTATTTGATTTATATTTTTTAGACATTAAATAATTAAATTTATTTATGACACAATGATGATGTAGTAATTACCAAATTAAGGAAATATTAAAATAATTGATAATATAAATATAAAAATAAATATAATTTCAGACATTTTATGAATTACACTAATTTTATAGGTTAATATAACATATTAAGGTTGGTTAGATTAATTTTTATTGAAGTTATAATGCTTTTATGAAATTAAAAAAACAAAATACCAAATAGTGTCAAAATTGACATAAAAGAGTTTTTAAAACAAATAATATATTATAAACTGTTATTCTATTCCTAAAAATCTAAGGGTCTGAAAAAATACTTAAATAATGATAGGTGTATCATTAATGAACCACTAGGTGTTTTCTTGGAAGCATAGAGTAAGTTTATTGACCATATAATATAAAAATACAATGAGACATAGTAAATGTCAAACTATAAAACTAAGAGTTAAATCTAAAAGATAAGGTTAATATAGTGACCCAAACCTGTCTAAAACCTATTTTTTGAGTGGTTTTAGACCCATACCCACCTTATAATTTAAATAATTCATTTTTTATACATCAGAAACCGAAAATGATTTTATTATAAAATAATATATCAATCAATTCCTAAGGTGCCTGTCACCCCTCTTATAAAAGGGCACACCACCTTATCTCTAATTAAAACCTTCAAAGCCATTTAGATCGGCAAAACCCTAGAAAAATACCCTATAAACTGTCCTACCTTCATCCTAGAGTCCTTAATTTAGTCATAAATCCAACCTAAGGATCCCTTTTTATCAAATCAAAAGGAAGAACGGGAATAAGAGGTAAATATTTCATCACCTCTTTCATGTTCCTTTCTTATTCCACTTCCTCTTTCATTGTTGTTTCCATTATAAAATAATAACACCAGTATATTATATATATAGTGATGTTATTATAAATATGGTATAACAAAATTCATTATTCTATCCATCCTTTGAATGACATGTCAACATACGTGCGTACGTACGGCTTACCGTCTCCACGTCGTGGTTTAATTGTTATTCAATACATTATTTTTTGGATGGGTATAATAATGATGTTTAATTTAAGTAAATAATTAATATAACAGGATAATTATTGTTTATATATGATATAACATCCAATTATATATTATGTTGACATCAAAATAATGATATTGTCACTCGTGCGTACGTACGGATTACCGTCTCCAAGAACACGATGAGATTCATTCCCCATCGTATATATTCAAGAATAATTTTCATTAGATGATTAAAAATAATTTTTAAATACTTAATATAATTCTGAATATGAATATGATACATCCTATCCATAACAAACATTACTTACATAACAAATCATATAAAGGAAAACGAATAAGTTAACACCCCAAACGATGATAATACTAAGATATTATTAAGAAAGCAATGATAAAAGATCATATATTATATCATAATAATGTATATTATTCCTATAAAATTTAATAACAATTATTTCACCATTATACAGGATGTTAACCTACCATCGACCAAGGAAAAGTACAAATTAAGGGTTAATTTCACAATATCTTCATTATCCGTGGTTGTTTATACGCAACTATCTACTAGGACCTCTTTATCATACACATCCATGCTTTATTAAAATGTATTTCAAAACATTTTTAATATTAAAAAGACAATGGGTTAAATTCATTTATACCCTTATTTGACCTTATATATTTTGAAATTAATCTTTCCTTTGTTTTTCAAATAATGTACTTTTTGACATTTTGGACAAATATAAGGTAATAAAGTTTTTTTAACATATACGGCGGGTGCAGATATTTTATGTCGTTATAACATCATCAAATATTCCCTTACAAGCTTATAAGAATATATTCAAAAATATTTTTTTAAATGATTTCAAAATTTAAAGATATATTTCTCTAAAAAAGGTTTTGATTTCATCTATGTCAATATCCTTTGATGGATTTTATGCTTATTTGATGTTGATTTATTATGATACAAAACTTCCATATTGTATAGAAGGATTTGTGATATGTTTGACTATGGTTGTGTTATTTTAACACCATTCATGGTTTATGGATAAATTATTGACATTTTGAATGCTAGTTTTAATATGAATGTTTATGTTATGTTTAAACATTTTCATATGAGGAATGAATTGGACTTATTAAGTGATAGATGCTTCTTAGTATAGCTCCATGATGCATCGGTAGGTATCATGAGATAAACTATTGTCTTGGCACAACGCCTTTACAAAATCTTATTTGTAGTCTTGGTACAAGGCCTTGACTATGTGGTTATGAAAGTTTTATTTATACATTTCATCATTATGAAAGTGGCTATTGATATTGCATGTGATTATTCAACTAGTATAATATCCATGTGAGTAAGTAAATGGCATTATTTTGATTTATATTTTCCATATTACGATGAAGTTTATGATGAATATTCTTTTTTTTGTACATTGCCTTAAATGTTTATGCTTATTTATGAATGTTTCCACTATATTGTTATCCTTACTGAGAATTTGAGATCACCCCTTTCTATTTTTTATTTTTCTCAAGATGCGAAGAAGTATATTAGGACTGACCTTCAGGGATAGTCTATTGGATCTCAGTGTTATCCATGAGAAAAATGTTTTTGTTGTTCTCCATTTTATGATGTAATGTAAACCTTATGAATGTATCTAGTATTTCTTAGGCAACTAAACTAATCGGTTTTTCTAGACATGATATTTTGTGATCATTCCAATGATATGTAATAAAGAACCGACTCTGGGCTCCTAGGGTCGAGGCATTACAGTTGGTATCAAAGGAAGTTTATTACAAACCTTGGAATCTTGATTTAGATAAACTCTGATTTGAGCACATTACCCTAAGATAGAATTTGAGGATTAGCATAGAAGAACTTTCTAGAATTTTGGTATTGTATAGTTTTTTTGAGTATTATAAGAAATACCTCCCTGTCTGGATATGAGGAGGTAGAGTCGGCTCTGGCATAGATGTACCGAGGGGTAAAACTAGAAAACATTGCTTTGAGCTAGACTCCAACGGGAATTGGTTCATGACAATGAGCCCTGATGCACTCTTGGTTATGACACTCCCAAGGGATATGCTTAGGATAATTCTCATTTCCTTTAAAACCATTATTAAGGGATTATGAGTATATACTTCCTCAAAGATTTTTTTTATGATTATGGATTATATCCATAAACTGTTCAGTTTAAGTTAAGTGTTTTACAAGTTTGTAATTATGTTTTTCGATTTATAAAATAATCTAGTTTATGCCGTTATTTTGAAATGGATCCTAGTGGAAGGAATGGAAACCGTATCAATGCACTCCCTCAATGTAGGTATTTCCCTCCTACTCAAGATAATTATAGTGGAGTTGGTGATACGACTGGTGTGGATCTGCTTATCACTATATTGGGACAACTCACTCCAGTTATGAATAATAATCTTACTAGAATGGAGCACCCTGATCTGCAGTGTGGAGGATCAATGTTAGATCACTTCATGAGGAAACAACCACAAACATTAAATGGGGGTACAAATCCACTAGTAGTTGAGCAATGGATAAATTCCATAGAGAATATATTCCATGCCTTGGGGAGTAGCGAAAGGGAAAAAGTTCACATGGAAGTTTACTGCCTCACTGGATATGCTGATCAATGGTGGTCATTGATTCAAAACACAAAAGAATATGATGAAGTATCAAATATAGAATAGAGAGATTTTAAAGAAATTTTCTAAGAAAAATACTTTCCTCATGATCATCGAGTAGATATGGAAAAAAAATTATGATTTTGAGGAAGAAAGAGGATGATAATGTCACAAAGTATGAAGATAACTTTACAAGGTTAGTGAGGCATACTGCATGTTATATACGTGACCCAAGAAGTAAGATTTATCATTTTTTTGATGGGTTAAAACCATTTCTCCATCGAGAATTAGTCTCACAATCCTTCTCGTTGTACAATGATATTGTCTTATGTGCTATCAAGATAGAAAAATAATTCTCTAACTCTTACAACATTAAAGAAAAGCAAGTGAAGAAGAGATCTGTTGAACAATCGAGAAATGGAAATAAGGGGAATAAGGGAAAAGTTGAATATCCATCCTACAATAAATGTGGAAAGAAACACCCTAGTACTTTCCTGAAGGGAATGGGAGTCTGTTACAACTATAATGAAAAATCCCACCTATCTCGTGATTGCAAGGGGAAGAAAGATGTTGTCGATTTTGAATGATACAATTGTATAGAAAGGTGAAATTATGCAAATGAATGTCTTAAGCATCCTAGGAACTTACCTCATAAAAGCCCAAGGGATTATGGCTAAGCTTATGCTATCACTATTGCTGAGGTTGAAGCTCTGAAAGATGTAGTGGCAGGTAATTTAATGGTTTCCTCAAATTTAGAAAATTCCTTATATGATTCTGGATCATCGCATTGTTTCATATCTTCCTAGTTTTCTAAGAAAATTAGATATTTCTAATATGATTTAACAAGGGAGTTGTTAGTAAAAAATCTTAAGGGAAGTATCATTGCAACAATGTTTTGTGAATCCGTCCCCATTTGGGAATATAAATGTTCTATATCTGCTGATCTCATCATCATACCCATTATTGAATTTGATATAATCCTCATTATGTATTGGCTTTCGGACCATGATGAAAAAATTTATTGTAAGAAGAAAGAGGTTACTATTTTTGATGACGATGATAAAGAACACCTTATCTTTAGAGCAGAATCATCACCACCTAATTTTTATCTAGATCCACCCCTAGTAGCTCAAAAAAATTCAATTATTGTGGAGGAAGAGAATGAAATAATTTTGGGTGAGTAAATGAATGTTCAAATAGAGGATATACCTATTGTGAAAGAATATGTTGATGCGTTTCCATAAGATTTACCTGGACATCCTCCCAAATAAGAAATTGAGTTTTCCATTGATTTAATTCATGGATCAAGGTCCATATCGAAGACCCTTTATAGAATGGCCACTGTGGAATTAGTCTAACTACAGAATCAACTAGTGGAATTGAGTAATAAGGTATTTATTCACCCTAGTGTTTCTCTATGGGGAGACCCTGTTATTTTTGTATAGAAGAAAGAAGAATCTATGAGTATGTGCATTGGATATAGGGAGATCAATGATAAAACAATAAAGAAAAAGTATCCCCTAGCTCGCATTGATGATTTATTAGACCAACTTCATGGAGCTCAATACTATTCAAAGATTGACCTTCGATCTGGATATCATCAGTCATGTGTGAAGAAGGAATACATTCTGAAAACAGCATTTCAAACCAGGTATGGGCATTACGAGTTTATAGTAATGCCTTTTGGATTGACTAATGCACCCTTTGACTTCATGGATCTAATGAATATAGTTTTCAAGGAATATTTGGATGACTTTGTAGAGGTATTTAATGATGATATCTTGGTATACTCCAAAAGAAACAAAGATCATAAAAATCACTTTCACATCATCCGGATGAATCTTAGAAGAAATGAATTATATGGGAAGTTTAACATGTGTGAATTTTGGCATCAAGAGATTTCTTTTTTTGGCCATATCATCTCTAAGGATGGAATCTCTGTTGATCCTTCTCAAACAAGAGAAATCCAATAATGGCCAGCACCCACGATTATTACTGAGGTATGCAATTTTATTGGTATAGAAGGTTATTATTGGTATTTCATCCAGAATTTTTCCCAATTGGATAACCTATTAACAAATCTCACACGCAAATGGGTTAAATTTTTTTGGACAAAAGAATGTGAATAATGTTTTGAAGAATTGATGAGAATATTAGTCATTGATCTTATATTGACTCTACCTTCGGGGAATGATGGGTTTGTTATTTATAGTGATGCATCGAAGAAAGGACTTAGTTGTGTCCTTATGTAGATTGATAGAGTTATTTACTGTGCATCACGATAGACAAAAATTCATCAGAAAAACTATCTTACTCATGATCATGAGTTATCAGCTGTATTCTTTGCTTTGGAGATTTGGAGACACTATCTCTATAGTGAAAAATGTTAGATTTATACTGATCACAAGAGTTTGAATTATATTTTCTCATAAAAAGAACTCAACGTGAGGAAAAGGAGATGGATTTAACTACTCATGGATTATGATAGCACGATACACTACCACCCGGGGAAGGAAAATAAGGAGGAATATGATTTGAGAAGAAAAGATCATGGAGTTTTGAACAAGATGAGAGTTGATTGGGTTCTTATTTTCATAGATCTAGTAATGATGGATATGGGAATAACCATTGATGGTGAAACATTAATCATTTTCCAAATGGTTTCCAAACCATCTTTACTAAAAAGGATAAAAAGTTTTCAGGTGGATGATGAGTAGTTTCAAAAGAATATTAAAGCTGTGAATGATGGGAGATTGAGTGACATCATATATGAAGATGGAATTTTGAAATTTGGGCATAAACTTTGTGTTCCCGATATAACTGATCTAAAAAGGGAATTTTTTCATGATGCTCATAGTTCCAATTTCTCTATACACCCTGGTAGCACTAAGATGTATAAAGATTTGAAGGAACATTTTTTGTGGGACAACATGAAGAAGGAGTTTGCTGATTTTGTGTCAAGATGTATGTATTTTCAACAATTTAAAGCTAGAAGGAAACAAACTAGAGGATTCATGCTACCTCTTCCTATACCTGAGTGGAAATGGGATGATATCATGATGGACTTTGTCATGGGGATACCAAAGAATCCTAGAAGGACCGATGCAATATGGGTCATTGTTGATCGTCTAACCGTGTCGGTACATTTTCTTGCTATAAGAGAAGATTTACCAATTGAATGTCTAGCAACACTATATATTAATGAAGTTGTGAGACTTCATGGAGTACCCCTATCGTTTTTTTCTGATCGTGACCCACGTTTTACATTAACATTCTGAAAAAAGTTTTCAGAAAGCCCTGGATACTGAACTTTGTTTGAGCACTTCCTACCACCCCCAAACTAATGGACAATCAGAACAGACTATTCAAACCTTAGAAGTCATGTTGAGATCATGCTCACTTTACTTTCATGGTATGTGGGATCAATATTTACCTCTAGTAGAATTTTCCTATAACAATAGCTTCCATTCAAGTATTCAGATGGCACCATATAAAGCGTTATACAGAAATAGATGTCGTACACCAACCTATTGGGATGATGTTGGTGAAAGAAAACTCAAATACCTAGAACTTATTGAGGAAACAATGGAAAAGTTGAAGGTTATCCAAACCCACATCAAAGCATCTCAAAGTAGGCAGAAGAGATATGCCGATAACTGAAAGAAGGATTTGGAATTTCAGGTAGGATACCAAGTTTTCTTGATGGTATCTCCATGGAAGGGTGTTATACATTTTGGTAATAAGGGAAAATTAAGTCCCAGATACATCAGACCTTATGAAAGTCTAGAACGAATTAGGGTTGTAGCTTACCATTTGGCAATGCCGCCAAGTCTCTCTAAATTTCACGATGTATTCCACGTATCGCTGTTGAGAAAATACATGCCTGACGCAATGCATGTACTCACCTATGAGGAATTAGAATTGGAACCCGATATATCTTATTGCGAAGAGCCTATCAAGATTCTTGATAAAAGAGAAAAAGTTTTGAGAAACCAGACGACTCATATGGTAAAATTTCTATGGAGAATCCATAAGATGGAAGAGGTAACGTGGGAACCCGAGGAACTTATGATGAAGAACCACCCGATTATTTTTATGTAGTAATATTCTGGAAATTTCAAGAAAAAAATTATTTGGAGGGGAGAATGTAACACCCCAAAAATCCATGGTACACTTCCCTTTGAATAATGCAATAGCTTTCATTGTCTGTAATTTTGAGATTCTAACACACTACAACACATCAAACTAGCCATTATGAATAGTAATACCCACTTTTTAAAATTTTACAAATTTTATCTATCAAAATGGACATCATTTTTGGTTTTTAAATATAGAAATTATCTTTGGGTGAATTTTTGGTATTTTTTTGAAAACTTTTAATATTTGATGAATAGTGAAAAACACTTAATTATCATTTAAAACCGAATTTTTATATAAATAATTATTTATTTTATTTAAATTTATTTTAGGTAAAAATAGATACATAATACCTATATAAGTTCAAATTAATTCATTGGAGTTAGTTTTTAATATGTTTAGATATATAAAAAGTTTATCGAACTTTTTACTGTCCTTTACCCACCTCTTAGGAGCATTTGCAAATTTACATAAACCATAATTTTACAACTTCTATGAGTTTAATTTCAAAAATACAAGAGACACTGTTGATATCAGTAAGTAAATTTTTTTTCAATGAGATGAAAATAATTTTTGGTGAATAATAACTTTTTTACTTTTATTTACCACAGTTATAAGTAAATAGGGTAATTAAGTGTAAAAATGATATTATTATTACCCTAACATATCTCCTAATTCTATTGGATTAGGGTAATTCGACCAAAAACAACCATAGGAATAAAATATTATCCATTAGTTCCACTTGGATTAGATTATGACATTTATTATTATTTAATTCAAAGAAGAGTTAAAAGTGTTAAATTCAATGTTTAATAACTATACCATTTTTAATATAGTGTTACACATAAGATAAATTCGACTATAAATATTTCCTACATAATGGTATTTTATTTATATTTTTTAGACATTGAATATTTAAATTTATTTTTGAAACAATGATGATGCAGTAATTACCTAATTAATGAAATATTAAAATAATTGATATTATAAATATACAAATAAATGTAATCTGAGTATTTTTATGTATTAAACTAATTTTATAGGTTAATATGACATATTAGGGTTGGTTAGATGAATTTTTTTCTAAGTAATAATGATGTTATGAATTTAGCAAAAACAAAATACCAAATAGTGTCAAAATTGACATAAAAAAGATTTTTTAAAAAATATTATATTAATAGTTAATATTCTATTCCAAAAAATCTATAGTTCAGAAAAAAGACATAAATAATGATAGAGGAAACATTAATGAACCACTTGGGTTTCTCTTGTATGTATATAGTAATTTTATTAACCATATAATATAAAAATACAAAGAGACATGGTAAATGGAAGACTATTTTACTAAGAGTTAAATCTAAAAGATAAGGTTAATATAGTGTCCCAAACATGTATAAATACTATTGGTTGAGTTTTTTTGGACCCATCCCCACCTTATATTTATATAAATAATTTTGAGCCATTATAAATCGAAAATTATTTTATTAAAAAATAATATTTCCATCATTTCCTAAGGTGCCCCTCACACATCTTATAAAAGGGAACTCCCCCTTCTCTCAAATTCACAACATCAAAGCCTTTTGGCTCGGCCAAACCCTACCCAAATCCCTCTGAACTATCCTCCCTTCATTCTAGAGTTCTTCCTTTAGTCAGAAATCTAACCTAGGGAGCCTTTTTTATCAAATAAAAAGGAAGAACCTGAAGAAAAGATAAATATTTCATCACCTCTTTTAATTTTCTTTCTTCTTCCACTTCCTCTTTCATTTTTGTTTCCCTTATAAAATAATAACTCCAGTATCTTATATATATTGTGATTTTATTATAAATATGGTACAACCAAATTCAGTATTCTATCCTTCCTTTGAATGACATGTCACTATACGTGCGTATGTACGGCTTACCATCTCCACGTCGCGGTGTAATTGTTGTTCAATACATTATTATTTGGATGGGTATAATAATTATTTGTAATTGATGTAAATAATATATATAACATGATAATTATTTTTTATATATGATATACAATCCAATTATATATTATTTTAATATCAAAAGAATGATATTGTCACTCGTGCGTACGTACGGATTACCGTCTCCACGAACGCGATGAGATTAATTCCCCATCATATATATTCAAGAATATTTTTCATTAGATGATAAAAAATAATGTTTAAAGAATGAATATCATTCTGAATATGAATAATATACAACCTATCCATAACAAACATTACTTACATAACAAAACATATAAAGGAAAACGAATCAGTTAACACCTGAAATGATGATAATACTAAAATATTATTAACAAAGCAATGTTAAAAGATCATATATGATATCATATTACTGTATAAGATTTTTGTATAATTTAATGACAAATATTTCACCATTATATATAAGGTTAACCTACCCTCAACCAAGGAAAAGTACAAGGTGTTGGTTAATTTCACAATCTATTCATTATCCAAGGTTGTTTATACGAAATTATCTATCGGGACCTTTTTATCATACACATCCATGCTTCTTAAAGATTTATTTCAAAACATTTTCACTATTTAATACACAATGGGTTAAATTCATTTATACCCTTATTTTATCTTATATGTTTTGAAAGTAAACTTTCCGTCATTTTCCAAAAAAGGTAATTTTTGACATTTTTGACAAATTTAAGGTAAGAATGGTTTTTTAACTTATACGGTGCCTGTGGCATTTTTCTACCATTATAACATCGTCGAAGCATCCCGTACAATCTTATAAAAATATTTTAATTTTTTTTTATTAAATGATTTCAAAATAGAATGAGATATTTCTCTAAAAAGGTTTCGATTTCATCTATGTCAACATCCTTTGATGGATTTTAAGTTTATTTGAAGTTGATTTATTATGATACAAAACATACATATTGTATTGAAGGTTTTTCGATATGTTTTATTGTGGATGTGTTATTTTTACACCATTAATGGTTTATGGATAAAGTATTGACATTTCGTATGCTAGTTTTAATATGCATGTTTATGTTATGTTTAAACATTTTCATATGAGGAATGCATTGGACATAGTAAGTGACGAGTGGAGCCCGCTATTGGTCTTGATGCATCGGTTGGTCTCATGAGACAAATTAGTGTCTTGGAACAAGACCTTGACAAAATATTATTTGTAGTCTTGGCACAAGGCCTTGAAAATTTGGTTATGAAGGTCTGGAATTATGCATTTCATCATTATGAAAGTAGCTATTGATATTTCATGTGATTATTTTACTAGTAGAATATCCATGTGAGTAAGTAAATAGAATTATTTTGATTTATATTTTCCATATTATGATGAAGTTTATATTTAAAAGGCTTTTTATTGGTTTTATACATTGCCTTAAATGTTTATGCTTATTTATGAATGTTTGTTCTTTATTGTTGTCCTTACTGAGCATTTGAGCTCACCCTTTTCTAGGTTTTATTTTTCCAAAGATGTGGAAAAAAATATATTATGACTGACCGGTAGGGATATTCTATTGGATCTCAGTGTTGTCCATGGAAACAATGTTGTTTTAGTTTCACATTTTGTGATGTAATTTAAATCTTATGAATGTATCTAGTACTTCCAAGGCTACTAAACTAATTGGTCTTTCGAGACTAGAACTTTTGTGATCATGCCAATGATACGTAATAATGCACTGACTCTGGGCTTCTAGGGTCGGGGAGATACAATTTTGACTTGTTTGGCTATTTTCCAAGACATATGTGACATTATTCATTAATATATGTGCACTTCAGTTATTTATTTTACTTTCAGTATTCTACTGTTTACAGGTCGTATGGTATTTTACTTCCTCTACTATTTATTTTTTGTTGTTTCACTGTGAATACTCTGCCAATGAGTGCATAGTATCCCCACTATCACACCTAGGACCATTGATGCTAGTTAGCAACCTCTAGTGTTCGGGGAAATGTGCATGAGGTGATGCGACCAACTAGGTATGGGTACCTTTTGGCAGCACTCAGAACCGGGACAATACAAAGCGGTATTAGCTGGATTCTTTTTTGATTTATTTTACTATTTGGAGCCTACAGATAGGTGTAGGGAGGAATATGTAGTTGGTAATAAGTTATGCCTAGGTGTAGCTAAGCAATGTACGGGGAAAAGCCAATATACCTCAATTATTTCATTTTTTTGGTTTTTCAATTTTTTATGTTGATTTGATTTCACCATTGAGTGATTCACATGATTTGTGTTGTCATGATTTATATCATCGAGGTTTTATTTCTATTAAAACCCGATAAGATGTGGGTATGTCATCTCCTGAATCATATAGGAACTTTATAGTGATCACATGTCATGCATCGTGTCATTCTTTTTAGGATTAATTACTGATTTCAGGCAGTTGTGATAGATGTTGTGCTAGATATGCATGATGTTGTGATAGATATTGTGGTAAAATACCTCCTATTTTTATAGGGTGATGCAAAGTATAAAGTTTCACATGAATACGATTCAAACCATTGATTTTCTGGGGATTATTATCCCCCACTGATTGTAATTTGGATCTTTAATGCTTGTTTTAGTGTTTTATGGGGTTCCAGAGTCGTTTCTAAAGATTAATGTCTGGAAAAAACTCAGAATATTGGGTGTGAGATGAATAATAAACACAATGTGTTCTTCTGCTCTGGAAAAAACAAATTTTCTTAAGTACACATTGTGTACCCTATGTACACACCAAGTAGTTTTTAGCCATGTGACTAACTATGTGAGTAGGGACCCGGGGTTGGGAAATCCTTAGTGGAACATGTCGTGTAACAGAATTACAAGACTGTGTCACCAGTCGTGGGACTAACAACTCTGGTTAGTGAAAACCTTCTTGTACATGAAATGTATTTCATATACATGACATGTAGTTTTTTCTAAGGGATCCTTGTAGTTAGAACTATGTAAGAGTAATTGGTCAAGAAGGAACATTCAAGAACACACTATGTCTCAAAGAGAACATGCCGTGTGTATCGGTGTTACATGACCAGGGTTGGCAGAAGCACACGCACATGTAAAGGATTAAGAGAATATATCGTGTAGTGTGAAAACACTCCATGTAACCCTATTTTGAAAAACATGAATTATTTTTCCTTCTCTGTTCCATTTTTCACTTCTAAGTTGCAGTCCTTGATAATCTCGAACTGAGGTGTGCGCTAGACCTTGTGAAGTCATGGCACTGGGACATCCTCTAGTTGTATGCCAGGTTTTGGGTGATGATCAGACACTAGAAATTGTAGACCATGGACTACTAGAAGATCCTCCCATCAATCCCATCAAGGAACCAGTCTTCATTAAAGATAGAGGTGATGATGCACAGTTATGAGATGGCTTCATCAAGATGATGCAGTCTTTCCAAGGAGCACCGCATCCTGCCCCATCTATGGTAGAGTTTATGCGGGTTCTCAGTAGCTGCATCCCCCCACCTTCTTAGGAGATGGAGGACCTTAGGTTTTAGAGTCATGGTTGGAAGCCCAGCTGTCTATCTTCGAGCATCTAATGAATCTTTTTGAGAGGAGGGGTAAGATCTCTATGTACATGCTACATGATTCCTCCATTAGATGGTGGGATGTGATATCACAGGTGGGACGCTAGCGAGTTATGGCTTGGGATGAGTTCAAGCGTACCTTCTATGACTACTTCTACCCAGGAACATTGATGGATGATCCATCCTAAGAGTTCATGATTCTGGAGCAGGGAAAACTCTCATTCATGGAGTATTCTACTCGATTCACAGAACTACAATGTTTCACATCCATTCTGGGTGGTGATGACTTATTTATGGCAAGGATGTTTGAGGATAGTCTCAGGCATGACATTCGATCCTAGGTGAACATATTTAGGTTGAAACCCTTATCGTCTATAGTCAACAAGGTTATTATCACTGAGCAAAGCCTCAGAGATTCTGGATTTGTGTCCATGGGTGGTTAAACATCCAGAGTTGGTACTCATTCAACTAATAGTAGGAAGCATCATAGGGAGTCTATAAATAGGGATCCGAGTAGGCATGATTTTTCTTTAGGTAACCAGGTGGTGTGATACTAGTGCGGGAAAAAGGAAATAAGAAACCTCATTGCTCGAGAGACCCATTTGAGTGATATTCTTGCAGAAAGATGGGACACCTTCATTGTTTCATCAATTCCCTCTTTCCAGCATCATGTGAGGGGGGATATTTTTCGACTCCTCATTTTAGAGTAAGACCATAAATACCACTTTAGACTCATGGTAGGAGTTCTTCAAACTATTCTGGCCAAGGTAGTATTTGTAGCCGTACAGGTCAGACATAGGGTTTTCAAAATCCACAATGTGGATCAGCTCAGGGATCTCAGACAGCTCCACAACATTGTAGCATAGGTCCAGATTTTTCACTAGACTGGATCTAGTAGGATAAAGATCTTAGACCCTCTAAATTTATATATATGATTTTGGTGGCCTTGGTTTTATTTTCTTCCCTTTTCAATATAGGGGCTTCCCATAGCTTTATATCTATGCTTATTGTGGAAATACTTGGGCTTTATATCTTTTCTTCTGTTGATATCATGCCGCTGGAAACTACATTGGGATTAGAATGGCTAGTGTACATCAGTTCAAGTAGTTCCCTCTTGAGGTTGGTAGGTGTTACTTATTATGGGACCGTTATGTATTAGAGATGATGGCCTATGACATCATTCTTTGAATTTACTGGTTAGTTACTTTCTAAGCCGTTGTTTATTTCTATCATCATAGGGTGAGTTTCACATCACCAAAGGGTGTAATTTTTCAACATAAGGGTTAATGGGATGTCCAGTTGAGTAGATCTGAACCCGAGCATCATGGGATGAAAGGTGTTACAGACCAGATTGATAGTCTGTATCTGGATGACTAGGGGACTTCACATGTGGACATTCCACCAGTGGTAGATCATTTTACTGATATTTTTTCTGATGAATTTTCTGATTTTCCTCTAGTGTGGGAGGTAGACTTTTCTATTGAGGTTGTTCTAGGGGTAGAACCGGTGTCTATTTCTCTCTATAGGATGGATACACAAATGTTTCGGGAGCTCAAGGAGCATTTAAAGGAGTTTTAGGAAAAGGGTTTCATCTGACCCGATACTTCTACTTGGGTTTCACCCATCTTGTTAGCAAAGATTATAGAGGGTGTCCTCAAAAATTGCATGGATTACTGAAAGCTGAACCATTTAACATTCATGAACCGATATCCATTAAAAATGATTTCTGATCACTTTGATATTCATTGAGGAGTATGCGTGTTCTCAAAAATTAACTTGAGATCGGGTTATCATATGTTGCACATTATAATATCAAATATACCTATTACATCCTTTCATAGTCGGTATGGTCTATATGATTATGTGGTTACACCATTCGGTCTCACGAACGTGCCTGAATTTTTCATGGCACTGATGAACCTAGAGTTCCATCCATACTTGGACTCCTTTGTAGTGGTTTTCGTGGACGATATCTTGATGTACTCTCTCACTCGACATGACCATGCTATCCATATTGATATCATTTTGAGTCTACTGAGAGAGCATCAGTTATATTAAAAGATCTCAAAATTCCAATTTTCAATGGAACATATTCTCTTATTGGTTCATATTATCTCAGAGACGTGAGTTCTAGTAGACCCAGAGAAAGTAAGAGCAGTAGTTTCATGGGAGTAGTCGAAAAACGTCTTTGAGGTAAAGATTTTTCTGGGGCTGCCTGGTTACTATAGGCACTTTATATAGGATTTTTCACACTTAGCAGCACCACTAATGGGCCTGACTAAGAAGGTTCAGATGTAATCGTGGTCGTATTCATGTGAGTCACCCTTTCAGGAGTATAAGGAATGGTTGACTTCAGCACCGATACTAATTTTTCCTGAGCCGGGAAAGAGCTACACTGTTTATTGTGATTCATTAGGTATCTGGCTGGGATTTGTTCATATATATGGGGAAGGAGTCATTGCCTACAGGTCTCGGCAATTGAGGCCACCTGAGAGAAATTACCCAATGCATGATCTCAAATTGGTTGTAGTTGTGCATGTTGGGCGTTGTTGGAGATATTATTTTCTAGGAAAGAATTTTGTGGTGTACACTAACCACAAAAGTATTACGTATATCATTACCTAGTGTGATCTGAATTTGAGATAGAGATATTTTGTTATATACCTTTGGTCCTTTAATTTTGAGCATTCATACACGCCTAGAAAAGGAAATGTAGTGGTTGATGCATTGAGATGGAGGACTCAGGTACAGGTAGTTAAGGAGGCCAACAGTGAGGTGCGTCTTATGGCTATGTTCTCTGTGATGAATTTTCAGGTTCATGATAGATTGGGGTAGACGTTTATTTCTTTTGTAGCTATTACCACTACTATTTTGGATCAAGTTCAAATGAGGTAGGTATCTGATTCTGAAGGCCTAGTCCTATGGGAGAGCATTTCAGGAGAGGGACATGCTCTTGGATGTACTATAGGCAAGGATGAGATCATGTGAGTTCATGGACGTGTATGGGTGTCAGAAAACATATGTGAAGGGATGATTTGGGATTTTCATTTCTCAGTTTGGGAAGTTCATCCTAGTGTCACCAAGAGGTTTCGATCATTACGCCATCAGTATTGGTGGTCAGGTTTGAAGAGTTATTTTGCTCATTTTTTGTGAGATGTTCCACCTATCATCTGGTGAAGGAAAATCATCTGCAATCGGTATGGATTATATTCCAGTAACCCATTCCCATGTAGAAGTGGAATGGTTTAGCGATTTATTTCATGATGGGTTTACATAGGTCACCTCGAGGGAATGATGTTGTTTAAGTTTTTGTTGACAAAATCATGAAGGTTTGTCATTTCCTTCTAATCAAGTAAACCTTCAAAGTTGAAGAGCTATGGAGGTTGTACATCTGAGAGATTGTACAATTTAATGCAGTTCCACACTCTATAATTTTAGACAAGGATGCCCACTTTACCTCATGCTTCTAGAAATGGCTACTGAAGGCTTTGGGTACAAATGTACTTCTGAGTACAACATACCATCCATAGACAGATGTCCAGTCAGAGCACACGATTCAAGTGCTGGAGGATATTCATGGAGAATGCTTCCAAGATTTTAGGGGATGTTGGGAGAATCACATACCTCTGGTGGAGTTTTCTTACAATAACAGATTTCAAGAAACTATTCAGATGGAACCTTATGGGGATTGGTACGGTAGGTCATGCTGATCACACCCATATTGGCAGGAACCAAGAGAGGCAGCTATGCTGGGACCTCGTAGTGTCCATGAGAGCATTGAGAAGGTGGAGTTTTTTCGAATGAGGATGACTACTGCACAATCTCTGCATAAGTCTTATGTTGATCGCCCAAAACGACCTCTGGTGTTCGAGGTCGGAGATCAGGTTTTCTTGCATGTCACGTCGAGGTTGGGACACAAGATGATTAGGAGATAGGGAAATATTTCACCAACATACGTTAGACCATTGTGGTTTTAGAGACAGTCAGGCCGGTTGCCTATCAGTTGCAGTTACCTCAAAGGTACTGGGCTATGCACAATGTCTTCCACATTTATCAGCTGCAACATTACTTCTCAAACCCATCTCATGTTTTAAAACTTGATGAGGTTGAGTGGGAGGTGGACACATCATTAGAATATCATCATATATTAATTTTGGATCATAGTACAAAGGTTCTCTATGGCTAGTCTGTTCCTTTGGTACAGGTGCTATGGAAGCACCGACAAGTATAGTCTGAAACTTGAGAGAGGGGGGCTGATGTGCGATTACAGTGGCTGGAGTTGTTCAAGGATTCCTCTTTTCTACCTTGTTAGGGAAATTTGGGGATGAATTTATTTAAGGGGGTAGTTTTTAAGAACTTGAATCTTCATTTCAGGTATGTATCTTGATTTGGGGATTTTTTTAGGAAAATTTGAGAATTTGATAATTTTATATATACACACCGTGTACATTGGATTACACGCAGTGTACTTAGTTGGTATGGGTATTCATGTACTGGACATGTAATGGCTGAGTACACGGCCATGTGAGGTGAGTTGGAGACTGCCTAAGGCAGGGTCCAGTTGAGGCATGTACATGACGTGTAAATTAAATTAACACGTTGTGTACTTTTTTGTTCTTTGATTAAAAAGACCGGGGTTGCATCTAATCGCCTGATTCATCTTCTTCTAGCCTGGGATCATCCTGGAGAAACCAAGAGTGAAAAATCTTCTCTGATCCAATGTTTCTCCATCTGAGGTCTAATTCGAACACTATCAGGTGTGTTGGAATCCCATTGGTGAGCCCTTTAATCTTATTGAATCCCTCTTCCTGGTTTCTCCTCTAGCTTGAGTTATTCAAGGTTTAAAATTTTTACATATTTTTAGATCAATGTAATTCTTGGATAATTAAAGGACCATCATTAGAGAGTGTTATTTATACAGTGTCAAGTTAATTTGTTTGTTTCCTTTTATTGTTTTTCTTTGAGTTTTTTATGCGAAAGTTTCGATTACCCACGTTTCTGGGATTTCAGGTTATGGAAGTTGAACTATTTTTATCTTCCTTATATTTATTGTTGAATTATGGGTTGTAGTTGTAGGGTTTTGTGAAATTTATTTTTTAAGGAACATCCCATGGGTGTGTTTCCTTGTTTGGATCTTTAGGGTCATTTCGTATAGTTTTCCTATGAGGAAAATCATGTTTCCTTTCCTTTCATGATATGATGGAACTGTTTGTCTTTTGCTGCTAGTTAAATACTTGTGTTATGCACTGGATTGGTTTATTTGTGTAGTATTTGAGATTACTTTGGGATGCTTGATATCATATATGCATGATTTAATTGCACAGGGCATTGAGAACCTAGTGTAGTTAGACCATCGGGGGAATTGATGTTGAGTGCTTCCTCAGAGTGTCTGTAATATTTCACGCTACGAAACCATAGGGAGGAATTGATGGTGAGTTCTCCCTTAGAGTGTCTATAGTTTATGTTTGGAGAGAACATGGGTAATTGATGTTGACTACTTCCCTAGAGAGTATGTAGTTGTTGTGAAAAGACCATAGGTTTAATTGATAGTGTGTTCTTCCTTAGAGTGTCTTTTCCTTATTATTGCATTACTTGGCCAATGGGGTTAGACTATTTGAGCTACCTAGAGGGTTACCAGAAATATTGAACGTTTGTAATGAGTCTGCCATGCCAAAGCACAAGCATGGATTTGGCCATGTATGGTAGTCATGTGTGGTAATTGTTTTGATACTTACATGATTAACTGATGAACATTAGATGCTAATGAATGTAAATAGAAATTGTATGACTGTCAACTTTTTTTACTCCTAGTTCTTCGCGGCATTTCCATTATTACTTGATATATATACTCACTGCTAGTTAGACACAGATCTTGTATTGGTTTCCTACTAGGATTTTTCTCACACCCTATTTGGGTCATGCTTTTGGACCCAAACATATTATATGGTTGCAGTAATAGATAAGGTAAAGTGCCTTTCGTCATCAGGTACTTGATTGCTATGGAGCTGGAGAACATGGGACCAAGCTGAGTCCTGTGATGCTGTTGGAGTTTACTTGTTTTCATTACCACTTGTTTTGGTATTATATTTATAGAATTTTTACTTGCTTGGATGTTTCCCAATAAATATGTGACATGCTTCTTTTATATATATGTGCTTTACCTGTTTATTTACATTCAGTCTTCCGCTATTTTTTTTCGTATGGTATTTTTCTTCCACAACTATTTATTATTTGTTATTCCATTGTGTATACTATTCCAATGAGGGCACACTTTTCCTTCTATAACACCGAAGTCCCTATATTCTAGTCTTCATCCCCCAAAGTTCCTAGAAATGCGATTGAGGTCATGTGACCAACCGGGTACGGGGCACCTTTGGGTGGCTCCCAGAACTGAGACGTTACAAAAATATCATATCCACTAATGAAGATATCTTAGTTAAGATATACTCACTATATCTAACAGTGATTGGTGAGAACATTGGGACATTGTAACACCCCATGCTTCCACGGTACATTTCTCTTTGAATAATGCAATAGCTTGCGTTGTACGCAACTTCAAGATTCTAACACATCGCGACCAATAAAACTACCTGTTATGAATATTAATACCCACTTTTTGAAATTTTATAAATTTTATCCTTCAAAATGGACATAATTTTTGGATTCTTAATATCGATATTAGCTTAGGGTGAATTTTTTGTATTTTTCTGAAAACATTCAATTATTACTGAATAGTGAAAAACACTGAGTTATAGTTTAAAGCATAATTTTTATTCAAATAACTATTTATTTTATTTAAATTTTATTTAGGTAAAAATAGATACATAATACCTATATAAGTTCAATGTAATTCATTGGAGTCATTTTATAATAATTTTAGATATATAAATATTTTATTGAACTATTTACCGTATTTTACAACCTCCTAGATGCATTTGAAAATTTACATAAAAAATAATTTTACTAATTTTGTGAGTTGAATTTAAGAAATATGAGAGACACGGTTGATATCCGTAAGTAAAATTTAGTTCAATAAGATGAAAATAATTATTGGTGAATAGTAACTTTTTACTTTTATGTACCACGATTAAAAATAAATAGGATAATTAAGGGTAAAAAAGATATTATTATTACCCTAACACATGTCCTATTTCTATTGGATAAGTGTAATTAGACCAAAAACAACCTAAGTAATAAAATATGATCCTTTAGGTCCATTTGGATTATATTAGAACATTTATTATTATTTAATTTAAGGAAGAGTTAAAAGTGTTAAATTTGAAGTTTAGTAACTAAAACATTTTGAATATATGGTTACACATAAGATAAATTAGACTATAAATATTCATTTGAAAGATATAACGACTTCCTACATAATGGTATTTTATTTATATTTTTTAGACATTAAATAATAAAATTTATTTATGACACAATGATGATGCAGTACTTACCGTATTAATGATAGATTGAAATAATTAATATTATAAATATCTAAATAAATGTAATTTGAGACTTTTTATGAATTAAAATAATTTTATAGGTTACTATAACATATTATGGTTGGTTAGATGAATCGTTTTTGAAGTAATAATGCTGTTATGAATTTAGCAAAACCAAAATACAATATAGTGTCAAAATTGATATAAAAGAGTTTTTAAAAAATATATTATATTATTAATTGATATTATTTTCCAAAATATCTAAGGTTCTGACAAAAGACTTATATACTGATAGGTTTATCATTAATGAACCACGGGGGGTTTTCTTGGAAGTATATAGTATATTTATTAACCATATAATATAAAAATACAAAGAGAAATGGTAAATGTCAAACAATTTAACTAAGAGTTAAATCTAAATTATAAGGTGAATATAGTCACCCAAACCTGTATAAAACATATTGGTTTAGTGTTTTTACACCCATACCCATCTTATCAATTAAATAATTCATTTTGGAGCCATTAGAAACCGAAAATAATTTTACTAAAAATAATATTTCTAGCTTTTCCAAAGGTTCCCCTCACCCCTCTTATAAAAGGGAACTCCCCCTTCTCTCTAATTAAAATCATCAAAGCCATTTGGATCATCCAAAACCTTTTGAAATACCCTTAAAATTTCCTCCCTTCATCCTATAGGCATTACTTTAGTCATAAATCCAACCTAAAGAGCCCTTTTGATCAAATCAAATGGAAGAATCAGAAGAAGAGGTAAATATTTCATCTGCTCTTTCAAGTTCCTTTCTTCTTCCACTTATTCTTTCTTTGTTGTTTCAATTATAAAATAATAACTCCAGTATCTTATATATACTATGATGTTATTATAAATATGTTACAACCATATTCACTATTCTATCCATCCTTTGAATGAAATGTCACCATATGTGCGTACGTACGACTTACCGTCTCCACGTTGTGGTGTAGTTATTATTCATTACATTATTATTTGTATGGGTATAATAATGATGTATAATTGATGTAAATAATAAATATAAAATGATAATGATTCTGTATATATGATACACCATCCAATTATCTATTATTTTAATATCAAATGAATGATATTCTCGCTCGTGCGTTTGTACGGATTACCGTCTCCACGAACGCGATGAGATTCATTCCCCATCGTATCCATTCAAGATTAATTTTCATTTTATGATTAAAAATAATGTTTAAAGACTTAATATCATTGTAAATATGAATAATATACATCATATCCATAACAAACATTACTTACATAACAAAGCATATAAAGAAAAATGAATTAGTTAACACCCGAAACGACGATAATAGTAAGATATTATTAACAAAGAAATGTTAAAAGATAATATATGATATCATATTAATGTATATGATTTTTTATAACTTAATAACAATTATTTCACCATTATAAATGAGTTTAACCTACCCTCGGCCAAGGAAAAGTACAAGGTAAGGGTTAATTTCACAATCTCTTCATTATCCGAGGTTGTTTATACGTAATTATCTACCATGATCTCTTTATCATCCTCATCCACGTGTCTTAAAAATGTATTTCAATACATTTTTACTATTTACTAGACAATGGGTTAATGTAATTTAAAACCTTATTTGACGTTATATGTTTTGAATGGAATCTTTCCATCGTTTTCCAAACAAGGTACATTTTGACCTTTTCGACAAATTTAAGTTAAGAATGTTTTTTTACTTATACGGTGAGTGAGGCTATTTTAATCCATTATAACATCGTTGAAGCTTCCATTAAATGCTTATAAAAATATTTTCAAAATAAATTTTTTCTTAAATGATTTTAAAATAGAAAGAGATATTTCCCTAGAATAGGTTTTGATTTCAACTATGTCAACATCCTTTGATGGATTTTAATTTTATTTGACATTGATCTATTATGATAAAAAACATCCATATTGTATTGAAGGTTTTGTGATATGTTTGACTATGGATGTGTTATTTTTACACCATTCATGGTTTATCGATAAAGTGTTGACATTTCGTATGCTAGTTTTAATACAAATGTTTATGTTATGTATAAACCTTTTCATATGAGGAATGTATTGGACTTAGTAAGTGACTGGTGGAGCCCGATATAGCTCCTTGATGAATCAGTAGGTCTCATGAGACAAACTATTGTCTTTCCATAAGGCCTTGAAAAAATATTATTTGTATTTTTGGCACAAGGCCTTGACTATGTGGTTTTGAAAGTCTGGAATTATACATTCCATCATTATAAAAGTGTCTATTGATATTGCATTTGATTATTCGACTAGTATAATATCCACATGAGTAAGTAAATGACATTATTTGGATTTATATTTTCTATATTATTAATTTTATGTTGAAAGGGATTTTTTTAGTTTCATACATTTCTTTAAATGTTTATGCTAATTTATGATAGTTTTTGCTATATTGTTATCCTTACTGAGCATTTGAGCTCACCCCTTTCAATGTTTTATTTTTCATAGGATGTGAAAAGTATATTATGACTGACCTGCAGGGATGGTCTATGGGAACATAGTGTTTTCCATTGAAACAATTTTGTTGTAGTTTTCCATTTTATGATGTAATTTAATCCTTATGAATGTATCTAGTACTTCCAAGGATACTAAACTAATCAGTATTTCAAGACTTTATCTTTTGTGATCATGCCAATGATACGTAATAATGCACCGAATCAGGGTAACTAGGGTCGGGGCATTACAATTGGTATCTGTGGAAGTTTAGTACAAACCTTGGAATCTAGATTTAGGTAAAATCTTATTAGAGCACATTATCCTAAGATAGAATTTGGGGATTAGTATAGAATAAATTTCTAGAATTTTGGTATTGTAGAAATTTTGTGTGTTTTCCAAGCAATACATCCCCGCCTAGATACTAGCAGGTAGAGGAGGCTCTGGCATAGATGTACCTAGGGGTAAAACCCGAAAACACCTCTTTGTGCTAGACTCGAACGAGAACTAGTGCATGACAATGGGCCTTGTTGCACTATTGGTTACGACACTCCCATGGTATTTTCTTAGGATAATTTTACTTTTAATTAAAATCCATTATTAAGGGTTTATTAGTATATAATTCCTCAAAGAAAACATTTTTTATGATTATAGATTATATCCATTAACTGTTCAGTTTATGTGATATGTTTTACACATTTGGAATTATGTATTTCGATCCATAAAGTAATTTAGTTTATACAATTGTTTAAAAATGGAACCTAGTGGAATGAATGGAAACCATATCAATGCACACACTTCTTGTAGGTATTTCCCTCATACTCAATATAATTATAGTGAAGCTGGTGATGCAACTGGAAATACTAGGACAACTCACTCACGTAATGAATAAAAACCTTACCCATATAGAGCACCCTGATCTGCATCGTGGTTGATCAATGTTAGATCACATCATGAGGTAACAACCACAAACATTCAATGGGGGTAAAAATCCACTAGTATCTGAGCACTGGATAAATTCTTTAGAGAAAATATTTCACGCCATGGGGAGTAGCGAAAGGGAATATGTTTTCATGGCAGTTTACCACCTCACTAGAGATGCTGATCAATGGTGGTCATTAATTCAAAAAAAAGGAAGATGATGAAGTTTCAAATATGTATTGAAGGGATTTTAAATATATTTTCTTAGAAAAATACTTTCCTCATGAAAATCGAGCAGATATGGAGAGGAAATTTCTGAGTGTGACGAAAAAGGAGGATGACAACGTCGCACAATATGAAGCTAACTTTACAAGGTTAGCGAGGCGTGCTGCATATTATATATGTAACCCAAGAAGTAATATTGATTGTTTCTTTGATGGGTTTGTTGTTTATAGTGATGAATCGAAGAAAGGAGTTGGTTATGTCCTTATTAAAAATGATATAGTTATTTTCTATGCATCACAACAGATGTAAATTCATGAGAAAAACTATCCTACTTAGGATCTTGAGTAAGCAGCTGTAATATTTTCTTTGATGATTTGGAGACACTATCTCTATGGTAAAAAATGTGAGATTTATACTGATCACAAGAGTTTGAAGTATATTTTCTCACAGAATAAACTCAAATGAGGAAAAAGAGATTTCTTGAACTACTCAAGGATTATGATTGCACGATAGACTACCTCTCGGGGAAGAAAAATAAGGTGGAAGATGCTTTGAGTAGAAATGATCATGGAGTTTTGAATAAGATGAGAGTTGAAGGGGATCCTATTTTCATGGATCTAGTAAATATGGATAAGATAATAACCAAGCAATGTTAAAAATTAATGCTTTTCAAATTGTTGCCAAACCATCTTTACTAGAAAGGATAAAAAGTTCTCAGGTTGATGATGAGGAGTTTCAAAAGAATATTAAAGCTGTGAATGATGGGAGATTGAGTGACTTTGTATATGAAGATGGAATTTTTAAATTTGGGAAGAGAGTTTGTGTTCCCAATATACTTGATCTAAAAATGGAATTGTTGGATTATTCTCATAGTTCCAATTTCTCTATACACTCTGGTAGCACTAAGATGTATAGATATTTGAAGGAACATTTTTGGCGGGACTACATGAAGAGGGATATTGCTTATTTTTTTGTCAAGATGCATGGTTTGTCCACAAGTGAAAGGTGGAAGGCAATATCCTGGAGGAGTCATGCAACCTCTTCCCATACCTAAGTGTAAATGGGATGATATCATGATGGACTTTGTCATGGGGCTACCAAAGACTCCTAGAAGGAACGTTGAAATATGGTTCATTGTTGATCGTATTACCAAATCAACGCATTTTCTTGCTATAAGTGAAGATTTACCACTTGAAAGTTTAGAAATACTATATATTAAGGAAGTTGTAAGACTTCATGGAGTACCACTATCGATTGTTTCTGATCATGATCCCTGTTTTACATCAAGATTCTGGAAAAGTCTTCAGAAATCCCTAGATACTAAACTTTGTTTGAGCACTGCCTACCACCCTCAAACTCATGGACAATCATAACAGATTATTCAAACCTTAGAAGACATTTTTAGATCATGATCACTTGACATTCAAGGTATGTGGTATCAATATTTACCTCGGGTAGAATTTTTCTATAACAATAACTTTCATTCAAGTATTAAGATGGAACCATATGAATCATTATACGGAAAGAGATGTCGCACACCAACCTATTGGGATGATGTTGGTGAAAGAAAACTCATAGGCCTAGAACTAGTGGAGGAAATGATGGAAAAAGTGAAGTTAATCCAAAACCACATCAAAGCATCTCAAAGTAGGCAGAAGAGCAATGTCGATAACCGAAGGAAGGATTAGGAATTTCATGTAGGAGATCATGTTTTATTGAAGGTATCTCCATGGAAGGGTGTTATACGTTTTGATAAGAAGGGTAAATTGAGTCCCAGGTACATCAGACCTTTCAAAATTCTAGAACGAATTGGGGTTGTATGTTACCGTTTGGCAATGCCGCCAAGTCTCTCCAAAGTTCATGATGTATTCCACGTATAACTATTGAGAAAATACATGGCTGACCCAGCGCATGTACTTACCTATGAAGAATTAGAACTGGAACCTGATCTATCTTAATGGGAAGAGCCTGTCAAGGTCCTTGATACAAGATAACAAGTGTTGAGAAACAGGACGACTCGTCTGGTAAAAGTTCTATGGAGAAACCATAAGATGGAAGAGGCAACGTGGGAACCCGAGAAACTTATGATGAAGAACCACCCGAATACTTTTATATAGTAATATTCTAGAAATTTCTAGGATGAAATTATGTGAAGGAGGGGAGAATGTAACACCCCACACTTCCATGGTATATTTCCCTTTGAATAATGCAATAGCTTGCATTTTATGCAACTTCGAGATTCTAAAACATCGCGACCAATCAAACTACCAGTTATGAATAGTAATACTAACTTTTTGAAATTTTATAAATTTTATCTTTCAAAATGGACTTAATTTTTGGATTCGGAATATCGAAATTAGCTTTTGGTGAATTTTTGGTATTTTTCTAAAAACAATAAATTTTTGATGAATAGTGAAAAACACTGAGTTATAGTTTAAAATAGAATTTTTATTTAAATAATAATTTATTTTATTTAAATTGTTTTAGGTCAAAATAGATACATAATAACTATATAATTTCAATTCAATTCATTGGAGTTAGTTTATAATAATTTTAGATATATAAAAATATTATTGAACTATTTACCGTCTTTTACCCACCTCATAGGAGCATTTGAAAATTTATATAAAACTTAATTTTACCACTTCTGTGAGTTGAATTTGAAAAATCCGATAGACATGGTTGATATCAGTAAGTAAAATTTGGTTCAATATGATGAAAATAATTTCATGTGAATAGTAACTTTTTACTTTTATTAACCACGGTTAAAAGTAAATAGGGAAATTAAGGGTAAAATTGATATTATTAATACCCTAACACATGTCCTTATTATATTGGATAAGTTTAATTCAACAAAAAACAACCATAGGAATAAAATATGAACCTTTAGGTCCATATGGATTAGATTAGGACATTTAATATTATTTAATTCAAAGAAGAGTTAAAAGTGTTAAATTTAAAGTTTAATAACTAAACAATTTTTAATATAGGGATACACATAAGATAAATTCGACTATAAATTTCTATTGTAAATCTAAAAATATTTCCTACATAACGGTATATTAAATATAATTTTTAGACATTATATAATTCAATTTATTTATGACACAACGATGATCAAGTAATTACCGTATTAATGAATGATTAAAATAATCAATATTATAAATATCCAAATAATTGTAATTTGATACTTTTCATGAATTCAACTAATTTAATAGGTTAATATGACATATTAGGGTTGTTTATATGAATTTTTTTCGAAGTAATAATGTTGGTATGAATTTAGAAAAAACAAAATACCAAATAGTGTCAAAATTGACATAAAAGAGTTTTTATAACATATATTATATTATTAATTGATATTCTATTCCTAAAAATCTATTATTCGGCCTAAAGACATATATAATGATAGGTTTATCATTAATGAACCACTTGGGTTTCTATCTTATGTATATAGTAATATTATTAACCATATAATATAAAAATACAAAGAGACATGGTAAATGTGAAACTATTTAACTAAGAGTTAAATCTAAAATATAAGGATAATATAGTGACCCAAACCATTCAAAAACAAATTGGATGAGTGGTTTTGGACCCATCCCCAGCAAATCCTTTAAATAATTCATTTTTAACCATTAAAAACTGAAAATGATTTTATTATAAAATAATATTTCTAGCTTTTCCTAAGGTGCCCCTCACCCCTCTTATAAAAGGGTACTCCACCTTCTCTCTAATTCAGACCTTAAATGCCATTTTTCTCGGCACACCTCTACCCAAATACCCTCTCAACTGTCCTCCATTCATCTTATAGGTCTTCCTTTAGTCAGAAATACAACCTACAGAGCCTTTTTGATCAAATCAAAGGAAGAAGCAAAAGAAGGGGTAAATATTTTATCACCTCTTTCAAGTTCCTTTCTACTTCCACTTCCTATTTCGTTGATGTTTCCATTCTAAAATAATAACTCCTGTATCTTATATATAATGTGATTTTATTATAAATATGGTACAAACATATTCACTATTCTATCCATCCTTTGAATGACATGTCACCATACGTGCGTATGTACGGCTTACCGTCTCCACGTCATGGTGTAGTTGTTATTCAATACATTATTATTTGGATGGGTATAATAATGATGTATAATTTATGTAAATAATAAATATAACATGATAATTATTCTGTATATATGATATACCATCCAGTTAAATATTATTTTAATATCAAAAGAATGATATTGTCGCTCGTGCGTACGTACGGATTATCGTCTCCACAAACACGATGAGATTCATTCCCCATCGCATCCATTCAAGACTAATTTTCCTTTTATGATTAAAAATAATGTTTAAAGACTTAATTTCATTCTAAATATTAATAAGATACATCATATCCATAACAAACATTACTTATGTAACAAATATTATTAAGGAAAATGAATCAGTTAACACCCGACACGATGATAATACTAAGATGTTATTAACAAAGAAAAGTTAAAAGATCATATATGATATCATATTAATGTATATGATTATTTTATACTTTAATAACAATTATTTCACCATTATACACAAGGTTAACCTACCCTTGAACAAGGAAAATTACAAGGTAAAAGTTAATTTCCCAATCTCTTCGTTATCCGATGTTGTTTATATGTAATTATATACTGAGATATATTTATCATTCACATCCATGTGTCTTAAAAATGTATTTCAGAACATTTTTACTATTTAATAGACAATGGGTTAAAGTCATTTATACCCTTATTTTACATTATATGTTTTGAATGGAATCTTTCTGTCATTTTCCAAACAATGTACTTTTTCACCTTTTTGACAAATTTAAGGTAAGAAAGTTTTTTAACTTATACGGTGGGTGCATATATTTTCCGCCGTTATAACATTGTCGAATCTTCCCTTACAATATTATAAGAATATTTTTAAAATAATTTTTTTCCTATATGATTTCAAAATAGAAAGATATATTTCCCTAAAAACGAATTTTATTTCATCTATGTTAACTTCCTTTGAGGGATTTTAATTTTATTTGAAGTTGATTTATTATGATACAAAACATCCATATTGTATTGAAGGCTTTTTGATATGTTTGACTATGGATGTGTAATTTTTACACCATTCATGGTTTATGGATAAATTTTTGACATTTCGTATGCTAGTTTTAATATGAATGTTTATGTTATGTTTAATCCTTTTCAGATGAGGAATGCATTGGACTTAGTAAGTGATGGTTGGAGCCTTCTATGGCTCTTCAAAGCATCGGTAGGTCTCATTAGACAAACTAGTGTATTGGTAAAAGGCCTTGAAAAAGTATTATTTGTAGTCATGGTACAAGGCCTTGACTATGTGGTTATGAAATTCTTGAATTATGCATTCTATCATTATGAAATTGGCTATTGATATTGCATATGATTATTCGACTAGTAGAATATCCATGTGAGTAAGTAAATGTAATTATTTTGATTTTTATTTTCCATATTATGATTATTTTTATGTGGAAAAGGCTTTTGTTTTAGTTTTATACATTTCCTTAAATGTTTATGCTTATTTATGAAAGTTTCCGCTATATTGTTATCCTTAATGAGCATTTGTGCTCACCCTTTTCTATGTTTTATTTTTTCCAGGATGCGAAGAAATATATTATGACTAACCTATAGGTATAGTCTACGGGATCTCAGTGTTGTCCATGGAAACAATGTTGTAGTAATTTTACATTTTATGATGTAATGTAAACCTTATGAATGTATCTAGTAATTCCAAGGCTACTAAACTAATCGATATTTCGAGACTTGATCTTTTGTGATCATGCTAATGATACATAATAATGAACTGACTCTGGGTAATTAGGGTCAGGGCATTAAATAAATGGAACCAACCACATCAATACTTCATGAAATAAATATTACGCTCTTTAGTGACCCATTATACTATAGTCCATAGTTAATAGTACAGACCATTCAATGAAAGATTCTATGTTAGCTCCAAAACCAATGGTAATACATTCCAAATTCTAATGACTAAATCCAAAAACCACAAAGAAACATACTTTATTGTGTTTGTATGATCTCTTTACAATAGATATTAATACTCCTCTAGACAGACACCATTATGGTTCAATACCCACTCCTGAATCTTAGTTCCAAATTCTACATCATAAAACCATATATGGGTCATGAGTGACTTCTCAATCCAAATATAAAGATAGATAATTCTATTATCAAATTTAAGGGAATGCATCATGTTAACTGTCTATAAATACTTGATCACCTATGATCCCACCATCTAATACACCATATCATAACCTCAACTATCATTAAGAATTGATGGTCATCATCATAGGATATAACACCATGTACTTACAAAAACGGACCCTTCAAATGCTAGTTGTTTAGCTTCCACTAATATCAACTGATTTGAAAATTCTAGATTAGGGAGTAAGATACTACTATATCGCTACACCAAACTAACCACATATTATTTAATAGCCAGTATCATAACTTAAATGTGACACCACACCATTATTTGAAATATATCTTTTGAAAAAAATGAATTTATCAAACCTATAAACCCCACTGTAACATTTTTCCACATCATTGTGCATCATAAATTATATTTAAAACAAAATTACAACAGTTCAGACACTCACCATCCATTTTAATTAAAATTATGGTGACATAGACCACAAATTGTCCATGGTACACATAATCATATCATGTTTTTCATTTCTCCATGAATCATCATTTGGAATTTTGAGATGTTCCTATCGATATTCAAGTACTAACTTGGAGCATAACTCTCATAATATTTAAGAAAATACTTTCTAGAGCTATGTTTATCCTCCAAGATCAATTAGTTGAAGTTTTCATGATTAGACTAACAAAAAAGGTCCGCAAATAGGTCAACCGATTCACATTATCATTCTAATCCCATCCTAGTTATCATGTAAATGCTAGGAGATATAAGTATATCCCCTAGATAAAAATTTCATGAAATCACATCTCTAACATGATAAACCCTATTCATCTACTCATTCATTATAATGATCATAGTCTATCCATCCAAGATAAGGGATAGTGACACAAGGTCTCATATTTATAGGCTAGATACTTATAAAATATCATTCTCACTCAAGAGAAACTCACACTTGCTATCTTTCTTTGAAAAAAGTTTGGTCACCATTAGTAAGAGTCCCTAACTACATATATTTATCTAGGAACTCCATAAGATTGTATAATTCAAAAAAAAAAAATTTGTGACTCTTATAGATTTTAATGATCATGTGTGTAATATCATAAGATACGAACCAATATTTCAATCTCATTGAATGAATTCCAATCAGAGCCATATATCAAATGAAACCACCTATTACCTATCTATAAATAACTTTTGTTTGAAAAATATTACCTAAGGTTGGTGAATGAGATAGTCAAAAGAATTTCCCTTCTTTAGCTACTACTGTACCACAAATTCACCTATGAGAAATACCTACTAGAAAGATATAACTCCATATAGTAGAGAAGAATCTAATCATAGGTTCATCTTTAATATAAAGGTATATATAAGGAACCACTATGTCTTCTTTCATTGAAATCATCTACCTGTTCTGATCTAAGGCCCACTTCTAATAATATAATTCCATCTATAAGGCTTTATCTAAGTATCTGATGTTAACAGGGAATGAAAGTGTCACAACCTCCATACAAGACACTCGGTTGAACAAAAATGATAAAATAGGATCCCTACTAAATTATGTCTATGGTCTAACTCATATTTAGACCTCGATATTTACTTTCTTAAGGGCATGTTTCCCTATAAATTATGGTCCAACATCCTTTAAACATTATACACCCATTTCATAAATAATTAAAATTACATGATTATGTGAACGAACTCTAATCATTGTAAGATAATACCATTTTTAATTTTCATAAACATTGAGTAAAAATAATTTTTTTTTAAAAAATAGAAATTTAGACGTATGAATCATTATATATTATATGGGTGTCTAAACTAGATAGGAAGAAAAATATTAGACTCTAACCAATCCTCTAAAATTAAAGGATCAAGCTCACCATGTTATCTCATAAAGAAATGTTCACTATTGAATGTATATAAAATTCATTATATAGGTAATATTTTTCATCTAAGTAATAAATTCCATCTTCTCTAAAAATTATTCAAAAATAATAATATGGGGAGAATGATTTTTCCTATGATTTTACATAATAGATACCTCACTATTAGTCTTTAATTCATCATCACGTCAAATAATATATCCATAATGAGGGGCTCAAGAATAGAAACAAGAACATCATGGCTCAATATGTTTATAAAATCTTATTCTCCTAGGGTACTGTCCTATATCTGATTGAATAAGCCCATAATTAATAGAATATATATATTTGAGTGGGCATAAGTTAGTCATAGAAGATCATTTCACACCACAATATGATGAATGTATCAACCTAAACCCTTTGAGATATTCCTTAATGTTTTAGGTTAACTGGTATGTCATCAAACTCCTAGTGAAAGGATTCATTGTTCAATACACTAACACTATTATTCCCGGTATGATATCTAAACTCAATACCCCATTAGAATCACTTCCTAAATTCTAAGAGCAATTTTCACATTAAAAATAACTCCAAAATGCTCCCCAAGACTCAAAATACTCTTGTATATTTATGAAATGACCCAACCAATTAGGTCCCTTCCTAGACTAGTGATATACTAAGTCTTCAACCCAAATCCCACCTCCCATAGGATAGGAACTTGTGGCTTGAACCAAAAACGTATAACATACAGGAGATACCTTTTCCTATAATAACCTAAAATATAAATGTATATTCAATACACAATAATACACCATAACACTAGAAATATATATATAAACAACTAAACTATATAAAAACACGTGAATGAGATATAAAATAGCTACTACCATGCCATAAAGGCTAAACCAAAAAAGTAAATATAAATGTAGAATAAAAAATCAACTGGTAATACTGACTATAGGAATGGAATGATATTTAATAACAACATTGTCTCCCAGAACAAAATCCATCGAAAATTGGCTCCCACCATGAACCACCATCATCCACTATGAAGTAGCTGTATGGACACCATTGTAATGACTTGATAATTCTCAATGGATTGAGAGTACAATGGGTCATTACTTATCCTTAAGCGACATCCCCAATATTAAAATGGTTTCAAATAAATGATAAAGGGTTTCAAATAAATGTGGGGGATGATTTATAGTTTAATAATTAAACCACTAACAAAACAAAACATAACTAACCGACTCACTATATGATGCATGAATAAAAGTAAGACAACTCAACTAATTTATTCATATCAAAACAACTCCAAAGTGTGGAATAAGTAAAGACCAAACTACTATCAAGTAAATTGAATAATGAAAAATATAGAATATGTGAAGACTATAACACTCCATGCTTCCCTACCTATCTGCTCAAAGATCACAAAACTTCCCACATATCAGGAAGTGGTGCTAAAAACATGTGATACATTACCTTTTCCCCTATCCTAGAATATAGCATCTACAAAAGCACCAATGTTCCAAATAAGGGGTCGGTATAAAAATCAGTAGTTTTTCCCCAATGACTTCCCTACTTGTGACACTTGGATATAAGAGTTAGAAACATTTATATAAAAATGATTATATAAAACAATTTCTCTAAATAGTTTATAACTAAATATAAACAACTTCCCAAAACCATTTCCATCCAAAAGCATACAAGTGAAATTGAAACCAATTTTCTAGAAAGTTATTTTTATAGAAAAATAACTAAATAAATCATTAAAACAATTTTTCAATATTCCATTGATATATCCAAATAATTCCACACATCCACACAACCAACCTTGTATTCTTCACTATAACAGTTTCATACTCATAAGTGGTTTCTCATCGATCTAAAAATTCATCAAAAGGTAATTATATATTGTTTTCCAATTAAATTCTATTATTGAATACAAGTACATATATAAACTATTCACTAGAATTGGAATATGAACTCACAAACCAATATGCCTAAGGAGCATAAAAAAATGCCTTTTCACAAAACCCCCTATTAACTGAATCCCACTTTTCCATCAAAATCATTTAGAAGCCAGTACATTTAAATAAAATTCCATTTATTATTGAAAAAACCATTCCCAAAAACCCATTTATAAACTATAGAAAACCCATAATTTAAAATTACAATTTTAAATTCATGAAACCAAATCAATTTTAGAAACAATTCACCAAAATTACATAATATCACAAAAATGATAAATCATCACTAAAGAAGATTTATCCCATGAATTGATCCAGAATTGCACAGTAAATTTAATTCAATTTAATAAATTTGAAACTAATACAATCCACTATTGAATGATTATATGAGAGTAAATCCACCTACCTAGAAGGTTTTGATGAAGGCCAACTACAGAAGAAGAAAATTATAGTAACTAGGATGATTCTGCACAAAAACAGCCTTTGATCCCTTATCCTATGAAATCCAAGATCAAATATCATAATATTTGGAATAAACCATCCTAGATATACCAATAACATGAATTAATATGAGAAATAAACTTAATAGGAGAAGTATATCTTTGTAGATCTAAAGAAACATGATGAGAATGAAGAAAAACATCACTTACCCTAAGAATCAGGCTTCAAAATGCCAAGCAAGGGCTCCAGATCGGTTACTCAGTGCCTGGGTTAGTTTCCCCAACATTCAATGGAGAGAAGCCTTTAAATAGGGCCATTTAAGAAGAAAAAATGAGTATGATCCTAAAATTTAGGATCTTAATTTTTTCCAGCGCACAGTTAGCCTACACAGTTAGACAAACCATTCACAAATCGTGCGTTAGTGACTACTTTAAGGGGAACCATGAATGGTATCTCTAACCATGTTCAAACCATGACAAAGATACTGTCAATAATAATCAAATTCACATAGTTTATACTTGGCTTACTGCATAGTTTGGATGAACCTTGTGCAACCCCTTCACATTTCATTTTTCACCAAAAACTTGTTTAAAGTTCACCCAACCCTGCCATAATTAACCCTTACTATTTATAACCATAAAAATAATCTTGTAAGGGTTACATACCCAAAACCGAGGGTATTATATTCCCCCACCAATGTTATTTCCATACCCAGTAAGAAAAAAACCTTCATAACCCTGAAAGAGTTCCAACCATTGTTATTTCATTTCCTTTTAAGGTTCCCAAGCCTCTTCCTGAATCTGACAATGCTTCCATAAAACTCGCACTAGAATGCTCTTTATATGAAATAAATTCTCTTAATTATCCACAATCATAAACAATATATGTTCCAACAATTCTTCTATATCTAGGTCAATAATATCCCATATGATCACATGGTAAGGATCAGGATGATACATTTTCAATTGAAATACGTGGAACACAATAAGAACTTAACTGAACTATGGTGGTAATTCCATATAATATTCCACCTATCCAACCCATTAAAGCATCTCAACAGGGAATATGAATCGACGAGATAACATTTCCTACTTTCCAAAATGATGATGTCCAATCCTTGGAGAAATCCTTATGAACACATGATCATTCAATGCGAATGAAAACCGTCTTTGACGATGATTTGCACATGATTTTTGATGACTCTGTGTCATATCCATTCTCTTTCATATCAACATAATTTTCTCTATATTTTCTTGGGGAATTATCATCACAGATAAAGGAATTTTATTTGTTTCCACAAAAAAAAGTGGAGAACGACAAGGACGCCCGTACAACACTTCCAATAAAGCCATATTTATTGAGGTCTGATAGCTGTTATTATAAGATAACTCCACTAAGGGTATATACTCTTCCCAGGAGATACCAAAATACATTATGAAAGATCATATAATGACTTCCATTTTTTGTATCATTCTTTTGTATTTCCTATATGTCTAAGGATGACATGACGTACACATAGTCAACTGAGTCCTAAGGGATTTTTGTAAGGATTTACAAAATTGATATGTGTACCTCAGATCTCTGTCCGACATGATCAAAACGGTTATTCCATGTCTCTTTAAAACATTTAGTATATGCATTTTAGACAAATCCTCCCCTGTATGAGTTTTACGAATGGGAATGTAATGGGCTGACTTTGTGAGTGGATCCACTATCCCCCATATGGCATCGTGTTTCTAATCAATTATTGGGAGGCCGGTATGAAAATACATCACTATATGCTCCCACTTCCCGACTAGGATAGGAAAAGAATACAACATACCCTTCAGTATTTGATTCTCTTCCTTAATATGCTGACAAGTTATGCACAATGAAATGAACTCATCAAATTTTCTTTTCATGCTTCTCCACAAATACTTCTCCTTCAACATCTTATACATCTTCTTTATACCTGTATGTATAACCCATCTCGAATAGTGGTATGCATGAAGAAGTTATTCCTTTAAATCCATAGGTACAACAATGTGATCTCTGAACCACAGTTCCCAACACCCATCCACTTTCCAGCCCTAAATTTTCTCCCCACCATTGATTTTTGAACTCATAATCCTGCATTATGCATCAGATGTTTATGCATCCATAACCATATTTAATAGATCATGAACCTTGGAAACTGAAAATAAAACAACAACATCACCTCGGACATCACAGTCCACATGCATGTCATTTAGGACCAACATCAATATCCATTCATCTAAATCTTCTTTTACCAACTAATCATATGAATTTATACTCAATGCATCTTCTATTGTATTCCCTTTTCTCGGTGTATACACCATGTCAATGTTAAACATATGGATACACCCCATCCATCTCCTTTTACTCATATTTAAATATCATTGTGATAACATTTGTTTCAATATTTCATGATCCATAAACATAGTGAATCTATCACCAAAGATATAATTTCTCCATGTCTTCAAAGATGGAATGACTACCGCTAACTCCAACTCATGTTTTGGGTATTATTCTCATGAATTCTCAACTTCCTAGAACAATAATCAACCACATGGTCTCTTTTCTTGAGAACACATCCCATCCCAGATCACAAAGCATCAAAATACACCACATACCCCTTTCTTAATTTTGGAAAAATCACTATATGCACCAATGTAAGATTAAAATTCATATATTAGAAATAATTTTGGCATTCTCCAGTCCATTTGAATGGATCATTCTTCTTTTTCATAGGTTTCATTCATAAGGATAGTTGTGAGAAGTCATGCACGAAGCATCGGTAGTAGCCATCTTGACCAATAAAACATCGTATCTCTATGTCATTCAATGGTGGATTCCATGATATAACAAATTCTATATTTTTAGGATCCACTAAACCACCTTTTTTCCTAAATTACATTTCTAAGAGTGCGTACCTCTTGTATTAAAAGAATGCACTTAGATAATTTGGAATATAATTGATGAGCTCTAACGATTATCAAAACTATTAAAAACTATTTTTCATGTTCATACCTTATCATTGAATATACCATGATGTCATCCAAAAACACCACAACAAAAGAATCCAGATATCACTGAAATATCAGATTCATCAAATCCATAAAGTCCTTTGGTGCATTATTTATACCATAATGCATGAATACATATTCATTGTCTCCATATCTGCTTCTAAAGGATGTCTTCATAATATCATCCTTACTCAAAATTGGCGATATCTTGATCATAAGTCAATTTTAGAGAACCCATAAGATCCCAAAAATTTATTGAACAAGTCACAATTCGTGGAAGTGGATACCTATTATTTATTGTAACTTGTTTATGTTTATGATAATTGACCCACAACTGATGATTTCAATCTACTTTCTTCGTGAACAAGACTGTTTATTCCCACAGAGAAGTGCTCGGTCAAACGAAACCCTTACTTTATAACTCCTCCAACTACACATTCAATTCAAATAACTCGATTGGTGCCATCCTATAAGACTAATGGGAAATATGACTAGTCCCCAAAAGGTTATCAATCATAAAATCCACTTCCATTTGAGGTGGTAACCCTAATAATTTCCCGGGAAAGATGAATGTAAATTGAACCATTACTATTGGAAAACTATTTTATTCAATCTATTACATTGATTACAATGTTAAATCGGTAAATTGGTATGAGATCATCCCCAAAACTAGTTCCAAGAATCCCATTTCACTTTTCCTTAAAACCCTCTCTCCTCTAAAGAGATTCTTAACACTTCCCTCAGTCTCGAAACTCACTATACTTGTATAATAGCTGATGTGATCCTTAAACATTTTCAAACAATCCATACCCAGGATTACATCAAATACATCCATCTCTATCCCCGAGAAGTCCCACATATCTCTACTCCATCAACAATTATAGAAAAATCAATGCACAAGAAGGCTTGAAATTTTCTTTCACCATGCGGAGTTTTCAATTCTAACATAGAAGGTGTCATTTCTAGTTTTAAACATAGTTGTTCAACAACACAAGATTCAATAATGTAGTTTAATAAACCAGTATAAAACAATACTAGTAGAAATGTAGAATTATAAATAATGGTACCTCTCATTATAGATGGTTCATCATTATCATTGATAATCATCTTATTAGCTCTATGCAATCTTGTAGTCACTACACACTTGTCTTTATTCCCTTGTGGAAATTACCCTTACTAAGGAGTCATGGTATTTCAAGAATCACCATGGCTAGCTATACTCTATTGATGAGTCTGATTCTATTGTCCTCACCCTGTCAAAGCATACAATGCTTGCGACACCTGATAAGTTTCTTGAGCACCAATCCTCAGAGTACTATGGAAAATGAATTTAAGGGTTACCCTGTTCTTGAAATTATGGAATGCTCTTGGTGGTGTTGTACACTCCAACATCATAGGGTCAACGGAACCACAATGGTACTATGCCTCCTAGCTCTTTGTTCATGGAGGAATATTTACAGATCCATGTGTCTGATTCTAATTCCCGCTCATACCCTGTAAATAGGTGTCCCCCTTTTTCTTGCTCCCAATACTGGAGTTTCCACCATTTCCTATAGATAACATCACACTTCCTCCTCTCATAGCTCCTCAAATGTCCCACTCTAACACTACTAAGTTGTTAACCATATTTATATAATCAGTAATACAAAGCACTGTGATCTTTGATCTAATTTATTACTTTATCTATTATTCAAAGATGTGTGCCTTCAAGGATTCACTGGCTACAACTTCTGGTGTAAATCCTACTAAATTAATGAATTTGGATTCATATTCCATGATTGAGAGATTTTCATACTTCAGTAAAAAGAAGTCTATCATACATTGGATCTTGAATGTATAAGGTTATAATTTCTTATTAAAAAATCCCTAAAAAACCTCCCAAATGAGACTGTGATCCAGTTTATCCGGCACCACCAAATCCCACCACTAGTGTGCAAGATACTTGAGAATATAATTTTCCATCTTAACATTCAGCTCTAATGGTGTGCCGACAAAATCAATGATACGATTCATCTTATGGATCCACACCTCTGCCATTTCAGGTTGAGAATCCCACTGGAAGATGGGTAGATTCTACTTCATGAAATAAACGGAATGATCCACAGGTCTTGGCTCATCCCTCCAGTTACCCATATAAACTTTTTGACATTCATGGATGATACTTTCAACAGGATCGTGGTTCACATAGGGCCCACATGAAACCATGTTCTCAGCAGCTTCTTCCAGTTTGTTTCTATAGTGCCTACTGGGAGCCATTTTTTAAAAAAATAACAAACTCAGTAAGTCTCACTCCCTAGAAACTGATGGAATAGAATTCCAAAAATTATTACACTAACATTCACAAAATTATTTTCTAAAAACAACCTTTTTCACATAAAACCCTTTTTGAAAAAGGATTCTTAATTTTGAAAATCAACGAATTTTCAAAAAAAACAAAGTATCCTATTTTCAAAATCATTCATCTGATTTTTTTTTTGCATTTTTCAAAAAAATACACCTTTTTACAAAATCATTTATCATTAATAAAAATGAAATATGAAATATGAGTGGGAAGACATTATATTACAATGAATTTCATACTTATATCATTAGCTAAACCTATGAAAATGAGATTTCAAGATCCTATATGTGTCTCCAAGACACATTTTAACCCATCTCTCTGGTAACATGATGTTCATCATAAACTAGGTAGCTACATCCTTTTATGCTATACATTTCATGTTCCCACAATCCTACTTCTTTCTAATATTAAAACCCAAGGAATAGACAAGATTGAATTCTACACTAAGACCATGAAATAGAATATACATGTTAGGAATGAACCAAATAAGGTGATACAATTTTTAACGACCCACTATTTCTCATTGGATTGGGAGTACAACGAGTCATTAATTGTCCTTAAGCGACATCCCCAAGATGCAAAAAGTTGACAATAAAAACTAAATGGTTTAAATAGATACCAGGGTGCGATTGACCATTAATAAATAAAACACTATCCAAACCAACCATAATCAAACAACTGACTATATTATGCATGAATAAAAGACAGACAACTCAACTAATTTCTTCATATCAAAGCCACTCATAAGTGTGAAATAATAGGATACCAAACAAGTATCAAGTAAATAGATTATGGAAAAATAAAGTCTCTAAGAAAACCATAATACTTCATGATACCCAAGATCTATGTTCTAATATCACCAAACAACCTATGTATCATGATGTGGTGAAAAAAACGTGTGATACGTTGCCTTTACCCCAATATCAGAAGATAGAATCTACAAAATAACCAAAGTCCCAAAGAAGGGGTGATTATTAAACTTAATAGTTTTCACCCAATGAGTTCATACTCACGCAAATATGATAGAATACTTTTCAACATTTATATCAAGTAGTTTTTATAAACCAATTTCTCAAAATAGTTTATAAATAAATATAAACAAGATTCTGAAACCATTTTCAACCACAATCAAACATGTGAAATTGAAACCAATTATACAAAAAGTTATTTTTTCATAAAAAATAACGAAGAAATGCTTTAAAACCATTTCTCAACATTCCATTGGTATACCAACAACATTCTACACATCCACACAACCAGCCATTCATTATTCACTTTAATAGTTCCATACTCAAGAGCTGTTTCATGTCGATCTACCAATTCATCAGAAGGTAATCATATCTTGTGTCCCATTTGACCTTTGGAATTGATAATAAGATCATATTTTAATGAATCCCTAAAAATACAATATGATCTCACACACAAATATTCCCAAGGATCATGCTAAAATGCCTTTTCATTAAAACATCCTTTTAATTAAAACCACTTTTCCATCAAAACCATTTAAAATCCAAAATATTTAAATAAAACACCATTTTGTTATTGAAAACCCCATTCCCATCATCCAATTATAATTTCCAGCAAATCCAAAATTTAAAATCACAATTTAAAATTCAAGAAACTGAAACAATTTTCACAACATTTCTCTAAACTTACACAATATCACAAAAAGATAAAATCACTAATAAAGAAGATTTATTCCATGAATTGAACATAGATATCTTGATCAATTTCATTAAATTAAATAAATTTGAAAATAATCCAATCAATTATAGAAATATTAGATTGGAGTAAATCCATCTACCTCGATATGTTTTATGAAAACCAACAATGGGTGAAGAACGCTCTAGCAACTAGGTTGATTCTCCACAAACATGACATTATATACCTTATCCTATCAAAACCAAGAGAAAATATAATTATATTTGGAATAAACCATATTTTATCTACACATTATAGGAATAGATCTAAGAAAGAAAGAGAAGAGGAGAAGTAGATCTATGTAGATCTAAAGAAACGTCATGAGAATGAAGACGAACATCCCTTACCATGAGAATCAAGATTCCAAATGCTAAGGGAGGATCCAAATTATATATTAAATACTTAGAAGAGGTTACATAACCTAAAGGGGAAATAAATATCTAATTAGGACCATTTTGGAACAAAAATTATCACGTTTGAGAAAAAACATTTAAGATCCTTAAAAATAGGTTCTTACCTTTTCTCTAAGCATGGTTAGTCTACATGGTTAGAGAAACTGTGCACTAGCCATGTGTTAGCTACTTCATTAAGGGGTGACTTAGTTTAGTCTCCATGCACGGTCTCCCTAACCATGTACACAATATGTTGAATCTACTATCCCAAATCTACATCTTCGCATGGTTTGTACTAGGCTTACCGCATGGTTTGGACAAACCATGCCCAACCCGTGTGCAACATCTTTATCCCCAAAAACTTTTTTAAGGTTCAACCAAATCACCCATATATCACCCTTACACATTATAACCAAACAAAGTATCAATATAGGGTTACATACCAGAAATTGGGGGCACTACAACCACAATACCCACATTCATCATGGTCATCTCCAAAATGTTAAATGTGTACATTGACATAGTATATGTGGGAACATGGTCTATACATGTGTGAGAATAAAAATTCACAACATAAATCTATAAATCAAAAAGAACTGATGAAAAAAATTTATACTCTAACCAAATTTTAGAATATTAATATGAAACCCAAATATAAAAAACATGATCTAATATAAGGATTATCATGAATATGAGGGGAAATGAAAATCTTATAGATTAACTCCACATTTTTTCATATCTAACATCTAGCTAGAAAAAATCTAATTACCATAACCTTCCAAAAAACTAATTAATAAACACCAATTATAGGTCATACTGAAATGGAAACCATGTTTAGGAAAAGTCTCATATACAACTCAACTTCAATAAATAAGCATCTTAGTGTGGAACCTAGTAACTTTTCATCATGACCATAGCACCCAAAGTATCACACTTTTGTAACATCCATGTCATCCATCAATAGAAGAAGTAATTGGGAACCCATGACTCAATGATTAGATTATGTAATCAAATAGGGTTATTGACCCTTGTAGGGGACCTATGCCTCAGGTTTTGTGGTTTTCATTGACTAAGAGTGTTACCTTATCCATTGGTGTAGAATCCACACTGCCATCAAAATAGAAAGGTTAGCGACTCCACTACATATATAGAGTGACAAAACCATAAAGATAATACTCTACCAAGATGTATATAAAAATTTGGTAATCTTATAATTGTATACCCACACATTTAATTATATTTAGGTATCTATGAATCTAAAAATTCACAAAATCCTTTAATATAAACCCTAGATAACAAATATATATTTAAAAACATTTTTGATTCTGAAAAATTCAACAAATAAACTACTCATAGATCCTAAACTGTCACCCAGAAGGAAAGATAAAATAAATATAAGAAACTTTTCAATGGACGATGTGACTCTATTGGATACACGTTGTGAATGTCACTTAGGTAGGTTGTTCAAGTACAACTGTTTCCTGATTGATTCTAATATAATATACATTATGGGTCTAAAATTTTACATATTATCAATGGATAATCATGTTGAGTATAGAGTATTTTGGATACACATCAATTCACCTTTCCCGTTGCATGTGATGTCTTCGACAAGTACATGGCATCTGGAATGATGAATATACGTGGAGTGTATATCCTCTACATGTCAATCCCACTTTCTAGAAACACATGTCATATGTGATGTGGAACATAACATATGGGTCCAACATGTTGACCTGTAACTTATACGGAGTACATTTCATGGAACCAAGTCCAATGATACATGGTGTGTGATCAACAGTAACACGATGTGTCATATTGAATTCCTAGAAAAAACCCCAGTCAACATGTATTTTAAATATGGGTGAGTATCTTGGAGATACATGATATGTAGAATTAATGAGGATTCATCTAAATTAATTAGCGATATATATTGTGTTTGATAGAGAACTACATTTCTTATAGTCGAAAAACATCAAAACACTAGAAACAAGATTCTACACCATCAAAACCATCATCATTACCATCGCCAATAGCTCCTCCTCTACCAATAAAACATGAACCATCATTCATTTAATATTATAGTACCACATAGTTGAGAACAAGTCAAATGTGAGGAAAATATAAATATTATTCTTGAATGGTGGTCGGTGGAATATCAAGAGATCAAAAAATGGGTTTGTATTCATTTAAATGAATAATAAAGGAGAAAGAGAATGAAAAATAATATTCTTAAAAACCAAATAAATTTTTTACATGGATTTATAAAAACCACGAGTTAGATTATTAATAAATAATCATGGAAAAATAATCATCCACTTTTACAAGAAATAAAATGTTAGAAAAATAACCAATGGAAAATTCATGAAATAAATTCATGATAATCAAGGAGAGTTTCTCCCCATGATAATACTATACTAAAATTAAATATCATAATTTTCAATTTCACAAGATCAGTTAATAATAAATAAATTATAAAATCCATTATTCATAGGAAAAAAGGATCCAACGTAATAATTCAATAAAATATCAATTTTAATTTAATATATTTGTTATTATAAAACCAATAACTTTTCCATAATAAACCAATATGTAAAAACATAACTTTTTATTAATATAAAAATAATCCACATAAAAGAATAAATTTTTAAATGATGTATTTTCTTCTAAAAAAGTGGACTATTATTTCCCCAACATTAGTATCAATTTCATCATTACGAAAACTCTTTTAAAGAAAATGAATTTTAAAAGATGAATAATTCTTTTAATATAAATAAAAACATTATTATAATTTAATAAATAAATTCTTATCAAAATAATCCAAAAAATTAACATCTAAACCAAATTACTCATTTCATCAATGGTTTATAATTTACATTAATCATAGATTAATTTCATAAAAATGTTTAATGATAAATGTCCTTAATAAAATTGGTTATTAAATACATAAATATATTTTATAAATAAAATATTATATAATTTTAATCATATTGTCTTCATAGTAATATAATTAATAAAATCATGATATAAATATGGTTTGATCGTATGAGACTAAGTGAGGTATCAGAAAAGACAATGTTCCATACCTAAATGGTTAATTTTCATCACTTAATGATCAAATTATGTTTTATAATCATCATTATCTCCACCACCATGATGAACATGAAGGGAAAAAGGAATCATTAATTATTGTGACAATATATATATATATATATATATTACCTATGTTTATTACTCTAATGAAAAAATTGAATGGGGTAATGTAATTTCAATCTAAATTTACCAATGGTGGTATAAAGGTAATTTGAGGGAAGTGAGTTACTTATTTTTTATAACTTCCTTGATTAACCCCATTAATTCACATTAATATATTCTACATTTATTTCTTTTTAATACCAACAAAAAAATATTTTCTAAATACCCTTTAAAATTAATATTCATTACCACTCAAAAATCCCTACACCATAGCACCATAAAAATAAAATTTTATTTTTTAAAATATAACTATAGTATTTATTAATGCTTCAAATAGACTTAAAAATTTGCGGTCTTGGGTTAGGCAACCAAATTCTATGATTATCCCTACATAGGGTAAACCACCATTCTTAAAAAAAGTGTTTTGTTACAATTTACATTTGAGATTACTTTTTGAGTTACTAACATTTTCAGTCATGGGTTAAATACATATTTACTTAAAAAATTGTAAATATCCTTTCAAATTCAACTATCTCCTAATGTTACTAAAATTAAGCCCAAGGGAAAACAACAAATTCTGAGTAAAATGGATCCATAAAACATTATGAGTTCATTAACTGTGGAAAATATTTCTTTTTTATCCTCTTTATAGAACCCAACCTTCTAAACTAAAAAATAAATTATGTATCCCAAATGAAAAAAACAGTGTTACTATAGGTCATTTCACCATATAATGAGGTAATTAAATATATATCATGGCTTATCTAACATAATTCATTCTTATAATTTTCTTATGATGTCTAATGGAGAATATGGGATTTTTTTCTAGTGATTGTGGTATGTTAATATCTTATAAAACTATAAATAAACAATTGTTGTGTAAATAGAACTAGGTAAAAATGTTGAAAGGTGTTCTGGATGAGAATAATTGGTTGAAAAAAGTTCTTTTGATATATTTTGGCTAGTGATAGAGTTATAAAACGTGTGTATGACCAGAATATGTGAAATTATATTGTTATGGTGAATTGGTCATTGGGATTTTTTTATGGTAAAACTAAGTGGGACCAGAGTATTTCTATATTGTGTGATTAGATTACCTAGGACCTTTGGGTATGTAGTGGTATAGGTGGGATGACATATATGGTGGATGTATGAATCCATTAATTATTAATTATGAATATGAAAATGATATTATTGATGGTGGTGGTGGTGGTGTGGATGTTAAGAAAATATTTTAAGGATATGTAATGGTGTAGGTTACGGAGAAGAGATTTCGTGAGGATGGAGTCCCAGTAATATAGAATGATTCCCTAAGAGTGGATAACATCCCAAATGATGTAGGTTGATTTTGGGTAAATATATTAGTGTGAAAACTATGCAATGTATTGATATTAATTGAGGGGTGATAATTTTTTTAGAACAATTTATATTATGGTGGGCTGAGTCCCAAGGGGTGGATACCTAGAAAACCAATGCGAGTTCCTATGAGTGAAAAAAACAACCAATGGATGTAAATATTTATCATTGTACCTATGAGTGTAAAAAATATATAGATGTTTTATAGCTTGGTCCTTGAGGGTAGAACTATATATGAGTATTCTATGGAGAGGACCCTACTAGTGCACAATAATGAGAGGTTATTACAATGTGGTCTCTATGGTTCGACAACTACTTGGTTTTTTGGGATTGTATTATTGATGGTTACTTTTATGTGATTCAGGTGTTTTGAAAATATTGATTTATAGAATGGAAGTGGATTGGATGGTTAGAATTTCAGATATGGTTATTTGATTGATGATTTTTTTGAATTCTATAAATCGATGAATTAGTATACTTTATTTGTACAAACACATGATAATTCCTGGGGAGGAATTAATTGGGTTTATTAATATACTCACCATTATTTTCTATATATATTTATATTTATATTATCTAGATAGGGATATTTTTATTTTCATGTGTAACTATAACTTTGTACATATTCGGGTAGGTGGATAAAAATATACCTTTCTTAAGGTATAGAGGATATACTAAACATTATGGTTATTTTTTTCTATGGATTTATATTTTATGATATCACTTTCCATTTATATTTTTTATTCATGATTTTTTATAGGAATTGTATTTATAATTTTATGGTGTGATAAAGTTTTAATCTAGAATGGGTAATTCCGTAAATATATGTGTGGTGATATACCATTGATACTAATCACCATACAATAATCTATTAAAGGTAATATTATAGGGTTATTCTCTAACTCGTTTCTAGCTTAATAGGATTCCCCATGGGGGTATATTATGATGGAATAATATTAAAGAGTGGTTTTTGGGTAAATTTTGGAGTGGGAACTGGTTATTATTTCATGGTGGTATGGAACAAGTATTACATAAACCTAAAATGCGATGTAGACTTGAGAAATAATATTTATTTATAATAAACCTTATAATACAATAAAGAAATATAGAACCTATATATAGATTTCAAGGAAATGATATATTTTCTTATAAGATATCATGATAGGATTATATTCATACATCATGTAGTTTTGGGCCAAGATGATTTTGTGTGCTATGCTTTGGGTGATATTTCATGTGGGGTTTAATGATGTGGGGGGATGGTAAGAAATAACTCATATGTATAACCTTGGTCTAATTTTATCCTATCAATTTTTACTTATTGTTATTTCTTTATTCAATAATAAGGTTAAATAAGAGAAGGTTAAATAAGTATCAATATTTGTATAGAGTAGAGTAAAACCTAGGGTTAGACATTAATTTAAGATATTCTTGAGAATGTTAAAAACCCACAAATTTAAAATGTATAATAGGATTATTTTTTATTCTTGATATTGAGAAATTTTTATAATAGGTTAAGATATATTTATTGTTAATTTTATAGGGAATTCACATAGTGTTTCTTAAATGGTGGGTTTATTATAGTGTCCAATGCATTATTAGTGAAATATGTGTTTGGAAAATTTTGATGTGTCTATGATCAGATTGATTTTGTTTCTAGATTATCCTAGAAAAGTTTCCATATAAGATACTCTAATACCTGAGAGGCATCGTGAACTATTATTTATAAATTAGGTAAGATCATATATTTTAAATATTAATTTTGGTATTATGGAGTAGATATTTTATTCACCCAAGATTATGACCAATGATAAGCTAATGGGTTTTTAGTTTTAAAGTGATTTAAGGTTTGAGATCCAGAGGTGTTTGAGGATCTTTTATCTATGTTACATTATATAAATATTAGAGAAGACAATGATGTAAATTTTTTTACAATGATATAATAATTACTATAAAGTTAATGATAAGGTTTTATTAAGAGTGGATATAGAGGTTCATGTTTTTTATTTTTAAATTAATCAATTATCATGTAATTAAATGGTATATAACTTCCAACTCAGTATATTTTATTGGGAATGGATATTAAATAGTTATTTTGGGGGATGTCATGTAGAGACCCAAATCTTGACGTACATGGACATTACATTACTTTTGCAGAATACATAATACATAACAAAAAACACACACAAGGATCATAATTGTTTAGTGTCTTTGGAAACTCGGAACATAATCTTCTAATTGTGGTGAAAGATCTTAAACGTCTCCCATAAAAATCTTCCCCTTTTTTTCTTAACTAAAACCTTTTGTTTATATCCTGGGGAAGAGAAAACATATAAAGGGTGATCTCAAATTCTCAGTAAGGGTAAGCATGGAGAAAATAAAACAAACCATATATAGTTGAACATAAAAACATGAACATAATGTTTAAACATCGAAATATTGAGCAATGATATAAAACATGGTAGTACGTAAGGCATAGATAATAATGGAACATCAATCATGATAAAATATCTTATAAATAAAACTTGTAATTGTGACAAAACATTAAGCACATGATATGATTTACATAGTAGCCAAGACATTGCTTCCAAGACCATATTAGTGGACAAAGTCCCTTTCTGAATCGAGTACACTCCTCGTTCCAGTCTTGTATCACTGAACCGGATTAACTTACCGTTCCAGCCATGTCTATCTCATGAGATATAAATCTTTACCCAATGCATTGGAGGGAGATATAGGTCCCACCCATCTCATAATGAAATCATTCCTACTTGTGCCACAAAATAAACATAAAACATTCATCATAACCCAAAAAATAAAATGGGTTTCATAAACATCATCCCATCATCACATAATCCATATAAAACAAATGGATATTTCATCATAAGAAAAGTGAAACCGTGTAAATCCTAGAGACATTATACATGAAACATACACATATGAAATAATGTCATCTTGTATGGAAAATTGTTTTGATAAAACACTTGAATGAATTCTTGAGGAAAATATCCTTTATTCTTGAAAATAATTTTATTTCACAAAATTCCATGTAATTTTAAAAGAAAATTATTTTGTTGACAATAGTAATAAAATTTTGTAGAGGAAATTTCATTTAAATAAGTCGCTAGGAAACCGTAAAAATCCATTCACGCCGTATAAGTTAAAAATAACATTCTTCCCGTACTTTTTTCAGAAAAGTCAAAAAGTACCTCGTATGGTAATCAAAAGAAAGATTCCTTAAATACCTTGTAGTAAAAGTCAAAAATGGGTAAAAAAGACTTTAAAGATACATGAAACCATTTCTAGGAAATAGGTACATGGATAATAAATATAACCCCAGTAAATACTTTTGAATAAACAATCTCGGATAAGAATGATATTGGAAAAGTTATCCCTTACATTAGGTCCGATTTGCTTCGTACGTATCCGAACCTCATTTTAATGATTTAAATAATTTAATTGTCTTATTGAAGAATCATATACATTGTTACGATATCATTTATGGTTCACTTATGACTTTATATTAACCGTTCTTTTGTAAATTCCATATTAAAGCAGCGTTTTGGGTAAAATCGTTTCATTTATCATCCGTGTTTTGACGTGTAATTATTAATATGATTACTTAGATCATGATTACTTAATTCCAGAATATGAAACATGATTTATATATAATATATATTCATAATATAAATATATATAATAGATAAATAAATGGAAATAAATACACCGTCCATGGAGACGGTAGGCCGTACATACGCATGAACGCTTTTTTTGTTTCCTTATTGAATTGAATGGAATTAAGTAGATGACATACATAGATACATACATAAATACAGTAGAATTATTATGTAATATATTTCATGATTACTTATTATATATACTTTATAATCATTTTTGAATTGTTAACATGGAATATGAATCTCATCGCGTCGGGGAGACGGTAATCCGTACGTACGCACGAGCAGTGATATCGTTCCCATATTTATTGAATGAAATTGGAGTGGATGATATAACATATTATAATCATTATGATGTTATAATAATCATATATACTTATTATTTACACCATTATACCCATCAAAGTAAGGTGGTGGTGGAAAAACTGATTACACCATGGCGTGGAGATGGTATTCCGTAAATACGCACGCACGGTGATTTCGTTTTCCATAGGATGGATAGAAGGTGAAATAGGGTTGTTTCATTTTTTTAATAACATATCAGTATATAAATAATAATTATATTATTAATTTATAATTAAACAACTAAAGAAGAGGAAATATATGAAGAAATAAACATGAAAGATTCGGTAGAAGAGATTACCTCTTCCTCGACGCACCTCCTTTAAACTTCTTCTTAGGGAACTAGAGTTGGTCTTTTGAGAAGAAAAGAACCTATATGATATAACTATAGAGGTTTAGAAGAGTAATTGGCATAGGTTGGCCGAGCTTCAAGGATCAAAAGGGTGTGAAGAGAAGAGGGAAGGGGTGCCCTTTTTATAAGGGAGGAGAGGGGCACCTTTGGAAAAACATAAAATATTATTTTATAATAAAGTCATATTCATTTTATAATGGCTCCAAATTGATTTATTTCGAAGATAATGTGGGTATGGGTCTAAATCCTCTCAACCAATAGGTTTTATACAAGTTTAGGTTACTATTTTAACCTTATCATTTAGATTTAACTCTAAGTTAAATAATTTAACTTTTACTGAGTCTTTTTTTTATTACACTATATGGTTAATAAAATTACAATAACAAGCCAAACGAACCCCAAGTGGTTCATTATTAATATATATAACCTTATATAAGTCATTTTTCTGAACCTTTTATTTTTAGGAATATAATAACAATTAATAATATAATATTGGTTTTAAAAACTATTGTATGTCAATTTTGACACTATTTGTTAATTGGTTTTTGTGAAAATTATAACAACATGATTAGTTCAAAAAAAGTTAATTGAATCAATACTAACATGTATTATTAACCTCTAAAATTAGTGGAATTCATAAAAAGTCTAAAATTACATTTATTTGGGTATTTATTACATCAATTATGTTAATATTTCATTAATAAGGTAATTACTGCATCATCATTGTGTCATAAATAAATTAAAGTATTTACTGTCTAAAAATTATAAATAAAATACCATTATATAGGAAATATTTTTATATTTATAATTAATATTTATAGTCTAATTTATCTTATGTATAACCCTATATTAAAAATGTTTTAGTTATTAAACTTTGATTTTAACTATTTTAACTATTTTTTAAATAAAATAATAATAAGTGTCCTAATCTAATCCTAGTGGACCAAAAGGGAAATATTTTATTCCTAAGGTTTTTTTGTTTGAATTACACTTATCCAATAGAATTAGGACATGTGTTAGGTTAATAATAATATCATTTTTATCTTTAATTACCCTATTTACTTTTAACCGTGGTAAATAAAAGTTAAAACTTACTATTCACCAAAAATTATTTTTATTTTATTGAACCAAATTTTACTCCTTGATATTAACTGTGTCTCTGTGATTTTAGAAATTTCACCCAGAGAAGCGGTAAAATTAAGTTTTATGTAAATTTTCAAATTCTCCTAAGAGGTGGGTAAAAGACGGTGAAAAGTTCAATAAAATTTTTATATATCTAAAATTATTATAAAATAACCCAAATGAATTACATTGAACTTATATAGGTATTATGTATCAATATTGACCTAAAATAAATATAGATAAAATAAATAATTATTTAAATAAAAAGTCAGTTTTTAAATAGTAACCGAGTGTTTTCACTATTCATCAAAAATTGAAAGTGTTCAGAAAAATTCCAAAAATTCACCCTAGGCTAATTTCGATATTCCGAATCCAAAAATGAAGTCCATTTTAGAAGATAAAATTTATAAAATTTCAAAAAGTGGGTATTACTATTCATAACGGCTAGTTCATAATAATATTATAAAAATATATTGTTTAGTGAAACTCGGTATTGCGTACTACAAATGCTATTGAAGAAGGTCTTGATTGCATGTAATGCAAGCCAAGTTAGGGCTGCATGTAGTGAAAGCTCCGTTTGGTGTTGCATATAACATAATCAAAACTTATTTCATTTATACAATAAACAAAATCTATACTTAATGTTGTGTAGAATAATTTCCACAAAACGAACTTGAATTTGTGTTTAACACGAGCCAAGAAGAGTGTTGCATATAATTCAAGCTAATACAGTGTTGCGTATAGTACAAGGTAATCTTGGTGTAGTATATAATAGAATACATCAATGAAATTAAAAAGAATAATTCTCATAAAATCTTGGGTTGTTACATTCTACCCCCCTTAAAATGAATTTCTCCTTCGAAATTCGTCAGGGTTATAAATGGTTTACTACTCGAATGTTTCGTTCATAGAAACCCACACCATAAAAATGAATACTAAAACATAATTTTAAAAAGTGATGTATGAAATATATTGGTTACCCAAATTAACTCATCACTGGGTTTCCACATAGGAGAACATAGGTGAAAATATAGATATGGAAAAGAAACATAACCATCAAGTTCTGATGGAGATTTGTAGAGAACATGGCTATAAAAAGCCATCAATCACAAAGCCATAAATTTGTGATGATCTAAGGTACCATCTAATTCATCAAATATAAGGGCACTAGGATAACATTTTTGGTTTTCAAGATCATTTTCCTAAAGTTGAAGAATTTGAATTAGACAAAATACTTTATTTTGGTATAATCTCACCGTTGGTAGTTCCTTGTACAATTTCCACTTCATGTCATAAATAGATGAAGGTGAATTTTTCATTCGTGAAGTGTTAGCAGATCATGTGATAGAATGATGGGTCATTCCATCTGTCTCAAACAAAAGGTTAGAAAAAGTTATGAATAATACATATGTCCATATATAGTGAGATTAATCATAAATGGTTCCTAAAATGGACTTATACATCATATATCATACTTATTAATATAATAAAACTAATTTCTACTAACCAGGGACTTCATGTAGGCCAGTGGTAGGCGATAAAGGCCTGTCGCACTTCGGTTGTGGGTTCGATTCCCACAGCCTTGTCCGACGCGACAGGTTGTCGCCCGTCCTGCAGGTTGTCCTTTTTCTAAAACAACATTATCATAACATTCCATAAATAATATCGAAAAAAGTTCAAGCCTTAAATATTATTGACTTATGTCCAACATAATCCATTCTAATCTTTAAGCTTATCCAAAATACTTCTATCCAAGCTCATAGTATAAAGAAAACAATTACTAGAAATTTCATCTACCGAGCATGTGAATACCATCATTTTTCCACCATATATCATACGATATATATTTTTGGTCAAATTACAAACATTTGAATACCTTAACCATGTATTCTCTTAAAAAATGAATACCCATTGACCCTTAGTGATAACATGAATGCTGTCAAAATTTACCACTTTCCACATACCAAAATCCGAAAATTTCTATATACTCAAACCATGATATAACTTTGTCCTTATATCAGTCATGAGATCATTTCATTTTTTATTTATCTCTTCATTATGCGCATATCATCTTATTTTGAAAAATATTTCAATCACTTTTCATGGTTACCGGTACCATATAATTATTGAAAACCAATACATAGATATTCCAAAATTCCACGATGCCATAAATGAGATTCAATGATACTATTTTGAAATCCCATTACATAAACACTTAATCATTACACAACATCATTGTCATACTCAACATCACAAATACTGATCGCATGTGGCTTCCCATTATCCTTTTCCTTAAGAGGTTTTTCACGTTGATCATCATTAAACATTGGATTAGGGCATTGATTAGCATAATGCACCATTTCCTAGCACTTGAAGCATTGAAGTGTTGGTGGTGCGTTCTCTAAAGTATTTTCTTTATTCAAATCATTAGCAACCCTTTTTCTATTAATTCGAAAATTAGATGCTCAATGACCTTCTTTTCCACACTTAAAAAATTTTATATTCCCTTTAAGACAATCTCCACCATGCTTCTTTCCACACTTTGAGCATAAAGAAACATTCATCTTCTTTTCACCATTATTTTGAGATTTCTCCTTGAACTCCATGTTTCTTTTCTTGTCAAAACCATGAGATGGATATGTAACACCAAATTCCATTTCTACCATGATAGCACAACGCAAAATTTATTCATAGCTACTGAAGTATCTTATAGCTAATGCCCTTCGAAGACTTGGTTTTAAGCCACTGAATAATCGATCAACTTTACTTTGAGGTTGGATAATAAATCCAGATGCATACCTTGAAAGCCTTGTAAAATTTGCTTCGTATATACCAACATGTTCATCATCCTTTTTCTTAAGCTCAAGTAAATCCTTTTCCATCTTTGTTCGAAGAATACGAGGGATGTACTTATTGAAAAATAAGTTCTTGAACTCATCCCATTCCATTGATTCAATTTCATCTCGGGGCCTCATATTCTTAATTAGAGTCCACCATTGATCTGCTTCACCTTCTAAATGGTAAATATCCAGAATGAATTTTTCATGTTCCAAACAGAAAAGTTTGGAAAATATCTTTTCAATGGTATTGATCCATTGTTCAGCAATAAGTGGATCAGAAGACCGACTGAAAGAAGGTGGACGTTGCCTCACGAAGGATTCAATATAATATTGTTCTCTTCTCTACTCATTTGGAAGTCCATAATGATTCATAGATTATGTAAGTATAGAAATAATATTTTTCACTCCATATCCCATAACATTGGTTTGTTTAGGAGGAAAATCATTGCATTGTCCATTACATTGATCAACACGGTTCCTTCGGGTTCTAGCCATCATCTAAAACCCAAAAAGAATAGTGTGAGAGGAAAAAATCATGCTAGGGAAAACAACATAATAAATGGGGATTAACTTCAATATATAACATCTTAGGTTAAATTCTAAGATCATTATATTAATTCTAGGACTATAACCTATACTTATACTTATCCTTAGGGACATCCCTAGACATACCTTAGAAATATCTCTAGGGATCTCACTAATTGTTTCGCATCCTAGTTTCCTAAGGTTAACTAATCTTTTCCTATGATACCAACTGTAGAGACCCAAAGCTTGACGTACATGGACATTACATTAATTTTGTAGAATACTTAATACATGACAAAAACAAACACACAAGGACCATAATAGTTTAGTGTCTTTGGAAACTCGGAACATAATCTTCTAATCGTGGTGAAAGATCTTCAACATCTCCCATAAAGATCTTCCCCTTTGGTTTTCTTACCTAAAACCTTTCATTATATCCCGGGGAAAATAAAACATATAAAGGGTGAGATCAAATGATTAGTAAGGGTAAGCATGGAGAAAATAAAACAAACCATATACATTTGAACATAAAAACATGAACATAATGTTTAAACATCGAAATCTTGAGCAATGACATAAAACATGGTAGTACATAAGGAATAGATCATAATAGAACATCAATAATGATAAAATAGCTTGGAAATAAAACTTTTAATTGTGGAAAAACATTAAGCACATGATATGATTTCTATAGTAGCCAAGAAATTACTGCCAAGACCATCTTAGTGGACAAAGTCCCATTCTGAATCGAGTTCACTCCTCGTTCCAGTCCTGTATCACTAAACCAGATTAACTTACTGTTCCATCCATGTCTATTTCATGAGATATAAATCGTTACCCAATGAATTGGAGGGAGATATATGTCCCACCCATCTCATAATAAAATCATTCTACTTGTGCCACAAAATAAACTTAAAACATTCATCATAACCCAAAGAATAAAATGGGTTTCATAAATATCATCCCATCATCACATAATCCATATAAAACAAATGGATATTTCATCATAAGAAAATTGAAACCATTTAAATCATAGAGACATTACACTTGAAACATACACATATGAAATAATTTCATCTTAGATGGAAAATGGTTTTGATAAAACACTTGAATGAATTCTTGAGGAAAATATCCTCTCTTCATCAAAATAATTTTCTTTTCACAAAATTCCATTAAATTTTAAAAGAAAGGAATTTTTTTGAAAATATTAATAAAATATTGTAGGGGAAACTTCATTGAAATAAGTTTATATGAAACTGTAAAAATCCATTCACGCCGTATAAGATAAAAATAACATTCTTCTCGTACTTTTGTCAAAAAAGTCAAAAAGTACCTTGTATGGTAATCAAAAGATAGATTCCTTAAATAGCATGTAGTAAAAGTCAAAAAATGGGTAAAAAAGACTTTAAAAATACATGAAACCATTTTTATAAAATAGGTACATGGATAATAAATATAACCCCAGTAAATACTTATGAATAAACAATCTTGGATAAAAACGAGATTGGAAAAGTTATCCCTTACCTCAGGTCTGATATGATTCGTACCTATCCGAACCTCCTGTATAATGATTTAAATAATTTAATTGACTTATTACAGAATCATATTCATTTTTATGATATAATATATGGTTCACTTATGACTTTATATTACCCGTTCTTTTGTAAATTCCATATTAAAGCAGCATTTTGGGTAAAATCGTTTCATTTATCGTCCATGTTTTGACTTGTAATTATTAATATGATTACTTAGATTGTGATTAATTAATTCCAGAATATAAAACATTATTTATATATAATATATATTCAGAACATACATATATATAATAGATCCATAAATGGAAATAAATACACCATTCATGGAGACGGCAGGCCGTACGTACGCATGAACGCAGTTTTTCGTTTCCTTATTGAATTGAATGGAATTAAGTAGATGAAATACATATATACATACATAAATCCATTAGAATTATTATGTCATATATTTCATTATTACTTATTATATATACATTATAATGATTCTTTAATTATTAACATGGAAAATGAATCTCATCTCGTCGGGGAGACGGTAATCCGTACGTACGCACGAGCGATGATATCATTCCCATATTTATTGAATACAATTGGAGTGGATGATATAATATATTAGAATCAGTATGATGTTATAATAATAATATATAGTTATTATTTACACCATTATACCCAATCAAGTAAGGTGGTGGTGGAAAAACTGATTACACCACGGCGTGGAGACGGTATTCCATACGTACGCACGCGCGGTGATCTCGTTTTCCGCAGGATGGATAGAAGGTGAAATATGGTTGCATATAACATAATCAAAACTTATTTCATTTATACAATAAAAAAATCTATACTTAATGTTGCGTAGTATAATTTCCACAAAACGAACATGAATTTGTGTTTAACACGAGCCAAGAATAGTGTTGCGTATATTGCAAGCTAATACAGTGTTGCGTATAGTACAAGGTAATCTTGGTTTAGTGTATAATAGAAGACATCAATGAAATTAAAAAGAATAATTCTCATAAAATCTCGGGTTGTTAAATGTAAAATATTCACTCATCGTTTAACAGACTATCTATACTAACCTTTACTAGACTAGGGGTTAGCGACTATTGTTGTGGAATCCACTCATCATGGGAGGCATTAAAACTAATGAACCCTTTAACAGATATAATTCAACTAATATATTTCATGCATGCATGATATTTTATGATTAAAAATATAAAAAATCTAAATATCTAAAAAATATAAAATAGAAATCATAAACTGATACAAATGAAAACCCCAAATACAACTCACGCATTCCAAATAGATGTGACCATGATAACTTAAGGCATGAAGTTGGTCATCATAACGAGGTCTCCAATCCACCAGCTTCTTATATCTATTTTCCATCTCCCATCTCCTTGATTATTGATCCTATATACGATCTAATGTATATGGAATTTAGGTGAACATTGAACAAGTGTGGATAATAGTGTGAGTATAAAAATAAATTGTATTATTGTCCTGAGAAATGATCTCATCCCCATAAAAATATATTATTTTTTTGAATCAATGGAAAATAAAGTGTATAAAAACTAACATCACACAACATATTCAATAATCATAAACATGATACATTTTTATCATTCATCACTATGATTAATTTTCATATTCTCAGGAGTATGAATTTTTTTCGACAATGAAATAAAAAACATATCTCACAACCCTTAATATATCTTCTTCCAATTAATTCACCCATGATTCACCCATCATTATATAATATATAAAATAAATGTATCTACCTATATCAGTAGTACTACTGGAAATACAGATCTCCCACTATCTTACATGTGTTGAAGGTAATAATCATTTTTGGTAAGAGGAAATATAAATTTATAAATCTAGAAGAATATACATATTTTAAGTCTATAAGAAATGCACATATCAAAGGATAAATATTTTTATTAAAATACAATAGAAAATAAAAATTTCCATTGATATATATATATATTAGGTAATCCCAAACTAGGAGTATTGGGACAAAGTATAGTTAATATCAAGTGAATCATCATCCACGTCAAACCTAGAGTCTTTGGTGAGGAATATAATTTCAACATGGTTGAATTAATATCAATCTTCAATGTTTGGACTAGGGTTTTACTATAACTAGTGCCCCAATCCATCATGATACATGACCTAAAGCTTTCCGCCCCATGTACAGGAGGCTTCTAAATAGTAGCAACAGTCTAATGGATCTGTTGGGGACACTATAATAGTTACCAGAGTAAGCTAATAGTGGAAATTAAAATAATCATTAATATAAAATAATTATAAATGCTAAAAACCTCACATACCACATTCTTAAACTAAGGAAGTACCCAGAAACTAATATATTAAAATATGACATGTAATGATAGTCTAAAGTATAAGAAGTGCATCAAAATAAAAAACTAATGAAAATACCTAAATCAGGTCCCAAAATAATGATTGGTCCATTAATCCATTATTTATCCTGTATACTGCCAAATATTATTTCATTCGGACTTCAGCCTGCTCCTGACATGAATCTATGATGAATTATTGGGTTCCCATTGGCAGCCTAAGTATGGTGTGATCACAACTTAGTAGGCCTCTACCAATGTTGTCTACAATAATATCTAGTATAATGATAGTGTATATAGAATTACAAATAATCAAGGCAAGGTAGTAAGTAGAATAGTTTTTATTATATAACAGTGTTTAAATAGGCCACTCATGTTCTTAGTTTTTAGTGTCACCCTTACTCAACAAACCTACTTCGTCATGATGCTGGTTTTCTAAACCATTTCACAAAGGGTTTATAGATTTGAAAAAGCGGACCATCAATCCAAGTATCCACCTAGGATTCAGAGCACCATGTATGGCCATCCCAACCATGATATGTAACAACATGTTCTTACCCTTGCAGTCTAGAGATCTAGTCCTTTCATCAAAACATATTGTGCATAGGGGTGCTGGGAGCATCAGTTTGGCCCACACATTGGAGATGATCATCATTCCAATATCCCAACCAACCATTTTTTTCACATTTTCAAAGGTTGTTCATCAATATCATTTTTATCATGAAAATAGAACACATGAGAACTTCTTCATTTATCAAAATTCCACGGATCATTACATTCATCATATTCTAAATTCGCATAGTTAGGAAATTTTACCATTAAATCATGTTTATAAACATTTATCACCCCTTTTAACCCAATTAACCAAATGGAAAAGCCCTTTAATCATTTCTAACATTTAACCATTTACAAAACACAACTCATTTTACATATTCAAGTCAATCCAAACAGCCATATATTTCATCCAAAAAATCTTACCAAAATCAAAATTGGTTTAAACTCATAAACACTTTAATTAATCCTTTAACAATTTATTCTCATGTTCAAGGAATTGTAACACCCTATAGGTGACCATACTCCCAATATAATCAACCTTAATAAATCTAATAGGGACCATGAGGGGTTAAAAACACCATTTATGTACCAAAATTATCATTTCTTACCATGGATTCAAATTCACATAACTATGACACAAATGAACAACATCATACACATGAATTAAAATATAATGACTATGGGATATCACATATATACCTTCTACCTCATGTTTTTAGATAAATTCTCTCTTTACCTTATCCATTAATTAGAAATAAAATAATGTTAAAATACCATAATTAGAATATAATAAGAAAAATGTTTAGATTATTTGGAAGGATATGAAAAATTATACAATGAATCATCCATATTGTCTAGAAAATAGGAGTGATAGACCCACTCGGAGCTTCGATTCGCACCCAACGGATATTCAGAAATCTAAAAATCAAGGTAGAACAATTCATTGAATAGGGGGTTCTCCTAGTTCATCTTTATAGATTTTGGAGATGGATAGGGGAATAAAATCATATAAATCCCCTTAAATTCAAAGGGGTAAATTGGACATTCCACCTTTTAATGAGGTTCATAGTTTGGCCACACAGTTTTCCCAACCTTCCGCTAACCGTGACCCACCATTTTTCTAAGAGGTAGCCCAGGTCAAACAATATCTATGGGAGCCTATACAGTTTTTTAAACTCTATGATAGCCATGTGTTGGGATCTATTGAAAACCACATGGTTTTCAATCTCCCATGGATTATGTTTTCAACCGTTCTTCCTCCCCTACATGTTGCACATTTCAGGATCATGGTTATTACTACCCATTAATCTACCATGTTACCTGCATAGTATAGTCGTTATTCTACCTTTTTCAAGTCCCTAACCATTGGGACAACCCCTAGTACCATCATATCCTGTGAAAACATTTCATCAACCATTATAATGGAAGTTAACACCAAATTTTAATAATTATGTAGCATCTCAAAAGTTAGGAATCTTACAAACATCCCAAATTATAATAGATAATCCTTAAGATGCAGTCCTAATAATTTTTAACCCACTAAGGTAAAAAGGTTAGGCCACAACGCCAGTATATCTGCCTCCCTCTCCCATGTTTTCTCCTAAACATTACCATTAATCCACAACACTTGTACAAATGGTACAATATTATCCCACAAAACATTATCACTACAATCTTTATTACAATCTAGAATCTCCTCAAAGGATGCATCGGTCCAAGCTTCACATCATCAAAATAGATCACATGAGAAGGGTCTGTGTGATACTATGAATGTTGTGACACATGAAAAACATCATTCATACCACCATACTTTTTCATAAGATCCAATTGGTATGATATTGATATTATCCTCTCCAAAATCTCAAACAACCCCAGATAATGATTTGTTGACTTTCTTTATTTACAAAATTCATAGTGATCCAATCTTGGAAAAACCTAAAGAAACACATTGTCACCATCTATAAACAAAGTATTTGGTCAATTTCGATCATCATAATTCATCTATCCACTATGTTCTATAAACATATTATTTTGAATTAACAGAACCAACATTGTGGTCTCCTATATGAGACTCATTACCTATAACTATAATTCTCCTAAATTCATCCAACATATAGATATATGCATAGCCTACTATACAGTGCCTTAAATTTTTTCCTTCAGAATATTCGTATGATAACTATTATTATAGGAATACTCATATTGAATGATGTATTATTGCCAAGATCGATAAATTTTAAAAAGATATTCCCTCAAAATTTCCTATAAAACATCAATAGTATGTTTGGATTTCCCATTTCTCTGTGGGTAAAAACCCATCCCCAAAAATACTCGAGTACCCAGTTTATGCTACAACCATGTTATCCTATATGAAAAATAGCAGTTTTAAACCCATTGGGCATAGGTACTATAGCGGTACTATAGTGTACTATAGCAATGGAGGCACTGTAGAAATGGTGGGCACTGTAGCGGCAGTAGGTCATTGTAGCGGCAGCAGGGCATAGTAGCAGCGATGGGTATTATGTGGATTGATGCAGGCTGGTACTATAGCATTAATATTCACATAATGGGCCTTATGCCAAAATTTTTGGCTTACGGGCCATGTAATGGGTTAAATACCCACTGGGCTTTCGGGCTATGTAATGGGTATCCCTCTACCTAGTTAAGGAGTTCTTTGCATTTCATAAATAAAAAATGAGGTTTCGACCCCAACCTTTTATATTTTGTGTTACCCCATGAAAATGAACTACCTCACTAACATACATGTCACCCATCTGGTCCACAGTGATAGTCTCCTGGATCAGTAATAAATGACATACCTTATTCAGAGGATCCAAAATCACCCAAATTTTGTCATTCTTATGTTGTATCCTTGGGAGATATATTAATAAATCCTTGGTAACATCATCCCACTTCCAGTCCAAAATGGGACAGTTCTATAAGAAACCACCAGATCAGATAATCCCAACCATCACTTTCTAACATGTGTAGCACCGTTTTATGAAACCTAAAATAAACTCTTTCATTCCCATCCACTAATAATATTAATGATGATCATGGTAAATTTTGGTCAAAACAGGGTACACCACCCACATAAGAGCACGAAACTCATGCATCATCGCTTCCCACATATAAATAATCTAAAAAATGAGGCCCCAAACATGAATAATATCAACCTTATCAATATTCCAATTGCAAGGTGGTTCCCACATTCAAAACATCCTTCTAAAGCCAAATATTCTGAATCCCCATATTGCCTAATCTTAACAATGTTTAGAAGATATGTGAAAACGTACAACGACATGAGGGTAATCATCTCATGCTCCTCATGAAGACCTAAAAGTATCTCACTATATAAAGCCAACATCCTTCAATCAAAACTATATTCTTGTAATGCTTGAGTCAATTCCTTTTTACTAATGAAATATATAATCTTTTTTACTTTCCACGGTGTATAAAAAAATCAAAGACAATATAATTCAGGTACTCAACCCATCTCCACTGGTGAAGATTCAAATCTCACTAGGAAAAGATATGCTTAAGGATCTTATGCTCAATATGAACAAAAACCATTTCATGAAAAAATACACAACCAATATTTCATGGTGTAAATTACTATGTCCAAAGAAATATCATTCATAAGATAGATCCATTAATTTTACTCTAAATATCACAATTAGTATGCCACAACACAATACATTTACATCAACACTACCCCAAGTCCTATACCTGATGCGTCACAAAATAATGTATACTTCTTTCCCATATCATGTTAGATCTATATTGGTGTAGTGGTAAAGTATTTATTTAGATCCTAAGATGAATTATCAAATGATTCAAATTGGTCAAATATTGTAACCTTCATTCTCAAGCCCAAAATATGTGCTACCATGTGAGAATTGTCTCTGATGAAGCTTAAATAATAACATTCCCAACCCAATATTCTTCAGATATCAAAAACATTCTTGTTCTGGTCCAAATAAAAAATGTATTGATCCTTCTCCATATAAACTATCCCACACTAATTTGATATGAATTGACCCAATAAATGCTCATTTTTTATCTAGATAAACCAATTATATAGCTCGGTGTATAGTTAATTCTCGCTTATTGTACTCAAGACAATGCCAAGATGTGTGGAATAATATTCATGTGTCTAGGAGTACACAAATATGCCTACTACAAAATAATCAGAAACTAATCCAGTCAAGGTTGAATTATTTTTTTCACCAAGACCATATATACTTCATAATCTTTCATCAAAAAAAATTTCATTATGAAGAACTCATAATAAACATACATGTTGTTAAAAGTATTTGGGGGTATATTAGATGGTCTCCCCATCAGCTAATGATACCATTACACTAGATTAATTTTGTTAAACACAAAAGAATTCTTTATCATGTCAAAAAGGTTATTGATTCATGGAAGAGGATTTTTTTTCTTAACTATCTTTGGATTCAACTTCAGATAATCAACATACAATCACAAGGTTCTGTCAGATTTCTTAGAAAACAAGACCTTATATCCCCATAGTTATGTACTCATATGGATAACACCATTATTATCTAATTCCTCCCATGGAGTTTTATGTTCATAAATATCTTCAGGTTTTATATAATATTCTAAAATAGAAACTAGCTCAGCTCTAGAAATCACCTCAGTCATGAAACTAAACTCTCTCTCAAGTGGAAACCCTATGATGTTCTCTTGAACCAAATCTTGAAACTGATCCATTATAGAAGTAAATAAATTGTTCTCAACTCCCTCATCATCCAACTAGAGACTATAATTTTTTTTGTGATATCACCTAGTTGTGGGTGAAATATCCCTACGCTACCTACCAACTTATTCAATTACCCATTATGGAAATTAGTATCGCCTATAAGAGATGTGAAAATCACACTCCTACGGTAACAATAAATGTGATCCGAGTAGGTAACCAACCATTCCATCACTAGTATCTGGTAAAAACCTAACATATCAATAAAATAAATTTTTGAAAGGATATAGGACCCACAAACCTTGAGGGAACACACCATAAATTGTCTGATACTTATTTCTTTTCATCATAATGGTATACTACTTGATATAATCACACGCATATATTAAATTATAGACTGAAAAAATTAACAAACTTTTTATCTGTAAAATAAGATGAGGCCCCTGTATCAAATAATGCACTTGAATGTATGGAAGCTACAAGAATCATACCTTGTATAGTGGATGATCCTTCCTTTCCACCACTATGTGCTGGAAAGACTGCATGGATCTGACCTACTCCTCTACCCTAGCGTCTAATCAAAGTTCTTGGTCCTGTGATACCCATATGATATGGGCACATTTGTCTTGAAGTACCATATTTACCACCCTCACAAGTATGTCTTGAGGAAATATAACTACCTTACTGATATGGGGCTTTAAAACCCCATCCAGTGCTCTATACTGGCTTAGATCCTCCACCACTATCTTCCTATAGTGGGGTTCTACATAACCTCAGTATAAAAACCATCCTTCGACAAGCTTGGTGTTCTACTCTTGGTTGAGGAAACTAACCAATCATGAGGTCTAGTCTTTCACACTACTATAAGGCCATTGAAATACCTCTGGGAGAGATAGTTCTACTTCTCTGGAAAATTTGTCGGACACCACTAAGGTGGAAATTCTTGGAATGGTGATTCCTATTATCATAATACACACCACTAGATAGCTAAACTAAAATATTTTATCCACCACTACAGTCTCACATCAGGTTCCCCTCATATATGAGAACTTGGACCACTACCTCAGCAAACCTCTTTAAACAAAATATATTTACCTGGGACTTGATTTCATATCTAATTCCTTTCTAAAAATTTCTATTCGTAGTTGCATCATCTACTATCAATTATATATTAAAACAATACTATTCTTTTAATCAGACAGTATAATCCATCATCATCATACTTCCTTGAATCATGCTCATAAACTTGTTATATTCCATATACCTAAAAGTCTCAGGGAAAAACTGCTCTTGGAATATCTCCTGGATGTCCTTCAACGACATTCCCTCCATCTTATCATCTCAATCCAATATATCCCGCCAGTGATTTTTCAATCCTCATAACATATACACTACAAAATTGATCCTTTTCTCTAGTGGAGTCTCTGAGTGATCCATTATAATCTAGATGGACTCAATCAAGAATTCAGCTGCCTTAGAACCTCCCATTATAGAAAATACTAGTGGGTTTTGTATATGTAACTCTCTTATCAGGTTAAACATACTTGGTTCATCCTTCCTTGGGTCTCTATCTATAAACATCATGAAACATGAAATGTTTTCATAGAACATCTCCTCCAGCTATTATCTAAAACCAATGAGGGTCCATTCCCCACTTCTAGAGGATCATTTTCAGGGATGTTCCCTTATCTATTAACTAGTAATCATCGTTGTGGTTATTTCTTTCAACAATACAAAATTTTTTTCTCGAAAAACATATCATAAGGTTCCCACAATTATTAAAAACATGTCTCACATATTATAAAAATAGATTACCCCATATAAAAAATCCCAACATGTATATACACCAAACCCGAATTAGCATCAAACGTCCCTATCATAGGACATGGTCAATATGGGGTAAACCACTTTTCCATACTCAAAAATTGTTCATTAGAAACCCTTTCTAACCATTTCACTCTCAACAACATAAATCTTTCTCATTTAGTCACCATTTTTTCATTCCAATTCCAAAATTCACAATTAAAACCATTTACAACTCATTATTAGGCACTATTCTTAACATTTTTATTTTTACACATTTAAACTTTAAACAGTTGAACACCTTGATTTGGAATCAATTCCATAAATCCCTAATAAAGACCAAATATATTTTTAAATACCTTATCAATACCACAACCAACATTTCAAGTATTCCTTATATTATTTATGGATCATAATTCTTAAGTGTTTAAAATGATTCATGCATACACAAACCTTATGTCATACTAGACTACATGTAAAGTATTATAAAATAATGTAATCACAATATATATAGATCAACCTGGGTGAAATAACATCCAATGGTAACAATTAACATAATGAAAATTAATCCCACCTTGGGTACTTGGGTATTCCCCAGTACATGGATTTGTTACTCCAATTTTTGAGCACGTTTCCAAGCCCTGAAACACCCTAGTCTCCTTTATACCTTAACCAAATAAAATTACTAAAATAAAAGAAACCCTATGATGCCAATTTTTAATGTCACATCCCAAGTCCCAATATAACGGGTTCCCTAATCTGGAGTTCTATGTGACATCAAGAGAAGCACCCTATATGCCATTGGTTTCCGACTTTTAGAAAGGGTCTAATGGATCTTGTGATGGTACAATACCCTCTTTACCTAGGATAATTAATAGAATAAATCAAAATAAACATCAATATTCAATAATAATAAAAACCATAACCATCACATTCCAAATTAACAAAATAAGGAAGTACTCACAAACTAATAAAATAAAATATGACATGTCATGATAGTCTAAAGTGTGAGAAGTAAATCAAAATAATACCCTAATGGAGTTCTACAAATAGATTCTCGACATCCATTCATGTCCCCTTATCTAATATACATCCGATATCCAACATCATATATCATGTATAAGGATATTTCCCTAATATTGACATGCCCACATGATTTCAACTTGGGTACCCAATGGTGCCTGAAAAAGGTGTGAATACAACTTAGTATGCCAACGCCAATGGTCTTAACAATAATATCAAGTCTAATAAAAGTGTTTGTAGAAGTAAAAATATGCAAGGCATGGTAGTAAGTAGAATATTTTTCATTATTTAACTATATTTAAATCAAAAACACATGTTCATATTTTTTAGTGTTACCCATAGTATTCAAATATAAATTGTCCCAATTTTTTTCATCTGAACCATGTCCCAACGTGGTAATAGGTTGGAAAAAATGGCCATCAATCCAAATATCCATCATGGATTTTGAACATCATGCATGACTATCCCAACAACGATATGGAACACCATGTCCATACCATTTATTTAGGAGCATCATTCCTTTATATGAAACTAAATATTCATAGGGGTTCCTAGAGCATCAGTTTGGCCCACCAATGGAATAGGAGCATCATTCAAACAACCCAACCAACAATAAAATCATATTTTCAAAGGCTCCTCATCATTTATGTTTTTATCAAACAAGGAAATTACATTTAGTCATTTTAATTTATCATAGTTCCATAGTTCAAAACATTATACATAATATAATTTACCATAGTTAGTCAATTTCATCCTTAATGCATCATTACAACCATTTATCACCCCTTTTCGGACAATTATCAATATGGAAAACCCCATTTAATCATTTATCACATTTACCCATTTATAAACCATAAATCATTTAACTTGTTCAAGTTAATCCAAACACCCATTTTTTTATTCCAATATTCATACCACAATTTAATTTAGTTAGTTCTCATAAATGATTCAATTCCCTATTTAACATGTTAATTATCATTTTCAAAGAAGTGGAACTCCCCATGTGTGACCATAGGCCCAGTATAATCAACCTCTGCGAATCCAATAAGGATCATGATGGGCTCTACACACCATTTAACAACTCAATTTATCTTTTATTTACAAGGATTCAATTTTTTTATAAAAACACATTAGAACAACTACATAATCAAGAATTAAACATAAATACTATAGTATATTATTGTTCTACCACCTACCTCATGTTCATAGATGAACCCTTTCTTATCCTTAACAATTGATTTAAACTCATAAAAACTTTAAAGCTCAAACATAGATTTTTTTTTGAAAAGAAGGGTTAAATAGAATCCTAAGGATAAAATAATTATACAAGGACTATTATCGAAAATAGATGGAGGTGTGTTAGAATCAATTGTAGATTCTATTCTCACCCACCAATGCTTTAAATGACTCAAAATATAGATATAACGATCCTTAGAAGAGTGGGGGTCCTAGTTTATCACTCATGTTGTTAGAGATGGAGATGGGAATAAAATCATGTATGAAAACATAGAGTATGAGCATGAAAATAAGATATTTCATCTTTAAATGAGGCTCATAGTTTAGCCACAAGGGTTTTAAAACCACACACCAACTTTTCTCCACCTTCTGTCTTAGAGGGGGCCTGCGTCACACAGTCTCATATGGATCCCACCTGGTTTTCTAAACCATGTAAACACAATGTATTTGGTTCTATACAAAACTACATAGTTTCCAGGATCCCCTTTAATATAATTTCAACCATAAAACCTCCGCAACATTCCTATTGATTAATTTGTGTGGTTAGTACTACCAAAGCGGAAACCATTCTAACTGCATAGTATAACCCAGTTTCTTCATTTTTTGTGTCTTGAAACCTCGGGATACCCCCCAGTCCCCTCATATTGTTTGGAAACATTTCATTAACCTTTAAAAATGGAGTTAACTCTATATTTAATAAATTACATACCTCCTAAAATGGTCAGAATCTCACACCACAACATTCTCCTAAAAGGGATTCTAGAGGAACCTCTCATCTACACATACCCCATTTGTTTTAATATCACATCGGGGATACTAGAGGAGTTACACACATATATATCTATCCTACATAATATATTTTGGAGGCAATTACAGTCTCTAAATAAATCTAAAATATATACCATCTACCTCAACATATATTTTTACGTTATTAGTATTATATACTAGAATAAATCATCACGAGTATCCACTCAAATCAATGGGTGAGAAAAATTACAGTCACGAATCTCTCACTATAACACTAGACATAAGTTATGCATAAAAAATATCTACCATCATGTCTAATTTCCATCAATATACATCCATTGTATACTAAATTACACCATAGGTAATTTTATTATACGTAATCAATCATCATAACCACAACCATGGATCCTCTTATATGTATCACAAGATTTCCAGGTAGAAATCATACTACTAAAAATTTTCTTTGGATTCCCACATCCCATAATCATAATGTGAGGATGATAATTTAGTAAAAGTTAAATATTGAAATTTAATTATCTCAATATCCATTTCATAATAAAAAAGATATCAATTTCCTCATAAAACTTGTTCAAAATCATTGGATGTGATTCTAAGTACTTTTACTAGCTTACCCATCAAATCCCAATCTACATGATTCATGATTGCAATGATTTAACTTCATTAATCATTAGATTCATCATTACCAATATCTATTTTCATTCTATTATCCCTAAAATATTCATTAGTAACTTTCAATTCACTCATGATCACTTAGAAACATTTTATGGAGTTCCCATCCTCAATGTGACATCATTACATATTTTCCATTATCAAACTGAAAAATTAACCTCCATTATGACTACATTTCAATTAATTTTTTTCATATATATTTTTTTAATAAATTTAATGTCATGAAATTATATAAATTTATCTAGTCATATCATCTAATCAAATCCAAATGATTCAGTTAGATACAACAAATTTAATTAATCCCCTACTTCTTATTAATGATGTTTCTTTCATTATCCAATAATTATCTTTCATTTTTCTAATGAATTTAATTTTATTAATTTATTTAAATTCATTCCTATAACACATAAATATTTTATGGTATATTTATCTTTAAATAAAATAGACTACTTTGATAGCCTTTTTTAAAAGCAACACAAATTTAAAATTTACAAGGATATACTATAGAAATATTATTATTTAATTTGACAGTTATCACATATTTTAAGGTATTAATAAAAAAAATAAATCATGAAAAAATTATTTTCTATATATTTATAATATTAATTCATTGGTTTCTTGTTTTTGATAAAATAACATAAAACCATTTGAAGGTAAAAAGTGATTTTTTTCAAAAAGATCTATTTTTATATGAAAATAGTTTTTTATATTAATAAATTAAATTATTCCCTATCTGTCAATTACATTAATAAAATTTTTAGATAATATATTCAATAATAAAATTTAACTTTCATCTTATAATTTTTTCATGGAACATAATAAAAGTAAACCCAGTTTTATGCTAAAAATGTATTTTTCTCAGAATAGTTTTTATTACTTTTTACACACATATATTAAAATGAATTCCAGTCAGTTATAAAAATTTCATTTGTTAAAATGGAATAAATATTTGAAAAAATATTTAATAAATTTTTTAATAATTCCACTTTTATTTTTTTATGTGATTAATATTAAATGCAATAAAAATATGTTTCCATGGTTATGCTTAAAATAGGTTTACCGGGGTTTAATCTTATAGAAAGTGGTAAAAACACCACTTGAACTTGTATAAATAATATTTTTTTGAAGAAATTAGGACCTTATACTTTCCTAAATTAAACTATTTTTCATTTGGATCAAATTTCCCAATAAAGTGACATTATATTATTTAAATCTATTAGGTAATTCCATGTTCCCCCCACTTATGAAAGGGAACATATTATCTACCATAATTAAAACAAATAACCCCTCACGTTTGGAATATACATTCCCAAAAAAATATTAAAAGCTTCCTTAACATCTTTTTTGACAATATTTTTTTACCCTATGGCCATCCTAATAAGGATTGATGTGTAATTTAAAGGATGTATCCCAAATATGAGGTAATTGTATTTTCTGACTAATTAACATTTTAGTTATTTTTATACTTACTCTAAATCAGTTTTTTATATCCTAACATAATGAATCAAATATATACATTACACTGAGATTTTATTATGATTATGATGAAACCATTTTCCACCCCCTTTCTAATAAATGGGAAAAGAAAATATTTCTTGTGTGTGTGTGGGGACCATCACCTCCGTGTAGAGATGAAATTTATTTTCCATCATAATAATTCGTGGTTGGTTATTATAAAAAATTTAACGTTTATGTATTAAATTTACCACATACTTATTCTCATATAATTATCTGATTTTATCTACCTTCTTACCTTCCCATCCACTAGAAAATAATAACATTGACCATGTGTACGTGTAGACTACAACCTCTATGAAGTGATATGATCCATTTTTCATTTTATATTTATATGGACATTGATAAACAAATATTTAATAAATATATAATGTATATTTTTTAATAATTATTTTATAATGTTTAATTGTTATTTACCTTAATTTTTTTCCAATTAGAAAAAAGGGGTAAAATCACTCATGTGTAAGTATATACTTCCACCTCAACAAAGGGATGTAAATAATTTTTCATCATTATATTATACAAATGGTTATAATGGAGTATATAATGAATAAATATGATACTTATATTATGATTAAAATTAAATATATGATTAAATCATGACCATGGTTCAAGTATCATAACCATCAAACCAAAACATTTATAAAAATTAGACCAGCCTTCACTCGAATGTTAATTTTAATGATAAAATATTTAATAGAATAATAAAAGGAAATTATAAAGTAAAGATAAATTTTATGTTATTTATTTTTCTATAATATATATTTAATAAATATTTATTTATTATAAAATATGTTTTAAGACATATGAAGAATAATGGAAGTTGACATATGGGAATATGTTATAATCTCAATTATTGTTTGTATTTTATATATTACATATACTATAAGGGAAAATATATGAAAAATATCCATTAAATCTAATATATTTATTTTCATTATTTTAAAATAATAGTGTCATCTTCCTCTCATTGATACTTAAAATGATGAAGAAAATTTTTATTAGAAAAATCAATCATAATTCCACCTTGGATGATGAAAACGTTTTCTTGGTACACAATATTTAAATTTTATTAATGGGTTTTCAATTCTATGATCTATTGATTTTTTTAAATTCATTTTCTAGTATAATTTTATTTTATTTTTTGGATTAGAAATTTGTTTTCACAATATTTTAAAAACTGTTTATTTATTTCTTTTTACAAAATATGTGAAAGGAATATTAATTTTAATGTTTACCATATAAAAAAATTTTCCACTATCAAGAGTATTATTTTCATTGAAAATTACACTACAAATTTCCATGGTTATTTTTAAACAAAAACATTCTATCAATATTCTAATAATTTTTTGTTTTTAAGGATACAAAAGGAAATGATTATTAACCATATTTTCAAAGAAATTATTGAATAATATTTTGAAGGTATTTTTCATCTATTTTAAATTCCTTTAAAGAGTTTTATGCTTCACTAGGGGTTTGATCTTACGATACCATCCAATTTCAATCTATGGATGATTTAATCTGATTTAATGATGATTTTATGAAGCTTTTTTCATTACCATGTGTTAATTAAGAAATGATGAAATCCTTATAAAACCCATTTCTCTTCCAAAAGATATTATACAATTAATTTATTGAATGTGTAAAAGACATTTTACCTTTTCATTGATTTGATTTGACGAATTGATTAAAGTTAATTAATGTTTTATGACATTGTTCTATATATATGTATGGTTTTTATTGCCTGATGGGTGGGCTTAGAATTTCATATACCTCTAATGCATTGGGAAAGAATGATATCTCATGAGATAATATGTTCAAGAATTAGGAGTGAACCCATATTATTAATGGACTCTATCCAATATGATTGTCTTCATAGTGAAACATAATTAAGAAAATTTTGGAATGGGGAGTAGACCCAATCTACACTGATAGTCTTGGATGTGATCCATGACTAAGGAAATTAATTAATTTTTTTATGGGTATTCCAAAAACCTATTACTTATTTTTATGAAATAGAATGATGGATAAAGATTGATTATTTATGATTTCACACCATTATGAATTTTTTACTTCGGTTTAAAAAAAAAATTATTTTCTGAATCATGGTTAATGATATTTGATTGATTGGGTATGAATTTATTAGTTTACAAACATTATATCATACCCTTAGACATATAATCACTTAGGATCATTTATTTGTTTACTATATTTATTCAGACAGATCATTTGAACTCACCCATTCATATCATTCAATATTCTCAGGTTATTATGAAAGTTATTAAAAAATAAATTTATCTGAAGGGTTGTATGAGATAAAAACCTTGTTGGATATTTTGAAGATATTTTATGAAATAATTTGATTATATAACTATTATCCAATTAAATTAAACCATTACATTTCCTGAGCATGTATAATTATTAAATAAAACCAATATTCATCTAAAATGCCGCAATATTTATTTTTAAAAAGATTAGGTCTCATGAATTGTAATCATATAAGGATTAATTTATTTTTGGATAGTAGTATTAGATAAAATTGATGAAAAAATTATTTTAATTACAAGTATAGAACAATAGCTTCACGCTTTGGTAATGTAGAGATAGTGTGACTTTCATAAAAAATGAATCTGTGTATAGATATTCATATGTAGATGTAGTTGTGTCATATTGTGACATTGGAGTAACAACTCTACATGTTTAAAATTAGGTATTAAGTTGATTATCACCAGTGTATGATGACTGGGATTAAGACTAGAAACCCAGGTAGACACTCATTAGGTATATAAATTTGTTAATTCACTTTTTCTTTATGAACCATTATGAATAATCCCTATAGATAAAGAACAGAAATGAACTAGGTTAAACCAAATACATAATTTAAGGAAAATATTGTGTCATGATTTAGACATCCAATTAATGATTTTTTTGATTGTATGATTACTCCCAATTATTATTATTTCTATCTTTGTGATTTACAGTTTTTGTAAATGACTGAAATGGGGAGAAATCCTAATAATAATAAATTTTATGGATAATTCAATGATTATATTCCTACGAAAATGTATGTTATGTGATTGGGAATGAAAATTCACATTTCTATGCTTATAGAACATTGTCAATATATCAATTATTTTGTGCTTTCAAAATGTGGAAAATACTATACAACATACTATTGAGTCATTTATAAGGAAAAAATCATCCTTTATTGGGTCTTCTTATACACTATTTTCAATGAAATAAATAAATTTCACTAAAAAAATATTTTATATTATCTAGTTATCAGAACATGAAAATGTTACGTAAAGACCATGTCTTTAGTAAACCAGAGTCAGTGGTTACTTTGTCACATTGGGAATAAATACCAGGAATCACATAATAAATGACTGAAAAGTTTAGTAGTCTTAATAAACTAGATACATGCTTGAAATTCAAATTAAAATTGGAAACAACAAATACAAAAAATGTTTTCTTTGACAACCCGATTACTCCTCATAGTGTATCCCTGCATATCAATAAAAAAACATCCTGGTATCCTTGAAAAAATAAATCATATTAAAGGGGTGAGATCATATTCTTAGTAAGGGTAATCATACAGAGTAATCTATCATGAATAAATAATAATAATAAATAAGAACAACTGAATAATTGAAACATATTCCTTTTAAACCATAATTAAAAATAATATAGTAGGAATAAATAATGATCAAATAAATCCATATAAATAATCACATTATCTTGAAACGTACCCTTGGATATTTTAACTGATCAAATAATGACAAGAATAGAAATAGATAATCTTACAATGAGAGAATTCATAAATTCATAAATCTGAAGAACACTATCAAGAACGTTCACAAGAGTGTTTTATTTTGTGGGTATAACCCCATATAATATGGATAATGATTTTTCTAATGATACAAGTCTATGCATTGACATAGTATATTCATTTGAGACCCATCCAAAACATACTAAGTACAATGAATTCCTCATATGAAATTGGTGAAACATAATCAACATAAACATTAATTTATAAAATTTAACTTATGAAATGTGAGTAAAAACCCAAATAAAATAAAAAAAATCATAAACCATCTAGTGAAATATGGTTAATGGTAATAAAATTGAAAATATTTATTTATTATGATCACAAACCATCCAAATAAATAATAAGGATAATATCAATACAGTGTATCTTTAGTGTACCATATATACAATAAAGGAATGATGTTGTTGATAAATAGAAATACTATAAAATTAAAATTATATTCATTTTTTAGGAAATTAAAATTTTCACTTATAAATATTTTTTAAATTAAAAATTTCCCAAAATATTTTGAACATATTTATCTTTCAAAATATTCATTTAAAACATGTAAAAAAAATATTTAGAGTTCCTAATGAACTAAAATATTGTTAATGTTGTATACATAAAAAAAATATTCCATTCACATTTTTGGTAAAATTCCAATAGTAATTATTTCTAAAATGACATGAATATTACATTAAAATCATTTTTAAAAAATAAATAATGGGAAAAAATACCTTTAATAAAACATTTGTAAATTTTTTTAAAATATAAAAATATTAAAACATAAAAATATTAAAACATAGATTTTTTTGAAAAATTATTTTCAATTTAAGAGAGAAATAAAGATGTATTTCATAAGAGGATAATTAAATATATTAATTTTATGATATAAATATCTAATAATTTCCTCATGGGAGACTTGACCAAAAAAATCCCGAATAATGACGCGATTTTGAAATAAACCTTTACACTTTGGTAACTTTTAAATCGTATGCCCATAAAATATATAATCATAAAAATATTCCTTAAAAACCATAATTATAAACATATTAATGATATAAAATATCAAATGAGAATTATATACACCACACCGATGAATTAGTGGTGAATATGGCATAAGTCACATGGATGTAAAAGTGAGACCACAAACCCTTACCTCATGTTCGACGTCCTACATATGTTTTTTAACCTTCTATATAAATTATATAGGTTTTTATAAATATATTATAGAAATATAATAATATATATAATACCTATTTTTACTTATTTATATTCTTTTATCTACTTTTTATTAAAAAATTAATAAAATCACTGTATCGGTTGATAATTGCTTCGTTTTCATGTATGTTTCATTTTTGTAATTTTTATACTTTTAATTTGATCATGGATAAATAATATAAATAATTATAAACATTATATAGATATTATATATATAAATTATATTTTTATTTATATAAATTGATTAAATTTAGAGATAAAAAATGGATTACAACATTCATTGAGATGATAACTCGAATGTATGCATGAACGTTGTTTCCATTTTTATCAATGGATAGATTGAAATAATAATAAATAACCATTAATAATTCCAAAATAATTATTCTTTCATATATATAATTTATAATAATTAAATAAAACCTTATTATCATCCATGTAATAATAAAATGAAAAATATTCCACATCACTATGCAGGGGCGATTGTCATGTGTACAAATGAGTGACATTTTCTTCCAACAGATTGCAAGGTAAGAAATTATACGTGATATTATATTTATAGAATTATGATTAGTTAATAAATACAACAGATATTAACTAATTTTTACTATAATACCTTCCATGTAAAGTATATGTTAAAAACGAATCACATCTCTTCGTGAAGTAGTAGTCTATCATACACACAAGTGACATTATTGTATCCACCAAAGCATGGAAAGTAATAAGGTATATGTGATATAAAAATTATATATGAATAATTATTTCATCAATATCATATAAATATCTTAAATTCATCATTATATCCATCCTTTATAGGTGGTGATGGAAAATTAATTACATTGGTTCGCAAGGCGGTATTCCTCCAAACACACGATCAACAGTTTTGTTTCCAATTTTATGGTTATAGAGATAAATATAGGTTATTCCATTAATGTAATAAAATATAAATGTATATTATATACCACTATTGCTATATTATCATAGTTTTTGATCATTTTTAGGAGGTAAAAAATGAAATAATTCAAATATGTATGTTTATGAATTGTACATCTTCTTTGAAGAGTCTCTTTAGGCTTATACGTAAGGCCTTATTATGAGGGATTCCTAAACAAAAATAAAGGATATAGGATATGGGGAAGGAATTAAGGATTTTATTTGAGAATTTATTGGATAAAATAAATGGTTTCTGATGTTTTATGAGGAGAGGAGATGAGGTGTCCTTTTATAAGTGGGGGAGAGGAGGTGTCCTTTTATAAGTGGGGGAGAGGACATAAATGTAATTTTTGAAAAGATGAAGTGATGCTCCGTGTTTTTCTCAGGTGAAAATCCCCAAAATGGGTTTTTATCAAACTTTATATGTTATCTAGTATGTATTTGGAAACAAAAGGGGATATTTACATGTTTTTTTTATTTTTTAACACATACCATTTTAGTTTACCCCCAGATAAACCCATATTTACCTTAACCACAAAAATTAATTTTTATTGTTTGTACCATTAATTATAGTAAAAAATTAATATCACCTTGTTATGTAATAAAAAATATTATGATTATAATTATGGAATGAAATTTAAAAATTTAATTCATATAATTTGATCAATTCAATTTAAAATTAAGATATGGATGTGATGAAATAGAGGTTTTCCAAAGAGAAAATTATAACAAGTATATAGTGTTTTAATATAAAATTTTAAAATGAAATAGATTCAAATGACATAATTAGTTAAATATTAATATTATTGAACTAATTTTACTTTATAACCAATTGAAAATAATATTTAACATTAGTAAATAATTTAATCCGAAAGGCAATATTCAATATAAAATAGTTTTCCACTATTCATCAAAAATATTTTCATAAAATTCTAAAAATTCAAATAATTTATTGTTTTAAAATTAGATTTAAAAAATTAATTTTAAAATTTTAAATATTTTTTATAAATTTGTTAAAAATTAATTTTAAATTATATGTGCAAAGTTTGACTAAAAATATTTTTAGAAAAGTACAATATTCAAGAAAAATTGTCATTAAAATGGTTATTAATATATTTATAATCAATAGATAAACATTGAAGATATTTTATACTTTTTAAAACCATATAATTTTTATAATTTATTTATTAATATTCATATCCACCAAGATAAATCCTATGTTATAACGGTCATGTTTTAATAATAATATTCTAATAGAGTGTTGGGTTTCATTTAAACCAGGTTTTGCATGAATTAAAAGCTATCAAAGAGATTTAAAGAAGTATATTTTAACGTCTCATTGTATTAAATTATATTCTAAGATTTTGGTTTCATGTGATAAAATAATTAAAACTTGATTATCCTATTTTAAAAAATCACGGTGTCACATTCTACTACCCTTGAATAAATTTCATCCTCAAAATTCAATCTTTTTCTCAATAATCATAGTTTTTTACATTTGAAAATGTCTTTTTTGGAAACACAAATTATAAATAGGTTTAAAACATTTCCACATTATAAGATAAAAGGTAATTATTAAGTTCATCCATAAAAACACATTACTAGGTTTCCATGTAAGACAACATTTGTGGGAACTGAATACATGGACATAGAAGAAAAGAATAAATAATTATGGGGACTAAAAGAGATCATTGATCATAAAAAAGTAATTGATATTGAGAATTTAATGAACACAAATAGATAAATATATAGTGAGTTAATGGATCATTTGATTCATCGTAAATGAGGGTACTAGGATAAAATTGTCTTTTAAGATCATGTTCCTTTAATTTAAAAAATCCTTTACCACCTTGACTGAGAATATATGAAATTATACTAAACAGATATCTTTTTATTTCATATGAAAAATATAATTTTTGGAATGTTCATCAATCAATTGCTACTTAATTTCTTATTCCTAGAAATGAATATCCAAAATGAAATTTTATGCCTAAATCACATTTTACACAACATTAAAATAAAAATTAATTCCTCCGATCTACAAATATTTTCCAAAACCAAAATTTATAGAACAAGTTGTCCAATAACACAAAATGTTCACATAAATATATTCCATATTTATTTAACATTAGGAATCATCCAAAAAAATGTATTTCAAATTTGAAGTCTAAATTTTTTGACGGAAGGTCACTAAATCAACATTATATTCCCACAAAAATATAATGTCTTTCTTAATGTCACACTCAAAATATATGAATACATTGATCATTGTAAAACCATAAAGAAAACACGAATTCATCCAAAAATAAAATCTAATGTTGTCAAATATATTCCATAAATCCAAAAATTCATTAAACATCATCAAATATTGAGAATATAATTAAATCACCACCTAATTTCATGGTTACCAATAATATTTGATAAATAACTCCATGTCAATGTTATCTCAACAAAAAGAACATAATAAAGTTTATCTTCCGCAATCATGTGTTTTCATAACAGATCAACCCACCAATAAATCAATTTCCATATTCATCAATATCATTCAACATATTCACTCAAATCCTTAAAGAAAATTACTATAATACAGTCCTTATACATTTAATTATTCTTATAAACATAATTTCATAGAAAAAATACTCTTATAACATAATTATTGAATTTAAATACCTAATCACATTAATCATTCCACATTGGCCATAGTAATAGTATAATATTGACCTAGACCCCTTAGCTTCTTCGGATTTATATTCCCTTGATGCTTGGGTAATTTATTTGTATTGTTCATGTAACATACATGGTTTCAAGTAAGTATCCCATTATTTAAGTATTTTACATATTTAAAGTGGTTGGGGGAGGTTTGGGAGGGTTTGAAAACTATTGGAGTGTTTTTGGGGATTTTATGGAGGTGTTCAGTTTTTTCTTGATTAGAAGACACTATGAAACTCCTATAAAACCATGTAAAGTAAAACATAGTATTTTGGGGAGGTGATCGGTTAGGCGCACAATTTCGCCAAAATGTACGACCATCTATGAGTAATAGTTCAATTTGAGGAATATGGATTCTACATGGTTAGTTCACAGTTTGTCTAAACATGTGGGTCAACCATGTGAAGTGATTCTTGAGGTAGTGGATGAAAGACAATTTGGTGAGAAGTTTTCCTAATAGTGTTACCAAACCCCGCACGGTTTAAAAATAGATCCTAAAAATGGATCTAGATCAAGATTAGATCAAGACCTCCCATTTTCACTATTCATTAACCTAATATGTTTTTTCTTCCTCCCAAGGGTTTTGCAAACTCTCCCATTCAATCTGAAAGTCAATTGGTGGAAAATTATGTCGCGTTGAAGCCTGATTCCCTTGGTAACTCTTTTTTTTAAGTGATTTTCCTTAGATATAATTATCATTTTTATCATTTATTCAAAAATATAATCCATTTCAGATAAATATATGATAGGGGATTCCAATCATGATGATTTTTGGTTGTGCTGGTGTTGGGGAACAAGATCTAACAAGGGTTTTGGAGATTCTTTCTGGTTCTATTGATTAATTCATAACATTCATAATTTTCACCATTATTATTTATGTAGGATTGTTCACTCTCAACCCCTATTATTAAAACTATAATAATTTATTTTAAATTGATTATTTTAGTTAAATTAATTCTGAAATATTTGGGTAATGCTTTATGGAAACACTCTTTTGTGATGGTTTATGGAATTATAAAAATTGGGTGTTTTGGAGGAAAGTTAAAGTGGTAACATGATTTTAAGATGATGATTTTAAAATGGGGTTTTTGTCTTTATGTAAGGGAATATGTATTCATTTAATGTGTATATTTATTGAAATGGATTTATATAGATTTAATTCATGGTTGGATTAAATTCTTAATCAACAGTTGAATGGGATGGATATTGGTAGTGAATTACCACCATCAAAGGAAGATAGTATAGATGTGAAGTTACACCATCAATGGTGACAAAAATATTTTGTGTTTTTGTGGTTTTCTTTGGGTGTGGAGTTGTGAAAAGTAATGGGTAATGAAAAAAGGAAATATTAAAAGGCTTAAAGGGTTTTTTGGTTTTTTTGTTGTGAACTGTTTCTTTATGGAAATTGTATTATATTTTGATATAAAATCTTAAATTTTAATAAGGTTTCTCTTATAAACCATTTTATATAAATTTTTTAACATGTTATATCCTAGTTTCATGAGTTTGTAAGTCATTTGGGTAAATCCTAATGAGTTTCATTACCCACCAATGCTATGGAACTTTAGTGTGTTGCAGATATGGTTTATTAGGACACATGTAAATGTAAAACATCACACTAATTTAGTGGTGGTTTGTGATTCTTGGTTATGAATGATGTATTTGTATCATTGTGCTTTTTGGGAATAACATATTTGGTGTCCTTGGTGTTAAGAGTTTGGTTGTATTAGTCCTCAATTTTTTTTATGTTGATCTTGGAACTCTGATATAGTCTGGTAGGATTTGTTTTAAATTGAGTTTTATTACATTTTTACTATTCATAATTTAGTGGATTTTGTTATGGTATGTTTGATTATGGTTATTTTACTTTCAATGGCAAAAAATTCCCCAAATTGATCTTTAATCCCTAAAAATATTTTTCCATCCTATTGTGGCTTGGGGATGTCACTTAAGGCCGATTTACAATTCTGTGTTGACTCAAGTATATTATGATGGGTGAAATGTTACAATGTATTATCTTGTTGAGTACTTAACTTGAATGTGGTATTAATCTTGTTTGGTCAAAATATTTTGTAGAAAATGGTATCTTTTTTTAGTCTTAGAGTTGAAATTCATTTTGGTTGAGACTTTGAGATTAGTTGGTGGAAAAGAGTAGGATTTTTGAGACTTGGAATGCAGAGCATAAAAATATGCATCAAACAAATTTATTTTGAACATTAAGTTAACATGTAATTAGGCACACAAGTAGTTTGGACACAATTATAGAAGTTTTAATCTCATTTTCATGGGTTTATCCAGTGAGATGATAATAAAATGAATTGATATAAATGATTTCACACTACAATTTCATATTTCATTTTAAGGAATTTATTATCATTTTGATTAAAACTATTGAAAAAAAATCAAATTTGAGACTATGAAAATGACTTGATAATAGTATTTTAAAAATGGTTTTATTTTCAAAATCATTTTGGAATATTCAAAACTTCAGAGAAAATAGTAATTCTAGAATTTTTGAAAATCCTTGTTGTTATAGTTGTGATGTGGTAGAATATAAAATTGTTATGATTACAGTTTCTATAGAGTGAGACATATTGAATTGGGTTTTTTTTATAGAAAATGGAACCTACTACATGTAGAAGAAACCAACTAAAATAAGCTGATAAGAATATGGTAACACTTGAGCCATAAGAGAACCAAAAACTTATTCAGAGTATAGTTAAATCTTTTCAGGCTATGGAGAGAGGGAATAAGAATGATGAACCAAGGAATGTTGACCATCTTACAAGTTCCAAAATTAGAATCCACCCATATTTTTAGGTGATTTAGAAACTGAGAAGATAGAGGTGTTTTTGAATACGATGAATTGAATCTTCAATTTTGTCAGCACACCAATGGAGATGAATGAAAAGTTGGTTATGTATATGTTAAAGGATATTTTAATCCAATGGTGAGATTTTTAATTTCATGATTAATCATTTTGAGGCCATATGAGGGAGGATTTTGATGAATTGTTTGATAAAAAATTTGGTCTTCGTATGTTCAGGAGTTCTAGATTGATTAACCTTCTTAGTTTGAATAAGGAAAGCCTCTAATTGACAGATTATGAAGTGAACTCATAAATTTAGTCCACTTTTCACCTAAAGTAAACACAATGGTTTCCTTAAAGGAACACATCTTTAAATCGTGGATGTGGTAGAAAACTAACTCAAAGATTTTCATGAATTTTGTAATGGATTATACAGAGATGGTCAATCGAGCGACGGTGGTTAAACGGTACATCATTTGTGCTGTGGGTGGATGGATCATGTTGATTACTATGGGAAATGGTGGGAACTCTAATGTTGGGAACAACTATAATAGGGAAATCTATTTCCAAGGTAGTGGAATGGATCAGAATCACACAGTTGAATTAGTGAATATTCTACAAAATCCTAAGAGAAATCCAGGAAGTTTCCAATGTGTTTTTTACCACATTTAGTTAAATTTTATGAAACCACCTAGATCATGCCGCAATTTCAATTATATGGGGAATCTTCAGTGCTATTTTTATAATTCTCCATGGTCGGGTGGCCGAGACACTTCTCAGATGTCACATTAAATGTATTCTTCAATAAGATGAGGGCTACAAGATACATGTCATCAAAAGAGTTGAGTTATCCATGGTGATTCTTGGAATACTAGGGTTCCTAAATAGGGTAAATCTCAATATGAAAATGGAGAACATAGTGAAATGAGTAGGTTGTTATGTGGGGCTCACAATGTAATTATAAAAAGTTAGTCTGGAACATCAATGAATCCAGGTATGATTATTTTAAATTCTACCCTTATTCTAGATTTATTTGATATATGTTCATCCAAATTATTTTTTTCTTCCCATGTTACTTATTTTATGGGTATGAATACTAACATAATTTCTTTTGTTTTGAAACTTCAAAACTCATCTTGGTCAAAGTGGATTTCAAGCCATTATGTGTACAAAATGTTTGATAGTTTATAATGGTGCTGGTTGGATATGGGATTTATCTATGATTGAGATGAATGTATATGATATAATATTGGGAATGTATTTGTTGACAATGCTCAAGGATAAAATCGTCGGTTATACATGATATGTCATTTTTTCAAATGAAAATGGTGTCAAGCATCTCATTAGAAGAGACTGGAATGAAAAGGAAGGTGCAACAGGCATGTTAGCACCATATTTTGGAATAATCTCATACCATTTGGATATTTTGACTTTGTAATTGATGAAAAATACCAAGAATATTATTTTTTGATAGATGGTTGATCACTTTTAAGAGGTCTTTCCAAAAACATTATCAGGGTTTCTACCCATAAGAGAAGTGGTCTGTACGATTGATCTCTTCTAGAGAACCATTCCAATATAACTTCCATATAATTGAATGGAAGAAACATAGATAAGAAAATTTATTGTTCAGTTGGAAGATCTTGAAAGAAAACAGTTCATTTGGTCGTGTATGTCACTGTGGGCAGCACATGTCCTGTTGGTCCAAAAGGGGGATGAAACTCTTCACTTTTTGGTGGATTATCATAAGCATAACCATGTTATGAAAAAGAATAGGTATCTAGTTCTATGTATTGATGATCAATTCAATCAATTTAGGATAGCTCATTGGTTCTCTAAAATTGACTTGTGATTAAGATATCTCCAATTTCAGATTCATAAAGAGGATATTAGAAAGACATATTTCAAGTGTAGATATGGTTGTTATGAGTATGTGGTGATGCCTTTTTGGGTTATAAATTACCCACTAGTCTTTAAATAAATGATGAATCAAACATTTTATAGATATTTGTATTCCTTTGAGGTTGTGTTCATGGATGACATATTTTGGTATTCAAGGACAAGAAATGAGAATGAACAATACATGGAAATAGTTTTGGGAATCTTGAGGGATCATAAGTTATATTGCAAACTACCAAAGTTATTATTTTTGGATAAAATATGTATGCTTATTTTTCCTTGTAATCTATAAAAGAGGTGTTTCTATGGATCCATAAAATATATAGCCTATTATCTCTTGGAAACCGCCAAATAATGTCTTTAAGCTATATAGTTTCTTTGATTTAGTTGGTTATTATCGATGTTTTGTTCGTGAATTATCTTAACTAGCATCACATATGATATATTTTATAATGAAAAATGTTACATTCCAATGTATAGAGGAATTTCAAAGATTTTTTCCAGAGCTAGAGGTTCTACTTACATCCGCACTAATCTTTGATTATTCAATAATCAAGAAAAGGGAATGTGGTGTATTGGGATGCATCAGGATATGGGATGGTATGTGTTATCATACAGGGAGGTCATCTTGTTTCTTATGGATAAATTATGTTATGGTTACAAGAGAATAAGTAATTGAAAATGATTTAGAGTTAGTTTCCATAATCTATTCCTTGAATACATGGAATCATTACCTCTTTGGTGGGAAATTTATAGCTTTTGTGAATCATAAGACCTTGAAACATATTTTCTCAGAATGATATTAGGATCCAAGAAAAATAATATGGATATAGTATCTCCAAATGTTTTAATTTTACTTGATCTATACACTGGGTAAATTAAGTTCATTGGAAGATTCATTAAGCATAAATTTATACGCTCTGTTGGGAAAATAATATTATGATGAGTGGAGGTTGATGTTAGTTTTCTCTGAAAAGAATATGGAATGTGAAGACCGAGGTGAAGTTTTGGTTTTCATTCTAATTTTTTTCATTCTTGATTTTGTTATGATAGTTAACGAGGAAGAGACATCTGATTCAGAATATGTATCTATGAGGTCAAAACTCAATAGTAATGAGATAATTGATCGATGGAAGCTGTATGAGACTCTAGTTTTGTGGTTTCCAGATTGGATTGTCCTATCTATCTATTTTTAAGAACAACTTATTCCTGATTTCAACCATTTAAAATGGTTTTTTCATCCAAGAATACAAAAATTTATACATCATTTAAAGCATAGTTTAGGTGGGTCGACATGAAAACAAAGGTTCATAGGTTTTTTTTGAGATACTTTACTTGTTAGAAAGTTAAGATAATGCATTAGTGACCAGAAGGTATGTTACAGTATTTACATATTCCTATTAGGAAATGGGATCCGATATCCATGGATTCTGTAACAGGTCTCCAAAAGATGTTTCATAAACATTAAACTATATTAATGATAGTGTATTAGCTCAGAATGTTGTCCCATTTCATCCTTATTTGGGAATCTTATATGTTGGAGGACATTTCAAAAATATATATTCAAGAATAGGTAAAGAGACATGGTGTACCAAGTCAGATAGTGTCTGATAGATATTTTAGGTTTAAATCTCCTATATGGAAATCCTTATAGAAAAGCCTTGGGATTAACTTGAAAATGAGTGCGACATATCATCCTCAAACATATGAGAAATCTAGAAGGATGATACAAATTCTATAAGACATGTTTTTGGCTTATGTAATGGATTTTTGTAGATCATGGGAAGATCAAATACTATTAGTGGAGTAATCATATAACAACAATTAATAGGAATTGATACATATGGATCCTTTTGAAGCATTATATGAGCATTGTTTTCATACTCCACATTACGGTGTGGAAACTATTGAGACATCACTAGTTGTGTCAAGCCATATCAAAGAGACAACATAAAAGATATAGTTGTTCACAAAAACCATAGATATGGATTAGAGTCATCAAAACCCAGACATGGACCATCACTGATGGTCAATGTCATTTGAGGTGAGTGATCATGTGTTCTTGGGGATCTCACCAAGGCTTGGGAATATGGGAATGTTATCTCCTCAATACATAGTCCCTTTTATGATATTAGAATAGGATCGTAAGGTTCCATGTCGGTTGGATTTTTTCCCATGGTTCAGTGTAATGATTAATGTGTTTCATGTATCTAAGCTGAAAAATTATCATCCAGATCTTTACTATGTGACTTGATGGGATCACATTGATCTATAGATGGATGGTTCATTTGTTCATATGTCGGTATGGATTTTTTATTGGAAAGAGATTGTATTTTGTTGGAAAATAATCAGTCTACTGCAGGTTTTTTGGAAACATGGTAAAATTTAGGAAGATATGTGGGAATGGGAGAAAGAAATGATTATGAAATGGCCGAAACTATTTCCAGAAAATTATGGTTTTCAACATTTTTATGTGGGAAAGACTAATGATGTGGAGAATGTAGCACCACCATTTCCAAATAATTAACCCTTTCTTTTCATATTTTAAGTGTGTATAGTAGTCATGTGGTGTTTGGTAGGGTTTGAAAGACTATTATAATTCTTTGGTGACATTATGGAGGTGCACGGTTTGTCCATGGATAGTAGAAATAGTGTAACACCTAAAAGAAACTGTGAAATGTGAAACATGGGCTTATGGTGAGGTACTTGGTTAGGCGTATGGATTGGAAAAAATATGTAGCCATATAGGAGTGACTGTGAAATGTGAGGTAGAGGGCTTCTACATGGTTGTTACATGTTTTTTTAACTTTATGGGCCAACAGTGAATGGTTCTTCTTAAGGTAGTGTCTTACACACGGTTGACACACATTTTGACTAAATGTGTGAACCAATAGGGTGAGGTTTAAAATTAGATCGTAAAAAAGTAGATATGTATCTGGATTATCTCTTAAAGTAGTATTATTCAATATTATAGACCCTTAGATGTTTTTATTTTCTCCCAAATACTGTGAAGAATCACCCCATTGACCCGAAATCAGTCTAGTCGAAATCATAGTGTGTGGAATCCTTATCCCCTTACTAAGTCTTTATTTTAAGTGGTTTTTTAGATCTATATCTCTTACCTATGTTAGATTCATATATCTGATCCATTATTGATATATATACGAATGGGGTGATAATCATGATGATTTTTGTTTGTGTTAGTGTTTTTTAACATGATCTAAGGAGGGTTTTTGGTGATTCATCTCGGTTTTGTAGAGGAATTCATGACAATATTCATTTTCCTCATAATTCCTAATGTAGGTGGCTTCAATATATACTCAACTTATTATAATTGGAAGGATTTATTTCAAATTGAATATTTTCCTTTAAATTTATTGTGAAATTATTGTGCAGTGTTTGATGGAAACCCACATTGGTGATGGTTTATGAAATTGTGGAAATTACCTGTTTTGGTGGAATGTGAAATTTATAACATTATTTAAAAATTTTTGTTTGGTTTGGATGAAAGGGAACATGTTTTAAAAAAGGATAGTTTTATTGAAATGATTTGAAAGATCATGTTTGGATTAAATTGATAAGCGTTAGTTGAATGGGATCGATATTGGTTGTGATGTACCCCATCAAAGAGATAGAGTACGAACATGATGTTCCACCATTAATGGTGACACCAAGAATCCATGGGTGTATGATTGAGTGTTTTTGGAGTTTTTATATGTAATTTTTACTGAAAAAAGGGAATGTGAAAATGTTTAAAGAGTTGATTGGTTGTTTTACATGTAAAATGTTTTGTTGTCTTAATTGCTTTATATTTTGATATAAATTGTTCAAATGTTTAAAAGTGTTTTATATAAACTATTTTATATAAATGTGATAAAATGTTCTATCCTAGTGGTGTGAGTAGGGAAGTTATTTTGGTTAATCCTACTAATTTTCATTAATCAACCCTACTCTGTAGCGTTGGTTCTCTTGCAGACCTAGTTTATCAGGACATAGGTAAAGATAAAATATAAATATCTTATAGAGGCGATTTTTGATACATGGTATTCGATGATGGAGTTGGACATTAGAGCTTATTGGGAGTCACATAGTTGGTGACCATAGAGTCTTAGATATTTGTTTAATTAGTATTTTTATTTATAGTTTAGTTTGATCTTTGAAATCTGATATAGTCTAGATTTATTTGTTATTGATGGAAATGACTTACATTGTTAACATGTAACATTTAGTGGTTTTAGTTATGGTATGTTTGATCTTGGTTGTTTTAATTTTATGGGGAAAATCATACCTCAATTTCTAGTGAATCCCTTGGAATTTATTTCTTGCCTTTAGCACCTTGGGGATGTCTCCTAAGGCCAAGTATTAATTTCTCCATAACTTAATCCAATTAAGAGGGGTGGGGTGTAACATTTCCCCATATTTTTATAGTGGAAAGATGAAACATAAAATTCTTCTTTCTTAACCTTTCATTCATTATCATGATGTATTTTCCCTCCATAATTGAATCAAAATATCATTCCCTTCATGCAAGTACCAAGGTGTTTCTTACTAATATTATCACATGTTGGAAAAAACATTATTTTTTCTATCCCCAATAACCCTTTTTTTCTCTTTCATCATCTTCTTCTTTTGATCCCCTTTTAATCCATAATAATTATAGAATTAATTCCCTATTTTTTTAGCACACAATATTATGTACTCGTATGATAGGAATTTTTGGGGGACTAGTTCCCATTAAATGAATGGATTGTTCCCATCAAAGATATGATCATTATTAATCTTTGGATTACATGTATTGATACAAATTCCATTCCCTCAACTATATGTCATGTCTATATAATTGAATACACTAGATTAGATCATAACATTATGTTTCATTTTTTATAATCCAAAAAGTGAGGCACTTAACATAAATTGAAAATAAAAATTAATTGAAAATCATATAATCATAAACATAGTTTCTTTGGGTATGTTTCCAAATTGTTATAATATTTTCAAATCCACTATAATTTTTTAATAAAAAAATGTGAAATATCCGCAGACTCTCTAGATATAAGAGGAAAGTGCGCATTATGGACCATTTTCATTTACCAACTAACACTAATGTCAATCCCATCATGCCTTTTTGGATTTATTACCCCTATGTGCATCTATTCTATAACCACATCCACATGTAGTATTTATATAAGGATTTATTACTCAGAAAAACCACATAATCTCTACCTTCTCAAAAAATTAAGATATTGTTCTATATTTATACTCAATGTCTATCATAGGGTTATATTCCCTAATCTATGTTTTATTAAATCTAGTTCCCAAGGTTTATACTAAACATCCCCTGATTCAAACTGAAAGACCCTAAACCTAGTATACCACAATAAGCGAATACTTCATTACATTTTCATAAGATACATGGAATCACATCCCAAAGTATTGAATAGTTTAATGGTCTTAGTAAAATATATATATACATGAAATTAATATTACAATTTAAAATATAAAATAAAAAAGTGTTTTCTTTGATAATTTCTTTATTCATAATTGCTTATCCGTGTACATCAATTGAAAAATTCTTCCTCATATACTAGTGAAAATAAAACATAATAAAGCAGTGAGCTCTGATGCTTGGTAAATGTAATAATAATGTGGATTTTATCATGAAAATATAATCATAATCAATATGGTAATGTAAATAACTAAAATGCATTCCATTTAAATATTAACTAGAACATAATATGGCAGGAATAAATGATGATCAAATAAAGACATATCAATAATCATAGGATATTGGAAATTACCCACAATTATTATAACTAATCAAATAGTCACACATTAAAAATAACTAGTCTTATAATGTGGGAATGTATAATTTTGGAAATCAGAAACATACTATCAAGACCATTCAAAAGATAGTTTAAATTTTTGGGTTGAAATATATCTAAATATTCCAACTAATTTGTCTATTAAGAACTATTGATGCATCAATGGGATATCTATAACCTAGCCCTCTATTCTCATACTAAGTCCAATTAATACCCTATATGAAATTTTTGAATCATAATAAATATAAATATTCATATTGATAAACTAGAATATGAAATGTTAATACTTACCCCAATTGTATAAACACAATCATAAACCATCCAGAGTAATATAGTGAATGGTAATAAAATTTAAAATCTCCCATCATACTAATCATATACAATCCAAGTATGTAATAAGGATTTTATCAATACAACATATCATCATTGAATCATAAGTTCAATAAATGTTTTATATCATTAACGAATATAAATACCATCAAAATTAAATTATAATATTGTTTTGGAAAATAACCACTTCACTTAGAAAATATATTAAAAATTCCCCGAAAATATTTTGAAAATAAATTTATTTGAAAATAACCTCCAAAAAAATGTAAAGTAATAATTAAAACTTTTCTTTGTCCTGATAGTGGAAAATTATATTCATGTTATACATGTTAAAAGAATGAATAATTACACAATTTTGTTAAAATCCAAATGGACATTTTTTTGAAAACAATATAGAGGATCACATAAAAAAATTGTAAAATGTCAAAAATGGGTAAATATTTGTTAAAAAAATAATTTTTAAAATGGTAAAAAAAAGTTCAAAACATTTTTAGAAAAAATTGATTTTGATGAAGTATAATTTTTGACCGAAGAAAAAAATAATGTTAGATTTTATTAAAAACATTTTCTCATACATTTAAAGTACCAAATGGAGAAAAAATGACACTATAACTTGAACAAGATAATGGAAAACCATATTAAAAAATTTTAGTTGATTTTAGACATCAATATGAAATAATTCTCCCAAGTGAAACTTAGACAGATTCTATGTCGAATAATTATGAGATTGGGAAATAAACCCTTACCACTTTGCTATCATCAGAATCAGAATCCCCATAAAAAAAATAATAAAATTAAACCTTAATTACCATGAAGATAAATACATTAATGATATAACTTATCAAATTTTATGATTATACATGGAACAAAGGAATTGTTGGTGAATATGGTGTATGTCTCATGGAGGAAATACTATGACCAGAAACCCTAACCTCATGTTCAACTTCCATTTTTTGTTTTTGAACAATATATATAATAAAAATAGGTTTATTATAAATAAATTTCATAACCATAATCATATATATAATACAATATATTATTTACTTATATTTTCTATCACCTTATTATTAACAATCCTTTGTTAAAATCTATGTTTCGGGTGATAATTGATTAATTTTTCACTTATATTTATGTTTTGTAATTTTGTTTATTTTAAATTTATCATGTTAAAACCATTTAAATAATTTAAAACATGACATAATTATCATATATATGCATTATATTTATTTATGTTGATATATTAAAAATAGAGATAAAACATGGACTACAACGTTCATGGAGATGGTAGGTCGTACATACGCATGAACGTTGTTTCTATTTTTTTTTGAGAGATGGAGATAAAGTAAGATAAATTTTAATTAATAATTAAAAATATTAAAATATTATAAATAAAATATATGCTAATAAAATAAATCCTTATTACCATCTATTTAAAAATAAAATGAAAAACATTTATTATCCTTATGTGGAGGTTGTAGTCTCCACCCACAAACAATCAACGTTATTATTTTCAAATGGATTTGAAAGTAAGAAGTTAGAGGTCATATTATATTTATAAAAGTATTTTTATTTCATAAATATCACATATATGAATTATTTTTAACCATTATACCTTCCAGTTAAATCTTATGTGAAAAAATGAATGATATCACTTTGTGAGGCGATAATCCTTCATACACACGAGTAATGTTATTGTATGACCAACATAATGGAATGTAAGAAGGTATATATGAAATAATAATTATAGATAAATAATAATTCCATAAATATAATATAAAATTTTAAAATATATAATTATATTCATCCTTTGTTGGTGGGGTTGGAAAAATAATTACATCAGTTAGTGTGGCGGTAGACCGTTGTACACATGATCGACAGTACTGTTTCTGATTTGATATAAGTGGAGATGGATCTCGGTAAGTACATTAACAAAATATTTTCATATTTTATATTATATAATTTTTTGTACTATATTATTATTTTAATGAATTCTTTAAGGAGGTGCGAGAATAAATAAAATAAATATATATGTTTTGGATTTTTACCTCTTCCTTAGAGAGCCTCTTTAGGTTTATAACTAAATCCATCACAGGAGGGATTAATAATAAATCTAAAGAATATTTTATTGGGGGGGGGGGTAATTAAGGTAGGTAAATTTTTTTTTTATCTAAACCAAATTGTTTTTTATGGTTGAATATTAGAGGATAGAGAGTGACCTTTTATAAGTGGCGGGGAGGGAAAAAATTGAATCTTGTAATAGATAATGTGACACCAAAGTGTTTCTCTTTCCAAGTGCCTATAAAATGGATGATTATTGAACCCTAATGGTGATAAAGTCAGAATTAGGCTATCAAATTGTTTCTTTATAAGTGTTATTTCATTTTTAACCATTATCATTTTTGTTTAACCTCCCCCCTCCCGTGGAAAACCCATTCTAACCTTAACAACAATAATTAATTTTTACACTTTCCATCATTCATTATGGACAATAATTAAGTTAAAAATATTGGTAAAAATAAATTATTATAATTCAAAATTTGATATAGATTTTTTCAAATTCAATTCCTAGAAGTGGAATAATTCAATTTAATATTAAACCATGGGCGTGACGAAAGAGTTGTTTTCCAAAGTGAAGATTCTTACAAGTATAGATTTTTCCATATAAAAATGAAACATAAAATTAATTAATGGTTTCCACAAATGATACATTTAATATTAATGAGATTTTATTAGAATATTTATTACTTTATTCCAATATATACTTGGTCTAAATGAGTAATAAAGTGGATGTTCCGATTTTAACCCATGGGGGAAAGTGGAAAATAGGAAACCAAATTATTCAAGTCCTATATAAGGATTCCTCATGTTCATTCTTAAATATTGAGTTTTTATATAATTATATTTTTTGTATTTAATTTTTATAAAAAAATAAGGTATCATGGTCAATTTAAATGATTTAGGATAAAGATAATCCTATATCTATCTTGGGATAATCATATGGCTTAGGTTGCGAAGCAGTGCAAGGGTCACCATTTGGTTTTGGTCAACCCAATTGGATCTACCTACAAAAAAGAAATCCCTTTTTCTAGGTATATCTAGCAACCTAAATGAATTATGATTACATTATATATGGAAATAATCATAGGATAATAGTCATAACCAATTCAACTATAGTTTGGACAGATTTGTTCAATTACTCCACCCATGGTCAGGGCTATACAAGAGAATTTGATGAACATTTATTTGTAACCTAATTACTATCCATAGGGTTACCAAGGATCAATTACTATATTCATAAGGATCTCAAGAACCCATAATCCCACCCCATGACCCTAATAGGATTATATACACTTGACTTTGTGGATCAAAATCAAAGGAATACAAAACATTGTTATCATAATAATGAAATAGTCAAGAAATAATAATTATAAAATTTAAAATAATTATAAATCAAGAAACTCAATTAAAAATGATGTATATCCCACTAAACACACAGTCATAAATCTATATAGGAAATTGAAATCAATGAAAATCCAATTAAAAACTTAATCAAAATGAAGAAATAACGATTAAACAGCAACCATCGACGAATAAAGCAGAACATTATTGAAAATGAGTTTTGAAACAGAAATAGAATCACAATGATAAAAGAATGGATGATGAAAAAATTTTATAATTTTAAAAATATTCAAAGGATTTATTAGAAAATTAAAGTAATGCGGTAAAACTAGTTTGGATGGGAAAACATTGGAAAATAGAGAATGAAAAGAAGAGAAAAAATGTAGGTGTAAGCTCAATGTTTGTGGTGTCATCACTAGAATATATATTAGCAGTAAAGGTACGTGATGTGTAAAGAATTACATTCATGTATTTTTTTATGTTTCTTTTTTATCTACTTTTACATGAAAGAAAATATTTACACAACATGCCCATTAAATCCCCTATCTTCCTCAAGAATCTTGAATATCATTGGATCTCCCAGCTAAATATCTAATTAGATTGGATCTCAAATTTCTTCACATAATGTATGTGATTCATTAATTTTACTTCCTTCACATCATGTAATTTTAGTAGGAATTATGCACTGGAAATTTCATGAGGTGTAATATAGTTACAAGTCATGTAATCTCTACACATCATGAAAATTCTTATAGGATTACCTTTCGTCCAAAAAGATGTTGTGAATGAATATTAATAATTATTTACATCATTCATCACATGTAAAACAATTTTTTTCCCATCTTTTCTTAATTTTATCATTTTATTCCAAAATTAAAAATTTTAGTGAACAAAAACCAAAACCATGTGTATAATCAAATAAAACATGAATAAACATTAGATAAATATATCCAATATGTATATATAAATTCATATTATAAATTTCAATGTCCTAAATTAGTAAATTTATAATATCATTGAACTAATGTAACTTTAAAAACAACTTAAAATATATTTTTACTTTGTAAATAAATTAATTTAAAAGGTATTTTTCAATATAAAATCTCATTTTTTCACTATTCCTAAAAACATTAATCTTCCCAAAAAAAACTAAAAAATTGACCAGAAGAAAGACTTTACACGTATATTTTAAAAATATTTTTTATTTTGTCAAATTTATTTTCAAAATTAGTTAAAAAATAATTATAAATTATTTTTTGAAATCATGAGTATTCCTCTTTTTAGAAAAATATAGTTTCTCATAAAACATTTATTTTTCATCCAAATGGTACTGATTTTATTAATAATCAATAGATAACTATTTAATTAATTTTATAAATGTTTAAAACATATAATTTGTATAATTGATTTATTATTATTATTATTAACCACAAACATAATGGTTATGTTGATATAGGTAATTTTAAATAATAATATTTTAATAGAGTATCAAATTTATATCAAAACTAGTGTTGAGTGTGTCCCAATATATCAAATATATTTATACAAATATATTTTAAAGTATTTTTTTGATACATTAACTTGAAATATTCTTTTTCATCTCATAAATTCTATAAAATAGGATGTTCCTCTTTAAAAATATCATGTTGTTACAAGTTATAATTGTTTGTTATCGTTTCGAAGGAAAAGTAGAACAATGGTAGACTCTTATAAATAATACTGGTAAAGAGGATGAAATTGACTCTATGACACATGATAAAATTAGGAATGTATGTTTCAATAATTATTTTCTTCAAAAACTTCACACAAAAATGGAGATAAAATTCCTTGAACTATAATAAAAGAATAATTAATCTAAAAGTACTTATTAAGAAAATTTCACAAGACATTCAAGGTATGCTTTTTGTTTTTCCAACAATCCTGAGAGAAATGTTATTCAATTATATAGTGAATTAATTCCATTTATCTCAATGGTATTTTATATAATATATTTTTGATATTTATGTTGATACTGTTTGATGATATATCATATTAGAAATGGACATGGGGGACTCTCACTATTCTGATTATTTTGGGGATAAAAAATATACATTTTAGATGAAATTCTTATAAAAAAGAATAAAGAAAATAAAAATAATTTTTATAAATTTAATAAGTATCGAAATAATAATGGTTAAACTACTTTATGGGGTTTTCTAAATGTTTTAAATTTAGAAAAAATTCTCATTAGGAAAAATAGTTTCAAATTGATATTAAGTGGAAAGTCAATTATTGGAATACTGAGAAAGATCACATGAAATTTATAGCCACAATCTAATGTTATAATTATAAGTAGTATGTATTTTAGTCCAATAAATTCTTATATTAAAGGGTTAATAATGAAGTTAAACATTAGAAACCTCCTAATACATGATACAAAGGGAAATCTCACGTGATCGCCACTACTAATGTGGGTAATGCGAACAATGTATTGAAATGTACACTAACCATCGACTCTAAATTTGAAAATTTATTATTTGGTACTTTTAAATCTATCATATTTCTTATAGATATCAGAAAAACACCTCAAATATTATATTTTGAGTTAGCATAAAAAAATTATAATGGTACGATGACTGTATCCCAATTATATATCTCTTATCTTATAAATGTTTTGTGGGAATATACTTTTTAAACACATTTTGATTTTCCCTCTCTTTGAATTCATTTTTATTTTAGGAATGGATTTGATTTTTAATTTATATCCCACACCAATTACGTTGGAAGGGATATCACATTTGATATTCTTAATAAATATATGGTTAACATTATGTTCAGTGATAAATGTGAACTTATAGTAGAAATTATGTCCCTTGTATGGGTTTTACTACATATTATTGAGGAATATTTATCTCAAATGGTTAAGGAGACACTCATAATTGAAGATATGAATATATATTGGGACTATAATGATATATTTTCAGAATACTTCCTTAGTTATCCCCTAGATTGTAAATTTTAGTTTTCAATAGAACTCGAACTTGGTGTTATACCTTTTTTAAAGTATCCATATAGAATAGACCTGATTTAGTTGAAATAACTAAAATGAAAAATTAGGATAATATTGATATGGGATTAATATAACCTAATATTTTATCATGGTGTGAACACGATCATTTTTTAATGATAAATATGGTTCAATTAATCTTTACATTTATTATTGATAATTTTACAAGAACCCTATAAAGAAAAAGTATCATTTATAGTGTATTGATGACATGTTTGATCAATCGAACATATCTCAATACATTTCAAATATTGGATCACATTTTGGACATAATTAATTGGAGGTCAATAAAGTGGATATACTCATGATATCCCTGTGTATGAGGTGTGGTAAATATGAATTTATAGTGTTTTCATTTAGACATACCTATACCTAGGATATCCTCATACATCTAATGAATACAATCATTAGTGGTTATCTTAATTTGTTTGTGGTAGTATTTATAGATGATATTATTATATATTTCAAGAGGAATTAATTTCATAAATAACATTATAGGTTTGTGTTTATGAACCTGTGGAAGGATACGTTATATTACAAATTTTTAAAGTGTAATTTTTAAATATATAAAGATTCATTATTGGGTACTATAATGTCAAGCAATGGTATATTATTGGATCCTACAAAGATTGATGTTATTGAGAAATTTTCTAGACCATTCATGATAACTAAGACCAATAGTATTATTTTTTGGATGGATACTATAGATGATTTGTGATGGATTTCTCATATCAATATAGTATACTAACAAAGTTTACATGTAAGGGATAAAAGTTCCTTTGGAGATATGAATGTGAAGGAAGTTTATGGAAATGCAGAAAATGTTAGTCATTGAGCCTATAATCACACTTCCCTAAAGTGGATAAGTGTTTTTTATCTATATTAAATCATCAAATATATAGACTAGGATTAATCTTTATATAGAATGATATAGTGAGATATTATTCCTCCTACCAATTGAAAATCTATGGGAAATTTTACCAGACTGATGTTTCGGAGTTGGAAATGGTAATTTATGAATTGAAACTATGGAGGAATTATCTAATGATAATAGATGTGAAATATATATAAATAATGATAATAAATTGTCAAAGTGTAAATTAACATAGATATAGGTAATATGAATTTGAGGAAATGGTTGGAACTAATAAAATATTATTAATGCTCAATACACCACCACCCAAGGAAGGTGAAAAAGTCAAATGTTGCTCTAATTTTGAAATATTGTTCTAGTATTTTCATTAATAATATTGAATGTGATCCAATACTTATGTATTTATATAATATGGATCTTTAAATCATGATGAAAAAGGATAGATATTTTCTTTATAGATGAATGTTTAACCATCCATCAATGCATGGATTAAGAAGGCACAAAAGGAAGATGTGGAACTATAGAAGAATGTGATCCTTTTTTCTATCATATTCCATTGATTGAGATGGAATTATAAGGTTAATGAACTGAATATGTATCTCGATAATTCCAAATTTGAAGGATCTATTTGATGCAGCTCATAGTTCATAATTCTCTATTCATCATGGTGGTATGAGTATGTATATAGAAATGAAAGAGTATTTTCTATGGTACAACAATAAAAGTGATATAATAGATTATATATCATACGTTATGGTCTATAAAATATTTATGGATGATAGATAGAATTCCAATGGGACGTTACAACCATTACCCATTAAAAATTTGAAATGGGAAAACAATACTATGGATTCCATCATCAGCCCCCCCAAAACATCTAAATTTCATAATGCTATTTGGTTTGTAGTCATTAGCTTTATGAGGTATGTGCATTTAATTATAATTATAAAATAATTCTCTCCAGATGAACAGGTAAATGTATACATTAATTACATGGTAAGTCTGTGTAGAGTACCTCATTCATGTATATCAGATTAGGATTTTAGGTTTTCCATGAAGTTTTAGAGAAGTCATTAGTAATATTTGAATACAACATTTAACATTAACACAAAATAACATCCTAATTCATACGATCAATATAAGAGGTCCATTCAATCCCTAGAATATACGTAGAGATAATTTTTTATATATTTCAAATGTTGTAGTTATTGCACCATTCATTGGATGAGTTTTCTTATAACAATAGGTTTCAAACAATCATTTCGATGGATCCATACGAATCCCTCAATTATAGGAATTGGACAAATCCAGTGTTCTTGTATGAATATGGTGAAAAAATAAATTAGTAATAGGGATATCAGATAAAATAGAAGAGAGGAATAGATACATTTAGCAACTTGTCAGGGAATCTAAAATTTTATAGAAAATTTATGTTATATATATTTACTAAGTTATATATTTTGAAGTTGGTGACAAGGTATTTCTATGAATCTCTCCATAGAAGAAGAATATGAGATTCATAAAGAAGGGGTTTTTGAGGCATAGATAATTTATTCCCTTCAAATTTATTTATCATATTGGGAGAGTTTCTTATTTTCTGGTTATTCCACCAAATACCTCTCAATATTACAATTTGTTCCATTATCTCTCCTGAGTAAGTAAATATCATATCATACACATGTACTGAACATAAATTGTATACTACCAGAAAATTATTTCTTTTATAAAAAATCTAGGAGATGTTCTTGATAATAGAGCAATTTTTTTCCTAACAAGACCACTCACCTTGTCAATGTGTTGTGGTGAAACCATAAATTTTATCAAGCTATATGGGAACTCAAGGATGTGATTAGGGGGAAGTATCCTCAAGTGTTAATGTTGGAGTGAATTAATTTTGATGTAGATTTTAATATAAGGGGTTATAATGTATCATATAGTGATTTTATGATATATTTATATATAAATAAATTTTATTTATTTGATATCTAGATTTACATACATCATCTATATTAATGGAATCATGATATACTATTGAAATACTATTATTTATTGAAATAGTTAATTCATAGTCATTATATTTATTTTTATGAATATAACTTGATAAATTATGATGTCATTATTTATTTTATATCTGGAAAATGAATTCATTGTTTTTTAAATTGGTTAAATATTAAAATAAAATTATTTCAAGAGAAAAAGATAATTTTTTCTAAAAAAATTATTTTTATGCACACAATGTGATTTTGTCTTAATAAATTAAATTAATATATTTTGATGAATTATTTTAATTACATGTGTAAATATTATATTAAATTAAATATTTTAAAATTTATGAAATAGTTTTTACATTGAAAGAGATGAAGGAAAACTCAGTTTTAGGATTTAAATTGCATTTTTCTAAAAATGGTTTTTATATCATTTTTCACAGTTATTTTAAAATAAATGTTTTCCACAAATAAGAATTTTTATAGATAAAATGGATTCAATATTTTTAATATTTTTTACCAAATATGGTAATGATTATATTTTTATGTTTATTCATAATTAATAGTGAATACAAAAAAACAAGTTACCCTGGTTAGGGTTAAAACTGGTTTACTACATATTAATCTTTGCAATATGGGTAAGAATTCCACTTAAAGATGCTGATATACTACTGGTCAATGTTATTTTCATCTTATATTATCCTACATTATTATTCTTTTTCATTTTAATCCACATTCAAAAGAAAGTTACTTTAAATTAATTAAATCTTTTATATAATTCAATATATGTCCATCCCCTCACTTATAAAAGGGAACATCATATCAACCATTACTCACTAAATTTGGGACCACTATATTGTGAAATACCTACCCAAAACCATTAATAGATTTGATCACATTTTTTCATGATCTTTTTTTATTACCTTAATAATATTCTAATATTTCGCAATGTGTACTGTAAAGGAGGTCACTCGAAGAAGAGGTAATCATCTAACCCAACTCATTTAATGATTATTTTATCTTCTAATTTCTATAAAACTATTCAATCCATAATAAAAAATGACAAAAATATCAGAAATATACTTATATTTTACCCTCAATCCCAAGAAAATGAGGAAACATAGGGATTATTACCAAGATGAAATGACTATAGTTACTCGATCCTTAGACGTTTCAATAAGGGAGGTTTCTATTGATCCTTCTATAAGGGAAAACAATGAATCCAATAAAGTTAAACATTTCAGTGAAATGACTTTGGAAGTGATTTCAGCCCTTGACATATCTCAACATGTTGAGGTCCCACAACAACATGGAGGGGTAGAAAAGTTGGATGTACCTTGTTGTAATGACCCTGAATCTTCAGAAAAGCTCTGAGATGAAATGTTATATAAATCTTTTCAAAAAGGGGATATCTCAAAGAACACTTACCTTTCCATTAAGAAGGATATCTTCAATGAAAGATTGAATAGGAAGTTTTAAAAAATTCTTTAAGCCATATTTGAGATTTCTTTTTCGGACTCAACATTGCAGACTTTGGTATTTGTTGATTGAAGATGCTTTTGTTTTCACAGATGCTTGATGTCTTTGTTGCGTTAATTCTTGGACTACCATGATCAGTTGATGGATTTTGATTCTGTTTCAGAGTTTGCATTCATGTATATTTTTGAGATTTTTTGATCTGCTAAAATTCTTCCTACACAATGGGTTTGATAATATATTTTTCCGTTCTCTAGAGGTTTATGATGTCTTTAACCACAATTTTGTTTTTAGTCTTTTTTATGGATTTTGAAAGGATGCTAAGGAAGAAACATGGCTGCATTCTAGCCCTGTTCGGAATTTTCTTTGAGCTGGCCTGGACTGTATTCTGGAGGACCCGGGCCTTAACTTGATTTTTTGAAGGATTTTCTATGTTAATTTAATGCTGACTGTAGGGGAGAAGGCTCGAGCTTATCTAATACCAATAGTATAGCTCTCTGAATCTTCGGATGGACTGCATCTTTGATGATCCAGCTTTGAATGATACATGGTGATTCATCTGGGCTATCTTCAAGATTAGGTTTATTTTGAGTGAGTTTTTCTGTAACTTTTTAAATTCCTTCTAGTGTAAATTCTTTACCCCTCGAGATTGTATTGTTCATCTCTTTTTGACTTTAATAAATTCCATAGGCGACATAAATTGGGAAACCAATTCATGTCACTAGTTTTCTAAAAAAAGGATTATGGGATGACCTTTTCCCCTATCTTTTCCATCAAATGGTAGATGAATTTATCTCTTGTGTGTGTGTGTGTAGACCACCACCTCCACAAAGAGATATAATGAATTTTTCATTACCATCATTCATGGTTAGTGATTATGATGAATTTAATGTCTGTATATGAAATTTATAAAATAATAATTATTCCTAAATAAAAATATCTTATCTATCTTCTTACCTTTCTGTCCATTGAAAAACGATAACATCATGTGTGCGTACATGTGAACTACCACCTCCACAAAGCGATGTGATTCGAAATTCATATTAAATTTAAATGAGTGTTAATAATAACAAATATAATGAATATGTATGATATTTATGTTATAATAATTATTATAAAAAGGTAAATTATTAGTTAACTTTATGTTATTCCAACCACGAGAAAGTAGAGACATCACTCGTGCTTATTTATGGACTACCTCCTCAAAATAGTTATATAATTAATTTTTCATCATGAATTTATATGAATGGTTATAAAGTAGAATATGGTGAATTAATATTATACTCATATCATTATTAAGATTTTTGAGATGATTAAGGCATGACGAATGTGTAATTACTAGAACAATCGAACCAAAACATGAATTTAAAATAGACTAGTTTTCACGTCAATGTTAGTTTTATTTGAAAAAATCATAATCAGATAAATTAAAATTATATTGGAATTATTAAAATTAATTTATGGATGAATATTTTTCTAGAATCGATGTAAAATAAATATTTATTTATTATATGGGATATTTTAAATAATAAAATGAAATTCGAGATATGAATAAAGGGTTATTATACTTTAAAACATCACATATTTTAGTTTACTCTGGTAATTATTTTAATTTTAATTTAATAATACCATTTTCATCTGTTTGATACTTAAAAATATCACAAAAAATGTTTTTACAAATTGTTTTGATGGTTTTGTTGGGGTGCGTGCATCCGTCTATTTGAGTATGAGGACGCACTGGTGGTTTCACCGCATTCTCAGTTTCCAAAGGTGGGTGTCATCCATCGCTTATTTAGGGAAATTTTCTCCTTGATCGAAATGAGATGATGAGATGTCGTTTCGCCCTTCTGTGGATTCCTCCTCGGAACTCGTTACCTAGTCCGGTTCTCCCTTATAGATTAAGAAGTTGTTCATGAAACTCCTCACAGTGCCATGTCTTCCTGGATGCTGATTAATTACACTGCTTTTATCGGGACATTCAAAGGGGTCCAGTCAGGGCCGTAACCTTCAATCGGGGGATTAGTCTCATTGGAAAGCACAGGTATGTATAGACATTGGAATACTAGCGCATCTGGGTTTCGTCCCCTTATTATAGGGATTCTTGAGGGAACAGAAGCTTAAGTCATCCCACATCAAATGTGGGGGATTATATTCCATAGTCATGTCTCTGAGATTTTCCTTAGTTTCGAATGTTTCACACAGGGTATGTTGTGAGTTTAATGTCTAGCGGAGATGGATTAGACAGTTTGGAACACAGACTGGAGTGGATCAGATGGGTGGAACCTGTAGAGGGAACACTGATGTTGGAGCTAACACGTGGTTAGATACATGATTACTACTGTGGGTAGTGAAGAGGTGAATGACTTGATCTCCTCGGGATGTGGAAACCCGGGTAAGTATCATGATGGATATGGAGAGTTAAATGAAGTGGGGGTGGAGAATGAGATGGAACTGTCGAGAAGGTGACAACACTATTGGGTTTGATCCTCAAAGAGACTTCCTACATATCCACGTTGTAGGGAATCAAAATCATTTTAGTTCGGTGGGGTGATGGGATACCCGAGGAGGCGGCCTGTATGGATGGGACCTAGAAGAAGTGGGTCCCCCAGGTAAGGGAATGACCATCCTGAAACAAATAGGATCGAGGGAAAGACCAGGATTTATAATCGACGATGGGCATGAACTTTAGAGAGGGTTCCTACGTACCTTGTTATTGAAAGGATCAATGTCCATGTAGTTCAAAATGGGGAATAGAATTGGGGTATGCACTAGGGACATTGCCCTGATGGAATGATGGGGCTTACGCGTAGTTAGCATCCTGAGGTTGTTCTAATGCATGATGGTAGACCAAGGATTGGGTCTTGACAATGGGGACAATAAAGGCTTACCGATGGTTATGGTTGACAACGGATTACCATTGGTTGGGGTTAATAACAGCTTGTTGATGGATCAGGTTGACAATAGCTTACAGCTGGATAGGAGGAAAATTTAGTGTCATACGGGACAAAACATGGCATACAGTTTACTGTAATGCAGGATGGGGTGGATCGACATGAAGTGGTTGGGACCAATGGGTGTTGGTTTTAAACCTCGGGGAGGCTTCCTACGTACCTTGCCTTGGCAAGGATCAAATCCTACATATTTTGGAATGGTTGTTCGTTAAATGATATGAAGGGTGGTCAGGACCAATGGTTTTTGGGCTTGAACCTCAGGGAGGCTTCCTACGTACCTTGCCTTGGCGAGGATCAAAGTCCATGTAGTTCGGGAATGGTGTTGGTGAACCGACATGACATGGTCAGGACCATTGATTGTTGGGATTGAACCTCAAGGAGGATTCCTACGTACCTTTCCATGGAAAAGATCGAAGTCCACATAGTTTGGGAAGTTTGTTGGTGAACCAACGTGACATGGTAGAGACCAATGATTGTTGGGATTGAACCTCAGGAAGCATTCATATAAACCTTTCCTTGGTATGGATCAAAGTCCACATAGTTCTTTATGGTGTTGGGGATTACACTCTAGGATGGCCCGAAGAGGATGACATGGTCAATGCTTACTGTAAGACCAATTGAGTCACACTCGGTGTGAGAAACAAGAGGCAGCAGAGACTTGAAAATCACGTTGTGAAAGGTGCATCCCTGGAAAGTGGAGTGGGGCTGAAACGTGGTTAGTAGCCTAAAGAGGAAATAGTGGCTTACGCGTGGTTAAAATCCCATGAAAATGGATATTGATATTTAATCTGGGATGGAGGCCCGGTGATGAAAAATCCTAGAGGGAGAGGGACAGGATGATAAAGGTCCTAGTTCCCATCCCCCCTTTGGGCCTTGGCACAAAAGAAGAAAGGAGGAGTAAGGGTACTAACTCCTCCAAGAAAGGCTAGGGGCTTATACCAAGATGGTTGCCCTTCCCCACGTACATGTACCACTTTGAGAAAGATGATCTCATATCATGTGTGGAATGATCTCACTCCCATGGAGACATGTGGGTGTAGAGAATGTCCAAGACAGGTCACCCTACATATGATGGACGGGGCAAGGCTATAGTTTAACATCATGTGTTGAGGATGATGGCTCTTTGAAGTTTAATGTCCAACATCTCGGATGAGACGAGTTCACTCCGTGACCCTAGGTCATACATACCTCATACCTTTCTGCCCTTGGGAAAGGGAAGGAATCAACAATGTTTTGGTAAGGGGGTGTCATGGTGCCATCCATTGTGTTGTCCACATAAGTGTTCCTATACAAAGAAGCAATAACTGTTAGCATGCCTAAGAGAAGAAGCATGAGGCAAAGCAACACAATGGGAAGAACTGCCCAAGGGAATTTGAAATCACTTCATGCAAACTTAGTGGGTCGCACGATAAAAGGATTTGGGGAGAAAAGGGGTTCAATGGAAGAATCCTCGTGCAACTCTGGTGCTTCATGTGGTAAAGGGGATTCATGAAGAGGTATACTTCGCTATGTGGAGTGGCCTAGCCTAGGTATAGGGAATAGGTGCATATGGAAGGATCTTCGCGAATTGGAAAGGCCATCATGGAGTAGTGCTTCATGTAGAAATGATTCCATGCAAAGCATATCAGTGCGAAGAAATTTGTTTCCTGAAGCATAGTGACCCTCCCTTACCATGTGGGTTACATGTGTACAGAGGGTACATCGTGAAGCACAAGTGCTCCTCAAATACAAGACCCCCCTTTGGGATCCACATCCTTTGCAAAGTCTCGTGGGATCTATGAAAGTCATACCCCATTGAAAAGGTGTTGAATTTAAGCAAAGAGAATGGAACTTCGCAAAGATAATCTACCTTTAAGGGCTCATGGTTCATAGACCAGAAATTGGTTTGCGATTTGAGAGTTAAGAAGGTGAAAGGTCAGAAGATCTATCCTTTGGGATCATGGAGATCCCAGTATTTAAAGGAAAGATACATCGTGAAGCAAAGATCACCTGGCATAAAGACACATGAAATTTTATCGTAACCGCGGAGCCTCCAACCTCCTTTCTCTGTGTCGGATTTCCAGAGGGGGAGCTTTGTAACGGATGTGGGTCTGCAGGGCTATACAGATGAACTTCGCAAGGCAGATTCAAAGGAATCATGTTTTCTCTTCCTTTTCACAATTTTTACCGCCAAAAAATCCCCCCCCCCTCTAGCTTAGAGCCGAGGAGAAAGTGAGGGTCAATGATGAGGGTCAATTGCTAAAACTCTTATTCCAATCACGAAGTGGGCTTTCAAACAAGGCTCAAGAAGGAGGATCACAGGGAGGAGAGGCGAATTGCGAGCTGAAGGAGCCTTGAAGCACACTACGGTTGGACGCACCAAGAAGCACATGGGCCATCGCCAAAAAATAGGAGACAATGACCTCTCGTATGACTTTTATCACCTCCTCATTTTGGAATTTATCACCCTTGATTCACGAAGATCCACGTACTCCATGATGATCTCCGATAATTGGGCCTTCTTTTTTGTGTTTCACAATGATTCTTTGACTCTACAATGGTGCACTCTACGACTTGCGTCTGGTGGTCAGGGTTGGGCTCTGCGATTTCTCTGTTGGAACTGAGCTCTTTGAATGGTCTTCGCGAATGAGATTTTCAAACCAAAACCAAAAACATCCATGTTCCAAAGATGAATTGTATTACTAGGAAGCTATCAGGGAGGTCCTTGAAGATGGTGCATGGAGGGAGTAAATGGTGGAAAACTCGAGTATTGGGGAGTTTTTATGAATCCATTTTGTCCATAATTCACTAGTAGATCTATTAATAGAGAGTCAGAAGGATTATCCACAGTACATGAGGCTGAATTTGTATGGATTTGGCATGATGTATTACATCTTCATCCCTGAAGAAAGTAGGGATGAACCTACTTACTGGTTCAGGAGCACGTTGTGCCTACACCAGTGGTTCCGGGTGGCTGACGACCATGCCCGGGAGGATATCACGCATGTCAAAGCTGGATGCCAGTACAATCACATGAACAACATTAACGGGAAGGAACTACAACCAGAGACATCTCTACCACTGTATAATACTATCTTGAAGGTATCCCTAAGGAACCCGTAGAATGGGTGGTCTGACAAGTGGGATATGCGCTAGGGCAGCAACATCATAGATGACTGGTCCTGGGCCTTCTACATAGGTTCCTCGTGTGAGGAATTTGGGGAAGAGCTCTGGAGAGTGGGATTTAATGAAGTGTCTTGTGCCTCTAAAATCTATATCTATCATCCATAGAAGTTGATGCCGGAGTTGCTGAGTAGATGGTCATCAAGGACCAATACCTTCCATTTTCTCTATGGATAGGTCGACATCATTCTATGGGACTTGCATCAAATCTCGTGGGTTCTTATACTTGGCGCGATGTATGATGAGTTCCTCCCTGTTATGGGTGCATGGGAGTATCTGGAGTAGATTCCACCACTGGAGTTGGCGTTGATGAACCTAGTGCTGGGAGAGGGGAAGCAGTCAGTGAGGGACATCCATTTCAAATGGTGGATCAAACTATTCTTGAACTTCCCTGAAAATAAGTTGCTCTCTATGATACCTCAGACATTCTTGAAGGGGGCTCAATGAGGTAAGGAGCACTCATATTGGTGTCTCGTAGAGGATAACTAGTGGATGATGTGGGGATTCAATGTTAGTACCATGCTACAACCGATATTCAGGTTGGCTGCATTCATTGCGGTGCTCATGTGTGGTTGGATCCTACCGGTGAGAGACACAAACTTGGGCATGTGACCGAGCACGTTTTTCATGGCGTCCATGCTGGAGATAGGAGGATGGGCCAACCTAAGGATCTTGATGCTCACCAAGCTATACATGATGTTGTGGAATATCTGTGAGTGGAAGAAGCGACATAGATTATATGGGTCATTGCACCTCCTGTATGGGTGGATAGCAATGCATGTTAGGGAGGTCTCTGAATATCTGAACCCCATCTCCCCTACAAGGTTGAACTTCCACCTATCCACTCTAAATTTTTTAGGGGGATTTCCGTCCAAGCTGACCATGTAGTTGAAACTGAACTGGATCTGCAAGGCAGAAAAGTTCAATTTTCACCCATTCCTGTTGCCAACGGTTGTGATCACTGATGATGGCCAGGGAACAGAAGAGCATCGGTACAACCTTATGGAATTTTTAGGGGGAGTACTGGTGGAACGGGTGGGCCATGAGTCCCTCTGTGATCTGTACACCCCTTACTTATTTTCATGGATGTTTTGGTGTATGCATCGACTAACCCCAACGTCTATTTGGGGTTACTCTACAAGGACCACCTGTGCATGATGAGGCAGATGTGGTTCATGTTCACAAAAGAAGATGCCAAGATGTAGAATGATCTGCCTCTTCCCAAGGCTGTCTTCAGGCTAGTGATGGAGTACACCAAGAGCTCGGAGGCGGCCTACCATGGAAAGATGATCAAGCACTCAACTATTCGGGCCAACGATGGGGTGCCTCCCCAACCTCGAGGCTGGGGCTAGAAGGCGGCGAGGACATCTCGAGGTGGCGGTGTGGCAGTATCGGTGAGTCCCACACTGGTCTACGGGGAGGTTGTAGCAGATCCAGCAACAACAATGGACCCATCGGTCCCAAAGGAGTAGAGTCATCCAGATGGGAGGCCACACATGGGATTCCACAAGATATCCACCCGACTTCTGGGAAAGCTACTGCGTCACATAGACATGTCAGAGAACACTATCTTCCAAGAGTTTTGGGACATAAGGGATGTAAACCAGTGATTCCTCAACACTTCCAAGATGCGAAAACACCTGAATCATCTTGGGATGGATTTTCCAGCAATCAGCCCTGTCAGGGCCTACATTGCAGTATCCTAGGCAGAGGCAGAGCAACACCTGGCTGAGTTGGAGGACATCATGCACTCCTATATTTCCTCGCATCCAATTAAAGACTGGGTAAAGATGTTTTTGGATCGAATTTCAACTCCACAGTGGTCATCTATGAAATTAAGGCATCAATTTCCACTTATAAAACAATAAAATGAATCCTTTCTGGGGGAGGAGGCCGGTAGAGGGTGTCCTCTAGAGGACTGTGAAGTTGAACATTCAAACCCAAAACATAAAGAGTTTGGAGACACCCTCAAGGTAAAAACCCAAGTCCCATTCCCAAGGTCCACTTCTGGGTTACATTGGAATTCACACTAATATATTAACTATGTAGGAGGGATTATATTAAAAACCTATTCTTGACCTACAGTAGATGTAGGTGTGGGGCCTTTGAGATCTACGCCTGTGGCTATGGAGATTACCATGTCCAGCAGGGCCAGCACAGTAGATATAGTTTTCTAGAGATTTCAAAATTCTCAAAAATATTCGGAGGTAAATTACTCATGTTACCCAGAGAAAAAACCCTGAAGAGACACAAAAAATTTGATATCTGTAAGTCTCCTTTACATAATTCATGACTTCCACCCATTGACCAGGCTAATTGAGGTCTGTGACCTTTTTGGTATGTGTAGTTCTTCAAATGGCATGGGCTACCTTGACGAGGTTTCCTGGTACTCCCGGCGTTGCCTTTCCCTCGGGAACACCTATAGTCATGGAGGCGAATATCCAGACTGACCAAGCTGCAGAGCTCCCAATCACGGGTGGTACCATTAGTAGGGAAGAGCCTGAGATTATTGAGGTGGGATCTGATGATGAAGATCCTTCAGACATCATAGATCTTACCATACCTGACCTAACACCAGATGCAGACCCTGTTGATGAGTTATTGGTGGTGTTCCCTGCATATGATCCAACCAACCCTACAGAATGGGACGAGACCGCCTTTGATTAAGAGGATAGAAAAATATTACATTACCATTCATGGAAGCTGATCAAACTCCTCATCGATGACACCTCTCAAGCATAAGGGGTAGACTATATGGAGAGACATCATTCACAACTTTGTGAACTATGTGCTGGGGGGTGGATTCCCAGCTTCCCCACAAGCTCATATGAGATCTCATGGTGGATAAGATTCGGGAATATGACCGTATCCTTGGTGTGGGATGGCTGCATAGAAAAGCAGAGAACATCAAGAGGCTCCAGGAGGCCAAAAATGTGATTCAATGGATACAAGTCCGAGCAGATGATCATTTCTCTTTCCTCAACATGAAATTAGAGATTATATCACGACTGAAGGCCCAGCTAGCGGAGGTCGAAGATTACATGAAGCAATCCTCCGAGGTGTTGATTTTCATCCGAACAATTGAGGGGAGGGTCTAGATCACGACTAACGAACAACACCCCATTGCTGCTGAGGTGGAGCAGAAAAATAAAAAGGTGATAGGGAATCCTGTAAACCACGAACTAGAGGGTGGTGGAGCCACAACACTCATTTTGACCGGTCAACCCATCCATGGGAGGGTTCTATCCTTGGTTACAATTATTCATGTAACATTGGAATGCACTTTCCATCTTTGGTTATTTATGCTACATGCATGCCTGTGTTCTGTTATTTACCTCAGTATGCTACATGTCCATCGCATTCGTGAAACAATGGTGACCAATCCATAAGATCATGTGGTCCAGGCCCGGTGTGAGAAACAATGGATGACCACGTTGTTATACCACCCGAATATTAGAGCACCGACCATGCTTCGGGTATCCAGGGTTTTAAAAAACATTCCTGATTTCCTGAATGAAAGAGGGAGGCCTGAATGGAGAACGAAGGACTTAGATCAGTAGAATTTCCATTTTCTCTACACGCTCTAGTCCATGAGCGTGGTAGTTCCAGGGGCATTACAATCAATCTAAAAAAGGGGGATGGGGGTGTTAATTATGGCACCTGAGATTCGGAACAATGCAGTGACGACGTGGCAATGGAGGATAACTATTGACCATTTTTGAAATAATGCATTCTTATTGCATTAACCTGAAATGTGGATAACAAATGAAGGCCAACCATTGACCATATTTGAAACACAGGGCCTGACTCGAAATATCACCCATTAGCCTCCCAAAATGTTATCCCAAGATAGTAGGGGAGCTATAGGTTGAGCATTCGTACTGTTAGGGGCTTCCTCTAGATGAGAAAGAGGATGGGGGTATGAATGAAGGGAACAAAAATTGTACCAGGTGGAGTGATGGTTTGTTCGAATGGAGTCCCAAACTCTTAAAATTACACCACCATGGTGAAGATATGTTAGGTGGGTGCATCATTTTGATCAGGTATCATACCTTCTTCCAAACAGGACCTCTCTAGTGAGGTCCAAGAATGCCTTGTAGTTTTATGTCGTACTAAGGATGACAAAGAACATGTTCTTTAACATCACACGGTGTGGACGAGTGCATTGTTTTAAGGTCACACTTCATGGAATGTAATTGGGGTCGAGGGGCCAGAAGGGTTAATCAATCGGAGGCTGGGCCCAAGGTGAAACGCCAGGGCGTCACTACGTATCTCATAAAGATGAGAATCAAGCCAAATGATATTCTTGAGAGTGCAATTTAATGTCATACGGGATGATGAAATCCATGTGTGTCATTGCTAGGCCAGTACATGTCCTACCAAGACTACTAAGCCCACATGAGTCACACTCGATGTGGGAAACAAGGTGTAGTGATGGGACTTTCCTAGTACTGGGGGGCATACATTAGGGGAAATGGGATGCTAGGTGAATGATGTCCCCACAATGTCGACCTTCCAACATAACACACCTAGATGTGTGAAGGGGAAAATCCAAGTTTGTTGGAATTCCACATGAACATAAGGAAGTGAAAAAAATTGATTCACAATGCTTGAGATCTGAAAAAAAGTAATGGTGGCATGATGATAGGGGATAACAGTTGACTATGTTTGAAACACATCATCCATATCACATTAGCCTGGAATGATGATTGACAAATGGGGGTCGACGGCTAACTATGTTTGAAACATGATACCTACCACAAATGTCATCTAAGGTCCTCAAGGACATTGGCCCAAGATGGAAGGTAAGCCATTGTGGCATGAGAACAGGCCATAAAGGGGGTCCCTTAAGATAAAGAAGAGTATGAGGATCCAAATGACAGGATCAAGAATCATGGACCTGGAATTATCGGAATGTCACTGTGAAAATTACATACTTCAAGATATTTGTCACAATGCATCTATGTATGAAAATAAGACGTATGAGATAGAGGGAGTTCAGTCCCTTTCCAAGGAAAAGGGTCCTGGGGTTGCACACTTCCAGCTTAAGGTCATAGCATGGGCCATTAAGGGGGCCTTAATTTAATTGGTGGTGCATAGGGAGATGATGGGGCCAAACATGAAGTGTAGTTCCCATAGGGGGATCTTAGTTTATGGTTATAGAACTTGGAACAGATTGGGAAAAGACAAGGGAGGCACAGGGTGCGACTATTGCAAAACCCGATGTGGATGAGAACCCAAAAGGTACTCACCACACCACATGTTCCCAAAAGAGTTCAAGTGAAGGGGCTAAAGAGATGTGGTAGGATTTTAGATAATTAGTGCTGGACCCGAAGACAAGGTTCCTGGGCATTCCTATGAATCCCATGAGGATGGGAATCTGGCCATACGTAGTTCTGGAGGATGTCATACTGTTTAACGTCATGTGGTATGGAAACAGAGTGGTCTTAGTTTATGGTCATAGATCTTGGACCATATATGGATCTATATAAGGGAGTCATGTAGTGAAGTAATTAATAATCCCAATGTGAATGAAGACATTGGGAGTCAGCATCACCATAATGTACTCCCCGATGAACTTCTAGGTTGGGGGACCAAAAGTGAAAGTCATGCTGGGCCCAAGACAATGTGCACGGGCGTTCCTACACACCCCAAGTGAATGAGAATCAAACCATACATAGTTATGAATATAAGATGGTAAGGTACCAGTGCCCGCGATAGGTCATGCAGGTCTGGCCCTCGCACCAAAAGAAGAGGTATTTGATAGATCTTGTATTTCTGTGAAGATAAATGTGTGTTTTTTGTGAAGCGATTAACATAGGACAAAGAATTATGGTATCTCTACCGGAATCAAGATGCATGTAGGAATTGAAAAATGGTATGGTGGATGACCAATAACCAACATGATGTCCCCTTGAGTGAGGACTCCATGATGCAGTGTCGTTTTTCACTATGCATCCAGGATGATAATGTAATAGTTTAGGGCCATGTGATATGACCAACCACACATTTTAATGTTGTGAAATAAAGACACAACAGTTCAATGCTGCGTGGGACCATAGGAGAAATGTGCATGATGTGATAATGCATACTTGATGTGGATGAGGACAAGGTTAACATCACACCACGTGCGATTCTGAAGAAGAAACCTTGGGTCGAGGGGTCAACAAAGGTAAGAAAATATGGGGCTAGACTCGTGGATGAAACTTCCAAATGTTCCTATTTATCCCTTTGAGGATGGGAATAAATCCATACATTTTTTGGAGAATTAATATTAGCATCATGCAGGACGTAATAGTTTAAGTTCATATAGAACCATATACAATTTAACATCATGTAGAATGACATACAGTTTAACTTCATTGGGGATAGAAGGAAGGGGAGACTAGCTTCTATAAGGGGAGTACATGGTGCAGATACAAGAAACCCGAAGTGAATGAGGGAATAAGCCCATTCACGCCATGCCACACAATTCTATAAGAGTTGGGGCCTGAAAGGTGGAATAGAAGTGATACATAGTGAAATTTGAGCTGGACCCAAAGACGAGATGTCTGTGCGTTCCTACCTATTTCATGAACATGGGAATCAGGCTAGATGTAGTTCTAAGGTGAGGACATATAAGGTGATCTTAGTTTAAGGTCTAAGAGCTCATACCATGAAGAAAAAAAAAATCTTCCAATGGAGTGCAGACCTCGATCTGATCCCTAAGCCCATGCGAGTCAAGATCGGTATGGGAAACAAGGGGGGGAAAGGTCTTTGCAAAACATGGAATATAGGTAAAGGGGAAGTTGGTATGGATCCTTGAATGACACCCTACCATGGCTCGTTCTACTAACATGCAAATGGGCACTGAGGGATAGTACCAAGCATGTCAAAATTCCATTTGGACATGATGGGGTGGATAATGATGTGAATCGTGTAACCAACTTTTAAGGCTTGATGGGGTTGGTGTGATGGTGGAGGATAACTATTGATAGTGATTGAAACACAACATCTCTATTTTGTGACCTAAAATGTGAACAACAAATGAGAACCAACCACTGACCATATTCACAATGCAAGACTTGTATCAATTTGTAGTTCAGAACCATCGAGGACGCTGGCCCATAATGGTAGGAGAGCCCCTGGGCTAAACATCAATGCCATTTGAGGGACCTTCTGAATGTGAAAGATAATGGATGCCTAAATTAATGGGAACACGAAACCTAAAAAATGGTCAACAGCAAGTCTATGTAGAATCCAAAACTCCAGGTTCTGAACCAGAGTTCTCTTAGGCACATTGGTGAATCAATGTAGAGGTTCGAGGGACCCAACATAAGAGAATCCGACTCAAAAAGATGAGTGTTGGGAAAGGGAAAAAAGGGCGCTCAGGAAATAGAGGTACATGGAATTTTTTTCACAATCCCAATGTTAATGGGGACACAATATTATTCCACACCTTGTACCCCTCCACTGGAATGACTCATGCCAAAAGACCAGAATGATAAGGATGTTTCTAAGGGATGGGGCTGGACCCCAAGACAAGATATTCGAGTGGTCCTACGTATCCCATAAGGATGAGAATCTAGCCACAAATAGTTTTAGAGTGGGATATAGTGAAGTTTATCGTCATTAACCAAGGATACAAATATGGGCAAGGTACCCCAATGATGGATGTGTATGGAACGGTCAGTATCGTATGGTGTATGAGGGAATAAGATCATACCACATCATACAATCGTGAATGAACTCTTGTGCCAAGGAGCCAAAAAGGTTGTGGGACCTGAAAGGGGAAGTCCCATCCAGTTTACAGTTTAACATCTTGCGGTAAGGATGACATTTCTCTTAGTTTAAGGTCGTAGGGATCAGTCCATAGATTCCTAGTTTAATGTCGTATGCATGGTACTGCTATGTAAAGCGGGCGAACCATTGTGCCTGTGGAAAACCAAAAATTTGCAAGGATTATAGAAGATAACTGATGACTATGTTCATAACACAGTATCCGTATTTGTGTGACCATGATTTGTGGGTAGACAATTGAGTGTCGACCATTGAACATATTCGCAATAGATGACTTGCATCAGTTTTTCATTTGAGGTCCTCGAGGATTTTGGAACGAATTGGTAGGAGATCCCTTTGGCTAGGCATCTACATTTTTCGGGGATCCTTTTGGATATAGAAGATGATGGAAACCTAAATAATGGGGCTCGCGCAGCATGGAAGGTCTTGTTCTCATGGAAATGATGATAAATGAAGGAGGGATGTCTCAAGGGGATATGTGTGGCATGGAAAAATTACCCTATGTGAATGAGGATGTGAGTCCACAACACACCACACAATTTTAAATGAGATCTTATGCCAGAGGGTCGAAAGGGTTGAGGGACTTGAGGCTAGGAGTCCTGGACAACTATATCCATCTGACCTCTCATGAGGGCATTGCCTTATAATATCTCCTAAGCCCATGTGAGAAATGCTAAGTGTGGGAATCAAGGAGTATGCCAATGCTCTCCGCATAATATAAGGGCCCCATACCTAGATTCAAACTCCTTCCCGAGGCAGACTAAATCTTGAAGAGGCATCGAGGCAGAATGAACCACTACACTCAATGTTTGGGACATATGGGGACGATGAAATTGAAAAAGTATAGTTATTGACCAGATTCAATACATAGCATCCATATAGTTTGACCTGAAATGGGAACAACAAATTAACGCCAACCGCTGACAATATTCTCAATGCGGGACTTGAATCAATTTTTTGTTTTAAACCCTTGAGGATTTTTTCATGTAATGGTAGGAGAGCCCTGGGCCGAGCATCCATGCCATTTGGGGGTCCCTTCGTATGGGAAAGATAATGGAGTCCCATGTACAATGCGTGTGTAAAGAATTAATGTGTCTGTGTAATTTAACGTCAAGCCGAATGGTAGTAGAGTTGGAGATCTTCATGGAGAGGGACACATGGTATGGTCATGATGAACTCGACGTGAATGAGGGAAAAATCCTGAACCACACCATGTGTTTCATCACAATGGGAGATCATGATGTTCAGTGTTAGGCCTATAGAAGAAATTATTGGGTGTTCCTATATATCCAATAAGATTGGAATCAAGTCATATGTAGTTCCGAAGGCCATTCAGTTTAGCGTCGTGTGATGAGGACGTGGGAGGAGAGAAAAACTAGGGAGGGTACATGGGGCAATCATCGTAATACTAACATGAGTGGGGCCAAATAATCCCATAAAACACAATGTGGGATCTTCCATGAGAACTATAACTAGGGGGTAGTTAAAGAGGAGATTGGGGGATCGAATCCATATGAAGCATCCGAGCGCTCCTACAAATCCCTTGAGGATGAGAATCAAACCATACGTAGTTATTGCAGTTTAATGTCTTACAAGATGACACACATTTTAACGTCATGAAATATGACATACAGTTTAACATCATGCAGGTTGACATACATTTTAATGTCATGCAGTACAGTATACAGGTAAACGTCATGCAGGATGACATACAGTTTAATGTCATGCATGAAAATATATAGTTTAACATCATGAGGTATGACATATAGTTTAATGTCATGTGTAAAAATATACAGTTTAACATCATGCAGGATGACATACAGTTTAATGTCATTTAGAATAGTATACAGTTTAATGTCATGCGGGATGACATACATTTTATTGTCATGTGATATAGTGTACAGTTTAAGGACATGTTGGACCAGACAGTTTAAGGTCATGTAGGAACCGTTATACTGAGGAAACGTAATTCTTGAAGAACTTGGCATTGATGGGATGCGTTATACTCTATATATCCATAAAAACCATAGAGTATGCGCCATTGGAGTAAACCATGTCAATGATGTAAGGCCCTACCCATTTCGGCTCCAACTTGGGTGGTTTTCTGCCTAGTATCATTGATGTTATCAAGGCCAAAACCAAGTATTCCTACAAGAAGGAGTGAAGGTGAACATTCTTGTCGAATACTCTTTCTATCTTGTTCTGATGCCTTTCAATATTGTACAAGGTATGACGTCTATTCTCATCGAGCGCTTCCAATTCGAACAGATGGATTCCAGCTACATTATCTTGTGTTTTCTAATCATAGACTGATGTGCACAATTAGGGCAATTGAATGTCGATGGGACGGAAAAACTTTTTTATATACACCAAGGAGTACGGGGTCACATGTGTGGAATTACAATTCGTCATCTGATAATCCCAAAGGGAATTAGGGAGCTTGTCCGGAAAACTCTTCTTGTTCTGAGCAACCATTTTCTACAGAATGTTAGAAAGGGTTCTATTGAATGCCTAGATCTTCCCATTTTCTTGCACATGATAATGGTAGGTATGGTTAGAATGGATGGTGTACTTAGCATACAATTTCATCAGCTCAACTGCCCGAATGTTCGTGCCATTATCGGTGTGGATAGCATGATGGACTCCAAATAGGTATAGGATGTTGGATATCGCAAAGTAAATGATGGAATGGGCCTTGAAATCCTTGGGTATGACAACCTCTTCTCAATTAGATAATAAATCCGTAGTGCCCAGGATGAACCTGTACTAGCGAGCGGTCGCAGGTCAATGTGGTCACATGACATCGAGTCCCTAGACCGCAAAGGGCCAAGAGTACTTGGTAGTGTGGAGAGGCTTTGGCAGCTGATGCAAAATGGTGGCATGAATTTGGAATGCATGGAACCTATCGTAATTCTCAATGTAGTCGTGGATAATGGAGGGTAAAAAATACCCCAGTCTCCAGATCTAGTGAGATAGTTTCAGCCAGGTCTGATGAGCCCTTCTATAACTGGCATGAATTTCTTGCACGACTTGAGAACTCTAAACTCCTTCAATGCAACAGAGGATAACAACCTCAAAACCACAAATGTAGTGGACTTGCACATAACCAGGACCATTCAATAGAGTAAACTGTAACACATGGCATCAAATTCGTTCGTGCTCGGCTTGATCCATCGAGAGATTACCATTCTGGAGGTACTTGACCAAGGAGGTTCTCCAATCAGAAGTCACCTCAATCACTACACCAGGGGGACCAGGAGGTCCTGACGTGGAGGTGTCTATGGTAAGGTGTCTTACCTATGGGTTATCATCGTTATTTGGAGTGATGGGAGTGATGAATCATTTATGTGCCATGTGGATAATCAAATAATCCTACTCAGGCTCTGCAATTGATGCAGCTAGGATGGCCAAGGCGTCCGCTGGACCGTTCTGGGATCTAGGGACATGAGTGACTTCTGGCCAGATGGGAATTGGGCCATTAGATAGAAAGTTCATTCCAAAAATGGTACAATCTATGGATTTCTAACGACATAGTCACCACTAATCTGCTTGATGACTAGTTCGGAGTCCCCTTTCACCAGAATGTGGGGAACATCAATCTCAAGGGATATCTCAAGACTAGTAATGGGATCCTGATACTCTGCCTCATTTTTGGTGAAGCCTTCTGAAAACAGGAATAAATATGGAGGGATGGCCTATGGTGGGGTAATGAAGAAGATACCTAGACTTACTCTATTGATCTAGGGGTCATTTAGTCTTCTGCTTGTTGGGCTCCTGGAGGCACTATCAGAGTGCATTTTCCAACACGGAATGGATTGTTCTACCAAGTGAATCACCTCGTCAAGTAAATCAAGGGCCAAAGACTAGTCTATGGGAGCTGAATGAGCGGTGAGGAAATCTACCATTGCTTTCCTCTTAATATACTTCTGAGGGACAACCCTAATGATGAACTACTAAAGGATTAATTCCCACAGAGTTAGGCGTCTTGTCTACATTGGATGGCTTGGTATGTACTTCAACGAATCCTATCGAGAAACCAGCATTACCTCATGATTTTGTAGGTAATTCCACAATTTATGTATGTCAAATATCAGTGTACTGAAGCTCTTATCCATTGGGGAGTATTTGGACTCCATATAAAGGAGCATGCATCTGAGATAATAGAGACTGTTCTATGTTCCCTCATTGTTCTTCTGGTTGAGAAGGGTATTAAGAGATCATTACAGGTTAGTCACATATAGGACTATTGTCCTTTTGGAGATATGTGGCATTAGGACTAGAGGTTGGAGTAGGTACTTCTTGATTTTCTCAAAGGTGGGAAGACATTCTTCATCCCACTGGTAGGCAGTTCTTTTCTTCATGAGCTGAGAAAAGAGATAACACCTGCTGGCCAAATACGCAATGAATCCACGTATATAGGCCAAGTGGCCTTGGAAACCCCGAATATATTGAAGGTTGCTTGGGGGAGACATCTGACTGATGGCCTTGATCTTCTCCGTTTCGATCTCAATGCCCCTATATCTGACAACAAAGCCCAGAAACTTTCCAGAGGTGACCACTAAAGCACTCTTTAGTGGGTTCATCATCAGGTGGTGGGAACTAATGAAGGTGAAAAATTTCTCATGGTATTTGATATGGTTCTGATTCTAGTGATATTTGTCACTTGATCATTCATATAACATTCCACCAATGTCCTGAGGATCGACTTAAATATGCGTTTCATAGCCCATTGATAGGTGGCACCTACATTCTTTAAACTGAATGGCATGTATGGGTAATCGAAATTGCCTTGTGGTGCCTTGAAGGTCGTAGACACCTTTTAATCATGAGGTATTTATATCTAGTTATACTCAGAGTACCCATCTATGATGGATATGGCATGAAATCTAGTTGTAGCATCGATGAACAATTTTGTCACATGATGGGGAAAATCATCCTTCGGACACTGACGGTTGAGATCTTGGAAGTCAATACATAAACTGATCTTTCTATTATTCGTCCTAGAAGACATAATTTTGGCTATACATTTTAGATATTGGACATATTTCATGAAATTGGATCTGATTATCTTATCAACTTCGGCCATGACCATGGCACTGTTTGAAGGGTGCATCATTCTGGGAGGATTCTTAAACCCGCAGTGATTTGCTGGAGGCAAAGGTGGTGGATAGATACATGAGGATCTAGTCCTGGAATCTCATCGTAACTCTAGAAAAATATGTCATGATGTTGTTTGAGGAATTCCACATACCATTGATGCTCCTCAGGGGGCATAGTTGCACTGATCAATGTGGGTTTCGGGTCTTCCTCGCTACCAAGGTTCACCTGTACCAAATCATCTATTATGATGTAGAAGACTTCTTCAATGGTGGGGGTAGAATCCTCTAAATCCTCTTCTTCACATATAAATAATGGATCCTTAGTTGGAGGAGTTTCTTCTGTGTCGATAGATCCATATGGGTGGCTGGTACCAGCCTGGGCAGCAATGGACACTGCATCGGGGGACTCCTGTGCTGCCGAAACCATAGCGATGAAGGCATTTGATCTGATCCCATCTGGTCTTCAGCCCATGTGGCCATGCTTGATGATATCGAATCAGTAGTGGTGAATCAGCTTGAGCCAGTTTATTCTGACCCTATAGAAAAAACAAGTATGATGTTTTGTTGTTTCCATGGGGTGGACATGCCGATACCTTATGGGAGCATGAGACTCTTGGATCACCTGAGCCTGACTCTTGTAGGAGTACGATTTGATCTTCAAGAATCACTTAGACTTAGGAATATACCCCCACAATTCCAGAAACAATAATTAATTTTCCCATTTCTGGGGTTGTATCCTCAAATTGATGGATGAAAAAGTTGTAAGCATCATCTAGATCTATCCATGGGTCGGTCGCAACCATACCAGGCTCAAACTCATTAGCCTGAATCTTCTTTTCCTTTCTCTTGAAATAGTTTTCATCCATATAATGGGATTCAAAATAGGCAAAGGGAGGTGCATCACCATGAAGTATTACCACTCGACCATTAAGAGAGTACATGAGGAACTGATGATATGAAGAAGGAATCACAACATGAAGGTGGAGCCATGGCCTACCCATCACCTCATTGTAGGCAGTGTCTTGATATACATCCATGAACTTGGTACGAAAAACTAGGCCACCAAACTAGTTCTTCAAGAATATATTTCCCACTGGTGTCTGTTCTATCATGTCTTAGACATGGATTTTTAGGCCAGAGAGACTCATAACATTCATATATAGCCCTATATTTCGGAGTGTCTGGGTCGGGACTAGGTTGATCCTGAAACTGTTGTTGACAAAACAATAATGAATATCCATGCCATTGAAGTGGCCATTGATATACAGTGGGAGGATGTGCCCCATTATGGGAGATCCTTTATCTTCTCCCAAGAATGAAATAATGTCATGGAATTCAGCGTGCTCAATTTCCTCAGCATGAAAGGTTTCTGCGGCAGCTACCTCTGTCTCAAACTAGAGGGGGCTTCTTAAAGCCTCGTCAAGGGATTCACACATATTTGCAGAAAAGAAATTGACCTCATGGATGGAGAGCCTTGATGGAATGCTGGAAAGATGTTTGAGGACATCATACATTAGTTCCAAGCACGAGCTTATGCTTAACGGAGGTTTCCCTATGATAGGAGGTTTGGTAGGCCTTGCTGGCTAGACTGGGGGCTAACTGGTGCTGGGAATATCCTACTGCTCACTAGTCAAAACATTTGGACTGACTACTGGATGAGGGCCCGATGACTGAGACCGGTCCACAGCAGAGCCTGGCTGATCATGACACAGTAGAGGAGGATCTTCTTGGTCCAATAACACGAATGACAGTGAAGGCGGACCACCTGACACCAGATTAGAAGGCTGTGTGTTCTGAGCTCTGCACTAAGCCAGCTGCCCAGTTTCAGTTGCCGGAATAGCCTGGATAGATGTACTAACCAAGGAACTCTGATGACCCATATAGCCACCGCTCCACCGACACTGGTGATGGCTGGGAACATTAGTATAATCTTATTGGCACTCCTCATTGTAGGGAATAATGTAGAGGTTTACCAGATCTACGGTACTAACCAAGGCATACCCCTGACTGTCACTCCAAGAGTCACCCACTATGGAACGAATTAAGGGAGGAATCTCCATCTCTGGGGGCATGAAATCGCTGAGAGTATAGGATGATCCTGACATTGGAGGGGGACTTTGTTTTCCCTTGCGTTGATGATTCTTGCTCTTCTGGGAAGAGGATTCCACTACTGTTGACACAAAAGTTCTGGCGGTGGATGGAACAACATCTTTTGAAAGGTCAAAAAAATTCAAGAATGCACAGATAATACCATGAAAAAAGTTTACTATCTTACGAGCCATCCAATCATCATAATTCTAGGTCTCACAGTTAGATACCTGATGCCACTCACCTTCAGTGTCACAGCTATTGTCTGGATTCATGAAGACACATTACAGTTGTGCTGGAGCTGGTCCTAACCGAATTATGTTTTTATCCACACGGTCTTAAAGCCAGTCTTTAAACACATAGCACTGCCTGAGGGTGTGCCCCAGGATCTAGTGATAAGGGTAGTAATTAGGGTGATCAGTGAGGTTCCCATCTTCTGGCCTCCTGCATTCAAGAAAACGTATAATCCCCTACTCCAAGGTACTACCTAAATAACTGGGGATCTGAGCCTCATTGAAAGACAAGGTCATATTTCTCTTATCTAAGAAGGGTCTCTAGAACCTGACCCAGATGAGGGGCTAGAATATCCTATCAAGTAGGAAGAACCTGGGTGTCTTAGCTTGGTTGTGGTAGCACATTTTTTGGGGTGGCTGCCGATTCGGAGTTGGGCACTACTGAGCTAGAGGCTGCGCTTGTGGTGGGGGCCCTTGCGAGGCTGCAGAGGTGGCTCCACTGGTTACAATTTCAGTTTCCTTGGGGCCTCTATTTGGACCACCGTGGTAGGCTCAGCCCTGGTGGACCTTCTCACGGGGAATGTATGAGGTAATAGACATTCTTAGCTGGCTTGTTTCAAGAATTCTTCTAGGAGCTAGGCCTTATCAGAGATGTATCAGAATCCCCCAGGGTAGTTCTGGGTTATCAGAGAGGGGACCCATTCTTTATTGAAATTACGTACACACATCTTCATAAGTTCCCCTGATTCAGTGGAATTCCAAGGGAGTCTATGCCCCTTTCCACTGGGTGACAAAGTCTGTGACGTAATCGTCAGACCTCTTTTTTTACTTGATGTGATCTTCATAAATCATCTTCCGAGTGGGGGAACTGAACTGGTAAAGAAATTTCATGCGAAGATCTTCCCAGATGGCTACTAAGATGATGGTTATCTGGATGTACCAGATGAATGTAGGTCATTCAAATGTCAGTAGGATGCATCGGAGTAAGGTGGCTTCCTACTGCGCTGGAGTTCCCAACATGGGGCCACACCTTGAGATGAAGTGGGATAGATGCTGTAGCAGGTCTCATGTCCTATTGGAGTGGGAAAGTGGGATTTTTGAAACCCGGGGGTGCTGGATTATCATCCACCCACACCATATAAGGCTTTCCATTAGGTGGGAATGTCACATGTCAAGTCTCCATTGCCTAAAGACGAGCAATGAGTGCCGAAATTGGATCATAACGGTGGGGGTTTCTGTCGTGATGGGGATCCCTGACCACCAGTGCATTGGTGGGTTCTTAAACAAGATAAGTAGGCCCAGAGGCTTGTGGAGCAGCCTGTGGGATGACCTGTGGCAGATTTGGGGGAATCTTAGGTGGGTCCCGATGATAGTCAAGCTTCTCTTGTGGATTTGGTGATACATACCATGCACTCTTTCCATTAGTCCTACCCTCAACCCTAACTGTGTGGGCAGGATTGTCAGGGTCACTTAGAGGCAATTCACTGGGGGGTGGGTTGGAGAGTTATGTTTTCCATTACTACCCCAGTCGAGGATCCCCATAGTTTGTTCATCGCCCTTCAACATGTTCAGCGAGGAGGACATCGACCATATTCTTTTGTTCGACAATTTTCTAATGCAACTTGACTTTTTTGGGTTCTTCTTACATCTTATGCACTAAACCAGATGGTTCAGAGGGTTTCATGGCTTTGAGGTGCTCTTTACCATTGTTGGGGTTTCAACTGAGGAACAATGCCTTAGTGGGCATGGGAAGATGTAGTATATTTCTCTGTTGACGTGTAGTACTTCCCAAGGGCTCCAATAAGTTTGATACTCCCTATGGGTAGGTCCTCTCCATGAAGCCATAGCTTGTTGTCACCCCCTAGAAGGTCATCCATGTTAATCGTGACCCATACTCGAGGAATATCCATTATGTCGCCTAGAAAACTAGGCTGGAGCTGGATAGAACTGAAATGGAGGGCCACGTACTACCCCAAACCTTGTATTTTAATATGGGGAGAAACCCCATTGATTATCCTATGGAGGACTTTAAATCTATGGATGCATCATTGATGGAGAGTTCTATTGAGACCTGCTGACTCAGGATGCTGGTCACAAGGAGTGTGGCCCGATCATCCAAACGACATTGTAGGCCGATGTCTTTGAAATGTGCCTCACCCATGGGGTAGGCCACTCATCGATGATGTAGATGAAAGTTAGTCACCCAAAGGGTCTAGTGAAAGCATCGAAATTACACCTAGGAAAGTGCTTCTGGTGCCTTGAAATTTGACGACGCAACCGGTCAGAACATCTCAAGGAAATGGTTCGTCAAAAGAATTTACCACAATCTCCTCAACACGGACTCAGGGTATGGCGCTTTATTTCCCCACTTGTCAACTGGGAGTGTTGGAGGAACTAGTAGCGGTACTGAGGTAGATAGCTGGGACGGTGGGCTGCCCGGGGGAGAATATGGTGAGTGAGCTAACAAGCCACCACATCTTGGGCTATCCTCTGAAGAGTGTAGTGTCTTAGCCACCACATCATGGTAAGAAAGGATGGAGACCTCATTTTATGGCTGAATGAATATGGATACTAGAGATGGACCATGCTGCTACTTGTCTTCCATTTGTCCCCAGAATAGCTCTCTATGATCTATGGTTGAGGAAGAGAGTGCCTATGGTGATGATGGTGGAGAGTGCATGGTCAGACCCTACGAAGATTCCAAATTTTCCTCGTCATGTATGTATCTGCAGAGGATGGCAGGAATCCGATAGAGTACACATTCTAGAAGGATGAGGCTGATACGCCTCGTTCCTACCCCAGCCCCAAACATAGAGGATCGCAATGATGGTTCCATCACTGAGTCACATTGGCCTCATAATCTGATAAACATACTAGTTTAATGTCGATCTGAATCTTCCTTGCATTCTTTTCTATGGTTGCAATTACCATCCCTCCTACCCCGGGATGGCTCATCAAGACATGGTATATTTCTGGAATGAGGAGGAACATCAGCTGTACTGGTGCTGGGGTAGAGAGGACTTCCGCCTGAGTGAGCTAGGGTGCGAGGAGCACCTGGATAGATGTCAAAAGGAACATGGGGAGGAATTCGGTGTCTATTGGATGATGTGTTGAGGGAATCTCTGTGGGGAGTGCCGAAGTAGTTAGGAGCATGGGTATGGCCTCTAGGCTTATTTCCCCTAGCAGTGTCAGTGCGATGAGGTTCCTTGAACTGGTAAAGCAGAACACGAGTAGGTACTCCGTGCAGAGTTCCAATGAAGAGATGTTAACCCTAAATCCTCTTATTTCAAGGTCGAGGAGGACATTTTCAAACTTCTTTAAGGAAATGGGTAAGGCCCCCATGCTGTAGATTGATCGGATGCGTAACATCTCCATATAGATGGTCTGTGGAAGGAGGAATTACTCCATACCCAATGTCATGAGTGCGGAAGAGGCTTTCGTACTAAGTGTCACTGCCACAAGGAAGACCCTCATTCAGATTGAAGGTGGCACTCGGTTGACATCCTTGATGATAGTGGGAGTGGGGAGGACCCGCATTCTCAATGGTGGTGCTATAGGGAGGACCTCTGTAGAGGGTGTCGTTGCCATGAGTCGGCCCGCAGTTGGCACAACCTGGACCTAAAACCAGGAGAGTCAACCCATCCTACCCATGGGGTGGTTGGGGCCTCGATCCATGCTAGTTGTATGAGGGCCCCTACTTAGAAAACATAGGGGAATGATGGTATAAGTTGGAGGAGGACTGAGACATGGTAGTTGTTGACATTGACTCCCCTCGGTGGGAATCCGCCTCTTCCTGCACCCGACACAGACGTCGGGTCAGCCGGACTAGGGCCGATGGTGCAGACACATAGCTTACATACTCCTCAACTCATGGGGATGGGTGGCGGCGCTGGCGGGGCCTAGTGGGAGGCCTCCTTAGGAACCCCTAAAATGGGATCCAGACTGGGTTGAACTAGACATCCCCTACCTCATCGAAATCAATGAGGGAGTAAAATAAGCGTTATAAGGAGAGGCTCTAGAATTAGTTGTACGTCGGAGTGGGGAGTAGTGGCTCCCTGTGCGACACATGGGAGCGGTGGTGGTGAAGATTCACAGACACCTCTAAATAATATTGGGCCATATCCTGAGTCGGGATAATCCCATCTTCCTCATATTATGGGATGGGGTTTTTATCACCATTCACTAAACAAATTCAGATGCGGAGATGGGGCTTGGGCGCCCAATAATTGTGAGTATGGAGACTATCGCAGAAGTAGTTGAGCCACACAAGACTATCGCATTGACATTGCCCCGACCCCTGCGTCAGTGGATGGGTGGTGATCAATTTCCTATTGCGATAGCTTGGTTCCTTGAAGTTAAGAAGATTAAATAAATAGTGATAAAAAAGGAAATCGGCGTTTAGTGACCCAGCGCCATTCTGTCTCCCATGGCTGGTAAGAAGAATCCACACTGACAACATTACTGATTGAGATGTTTAATGTTTTAACTGCCCTGACTTCTGGTGAGTTTCACGCCATGCCCAATATTTTCATGGTGGGACCCAGCATCAGATAACTGGATCCAGTGACATGCGAGTCTAATGATGTCTCAGACGCTACTAGTCTCCATTTTGAGGAGTAGAAATTTTACATCCGGTTTACCATTTCTGTTTCTGACCTTTTTACCGAGGTGCTTGCATCTGTCTATTTAACGATGAGGACGTACGAGTTGTTTCCCCGCATTCCCACTTTAAAAAGGTGGGAGGCATCCATTTCTTATTCTGGGATGTTTTATCCATTATCAAAATGGGAAGATGGGATATCGGTTCTTCGTTCTGTGGATTACTCCTTAGAAATCATTACCAAGTCTGGTTATCTCTTATAGATTAAGACATTGTTCATGAAAATCTTCCTTGTTCCATGTCTTCATGTATTCCAGTTAATTACACTTCTTCATTCGGGACATTCCAAGGAGTCATGTTAGGGCAGCAACCTTCAGTCCCGGGATTAGTCACGTTGGACATCACTGGCATGTCTGGATGTGGGAATACAGGTGTGTCTAGGTTTCTTCCACTTATTATAGGGCCTATTGAGGGCGCATAAGGCTGACAAATCCTATGTAGAATGTATGGAATTATATGCCATAGCAATTTCTTTGAGGTTTTCCTTATCTTCATATGTTTAACACAGGGTATACCGCAAGTTTAAAGTCTAGCGGAGATGGATCTAACTGATCGGAATAGTGACTAGAGTGGATCAGATGGATGTAACCCCTAGAGGGAACAATAATTTTTGGGCTAACGCATGGTTGGGTACCTAAATACTGCTAGGGGCCGTGAAGATGTTAATGACATGATCTCATCGGGATGTGGAAGCCCGAGTAAGAATCAGGATAGATACGTATAGTTAAATTTAGTTGTTGGGGGAATGATATTGATCCATCATGAAGATGATTGTAGTATTAGGATTGAGCCTCGAAGAGACTTCCTACGTATCCCAGTGGCAGGGAATCAAAGTCCTCATAGTTCGGTGGGGTGATGGGACACTAGAGGAGGCAGCTTGTATGGATGGGACCCTAATGAAGTGGAACCTCGTGGTTGAGGCATGACCTTCATGAAGCACATAGGCTCGAGGGAATGACCAGGATGAGACATGGGTGATGGGATTGAACAAAATGAAGGATTTCTATGTACCTTTACTTGGAAAGGATCAAAGACCATGTAGTTCAAAATGGGGCATAGAATCGAGGTGTGCACGGGGGATAGTGACCTGATAGAATGATGGGGCTTACACGTAGTTAGAAGCCCGAGGCTGATCTAACGCTCGAGGGAGGACCAAAGATGTGGGACCAAATAATGGGGATAATAATGGATTACCGCTGGATATGGTTTTCAATGACATACTGGTGGCTGGGGTTCATAACAGTATATCACTGGAGGGGGTAGACAATGGCTTACTGTTGGATGAGAGGATAGTTTAGTGTCATGCGAGACAAAAAGTAGCATACAGTTTAATGTTGTGCAGGATGGGGTGGACAGACATGAATTGTTTAGGACCAATGGGTGTTGGGCATGATCCTCGGAGAGGATTCCACTGTATCGTGGCTTTTCAAGGATCAAAGTCCACATTATTCTATATTATTTTTTGGTAAAAAGATGTGAATTGGGGAAAGGACCAATGGTTGTTGGGCTTGAACCTCAGGGAGGCTTCCTACGTAACATGCCTTGGCAAGTATCAAAGTCTATATAGTTCGGGAATGGTGTTGGTGAACCAATGTGATGTGGTTGGGACTACTTATAATGGGGCTTGATCCTTATGGAGGCTTCCTACATACCATTCCTCAGCAAGGATCAAAGTCCGCGTAGTTCGAGAAGGTTGTGGTGAACTGACATGACATGGTCAGGACCAATGATTGTTGGGATTGAACCTTAGGGAGGCTTCCTATATTCCTTTCCTTGGAAGTGAACCAATTCCACGTAGTTAGGTATTGTGTTGGGGCTTACACATTAGGGTTTCCCAAAGATAATGCCATGGTAAATGCTTAGTCTATGGCCACACGAGTCATGTTCGGTGTGAGAAATAAGAGGCAACAAAGACTTGATGATCACATCATGAATGATGCATCAGTGGGAAGTGGAGTGGGTATTACACAAGGTTAGCGGCCCAAATAGGAAACATGGACTTATGTGTGGTTAGAATCCCAAGGAGATGGGGATTGGGACTTACTATGGGATGGAGGCCTAGTGATGAAAAAACCCAGAGGGAGAGGGATGGGATGATAAAGGTCACAATGCCCATCCCCCTCCAGTCCTTGACACAGAGGATGAAAGGAGGAGTAAGGGTACTACCAGCTTCAAGAAAGGCTATGAGCTTACACCAAGAAGGTTTCCCTTCCCCGCAGATAGGCGCCACTCTGACAATGAGTATATCATTCCGTGTGAGGAATGATCTCTTTCTCAAGGAGACTAGTGGGCGTAGAGAATGTTGAGATGGGGCACCACATGTATTATGGATGGGGAAAGGCTATAGTTTAACGTCATGTGCTAAGGACGATGGAGCTAGGCAGTTTAACGTACTACCGGTCAGACAGGACAAGTTCACTCCATTCCCCTAAGACTTACATAACTAATAGCCACCCACCCTTGGGGAAGGGAAGGAGTTAACAATGTCATGATGAGGGGGTGTCATGGAGTGAACCATTGAGGGGTCCACATTTGTGTGGCCATACAAAGAAGTCATAGTCGTTAGTGTGCCTATGTGAAGATGCATGAGTTGAAGTAACGTAATGGGAAGCACTACCCAATGTACTTTGAAAACACTTCATGAATACCAAGAGGGTCAGAAAATAAGAGGAGTTACAGAGAAAAGTGGTTCAAAGGGAGAATCCACGTGTAGCTCTAGTGCTCCATGTGGTGGAGGGTCTTCACGAATGGGTATGATTCGCGGAGTGGAGTGGCCTATCATAGTAATAGGTCATAGGTGCATATGGAAGGTGCTTCGCGATGCGGAAAGGCCATCGCGAAGGAAGGGTTCCCTAAAAAGAATTGTAGTGTGAAGCAATGTTCTTCTTGGAGCAAAGTGACCTTAACTTAGCATGTTCGTTACATGTGCACGGAGGGTACTTCGTGAAGTATAAGTGCCCCGTGAGGACCTGAGTCCCCTTGGGGGTCCTCTTCCTTCGTGAAGGCCTGTGGGCTCTGCAAAAGGAATCCCACTTGGATGAGGGTTTCAATTTAAGAAAATGGAATGGAACTTAGCTATGAAAAAGTATCTTGAAGAGCTCATGGTTTGCTTAGCATAAATTGCTTCTCAATTTGACAGCTAAGAAGGAGAGTGTTTAATGGATCCATCCTTTGGACTCAAGGGGAGCCCAATATTTATAGGCATGAGATGTCGCGAAGCATAGAATGCATAGAATGAAGAGACATTGACTTTTATCATTATCGTGAAGCCTCTCGCCTCATTTCTCCATGGAGACTTCACAGAGGTGGAGCTTTGCATCGACAACGGTGTTGCAGTGCTTTACGAATGAGATTCGCAAGGCAGCCTCAAAGGCTTTATGTTTTCCCTTCCTTTTCCCAAATATTGGTTCAAAAAAAACATTCCTTATTATCTTTTTGGTTAGTGAAATTTTTTGTCCATGTCCACATTATTTACAATGTTATTTTATATCATCCAATAATTTTTTAATGTCATTTTAAAATATAATTTTTATGGATTAGAAATGAATTTTTATAATTCTTTTTGAACTGATTATTTATGAATTCAAACAAAAAGAGTGAATGGAATAAATTTTTAATGTCTACCACTTGAAAAAATATTCATGCTATCACAAAAATTATTTTTTATATTAATTTAAAATTTTGAATTATTATTTTAAGAGAAAATAATTTTATAAATATTTTCGTAATATTTTATTTTTTAAATATATTGACAGAAAATTTTATTTTCCCTATTTTCAAGGAAATATTTGAAGGACATTTCAATTATATTTTTCATCTATTTAAAAATTATTATTCACTAGGTATATCATATTAATATATCATTCACTTTAATAATCAAGATGGGTTGTGGTGATTTATGGGTGACTCTATGGAAATCGTTTCATTGACATGGGTTAATTATGTTATGATGAAATCTTTATGAAGCCCATTTCTTTTCCAAAATTTAGGCTCTAATAAAATGATGGAATGCATATGATACCCATTTTTTCCATGGGTTATGCTATGATGAAATAATGGATATTTTATGAAACTCATTTATTTTTCATGAATTATGATATAATGAATGTCTGAATTTACTATGATATTATGTCACACATATTTTTGGTTTTCATTATGGGATAGGTAGACCAAGAATTATATAACCCCTTAATGATTTGTGAAAAGAATGATATCTCGTGAGATTATATGGAATAGAACATGGAGTGAGTCTACTTCAATAAGGGAATCTATCCAATATGATAGTTTTGAGAGTGAAAATTGACTATATAATTGAAGGAATGGGGACTAAACTCAATCAACTATGATAGTCTTTCCAATGAGTCATGAATAAAGAAATGTTTTCTTTTATTAATTAAATACCAAAAACCCATTTATTATGATCATGGTATATTCTCTTGAATCATTATTGATTATTTATGATCTTGAACTCTTATGAAATATGTTTTTGTTATGCCAAACCTTATTCCATTATTCATTATTCATGATATTTGACTGATTGTGTATGTCTTTAATAAGTTATGATTATGTTCTGATAACCTTATACTTATACATCTTTTTTCTAGATACACTAAATGTTTTTGGTCCTCGGAATAGTATTATTATAAAAAATAATGGATATTCATATAAAATAATGTAATATTTATGTATGAAATGCTTTGGTTTCCTTAGTTGGTATCAGAATAGGGTTTATTTGTTTTTGGAGATTTGGATTAGAGAACATTGTTGAAAACCTAGGGGATATTTTTAAGTATAATACAATATATTTTATTGTTTAAAATTTGGTATTGTGTGCTTTTCCTAAAAATTACATATCTATATAGACACTATTAAGTGGATGAGGTTGTTTCATAGATGCACCAAGGAGTAAAAAATATAATATTGGTGTATTGGATATTATCTCAATCATAAATGGTGTAAGATGGGTGGGATTAACACTTCACAACTAGATTTAAACTCTCATGTGATATTCTTTACTTAATTCAAATATTATTTATGAATTATTTCGAAGGATTTGAATTGACGATGACCACTAATTGCCAAGGTTAACATTAATGGGTCATTGATTGAAAATGAGGTGTCATGAATATGAGATCATATGAATTAAATTTCATTATTTTATGATTACTCACAATGATTATTGTTTCTCTCAAAATTATTTTGGGTTTTTTAAAGGGATAGTACCCAGAGAAATCAACATAAAACTGATTTTGATGAATAGTGAAATAATTTTTTCCTATGAAAATGATTTTTCAGGAATATGGAAAGAAAAAATATTATTTCTATAATTTTGAAACATTCTCAATCCATGAATAATGATGATCTCACAAATGACTGAAGGAGGGAATGACATACTATTGAGTAATTCATGAGTCTAAAACCATATTATTTTATTGAGTATATTAATCTAATAATTGTCTATAAATGGATCAGTTCCATTGAAAAATTATTTTCCATTACCATTTTTGAGAACATATAAATATTGTTTGTTTTTTTGTAAGGATAAGTATATCAATTTTGTAATGTGATCAATAATACTTGGAAAGTGGAGGAAATTGACTCCATGACATGGTACGTGTTTAAAAAGAAATTTCTGATAAGAAACTTACTCAAACTATTTGAACAAAAATGGGGAGGAAATTTCTTGAACATAAATAGAAGGATGATGATTCTACAAGAATTTATGATGAAAATTTCTTAATATTATCTTTTATTCTTGAGGTTTTATTGTCATACATTAAAGTAAACATGATGAAGTATTTAGTGTCTTGAAGCCAAGTATCGAAAAATAATTAGTTATAACAGAATTTGATAAAGATTATGAAATTATTTGATCTTATGTCATGGTAGAAATAGTTATGGGAGACTCTCATTGTTCTCATGGTTTTGGGTATAATAATAGAAATATAAAATTTCAATAAAACTATAATAGTAAAAACCAGGGTGGAAAGAAAATAAATTTTCCTTTATGAAATAAGTATAAAATGAAGAATGGTGGAAACTAAATTATGGGGTATACAAATTGTTTTATGATTTCAAAATAATTCCATCAAGAAAAGTATGTGGAATTGATGTAATGATGCCAGTCAAAAAAATTAATATTAATAAATTTCAATTAAATGTTTCACTAAGAATAAAATTCAGTAATTTTAAGGTGTATTGACACTATGCTACTAAATGGACCAATTTTAGGTTTAATAATGATAATGAATTCCATTAAGCTTTTAATCCATTAAAATAAACAAAATCTTGAGCGATCAAAACTTCTAACGTTTTTCCAAAGAATTATATGGTGAAAGGTACACCTGCCATCACCTCTAGAATTGTAAATGTATTATTTTAATATATCTATTCCCACTATTTCATATTAAATGAATTTTATAAGGGTATCACATCACATCTTAATTTATTTTATGATGAATTAGTAGCAAAAAATCTAAATGTTATGCTGATCAAATATCAAGATTATATCGCTTCTCTGATATAAGTTTTTGGGAATGATATTTCGGTAAATATTTTGACTCTCCCTCCAATTGAATTTGATTTTATTTTGGGATTATATATTCCTTTTTTTTATTTTTCTGATAATAATTTATGAGTAATTAAAATCATATTTGATATTCCAAATTAACATAAGAACATGTTTTAGTGTGAGGGTGAATCTGAGAATACAATGTAAATTACAATTTTTATGGTAAAAACGACCTATTTATGAAGGATATTTTTATTAAATGGTTGGGGATAAACTCAAAATTAAAGATATACCCATTTTTCATGAATATGCTAATTTATTTCTTTAAGAATTTATTATTCATCCCCTAAATCGTGAGGTTAATATTTTAATACAACTCATATATGTTGTTTCACCTATTTAAAAAACTCTATATATAATAACCCTAATTGAGTCATGGGAATTGAAGAAGAAACTCCCAGATAATATTGATAAGGGTTCCACACACCTATGTGCATAACTATAGGTATATCATATTCTTTTAATTATGAAAAATGATGGGTTCATGCATCGTTTCCATTCATAATCGACGACTTACCAACATCACTATCAATAATAATTATATGTTACTCCTTATTGATTTCTTATTTTATTGAATAAGACTATCATAATTATTGTGAAAGATTGACCTCCATTTTGGATATCATCAATTAAGAGAAAAATAGGAGGATATACCATACAGAAACCACTCATACAAGGTATAGTCTTTAAAAAAATTTATTGATTAGATTTTGACTTACAAATTCTCATGTTATCTTCATAGATCTAATTAATATATTATTTTGATATTACATTGATAACTTTGTGGTTGTATTTATACATGATATTATAATATATTCCAAGATCAAGGTAGATATTAGAGATAATTTAAGGATTTTTTGAAGACTTTGAGGATGAATGATTTTTATTGTAAATTTCGAAACTATGTTTTTTCGTATATAAAGTCTAATTCATCAATGATATTATTCCATGATTTGGTATATCAGTGAATCCTTAAATGATGAAATTTATTAATCAATACCCTAGATCAACCATGGTAACCTTGATCCATATTTTTTTTATACTATTGATTCATTGTAATTGATTTATCACAATTAAAAAAATCCAATAACTAAGGTGACATGGATGTGATCTAATTTAATTACGATTGATGAATATGATTTAAATTTCAAGGAACTAAATATAAAGTTCATCAATATGACTTATTCTCTCCTAATATTATAGGAGATAAGATTTTTTATTTATATATATTTGTCAAAGAGGGTACATGGATGTGACATCATAACATATGGTGTGGTGATATCATATACCTCATTAAAAATGGAAATTCATGAGAAAAATTACCAAACTCATTATTTAGGGATGGTAGTGATGCTTTTTTACATTTAAAATATGGATTTATAATCATTATGGGGAGATATGTTATATATATAAAACTAATAAATTTTTTAATCATATATTTACAAATAAAGACATATATATTCATTATAGAATGTGGTTAAAAATAATTGATGATTATGACCCACAATACATTATCACCCTTAATGGAAAATGGGGTGGCTGACACTCTAAGATGGAAAGAACAAGATGGGTTTTCCATATTGAGGATTTAAAGAGATAAAATACTTATATATTTATAAAAGATAAATATTGGGGAATGATATTATCTTTCTCTAATGAATCCTCAACCATCCATCCATGTGAGGATTAAGAATGAGTATAAGGAAGATATGGAACTATAAAAGAACGTTACAAATTTTCTTATGTTAAAAATTGTTTGAGATGGAATGATATAGATTAATAATATATTATGTGTCACATTAATACTATATTTTATGAAGTAGAATTTGGATGAAGATTAGATTTGATCACTCTCTTTTCATCTTGAATTAATAAAATGTATAACGATATGAAAGAGTATTTATAGTGAGAAAACAAGAAAAGGTATATTATAGAGGATATATATTGATATCTAGTCTATAAAATAGTTAATTATGAGAGATATAAGTGTAATGGTATATTATAATTATCACCCATACAGGAATAGAAATGGGAAAACATTGCTATGTTTTTCATCATTGAACTCCATAAAGAATCTAAAGGCTATAATGCTATTTGGGTTGAAGTTATTCACCTTATTAAGTTTTCACATTTTTTTGAAATCACAAAATATTTTTTAAAAATAAAATTTCTAGGATATGAATTAAATAATTGGTATTATTGGATGTAGTACCACATTCTATTTTATATGATCATGATTCATGGTTTACCTTAACGTTCTGGAGTGGTCTGTATAAATATTTGAATATAGAGTAGAACATTAGCATTGTATATCATTATTAGTAATATGGATATTATTATAGGGACATTAAAATCAAATATGTTATTTTGAGATCATTTTTGATAAATTTGATTGGTTTTTGGGATCAACACCTTTCTCTGGTCGAGTTTTCTAATAATTATATCTTTCACTCAAGCATTTAAATGACTCCCAAGGGAGCCATCTGTGGAATGAAGTGTATAAATCCTATTTAATTAGGTGAAGTTAGATAAATAATGATTTTAAGACCATATATAGGTTATAAAATAAAATAGAATGTTAAATCCTTTTAGCAGCACATCAATGTGGCTCCGAGTCGATAGAAAAGGTATACTTATAATAGTCGATGAGAACTAGAGTGTAAAGTTATTGATAGGGTATTCCTATGAATATATCCTTGAAAAAATGTTATTAGATTTATTATAATGTCAAATCTAATACCTAGATATATTTTCCTCTATGAAATTACAGAATGTATCATTATAGTTTCTTATCGCTTGCCACTTCCACTAAATCTCTCTCAAGTTAATGATATATTCCACATGTTTCTCCAATGGAAGCACAAACTAGATCATTCATGTGTAAATAACTAAGATTTTATACCACTATATTATAATCTCTATAATAATGAATAAACGATACAGATTATGGATTTTATAGAGAATGTGTTTCAGAATAATTTTACTCACCCAGAAAAACTTTTGCCGAAAAACCATAAATTTGAAGAAAATACATGGGATCCTAAATATGTGATGTGCATAAATATACTTATATTAATTAATCTTAGTGATGAAATATTGAGGGATAAATTATTATAATGGGAGTATAATGTATCACCACATTATTTTAAGATATGTTTTTCTTTAAATAAAATTCATTTCTTTGATGTATTGCATTACATGAAATATTGAATCTAAAAAACAGTGATATACTGTTGAAATTTTATTATTTAATTTGACATTTATCTTCTTGAAAATGGATTGTTGGGTATGAATAAGAAAAAATATATTATAAAAAATATATTTTTAAAATATTTATAAAATTCATTCATTCGTTTTCAATTAATAATAAATTAAAATAAAATAATTTATATGTAAAAATAGTGGGTTTTCTATAAAATATTTTTTACGTGCATAGTGTATTTTTATCATAATAAATAAAATTTAAAACTACAGATGAATGAGTATAATAAAATTTAGATAGTATATAGAATAAAATATTTGAAAATTAGTCTAATAGTTTTTATATGGAAATGAATGAAGGAAAACTCATTTGTATGCTTAAAAATATTTTTTTTCAAAAAATGGTTTTATTTTGGCATTTTACAGAGATTTTTTAAAGCATATTTCTACAATTTATTGGAAATTAATCTTATAAATTATATTCTGTATAAGTAATAATCATGGATAAATTTTTTAATTGTTCAACTTTTAGTTTTTTCCATAATTAATAGTAAAAATAGTAAAAATTTGTTACCACAATTAGGGTTAAAGCGGGTTTACATGGTGGTTAAACTATGATATGTGGGAAAGAATTACACATAAGATTATATAAATTTTATTTTTTATTATATTTATACATTAAAATTTTATAACTTTAAATTATTTTATATTTGTAGAAAATTTCACAAGAGGGTGACTTTGAATTATTAAAATATTATTAGTAATTCTATGTGTGTCCCTCCCCTATCTTATAAAAGCGAACCTCTTCTATACCATTATTCACAAAACTTTTCCCTTATATATAGAAAAATACATATCTAAAAAACTTCTTTGACATATTATATTCATTCTAGATATTATTTTCTTACCCTAATACCATCTTAATAAGTCCTAAGGTGTAAGTAAAAAGAGATTTTTCAATATAGAGGTAATAATCTTACCAGACTCTTTCAATGTTCCTTTATTCATATACTTCCAATAAATATATTAAATTTATAATTAAAAAATAAATTTAGTTTCATCAATGTACTTAAATTTTATTATTATTATGTTAAATCCATTTTCCACCTCCTTACCATCATATTGAAAATGAAAGTAACTCATGTGTATGTCTAGACTACTAACTATATGTAGTGATACATTTTTTTCAATCACTACCACTCCTATATAATTATTATTAGGGTTTTTATTTTTATATATTACATTTATGAAGTAATTATTCTTATATATTTATAATATCTCATCAAACATCTTATCTTACAACCTATAGGTAAATGATAATGTCTCTTAGTAATATGTATGGACTACAAACTCTATAAAGAGATGTGATTCATTTTTCATTTTTCATTACATGTATAGTAATATAGATTTATTTAATGAATATATATATTCTTTATGATATTATAATGATTCTGTAAATTTGATTTATTTTTTAACTTTCTTTCACTCCATCCATCGTAAAGTGGAACCATTATTCATGTGTACGTATGGACTATCGCCTCTACAAAGTAATGTATTTCATTTTTCATCATTAATTTATATGAATTGTTAAATATGATTATATAACGAATAATTATTGTATTTATATAATTAATAATATTTTATATAAGATAAAACTATGACCAAAACCAAATTTTGGAAACCATCGAATTGAAATAATAATGGAAAATGGAACAATTCTCACCCAAATGTCTATTTTAAGGATAAATTGTTCATAAAAGATAACTAAAAATTATAAAGGGATGATATATCGTATGTTATATTTTAATATGATTTTTTGATATATTTATTATAAATCAATAATTATTATAAATTTCGTTCAAATACTTTAAATAAATATAGGATTTGAAGAAAGATTTTAGGTTATAATGTCTTTTATTTTTAGGATTTTCTATGCTGATTTTATATAAATGGAAATTATATAATTATGATCTTTGAGAAATTTTATATTATATTATACTATGGGTATTCATATAATTTTATGATAATATTCCCATTTTAGTTTATTTATTAATTAAAATTATAAAGAAAATGTTTTTAAGAAAACTGACCATATTTAGTCTTCTGTCAAAAACAATTTTCCTCCATGTCCATGTTATTTAACATGTATTAAGGAATTTAATTTTATAAGATCCAATGTTTATTCAAATAAATTTTAAAATAAATTTTTATTTTTTTATGTATTAAAAATGATTAAAAAAAATTCAAACTAGTAATTTCATAATATAGAAAATGTGTGAAAGAAATCATTATTTTAACATTTTTTACAAAAACACCCTTTACCAACCACAATACTATTATTTTCATTGAAGATTACTGTACATATTTACATGGTTATTTTCTAACAAAATAATTTCCACAATATTTTTTGAATTTTAAGTTTTTAAAGATACAAAAATAAAATGTTATTTTACCTATTTTCAAAGAGATGTTCAAATTATCTTTTAACATTATATTTCATCAATTCCAACATCCATTAAATAATTTTCTACTTACCAAGGGATCCGATCTAAAGAAAAAATCTAATTTCTTTCTATGATTTTTTTAATTATTTAATGATGATTCAATGAAACTTTTGTCTTTATCATGAATTAATTAATTTATATTTTAATTATATGACACACATTTCTTTTCCCCAAGTTATGCTTTGATGAAATGATGGAATTTTGTTGAATCATATTTATTTTCCATGAGTTATTCTTTTATGAAATTACGGAATTTTTTGGAAACCCATTTATTTTCCATAGGTTATGATGGTTTGAATTGATGAATGTTTTATAATCTTATGGCTCACAAATATATAGTTTTCATTATGTAAAGGGTGTCCCCAAATTTATATAGATCTCTAATAAATTGTGTAATGAATGACATATCATGAGATAATATAGGCTATCATGGGGAGTTAACCAGTTCAGTAAGGGACATTTTCCAATATAATAGTCTTTTGAGTTAATATTGAGTAACTAAATGATGAAATGGGGAGTGAATCCACTTCAATAAGATAGTATTCGAAGTGATTCTTGAAAAAGGAAATGAATTTGTATTCTTATGTGTATGAAAAAACATATATCTTAGGCTTATCATATGTTCACATGACTCATCATTGATAATTTTTTATTCTACACTCTTATGGATTTTGACCTTCTCAATGAAAAAAAATTATTACTTGATTCATTACTACATATCGTTGAAAGATTGGGTATAATATTCATAATCTATGATCATGTGTTCATAAATTTATGATTATATTCACTTGTGATCATTGATTGATTACAAATATATTTATCTTTTCTGAGTATCTGATATAACACTTTCTTATGTTTCCATTTTCCAAGGTTTTGAGAAAGGTATTAAGTAAATAATGTCTAATAAGGGTACTATGAGAGAAGAAAATCTTGGGATATGTTGAATATATTTTTTGATGTAACTTTATTATATATCTAGTATCAAAGACTGTGAAAATTTAGAGTCCTCGGGCATGTATTATTCTAAATATATCGAATATTTATCTAAAATGATGCAATATTTATTTTATGGAATCCATGTGTCCCCTCTACTCTAATCAACATGATTCATATATAGAGTTCATTATTTTACCAAGAATTCATAATCCTTCTAAGAGGTGTAAAAATAATATAAAGATAATAATTATAAAGATAATGATTATGTTTCCATTGTTTAAAATCTAATCAAAGGAATTAGATATTCATCCTTGATCATTTTATAAATTCAATGTCTAAGAAATAATTCATAGTAAACAATTCCAATAATTTTTTTTGTTTAGATAATGCTTCTCTAAATATTATTATTTAATAAAAAAATATTTTATGAGATCATCTCATGACCTAGTCATTCAATGTATTAAAATTCACACAGAAATAAGTCCTAAAAAGTCAAATCACCACTTCTGATGATAACAACTTTGATCCCATAGGTTAATTTAATTTATTATTATTTTTCATCAATGTTATATTAAAATATATATTATATAATAAAAATAGTATTATGATTTCCAACTCATGAAAATTTCCACATCTTTGTTATGATCACCACATATCATTAGGTCCTTTTATCGCTATTTAGTGTTTACTTTATGAATGGTAGAAATGGATTCCTAAACTACATTGATTTATTAAATTTTTATTATTATTATTTTAATAATAATAATTTTTTCAATATCTAAATTGCAGTTTAATAAATTCTTCCCTAAAAGTATTTGATAAGAAAAAAAGAACCCAACACACCTTTTAGGGCCCAAATTATACCCAATACATTCCCCCATGAACCACATCTTGATTCTACCAATTATTATTCAATTTTTGGAACCCTAACATGTTGGGACATTAACTCAATACCATGGTGTCACATTTTTTATATCATCTATTCAATCTTCTAATCAAATAACCCTACCTTCATCACATTACATGAACAATGTCACCTCCCCATGAGTTTTGGTTGTAAAATCAAAATAATATAACTATCATGATGTGTCTATATCATTCCCCCTGAACATGATTTCATACCTCAATTTTAGTCTTCTAATTTAATGACTAGATGATCGTGATCAACATGGATCACAATGTGTTTTACATAATGCTAGGAATACAAGGCCCTATCCATTACCTTAAAATAACGTAGTTCTAATAACTATGGTAACAATTTTTTTCTATTGAATCCACTTAGATTTATGGATATGTAGTGCATACTAATCTATAAAATATTAAATTATACAACTTCCATCCATTAGATAGAACCTATCATCCCTAAAACTGTAAGGAAAATCGATGTTCCAATCCATGATGGTTTACCATTTCCAAAATGCACCAAAATTCATTCCCTAGATAATTCATGCCCCCTGATTCCATATTCATATAATATTTTCAAAATTTTAATCTCTGAGACAATAAAAATAAATAAATAATATGAAATTAAAGTAATCAAATATTTATGATTTCATCTAGGCTGAAACTATAATTTGACTTATTTAAAAGGGGTTTTAGTCTTACCTTTGAGACCTTCCCAATAATATATAACTGTTTTATTGATTCAATAAAATAAAAACTTAAAAATAATTTTATAAAATTTCCAATTGATCTCATATATAATATTAATCAAAGTCAATTAATTGAATTTCAATGAATTAAAAGGCTGTAGATTAGTAATGGATTGGAGAAATACATACAAAAATTTAATATAAAAAATTCATGATTTAATAGAAAATAAATAAGATACGAGTTTAGATAAAAATAAGGGAGTTAGAATCAAATAACTATACTAGTTTTTTGATGTTTTTTGTTATCCTCTTATAATAAACTCCTAGTATCTAGACAAGATCCTCCATAGTGGTTTCTTATTCCATTTACCCTATTTCCCCAAGCTCAAATGTCTAAGGTTTATATATAATCAGTGTAAATTTGGTTAAATAATAAAATATTTATATTTTATATTTAATAATTTCTCTCCAACAAGTAAACCCATTATAAATTGTCTAAATTTTTTGAAATTACTACCCAAGGGTAAACACCCCATTATGGACAAAACAAAACCAACCATTTCCCAAATAAATAACCCAATCAATGAAAATATATCATTTTACACTTATAAAGGAATTTTTTTTATTTTATTTGACACTTTATTTGATGAACAACCAAGACGTTGAAACTATTTATTTAGACCTAAATATTTGGAAATAACTCTATAAACACTAAGTCAAGTGTTTAATTATACTCACATGGAAAGGAACTCCAGGGTAGGAACTCGCAATATTTCATCCTCCCCATATTAAAACATTTAATGCTTAATAATAATCATACCATATTCACTCATTCTCACATAGTCCTACCCAAAATATGTTCCCACTAATGTTATCTAGTTAATGGGAGTAATAAAAAGAATTATTTTATCCAAAATTACTACAAAAATACTTAGCATCTCATAGAACACAATAATAATATATTTATCCTAACTAAGATTACCAAATCAAATATTATTTTTATGAACAATCATATAATTGAGTGAAATTGATATTAACATCACTTTTCAAAGAAATAATCCATAATATGATACATTTAACCCAAGGATCACCCATATCAACAACCTAAAATAATTGACTAAAATGACATGCTTATATAATTTCTCAACAGAAACTTTTTTTATACTTGGGATACTATAAGTATAAAGTGTGAGTATCCCTTAAAAAATTATTTTATATATTCATTATTCATCATACATCACTATAAATGGTATTTATCTCCCCACTAGTATGTTAGACCTCAATAATTCCACAAGAATATATCCAATCACAACCAATTTCTTCACCAACCACTACTTCGATCTTATCATGATCTCCATAATGATCAATAAATTATAATTATTGGCATGATAAGTCCATATAATCATCACAATGTAAGGGACCATAGATAAATGAAAACCCCATCCAATAATATATCCCCTGATGGTTCGATAGGCATCAATTAAAATTTTATAAATCTACATAATTGATCATCAGAATCTTAACATACATTTAAAACAATTATTTAAACATTATCCTTATTCTAAAAACATACTCCATGGGTATACATGAGGATAAAAATGGAGCCCTATATGGGTTAAACAAAGAATAAAAACAATGGTAATGTAAACCTCATAATTAATCCACTGATCAAGATCCAAAAAAACTATATAATGACTCAATTCCAACATATGAGAAAATCTACTCAACCCTTACTAATATCTATGAGGCATAAAAAAATTAAACTGAATATCATATCTCTCTAATATTCTCTAACCACTTTGTAATTAGCTGCATTCACTAATAACCACGAAATATAATAATAAACATTCACCATTAAGGATAACAATCTAACATAACTTTATTATTTAATCAAGGAGAAATCACCAACCACCCTCAATACTTATTGTTATCATAATAACATTGGATGACTCGAATCATATTATAATGTCATAGTTTTTTCCTCATATATAACTTATCCACCACTTAACTCAATCAATTTTAATTTCCTCAATACAAAAAGAAAATGTCCATCCCAATCTCTAAAATATCACCTGACAAGATTGGAATGATTCAAATGATAATTCAAATGATTCTATTGAAAGACTCTGTATTAATAACTATTTTATATCTCTACATAAATCTCCATAATTAATTCCAAACATATATAAATAATTTAAATTCATAGATAGCCTCAACATGAATATGAAGCGTCTCGAAACATTTACATGTGTAGTCCCATGGTTTGAAAACTAGGTGTAAATGAACTATTTTCTTCCCATCATAGAGTTTACATATCTAATAGTATATGAGAATTTATATTATGATAACAATTCCATATAATTACATTCATCACCTCTTTAGAAACATTCTCCCACCACACTTCTCTTACACTTCTCTAATCACAATGGTCTAGCAACACCAAAACACCCATTAGTGTCACTCTAATAAGATTAAATTGGGTGGTACAACACTCGACTTCACAAGGAAGTACATAGAATCTCAAATCTCTTTCAATAATGATTTAAATATTTCATTCATATCATAAAATATATTAAATAAATTAAAAAAATCAATCTATCAATATTTCGATGAGGAATCGACACTATCGCAAATCTATACTACTATGTGGGTTTGATAGAGTCATGTGAAATGCATCATGTGGTGATATACCACACCATACCATTTTATGTCTCAATATCAACTTTTAATCACACCCAATAAATCTTAATATATCACTCACAAAAATCCCATCCCTCTATCCCTTATATTTTATCCCAACCTTTAAATCAATGAAAAATATTGATAAAGTCGATAGATTTCCAATCAGTCTGATCACAAAGGCTATCTAGGGATGAAATCAAAGAAATAATGAAATAATAAAATCATGAGAGGAAGCTAAATGATTCCCAATAAACCATTTACCATCATCATTAATATAATAATCAATTAGTTATGATCCATTAATACTAGTTATACTCATATATCTATCCATTTCCATAACCTTTACAAAGTTCCCTAGTATTGTAATATTTACTAAATATATGAATTATGACTCATTATAAGATATAACAATAAATATTCACCTCTTAAAAACTCCATTGATCATATTATCACACTAATTCCAATATATCATGTCTTATTTCATTGATGAGAGAACTCCCTAAACACACCTCCACTAGGTCAAGGTCTAGTGACCAATATTGAGGAATCAAATCATCACGGAAGACATTACCTCTAATCAACCTACCAGCTTCTATCATATATAAAACATTAAATATAAATTCTTGAAATGTAAATATGAATAATATAATAAATGAATATATATATTAAAATTGAAGATATAATGTAAACTGATGTGAATGAAAACATTGGATATAACTCCCACATAACTATTAGATGTGATATTGATCACTGATGACATGATGGTGGTCATCGTAATGATGTATCTGGTCCCCCCCAGCTATCTATATCTATAGACTATCACCTAGATCTGTGATCATCCATCTTCTACATCTAATAATTTTCTTGGACACAAGGTGAACAATATCCAAGTGTGCATGTTTCAGTGAGTATAACATTACCCATTATATTCATCACAATTAGTGATATGACCATATTACCATCTATTATCTATTTTCATCAACCAAAAAAATGTAGTTAAATTTACATCACCTAACATAATAAATAGACAAAAATTCTATTCAATTAAGCCATAATACACTTTTATCACACTTTGCTAATAGAAATGACTCATGATCAAGAAAGTTAAATCATATCTCATAACATATTATAGATTATACACCATGTAATTCACCCGAGATAAACTAATCATGTGATTGTATAGGAAATAAATGTCACCTATTGTCTTGGAATCATTGTAGTAAATTTAAACTTGAATTACCTCAGAATTGCGGAAGTAAATACTATTCTCTAGCTCACATAAATAAAAAACATCAAATAATGCATCATAAACATGTATGGAAACCATAAAAAATAATCATCTATAGGTATAATGTGGTATACAAGAATATTGTCGAAAATAAACATCTCTAGGGTTATATATTTTTGTTATGGGCTCCCAATTCCATTGTAGTTGGAAGGAGTAGTGACAGTATTAGGTGCATCATCATCGAATTCAACCCCAGAGTTATGGGAGAGGAAGACTGTCACTAAATAGGTGAATTTTCATACATTACATTATTATATCTGAGATTATATATAATCTATTCATCTATAAATATCTCATATATCATAATCTCACATCAGGGATCATTAAGGAGTTACAAATATCTATCTATTCACATATGATATGTTGGAGGAAATACCCATAGTTAACTACCCCAAAGAGATATTAAATACATCTAAACCTAGATCTATAGGTGATTATAATTAGATTCATGTATAATCCATAACTTGTATCAACCGAAATAAATGGGTGAGAAAGAGTATAGTCACAAACACACCACTCTAACCCTAGATAGAGGATGAGTGTAAATAAGATCAATCGTCATGTCACATTACCATTGATATCCATCTATCATATGCTTCTTCACACTTTAGGGAATATGTATTCACATAATTAATCACCATACCCAAAATTATGAATCCATTTATTAGTCTCAAAATATAATAAGAGTGGAAATATTTCTACTATAACTTCCTTCATGTATTTGATGTTTCCACAATCTTAAATAGTGGATTATAATTCAATAATAGATAAATATTGTTATTAAATTATCTCACTAACCACATTACAATATATTATATCTTAATATTATCTTGGAATCTTTTATAAATCATCATAATTGACAATAGTAACTCCTAATGGTCTCCCAAACCAATGTTAATAGACTAAAAAATTTATCATAAGTATTTTTTAACGTTTATCTTTATTATCCCTCTTACTTATCATTATTTTCTTCCCGTAAATCATAGAATATTCATTAGGAAAAATCAATTCACTCGAGATTGTGTCACAATCTTTGAGGGAATACCCACACTCAGTGTTACATCATTACGTTATTTATATTATCAACCCACAATATTATCACTCATTATGACACATTTTCAATACATCCATTTATCCTTGTTTATCATTTTGATAAATTTTATTTTATATCATTATATAAATGAATCCATTTATATTATAAAATAAACTTAAAAAGAGTTTTTTCCCTTATAACACTTCTTAAATAATCCACTACTTCTTACTAAAAAAATTTAATCACACAAATAGATATGTTAATTTATTCATTATTTATTTGAAAATTCACTTTCAGTCCCATTGTAATATTTAGTACATTACTATATTTTCTTCAATTACGATCAATAAGAACCCCACAAATATTAATAATACGTAAAAGTAAATAATTAATTTCCCCCTGTGTGTTTTGAAAATGATTTAATAAATATTATTATTTCTAGAAATTTTAATATATTAGGATATCATCTCATGACCATGTATTTCATCGGCCTACAATTCACTGATTGTTGGGTCATTAACAAGTCAAATTACCACATTCCATGATTATAACATTTATCCCTCAGGTAAATTTTATATTTCTTTAATGGTCCTCAACATTACCATAATAATTATAATATTATTATTTTATAATTATAATAATAATATTTAGATAATCATATCAGGGAAATTTCAACATTCCATTAAATATTCTCACACATCATTGGGTCCTCCTACCTTATCTAGTTATTAGATGATATCCAGAACCACTGAATTTTAATATTAAATATACTTATCAAGGTTTATTTTTTTATTATAATAAAATAAAACTTCATAATAATACTGTAAAGACCCGTAAATTTCAAGGAAATTTTTTTCTTAATTTTATTTGGAATTTTACAAGAGCGCAGTTTCTGACGGCACCTAATTCCGAGCCCCGGTGTGCCCGGAATCATTTTCCGAAGTTTGGCTCGGGTACGTTCAGTGAACGGACGAGCGGGTTTTTCTAAATTTTGAACCGGTGCCCGGAATCGAATTCTGAGGGCACCGATGAACTCGCAGCGCTGGTATTTTCTTAGAAACACCTCTTCCTGAGTTGCATTTTCTCGGGTGTGGTTTATAATTTTCGGGCTTAAAGTTAAGAAATAAAATAATTTTACGACAACTTTATTTTATTTCACTTAAGACACTTGGAAGCCACTTGAACCCACTTAAAAGCGGCTTAAACTGAGTTGAAACATATAGGGTACTATCCAGAAATATCCTACCCTCTTGGTAGGATATTTGTGAGGTGGGGCCCACACGAGGCCCACCGTTTCTTTCCGCTAAGTAACGCACCCGCGAAAACCCGTCATTATGAAGGTCAACTGATGCGTTTTCTTAAATTCCTAACGCACCATTTAATTGGGTGGTTTTATTCGTGAATTAAATGGGCTGTTTCTTTCGTTAAATTAATTCTACGAATTAATGGGTTGTTACTTACCTCTTTTTCTTTTGTTGGCATAATAATAAAATAAGACCAACACGACATTTGGAGGATTACACCATGGGAGGTTTTGACAAAAGTTCTTGTGCCTTCACCTTCTTCGCGAAGAACATGAAGAACGCCGGCCTCCGACGAAGAACGCTGAACCCGCGGAAATCGACGACGCGACGCCGTGTGCCACGACACCGACGTTTCCTCTCCCGCAACATTCTTCGGCGACACTCTTTAATCCGCAACAAAAAACTTCGATCATCCGTTGAGGTGAGGGTTTCAGATTTACTTTGTGGTTTTTAACTCAAGAATGATTTAATTTTTTTTAATTAAATCTTTTGTTCTTGAACCTCGGAGTTCGTCGACATGATACCCTTCCGCGATGACGCGACGATCCCCACCTTCCGCGACAATCAATCCGCGAAGAACCCGCGCGTGCGACTCGACGAGGTAGGGATTATGTTTTGGAATGCCCTTTTCCCATGAAAGTTTCTTTAAAATTAAAGAACCGGTTGAAAATGAACAATTTTAATTTATTAAAATTGTGGTTTCATGTGTTGAATTATTTTTCTCTCGTTGTTTTATCTAACGCGGAGGGTGCGGGCCAAACGAACACGACGCGACAACCCTCCTCCGTTCTTCGTGGTTGTGCGGATTTGGCGGGCGACGGAAAATCGTGACGCAAGGGCAGTTTGTTGATTCCGCAGTGAAGAACGGAACCCAGGAGGATCATCGGTGCAGACGGGAAGGAAAAGGGACCAGCAGAGCAACTCCGGTGGCCCGCAGAAGATTCTGGCGGCGCCCCGGCGGGCCGCCGGACGAGGCCGTCGCGGATGAAGCCGCGGCGGCGGCGGCCAATGGACCCGTGACCGCGCGGGTCCGGTTCGGCCGCACGGGACGCGGCAGAAGCCGCGTCCGCGATTCTCCAGCGCGGCCCACGCGGGGCCGCGACATCTCCAGACCGTGGGGGTAGCGCCCCGCGGCGCCCAGGCGCTCGGCCGCTCGGCCGAGCTGAGCCAGGCCGGTCCGACCGGCCGGGCCACACCCAGGCTGGACCGGACCGGGCCTGGCCGGTTTGGACCGGGTCGGGTCGACCCGGTTCGGCCAACCCAGGGTGGGGGGGTCGGCCCGGGCCCGGACCCCCCGTCTACGGACCATTTTTGGTCAAATGCCTGTATCTTGAGCTAAGGGCCTCCGAACGACGCGCCGTCAACGGAAACACGATCCTTGGATTGAGATGGTCATTTCGGTATATTGAACGCAAGGTTTCGGAATACTTTTTGTTCGGCCGGGTTGGTTCGTACACGAAACCAACCGGGCCCTCGGAGCGAAAACGCTCATATCTTGAGCTACGGACGTCCGATTGACGTTCTGTCAGCTTTGTTGAAATCCTCTAAGTGAGACGGATCTTTTGGCTCACTCCGACCGAGGTTTGGACGTAGGTGGAGTACGGTCGGGTTGGTTTTTCCTTAAAAACAAACCGGGCCCCTGGGACGAAAAAGCCAATAACTCTCAGACCGGGCGTCCGATTGACGCGCCGTCTGCGACGTTGAGTTCCTATTGACGATACGGAACTTTTGGATACATCAACTTCGGACTTTGTGTCAGTTGATGTATCAGCCTCTCAGATCGTGGAGCGGACCCTCCCGAACGAGCTTGCTGTGTGCGGAACCCTAGAGTTGGCTGCGACTGCTACTTCGACAGCGACGACTGTGCAGAGATCCTCATTGGACTGTAGTGACGACTGTGCAGAGATCCTCAGTGGAATTCAACGACGACTGTGCAGAGATCCTCAGTGGACTGCGACGACTACAACACTCAGCGATCCCTTACGGGTCAGTGCTACAGGTCCTGTGTGGGCCCGATCCTGTGTGGGTCAGCGCTCAGCGATTCTGTGTGAGCCAGCGCCTACAGGTCCTATGTGGGCCCGATCCTGTGTGGGTCATTGCGGGGGTCCGTACCTATCGATCCTTTGTGGGTCCTATGACTTAGATAGATCAGTGATCATCTTTATCGTCATCCGAAAAGTATACCTGTGGGAGATGAATCCTGTTTACTATCCTTTGTGGATTGTGTTGTGCTATCATGTGTGGGTTTACTGTTTACTCTCCTTTGTGGATTGTGTTGAGCTATCCTATGTGGATTACTGTTTACTCTCCTTTGTGGATTGTGTTGTTCTATCCTGTGTGGGTATACGTTGCTTTCCTGTGTGGACTGGGTTGTGCTTGGGCTCGGACATTGGAGCCGAACGAGAATTGATGACTTAGGTATATGTATGGGCATATACCTAAGCAGTGTCGGTTGTTACTTCATGATTGTATCTTTCCTTCGTGGATTATCCTTTGTGGATTCTGGGAGACCTTTGGGGGTCTCGGGGTCCATATTGAGTATCTTATACTCACCCCTGCACGGGCTATGCCCGCACCTCGTTGTGTTGGTTGCAGACGACGGACAACACTGATCATGGTGGAGACTTGCGGAGCAGGACGGTACCTGGAGGTGGACCACTAGGCGGGGCGTACTCGGAGCAGACGGCTGGACCGAGGAGCTGTGGAGGCTATCTGTACCCACCCTTCAGGTGGGACTTCCAGAGGACGGTTCGACGCTGCGGATTTTTTTTCAGTTGCTGTTTTTTCCTTTCAGTTGTACTTTACAGTTGGGCTTGTATTTCCGGCCCCTTTTACTTTCAGCACAGCTTGTTACAGTTTTTACTTAGTGTTTACTTTTCCTCTTTCTTACTCTGTGGTGCTTGTTTACTTTTCAAAGGCAATGCCTTCCCATTTTAATGGGATTTACGCCTTGGTGCTAGTCGCCAGCCCCTGGCCTATGGAAGGCGGGCTTGGGGTAGTCACGGCACGGGCCCCGAGGACGGGTCGTGACAAATTGGTATTAGAGGCGTTCGGTTCTACCACATACTTTGATCTTTATTCTATGTGAAGCAATAGTGTTTAGCTTATTGGGTGTGGTTATCAGTCCAGGGAGTCCATTATTGGTGCGGCGGCCGATGTATCCGTACACCAGGACCCTGACTTCTGATTTCCGACTTAATGCACGAAAACATTGATTGCATGTGTGTTTCATGTTTTCTTTGTGATTACTTGTGTCAGCTCACCGGGTATACTGTTCTGACCGTGGCGCACTTGTTTCCTTTTCAGGATGGCCCTACGACGGCAGCCAACTAGGGTTCCGAGAGTAGAGCGCGACGACAGCCCGCTGAGTGACGAGGCCTCGCTACATGGCCCATTGACAGCAGAGGCACCGGCGGTACCTTTACCCGCCGAGCCCCCGATGCTTCCAGCACCGACCGCAGACGATGCACGTCGCCTCGGAGCTCTGCATGAGTTCCAGCACCAGCGACCACCTAGGTTTCGTGGGGAGACGGACCCCCATGCAGCCGAGGACTGGCTGGAGGCGGTCGTTTGAGTTTTCAGGCTAGTGAGGACACCAGCAGACCTCATGGTGATCCTCGCGGCGAGCCTACTGCACGCAGCAGCAGGACGATGGTGGAGCTTGATGCTCTAGGTGCACGATGAGGCGTGTCTTCTCTGGACGGACTTCGAGATCCTCTTCCGCTCAGAGTTCGTCCCAGCCACCATCCGTGCGGTGCACATTCAGGAGCTTCTTCAGCTGCGGCAGGGCAGCTTGACGGTCGCCCAATACGCAGAGAGGTTCACCGATCTTTCTCACTACTCGACAGATATGGTACAGGACCCATTCTTCCGGGCCCGGACCTTTGATCAGGGTTTGAGACACGAGATCAGGGCATCGTTGATCTCCCTCAGCATCCCGACCCAGGCAGGAGTACTGGAGCGAGCTCTTCTGATCGAGAGCTTTCTTGCTGAGTCTACTTCAGCAGCGAGACCTATCTCAGGGAGGCAGGTAGCGGAGTCTTCGGCTGCATGTAGACGACGGATGACTCGGGGTTCCAGGAAAACCAGACCCTCTCGTAGACGACCCCAGGACACTGGCTCAGCAGTGCGGGGCACACAGCGGGGAGCCAGTCTTTCGAGAGGCAGGCAGTGCTACGCATGCGGCGGGCAGGGCCACATGGCTCATGACTGCCCGACCCACCGTGCCGAGGAGTAGCAGACGGTGGAGGGGCCACCCAGGCAGAGGCAGAGGGTCGACCATGGCGGTCCGCAGGGAGGAGGCGGACGAGGCAGAGGAGTTGGCCGAGCAGCAGGTGGTGGGCGACGCTTTAAGGCTCTGCCACCACCACCACCAGGAGGTCCGCCCTGACCACAGGGAGCTAGCGGGCAGAGACAGGCACAGCTCCAGGCAGTGGAGGCCTACGACCATGGCGCACCAGAGATGATTCGAGGTACGGTTTGTGTCTATTCCACCCTTTCTGCAGTTCTTATAGACATAGGAGCGAGTCACTCTTTCATAGCCACTGCCCTTGTTCGGAGCTCGGAGATTCCGACAGAGTCGTTGGCTCGATCCTTACGGCTAGAGACCCCTACGGGAGTAGACTCGATGATTACGCACTGGTGGCGGCAGTGTGAGCTTACTCTAGGAGGCGAGAGCTTCGGCTGGGATCTTCTTGTAGCGGCGTCGAGGCCTTACAACGTCATCTTGGGCATGGATTGGTTATCTATGGTCCATGCACAGATTGACTGCATTAGGCGCAATGTGCGAAGTGTGCGCACCGACGGGAGCAGGTTCACCTACACTGGCGAGAAGGGAGCCTTCGCAGCACAGGATGGACTCTCGCAGAGTAGAGGACAACCCATCACTCATCAGTTGGCTAGTCTCATACTAGGAGCAGTGGACGTGCGGAGTCCTAGTTTTCCTGCAGTGGTGGATCAGTATGCGGACGTCTTCCCCGATGACGTTCCAGGGATACCTCCTCGCAGAGAATTAGACTTTTATATTGATCTGTACCCCGGGACAGCCCCGATATCCACTCCAACATATCGTATGGCCCCCGCTGAGCTTCTAGAGCTGCGGGTATAGTTGGAGGACTTGCATGGCAAGGGGTTCATCCGACCCAGTGTTTCACCCTGGGCTTCCCCGATATTGTTTTCCAAGAAGGCGGATGGGAGCTTGAGACTGTGTGTCGATTATCGTCGTCTGAACCAGGTGACAATGAGGAACAAGTATCCGCTACCCAGGATTGATGACCTCTTCGATCAGCTCAAGGGAGCTTGGTGGTTCTCGAAGATAGACCTCAGGTCAGGCTATCATCAGCTCAGAGTTCGAGACGAGGATTTGCTGAAGACGGCCTTCAGGTGTCGGTATGACCACTATGAGTTCTTGGTTATGCCTTTCGGCGTGACCAATGCTCCAGCAGTGTTCATGAGCCTCATGAACAGGATCTTCCCTCCATACCTCAATCGATTTTTCGTGGTCTTCATCGACGAAATTTTGGTTTACTCGACGACGGAGGAGGAGCACGCCTACCACTTACGGGTTGTACTGGACACACTCCAAGAGCCCCAGCTTTATGGAAAGCTCTCGAAGTTCCAGTTCTGGTTACGTGAGGTCCACTTCTTGGGGCACTTCATTTCTGAGGCGGGAGTTGCAGTGGATCCCGCGAAGATTGAGGCAGTGCTATCTTGGGAACCACCCAAGAGCGTGACGGAGGTGCGAAGTTTCTTGGGTCTAGCCAGATACTATCGGAGATTTGTGCCGGACTTCTCCAGATTTGCGGCGCCACTCTCAGCTTTGACGAAGAAGGGGAAACCCTTTGTGTGGTCAGACAGATGTCAGCAGAGCTTCCAGGAGCTGAGGCAGAGATTGACCAGCGCACCTATCTTGAGGTTTCCTGAGGAGGGGGTAGGGTATGTAGTCTACTGTGATGCATCAGGGACCAGACTCGGATGTGTCCTGATGCAGGAGCAGGCCGTGATTGCCTATGGATCACGTCAGCTGGGGCCGCATGAGCAGAACTACGCCACACATGACCTGGAGTTAGCAGCAGTGGTATTCGCTCTGAAGACATGGGGACATTATCTGATGGGCGAGCGCTTTACAGTCTTTTCTGACCACCAGAGTCTCAGGTACATCTTCTCTCAGAAGGACCTGAACCTGAGACAACGACGATGGCTCGAGATCCTCTAGGACTATGACTTTGAGATAATCTATACTCATGGGAAGGGGAACGTAGTAGCCGATGCTCTCAGCAGGAGGACGGGCATTCACCAACTTGAGGAGGCGACAGAGCAGCTAGCCGCCTTGCAGATATCCTTCGTGGATAGGGACAGATCAGCCTTCCTTCAGTCTCTCACAATCTCTCCTCCACTTCTACAGCGGGTCAGAGAGGCACATGGTGGGGACGCTGACTGTGAGACACAGCGTGCACAGATAGCCTCGGGACAGGCACCTGATGGTTTCTCCCTTGGAGCAGAGCACGACGTCCTTTTCAGAGGACGTACCTTGGTACCAGTTGCTTTACGGGAGGAGGTGCTGAGAGAGTTTCACACTTCTCCTTTGGCGGTATATCCTGGAGTGGCGAAAATGTACCAGGACCTCAGCCAACATCACTGGTGGCCGGGCATGAAGAAGGCTGTGGCAGAGTTCGTTTCGCGATGCCTCACCTGCCAGCAGGTGAAGGCAGAGCATCAGGTACCAGCAGGCTTGGTACAACCCTTTGAGGTCCCGGAGTGGAAGTGGGACAACATATCTATGGACTTCGTGACTGGACTTCCATGCATTTCGAGAGGTCATGACTCCATTTGGGTGATTATTGACCGACTCACCAAGTCGGCACACTTCTTACCCATCCGATAGCAGGGCTCATTGGAGAGCTTGTGGCGTCTCTACATTCAGGAGATTGTACGGCTTCACGGTGTGCCATCGACTATCGTCTCCGATCGGGACACTCGTTTTACTTCCCGGCTTTGGAAGGGGTTGCAGGAGGCATTCGGGACGCGGCTACGCCTGAGCACTGCCTTTCACCCTCAGACGGATGGTCAGACGGAGAGGACCATTCAGACTCTCGAGGACATGCTCCACGCAAGTTTCCTCGACTTTGGTCGCAGCTGGGAGGACCACCTACCCTTGGTGGAGTTCGTGTACAACTACATCTACCACTCCACCATTGGGATGGCACCATACGAGGCGTTGTATGGCAGACCTTGAAGATCTCCTTTGTACTGGAAAGACCCTGGGGAGTCAGCACTTGTGGGACCAGAGATGGTCCGAGCCACGACAGAGAAGGTCCAGGTCATCCAGGAGCGGATGAGGAAAGCTCAGAGCCGGCAGAAGTCATATGCTGACAGGAGGCGGAGGCCACTAGAGTTCGAGGATGGCGACCACGTCTTCTTGCGTATCTCACCTCGACGTGGTTTGCTGAGATTTGGCCGAGGCGGCAAGTTGTCTCCACGATTCATCGGACCCTTCCAGGTCCTCAGCAGGATTGGCGAGCTGCCTTATCGCCTGGCTCTACCACCTCAGTTGCACCGGGTACACGACGTCTTCCACGTATCTCAGCTGAGGAGATACGTGCACGACCCGACACACATCATTGTCCATGGGTAGCTAGACGTGGATTATGGGGCGACTTTTACGGAGGTCCTGGTGGAGATAGAGGATCGACAGAAGCGGGTCCTATGTGGGCGATCGATTCCTATTGTGCGCATCAGATGGAAGCACGAGAACCTCCAGGAGAGCACATGGGAGCGGGAGACTCAAATGCGTGCTCAGTACCCACATTTGTTTCCCTAGTTTATGATGTATCTTTACGGGGACGTAAATCCCTGAGGTGGGAGTAATGTAAAGACCCGTAAATTTCAAGGAATTTTTTTTCTTAATTTTATTTGGAATTTTACAAGAGCACAATTTCTGACGGCACCTGATTCCGAGGCCCAGTGTGCTCGGAATCATTTTCTGAAGTTTGTCTCTGGTACGTTCAGTGAACAGATGGGCGGGTTTTTCTAACTTTTGAACTGGTGCACGGAATCGATTTCTGAGGGCACCGATGAAATTGCAGCGCCAATATTTACTTAGAAACTCCTCTTGCGGAGTTGCGTTTGCTCGGGTGTGGTTTTTAATTTTCAGGCTTAAAGATAAGAAATAAAATAATTTTACGACAACTTTATTTTATTTCACTTAAGCCACTTGGAATCCACTTGAAGCCACTTAAAAGTGGCTTAAACTGAGTTGAAACGGATAGGGTACTATCTAGAAATATCATACCCTCTTGGTAGGATATTTGTGAGGTGGGGATCGCACGAGCCCTGCCGTTTCTTTCCGCTATGTAACGCACCCGCGAGAACCCGTCATTATGAAGGTCAACTGACGCGTTTTCTTAAATTCTTAACGCATCATTTAATTGGGCGGTTTTATTCGTGAATTAAATGGGTTGTTTCATTCGTTGAATTAATTCTACGAATTAATGGATCGTTACTTACCTCATTTTAATTTGTTGGAATAATAATAAAGTAAGACCAACACGACATTTGGAGGATTACACCTTGGGAGGTTTTGACAGAAGTTCTTGTTCCTTCACCTTCTTCGCGAAGAACGCGAAGAACACAAAGAACGCCAGCCTCCGACGAAGAATGTCGAACCCGCGGAAATCGACAACGCGACGTCGTGTGCCGCGACACCGACGTTTCCTCTCCCGCAACGTTCTTCGGCGACACTCTTTAATCCGCAACAAAAACCTTCGATCATCCGTTGAGGTGAGGGTTTCAGATTTCTTTTGTGCTTTTTAACTCAAGAATGATTTAATTTTTTTAATTAAATCTTTTGTTCTTGAACCTCGGAGTTCATCGACGCGACACCCTTCCGCGACGATGCGACGATCCCCTCCTTCCGCGACAATCAATCCGCAAGGAACCCGCGCGTGCGACTCGATGAGGTAGGGATTATGTTTTGGAATTCCCTTTTCCCGTGAACGTTTCTTTAAAATTAAAGAACCGGTTGCAAATGAACAATTTTAATTTATTAAAATTATTGTTTCATGTGTTGAATTATTTTTCTTCCGTTTGTTTATCTAACGTGGAGGGTGCGGGCCAAACGAACACGGCCCGACAACCCTCCGTCGTTCTTCGTGGTTGTGCGGATTTGGCGGGCGATGGAAAATCGTGACGCAAGGGCTGTTTGTTGATTTTGAAGTGAAGAACGGAACCTGGGAGGATCATCGGCGCATACGGGAAGGAAAACGGACCACCAGAGCAACTCCGGTGGGCCGCGGAAGATTCTGGCGGCGCGGCGGCGCCGACAGCCGGAGGTGGCGGCGCCCCGGCGCGCCGCCGGACGAGGCCGCCGCGGCTGAAGCCACGAAGGCGGCGGTCAACGGACACGCGGCCGCGCGGGTCCGGTTCGCCCGCACGGGATGTGGTAGAAGCCACGTCCGCGGTTCTTCAGCGTGGCCCTCGCGGGGCCGCGACATCTCCAGACAGCAGGGGCAGCGCCCCGCGGCGCCCAGGCGCTCGGCCGCTCGGCCGAGCCGAGCCAGGCCGATCCGACCGGCCGGGCCGCACCCAGGCCGGACCGGACCGAGACCGGCTGGGTTGGACCGGGTCGGGCCAACCCGGTTCGGGTCGACCCGGTTCGGCTGACCCAGGGGGGGTCGGGCCAGGTCGGCTCGGGCCCGGACCCCCCATCTATGGACCATTTTCGGTCAAATGCCCGTATCTTGAGATATAGGCCTCTGAATGAAGCGCCTTCAGCAGCAACACGATCTTTGGATCGAGACGGTCTTTTCGGTATATCGCACACAAGGTTTCGGAATACTTTGGGTTCGGCCGGGTTGGTTCGTACACGAAACCAACCGGGCCCTCGGAGCGGAAACGCTCATATCTTGAGCTACGGACGTCTGATTGACGTGCCGTCAGCTTTGTTGAATTCCTCTAAGTGAGAGGATCTTTTGGATCACTCCGCCCGAGGTTTGGACGCAGGTGGAGTACGGTTGGGTTGGTTTTTCCTTAAAAACCAACCGGGCCCCTAGGACGAAAAAGCCAATAACTCTCAGACCGGGCGTCCGATTGACGCACCGTCTGCAACGTTGAGTTCCTGTTGATGATACGGAACTTTTGGAGACATCAACTTTGGACATTGTGTTAGTTGATGTATCAGCCTCTCGGATCGTGGAGCGGACCCTCCCGAACGAGCTTGCTGTGTGCGGAACCCTAGAGCTGGCTACGACTGCTACTTCGACAACGACGACTGTGCAGAGATCCTCAGTGGACTACAGCGACGACTCTGCAGAGATCCTCAGTGGACTGCGACGACGACTGTGCAGAGATCCTCAGTGTACTGCGATGACTACAGCACTCAGCGATCCCTTGCGGGTCAGTGCTACAGGTCCTGTGTGGGCCCGATCCTGTGTGGGTCATTGCGGGGGTTAGTACCTATCGATCCTTTGTGGGTCCGATGACTTAGATGGATCAGTGATCATCTTTATCATCATCCGAAGAAGTATACCTGTGTGAGATGAATCCTGTTTACTCTCCTTTGTGGATTGTGTTGTGCTATCCTGTGTGGGTTTACTGTTTACTCTCCTTTGTGGATTGTGTTGAGATATCCTATGTGGATTACTATTTACTCTCCTTTGTGGATTGTGTTGTGCTATCCTGTGTGGGTATACGTTGCTTTCCGGTGTGGACTGGGTTGTGCTTGGGCTCGGACGTTGGAGCCGAATGAGAATTGATGACATAGGTATATGTATGGGCATATACCTAAACAGTGTCGGTTGTTACTTCGTGATTGTATCTTTCCTTTTTGGATTATCCTTTGTGGATTCTGGGAGACATTCGGGGGTCTCGGGGTCCCTATTGAGTAGTTTATACTCACCCCTGCACGGGCTATGCCCGCACCTCATTGTGTTGGTTGCAGACGACGGACAACACTGATCATGGTGGAGGCTTGCGGAGCAGGACGGTACCTGGAGGTGGACCACTGGGCGGGGCGTACTCGGAGCAGACGACTGGACCGAGGAGTTGTGGAGGCTATCTGTACCCACCCTTCAGGTGGGACTTCCAGAGGACGGCTCGACGCTGCGGCTTTTCTTTTCAGTTGCTATTTTTCCCTTTCAGTTGTACTTTACAGTTGGGCTTGTATTTCCGGCTCCTTTTACTTTTAGCATAGCTTGTTACAGTTTTTACATAGTGTTTACTTTTCCGCTTGCTTACTCTGTGGTGATTGTTTAATTTTTCAAAGGCAATGCCTTCCCTTTTTAAGGGGATTTACACCTTGGTGCTAGTCGCCAGCCCCTGGCCTATGGAAGGCGGGCTTGGGGTAGTCACGACACGGGCCCCGAGGACGGGTCATGACAAATACATTCCCCATTCACCAAATACATCCCACAAATTGATTGAAAATTTACTCAGGGTAAGATACATTGTGTTGGGGATTAAAATTAGAGCCCAACACAAATTTTAAGGCAAAAATTGGACCCAAGGTGCACACCCAAGTGCAATGTATTGATTATACAAATTGGGTGGTTCCATATGGAACCCTCATGATATAGTGCGTTCTATATAGCTCATATAATCTATTAGTTTTATCTTATTTTCCTAATATTCAGATAAGATGACCCTCTCTAATACCTGATATGTTGCTGTAGCAAGTAAATTCTAAATCCGGAAACCATTACACTAATATTATACTTTAGAAGCCTATATTTAAGAATTTTTCTAAATTATAAATATTAGATTTTAAAACTGAACAAACTAATTACATTTTGGAATTCATCATATCATTATTATCTATGTATAACTATTTGATATTTTTTTAAATGGTCAGTTTTTAGATAAAAAACATGTTTTCAAAACAACATATAATTTATATGACATTACCAAAATATGATAATGGCCTAATTATTTATAAAAATATTTATGTAATAAAATATGAATTTAATGAAAATCATTTCACATTTTAAAATATTATTTGATCTTATAATTCAAATTGAAAATATTTTTAGAAATAATTTATACTCTTACTTTAATAAAAAAAAATATTTTTGGTCTTTTGTTAAATGATGTATTTTTTAGAGAGATTCTATTTCGGGTTTCCCTAAAAAACACATATCATTTATTTTTTTATAAATAAATTTTTGTTATTAAAATCAGTATTTAAGATGATTTTATCTTATAAAATTATTTAAATCATAAAAACATTATTTCTTTGAAAATTATTTATATACTATTAAATAAATTTATTTTAAAAATAAATTATCATGAATTTAGGAATGATATTTTATAAAATGAATATAAAATTTTAAATTATATATATCATAGTAGATAAAAATTAATATATTTTTTTTATTATAATTAATTACTAAGGTCAGAAATAAATTACTAAGGTAAAACTAAAGTTGGGAAAAATATAAAAAGATAAAAAAACAGAAAATAATCAAATATGTCTAAAAATGTTTGGATAAGGTGAGTTTTGACCAAAAATACTTTTAGTATCCTATTTTTTCCATTTTATGGACATTGGAACTAGAATAGTAACCTTAAATTATTGAAAATTTAAGGGTTACTATAAAAAATACTCTTCACTTCACCCATAAAAGGTAACATTTTCACTGCTATAAGACACACATTTATTTAAAATTTATCAATGAAAATGTACCCGTTTTATCTTCCTGGAACTCCATACCACTTTAATAATCCTTTTTCCCTCATATTTATCCTAATACATTCAAATCCAATGAAAATTCCAATGGAAATTATTGTATCTTACGTGGGTATTATTATCAACATAGTTTTCATCTTATTCATATATTTTAAAAATTAATCTACAAACACTAATATGATATCTTTATTTTCAATTATTTTAATTAATATTTCTATATTAATGGTAATATCATTACTTAGTCATAAACCACATCCATTTTCAGAAATAAATTTGTGTTTTTTGTATTATGTGGACTATTACCTCCACGATGTAACATGTTTCATTTTCATTCATAGACTTATTATGTTGGATATAAGGATGGTGTTAAAGGATTATTATTATTTTTATTATATCATTATTATTATATTATAAAAAATTAGATAACATTTTAATGATATGATCAACAAACAATCATCTTTATTTTAATCATTTAAAATAAGTCTACTAAGAGTTTAATCGTGAATTTAAATTGGGTAATATTTTCATATTTATTAATTATTATTCAACATCCATATAATAATAATATTTCAAACTAATAAACATTAAATAATATCATTCTTATTCTAGTATAATTATATTATAAAAAACATCACATAATACTTCATTAAATCATGGTATATTCATATTTGGTATTGTTTTATCAACTACTTGATTAATTCATTTAATTTCAATGATGAATGAATATTGGAAATAATTTTTGTTATAATATGATTAAAAATTTCAAATATCTATTTTTTGGATATATATATATATATATTATCAATATTTAATCAATCATGTGAGGAAACAATTTTGTTGGTCAAAATTTCTCAAAACATGCTTATTATCAGCGTCATCTTCAAGGATGAGGTCTAAAACACTCATGAAAGGAATTTGAATCATTATAAAATATATTAAATCATACGTAATAGTAAATTTAAAGACCTATTAATAACAAAATTTGGTATAAGAATGAATATGAACACTGATGTTATGAAACTAGTACGAATGATCAAAACAGTAAACAACAGATGTGGAAAATGAGAAGAATTCATGTAGAGAATGACCATTAATGAAGAGTATGAATGAAAATGTGTATGAATAAGGTTATTAATTAAGTTATTAAGATATAAATTTTTTTATGTAGGAGCATAAAGTATTTATATAAATTCTTGATAAGCTGTATGGTTTTTCCTTCTCAAATTTACCTCCTGGAGACATATTTTGTAATATACAACTAGTTATTATTATGTGGTGTATATACTGACTATTTGAGAAGCTATATCATGATATTATTTTATTAATGTTATTTAAAGTCCAAATTTATGATCTTTTTTCAATATATTGTTATTTAATTTCTATCAAATCTTTAAGTGGGGTTTTCCATCTCAATGATCATTCTTGGGGACTCATGTTGTAATCATTGCCTATAATATTTTTTTTGGTGTATACATTTCCATGGAATAAATCATCCATATTAATCATGAAATTTAATATATTTACAAGTATCTATTTTTAATTCCCTCTAATATTCATTTTATTCATGATTTAACTTTTCTATGGTGGAAAAACATTCTATGTTTTGTTAAAGTAAATGTTTGTGTGATTTTTAAGAAAATACATCACATTATAGATACTCAAGAGTAGATATATCTATGGAACTTATTCTCCTAGGGGATATATCACTAAAAATTATTGTTTAAGAAATAAATCTATTATCACCTTGATGCATGATGAGTGGGGATGATAAATCACACCTACTGAGATACTCTAGTGGGATATGCTTTGGAATATTTATACGTTTTTAATAAACCTTAGTGAATTATTTTTTACACCAAATCTATTGTATCATACCTATGAAATATATTTAATTCAATAACTATTTTCTTATCTATAACCTATGTCATTTTATGTGTCCTCTATAGTACAATTATTTCGTAAGGTTACTTAATGTTACATTAGTGATACCCCATGACATCCATGTTTAAGAAGGGGTGTTCTCCAAGATATCTTCATTATTTTATTTAGTGATGAAGTATTTAATATTTTAGTTTCTATTTATATGGATAGCCATTTTTTTCCGTGATAGGTTCCTCAAAGAATGTTTTGAATGATCGTGATGAGTCCTATGATTAATGCATTAGACATAATCAAGTGAAGGGTGGGGTATGAAATTATATATCTCATTGATGTATCTAAAGGTATCATGAGACAAAACATTTTGGTTTTTGGTGGATACATATTTCTTTTGAAATAAAGTTCCATAGAATGGGAGACGATGTTAATTTTGTATTTATTTATGAATTTCATCAGTATGAGACCAATCATTATTTTTAATCCATGCATTCATTTATTTTCATGGAAATATCATTCCTTTAATTTTTTTGACTATGGATTTATATTGCTCATTTATTCTTGTCTTAACACATGGTCCATGTTTATTTTATGTAATATTCCATCTTATTATACCCCTTACATTGAATCTATTCTCACCCACATTTTTTTTCATTTTCCCATGATAACTAGAGGAGGACTATGTGAAATTTTTAGGTTTATGATTGAAGGGGTAATAATGTTCACATAATATGTCATGGTGTATGTTATGTTTTTTAATGGTAATATATATGTGTATCTTGTCTTACATAACTACTAAACTATTATATCTGTTGATAACTCTAGTGCATTATAAAAATATTGTAATATATCCACCATCTCTTGGTTTATGGAGTATAGAATGTTATAATAAGAATCGAACTTTAGTAGTAGCATTGGATATTACATTTCTATAATCCATGTAGGATAGAATATGTAATTGAAAAATTCCTCAATATTTCTATATTACACGATAGAAAACAAAATTATAATTTTATTTTATAATTCAATATTATGACTTAATTATATGTATTCTATTTGGAGTGATAGAGACTAATAGGGGGAATAGGATCCATATTAAAAATTATAGCTAATGTAGTGATATTACTCTCAATAAAGATAATGAGAATGGAGTTATTGGTAAATAAATCTAAGGGGTTTTTGTGTAACAATGGTTTACCAATAATTCTCTATTAATAGGAATAGACATTCCCAAATGGAAAACATGACATGTATTTCTACAGTTAATTTATCCATAATCCTTGGTACAGATTATATTTACAAGTATAATGGAAATATTTATTTCAATGAGAATGAGATTATGATTCAAGAAATGAGGTGAAATCTATTTCCTTTTCAAGGGAAATGTCATTATATAAATCATTTCTAGATCATTCCCCAATATCCCTACTTAATGGAATTCATGGTAAATATGAAGATTAAGAAAGATATATAGACAATGATGGTAACCTAAGAATATAGGATGTACCAATGTTATAAAAAATTATTGACATTTTTCATTAGAATTTCCCATTCATCCACCTGAACATTAATTTTAGTTCTACATTGAACCCATTCAATAGGAAAGTCCTATATATAAAACTCTATATATAATGGAACTAGAGGAGTTGGTGGAGTTAAAGAAAATTTTGTAGGATTTCAATGATAATGGATTTATACACCCTTATATTTCATCACACGGATCCCCTATTCTATTCATTAAAAAAAATATGGTTCCATGAGAATGTACATAAATTATAGAGAAATAAATGTAATTACTACAAAGAATAAGAAAACATTATGACACATTGATTTATTATTTGATCTACATCAAGGATCCCAACAATTTTCAAAGACCTTTTTTCACTCTGGATATCATTATCTAAGTTTGAGAAAGGATGATATACTGATGATATAATTTCAATTAAGGTATAGACATTATGAGTTTATAGTAATGAGATTTTTATTGTTTAATAAACCTTATATATTTATGGATCTAATGAATAGTGTACTCAAATATTATCTTAATTACTTTTTTGTTTAATTAATTCAAGGTATTATTATATATTGTATTAGTTATAGAAAACATGTGGGTCATATGAATATTTTTTGGAGACCATATGAAAACAAAATATATGTGAAGTATAGTTACTGTGGATTTTTTCACATGGAAGTTTATTTTCATGGCCATATTTTCTCCAGATATGAAATATATGTTAAACTTTAAAATAAAAATGATGTCAATGTATAGACTATATCAACACACTTAACTATGATCCAATGTTTATTGGGTTTATCAGGTTAATATTGTATATCTTTTCAAGATGTTTCTTGCTTTTCAAAATAGTTAACCAAGTTAACACATAAAGGGGTTATGTTAATGTGGTATAAAGATTGTGATGAATGTTTTGAAGAGATGAATAATAGATTAATTAATTCACCATTTGTGAATCTTCTAACATGTATGGATGGGTTTTTAATTTATAGTTATTCATCAAATAAAGGACATTGGGTTTTTCATTATATATAATTATAGGGTGATTTCTTATGCATAATGGTAGTTTAAAATCCCGAAATAGAACAATCCAAGAAGAAATCTTGATCTGGTAGCTATAATATTTTCATTGAAAGTATAGAGACACTTCCTCTATAATGAATAATGAATGATATATACATACCATAAGAGATTAATGTATTTATTTACTCATAATGTGATCAAATGGGGGAAAATAAATTGTATAGTACTACTCAAGGACAATTATTAGTCAAGAAAATAAAACCATAAGAGCGTAAAAATGGTAGATGATGCATTAAGTTGGAGAGACCATTGAGTTATGACCATAATGTGTATTTAAAAGGATCCTATATAGATAGATATTGTAACATAATATTGTGATATTTTCTGAAGATGTCTCATACATGTTTATAGTTACACTTTTCCCTTATTTTGAGTTCTTTTTTTGGGTTCTCTCATGGGTGAGTAGGGTGAAAATTTATAGGATGAGAGGTTTTTCATGGTTGGTGCATAATTTTCTCAAACCATACACCCACCCCAGTAAACCATGTGAGTCCAAATAGAGGGGTTTCAAATGGATCGTGCATGGTTATTACAACTATGCACCATTTTAGGAGTAAACATACATCCCCCATATAAATGGTGCATGATTGAGTTGTATGGTTTTGAAAATCATGTACCCCTACCCAAGAAACCATCTATGTGGTTTTAATTACCCCAATTTTTTTTCAAGTTACCGTAACACTCAAAAATCACTGATATAGACCCTAAATTGGACATTATCATTTACAATCATTTTTAAGGCTTATTGATTGATTCCAAGTTCTTCGGAACACTTTTCTTGGCAATTTGAAGCCCGAATTAATGATCTACACCTCTCCCAATAAGTGAATCTCATCCTGTGTGGTTTCCTCCTAGTCCCCTATCTTTCTCCCTTTTAAGTAATGTTTCCCCATATTTTTATTAGAACTAGATAAATGACTGATGGGTCTTGATTCATTCGATCTTCTTTCTTGGAATTGATTCAAGATCTCCTTATTCATAATGGGTTTGACCAATCAATTTAAATTTGGGTAATTTTTTTGGGAGATAACGTATAAAAAATTTGAGGTAGGTGCTTCAAATTTCATTCTCATATTCATAATTTAAATATGTTTATTTAATTGTGAGAAATTCAATTTCCGTGATTGGGAAATTGAATCTATAATTGACTTGATTTTTTTTAATTTCAATTTTTTAATGGTTTAGGTTAATTGGGAAAATTGAATGGTGGAATTGAATTATTTACTGGGATATAGGGATTGTGAAATTGGATTGAATTGGATTAATTATCTTTTGAATTTTTGAATGAATTATTATGAATGTGGAATTGGAAAAATTAATTATTGAATTAATTATTGGGATATTGATATGTTTTAATTGGATTAATTAAATTTTGAATTAACTAATGGGAATTGTTTTGATTTTTAATTGGTTGAATTGGATTAATTTTGTTTTTAATAATATATTGAGAATTGTTGTGATTATGCAATTAATTGAACTGAATTAATTAATTGTAAAATTAATTAAAAGATTTTTTGATTGTGAAGTGTGATAATAAGGATAATATTTATTAACCTTGATTGATGCAATATAATTGATATATGTGTGATTTTTATATTCATGTGTGGGACATGGTTTACTGGATCAAAATCCTATAGTGATAAATTGACTGTGATATTCATGTGTGGGATATGGTATCCTATATCAAAATCCCATAGTGATAAATTGGTTTTAATGTTCATTTGAAGAATATGGTTTACTGCATCAAAATCCCATAGTGATAATTGACTGTGGTACATGGATGAATGATTCAAACGAAAACTTGTGTGATTGATTGATAAATGAGTTTTGGTTCATAGACTTGTTCTTCAAATATCCACGGGGTCCTAGGCATGGCGACCTAGACCAAAAATGTTGGCATTGGACCATGGTTCCAATTGACCATGATAATGAATAGATATGATTAGTATAATTAAAACCCATTTTGTATAATGAATTGATAATTTAATATGTTATATGGTTTAAACTCTAGCATGGGATGAAGCAGGTATTGAGATTTCGAGTATCCTAGAGAACCTAAGGGTTTATGTGGTTAAATAAAGAGTAATTGAATAAACCTAAATTGTTTACATTATTCAGTGTAATTTATTATTTATAAATATTCACACAATATTATTAACTATATATTATTTTAGATTCCATTGGTGGTGACCTACTAAGTTATACTAACACCCTACTCAGACTCCTTGATCTGTACGCAAATATATTTCATGGTTGTAGGACATGATAAGGGAAAGATTCATATGATAGATGGATGAGTCTAGATGAAGCATGTATAAGGTAACCTGGCATTGTATCGAGACCCTCTTGGGAGTTTTCTATGTCTCTATTTATTTATGGGTTTTCATATTGACACTTGAAATGTACATGGCATGACATATCTACTGCTAAGTTTTGATATTGTATTTATTCTTTTGGTAATCATGTGATAATGGTTGGTTTTATTATTGGTTTTATCTTTTGTTTTGTGTTTATTTCATTCCATTATAGTGATACATTTATAAAGAAGTTATTTTCTACCCATGATTTATTTTGAACCCTTTCTACTAGTTGGTAGCCTCAGATATGCGGGGGGGGGATGCCTGAGGTCACTTGGAAAATGGACTTAGGGCACCGGTGTGTGGCACATGGTTCTGGAAATTCAAAATTGGTATGAGAGGGGTTTAATTTATTTTTTCTATATTTTCATACTATTTGGGAAAGGTATATAGAAGAATAGGATGAGTTGATCCTTGGTTAAGAGATTGTTCATGGGAGTAGCTACCCCTTATACAAGGGTAAAAGCCAAGTAACAAGGGTTGGATTGTTTTTATTTATGTGTATTGTTATAGTTGAAGCAATTTCAACTCATGTGATGCACTTGAAGTGTCATGTGATTGCTATTCTATGTTTTTCTGATATTTGAATCATGGTCAAGTAAGGAATGAGAGATGATTATACATGCATCATTCTAGTCACCCCGGATTTTTGGTGACATGCATCTTATTAGGAATGCACGAGAAAACGTGATTTAGGAAAGTTGTATGAAATTAAAATGTTTTTCATTCATTATGAAATTGAACTGAAAAAGTGTGCCAAATGTGAACTTGAAAATTGTAAATTATGAAATTTGTGATAAATTGAAATGGAAACTGGGTTTCTAATGAATATTTGAATAATGTGAATGATTTTAACTATTGTTAACCATGAACTAGATGTATGATGTTTAAGGGTAGTGATAATGCCTAAATGTTGACCATGTTGGAAAAAGGGAGAATGACTAGTTATGGACTTGTGTGAATACCACTGGTTAAAATGTGTTAATTTTTTGTTTTTTTTCCTAGGATGTGTGTTTGTCATTGTACATATAATTCTCCATGAAGATTCTTGTTGAGAGGATTATATGATCATATGGATGGAAATTTTACTCCAATGTTGGATCTTGAGGCACCGATAGTGTTGGGTGAGGACGTTGGAGAGTAGTTCCTACAGAACAATGATTGGATAAAGAAATTTATGGAATGATACCCACTATGGATTTTGAAAATCATTCGTTATATAATGAGAGAGGTTCAGTTGAAGAACCCTATGACATTTATTGGAGAGGGTGTACTTGAGGTAGCTAAGTTTTAGATTTAGTCTATCTAAAAAATAATTTAACCCTCAGATACTCATGCTAAAAATATATTCATGTAAGAAGCTTACATGTTACATGGTCTAGCAAAGTGAGGGTGGGACATCCAAAATCAGGATGGATTTCTTCAGACTATGGAGTATAAGGACTTTCAAGATAATTTCATGGGGAACTTTTATCCTAAAATAATTTATAGGGAGATAAGAACTATTTGTGTGTTATTGACTTAAGGGATAATGTACATGGTGGAAATTTGTAGAATCATTATAGATTTACAGTTCTTTTTTCAAGTGATGGAAGGGGATGCGGCTACTTAAGAAAAATGATTTCATGATAGAATTAAATGTGAGATTAAGTCCCAATTGAATATCATATGTGGGAAAAAGTTATCATAGTTGGTGAATCAAACTCTCATATATGATAGGAACCTAATGGAGGCTTCCATTTTCAGATGGTAGTTTCTACTGGTTGGTCAGGAGGTATGAATTTTGAGATTAGGGAGAATCATTATTATGATGTTATATAGAACATTGGGAAATGGAGTGGACTAACAGAAGGATAAATTAATTAATATCTTAATCGAGTGATTTTCCACCAGTGTGGTTGGATGGGACACTTATAGAGGCATTTCCCACAATCACCCGTGTTGTGCCAAGGCTACATCAGGATGTGACATCTATAAAGGTTCATTAGGAACATAGGACAAACATGTAGTGATGGGTAAGTTAGATGAAACCCGAGTGTAGGAAGGCGATCTTCTACACCCTATCAGTGTATCATTTGAAGTACTATTATCTATGGTGGTCAATGTAGTGGATGTGGTTATTGTAGGAAAGATCACTTGTATCCTTATAGTATTTTAACTTAGGGGACTCAAGTAGTATCACACGGAAAAGGGGAAGGATAGTTACATTCCATTCAGACTACACTTGTGGATAGAATGGTCTGATAGTCAATAGTAAGAGGTTCTATTATTTTAGATTTTACGAATTTAGTTGACTTATTTTATACTCGTTCCTCTCTTTCTTTTATTTCTACACTACTCGTAACTGGTTTAAGCCGACCATGGAGATCATGATTGGAGTGATGATGACTGATACACCTTTGGTGGTATTAATGAAAGATATCTACTTGTGCAAAGGGTGTTCCGTAGAGGTTGGGGAGTATCATTTTCTTAGGGATCTTTATATCCTTGAAATGTCAGGATTTGACCTAATTTTAGTAATATACTGGTTAGAAGCATACCAAACCCACATTAATTTTTATAAAAGGAGATTGAATTTTACATCTCCTAAGGGTGACAATTATATTTTCAGAAAGTGTGTGATATCCAATAAGGTCGTGTAGGGCCAGTTCGTCAGCAACTAGGGAAGATTACAACATAGGTAGCAAGTCTATTGCTGGATAATGGATGTTTAAATCAGGATGTCTATCCACCTATATTGGATATATTTTGGGACTTTTTTCCTGAATACTTATCATGGATTCAACCTGAGATATATTTGGTATTTATAATTGAGCTCTTATCGAGGGATGATCTCATTTCTATTCAACCATACAGAAGGGAACCAACAAATCTTCAAGATCTCAAGGCTCAACTGGATGTGTTGGTGAATAAAGGGTTTATCTACTTGATTAAATCACCTTGGGGTTCCACAATATTGATTAATAAGATGGATGATGGAACTTTTTTCATATGTGTTGATTACGGTTATTTGAACCGGATGACTATAAACAACCGATATCCACATCTTTGTATCAATGATCTTTTTGACTAGTTGAGGGGAGCTTGTGTTTTATCCATGATCGACTTGTGATCAGGGTATCATCAGAACAAAGTTTGAGCTTATGATGTTCTAAGGACTAATTTAAGGTTAATGTATGGAGATAATGAGTCATCGTAATGTTGTTTGTGCTGATGAATGCTCATGTTGTGTTTATGGACTTGATGAACCAAATATTCCATCCCCACATGGATCAGTTTGCAGAAGTGTTTTTGGATGACATTTTGGTGTAATCCAAGACTCAGGAAGATCATGTCCAACATCTGGACATCAACCTAAGTACACTTGGAGAGCATCTGATATATATAAATCTATCTCAGAGGAAGGTGTGTCATTGGACTGAGAGAATGTATAGAAAGATGTTTTTTGTGAGCTTCCGAATAATATTTTCTATATCGATATCTTTTTGTGATTATCCAAATATTATTAGAGGTTCATAAATGACTCTTATTATTTTGAAGAACCAATTTTGGGCTTGGAAAATAAGGTTATAATGTTCTAATAGTCTAGATCATTTGATAATTCCCTCTAGGACATGAATAAGCAATTAAAAATGACACCAATCTTGACCCTACCTAGTCCAGATGTGGATTATATGATTTTTTAATTCTTGGATTATTCTTGCAGAAATATTGATATAGGTACATTGAGTTTTGGTGACTATGTCTTATCAATTGAGGTTTCATGAATGGAATTACACTATTATTGACCTATAATTAGCTATATGGTTTATACATTGAATTTTTGGTGGAATTATCTATTAGGGAAAATGATTAATGTGTATAGGGATCACAAGAGATTGAAGTATATATTTTAATAGTGGGAATTGAAACTAAAATAGTGGATATGTGTTGAGTATATGTAGTCATTGTACTTTAATATAGAATATACGAGTGAGAAGAAAAACAATGTTTCTAATGTATTAAATAGTAAAACATAGACACATGCAGTTCAAGAGTCTAGTGTTTGGTGGAAGATGATGAATTTTCCGAATGAGATGCATGTTGTTGCTAAAGATAGTTATGAGTAGATGACTCTCATAATAGTTTAAGAGGATCCTAAAATTTTGATACAAATTAAATATAGAATGTATGTGGATATGGAATTTTTTCCCTTGATGTAAATCCTTAATGGTGAGGATTCACCTTCTGATTAGACCATAAATGAGGATGAGATTATTTATGTTAAGAATCATGTTTTTGTGCCTATGAGTTTGTGGGAGGATATGATTCTAGAATTTCACGTCTTAAAGTGGGAAGTGCATCCATGTGTGAACAAAATGTACCATGACCTACGAAATTTTTTTTGGAGGTTTGGAATGAAGATGGAAATATTAGGGTTTGTGACACGATGATACACCTTTCAACAAGAGAAGGATGATCATCAATAACCTAGAGGATTACTACATCTGTTTCCCATTCTGAAAAGGTAGTGAAATGAAGTTACCATGGATTTTTTGGTGGTTATCCTAAGGAGTCCTTAGAATAATGATGTCATTTGGTCGATTGTGGACTATTTGTAAAAGGCAACACATTTCCATCCTATACTGGAGAATCTCTCAATGAATAAATTGAGAGACCTTTATGCTTGATAAATATCCCATATGCATGGAGTATCATGGAGTATTGTTTCAAATTGTGACTTATGTTTACATCTTGCCTCTAGGGAGGCTTTTTGAAGTCCCTTAGTACACAGGTTTTGTAGAGTACAACATTTCACCCACATACAGATGGGAATTCCAAGCATATTATACAGGTGCTAGAGAATATGCATCAAGCATGTGTCCTATACTTTGGTGGGAATTTGATGAATCACCTTGATTTGGGGTAGTTCTACTATAAAAATATTAATCATGAAACAATATTAACAACACCATATGATTCTATTTATGGTAGTCCATACAGATCACCTCTATGTTGGATAGAGGTATGCGGGTTAGAGTTGTTGGGATTGTGTCTCAAGAAAGAAACATCTGAGATGGTTCAACTGATTTGGATGTGTATTTATACAAATAATTGTAGATATATTTCTAAAGTTGGTATATTTTGAATACCACTATAGTTTATATAGGGTTTTCATATATTCCATTGGGTGTCTACTAGATTGGATAATCGCAGGATATAGAGAAATGGAATGGTGGTCCATAGGTTCATTGTACCATTTGAGGTTGGGGAGAGAACCAGGATGGTGGTGTACTGATAGGATCTTCCATATAGGTACAGTGTTATGCATGATTTTGTTTCATGTGTCACAACTTTGGCAGTATCATCCCGAGCCTTCTCTTCAGATTGATGTGCATGATGTTGAGCTTGAGACTGATGTTTCCTTTGTGGAGAATCTGATACATGTGTTGTGTTAAAGTAAGAAAGTATTTAGGGGTAAGAGGATTCTTTAGTTCATGTTTTGTGGAAACATTGATTTGTTCAGGATTAAACATGGTAAATAGAAGACTATATACAGGCTCAGTGGCCCGATCATTTTTATGTTGAATCTTAGAGATGCTTGGGTGTAAAGCTTGAGGAAAAGCTATTATAAGGCGGGGAGATTATAATATCCCAACCTTTTCTAGAGATATCTCAAGTATTTTTTCAAGTAATCGTTTTCCTTATATTGAATACTTTTTTAGTGTTCTATTTTGGGTGGGTTTGGGTGAAAATTGGAGAAAAATTGTTTGAGGAGAGGTTGTTCACGGTTGGTGCATTGTTTTTATATGATGTGTGCCCAGCCCAATAAACTATGTGAACCCAAACAAAGAGTATTATTACAAATGGAACTTTTTTTGTTAAAATATGCTCCCTTTTAGGAGTAACTATTAATTCCCCCCAGAAAAGGATCACGATTACGGTGCATGATTGGGGAAACCGTGTTCCCATTCCCTGGAAACCATATATAGATTTTTAATTATCCTAAAATTTTGTTTTAAAATTACCCAATCCCTCAGAACTCATCCTAATTGGCCCTAACATATACATAATCGTTTTCACTCATGATTTGATGCTCCTGGAAAATCTCAAGCCCTACCAACCAACATTATTGGTGATTTTATGCATAGATTGAATATCCCTGCATCTACTGATAAGAGAATCACATATTGTGTGTTTTCCACATAATATCCCATTCTTTTAAGGGATATTTTCCACTGTTTTTATTAGATATAGATCATGGTTTGATGGATCTTGATCTGTGTAATCTTTTTTCAGGAATTGATTCAAGACCTCATTCATCTTCATAGGTTTGATCTATCCATTTCAATTTGGGTAATTTTTTTCCGTGATTACATGTCAATGATTTGAGGTAGGTGGTCTAGATTTCAATCCCACTATATTGATTTTATTATATGTATGTAATTGTGAGAATTTTAATTTCCATGGATGGTAAATTTCATTGATAACTGAATGGATTTGTTTTAATTTCGATGTGTTAACGATTATGGTTAATTGCAGAAATTGAATGGCGGAATTGAATTAATTAATTATGAAATTATTTAATGGGATATTGGGATTGTGAAATTGGATTGAAATAGATTAATTAATTTTTGAATTAATTATTTAATTATTGTGAATGTGGAAGTAGAATAATTATTTTTTGAATTAATAATTGGGATATCGAGATTGCTGAATGAGATTAATTAAAATTTGGATTAAACAATCGGAATCATTATTATTATAAAATTGATTTAATTAAATTAATTAATTACTGAATTAATTAATGACAATTTTCTGTGATTATGAAATTGATTAAATGTCATTAATTAATTATCGAATTATTTAAATGATTATTTTATTTTGAATGATGATGAAAATTTTAATGTTTATTAACCATAATTGAAGTGATATATGGGTTATATGTGTGATTTTGATATTCTTGAGAGAGATATTGTCGGCTGTATCAAAATCCCATACTGATAAATAGATTATGGGATTAATTTTTTGGACATTGTATACTACATCAAAAATACATTGTGATAAATGAGTGTGGGATACAGACTGCTTCATCAAAATTACAATAGTGTGATTGACTGATAAATGAGTTGCGAGTTAGGAATTATTGCTTAAAAAACCCATGGGTTCCTAGGCATGGAGACCAACATATAAAATGTTCTCATTGGACTATGGTTCTAATTGTCCATTATAATGAATTCAGATGAAATGGATAAGAAAAACCCAAGTATTATAATGAACTGTGAATTGAATATGAGATATGGTTCAGAAAATGACAAGAGATGAAGCATGTATTGAGAGTTCGGGTAACCTCATTAACCTGGGGGTTTATGCGGTTAAATAAAGTGTAATTTAATAACCATAAAGTGTTTACTTTATTACATGTATTTATTCTTTATAATATTGTATACACTGTTATTGACTTGATTTTATATTATACATCATTAGTGGTTTCCTACTGAGTTACACTCACACCCTACCCAGGAATCCTGATTGGTACTAGAATAGATTTCATGGATGGAGGATATGATAAGGGAATTATCCATATATTAGATGGCTGAGTTGGGATGGAGCATGGATGAGGTTACTCTGATTTGTATCGGGACCTGCTTGGGATTTTTTATTCTTCATTTATTTTGGGTTTTTCTTATTGGAACTTGGCACGTACTTGTCATGGAGTATCTATTGTTTAGTTTGCAAATTTTATTTCTTATTTTGATCATCATGTGATACTAGTTGTCTTGGTTATTGGTTATATAATTTATTATTTGTTTGTTTATTTCTACTACTCTATTACTTTGATAATGATGGTATATTCTCCCCAAGATCAATTGTGGTCTCTTTCAACTAGTTGAAAACCTTCTTCACACATGGAGGCGTGCTTATGGTTACGTATGAAACCAACTTAGGGAATGGGTTTGTGGAACTTGAGTCAAGATGTTACACATAGAGATAGATATGGTGATTTCTAGGTAAGAGGATACAATATTCCTTTTCCAAGAAATTTAAAAACCATCCTGACAAGAAATGATAGATAGTTGTCAGCAAGATGATGGGATCTTTCAAAGGAATAGTAATGAAATGAGTAATGGAAAATTGAAGAACATCTTCTATTTAGATATAATATTCAATTTTTGAAAGAGGATATTAGTTCCATCCATGCTAGAATTAATGGTGGAACTAATAGATGAAGAAGATATCTCAAACATCTATATACATCCTGGTATCATAAATATAAATATGAATTTACGAGTACATTTTCATTGGGATGGTATAAAGTGATAAATTATGGATTATGAGTCTAGATGATTAGTATGACATTTGGTAAATGATAAAAGAAAAAACGTAAGTTATTCATGAAATATATTCATATATCTATAACTAAGTGAGACAATGATAAAATATATATTTGTCACTATACTCTCAAAGACTGCAAGGAATAACAATGTTATATGGGTTATCATTTATCATTTTACTATGTCTACTCATTTCTTAGTGATAAGAGAAGATCTACCCCATTAACTTCATTCATAGATATATATCAATGAAAATCATAAGTATTAATGTTTAACCTCTATCCATTATATGTATCCATGAACTGTTATTCACATAAAAATTACAGAAAAGTCTTCAAACAGATCTCAAAACCGAGACACATTTAAGCCCCACCTATTATCCCCAAACTGATGGGAAGACTAAAAGGACTATATTGACTTCATAAAAATATTTTGATCATGTATTTTTTGACTTTTATGGTATGTGGGATAAGTATCAACTATTAGTGGAACTTTCAAATAGTATTATCTTCTATTCGAGCATCCAAATGGCACCATATGAAGCATTTTTTTGGAAAAGGGACCACACTCCAACCTTTTGGGAAGAATTTGGATAAATAAATTTAGTTGGACTAGAGATTGTAGGATAGATTAATATTAAAGTATGAACAATCCATGATAAAATTATTGAAACCCAAATGAGACAAAATTTTATTATGATAATTGAAGGAAATACTTTGAACTTCCAGGTGGGGATCATATATTCTTGAATTTTTCACTATGGGAGGGTGTTATGAGATTTAGTAAAAATTTAAAGTTAGGCCATAGGTATAATGGGATTTTTAAAATACTAGAAAGAAATTGTTTTTTATCTTACTTATTGTCTATGTATCACAAACATTCTAAATTACATGATATATTCCATGAATCATTACATAGGAAATACATTCCATATACAATGCATGTGATAACATATTTGGGAATGTAGTTGGAGCCTAAATTATCTTAGAATTATGATCGCTTCATTATTATTAAAATGAAAGAGATGGTATAATGGAATCAAACAACTCAATTAATAAATTTTATATGGTAAAACCATAAATTATATTTGAAAACCTAAAATACTAAAGTTGTGATAAAAAGTATCCATATTTTTTCAACAACTGATATATTCCCTAACGGAAAGGATTAGATTATTTAAGGGGGGGAATGGAATACCTACAATGCTATAATAAAAAAATAATGATACGTATAGAAAATATTGGAGAAATTTTCCCTTTAACGATCTAATATTTGAGACTTTATATAATAATGAAATTTTCTCATCTAAAATTGACCAAAATAATTCCATTTTTTAATTCATCATATAGATATTATCTCATTAAGAATATTTGATCTCTTTATAAAAAGATAAAATTTTAGTCATGAAATATAGTTTTCAAAATAAGGTCAATGTTAATATTTTTTCATTAGAATTAATTACTATTTTTAGAAATTAATTACCAATATAAAATGAAATTAGGGTAAAAGATAAAAAATTAAAAAAAAACCATAAAACACAAAAAATTGAATTAAAAAAGAGTTTTTGAATATTTTGGAACGAAAATACATTTCCTATCCAATTTTTTAAAATCAATGGGCTTTAATACTTGAATAGTAACATTAAATTATTGAACATTTAAGGGTAAATCCCAAAAATAGTATTCCCTTCAATTATAAGAGGGTAACATCTTTACCACTTCAAGACACACCTCCCATTACAATTTATCCATGAAAATATGCAATTATTATCTTTATATAACCCTCTCCTAGTTTAATAATCTCCCAGTCACAGATTATTATCCTTATATTTTCAAATCCAAGGATACTTCCACGAAAAATCTATGTCCCCGCATGAGTATTATATACCACTTAGTTTCGTTATTATTCATATTCTTAAAATTTAATTTTATACCCACTAATAATAATATATTTTTATCACTTATATACTTTAATAATGATATTTTATGTTTAATATGAATATTTATTCTTATACCCCATCCATTAAGAAAACATATGTTGTTTATATGTTTTTCATACTACCTCCTCAATGACATAACATGTATCATTTTCCTTCAATAGATTTTTTGGATGGATATAATAATTTTATTAAATTATATATATAATATTATGATATCACTATTGATATTCAATAAAAAAGTATATAATCCTTAAATTATATGATCACAAAATGATCATTGTTATTTTAATCATTTAAAATAAGTATACTAAGAGGTTAAAAATTTATTGAAATTGTGTATTTTTTTTATATGTTTCATAATCTTCCTATTTCTTATAATTAATTTATATAACACTAATAAAATATAAATAATATCATTATGTGTCTCTTATAATGATATTAAAATAATACCAACTCATAATCATTCATTAATTCGCAGTATCTTCTTTTTTGGGTCGGTTTTGACCACTAACTTGAACAATACTTTGAATTTGTCTAGTGAAAGACCATGTGCACATAATTTCTAGTATAATATGGTAAAGAATTTATATAATGTTTTTTGATATATTATATCAATATCAAATTCCACAATTAAAAAAAATCAATCGTTCATAAAAAATCTTCAAAACATGCTTATTATTGACTTCTTCTTCAAGGATAACTTCTAAAAAACTCATGAAAATGAATTTAAACATCATAAATTATTTTAAATAATAAATACTAGTCAATTTATTAACATGTTAATAATTTACATTGGAATAATAATGCATATAAACAACTCCATTATGCAACTAGTAAAAATTATCAATGCTATAAACACATGATGTAGAAAATAAGAAGAATTCATTTACATATTGACCATTAATGAAGAATATAAATTTAAATGGATATCAGTAAAGTTATAAATTTATTTTTTATTATATCTAGGTTTATTATATAATATTTTAATGAATTATTTTTGAATTTAGGAATATAGGTAAGGGTTTTCTGTCTCAAATTCCTCTCCTTGTGAAATATCTTCTAATATGCACATAATTTCCTTTCTGTTGTGTACATAATACCTATTTTAGATGTTTTATAATGAAATTAATTTTTAATGGTATTTTATGATCATGTTTAATCTATATTTTTAAGAGGATTTGATTCAATTGTTACCCAAACCATAAGTGGGGGTTTCTCTCTTAATATCCTTCCTTTGGGACTCAAGATGTAATCGCTGCCTATTTTTTGTTGTGTTTACATTACCATTAAATAATATTTCCTGTTTATTCATGAAATTTAATTTTTTTACAATTATATATTTTTATCACTCTTTATTAATCCTATTGTTGAAGATTTACCATTTCCATGATGGAAAAATTATACTATGTTATGGTAATGTAAAATGTGTATAATTTACAAAAAAATAATCTCTCTCTGGATACTCGAATGTGGATGTGAATATTTCATTAATGAACCAAATAATAATCACTGTAAAAATGGTTTGTTTATCATTAAATCAATCATCAACTAGATGTATGACTATTATTACTAAAACTGGACACATGAATAGATACTTTAGGGGGATATGCTTTAGAGTATTCACATGCACATAATGAACCCTGATAATAGATTTTCTCTACTATTTACTTTGTCTCCTAACGATATAATCTATTTAATCTAATTACTATATTCTATGTATAAATAGTAACATTTTGATTTCCCTATCCACTATAATTCTTCGATATGGTCACTTCTTGTAATTTGGATGATACCCCATCACTTCCATGTTTATTATGGGATGTTCTCCAAAGCATCCACATTATACTATGAAATGGAAAAATATTTGATATATGTGTTTCTAATTTTTTGGATATCCTTGTTTAGTTTAGTAAAATTTTCCCATTGAATTTAATGAAATGTATTTATGACTCTTATGTTAAATTCAGTTGAATTAATCAAGTGATGGGTGTGGCCAGACATTATATATCCCCTCAATTCATCTACAGGTCCCATGAGACAAATTAAGTTGGGTTTTTGTGTATTCCCATTCCTATAATAGGAAATTGTCTTATAATAAGGACGCGATTAACTTTTTATAATGTTAATCATTATGAATTACATCATAATGGTATTAATTATTACCATTATTCATATTTTTATTTATTTTCATGGATATCACATGCCCTTAGTTTCAGTTTTTTATAGATTAATGTTTCTTATTTATTCTTAAAATGTCACTTATTCCTTGTATATATTATGAAACCTTCTATTTTATGCTACCCCTAAATAAGAATATAAGATCACCCTTATTTTATTTCCTTTCCCCAAGAAACCAATGGTAGGACTGTGTATAATGTTTAAGGTTATAATGGTGGGTTAATCATGTTCTCTCAATATTTTTATGTTGTGTAGTATTCTTTTGATGTGTAATTTATTTATGTATCTGATCATCCAAGACTACTAAACTATTTTATTCTTAATTATCTGGATTATTTTTTTATCTAAAGTGTAATATAACCACACAATTTGGGTTCCGGGAGTTTGGGATATTACACCCTCCCTCCAACACATCACTCAAGTTGTGTCACCCACCCCCTCCCCTAGAGTGGTTGTATTTATATAAAACCTATCAATTGGATATGATTCATTAAATTCAAAACTCCAAATTCTAACATCATCACTTTTTGATATCTGTCCAATATAATTATTGGACAACCACGATCAATGCAGCATGCAACACATTTTTATCTAATTATAGGGATAATTGGATACATCTATCATTGTCTAATTATATGGATCATATAGAACATTCCATTCATAATGCACCACTGCATCCACCCAGTGTTGAGGAAATATATAATTCAATCTAAGTTATCCAATCCATAATCATATGGATCTAATATTTCAGATGAAACCTTTCATTTCTACCCCTATGTATCCCGTAAGTGTTGGAATCCATGATAGTTCACCATTGGTTTACTATGTCAAAAATGCACCAATATTTTTTCCATAGAAAATTTTCTCTTATAATTCTAGATCCATATTATATTTCATGAATTAAAGTCTCTATGACCCTCAAAAATGAATACATAATATGAAAATCTTGAATTCCTCTCTTATATTTCTCCAAAACTACAAATCTGATAGAATTGATTCAAAATTAGATATACTAATATTATTTATTCGTTTAAAAAATAGTATAATGGGATTAGTTATTATATCAAATGAAAAAGATATAAAGAGTTTCCTTTAATTTCCTATTTAACTTCTCGCTAAGATTACAAGAAAGTCATTGTTTTGATTTTGAAAAATCCCAAGGTAGTTGATTAATTAGGAATCAGATAACAAAATAAATACATTCCATATTGAAATTAAAATATTTGATAACAAATAAATAAAATTAAAGTTGAACTTTATACAAGGGAGTCAAAATCAATCAACCATAACATTTTTTCATTGTTACACTGATCTTCTAGTGGTGAAATTTGGATCTTCTATAAATTTTTTCCATAAAGGATGTCCATTACAAAAACTATTGTTCTTCTATCCCAAATGACTAATTTTTTTTATATACGGTGATAATAAAATAAAATCATGAAATTAATATATTATTTATTTTTAATAAAGGATGACCATAACTGTGCACCCACTGAATGTCACCTAGAAATTATTCAAATACTACCTAATGGTAGACACCCCATTATGGACTTAATTATGACATATTTTTTCAAATTTTTACCATTAATCAATGAAAATTTACCATTTTTTCTTTATTAATTAAAATTTATTAATTTAATGAAAATCGATCATGAATATCAATCAAGTCCCTAAAATAATTCATTTAGATTTAAATGATTGTTAATAATCCCCAAAAAATTGATCTGGAAAAATAATTTCATTCATTATAAATGGAATTCCATAGTTGAAACTCAAATATTTACATTGGACTTAAGGATTTTGATATTTATCTTATGGGGGTATTAGTTATCTATGAGATTTATGGCCATCCTTTCAGGGTAGTTAGAGGATTATGAGTAGAGTTTAGTTTTTGAAAAACTATACCATAAATTATTATTTCATGTTCAATATAAATTAAAAAAAACATATTATATATTATTATTTAGACCACAAACATAGGGTGGGGTTGAAAGAGGACATCATGGAGTATCTCAACAAAATGGATAAAAATAGGTGTTTAATACATGAATCTCATGTGATGAGGAAGATTATTTGGCATAAAAGAACCCATGAAATATAAATTCATGAAATGTAGTGTCATAATTATTGGTTATTGTGGAAATAAATGGAAATTGGGGGAATTTACTTTTAAAAATTAAAGCAACAAATGAAAATTGTAATTATAAATTAAAATTATTTTGATATAATTAGGTGACTAATGTGATAAAATTCATTAAACAGTAAATGATAAATTTTATTTATTTAAAACTTTTATATAATATTTAAATAAGTATTTAATAAATATGTAAGGAACACAAATTTAATTTATAAATATTATTTTTACTAAGATTAGAATTATATAAGGCATAACAGTAAAAGGGAGAACATGGAGTTTGGTGCAGAATTATTAGATAGCATATAAGGTGTCCCTACATCTCCACCCCTAAATTTGAGATATATGTATTGCAAATACCATCCATTAGTTTTAGTAGAAATCTAGGAACTACCTTACCTTGGTTTTAATAAGATACTAAGAACCAATTTTCCATGGTTTTAATAGGATACCAAGACCATACCATCCCTTTGATTTAATGAGATTATAAGAAACAAACATAATTTTTTTAATGGTATACAAATAACTATCATCTATTAATTTTAATAGGTTAACAAGAACTAATATTTTGTTGTTTTTAATGATCCAAACATCCCTTAATTTAAATGGGATACCATGAACTGACTGTAGAATGATGGATTATATATGATGATTTGTTAGACACAAATATGTTATAGTTTTTAACATCAATCTCTCTTATATTGTGGATAAAATAGAGATATAAAGATAGGGAAAAATTTAATATTCTTTAATTTTTATAAATAAAGGATGGATCTTTTAGTGTATTTATTGGAGAATTCTATAGATTCAGTATAGATTCAATGCGAGAGATGTTACACAAGTTTATTTTAGAGATCCAAGAACCCATTGAATCTATTTATATCATTTATATACATCATAAAACATTTTAAATTAATAAATTAGTAATAAATTCATTAAATACCATATTTAAGGTGGTATTTCCATTATAATACACATCCCAGACCAAGACCCAGCTTTCACCACTCCCCGATGTAATAACCCAATCAAAATGGCGATAACCAACATGTCTACCATAACGTGTCACTAGTCAATTTTTTCAGACGTCATCCCTATCCAAAATATCATGGTCTATCATTTCTTAGTCCTATATGTTTTTATTTGTTTTTAGGGAGCTTCAAAAATATGGTCCTCAACTTACTTTCAAGGCCTTCAAAAGTTCCTCTAAATTTATTCCATAGACTTGAAATATAATAATATATAATTTCATTCCTTCAATAAGATAAACATATCTTATTTTAAGAGACATTAAAAACCATTAATTGATTCACATAATGTCATATTTTGGAGCATAAACACAGTCAAATGAAAGCATTAGAAACAAAAGAGAGTATTTGTAATCCTGAAAACACTATGATAGAGAGGTACAACAATCACTCCATTTATTATGATCACAAACAATTAACATTAAAAGATAAATTAAGTGTAAATTAATAGTAAAACATGTATTCAAAATAATTCAGGATATTTGAATTTTTGATAATAAATATTCTTATTTGTTAAATAAACATCCCCTATGAAATTAAGAAATATCTCTCAATTTGAGATACAAAACAAAATGTAAATAACATAACATCAAAAAACTCTCTATGAAAATTCTCCACCATTTGGGATTATAAAAATAGAAAATAGCGAGGGGTAAATAGTATTTGAAAATCTATTGAAATATTTATTAAAATATAAAAATGGATTTTAAAAAATATAAGAAAAAATACAGAATTTTTACGAATACAACCACTCCTCATTTATAAAATAAGAGACACAAATGATAGAGGGAGATATTTGATAGATACTAAATGTAAGTTTAAGAGGGAAAAACAATGTGATCAAAAAACCTTTTTTATATAGGGCATGGTTGACGTCCAAAATAATCTATAATGGAAAGATCTAGGTTCCCACTAAGATAGAGAATTAATTCATTGGGTAAATGTTGAATAATATAGATCAGTTACATCGAGGAGTGAAACAAATTTTTTTTTTGATAATATAGCTTATGATAGATTAATGAATATTAGTGGAATATCTTTACAAACCGTCAGAATCATGTTCAATTTTTTACCCTTGGGTGTCCTTTGATATTATCAAATAAACAATTTTAAGGTGAAATAATTATGGGTCTACTATGATTATTTAATAGGTATTTGGGAACCCAAACTTGTATAGAATAATTTTTTATTAAATTAAGAAGATAAATTCTTTTTGGTCTACCTTAAATATAAATTTTGAAATTAAATTCATATTTTAAATTATCAAATTTTAAAAAATAATTTTAAAAAATATTATTAGAATTATATTTCATAAAATTAGGATTTTTATAAGACCTTTCATCATTTTAAAAACCAAAACCATAATAATTTTTGTAAACACGTTGACAACCAAGGATCATGTTAGGATTTTTTTCACTATGGTAGAATTTTGATAGATACATTTTGAAACCCTTGATTTTATATATTAAAACACCAAAATATTTTTTGTTTTTTAATTTGTAAACCAAATCAAATTTTTTTAAAGGAAGAAAATTTTCCTCAAAATTTTTATTTTTCACATTAAAAACATATTTATATTCATTTGAAATATAGTCATATTTTTAAAATATGTTCATGAAAAATAATTAAATTAAATTTCCTAAATTAGTTTGGAAATATGAAGATGCTGAATAATAATAAAAATAATAATCATAAGGATAGTGATAACTATCCTCTTCACCTTCCTCAAGATGATTCATGAAAATTTTAGGAGTTGAGTTACTAGTTTCATAATAAAAATTTAACTTTAACTAGCACTCCATGTCAAGACTTTTAGATCCTTCCTCCCTTGATTTTTTTATTTATAATTTTCTTATTCAATGGTTCATCTATATTTGACCATTTTTTTCAACCAATGAAAATGGAATCAATAACAATAATTTGATTCTAATTTTTCGTTCATTAGAATGATTTTTACTTTTTATTCAACTTCTTCATTTTTTTTAATCATATAATCATGTGTTCAACCGCACCTTCATTATCAATGTCTCCTTATAAAGAATAGTTATCATTAAATTATATAATGTATTGGTTATTCTTAGTTTTATTTGATTTATGTATTATTTTTTGGCTTGTCTTTTCATAGTTATTCCACATATCATAAGGGAGACGATGAGTTTTTCTTTCATAATATTATTTATATAATTGGATTCTTGGATCATGGTGACTTTTTAATCGTTAAATATAGTTATAAACCATAATATTTTCTTTATGAGAGTTTTTTGGGATAATTCATTTCTGAGTACATTTCTAAAAATTCAAATTTTAGTAAATCTCATAAATATTTTTTTCATAGATTCATTTGAATTCATGGAGAAACATTTAGAGTTTCCTGGAAAAAAATATCCAATCTAGTTTCTTTAACTTTATTCATTAAATACATTATGAATTATTAGAGTTTCTATAATTCAGGAGATTTTATTTATAGTATGTAATATTTGAATTCATTTTGATATAAATAACAATTCATGTTTTTAAAATATTTTCCATCTAATTGAAAATATGAAATATCTTGAGGTATCTTTTTATCATCCAGATCAATTATAATGATATAAACTCGTATACATATTTTCAAAATATTATATACAATGATTATAAGGAAAATAGAATTGTGAATTTTCCAATATGAATAATTTGAAACATTAAAGAATGGATCATGAGTATAAGAGGTAGATTCCATTTTAAAATCATACATTTATATTACCTATAATTTGAAAAGGAAAATTACAAGAAATTTTTTAAAATAAGTAAATTTTTTAAAACAAGGATTCTTAAAATAAAAACAATTACATCATTGGATACAAAGAGTTAGTCAATGTGGGAAGAAATATAAAAAGGTGTAAAGTGACATTAAAAATTAAATATATAAAAGAAAACTGAAATTAAAAATTGAAACAATTATGATAATATAAATTGATTAAAGTGATTAAATAAATTAAAGGATAACTGATAAATTTGATTCATTTGAAAAAATTAATATAAAAGTTAAATAAGTGTTTGTGAATATTGTAACAAGGATGAATCAAATTTATTCAATTTATGGGTATCAATAATTGAATGATGAAAATCATAATATTAAAAGAGTGAGAACACAATTTGATAAAGAGTTTTAAATAGCACCAAAGGTTCCATTATGCCTCCACCCATTAATTATATAGATATGTATTATAAATACCATCCCTCGATTTAAATGAAATCCCAGTACAAACATACCTTGCTTTAAATTGGATATTAAAAACCAATTTTCCATAGTTTTAATGGTTTACCAAGAACCAATGTTCCCTTGAATTTAATGGGATACCATGAACCAAACTTCCCTTGGCATTAATAAGATACAAAGAACAAAAATATATTTTTTAATTAGATAACAAGAACCAAACATCCCTTGGAGTTAATGGTATACCAAGAACCAAAATTTAATTGGTTTTGAGTTAATACTAAGAAAATAAGGTATATGGTGTGTTGATTGGAGATGATTTTATAAGCACTAGTCCATTAAAATTGGGGTCATACATATCTTTTTAGGGATAAATGAAAATGATAAAGATTGATGTAGAAAAAGGTTGTAGAAATTATTATTTAGAGAATAATTTTAGATCTTTTAGATGGGGGATTGGAGAATTATAGTGATTCGATGTATATTTTATGAGATAGATGATGCACATGTTAATTATAGAGAACCAAGTATACAAATCCCATAGTTATAGCCTAATAATCCCACAAAAAACATATGGAATTATCTAATGATAAGTGAATTAATTGAAGATTGTATTTATTGAGGTCTGATCAATATTAAATGTATCCCATCCTATGACATGGATTACACTATGACCTAGTGCCCAAAACCATGAGATTTTATCCATAAAAATTCCCAACACTAACTTTTCTACCATGGCCTATAATTGGATGTTTATCCTGACATTATCCCAATCCAAAATACCTTATTCCAACATTCCATGGTCCTAGCCATTTATTTATGTTTTTCATGGAATATCCAAAATTGGCTCCTACACTTCCTTCAAATACCTTTTAAGGTTATTACAATATGATTTATTATAATTTAAACATAGTAAGATATATGTAAAATAGTTTAACAAGATCACTAATTTTCATTTTAATATACATCAAGAACCTCTAAATACATGACTTAATGTCAAATTGAGGAGTTTTAAAAACACTCAAATAGAATAATAAGAAACACATGATAGTTTTTTTATCATCAAAAATCCATACTAGAGAGAGATAGATAGGGAAAAATAATGTTTCTTATGGGTGAATTGATTTTACTCCAATATCAATTCTATTGTGATTAATTTAGGGGGATAATTTTCATTTATTTCCCATTCACTAATTTAAGGGTTATAAATTCTAGTAGAAAATATTTAGATTCCTCTAGAAATTATTATAACTATGGAAGTTAAGATGAGGCTGTCTGAGGTGTGTAGTTATAATCTAGTTTTTGAGTGAGATTAATTATCTTAGAATATATTCTTATAATTGATGAAACCATATAATTTGATACATGGGATAGACTTATTATACTATGTTTATGATTATGTTTATAATTATATATGGAGGCTTATTTTCTCGAGTTTTTGTAATGATATTGTGGTATTTTTTGGAGAAATATATTTTTTTTTGGGAAGAGATGGATTAATTTTTATAGTATAGAATTTAATTTGGTGAGACTGATTATTTTTCATCTGATGTCGAGATGAATGAGATTCCATTAGTTTTTAAGGTTTATTATATTATATTATGATAATAGGTTACAAGATTAACCTTGAGGGGAGAGATCAAATTTTGGATTTATTTATACCATGAGGTTTTCCCTATTATTATGGAAGAATATTTTATATCAATAATAGAGCTTCAAGAGATAATAATTTACATTTATGAGTTATATTAGTGAGTTTTTATTTACTATATTATATATTCATTGGGTGATTTGATGTTATTAGTGAAGAATGAATATAAGAGATTGATATGGTGTATATATTATCAATGGTTTAACTAAGTGATGGTGAATAATAGTTATCCTCTTCAAAAAAAGTTTATTTTTTTGAATACATAAGGGGAGTGAGTTGGTATTTTAATACCGAGTTACGATCTAGATATCTCTAAATTAATTTTATATATGAGTACATCCCAATGATAGGGTTTCAATATATGTATGGGAATATTGAGTGGTTAGTGATACTTTTTAGTGTTCTAAATTGAGGAAATGTAAATTTGAGACTAAAAAATGGGTTGTTTTAACCCCATAATGATGATTTTATTTTAGTGTTAATTTAGGATGCCTTGATTTATTCTAAGATGAAATAATAAAATCCACAGTATCTTGGGATTGTGTTGGAGTTTCATATGGAGAATAAGTTATATATAAATGCGTATAAGTAATGATTTTTGACACATAATGTGAATTTTTTGAGTGATGGAATTTCAAAACATGATGTAGTAGTGGACCTAATGAAGATATAGGTAGTTTTTTCATCAAATATTATGAATAATGTTTTAGAATTAAGGAATTTACAAGGCTTGGATGGTTGTTATAGGGGGTTTTATGCATGTTTTCTTAGATTGTGATCCCACTATTTTATTTTACAAGGAATGGTAATTTTTTTTCATGGATGAATAAGTTTAATGGTGAATTTAAAAATTTGAAGTGAATGTTAATGAGTTCTCTTATTATTTGAATACATGAGTAATGTATTTATTATGAGGTATATTATGATGTGTCTCATCAACTTCTAGTTGATTATTAATGTAAAATATGTAATTTAATACTTATAGGTCTAGAAAAATTTATACACATGAACTTAACTATGCTACTAAAGATTTGAATCTTGTGGTGTTGAAATGTTTTCATATTATTTTGTGGAATTATTTTCCTTGTGATTTTTTTTCTTTATATAGATCATAAGAGAATGATATAAATCTTTTCTCAGAAGAATTTGAATTTCTGGTCGATAATATGGGTAGACTTTTTATAAATTTATGACATCAAGGACATATATATCATTAAAAGTATAGTATAATAGTTGAAACACTGATTTAAAAGTATTACTATGATATTTAATTTTGTAAAAGTGTGTAATATAAAATGATGGAGTTGTTGCTGTCTTTTTGCATTTCATATTAAGAGTTGAATGAGGAAAAATTCTTTTATTGGATAATAGTGATATGTTCCCCAGTGAGATACATGGATGAGTTTCTATATGGAGATCTAGAGGTGCATGTATGTTTTGATCGTATTGTTGAACCTTTAGTGATGATGTTGTATTTATAGGTAATACCTATTTAATTATGATGTTTCTTTGTGCTGATCTTCATGGATATATGACATGTGTTAGACTTGATGAAGCATTGTATATAATATAGTCAAATATGAATGACTTGAGGCTATAAAGAACCCATCATTGGGGTTCTTTACTTAATTTGAACTATGAAGAACTCCTTGAAAATGTTTTGAAATTATTGAGACTGGTTGGTGTCTCATTCAAGAATCTCATAGATTATTAAAAGAAATTTTTCAATGTGTTGTTCCAAATCCATAGAAATGAAAACGTCATTTATCATATAATTAACCATATATGTAAATTCAATTACATTTTAATATAATTATTTCACTTGTATTTATAAAAGGAGTTAGGAATTTTGGAAATCAATTTATCTTACACATGTAAGATATATTTTTATGTATAAGATATTTTGAGTGATCTTAAGTAAATTCATTTATGTTATGTGAGAATAAAGACCAGACAATAAATTTATTTACATGAAGATAATTTTCTATCAACCATAATTGAAAAATCAATTTATCATATTTTGTTGATTTTTGGGGATCCCAAAACATAATTTATCTTATACATCCAAAATAGTATATATATGATAAATTGTTTTATGTACATGATGTGTTTATAAAAATTATATATTCTAAACAATGATATTTAAATCAAATGATTCTTGTGATAGGTTATTTATGAATCAGAAATCATGATCGAACAAAGGATCATATTCTTACTGATATCTATGTAATTATAGATAGAGAAAAATATCTTTGTGTTGTGATAAGTTCCGTACTTTAGAATGAGATCCCACATCACCATTCCTGCATAGAAAGTTATATGGAATTATTTTCATGGATTTTGTAGTGAATTGGAATGCATATGAGGCATCTGATAGTTCAAATATTTCATGATGTAAATGAGATGAGTCTTAATCCTAACATTAAGGAATAATTTGAATGGGGATTTCAAATTAATATTCTGTAAAATAATATCCATGATTTGAGGGAGTTTAAATATGAGAACAATTTTATGTTTCTATAATTATTATATATATTTAAAGGATTAAGAATATTTTGTATTATTTTTAGTGAATTTTGTAGATGAGAGAACCTATACACTACTATTTTAATGTGAAATTGTCTCAGAATAAACATATAATACTATTTTTTAAGGAAAAAAGGTAATAATATCATCATATGGATTGCATGTAGAGGAAAAGATTGAAAATAGTGATCATTCTCCATTGATGGTTTTCTTTTCTCTATGTTTATTTGAAAGTGAATCTATTTGGTACTAAAATAATTTATGATTTCACGTTCATACCATTACTCGAGAACCTTTTGATACTAAAAAGGGAACTGTATGTGGTAGATAATAAGGAAAACACACTAATGATGTAGTCATATACAAGGATATGAACCTCATTAATAATTCTATAACATCATACATTACTGGATCGATCAGAATCTTGAAGTTATGGGATGAAAATTCCTGAGAGTGGAAGTTATTTGAATTTATAATATACAATAATTCAACCCCCCCAATGTGTTTCAAAATTTATGTGATCCAAAATTTAGTATCAAATAATAGGTTCACTATCTTTTCCCAACTACCAGATATGTACCAACATCATTTTTTAATAGTAAAATATTATCAACATTTGATGAAAAAGGGTTTTACTATTTCAAATAAATAATGGTGCCTTTTATTATTTTATGTGGTCTTGATATTCTTAATTCTATTAAATATGGATCATGTTTTCTAGATAAAAACTCATCATAGAATCTAACAGATATAAAAAATATCGATAATTAAGTCAAATCAATGAATAGTATTTTATATTCATTACCAAAAATGAAAATAACAAAGGTTATGGGATGTAAAAGTGAATATTATATTTATAATAATATTTATATCTTCTAGGAAGGAAATAAAATGTTGAGTGAAGAAAATATGTATATTAGTTAACAACTGTTTGAAGATTTCAGAATACATTAGGATGAAACATTTGATAGATTCCTTTAGGAGGTAATTTTTATTGTGAAAATTATTATAGGGTTTGCAGAAACAATTGAAGATTCTATTGTAGTAATAATATTAATGATAGTTCTTCCTGATAAATTTTATGAAAACATATGAACTCTTTAAGCTAATTATCTCGATGAATTTACCATTAATATCCATCAGATCACCCTTATTAATTATAAAATTAGTAGAGGTACTTCTCTTTAGAGAAAATGGAATATGAAAAACAAATATTTCATATAAAGCCTTTACAGGTGAAAAGATTGAAGAAGTGAAATATTAATCATATGATGGATAAAACATTGATGGCTATGTTGAGACTCTGTAATTAATAACAAGAATCTTTCCAAGTGGAAGAAGAGGTAAGTATATAGGTATTATTCCTTTTAAATACATTAATTTTGGAATGGTTTCTCATTTATCTCTTAAATGTCTTATGATATTTGATAGAGAAAATGACAATGGGGATTCTTCTAGGTAAAAATAAGTTTTCTCCAGTTTACTTTAGAAAACAAATCTTGTTAGTTGATAAATGTGTGTGTGATAGTGAATAATGTGGTGATACAGAATGTCCTAGATATGTCACTAAAAGTGTGATCATTGAAAAATAATTATAAAAGGATAACACTTATAAAGTTGAATCGAAATATAATGGTTAATATTCATTGAAGGGAGGATAAATTGTCAAAAAAAGATACCATGAGAATGAAGAAAAATATATTAATAATATAATTTTATAGACTGAGAGAAGACAATAATCAGCTGAATTAAGGGTTGAATAAGTAATGTCATGTTCTAAAATAAAAGTACAATCCTGTAAATGAAATAGAGATATTGAAATGTGATAGTGAAAAGAAGTCCAATACCATTGAAGATATGAACTCTAATATTATCCTATGATATATTGAAATAGATAAACATAAGAGATAAAATAATGAATCCAAGAAGCATAATTTCAAAATGAAATGTGATAATAACAAGGTTGTTGAAATAAATAGGAGAATTTTATAAGTAATCTATGTAATGACCCATGATTTATCAATGAGATTTTACTTCATATAATTATTTTTATGTAGTATAATGCACATAAATCTTATGAAGAACCCAATAAAAATCGTATTATCATAAATGAAGAATGATATGTTTTTCAGAAAAAAACCAATAATAATTTCAAATATTACAATGGAACAATAAATATAAAATAATATAATTAGAATAGTTCAATGTGGGTCTTCTCAATCCTCTAGAATTATTGCACTCATAATAAAAGTTGTAGAAATAAAAAATAATATTCATTGTAAAATATTAATTTTAAAGATGAATGTATATATAACATTGGGAGAAAATATAAGTGACTGGTGAATGGAATAATATGTCTTTATAATAATTTGTAAACCCTTATGAAAATTATAAGTCTAATCGTTGGAATAATAACATGGGAGTTGAAATAGTAATGTGACACTTTGGAATAGTAGTATTGTATTTATAACAGTAACCTCATTTATTAAAGTATAAATAAAATTTAGGTATCTTATCAATGAAAAGATGATATGTTTATATGATGTAATAAGTAAATAAATGTTACAAAATGATAAATTATGTTTTGGTATTTTTTGAAAATATAAATGATTATTTACAATTTTATAATTAATATAATGAGTTAAAAGTTAATATATTTTCCTAAAATATAATAAAAAATTCATTTTAGTTTTATTATAATTATATTAAAAATTTTTGAGACGTTGATTAATTTTCCAAAGTTTCTAAAAATCAGTTATAATATTTAAATAAATATTTTAATAATAAAATTTAACTTAATTAAAAATAAAATTTATCATATTTAGAAAATTATCTTCAAAAATAGAGTCCATATTTGAAATCTAAATATCGAAAGAAATTATAGAAAATTTGTAGTATTTTTATAGAATAGTAGAATTTTTGTGAATAGTTAAACACAGTAATTTATGGTATTTTAAAAAAGGCATGAATTTTTTATCCTTGGATGATATATGGATATTTTAATCACCCATTTGTTTTAAATATAAAAAAAATTTATTTATTTACTCATGGGAATCAAAAATATTGATATTCTTTAGCCAAAATAAAAAACAAATCAATAACATAATCAAAATCACCCCTCTCCTCCCATAAAAATACCACCCCCACCAACCCTTCTCCTCATACATCCTTAGACATTTAGTTTTTCAATGTTATTAATTATTCCCTAACCAATCCTCCACCCAAACTCAATATCTTATGGTCAAAATAAAATACCAAACCCAAGTGCCTTAAGTAGGTTTTCAAAGAGATGATATTAAAGAGGTAAAATCCTCTTTTATCCTCTATTAATTCTTTTATTCTTCTAACTTATATTCATGTCACCAATACAAAATATCATGATAACTCTAGTATCATATATATATATGTATGTATGTGCGTGTTTGGTAAATGTTATTATTTTACTATAATATTCATCATCAAATATTCTTCTCTCATCTTTTTATTCTAAAATGGATAACATTTTCCATGTGTGTCAAGTTACTACCTTCGTGGAAAATGAGCTTTAATTTCCAATTACACCTTCAAGGATGGTGGTAAATAAATAATTAGGGTAAAATGTATATTATAACTTGTATCATGTTTGAGAAATAATATATATATATATATATATATTTAAATGTTAAAAAAAGTTATTTCATGATGATCGGAAAATCGCCAAAATAAACTAAATGTCTGTCATTAACATATTATCAAATGAATCATCCTCATATCAGAATAAAAAATGAAATATGGGAAAATTTAAAATTATGTAATTATATTAATACAATTTTATTCCACTTTTGTATTTTTTATTCCATTCTCCAAGAACTCACATAAATATTTACAAGGGAACTGACCATAAATCCATGAAACGAATGCATCCATGATAAGAAAATTATACATTATAACTCATCTAAAAACAAATAAATGAAGACAATAAAATTATGATAAATAAAATATATGTTTAATAGGTTATGAATTAAATTATTGATGAATCTAATTTTATTATCAAGAACATTAATTACATGTTCAAAACACATTCGAACATAAGGTAAGGGATCTCTCTAAATTCCCAAATTACATTTAATTTATACTTTCTCTATCATTACAACAATTTATATATACATTCTTCATATAAAACTTTTCTAAATTCTATCTATATGTCCCAAAATTATGTATCTAGACAAATTAATCCTTTTTTATGTGGAAATACATATTTTATAAGGATCTAATTTAAATTTCTCTAGATAGGCCAGTATAATTAAAGGGAACCTCACTATTTATCACCATTCTCAAGTAAATCCCATTATCTATTTTAAGAAAACAATTTTTTTTTCTAAAACCACTCATTTAGTGATAAAAAAATTATCGTAGTTTATTTTTTTTATACAAACAACTATTAATTTTTCCTCTTAAAATAATCTTTAATATTTTCCATTAAACTATAGTAAAGATAATCATTTCTACAGTTTCTTAAATAATATTTCTACATTTTTGATCACCAGTTAGAAATTATTTATCATTATATATTCCAATTATAAATTATTAATTTCCTAGTATTATTTAAATCCATTCATTCACGGACACCATTATAATATGCCCATTTTGACATGATTACAATACACCTTTCTTTCCATGGGTAATCCTTGGGATTATTCCTTATGTTTGATTATTTATGTGGAACATATATGGGTGAAAATGTTATGATGGATGTGCATAGATAGAACAATAATAAATTCTATAATTTCTAGTCTTATCAGACATGATGTTTGAGATTATGGAGAAAACAAAATCAATTTTGGGAATTTTTTTGCCATGCGATATAGTCTTGATAGCAACTCTTGACTCATGTTTATGTCATGTTATATGTTGTCACCAAAATCCAATGTTTCCATAATCACATCATACCATGTCCTGTATTTTATGCCTCCATATGTTTATTCATGTTCAAACCCTATTTATGTCATCGTGTTATTCCTTCTAACTCATGTTTTATGCTTTAATCCTATTTTAATTAATTTATAAGGATTTTAATCTCATAACTTTTGTATATTTATTCAATAGGCTATCATATGAATATGTATGAGAAAAAAAGGATGTTAGGGTCCCATTATGAAATATTATTATAAATATATTTTATTCAATTTCCATGTTTTCAATTTTATGTTATTATTCTTCTAAAAACAATAGACCTTATGATCTTTAGTTTTTATTTAATTGATTATTATACTTAAAATCATGTCATAATATGATAAAAAGGCTTGGTTCAATATAATGTGTATTAGAGGCATGGTCTAGTTATTTTTTGAGATTATGACTCAAAAAAATTAGTAATTACCCTAGGGATAATACTATCACCATGGATGGCCAAGATTGAAAATTAGGGAATTGCATGTTTAGATATACTTTTCATTTACATGTTTATCCTTTAATGTTTATATTTTCATGTTTATATTCTTGTTATCTAATAATTAAATCCCCAATTATTATATATTATTTATTTTTCATAGTTAATGGTGGAAAAAGTACAATACATTCCAATAATAAATGTGATAGGCAATTGGAAAATTTTCCTAATGTGAAACAAAATATGATAGAAAAAGGATCCTAAAACATCATTACATCACTCTTTGAAATATATCAAGTTATTAATAATAACTTGAATCATGCGAAACACCCTCCTACTAATAAAGATCATTTTTTAGTGAAATCATTTATACAAAAAAGGACCCTTATCATTTGTGGATATTATGATCCCCTTATGAGGGAATAATGGATTAAATATACTAAGAAGATATTTCCTTATCCATAAATGATAAGAAGAAGAGAATTTTGTACTAGAAATTTATCATTTTGATGGTGAAGATGATCAGTGGTGGAAACTGATCAGAAACACAAATTGTAAGGATGAAATTCATTCTATAGACTAGGAAATAATTAGGAAAATATTTTTCAGTGAATATTTTCTCCTAACTCTCCATCCTAAGATGGGTAGTTAGTTACATGGAATAAAGAAAAAGGGATATTATTCTATCCAGATGTATAAAGAAAAATTCATATGGCTTTCGTGACATGCCTTTGGATTTTGTATGAACACTAAAAGAACACTGAATCACTTATTTAGTTGATTAATTTTGGGTTTCAGGAAATATTTGGTGATTAGAAACATTGATAGTGTTTAGGAGATTATATGTTGTTTAATTAAGGTTGAAATGGAGATCATATACTCTTAGTTGTCACATGGGTTCACAAATAAAAAAGAGAAAAATGGAGTTTCATATGGAAGGAGTGACACATAAATCATATGATTAAAAGAAAACCCAATATCCCATGTGTCAAACATGTGTGAAGAAGCATCCTAGGATCTATATAAAGATAACTAGGAGATGATTCAGTTGTGGCCAATAGATTCTTTCGGATAATTACTGTAGGAGGGATATAAAGAAGCCCATAAATGAAAAATAATAAGGGAATGTCTATATAAATATTAAAACTATAGTACAATGTTTCAATTGTAGGTAACATGGACAATATGTTATCCAATGACATGAGAAGATGTTTTTCGGAGGAAATCAAAAACAACAACCTCTATGGTAGAAAGGTAGGTAATATTATATCACTGTTGTTTAGGTGGAGCTCAAAAATGATGTGATGATAGTTACAGTGGTTATTAATTCAATAATAGTAAAAGTAGTATTTGATTTTGTTTCTACAAATTTTTTCACATCCATCATGTTTAGAATCACTATTCAAACACCACATCAAAATATAAAGGTTTCGTTATATGTGAGTATATAAAATAGGGAAATTATTGCATCAGAAGTATATAATTCATCCCTAGTATGTGTTTGTGGACTAAGCCCCCAAGAAAATATAATCTTACATTCTTTGGTGGACATTGATGCTATATTGGGCATATATTGGATATCATTATACAATAATACATCAACATTCAAGAAAGTGGTATAACTATTAATATCCCATGGAATCCTCTGATTCGGTATATGTGTAAGGAGGAGGATGAAACTCATTCCGAATTATCATCTCAATTGTAGATATTATTTCCATATGAGAAATCATATCATGTTAAAATTATTGAGTAAAAGGATAGGACCATGCTCAATGACATTCCCATTAAGAGGGACATCAATGATATGATCGATGAATAATTTTCTTATCCTCATCAGAACTAAGAGGTTGAGTTATCAAATGATCTTATAGCTGGATCTCTTCATATATCAAAGACTCCTTATAGGATTGTCACAAATTATATGGAGGAATTAAAGAATCACTTACTAGAGGATCTATACAAGGATTTTATACACCACAATTGCTTCACCATGGGGAGTGTTGGTGAACTTCATCAAGAATAAGGATTGATCAATTCACCTATGTATTGATTATGATGAGTTAAAAAAATTCACACTAAAGAATAAGTATCCCCTAGAATAGATAGATTCATTATTTGATCAAATAAATTGTGTCTATTACTTCATTATTGTAGAACATAGGTTAGTATATCACCAATTAATTGTGAGGTTGGATGATATTCCCATGACAAGCTTTCAAATGAGGTATGGACACCATGAGTTCATAGTGATTTATTTTTGACTCTATAATGTTCCAAATATTTTCATGGACTTTATTAAGAGAGAATTTAGAGATTACATCTTTTCATATTTTTTTATTACTTATTAATGATTTTATTATATACTCAAAGAGAAGAGAAGAACACTAGGGGAATTTGAATACTTTTCTAAAGACATTATGAAGGGAGAAACGATATTCCATGTATTGTAAATGGTAGTTATGGATTGATGATGTATCATTCATGGGGAATGTTATCAAATAATAAATTATATATGTGGACCCTTTAAAAACAATTGCAATGAAGGACTATCCCATAATAAAATATATACTGGTGGTTAGTAGTTTCTGTAGTTTAGCTTTGTATTATAGAGGATTTGTGAAAAAAATATTATCATTTTCAAAACCACATACCAAGCTGTCTTCGAAAGGGGTGATGTTTTTCATGTCTAATGAATGTGAATACATCATCAATGAGTTCAAATAGAGGATTATCACTTCACAAATACATACACTTCTGAAAATGGGTATATATTTTGGTATACACCAATGCTTAAAAATATGTTATTATTCTTTGTATCAATCAAAAAATATAATTTGATAGTATATGACTCATGTTAGTTGTATTTTCATGAGAAAAACTATCCCACACATGACTTGGAGTTGGCGGTTGTTATCATTATATTGAAAATATGGTGGAATTATCTCTCTGGTGAGAATGTGTGAGAAATATACTGATCATAAGAGTCTCAAATATATATTAACATATAATAAGATAAATTTTTCCAAGAAAAGATAATTTGAGATCATCAAGGATTATGACTAATCAATCGACTACTATCCTGGAAAAGAAAATAAAGTGGAAGAAGATATAAATAGATAGGATCATGTAATTTTATCAATGATTCAAATTGTGATGGATCCAATATTTATATCTATAAAAAATATTGACATGGGAATCATAAAGGAAGGTACATCATAAATCATTTCTCAAATGATTTCTCAACCTTACATTTTAGATGAGATAAAATATGTTCAAGGAGATGATGTGGAAATTAAGAGGAAGGTGGAAGCTATCAGGAAAGAGAAATCCAAATAATTCAAAATGGATGAGGAAGGAGTCATAAGATTTGAGTCATGACTATGTATTCCATAGAATTGTATGATTGGAGGGAGATTTTGAATGATGAACATACATCAAACTTACCTATCCAACTAGGGAGGACCAAATATATCATGATCTCTAAGAGCACTTTTAGTGGGATAATAAATAAAAGGATATCACTAAATATACATCATAGTGCATGCTATGTCGGAAAGTGAATGTTGAAAGAAAAAAGACTATGTGGATTATGCAACCATTACCATTTCATACAAAGAAATAGGAAAACATCACCATTGACTTTGTCAACAGACTTCTAAAGAAATCGAGGGTAAATAATTCTATATGGGTTTTTTGGATTATCATACAATGAAATATAAATTTAGTGAAATTAGATCAGATTTCTCACTTGATTAACTTTCAGCGATATACATCAGAGAAGTAGTGAGGTTTTGTGGAGTACCATTATCAATTATATCTATTCATGATATGGGATTTACCTATATGTTTTGGAAAAGTCTATGACATTATTTGAATACTAAGTTGAACTTTATTAGGTATTATCATTCTCAAACTGAAGTAAAATCTATCTGGGCTATTCAGAAATTGGGAGACATGTTCGAAGCATGTCCTATAGACTTCAAAAGATGTTGGGATCAACATCTTCCACTGGTTGATTTCTATTACAATAATAGTTTCTACTCAACCATCCAAATGGACCTATATGAATTCTTTTATGTCAAAATATTAAGAACACTGGCGTGTTGGGATAAGTTGGTAAGCATAAGCTATCAGGACCTGAAATGGTTGAAGTTCAACAACACATCAAGGAATCCCAATGTCAATGAATGAGCTATAAAGATAATCATAAATGGTAAATATAATTTCATGTTGGGTAAATATTATTCCTCCTCATATCTCTATTGAAGAGAGTCTTTAGATTAGGGAAGGATGGAAAGCTAAGTCATTGGTTTGTTAGACCCTTTGAGAATCTGGATTACATTAGATTTTTTTTCATATCAACTAAAACATCCACCAACCATGTATCACATGCATGATGTATTCCATGTATCCCTATTGATGAAGTACATACTAGATAACTCACATGTACTAAATTATGAGGTGGTATAGCTAGAAAATTATCTCTTGTATGAGGATCATCCAGTGAATTTCTTGAACCATAGAGATAAAGTCCTACGCAATAAGAAAACTCACCTTGTGAAAGTACAATAGAGGAAAAATAAATACGAAGAGGTGACATGAGAATTGAAAGAACAAATGACAAATAAGTTCCCTCACCAATTTTCACCTTAGTATGAATATCAAAATTTAGGGAAATAAAATTCATAAGGGGGGAAGAATGTAACGACCTAGAATTTTATCAATGAAATTTCTCATCTTGTATCTATGTCTTGTAGTATAAATCACATTCATCACATAGAGAACTTGATAGAAACAGTACCCTCATAAATAATTAATGATAATTAATCATGAATACAAACTAAAATGTATTAATAATATTAGGGAGTAATAATAAATGTAAAATAATATAATAAGAATAAGAATAAGTGGATCTGCTTGATCAAACAGAATGAATGTACTCACGAAAAATGTTGTAGAAAAAATAATATTATTAATGATAAAATACCCATTGAATAAATGAAATTATATATAAAATTGAGATAAAATAGAAGTGATTGATGAATTAAATAAGGGTTATTTATAAGAAGTAGTAAACCATTATAACCGTTATAAATATTAACATTGGAATTGTATCCTAATCATTGGAATAATAATGTGACCCATAGGAATAGTAATTTGGCCATCAGAATAGTGCCCTCACCTATGAATGTATGAATAAAATTTAGGAATGTTATAATTAAAAATAAGATATATTTATATCATGGACAATGTAAATAAATGTCTAAAAAATGGTAAATTAAGTGTTGGTATTTTTGTTTAACATAAATTTTTATTTGAAATTTTACAATTAATTAAATGATATAAAAGAAAATGGATTTTAATAAAATAGATTCATAATTTAATATTTTATTGTATTATAATTATAATATAATTTTATGGGACCATAATTAACATTTCAAATTGTCATTAAATTATTTATGATTCTATAATCGGTATTTTTTTAATAAATGATGAGTTTAATAAAATTAGTTTTCCCATATTTATAAACTTATTTTCATAAAACATAGTACATTTTTTAAATCTAAATTTTAAAAAAATATGGTTATTTTTTTTGATTTTTCTAAAATAGTTGAATTTTGTGAAAAGTGAAATACAATAATTTTCTGTATTTAACAAATAATTGAAGTTTTGAGTCAAGGATGATGTAATCAACAATTGTTTATAAATATCAACAACTATTTACTATACTTATTCATGGTAATTAACACTCTTTATAGTCTTCATTTAAAATAATATACAAATGATTAAAATTATAAAAAAACACCCCTCTCCTCCCCTATAAATTCCACCCCATATCCTCACACCACATAATCCTTATAACATGTCAAAATTATTCCCAAGTACCTTTCCAAGCCTCTTACCTAGGCTTAAGAGCTAATGGTCTTAGAAAGGTACAAAAAACAAGTTCCTTAAGGAGGTTCTCAATGAGACGATATTCTAGAGGATAAATCCTCCTTCTTTCTCTTTTAAATTCTCTATTTATTCTATCTTATATTTACCCCCATTTTTATGAAATCATTATAAATATTTTATAATATGTATGCTTGAAATTTTATTATTTTAATAGAATATCCATCATAAATTCCCCTTTTATCCTCTTTTTCTCTAAAAATGAAAACATCATTCGTGATAGGTTGATTCACCACCTTTGCCGATAATGAGTTTTTGTTTTTCATTAATTTATTCAAGGATGGTCATAAATAAATTGTAATGGAAAAATTTATAATATAACTTGTATCATGTTCTTGAACTAGTATATATATATATATAGTATTAAATAATAAAATAAAACTAGTACTTGATGATCGATAAACTACCAAAATAAACTAAATGATTATCATTAACATTTTATCAAATGAATCATCCTCATATCAAAAATAAATAAATGGGACTATTTAATATTATGAAGTTATATTAATACCATTTCATTCTGCATGGATTTTTCTTCATATTTTAAAAGAAAACAAATAATTATACTCAAGGGAACTGACCATAAAACCAACAAACAAATGCTTTTAGAATAGTGAAATTAAAAAATATAATTCATCAAAAAAGCCATTAATAAACTTAATAAAATTATGATAAATAAAATATATGCTGAATATTTTTTAAATCAAATTATTAATGAATCTAATTTGATTATCTAGTACATTAAGTGCAATAATAGAACATATTTGGATATTAGCTAAGGTATCTCTTTGAACCTCCAAGTTTCTTTTCGGTTACACATTCTCTATCTTTAAACCATTTTATTTCATCATTATTCCTATAAGATTATTATAAATTTTATGTATATGATCCAAAATTATGTTTTAGAATCAATTCATCTCTCTTTTATGGGTCAAATGTTTTTAAGGTTCCCTTTTCAATTTCTATTGATAAGTAAGCCAGATTAAAGGGAATAACCCTATTTATATCCCAATTTCATGTACACCCCATAATCTATATTAATCCACCATTATTTTGTGAAATCACTCATTTAATCATGGAAAAAATATCTCAGTTGATTTCTATTATCGTACAAAATATTATTCATTTTTACTCTTTAGAGGCTCTTTAATATTTTCCCTTAAACCGCACAAAAATAGTTCATTTCTAAATTTTCATAAACACGCATTTTACATGTTTTTTATTCAGTTGGACATTGTTTATCAAGATCGATGCCTATTTTCCCTTATTAATTTCCATGTTTGATTTAAACATATTCTGTTATGGACACAATTATGATACGCCCATTTTTTATGCTTTATAACATGATTAGGATACCCAATTATTTTCATGGGTAAACCTTATGTTAGATTTTTTATTTTCACACATATGCATGAACCTTTTATGAAGGGGGAACCATGATAGAACTCCATTTAATTGTGTAGTTTTTAGTCTCATGATACATCATGTATGAGATTAGTGAGTAAATATAATCTATTATGAGACTTTTTCCTCCATGAGATATTGTCTTGACAGTTAGTCTAGGATCATGTTTATGTAATGTTATATGATTATAATACAGTACCATGATTCCTTGATCACATGATACCATGTTCAGAATGCTTTGACTCGATATATTTATTTATGTTCCATATGTTTTTATTTCATCATGTTATTCATTCTAACTCATGTGATATGCATTATTTTTATGTTTATTCCCTTATTGGGATTTTTAGCACATCCATTTTATCTATGTATTGATCATTCTATCTTATGTTGATGTTGGATCAAAAATAAAGTTATCACCTCATTATTTAAGATTGATAGTAAGATTTTATATTCTATTTCCATGTTTTAAATATGTTGCACCTAGACTTCCAAATACACTAGGACTTGAGATCCTTGGTTTGTATGTGACATATAATTAGTCATAAAATCATGTAATAATATGTAAAAGGTCTTGGGTATTTCTAGTATATAAAAATATATAATAAAATAAAAATACATGTTATGAAAAAACAATTTCTATAGAGGCTCTATTTCAAAAGTAGATTAATCATACTAAATATAATCATTATAGACTATAATTTTTTATAGCTAAATACCCATGAATGTGACTCAATTCTTATCCAATATGGAGAGGAATAAATTTATAAAAAAGGACAATAATCATTTTAAAATCTTCATTGAAGAACTACCTAAGAGGATCTTGAATGATCTACTCCACCAGAATGTCTCAAAGGACTTCTATTTTTTATTGATTTTTGATAACCCACATTTCAATAGATGAGGGGGAACACTTACAAGGCCTGTAGGATTAGATATTACATGACCCATTGGTCTTAAGAAATATTTAAACTATACTTGGAATTCCTCCTCCCAACTTCATCATCATGATATCATATATACACCTTCGCATGGCTATTTGTCTAGGCTTACCATGAAAGCACAAGCTAGTCTTGATGTCAATTACAAACCCTCTCTTTCTAAAAAACCTTTTTTGATTCTTTTATGGTGAATGCACATGCTCTGAATACCCATCTAGAGTCTGCTTCTTATAGAGTCTCTTTGATCATTTAAGCACAATTTCAGGTGGCCCAAAGTCTTGTGGTGGCCCAAAATTCTTGAGGTGGCCTGAAAGACTTACTGTTCCAAAGGACTTGGGTGGCCCAAAGGCCTGAAATGACTCAAGGCCAAAACTGGTGGCCTAATAGCCTAAATGGATGAATAGTTCTGGATGCTACAGTACCAAATAGTGTCTAATATAGTACCACATATAGTAATACTATAGTACCCAGAAATTTGTCTCAAGTAGGTATTGAACTCGGGTCTCTCAGATGAACATCCCGTGTCCTTGCCATCTGTGTTGAGGCTCTTGCTCCTTGAGTGATCTACTCATTTAGAGAAAATAATAGATCAATATAGCGACCCATTTAGCACAAATAATTTTAATAGAGGATAATATTTTATGGGTACTACATGAGTTTTGGAATATTTTGTTTTAGGGCTTATAACCTTTGGTACAACATGTCTCTTACTAGACTGATAAGAGATTAGGAATTATCGGTCAAGATAGAATGTACAAGTGAAAACTCAACCAAGACATCATCTATTTGAAATGAAGGTTGTAGTAAGAAACACTTTTGAATACATATAAGAACTGTGTGGAAGAAGATATCCATAAGGGAAAACTACATATGTTTGGGTTGATTTTATCCATACATAGTTGAGGAACATTAAATAGTTTGGGAATGTTCAGAATCAATATCAAATGAAAAAATAGTTAAATTTTTTTCAAGTGGCATTTAATGCATTCAAATCCAAAAAACATGGGATTATGGATATTGTATTTTCATCTCAAAAGGAAAGTGATCTATAAAAATGAAAAAATGTATAAAAATAAAAAGTAGATGTGAACTTTGGTAATGATAGTTCTCTTAAGATCAAATGAATTGGAATGGAAAACATTGGCAAAAGTCAAATCAGTCCAGATAAAGTGTTTTCTATGGATAGACAGAATCATAACTAGTTGATCCTATCACAAATGTGTGATTCTAAAAATGAGGTCAACATTAAGAAAAATGGATATAGATTTATAACAATTAAATACAAGGTTATGTTTTAAGTGGTTTTAGAACCATAGGAAATTGTTTTCAAATTGGGGAAGAAAAATAAGTGTGTTACTTGAGAAAAAAAAGTTAAAAATGAATTATGGAATCGAATGTTGGGTCCCCTTGGACAAAATAATATGAAAATATTTATAATGTAAGAATCAGTGTGAAGTTTACTCATGCTAAAAGAAGACATTTTTCTTATTTTTAAAACAATCCAAATTGAGAAATAGAGAATTAAACTCATAAGGAGTGGAAATTAAAAACTCAAGGCCTCTTGAATTGATTCATTCTGATGTTTGGGGACATATGGAAAATATTTAAACAACTTCAAAGAGTATTTTATAATTTATATTTACAACATCATAAATATGTCTTACATTATGTTCATGTCTCAAAAATCACAAGCCACGCTAGATTCTAATTCTTTAGAAGACTTTAAATGTATCAAAAAAGCATGTATATAAAAATGTAAGGGGTAGATAATAGAATGTGATATTATACTAAATAGTTCATTAAATATCTTAACAAGAATAACATTTGAAATTAATTCAGTTCTCCATATACTCATCAACAAAATGAATTGAATAAAAGAAAGAATATGAGCCAAGTTGACATCACTAGAACTATACTAGAAGAGAATGAAACCTCAATGTATTATTGGATTAAGGACATAAAAATTTAGGAATAATTTAGAATAGGTTCCATAAAGGATAAACTCATACATGACTCCTTATGATTTGTAGTTTAAAAGAATAAAAATTTTCAAATATTTCAGGTAAAGTTGTTAATAAGAAATAATTCAGAGGTTTGATTGGATGTCTTATGTATTTTACATCATTATGACCTGAAATTGTTTATGTCATAACACTTTATGTTTGAAACCTGTACAATCCAAATGAAAAAAAAATCTTTTATAATAAAATAGGATACAAAGATAGATATCAATAAAACATAATTATGAGATAATGTATAAGAAGGGAGATGATCTATATTTAAAGGTATTAAGTAATATATAAAAGGTAGGAGTGATTGATGAAAAAAATGTCATGACCCGACCCCCAGGCCTTGTGCCGTGACTACCCCAAGCCCGCCTTCCATAGGCCAGGGGATGGTAACTAGCACCGAAAGGTGTATTCCCTATAATCGGAAATTGAATCCCTTTATAACCTATAAACACACGAAACCAACCACACAACATGATACGAACAGAAGTCAACTGTATAGAAAAAAGAGTGCTAAAAGTAAAAAGGGGCCGGAATATAAGCCAAAATTAATGTACAAGGAAACCTGGAAAGTAAAAGATGACTAATAGGTGAACAGATGCTCCTGGATCGTCCACCATGAATCCTACCAGAAGGGTAGGTACAACTCATGAACGATCGTCTCTATCATTCACCACATATAAGGTCCACCTCCGAGCCACCTCCAGTCCTGGTACTCCCTTCCTCTATCAGTGCTGTCCATCGTTTACACTAAACACAATAGGGTGCGGGAATAGCCTGTGTACGGGTGAGTATTACGATACTCAGTAGGGACCCCATGACCCTCATGGTCTCACAAAATCCACCAAGGATAATCCACACACAATGAAAACAACTGACAACCCTACTTAGTTATATGCCCATAAATATACCTATGTTATCATATATACCCATCTCAATCATGAGGAAAAAACATAGTATAACTCAAAGCCCAAAGCTCAACTGTTCCATAAAGGAAATAATACCACAAAGGCATGTACCTCACAGGTACACCACATAGAAGAGTACCATAAAGGTATTACCACCATGGAAAATACCACAAGGTACAGACTCGGCTCACACCTGGTATAACTTATGTATAGTAGTAGAGATGATTATATGTAACTACTAATTCATTTTACTCTGCTTAGAACTTATGTTTCTAACCCACACAGGATCACTCAGTGCTGACTTACACAGGATGGCTCGGTACTGACCCACACAGGATCGTTCGGTGCTAACCCACATAGGATCGCTTGGTGTTGACCCACACAGGATCGCTCGGTGATGACCCACACATGATTGCTATGTGCTGACCCACACAGGATCGCTCAGTTCTAACCCGCATAGTATCGCTCAGTGGTGACCCACAGAGGATCTTCTGGTGCTGAAAATTTAGTTTTGAACTAAAATTTGGTATTTTTCACCATTCATTAAAAAAAGAAACTTCACAGAAAAATACCAGAAGTTTATGCTAACCTAATAAATATGTTATGATTTCAAATATGATGTTTATATTGACATTTTAAATCAATAAAATTTCCAAAATTTGGATTTAAAATGTGTTCACCAATAAAAGGTGGTAAAAATCCTTAATAAAAATATAGGGTTTTAAGCCTAAAATTGGGTTTGTTCTTATATTATGAATATCAAATATATTGTATAAATATAAAAAATATTTTATTTAATATTTAACATATATATAGAATTAATATCACTCACTAATAGAAATTAATTTAATTTAATAGGGTAAAACTGCATTGTGACCACAGAAATATTAATATTTTCATTTATATGCAATCAATTTTCATATTCATTTATAATTAATTGGTAACATATGAAGTCATCTTATATTTCTGTAAACATTATATTTTCATAATTAGTTAATAAAATCCATAACATCTAATTTAATGACTATGTTATATATTATTATATTATATAATAATATTTTAATAATATACTATTGTTTGGTAAAACTCGGTCATGCGTGTTACACAAGACATCAAGGAAAGTCAGTATTTCATGTAACACAAGCTAACCATTGTGTTTCATTTTGATAAAGATAAAAATTATCTTGTGGGTAGTGCATTATTAACTTGGTATTTCATATAAGATAATCCAAACATATAAAATAAACTATTATCAATATTGTGTGAAATAAAAAATATGAAAAATATTAAATTAATTCAAAAAATTAAAAATTCAAAAAATCCCCCAGTGTTACATTCTACCCCCCTTAAAATTAATTTTTACATCAAAATTAATTTGGATTTTCAAATGTTTAATACTTGAAATCTTCATTCGTAGAAGCTCACATTGTGAAAATGAATACAAAAACATCCCTTAAAAGGGAAAGTTGGAATCATAATAGTTACCCAAAGTAATATTGAAATAGGTTTCCACATATGATAACATACGTGGGAAGGTAAAACACGGATGTGGAAGAGAAATATAACAATCTTATTATGATGAAGAGTGATAGAGAACATTGTTGGAAGAATGTTAACAATCCAGAAAAAATAAATTAATGATGAATTAAGGGACTATCTGATACATAGAAAATCATGTTATTAGGACAAAAATATTACTTCAATATCCTTTTTTTTAAAAAATTAATGAACTTTCATGAAAATATATTCATACATGATTTCATGACAACCTCACCAATTGTTTTTCTTCGATCCAATTAACCACTGTCTCCAAAAAGGAAGCTGAATTTTTCATTCCTGAAGCACTAACAGATCATGAGATCCATGATATGTCATCCCATATGTCATTAGTTATCATCAACACCATGTTTTTATAATAGGTTATCCATTATTCATAAATCCTCAATTAGTGATATAATAATTTATTCTCAAAAACATCATCCAAAAATTAAATTAATCATTCATTAAATTCTTAACCTTATAACACTTCTGAAAGATTAAAATCTGAAACATTAGAAAGAAGGTCAAAAAATCATCTTAACATTGATTCCAAAAAATCGAAAAGTAGCTCTAGGTTGTCACATTTCAAACATGTGAATACCCTCATCATGTTTCTCTTGAAACAATATAATTACCATCATTACCATAAATAATTATTTAAAACATGCAGGTTTCATTATTCAAAGTATATTAGATATAGTCTTTAAATCCAAAAATGTTGTAAACTTCATCAATGATTGCATAAACCACTTGTCAACAAGTCCTTACATAGATCCTTCATAATCAATCAAGTCCATTTTACTTATTCAAAACCCACATATATTTATCTGAACAACATTATCTTAATATAAATAATATATTAATGATTATGTACTCATAGTCAAAATATTACCTTGCCATTAAATAACTTCACCATTCTATTAGAAACATTAAACATAAACTTGTAAATACTGATCAAAAAACATAAGTAGAACAATCCTTGTATATTTCATCATTCATATTACATATTTTTTTTCCAAATATATAAAAACATTGATTATTCCACTTCATATTTATGTAATTAACATGGATACCTCATATTCTTACACAATACCTATTTCCTTTCATATTTCTTCTATATTCTCTTCATTATTTGTAATGTAACCATTAATCATACCACCATGTTGATTCTATTTTAGAGATTTATTATATTGGAAATTGAGTGAAATAATTACTGTTTACTTCACTCATAAAACACCTATGCATTGCAGATTTCTTTGGGAGTCTAATATTTTCATCCATCTCATTAATCCAATACTTCATTTTTCCCTTGCATTCAATTGCTTTGTCTTCTTGTTTTTCATAGTCAAAACAAATTATTATTCCACTATGAAATTCACTTAGTTGATTATTTAATCATTATTTACACAATGGAAACCAAATATTCTTCCCTCTATGGTCTCCATTACCCTAACTCTCAGCGGACTCCTTAATTCTCTTCCATGATGAGTTTGAGAGTTGTTTTAGGTATATGTTGTTAATCATGCTCCGTGAAAACTGATTAAGAATGATGACAAAATATTTCACTCTAGTGACCATCCCTCTTGAATGGTCACCATAAAATCATCCATCACATTAAAAGATAATCTAGTTCCTTCAATTTCCCACCATTAACGGACACCAAAAGCAATGTTTGAGAAATACTTAACATAGCAGAAAACCACATAGTCATGAAAATAATTACTTAGAGGATGTGTAAATAATGACACCTTCTTTAATCTAAAATAAATTGGGTTCATCCTTGGACATTCATAGGATAATTATATTTATATCCTTCATGATGGTTTGTTAATGGTTTTGTGAATATCCAAATCATATCCCCATGGAATGTCAAACTAAGTGTACAGAATGACTTGTTTTTGTGTTCCAGATTACCCCGAGTTAGGCCTAAAAAATATTTTCAGAGTTTTGTCATATAGGTACATCTATTATAGATCCACATATACTTATAGTATCTAGAAAGAGATTTATTTCTTGGAAACCACTCAGCATATCATTCACCAAAATTCCAGTACATTTTCGTACACGTGTCCTTATACTTATACTTATCATTAGACATGTCCTCAGGATTTTCACTGAGGTTTTATTATACGAGTTTCCCAAGGATAAATAAAAATTTGATTTGATACCAAATATAGAGACCCTCACTCTTCATATGATAATAGTTACATTACTTTTGTGGAATACTCAATACATTACACAAATAATGCCCAAAAACTGTATTAGTCTAGTGCCTTTGGAAACATGGAAAAATAAACACCGGTACATAAATGAGATATGTTATATCCCACTAGGTTATTATTAACTATATTCCTTATAGACACATAAAAAATAATACATATCTTCATAACCTAGGGAACGAAATTTAAAAATGGGTGGTCTCAGATGCTCAGTAAGTGTAAACAAGGGATACATGTAATCCTAACCATGGGCAGAAGAGTTTCAAAAAATGATCAATCAAATATAAGATCCTAAACTAAATATCAAAGATCATAAATATAAATCTTGGGATAATTCCTTTCATTTCATTTCACATGATTCATAAGAAAATAATTAACATAATCCACGAAATAATAACATATGAATAAAATAGCGAATTGTGGCAGCACATAAGAATATAATATGATTTCCAGAGTAGCCAAGGAATCACTACCAAGACCATATTAGTAGTATGATTTTAGTCCTCAAACCATCTTGGTAGTAATTTTTCACTCACATGGCCATATTAGTGGAATGATTTCACTCCTCTTACCATCTTTGTATTCATGGTCACTCCCATGGAAATCGTTGTAATCAAGATTTACTCCGAAGACTATCTTAGTCTATCACAAGAGACATAAATCATTACCCAATGAATTAGAAGGAGATATAGGACCCACCCATATATTTGTGAAATCATACATAAATGTGCCATAAAATCAAAACAAAAATCATATCATAACCCATGAAATTTAATGTGTAAAATAAACTTGTAATATTATCATAACCTATGGAAAAATATACTTTTTTCATAATAATTTCATCAAAATAATAACCCATGAAAAAAGTGGGTTTCAAAATCATATAACCCATGGAAGAGAAATAGGTTTCATAAGAATCATTTGATCAAAACATATATCATTCAAGAAATAATGTGAATAAACCATTTATATCATTTCATAGAATGGAATAAGTAACATAAACAGAAGTAATTATTTATGGAAAACAACATGGAATGATATTTTGAAAAAATTTCCTGAGGAAAATATCCTTTCTTATATTAAAAAAGAAAATTTAATTGTTAAAAAGACTTTTGAAAGAAAATTTATTGGAAAAAATGAAAATTTATAAATAAAACATTTATACTTTTTGAAAACCAATTTCTCTAAAAATATTTTTAAAATTTATAATGAAAGGGTAAATAATTTTTGAAGACCATTTCATTGAAAATAGATTTAGAAACTTCTAAAAAAAGATTGAAATTTTTTTGAAAACAATTTATTTAAAAATTCATTGAAAACATATAATGAATTATTGAAATCATTTTGAAATCCATTTCATTGAAATTACATTCAAAACTTATAAAGAAAACATGATTTTTTTTGAAATCTTTTTTAATTCAAAATTTATGAATGATTTATGAAACATTTGAAAAGAAATCTTCCACGAATATTTTTTAAAAATAAATTTCCTAAAAATTAACCTTTTAAACATGGAACGGAATTTCACAGAAATGATAGTGGGTAAATCTGTACATTCTATATGAGGAAAAAATAATATTACCTTTGTGCGATAAAAATGTATGACAATTCTTTATTTGGAAAGCTACAAGAATATTACATTGAAAAAATTGGAAAAATAAAAAAAATATTAAAAATGTATTTTAAATACTATAAGTGAATATTATAATATTCTTCGAAACCGTTATTAGAAAATATGATTTTGAAAGAACAAATATTTTCAAATGATTAGAGATGAAAATTCAGATATTCTTAAAAACAATTACGTAACAATATTATGTACCAAGTAGTGGAAAATGGTAATAATATATAAAGATACAATGAATTATCATAAGATAAAGATTTTATAGAATTTTCTTTGCAGATGGATCCTATGACTCCAAAAAATGGAGAATAGACTTATAAAATATTGAAAATCGATGAGATTGTTTAAATAAACTCTTACTACATGGTAACATTGAACCATAATCCTCATGCTAGAATATTAAATAAAAATAAGCTTAAAATATAATTAAAATAATTTTATTCATGATATAACATTTCAAATGCAGTATATAAGCTTCATGGGAAAATATTTGTTTATAACACGTCATGTGTCTCAAAAAAGAAAAATTTTGACAAAATTACTTTACCAATTTGGTAAATTTAGAATAGAAACCACATGTCATAAATATTATAAAATGGATATTTATATACCCTTAATTTTAAATATAATAATAATATAATACATCCATGGTCAATGTACTCACCACAAAAAGGAATGGTTGCTGAATAACGCATGTATCTCATGATAATAAAAGTGAGATAAAATTCCCTTACCTAGTGTATTGGCTCTCTTTGCACTCATAAAAAACAGATGTATAATAAATGTAAATTTATTATACATATTTTAAAGAATTTTTTTCCCTTAAAATAACATATATGTTTGGATTATGGATTTATATTAACCTCTTATTAGAGATTCAATTTTAAGGTTTGACGTTGGGTAGTATCTACTCTCTTTTGCGTTTGTGACTTAATTTTTTTACCTTTAGTTATTATATATATATCATGATTTATATAATGTAAATAATTATAAATATCATTTATATTTAGTATAGTTTTATTATTATAATCTATATAGTATATAATTATGAAATGGAATGCACCATTCATGGAGATGGTGAGTCGTATGTACGCATGAACTTAGTTTCTGTTTTTATTATCATATTGAAAGGAATAAGGTAAATGAACTATGTGTATATATATTTTTATATATCATTTTTATATTAGGTTTATTATATTATCTATATAATATATATTCAATAAAAACATATTCAATACATTCCATGTTGTGAGTGAATGAATCACAACACTTTGAGGGTCGGTAGGCCACACTTCCTCAAATAAATATTGTATTTATACCAAATGGAAAGTATAAATTTCTGTGTTGTAAAGGTATTATAGAAGCTTAAATACGTAATATATATAATATATAACATATATAAATAGATTTCCATCATAATTTCCCCCAAGATAGGCGGTAAGGAAAAATTAACAATCACTGTTTTTTAGTCGATTCGTCCAACACATAAATATTATTTTTGTTACCGATTATACAGAGATGAGTGTAAGTGTAGGTCAAAACAATGGAATAAAAACATCCTAATATATTTATGGTAATATTTTTTTTTAAAATCCATGTAATAAATATATTTTATGGGGTCAAGAAAAAAAATAAAAGAAAGGAGCTTTAGAGAAGACATTGCCTCTTAATCGGGCAACTCTTTATTGTTTTTCCTAAAAGGATTACTTGGATTGATTTATTCCCAATGTTATGATTATATAATTAAGGTAGGTATTTTTATAGATTATTTGAGTATATTTATGGAGATTCAAGATTGATATATGTGAATAAGTGGGAGTAGAAGAGGATTTTTTTATAGTGGTGGATGATTGGCACTCTTATAATATTTTGATAATGGAATTTCATAAAAAAAATTCACATTTCATGGGAATCCAATAGTGGAACCAATTTAGGAATAAATAGTATAGGGTCCAAATATGGCCACCCCATGGCTTTTCTAAAAGTTTCTAGGGCATCTTGAGTATTAAATTTAAGGTTTAGTCTTTCATTTTTCTTAATTTTACCTTAATCATTGTAATTAATTTTAATTACATTCACTTATATATTTTTTCCAAAAATAAGTTGACCATATTATACATTATATATTATCCAAATTAAAAATATTTAATCCATTTTTACATATTCTAATCACATAAGTTGCATAAATTAATTTAAATTTAATTCCTTTAATATGACGACATTACAGGGTTTTAAAGTAAAAATGATCAAAAGTATGATATGTTTTTATATCAAATTTCAATGTGAAATTGGTTAAAAGTACATAAATTGTATTAATTGATATTAATAATATATAATTAATCTTTTAAAACATTTTAATATTTCATTTATCCTTATAAATAAATTAGAGGAAACCCATTTTTGAACTAAAATTCAATATTTTCACTATTCATTAAGAATTGAAACATCATAGAAAAATATAAAAAATTTACCATAACCTAATTAATTTGTGATGTTTTAAAATATGAAGTTTATATTGACATTTTAAATATAAAAATGATAAAAAATTGTATTTAAAATGGGTTCTCCATTAAAATGACTTTAAAATGCTTTAATAAAAATATAAGTTTTTAAGTATAAAATTGGGTTTCTTCTTATCTTGTGTCTATAAAATCTAATAGACAAATATAAAAAATATTTTATTGAATATATAACATATATTTAACATTAATATCACTCACAAGTAGTATTTAATATAATTTAATATGTTAAAATAGCCTTGTGACCATATAAATTTTAATATTTTTCTTTTATGTTCAATCAGTTTTCATATTCATTTCTAATCAATTGGTAACGTGTGAATTCATATTATATTTTTGGAAATCATATATTATCATAAAGTAGTTAATAATATTCAAAACTACTAAATTATTTTCTGGGATATATCTTATTATGTTAAATAATAATATTTTTATAGTACATTATTGTTTTGTAAAACTCGATCATACGTGTTACTCAAGCCATGAAGGAAAATCATTGTGATGTGTAATACAATATAACCTCGATGTTTAGTGTAGATAAAGCTAAAATTTATGATTCATGTTGTGTATGATTAAATTTTTTTCAAATATCATATGCCAAACACATAAAATCAACTATTTTAAGTGTTGCGTGAAATGAAAAATATGAAAAATATTAAATAAATTAAAAAAAATTCACAAAATCATAAGTTATTACATATTTATTTATTAAATATATATCTAATTATAAAAAAAATTAAAAATGTTTTTTATTTATAATTAAAATTGTAAAACAATTATCAGTGCTTAATTAATAAGTGGAGATAAAAGGAATATTTATTAGTTCTTTTTTAGCACTAATAAAGATTGACATTTATCTGTGATTATTGACTTAACACTACTAAAAGTTATTTTTATCAGCACATTTTTTTGTAAGAATTGATAAAAGTATCCTAGTCTTTTTTAAGAACCCTAACCAAAATGAACTAGTTCATGATACCTGAAGCACTCCGGAGAAGGAACTTTCTATAGACACTCCACATTATCGAATTCAATATCGAATATATGCCAGAATAAAGGTTCAAACTATTGGATGGATCGAATCTAATCCTTTAACAATTCAAGGATCAAATAAAACCATGGCTTGATTAAAATCCTGGTTTCCCTATATCTCTAATTTCCTTCGATTATCCACTGAACCTTCCAATCCCACATCTTTTTATGCCAATAACTCCAGTTTCACTATCCAATGATAAAACCACAAAAAATTAACTATTTATTAGACATATTAAAGTATAAACATCCCCAATATAATGTGTGTAGGAACCCGATATTTCACTCAAGTATGGATCCATTAACATTCACTCTTAATCATTACTTTGGACCTAATATAGATGGCTAATGAGTTATTAAAGGTTTCAAGGGTGTATGGAGATTGTTCAAAGCTCAAAACCCATATTTTTGGAGGAAACATACATTGCACATAGATTAGAGTAAAATTTGAAGAATTCCACATGGTTTCCCTAACCGTGTGTATGGAGTTTTTTCAGGTAGAGCCACCTCGCATGATTAGTGCATGGACGTAAAGTTGAACTGTGTGAATGCCCCCTTTTTTCCAGGTTCTTAGGCATGGATTGCACATGGTTTAATAAAACCATGCAGACAAACCATTATAGCATATCCTTCTTGAATAGTTGGTGCACGGTTTGAAAAACCTTGTGAAAAAACCACGTGCCGGAAAAATTTATGGGTAAATTTCAAGTTTTTTCCAAAATGATCTATTAATCCAACCCTTCTTCCTCAACTCATAAACCTATGTGATTTTCCTCCATTTTCACCCATTTGGAGATTTTTAAAGTCCAATGCTTGTGACCAAGAGATCTCTTTCATATGACATTCCATCAATCTTTTCTTCGTCCTGTTAAATGCGTAATGTTAATTACTTGAGTCTTCTTTATCTGTTCTTCTTCTCTCTTTATCTCGACCTAGGTATCGCCATGTGATGTTTTCACATTTTCGTAGATCTACTCTGATCAGAGGCAATTCAAGGGTTGATAATGGAGGAGGAGAGTTGTACAACCCTAAGGTGAGTGGTCTATAACATATCCCTAAAGTTCGTTGTTTTTTTAATATTCGTGTGGGGCCCACCCATTTTGTTTGAATTCTTTTCTTAAATTTTCGTGCCATTATTATACTTGTTAGAATCATTTGGTTACAATCTTTCCAAATTTTTAATTAGTTGCTAATGGTTACACCCACTATTCAATCTGCCTCATGTCGATGGTTATTCCATATTTGGGTTTTTAGTGTTTTGGCACGTTTGAGCCACCATTAAGGTGTGCCTTTCCTAGACCATTATAAAGGTGATAATTTACATAATAAATGACTTCTTATTAATGAGTATTTTATAATTTAATGTAGCATGAATACTCACCACCTGACCCACCTAAGATAAGTTCATTAAATTTATTATTAAATGTGAAATGAGAACAGTGAAAAGTGAAAAGTGAAATGTGCAATAGTAAGTATACTAAGTATATAACATGGCCTTATCAAAATAGATTTAATAACATTTACATGTGTGTAGTATACCTTTTTATATTTATAGAAGGTACTGTGGTGAACCCAAATAATTGAATATACCTTAACAATTAATTAATACTTGATTAAATGGTTTAATGCAATATAAAATATCCATAGTAATTGAAGAAAAGGCTTGGACCAATAAATAAATTTTTTCAACTCTACATGACTAATCCACACTAATTTAAGGAAAAAAATGAACCTAATGAAATATTAAATGATTACTATATCAAATACCAATGGACAGATTCGAGCTAACCTTGGATTCCAAGAGGAGAATACCTTGGGTCTCAAGTACCCCATTCTGATTCAAGGATGTTGTTTTCTTGGGTTGATACCCACCTAGACTCCAGTTGTTGTCTATCCATTAGTTTGAGTTGTGTCTTATGGGGACACGAAGCCCTGATGGGGAGATAATGTAAAGAATCGAAAAAGACATATACTTTTTTTTAATTATATGGGAATTTTACGAGACCACGAAAATTGATGGTGCTTGATTCTGAGGCCCGGTGTGACCGGAATGAATTTATGAACATTTTTTTTGAGGTACGTTCAGTAAACGTCTGAGTGGGTTTTTGTAACATTAATACTGGTGATCAGAATTTATATATGAGGGCACCGTTGACCTCGCAATACTGATATTCTCTAAAAGATACCATCACCTCGACCGTAGTGGGGAGGGAGTAAAAGATAATTTTTGTGCTTTTCATGAAAGAATAAAACAAAATAAAAATTTATAACATTTTTATTTCTGAAGCCCCTCAACATGGGTTATGGTGGTGGGGACCACATGAGCCTAAAATCCCCACATGAATGTTATAAAGGTGGGGACCACCAGATTTAAAACCTCCCAATTTGAAATTAATGGCGGGGATCACCCGAACCCTCTTAATGGGGGAGAAACCATTCAACTCCCCATTAATTCTTGTCAACCATTAAATTGAGCCAATTAAATTGATACAATTAAATATGAAAACACCCCATTTAAATTTTAGATCCATGTAACAATTAATGAAATGATTCTGCATTTTTAATTATGGCAACATTATTAATCTAGTTAATTTAAATTAATAAGTCGGTTATTTCCTCTTTCTGGTGGAATTGGGGAAACTGTTGGAAAACGGACAAGCTATGCAGAATCGGGGAGAAACTCATCCTCCCACTAATAATTCTCTCACCAAAGAGGAATGCCTTTAACTACAATGAACTGATGAATGGGCCCAAGATCGGAGGTGTGTGGCGGGCATGATGAAAAATGATATCTTCGAATTATTTCTCATACCAACATCAATGAACATTCGAGGTAGTGTGGTTGTCTGAATTTAATCCTCTTACCCATTCTTGATAATTCATTGTAAAATCCAGAAGTGATTATATCCACTTGCTACCTCTCTAAAATGGAGACTACGGGCCAAACAATCATGGCTTGACCTCTCCACAAATCTAGTGTTTAATTGTTGTGTTCTTCGTGATGGAGGAGGACAACAGCCAACCACGTTGGGGCATGAGAATGGCGGATGACACCACCACTGGCTGCAACGAAGGCGATGGCACAACGGTGCTTTCCTATGGCCACTGCACCGCCCACGACATCTACGGCCCCATGACCTCGCTCTGCACACGCCCTTCACCACCCCATGGACCCGCGTCGTCCACGACCTCGCACTACCCACGGACTCTGCGGCCTCGCAAACCCGGATAATCCACAACCTACACCACCCATGGTCTCCACCGCCTCATGGCCTCACCACCCAACGACCATCCTTGGCCCTCGTGACCTTGCCTCCCCATGGCCCTCTGCAGCCCCCATGGCTTCGCCGCCCTCTGGCCTTCCACAGCCCTCGCGGCCTCGCTGTCCCGCGGCCTCGCTACCCCATGGACCGTTGTGGCCCCCATGTACCCTCACAGCCTATGCACCACCCTCATGGCATCCTCACCACCCTCGCAGCCTCGCGCCACTCCGCGGCCCCCGCAAAACCCAACGCAGGCCATGCCAGAACCAGCGGGCTGGGTAGGGCCGGGTCGGTCTGACCAGGTCTGACCGGACCTGGACCAGTTACGAGATGTTTTCTCTAACGACCATAACATTGGCACTAGGCATCCATTTGAAAAACCGTTAATGGCACTGTAAACCTTGGAGCGACACAGTCAATTTGGTATAACCCGCATAATATTTGGATAATACTGGGATATGATCGACTTGGATCAAGAACAAATCCAACCAGGACCTCAGGACTAAAAAGGAATATAACTTACAAACCGAGCATCCGATTGAAGCATCGTCTATTGCGTTGAGACCCCTATGATGTGGAGGTACTTTGGGATACTTGTTTTTGTGGGAAATTGTGGCAGTTGGAGTGTTGAACAGTGGAATGAGGAGTGAATCCTCCCCGTGATGAGAAATCTTGTGCGAGAACCTATTAGTCGGCTGTGACGTGAAGAATGAAAATCCATATTATGTGTGTCACCACCGAGTGATCATCTATGGGTTAGCACCGAGAGATCCTATGTGGGTAAACATCGAGCGATCCTATGTGGGTCATCATCGAGTGATCCTGTGTGGGTCAGCACCTAGCAATCCTATGTGGGTCAGCAATGAGTGATCCTGTGCGGGTCAACACCGAATGATTTTGTGTGGGTCCGCACCGAGCGATCATGTGTGGGTTAGAACCTAAAGATCCTATGTGGGTCAGCATCTAGAGATCCTATATGGGTCATCACCAATCGATCCTGTGTGGGTCAACAGTAGAGCCTCTTAACAGAGTAAGATGATTCAATAGTTACATCTAATCATTTTTACTTCTGTATCTAAGTTATACTTTGTGTGATCTGAGTCGGTACCTATGTGGTACTATCCTTCGTTGCAATACTTTGGTTTTATTATTCAACATTGCGTACATGTGTGCTACTTACCCTTGTGGTATTCCATCCACTATGGAATAGTTGATCTTGGGGCTAATGAGTTGGGACTTGTGATTTCTCAGGTTTGAGATGGGTTTACTTGATAAATTAGGTATATGTATGGGCATATACCTAAGTAGGGTTGTCAGTTGTTTTCATGCCTTTTCGTTTATCATTTTTGGATTTGTGAGACTTTGAGGGTCTTGGGGTCCCTAATGAGCATCATTATACTCACCCCTACATGGCCTATGCCCGCACCTCATTGTGTTTGGTGCTGAAAACAGACATCACTGACTGAGGAAGAGAGTATTAGGATTAGAAGTAGCTCAGAGGTGGAATATAGATGAGGCGTACCATAGAGACGACCATTCGAGAGCTGTACCTACCCTTCAGGTAGGATCCTTGGTAGGTGATCATAGGATATGTTCAAGTTTACTTGTACTTTCACTTTCTTGTACATTCCTCTTGTGTTTGTATTCTAGCCCATTTTTTCATACTCTACGATCTCTTTTACTATGAAGTTTCCTTGAGTTAATATCTTTTTGTGTTCTTGGTTGCGTGTGTTTACAGGTTATGAAGGTAACACCTTTCCAGTTTTATGGAATACACCTTCGGTGCTAGTAGCCAACCCCTAGACTATGGATGGCGGGCTTGGTGTAGTGAAGACAAGGGCCCTGGGGGATGGGTTGTGATAGTTCTTATATCACATATGACACCCTAATTATCCACACTGCGTCGCTGTCTTCCTAAAAAAGGTCTCGCATCCAATTGATTCTCAAAAAAAATATGGTGCCTTACACCTCAAGTATCATGCATCCTCGTTGCCCTGATTCCCAAGGCACCTCATGTAACCCGCATCCTCGATGCCCCGATTCCCACGACACATCAATAAACCTACATCCCATGGATTCCTCAATTACCTTGGATCCATATATATATATATATATATATATATATATATATCATGCACCTCATATGGTTCCAATCACACTTTCCATAATTTGGTCAATCCACATATATCATGTGCACCTCGTGCATTCAAAACAGACATTACCTAATAAGACATTCCAAAACAAGTAAAAAAATAGATCATGGCCACACCTACAATGTACCTCTAACCATCGTTGGCTCACCAGCCTGCTCAGCCTCTGGAATCTCCATGACTTGCACCTGGCCCGACACATGACATTCTGAAGACTATCCTCCCTATGTCACTACACCAGTCACCGGCCACTAACCCCTCTTCTAGGTCCCACTATCTCTGCGGTGTCCTCCATGTGCAGCTGAAACTCAGCTACCCTCTCTTAGTACCGAACATAAACCTAATCCAGATGCCATAATCTATCCTGGTCCCTGATAACTGGCTGTCTGAGAATGTTTTTTTGTATAACCTCTCAAGATTCTCAACCTATTCACATTCCTGGCACTCTTTTGGAGGCCAATCGCACTGAGTCCAGAAATGCCTTGGCTTTCCACAAATAAAGAAAACCACTGCTAAACTACCACATGGTGGTATAGTTGAGTCTTTGTCCTCACTTCCCTAATGGAACTCATCCCGACCTCAGTTCCTATTATCTAAATTGTCACTTGAACCTGTCACTCAGACAACATGGTGAATATCCCTCTGATTGACCTCCACTATGAGTGATTGATTCACTGTATCTAAGAACGAACCCAACCTGAAGATATTTACCTAGATCCGAATGGAATGTCATAATCCATCCTCGAATTCGCTCACCCTTGTCGATTCATTTCATACCATACCTGGTGAAAAGCGGGACAACTCACTGAAAGTAGATACATAGTCCATGATGGACACTTCTCCATACTAAAGGATCATGAACTCCTGAGCTCTATCAGACCTCAGTGTATCTCGGTAAAAGTGATCGATGAACTTGTCCTCGAGGTATTTCCATGATAGTCCCTCAAATATATGATCATGAACATGCAAATCCCACCAATGCCTTACTGATACTCTCAGCATGTACATCGATAGCTTGACCCTCCACCCAGAAGGCGTCACGAGCTACTCGAAGATCATCTTCATGCTCTCTATCCAGTTCTCACCTACCTATAGAACACCCTCACCATGAAAAAGTGGTGTGAACTGCGAATGGAACTCATGTGTCAGATATTCCATTGATGGATCAGTACCCTGTGCACCTCTTTCGATCCCCTGGAAGACTCTTACCAGGCTAGTTCAGAGCTGCTCATCGAACCATGGCCTGAACGCTACCAAAACTGGTTATTGTCATTCCTGCACAGGATCCTGAACATAATCATCTACCTAATCCTATAATTATGGCTCATGTTATTCATACAATGAATCCTGAACCTAAACCTACTCATGTGGCACTGTACCATCACCCACATGACGCTCCAATTATGTCATAAAAAAAGAACTCGCTGAATACCATAAACGGCCAGACAACCCAAAAATATATAATATATTCAATGAAGATAAGGAATGATGTAAATATGTTTCATATAAGAACAAAAATTACACTCCCTTATCGATGCCCATTCCCATGACATCCCGACTTCCTAGCCTCCTTACCCACCCTCAAAAGAGCCAAGCATCAAATATACCTCGGGCTATTCGGGTCCTGACAACCAATTTTGCCTCGAACTGATGACCGAGTCACCCAATGCTGAGGATCAAAATCACCTCAATCATAGAACCTTCTTGATCATGTAGGATACAGATACAAATACCCTTCCACATGAAATTATAATATATATATATATATATAATGCATGTAATATTACATTATAATCAACAAGAAATTCTATTAGGATTTTTCCCATTTACAATCAAAAGCATCTATAATAGGGAAATTAATATTATTCACATGTTATTATCACTTCACAAAGAATACATGCAGTTTTGAAATTGAAATACACTAAAAATGTGCCAATAAAAATTCAAACAATCACACCTTGCCATATCCTTCTAAGGTTCCATTCTCCCTTACCGCACTGGGTCAAGGGTCATATATCACAATCAATAACATCACACACAAAGTGATCCACCAAGGTGGAAATCATATAAATTTTAATTTGAGAAAAAAGATAAATACCAACTCCCATCCAAGGCAACTTGGTCCATCTCTCGTACTTGGGGTGTCAGGCACCCCAGAACCATCTAGAAACCCAGTTCTAATTACAACCTATCTCTAGTATACCATATCCTAAATTGTAAACCTGCATTTATAAAAAAAGAATCCTCAATATTATTAGTATCGAGAAAAATACTGCTACTAAATCCCTATCAAGAACCCTTTTGATACCACTTTGAAACACCCTGGACCCGAACAGCCACCAAAACACTGCTAAATGGTTTGGATGATACTACCTAAGGAAAATCTCCCCAAACTCAAAAGGAAACCAACTAGTTATAGTAGTGTAAACAATTATAGTGAGGAGGATATACCCTATTGGAGGAACATAAGTTACTGGTCTATGTATAATAATAAAACATGCAACAGAAATAATTGACTTAGCATACTCGAACCAGACACCCATAGCGGAAGTATAATCAATGGCTGATAAAACAGTGGAATAAATATATTAACAAGTGCAGCAGAAAGTAAAAAGAACAACATGATGAAAACCAATTGTAACAACTAATAAAACAAATCATGCATCTATAGAAGGTCAAACATGTAAATATTAAAAGGGAACCAATGACTAACCAAAAGTACCAACAATAATAATGTAATCATGCTAATACATTTTGAGAGCTAAAGAAAAATTAAACTCTAGCTAGGTATAAGCTCAAAGTCCATACTATCCTTCATGCCAAATGGTACTATGATCTAGCTCATGAGGTGGATCTTTTACCTGCATGTAAATCCCTGAAGTCTACATGTGTTCTGAAGGGACCACGTTGAATGTGAGATGAATCACAGTAGGATACCACCTTGATGGTTCACACCTAGTATAATTGTTTAAGAAGGCATTCATATCTATGTAAAGTAAGAAGTGACATGAAATAATGAAACACAACAACAGCTAGAGCTCCACATCCACCATGGAGTGTCACCTTATTTGGACAATGATAGAATATCTGATGTAAATAGAGTGCTGGTCCCATGGCCCAAGTACCTCTGTCATCACAAATCCGAGGTGAACCCTCTGGTTCCCCTCAATAATGTAACCCAACACCATGTGCCTCCAAAAACCTTATGTCGCATGGAGCCGATGTCTTGATGTCACACCCAGAAGAAATTAACATGGTCCAACAACGATTTTTATTCTCAAGAAAGTAATTGGAGTGATAGTGATTAATGCTGTCAAATAATGTAACTGGAGGGACAACGATGTCAGCCCTCAAATAAAGTGTCCCAGCCCACGAACTCAATGACAGCGAGCCATATCCCCCAACCAGATAGCCTCGTCGTTATCTCCAGAATGATCCTCACCATCCATGTGGATTCCTATGGCTTGCACCCCCAAACCAATAGTACCAAAACCACAAATATTTGGGGCCTCTACACACATGAGTGGTCAAAACCTCTTCATCACAGAGTCTTTTTGTGTCTGCACTACTCAAATCATGGGTGAGTGTTAATCACCAAAATAGAACCCAAGACACAACATCTATGGAACCTCATGCCCCTACCACCATGTCGCTAATTATATGATGCTCTTTCCATCGAAGGAACCCGATCCATGCCCCAATATACAATCTCACTACCAAAATCCCGAAGTATATGACACCCAATCCTATGGTTAGAACCACTAAAAGTAATCTGGTTCCATCCGAACCTATGATCAACATCACTTAGGAATATTCAGGCCATACCCAAAATAACACGAACGGGTTCCATCACCTGAAATTTAGCAATTAAAAATATAATCAAAATAATCACTTTTAAACAGGGAAAACAAACTAAACATTTTAAATGTACTAACCAAATATTGTCTCAAACTAGCACTGAGGTCTTTGAAGCCTCTAAAAATTCGTATCATACATTAACAAATTAAACTCAATAGTTCAATCAAAACTATTCCTTTTAACATATTTTGGCATACCCTTCCAAAATGACCATTTTGAGAAAGGACCCCTTGCCCAGCCCCGCTCAAGAAAAAATAGGTAAAGGGCATAACCAAATGCATCCCCCAGGTCTAAAAATCAATTTAACATTCAAGTGCATATAAAATAGGGTCCCACTCAAAATACCCAAATATGAGCTATATGTTGTGCCACCCAAAAGTCTGTGAAAACACAAAACGAAGTATGAACCACCTACCTCATACTCGTACAATTATCCTCATCCAGTAATAGCCTTTGGTTCGGTCTAGAACTAGGTAGATGTATATAATGAGTATAAACTCTTAATGTCACATAACTTGATCTAGAACAGAAATCAAGACAAACAGATCAAGTGGAACCTAGGCCTTACCAATGGGGTTCCCAAGGATCAAACTGTGATTGAATCTGACTTCAGACGTAGGAATGAGATCAATTTGAAGTCTTGGTCACCTGTTTCTTGAGATTTTTTCCAGAACCTGAAAAGTGAGGCTACTACATATTTTACCTGAAAAAAGAAAATACACATTGTGTACTTAGGATTACACATCATGTGGGTTCCTTAACTATTCCAAAGATGGTTGGCCTACTTTGCCGACTTGGTGACATGACTACATGGTGTGTGCCTATGGGTACACAGTGTGTACTTCTCCACCAGGATGACATCACCAACATGCTGTGTATATCCTCATACATGGCCCCTTGACATAGAGTGTACAAATAGTAAACAACATGTACATGGAAAAATATTTTTAACTAGCCAACAAGCCTACATGACATGTATGTTCATCACACAAAACAAAAATACACAGTGTGTACTTAGAAGTACATGGCGTGTACCTTGGAAATTTCCATAATTTCCCACTTTGTTCTAGAACATAGCCAATGTTACCCGTTTTCTCTAAAACATCCCAAAACCAAAGAAAAAAAAACTCTCACCTAAAAGGAACTATAGGCTCTTATGCTAATTGTTTCAGCTGACATAGTTATTATTATTCTTCTTTTTCATTAAATGTGTTTGATTCTACTATTTATTTATAATATTTATATTACTTCTTTTGTTTAATATTCTTTTATATTCCTTCTACTATGCTAGACTCAGCTAGTGAGGGCATATTCTTCCCACAGACACACCCTAGTCCCTTACTTCTAGTCTGCAACATTTGGAATTCGGGGAGATGCGTTTGAGGACATGTGGCCCACCGGGCTCGGGGAACCAATTAAGTTGCATCTGGGTCCAGTTCATCACAATGTGTCTCTCCTTAGTACAAAATTGGAACTGTGCAACTTGAAATATACCCAACCCAATTTTGGGTCATGTTTTTGTGAGGTATAATAGCCTCCAAATACCTATATTCCATAACATCCACCTCTTTGAAATTGTAAACTTTTGAAAATTCATCCATATAGCCGTCGGTGTTGTCATTGGTTTTCAATATTAAATTAAAAATCACTTGGGAACCTATTTTACATTTTTTATTTACAAAGTAATGTACTATTATTTCATTAATTCACCTATAAACCTAATAAAAGGTTTAACTCACCAATCATAGACATCTCAATATCGTACCTCATATGATCCCAAAAAATTGTATTGTTCTTTGTCTAATAATCAAATATTTTTTCTTTGAAATATCTAAGTACAATCATCCTTTGACAATTATTATTTTTGATGTAGAGGTTGTGACCAACTCTACTTCACTAAAAACAAAGATTTCATATGTATTGATCCAACCTTAAATACCAAGTCCTCAATGATTAATTTATGTTATAAAAACAATTCATTAAATGGAACACATTTCTCCCATTTTCATCCATAATAAACCAATACACATTCTCAATTTATACTCCCCCAATAATTACTCAATTGTGATTCATAGAGTTCACATACATTTGGTTCACTTTTAAAAACTTTTTATAGAAATATATAAGAAATTAAAATTGTTTCCAATAGGGAAATGGGAGGAAATTTATCATATATATAAATTCATTTTATCTAAAAATTCCACTTTCATGTTATTCATTATTTATTTTGAGAAATGTTTCTATAGTTAAAGAGTTTATTATCAAACACCGACTTGGTTCTAATAGAATTTCTATTTCTAGCCTTGGAACAATGTCTCAAGTCCCATTTTTAATATTTTGATCAAGATTCTAATGAATAGATTTGATCCACTTATCATCCTTGGCAGCCACTCTAAATGATTTATGATCTACATAGGAAAAGTGATATAATTTTTGGAATCTTACTCATCTCTGTTTTCACTAAAACTGTTCAATAACCAATGAAATTTTATTCATTTATTTCAACTTTGTCTATATTTCTTATAGTACAACTGTCATCCTCATCAACTTCAACTCAAGAATAATTTTTATTGAAATTTATTTCTTGAGTCCCATCCCCTATCTCTGCTATGTTTCTTGTACTACTATAAGAATTAGTAATCCCATGAATTACTACATTTTAGAGTATTTCAGGAAAAATAATTTCATGTTAACTATAAATGGAGGATGTGTGTAAAATAAAAAAATACAATTAAAAATGTTTGAAATATGTGTTGATGAGAATTAAAATTTTCTATAACTTTCACCATTGAATGAATTAAGAGGATAAAACCATCCATGAATTAGTTTGAGTTGAGTATATGAGTATGATAGTTGTCAATAATAGTCATGATTTCATTCATGATTCAATGAATGTTGCTTTACATTACATTATCCCTCAAAATGACTAATAAAATGTTTGAATAATCATGTATCAAATTTCTTCTACACATGATGAGGTTTCAAATCCCTTAAAAGAAAAAACAATAATGAATGAAACCCTTTGGGAAGATGTACAGGTTCTGATAAAATATACATTCTCCATTTAACCAAAAAATTATATAATGAAATATTGATTTAGTTTTCATTATTCCATGCAGATTTCATTTATTTTAGAAGATTTGCATACATCATTCAAGCCTTTATGCACTAAAAATTAGATAGACTTATTCTCCCTCAAAACCCTTCCACCCCTTAAGTTCTGGTATTTGCTAATTTTCATTAGGTTCCCACCAATACCATTTTAGGAAGAGAAACAACGCTGCCTTTGGTCAATCACAGAGGTAAGCTTGAAGTTTTAATAGTAAAATCATTATACATAAAATTAATTTATTTCTTCTAATTATTGTATAATTTATTTATTTATTGTATTAATCACATATGAATTTATTTTTTATACAGGAGAATGTTTTTTTGAGTTGGGATAGTTTTTCCATCATTCCTGCCTTTCTCCACCAAAACATCCAGAGTCATATTCCCCCTCAAAATCTTTTCACCCCTGTAGTGTTTGAATTTATCAAATTATTTCAAGTTCCCTAAACTACTCAATCACAAAGGTAATCTTGATGCTTCCATAGTAAAATAATTGAACATTGAATTATTTTATTATTTAATATTTATGTTTTATTTATTTATTTTTAGTATTACTCATATAATAATGTTTTTCATATACAGTTGGATTCTTATGTTCGAGTTTGGGTGGTTTCATCAATGCTTCTCATGCCCATGAGATATTAGACATCAAACCTACAACTAAGCTAAAAAAACTAGGAAATGTGTCAAGAATTCATACAACGATTATTAAAAGGTGAATTTATAGTACTTATTTAATTACTTTTGTCATAATTTTAACTACTTTTTTTAAGAAAAATTCATTATCATTATTATCTAATAATTATTTTTTTCACAGATCTTTTGGGAATTCATATTTTTCTTTTAACTGTCATAAAAAAGACACAAAAGAGGTAAAATGCTCATTCCTATCAATGTTACCATTCTTTCCATTTTATTTCTTTATCAACATGCCACCACTGAATATTGATTCTATGTTCCTATCAAAAAAACGTTTATCTTTGAAACTTTAAAAAAGTATAGGAATACCATGTGCCCATTGTGTTGACTTCTCATGATATAATAAGAACCTGAGCTTCTACAGCTCTTCTAGCATTAAATAATGAGAATGGTTTTCAGCTAAAAACATCAATTAAATATTTAGTGTTCGAAGTTCAATAAATAAATTTAATGGAAAATCATGGTAACATTGCTATTTATTATTTTTATTGAACTTTGGGACATGTAGGAATCATTCTCAGATCAATATGATTCACAGTCTGACCGGTATGACTCCAAGTACTTCTTTCTATTTAAAATTAACATTAATATTATTAATAAAGACAACTAACACACTCAAAACTGATAAAACATATTCATATTGTTTTTATACTTAACGAAAATGATCCATAAGTAATTTTTGACTATTAATAATCATCCAAACCCCAAACTAATACAAAATTTTCATATTATGAATCAAAGTGTCTATTATGAGTTTAAAACTGACTATTTAATTCAAAAAGTGTCACTCATTGAAAACAAAGAAAACATGCCTGGATATTATTGATATATGATTAAATCAATTAATATATCATTTTTGATGTGTAGGAATTGGTCTTATGTCAAACTGATACATGATGTGATCAGTTTTAGTCAAAGTTGGTGTTTCGTGTGTAAAATGATATTTTAGTAAAAAAGAAAAGTGGCATACTCAAAACTATGAAAATGCATTAGGATCATTTTTATACTTTAGGAAAATGATAAATATGTCAATTGAGACATTTAAGAATCATACACACCTCAATCTGATGCATGATGTAACATATATGACTCTATGTGTGTGTTTATTCAAAATTGACATCAATTTTAGTAAAATAGATAACTTAACTACAAAAACCAAATAAAATTGATTTATATTTTTTTGATACAAAATTAAAATTATTCATATGTAATTTTAGATATGTATAAATTACCTTTTTTAACTTCACAAATAGTAAGGTAGAGAAAGAAAACAAAATAAAAAATGATTTGATACCACTTTGTAACATCCAAACCTTTGAGAAGATAAATAGTTACTCAAGCTAGTGGGTCACATACCCCCAATAACACCTCCACAAATGCCAATGTTTTCACACTAGTTGTGAGGTTCTAACGTAGTGCAATGGAGAGACTATACCCTCATGACCATAGTAACATAGTGGAACCATAATAAATAAATCATTAAAATCATAATATAAATCACTGAAAGAAGATACATGTCTAGAAGAAACGGGTAATAATTAAGATAAAAAGAAGTTTCATATACAGTATAATGAAGGCATCATAAATCAATAAAAAATCCAAAGGAATAAATTTCAATAGTAATACAATACAATACATGTATCATAATACAAAAGTCCAAAAATGACTATCTACAAATAGCCTCATGAGCCTAAAGTATCCTTGTTCTCCCTTTATCCTAAGAATAATAAATCAATCTTGATAAATTGGGAACTTACTTAGGTTACCAACTACATACATGAAGTCTATCCATGTACCCAATGGTGGCACCAATAGGGAGTGAGATAACACTTAGAAGGCCACAACCAATGATGTTAATAAAAAGTTCTGTTTGTGTATATGCAATGAAATCGTGTAAAATATATCATAGGTATAACAATATTAAATTTAATGTTTCAAAATAAAATATGATCATATCTAGATAAAATTATATCCCAATGAATAATAATCAATAACCCAAAAACAGATAGAAATTTTTATCAGGCGACTGTAATCACGAGATAACTACAAATCATGTTAAATCAAGTGTGATATTATACAGTCAAAATAATGTAATCAGACACCCATACCTATTTTGTATATAAATCATTATAAATATCCATTGTGTCCAATAATGATTAATCAGCTGTGTGGCCCAAAAGGGCTGGATCCAAGGAATAAATGACTAAGGAATACTCATTTAGTAATTGAGAATCTCAATGGAAACTCAGCAAAAAGTTGTGTGGGATCTAAAGAGGATTTCCAAGGAATTCTTAGAAAGTTATATCTAGAGAGTATAAGTTTCCTTCAAATCCTATGAAATCAGGATCCATGGAGTATAAATTTCCAAGGTATCCCCTACCATAATAAATATGGATCCATGGAGTATAAATGTCCACTGAATCCAATGGAATTGTTATCCAAGGAGTATAAATGTCCATGGAATTCCCTAAAATTATCAATATGGATATGTAAAGTAAAACATTTCATAGAATACAATGGAATCAAGATCCAAGGAGTATAAATGTTTAAGGAACCCAGAAGAAGTATCAATACTTCATGTCATTCACATTTAAAATCTATGAGTTCAAAAAAAACCCACTCCATATTTATCATATAACCCATTTATTCATTTAAAAAATTTAATCACCTAAAAAGGAGGCATAATTCCTCTTCCAAAATAACTTTTTTCCTTCATTATACCTCTCACTATAATTGGAAATCTCACACACACCCTACAGGGTGGTAAAACATAGGGAAAATACAAGGGAACACCCCATGGGTGGTCTAGGTTGATGTTGATGTTCTCGAACATTCACAATAGAACTCAATTAGATCTCTTAACAATATGAAATCATTTATATCAATACATTCAATTAATTTTATGATCATATCTAGAAGATCATACGTGAGGCACAATAGACACAAGTAATATAAAGCACCAAACATTAAGGGAAAGGTATAGACCCCCAACTACATTCCTGTGGTTGAACAATCATCCATTATCGATCTATGTTTTAGTATATATGGGAGAAAAATAAAGAAATAATGAAAAAATGGAAAATATTTCATATTATCTTGCACAAAAATAAATCCATCAATACATGGAAAAATGAATAAAGAAACAATATGAACGATGAACTCACAATAAAAAATCCAGCGTGGAAAATGGTGTTTGAATTATAGTCTTTATAATTAATTGGGAACCAATCCTAGCTTATGTCATTAGAGAATACACAATAGTAGAAATGAACCACTCCCCTATCTACTGGAAAAGAAGGGGAATGAAGAATTTAGGTTTTAAGATAATTAATGGAAAATAGTAATCTTTACACTCAAAAATTCGGTTTAATTTTTTGGAATAATGGTTGGAAAAAATATGCAATAACCATTTTCCCTTCACTGTCAATGGAGGATCCTCTCAGTGTTTATGTTCACGATTTGGGAAAATATGGAAAAATTGTGTTTCAAGCATCTCCAAAAAACTAGAGAGCTTACTGTATTGGTGTATGGACCAAGGAACATGGTTAGGGAAAATTGTGATCCATTTTCTACTCATTTTTCATACCCACATGGTTTACTCAAATTGTGTGGCCTGGTTCTCACGGTATCTTTTAATTGTGTTTCATAGAAATAGTTTCCAAAAAATTGGCCTACAGGCTCCGAAAAGGCCCCTGACACCCCCGAATGATGTAATTTAAGATATAACACAAGAAAAAGTAGGTATCATACATATTAATTCATTATTACATCAAGAATTTAGTAATTTAGGATACACCAGTTCTGATAAAAAAATGTATTTTTACTATTCTCCTGAAAATTGAGGTATTTTATAAGATAAAAGAAATCACAATTGGAAAATTTCAATGTTTTGGTATCAAAAATGAGGTTCATTTTATCAAAATATTTTTTTATCACAGGTAATTTTAATTTTTAATAATTTTTTTTTATTTTTTTGAAATACATCAAAATATAGTATATCAAAAATGTATTTATATTTAATTTTATTTTTTTAATCATGATAATTATTTTTTTGTCGATATAATATTTATATTTACTTAAAATAATCAGGATAAATATTATTTATATCATAATTAATTATTTTGAGGTTAAATAATTATTCTAACAAACATCTTACTATTCCTAATGGTCAGGTTACTATTCCCATCTATCATGTTACTATTCCTAATTGTCATGTTATTGTTCCAATGTACACATTACTCTTTCAACGATCACATTCCATCCTAAAAATACCACTACATTATTTCACTCAATAGTAACTAGAATTACTCTTAATCTTATATGTATTCATTTTATAAGATATTTATTTGTTTAATAAGATTTTGATTCAATTCTATAGTGTTGGTCATGGGGTGATGATTCTAGTAGATTGTGATGATCCATATTTTCAAACATTATATTTTTTTTATAATTTTTTTCTATAGTATTTTTTTTTGAATTTCCATTGACTTTATAGAAAAATAATGATATTGTATTTATTAATTTGTTGATTTTTTTGGGTTCTCATTATTTATAATTTTTATAATATTATATAATATAATACATTTATCAAGAAAAACATATTACTAATAAACAGTGGTTCATTACATTCTTCCTGCCATTAAACATTCCAACTCTGAAATTTCATCTCATATTCTCTATTGAGAATAGATGAGGCTACTTCATTTTCATTGTTTCCTCACGATCCCACATCACCTCTTCATACTCATGGTTCTGCCATAATAATTTGAAAAGGTGATTTGTATTATTGCATAGAACTTTTTCTTTACAATACATGATTTTCACTGGATGCTCCTAATATGGGAGGTCATTCTCTATGTGTACCACTTTGGAATTTAGTACATGTTAGGGATCAGTAATTTACATTCTCTGGGGAGATACGTGGAACACAAAATTAACTTGATCCATGTTTGGTGGATGAATAAGATGATAGGCAACTGCTCATATGTGATCAAGAATCTCAAAGGTTCCAAAGTACCTTGGGCTAAGCTTCAACATTTTTTGAAAACTGTGTTACTCAATTCTATAGTGATATTCAAAGTAAAACATTGTCTACAATATCAAACTCCAAGTCCCTTCATTGGTTGTCATCATAGCTATTCTTAAGACTCTAAGAAGATTTTATAAGTTTTTGGATGGATTGAACATTTTCTATCATCTCTTGCACATGATCAGTTCCAAGTATCATTTGTTCACCAACTTCATCCCAACAAGTTAGTGTTCTACATCACGTCCCATATAGAGATTCATATGGAGTCATTTTAACACTTGAATGGAAGTTATTATTGTATGAGAACTCAACTAATGGGAGATATTGATCCAATCCTTCTTTAAATTTCTTTGAGCATAATCTTAGCATATCCTTGAATTTTTGAATAGTCTTCTCAAATTGGACATCAATTTGGGGGTGATAGGTCTTACTGAAATTCAGTTCATTACTCAAAGAATATAGGAGACTTATCATGAATTTAAATGTGATCCTTGGATCATGGCTTGAAACAATCAAAAGTGGAACCCCATGCAGCATCACCACTTAATTCACATATATCTTGTAAATTTTTTTAAGAGAGCAATATTTCTAAACAGCGATGAAATTGGTAGTCTTGGTGAGTCGATCCAACCTGAGCCACATAGAATTATTTCATTTATTTTTCTTCATAACACTAGGGGAAAGGTCCATAGTGATGTTCTCCCATTTCAATATGAGTATAGGAAATTGTTGCATCATACCCTTGGACTTATGTCTCAAAACATTAAACTATTGGTATACTAATAATCCTGAAATATTATTATCAATATTGTTCTTCATGATTTACCACCAAAAGTACTCTTGAATATCAAGGTACATCTTATTACATCCAGGTTGGGAAGATAAAAATACGCTACACACACTGTACAATAACTCTTTATTCATCTCTATTGATTGAGGCACACATATTCTACTTTATAATGGAATAAAACCATCTACATCAATGTGGAACACATACATCATCCCTTCATTTACAAAGATCACCATCTTTTGAATCTCTAGATCATCCCATTGTACCTCCTTGATCTTCTCTTGGATAGATGTTTTGGAAATAATTTGGGTTAGTTAGTATGTATATCCTCCCATTATGATTTCCCAATCCATTCATTATATAACCATGAAGATAGGGCCTTTATCAATCTACATCGTGGATAATGTAGCAGGTTCTTTTCTACTTAGAGCATCAGCTACCATATTTTCCATTCCATGAACGTAGTGAATTGAGAATACATAGTCTTGGATTAGATCTGACCATATTATTTGATGCATGTTGAGCTCATTCTCTATGAATATATACATTAGACTCTTTTGAAAGGTATTTATTTCAAAATTCTCACTATATAGGTTGTGAGACTAAATAATTATATTGAAGATCATAGATGATAACTTTATTTCATGAATCAGGTATTTATACTTATATATGTTTAGTTTTTTCTAGGCATAGGATATCACTTTATAGTTATTCATGATTACACAACCCAATCCTTTCATTGAAGCATCATTCCATATCACAAAACATTCTCCACTTATTTCTAGTGTGATTATAGGTTAAAGTATTAGACTATTCTTAAGATCCTTAAATACTTCCTCACATTATTCCATCTAGATATACTTTATACCTTTAGCTGTTAGCATTTATAGTAGTCTAGAAAAAAAATATAAATTTCTCACAAAACATTGGCAGTACCCTTATAATCCAAAAACACTAATTATTTTCATTACACTTGTGGTTCCGGTCCATTCCTTAATTAATTTGTTCATTGAATGAACTACAGATATTACATCCCTTATGGTCACATTCCCCAAAAATGTGACTTGATCTATCAAAATGTTACACTTTTGGAATATAGTGTACATTTTCACTTTTATTAATGTTGTTAACACAGTACTTAGACTAACTTCATATTCCTCTCTTGTGTTGGAGTAAATCATTATATCATTGATAAAACTACGCAATTTTTTTTGGAAGTTTCAAAAGACTTAATTCATAAAATCCATAATGATTGCAGAGGAATTATAATGTCTTAAGGGAATCACTATAAACTCTTAGTTCCCCTACCTTGTACATAAGGATTTCTTGTGAATATATTCTTTATTCACATTCATTTGTTGTCATCATGAATTATGATCTGCCATTCATAAGTACTAATATCCACATAGATGATTGAAAAATAATCATTCCTTGGATGTGGATACTTGTTATTTATAGTTACATTGTTTATCTCCTTGTAATCAATACACAAATTCCCTAATCTATCCTTTTTCTTTAGAAAAAACACTAGCACACCCCAAGGTCCTGTACTAGGGAATATGAAACCCTTTCCCAAATTCTCATTAAACTGCTTATTTAACTCCCTTGATTTGATCAGGTCTATCAAATAGAGGCATTTAGAGATAGGAGTGTCTCTAGTTATAATTATATTATGAAATCTCCCTCACATTTTGGTGAAATATTGGGTAACCCTTCAACAAATACACTAGTGTATTCCCTCAGAATGCTCATTTCATCCACGTCGATACCTTCATCTAACTCAAACATTTGGGAAATGTGTTCTTCTTCATAGGGTATCATCACCCATGCCATTGATGGATTTAAAAAAAAGATTCATGAACCTCCTTTCATTTGTAGAGAAGCATTATTTGGTTTGGAATATAGAAATATATTTCCTTTTGCTGAAAGTTTATGTGTTCTATATATAAGAGCACCAATCCATGCTAGTCATATCATTGAATTTTACCAAATTAATGATTATATAAATCATTGAAAGAGTCTTTCCAAATATTCTAATTAGAGAATATCCCAACACTTTGGTTTCAATGATCACCCAACTAGGTGTATTTACAGATATTTTTACTTCAAGTTATCAATGATTTTATTCAAAAGTTCAAGGAAACTTTTAGGATATAAAGAAATTCTTAAAACTATAATAAAAAAATATCAATTATTTAGTTAATAAGATGTGTAACTTGTATAAAATCATTTCAAATATTCACATAAGTAAGAGTGATGTAATTAGATTTAAATTTTTCCACGGGCTTTAGTGGTTGATAATGTTGATTACCTTAAATAAACCATAGTTTAGTTCATTGGCTTTCATTATTACCTTGCTCTATATTGTTGAATAATTGAACCAAGGGTGGTGCATTAAGAGGTGTATTTATTTACTTTATAATTTTTTGCAGTCATTTTCTTGTCTCTTAAACATTTATTAGCTTACTGGCCTTGAACCCACACTTGATGAATTTACCTATTACGTTGAGGTAGTTCCCATGATGTTTAATCCCACATTTTTGACATGTGGGTGGTTGGTTCATCATTCCCCCTTTTTAATTTTACCCATATTCTTTAAACTCCATTTTTCTTATATTATACCCATGTTTAAAGGTCCAGTATCCAAACTCCACCACTACATCAGGATCACATAGAACCGCTTATTCATAATTCTTTAAGTCTTATATATCTAGTGCCTTTAGAAAGTATGGTTTTAAACCACTAATGAATCTATCAATTTTTATATCATTGTTAGTAAAAAAACATGAGTCATATCATATAAGACGTGTGAAGTTTTCCTCAAAATTTTTGATAGACTCACCTTCCTTTTTTATTTAGCTCTATAATTTCTACCTCCATATTTTTTTGATGATTTTTAGGTTAATACTTATAATGAAATATTTTTTAAATTATTCCCACTCAATCACTTCAATTTCATCCATTGTCTTGGTGTTATTTATCAATGGTTTCCACTGATCAACCAATATATCAAAATGATAGACTATAAAATTCACCTTTTCCTTCTCGGGATAGTAAATCATAGAAAATATCTTCTCCATTGAGTTAACTCACTGTTCAGTGATAAGAGGATCAGAAGGTCTACTAAATATTTGTGGTCATTGATGAATAAAAGGATAAATCACTAGTTTCTTCTTATTATGGGAAGGAATAAATTCAACATGGTTCTAGGTATTTTTCATATCATGATATATCTAGGTAAGTAACCCCATAAATATTTTAACATCACCTCCATTGGAATTGGGGTTGTTTTTTAGATAATAGTTGCATTTTCTGTTACATGTGTTGTTGGTTTGGTTTGTCCTGGTTCCCATCATTTGCAAAAATAAAACATGTTTGAACCAAACATAAGCAATAAAATCATGAATAATTTATTCTTTGGCAAAATTAAATATAAATTAATATTTTATGGGATCCCTATAATTAAACTTTTTCTAAAACAACGATTCTTGGATATTTACATATAAGTATACTTATCCTAAGTGTTGAAACTAATGTTTTCCAACGGTAATTCCCAAATTAACAAAATTGTACCTCTGATACCTACTATATAAACCCTATATTTTCTTACATAACTATTAAGTCATTTTAAATATAAAAAACATAATATTTATACATTCATGTATTGAATGTATTAGTATCTTGGAAAAATTAGTATCATACATTACATATAAAAAATAAAATAGAATCATTATTAAAATCCATATTATTTATCCACAGAAAATATCTAATGTTTTTCTTAGTACATGTAGTCAAATTAGGATATAAATAAATGAAATGGGTGAGATAAACGACCAGTAACGAAAATGATAACCTAGGTAAAATAAGTTACATGAATCAATAGAACATGGGTGAGAATAATCACCACCATCAAATCATAAGTATAGGATCATTATAATTACCACGGGGAAAATGTTTGATAAATTCATGGAATGTTGAAATGCATAAAAATGAAAAATAGTTTTATATTGGTCAAATATCACACATATTTGTAAACAAAGATAAAATAACATTCATGAATATCATATGTACATAATCAAAAAAATCATATTTGTGAATAAATATAGAATCATTTTAATGCATAATGAGTGTTCTATAATGGGATATATAAAATCACCAAATTCATTAGAGGGATTCATAATTTTTATCCCACCCATCACATCATTATATTTACATAATTATACATTCCACTTATAGCGTATAACAATCATAATCATGAAATAACCCATGTAATGGAATGGGTTACTAAGGATTCCATAAACAATGATTTCATGAATAAATTTGGGATTACTAATTGAATAAGTCGAAACAATTTTTGCATAAACATCTTCATTTTTTAATGATGGAGAAACAACTCAAAAGGAGTAAAATATATTCTTTATAAAGAAAATTATTTTTGAATTATCGTAGTATTTTGATTAAAAATCAAGGTGGAAACATATATATCCCATAAAATTGAATGGAATAATAGTGAAATTATATTTATGATATATTATAGTAATATACATACTGAAGATAGCATAAAATAGGGATAACCTAAATAAATGGAGTTAGGTTTGAGGATCCCCTTACCTTAAATCCTATTTTTTTTCATCGCATTTATGCCTCCTGGATAATAATCTACGTTTTAATAAAACATTGATACAAAAGGGAATTATATTAATTTATACAGATGTTTCTAAATTATAGTTATTCTATTAAATTTATTAATTTCCTCGGTTAAAGGGATGACATTTAGATATCATTTTGTACTTAAAAATTTCACATTTTCAATCAATTTCACAAATTTTTTCAATGTAATTTAGAAATTAGTAGAATTAATTTGAGAATCATAATATATATATATATATATATTAATATATTAATATATCATAGATAAATTTTTAAACCATCCATAGTTTTAGTGATAATAAATGGATTGGTACTATCCTTGTTGGAGATTAACCGACTGTTGTTGGGACATTGTCGGAAGAGAGGGAAAGGGATGTTTAAAAATTTTATAGGTCATAAATATGATACTTACAGTAGGTTAACATAATTAATATAATTTTTAAATAAATACAATTTAATTTTATAAGATTTTCTTTTGAATTTAATATGAAATAAAATAAAAGGAATAATAAAATATAGAAAAGTTAATATAATCTTACACCTTCCTCGGTGTAGATTATATTATTTGACACTAAAAATCCCTTATTGTTCAGAGTTTTTTTATTAAATAATGTACCAATGTATTCTAAGGGGATTAATAGGAAGAACTTGGGAAGAAAATTAGATTTGGAAAGTGTGACAGGAGTGGTTTTCTAAGGGGAGGGTGAGGGGTTGTTTATTCATGGGGAGAGGGGTATTTTTAGAATAAAATATTATATCAATGGTAAAACATGTAATAGTGAACTTTTGACTATATATAAAATATATCAATATAGTATAATAGTTTTATGACATTATCACCCTTCATAATTTTAATTCACATTTTTTTTATAATGAAATGGTGAAAAAAGGAAAATTATTATTTTAAGGGAATACTTTTGATATTAGAATTTGGAAAATTATTTTTAGTTTTGAAAATTAAGTTTATTGTATTTTGATTAATAATTTCTAAAACTATATTTTTTTTCAAAAAAATAATATTCTATAAATTATAAGTATTTTATTTCCTCATGAATTATTTAATTTAAAATATATCACTTATGAGAAAAACTATATTTTTTTATTCACCTGAAAAATTAAATATATCCGAAACAAACCAAAAAATCATCCTTTTAAAAAATTTGATGTGATGATTTGAAAAATTATATTAATTTATTAAAATAAATATCCAACATATTTTATTTTAAATTTTAATATAAAAATAATTATTTTTAAATAATACTTTAAAATATTATTTATTAAAATTGTGCTTATATTTTGTTAGGTTTTTTTATCATGAAATCTATTTTCTCTCATTATAGAATTCATATTTACTAAAATTAATAATGAAAAATATTATTTATATCACAATTTATTATTTTGATGTTAAATTACTGTTCCAACAGTTATGTTACCATTCTCAATGGTTATGTTACTATTCCCAACATTCATGTTACTATTCCAAAAACCACATTACCTTTTCAATGTTAACATTTCCTTTTATAAAGTCCACTTCATTATTTCACTCAATATTCACTACAATTTCTTCCATTGATATATATTTTCATTTTATAATATTTTGATTTATTTACTAATATTATGTTTCATTACTATAGTGTTTGTCATGGAGGATATGATTCTAACAGATTAGGGAAATCCATTTTTTTCTCATTTTAGATTTTTATATTTTATATTATTTTCAAATTAAAATGTTTCAAATTTTCATTGGTTTAATATTTGTATAATGTAATGATATTTATTAATGAGATGAAGTTTTTTTTGTTAATATATATTTTTCATCTGTATAATATTATATAATATAATACATTTATTATAAAAATGATATTACTAATAAACATTGGATCATTAAATTAAACCTCTAAAAAGTGACCTTGGGATAAAATAACAAAATTTCTAGGTTTTGGGAGTGATTTAAAATTTAAAATTCATGGGATTATTTTTTTCAACAATGATATTATTTAATGAATTCATCAAAAAAATATGGATAGTTGGAAATTAAATCATGGGATATGTTGTTGTGTAGATTTTTTTGAATATAAAATCTAGAATTTTTTTTATAAATTTTATGGAGGTTAATAGAGTAAGTATATATTCTCAAGTATGTAAGGCATTGTAGAAGGATTTAGGTGTTGACCGAGATACATTGTGCATGCATGATAATAGGTGTTTCTAACATGTAGTTTCACTGCACTTGTGGAAAAGTGTGATTAAGGATATGAATTGTGGGGAAAGACCATACTAGAGAAGGTAATCTTGGTGGTGTTATTTATGGGAAATATAAATTTTTATATGAAAATAAAATTTAAAAATCTCTAGTGGAATAGGATGGCATCAAAGACAATTAATTATCATGGATTTATTATGAAAGATAAGGATATTATTTAAGGTAGTCACACCATATGAGGAATTAAAATAATGGATTTTATGGCATTGAAATTAGAAATCAATATTAATTTTTGGATGAAGTATCAGTTTGTCCATCATCAAAAATTCTTATTTTTTAGAGGGAAATCATAAATAAATTTTATTTTTGGTATTCTTATTTTCTTATAATTTTTTATTATGTCACCATTATTATGTTTTATCATGGCTGGGTATCATTTCATTTCATATATAGTGTGGTTATTTCATTTTTCTTTTGCATCTATCATGAGAAAAAAATATACATACACTTATTTTTTTAGTTTTAAAAAATTCATATATTTAAAGATACCATGATATCCAGATTTTCTTATTTTCAATAAATTCATAAAAATAATATGATATTAAAATTAAATAAATTATCGATAGAAGATAATATGATAAGAATATAGAATTTTATAGATTATAAAAACCATTATAATACTAATATAACTAAATAAGACCAATAATCATCAGGTTTAAGAATAAAGTAGTTGAATTATTAATGAAAAAGAATAAAAATAGTATTTATAAAATATCATATTTTTAATAAAGGAATGATTTCTTCTCGATAAACATCGTCTTATTTAGTGATATGGAAGAAAGAGCCTCATTATGAGATTAGTCTTTGAAAATACATTAATCAGACAAAGAAAGATGATAAAAAGATTCCTAATCTTTATCATTTATATATATATATATATATTAATTATGTAATCCTAATTATTCATAAAAACCTATTAAGAATATGTTTATACGATGAAGAAATAGGATGAGAATATTTAACATCATAAATATCTCACATAAATAGTTAATATGATTATGAAAAGGTTACAATTGATTACGTATATGTCTATAATTAAATTCAAGGATATTAAAAATTAATTAAATTCATATAATTTTTATAAATATATTTTTAAAATTCATTATGGAATATTGTTAATTCATTGAGAATATAAGATGCACATAAATTCATAGAATGTGAAATAATTACTCAATATTTCACTTCACATATAGAAGCATAAATATAAATAATGTAGATTTGTGATAATTGGATGTTATTGGATATTCCAATGAGGATGATAAGTTAATAAAAATATGTTTCTCACCAATGGATAGTTGGTATCAGAGTAAATGATCAACCACTTCCTAATAGAATTCGTTGGTTGGTTGGGGGTATCTAACGAATAATAATTTGGGTAATTAGATGTTCTATAAGGTAAACCTAATTCCTAATGATAAATGGCTATTTTTCCAAATTTGATTAAAAGTTTTATTGAGTAATTTTTATATGGCTTAAATGAGGTCTTGTATATTATCAATAAGTCGAAAAAATATAGGATATGTTTTTATTAGGCATTCAAAAAATTGAACTTATATTAATAAAATGATAAAAAATATCAAAAATATTGATCAAAATGAATTTTTTATTCCGAGTGATAATACTTTTGTAAATGATGAGGAAAAACATGAAACAATAATTTGAATTGGATGGGTTTGAGATAAATATAATATCATTTTAAAATAAAAATAAATCACATAATAGAAGGTGAAATGAAAATATTTCTAGAGAATATATTTCTCACATAATCATTTAAGAACATTACATTATATAATATAAGAAGATAAATATTTTTTATAGGGGATTGATACTATTTTTTATCATCAATATTCATTCTAAATATTCTTTTTTACTTATATATTAGTGAGGTGAACTATTTATATTGAGAAATGTTTGTAATTTAGTTCATGGATGTCCCATTTCTCCTATTATTGACTCTTACTATGAAAGATGAATGTTGATAATGCTGAGTTATAAAAAAGACTACATATTAAAAAAAAATGTATTGTCCCACAAAATGAAATAGATCTACAGAGATTAGTCATGGAAGTCGACATAACCTTAAAAACTGATCTCTATATTGTAGGGGCAATTAATTAAATTTTAGAGCCAAATATTACCATGGTATTACAATTCCTTTAATGATAACATACAATGTTAAATCCTAAATCTATCAAAAATTTGGAATGATAATTTTGTACATCATGTATACTAACATATAATAAAACAAAATAAGGATAAAATAGTATAATACTAGATTATATTATATAAAATAATCACTATATATGATATCCATTTATACTTATATCATAGTGATCTAAATATTCGTAATTATTTATCCCTAAATAAATAATAATTTTACCCCCATTCATGAAACATATTAAATATATTAAGTAAAAAAAATAAACTAATCTCCATATTAACGTTCATATTATCTTCCATTAACTCCTTGGACTCCATAATAATTATTATCCAATACATATATTTTTCACCATGTTCATTCCTAAACCTTTATAAAAAATAAGTCTACCCATGTACCTTGTAACCCATTCCATCTACGTAGATAGGATATGTGTCTAATTATCCACTATATATCCACCAATATTGATAACTGATTGGTGTTAAGGATCAAGTATATATAATAATTTATGTGGTTTTTTCTATTCAACCTAAATAAAATATATAACTCATTCATTATCAAATAGATTCATTATACATGTGTTTCATCATGTTATATAAAACACACAAACAATCATACTACCCAACAATAGGTAATGACCAACCTATACGTTATTGTGGACACACCCATATAATTTTTATCCAAAAAATACTATATTAACACACTCTCATCACACATTAACTATCTAAACTCATCCAAGTCCCACCTAATCTATCAATCATTTTTTCCCATTGGTAAACAAAACCTAAAATTTCAAGGGAAATAGTTATCATGAAATAAAATACAAACCATAATAATCAAATAGTGTTTAAAAATTACATGGAAACTATCAAACTATAACAAAAATACAAAATGGTAGTCCCAAATTGTTTAATAATCAATGAATGAAAAAAATCCTAATATAAACTAAATGATAAAAAATAAATGTCTTCTAGACAAAAGAATAAAATAGACCTTGTATCTTATGAAATTATTCATATCAATTGACATATCCTTAGAGTAATAATCATTTCTAGACCACCGATATATAATATCCTTCACAATATACACATTTAATGTTATCATAAGGGCTATATAATAATTCATTCAAGAAAAATTAATAAAAACTATTCTCATATATTCAACATCAAAAGAATAAAAAAACAATAAATTATTTTCCATATTCATGTTCTTATTGTTGGTGGATCCCTAAGGAAAATTCTATACACTTAGTAAAAAACTGGTTGAATCTATAATATTCCCCCCATCCTCTCACCTAGATCTAACTCAAACACTATAAATATCTATTAGTCATATAGAGAGAGTAGATCAAGAAAAATGATTAATAATAATCTAAGAAATAATCATCTATATTCATGAAAGCACAAGGAAAAAAACCACACTATATTAAATTGTTATTAAGATCCTGAAGTTAATTTATGATATCACATCCTTACATAGGATATATCATTTTCATTGAGGTTATTTTTGATTCCACCTCTATATAGAAGGTTTATTATACATTCATACATTCTTAGAAATAAACATGCATATTCACTCTCTCACACACAAGAAAAAATCATCTACATAAAGGAAACTCGCTTCACTATTATACTCAAATCATGAAAAAAAATTAAAATTAGAAAAAAACGACCATTAACTTTACAATCCATTATATGTAATTTAATTTAAAAAATATTATAACATACCCAAAACTTTTAAAACTCTTCCCACAAGGTTAAGGATGAATATCCTCATGTTTTTCTTTGTCAAAATAAGGTACCACATACCTTCCAATGGGTAATCACAAAACTAACTGATTAGCTAGAAAAGACTCATCATATCTGAAAATTTATATCCAAACAATTATGGAATCTAATAGATTGTGACTATCCTAATCCCAATAGATATTAAAATTATATAGTGAATAAGGGACACCATAAATTTAAAAACATAAGATAACCAACACATAACACCAAAGAAGTATTGAAATGTAGTCATTTCATGTCATCATGAAATTAATGGAGGTATTATAATGAAACCATAAAATCAATAGACCCCTCATTTAAAACATGCTTTCAAATAGTCCATTATCCATAAGAGTTCATACATGGAAAAAAGTCTTAAAAAAGACTTCATTTACACTGTTTTAAAATGATCCTAAAATACCTATTTTAAAAATTATTCAAAATATATCTCATCATATATTTAAACACTAAATCCCCTTAGAAAACATTATTGAAGACACACATTACTAAAACCTATTCACTCTTATTTGAAATATAATTTGATCAACTTTTATTTGAAACCACTATTATTTATTAATATAATTAAAAAATATTTACTTTATTTCAAATAAGATTTTAGAGGTTGATAAGCATGTAAATATTAATTAAACCTCACTAATTAAACTAAAAATAGGTACCTAAAACGATCTCAATTGATATTGATCAATATAGTATTGAGAAGAATGAGGTAGGTAATTGAGAGGGAAAAAAGTAATGCTCAATTCAAGGAAATTTTAATATGAAAAGATTAGTTTATGGATGATTTATTTATTGAAGAGAATAAAATCATTAAATCGACTCAAATTTGTTGATTATTTCTTGAGGATTATATCTTTGGAAAGAAATTAATGAGAATTATACCAGAAATATTTAATAAAAAAATTATTCTGTTGAAGATATATACTTAGTTGAGTTTACCATTGACAAGATCAATAATATCATGTTAACCTATGAGATAGAGGGGGGTCCATCCCTGAGGATGTAATTTAAAACTAAAAAGATGTAAACATTCAAATACATTAATTTTCTAAATATTATTTAATCTAAAAGGTCTCTAGAGGAGGAATCTAATGATGAAGATGATGCAATGAATTTAAAAGGATTTACATCATTTTTTAATGTAATAAAGTTATAAAAAGGTTATTCTAAAAGTACCAAGGTGTGGAATAAAAAAGAAATTTGAGCCTAATTTTACTGAAAAAATCAAGGTGAAAGAGTTCACTTAACAATTTTGTGAAAAACAAAATAATATTACATTTTAAGAAGAGATCATTAGTAAATTTAGAAGATGACTACTTTCACCTTAGTATAATTTAGTTTGAAGGATGATATTTTTTATATATAGTTTATGAAGAAATTTTTTATATTTAATGGTATAATATTTTCATTAATAAATTAAATATATACCATGATTCAAGGAGGATTCAAGGTTAAGTTCTAAGAGTCTAACCAATATAACATCAAAAATATAATGTTAAATTATAAAAAAAATCATTACCATAGTGAAATTTAGAGGAGGCTTATTCGACCTTCACATACTGATAAAAAGTGTATTGTGATACTATTAGATCATTATAAAGACATAAAAACATCAAATATATTTGGGGGAGGAGTAAACAAGAAATATTATTAGTAGTATAAGTGGCTTCTATAGCCGAAAATGGTGGAATTATTTATATAAAATAAAATGTTTCTCATTAAAAATGACTAGAAATGAATAACATTTGAATTATATAAAATTTTATAAGATAATATTAGTCAATTTTATGTATTATTGATCGGTTAATTTTAAAGGAGTTAAAATCAAACAAAATCCATTGAATAATTTGGAAACAAGTAGTGTTCTATTTGTCAATTGGATGCAAAAAAACAACATGCGTGTCTCTAGAATTATTAATAATGGAAAGGAATTGGTCTTTAAAAATATTAGATATGATATTAATAGGGAAATGTTTAACAATATTATCATGTATGTATATTAAAAATGTAGAAATATATTCCACATTTACAATGAAAAAAACACACACACTATAAGTTTGAGAGAAGAAAATGATATTTTTCATAGAAGACAATATTATTTAGGTAAATATAACATGGTATAACTTTATAAATATGAACCTATGATAATATTACTAAATTTTATTCATTATATAATTAATAAATGAGATTTTCATCATAAAGGAAATATCCATTACCAAATTTAAAAACTTTTAAATATAAAAATGAATAACACTCTTAATTTGATACTCTAAGATGTGTGTTGTCCAATCATCTTAAAATAAAAAAATAGATATAATTACATTAACACTTTTATTTACTGTTTTACTCATATGGTTTATATCTATTTTATGTTTATTAAATCACAATATCTTATTATGTTTAAGAACACTTATCGTTGTGATGAAAATAAAATTTATTGGGATATCAAAATATTTGACCCCAATAATGGATTAAAATTTAATAATGAATAGTTTAAATAATTTCATCAAAAGTGTTGGGAAATAATTAATATAATTATCTATAAACATCTTATCAAATTGGAATTTCTTAAAATAGGAATTGGAATTTAGTGGAAATGGGGAGAACGATGGTATCCAATGTTGGGACTTCAAAATAATTTTGGATACCTAATATTCTAATGATGGTATATTTCATGAATAAGTGTTTAGACAAAAAAATGTTCAATACATCTTATGAGTGGTGGTTTCAAATTAAGGGAAATTTTAAGAGTTTTAATGTATTCAATAGTTCATGTTATATAAAGGTCCTAGAAATATATTTAGGAATGTTTGATGAGTGAGCTAATATAGAAATATTTCATTGAAAGACTTCTAGTGTGAGGATTTACCAATGTTAAAATAAAATAAGTATATAAGGGAAATAAATTCTAAATATTATGGTATATTACATGAAAATCAAAATCCATTCTGAATATAAATGTATTTTGATGATGTGATCAGAGAATATCTAGGAGAAAATAAAAAATAACATGTGATATATTGGGTTTCAATAATAAATTTTAAAATTTATCATGTTAATTTTCAAATTTCTAGTAATGAGGATGGTTTAAATAAATACATAATTATGTTCACATGTCGTAAAAAATGTATCCTTGATTTGTTTTATATAAATTAAAAAGGGTGTCCAAACATAATTAACTGTAATAAATTTCAATCATACTTACTTACAATAACAATTTTAATTGATGAGTGTTGATGATGAATTGAAACATGGTGATTGGATAGCCATGATATAATAAGATCTAAATAAAATTGGTAAAAATTACACTTGAGATTTATCTTCACATCCCAACAAATAAGAATATTTTTTTAGAATAATCTTAGTAATTATGGTGCGTTGTTATGTAAAAATTCTTGAATAGTTTCAAAGGGTCACTCTGAAATTCCGGGTATATATTTTGTTGAGAATTTATCTTCAATAAAAATTATTGAATTAGTTCGATTTTTTATGAGATATATGATCAATGAAACTACAAAAATAGAAATGGATGTGATTTTTGAGTTCTTCAAAATTGAAATTAGGGATGTTTACATTAAACCACTGGAAGGTTTTATCCAAAATAGTGATGGTTCTTGAGTTTAAAAACATAAGAAGGAATTATATGGGATAAAAAGTACCTATATCATATTTTTTGATGGTATATGATATCTTAAATATAAGTAATTTCAAGAAATTCAAGGTGGAATAAAATCACTATTTAAAGGATGATGAAAAAATAACTTGTTGTGATTATGAATTTCAATGTCATTATTTTTACCAAAATCAAAGAAAAAACTTCGGATGAATTTACTAAATAAATGAAAAATATTTTCATGATATCAATTATTGGTGAAAAAATATTTTTTTTTCGAGTTTCAATTCATGAATAAAACTGGTTGTATCATTCTCCCATAAGAGAATTATGCTCAGGATCTGTTAAAAATTTATAGAATCGATAATCGAGAAAGGTAATTACTCCTATAGAACATGGGACCAGGTTGTCCTTGGATACAGAAAAAAGTTATGCTCTGTCAAAAGTAGTTAATAAGGATAGTTATAAGTATAATATAATTTATATCATCTTGATCAGACACCATTATTATCATTACTCTCTTTAAAGAACTATAAATCAATCCAATGGAGTGTAATCTTACGGTACTTAGAGGGATCATTCACAACCTTAAAGAAATTATTAATTATGTTTGGAGGTACAAATAACATATCATTTTTTATTTATGTTTTTTTGGATGATTATTATGACGATGATGTTGGTGGTTAAAATTATACTTCTATAGAATAATTTTTATTAAGTGAAGGTGTGTTACATGGAAATTCTAGAAGAAGATTCCATCACACTAAGCATAATAGAAGTTTGGAATATTTTGGCATAAAAATACACCATTTATGAAGTCAGAAAATGAAGACATAAGGGTGTTTATTTCATACCCAATTATAATTTTGTGTTATAATAAAATTTCATTATATTTTTTTAAACAATATGGTGCAATATTTAAGGTTGAGGAATATTTCACTACTAGAAAAGGGGGCAGTGGAGCCCCCCAGACTCGGGCGACCACCATTGGCAGTCGCTATAGCTTACCATTAGCGACCGCCAATGGCGATCGCTAACCTGCATAAAAAACTTCGGGGGTTTCTGCGCCCCCCCCCCCCCCCCGCGCCCTCGATCTCCCTCCGCCCTAACCCCTCCCTCCCTCGCCGCTCTCCCTCGCCGCCCTCCCCTCCCCCGCCGCCCGGCCTCACCCGCCGCCCGGCCTCCCCCACCGCCCGGCCTCCCCCGCCGCCCGCCCTCCCCCGCCGCCCGCCCTCCCCCACCGCCCGCCCTCCCCCACCGCCCGACCTCCCCCGCCGCCCGGCCTCCCCCGCCACCTGCCCTCTCCCGCCGCCTCCCATCCGGCCTTCGGCCGCCGCCCTCCGGCCTCTCGGCCCTCCCCCCCACCCCGGACGGCACCCTCACCCCGGACAGCCCTCGGTGCGCACTCCGGACCGCCCCCCGCACCCCGGACGCCTCCCCGCACCCCGGACAGCACCCCCCCCCCCCCCCCCGCGCACTCCGGACCGCCCCCCGCACCACGGACGCCTCCCCGCACCCCGGACAGCACCCCCCCCCCCCCCCCCCCGCGCACTCCGGACCGCCCCCCGCACCCCGGACGCCTCCCCGCACCCCAGAAATCCCCCCGGCACTCGGACACCCCCCTCCGAACCCGGACAGCCCCCCCGCACCCAGGATAGCCCCCCCCCCCCCCCCCCCCCCGCACTCGGACACCCCCCCTCCGAACCCGGACAGCCCCCCCGCACCCCGGACAGGCCCCCCACACCCCGGACACCCCACCCCGCACCCCCGACAGCCCCCCTGCACCCCAGACGGCCCCCCTCCCCCGCACCCCGGACACCCCCGCACCCCGAACACCCCTGCCCGCACCCCTGACAGGCCCCCGACACCCCGGACACCCCTCCCCGCACCTCAGACAGCCCCCCCCCCCCCCCCCCCGACCCCGGACCCCCCCCCCCCTCGCTTCTTGTCCCCCGTCCCCTCACTGCCTCCTATCCTCCAGCTCCCCGTCGCTGCCGCCGCCCGTCCCCTCCCTTGCCGCACCGCCTTTGGCTCCGGCTCCCCTTCGCTGCCTCCTCTCCCTCGCAGCACCGCCTTCGGGTCCCCTCCCTTTCAGGTTTTTAGCTCAATCAGGTAACATGAGCTTTCAGTTACATTATTATTTTATCAATGGTTCATAAACAAATGGTTAATATTTATTTTGAATATAGTTGATTTGAAAAATGTAAATGTAATAAGTATTGTGTAAATGTTTGTTATACAGATATTATTATGGATAAGAGTTGGATTGATCTTCCAAATCGAACGTCTAGAGAATATTTCAATGGCATTATGCAGTTTATTGACTTCACGAGAGGATTTGAAAGTGACTATATTAGTTGTCCATGTAGAAAATGTGCTAACAGATATCAATTCACATGAGATACTGTGAGGGAGCACCTTTTCTTTAATGGATTTCTGAAAAATTATAAGAGTTGGACTCGTCATGGAGAAGAATATGTTCGTTGTCAAAATACAGATGCAGCTCAGATGGATGTTGATGCAAGGATGACTGATCCAATGCATGAAATGCTTACTGAAATGGTACGTGGGTCTGATCCTAAAGGCATTGACATCCAGAATCTTGAGACCGGTGAGATAAATCTTCGCTCTGGTGCAGATCGTGATTCGAGGAGGTTTTATGAAGTACTTGATGATGAGAAAACAGAATTATATCCTGGATGTACTTCTTACAATAAACTGTCGTTTATCGTGGAGTTGTTGCATTTGAAGACTTTGAATAATTGGTCAGACACATCATTCGACATGCTTTTGGTTTTATTGAAAAAAGTTCTTCCTGTCGACTCTAAGATTCCTGAGTCGTATTACTATGCTCGTAAGTTGACAAAGAACTTAGGTTTTACATATGAGACTATAGATGCATGTGTAAACAACTGTATGTTGTTTAGAAATGAAACTGCTCATTTGGATATCTGTACGGTTTGTGGCGCTTCCAGGTGGAAAGAGAACAGGGGAAATAAGACTCATCAAAGTCAGATTGCGGTACAGGGGAAACCGATTGCCGTAAAGCAAATGCGTTACTTTCCCCTTAAACCGAGGTTGAAAAGATTTTTTATGTCATCTAAAGTTTCTAATTTAATGAGATGGCATGCAGAAAGAGTTCATGAAAGTGACATGTTAACCACCCAGCAGACTCTCATTGCATGGAAGGATTTTGATAAGAGACATCCCGACTTTGCTAAAGATGTTCGTAATGTCCGATTGGGATTGGCAGCAGATGGTTTCAATCCATTCAAGTCTATGGTTGGTGCAACTCATAGCACATGGCCCGTGGTGTTGGTTCCATATAATCTTCCTCCGTGGCTTTGTATGAAGCAACAATTTATATTACTTTCCACTCTTATTGATAGACCTAAAAGTCCGGGGGATAAGATTGATGTTTACCTTCAGCCATTGATTGATGAGTTGAATGAATTTTGGGGCGATGGTGTGATGACTTATGACTGCGAAACGAATGAAATGTTCAAACTGCATGCTGCTTTATTGTGGACAATCAATGACTTCCCAGCTTATGCAAATTTATCAGGCTGGAGTACGAAAGGGGAATTTTCTTGCCCTTGTTGCAATAAAAGTAAAAAATCTGTATGGCTTAAACATTCCAAAAAATGGGCATACATGGGTCACAGGCGTTTTCTCCCTCCCCAGCACAGGTTTAGAAAGGACAGAGTGGCATTTGATGGTTCTAGAGAGTTCATCCCAGCACCAAATATCATGACAGGAGTCGAAATGTTATCGCAGATTGAGGAAGAAAACATCCGCACGGTATATGAAATTCAGGATTTGGTGGCTCCTCCAGTACGTAATATTCGTGTTGCGGGTAGGCAGCGCAGTCACAATTGGAAAAAGAAAAGTATTTTTTATAGTCTTCCGTATTGGAAAACTAACATGTTGAGGCATAATTTGGATGTCATTCACATTGAAAAAAATGTTTGTGAAAACATATTGTGGACCATTTTAGGTGTCAGTGGAAAGTCAAAGGACCATGTTAATGCACGCCGTGATTTGGAAGAAATGGGTTTAAGGAAACAGTTTCATTTATAGTTAGCTGAGGGAAACAAGGCATATATGCCTGCTGCACAATATTCGATGACTACATAGGAGAAAGAGACATTTCTTTCCATTTTGAAGATGGTCAAGGTGCCTGATGGTTACTCTTCTAATATTTCAAAGTGTGTGAATCTGACGAGCAAGAAATTGCAAGGGTTGAAAAGTCATGATAATCACATATTACTTCAGCAGTTGATTCCAATCGCAATTTGTGATTGTTTATCCCCCAATGTTGTTCAGCCCTTGATTGAGATGAGTAATTTTTTTAGACAGCTTTGTTTAAGAAATCAACGAATGAGTGATTTAAAAAGTTTGCAGGACCGAATTGTACTTACGCTTTGTCACTTTGAAAAACTTTTCCCCCCCTCATTTTTCGATGTTATGGTCCACTTAACAGTGCACCTAACTGATGAAGTAATGGCTGCTGGTCCAGTGCAATTTAGGTGGATGTATCCTATTGAACGGTATTTGAGTACATTGAAAAGATTTGTACGCAACAGAGCTCGTCTAGAGGCATCAATAGCCAATGGTTATTTGATGGATGAGTGTACTACCTTTTGTGCAGAATATCTTACGGATGTTGAAACAAAATTAGATAAGCCCTCTCGGATTCATGATGGTCCAGTTGGAGAAGGAACCACATTTGATATGGACAACATCGAGTGGATACAAGCACATCGATATATCTTGTTCAACACTCCATCAATTGCACCATTAATGCAGTAAGTATCTTATCAATGTGCTTGTATAACTTTTACATGTTTTCTTTGCATAAGTTGATCTTTTAAACATCGCGTAATCATTTGCCGGAAACACATTAATGAGATAAAAGAAGAGATGCATCGTGCGACTGAGTTGCAAATTCAACAATCTCATTATGCGGCATTTCATGATTGGTTCAAGGATTATGTATGTATAAATTGATTTTAATTATGAGTGAAGTATTAAACTAATTCTCTCTGCATATATCAGTATTGATTTTTATAAATTATGTAGGTTCGTAAGCTGAGGGAGTTAGGGGACCCCACGCTACCTGAAGTATTTATCCAACTGGATGAGGGTCCATCTATAACGGCTCGTCGTTATAAAGCTATTGATGCTAATGGTTTTCGATTTCGCATTAAAGATGTTGACGACAAACGAGCAACACAAAACAGTGGAATCGGTTGTCCCTTTGTCGATTCTGGTTATTAATATGGTCAATTGATAGACATCATTGAAGTTGTATACACACACGGTTTGAAGTACATATTGTTAAAGTGTAATTGGGTTGATCCAGTGCGTGGATGTAAATTCGATCAATATCAGTTTTCATTGGTGAATTTTAACTATATGTTATACAGAAATAATGAACGAGTTGAGAATGAACCTTTCATCTTGACATCACAAGCGAACAAGTATTCTTCATTACTTTGCCTTCGGATCCAAGTTGGAAAGTTGTTGTCAAAATGTCTCGGCGAGGAGTGTTTTTATTTGAAGAAGATGAACCCGAGACTGTTCCGTTTGTTTACCAACAACTTGATCAACATACCGTAGTTCAACGTGAAGAAGATATTTATTGGGTCAGAGCAGCTGTTGAAGGAGAAATGGTCGATTTGCATGCTTAATGAAAGGTATAATTGTTTTCCCGCTATTCAGTAGAATGTCCTAGGATATCATAAATTATCTAATCATTTTATAAATCCTTATAAGTTTTAATCCTCACTTTTGTAAGTTAATTCAGTCATAATATTTAGGATGATTAACTTTCTGATTTTTTAAAATTCATTCACAACTAATTATTCAATCCATTTTTTGTTTGATTAACAGTTGTACAAGTTTGATTTATTAAGAACAATCCAATTTATCTTTTAAACACTTTGGGACTCATTACTGATATTTTGTATGACTGCAGACATGTCAGGGGAAGAGGCAGAAAATCCACATCATCCATCTGAGGCATCTACGTCTCAGGGTCGAGGTATGTTTGAATGTCATTGTCTATATTTTTTATGTAATTGACATATATATATATATATAACATTTGTCAATTTATATATAAAATTGTTTTCAACAGGATCAGACTCGGCTGCTTCTTTCTCTCACAGGAGAGGCCCTGGTCGTGGCATATTATCATGGAATTCCGACACGACGATAGATGTTTCATTTGATGAGGTATTTCATCCCGTGGGACCGAATTCCCCGACATTTATTCGTCAGCTGGGTCATATCATACGTGACCCACATCGATTTCCATTGACCACGCGTGATTGGGCTTCTATCCTTAGGACACATTAGATCGTCTATGGAGGGAGGTTCAGGTAAGAAAATAATTTTACTTTATTTTCTATTTATAAATAATACTAATATGTTTGATTATTTTCATTATAGAAAAATTTGAAAGTATGCCCTGAAGAGTTTCGGCCCGTGTGTATGAGCAAATGCCGTAAGATGTGGAAAGATTATAAAGGCAAAGTGAAGAGGGACCACTGGGTACCAAATGTGGGTGCCCTTGACATTTTGGAAAAAGTCCCGAGAGGTGTCCTCCCGGCTCAATGGCGTGACTTGGTTGCATATTGGTCTACTGAGGGTGTTTCGGTTTTTATATTAATTATTTTTCTGTATATATATTTTCAAGAATATGTGATTTGTTTGAAATTTGAATGAATTGATGTAGGAGGTGTCAACACGCCATTCGGAGAATCGAGCGTTGCAGGGACCAGCTCACAGGCTCGGGACTCGTCACGTGTCTCAGATCCGACATGAGGTATATATTATTCATTTTTAATTTATTAATTAATATGGTTTTGTGTTTATATTGTTTTAATATACAGTTGCGAGGGCAAGGTGCAGCAACTGATAAAATGTCGGTGTGGATAAGGACTCGTGATCGCAATGATCCAGAGGTTGCAGCATTGATAGTAAGTGTCTGTACTTACCAATAATTACATAAATCTTTATATTAACATATATATATTTATATATATTTAAATATTTCACAGGATCAATTTGAAGCTGAGTTAGAACATCTGCCAGAGGACCAGCGACAGCTTCCCATGCGACGGGATGAGATCTTTCATCGCATTATTGGTCGGGACGGGCATGGCTATAGTTTGACCTATGGAGCAGGGATTCCTCGTTCTGTAGTGTCACGCGCTGCGGTTGTCGGTCCTGTTGTTGCTCATATGACACAGAAAATTTCAGATTTTGAGGCACGGCTGCGCGCTCTTCCGAGGAGACAAATGCGCAATTGACAGCTGAGGTTAGAGCACTGCGGGAATATGTGCGTTGAGCTGATGGTACAGGGGATCATACGACGCAGGTATATACTGTATTTATTTATTTAATTTAAATTATTTTTGTTATTAAAAATTTATATTGTTATTTGTTGTAGGCACCTGGCCACCAGAAGGAGGTAGCAGTGATGGCAACGCGTGACGCACCATATATCTCAAGAGATATGTTTTTTGTTTTTACTGGTAGGGTTGACATTGATGTACTGTATTTATTCATTTAGTAATGAATTATTACCATCCATGGTGGTCTTTTAAATATTTTATACACATATTGAGTTTTTGATCAGATAATCTTGAATGATTCTACATTTGAAAAAGTCGAACTAATTCCAACAGATCAATAAATCTGATATTATAGATTATGTATTATCCAATATATTTTTATAAATTTCTGTATGGTATCGATAAAAGAAATTTGTATTAATAGATGTTATCACTTTTATTTTTCACTTTTGTAATCAATGGGATGGCCTTTGCACCCCCGGAGAGCCCCCCGCACCCCCGTACAGCCCCCCGCACCCCCGTACAGCCCCCCCGCACCCCCGTACAGCCCCCCCGCACCCCCGTACAGCCCCCCGCACCCCCGTACAACCCCCCGCACCCCCGTACTGCCCCCTCCAACCCGTACAGCCCCCCCCCCCCCCCCCGCACCCCGTACAGCCCCCCGCACCCCCGTACAGCCCCCCCGCACCCCCGTACTGCCCCCCGCACCCCCGTACTGCCCCCGCCACCCCCGTACAGCCCCCCACACCCCCGTACAGCCCCCCCCCCCCCCCGCACCCCCGTACAGCCCCCCGCACCCCCGTACAGCCCCCCCGCACCCCCGTACAGCCCCCCCCCCCCCCCCCGCACCCCCGTACAGCCCCCGGCACCCCCGTACAGCCCCCCCCCCCCCCCCCGCACCCCCGTACAGCCCCCCGCACCCCCATACAGCCCCCCACACCCCCGTACTGCCCCCTGCCACCCCCGTACAGCCCCCCGCACCCCCGTACAACCCCCCGCACCCCCGTGTAGCCCCCCCCCCCCCCCGCACCCCCGTACAGCCCCCCGCACTCCCGTCCAGCCCCCCCGCACCCCCGTACAACCCCCCGCACACCCGTACTGCCCCCCGCCACCCCAGTACAGGCCCCCGCCACCCCCGTACAGCCCCCCACACCCCCGTACAACCACCCCCCCCCCCCCCCCCCCGCACCCCCGTACAGCCCCCCGCACCCCCGTACAGCCCCCCCCCCCCCCCCCCCCCGCACCCCCGTACATCCCCTCGCACCCCCGTACTGCCCCCCGCCACCCCCGTACAGCCCCCCGCCACCCCCGTACAGCCCCCCGCCACCCCCGTACAGCCCCCCCGACACCCACGTACAGCCCCCCGACACCCCCGTACAACCCCCCACACCCCCGTACAGCCCCCCGATTGTGTCCGTTTCAGCAGCGCGGCGCGCGTTGAAATGGCGCGTTGGGGGGTCAAAACCACACGAACGACGTCCGAATGCCACGAAACCGTACGACAACATCCGGGGCGTGAATTGTGAAATGGTCGGCCAGACGACACCTCATTCGGAGGGTGCCGTGTGACCGCGGCGGCTGGAAACGCGTTTCTGGCACCATTAAACACCAAAACGGCATGCGGCGGTCCAATTCGGAGCAAACGTGCTCCGAACCACCTGAAACCGCACGGGAACGATAGAAATATTATTCTTGAATGCAAGAGGAGGCCGCACGTCCATCGGACGTGCGGTGCGCGCGGCACGTCCGATTGTGTCGTTTTCAGCAGCGCGGCGCGCGCTGAAATGGCGCGTTGGGGGGTCAAAACCACCCGAACGACGTCCGAATGCCACGAAACCGTACGACAACATCCGAGGCGTGAATTTTGAAATGTTCGGCTAGACAGCACCTCATTCGGAGGTGCCGTGTGACCGCGGCGTCCGGAAACGCGTTTCCGGCGCCATTAAACACCAAAACGGCGTGCGGCGGTCCAATTCGGAGCAAACGTGCTCCGAACGACCTGAAACCACACGGTAACGATAGAAATATTATTCCTGAGATACAGGAAGAGGCCGCACGTCCATCGGACGTGCGGTGCGCGCGGCACGTCCGACTGTGTCGTTTTCAGCAGCGTGGCGCGCGCTGAAATGGCGCGTTGGGGGGTCAAAACCACCCGAACGACATCCAATGCCACGAAACCGTACGACAACATCCGGGGCGTGAATTGTGAAATGTTCGGCTAGACGGAACCTTATTCGGAGGTGCCGTGTGACCGCGGCGGCCGGAAACGCGTTTCCGGCGCCATAAAACAACCAAAACGGCGTGCGGCGGTCCAATTCGGAGCAAACGTGCTCCGAACGACCTGAACCGCACGGGAACGATAGAAATATTATTCCTGAGATGCAGGAGGAGGCTGCACATCCATCGGACGTGCGGTGCGCGCGGCACGTCCGATTGTGTCGTTTTCAGCAGTGCGGCGCGCGCTGAAATGGCGCATTGGGGGGTCAAAACCACCCGAACGACGTCCGAATGCCACGAAACCATACGACAACATCCGGGGCGTGAATTGTGAAATGGTCGTCTAGACGGAACCTCATTCGGAGGTGCCGTGTGACCGCGGCGGCTGGAAACGCGTTTCCGGCGCCACTAAACACCAAAACGGCGTGCGACGGTCCAATTCGGAGCAAACGTGCTCCGAACGACCTGAAACCGCACGGGAACGATAGAAATATTATTCCTGAGATGCAGGAGGAGGCCGCACGTCCATCGGACATGCGGTACGCGCGGCACGTCCGATTGTGTTGTTTTCAGCAGCGCGGCGCGCGCTGAAATGGCGCGTTGGGGGGTTCAAAACCACCCGAACGACCTCCGAATGCCACGAAACCGTACGAAAACATCCGGGGCCTGAATTGTGGAAATGGTCGGCTAGATGGGACCTCATTCGGAGGTTCCGTGTGACAGCGGCGGCCGGAAACGCGTTTCCGGCGCATTAACACCAAAACGGCGTGCGGCGGTCCCATTCGGAGCAAATGTGCTCCGAACGACCTGAAACCGCACGGGAACGATAGAAATATTATTTCCTGAGATGCAGGAGGAGGCCGCACGTCCATCAGACGTGCGGTGCGCGCGGCACGTCCGATTGTGTCGTTTTCAGCAGCGCGACGCGCGCTGAAATGGCGCGTTGGGGGGGGGTCAAAACCACCCGAACGACGTCCGAATGCCACGAAACCGTACGACAAAATCCGAGGCGTGAATTGTGAAATGGTTGGCTAGACGGAACCTCATTCGGAGGTGCCGTGTGACCGCGGCGGCCGGAAACGCATTTCCGGCGCCATTAAACACAAAAACGGCGTGTGGCGGTCCAATTCGGAGCAAACGTGCTCCGAACGACCTGAAACCGCACGAGAACGATAGAAATATTATTCCTTATATGCAGGAGGAGGCCGCACGTCCATCGGACTTGCGGTGCGTGCGGCACGTCCGATTGTGTCGTTTTCAGCAGCGCGGCGCGCGCTGAAATGGCGCGTTGGGGGGTTAAAACCACCCGAACGACCTCCGAATGCCACGAAACCGCACAAAAACATCCGGGGCGTGAATTGTGAAATGGTCGGCCAGACGACACCTCATTCGGAGGTGCCGTGTGACCGCGGCGGCCGGAAACGCGTTTCCGGCGCCATTAAACACCAAAACGGCGTGCGGCGGTCCCATTCGGAGCAAACTTGCTCCAAACGACCTGAAACTGCACGGGAACGATAGAAATATTATTCCTGAGATGCAGGAGAAGGCCGCACATCCATCGGACGTGCGGTGCGCACGGCACGTCCGATTGTGTCGTTTTCCAGCAGCGCGGCGCGCGCTGAAATGGCGCGTTGGGGGGTCAAAACCACCCGAACGACGTCCGAATGCCACGAAACCGTACGACAACAACCGGGGCGTGAATTGCGAAATGGTCGGCCAGACGGAACCTCATTCGGAGGTGCCGTGTGACCGCGGCGGCCGGAAACGCGTTTCCGGCGCCATAAAACACCAAAACGGCGTGCGACGGTCCCATTCGGAGCAAACGTGCTCCGAACGACCTGAAACCACACGAGAACGATAGAAATATTATTCCTGAGATGCAGGAGGAGGATGCACGTCCATCGGAAATGCGGTGCGCGTGGCACGTCCGATTGTGCCGTTTTCAGCAGGGCGGCGCGCGCTGAAATGGCGCGTTGGGGGTCAAAACCACCCGAACGACCTCCGAATGCCACGAAACCGTACGACAACATCCGGGGCGTGAATTGTGAAATGTTGGCCAGACGGCACCTCATTCGGAGGTGCCGTGTGACCGCGACGGCCAGAAACGCGTTTCCAGCGCCATAAAACACCAAAACGGGCGTGCGACGGTCCAATTCGGAGCAAACGTGCTCCGAACGACCTGAAACCGCACGGGAATGTTAGAAATATTATTCCTGAGATGCAGGAGGAAGCCGAACGTCCATCAGACGTGCGGTGCGCGCGGCACGTCCGATTGTATCGTTTTCAGCAGCGCGGCGCGCGCTGAAATGGCGCGTTGGGGGGGTCAAAACCACCCGAACGACGTCCGAATTCCACGAAACCGTATGACAACATCCGGGGCGTGAATTTTGAAATGGTCGGCTAGACGGTACCTCATTCGGAGGTGCCGTGTGACCGCGGCGGCCGGAAACGCGTTTCCGGCGCCATTAAACACCAAAACGGTGTGCGGCGGTCCAATTCGGAGCAAACGTGCTCCGAACGACCTGGAACCACACGGGAACGATAGAAATATTATTCCTGAGATGCAGGAGGAGGTCGCACGTCCATCGGACGTGCGGTGCGCGCGGCACGTCCGATTGTGTCATTTTCAGCAGCGCGGCGCGCACTGAAATGGCGCGTTGGGGGGTCAAAACCACCCGAACGACGTCCGAATGCCACAAAACCGTACGAAAACATCCGGGGCGTGAATTGTGAAATGTTCGGCCAGACGGCACCTCATTCAGAAGTGCCGTGTGACCGCGGCGGCCGGAAACGCGTTTCCGGCGCCATAAAACACCAAAACGGCGTGCGGCGGTCCCATTCGGAGCAAACGTGCTCCGAACGACCTGAAACCGCACGGGAACGATAGAAATATTATTCCTGAGATGCAGGAGGAGGCCGCACGTCCATCGGACGTGCGGTGCGCGCGGCACGTCCGATTGGGTCGTTTTCAGCAGTGCGACGCGCGCTGAAATGGCGCGTTGGGGGGTCAAAACCACCCGAACAACCTCCGAATGCCATGAAACAGTACGAAAACATCCGGGGCGTGAATTGTGAAATTGTCGGCCAGACGGCACCTCATTCGGAGGTGCCGTGTGACCGCGGCGGCCGAAAACGCGTTTCCGGCGCCATAAAACACCAAAACGGCGTGCGGCGGTCCAACTCGGAGCAAACGTGCTCCGAACGACCTGAAACCGCACGGGAACGATAGAAATATTATTCCTGAGATGCAGGAGGAGGCCGCACGTCCATCGGACGTGCGGTGCGCGCGTCACATCCGATTGTATCGTTTTTAGCAGCGCGGCACGCGCTGAAATGGCGCGTTGGGGGGGGGGGGGGTCAAAACCACCCGAACGACGTCCGAATTCCACGAAACCGTACGACAACATCCGGGGCGTGAATTGTGAAATGGTCGGCCAGACGGAACCTCATTCAGAGGTGCCGTGTGACCGCGGCGTCCGGAAATGCGTTTCCGGCGCCATTAAACACCAAAACGGTGTGCGGCGGTCCAATTCGGAGCAAACGTGCTCCGAACGACCTGAAACCACACGGGAACGATAGAAATATTAATTCTGAGATGCAGGAGGAGTTCGCACATCCATCGGACGTGCGTCCGATTGTGTCGTTTTCAGCAGCGCGGCGCGCACTGAAATGGCGCGTTGGGGGGTCAAAACCACCCGAACGACGTCCGAATGCCACAAAACCGTACGACAACATCCGGGGCGTGAATTGTGAAATTTTAGGCCAGACGGAACCTCATTCAGAAGTGCCGTGTGACCGCGGCAGCCGGAAACGCGTTTCCGGCGCCATAAAACACCAAAACGGCGTGCGGCGGTCCCATTCGGAGCAAACATGCTCCGAACGACCTGAAACCGCACGGGAACGATAGAAATATTATTCCTGAGATGCAGGAGGAAGCCGCACGTCCATCAGACGTGCGGTGCGCGCGGCACGTCCGATTGTGTCGTTTTCAGCAGTGCGACGCTCGCTGAAATGGCGCGTTGGGGGGTCAAAACCACCCGAACGACATCCGAATGCCACGAAACCGTACGACAACATCCGGGGCGTGAATTGTGAAATGGTCGGCCAGATGGCACCTCATTCGGAGGTGCCGTGTGACCGCGGCGGCCGGAAACGCGTTTCCGGTGCCATAAAACACCAAAACGGCGTGTGGCGGTCCAATTCGGAGCAAACGTGCTCCGAACGACCTGAAACCGCACGGGAACGATAGAAATATTATTCCTGAGATGCAGGAGGAGGCCGCACGTCCATCGGACGTGCGGTACGCGCGGCACGTCCGATTGTGTCGTTTTCAGCAGCGCGGCGCGCGCTGAAATGGCGCGTTGGGGGGTTAAAACCACCCGAACGACGTCTGAATGCCACGAAACTGTACGACAACATCCGGGGCGTGAATTGTGAAATGGTCGGCCAGACGGCACCTCATTCGGAGGTGCCGTGTGACCGCGGCGGCCGGAAACGCGTTTCCGGCGCCATTAAACACCAAAACGGCGTGCGGCGGTCCCATTCGGAGCAAACGTGCTCCGAACGACCTGAAACCGCACGGGAACGATAGAAATATTATTCCTGAGATGCAGGAGGAGGCCGCACGTCCATCGGACGTGCGGTGCGCGCGGCACGTCCGATTGTGTCGTTTTCAGCAGCGAGGCGCGCGCTGAAATGGCGCGTTGGGGGGTCAAAACCACCCGAACGACGTCCCAATGCCACGAAACCGTACGACAACATCCGGGGCATGAATTGTGAAATGGTCGGCTAGACGGCCCCTCATTCGGAGGTGCCGTGTGACCGCGGCGGCCAGAAACGCGTTTCCGGCGCCATAAAACACCAAAACGGCGTGCGGCGGTCCCATTTGGAGCAAACGTGCTCCGAACGACCTGAAACCGCACGAGAACGATATAAATATTATTCCTGAGATGCAGGAGGAGTCCGCACGTCCATCGGACGTGCGGTGCGCGCGGCACGTCCGATTGTGTCGTTTTCAGCAGCGCGGCGCGCGCTGAAATGGCGCGTTGGGGGGTCAAAACCACCCGAACGACCTCCGAATGCCACGAAACCGTACGACAACATCCGGGTCGTGAATTGTGAAATGGTCGGCCAGACGGAACCTCATTCGGAGGTGCCGTGTGACCGCGGCGGCCGGAAACGCGTTTCCGGCGTCATAAAACACCAAAACGGCGTGCGGCGGTCCAATTCGGAGCAAACGTGCTCCGAACGACTTGAAACCGCACGGGAACGATAGAAATATTATTCCTGAGATGCAGGAGGAGGCCACACGTCCATCGGACGTGCGGTGCACGCGGCACGTCCGATTGTGTCGTTTTCAGCAGCACGACGCGCGCTGAAATGGCGCGTTGGGGGGTCAAAACCACCCGAATGACGTCCGAATGCCACGAAACTGTACGACAACATCCGTGGCGTGAATTGTGAAATGGTTGGCCAGACAACACCTCATTCGGAGGTGCCGTGTGACCGCGGCGGCCGGAAACGCGTTTCCGGCGCCATTAAACACCAAAACGGCGTGCGGCGGTCCCATTCGGAGCAAACGTGCTCCGAACGGCCTGAAACCGCACGGGAACGATAGAAATATTATTCCTGAGATGCAGGAGGAGGCCGCACGTCCATCGGACGTGCGGTGCGCGCGGCACGTCCGATTGTGTCGTTTTTAGCAGCGCTGCGCGCTCTGAAATGGCGCGTTGGGGGGTCAAAACCACCCGAACGACGTCCGAATGCCACGAAACCGTACGACAACATCCGGGGCGTGAATTGTGAAATGGTCGGCCAGACGGCACCTCATTCGGAGGTGCCGTGTGACCACGGCGGCCGGAAATGCGTTTCCGGCGCCCTAAAACACCAAAACGGCGTGCGGCGGTCCCATTCGGAGAAAACGTGCTCCGAACGACCTAAAACCGCACGGGAATGATAGAAATATTATTCCTGAGATGCAGGAGGAGGCCACACGTCCATCGGACGTGCGGTGCGCGCGGCACGTCCGAATGTGTTGTTTTCAGCAGCGCGGCGCGCGCTGAAATGACGCGTTGGGGGGTCAAAACCACCCGAACGACCTCCGAATGCCACGAAATCGTACGACAACATCCGGGGCGTGAATTGTGAAATGGTCGGCCAGACGACACCTCATTCGGAGGTGCCGTGTGACCGCGGCGGCCGGAAACGCGTTTCCGGCGCCATAAAACACCAAAACGGCGTGCGGCGGTCCAATTCGGAGCAAACGTGCTCCGAACGACCTGAAACCGCACGGGAACGATAGAAATATTATTCCTGAGATACATGAGGAGGCAACACATCCATCAGACGTGCGGTGCGCGCAACACGTCTGATTGTGTCGTTTTCAAGAGCGCGGCGCGCGCTGAAATGGCGCGTTGGGGGGTCAAAACCACCCGAACGATGTCCGAATGCCACGAAACCGTACGACAACATCCGGGGCGTGAATTTTGAAATGGTCGGCCAGACGGAACCTCATTCGGAGGTGCCGTGTGACCGCGGCGGCTGGAAACGCGTTTCCGGCGCCATTAAACACCAAAACGGCGTGCGGTGGTCCAATTCGGAGCAAACGTGCTCCGAATGACCTGAAACCGCACGGGAACGATAGAAATATTATTCCTGAGATGTAGGAGGAGGCCGCACGTCCATCGGACGTGCGATGCGCGTGGCACGTCCGATTGTGTCGTTTTCAGCAGCGCGGCGCGCGCTGAAATGGCGCGTTGGAGGGTCAAAACCACCCGAACGACGTCCGAATGCCACGAAACCGTACGACAACATCCGCGACGTGAATTGTGAAATGGTCGGCCAGACGGCACCTCATTCAGAGGTTCCGTGTGACCGCGGTGGCCAGAAACGCGTTTCCGGCGCCATTATACACCAAAACAGCGTGCGGCGGTCCAATTCGGAGCAAACGTGTTCCGAACGACCTGAAACCGCATGGGAACGATAGAAATATTATTCCTGAGATGCAGGAGGAGTCCGCACATCCATCGGACGTGCGGTGCCCGCGGCACGTCCGATTGTGTCGTTTTCAGCAGCGCGGCGCGCGCTGAAATGGCGCGTTGGGGGGGTCAAAACCCCCCGAACGACCTCCGAATGCCACAAAACCGTACGAAAACATCCGGGGCGTGAATTGTGAAATTTTAGGCCAGAAGGAACCTCATTCAGAAGTGCCGTGTGACCGCGGCAGCCGGAAACGCGTTTTCGGCGCCATTAAACACCAAAACGGCGTGCGGCGGTCCAATTCGGAGCAAACGTGCTCCGAACGACCTGAAACCGCACGGGAATAATAGAAATATTATTCCTGAGATGCAGGAGGAGGCCGCACGTCCATCGGACGTGCGGTGCGCGCGGCACGTCCGAATGTGTCGTTTTCAGCAGCGCAGCGCGCGCTGAAATGAGGCGTTGGGGGGTCAAAACCACCCGAACGACCTCCGAATGCCACGAAACCGTACGAAAACATCCGGGGCGTGAATTGTGAAATGGTCGGCCAGACGACACCTCATTCGAAGGTGCCGTGTGACCGCGGCGGCCGGAAACGCGTTTTCGGCGCCATAAAACACCAAAACGGCGTGCGACGGTCCCATTCAGAGCAAACGTGCTCCGAACGACCTGAAACCGCACGAGAACGATAGAAATATTATTCTTGAGATGCAGGAGGAGGACGCACGTCCATCAGACGTGCGGTGCGCGTGGAACGTCCGATTGTGTCGTTTTCAGCAGCGCGGCGCGCGTTAAAATGGCGCGTTGGGGGGTCAAAACCACCCGAACGACGTCCGAATTCAACGAAACCGTATGAAAACATCCGGGGCGTGAATTTTGAAATGGTCGGCCAGACGGCACCTCATTCGGAGGTGCCGTGTGACCGCGGCGGCTGGAAACGCTTTTCTGGCGCCATTAAACACCAAAACGGCGTGCGGCGGTCCAATTCGGAAGAACGTGCTCCGAACGACTTGAAACCGCACGGGAACGATAGAAATATTATTCCTGAGATGCAGGAGGAGGCATCACGTCCATCGGACGTGCGGTGCGCGCGGCACGTCCGATTGTGTCGTTTTTAGCAGCGCTGCGCGCTCTGAAATGGCGCGTTGGGGGGTCAAAACCACCCGAACGACGTCCGAATGCCACGAAACCGTACGACAACATCCGGGGCGTGAATTGTGAAATGGTCGGCCAGACGGCACCTCATTCGGAGGTGCCGTGTGACCACGGCGGCCGGAAACGCGTTTCCGGCGCCATAAAACACCAAAACGGCGTGCGGCGGTCCCATTCGGAGAAAACGTGCTCCGAACGACCTAAAACCGCACGGGAATGATAGAAATATTATTCCTGAGATGCAGGAGGAGGCCACACGTCCATCGGACGTGCGGTGCGCGCGGCACGTCCGAATGTGTTGTTTTCAGCAGCGCGGCGCGCGCTGAAATGACGCGTTGGGGGGTCAAAACCACCCGAACGACCTCCGAATGCCACGAAATCGTACGACAACATCCGGGGCGTGAATTGTGAAATGGTCGGCCAGACGACACCTCATTCGGAGGTGCCGTGTGACCGCGGCGGCCGGAAACGCGTTTCCGGCGCCATAAAACACCAAAACGGCGTGCGGCGGTCCAATTCGGAGCAAACGTGCTCCGAACGACCTGAAACCGCACGGGAACGATAGAAATATTATTCCTGAGATACATGAGGAGGCAACACATCCATCGGACGTGCGGTGCGCGCGGCACGTCCGATTGTATCGTTTTCAGCAGCGCGGCGCGCGCTGAAATGGCGCGTTGGGGGGGTCAAAACCACCCGAACGACGTCCGAATTCCACGAAACCGTACGACAACATCCGGGGCGTGAATTTTGAAATGGTCGGCTAGACGGTACCTCATTCGGAGGTGCCGTGTGACCGCGGCGGCCGGAAACGCGTTTCCGGCGCCATTAAACACCAAAACGGTGTGCGGCGGTCCAATTCGGAGCAAACGTGCTCCGAACGACCTGGAACCACACGGGAACGATAGAAATATTATTCCTGAGATGCAGGAGGAGGTCGCACGTCCATCGGACGTGCGGTGCGCGCGGCACGTCCGATTGTGTCATTTTCAGCAGCGCGGCGCGCACTGAAATGGCGCGTTGGGGGGTCAAAACCACCCGAACGACGTCCGAATGCCACAAAACCGTACGAAAACATCCGGGGCGTGAATTGTGAAATGTTCGGCCAGACGGCACCTCATTCAGAAGTGCCGTGTGACCGCGGCGGCCGGAAACGCGTTTCCGGCGCCATAAAACACCAAAACGGCGTGCGGCGGTCCCATTCGGAGCAAACGTGCTCCGAACGACCTGAAACCGCACGGGAACGATAGAAATATTATTCCTGAGATGCAGGAGGAGGCCGCACGTCCATCGGACGTGCGGTGCGCGCGGCACGTCCGATTGGGTCGTTTTCAGCAGTGCGACGCGCGCTGAAATGGCGCGTTGGGGGGTCAAAACCACCCGAACAACCTCCGAATGCCATGAAACAGTACGAAAACATCCGGGGCGTGAATTGTGAAATTGTCGGCCAGACGGCACCTCATTCGGAGGTGCCGTGTGACCGCGGCGGCCGAAAACGCGTTTCCGGCGCCATAAAACACCAAAACGGCGTGCGGCGGTCCAACTCGGAGCAAACGTGCTCCGAACGACCTGAAACCGCACGGGAACGATAGAAATATTATTCCTGAGATGCAGGAGGAGGCCGCACGTCCATCGGACGTGCGGTGCGCGCGTCACATCCGATTGTATCGTTTTTAGCAGCGCGGCACGCGCTGAAATGGCGCGTTGGGGGGGGGGGGGGTCAAAACCACCCGAACGACGTCCGAATTCCACGAAACCGTACGACAACATCCGGGGCGTGAATTGTGAAATGGTCGGCCAGACGGAACCTCATTCAGAGGTGCCGTGTGACCGCGGCGTCCGGAAATGCGTTTCCGGCGCCATTAAACACCAAAACGGTGTGCGGCGGTCCAATTCGGAGCAAACGTGCTCCGAACGACCTGAAACCACACGGGAACGATAGAAATATTAATTCTGAGATGCAGGAGGAGTTCGCACATCCATCGGACGTGCGTCCGATTGTGTCGTTTTCAGCAGCGCGGCGCGCACTGAAATGGCGCGTTGGGGGGTCAAAACCACCCGAACGACGTCCGAATGCCACAAAACCGTACGACAACATCCGGGGCGTGAATTGTGAAATTTTAGGCCAGACGGAACCTCATTCAGAAGTGCCGTGTGACCGCGGCAGCCGGAAACGCGTTTCCGGCGCCATAAAACACCAAAACGGCGTGCGGCGGTCCCATTCGGAGCAAACATGCTCCGAACGACCTGAAACCGCACGGGAACGATAGAAATATTATTCCTGAGATGCAGGAGGAAGCCGCACGTCCATCAGACGTGCGGTGCGCGCGGCACGTCCGATTGTGTCGTTTTCAGCAGTGCGACGCTCGCTGAAATGGCGCGTTGGGGGGTCAAAACCACCCGAACGACATCCGAATGCCACGAAACCGTACGACAACATCCGGGGCGTGAATTGTGAAATGGTCGGCCAGATGGCACCTCATTCGGAGGTGCCGTGTGACCGCGGCGGCCGGAAACGCGTTTCCGGTGCCATAAAACACCAAAACGGCGTGTGGCGGTCCAATTCGGAGCAAACGTGCTCCGAACGACCTGAAACCGCACGGGAACGATAGAAATATTATTCCTGAGATGCAGGAGGAGGCCGCACGTCCATCGGACGTGCGGTACGCGCGGCACGTCCGATTGTGTCGTTTTCAGCAGCGCGGCGCGCGCTGAAATGGCGCGTTGGGGGGTTAAAACCACCCGAACGACGTCTGAATGCCACGAAACTGTACGACAACATCCGGGGCGTGAATTGTGAAATGGTCGGCCAGACGGCACCTCATTCGGAGGTGCCGTGTGACCGCGGCGGCCGGAAACGCGTTTCCGGCGCCATTAAACACCAAAACGGCGTGCGGCGGTCCCATTCGGAGCAAACGTGCTCCGAACGACCTGAAACCGCACGGGAACGATAGAAATATTATTCCTGAGATGCAGGAGGAGGCCGCACGTCCATCGGACGTGCGGTGCGCGCGGCACGTCCGATTGTGTCGTTTTCAGCAGCGAGGCGCGCGCTGAAATGGCGCGTTGGGGGGTCAAAACCACCCGAACGACGTCCCAATGCCACGAAACCGTACGACAACATCCGGGGCATGAATTGTGAAATGGTCGGCTAGACGGCCCCTCATTCGGAGGTGCCGTGTGACCGCGGCGGCCAGAAACGCGTTTCCGGCGCCATAAAACACCAAAACGGCGTGCGGCGGTCCCATTTGGAGCAAACGTGCTCCGAACGACCTGAAACCGCACGAGAACGATATAAATATTATTCCTGAGATGCAGGAGGAGTCCGCACGTCCATCGGACGTGCGGTGCGCGCGGCACGTCCGATTGTGTCGTTTTCAGCAGCGCGGCGCGCGCTGAAATGGCGCGTTGGGGGGTCAAAACCACCCGAACGACCTCCGAATGCCACGAAACCGTACGACAACATCCGGGTCGTGAATTGTGAAATGGTCGGCCAGACGGAACCTCATTCGGAGGTGCCGTGTGACCGCGGCGGCCGGAAACGCGTTTCCGGCGTCATAAAACACCAAAACGGCGTGCGGCGGTCCAATTCGGAGCAAACGTGCTCCGAACGACTTGAAACCGCACGGGAACGATAGAAATATTATTCCTGAGATGCAGGAGGAGGCCACACGTCCATCGGACGTGCGGTGCACGCGGCACGTCCGATTGTGTCGTTTTCAGCAGCACGACGCGCGCTGAAATGGCGCGTTGGGGGGTCAAAACCACCCGAATGACGTCCGAATGCCACGAAACTGTACGACAACATCCGTGGCGTGAATTGTGAAATGGTTGGCCAGACAACACCTCATTCGGAGGTGCCGTGTGACCGCGGCGGCCGGAAACGCGTTTCCGGCGCCATTAAACACCAAAACGGCGTGCGGCGGTCCCATTCGGAGCAAACGTGCTCCGAACGGCCTGAAACCGCACGGGAACGATAGAAATATTATTCCTGAGATGCAGGAGGAGTCCGCACGTCCATCGGACGTGCGGTGCGCGCGGCACGTCCGATTGTGTCGTTTTTAGCAGCGCTGCGCGCTCTGAAATGGCGCGTTGGGGGGTCAAAACCACCCGAACGACGTCCGAATGCCACGAAACCGTACGACAACATCCGGGGCGTGAATTGTGAAATGGTCGGCCAGACGGCACCTCATTCGGAGGTGCCGTGTGACCACGGCGGCCGGAAACGCGTTTCCGGCGCCATAAAACACCAAAACGGCGTGCGGCGGTCCCATTCGGAGAAAACGTGCTCCGAACGACCTAAAACCGCACGGGAATGATATAAATATTATTCCTGAGATGCAGGAGGAGGCCACACGTCCATCGGACGTGCGGTGCGCGCGGCACGTCCGAATGTGTTGTTTTCAGCAGCGCGGCGCGCGCTGAAATGACGCGTTGGGGGGTCAAAACCACCCGAACGACCTCCGAATGCCACGAAATCGTACGACAACATCCGGGGCGTGAATTGTGAAATGGTCGGCCAGACGACACCTCATTCGGAGGTGCCGTGTGACCGCGGCGGCCGGAAACGCGTTTCCGGCGCCATAAAACACCAAAACGGCGTGCGGCGGTCCAATTCGGAGCAAACGTGCTCCGAACGACCTGAAACCGCACGGGAACGATAGAAATATTATTCCTGAGATACATGAGGAGGCAACACATCCATCGGACGTGCGGTGCGCGCAACACGTCTGATTGTGTCGTTTTCAAGAGCGCGGCGCGCGCTGAAATGGCGCGTTGGGGGGTCAAAACCACCCGAACGATGTCCGAATGCCACGAAACCGTACGACAACATCCGGGGCGTGAATTTTGAAATGGTCGGCCAGACGGAACCTCATTCGGAGGTGCCGTGTGACCGCGGCGGCTGGAAACGCGTTTCCGGCGCCATTAAACACCAAAACGGCGTGCGGTGGTCCAATTCGGAGCAAACGTGCTCCGAATGACCTCAAACCGCACGGGAACGATAGAAATATTATTCCTGAGATGTAGAAGGAGGCCGCACGTCCATCGGACGTGCGATGCGCGTGGCACGTCCGATTGTGTCGTTTTCAGCAGCGCGGCGCGCGCTGAAATGGCGCGTTGGAGGGTCAAAACCACCCGAACGACGTCCGAATGCCACGAAACCGTACGACAACATCCGCGACGTGAATTGTGAAATGGTCGGCCAGACGGCACCTCATTCAGAGGTTCCGTGTGACCGCGGTGGCCAGAAACGCGTTTCCGGCGCCATTATACACCAAAACAGCGTGCGGCGGTCCAATTCGGAGCAAACGTGTTCCGAACGACCTGAAACCGCATGGGAACGATAGAAATATTATTCCTGAGATGCAGGAGGAGTCCGCACATCCATCGGACGTGTGGTGCCCGCGGCACGTCCGATTGTGTCGTTTTCAGCAGCGCGGCGCGCGCTGAAATGGCGCGTTGGGGGGGTCAAAACCCCCCGAACGACCTCCGAATGCCACAAAACCGTACGAAAACATCCGGGGCGTGAATTGTGAAATTTTAGGCCAGAAGGAACCTCATTCAGAAGTGCCGTGTGACCGCGGCAGCCGGAAACGCGTTTTCGGCGCCATTAAACACCAAAACGGCGTGCGGCGGTCCAATTCGGAGCAAACGTGCTCCGAACGACCTGAAACCGCACGGGAATAATAGAAATATTATTCCTGAGATGCAGGAGGAGGCCGCACGTCCATCGGACGTGCGGTGCGCGCGGCACGTCCGATTGTGTCGTTTTCAGCAGCGCAGCGCGCGCTGAAATGAGGCGTTGGGGGGTCAAAACCACCCGAACGACCTCCGAATGCCACGAAACCGTACGAAAACATCCGGGGCGTGAATTGTGAAATGGTCGGCCAGACGACACCTCATTCGAAGGTGCCGTGTGACCGCGGCGGCCGGAAACGCGTTTTCGGTGCCATAAAACACCAAAACGGCGTGCGACGGTCCCATTCAGAGCAAACGTGCTCCGAACGACCTGAAACCGCACGAGAACGATAGAAATATTATTCTTGAGATGCAGGAGGAGGACGCACGTCCATCAGACGTGCGGTGCGCGTGGAACGTCCGATTGTGTCGTTTTCAGCAGAGCGGCGCGCGTTAAAATGGCGCGTTGGGGGGTCAAAACCACCCGAACGACGTCCGAATTCAACGAAACCGTATGAAAACATCCGGGGCGTGAATTTTGAAATGGTCGGCCAGACGGCACCTCATTCGGAGGTGCCGTGTGACCGCGGCGGCTGGAAACGCTTTTCTGGCGCCATTAAACACCAAAACGGCGTGCGGCGGTCCAATTCGGAAGAACGTGCTCCGAACGACTTGAAACCGCACGGGAACGATAGAAATATTATTCCTGAGATGCAGGAGGAGGCATCACGTCCATCGGACGTGCGGTGCGCGCGGCACGTCCGATTGTGTCGTTTTCAGCAGCGCGGCGCACGCTGAAATGACGCGTTGGGGGGTCAAAACCACCCGAACGACGTCCAAATGCCACGAAACCATACGAAAACATCCGGGGCGTGAATTGTGAAATGGTCGGCCAGACGGAACCTCATTCGGAGGTGCCGTGTGACCGCGGCGGCCGGAAACGCGTTTCCGGCGCCATTAAACACCAAAACGGCGTGCGGCGGTCCAATTCGGAGCAAACGTGATCCGAACGACCTGAAACCGCACGGGAAAGATAGAAATATTATTCCTGAGATGCAGGAGGAGGATGAACGTCCATCGGACGTGCGGTGCGCGCGGCACGTCCGATTGTGTCGTTTTCAGCAGCGCGGCGCACGCTGAAATGGCGCGTTGGGGGGTCAAAACCACCCAAACGACCTCCAAATACCATGAAACCGTACGACAACATCCGGGGCGTGAATTGTGAAATGGTCGGCTAGACAAAACCTCATTCGGAGGTGCCGTGTGACCGCGGCGGCCGGAAACGCGTTTCCGGTGCCATTAAACACCAAAACGGCATGCAGCGGTCCAATTCGGAGAAAACGTGCTCCGAACATCCTGAAACCACACGGGAATGATAGAAATATTATTCCTGAGATGTAGGAGGAGGCCTCACGTCCATCGGACGTGCGGTGCGCGCGGAACGTCTGATTGTGTCGTTTTCAGCAGCGCAGCGCGCGCTGAAATGACGCGTTGGGGGGTCAAAACCACCCGAACGACGTCCGAATGCCACGAAACCGTACGACAACATCCGGGGCGTAAATTGTGAAATGGTCGGCCAGACGGCACCTCATTCGGAGGTGCCGTGTGACCGCGGCGGTCGGAAACGCGTTTCCGGTGCCATAAAACACCAAAACGGCGTGCGGCGGTCCCATTCGGAGCAAACGTGCTCCGAACGACGTGAAGTGAGATTATTTCTTGAATCGAAGTTTTTAAATTATTATAGCACAATGATTTGATATTATATATATATTAAATATATATTAAAACATTTAAAATATTATATATATATATATATATATATATATTTAAAATATTGTATTTAATAGTATATATATGAATATTTATATATATATATATATATTTATTTATATTCAATTCAATAAAAAAAAAATTTAAATTTTTTTTTTTAGAATAGCGACCGCCATAGGCGGTCGCTATGGGGTGCCCGGCAGAGGGCCTTCAGCGACTGCCTGGCGGTCGCTGAAGGCCGATCTGCCGGCCTTCCATAGCGACCGCCATTGGCGGTCGCTAAAGGCCTCTAGCGACGAGGCAACAGCGACCGCCAATGGCGGTCGCTGCGCGGCCGCTACAGACCTTTAGCGACCGCCAATGGCGGTCGCTAATAGCCTTATTTACAGTAGTGTTTACATCAATTAAAACTTCATCCGGGAGAAGGTGGAATATTGAAATCAACAATTGGAATATGTTTTAATAAAAAAATAATTGGGTATTTATAGAAAAAATATTTTCAAATAATTTACTTTTAATTATAATTATTTAGTCAAACCAAGTGTTATTTTATGATCAATTGTCACATTTTTAGATTTCATAATTATTTTGAGATTATTTTCAAAAATGGATTAATTTTGGATTTTATAAAATTTAATTTATTTCTGTATTTTGGAAATAAATTTTAATATACCAATACAAAATGTAAAAAAACTATTTTAGATTTATATGTTTTTTGGGATTCAATTCGTTATGCTAGATGCAAAGTAAAATCCGTCACGTGAAGGCCCAAAATTATCTCACAAGTTGATCCTCAAAAATTGTTCATAGATCTGATGACTTTTAAAGGTGACCCTATATATAGAAGAGATATGGACAAATGGAGATTAATTTTAACATGGTTAATGATTAAATCCCTCAAAAAAGTTTATTACTATTTCCACACATGGTTCCTTTATTTTAAAAGTAGTAATGGAATGGGAACTCAGGGCATTAGAATAAGTAGAGTCTACCGGGGCAGAATACATTTTCAGAATAAGTCATATTTATCTCTCTCCAAACGTGTCCAATGAAGCTAAAATTTTGTAGGTTCATATATAATACAAAGTGGAAGAACATTAACAGACACAAATTCCCCAAATTTAGTCACTAAATGATTCTACTAGTGCATACTTTCAACGCAGAAATTAGGAGATAAAATTTTCACCCATTTTTCCTATAAAAATGTATCTCCTCTCTTTTAAAATGGGTTGGAAAATCTCGGAGTCTATTTTTTTATTTTTTAGTTTATTTACTATTTTAAAATTATTACTCACTTTGAATATATTTTTTTTTCTTCTTTCTCTCATTATATCATTTTTTTATATTTTGTGTTTCTACCTCATTCTCTTATCACTATGATCTCTAATACTAATGATCATGAGTTTCACAACCTGTCTGAATGGTTTCAATTCAATAACTACCCCAATCCAACATCAAATAGAATAGGGAATTGTTAGTACCACCGAGTAGGCATATCGCACAAATAAAAGGAATTTTCCTATGTTCAGGTACACACACACACATCTCTATGCCCAAAAATGTTGAAATGTAATAATACTAAGTAAAAAAAGAATGCATACCACAAATATACCAAAAACAGAGTAAAATGGTCAAAAAATGGAATGTAATTTGGGATATAATAAAATCCCACTGAGATTGGAGTCTGGAAAAGTGAATGTAAAAGTTATTGAAACTCATCCTCAGAAAACCCCACATAGAGGGAAAGGTATTAGACAACTGTCTAAAACCATTGGAGCACACCCCAAATGTATGTTCCCACTAACCACCACACTTTCATGTTATTTCTAGGACTCCATCGAAGAATCCATCTTTTACAAGAGACACGACACGTGTGGGAAAAGCCCTTTGCAGGGGAGAGTAAAACAGTACGTAGTTGGACACCATGAAACCACAAAGTAAAATATACTATGTAGGAAAATTATGAAGGAATTCCAAGAAGGAATACCACAAAGGAAGTCCACTAATGGATTCTAGGAATGAACAACAGGAAGGAACACCACAAAGGAACCCCATGAAAGAACACCATGAAATAAAATCATGAAGGAATGACACTAAGGAACAACATGAAGGAACAACACTAAGGAACACCATGAAAGAAAACCGTGAAGAAACATCAAAAAGAAACACCACTAAGGATGGACATGAAGTAACACCACTAAGGAACACCTTGGATGAACAAAAGGAAGGAACAACATGAAGGAACACCAGAATGGAATTCCACTAAGGAACACCACGAAGGAACACCATAATGGAACACCACTACGGAACACCACTAAGTAATACCATGATGGAACACCATTAAAGAATACCATGAAAGAATACCAAGAAGGTACACCATGAAGGAACACAACTAACGACCACCATGAAGGAAGACCACCAAGGAACACCACCAGGGTACACCACTAAAGATGATAACGAAGGAACACCACTAAGGAAAACTATTAAGGGACACCACTAAGGAACTACATGAAGGATCACCATGAAGGTACACCACAAAGGAACACCATAAAGGAACACCACGGAGTAATGCCACTAAGTAACACCACAAAGGAACACTACTAAGGAACACCACAAAGGAACACAACTAAGGAACACCACTAAGTAACACCACAAATGAACACCATGATGGACCGCCATGAAGGAACACAATGAAGGAAAACCAAGATGGAAATCCACTGAGGAACACAAAGAAGGAACACCAATAAGGAAAATCATGAAGGAACCCCACTAAGGAAGACCAAAAAGGAACACCATGAAAGAACACCATAATGGAGCACCACAAAGGAACACCACGAAGGACACCATAAAAGAACAGCATGAAGGAACACCACTAAGGAACACCATCAAGGAACATCACAATGGAACACCACTGAGGAACACCACTAAAGAATAAACTAAGTATACCACACAAAAATACATGAGGTATACCACCCTAAAATACCTGAATTATACAGAATTGAAATACATGAATTACAACACACATAAATTGTTTTTTCATCTCACACAGGTATAATTTTATAGCATAAACAGTGGTATTATCAAATATAGTCCACATGACATCCAATATGAGTAAGACATAGAGTTATGATAACACATGGCGTGTAAATAACCCATAGAGTGTCAATAAAACATAGAGTGTTGATAACACACATAGTTTCAATAACAACTAGAGTTTCGATAGTTCACGTATCCCCCACATCACATATTCACCAAGTCACATAGTTTCAAGATTACAGTCTCAACATCACAGCCTGCCACTAGACTCTGATCGCAGTGCACTTGTACCGAGAGAACATAATCCTAAAGACAATAGTTAACATTCCAACGTCTAAAACAACTCACTTAGAGTACCTAAAAAGGATAATATTGTCACAAGGGTATTAATGCCTCAAACAGATCATCAAACGGACATACAGTTTGCATGTTATGGATACTGTTGTAAAAAGGTCTAACTCAGGGCCAGTCCGGGTCCGACATGACTTGCCAAACCCGACAGAACCTACCGGCCTACCCAACCTCGAACTTCCATTTTGGCTTATTGGAACCTTACCATTGTTCTTCGGGCCTGCTGGTGTAGCTTGGCTCCCATGTTCATGCCACATTGTGGGAAGGTTCACCCCGCTTCACGTGGTATGCCCTGACTACGTACCTCGCGGTTGAGCCGCCGCCGCCACATGCTCCTCCAATGCGACAAAAACCCACCATAAAAATACCTCATGGCCTGATGCTGTATACACATCCTCCTCACTACTACATCCCCCAATCAATGTTGTGGCTGCCTATCGCGGGTCACTCCTGCCTGCCACCCCACTGGCAGTCTCTAACTTACACTCCGCCTGGACTGACCCCACCAGGTCGCATCTAACCATCTGTGCCCCGTTGTTGGCCCTCCATCCAACTCTTTCACTCCTCCTTGACAAAAACCACCAAACCTTCACCATCGCACCTTATTGGTGTCATGGGGGTGTCAGATCTTTGGTCTCAGACTATTGCACCACAAAACGAATGAAAAAAATCATCCACCCTTAAATGTATAGAGAACACAAAAAATGTGAATAACATGGGAAAATGTATAATAAAAAATCACTCAAATTAAAGATTTTGGCCTTTTTCATGTATTCCGCGATTATTCCATTTTAGAGGGATCATGATGAATGGAGAAATCAAACACATCTAAACCCCATTTAATTCCTACAAGATAATAGTCATCCCAAAAGTGATAGAACTGTGGATAAACCTATTCATGGGTTGGTATGAATTAATAATTTAAATCTAAGAACATGAAACGAATCACAAAAAAACAACAACCTACCTTGATTTTGGATCGGTAGTTGAATTGGAATGGTTGTGTCTCTGTCATTGATGAGATCCTCCAACTTTGTTGGCGCGAAGATCCATGATCAAATCTCCAATCCATCAACATTTACTCGAGAGGATTCTTTCTCCATGATCACCCTAAAGATTCTCTATCATTCCCAAGGTTATTCAGAAAACCATAGAATTTATTTATATGGTTTTTTATAAAGGAAGTGATCGATGCGGTAGAAAATAAATTATCTTTAAAATATTTAATGACAATTACGTCCTTTTCATGATTTTCAATAGAAGACATCTGTCGACTAATGTTATGTCACCCCTAAGGAAAAAATCACATTATGAACTCAAAATGGTCTTCTATTTCCAATACCAGACTCTATTCACAAGTTATTAGTATTTGAAAATTAAATAATTAGTTACTTAATTATATTTTATGGTTACATCCAAATAATATATTTCACAGTTGGATCGCACTAGGCGATGTATGGACTCAAATAAGGTAAATATGCTACTATGAACCCAACAATTCCCTTATATTTCTAACTCGAACACACTTTAAAAAATTATTCCACTTTTTTAGGAAAACTATGTGTGTGTGCTATTAAAAATGTATCATTTTTCAACAAACTGTTCTTGGAAGACTGTTCCTCAGAATTGCACACTGTTTTAGTGCCTGGTCTGGGAATCTTCCAAAATAATTTCAAAAAAAAAATGAGAATATCTAAGTGATTATATTCTCCCCACCTTTGGGATTTACATCCATGAAATCCAAACAAAGGGTTTCCCAAAAAAGATGAGGGTACTCATCATGAAAAGTCTCACAATTGGTATCTCTAAGTTGTGCCTCCTTGACTCTCTATAAGTGTGGAAGGGTGAGAACGAAAGGCTGGAGGTAATCCATTCCATATCCATCCAAAAATGATAACTACTAAAAGTCCAACTTCTCTAACACCTTATTCAATAACTATGAACACAAAAATCTACTGAGAACATAAACCACCATGTTCTCCTTCACAGGAGTATAAACCATTTCAAAGTCATCGTCCTGGAAGAACTCGAGCCAATGCCTCTGTATGATCCTTTGATAGATCCACTGTGATTTTGGCACTACTTCAGGAAATTGAGGACTCATAACATCCACTTCATTGAGGGTTAGGCTAGCTAATTGATGAGAAATCGGTTGCACCCTTCTTTGTGTGAGTCTATTAGGTTCTTCATGTGTTTCCTTTTCAACAACAAAGAAAACCTCATTCCACCAATGTGGAAACACCAAATTATTCATCTAAAATAGTAAATTTGCGCCTCGAATATAGGTAACCAGTGCATACCCTTATTGACGATGTAAAGCCTTGATGTGGCTGCCATGAGATCCCAACCAAAACTCTTACCTTGAAGAGTCAGGTCACACTGTTAGCACTGGTGCGTGATCATTGGGTCTCCCCCAGTGTGATTGGCTAAGTGCGAGGGTTGATTAAATGATTCAAATGGAATCTCTGAGTCTCAAACAAGATTCTTGTAATGGAAAAAATGACAGGTACCCGTTTCTATCAATACTACTTCTAATGTAGAATAGGAAAAAATCGTTCCCCGAATCATTCCTGGAGCCCCTGGGTCATAATCCTCCATCGCATATAGTTTTCCCCATCCTCTAGCTCCCTAATCCTAGTGTAGACCACCCAACGGTGGTGGTGGTAACATGACGAAATTTCTACCACCTCTTACTACACTCCCAGATCCTCTACCACGTTCACTACATTTCAGATCTTTCTTCTCTTACTTTCCCACTACCAACTATCACTGGTTGTATCTTTTCAACAACGGGACTATTGACCAAAAATATTATCTCTATCACCCTACTATTGGTATAAATCCATATAGGGATAAGTCGGGATCAGATGTCTCTAAGAAGAACTCACTCAAGGGTCTGATCCCCGCATTACTAGTTGCATATCACATATATCGATAATCTGGAAAGGTGAGTATACCTTGAGGTATACTCAGATACTGACGCATCGTCCTTTAGGAGCTATAAAATCACATAGACACACACAAACATTAGCTTATAAGGTGAGAACTCTTATCTAAAAAGGTTCTCAAAAATAAATCCATGGAAAAGTCTCCTCATCACAATATCAAGTATCCAAACCCCACCGTCACCCAACTAAACCATATAAAAGGCTTACTGTCAGATCCATCATCTGATCAATAGGTGTATTTTCTATATAGAAAACATAGATCACCACCTCAAGCCAGTCCTTAGCTACCTGTGTTTTGGGCTTGCCTTAGAAACATAGGGGTCTCTATTGATAAAACTCGTGAGGCGTTCTCAGCCTACACTCCTCATCCACTGGTACTATGGGTTCCCCATGTCTCTCTACCGGTGGTGGTATAGTTGGTTCAGAACATGGAGGTGATATCTTTGGTAAAGATCCTTGTATCGACGTCTTGTCATCCAGAATATCATCCTCTTGATCCCACAATAGAATCTTGGTTGGCTTTCTATGTAGAGGCATCTTGTAGATCAAGATGTACCACAATCAATAGAGTATACATGTTGTGTTGACTCACGAAGGAAATGAGGACACACCCAAATCCTATATGATGCATGTGCCATTATTTTTTCCAGCAAATTTTGTTTCATGTACCGAGTCGAAAATAAGAATTCAGAGTTCTGGTGTATGGATATGTTGGCCATTACACTAACACTAGATTCCCAAGCCTAAAATTTGAACTACAAACACTTAATAATGTTGCTCTAAACCAACATCATAGACATTTAGTTCTTAATTAGAACCAACCACCCCCTATACCAATCTATCACAACCTATCCCAGAGGGGAAGGTACCCTGACTACCCCAATCCCACCTCCAATAGGCCAGGGGTTGGTGACTAGCACCAAGTAGGAATATCCTAGAAATGGGAGGCATTTCCTAAGTACATGTACAAATGCACACATCTCCAAGCCCAAAAATGGTGAAATGTAAACATACTAAGTATACAAGAATGCATATCAATAAGATACCAACAACATAGTACAAAAATAGAAAACTAGAAAGTAAATAGGTTTAGAATACAATCCCACCAAAAAATTAGTCTGAAAAAATGAATGCACAAGTTCCTAAAACTCATCTGCAGAAAACCCTACTTCAAGGGAAAGCTACTAGACATCTATCTAAATATGTATGAGAAAACCTTGTCCTTTCTAGTCACACTAAGAACCACCTATCCCTAGTCCACCAAGGAATCTCTCAAACCATCAATCTTCTGCACAAGACACAACACATGTGGGAAAACCTCATGAAGGGGTGACTAAAACAATACTCAGTTGGAAACCCCAAACCCACAAAGGAATGTATACTATACAAAAAAAATTACAAAGAAATACCATGATGGAAGACTACTAAAGGATTTCATAAATGACAACCAAGAAGTAACACCACAAAGAAACACCAATACGAAATAACACAAAGAAACACCATGAAGGAACACCAAAAAGTAAAAATAATAAAGAACACCATGAATGAACACCATGAAGAAAAAAAACTAAGGAACATGATGAAGGAACACCATGAAGGAACACTATGAAGGAACACTATGAAGGAACGCCAAAATAAAACACAACTATGAAACACCATGAAGGAGCACCACTAAGGAACACACCAATGGAATTCCACTAAGGGATACCACAAAGGAACACCAGTAAGTAACATCACGAAGGAATACCATGAAGGAAAACCATAGAGGAACACCACTAATCAATACTACTAATGTACACCATGAAGAAGCACCACTATGGACCACCACGAAGGAATACCAAAAAGGAATTCCACAATAGAATGCCACTAAGGAACACCACGAAGGAACACCATGAAGGAACACCACTAAGGGACACCGTGAAGGAACACCACTAAAAGACACAACAAATGAACACCACTAAGGAACCCAATGTTAGAACACCATGAAGGAACTCCATGGAGGAACACCACTTATGAACATCAATAAGGAATACCATTAAAGAAGGACATAAAGGAATTCCACTAAGGAACACCGTGAAGGAACGCCACTATGGAACGCCATGAAGGAACATCATGAAGGGACACTACAAAGGAACACCATGGAGGAACGCAACAAAGAAACGCCATTAAGAAACTCCATGAAGGAACACAACTAAGTAATACACTAAGTATACCACAAATAAATACAAAAAGTATACCACATAGAAATACATGACTTATACAACAAATAAATAAATGAAGTATATCACAAAAAAATAGTACAGTCAGTTCACATAGGTATAATTCTATAGAATGAAACATATGGTTAACAAACGCAGTCCACTGAACACTTAGTATCGATAAGACATGTAGTTTCGATAACACATGGAGTGTTAATGACACATGGAGTGTCGATAGCACATGGAGTGTCGTCAAAATACAAATTGTCGATAACACATGAAGTGTCAATAACACACAGAGTGTTGATAGGTCCTACAACCCCCATGTCACGTAGTTACTAAGTCAGATAGTTTCAAGATAACAATATCAATATCATGTTTTCAAGATCATAGTCTCAAGATTAGATCCAACCACATGATTCTTCTCATAGAGAATTTATACTAAGAGAACATAATACTCAACCCAATACATCATATTAAGACTTCCACAACAACTCACTTCGGGTACCTCAAAGTTCCATCTAATCACAATAGTACCAACACCCCAAAAGACTCTTCAAACGGACACACAGTTTGAACGTAACGTTTGTTTTGTTAAAATGGTATGACTCGGGTCTCATATGGGTGTAACCAGACCTGCTAGCTAACCCGACATCGCCCAGCCCACTGGACCTGCTAGTCCCAGCCCACTGGTACACTAGGTCCAACCTACTTGGTTGATAGAGTGACACCACTCCCCTATCCGACCTATGTTGTGGGCCGGTTCACTGTACTTCATGTGGTATACCCCAACTGTATGCCTCACATCTGCCCTGTAGTTGATTCTTCACCGTAGGCACCTATAATACAGCACTGAGCTATGTTCCAGCTCACCTGTGGCCTACTACAGTGTACGTGGTCTCCTCTCCACCATGTCCTCACGTCAACGTCGTGGCCACTTTCTGCAGCCCCTCCCACCAGCCACGCCCGCCCTGACGTGGCCTTCTACCACATTCTACCTTCACCAGTTGCCCATCCGGTGGTCTCCCCATCACACTCCACCTAGATTGACCCCACCGGGCCATGTCCTTCTTCCACCACAGACCACCCTTCTTGTGGGCCGTCATCCTAACCTCATGCTCCGCTAGAACAAAATACAATACACCTTCTCCACCATGCCATTGAAGTGTCATGGGGGTGTTTGATCTTAAGTCTCATATTGTTACACTAGAAAATAAATGTACAATATTCATCCGCCCATAAAATCATAAAGAACAAGAAAAATGCAAAGAAAGGGGAAAAAGAGTTGAATAAAATCACTTGAAGGCTATATCTTGGATGTTGTTCATGTCAGCCTCGATTCTTCCTTATTAGAGGGATCACAAAGAATGCGACAATCAAACAAATTTAACCCGAATTTAATTCCTTCTAGATAACTCCCATCCCACAAGTGATTAATCTACAGATCAACCTGTTAGTGGGTTGATATATTTTCATCGTTTTAATTTAAGAACAGGAAAAGAATCACAAATATACGACCCCCTACCATGAGTTTGGATAGAGTTTTTATGAGAAATGGTTTCATCACTATCGTTGATGAGATCAACCATTTTCATTGAGCGATGATCCACAATCTAATGTCTGATCTATCATCGTTCTCTCTAGAGGATTCTTTCTCTAAGTATCCATATCGATTCTCTATAATTCCCATTTTTATATGGATAACCTTTGCATTTCTGCATATGGTTTTTTTAAAGTAAATCTTTATTGTGATAAAAAAATAATTTATCTTTGAATTATTTATGGATGATTACATATTTTTCAGTTTTATTTACAAAAGACCCACACCGACTAAAGTTAAGTCACACCTAAGGAAACACCACCTTAAAAAGTCAACGGTGGTCTCATATTTCCAATAAGAGACTCTATTCATGAATTATTATGATTATAAAATAAAATAATTATTTAATTAATTATTTTATTTTCGGTTATGTCGTTAAACTATCTTTCACAGCCTACCCGTAATGTTTGATGTTAGGCCTCACCTAATGTAAAGCTGCTACTCTGAACACAATGGTGCCCATATATTTCAAATCAAGGTACCTATTTAAGATTTATTCAACTTTTCAAGAAATAAACATGTGCACTATTAAAAAAATAATATTTTTTTAACAAACTATTCCAAGAACACCAGGCCTTAGAATCACACATTTTCTCAGTTCCTAATCTAAGAATATTTATAAATATTTTCTAAAACAAAATTTGGGGAAATTTGGGTCATTGTAATGGTTAACTAACCCTAGAAAGTCCCCAAGGAATAAATCATCTGTTGATCCAATGTATATGTTCATTAGTTCATAATGTTTCTTATTTTTCTTATATTTAATCCAAGAGGGATCTTAGTGGTTTAGTCATATTTGTGTCTCCACATTCCACCCAAGGCTTAGATTTACCTTTTTCAATATTTAGCCTCGATTGAGGAGGTGGATGTGTTCTCTCTAAATGATCATTGAGTGAAAAATATATTAAAAAAATGGGAAGGAAAGAATGTTCATGCATATGATATATCATGTTCATTAAGTAAATTTGAAACTAATAAAGAGACGATCAAGGTTTACTCTGGGTAATAACCTAGGAGGCTCTCCTTTCTGTCTGACAATATTTTTTCTACATCCATTTTGTTTTCATTTCATTTATATATATATATATATATATTAAAATATCATTCATATTGAAAACTCATACTCTTTATATTATTTATTTTTATATTATTTATAATTTAAATACTGATAATAGAAATTTGGTGTTGTGTGAGATGTGTCCTCAATACTGACCTTGGTTGTGCACTATACTGCCTATACAGGTAAATAATAAATGGTCCATGGATTTGAAAAAATCCCATGTATCTATTTTTATCCATTTCAAGGGAGGAACAAAACATTCACAAAATAAATTCATAAAAAACTTAAAAATCATAAATTTCAAAAAACAAATTGTATTTCTTCATGATGTTTTTGAATTCAAATTATTCTGAATGAAATTCCCAATATTAATTGCAAGGAATTTGAAAATAACTAAATGAACATGAGATAAAAGTGGAAGGTATTGTTGAATATGTACATTAATGACAAGATCAACCCAAACGTAAACCTGAAAAAAAAAACAAAATGAGTGGTAGAAGATATTTCACCATACTTTTTTTATGTTATGGAACCTAAAGTTGTTGAGAATGAGATACTAAAGAAATGAATAAAATTAACAAACAGAAGACTATTTATTGAGGAGTTAAATGACAAAAACAAGATAAATGATATAATTATGGCTGATCAAATTTTTTTGGAAGAATCCTTGAATCTCTTTGTTGAAGATAACTTGAAACTTGACCTTCTTAGCATTGATAATGAAAAATTACCACCTTTCAGCATCTCTCTTTATTTGGAATATGATAATTAAGATTCACATATTGATAGTGAGTTTCCAATGGCCCATATTGAAGAGATCAATTTCCAAGCAATTATACATAAAAGGTAATATATCTTTTTTATTATTTTTCATGTTTTAGTCTTATTCCGGATGAATATTTTTTCCAACATACCTTTTTTTCAAATTGTTGAAATAGAAAAAAAGGGGCAATCCTTGGATTTTTAGGTAGAGACCACCTAATTGGTGGTAATTTGAAAATAACATTTGATGTTAAATTTGTTGAAATGAATACCTCCTTTTAGAAAAACCTATATATCATATAGAGAATGACACCATGAATGCTTATAGGGAGAAAACATATATTCTTTTTCCTTCCACTCAAGACCATAAATTTTATATTTCAGATTTCCTATAGGTTTGGAATTTTCCCAACTTATTTGGGGTTCTCCATTCATGGTGTCTACTCATGGAAACTAGTAAATGTCACATGTGGTGGTTTATCTCAAAGAAACCACACCCACCATCATATTGGGGATAATCGACTACAACTGTCTTACTAGCGACATGAAAAACCTATAACCTTTTTGGGGGTCTAATCCAAGCATTATACACTTTCATTCCAATTTCTCTTCAATTTTATTTATTTTTCATACATTTTTTATTAATTTATTATTGTTTTAATGTGTTAGAATCTATGATATTAACACAATGCTTCCACTCAAAAATAAATCAGGTTGTACATTTCCATTTCTTTATTTTATTTTTTGCACAATTAAAATTCTGCATACAATGATTTCGTGATATAATTAAAACCAAAAATAGAGTAGTAAAGTCAATATGTTTGGGGGGGATTTAAAATTTTTCTTAGACATTTTTTTCCTTCCATTATATTTTTCATATATTTTTATAAATTTTTTATGTTTTTCTTTTTTATTTTTGGTGTATTTTTAATAATCTTTAGCAAAATAAAATACCTTGAAAAATCCCAACCATATTATTATTTTTCAAACATTTCATTATTTAAATGTTTTTATATTTAAAATATTATTGAATGAATTTTGTTTCTTGATTTATAATATTTTCATTTGATGAATTTTGATTGATTATGAAACTCATGTGCACTAGTACTGTTCGAATTGAAATCTTTGCCCAACCTAAGAGGATTCTAAATATTTTTGACATCTTATTACATTTATATTTTTCATGAGAGTATAGAGACGTATTTTTTTATCAATAAATTTAAATTTTTTTATTTTTCAAATCTTTTAGAGTTCTTTGAATGTGTTAAGAATTACTGATACACTATTTTGAAAGATCTTTTTTCATTGAACACTAATTTTACCCTACCATTAGATCCAAACTTTATTAATACCCTAGTATCTATGAAATTAATTTTAAGGTAGCCTCATTAAAATAAATTTATCCATTTAAGACCTTATCTACATGTTAAATATATTATTATTGTTCAAATCAAGTGTGGGGAGGGAGAATATAGGTTGTATTTTGCATTCTGAAATAATTTATTTGAGATGAAATGAAAATTAAACTTTTGTATTATTTATTTCTAATTTTGTGGAAATAATTTTTGGATGGAAATTTGGGTGGGTGGATCAAATATCATTTTAAATATGGTTTTGGATTCACCAATATTTGAAGATCAAAATTTTTCAATCTTTTCATCCAAAACAAGATTCGGAAGAGAAGTCCATATCTGATTTCAAGATGAAATAATGGAAAAAATTGGGGGGATGGAATACATTTATCATGGATATTTAAATTATGAGTGTTAAATTATCAATTATATCAACATGTGTTTGGAGGTGATTCATTTTTTAACTAATTGGGGATCACAAGATTCTAGTGAAAAACTATTTTCATGCATTTACTTCACTTTAGAGCTTAACACTCCTCATTCTACATTAGATGTTTTTTACAATTAAAAAATAACATCTCAAAATGTTAGAAAAACCCATGAAAAAACATTAATATTGACACATTTTAAATTTTGGGAAGTGGAGGTACTGAAGGGATTGAAAGCCTAGGGATATCACAATTGTTCTTGAGAATGAGAACATCGTCATAATTAAAATCCTTGAGTGAAGAGAGAAATATTTTTCTAGGGAGGTAGTTATGAAATGAATTGAGTATTAACCTGATATTTAATTAATTATTAAGATTTTTGAGGATTTAGGGAAATATTATCCATGTATGAGGCATGATATATTCATTGATAAGATAATTGATTTCCGTTATCATTTATGATGTGGGATGGTTTTGGACCACAATATTAGATGATTGTCCTAGAGTGAAATGATTAAGTGTGGGGGAATTAATACAGATGAAATTTTTAATCTGTTTTATATTTAATTTTATGTATTTTATCCCATGAAAGTATTATTTTATGATAAGTTTTCTCATTTTTATGTTTTAGAAGTATTTGGTCTTAATTTAAAAAATGACCTAATTTTGGATTTTAACTATTTGAATTTATTTCTGTAATAAAGACATAACATTTTATAAACTGATCTAAATTGAATAATTATTATATTTTTTGTTTTTATATTGATTGGTATTCATTTAATTATTATATACCCAAATATTAATACATAATTTGAATTCCCAAAACCATCTCACTATTCAGACCTTGATAACTGTGCCCAGATCTAGATACTTTTAAAGGTGAGATTATATCTTGAAGAGGTTGAGACAAATATAGATTAATTTCAACATTTTTTAAGATAAAATATGTATTAATATATTTTATTATTATATACATGTTATATTCAATAGTTTTCAATGACATAATGGCATGGGAAGTTGGTGTATTGGAATATGAAATGTCTGTCTATGCATAATAAATTTATGAAGTATGTTAGAGATACATCACTCCAAATGTATCCAATGAAGCTGAAATTTCATGGGTCAATATAGGGGACATAGGGTAAATAAAAATTTGGAGTGATGTATCTCTAACATTCGGACCTTGATAACATTTTCATGGGTCATATAATTTTTGTTGGCATATTTGTACATAAATTAGTTATCCCTTTTTCCAATTAAAATGTTTATCCTCAATTTTCAAAAGGGATATAAACTCTAGGTGTCCATTTTTATAAATTCTTTAGTTTATTTGAATTTGTAAAAATATTTTTCATTTTTAATATATTTTATTCTTCTTTTCCCTTTCATTATATAATTCTTTTATCTTTTTTTGTTTGCACCTCATTCCCTTATCACTATGATTTATAATACTTATCATCATGAGTAACTAACATGAGAAAGTTCCTATGGAAAAAATCATGTGCTTAATCCAAGTATTTGTGAAATCATTATTAATGTTTCTTATTTTATTAGATTTGGGCCATGGGTTGTCTAAGTGGTTAAGGATCCTTTGTGTCTCCACATTCCACTAAAGTATTATCATTCACTTCTATAATATTTTACCTTGATCGAGGAGGTGTATATGTGTGATATCTCAAGAATCATTGAGTGAACCACATATTCACAATATGGGAAGGAGTGGATGTTCATGAATAAAATATATGTTGTTCTTTATATAAATTTGAAATTAATAAAGGGATGGTTAAGGTTCACTATAAGTAATATCATGGTAGGATCTCCTTTTTGTCTAACATCATTCTGTTAACATCCATTAAATTTTCATTGCATTTATATATATAGATATATATTAATATTTCATTCATCTTTAAAACTCATATTATTTATGTTATATAGTTTTTTATTTGTTACAATTTAAATAGTCCTAAAATAAATTATATTTTTTCCAAGATTCCTCCTAGAGACTGTCCTTGGGTGTGAATTATATTGCATGATTAGGTAAATAAAATATTGTTCGGGGATCCATAAAAAATCTCAAAGCATTAGATATCCGAAAAAAATAACTTAATGAATGATACCTTCCTATATTATATTTTATTTTTATGCATTCATGCTTTCTCTCAATATCTATGAGATGATTATTTTATTCCCCCCCTTAATTTATTTTTAATTATTATTAAAGCAGAAGAATATAATTTGATATATTCTTGAAATGTGGAAGATATATTAGCTTTTTGACGGTGAAAATAATGGGGATAATGAAAATGATATTTGGTGTTTCCATATAAAGCGATATCTGAGAATGGTTGGTATCTAAGGTTATGTACAATAGTTTATACTGTGTTATAATGTTTCTAATAAATACTAAGAAATTGATTTTTGATCCCCTAGAGATTAAAGAAGTCAAATGAATTAAATTGGAAAAGGGTGACCAAATATTATCTAAATAATGATTGTTCAATATAATATTTCTCATTACACATAAGATTATAAACTCTAAATAAATTCAATATATCATATGAATTTTTTTTAGATAATATTCAAACTATGGGGTCTTTTTTTGAGTATTTTGTTGAGAATATTTATTGATGAGTTTTGAAGGTCTAGATAACTTGTTATCAATATGCTCAAGTATGATTTGGAGTCTAATTTGATGTTTAGTTATTAGAAATTGAATTAATTTTTCTTAAGGATTAAGAAATTACAAAAATTTGTGATTCATTTTTCACTACAATATGCTAAATAAATAAGATGTTATACATTTATAAGAGAATCATGAGAAAATAAACATGGATTACACTATGAATATTATCTACTAAGGGGGTGTGAAACACTATCCCTTACATGAAAATTATTATTACAAAATTTTGAGGGCTAAAATTTAATGTTATATTTCATTTTACAAGTTTCAAATCACCAAAATTTAATTCTATTATTAGAAAAGTAGATTGAACTGCAACACATGTTTTTTACACTGTTATTTTGTTCATGGTGTCTAAAAAAAGTAGATTCTTTAAAAAAAATTGAAAAACATTGTTAAATATGAACCTAGAATTCAAATAACATTCTATAGTGTATATTTATATATTTTAGGAAACATATAAAGGTTCACATGTGAACAATACATACATGTAGTTAAAGAGGTTTTAGAAGATTAATGAACTTTTTTATGCTGATCTAGAGCTAACTTGTACTTGGAGTTCATGATAATATTTTTACCTTATACCTAGATTCTCATTGATAATAAGATTATAGTATATAATGAAGGATCATAATCATTAGATGTAAATAATTATAAAAATTACTAAAATATTGTGTTAACCATGTAAAAATATCTTTTGTCATGTGCATTTTATATTTCCCTCTATACCACATCCCAAATGACCAGTTTCATTCATCGATCCTAAATTTTACTTCCATGAAATCTATAGAATATTTTGAGAAGGGAATTTCATGTTTAATATTAGCATTGATTCACCCCCCTAAATGTTTCTCACCAGGATTTCCAATGTTTCTTAAGAGTTCTGTAGATTTCCATTATAAATTTCTGTCAAAACCATAAAGTACAAGAACATTACAAGATGGAAAATATACACAAGACACTCATATAACTATAGAACCACCATAAAAACAAACTAATATAGTTATAAATATTTTTAATTATTATTAAGAATATTTAAGGACATTCTCTCTTTTGGAATCTTTGAATTTCACGCTATCATGATTATAATAATAATAGTAACAAAAAATTTAAAACGACAAATAGGAAACCAACATATCCTATAATAATAAGAATACTCAAATGATTAAAGGATACCTTCCACTTCCAACATCGACCTATTTATCCATGATTGAATCAATAATCCTTGATACTAACAAGAACCTAATATATACAAAGAGATAAATTCAACAAATTATTCATTCCAAAAAAATAAATTGAAATCATTATAAACTATTTAAATCATAGTAAAGACCTGAAAATTTAATGGGAAATTTTTTCTTAAATACTTTGGAAGTTTATGAGTCTGTGGTTTCTGACGACACTTGATTCCGAGGCCCGGTGTGCCCATAATCAATTTCTGAAGTGTTGTTTGGGTACGTTTAGTAAACGTACGCGCATGTTTTTCTATCTTTTGAACCAGTGCTCGGAATTGAAATCCAAGGGCACCGATTAACTCACAGTGCTGATATTATCCTAAGGGGACCTTTACAACAGTTGCGTTTTATGTGGTTGAGAGTTAATATTTGGGGATTTGGAATAAAATAAATAAAATTTTTTGTCTACAAATTTTATTTGGGGAGGTTGGTTATTTCCTCCGAAGGGGAGTAAGAGGTGGGTCCCACACCCACATAACCTCCCATGAAAAGATATTTGTGAGGTGGGGCCCATACAAGACCAATCTCTTCACCCACCCTTAAACATCCCCATTAACTCTTATTCATTTAATTGAAAAACCCCTCACTTTTGAATTTTAAAATAACCCTTCACCTTCTTCTCTCTCTAATTAGTTTTTAAAACCCATGGTAAATTAATTAGGTGATTCACTTAATTAATTAAAGTGGTTTGATTTTTTAATTACATGTGTTAATAAAATAATAGCCTTGGCTATTATTTTATTTTGGGCACTTGTTGTGTTGAGAGATTTTTGGGAGAGCTCTTGAGAAAAGTGTTCATCTTTTCGACAAAGAATTCCTTTGACGAAGAACGACTTTCTCCCTCGAAGAAGAATGCATCCGACAAAGAACAAATTTCTCCCTTGACGAAGAACGCTCTACGATTCGAAGAACACAAAGTCGCCTATGACACTTCTTCTTTGGGTGCACTCTAACGTCGACAGAATCGACGTTCTTCAGCCGTGATGCCCGACCTCCGCGATGCTTGTCTTCCACGACTCGACAACGTGCGACGTCAATTTCGAGGTAGGGGAATTATGTTCAATTTTAATTGATTAAAATTTTTCTTGTTCATTGTTGAGAAACATGGTTTGACGTTAGCTAATTGCTACATCCTAACGTGGAGGACACGGGCCGAACTCACATGGACTGACGACCCTCCATAGTCTATTTGTTTGCGATTGAGGCGCGTTGGAAGAGGCAGTGATGGGAGGAGTCGTGACTGTGCGCTGGTCGTTTGCGGAAGAACCATGGCCCACAACCATGGGTCACTCGGTCGAAGGAGAACCGACCTGCTAAAGCCGGCCGGGCTGAAGGGAGACCGCGACGCCATAAGGGGCTCCGCTCCGCGGAGGACCACGACCTGCAATCCGCGGGCCACTTCGTTAGCAAACCGGACGGCTCATCGGCCTACCGGGTGAAGAAGCCGCAACACCCGATGGTGCCACGCAGTCGGACCGCGGCCCGCTCGAGCAGGCCGTTTGCACCAGGAAGGTCGACCAGCTTCAGTCAGCCGGTTGGGAGGGTGGCGCCGCTTGGGGCCACCTGTTCAGGAAAGAGGCCCCCCCCCTCGGACCGCTCGGCCCTTCGGACCGAGCCACGACTGGCTGCACCCCGCTGCGCCGGGCCATGCAACGCTGGGCTGGGCCAGGTCACATCCCTCGAGCCGGACCACGCGATACACCAGGCCGGTCCGACCCTATTCTAGGTCGGACCTGCCAAAACCGGGTTGACCCTACCTACCAGCCCACTGGGCTTAATAGGCCGGTCCCGTTATCACATAAACGTAAATATCATTAAGACCGTGCATCCGATCGATGTTCCGTTTGTGGTAATGCGAACCGTACAATGATATGATCATTTGGAAATAATCTAAGCATGTTTTGGATGAATTTGGAAAATAATTGGGTTTGGAACGAGCATATTTCCAATCGGGCCCCTGGAATGGAAAAGCCAATATCATTCAGACCATGCGTCTGATTGACGCGCCGTCTATCGCGTCAAGTTCCTTTTGATGAGAAGGAAATTTGGGATATATAAACTCTGGAATTTTTGACAGTTGATGTATCGATCCCCTTGGCTCGAGGAGCGGAACCTCCTGGAATCGAGCGTTGTATGTGCGGGAACCGAAGAGCTGGCTATGACTCCGACGACTACCGTACTAGAATCCTATGTGGGTTCGGCAATGACGACTACTATACTGGAATACTGCATGGGTTTGGCAACGACACATACCGTACTAGAATCCTACATGGGTTCGGCGATGACGACTACCAAACTATCATCCTCTGTGGGTTCGACGACGATGATTACTGTACTTGTATCTTACGTGGGTCCGATAGTTTGACATCTATTCTAGTATCCTACATGGGTCAGACAGAGTAGCTGGTCTAGTATCCTACCTGGGTCCGATAGCTTAGCTAGAATAGTATCCTACTTGGGTCTGCAAGCTTAGATGAATCAGTGACTACATCTGATCATCTCCATCACTTTATGAAAGATGTATACCTATGTGATTTGAGTCTTGACTTTAATTCATTATCATTGATGTGATTGACTTCTTTCCTGTGTGGACTGGGTTGTGCTTCGGCTTGACAGTTGGAGCCGAATTGGGATTGATAAATTAGGTATATGTATGGGCATATACCTAAGTATAGTTGGTTGATACTTTGTGATTGTATCTTTTTGTTGCGATTTAAGCTTCGTGGATTCTGGGAGAACTTCGGGGGTCTCGGGGTCCCTACTGAGTATTGTTATACTCACCCCTTCACTGGCTATTCCCTCAATATGTTGTGTTAGATGACGACGACAGACATCACTGATCATGGTAGTGACTTGTGGAGTTGGACGGTACCCGGAGGTGGACCACTTGGCTGGACATACACAGAGCGGACGGACGGACCTGAGGAACCGAGGAGACCATATGTACCCACACTTCAGGTGGGATTCCTAGAGGAAAACTTAGTGGTTACAGTTTTACTTTTTTGTTGTGGTACTAGACTTTCAGTTGTACTGTACTTTTCAGTTGGGTGTTTATTCTGGCCCATTTACCTTTCAGCACTTAATCTGTATTCAGTATTACTTTTTGTTTACTTCATCTTGCGTACTCTATTGTGTTTGTTTATTATTATTAAGGCAATGAATTCCCTTTTTATCGATATATACACCTTTGGTGCTAGTTTCCATCCCCTGGCCTATGGAAGGCGGTCTTAGGGTAGTCACGACAAGGGCCCCGAGGATGGGTCGTGAAAAATTGGTATCAGAGGAGTCGGTTCTACACCAAAACTCAGGACTCTGATAATTCCTTTTTATGAAGAAATAGTTCTAAGAGTATTGAGTGTGGTTTTCGGTCCAGGTAGTCCAGTGTTGGTATGGTGGCCGACGTATCCATACACCAGGACCCTGACCCCTGATTTCCGACTTAGTGCAAGAAACCACTGATTGCATGTGTGCTTCAAAAGTTTTCTTTGTGATTAATTTGTGTCAGCTCACCAGGTATACTGTTTGACCGTGGTACACCTGTTTCTTTTTAGGATGGCCCCACTAAGGCAGACAGCTAGGGTTCCAAGTTACGTACAGGATGGTTTCCCACCGAGCGACGAGGCCTCGTTGCAGGGCCCCATCACAGCGGAGGCACCAGTGGTACCACTAACCGCTGGGCCACCGATACCACCAGCCCCATCAGCAGAGAGTGCACGCCGTCTGAGTGCGTTGCACGAGTTCCAGTGACAGAGGATGCCCAAGTTTCATGGAGAGACATACTCGTAGGCATCTAAGGACTGGTTAGAGGCTGTCGTTGTGTTTTCATATTGGTAGGGACACCAATCGACCTTATGATGATCCTTTCCGCGAGTCTCCTTCATGTAGTAGAAGGTAGATGGTGGAACTTGATGCTCCAGGTGCATGATGAGGCATCATTAGTTTGGACATACTAAGAGAGTCTCTTCCCCTCAGAGTTTGTTCCATCCACCCTTTATGCGGTGTAGATTCTGGAGTTACTTCACCTGTGGTAGGGCACCATGACAGTAGCTCATTACTCAGTGCGGTTTACAGACCTCTCATGCTACTACACAGACATGGTATGTGACCCATTCTTCAGGTCCCAGACCATTGAGCAGGGACTGAGGCACGAGATCAAGACTTCGATGATATCCCTCAGCATTCCGACGTAGGTGGGAGTGCTGGAGTGAGCCCTTCTTGTGGATAGCTTTCTCGTTGATCTGACACCAGCAGTGAGACCCACCACAGGGAGACACATAGAAGAGTCTTCTACATCCGGTAGTAGATAGATGTCGCAGAGGTCCAAGCGGACCAGGTCATCAGGTGAGCGAACTCATGATACAGGTTTGGTTGTGTGGGGCACCCGAAACAGAGCCAACTATAAGAGGAGTAGGTCGTGCTATGCCTGCGGCGGGCATGGTCACATGGCTTGAGACTGCCTGACCCGCCGTGAAGATGAGCAGCAGATAGTGAAGGGACCTCCCATACAGAGGAAAAGGTTTGACTGTGGCGGTCCGTAGGGAACAGGTGGATGAGGTAGAGGAGTTGGCCGAGCAGTGGGTGGTGGAAGATGTTTTGAGGCTCTACCACCACCACCACCAGGAGGTCCACCCCGACCACAGTGAGCTTGCGGGTAGAGGAAGGCTCAACTCTAGGTAGTGTATGCTTATGAAAACCACGCTCCTGGGATGATTTGAGGTACTATCTATGTCTACTCCACCCTTGCTACAGTACTTATAGACACAAGTGGGAGTCATTGTTTCACTGCCACTGCCCTTGTTTAGAGCTCAGAGATTACGATGGAGCCATTGGCATGATCCTTACAGTTAGATAATTCTGTGGCTACAGATTTGATGATTACGCATTGGTGTCGGCTGTGTGAGCTTACTCTATGAGGTGAGAGCTTTGGCTGGATCTTCTTGTAGCAGCGTCGAGGCCTTATGATGTCATATTGGGTATGGAATGGTTATCTATAGTCCATGCTCAGATTGACTGTATTAGGTGAAAAGTGCAGTGTGTCCACATGGATGGGAGCAGTTTAACCTTCACCGGTGAGAAAGGATTCTTTGTAGCCCAAGATGGACTTACGCAGAGGAGTGGGAAGCCGATCACGCATCATTTGGCTAGTCTAATCCTCGGAGAAGTTGATGTGCAGAGAACGAGTTTTCTTGTTGTGGGGGATCAGTATGCATATGTTATTCCTAATGATGTTCCAAGACTACCTCCTCATAGAGAGGTATACTTCTATATGGTCCTGTACGCCGGAACAACACCGATATCTACTCCATCATATCAGATGTCTCCCACCGATCTTCGTGAGCTGTGGGTATAGCTGGAGGACTTACAGGGGAATGGATTTATCTAACACAGTGTTTCACCCTGGGCTTCTCTGATTTTGTTATCCAAGAAGGAGTATGGGAGCTTGCGACTATGTGTCAACTACTGTCACCTGAATCAGGTTACTGTGAAGAACATGTACCCACTCTTGAGGATTGAAGACCTCTTTGATCAGATCAAGGGATAACGTTGATTCTCAAAGATAGACATCAGGTCTGGATATCACTAGCTCAGAGTTCGAGATGAGGATGTGCAGAAGATGTCCTTCAGGTGTCAGTATGGCCACTATGAGTTCTTGGTTTTTCCATTCGGTGTAACCAACACTCCAACAGTGTTCATGAGTCTCATGAATAGGATCTTCCAGCCATACCTCGATCATTTTTTCATGGTATTCATTGAAGACATACTTATTTACTCGACTACTAAGGAGGAGTAGTCCTACTACTTGCAGGTTGTACTAGATACACTCTGAGAGGACCATCTTTATGGTAAGCTCTCTAAGTGTCAGTTCTGGATTCGAAAGGTACACTTATTAGGACACGTCATCTCGTAGGCGGGAGTTGCAGTGGATCCAGCGAATATCGAGGCAGTGCTTGCTTGGGAGACACCCATGAGCGTGATAGAGGTGCGGAGTTTCCTGGGTATGGTTGGATACTATTAGAGATTTGTTCCAGAATTTCTAGAGTTACAGCACCGCTTTCAGCTTTGACGAAGAAGGGGAAACACTTTGTGTGGTCAGAAGATGTCATGAGAGATTTCAGGAGAGGAGACAAAGGTTTACCAGTGCACCCATCATGAGGCTACTGGAGGAGGGCGTGGGGTACATAGTATACTGTGATGCATTAGGGACCGGACTCGGGTGTGTCCTGATGCAGGAGAAAGCAGTGATCACATATGGTTCATAGTAGTTGAGAAAACTTGAACAGAACTACGCTACCCATGACCTGGAGTTAGTAGTAGTGGCCTTCACCTTGAATATGTGCTGACACTATCTGATGGGTGAGAGCTTTAAATTATAATCTGAACACCAGAGTCTCAGGTACATCTTTTCGTAGAAGGACCGAAACCTGAGATAGTGGCGATGGCTCGAGTTCCTCCATACTATGAATATGATATAGTCTATAATCCTGGGAAGGGGAACATTGTAGCTGATGCTATCAAAAAGAGATCGGGCATTCAGATACTAGGAGAGGCATCAGAGTAGCTAGCTGCATTGCAGATATCCGTTGTGGATAGATATGAAGCATCCTTTCTACAGTCACTCATAGTCACTCCTACACTCCTTTAGTGAGTCAGAGAGGAACAACATGGGGATGTTGACTGTGAGACACGACATGCTCAGATATCCACGGGGAAGGTGCCTGATCGATTTTCTAAAGGAGGAGAGCATGAAATCCTCTTCAGAGGATGTACCATGGTACCAGTTGCATTGAAGAAGGATGTTCTAAGAGAGTTTCACACTTCCCCTCTAGTGCTACATCCAGGAGTGGTGAAGTTGTACCAGGACCTCAGACAATAGCACTGGTGTCCGGGTATGAAGAAGGCTGTAGAAGAGTTCTTTTCACGATGACACACTTGTCAGCAAGTGAAGGCGGAGCACCACGTACCAGCAGGATTGGTACAACCCTTAGAGGTCCCAGAGTGGAAGTGTGATGAGATATCCATGTATTTCATGATGAGGCTTCCACGTACAACCAGAGGTCACGACTCTATCTGGGTGATCGTAGACCGACTCACCAATTCATCCAACTTCCATCTAATCAGAGAGAAGGGCTCAATAGTTATCTTGGGACACCTCTAAGTTCAATAGATCATACAACTTCATGGTGTGGCATCAGCTATCATTTTCGATCGAGATGCTTGATTCACTTCCCGCCTATGGAAGGGGTTTCATGAGGCTTTTGGGATGCAGCTACGTTTGAGCACCACATTCCATCTTCAGAAGGACGACCAGACATAGATGACCATTCATAATCTCGATGACATTCTCCGTACATGTTTCCTTGACTTTGGTCATAGTTGGGAGGATCACCTACCCTTGGTGGAGTTTGCGTACAATGATAGCTACCTCTCCACCATCGGGATGACACCATATGAGGCACTGTACGAACGACCTTGCAGATCACCTCTATACCAGATTGACCCTGGAGAGTCAGCACTGGTAGGACCAGAGATGGTTCAGGCTACGACGGAGACGGTGCATATCACCCAGGAGTGGATGAAGAATGCACAAAGCAGGTAGAAGTCCTATGCTGATAGTAGGTGGAGACCACTGGAGTTCGAGGATGGCTAGCACGTCTTCTTATGGGTCTAACCTCTATGGGGTCTATAGAGATTTGGACGGGGCCTCAAGTTATCTTCATGTTTCATCGGACCTTTCTAGGTTCTCAGTAGAGTAGGCGAGGTGGCTTACCACCTGGACCTGCCACCACAGTTGCACCGGGTGCATGAAGTCTTCCACGTATCACAATTGAAGAGATACGTGCACGACCTGTCCCACATCATCGATCATGGTGAGCTGGACATCAATAACAGGACGAAGATTGCGGAGGTCCCAGTGGAGATTGAGGATCGATAGGAGCAGGTCCTACATGGATGCTCGATTCCTCTGGTGCACATTTTCTTGTAGCACGGGAACCTCCCGGAGATCACTTGGGAGTGGGAGGCTCAGATGCGAGCTCAGTACCCCCATTTTTTTTCCTAGTGTTTGTGGTAGTTTTATGAGGACGTAAAGCCCTGAGGTGGGAGTAATGTAAAAACTAGAAAATTTAATGGAGATTTTTTTCTTAAATAATTTGGAATATTATGAGTCTTTAGTTTCTAACGACATTTGATTCTAAGGCCCGATGTGCCCGAAATCAATTTTTGAAGTTTTTTTCGGGTACGTTCAGCAAAGGTACATGTGTGTTTTTCTATATTTTGAACTAGAGCTCAGAAATGAAATCTGAGGGCACTGATGAAATCACAGCACCAATATTCGCCTAAGGGGACATTTATCGTAGTTGCGTTTTATGCGGGTTGAGAGTTAATATTTGGGGATTTGGAATAAAATAAATAAAATTTGTTGTGTACAAATTTTAATTAAGGAGGTTGGTTATTTCCTCCCAAGGAAAGTTAGAGGTGGGGACCATACCCACATAACCTCCCATGAGAGGATATTTGTGATGTGGGTCCCACACAAGCCTAATCCCTTCACCTTCCCTTAAACATCCCCATTAACTCCTCTTCATTTAATTGAACAACCCCTCACTTATGAATATTAAAATAACCCTTCACATTATTCTCTTTCTACTTAATTTATCCAACCCATGGTAAATTAATTAGGTGATTCACTTAATTAATTAATGTGGATTGATTTTTGAATTACGTGTGTTAATAAAAAAATAGCCTTAGCTATTTTTTTATTTTGGTCTTTTGTTGTGTTGAGAGATTTTTGGGAGATCTCTTGAGAAAAGTGTTCCTATCTTCGACGAAGAACGCCTCAGATGAAGAACGACTTTCTCCCTCGACGAAGAACGCCTCCGGTGAAGAAAGAATTTCTCCCTCAATGAAGAAAGCTCTACGATTCAAAGAACGTGAAGTCACCAATGACGCTTCTTCTTCAGGTTCACTCCGATATCGACAGAATCGATGTTCTTCATCCGCGATGCCCGACCTCTGTGGTGATTCTCTTCCGTGACATTTCAATGCGTGACGTCAATTTCGAGGTAGGGGAATTATGTTCAATTTTAATTGATTAAAATTGTTCTTGTTCTTTGTTGAGAAACATGGTTTGACTTTGGCCAATTGCTACCTCCTAACGGGGAGGTCTGAACACACATGACCCGACGACCCTCCGTAGTCTCTTTGTTTGCAATTGAGGCACGTTGGAAGAGGCGGTGACGGGAGAAGCAGTGGTTGTGCACCGGCCACGTGCGGAAGAACCGTGGCCCACACCTGCGGGCTGCTCGGCCGAAGGAGAACAAGCCGGCCGAAGACGACCGAGACGAAGTGAGACCGCGACGCCACATGGGGAACCACGCGCGGAGAATAGTGGCCTGCAATCCGCGGGCCGCTTCGGCGGCGAACAGGATGGCTCGTCAGCCGACTGGGTTATGAAGCCACAGAACATGAAGGTGCTGCGCAGAAGAACTACGGCCCACCCAAGTGGGCCACTTGCGCCAGGAAGGCTGGCCGTCTTCGGCCGGCCGGTTGGGAGGGCAGAGCCACATGGCGCCCCTGGTTCGAGAAACCAGCAGCCCCCCCTCGGACCGGTCAGCCCTTTGGGCCGTGCCGCACCGCTCCGGGTCGCGTCGTGCCGAGCCGCACCCCGTCGGGCCGGGCCGCGCCCCCTCAGGCCGGGCCACACCCCTTCGGGCTGGGCCGCGTCCCTCGGGCCGGACCATATGATACACCAGTCCAGTCCGACCCTCTTTCGGGTCGGACCTGCCAAAACTAGGTTGACCAGACCCGCCATCCCACTGAGCTTAATGGGTCGGGCCAGTTATCACTTAAACATGAATATCTTTAAGACCGCGCATCCGATCAACGCGCCTTCTGTGGAACTGAGACCCTTGCGATAGGAAGGTCCTTTTTCAATACTCTAAGTGAGTTTTGGAAGACATTGGAAAACGACTGGGTTTGGAATGAGCATATTTCTAACCAGGCCCCTAGAACAAAAAAGCCAATATCTTTCAGACCGGGCATCTGATTGACGCACCGGCTGTCGCATCATGTTACTTTTGATGAGACAAATCGTCTGGATACATCAAATCTAGACTTCATGATAGTTGATGTATCGAACCCCTTGGACCGAGAAGCGGATCATCTTGGAATTGAGCGTGCAGTGTGCGGGAACCCTAGAGCTGGCTGTGACTACGACGACTACCATACTGGAATCCTCTGTGGGTTCAGCGACGATGACTACCATACTAGAATCCTCCATGGGTTCGGTGAGGACGACTACCATACTGGAATCCTATGTGGGTTCAAAGACGATGACTACTGTACTGGAATCCTCTATGGGTTCGACGACGATGATTACTATTCTTGTATCCTACGTGGGTCTGACAGTTTGAATTCTATTCTAGTATCCTACGTGGGTCTGACAGACTAGCTGATCTAGTATACTATGTGGGTCCGATAGCATAGCTGGACTAGTATCCTACGTGGGTCCGCCAGCTTAGATGAATCAGTGACTACCCTTGATCATCTCTATCACTTTATGAAATATGTATACCTGTTTGAGATGAGTCTTGACGTTCAATCATTGTCATCGATGTGATTGACTTCTTTCCAGTGCGGACTGGGTTGTGCTTGGGCTCGAGAGTTGGAGCTGAACTGGGAATGATAAATTAGGTATATGTATGAGCATATACCTAAGTAGATTTGGTTGATACTTTGTGACTGTTTCTTTTCTTTGTGATTTAACCTTCCTGGATTCTAGGAGACCTTCGGGGGTCTTAGGGTCCCTAATGAGTATTGTTATACTCACCCCTGCACGAACTATGACCGCACTACGTTGTGTTGGATGCCGACAACAGACAAAACTGATCGTGGTAGAGACTTGTGGAGATTGATGGTACCCATAGGTGGACCACTTGGTGGGATGTACACGAAGTAGACGGATGGACCCAAGGTACCGAGGAGACCATCTGTACCCACCCTTCAGGTGGGATTCCTGGAGGAAGACTTAGTGGTTGTTGTTTTACTTCTCTTATATTGTACTAGACTTTCAGTTATACTGTACTTTTCAGTTGGGTTTGTATTCTGGCCCATTTAACTTTCATCACTTACTCTGTATTCATTATTACATTGTGTTTACTTCAGCTTGCGTACTCTGTTGTGTTTGTTTACTATCATAAAGGAAATGAATTCCCTTTTTATCGGGATTTATGCCTTTGGTGGTAGTTGCAAGCCGCTGGCCTATGGAAGGCAGGCTTGGGGTAGGCACAACACATGCCCCGAGGATGGGTCATGACAAACACTCTAAAATTAATGATAATATTGAGGATCTAAGAAACATCATTCCAAATGACCATAATGGACTCCTAAGAATCTAATTAGTATAATCTCCCTAATTAACCACCCAAAATGCTAATAATTTATATCTAAATAGATGATGTCTGTAAGATAACCCAACAACCAATATATTGACACCAAAATAGTGAGATATTTTTTAAATTAATATTTACATAGCCTGCTACAATTCTTTCCCTGAAATCAACATCATTAAAAATGGATTTCATCATAATCAACTGAAATCATAAAACTGAATCTTTAAATCAGAAAGCATAAAATAAATGGAAAATAAGAACATGTATGAGAATGGGAAGAGGAGATGATATATCCTTGATTTCCCATGAAGAGTACCTATAGATAAATATCTATCCCAGGAGAAACAAAAACTGGAATCAAGGGGAGGTTGAAAAAAATGGAATCTCATGATCCCATTATAATGCATACATATAGGGGGATATTACAATAAAATTATGGTCCAAACTAGTCTCTAATGTTATGCATATCAGACATGATAATAAGAAACTTCTAAAAAAGGTATCATAACACCATTGACAATCAGATACCATATATTGGGGATGTTTAACTTGTTGATTCTATTTGAATCCCCAGTTTCCCATTCCATATCTAGGGAATACATAACTAGAAAATAAAAACCCCCACTTCATGTGACTATAAGGTTATTTTGGACGTCAATTTTTAGTATAATGATTCATAAATGGTTTCATGTTCCAGGCACAACTATATGAATTCAACACATTGAACTAGGAACACTATACACCCTACCACCATTTTTATTCACCCCTCACTTTTGTTTTTGTAACATTATGTTCATAATTATATATTCAATGAGAATTGAACAAGAAATAACAAAAAATTTGAATAAATAGAACAAAAAAACACATTGGAATTATTTCTTCAGATAATGTTATACTCCATTGTAAAACATACAATACATTTCAATTAGAAGAGAAAACGAGTTATAAGGGAACCGTCCTTCTGAAAACCCTACCCAGCTAGAGTTACAGGGGACCATGTACCATAAAGTTATTTAAAATATGAAAAAACCTCATATAAACACTCATGATGAAAAACCACCGCCATAACAACTTTGTGGGATATATAGAACAACCCTGCCTCCCCCCTAATGACATACTGTATCATGTCCTCTTTTTCATTAACACTCACTAAATCCCATCACATAAAACAAATGATCACATTCCATCCATTTATATAGTTGATTAAAATATTTTATAAGGTTCCTTAAATAACTCTAAATTCAAAAAATTTAATTAATACCTCTATTTGATTAAGTAATGTAGTTGTGCTCCACCATGTTAAGTAGACCATTTGGTGAATAATTAAATATTGGATTATTTTTTGCTCCTCCCACCTTCAGGATCCCACTTCTACAGTTACATCCTTCATATTTTTCACACTATACTAGTGTATGGATGATTTTATACTCCCATATTAAACTTATGTATCTCATAAAATTAAAATGACATATTATTTAGAAAACCATGTCCATTACATTGTGATGTTAGTTTATTATAGGATAATATCTATTATAATTAAATGACTTCTAATATTTTCCACTCCCTTTGGAACTCCTATGATTCATTTGTAGCTCCTCATATATCACTTATTCTAGTAGTGGATATTATTTATACTACCACTGACCTAGAATCATATTTTCAATGGTAAAATATGGACTATGCGCCTTGGTTCTAAAAGTGTCCTTTCTGAAATAAAAGTTCCAGATGATTCAAAAACTAAAAATTGGTTCCCCTAAAAATACCCAAAAAAACTCTTAGTTTTGAATTGATTATTCTAGTTAATCATAATGATCTTCCACTTAAATACCATTCTCAAGGATTTCACCAAGTTCCATAGACCAACATCCCAAAAAATATTCTATTATTTTCTGTGTTTCATTGTCTACGTAGTACTCCACCATTATCATTACCTGTATAGACATACTGATATAAAGTATCCCCCGACATACAAACTATTTCCGTCAATTTCATTATACTAGTAAAACATTAAAATTCCTTCAAGGAATATCTCTAATGAAATGGTATTGAGAACCATCTTAAATTGATGATGTCCAATAAGAAAACATATTTAATTTATCATTTCCATGAATCCTATCATGAACCATCCAGGATACCTTGGTACCCTGATATCTAGTTCGTTCCTGATATAACCTGAAGTGAATTCGTGATCCCCATGGGTTGGAGAATATCTCCTGGCATCATACAATATGAAAGTGGGAAAGAATTTTCCCCAAACACACTGGAAGAGAGATAAACAAGTCAGTATGCATATAAGGAAAACTCCACAAGGAGAAGTGTATAAGAAGTCAAAATGGTATAAAAACCCAATATACCACTACCAAGGTACCATAAAACAGTATAACAACCCAAGTCCTATCAGAAACAACTCTTTAATAACAATAATCAAGCACTAGAACTACCTCTAAGGGGAGAAGTTCTCTTACTCAAACATGGAAGGAGATAATATACAAAAACCTGAATTCATAGGTATGGTGTGAGATAAAAGCCCAATAGGGTTTCATTAAGGATACCTTAGTAAGATACCACAATTAATTAACGAAATAATTATTCATGTTTTAAATAAATAGAAATGGTTTTTGAAAAGAAAATTTAAAACAAATAATGCTTTACATTTAAAATGATGTAAATAATTTAAAAAATGGATTAATAAACATTTTTTATAAAATAGTTTATATAAATTCATATGGCTTGTGAAAAATAGTTTATAATAATTTCATTTATTTTAAATACAAACAATGAGTAACATAGCCATATTCTAATAAGTATGATAGTTTCTTGCTATGGGACTCCCTCACACCTGAAATGTTATCGTGATAATATGTGTACACACATCACTCAGAAACTGGTCAATTAAGAACATTCCACCATCCCATTGGGGATGTGACATGCTGTATATGTATTGTTAGTGGGGGTAAAGCAACAATATAATCTTATCCTAAATATCTCACTCACTATCTAGGCTTTCATCTGATCTATTAATAATCAGTGATGATAAATTTAATTTTAAAACAATTTAAAATACATTTCATCACATTATTTCATTTCGAATAAGCTTATTTCCTTTTAAAAACCAATACATGGGTTTTTAATCAAAGAATTACCTTTTCAAGATAAAGCCGCAAGGTTTCTATCAAAATCTATTTTTTTCTTGTTTATTCTCAAATAAAATTTGAAATCAATTTCATAAAAAAAAATCAAAATGTTAAATTCAATAATTTAAATCTCACAATTTTCTAATAGTTTTACAAACACAGCCCAATTCATGTGAATTGGGATTCTTTCCGAATTTTGTGCTAAATAAAAAATAAATCTCTAATTCATTGGGATTGGATTTTTAATAAACCAATTTAAATAAATTTTATATTTAAATCAAGAATTTGAATTTAAATCCAGAAATTGGTGTGAATCAAATTGGTCATCATAAATGGTACCAAATAGCTCAGGATCATGATATCTCTAAACATAAGTCCCTAATCGGGAAACTCCTACAAAGAACACTGAAATTGAAGATCCTAGAATCAAAACTATATTCAATATCAGAAACAAAGGGGATTTGATCCTCCAATAAAATGGAGATCTATAAAACACTTGTTAGGATATAAGAGACAATGGGAGAAATATAATGAGAAGAGGAAATGTATCCAGAAGAGATTGAACATTGTTATCCTAGCTTTGATACACTTTTAGAGGGGAGTAGAGTGGTCAAAATCACCACTTGGGAGGATACAAGGAAAAAAATAAAACATATTGTTGTCGAATGATCCCATTAGGCATATAAACCTAGAGTTTTAGGGTTTCAAAATAGTTTTAAGATTAGAACCTTTCAATACACATAGTTTGCAAGGCAGGGCCGCACTGTTAGAAAAATAATGCACCAAACAATATGCTCTAGGCGATTTGGTTTCATAGTTTCTCCTCATTGGGCACATGTTTTATCAAACCATGTCCTCATGATGAAAACCCTCACTATCTTTATTGCATGGTTTTCATTAGAAGGTGAACAGTTTGGGAAAAATGTGTGCCAAACATGCAAGACCTAAAATACATTAACAATTTTCAAAATCACTCTTGTTTTACCCATCAATGAAACCCAACCAAAGAATGATCAAAAGAGGGTTTTAGAAGTACCTAAAAATAGTAAAATGATGTTAAAATCTTCCAACCAAGGAAAATTTCTTCCAATTGAAATCCTATTAAGTAGATTCCATTTGAAAAAGATGAGGTCACTTCTCTCTCATCAGTTGATCCCTCTCCCACATCTCATGAGAATCATAAATGTGCTTCCATCACACTTGAACCAATGTTTTTTTCCTCCCTCAAAGAATATTGTTTTTAGAATAAACTATCCTGACTGGATACTCAGTCGTGGACAAATTAGGCTCAACATCAAGATAACTCTAGCTCAGAGCATGAGATATATTAGAAAGATACTTTTTTAGAGAATACACATGAAACATGTAATGTATCAATGTCAAATATGGTGTATGTTATAAAATATAATATAATTTACAAAAAATTTCAACAACCTAAAAAGGTCATGCATAATGAGGAGCAGGATTCCCTTATCTCCCAAGCTGTCAATGAACCTAATGGGGTAAAACAATTGTCACCCACTAAAAATTACAATGGTCATCAATGATGGCCGACATAAGATTTATATTGGATCTATGCCATCATCACTACATGAGAAATCAACTAATTCTTTATTGTTTTCTCTTGACCCAATATTTGTCTAGTAAAGGAAATTTCACTAATATATAACCAAAACAACAAAGATTTTCAAATATGACCTTAAATGGCCACAAAAGGATCCATTATGATCATATACAAGTAACTACTATAAAAAACAATTCAACAAGCCCAAGATGGTCATCCCAATCCCCACAAAATTAATGAATGCAGGCATGGAAAATTTCCTCAATATTCTGAATATCCCTTTCTATCTAAACATCTAACTGCAGATGGTATATTGTGAACAAATAGACCTATGATCCGAGTGCCTTTTAAAGGACTCTACAAAAGAGATATCTGATCCAAGGATCTCTATCATATTCTATAGATAATTGAACTCTTTAAAAATAAAAAATATCTCTCACATAGATATTTCCCAAATCCACATCTTTAGTTTTATCAATAATGGGTATAATGTAAGATGGTTTAGTCATCCAATCGATCACAGCCTATATAAAATTATTCTTTCTATAGGTACATGGAAATGTAACCGTAAATTCTGTATATATATCATCCCACTTCCAATTCAGCACTAGCAGTTGCTTATGAAAATGCGAAGGTCATTGGTTCTCATTCATGACCTGTTGGAATGTATGATAATGAGAGAAAATATGAAATGCCTCATCTCATACATAAATACTGGAATATATGCAGCATGTTATAGAAGGTCTTCATGGTTCTTGGGTTAATTATTAATAGAGAGATATGTAAATCCCCCAAACCAGCTTTCGAGGCCAATAATGGAACCAAAAATTATTTGGACAACATAGAATTCTATTTGTGGAGAATTACTAGTTAGCAATGGTCTCCCACCATTAAGAGAGTCTCTAATTCTATGGAACTCTTCATCATTATTTTATTCCCAAAGGATCATCTCAATAAGAGTATATTTCAAAAGAACACTAGCCAAGGGAACCACATCCCCTAATTCATATACTCCAATGAGAAACTATGAAAAAAGATACATCAAGATCCACTCTTCTGATGATTATTTCACTCGCTAGGTCAGAAGTTTCCTACTCAATGTATCTACAATGAAATTCACTTTACCCAGTTTATAGGCTCTGTTAAATTTTAATAATTGTAGGTATTCTACCTAATGCCTCTAGTGGAGATTGAATTATTTTTTAGTGAATATATATATCAAGATCTTATGGTCGAAATACAGGGTATATCTTTCTACAAAAAGGTAATTTAATCAACTCTTAATTGTGTTCCTCACATTAGTGAGTTCACATTCATGGTTTAGATAATTATTATTTTATAGTATAAAATGAAAAAATCTATAAGCAATGAGATGATCAACTTGTTTAAGAACATATCCCAATCCTAAACATGACGCATCATAGAATACCACATATCCCTACCCAACGTCTGGAAAATTCAACCAAAATGTAGTAGTAAAAATACATTTACACTTTTCAAAATTACTCTGTCATTTTTCATTCCAAGGAAACATTACTCCCATTCATGTTATAGTAGTCATTGGAGAAGAAAATTTTGATGTGACATTTATAAACCGTCGAAATTAGCCCGCTAAACCCAGGAATCTATGAATGTAGAAAACATTTCATGGTTGTTCCCATGTCATAGCAACCTTTAAATTTTTAGGATCAACTAAATTAACATGTTCTTATACCACATATCACTATAAATTCAATTCCCAAATCTATAAATCATATTTTCCAATATTGGTATAATGTTTTTGATTTCTCAAAAATTACAGAACTGTTCTCATATGATGTACATGATAATCCTCATACATAGATTAAATAAGGATTTCATCCACAAATAACACCAAAAAATCCCAGTGATTCTCATGGAAGATCATATTCATTAAAACCATAAAAATGTCATGAAAATTGGTTAATGGAAATGGAATTAAATGGTACTCATAATGGTCATACCTTCTTTGAAAGGAAATTTTCTGAATGTTAGATTCTTTTATTATCCTCTGATTATAACCAAATCAATGACAAATAATTGAGAACCACATTACCCCTTTCAACTAATCATAAAAATCATCATTATGTGGAAATGGATACATTTTCATTACCATAACTTGAATGAATTTTCGGTAAACAATGCAAAGTCGAAGAGAACCATCAAATTTCTTAGAAAAGAGAACTAAAGCCACCCAAGGTGAAACACATTGGAATATAAATCCTTCCACTATAATATTATCAAAATAAGTCTTAAAATCCTTCATTTTATCCAGTTAAATGTAGTAAGACGGCACATATACTAGTTTAGTACCATGCACTAAATCTATAGGAAACGTTACCTCCCTTGCTAGTGGAAAAACAAATAATTAAAAAGAAACAACATTGGGAAACTTGATGAAAACTGGATAGATATCACATCTCAAATTCTCTCAGTCCAAGTAAAAAGAAAAAACTAATTTTAATTTCCCTAACTATGGATAATAATTTTCAGCTCTAATAAACCTTGATTCCCATTCTCATTAAAAGATACTGCACAACCTAGCAGGTGTAGTAAAGGAAACCCATTGAATAAAACAATAAAAATGTTATTTATTGGAAATAATAAAATCCATCCGAAATAATATGTCAAGAGGTTTCATGTCCTGAACTAAAAAATCATAAGCAATCTCAACATCTAATAAATAGAAAGCACAAGAAATACTATATACCCCATGTTTTCCCTTTGTTCTAAAGGGTGTATAAATATCTATCACATAAGATGAAATATCTATAGTAGTATTAAGAAGATTCAGAATATAGGTTGATATAAAAAAATGAGATTCACCGGTACTAAATAAAGCAGTCACTAATTATGAAGCTATTGTGATAGTGTCTCTAACAGTCACTAGACCCATATCATCTTTCCCTATAGACTCTTCCACTGTATGAAGAATCATTGTTCTAGATGCCTTTGGCTTGAACCACTTTTTTCTTGAATCATTTGATTGCACTTTATTTTTGGCAGGTTTTGATGATCTCATAACAATAATTGGAGTGGAATAGATATGGAAGAACTTCTACGAGTGACAAGAGTGTCCACAGGAACCACATACCTTTTGTGGTTCAATGAAACCCTATTTTAATTCCTTGGATTTCCACACTAGTAGAAAATAAATGGGCCTCTTCCAAGCACTAAAATAGGTTTAGAAGAACTATGCTATAGATAACTACCATGTGAATCATCATTATTACTCTTCCCTTTAGATGAATTCACACTACCACTGGTAGAAAAGGGAACTCCCATCAACCATGATTTGATAGCTAGGTCCATTTTTGCCATCAACACTCTATCTAGCATATCAACATAAGAAGGAATATTTAGTAAAAAAACCTAGGAGTGAATATCAAATCAAATTCCCATATTGAACCATGGAGTATTCATCTTTTTAATCAATTAAATCTCATGTGAAAAATACACAAGCTCAACAAAATGGTTTGTGTACTCTTTCATGGTCTTGTCAACATGATCGAGTTTGAAAAAGTAAATAATCTTGGATAACACCATAAAATTTAGGTAGAACTGATAACTGAAAATAAAATTAAGACCTTTCCACTCTAATCCCTTTTGATTATTCATCATCACCATCATGTACCACCATCTCATACTTGGTCCATCCATTATAAAGGTGGCATACATCACCTTCATTTTGACAGGTCTCTCCAAGAACAAAATAAATTCACAGTCGTGCTCAACCATTCCTTATGTACTTGAGTATCATTGGAGCCTTTGCATGCTTGTGGTTTCTGGAAAAGGAACTCCTGAGTATGATTTCATAAAACATCCTTTTGAGGTTCCACTGCTGGAGCATAAAAAAGAAACTGGTGGTCACGTTTGTCCCAGAGTATTGACAATATGCACAATCACCTCAACCAGTATTGCGTCCATGAGAGGATTTACTCACTCAGGTTCATAAGAATATATCTCCTGGGTCTGATTCACACGTCTTCACAGAGGCATAATACTACACAACATCAGTAGATAACATTGAAGGCATTATATTTACACTCAAACTGATAAACAAATGAAATTTATCCCAATAGATATGAAAAGAAGATTATTATTTCAATATATCCAAATAAAAATAATAGAAAAGACTCTAATTAATACTAAAGATATATTTCCCAAACCACCCCTGGTGACATAATTATCATTATGGTGAGATCTATCCAAGTAATTAATCACAGATACCTCCTATGTCCTGACTTGACTACACAACATCAAACAGAAATGATGGAAAGATATATAAACCTACACCTTTGATGCCACTTGGTTAGGAACTAGCCCGAATACCCCTAGTACCCTAATAACTAGGCTAGTACTAACATAGTATGAAGGGAATTACCAAGCCCCATTGGTTGAATACTAACACCTAGCATCATATAATAAAAAAATTGGAACTAATTTTCCACGAACACAATGGATGCAAGATAAAAAAAATCAATATGTATATAAGTAAAAATCCATAGGAAGATGTGTACCCAAATTCAAACACATATGAAAACACCATGTACATCCACAAAGTTACAAGAAAACCAGATAACTACCTAAGTCCTAGGAGACCCATCTCTCTAACCCCAATGATCCACAACAAAAACAACCTCCAAGGGGTGCATTACCCTTTCACAAACATGGAAGGATATAATCTACAAAAACTGAAATGCACAGGTAGGGTGTGAGTTAAAAGCCTAAATGGGTCTAAAAAAGGATTCCATAATAATATGACCCTATTAATTGACCACAAAATCATTTAATTTAAAAAAAATATGCATGTAAATTAAAAATAAAATTAAAAAACACACACATTACATTTAAAATGATGGGAATAATTTAAAAAAATGGCTTAATAAACTTTTTATATACAATAGTTTATTTAAATTAATATGTATTGTGTAAAATAGTTTACAAAAATGGAATATATTTCAAATATAAACAATGAGAGACATGGTCATCTTCAAATAGGTATGACAGTTTCAGGCTATTGGACTCCCGCACACTCGAATAGTTATCATGGAAATTTGTGTACCCACATCCCTCAAACACCGGTCAATGTGGAACCTGTCACCATCCCATTGGGGATGTGACCCACTATATATGTTATTTTAGTTTTCTAATGCATAAATAGAGCTTTGTCCAGAATAACTCACTAACGACATAGGATTTCAACTTCTCTAATAAAAATAAGTGATTGGAAATTTATATTAAAATTGTTTGATGTACAATTCATCCCATTATTCCATTTAAAATATATCAATTTCCTTTTAAAAACTAATACACATGTTTTTATCAAATAACTAATTTTTCAAAGATAAAACCACTTATTTTCAATCAATACAAATTTAAGATATTTTTTTTCTCATATATAACATTGATCATCAATTTCATAAAATCAATTTCAAAAATTTAAATTCCACAATTTAAATCTCACAATATTCCATTAATTTCTCAAACACAGCCAAATTTATTACAATTGGGGGGGGGTCTCCTAAATTCATTCCAAATCAAACACACATCCCAAATTCAGTAGAATTTGTTTTCTCATAAACCAATTGAAATAAATTTTAAATCCAAATCAATAAATAGTATATAAATCAAGCAATTCAGGTTAATAAAATTTGACATCATAAATGGAAACACATAGCTCGGGATTACGAGATCACGAAACACAAATCCCTAATCGGGAAACTCCATTAAAGAACGCCAGCAAGGAAGATCTTAGAATCAAACCTAGATTCAAGATCCAAAACAATGGGGATTAAATCAACAAAAACGTAGAGATATATACGACACTATGGAGGATGAAGGATATACTTGTAAAAATAAATTGGGGAGAGGAATCTAATCAAGAAGATATTGAATGACATTTTCCTAGCTTTGATCTGCTTCTTGAGGGGTGTAGAGGGGCCAAAATCCTCTCTTAGGTGCCTCTACGTAATAAGAAAAGGTATTGTGATTGAATGATCCTGTCAGGTTCCTAAACTAGGGGTTTTAGGGTTCTAAAAATAATATTCATATTAACAATTTCACGTATACATAGTTAGCTGGGCATGGCTGCACTTTTAGAAAAACCTTAAAACCGATCCATGCATCCCAGGTGATGGGGTTGCACAGTTTGTCAAATCATGATCTAACTATGAAAACCCTCATTATCTGGTTTATTATGGTTTTCACTATATGTTCAAACATTTTGGGGAAAGTAAACACCAATTGTGCATAGCCCAAAATCACTTCAATTTTTTTTTAAATTTCAACTGAAGAAACCTTAAAAAAACCCAACAAATAAATGATAAAAAGTGGGGATTAAGAATACCTGAAAATTGTAATAGGATGTTAAATTACCACTCCATTTGGAATATTAAATTCATTAAACTTTGTCATTTAAACACAATAATCTGAGATCTTTCAAATTTATTCAACTCTTGTGGTCCCATTTTGACCTGCCTCCATAAAAAAAACTTCTGGAAATTCTAGCATCATAAAACTATAATAATCCCACAAAAACAACCTAAAAAAGATTAATTTCATAGTGAAACCATAGAAATCATGGTCTTATTATTATATGGAATCATAATATATTTTGAACCATTCATGTATCAACCCATTATATTGGAAATTTGAATATATTAATACCTTATATTAGCTACAATCCTAGAGATAAAATCACTTAATTCTTCATCGCCACTCCACTGTAAAGAAAAATGTTAATGAATTGGGGTCATCACTCTTTCCTAATCAACATGGTAATGGGTAACATCTTTAAGGCTTTATATGTAATAGAGAAAGAAAACTATGCTTTTAGGATTTTTTTTTTCCAAAATATCATTCTGAAAATGTAAACGGAAGAACCTTAATCCACAAGATATGTTTCATGTTAATCTTAACCCAAAACTCTTGGACCACCACTACTAGAATACTCCACCTGACACATAATTAGGAATGATTTTAACATAATAAACTCTTCATAGATCCTATAAATTCTTGTAAGCTTCTTATTGAACCTCTATACCTATAATCCAAGACACTAATGTTTGTTCTCTATGATCAATCCCCTTAAATAGTTAGACAATATACCATTAAACATTCTAGAACATCCTATGATTCTAAACTCATGACCTCTCAAATTGGGATTTCAAGCATCTTTGAGATATTCTAGTATCTTAAACACCATGATTACTTTTTGATAAGGGTTATTAAGCACAAAAAACATTTTATCCAGGAATAAATTCCCACACTCTCATGCCATAAAGTCATTGATTGTATAATGTAAAATGACCCTATGAGAAAAATCATAACTAGATATGATTTTAATCCTCCAATGCCTCTCAATTATAAATAATAATTACTATAACATTCACATATATATGTGAATGTGATTCACATACCACCAAATCCTAGCTTCATAATTATATTTCTATAGCATACATTCTCCATTAAAAAACCCATAAAGATGATAACCTATATCTTTCACACATTTACACAATTATAATCCCCTATGTGAATCACATTCAATTAAAAAATATTCTTTTATTTTTCTACATAATTATCCAAAAACATTCTTAATGACTGAAACCATTATTCCCTCCTAACGACCCTATAAGTCCCTATTTCAGAACTGTATGGACCTATAAACATTCCAATGATAACGAGTGCCTCCTAACTAAATCATTCAGAATAAAACACTTGCTCCCATTCTCCAATATTGAGAGATGAACTATATATCCTAAAACCATGACTCAAGAGGGATGGAGAAAAATTGCTGGTAGAAATAACTACACACTCTCATCTATAAAATTTACAAAACTTCTAAATATTACCTTTTGGATATGATATATTAGTACTAACTGTTTCATGGAAAAAAATTTCTTCTATACTTATATAAAAAATTCCAAGAACAAGTTGAATTATATTTATTCTTTCATATGAATCCTTAAAATAGATTATAATGTTTTATATATTTCTTTGAATTCAGGAACTATAAATCATATATAAACCTTATGAAGCAATACCTTGTGTGCATCCCTATCATGGTTTCACATTTTCCTAAACACCTCATTTTGGATAACTCACCATCAATAGAACTTTAAGATTCTATAGGAGTATACAATCCATCCTTATCCCAAATCCTACGCTACCACCATCAAATATCAATTTAAACCTTACCCATATACAATTAAATCCTAATGAAACAATGATAACCCACTAAATATCTAAATAATAAGAGTTCAAGAATTTCTTTTGGAAGACTCCATTAGTCTCCAAACTAAGCTCCCAATTCCACCTTTGTTATGGAATAATCTTCTATTCACAAGTCCTTTAATTTCTTTTTGAAAACCAAGAGTCCCCCCACACCACTAATATTTTACCAGTAAAATTATTATAGACTAAATAAACCACACAACATGAAATAACCAATAGCCTTTAACCAAGATCAACACCCAAAAATAATAGTTCCTAAGAAACTAAATGAATTTCTCAGAAGATTATTAGCATATAATCCTTAATTCCACTTATTATATATATCATACATTAGAATGAGAACTAATCGTACATGGAACTAGAACCCCCCTGAAATTTTAATACCACATTTTATGTAATTTTTCCTTTCTATTCCCATCTAAATCTCAATAATCCCATACTGCATCTAGGGAATTTGGAACCATAAAATAAGAACTACCACCTCCTACAATCATGTGTTTTATTTACAACACAATTTATTGAACAATGATCTTTATTTTTTATTAAGTACTATAACACACGCATGTGAATTCAAAATATAAAACATTGAAGAATAGGCACCCAATCCACCATTTTGATATTAACATTACACTATTTCTGATAATTTCATGTTCTTCAATAAGTTCTTTCTTATGCGACAAGAATTAATGAACAAAAACATGACATAAAAAAGAAACAAAAAACACAATCATAACATGGTTTAAAAAAATGCATACTCTATAATAGAAGTAATTAAATATTTTATTTAGAATAGAAACAAATTTTAATAGAATCTCCATTCTAGAAACCCTACTCAGCCTAAGTTACAATGGACAATATTTCAGAACCCTACTCAAAAAATAAAATTACCTCCTAGAATTTCTCTCAATGATGAAACCCCATCATATGAACTCCATGGGGAAGTCCCTCAATGGGGATGAAAGTTATCCCATTCTCTTTAGGATTCAATTTCACTTGATCACATCACATTGAAAAAGTGATCAAGAACCATCTCTTTATAGAAGTTCTTCGTAGCTGTCATTAGGTTACTCTGGTTTCACCACCTTCCAAACAATTATATCATCCCTCCATTAAAACAATTACATAAGAAAAGATATCCCACCTCATCTAAACCATCCAATAAATAGTCAAACTTTGGATTCTCCACTACTCTTCTAAAATTCATGTACCTACATCAAGAATCATACCCTTCAACTTTCAAACTTTATGATAGCATCTTAATTATCCTTCAATTATAGATAAATCTTATAAACACTTAAAAATAATTTGATGTATCATTTGAAACACCAAGTCCAATCTTATGTGAGATTAGTTTAATATTATTTACTATCTTCTGGAATTAGTAAAAACTAAACATCCACCACATTCATTAGAACATTTGTTATGTATATATAACTCATCTAGTGTCAATAACTGCAGATGTGGATATTGATTCCACTATCGTTGGTCAAGAACTATAATTTCATTGATGAATGGATAATATCCCCATCCTAGTTCTATAGGTGTTCCTTAGAAAATTAAATTTTTTAAGCTCAACAACTTAACCTGAAAAAGGTTCACACACCAAAACCAAACGTTTAAAAAGATGCCGACAAACCACTAGGTGCATGATGACTTCTAATTTGTACTCCTTGACTCATCAGGTGCCTGGTAGTTTTCCATTCACTACTCACTATCCAAAATAGTGGCGTAACACACTTAATTAACCCAATATGTTGCTACTAACATGATATAAGCTACCCATATGGTTACCAATAGTCACCTTACTACTCCGTTCCTTTAATATCTCTAGATTAACATCCTCAAGATATTTTCCACCCATTTATTAAAATCCAAAACATCACATGAAACTTCTATGAATCATAAATAACATATATCATCTTAATCCGAATCTAAAATATAAAATTACCATAGATTTATATCCACAAAAATACATCATTTCTCAATTTTGTAAATTGCTAAATACATGGGTATTAAATCTAGCCACTCATGTTAGGTAGTAAATTTTTTTGAAATTGTTTTGTTTTCTCCATCATTTATTTATTATTAATTTTAGGTTTTTTGGCACATTTACGGGACTAAAAATTATTTTATTTCACCATTTATTATAAAAACCATGAATTAAGTTAATAATTTGAAAAAAAAATTTAATGGTGATGGATCACTGTTTCTCCCCTCAAATGAACCTTATCAATCTCTATGTTCGTTAATTAGTATTAGAGGAGTTAAATTTCATTGAATATCAAAAAAAATCATACGATATATTGATAACTTTTTCCCCAGGTTGTAATATTATTTATTTATTAGAAAAAAACAAAATATCTAATGATAAATTATCTTACATATGGAAGGTCAAAATCAAATTCATATTTCCCCTAGATATATGATTAACAAGATATAGAACTCCATTGAAACCCAATTATATATTGATGAAGTTAAATATTATCAAACCAGTATGAGATGTTCAAAAAAAATCAACATGAAGATTAAATAGTGATATAGAAGATTATGTTAGGAAAATACTCTATGTTGATCATGTTTAGTAAATATAGATATTATAGAGGATATTGTCCCAAATTAGATAAATATTATAGAGAGGTTTTAACTAATAAAACTCAATATTCACTTGGTATATTTGATAATGAAAAGAGATTAATGAATTTAAGGTGAGTAAAAAATATAGATAATTTAAAAAATAATAAAATATAATTTGGTCCATGCATAAAATGTTTTATACATTAATGATATAGTGTAATTCCCAAACACAAACTACCAGAATTACACCTAAGTATAGGTTCTACAGGACCCCATGTGCACCTCCGAATATGTAAGAGGTCGTTGGCTGGAGATGGGTGCTAATGGGTGTAGTGGGGAGAATATACCCTCAGTGATCGCAAATATACACTATTAACATAAATTAATATAACAAACTAGAATAACATAGGGATGATAAAGTAAACATAATGCAGTAACCAAATTCACCCATGTCATACATGTAAATAAACCTAGATCCCAATATTGAAAACCAAACAAGAGTATATAATATTTAGAATAAAAATAAAGGGGACACTACAAAATAATGTAGAGGTTGTCTTGGTACCACCACTAGCTCCATTCCCTATAGATCGGTTATCCACCGTGGGACCAATGCCCTTTCCTGGATCACTAATCATGAAATCTGAATGCATTCTATGATTCCCATATAGGGTGTGAGTAAAGAAACCCATTAGGACACTAAAAAATCATACTTAACAAGAGTTCGAAAGTATAACTGGTGTATTCCCAGATAAATTTAAATGCATACGCAATAAATAACAAACAAATTAAGAGTGTTTGTGTGACAACCAATCTTTCTTGAGCCTCGGTCATACCCCTTTCTGCTCTATGCCATAAGGGTTACTGTAACATATGTCGGAAGTGATAAAGTGATATCTTAAAGGACAGTGAACATGTTTTGATAGAGTGTTAAGAAAAAGAGTCATGTTAGGCCACAATACCATCATTTCCAACCACACTCTCGAGTAAGGCCTCATGACCATCATATCTTAGTTATAGGTCAGACCTTAAAGTCATCGTACCATATCAGTTTTGTAGGACCAGTTATAAGGACATCAAAACCCTACTAACACTATCTTGGGTGTGAAATCAGGGCCTTCATTCCCCTAACGTGTATTCTGTTCCTCGATCTTCATCATTATCATCATCATTCTCTCATGTTATGGCCACTCCAACACAAAGTGATAATCATATCATGATGTTCCTCCTATTACAAATACTTGTAGTAAAACCTCCAAAGGCATGATAATCACACACAGTTGGGTATAATAGATTTTGTAAGAACATAGAATATCGTCATGAGATTTAGTAACAACATAAAAGAACATGTGATTGGTGTTAAAAATGGTCTAACAAGGTATCTAGTCATAATCATAGAATCAAGCATCATATATGGGTCTCATAGGTTATACCCACATAAACATAGAATCACAAAGAAGAATAGTCATTATTGTTACACCAACATAAGTATCAAATTAATTTAACAAGTGTATACAAGTTCCTAATATAGTATGGAACTACCTATATTTCTCTCATGGATGAAAAACTCTGAGACCCATCGAGCGATGATACATGAGTCACACCAAAGCACCAATCAGATCAAATATACACACCAAGGAACCATATAAATAATTCCAACAGAATCTATCAAGGTTATAAAATGAGATTTAATAAGGATATAAGCCAACGAAAATGGTTATATTTCAACATACCTCTTAGGATTATCCAACAATACTAGATCTGATATTGATCATATAAGGTTCCATGTTTGCACTAGATTTTCCACCATTCTATAAATGATCTAATAATTTATCATTTCATGTAATTGGAATTCTTAAATTTTTTCAAGACATTATAGATATATATTTTTTCTCAAGGGAAGAAGGGTAAATCTTGAAGATACCCAAATTATAGAGGTTCATAGATCACATACATTAATTTTGTGGTCACCAAAATCATTGGAATTACTTAAATAGATATTATAAGGGAAGGAAATAACATAAGGAATAATTTTTTATTCTGTTGATTTGAGTAGGCTATAATAAATAAGATTAATAAGTCAAATAGAGTGGTTAATGAAAATTAATGATAAGTTTCAGATCATTAATTCTCACACAAAGAGTATGGTTGCATAGTTAGAAAAATGGTGAGACAACTATGTGAGGTTTAAAACCTTCCCAGGACACCCATATGGTTTGGTAACATGGTTTTTCAAACCATGTACCAACCATTATTTTTTAATTAGAATGAGCTAAGTAGTTTTTGGGTAATATTGTGTGGTTATAATTTACCAAGAACCAATTATGAACCACCCAGTGTCCTCCAAAAAATATATATTGTTTCGTAGATAAATATCATGGTTTGGGAGAATCTTGCACAAATCATTAACCCTTCAAAAATTCATCATAAACCCTCCAAATTCCATTGGAAACCCCCATAACTCAGCCCAATAAATTCATATATTAATAAAACATGAATAAAGGTTGAAATTAACTCATAACACACCTAAAAAATCTAATGTCATTATATTTCCCCCTATAATGACTTATCTTATTCAAGTAGTCTTTCAAGGATTCTTACATAGAAAATTGAAGACACTAAAGCTAAATATATTATTTTAACACCCTAGACCCCTCCTAGATTTTTCTACACTACCACAAGATCTGAAAAGGTGTAAATTTATTCTCATCCAATACATTCCCATTTTTTCAATGATCCGCATTTGGAACTCCAAGAATGATGAGTTAGGATCTAGTACAATGTCCTCATAGTAAAACACATTCATGGGATTAGTAATTTACCTATGAATCTTAGAGAATAGTAACACATCATGTATACCTCAGTAAAATGAATGAAGATCAAATTGGTAATCCCTAAATCTGATACATTCATTAATATGAAACAGTCCAAAAAATCTCAGTGATAACATCCCTTGATTTTTCAACAATCTATTCCCTTACTAAGGAGTCACCCACCAAAATAAATCAATCACACATAGTGAACTCTAAAGTACGACTCATGTGGTCAACATATGATCACTGCCTACTCTGATCGCTGGTCAATCACTTCATGATCAGTTGCAATCTCTCAAAGGTATCCTATGAAATGAATGGCCCAAAAATAGTTTCCCCACATAGATAATGACAAAAAATTGGTGAAAAACACAACTAGAAATAGATATTCTCAAAATTTTCCATCTAAACAGAAGCTTAATGTTTTTTATAAAAAAATTAATCTAAAGCTATGTGGTCATTCCAATCACCACTAAAATCTAGAATTCATTACTAAAGCATATACTTCAATATCTAGATCATCCTCTATGATTTTCCATCAGTATATAGAGGATATTATATACTCATTTATGTGAAATGTTAATCTATATAAAATATAATTTTCATACTAACTTCTTATAAGAATACAATCTATCATACATACATGTTCCCCATTTTGTCCATGGAATGAGTCTCATGGGTTGACAAGAAATAAAAAACATTAATTGGTTGATAAATTATCATCCAATACACTTCATTAATCCTTAGGATTTGGGTATAACCTATCATGAAGTCCATCATCATATCTTTCAAATTCCACATCATCACCAGAAGTGATTGAGGCAAACTACAAATATGTTTATTCTCATTCTTTACCCTCTGGTAAATACAGTGTCACGAAATAGAACTACTAATATCCCTCTTCCTACCAATCCACTAGAATTGAAAATAGATACCATTGTATATATTTATGGAATCTAGATACAATTCCCAAATGGAAGCATGAGATCCTTTCATTAGCACCTCTCTCATAGAGTTTGGTACTACCACCAACCCATGTCACTCAGTCCACAATCAAATATGTGATGACCAAAGGTGTACACTTCACAAATCTCTGTTCTTCATATATATACACGAGTAATTATACCACAACAATTATCAAATTATATTCCTCTAGTGATGGCCCCTCACCAAGATACTATATCTCTAGCATTTCCCTACTAAGAGAATCTCCAACAACATTACCTTTTCCTAGGGATAGGTGATATAAAAGATGAATGTTTACATATACTCTACCCAATTAATATGTCTCAAATTTATATCTCAGTAATAGAAGATATAATAGAGGATCATTTGGTTTATGTAAACAAAAAATAACTCACAAATAAGAAAACATCTCCAACACATCAGGATGTGGACAACATCTTCTAACTCTAAGTCATGTGTGGGTAGTTCTACTAATGGGGTTATATGTAAACTATCCATATGTGACTATTTGATTCAGTTTAATTATCAAAATTCCAAATATAACTCATAATGAAACAAATTATATGGCATAACTGATCAAATACTTGGGAAGAATAAAAAATATAGTCATTGTTAATCTCATCTTTAGTACTAGGAAAGATTCCCCACACTGATCAGTCCACTAAAACTTCTCTCCTTTATTTATAATCCATTTAATTATTAGTTATAAGTAGAATAATCCATGAATGATATTATGATTGTATATATATAACATAAGGTAACTTCTTATCTCAAAAAAGTTTTGGGGTGAAAAAGACAACACCGCTTACACCCTCTTTCGGTCCTTAGAAATTCTTTTTTCAGAGATTACATATCCAAGGAAACACACATCTCGTATGCATAAGTTATTCTTAAAACTCTTCACATAGATTCAATGTACTTAGGGTATACATGACATAGTCTCATGTTTTTTGGTATGTAACTCAGAATTCCCTGAATATATGAGGATATCATCAACAAAGACTACGAGGAGTGATTCAAGAAATATGTGGAAGATATGTTTATGATTTCCAGGAACACATCTATGGAATTTTTAAAACCAAAGGGAATGATGAGGTACTCATACAATCCATATTTACTCTCGAAAATCCACTTAGTAATATCCTACACATTAACCAGATATTGATGGTACCCTAAATAAAGATCAATCTTAGAGGACCACTGGGCTCCCCATAACTGATAAATGAGATCATCAATCCTGGGTATTGGATACCTATTCTTCAATGTCAACTGATTTATCTTTTTTCAATCCAAATAGATATTTATACTACCATATGATTTCCTGGAAAACAAAAAGGGAGCACGCCATAGAGATGTGGTTAATGAAATTAAATCGTTCATCTTTAGGTACCCAATCATAATTTTAAGATATCTCATCTCAATCCACAAAATATGATTAGGATCTATTGTAACATGATATGATCTAGACAGGAGTTATATCTAAAAATATATATATCTATCATGAGGAATACCTAATAAGTTATCTATAAAAACATCCTTAATTATTTCAACAATATAAGAAAAAGAAGAGGACCCAACATTCAGTTCCACTTCGAGATATATTCTTTCCACCTGAGCTCTGGTGGCTCTAATTCCGATCAAATTAGGTACCACTCTAATATTTTGAACATCCCACACACTGGTCATCATCAAATTCACTCTGTGTAGTTAAATAAAGGATAACATCCACTAATAACTATCAATGTTATCCCAAAAATTGGCCATCCAATCCATTCAAAATATTACATCAAAATTTGTCATTCCTAGGATCCTTATATCCCAAAGATGTATATTACTTGAAAAAACCACAAAACATTATTTAAATCTATGGAGACAATATCATTTTCCCCAAGGGTGTTTTGAGAAAAATAATCTAAAAATATAACTTAATATATATGAAAAAACAATCAAAAACATGATAAGATATAAGGAAATGGGAATCACAAGTATCAAAAAGCGCGATAGAAAGAGAATAATTTATCAAGACTATACATTGAATGGTTGAGCGTCCCTCTCCATAGTCTTCGAAAACCTATTCCATTGCATACAATCATACTTCCTTATCTCTTGGTACATGACCTTAAGGTGCTTGACATTCCTGATTCAACTATGTTTGAGGGTTCTGAACCAGGTGTTGAGGATCCTATCTAGATCCATGGGTCATAGTTCATTCCTATCTTATACCCTTGTGGAAAACCTAACATCAAAGTTATGGTGTAGTACTATAGAATATTACATGTCATTCCACACTATGAACACTTTCTCTATGTTTTTGGGAAGAACCTGTGGCAGTTTCATACCTTTACTTATTTGAATCACTATGGAACTCCTCCAATGGGAGATGAAGAATCCAAACTCTACTCAACCTTCCTACCACCACCCAACTACATTTCATTGGTCTTTCTCTTCCTACTACGAAATTTGACACTCAAAATGATAGTAGGAGTTTAACTCACCTATGTACTAAAGGGTTGAATAAGACTATATGCTCAATCCACCTCCAAGTCCTTATCAATATTCAAGTAATTTTATAGAACCTCCAAGTACGTCATTAGGTCGAATATCATAACATGCTATTAAATATCAAGATGAAGAAAAATATCAAACTGCCTAGACTTTTGTGCCTCAATGATTTCCAAGAGGGGAGTGGAACAAAGCATCTCAGTGAAACAAGCAGAATATGCAGATACCATAATGGATCCCTAATAAAGCACTATGAATTCCTATGAATGATATCTATTTAGAATTTCAAGAAATTATTACCCAAATAATAGGTTCATGGAGGCCTATTAAGAAATACCCTCACATTTTATTTCAAATCATATGATTACCCACCACCTCATAGTGGGTCCATGAAGCATGAATGTCTATAGATTGAATCTGCGGTCCTTCAGTGTCTCAAAAAAGACAAATATACCATCTATAATTTCAATCAAATACTCAATATATTATGGTCCTCAAGTTCCCTCGAAGGATATAGGGTTCTAGAGAGGGAATTCATGGATGTAGTCAACCATGGTTCTATGTATCCCTCTACCTTGGGTGGGTAAACTCTAAAATACTTCAAGCTGGAGTGGCTAAAATTCCTAAACCACTAAAGAATGTTCAGAAGTATTCTCTAGTCTATCCTCCAACAAAGCTTATGGTGGAACATGGGTGTCCACCCAATATATACCATTTTTTCATACTTCACAATGTGGTCCAGCCATGTTTCATTGTAACACATTTTATGATGTTCTAGGAAATCCATTTTAATTCTTAAAATAGCTTTCTTGTCAGAATAACTTAAGAGGTTATACAATTTTCACTTAATGTATTTAAATCTAAAAACATATACTAGGAGAAAACTACACACTAGATATAACCCCTCTTGTTATTCCTAAGGCTCAATACTAGTCCTCTATACCTGAAAGATAGTCATAATCAAATATATAAAAACATAACATCATTATCAATTTCAAATAATTAATACCAATAGATATATCGCAATATTAGGGAATAAAGATATATCACTCAATTATTAGGTTTATCAATTAAAAAAATTAAAGAACTATTGTGCTGTGTAAAATAGATATATATGTGGCATGTGATCTTAACATCCAATAAATAGTGCATGAACACATCTCAAATACCATAATACTATAACAAAAATCCCATCATCGATAACTCTGATGTCCATTACACGTGATTTATCTAGGAATATGGAAACTCCAGAATCCATTTTCAACACAACCTATCATCTTCCAAAATTATCCCTAAAATAAAATATAGGAAAAAAATAATTTGACCCAATTTTGAAATTCCCCAAACCAAACTAACAATATATTTTCTAAGTGATGATGCTACAAGACTTTATGTGTGCCTCATCATATGAAAGTGGTTATCAATTATTGGTAACGAGTGAAGGGTGAAGTGGGGATACTATACCCTTGGTGATCATATCCATACACCACAAACATAAATAAATATAACAACCCATAATAGCATAGAATAAGAAAAAGTTAACATAGTACAGTCAAAAAAATCACCCCTATCATATATGTAAATAATCCATACTTGTAATGTTGAAATAAAAACATGAGTATATAAGAGTATGTAGAAAAATAAATAAAAGATAATGAAATCCTTCAGAGACCATCCCTATACCACCACTAGCTCTAAACACCACTTCTCATTTATCCACCATGGGCCCTATAACTTGTACGGATCCATAATCATGATGTTTGAATGGGCACCGAGATACCCTATAGGATGTCAGTAATGAAAACTGAAAAAACCACCAATGTGTCCTTAGCATGACTAAACATGTATAACATGTTTATTCCATGATAAATATAAATTTTCTAGCAATCAATAACAAACATATGTTGAGAATTTTTGTTTAAACCAAGCTACCATGAGCCCTATCCATACATTTGTCAGCTCTATGTTGGAAGAGTAGTCACAATGGATACCAAAAGTGATTACGTTCTAGAAATAAGGCTATTGAACATGTTTCTTATAAATATAAAAGAAACAATCCATATTCTACCACATGACTATAATTTCCCACCCCACTCTCAGATTATTCATCAATAACATTATATCCCACCTCAGATGTAGGTGAGGACTTAAGGTTGTCTTACCCTATCAATACCTTGGTCCAGGAAAAAGTCCTGTTATACTCTTGTTCTCATTTCCTTGGTTATATTCTAAACAAAATCATTCCACTACCATGATTTTAGGTTCATTTCTATCATCTCTCCATAAGTTTTTCACTACCCCTCTAAGGGATAATTATATCATGATGGTCCACTTGTTCTAGATACCAGAAGTATCACCTCCAAAGGCATGATAATCACTCACATAAAGGCTATGTGGATATTTGCAGAATATAGCATATCATCATGGGATCTAGTAGCACTATAAAATCACATGTGATCAATCCCAAACATGGTTTAACAAACTAAGAATACTCCTAGACTAAAGCACCATATATGTGTATCACAAACTACATATAAACACACATGCGATTATAATAAATCATGGTCATTCATGTTTTGAAAAATAAAGTATCAAAATAAGGTAACAAGAGTATATAAGTTCTTTAGATGAAAAAGGAACTTCTTGCCTTTATCTTGTTAATGAAAAACATTGATTCCCATCAAGAGACAATACCTCAGTTGCACCAGATCACTAATTAAATCAAACCCACACCCCAAGGACCACAAGATCCGATTCCATCTCAATCATATCAATCTTCTAGAATGACATTCATGAAGGTTCCAAAATAAATGAAAATAGTATAAACCAACATACCTCTCATAATTCTCCAATTTTATAAGATCTGAGACTAATCAATGGAGGTACCAATGATTCACTAGATCCTCCGTAATTCTATAAATGATCCATTAATTCATCATTTTAGGGAATCAAAATCCATAGATCTGGCCATGACATTCACTATATATGATTCTTATCCATAGAATAAGGTAATATATTTAATAAACACAACTAATTATGGTATTTAGATCACATACCTTAATTCCCCAATCACCAACATGCTAGGATCACTGATAATTAATCCTGGTAATGAATGAAATAATTGAGGGAATCATGTGGAGTCTTTATATTTTATAGGTATACAATGAGTAATAATAATGGGTTAAATTATATGGTTTAAGATGATTAAGGATTATTTTCAGATAATTAATACACACAAACACGGTTTGGTTACACGGTAAAACAAACCAATCATCAACTGTGTGGGGATTATTTCGTTATTCGGATGCCTTCATGGTTTGGTCACACATTTTTACAAATTGTGTACTAATAATTATTTTTCAAATTTAAGGAGTTCAATGGTTTTTGGGGAATGTCACATGGTTAGATCTAACTATGTTCCAACCATGCACCACCCACTATTCTTCTCCGAACAAGCCATGTTGTTTTTTGGGATGCATTATGATTTGGTAAAATCATGATCTAATGATGCACCTCTAAAAAGGCCTGAGAAACTCTCCAAAACCCATAAAACCCCCTAAAAAAGTGTTCATGAAATTCATAGTTCAAAAAATATTGAATAATGTCTATAATTAACACATAATGAACCTAAAAAATCTTAAGTAATTACATATAGGAGATAAATTATTGAAAAATGAATATAGTAGGGAAAATAAACACATAAATAGAGTCTCTAGACTATCATTATTAATATCAATAGATGTGGTAATTGGAACATAATGTAAAAAAACCATGAGGTGAAAGGAGCTCAAGCAATAATAGAAACTCATTTAAGGCAACATTTGATGATCCAAGTGTAAAAATTGAGTAAATATTATAAATATGAGATGGTAAAAATAGAGTAAATATTATAAATATGAGATGGTGAAAATATTATGGGAATATATTAAGTATAAAAATAAAATTTTAATTTTAATTTAACAATTATATGTTTATAAAAATTAATATTTATTTAATTTTCATATTAACATGTATATTTAAAATTTTCAAATTAATTCCCTAAATTCTATGGTATCCAAGGAGGTTGATATTAGTAAAATTATTAAATAAAATAATTTTATCAACAATTAATCCTAAATGGATTCATATTTGATCTACATAGAGACAATGTCAAAAATAAGGATGTATAAATATTAATTGATTAGTTAGGAGGTTTTGTAAAAATATATGAGTACTAAAAATATTAAAATACACATTCCCATTGAAAAAATGTATTGGATTTTTTGAATATCCATGTTTGAAATCATGATATTCATAATGAAAACTTATTTTTGTGAGGAAAGGTTGTTGGAAGAATCCTAACACCATTTAATATAGAAATTATTGATAGAAATTCATTAAGAATAAATGTGTGAAATCAACCATAAAACTATAAGAATATGTTCTTGAGTCTACATATAGTATCACACATGTGAATATAAGCATATAAAATTACTATTAATATTAATATAGTGGTGAAAATTATATTTATTAAAGAAAAAATATACTAAAGAAAATGAGTGAGAAATAAAACTCCCTTGATGGAAAACACTCATCTGAATTATGACGCTGAAAAAATCGATTTATACCTAGGGATATAAGTAATTAATGTTATTCCATGGATCAATTCAAATTAAAAAACATTATAAGGGACAATTATATTTATAACATTTATAAGAAAGAATTCTTCATAAAACAGATTATGTTAGAGATCATGAAAATATTTTTTGAAAGTAATATAGAAAATTTAACATAACATAAACTCTCAAATGAACTTAAATATCAATGGTTTGTTCCTGATTTATTGATTTATTTTTTAATTGTATCAAATTATTTTTTGTATTATTATGAAATGATGGAAAGAAATAATAGGTGTTTTAATGGACAAAATACCTAAAAGGGAAAATGATTTTTGTAATAGAGGAATAATAAAATCCATGTAATTAGTTATTAATATAGATGATATTATCACTATAATCATGGTTACTTCAACAATATTTTTTATAAAATAATCCTCAATTGGTATAAATTAGTAATAAATATTTAATTAATCATTGACAAGAAAAATTAGTGATATATATATTTATTTAACTTATTAAACCTCCAAGAAGATGAGGTATGGTCCCCATGTCCATAATTATATATTTATATTTCAATTATATTATTAAAGGGGGGTAAACCCCACATAAATCCTTGTATAAAATATATAAAGAATAAATAACTATCATATTATATATATAAGGCTTCTAATTAAGTGGGAGTTGAGTATTTGTGACGTTAAACATATTCGAACGTTTTAGTTCTTCTTTATGAAGTTATATGGGTTAATCTCAACGATTAAAAAATAAATAAATGGGGATATTAAATATCACATGATATAATATTTTTTTTATATTAATAATATTTAATATTATGGGTAATTATTAATGGGATGTTTATGAGATGTTAATATAGGATTAAGTGGATAGTTGATTGATTAAAAAATAATTAGAAGAAAAATGATTTGTTAAGAAGACAAATAAGAATCATGATTTTAATTGCGAATAAGAATAATTATTATATTTCATAAGAATGGGAATTTTTATCACAAAGTAATTCATTTACATCACAAACATTGTCATATTAGAGGATCTAGTGGAAATAACCTATCTATGAGTGTTGGTTAGATAAATATATAAATTAGATAAATAAGGAAGAGTATAAGAAATATTATTTTTATCATATATATATATATAGAAATATATATTTTTATTTAATATGTACCCATGATAAGACCCACTAGTGGTAATTAATCATTCAATTTATTTTTTTTTCATTTTTAACATTAGTTAGAAAAGAAAAGTTGATGTAGATTATTGTAAAATAATTTTTATGACCTTGATTTACTATAAAACCAATGTTAAAATTCAAACAAAAATTTATATTTTTTTGGGCATTAAACATCTAATTTTAAGGAACCTGGCTTTGAAAGTATGTTTCAACTTCCATTTCTTTCAAAAATGTACATGGAATCTTAGTTTCTATATCTGTTTATTAAAAACCGTACATTTAATATCCAATTTTTTTTAAATATTATATAATTCATCAAGAAGTGACCTGTAACATGATTTAAAGTTTAATAAACTTGAAAAAAATAGTGAAAAATCTAAAAAAACACATTATTTAATCTTTAACCAAAATAAATATAATCCTAGAGGTAACATTTAAATGTACACCTAAAAATTTATCATACCTAAAAATAATTTTCAACTATTTTTTGAAGGTGGTTAATCATGATAACCCTAAAAATTAACCTTTAAACATAATTACCAAATTCAACACATCCTCTTTGATGATGAATCCATGATTATGAAACAACACTTTAAAAACAAGAATAATTAAATATGTAAGTCACAATATGTATTACCTGATATAAATGTTATCTACTTGTACATTCACCTTATTTAATTTTACTGGGATTTTTTATTAAAAAGTAAACAACATTAAAATTTTACCAAGACCTATATTTTCGTATACTAATTAACAAAACATATCTAACAATAAAATTTTAAGAATTAATAACCATGATTATAGAATAAAACATATGAATTAAAATAAAAACTATTATGAAATCCACCTAAAAATGAGCATAACCAAGATACCAATCAATATTTTGGGTATATAGAAAAACCTAAAATGTCTTCTAAAATAAAAAAAGCTAAAAATTTAAGACATTATAATAAAATTTAATTTATAATTATATTAATCTTTTTTCCTATTATTAAATTAAATAAATCTACATTCAATATTTATATTTTCTAATCATCCAAAAATATATTAAACTTTAACATTGTCCATTAGATATTTCACATCCATTGACATGTATTTTGGATCTATAAAACCATACATTCCTAAATTATAATCTTTTATGAAAATGGAGTGGAGATACATAATTATATAAGTAATATGTTATGTTTCAATAAGTTATATTTATTTAAATGAATATAAATTGAAATTGAAAATTATATACATGGAAATAAATTACAACACAATTATGTATAAATTATCACCTATAAAAATATCATAGACATATTTTTTAAATATTCTTAACTCATATTTTCTCCCTCGTATGTTATAATTCATAGAAAATTTATAATATAGTGCCAATAAAAAATAATTCATGGATAATTTTGTTAGTACATCAAAATCCTCTAAAGGTGATGATTTCTGGAACATCTATTTATTTTTAACCATTTCCTCAGATTTTATATACAATTATATAAGGAAAATGTAAAAAAATATTGCAAGTATTTTGAAATTAAAAGTAAATAAAAATTGTAAAAATAACATATACGTCATATGTAAACTGATAAAGAAGAAAAATTATAGATAATAAAATACTACCCACATTATCTCATACTCTGGACACTTCATGAGTATACAAAGACACTAGATAAATTTGATAAATAATATCATGTAAGATTACTAATACCTATCATGGTATCACTATATAATAATTTGTATAGTCCCTAAAATTAAATATAATTTTGTATGCTATAATATTTAAATTAGGATCCCTAGCATAAAAATAACAATAAATAGCTAGGTCCTAATATGGTGTAGGAGGATCTGGGTGGGGACATTATTGATATATGAACTTAATATTTCACTCAGTTAATGATAAATGAAACTAAAATTATATAGTTATAGTTTATGATAATGTAACTGGAATGAGACCTATAAAATGCAACTCTGGTGAGCGTAAATTTAGGGAGGTAAACTAAACACCAATAAATAAGAAAAAACAAAGAAAAGTAGAGAAGATATAAAAAATATAACTTTGGTGATTTTAAATTGAGATATTGAAACATTATTGACAATGATGTGGGTTTAAAAGGAAGAAATCATGTAGTTATGAATTGATGATTCTAGGGTTTTTGTATTTTTTTAGATAAATAATGGATATGGATGAAATTATATCATGTTTTTTAGAGTCTTTGGACATCAATTCACAAATTACTAATTCCCAAAAAACCATGGATGGGTTTTTAACATTGATTAATATATAAATGTTGTTAAAATCATACTGGTCTTCCTTTTATCATCAGTTATGAGATAAAAGACATAAAAAATCTAAAACTGAATATACTTTTTCTACTATATAACTATTTAAATTATGCTTATATGATGAATAAGTAGTTTTAGAAGAGTTTATTAAGTTATGATCTCACATAAAGTGTTAATATGGGTATTAAAATGTTTATAAAAGGTTTTTTTATGTTTCTAGGAATTTTTTTTAACATTTTACATTTATTGAATTTATATTAAGATACTGATTATTATTTTAGGATATTTTTAAGACTATTATAGACTCAAAAAGAATAAAATTTTTATTTCATTATAGGAATACAAGTTATGTACCCATGATGTCACCCTATACAGATAATAGGGCTGATAATATTCTAAAAATATTTTTTAGGTGGGTAGAGACTTATAATATATAGTTTTTGTGTTCGTATAATGATAATGACTTTTTAAGATAAATGAGTATATTATTGAGATCAATGGAAATTACTATAAATAGCCATTATTCATAAAAAACACAAACAAATGTGGTGCACACAAATATAGGGTTGATGATTGAGATAGTATCTCAACCATAACTAAAGATAATACAACGTTGGGTTGGTGAATATAACCAATAATCTAGTCATTTTCTAAAAAAACTGAGGATCAAAATACTCCTAATGATAATAAATTGTAATACATAAAATTTTAGTTGAATTATTATTAAATTATTGACCCATGAATTAAAACAATACTATCTCATTTGTATCATGTTAAAAACAATTCATTTTATTTATTTTCCTGTGGGGTAGCCATCTATTTTATAGAATGATTATAGGAGATAAATTTTGACAAAAAATATGTATATAAATGAAATTTTTATTAAAAATAGGGTTTGATTATTTCCCATGAATTAAATTTTTTTTAGTTGAATTTTCATAAGAGGGATCCAATGAAATGGTGTTGGAATTAAAGAGCATATTAGAATATGTAACTAAATAAAATTTTTACACGGTTCAAATTATTGATGTTTTTAATTTATTAAAATGGGATGGAAACAAATAATTTTATTGAATGTTTTTATTTGATGAACATTTCCAAATGGTCATATTTTATTAATTATTTAATGTCTCCAATACAACTAAAACATCAATTGATGGTTATTAATACAGTCGAAGTATCATGATTTGGATTATTCATCATTTCATCATTATCTTTTACTCTAAAAAAGAAAGAAAAAATAAATTTTCGGTGAAAAATTTATCATTAAAATACATGTGTTTTGAATATTATTTAAGATATAAAATGATACTATAATTATTGATAAAAATATTAAGATTATTTTCATGAATTTAAAATATATTGAGATACATTAAACATAATTTATAAGGAATGTTATGTACTAAATTCAATGGGATATGGACATATATCTAGAGATGTTATTTTTCTTATAAAATTTTATAATATTCACTTTTTATTTGAAAATAAGATGGATATTTTATACTATGGATGATTGGTATTATATTTTTTTCTATTTATTCAATCCAAACTATGATTTTACTTGTATTTATATGGGATAAAATATTTTTCTGAATATATATTTTTGAAGGAGTTTAATTTTATCTCATTGTGTAATGACCAATGTCATTATAGATCAATTAGTTCAGTGGTAATTTTAATTTTTTTCCTCATGAAGGGGTGATTATAAAATTATGAAATATATTATATTTATTATACATAATATGTATCTAGGGTATGTTTTCGGAAGTGTAAGGGGGTTTTGATATATATATATACATTAAGAAATGGTTGGAGTAGGGTGGGGCTATCGCTAAATGTTGTAGACACCATAGAGTACTTGGTGTTGATGGACCCAATACCTGTTGGTATACTCAGAAAGGTGGCATATTGTTTTAGTTTTCTAGGAACATATAATCATTAAACTAGGTACTGAAAGTGGTTTTGGATAATTTTTAAAATGAGAATCCAGATAATATTTTCATGATCATCCCCTCTCAATAACTAGTAGGGTAAGTGTATCTATGGATGACTATTTTACCATCTCCTCATATCATTCTTCCTCCATTGGAACGGGCTCTCGCGAGATCCTTCGGATGCGCCTTCCTCACCGGTGACGACGGCGGCTCTTACGCCGAACCCTCCCCCCTTGGTGGGGGAGGGGGAATCGTCGTATCAGGGGAAGAGATCCTTCAAGCCGTTCTCCAATCCGGACTTTCTTCCTTCCTTTCCGAAAATTTCTCTTAGCCCTAAAGTACCTGATTTCGTCGATGGTCTCCCGAATCTTCCTCTTTCGTTATCGGAATTTACAGAATCTTCGGCTTTGCTGAATTTTACCTTGGTGGCGTGGTTCAAGTACAGAAGGCCTTCAGTTGACGAATTTGATCGATTTGTCTTCGGAGCTTTGGACCTTCAGGAACGTGCGGTGGTGGGGTTACTGGATAGTAAGCAGTTTCTGATTAGGTTTGAATCGGAGGCTGATTTGATTCAAGCATGGGCAAGGGCACCGAGAAATTTCAACGGATCCCATTTCATGCTCCTGCGTTGGTCATTCGATCTTCATATGAATTGGGATCCGCCTTCCGCGGCAGTTTGGGTAAGCTTCCCTAAACTTCCCTTAAACTTTCAGAATCCGTCGATTATTCGTATGTTGGGTAACATGGTCGGTAGATACCTCTGCTCTGATAGCCGTACTGAGGCTGTTTGTCACCCCGTTAACCCTCGGGTGTGTGTTGAGATGGATGCATCCCGTGTTCCCTTTGAGTTCATCTGGATCACAGTTGGTGAGGAATACCGCTGCAAACAGCGGGTGGTGTATGAGAATTGGACCGACTTCTGTGGCTCCTGCAAGAGGTTGGGTCACACCGATGAGTCCTGTCCTGAAGGATCTCAAGTTCAAGGGAGAAGGGTTCGTACTAGTGGGAAGACTGCTATTTTGAGCGCTGTGGAGGGCTCGGAGAGCAAGTCAATGGATCACTGTGTGAAAGGAGTTCGGGCTCAGACTTCTGAAGGACCTGCTGTTCGAGGGAGAGACCTCCGAACGGATGAAGCAGATGGGGAGGCCTCTGTACCTGGACATCAGAAGGGCGCCTTTTTTGAGGGTGTCATTGCTGTTTCTTCCTGCTCGGGTAAAACTAGGGAGAAGGAGATGAATGGAGGGCCTGCAGTTGTATTGGAACCAGAACAGGTGGGTGCTGTCTCAGGATCTTCTTTTGTGGAGGTGTCCAATAGGGACAGGGCTAAGGTAGTGAATCGCCTTGATTCTATGGCCAGGCCTTTTGTTCCCATAAGTAATAGATTTGAAGGACTGGATGTGGACCGGCTATCTGAGGGCCGGGAGGAGGATGTTTGTACTGAAGTTGATGGGGAGGCAGTGGTCTTGGGGAACCTGCAAACTGTATTCCTGGAGAAGGTGCATGGTGCAGGTCCTGGGGAAATCCCAAACAGTGGTGCAAGGTCTCCTTGTCTTGTTGAAGGTATCAATCAGAGGATGGGGGAGGGAAGCAGTAGGAATGCCGATGGACCTTTGGGTCAGGCTGGTCAAGTGCAAAATGAAATTGAAAATGGTAATGTCCTGGAATATCATGCTGCTGAGGGTAAGGGGATAGACCTGGATACTATGGATGGGGATGATGTTATCTCTACTGATCAGGAGCCGAGGAATATTTCGGAGTGCACTGGGTCTCCTTTGAGAGAGAAGGCTGGGGCAGAAAGGGATTTTTCTGGGAGAGGAAAGGAGAACCTGAGTCCTGTTAATTGTTCATATAGCGAAATTGTCCAAAAGGGGAATCAGAAGGCATCTGCTGGGGGAAAATCAGTACCTGCAATGCCGGGAAGGAGGTCACGAAAGGATTATTCCTATTTTCCGCGACCGATGCAGACAAGGTCCGCCTCCAAACGGAATGGTGGAGTGGTTCTGGCGGTCAAGAAGGGCAGCGGGATTAAGAAGGCATCTCCGGATATTCGGGTTCTTGAGAATCTCCAGAATCGAGTGCAAAGTGTAGGTTTCTGGAGACATCCTGAATGGGAATCAGCTACAGGAGAGGACAAATCCTGCTTGGGAGTTGGGGAAGACTACGGGTACTATGATATGTGACTTCCTGTTTTTTCTCTTGTTGTTTCTGCTTGACTGTCTTCTGGTTGTGTTGTTGTTGATGATGTTTGGTCTTGTTTGCATGGTTACCGGTTACCCATAAACCGGCTTTTTAGAAAATGAAAAAATGGATTTCAGGCAAAATACATTAATGATAGGTGTTTTGGATGTATTTTTACAAATCTTTTGAGGTATGATATCTACCTTCTCCATCAATTATTCTTCCTTTTTATTTCCCTCTGATTTATGGGGATTTTGGATTCCAATAGTTCATGGTGGAATCAACCTAACCCAAGGGTCTTTTTCATCTATTATATAGAGGATGTTTATGTGAAATGAACACGTGTAATCACTCATTTTTTTGGATGATCATTACCTAGTTAGTTTTCTAATGAATTCTTGTAGGATTTTATGGAGTTCATCTTATGATCTTGGAACCAAAAGAAAACCCATATATTATGTCTAATCTATTCTTGGTAGAATCCATATTTATATAAAATGAACAATATAAACATGTGTGATTTAATAACTGATGTAGTAAATTCTATACCCAAGATTTTTTTTTGTCATAATGATCACTAGAAGAGTATATGATTTCTTCCTTCCTCTGAGGGTGGTACACAGGCAAATGGATCCCCATTTGTAATAAAAGTATTATAATACACTGAAAGGGGTTTTATATCCATAATTACTCTAAAAAATGGTATATTTTGAGCAATAAATCTATAAAAATATTTTTATGAAATTAAAAAACATATCATAGATTTTACCCCCACACCCCAATGGGGGGAACTCATTCTATTTATACAAGAAGTGTATGACACTCCTCATTCAAGTTCACTAACTCAATAATATGCCTTACGTACCATTGGGGTTATATTCGTTGAATCAATTCAATGATAATTAAATCCAAATTTTATTCATTAATAATAGATAATAACCAATTAATTTTTTTTGGGAATATGTGGTGAAATTTTTATCTAATAGCACATAAAACATTGGTTGTAACGTAGTATCATGTTACATCATAGGGAAATAAGACTAAGTTGGCTTCGACATTCACATGATCTCGATCATAAGGATATATTTTTAATAACAAATCCCGATGTGATATACATAACATGTATATTATTTTAGTTCATATTTAACATTTTACCAGTTTCACTAAAATGTATACAAAATTTATGCACAACTTTACAACTCTTTATGAATCCATACAGAACATTTTTTGGATATGATTTTATCAAACAATCTTAATTTTAGAATAAAAACTCTACCAAAAATTTCATTCTTACATAGAGGCATAATTGTGTGACATTTTTGGACTTATTAGCATTAATAAAAAATATAAAATCCATAATCCCAAGAAGTATGTAAAGAGATACCTCTAACAAAGAATCAGTGTTCCTCAAGCTACAAAGGGTTCAGGTGTGATCTCCATCAATCATACTAAAATGTCTATGAAAACATTTCCACCAAAAGATATGTCTTATACATAATATATACACCTATTTAATTTCTTTAACCATGAAATAAAGAGAACAATATATATAGAACACATCAATATTGTATAGGCCATATCATATTTTCTTTCTTCTCCAAAAAAATTCTGATCATGTGGATAAATACATCACATTTCTTTAATCATATAAATGAGAAAACCACATCTACTGTCATGAACCAACTCGGGTCGACCCTGAACTGATCACCTGAGCCGACCCGTGACATGGCGTGAAGGGTGTTCCCGATCCCCACAGGCAGGAAACTAGTGTTGGGCATCCAAAATTTAAATATTGGGATCAATTTTTCCAGTGAACAAAAGATAAGAAGATAAATATAACTCATGATATACAAAAAAAATTATGAGCGAATAGAAAACAAAACCGAACATACCTCATTATGACCTCCAAGGTCACCACCCAACTCAGAACTGTGCCTTCTCCAATATTGAGTGGCTGAACCAAAAACCTTTACAAAAACTAAACCTGCATCTGGAAAGATATGATAGGCATGAGCACCGAGATGATGAGTAGGAAAGCAAAAATTGAACCACATAATCCAAGAATTTTCCAATTCCAAAACAAATCAATAATACCTTTTGGAACTACAGTTATAAAGATACGGTTTTCATATATTACACTTTATTTTGAAAACTAACAATCACAATTCCATTGCACTTATAATTTAAAAACAAGGAAAATAAAGAAAGGGAGAGGCTTAGACAAACTTTTCCAAATAGCTACTATGAATTCCATTTCAAAACCAACTCTGCACCCAAAACATTTCCAAAAAAACACCAAAACCAAGTTTAAGGTTTTGATTCCACACACAGCAAGGGCAATGGTATTAATAGTGCTCGTACCAAAGGATCACAGAAAACCTAGGAACTTTGAGGAAGACCAGAACATACTATATATGTGACTCATCCTGAAGGCATGCCTACTCTCGATGATGTCATAACACCCAAACGCTTGGTATTTCCCTACATGGCCTAACCAAGGGGCCTAATCCCCAAGTAGAGTAAAATCCGTACTAAGGGCCACTAGCCAGCACGTAGTCTAAATTAGTGCAGAAATAGTTCATAGAAAACCCCCAACATATGCTATGTTTTTCTGCTATGTTCACAAAGAGGTGTGCCACACATTCAAAAAATAGGCCCTATAAATATAATCCAGCACGAGAGACAAACCGGCACCACCTCAACCACCTCATGGTTAGTCCCAAGCCTTAACATAAAAATTCTCAAAAGGAGGACCATGCCAAGGACCCTCCTATCACATGATTGACAGAAAAGGAAAAGGGCCTATCCCAAGTGTGGTTTTCCAAAAACACAATTTCAAAGATGCCAAACATGCCTCATATAATTTACACACATCAAAACATTTGTGAACATCCAATCTAAAATTCCAAACAGACCACTATGTTTACCACAAAAACCATTTAACAAAACATTTAGGAATGTTTCCAAAATAGTAATAAACATGATTTATTAGAAACATGGTCAGATGGACCAAAACATTCCAATATCCTTTCACGAAAATATTCATTTACCAAAACACGCATTTACTAAAACATTCCAAAACAATAAACATTTACTAACCATTTTCAAATCAACGCTAATAACCAACACATGTTTCAAACCAAATGTCCAAACCATAAAGTACCCATTAAAAACCATGTTTTCTAAAACACTTAAAGAAAAACAACAGTTTACTAGTAATTCTATAAAAAAATCATATAGTTCGTTAAAAAGTTTGTTAACAAATCAGACAAATTACACAAACTAGATGATAATATAACAAAGTACATTTAACAAACCCAAAAGAAAACTTGAAAACAATATAGTAGGTTGGACAATTATTTTTCAAAGATACTAATGTAGTCAAAGAATTGATTAAAACATGAAAGCATTAAATGGACTTTCTAAAAAAGGGAAAATACAGATTCGCCTACCTCAAGGAAGTCAAGCCGAAACTTTCTACCGCCAACAACAGCTCTCTCACACGCACGTATGCACACACATCAATATATATATATATATACATCATTAAACTTATGCATGTGTTACTTGCGCCATGAGGGTACACATACTCAGAATATATATATACACACACACATATATCCATACCTTGGAAAAGCTTCTGTGCACATGGAAATGACCTCGACTCCCTGCAACAAATTTCTGACACCCTAAATTAGTGCAGTGAGGACCCTCACACATCCAAAAAAATTCTAGGGTCTCAAAGACATAAACGCAAACCAAATTTTTTTTTCAACCAGACAATGGATGAAGAACAACACCTCAGACTGTTGTGAAACCTTGAAAACACGCGGAAAGCCGATGTTGCATCAAAAAAAATTATCCGCACCACAGTTAAAAAACATGACTTCAAAACACTAATATGACATTAAAATAAACAATCACTTCATAAAAAGAAGATAACTCTTACCTTGGAAGGTGGCGGAGAACCCAAAACATGTGGCAAGATCAAACACAACCCATGAGTAACAGTGAGTGGTCCAAAGAGATCTGAATCGCTTCGCCTTCAGCGACGGTGGATAAGATGTGGTCCGACATGACCTAGGACACCCTTTGATAACCTGACAAAGGGATTCACGACCACACCGGAGCAACTCATAGCCGCTTTGCAATGAGATTCGGTTTTGTGCCGGGATATCATCGGACGACAGGGGCGGGGTTTTCTGTAAGCACACCGAGAAGGGGGTCGGGTTAACAAGAATTGCACCGGGAAGGGGGCCGGTTTCACCAGAATTGCACTGGGAAGGGGGTCGGGTATACCAGAATCGCACAGGAAAGGGGTTTGGGTTCTCCGGAATCACACGGTGAAGGGGGTCGGGTTCATCGAAATCGTGTCGGGATGGGGGCATAGTGAGGTGAGGTCGGATGAACGACTGCATGAGGGGAGAGCGCAGAAGGCTCGGTCACGGAGGGCTAGAACCACAGGAGGCCGACGCTGGGATGAGGCTCATGTAGCAGCAGCTCGTGCGGCTAGGAGGAGATGCTGGAGTGGCAAGGGCTCGCGTGGTTAGGAGGAGAGGTTGTCATCGCAGGGGGAGGGTGCCGAGCGGAAGGGGCGGTGGGATTTGATGGAGATGGTTGGGCACTACATGGAGGAATCTTGGGGGAGGCTAGGTCGCACCGTAGGAGCAGAAAAAAACAGGGGGGGGATTTAGGGTTTTACCCAAAAGAGAAGAGAAAAAAATAAGATAAAAAAGAATGAAAAATATAATAAAATAAAAGTGAACTGAAAAAATAATAATAATATTATCAATGTCACTATAATAGAAAGAGTAACAATATTAATAGCAAAATGATAATAATAATATTAATAACAACAAAAGAAATTAAAAACAAACTTAATGATAATTAACGTGATAATTTTATTACGTTTCATTAAAAATTATTTTTATAACAATTTAATAATAGTGGTATTATTACCAAATTAAATAATAATAAAATTATCATCTGTGCAATAATATTATTTTGATTATGGGTTAAACATTAACCATGTTTTATCAATATAAAATTTTATTTAGAATTTTTTTCAGTCAATTTAATTTATTAATCTAATTTTGTTATTTATTTTAATGATTAGGAAACAACGCATTCTCTACAACTAAATGCACGATCACTGCTAGCGGTGTGGTGACCGTGCACCGGCCCGAGGCCCACCAAAACAACAAACATCAACAATATCAAATCGAGACCAAACTAATCCCCATCCAAATGGCATGGGACCGAGAAAAGAATAAAAATAAAATAAAATAAATATGCATCTGAAATCGAGGTGTGATGATTATCCCCACCACAGACACTTTCTGTCCCCCAGAAAGTCACCAAGCCAACAGTTGACACAACTAGAGTAAATGACCAAACCAAACCATAAAAAACCAAGAAACTCAGGGCGACCATTACCAACACACATCACACCCTACCAACTCATGAACAATCAATTCCCCATGATTAGGGGAGAACATGGGAGGGTTCTCCCCCCCCACAAGATTTCTCTAACATGGAAACCCTCGAAACTCGAACACACTACCCCCATGGGGGACAACACGGGAACTCCCAAACCAAACTCGTTCATTTTCCCCACATGAATCAAATGAAACACCTAAGCCATTATCAGAAAAAATGCTACAAAAAAACCAAGAAAATTAATAATGAATAATTAACTAAACACCTCCCATCAATTTCACAAAACGAACATCCCCCTAAAAAATGCAGCTGCGACCAACTCAAAATTAGAACAGGTCTATTCCTTCATGGCCCACACCATTCAAAGAGGCCGAACAATTTAAAAACCACACTGAGAGCAGATAAGACCGCTTGGATCATGGAGGAATGAGCTCATCATGCCCCCCAAAACGAGGATGAGTTTATGAAGGTGACAAGAATCGAACAAGATAACCATGGATATTTCCATATGAAGTTGAAAAAATGACCAGACCCGATGTTCCACACACCCTTGATAACTCCTGACTGTGTGTGAGCTTCACCCTGAGACCTGTGGTTGGGGACCTGATGGATGAAGCATGTCATGCCTCACAGTCAAACATTTGCATCCTCAGTCCCTATATACTTCTTCTAGAATGAAAAATCTTTCATAACGCTTCCTAGTGTCCTGAACTGTCACATGGTAGAAAGACTTTGGAGGGATGCGACAAGGCAGATTAGAATGCCTGAAACATCCTCACTAGTGGCATGAGAGAGAACGGTCCAACAAAATGGGAGTCGGTACAGATGAAGGTCCTTTCCAGATGAGGAACCTTCACAAGAGCCGACCCCCACCAACTTCTTCTAGACTCTAACGATGATGAGACATCCCACCTTTACTATTCCAGAACTGAAACCTTAACTAACTCATGGATGGTACAACCCTAAACTACCTCGGGGCTTCCCAACAACCCGAAGACACAATATCTTTCCGAACTTTAAAACTGCCTCTTACAGACCTCTACTAACTAAATAAGCAAGAAACACAAAAAAATAACTAGGAACTAGTTGTAACTCATTAACATCTTTTGGAGGATTTCCGGACGGTATACTCATAACGACAAGAAAAACACAATCGAAACCAGCATCAAGCCAAAACTCAATCAAAGAAACAAAACATTCCAAGGGAAACATGCCCATAAGATAATCATATACAAAGACATGCATAAATCACCTTTCCAAACCCATTATTTCATGAAAATTTTAAAACCCACCTATGGAACCTTAAGAACTGTCACACGTGCGTTCATTCATTCTCGATCACGTCATCTAAAAACAAGTGCCCCTACACACTCTTCGAACATACCCATGCATGTGTGACCCTCCACAATGAGTGATAAGGTTCAAACACTTCTTTTTTCAAACCAAATCCAAACACATGCTCTGTTTTTCCAATCCGATACACTTTCTCTTTAAAAAACCACCTTACTAATTTCAAAAACAATTTTGAAGAAACCCCTTTTTTCATTTATAAATAACATTCATTTCCAACATAGACTCACATCGATCGAGTTCAAAACAAAACACAACCAATTATAAACCATCGGAATGAGGGACTAGTGTCTATGCCAAACCTGTCGACATGGTTGAGAGCCATGCCCCAAGTAAGGCACAACACTAAGAGGACCATAAACCGGGCACGTAGACTCGACTTGGGTTACCACCCCACCTGAGGCTGCAAAGTGAACCTATTCACCACCATTGTCATCCCTCAATCGAAAACAACCAATGAAAAAAGACTCAAATCCTGGACTACACCATGTAACTCATGTAATGTTGCGAGCAGTGGTGATCAGGAACCTACCTGAAATCTACCTTTTGAGCTCCGACAGTCCTAATCTTCATCTACCATTAATCCCTAATAACAATGGCCTTCTCTGATACCATTTTGTCATGAAAAAACTTGGGTTGTCCTTAAACCGATCACCTGATCCGGCCCACGACATGGGCCGAAGGGCGGCCCCAATCCCCACGAGCTGGAAACCAGTGTCGGGAAACAAAAATTTAACTATTGGGAATGATTTTTCCCTTGAAAAAAAGACAAGAAGATAAATAAAACTCACGATAAACAAAAAAACTAGTAGTGAAATGAAAAAAATTTGAACATACCTCCCTGTGACCTCCTTGGTCACCAACCAACTCAAAACTAAGCCTACTCCAACATTGAGCAGCTGAACGGGTAACCTTTACAAAAACTGAATATGCAACTGGAATGATATGATAGGCATGAGAACCGAGATGCTCGTTAGGAAAACCAAAAGTGAACCACACAATCCAAGCATTTTCTAATTCCAAAACAACACAATGATACTAGTTTGAACTATAGTAATAAAGATAAGGTTTTCATACTTACACTGTATTTTGAAATATAAAAATTACAATTCCATTGCCCTTATAATTTAAAAACAAGTAAAAAGAAATCAAGAGAGTGGATCACACAAACTTTTCAAAATAGCTACTGTGAATTCCATTTCAAAACCAACCATGCACATAAAAATTTTCCAAAATAAAACACCAAAACCAAGTTCAATGATATGATTCCACACACAGTAAGGGAAATGTTACTAATATTTCTTGTACCAAAGGATCATGAAAAACCTAGGAACTCGGAAGAAGACCTGAACATACTATACATGTGACTCATCCTGAAGTCATGCCTACATTCATTGACGTCATAACGCCCAAATGCTCAGTGTTGCCCTTCCTAGCCTAACCGAGTGGACCAATCCCCTAGAAAAGTATAATCTGTACTAAGGGCCACTAGCTAATGCGTATTCTAATCTAGTGCAGTAATAGTACTTAGTTAACCCCCTTTCTATGCTATGTTTTTGTGTTATGTTCACAAATAGGTGTTCCACAAATTCAAATATTAGGACATATAAATATAATCCAGCACGTGACACAAACCTGCACCACCTTGAGCACCTCAATGTTAGTCCCACGCCATAACATAAATTTTTTACAAAGGAGGCCCATTATGAGGGCCCTCCTTTCACTTGATCAATAGACAAGGAAAATGACCTAACCCAAGAGGGGTTTTCCAAACACACAGTTTCAAAGATGCCAAACGGGCCTCACACAATTCACACACATCAAAACTTTTGTAAACAGCCAATCTAATATTCCAAATGAGCTTTTAGGATTACCTCATCAACCATTTACCAAAAAATTTAGGAATGTTTCCAAAAATATAATTAAAATCATTTCTTACAAACAAGGTCATATGGACCAAAACATGCCAATATCCTTCAATGAAAACATGAATTTTCCATAACACTCATTTACCAAAACATGCCAACGAAAAAGACATTTATGAAAAATTTTAAAAACAATGCTAAACACAAAAACATGTTTCAAACCAAAGGTAAAAACCTCAAAAAACGCATTAAAAACAATTTTTTCTAAAACACTTAAAGAAACACAATAGTTTAGAAGTCATTACATAAACAAATCAAACAGTTCATTAAAATTTATGTCATGAAATCAGACACATTACCCAAACTAGAAGATAATGTAACAAACTACCTTTATCAAGTCCAAAAGAAAACATGAAAACACTATAGCAGGTTAGCCAATTATTTGTGAGAGATACTAATCTAGTAAAATAATTGATTAAAACATGCAAGCATAAAATGGACTTATTTTAGAAATAGAAAATGTGGATTCTACCACTTTAAGGAATTCATGTTGAAACTTTTTAACTCAAGAAACATCTTGCTTGCACGTGCTCATGCACACACATCCATATATATATACACACACACACACACACATATCCTTACCTGGGAAAAGCATGTGCACACTTGGATATGACCACGACTCCCTGAAACAAATTTCTGACACCCAAAATTAGTGTAGTGAAGACCCTAGCACATCCAACAAAATTCCAAGGACTCACAGACATAAAAGAAACCCAAAAAAAGTGTGGAACCGGAAAACAGATGAAGATCATCACCTCGAACGGTGGTGAAACCTTGAAACACTCAGAAAGATGAGGTTGAATCAAAAATAATTATCCGCACTATAGTAAAAAAATGGGAATTCAAAACACAATTCAGACACTAAAATAAACTAGAGAACGATAAAAAAGAGCTCTTACCTGGGATGGTGATGGAAAACCCAAAACTAGTGTCAAGATCAAACACACACCACCTATAACAGCAAGTGGTCTGAATAGACCCAAATTTCTTTGCCATTGGTGGCAGTGGATAGGATGCGGTCCGACATGACCTGGGACACCCTTCGCAAACCCAGCGAGGGGATTCACGACCACGCTGGAGCAACATAGAGGTGCAGTGCAACGGGTGTCAGATTTGTACCAGAAGATCATCGGACGGTAGGGGCCGTGTTCAATGGAAGCACACCAGGAAGGGGGTCAGTTTCACAAAAATTGCAATGGGAAGGGGCAGGGTTCACCAGAATTGCGTCGGGAAGGGGGCCGTGTTAACCAGAATCGTGCCGGGAAGGGGCCTGGGTTTAATGGAATCACACATGGAAGGGGTCTGGGTTCACCAGAATCGCGCCGGGAAGGGGGCATAGTGTGGTGATGTATGCATAGTGACTGCATGAGGGGAGAGCGAAAAAGGATGGGTCACAGAGGGCCAGAATGGTAGGAGGCCGACCCTGGGATGAGGCTTGTGAGATAGCAGCTCGTGTGGTTGGGAAAATATGCTGGAGCGGCTTTAGCTCACACGGATGGGAGGAAAGGATGAAGTCATAGGGGGAGGGTGCTGAGCGGAAGGGGTGGCATGATTTGAGGGTGACAGATGGGTTCTACATGCAAGAATCCAGGGGGAGGCTAGGCTGTACCGTATGAGAGGAAAAAACGGGGGGGGGGGGGGGGTGCCTTTACGGTTTTACCCAAAATAGAAGAGAAAAAAGAAGAAAACAAGGATGAGAAATAAAATCAAATAAAAGTGAAATGAAATAATAATAGTAATAATAATATCAATTTCACAATAACATTAAGAGTAACAATATTAATAGAAAATTGATAATAAAAATATTAATAACAAAAAAAGAAATTAATGACAAACTTAATGATAATTAAAGTGATAATTTTAGTACATTTCATTAATAATTATATTTATAACATTTTAATAATAATGGTATTATTACCAAATTAAATAATAATAGAAATATCATTTGCTCAATAATATTATTCTAATTATGGGTTAAACATTAACCATGTTTTATCATTATATAATTTTATTTAGCTTTGTTTTTTCAGTAAATTTAATTTATTCATCTAATTTATTTATTTATTTGAATGACCGAGAAACAACACATTCACTGTGACAGAACGCACGATCACCACTAGTGGTGCGGTGACCGCGCACCGGCCCGAGGCCCACCAAAACATCAAACATCAAAAATATCAGAACATGACCCAACTAATCCTCGTCTAAGTGGAATGAGACCAAGAAAAGAATAAAAATAAATTAAAATAAATAGGTATCTAAGATTAGGGGGTGACATGTACACCATATAAGTAGTTAATCACATCATATGTGACAAAACTAAGAATGACCATGTATTTCCTCAATTTAATTAAATTAAGGGATTGATGTAGATACTCATCATACAAGTGAAACAATGATGTATTTTTTATGCTCCAACCATTGATATAATCCGCAACATACCCGACTACCCCCTAATTAGATATTTTTATTTTTAATTGAATAATTAAATAAAAATGTATAAATTTTTTCATTCCTGATATATCTACAACATTAGTTAATAAGGATTGATAATAACCAGACACCCCTAAGTATATTGATGACTGTAATACATTCAATGGAATATACTTTGGTTGTTCAGTCTCTTGAATAATTCTCTACTTATTACCTCATGAATGAATTGTTTTTATCTTGTATAAAACCCATTACAATGATTAAATGATTGTATTTGTTATAATATTTACAAAGAATCCCAAGTCATAATTATTTATGATGACCATTAATTAGGGATAACTCAATGTCATACTGTGGGGTGTATTACCATTCCACCAGTGATATAAATTTAATTATGTCCCATATGAATGAATCATAAATAGAGATTGATTTTATGATAAAATAATGATAAACTGCATGTAAATTACATAGATCTCTAAAGTATCAAATATCTAGAGACCAAACATGACCCTCAAGTTGTTGATTTGGTAAAGGATTCATCAGTAGATCTTCTATATTGTCCTCTATAGCCACCCAAAAAATCCTTCCATCCCCCTGTAAAATGATTTATTCTATAAGATATTATTTTTGAAGGTTTTTTATTCTATTAGTGATATTGGTGTTCCTTATCTTGACAGATAACTCCATTGTTATCACAATAGATCTCAATTTCTCCTTGAATGCTAGGACACACCTCAAGTTCAGAGATAATATTCCTAATCCAAAAAACATATTTCATAATATCTTATGTAATGTTGTACACTAAATCTATTTTTTAGTCCATAGAAATGGATTATTTAGAAATATTATAAGAAATAAAACCAGTATTTAGGTAAAACATGAATGAAACTTGATTATTCATATCATCTATATCATATTAAAAACTCATATTTGTATATCCCTTTATGTAGTGATAATCCTCTCCCCCAAAGACCAAGAAAATATATTTTCCCATATCATGTAATTAATAATGTTATTTATATAAATTTATTAACTCTAACTAGGATTTCATTAATATCTTCTTGTTTTTCTTTGATTATAAGTGAGATTAGGTTGACTACACAACATGGAATACTTTGTTCGTTATATGGAAGATGATTAAAGAGTTATATCTATCATTTATAACTCTTTAAAATGATCCAAATGTTTATTAAGGATTATAACATGAAATGCTGATAACTACCACTTTTGGGAGTTCTCTTTGCTAAACCAGTTTATCAATTTACCAATGAACTTTTCCAAACTAAGTCCATGAAGCCTCTTAAATCTATCTCTACAAATCCTCATAACTAGTATGCAAGTCATTTCACTCAGGCATTTCAATGAGAATCATTTACATAGACATATCTACATAGTGTAATGATTTGGAATATTGATTCAGATCATGAGTATTTCATCTATATACAATATTATAAACACCAATATACTCCCACTAATTTTATTTTATGTATAATAATCATCAATGTTCATGATTAAACCAAACTATTTGATTACATCATAATGTTGGATATTTTTAGACTAAAAACATTACTTCAGCCCTTAAATGGATTTTTTAGGTTTCATAACTTATTAAAATAATTTATTACTTCAAGTACCTTAGTTAGCTTCATATACACATTCTAGACTACATTCATTATAAGGAAATCAGTTTTTTTAATCCATCTGATATATCGCATAATCATAATAATCATTTATATATATAAAAATCCAAATTGACTATATAATTTCTATAGGTGAAAAGGTTTAATTATAATCAATGCTAAGAATTTTCTTGTAAACATATTCCACTATGAGTCTTTTATAGGTTTACACTTTACCGTCATGGTTTTCTTACACCAAACCCACTTTCTTCCCATGGGATTACCCCTTCAGGAGTATCCACCAAGTTACAAACTGGGTTAGTGTACATGGAGTCCATTTTAGATTCCATAGATTTTAACTATTTCTCAAAGTCATAAATCAAAATGGAATAATTGTAATTTGTAGATTAATATCTTATGAATTTGAATTCATCTTCATTAGCCATGATAAATTTGTATCTCTTATGATCCTATTTAATCAAACCAAACCTTCCAGATTCTTGTGTAATTTGAGTCAGTTCTTCTTCAAAAACACATAGGGAAATTGGATCAATATCCATCATAAAAACATTTAAAATTTATTATACTTGAACTTATTTATGTTTAAATTTCATCTAAGTAACATCATAACTTATATGTTTCTTCCCAATAAAATCATCACATCAGGCCCCAAACACTTTGACTTCAGTGGGGTAATAGAAATAATATCCCACAGTTCCCTTAGGATCACCAAAAAATACACATTTATATGACTTGAGGACAATTTTATCTAATTTAATTAATTTTACGAGTTCGTAAAAACCAAAAATTCTCCTAAATTACATATTGGTATGTTACTAGTACATATCTCATATAGTGTCTTTATAATTATTTTAGATGGAATGTGGTTCAGTAAGAATATAGTGGTTTCTAGTGAATAACCCAAGAATATAATATGAAGGTCAAATACAATCATCATTAATTAAGCCATGCATAAAAGGTTTTGATTCATCCTATTAGACGATTCCATAGTGGTGTTCTAGGAGGAGTTAATTGTGAAATAATTCCAAAATCTCTTGGACGATCTATTAATTCCAACCTCAAGTATTCACCACCCCAATTTTATCGGATAATCTAAACACTATTTCCCAATTTATTTTATTATTCTTTATAAAATCCTATAATATTTTCAAATTCTTCCTAATTTTTTTATTTGATACACAAAACCATACTGACTAAATTCATCAGTAATGGTAATAAAGATACAATAACCACCAAATTAATGAATACTTATTATTCCACACACATCACTATATAAAGGATCCAATAATACACTATCTATTTCACCTTTTTTCCTAGATGGTTCAATATTCATCTTTTTAAATAAACAAGATTCAAAATTCTCAAATGATTCATAATAAAATGAGTCTAACATACTATCTACATAGATTCATTCAATACATTTCTCATTTATATGTCTAAGGAAGGAATGTTAAAGGTACATGGGATTAGAATAAACCCCATACTTCTATGTCTAAATTTTATAAAAATTATTATACATATTTAGAATGTATTTACTGATTGATGGATGGAGGAGAAAGAGAGGAAACTGCCGTCACCGCATCCCATAGTTTTGTCTGACCTAACTCACCCGCGCAGTATCAATCTCCATTCTTTTGAGGCATTTCGACTCGCAAAACAGATTAGCTTGGATTCAGAGGAGAAGAAGAAGGACCATGATGCTCTGAATAGTCTAGCCTCCTTCAAGCGTTTCTTTGGGGGATCCTTCATTCCTCTTGAAAATCGCGAGCCACATCAAATAATTTGAAAAGGGGAAACAACGAATGTATCTGCCTCTGAGGATGCAATAGCAGTGCGGATTGGTCTGTGAATGAATTCGTTTATTGGTAGAATCTACGTAATGAAAGGTGTGAAACCCTGGAGAACATTTGATCTTATCTCTCAGTTGGCTAATATTTGGGGATTCAACGAATTCAAATGTGTGTCCCTTGGTCGAGGAATTTTTCATATCCTTTTTCCTTCTTTGGATCTCAAAGGGATTACTTGGAGTATCGGTTCCATCAATCTCAGTACAGGTATGCTTAGTGTAGAGACCCGAAGCTTATCGTACATGGACATTACATTACTTTTGCGGAATACTTAGTACATAACAAAAACACACACACACAAGGATCGTAATAGTTTAGTGTCTTTGGAAACTCGGAACGTAATCTTCTAATCGTGGTGAAAGATCTTCAATATCTCCCATAAAGATCTTCCCTTTTTTTTTTACCTAAAACCTTTCTTTATATCCTGGGGAAAAGAAAACATAAAAGGGTGAGCTCAAATGCTCAGCAAGGGAAAATAAAGGAAATAAAAATCATATCATATCTTTTTGAAAATCATAACCTGCAAAAGAGATCATAATATCTTAACATGGAACAAATCATAGAAGTGAAAATGAGATCCCCATAATCATAACATGAAACTTGAAACTTTGTGGCATGCACACATAATCATGGAAAATCATTTCTTGTTAGTCATGACTCATTGCCAAGACTATCTTAGTGGACAAAGTCCCTTTCTTAACCGAGTCACCCTCGTTCCAGTCCTGTTTCACTGAACCGGTATAACCTACCGTTCCAGCCCTGTCTATCTCATGAGATATAAAATCTTTACCCAATGCATTGGAGGGAGATATAGGTCCCACCCATCTTATAATGAATCCTTTCTTATGTGTTCCACATAATCATAAATCATACATCATCGCATAACACATGTAACAAAAATGGGATTCTTGAAACATCATGACATCATAAAACAAATCATATAAGGTAAATGAATTCATAAAAATAATTTCCTCAAAAAATAATCAAATCAATGTAATAATAGGGACAAAAACAGAACCCTATATAATCTTAGATGGAAAATAATTTTGATAAAACATTTGAACTCCATTCTTGAGGAAAATATCCTTTCTACTTCAAAAACATTTTTCCTTTCATAACATGTCATACGATTTTAAAATAAAATAAGTTGATTAAAAATAAACTTGAAAAATTGTAAAGGAAGTTTCTTGGAAATAATGTTTTAAAAATCCATTCATGTCGTATAAGGTAAAAAACATTCTTCTCGTACTTTTGTCGGAAAAGTCAAAAAGTACCTCGTACGAAAAACGACAAAAGATTCCTTTAATATCCTTTACTAAAAACTCACCTAAGGGTAAAATTGGATTTAAAAAATTGTAGGTGTATGGAAATAATATTACATATTGAGGAAACATGGATTTGGATGATAAAATACACCCCAGTAAATGCCAAAGTATAAACAATCTCGGATAAAAATGAGATTGTGATATTTCCCTTACCTTAGGTCCGATTTGCTTTGTACGTGTCCGAAGCTCCTGTATAATGGTTTAAATAATGTTATTTACTAATTCCAGAATCATACATATTGATATGATATCATATATGGTCATATTCTTAGCTTCTTGTTAGTAATATTTCATTGTTACTTGTTACTCGGGTCTTTATTGCCTTTTGTTCTTATACGTGTTTTGCCGAATAAATTCTTATTCTTCTTTTAAGGTTATAGATGCCTTATATCCAGAATGTTATTAGTGTAACATATATCTTATTTATTCATTCAATTCATTTATATAATTACTATGTAATGATGATCATGTAGAACGAGTCGCATCACATCGTGGAGACGGTATTCCGTACGTACGCACGAGTGATGATATCATTCCTATGATCGTGGAATTGTATTGGAGTATATATATATTATTTCAGTATCAATATTACTTTATAATAATCATAAATAGTTACTCATTACACCATTATACCCATCCTTGTAAGGTGGTGGTGGAAAATAGATTACACCACGGCGTGGAGACGGTATTCCGTACGTACGCACGCGCGGTGATTTCATTTTTCCGTAGGATGGATAGAAGGTGAATTAGGTTTGTTTCATATTTATAATAACATATCAGTATGTAAGTAATAATTATTTTATTACTTTATAATGAAACAACTAAAGAAGAATAAGTTGAAGAAGAAACAAATTGAAAAGATCGGTAATGGATATTACCTCTTCTTTGGAACGCCTCTTTGAATCCTCCACTTAGGGAACTAAGATTGGTCTTTGAAGAAGCCCAGGACCTTTAGGATTATTATAGGGAAGTGGAGAGGAGAAAATGGCAGGGGTTAGCCGAGCTTGAGTGCTCAAATTGGTGTGAGGAGGAGGGGGAGGAGGTGCCCTTTTATAAGGGAGGAGAGGAGCACCATAGGAATATCTCAAAATATTATTTTAAATTAAAGTAAAAATCGGTTTATAATGGTTCCAAAGGGTCTTATTTCGAAGATAAAGTGGGGATGGGTCGAAATCCTATCATCCAATAGGATTTAGACAAGTTTAGGGTATTATTTTAACCTTATCAATTAGATTTAACTCTAAGTTAAATAATTTAACTTTTACCGTGTCTTTTTGTTTTCTTTCACTATATGGTTAATACACTTACTATAACATGCCAAAATAACCCCAAATTGTATATTATAAATACATATATACTTATCTAAGTCATTTGGCCGAAACTTAGATTTTTAGGAATAAAATAACAATTAATAATATAATATTTGATTTAAAAACTATTTTGTGTCAATTTTGACACTATTTGATATATTATTTTTGTGAAAGTCATAAAAGAATTATATGTTCGAACCAAGTTGATTAAATCAACACTAATATATCATATTAACCTATAAAATTAGTTGAATTCATAAAAAGTCTCAAATTATATTTATTTGGTTATTTATAACATCAATTATGTCAATATTTCATTAATAAGATAATTACTACATCATCGTTGTGTCATAAATAAATTAAATTATTTAATTACTAAAAATTATAAATAAAATACCATTATGTAGGAAATCTTTTTATATTTCTAATGAATATTTATAATCGAATTTATCTTATGTATAACCCTATATTAAAAATGTTTTAGTAAATAAACTTTGATTTTAACTCTTTTAACTCTTCTTTGAATTAAATAATAATAAATGTCCTAATCTAATCCATGTGGGCCTAAATGGTCATATTTTATTCCTAAGATTGTTTATGGTCGAATTACACTTATCCAATAGAATTTGGACATGTTTTATGGTAATAATAATATCATTTTTACCCTTAATTACCCTATTTACTTTTAACCGTGGTAAAAAAGTAAAAAGTTACTATTCACCAAAAAATTATTTTCATCCCATTGAACCACATTTTACTTACTGACATCAACCGTTTCTCTCAGATTTTTGAAATTCCACTCACAGAAGCGGTAAAATTAAGTTTTATGAACAATTCAGTTTTTTTAACTACCACTTAGTGGTTTCACTATTCATCAAAAATTGAAAGTTTTCAGAAAAATACAAAAAATTAGGTCTAAGCTATATTTGATATTATGAACTCAAAAATGATTTCTATTTTACCAAATTCAAAACATATTAGTTGCATTAATTAATTTAAAAATTAATTCCCGTCGTCAAAACAAAAGGCGTGTTTTTAAGAGATAATAACTCTCAAAAGATTGACACTTGTTTATAACTGGTTTAAATGTGAAATTACATCCAATGACCAACATTGTATTAAATTGTAAAAATATATTCTAAATATACTTTAAAACCACTCAAATTAATAATTTATCACTATTAATTATTTCGATTGAAAAAGTTGTTTTTAATTAAAATTTAGTAATTTTCACTATTCATCAAAATATGAAAGTTATCCGAAAATTACCAAAATTTCACCCTAAGCTAATTTCGATATTCCGAATCCATAAATGAAGTCCATTTTGAAAAATAAAATTTACAAAATTTCAAAAAGTGGTTATTACTATTCATAACGACTAGTTTTAATAATATCTTAATAGCATATCGTTGTTTAGCGAAACTTGGTGTTGCGTACAACACACGCTATCGTGGAAGGTCGTGATTGCGTGTAATTCAAGCCAGGTAAGAGATGTGTGTTGTGAAAGCTCCTTTTGGTGTAGCGTATAACACAAGACATTAATGAAATTAAAAAGAATATTTTTCATAAAATCTCATGGTGTTACATTCTACCCCCCTTAAAATGAATTTCGCCCTCGAAATTCGTCGGGGTTATAAATGGTTTACTATTCGAAAGTTTTCTTTAATAGAAACCCACATCGTAAAAAGGAATACTAAAACCAATCTTTAAAAACAAATGTATGAAACGTAACAGTTACCCAAATAAACTATTCACTGGGTTTCCACATAGGTGAAAATATGGATATGGAAGAGAAATCTAACCATCATGTTCTGATAGAGAGTGGTAGAGAACATGGCTATGGAAAATCTAGAAATCACAAATCCATAAATTTGTAACGATCTAAGGTACCATCTAATTAATCAGATATAAGAGTACTAGGACAACATTTTTGGTTTTCAAGATCGTTTCCCTAAAGTTGAAGAATTTGAATTAGAATAAATACTTACTTTATTTTGGTACAATCTCACTGTTGTTCGTGCCTTGAACAATTTCCACTTCATCTCTTAAATAAATGAAGTTGAATTTTTTATTCGTGAAGTGTTAGCAGATCATGTGATAGAATGACGGGTCATTCCATCTGTCTCAAACAAAAGGTTAGAAAAAGTTATTAAATATACATAAGTCATTCTATAGTGAGATTAATCATATATGGTTCCTAAAATGGACTTATAATTCATATATCTTACTGCTTAATATAATAAAACTAGTTTCTACTAAACAGGGACTTCCTGTAGGCCAGTGGTAGGCGATAAAGGCCAGTCGCACTTCGGTTGTGGGTTCGATTCCCACAGCCTTGTCCGACGCCATGGGCTGTCGCCCGTCCTGCAGGTTGTCCTTTTTCTAAAACTATATTACTATAACATCCCATCAATAATATCGAAAAAACTTTTAACCCTAAACAATACTAACATATGTCCAACATAATCCATTCAAATCTTTAGGCTTATCCATAATACTGCAGTCCACTCTCATAACATAGTGAAAACGATTACCAGAGGTTTAACACCATCGTCGATCCCCATATATCATAAGGTATGTTTTGTTGGTAAAATTCCAAACATTCAAAGTCCTTAATCACGTATTCTCTTGAATACCTTAGTGAAAACATGAATGCAGTTAAAAGTTAACACTTTCCACATACCAAAATCCTCAAAATTCTATATACTCAGACCATGATATCACTTAGTCCTTATATCAATCATGAGCTCATGAATACTGTTAAACATTTCATTTTCTCGTTTTCCCTTCATTATGCGCATATCATCTTATTTCCAAAAATATCTCAATCACTTTGAATACCACATTAGACCAATACATAAATATTCCAATACTCCATGATACAACATTATTTTGGAATCCCATTACATAAACACTTAATCATTCCACCACATCGTTTTCATATTCAACATCGCCAATAGTGATCGCATGTAACTTCCCTTTGTCCTTTGCCTTAAGCGGTTGCTCATATCGATCATCACTAACCCTTGGATTAGGGAATTTATTAGCATAATGCACCATTTCCTTGCACTTGAAGCATTGAAGTGTTGGTGGTGCGTTCTCTGCAGTGTTTGCTTTGTTCACATCATTTTAAACCCTTTTTCCATTACTTCGACACTCAGCTGCTCGATGACCTTCTTTTCCACACTTAAAACATTTTCTAGTCCCTTTATGACAATCTCCACCATGCTTCTTTCCACACTTTGTGCATAAGGAAACATTCATCTTCTTTTCACCATTATTCTGAGATTTCTCCTTGAACTCCATCTTTAGTTTCTTGTCAAAACCATGAGATGGATATGTAACACCAACTTCCATTTCTACCTTGATAGCACAACGCACAATTTCTTCATAGCTACTGAAGTCTCTTATAGCTAATGCCCTTCGAAGACTTGGTTTTAAGCCACTGAAAAATAGATCAACTTTACTTGCAGGTTGGATGATAATGCTAGATGCATACCTTCCATGTCTTGTAAAATTCGCTTCGTATATACCAACAGATTCATCATCCTTTTGCTTTAGTTCAAGAAACTCCTTCCCCATCTTTGTTCAAAGAATATGAGGGAAGTACTTACTGAAAAACAAGTTCTTGAACTCGTCCCATTCCATGGACTCAATTTCATCTCTTGGCCTCGTATTCTTGATAAGATTCCACCATTGATCAGCTTCACCTTCCAAATGATATACTGCTAAGATGACTTTATCATGCTCAGAACATTGATGAACTGAAAATATCTTTTCAGTGGTACTGATCCATTGTTCAGCAACAAGTGGATCGGAAGACCCACTGAAAGAAGGTGGACGTTTCCTCATGAAGGACTCAATAGAATATTGTTCCCTTCTCTGCTCATTTGGAAGTCCAGAATGATTCATATCTTGTGTAAGTATAGCAATAAGATTTTGCACTCCATCTCCCATAACATTTGTTTGTTCAGGAGGGAAATCATTGCATTGTCTATTGCATTGATCAACACGGTTCCTTCGGGTTCCAGCCATCGTCTAAAACCCAAAAAGAATAGTGTGAGAGGAAAAAATCATGCTAGGGAAAACAACATAATAAAGGGGGAGTACCTTCAATATCTAACATCTTAGGTTTAATTCTATGATCGTTAGCGTAATTCTAGTACTATAACCTATACGTATACTTAACCTTAGGGACATCCCTATACATACCTTAGAAATATCTCTAGGGATCTCACTAACGTTTTCGCATCCTAGTTTCCAAAGGTTGACTAAAACTTTCCTCTGATACCAACTGTAAAGACCCGAAGCTTATCGTACATGGACATTACATTACTTTTGTGGAATACGTAGTACATAACAAAAAAACACACACAAGGATCGTAATAGTTTAGTGTGTTTGGAAACTCGGAACGTAATCTTCTAATCGTGGTGAAAGATCTTCAATATATCCCATAAATATCTTCCCTTTTTTTACCTAAAACCTTTCTTTATATCCTGGGGAAAAGAAAACATAAAAGGGTGAGCTCAAATTCTCAGCAAGGGCAAATAAAGGAAATAAAAATCATATCATATCTTTTTGAAAATCATAACCTGCAAAAGAGATCATAATATCTTAACATGGAACAAATCATAGAAGTGAAAATGAGATCCCCATAATCATAACATGAAACTTGAAACTTTGTGGCATGTACACATAATCATGGAAAATCATTTTTGTTAGTCCTGACTCATTGCCAAGACTATCTTAGTGGACAAAGTCCCTTTCTGAACCGAGTCACCCTCGTTCCAGTCCTGTTTCACTGAACCGGTATAACCTACCGTTCCAGCCCTGTCTATCTCATGAGATATAAAATCTTTACCCAATGCATTGGAGGGAGATATAGGTCCCACCCATCTTATAATGAATCCTTTCTTATGTGTGCCACATAATCATAAATCATACATCATCGCATAACACATGTAACAAAAATGGGATTCTTGAAACATCATGACATCATAAAACAAATCATATAAGGTAAATGACTTCATAAAAATCATTTCCTCAAAACATAATCAAATCAATGTAATAATAGGGATAAAAACAGAACCCTATATTATCTTATATAGAAAATAATTTTGATAAAACATTTGAACTCCATTATTGAGGAAAATATCCTTTCTACTTCAAATTTTTTTTTCTTTCATAACATGTCAGACGACTTTAAAATAAAATAAGTTGATTACAAATAAACATGAAAACTTGTAAAGGAAGTTTCTTGGAAATAATGTTTTAAAAATCCATTCATGCCGTATAAGTTAAAAAAACATTCTTCTCGTACTTTTTCGGAAAATTCAAAAAGTACCTCGTACGAAAAACGACAAAAGATTTCTTTCATATCCTTTACTAAAAACTCACCTAAGGGTAAAATTGGATTTAAACAATTTTAGGTGGATGGAAATAGTATTACATATTGAGGAAACATGGATTTTGATGATAAAATACACCCCAGTAAATGCCAAAGTATAAACAATCTCGGATAAAAATGAGATTGTGATATTTCCATTACCTTAGGTCCGATTTGCTTTGTACGTGTCCGAAGCTCCTGTATAATGGTTTAAATAATGTTATTTACTTATTCCAGAATCATACATATTGATATGATGTCATATATGGTCATATTCTTAGCTTCTTGTTAGTAATATTTCATTGTTACTTGTTACTCGGGTCTTTATTGCCTTTTGTTCTTATGCGTCTTTTGGCGAATAAATTATTATTCTTCTTTTAAGGTTATAGATGCCTTATATCCAGAATGGTATTAGTGTAACATATATCATATTTATTCATTCAATTAATTTATATAATTACTATGTAATGATGATCATGTAGAATGAGTCGCATCACATCGTGGAGACGGTATTCCGTACGTACGCACGAGTGATGATATCATTCCTATGATCGTGGAATTGTATTGGAGTATATATATATTATTTCAGTATCAATATTACTTTATAATAATCATAAATAGTTACTCATTACACCATTATACCCATCCTTGTAAGGTGGTGGTGGAAAATAGATTACACCACGGCGTGGAGACGGTATTCCGTACGTACGCACGCGCGGTGATTTCATTTTTCCATAGGATGGATAGAAGGTGAATTATGGTTGTTTCATATTTATAATAACATATCAGTATGTAATTAATACTGATGTTATTACTTTATAATGAAACAACTAAAGAACAAGAAGTTGAAGAAGAAAGAAATTGAAAAGATCGGTAATGGATATTACCTCTTCTTTGGAACGCCTCTTTGAATCCTCCACTTAGGGAACTAAGCTTGGTCTTTGAAGAAGACCAGGACCTCTAGGATTATTCTAGGGAAGTGGAGAGGAGAAAATGTCAGGGGTTGGACGAGCTTGAGTGCTCAAATTGGTGTGAGGAGGAGGGGGAGGAGGTGCCCTTTTATAAGGGAGGAGAGGGGCACCTTAGGAATATCTCAAAATATTATTTTATATTAAAGTCAAAATCGGTTTATAATGGTTCCAAAGGGTCTTATTTCGAAGCTAATGTGGGGATGGGTCGAAATCCTATCATAAAATAGGATTTAGACATGTTTAGGGTATTATTTTAACCTTATCAATTAGATTTAACTCTAAGTTAAATAATTTAACTTTTACCGTGTCTTTTTGTTTTCTTTCACTATATGGTTAATACACTTACTATAACATGCCAAACGAACCCCAAATTGTATATTATTAATACATATATCCATATCTATGTCATTTGGCCGAACCTTAGATTTTTAGGAATAAAATAACAATTAATAATATAATATTTGATTTGAAAACTATTTTGTGTCAATTTTGACACTATTTGATATATGATTTTTGTGAAAGTCATAACAGAATTATATGTTCGAACCAAGTTAATTATATCGAAACTATTATAACATAGTAACCGATAAAATTAGTGGAATTCATAAAAAGTCTCAAATTATATTTATTTGGGTATTTATAACATCAATTATGTCAATATTTCATTAATAAGATAATTACTGCATCATCATTGTGTCATAAATAAATTAAATTATTTAATGACTAAAAATTATAAATAAAATACCATTATGTAGGAAATATTTTTATATTTCTAATTAATATTTATAATCGAATTTATCTTATGTATAACCCTATATTAAAAATGTTTTAGTAAATAAACATTGATTTTAACTCTTTTAACTCTTCTTTGAATTAAATAATAAGAAATGTCCTAATCTAATCCAATTGGGCCTAAATGGTCATATTTTATTCCTAAGATTGTTTTTTGTCGAATTACACTTATCCAATAGAATTTGGACATGTGTTAGGGTAATACTAATATCCTTTTTACCCTAAATTACGCTATTTACTTTTAAGCGTGGTAAAAAAAGTAAAAAGTTACTATTCACCAAAAAATTATTTTCATCCCATTGAACCAAATTTTACTTACTGACATCAACTGTGTCTCTCAGATTTTTGAAATTCCACTCACAGAAGCGGTAAAATTAAGTTTTACGAACAGTTCAGTTTTTTTAACTACCAATTAGTGGTTTCACTATTCATCAAAAATTGAAAGTTTTCAGAAAAATACCAAAAATTAGGCCTAAGCTATATTTGATATTATGAACTCAAAAATGATTTTTATTTTACCAAATTCAAAACCTATCAGTTTCATTAATTAATTTAAAAATTAATTCCCGTCGTCAAAATAAAAGGCGTGTTTTTAAGAGATAATAACTATCAAAAGATTGACACTTGTTTATAACTGGTTTAAATGTGAAATTACATCCAATGACCAACATTGTATTAAATTTTAAAAAGATATTCTAAATATACTTTAAAACCACTCAAATTAATAATTTATCACTATTAATTATTTCGATTGAAAAAGTTGTTTTTAATTAAAATTTAGTAATTTTCACTATTCATCAAAATATGAAAGTTATCCGAAAATTACCAAAATTTCACGCTAAGTTAATTTCGATATTCCGAATCCATAAATGAAGTCCATTTTGAAAAATAAAATTTACAAAATTTCAAAAAGTGGTTATTACTATTCATAACGGCTAGGTTTAATAATATCTTAATAGCATATCGTTGTTTAGCGAAACATGGTGTTGCGTACAACACACGCTATCGTGGAAGGCCGCGATTGCGTGTAATTCAAGACAGGTCAGAGATGTGTGTTGTGAAAGCTCCTTTTGGTGTAGCATATAACACAAGACATTAATTAAATTAAAAAGAATATTTTTCATAAAATTTCGGGGTGTTACACTTAGACTTCATGAATGGAAATTGAACTTAAATTTCCTTGATTTTAAGGATACCTATGTGCAAATATGGATAAAAATACATGGTCTTAACTGGGTTTTATGGCATGTTGAGATTTTATTCGATATTGCATCTGCCATTGGGATTTTGATTAGAATGGATCAAGTTACAGAATCAGTAAGTTATGGCCACTTTGCTCGGGTCCTTATAGATGTTGATCTTAGTACTACTTTAATAGATAAGGTGATTTTATCTACTCAAGAGGATGATATTTGTCTTCGAATTGAATATGAAAATACTCTTTCTTTTTCTGTTCCATGTCAAGTAATTGGGCATGAAGAATCTTCTTGTAGAAGAAACATTGTTTGTGACAACTGCCAACTTAAAGGGAATGACCTACAGGACTGTAGGAGGCTACCTAAAAAAGGTACAACACAAAGCACATAGCAGAATATGAAAGCTGCTGTCATTACTATTGACCTTCTAAAGGAGTCTGATGAAAAGAAGGCTGAGTCTGTAGAAAAATATCAATGGTCTCTTGATGAGGAACCTAATACCAAAAAGGGATGTTCTAAGGAACCTATCAAGAACAACTCTTCTACACAAAAAAATAAGAGAGTTCTTTTATCCTGGGCAGATCTAGGGGATGATATTCATCTATCCGTTAATGATAGTTCTGTTGTGGCAGATAATGGAGCCTCATTCAAAGATATGTTGAAAAGGGGTCTCAAAGATGAGGATGATAATTAATCAATTGATAGCCTTGATGATCTAGAAACTACTACTCAAGAAGATGCAGACTCCTTCCTAAAGCAAGAACAGATTTTGGTCAATGCCAAAAGTATAAGAGGCAAGGAAAAGATGGATCTTCCTTTCTCAAGGAAATCTAAAGATAAGAAGGAGATGAATGATGGTAACTATACTTAGGCAAAGGAAAATACAAAGGTAAAACCCCTGGCCTCAAATGTCAAAGACACCGTTCTGTTTATAGTAGATAGAGAAACATCCATTTCTACAGCTCCCAACAACACTACTGTGGAGGTCTCCCCTCTGGAAGACTGTAAGAATACAGTCATTTCTGTTCTAGCCTATTCTCCACTTAAAGATCCTAATTCACATGATGCTATGATTACCCATAGCTTGTGCCATAATCCCACTCTAATTGGGCATCATGAACATACCAGTCCATTGAAGGAAGCTGTCAAAGCCCCCTCTCCTGAAATGCATGCGGATTATCCTAGATTGAAGGGAATAACAAATGACAAAGTGACAGGATCTCCCCATACTCCACCAAGTTCTGGCACCCCTCTATCTCAAATACATAATGTTATGAAAAAGTTGAGTACCTATAATTTGTTTGAATTTCATGCATCTGCTAGTAGTGATGAAGACAGGAAACCAATGGAAGATCAGGATGGAGATAAGCATGTGAACATTGATGTACCTTCTGAGTTCCTGGATGATGGTGGGGGTCCCTGGATGCAGAAAAAGACTGGGTGGAGAGGGAGACATCCACGTGGAGGGGGTGCTTAGACATCTCATCATAGTATGAACACTCGCTCGCGAGTGCACTGATATCATTTTTATGCACTTTCATTGTTGTGTTTCCTCCTCTGTCTTTACTTGTATGACTTTATTTTTAATAATAGGGGACTTTTCACCTCAACCTTTTCTAACAAACATATTTAGAATGTATTTACCATTGAATACATTCCTGATGAAATAAATTATTACATTCACTTATATAGAATATCTCTTGTTCTTAATATGAAATGAAAATCATATCTTGTCAAAACAGGATACAAAAATAAATTTTTTCTTATTGTGGGAACATAATAACAATTTATAATTATAGGACTAATACTATTGGAACATCCAGGTGGTTAGTGACAAAATCTAATGTAACCACTCTTACACTATTTAAAATATCAGTATCTACTCACCCTTATTCAATTCCCTTCCATCTTTGAGTTAATGTTTATAAGAAAAACTATGTGACATATGACCGATATCCAATACCCAAAAGTTTGGGTTATTGAAATTAACATCTTTAACATTTATATTTATATTCTCATATTGCTTTACATTGAGAACACTTATCAACACTAGATACTAATCAATATCTATTTTATAGTTCATACCTCTTGTTTTGATTATTGAGAAATATGTTATAATCTACAAAAAATCCATATCATTGAATGAGTATCTTGTTTTATATCTTTTCATTATGTACTTTTAATGAAATTTCACCCACTAAGAATTATAACATCATACATCATACATCCTTATAGATCCAAGATCCATATTTCACTAAGAAATAAGTCCTCGTTGGCGTTTCTCTCACCAGTTAAATATTTAGCTGGGGAATCATCCCAGTTACAATAGTTGTAACACATGGATTATTGATTGGATAAAAATTTGTCCATATCCATAATATTAACAATACTCAACTCTATTCCTTTAGTAACTTAATCCTATTTGGGTCTCTTGTCTTGACTAACCGAAAGAAAATACAAAAAGTATGTTAATGAAAGAAAATCATGGAGAACCCATCTCTGGTAAGACCTACCCAACATGATAATCTAGAGTTATGCATAACATGATTACCTTACATATGAAAATATAGGGAAACCTAACATTGGAATGACATGCCTGGTAGAATGATATAGTTCTGTAATAGTGCAGCATTTGAAGGAATCTACCACTTAGGAAATAGAGTTTTTCTATCAATGTCTTACAAAATTAATATACATCATATGAATATTATATTTATAACAATTTCTTTGTAAGTTATATTTTTTTCTCATGTTTTATTCTTTTTTTGTGCGTACTTATAATGATTTTGTTTTGGAATCCTTGTTCCATATATAAAATTATTGTGTTCACCCCACATCAATGTGTAACCTTTCAGACTACCAACAATTTGTGTTACTAATCCAAAAATAGAAGTCAAACATATTCATACATTTTCAATTGCATCTCCTGATAAATGTAGATAAATATTTTATAAAATTTCCTATAGTTATATATTATTGATAATATTTAAATGATGGATTCCAGAGCCATAGATAGTCATCCCATGTCTTTTTAGAACAATTCATAAGCCTCCGTTCCAGTGTAATGTCCAACCCAAAGTCTCCATACGTGGGGTAATTTACTTAAGAGAGAATACAAATTGTTGTATCTATAACACCTAATATGCATAAGCTATGACCAATGAATATATTCAAGTTAATAACATCAATTATAAATGATGGTTAAGGTATATTTAAAATTAATATTATAGAGCGATGTACATCATATAATATATGGATCTATCTCTTAGAAGTAATTTATTGCATAAATTTTGAATACACAAAATTCACATTTCTCAAAAATTTTACTAAACATGAATATTAAAATCTTTAACAAATTAAAACATTTACTTAATTTATAAAATAAGAGATTGAGATATGAACTTTTCATATTCATTTTGGACTCAAAAATTCACATTTTACAATGTCTGCCACATATCATTTACTAAAAATTTATAAACTATTAGAAAATTTAACAAAATATTAAATTTCATTAATTATATTGTTTATGGAAACATTATATTATTTTTATTCTCAATGTAATGTTGATTTGATTCCCCGTACCTTGTTATCTCATAAAAAAGTGTTGACATAGTGACCCACACTACATTTCTGAACAATGTAGTGCCACAACAATGTAGTGAACATTAAATTACATTGATTATAAATGTAATATTTGTTGAAATACATTGTTATTTTGTTATATTTTTTGTAATTAGTGATCAAAGGTATTAATATGAATATATTGATGATGTTATTCTTTGAATTGTTTTTATGTATTCCCAAGCCTTATATTTTTTGGAGCATATTTGTTTATAAAAGAAAACATAAAGAAGTGGAAATTTTATCCTTGTGGATTTAAAAACCTTGTAATGTATCAAAATATGATTGTATAACATTATAAGGATCAAAAAGGGGGGAATATACTTGAATAAAGGTGACTTGAATAAAGTTAACATCACATTGTGTAAGGGTTATTCAAATGATACGTAAAGATGGTTCATGGATTAATGTTTTTATTGAACTATGTATTTATTTGTTCCATAATTGGAGTTCATATTAAATTATTGTATAAAAATATAAAATAAATATGTATAATCATAGGAATTTAGGATCAATCTCATTTTAATGGAAAGGGTGATTATTTTTTGAAACCACATTCTAGTATTCTAATCATGGTCAAAGTTTCTCAGGTAACCCCTAAAATGATTGAGCATGATGATAAAAGTTTTTTTATTGGATACTAATGTGGAAGATATTTAATATAGGTTAAATATATGAAATTAATCCCTTATCATTCAATTTGCGTACATGAAAAGAGATAAACCATGTTGCTTTGTAGATTGTAAATCGAGGATCAAGCATTATTGGAATATAAATACCTAAATATTGATACTGATTAGAAAATGATGTTTTAATATTATTCTCAACGAAAAGAAATATATCAACATGGACTAGAAGATTGTTAACCAACATCTCAAATTGGGTGTCCTTGGAATTTCAAATATGGATTTCAATTTCAATAATTTTACACAGAAGCAATCCACTACTCAGATTTGGGTCAAGATGCACGGCCTGAAAATAGTATTTTGGAACCTAAGGATTATTAATGATATTACATCATGTATTGATATTCCTATTAAGTTGGTTCAATGAATTATTTATGTGGATCTAGGATTTTATTTTCATATTCTGGTGGATTCCAATTTGGAATCTAAGAATCCATATATCCTACATCTGATTGAAAATGAGAATAAAATCGAGATGAAAGTGGAATATGAGTATATCCCTCCCTTATGTGATATATGTATGGTAGTGGTTCACTAAAATTTGAATTTTGGTGTCATTAATAAGTAGGACATAACTTCTCATGAATTAGACCATATCTTCATACTATCTAAACTATTGGAATAATTTAAAATTGGTTCCTTAAAATTATATACTCAGACATGACTATAAATACTATGTGGTTTAAAATAATGAAAATTTTCAATCATTTTAGGTAATTTTTTTAATGGGAAAATTTTTAGAAGCTTGATTGGATTTATTATCTATTTCACATTTTCATTACATAACAATTTTTATTTCATAACACTTTGTGTTTGATACCAATATAATCCAACAGAAAAAACTTTTACAAGAAATATGTGCACTAAGATAAAACTCAATAAAACACAATTATGAGTTAATTTATAATAATACAGAAGATATATAATTAAAGGGATTAACTGATGTTGAAACGACATGAGTGATTGTGGACTAAAAATCCATATATATGGGAGTATTCTTTATTGGATGATATTTTGTATGTTGTCCTTCAAAGAAGAAAAAATCAGTGACATTAAGCTCTACTAAGGCTGAATATGTAGATGCATCCCATGTAATCACTTGAATTATATGGATGAAGAAATAATTGAAAGACTTGATTTTTGAAGAAACATGTCCACTTAATATAGGATTTGAAAATCATCGTTCCTTAAACCTATCAAAAATACAATGTTACACTCTAAGCCAAATTATTTTGAGATTAAGTACCATTTTCTAAGGTAGATAGTTGAAGATAGAATCTTGAGACCGGAATTTTTTACCTCCAAATAATAAGTTTCTAATATTCTATCTAGACTTCTCACAACAAAGCAATTTGAGAAGATATGTCTATAAATGGGATTATAGTTCATTACCTCTCATTGAGGTATGCCATAATTTAAGATTCCTCTAATATTTCTCATCAATCATTCTTGTGTAGATATTTTTTAGGGTGAGAAATTTTTTCCTTTCTATTTGTGATATATTTTGATGGGTATTATAAGTTGTTTGGGAAATAGATATTTATTTTTTTATGAGTTTGAAAAATCATTGGTTTGGTGTGAGGTGTTTCAAGGATAATATTGATGATTGATTCAATCACTCCTATTTTCTAGAAAGATATATCTCATTTATACTTCAAGATGATTGAATCTTAATTCATTTTATTTCAGGAGTCTATATTGATATCCTATAGTTACCCAGATTTTTTTTATTTTCTATAAGGGGTGAAGAATGAGGGGTATTTCAAAAAAATCTGAAAGGGGGGATTGTTGAACCTTTAGTGGTGATGCAGTATTTTTCAAAATCCTTGTTTGAGTGAGATATTCTTTTATGTTGATATTTATGGAGATATGAAATGTGATGGAGGTAAGGGTGTAATGTATATAATCGAATAGAAGATGAATGAACTAAGCCTATAAAGATTTCATCCATGGTGTGTTTCACATTAAGGGAATTATGAATACATATTTGATGATATTTTGAAGAGACTAAGGATAGTTAGTTCCTCTTTCAAGAATCATGGAGATGAGTTGAGGAAATTCTACATGTTTTGTGTCAAATCTAGATAAATGAAAAATTTATTTATCTTATGGGGACCCATGTATGTAAATTCATTTATTTTATAGGATAAATATTTTATGCATACCTGAAGTAGGGGTTTGAAATTTGGAAAATGATTTTATCATACTCATGTAGGAATTTTGGGTGGCATACGATGTTTTACGTGAAAATAAGTAAATTCATTTATGGCTTACGATAATTCAGATCACATAAGTAAATTCAATTATGTGAGAAGAATTACAAGTCATCCTGAATTGATAATGGAAATTATCTTATGTGATGGTGATTTGATGATACCATAAGATAATTTATCTTACATGTAGAAAAATTGTGATATATATATATGATAATTTTTTTACATGAATACTCCATTTTCATAAATCATAGATTTTGAAGAATGAAATTTAAATTAAATGATGATTTCTTCATGAATCAAACATTATGATTAAACATGTGATCATGATTCTTACTAAAATGAAATGAATGTAAGATATATGAAAATACTTGATTGTTGAGATGAGTTCCATGTTTTAGAATTAGATATCATTCCACCATGTCTATGTGGAAATATATATATCCTTAATAATGTTAAAAGTGTATTTTTAATAAATATTTATAAAAAAATATATTTATAAATGTAAAATTACAATATTTATACAGATATAATTATAAATATATAAATATTATTTTTTAAAAAGTATTTATATAATTATAAATAAATAATTATATATATTTAAATAATTATAAAATTATAATAAATTTTTTTAAATAATGAATATATTTATATTTATATAATTATATTTATTTATTTCATATATATATATTAAATACATATATATAGTTATAAAAATATATATAATGATATAAATATTATTTATTTGAGAAGTATTTATATAATTATAAATAAATGATTATAAAATTATAGTAAAAATATTCAAATAAAAATTATATTTTTTATATTAATATATATATATATATTAAATATATATATATATATATTAAAGATATATATAATTATAATTATATTTTCTACAAAAAATCTCTATAATTAAAATTATAAATCCTTTATCATCACTTATTAACATAGCACTAATAAAAGGAATCATTATCGAATCTTTTTTGAATGGGTTGATAAAAGTGTCTCAATCTATTTTATGAACCCTAACCATTGCAAACAAGTACACGATATCTAAAGCTCTCTGTGGAAGAAAATTTCTGATTTTTCTCCTTATTTTCGAATCATTGATCAAATCTATGCTAGAAAAAAGGTTCCAACTATTCCAAGGCTCAAATTCAAGGCTTGAATGATTCAAGGGTCGAATGAAACCAAATCTTGAAGGAAATCCATGTTTTTTTATATCTATACATTCACATAGTTATCCCTTTATCCTTACCAATACACATTTTTGTATCACAACCAGTCTAGTATCACTATTCTATAATAAAACTACACAAAATTCATTTTTTTAGAAATATTGAGGTATTATCTTACCTAATATGAAGTGTCTCTCATAGAGACAACATTGGTACTGTGAGACTTAAAATATATCAAACCTCATGTTGATTCATGTTGTTGTGAGGTAACAGAGGCTCCCAAAACCAATATTTCATGACATCTACCTCTTTGCAATCATTGACTTTTGAAAAATTATTCTATATAGAAATCAGTGTTGTCATTGGTTTGGAATATTCCATTGAAAATAACGTGGGAACATCTTTTTAATATTTTGACTGATAAATTAATGTCCTATGATCTCCTTGGTTAACCTAAAAACTAAAGAAAATTTTTAACACAACAATAATAGACATATCGATATCATACATCATGTGTTCCATAAAAAAATTGCATTTTTATTTTTCCTATCCTCAAATATTATGTCTTCAACATATTTTAGTACCGACATCCTTTGATCATTATAAATATTTATGTAGTGGTTGTGATAAACTTTACCTTTCTAAAAACAAATCTTTCATTGGTATTGATCCAACCTTAAATACTATGTCCTTAGTGATTTATTTATCTTATACAAACATTTTTTTAACTGGAGAACACTTCTCTCATTTTCATTCATAATAAACCCATCCAGGTTCTCAATGTATACTCCCTCCTTAATAACTCCATTAAGAAACATATATTTGACATCTATTTGGTATACTTTTAAATACATTTTCATGGAAATTTCAAGGAAAATTCAAATAGTTTCCAATTGGGCTACGGGGGTAAATATATCATAAACATAAATACCTTTGATCTAGAAATTATTATTTCACACCATCCATTATTTATTTTGATCCAATTTTCCATAGTTAATGATTTTATTAGGAACACCCACTAGGTTCTAATAACATTTTTGTCTTCAAGCCATGAAACTATTTCCCATGTCACAATGTTCTTATTCATATCAAGCTCATTATGAATATATTTGATCCAATTATCACCCTTTTCAACCACTACAAAGTATTTAGGCCATAATTTCAAAATATGAGGGTTTTTTAATGGCTTACTCCACCAATTTTACATTGAAACTGTACAATCAACATAATATTTTATTCATTAATTTCATCCCTGCTTGTATTTCTTGAAGTAAAACTGTCATCCTCATCAACATTATCTTCTAAATAGTTATTATTAAAATTTGTTACTTTAGACTCATCCCTTGCCTATTTTATGTTTCATATGCGACTCTGAGCAATAGTCTTACCATTAATGACTAATTATTAGCATACTTAAAGCAATATAAGAGCATGTCCATAAGGGATGGAGGATGTGTGCCAGACAATAAAATGTAATGATGAATGTCTAGGAGATGAGTTTATGAGGATGATCGTTATCAATAACATTCAACTTTTAATGAATTCTATGGATAAAATATACCATAAATGTTCGGGAGATGAGATTATGAGGATGAAATATGTCTATAACTATCATGTTTTGATGCACGATTTGATTTATGTTTTTTCCATCGAATTCTGACCCAAATTGACTAACTAAAGGTTGAATTACTCATGTAAACAATGTCTTCTGTACATGATGATGTTACCAACCTCTCCGAAGAACAAACTATAATGATGGAACCCTTTAGAAATATATAAATTTAATTTTACAATATACTTTATCTACATTACCTAAAATTTATATAATGAAACATTTATGTAATTTTCCTTATTCCATACACATTTCATTTATTTTAGAATATTTCATTCCATATTTCATGTATTTCTACAAAAAAAACTACTACATAATTCTTCACCATCAAAACCTTTTTTCACATATAATATCAGATGTTATCACTTTCCTTCATCTTCCTTTTGCATCCATTATTGGAAGATAAATGATATTGCCTCTACTAAATCACAGAGGTAATCTTGATGTTAGTAGATTAAAATCATTGTCCATAGAATAAATATACTGTTTCATATTTATTTTTAATTTATTTCTTTTTAGTATTACTCATATAATAATTATTTTCTTATATAGGTTAATTATTTTAATTGAGTTGGGGTGATTTTTCTATCTTCCATTCCTTTCTACACCAAAACTTCCATAGTCTTCTCCCACTAAAAACCTTTTCACCCCTACAGTGTTGAAATTTATCACATTACTTAAAGTTCCCTAAACTTCTCAATAAAAAATTTAATCTTCATGTTTTCATAATTAAATAATTGTCCATATAATTAATGTATTATTTCATATTTATGATTAATATATTTCTTTTTTATTACTCATATAATAATTTTTTTAAACTGGTGGATTCTTATGTTCGAGTTGGGGTGGTTTAATAAAAGCTACTCATGATCAGTATAGATTGTACTTTCAACCAACAAACTGAGATAATGAAAAGAAGGAAGTTCATAAATAATTCATACAACAATTATAAACTAGTGAATTTTTACTAATTATTTAATTAATTTTTTCATAGTTTTATCTATTATTTGTTACTTAATTTCCATTTAATTTTTATATAATACTTATTTTGTTTTTTTAGATCTTTTGGGATGTCATATTTTTCATTCAACTATATTCAATGATCCATAAAAGATATTAAATTTTCCTTTCTTTCAATGTTACCAAACATTCCATTATCTTTGTTTATCGACCTTACAACACTCATTACTGAGTATATTTTATTAGAAAAAAACCATTCTCATTGAAATCTAAAAGGGAATATGAACCCTATGTTTCAATTGTGGTGCCTTCTCATGATATAATGCGCACATGAGCTTCCTCTACTCTATTGGATTTCAATATTTAGAATGGTTTTCTAGATAAGAACATTGAATCAATATGCATTTTTGGAAATTCAACAAAAAAATCCAACAAAAAAATCCAACTGTAATCATGGTAACATTGATAGTGAGGATTTTTGAGACTTTATGATGCATAAGAATCATCATCAATAAAATTTGACACACGATTTGACTGGTATGACTCCAATTATTTCTTTCTATATATAATTGACATTAATTTTAGTAAAATAGAAAATCAACATACTCTAAACCGGGAAAAAATATTCATATTTTATGATACTTTATTAAAATGATCTATAAGTTATTTGTGACATATTGGAATCATTTATACTGCAATATGATACAAGATGTACCCAATATGACTCAATGTGTCCATTATTAGCTTAAAAGTTTCATTTTACTTCAAAAATTGATACTCACATAAAAGTGATAAAAATTTCTCATATATTCTTGATAATTTAAGACATCGATTCGTAAATCATTTTTTTAAATGTAGTAATTGGTCTCATGTCAAACTAATTCAAAATGTGATTGGTGTGATCCAAAGTGCATGTTTCAAGTTTAAGATGACATTTTAGTTAAAAAGACACGTGACATACTAAAAATCAGGAAAATGCATTAAGATCATTTTTATACATTTGTAAAACTATCCAGAAGTAATTTTAGATGTTTAGTAATCATCTAAACCTCAATCTGACACATGGTGTGACTAGTATGACTCCAAGTGTGTCTTTATTTAATACTGACATCAATATTAGTAAATTGGAAAACTGACCAACTCAAAATTGAGAAAATGTATTTATGTTATTTTGATACTATATTAAAATGATCCATAAGTCATTTGAGATATTTAGGAATCATCCACACCTAAATCTAATTCACGGGGGGACTGGTATGACTTCAAGTGTGACATTTTATTTAAATTTGACATCATTTTTTGTAGAAATGAAAACTGACCTACTCAAAACAATGAAAAAACAGTCGTATTGTTTAGATAATTTATTAAAATGATCTTTAAGTCATTTTTAAAATTTACTTATCATCCCCAACTTAGTCTGATTCAATATGTGTTTGTCATGACTCAATGAGTCAGTTATGAGTTTAAAATTGGCATTTTTGTTCAAAAAAGTGTAACTTACTAAAAAATAATATTATGTTCTCATATTTTATTGATAATTTATGAAATAGTTTCACAAATAATTTTTTACATGTAAGAGTATATCTCTCATAAAAATGATACACAATGATATCAGCACGGTTCAAAATGCATGTTTCACCATTAAATTGACAATTTAGTAAAAAAAGGAAAACTGATATACTCAAATCTGAGAAAACCCATTAAGATTATTTTGAAACAATATTACAACAATATATATGTCATTTATGATGTGTAGGAATCAGCCTCACCTCAATCCTACGTACAATGTGACCGGTATGACTCCAAGGGCATCTTTTTATTTAAAATTGATATTAATTTTAGTAAAAAGGAAAACTGACCCACTAAAAACCATTAAAATGCATTCATATTGTTTTTATAATTTAGGAAAATTATACAGATGTCATTTTTTGACATTTAGGAATTAGTTTCACCTAAATATTATAAATGATGTACTTGATATGACTCAAATTGTTCGTTATTAGTTCAAAATTTAAATTTTAGTTCAAAAAGTGTCTCTCACTGAAAACTGATCAAACATGCTCAGATTTTCTTGATAATTTATGAAAATGATTATTAAGTATTTTGGACATGTATAAATCTATCTCTACTCAAACTGATACACGATGTGATCGATATGAACCAAAATTCATGTTTCTTGTTTAAAATTACATTTTTGTAAAAAAAGGATTTCTGACATTCTCAAAACCAAGGAAATGCAATCATATTGTTCTTATAAATTAGGAAAATGACCCATATTTCATTTGATACATTTAGGAATTAACATCACCTCAATCAGACAGGCAGTATGGCCAGTATGACTCCATGTGCATCATTTTATTTAAAATTGACATCAATTTCAGTAAAAAGGAAAGCAGACCAACTCAAAACCTTGTAAACACATTCCGATTAGTTTGATACATTAAAAAATGATCCATAAGTAATTTTTGATGTGTAGGAATCATAATAACCTCAATATGATACACATAATTAACTATATGACTCAAAGTGTCTGTTACAGTTTAAAATCGACATTTTAGTTCAGAAAGTGTTACTCACTGAAAACCAATAATACATGCTCTGATATTCATGATAATATAATAAAATGTTTAATAAGTCAATTTTGACAATTAGGGATATATCACACATAAAAATAATATATGATGTGATTGGTATTTCTCAAAATGAGTCATTTTTTGTTTCAAATGAAATTTTTCTAAAAAAGGAAAATTGATGTACTCAATACCAAGAAAACACATTCATATTGTTTTGATAATTTAGGAAAACAATTCATAAGTCATTTTAGATGTTTAGTAATCATCCCCACCTCAATCTGATTAACGGTGTGATTGGTATAACTCCAAATGCATTTTTTATTTAAAATCATCATCAATTTTCATAAAATTGACACTTTTTGTTAATTTATTTCATTATATAGCTACTAACATAATATTTTTTTATACAGGTGCATTATTTTTCTTGAGAAGGGGTGGTTTATTCAAAATTATCCTGAGTATGTTTTAGTATCAAAAGAAAAGGAACACTGCTATTTTTGAATGTATATAATAATTTTTACATATGTAATTGTATAAATAAAAATTTAGAATTTCTATAATATAGTTTTACTTATTATATTTGGGTTATAAATTTAATTTCATTTAAAATTTAAATTTTTACTCGACTTTATTTATATTTAATGTGTTTTAGGTGCTGCGGTGTGTTATTACAGCACATTTCACTAGTGTTGGAGTGTGTTGTTGCATCACACTACTGTAAAGCCATTTAACGAGGTTTTTAAAAGTGTTAAAAATGGTACTATTTATCATTGATTCTAGAAGTTCCAATAATGGGATCCTTATTAGTGATAAATAAAATAAGTTTGAATTGTTTTCCTTTATCAACATTTTTAATAGTGTTGATAAAAGACTAGGGACTTCAATATCACTCTAATAGTCATCATTTTTATTGTACTAATAAAGGCTATTTCTAGCGCTATTAAAAAGGAATTTTTTAGTAGTGGATCAGGATGATCACAACACAAATAGAGGGATTGTCTCTTTCATCAGAATAAGTGACAGCCCCTCACTTCTACCTCCAGTCGTGGATCTCTATGAAGACTTATTCCCAAATCAATTTTTTGGACTTTATCCTAATATATGATCTAAATATAATATGGATCTCGTACCCATTGTTTATAAAATCACGATACCCCAATATCTTATGGTGGAAAATTTAGCTAAATGAGATCAAGGTACTATTATATGACTTGGAGTGGAGGGGATTTATCATTTTCTGTAATTTACTAAGTGGTTCACCCTAGTAGTACTCTAAAGGGTATGATAGTCTTCTAATATATGTTGATTATTGTATGATAAACTAGGTGATGGTGAATAACTGACAACTATTAACCATGATCGATGATCTTTTAGATCAGTTATATGGAGCACTGATGGTCTCCATGATAAATTTTCGACTAGTATATCATCATTTATGAGTTATGTATGAGTTCATTATGAAGATATTGTTTCAGAGTATGTATCTGATATATGATTTCTTAGAGATTTCAATTTGTCTTACTAAAACACTATAAGTGTTCATTGACCTCAAAAACAAAATCTTCCACCCATACTTGGACTCGTTCTTCATTGTTTTTTAAATAACATCCTCATATGCTTTCCCACTGTAGAGAATAATTCTAGGAACCTAGAGATAGTCCTATGCATAATTACATCACACTAATTTTACACCATGTTGTTGAAGTGTGACTTCTATATTCCAGAATTTATGTTCATAATACATTTTGTGACTGAGATGGGTAGATCCATGGACCCCGAGAAAATTTAACAAGTCATTTCTTGAACAAATCGCAAAAAACTATTTAATGGATGCAGATTCTTGGGCTTGGTGGGGTCTTATCGATAGTTTAAGTATTATTTCACTAAAATAACAGTTCCCATGATAGTAATAATGTATTGAATTTATAGTGGTCATATCTATGTGAATAATCATTCCTTGAGTTGGAGGGTAGGTTGAAAACAAATACACTACTAACACTCCTTGATCCTGATATTGGTTATATAGTATACTATGATGCATCATTCATTGTTCTAGGAGTAGTAATGATGCATGGATGGTAGGTAGTAGAATATGGGTAACATTATCTATGAACCCATGAGTGGAATTACGCTACGCATGATCAAAAGATGGAAGTTTTGGTTTATGTTCTGATGTGTTGGAGACACTATATTTTCGGTGAGACATTTTTTGTTTAGAAGAACTTTAATATACTTTACTATATCTTCACACAGAAGGATATGATCATGATATAGAGGATATTAGTTGAGTATCCACGTTTTCTCAACTTTGATATAGTGTATGCACCTCGGAAAGTAAAATTGTTGCAGATGCTCTTATCCATAAGGTGCAGGCTGAGAAATGGATTGGTGAGTGGCCATCTAAAGAGATTTGGTTCTTGATAATTTTTTTCCCAACTAATGGATGGACACTTCTGAGAACCAATGTTCTATGACTTCTCATCCCTTAGTGATAACATCCACACTTATGAATTAGGGTAAGACTAGTCAAGATTCAAACGAAGAGTGTACTATAATGTGGGTATATCTAACTATGGTGACTCAATGGCAGGATGGCTGATAGATGATGACAATGTAAAATAGGTTCCTGGGAGTGTATTAGTCCCTATTTCTGTTAAATATGACCTGATGATAGATTAACATACCTCTCTATAGGCAGTACATCCAGCTGGATCAACATGGATCATGAATCCAGACATTAGTTCTAGTGGATGGGTATGAAGAGGGACATAGCTTCTTTTCACTCAAAATAACATACCTATTAGAGGGTAGAAGCTTAACATCAAAAAACTTGTGGGTTACTTCATCCACTTCTTATACCAATGTGTAAATGGGAGGAAATTATGATGAATTTTGTGAATAGGTTTCCCAAGACCCTGAGGATTGGGGATATTCTCTGGGTGGTTATCAATCAGTTGATGAAAGTTGCTCACTTTTTACCAATCATAGAGATGCACTATGTGGATGATATTGGAAACATCGATGTCGATGATATCACATGATTCATGGAGTTAACATGAGAATTATATTGGATAGATATTCATCATTTATTTACTCAATTTGGTAGGGATTATATAAGGACCAAGTGACTCAAATGAGATAGAGCACAGTGAACCATCCTCAAAGAGAAAAATAGTCTGAGTGGACTATATTCATAATCTATGATATTCAATAAGCAAGCATAAAAGTTTTTTTTTGGAGATTCGGATGATCACCTATCCTTGGTTTAGTTTTCATCCAACAATAATTACAAGATTCTATTCAGATGGATCCTTATGATGATTTTTACATGAGGTCATGTCATTCATCAATTTTTATTGGCATGAGGCAAGTGAGGCAGTTGTTGTGGTACCCACTATGGTTTAGGATACCTCCATGAGAGTGTAGATGGTTAAGAAGAGGTTGATCAATACTCATATTAGACAAAGATATTATCTAAACATTAGTATGAAACCCTTGGATTTCACTGTGGGTGATCATGTTTTCTTGAGAGTGACTCCTCAGTTAGGACATAGATGTTTGAGGATGCAGGTTAAGGTAAGACATCATTTTGTTGGACCGCTTTAGATCACTGAGTAGATAGGGTCAATGGCATGTCGTCTGAATCTTCCTTCTCATTATTGAGGCATGCATGGTTTATTCCATGAGTCATATATTTAGTGACATGTACCCAACCCTATGTGTGTTATCAATTGTTAGGATTTTTAGGTAGATCTTGATTTTTATTATGAGGATAAATAATTATTGATTATAGAATGGAGTGATAAATTCGGTTGAGAGATAATGTTATTGCTTGTCTGAATTTAGTAGTATCATGGGATGATATGGGAGTAAACTTTGGATCGAGAGGAAGATGTTCAAGCTTAATGGCTAATGTTTCTCTTATAGGAGTCCTAATGATTCTTCTAATGGATGATAATTATTTAGAGGGGATAATTGTAAATCCCTAGAATTTTTATTCCTTAATAAAAATAATTTTTTCCTTTTTTCCACTTATTTTCGATTGATTCCATGTTTTGAAATGTCTTGTGGGCTCAGGGAAGCTAAACGAGGCTTGCATAAGTTATTTTGGTATGTTTTCTATCATAATAATGGTGGTTTCACCATAGGAAGCATGAATATTCCATAAAGTAGTATGATATACCATAGTATAGATGGCTATATCATAGTGTAGTTTTTGAGGGAGAATTCATCATAACTACCTCTGTAATGCGGTGTTTGGGAAGGCTGAACTATTGTTTCCAACACCATGTCATAGAATCCTTTCCATATCAGTTACAAATAGATATATAGAATTCTGTCATTGAATGTTGATAACTATAATAAGGATATTACAGCATTCATTCAAGGAAATGTTTATGGAGTATTTATGAGGTAATTTACTCATGTATAATATACCCCAAATTCAATACAAATACTTATCCTCCCCCATCATTCAAGATGATTTGAGGAGTGTTGAAGGGATATATATGAAATTCAATGCCATATACAACAACCTTACACCATAGAAGAGCCTACAATAGCCTGATTCTATTCCATATAGAACCACTTTACACCATAGAAGAGCCTATCACAACCTGATTCTATGCCATATGACTATCCTCTACATCATAGCGGGAAAGTTAAAGCACTCATCCATGCCACAATAATAGATCCTTCATCATGGTGGTGTCCCCTATGTTGTATCATCACCAAATATTCCATGGTGGTTTAATTTTGTGAAACTCAGTAATGCAGCCTCTACCTTTCACCCTAGAGATCTATTTTTAGAGAGATTTCCAATTCCCTTTTTGGACAGTCAATTATGTTTCTATTTGATAAAGATTGACCTCAGGTATATTTTTTATGATCCATTTGACTCTTTCATCCATTCCATGATCTATAACCCATAACATGTTGCATTAGAACCAGTCCTATAATTCCTTGGCATGCAATCATGATTGGGTTGGTGTGAGAATTTGGATTGGTTTAGAAACACATCTGATAGTACATGGAATGGATTTCAACGAATTGATATTGGAATTTATCTACCTTCTTGGTCTCGCATTTACAATTATTTCCATGATGATTTTTTATGTTGGAATAATTTATAACCATTAAAGATTGTGATTTCATGTGAGTATGTGTGAAGCTCGTGAGACCCATTGTGATATGTGATTACATGAGTGATACTATAGTATCTTATTTCTATGTATGATTTTTATTGCATGTTATTATTTATAATACTATATACTCGTGATGATATATTATGGATGTCGTGTATGCTTCACCATGTACTAGTGTTACAATGCCTTGGTGATTGTTAATGGTAATTGATATAGGTGGATTGTCATCACATATTTATCCCAAAGTGGGGGTGCACTTGACTTACGATGATAGTGAAGGGGGACCTAATCTTACTTTAGAATTTTGAGGTATCCATGGAGGTCTTTTTGGGGATATACTTGATATATCTTGTAATTTAATGAGTATAATTCCTTAGAGGTTCCCTAATGGATATGAGTAAACTGTTATTCTCAACTAGAAGATGTTGGGTTTCATGGACTACTTGATGGATATAGGTCTCCAAGTAGAATGTTCACACAACTCCATGAGAATGATGTATTTTGGTTATTTTAGTTACTTATGACATCTATTATTATCCTACAATTATAAAGCATAAGGAGGTGTAGTCGAGGTTGTTGGCATCTTGGATAGTAAAAAAATGCCTAGTTTTGGATTGTATGATTATTTAATTACATGTTAATTACTATTATATAATACACTTATAATAAATGATCACTCTTGGTTAAGAATGCATTGGTAGTGTCCTATTATGTCTATATTAACACCCTACTCGAGCATTTTGGGGAGATTATCGATTTTATGAAGGATAAAGTGAAGGGTGAGGGGCTTATGGAAGAAATATAATAAGAGGAGTATAGAGTATGTGGTGGACTGGGATTGACTATTGGGGAACCACATTTTATCTATTTATTTTTTACTATTTATTACACTAGATAGTCTCACCACTTTGGGAGCTACTTTACTTTTTGACATGTATTCCATCCTTTCATTTCCCACATGATTACTCTAATTATTTATTATTTATTATAATATTTATTATTTTTTATTGATATTATGGATTAATATATGGGGTATATTCTACCCACTAAGGAACCCATACCCTCACTGCTAGTCAGGAGCATATTATGTATAGGGAGACACAAATGAGTTCATGTGGTAATCTGGATTAGATTTGTTGGTTTGGTTTGGGATTTTATAGAGTCTTACTCACACCATAATCAAGTTGATATTGGGTACCCAAGTAGACTAGACAACTACAAGGCAAGATATTATTGGGCCCCTATAATCAATAAGTGATTGGTTGGTTGGTATGTAACACTGAAGATCAGACTAGACCGAAACTAAGGACCAATTTTAAAGAGATTCCTAGTTTTTTCCTTTTTTTTAATTTTTGGGTTATGGTAGTATATGATATATATTGTATGTATAACATTACTAATATTTCTATTATCCTCATTTAGTTATATCATGGTATATATATATATTCATTTTATAAATTTTAAGTGTTTATGTTTTTTTACCTATCATGGAGTATCATAATTTTTTATTATCTTTCTTATTACTACCCTAATAAATGGGAATAGTATCCCCATAGTATTTTCATCTTTCCTCACCACCAGTATATATCCTCTAGAATATGAATTCATGAGGTTATGTATCCAATCAGACTAGTTACTATTTAGTTATTCAAACAAATGATGTTACATTATATATTAAAATTCCATGGTCAAATAGAACACATCATGGCCTTGAGTGTTTTCAAGAGTTTATTGTGCAAAAATACTATATACCATGACTCGATAAGTATATTCATGTTATGTATTATTCTATTGTGAATAAAGATCAATGATGAACTACTGTTTTAAATGGGATGTATAGGGGTTTGATGTAATTATCAACAAAAAAATTAAAAGGAAATTATAACACTATATTTGGATTCTATAGGGAGATTAGGAAAACCTAATCATTGGAACAAAGAATTCAAGATATTAATAAAAACAATCACACCATAACCTATGTAGAATATTTTTGTGTTATTAATAAAGATTAATTTTAAAATAGGAACACAACTAAAAAATAAGGTAGATAATGATTTTTGGGAAGGACTTTTAGATTCAACATTTTACAAATCATATAACCCACTTAGATGGAGGTAATTCATTATTTTATTGAGTTTTTTGTTTCTTTGGATTTATTAGGTTTATCATTGGTATGTTTTTGAATGGTTTTAGAATGTTTTTGGGAAGTTTTGAGGGCTCACAGTTATGGGAAACCTTGAAGTATCTCCATGAAAACCTGTGAGGTAAGGAGGGGTTTTATATGTACTAACTCTGTTTGGCTAAAACATGTGTTAATAATATAACTAGGTAATTTTTAAGGCGATGTAAATTTTTGTGGTTGAGGCACTACTTTCCCAACCATATGGACTAACCATGCAACAATTTGAATTAAAAACAAAAAATTAATTTTAAACCTAAAAACTCCCCTAAATTCCCCATTCATCCTCCATTATCAAAGTCTCTAAACAAATTGACACATTCCCAAAAAATTTTGTGATCATCTACCTTCTATAGATTTATTTCAATCAATTAGAGTGTGTTGGATCTAGGAAATAAAAATTAAGTTCCTCATTCTTACACTCTTCCATTTGTCTTCGCATTTTTTCTAGATTGGATCCCTAAACCAAGGATTCCGTGCCTAGATATATAATTTATGTATTTTTTTTATTGTATATTGTTATGATGTCTTGATAGAATGGAGTTAAGAACCTGAAACTATCTAAATCATTGTTTGATTCATTGAGAAGGAAAACCATTTGATGTAGGTGGATTCTCTCTCTCCACTTTCTCCTCGAATATGAATTCTTGGATTTAAAAATTAAATTATTATGTTTTTTTATGGAAAAACATGATATAAATATTATTAGAAAATCATTTTTTTGTTTCATGGATTTAAATTGGAATTCAGGATTGAAACATATAATTTTATTGATTAAATGATAAAAGTGAAATAGATTTCAAAATGAAAATATTTGGTGTGAAAGTTTTTCATAGCTAGAGTTGTTGTGTCCCTATCTTGCATATACATGGGGCCATGTTGGTTTATACTTTTCTAATAGTTATGGGGGGTATAGTTTCATACCCATGTTATTAATTGATTCTAGAAGGATGAGTTTTCCACTCGTGAGTTAGCACTATTCATAGGAAGGATGTATGCATTCGTGTGTGAGTTCTGTATTGGGTATTCCTTATAGAAATTATTGTTTAAGATACTTATTTTAATGAAATTTTGGTAATACCTACATTATATTCATTCTTACTAATTTTATATAAAATTATAAGTAAACTTATTCTTATCCAAGAGTTATGTGTGGGAAGTATTTGGGATTTACTAATGAGTTGATATACTCACCCCCTGTATATACACATTGGTGTGTATGTATATGTTGTTTATTGTAACATTATTAAGGGGAAGATCTCATACTTCACTATAGGAGCATTGTGATGTTACGATTGTGGATAATGGGACATAGAGATTTGGAGTTGCAAGAGTCCTGGTGATTGGAGTGACACCAACTTGGAACCCTATGTCTTGCAAGTATTTGTATTTTTGTTTTCCTATTTTTTATAATATTTTATTGGTACTTTGATACCATTCAATTATTTTAGATATTGATATTTTTGTGGTTTTCTTTTATGAATAATATTATGTCTCATAATTGTTTTCTAAATTAGGATGGTTACTTAATGAAAAAGCATCCCCCATGTTTTTTAAATCCCTTTGAATTTATTTTGATGAATTGGTGTTTAGGGACCATAACCTAAGGTTAGTGGAACCTTAAATCTTCCTGATCCAATGGGACATGGTTGGGATGTTATAAATGGTATTAGTTTTTCAGATCCTTCAGTTGGGATAATATACCAGAATATAATATGCATTTAAATATGAAATGTATATCATAAAAAGGTGTATCTACCTCTTTATATAGAACATCAATTTAACAGGGTGGTCTGAGTAAAAAATGGATTCTTAAACACCTATAAGATTTTTTTACTTAATAATTGTGGGGTTATTTGATGAGTTCATGGTATAATTCATTCTTTAGGAGACTTCCCATTAGGATGGAGTCATCTATATTTTCTTTGATCACTTTTTGAAATTTTCTATGAGGATTTTTCCAGTTTTGGGTTGTAATATATTAATCCTTAAACAAGTTTTTATATAGTGACAAAGTCTAAATTGTAATAGGGATATAGAAGAATGAAAATAGTCATAAGGCCTAGAGAACTATAAGAAGATGTCACTATGTAAGTGGTCCATCCTAAACCAAAAAGTGAATTAGTAACTAGTTCAAATCATTGAACAACAATTTCAAGATATAGATAGAGGGAATAAAACTAAATATAAAAACCATTTGGATAATTAATTATAATTTCAAATTTATAACCCATCAAAATTGTTTTGGGGATTTATAATGAGAACAAGAAAAATAATGGCTTGGTAGAGTGAAGATAATTTTCAATTTCAATGGAACCCTTATTGATATTTAGGTGAATCTATAAGTATATATGATAAAGTATCTCACAAAAAAATTCTGGGATTTAGTGGTTCAAAATAACCATTACTAAGCCCTTAAATTCAATAAGTTAAATAATTTTTTCAATAAAAAGTTCTATCTAGATACCCTTAAATTAACCAAATTTATATATTTATATCTTATAAAGTAAAAAAATCTGGCAGTGGTGGAATATGCAACAAATTTTATGAAGTCAGTTAATTTATGAATAAAAGTTGTATCTAGATACTTCCTTAAAGAACTTATATTTGAGACCATGTTGATACAAAAAACTCGCTATTTGATAATAATGATTGGTATTGATGACTATATAGAAATTTTTAATATAGTTCCAGTGGGGGAAGAGTAATTACTTTGAAATAATGGTGTATGGAAAACATTATTATATACATGAATGGGTGATAAATAAATTGATATTATTATGTAGAAGAGGGATATATAATCCCATGAAAGCAAGGTGGTATAGAATCAATCCACAACACCAGTTTATTTTCCTCCATGATCTAGTAACATGCAATGATTTTTTCAATGTGGTTTACTATATCACATGAATAGATACTATAAAACACCCCCTTAGGGCTGGAATCAATGAGGCCAAATGTTACATCTCTAAAATTATTGTACTAACACTTTAATGTCAATTGGTGGGAATGGATATAATATTTATTTGGCCTCTCATTCCAAAATAGGATGATCACAACATAAAAATTCTTGACCATAGTAGTGAGTGAGTTTGTATGTTTCTAAAAACACCCATACAACTCATCCAATGCATTCCCAATATGAAAATGGGGATTACTCGGCAGGAGTTAGTACGTAGATGTATTGTGTTGAGTGGATAGTCATAGAGGAACAATTATGCCCCTCAATTGTGTGAGGAACTATTATTTTAATCTCTAATCTTATGAAATTATTTTTTGATAATGTTTCAACCCATGCATTAATTTATTATATCATGGTAAATGAAATGGGGTCGAATGTGGAAATGATTTTTCACATGATTAGTATTCGAAGACCTTTAGGACAATGAGAGTGTAAGAGATTTAGGTGTACAACTTAACAATTAATGGAATTTAGTCTGTTTTTGAAATTTCTATTTTGGAAATTAATATCTTTGACTTAATAATGGTAATAAATTTGTTTTTATATTTTGAATCTCAAGTCCATTATAGTACTTGGAGGGTAAATTTCACAACTCTTGATGTATTGAAACTTCTATCTAACAGAAATTAAGATGTGAATTGATCAATAAAAGGTCCTTTAAAACAAATGTTTTGGACTATATCTTATTAATTGGTAGTAGTATACTTAGGGACTATTAAAGAAATTAAAACTAGATATTTTTATTCCATTTTAAATCATTATACTAATGTGTTTCCCAAACATTTATTTGGATTACTACCAAAAAGGGAGGTTCAATTTTTTATTAATATATTTCAAAAGAGAAACCCAATTTCAGTTAAATCATATAGAATAGAGATAATAAAATTATAGGAATTTAAATTTCAACTAGAAGAATTATAATGTAAAGGATGTATAATACCAAGTGCATTGACATAGGTTGATCCTATGATATTCACAATGAAGAAATATTGCATGATTCTGTGATCATAAACTAAATAAATTTATGACAAAGAATTTATGACAAAGAATTTATGACCTATTCCTCAAATTGATGATTTTTTGATCAATTTAATGGATCCAAGTCGTTCTCTAAAATATTTCTATTCTTAGGGTATCACCAACTATGAGTTAATAAAGAGGGTATTTAAAATAATGATATTCTAAGATGATACATCACTATAAATACTTAGTAATTCCATTTTATATAATGAATGAACTTTTAGTTTTTATGTCCTTAATGAATCGTATCTTCCATAGGTACCTAGACTCATTTACGATGGTATTTTTTGATGACATAACTTTTTTCTTGAACATTAAATGACAATGAAAAACCTTTATAGGTTATATTGAGTGCACTATGTAATCACCAAAATTACACTAAATTCTCTAAGAGTAACTTCTTTATAAAATAATTTTGTTTTCTACTATGTTCCATTTTATAGAACGTCATTTCAATTGACCCTATGAAAATCTAAACAATCATTTTATGGAAACCAACTACAAATTTCATTGATATGTGTATCATTTTATGAATATTATGTTATTTTCATAATTTTTTCAAAGTTTTCTTAAGGTTCTCATCAAATATAACTATATAGAAAAGTAAAGGAATTATAGTCAAATACTGTGAGGATTGTCAGAAATACTTTCAAGATCTTAAGGCTATGTTTATTTTTATACCTATTATATTATATCCAGAATCGAGACAAGGCTATGTGGTAAATTATGATGCATATGGATCTTGGTTGGGTTGTCTTATTATGAAAGGATACTATATTATAGATTATGTCTAGGCCAAATTCTGAACACATGAAAATAATGACGCATCAAATGAACTGGATTTAGTGGTATTGGTCCATGAATTAAATACATGGAACTAATATCTCTTTAGAGAAAAGTTCACTACCATCACTGATCGTAAAATATAGAAGCCTATCTTTTCTCAAAGGGAATTAAACATGAGTAGAAAACATTAGTTATATTATCTATATATGATTGAATTAGATTTATTATACACACCAGGTAAGGGAAATTCTATGTTTGATTCCCTTATTTGGATGTCGTATAAACAAGTAGATTGGGAAGCTTGTAACCCATGGTAGTTGATGACTGTAATCTCTAACATGCATCTAGAGTATGTAAAATATTTTCAGATATGGTATTGTTTCTGATTACACTGGTTCCAATATTAATTGACCTATTAAATAAGTCTCAATAATGAAATCCTAAATTCCTTACTACTAGGAAAAACCTTAAGGTTGAGGAGACCATAGAAGGTTGGACAGCGAATGGGAAAATTGTGTTATGATTTAATGGTTAGATTCTCATTCATTATTCATTCAAAGAACATATCCTCTCAATATATCACCATTATAAATTTTTTTCCATCTAGGTACTAAAATGATGTTGTAGACCCCAGAAAACGCGTTCCTGAAATTTTCCAAATGCTTCCATACATGATCCAAGATCGTAGAACTTTTCTTAAGCTTCGTTTTGGTAGGTCGCAGGGCCCGAACGGAGCTACGAAATAGGAGTTATGGATGTTTGAAGTTTGGTTGGAAATCTGGTTCGCAAAGCCCATTCGCGAAGCCCCCTCCGTGATCGCGGAGTGCCGCCGCGAAGCAATGAGGCGGGAAGCTCCGCGAACATGTTTGACATTTTCGATGCGCCGTGAAGACCCACCGCGAAGCTCCAGAGGTGGTAACTCTCCGCTAACGCATTTGACTTTCGCGAGCCCGCCGCGATGCTCCGGAGGCGGTACCTCTCCGCGAAGGAATTTGACGTTCGCGAGCGCGCCGCGAAGCACCTGAGGCAGCCCGGGAGTTCTGCTTCGCGGAACCCCTTGCCTATAAATACCCAGCTCACCCCCTTCTCCAGACAGATGGCCATGGACACTTTGTCCCCTTGGGCGGCCGAGCGGAGCTCCGCATTGCGGCTCTGCGAGGCCATGCTCCGCGAGCAACTTCCTTCGTGTTGCTGCTCTGTGATCCGATGCTCCGTGAGTCCATCCTCCGTGAGCCAATGCTCCGCGATGCTGCTCCGCGAGACCATCCTCCGTGAGTCCATGCTCCGTGAGCCAATGCTCCGCGATGCTGCTCCGCGAGACCAAGCTCCGCGAGACCCCTTTGCTCCGCAAGAGACCATTGCTCCGCGAGGCCATGATCCGCGAAGCTACTTCGCGAAGACCTATCCTTCGAAAGGATGCTACCTTCGCGCCCACCGGACCATACCGCGGGGGCTGCGCCCCCGCAGCCCCGCTCAAGGTCAGTGTCGAGCTTCGTTCCCGGCCCTCCGGGCCGGTCCCTTCGCTACCGTGACATACACCCTTGAAAAATGGAGAGTCGCACCGCGAACTTTTCAGGCCGGGATGCCGGGATTTTCCATTGCACCCTTATGCGCTCCCACCTTCAACCTATGGAATACCATGATTTGATACACTCCTCCACACACCATGAAACACCTTGAGTTGATGTATTCCTGTTGGTTTTTTTCCTATGTTGTGAGTTGAGGTTCTCATCATCAATTCCCCGAGTACCTTGAGTCAAACCATTCCTCATGCAACTCCTCCAAATCCAATCACTTGGCTTCTATGCCAGGATGAACCAGAAAGGGCCACCCTTGCGTAAGTCCCAATACCAACCATTTCTAGGCACCTTCTGCCTAACAGTCCTTTCTACATGACTCTAAACTGTAGTATTCTCCCTATGTTCCACACATAGGAAGAATACTAGCTCCAAGCAAGAGATGCCTTATGCCCCAAGCATGAGATGCCAACAATCCTATCTACATGACTTTAAACTGTAGTACACCCAATCTAACAAATGATTGGATGCCTCTTACTCCAAACAAGAGATGCCTCTTGACCTATACAAGAGATGCCTTATGTCTCAAGCATGAGATGCCAATAGTCCTACCTACATGACTCTAAACTGTAGTATTCTCCCTATCTAACAAATGATAGGATGCCTCTTACTCTATAAAAGAGATGCCTTATGCCGCAAGCATGAGATGCCAATAGTCCTACCTACATGACTCTAAACTGTAGTATTCTCCCTATCTAACAAATTATAGGATGCCCCCTTGTTCCAAGCAAGAGATGCCTTATGCTCCAAGCATGAGATGCCAACAGTCCTTTCTACATGACTCTAAACTGTAGTAATCCTTATGTTCCAAACATAGGATGCCTCTTGCCCTATATGAGAGATGCCTTATGTCCCAAGAATGAGATGCCAATAGTCCTATATACATGACTTTAAACTGTAGTACACCCTATCTAACAAATTATAGGATGCCTCTTACTCCAAACAAGAGATGCCTCTTTCCCTATACAAGAGATGCATTATGCCCCAAGCATGAGATTCCAATAGTCCTACCTACATGACTCTAAACTGTAGTATTCTCCCTATCTAACAAATGATAGGATGCCTCTTACTCTATACAAGAGATGCCTTATGCCCCAAGCATGAGATGCCAATAGTACTACCTACATGACTCTAAACTGTAGTATTCTTTTTATCTAACAAATGATAGGATGCCCCCTTGCTCCAAGCAAGAGATGCCTTATGCTCCAAACATGAGATGCCAACAGTCCTTTCTACATGACTCTAAACTGTAGTAATCTTTATGTTCCAAACATAGGATGCCTCTTTCCCTATACGAGAGATGCCTTATGCCCCAAGAATGAGATGCCAACAGTCTTATCTACATGACTTTAAACTGTAGTACACCCTATCTAACAAATGATAGAATGCCTCTTACTCCAAACAAGAGATGCCTCGTGCCCTATATAAGAGATGCCTGATGCCCCAAGCATGAGATGCCAATAGTCCTACCTACATGACTCTAAACTGTAGTATTCTCCCTATCTAACAAATGATAGGATGCCTCTTACTCTATACAAGAGATGCCTTATGCCCCAAGCATGAGATGCCAATAGTCCTACCTACATGACTCTAAACTGTAGTATTATCCCTATCTAACAAATGATAGGATTCCCCCCTTGGTCCAATAAAGAGATGCCTTATGCTCTAAGCATGAGATACCAACAGTCCTTTCTACATGAATCTAAATTGTAGTAATCCTTATGTTCCAAACATAGGATGCCTCTTGCCCTATACGAGAGATGCCTTATGCCCCAAGCATGAGATGCCAACAGTCCTGTCTACGTGACTTTAAACTGTAGTACACCCTATCTAACAAATGATAGGATGCCTCTTACTCCAAACAAGATATGCCTTATGCTACAAGCATAAGACGCCTAATTCCATGATTACAGTGACCTGATTCCAACGCCCCTTGTAATTATCCCACTTGTGCACAAGTGCATAGGTGAAGGCCTCAATTCACCAGTGAGTCGGGATGCCCTCATGGCCAGACATGAGGAAGAAATTACGGGTAGCTCCTTGTATAATCCCTATTCACCAGTGCTGCTCCATAGCGGCACCCGGGCAGATTCATTGCGTAATCCCCATTCACCAGGGCCACTCCATAGCAGCACCCGAGCAACTTCCTAGCATAAGCCCCATTCACCATTTCCACTCCATAGCGGCACCCGGGCAGCTTCCTAGCATAAGCCCCATTCACCATTTCTGCTCCATAGCGGCATCCAGTCAGCTTCCTAGCGTAAGCCCCATTCACCTTTGCCGCTCCATAGCGGCATCCGGGCAGCTCCTTGCATACGCCCCATCCACGATTTCTGCTCCATAGCAGCATCCGGGAAGCTTCCTAGCGTAATCCCCATTCGCCTTTGTTGTTCCATAGCGGCACCCGGGCATCTTCCTCGCGTAAGCCCCATCCACTGTTGTGATCCCAATCAGTGGTAAGCCGTTGTGATCCTATGCAGCGGTAAGCCGTTGACATCCTTTTACAGCGGTAAGCCGTTGTGACCCAATCCTATGGTAATCCATTGTGACCCCATTTAGCGGTAAGCCCTTCACATCCTTATCCAGTGGTAAGCCATTGTGACCCAATCCAGCGGTAAGCCGTTGTGACCCCATTCAGCAGTAAGCCGTTCACACCCAATCCAGCGGTAAGCCGTTGTGACCCCATTTATCGGTAAGTCGTTGACATCCTTTTCCAGTGGTAAGCCATTGTGACCCAATCCAGTGGTAAGCCGTTGTGACCCCATCCAGCGGTAAGCCGTTCACACCCAATCTAGTGGTAAGCCGTTAAAACCCCCAATCGGTGGTAAGCCGTCATCAGAACTACATGGTCTTTGATGCATGTCAAGGCATGGTACGTAGGTAGCCTCTTCAAGGCTCAAGACCAAAACTATCATCATCCTTTTCCTTGGGCCTCCATCCTAGAGTAAGTCCCAGCACCACGAGCCACCTAACGCGTAAGCCCCTCTTCGCTTCTCACGAACACACCCTTCGCGACGTGATCGTCAGGTCCTTGCAACCTCTTGTTTCTCACACCGAACACGACTCACGTGGGCTTAGAGTGAGCACCGACCCTGACCCCTACCTTCGGCGAACTAAGAGAACTTTGATTCATTTCAAGGCATGGTACCTAGGAAGCCTCCATGAGGTTCAAGGCACATTACTTGGTTGTTCATTCACGTCGAGTTTCGCCCTCGTCCAGCATGACGTTAAACTGCACGCCCCGTCCAGCATGATGTTAAACTGTATGCCCCCCTTGTCCCACATGACATTAAACTGCACACCCATTTGAACTACGAGGTCTTTGATCAATGTAAAGGCGTGGTACGTAGGAAACCTTCACGAGGTTCAAGCCCACCAGTCATCCAATTCACGTCGAGTTCTAACTGCGTCCAACATGATGTTAAACTGCATTCCATCCCGATGGCAAGTCGTTGTCAAAACCTGAACTACGAGAACATTGATCCATGTCAAGGCATGATATGTAGGAAGCCTCCCTGAGGTTCAAGCCCAACAATCATTGGCCCAACCCGTATCCTTATCGGTGTGCCAAGCCCCCCATTTTCAATCCGAACTACGAGGACATTGATCTGTGTCATGCCGTGGTACGTAGGAAGCCTCCCAGAGGTTCAATCCCATCTCCCATTGGACTATGGTCCCTCATTTACGTCGGTTCTCCGACACCCACTCCCCTTCATTTATTCACGTCAGGGTTCACTACCGTCCCGCATGACGTTAAACTGTATTCCATCAATCCTTTGAACTACGAGGACTTTGATCCATGTCAAGGAATGGTACATAGAAAACCTTCCCAAGGTTCAATCCCACCACTAGTGGACCCCCGGGTCTACTTTCACGTCGGTTCACTGATGAAACCCTTTGAACTACGAGGTCTTTGATCCATGCCAAGACATGGTACGTAGGAAGCCTCCCCGAGGCTCAAGCCCATATTTCATTGGACCAAGGTCCACCTTCACGTCGGTTCGCTCATGATGCCCATCGGACCAAGGTCCACCTTAACATCGGTTCGCTGACGATGCCCATCGGACCAAGGTCCACCTTCATGTCGGTTGGCTGACGATGCCCATCAGACCAAGGTCCACCTTCACGTCAGTTCGCTGACGACACCATCCATTGGACCAATGTCCACCTTCATGTCAGTTCGCTGACAACATCCATCGGACCAAGCTCCACCTTCACGTCGGTCTACCGGCACCATCCTGAATTACGCGGACTTTGATTCCCTGCCACGAGGATACGTAGGAGGTGTTTTCGAGGCTCAAGCCCAACTTCACCGTCTCCCCTGCGATGGTCCCATTTCATTCTCCCTCCACTTCATTCATCCATCCATCACCTATCCAGATTCTCACCCGGGCCGCCACATCCCGGTTGGATCATGCCATCCACCTCCTTGATGCTCCTAGCGGCGCATGGGCCGCATTCCACATGTAAGCCCCAACACATCTCTGGGTCGTTGTCCTCTGTGTACACCCCGATTCATCACCCTTCGAACTACGTGGGTTTTGATCCCCGTCCTCTACACAGGGTACGTAGGAAACCTCCATGAGGTTCTCCCAACCAATGGTAATCCATGGTGTCCCCCATCCTGGGGCGCACTTCCCCTGATCCGCCCTTAGTGTTGTTCAGATCAACCATTACGGTGTGGCATCTCCCCTCTATGGGGCGCACCACCTCAGATCCGTCCTCAATGGGCGTTCTGATCCATACCCTTGGTAAAACATGTAGGTGTTCCTTCCTAGGGACGTACCAATCTGATCCGTCTCTATGGGATGTTCTGATCAGCCTCATTCCGTCTTCGCAAGACGTTAAACTCTCGGACTACCTCATGCTAAACATGAGATGCCTGAGGAAAACCTCAGATGGAACGCCTTTGGCGTAACCGTCTCCGTAAGACGTTAAACTCGTGGAATACCCTGTGTTAAACATGGGAAGCTGAGGAAAACCTCAGATACGTGCCTCAGGTTATGCACCCTTGAGATGCCCTATCATGAAGAAGAATACAGGTTCCCCAATGTCCATGCACCCAGAGATGCCCTGCCATGCCTGATGTTGCCGTCTACTCTGACCGAAGGTTGCTACCATGTCAAGACCCTATGGAAAGTCGTGATGGAAGTAGTGTAATTAACCGGTGTCCATGAAGATATGGCACCGAGAATGAGATTCATGAACAACATATTAAATCTACGAGGGAGACCCGGACTAGGTGATGAGTTCTGAGGAGGAATCCACAGAAGGAAGAACCGACATCCCATCATCCCGCTTCGATCAAGGAGAAGACGTCCCTGAATAAGGAGTGAATGCCGCCTGCCTTTGGATAGCGGGAATGCGGGGCAACAACTGTGCGTCCTCCACAGACGGATGCACGCACCCCGGCGAAAGCGTCGGAAACAGATGTATTTAAAAAAATGCTCGTTTTTTTGTGGCCTGGTATGAAGTGGAAGATAGATGATTATACTATGTGATGTCTCAACTTCCAATGGGTAATGGAAGACCCCCAATGCCAAGATAGTATGTTCAGTCAATGGCCATACCTATATGTAAAAGGGAGTAAATATTCATGGACTTTATCACTGATCTACTTTGAACATGTCAGAAGCATGATAATATTTTGGTTATTGTGGATTGGCTCAAAAATTCGGTACACTTCATTCAAAATAAAGAGTCCAATGTAGTAGAAGAATTGAAATAATTATATATCAAGTAAGGGGTAAAATTACATGGATGTTTTATTTCTATTATCTCTAACAGAGACCCTAGATTCAACCATATTTCTGGTTTTCCTAACAATGATCCTTTGGAACCTAATTAACCATGATCATTTCATATTATACCCAAATTAATGACCAATAAAAATGTACAATCTTAACATTAGAATAAATTATCAACAATTTTTTATGGTTTTTTGAAGTTTATTGGGAGGTAATTTGTAATTAGTGTATATTTAATATAATAACAGTTATTAGTTCATGATAAATGTAACACCCCAAGCTTTCATGATACGCTTCTCTTTCAATAATGCAATAGAATGCATTGTACGCAAGTTCGAGATTCTAACATACCGCGACCAATAAAAGTAGCAGTTATGAATAGTAATGCCCACTTTTTTAAATTATATAAATTTTATATTTCAAAATTGACTTCATTTTTGTATTCGGAATATCAAAATTATCCTAATTTGAATTTTTAGTAATTTTCGAAGAACTTCCAATTTTTTATGAATAGTGAAAAATACTTAAAAACCAGTTTTTTAGTAAAAATAATTTATAGTTATAAATTATACTATTGAGTGGTTTTAATGTATAATTAGAATATATTTTTACCATTTTATCCAATGGTGTTCATTAGAATTAATTTCACATTGAAATTGGACATAACCAATTGTCAATCTTTTGATATATATTGTTTCTTAAAAACACGCTATTTGTTGTGACAATGGGAATTAGTTATGAAATTAATTAATCCAACTTATATGTTTGTAATTTTGGAAAATAGACATCATTTTTGAATTTTTAATATCAATTATAGCTTAGGGTGAAATTTTGGCATTGTTCTGAAAAACTTCAATTTTTGATGAATATTGAAACCACTAAGTGGTAGTTAAAAACTGATTTTTTGTTTAAATGAAACATTACCACTTCTATGATTTGATTTTCAAAAATCTGATTTACATGGTTTTCATTAGGAAGTAAAATGTGGTTCAATGGTATTAAAATAATTTTTTGGTGAATAGTAACTTTTAAGTTTAATTAATCGCGATTAAAGGTAATTAGTGAAATTTAAGGTAAAAATGATATTATTAATATATGAAAATACCTTTACACGTATCCTACTCCTATTGGATGAGTCATGTCCAACCAAGACAATCCATGGGTCAACTTGGGGACCCCATGGAGCAACTTTGGTAGGAAAATGACATAAAAAACGTATTATTTAATGTTAAAATAAAAATGTCACAAACATGAGTTCTTTTACTAAAACAAATTTTAAATGGGGTTATACAAGTCATATTTTTGACTATAAATATTCATTATAAATCTAAAACAATTTCCTACATCATGATATTTTATTTAAAATTTTTAGACATTATATAAATTAAAATTTTTATGACACAATGATGATGCATCGATTACCTCATTAATTAATGATTTTAATAAAATTGAAGGATAATGTAAAATCTAAGAATTAAACATTTCAAAATCCTATTGGATGAGTAGATTTAGAACTCTTATCACCTTATCCTACAAATATATCATTGTGTGACCTTTATAATCCAAAAATAATTTCATAATAAAATAACATTTCAATCTTTCCAAGAGTGACCCTTCTCTCCTCTTATAAAAGGCCCCCACCTCTACCACCTTATTCACACCATAAAGCCATTTGGCTTGGCCAAACTCTGCCAAAATACTCTTAAAACTTCCCTCTATTACTCCTAGAATCCTAACTTTGGGCAGAAATCTTCCCAAGGAAGACTTTGGCTCAAATCAAAAAGAGTTACCCGATTTTAAGGTAATGTCTTCTCTTATGTTATTTTGTTTTATTTTGCTTCTCCAACCCCCTAAAATATTTTTATTAATTTCTTTGGTAACAACACAAGTATCCTCAATATATTATTATGTTTTTATAAGAAGGATTCGAGCTACACTTTCACACACCTACATCAAATGGTTAAAGAACATACTATTTTTGTTGATGGTGAATTTCTGCCTCACGAAACGATGATTGTTCAAAACTCATATAACACCTTCAAAGGTGGCCATTAATATGTAAATATATTTATATATGATATATAATATGTTTATTTTTTACTTAATCTTATGTATCTTTCATTTATTGCATACCTTTATGGTTTCCGTTATGGGTAAACGCGCTATTTTCATTTTAGGAAGTGTGGACTACTGCCCCCTCAAAGTGATTTGAATCATTAATGCCATATGTGGGACATATAAAGTATGGGGTAAATTATATTATATATTATATTATACTAGAATTATAATAAAACTTTATATCATTATTATTTCATTCCATTAAAAACGAAATAGAAATGAAAGTAGCGTTCATGCGTACGTATGGCTTACCGTCTCCACGAACGGTGCATTTCATTTCTTAGCTCTACATGTTATGTAATATTATAAATGAATGTATATACTGTATATATATGATATATATTATATCTACATCATGAATATTATTCTGGATATAATGGATATTCTACCACATAAACAACTTGTAATTATAAGAAATTTAGTGTTGACTGAAGTACCAAATATCGACAAAACGACCGTTATTAACATAAATAATTACATAGTGTTCATAACATGGTAATAAGTGATATAAAAGGGTTAATGAGCTTGAAAAAGGTTCTTAAGAAATTAGAGATTAACTCTAGTTTATTATTCAGGAGGTTAAAGAGTGGTCGAGTCAAGTCGGACACGAGGTAAGGGAACTTCTTAACCTAATTTCCGTTCTCTGGGTTAATCTCCTACTTTCAAATTATGTCATGATATTATTATGTCATATCTTGTTTTTGTAATTTCTTTATGTGTACTTATAGTGAATACACATAATAAATCTATTTTATTTAAAAAATGATCTTTGAAAGGGACTTCGTCTCAATCTCCATTCATTGAGGCATATTTTGTTTTATACACAACTTTCTTTTATACGGTGTATAAACCCCTTTGAATTTTACTTTTATTCAAAAGGAATATTTTTATATGAAGCGCTTTTACTAAACGGAAAAATGGAATGTTTTTTTGTCATACGTGTGTGGAAACAACGACTTCTCTACCGCCATGACCATTATTTGAGTTTCGGCTTCCTCTACAAGCCATAAAATTTTTAAATGATGTCAAAAAAGAGAGATATATTTCTCTCAAATATATGAAAATCCAGTGAAAATGTATACGTATTTAATGCAAGCTTAATTTTTTTCTTCAGAAAACCCGAATCTCGAGTGTGGTAGACAGGAAGGGATTGGGCGTGGACCCATCATGGCCTGTAATTAGTCGAGCAGTCTCAGAATTAATTATTTTGTTTTCAGAAGCTTGCATTATGTTTTCAAAAAAACACTGGAGCATATTTGAGATATTTTAATCGTAAGTATCTTCTAACAAAATTGCATCAGTAGGTCTCATGAGACAAACTAGTGTCTTGGCACGAGGCCTTGAAAAAATCTTATTTGTGGTCTTGGCTAGAGGCCTTGGATATGTGGGTATGATAGTCTGGCATTATGCATTCCATCATTATGAAAGTGGTTATTGATATTTTATGTGATTATTCGACCAGTGGAATATCCATATGAATAAGAAAATGGTATTATTTCATTTTACTTTTGCCATATTATGTTAAAGTTCAAGTTTAAAAGGCTTTTGTTTTAGTTATACATTTCCTTAAATGTTTATGTTTATTTATGAAAACTTTCTCTATATTCTTATCCTTACTGAGCATCTGAGCTCACCCCTTTCAATGTTTTATTTTTCCCAGGATGTGAAGAGATATTTTATGACTGACCTACAGGGATAGTCTGAAGGGGATAGAAGTGTGGACTATGGAGACTATGTTATTGTGATTTTTCACTTTATGTTGTAATGTAACATTTATGAATGTGTCAAGTGTTTACAAGGCTACTAAACTAATCAGTCTTTCGAGACTTGATCTTTTCTGATCATGCCAATGTTACGAAATAATGCATCGACTCTGGGTAACTGGGGTTGGGGAGTTAAATTAAATATGGCTCTGTTCAAGGCATTATATGATCACCAATGTAAATCTCCACTTTTTTGGGAAAAAATGGGGAAACATTACTAATCATTCCTATCCTAGTTCATGAGATGACTAAGAATATATTAATGACCACGAAATGGATGGAAATTTCATAGAGTCATTAAAAATCACATGTATATCATTTTTATCTCCAGTTATGTTTTATCATATGTGATCATTAATTATTGAAAGTATCTCATAGGATTAGACATTTTTATTTGGGAAAAGGAGGAAAGTTGTCACCTTGGTACATCAGACCATTTGAGATACTTGACCGCACTAGATATATTTAATATCAGTAAAATTTAATACCAAGATTCAGCTTAATTCTTAGTATCTATAATGTATCTCAATTGACTATGTATCGTCCTGATTATTTCAATGTAATTATTTGGGATCATGTCCCAATTGAGTTGGATGCTACAACATTTCAGTCCCCAATCCAAATCTAGGATAGATAAGATAATTTCTTTCATAGAAAATGTATTTCTTTTTTTATGTATTGTGTAGGCATGGTGATATTCATTAATGTATTTTGTAATGTGAGAATCATATTATAGGGAAATGTCTAGAACTATACCAATGCACCACTAATCTCCAGTATTCAGAGCATAGAAACACCAATTTTAGGGAGAATGTAACACCCCCTTTTGGAGTTAATGATCTATTTTATTTTATATTTTTTATGTTAAAATGATTGGGTTTTTGAATGATACCTTTTTGGATGGTTCTAAATTGTTTTGGAGGGTTTTTTAGGATGCAATATTTGTGAATTATTAAGGGAACTGTGTGAACTTCCCTAGAAAAAATGTCAGATAAGAATATATTCACTAGGAAGGAACATTATTGGGACATTGATTGACCGAAATCATGTGGTAACCATATGTATTAGTAATTTTCAAGGTAGTGGGTATTCTTAGGGTTAGTGCAAGTTTTTCCAAATTGTTCAACCTAACACTATGTTGGCATTAATGAAATATGAAAATTGTATTTTTTACCCAAAAAATCCCCTAATCCCCTCATTATTTTTACCTTTTCATAGGATCTCAAACCTCATACATCCAATAGGTACTTTCAGTGACATTTTATCTAGGGATGAATTTCAATGAATCAGTGAGTGTGGGATCATAGAAATAAAAGGTTAGATCCTTGTTATTACAATTTCTACTTGATCTTCCCATTTTTTCTGTAGTGGACCCTTTGACTAGGGAATCCATGATTATTTCTATATTTTACGTCTTTTTTTGATTGTATATTCTTAGGATCTATTGAATTAATGGAAGGAGGAATGTGGATCTAACTATATCATTGTCTGATTATTTGAGAATGGATATAGTTTGAGGAATGATGATTATCTCTCTCTCTATTTCTCCTAGAACATGAAGGAATATATTTGTAAATAAAATATTTTTTTATATAGGACCATTTTTTAAATATATTATTGGAAAAATCCTTTTTGGTTTCATGGATTTAAATTATAAACCATGGATGTCATCCATATTGTGTTTTATTAAATACTAATCATAAAAAATATTTCTTAATGAAAATTTTGTGTGTGAGATCTTATAATACACATGGCTGGTGTGAGTTCATGATTCTTATACATGAGGCTTGGTTGGTTTGAACTTGTTGGCTAGTGCTGAGGGGGGATATTGTAAAACAATTAAGTGATGATGTGAGTCTAAAAATATAGGTTTTCAAATCATGAATTTTTCTTATTCAAAGCATGATAAACATTAACTGTGGCCTCTACCAATTAATCAAGTGTCAGGCTTGAAAGGGTTGGATCCACGAAATAAATGAATAGATAATACTCATCGAGTCCATGAAACATCTTGATGGAAATTTTTTAAATAATTCGCTGGAATCTATGAATCACATCAAAGGCATTCCAAGAAATCATGATCTAAGGAGTAGAAATGTCCTTAGAATCCAATGGAATCAAAATACAATGAGTAAAATTTACAATATACCCACTTCCATAATCAATCCGGATCTATGGAGTATACATTTGCATCTCATCCATTGGAATCTAGATCTATGGGGTATAAATTTCTTTGGAATTCACTGCCATTATCAATAGGAATCCATGGAGACAAAATTTCCATGTAATTCAATGGAATTAGGTTCCAAGGAATAGATATGTCCAAGGAATCCACTGCAATTATCAATACATAATGTCATTCACATTTAAAAGCAATGAGTTCAAAAAAACTACTTCAAATTTCCCATATAAACCATTTAATCATTTAGTAAATTTCATCCCATACCAAAGCGGAATAATTTATCTTCTAAAATAACTATTTTAATTCATTGAAGCTCCCACTACAATTGTAGAGCTCACACATACACTGAGGAGTGTTATAATATTGGTAAGATACAAGGGAACACCCTATGGATGTCCTAGGTTGGGGTAAATGACATCAAACGGTCCAAATATGACTCTATAGGACACCGTACCAAGTTTCAATCAAGTATATGATGAGGATCAAGTAATTTTAGGGTTAATGTTGGGAGGTCTAGCATGAGGCACAATGAAAGCAAGGTATATAAAACACAAAACATTAAGGTAATAGTATAGACCACCAACTATATAACTATGATAAAACAATTGTCTAGTAATGACCTCTGATTTAGTCCAAATCAGCATAAAAAGTAAGAACAGATGAAAATATTAAAAATAGGGAATATTAGGTTACACAAAAATAACTTTATCCATATGAAGACAAAATAGGAAAGGAATAATATAAATAAAAAACTGACCAGTTCTGATCCAATTAGATGAATACTATTTAAATTAGAGTTCAGATGATATATCATGAGACAATCCTAGTTTACGGATTGAGAAAACACTCAACTCGAGAAAAGAACCCCACCCTTGTCTATTGGGAAAGAAGAAAAATGAGGAATTTATGTATTATGAAAATTGATAGAATAATTAAAATTTTCCCATTTAAAATAGGTTCATAGAGTTTGGCCACATATTTGTCCAAACCATGTCCAAGTCGTGCGCCCTTCACTATCCAAGGAGGGAATGTACATTGTTCATGTGCATAGTATGGGAAACCATTTGTAAATAGTGTTTTATATATCTACTAAAACTATAGAGCTTCCCATATAGGAGTGCATCACAGGGAAAATGGTGAGTAAAAACCATGCAACCTTTTCTTCACTCTGTCTAACCCCACATGCTTTACTCAAACCATGTATCCTGGGATGCATGGTCTCTACTGACCATGTGGCGAAGCTGCCTTTTCAGAAAATTGGTCCTCCGTGCTCCAAACATGCCCCAGGCACCACCAGAAACCCTAGTGATCTCCTTAGGTATTTTCATTAGGAAAAAACCAAGAATTTAAACTGAAATTTACGAGATCCGTACCTAAATAAAAACCAAGGATCTTACAATATCCCCCCATAAATCAATTCATCACTAAATTTCTCTTATATGGGTGGTCAAGAATTTTCTATGAATAACTCTGTCCACTGAGCACATACATCAGTCTCCCAATCCCAATTATTTTCTTTTTCATGGAAATACTTTCATTGCGCCTATACTAGAGGAACTGATCAAATTGTGAATCCTTTTTTTCTCCAGTCAACAACATGTATTGAATTATCCTCGAAGTACGAATTATTCTACAGCTCAACCTCATTAGGATAAATAATATGAGAATTGTCTGAGTGATAATGGTGGAGCTGAGATACATAGAAGAAAACATGATTTCCTTGATAACTCCGAGGTAACTATAACTGATGGGGTACTAGCCCAAATCTCCCTAAAATCTTGAATGGACCAAAATATTGTATTGAAAGCTTACCTTAACTCCTAATCAGTATGTGTCCTAGCCTCAGTGAGATACAAAAAATACCTAATCGTTGACCTCAAATTCTATATGTATTTGTTGATAATCATCATTTTATTTTTTGTCTATATTTTGTAGTATCTTTCCACTTTTTAATCAATTGGACCTGCTTTAAATTCTTCTAAACAAGATATGTTCTCATTAATGCTGTCTCTCCTGTATTAAACCAAAATAGAGCTGAAAATCACCTATTTACCAGATTCCCTCTACTACCATTTCAAAAAATGAGATGTAAACAACGAATCCCTATCTGATACAGCGGTATGAGGAACCTCATCAAGGAGCATAATATCCTGGATATAATGTATTCCAAAATCATCTACTAAGAAGGTGTCCTTGATCGAAAAGAAATTATTAAAATTTATGATCATATCCGAAATAACCCACACATCATCACTACCTTAAGGAGACCTTGGTAACCTGATCATGAAATACACCACAACATCAGCCCATTTCCACTCGAGAATGGGTAATTGTGGTAAAAATCCATTTGGTCATTGGTGATCCATATTCACCTGTAGACAGGTGGAACACCTCGTGAAAAAACATTCTACCTCTAAATTCATACTTAGCTACCAGTATTGATAGAAGAAGACATGATACATATTGGTGACATAGAAATGCACTTCCCATGTTGAGGAAAGAAAATCTCACCTCAGATCCTTACTAATATATACTTGAACCCAAACACAACTATGTATGCATAGAATTTCATCCTCACCAACTATCCAACCATGAGGTGAGTCCTCGCATGCTACACTCTACCATTGTACCAGGTCCTCTAAATCTCATAACGTCCTCATTATCATACTATAAAAAATATTTTAATTTACTACCAGGGGTGAGAGGAATGTCTATCCATGACCATACTATACCTATAAGTGAATCACTAAAAATAAGTTCATATTCTCCCTGTTAATACAATCATGTTGTACTACTTGTATCTAGGCCCTCATGATTAGTGCATCAGTAACAACATTTCCCTCTTTAGGCATATATAAATGTTCGATCTCGAAAGACTATAGGTATACAACCCAACATCATTTCTTGAGGATCAATTCACTCTATGTAAATCTGTAATTGAGGATTTTGTGGTCCATGAACACCATAAAAATATCATTGAGTAAATAATGCCTCCAACATCATAAGTCATGTATAACAGTTACTAAATCGAGATCATGTGTTGGGTAATTACTCTTGTGTGGCCTCAACTGAAAGGTACCTTGTGCAATGACTCTCCTCATACATAAAAATTTATGATATCTTGAACCAGATGCATCATAATATGCATCAATGCTTCATCCCAACTCTAGAAGAATCAAGACTGGCACTGAATTCATTCTCCCTTCCAGCTTCTAAAAGTTTTTATTTAGGTATATGACCATATAAAATTCATACCCTTTTTATTAAATCCCATAAGTATTGTTTCTAATCATTATAAGTCATATATAAAATGCATATAATATCAATATATCCCCATTAAACTCTTTCTGAAAAAGACATTCTTAGGATGCTCCTAGGAAACTATAATTATCATTTTCTATCAGTCAACTAATACACCTTTCTATGAGATTATATGACCCATGATGTGAATCTTATCCATATATATTGGTCACTTTTTGATCTAATTATATAATTAGTTATCTCTAATTTTATCCAAATTGATATAAAAATGTTTTTTTGTGGTCTTTTTGATTGCAATAATACACCAATATGTATTCTCCATATACCAGCACAAACGAATCTCAATAAGGATGGAAAACTCAGTTCATAAAATACACTAGAATTTCCATGAGACCAAAAACATAACTAGATGCTCATATAGACCATACCTACTAAGAAAAATTTTATGAGGTATGTCTGTTGGTCGAACACACTCCTGATGATAGACCGATCTCATATCTATCTCTGGGAACACATGATCTATTTTGAGCTGGTTAAAGAGATCAGCTATCTGAGTAAAGGTATTTTTGTTCTTAACCATCAAATATTTCAATTTTTAGAATTCCACACATAGCATGAGGGTTCTCTCTTCCTTTTTTGAAAAAAGGACCAGTAAACCCCAGGGAGAAGTATTGGGTAATATAATACCCTTTGAATAAAATCCATTATTTGTCTGTTGAGATCATGAAACTTAGTGTCAGAAATAATATAATGGGGAATGGATACTGAGGTAGATCCGAGAACCAACTCAATATAGAACTCCACCTCTCTCTTAAGAGGTAAACTAGAATAGTCATTTGAGAAAACATCATTGAAATGATCAACCACTGGAGGAAAATATGCATGATGCAATCCCAGTTAAATCAGGTGTAAACTAGAAATTTGGGGTATCAACCCACCTATACCCTGATGATCTGGTCCATATCATCCTTATTGTACTTCCCATTCACCGTTTTGAATAAAAACTCTTCCCTATGGTGTTGTGAAAGTATCCCTATGATAACAGAAATAAATCCAGTCATGATAAGAAACTGGCTAATCCATTATGATTATTATGTCAAACCCTATCATATCGAGGAAAAAAACATCCCATATGAAGTGACACCCACCTACCTTAAGGGGGGACTCCCTGCACTAACATACAATATATGTTATGACCCCCAATGGAGTATGTAAAGTCAAAACACCATCCAAAAACTAAAAAATGAGTCCAAGACTCTGAAACCTAGATACATATATAAATCTATCATAAGTACATATATCTAAAAGATTATATTCATGTTTGGAATCTACTAAAGTCATAATTCTCCCTGTAGGCGGCCCGACATTCTTCTCCTAGGGTATAGGCTGTACCGAATATATCAGTCCTAAACTATGGCATTGTGAAACAACCTCACTACCTAGAGTAGTGTGACACCAATGTTATGGTACAACTAGTGTTCGAAGACCTCATCCAACCACCACCTCAGCCTAAACAACCAGAAATACTCCAAATCCCTTCTTGATGTGGAGCTGGAAAATTTATTCAGATCTTGGAGTTGGATTCGATCACCTTTAATTGACTTCTATTGGGAAGGCCTCGCATAACCTCTATATATGGCCCATCCCACCATATAATTGGCACTCGACTTGGTTTCTATCACACCGACTCCTCATATTTCCCTTTCTCACATGATAATTAATGATGACAGAACTAACAGAATTCACACTCTACTATTATTAACCTCATGAGAAGACTGAAAATGGATATTCCTTCCAACTCACATTGAACCACTAGGTCGAGAGGCTTAACTACCCTTATCTTCAACCCTATATTCCCTCAACTTCAATGTATTAATATGCAACTGCTTCACTATCTTAGTGATATTAATGAGATAAAACATCTTTACCTTCAATTAAATGGTATTATTGAGACTATCCTGAAAGCATCTCTACCTCGATGGATTATCAGGAAGACTAACCGGTGCAAGTAACTAGAGCTTTATGAAGCATGTTAAATACTCTATAATTTTCAGCACACCCTGCGCTAGATGCATAAACACACCCGATATCTCATCCTCAGAGTATTAGAAAATAAGTCATCATAAAACCTAGATTGGAAATTCCTCCAAAACATATCTCAAACCCGTTATCTGGGTTCAAAACATCCAACCAGCGCTTAGCTACTCCCCGAAGCATATATGCCAGGAGATTAACTCTCCTCTGACGAGGTGTCTATAGATGCTCAAAAATTGACAAATTTTTCTCAATTCACTACTCACCAAACTAAAAGACCATAATCCTTGGGAAACATGGAAGATACTGCTATTGAAACACACACATAAACTCTACTATAGATGAGGCAGACTCTGTGGATCCATGAATTCTATACATAAAGAGTAGGAATTCCTCATAGAACTGGGAATAAAAAACCATATCTCCTATAACCATTGATTTCATAACTAGAAATAAGGGAGGTTATAATAGTGGCTCAAGGATCACCAACTATGGATCATGGTCATCACCACCCTCCTAGCGTGTGAATAAAGGTCTTCATGGTAGAATGTCTCTAAAATGCTAAGCACACTCCTCCGAAATGAGTCGGTAAAAACTAGATCACAGATATAAGATAATAGGATGGGTCAAATTCTTACAATAAATAAACCAAACCCCACTTCCATGTTTTAAATACAATAATGGTTAATAAAAACAACTACAATAAGCACCATAGACACTGACTACTACCCACTCTAAATCTAGGTCAAGGCCAAGCTCTCTATTTCACAATTTAAATTCTATTTTAATTCAAATTTATTTTAATAATTCTATATAAATGGTTTAATCAAATGGATCACCATTTCAAACTATAAGGTATCATACACCTTATAAATCAAAGATTGATATTCATTTAATCAAAACCATAACTCATTATAGTACATACGACTAGTGGTCCATGACTCAACATTCCATAATTGACATCACAAGGTTTCTATTGTAGAATATATAAGGAATAATGTTTAGGTTATGAAAGTCACTCTAAATACAAATTATGTTTCTCAATGTTCTTCAAAAAACATCAACCAAGTATCAATTATATCATGTGAGCCACACTGAATAATATCATATAGTCAAGAAACACATCCTATATGGCATGTAATATTCATTGCTTGAAAATCATGTACGTTGTCTAAAATGATGCAAAATTAATTATTATTTTCCAAATATTGACAAGGATAACATGGAAATCCTTAATCATGGAAATAATAACATTACATGACACATGAATCACATGCTAGTGGAATCAAATCAACTATAATATGTAAAATTCTAGAACATCATATCCCATCCTAGGAAACTGGGCATTACCCTGTATGTGGGTTAGCTACACCTAATAATATATCTTTACAAAATTCAAAAACATTATTATTTCTCATTTTTATCATCCCAACTAGTATGATCGAAAATTAAAACAAAAGAAAACCTACTTTAATACCACTTTGTAACATCCCAACCTAGGAGCCACTAAATGGTTCCCTAAACTGGTGGGTCACATGCCCTTTAGTGCACCAACCCATTCACCAAAGGCTTCAGGTAGTAAAGTTGGTAGACTATAACCCCATGATTAATGTAACACAATGGTATATCTAGTAATAAATTAGTGGAAGAATAATATAAAACATTGAAATAAGACACAAATTTAGAATATTGTAGTAATAATCAAGATCAAAATCAGTTTCATATAAATTATAATGAAAACATCATATATTAATACAAAATTATAGGCAATACAAGGAAATAGGAATCAAGTACATTACATGTATCATAATACAAAATACCAAAAATTAACATCATTATATAGAATCATAATCCTTGCTCATCCTTCTTCTCCATTTATCCTAATAATAATAAATCGAGAATCATAAATTGGGCTCTTTATATGGTCCCTAGATACATCAATAAAGTCTATCCATGTACCCAACAGAGGCCTAAATAGGGTGTGATATAACACTCATAAGGCCACAACCAATGATGTCTATGAAAATTCTAGACTATATATAAGCAATGAAGTAGTGTTAAATATATCATAGGTATAAAAATAACAAATGTAAAGTGTCAAAATGAAGTTATGATCCTATCCATACAAACATGGATCCCTATGAACAATATTCAATCACTCATAAATAGAGGGAATCATTAATCAGGCAGACATAATTAAGAGGTGACTATAAATCATGATAAACCAGGTGTGATACTATCCGGTCTAACAAATCTAATCGAATACCCATATTAAGGATATCTATAAAGCATGATATGTATCCATTGTGTCCTATATTTATTAATCAATTGTCAGGCCTGAAAGGGTCACATCCATGGTATAAACGACCAAGAAATCCTCATTGATTCCATGAAGTATCTCAGTGATAACTTAGTAAAGACATGGGTGGAATCTATGGTGGATTTAAAAGGCGTTCCATGAATGTTAGATCCAAGGATTATAAATTTAATTATCAACCTATGGAATTAGAATCCATGGAGTTGAAATGTCCAAGTCATCCCCTACCATAATCAAGATTGATCAATGTTGTAGAAATATACATAGAATCTAATGTAATCTAGAAGTAAGGAGTAGAAATATCCAATGCATCCACTAACATTATCAATATTGAACCATGGAGTATAAATTTCATTGGAATCCAATGGAATCAGGATCCAAGTATTCGAAATGTCTAAGGAATCCCATGCCATTATCAATACATCATCTCATTCACATTTACAAGAAATGAGTTCAAAAAATCCACTCCACACTTCCCATGTAATCCATTTAATAATTTATTACATTAAATAGAATAAAAAATAGGTATAATTCCTCTCACAAAATTTCTCATTTAATTCATTATATCTCCCACTAAAATTGGAAATCTCACACACCCTATAGGGTGGTATAACATAGGGAAAATACAAGGGAACACACCATGGGTGGCCTCAGTTGAGGTCGAAGGCCTCCAACCAATATAATGGAACTTAGTGGGTAACATTAACAAGTCTCAATCAATTATATCAAGACATTAAATTACTTTTAGGGTCAATGTGTGAAGGTATTACATGCTTCACAATAGAAAAAATGTATATAAAATAGTAATCTTTAAATGAAAGTTATAAACCACCTACTATATACCAGTGATAAAACACTAGTTAAGTATCAACCTATACCTAGGTCCAGATTGGGATAAAAATAAATAATAGATAGAAAACCTAAAAATAGAGCTTATTATCTTACACCAAAATAAATCCATTGATATGAAGACATATGAATAAAAGAAAAAGATGAATGAAGAAATCACCTTCACAAATCTATGAAGATGAATGATGTTTGAATTGAAATATCAATAAGGAATTAGGAACCAATACTAGATTAAGGATTAAGAGAAAACTCAAACACTCCCCTTCCTATATTAAAATTATAGGAAAGACAAAATTAGGTTTTCTGATAAATAAGGGAAATATTAATTTTACCCCTTTAAAATCGGGTTGCATAGTTTGTCTTCATGGTCAGCCAAACTATGCACTAACTATGTTCTCTTAACATTACAAGTAGATACCTATCATGGTTTATGCACATGGTTTGGGAAACTATACAAAAAATGGATTTCACTCTGATAAAAACTATAGAGCTTCTTGCATGGGTGTGCGGCCCTAGGCCCTTAGTTTGGGAAAATTATGCACCATTTTTTTCACTCTATCCAACCCCACATAGTTTACTCAAATTTTGTGGATTGGGTCTCACGGTTTCTATTAACCATCTTTCATAGTTACATTTTTAAAAAACCAGGGCCTCCATGCTTCGAACAGGCCTTAGAATCTCCCAAATCCCTCATGATATCATGAGGAATTTTCATTGGTCAAAACCAAGTATTTAAATTAAAATTTAAGAGATGTGTACCTCAATAAACAAATCATAATATTATATATTAATTCATTATTATATCATGAAATATGTAATTTATGATATACTTGTTATGAGAAAATGGTATTTTTACTATTCACTAGAAAATTGAAGTATTCTAGAAAATTACAAAAAAATCACCATAGAAAAATTTTAACAAGCTAATTTCCAAAATGATATTCATTTTACAAAAAATAAATCATTTTCATGGGTAATTTTATTTTTTTAATTTAAAAATTATGATATTTATTAAATACTTTAAAATACAGTTTATTAAAAATGTGCTTAATTTTTTTGAGTTTTTTAATAATGATAATTATTATTTTTATTATAATATTTACATTTAATTAAATTAATAATGATAAATATTATTTATATCAAAATTTATTATTTTTTAGGTTAAATTATTATTACAAAGAATAGATTTCAATTCCCAATGGTTAGGTTATTATTCCCAACTTTCATGTTATTATTACCAATAGTCATATTACTATTCCAATGGAAAAATTACTCTTTTAATGATCTTATTCCCTCTTATAAATACCACTTCATTATTTCACTCAATATTCACTAAAATTCCTTAAATTATTAGATAATATCATTTTCTATGATTTTGATTGGGTTTGTAATATTTTATTTCATTTATATAGGGTTAGTTGTGGGGGAGATGATTCTTGTAGACTAGGGTAATCCATTTTTCCCACTATAGCTTTTCAATTTTACATTTCATTCAATTGTATGTTTTTGAATTTTCATTGGTTTTGTAGCTAACTAATGTAATGATCATTATTAATGAGATAAAGTGTTATTAGTTTCTCTATATTTTCCTTTTGTATAATATTGTATTATATAGTATATTCATTTAGGAAACCAATAATACTGATAAACATTAGTTTGGTGCATCATTATCCCCTTTATAAATTTCAACCCTAAAATTTCATCTCATATTATCAGTTGAGAATTGATGATGTTACTTCTGTTTCATTGTTTCCTTAGGTTCCCACATCACCTCTTCATACATATGGTTCCACTATAACACTTTGAGAAGGTGAGTCATTTTTTTTAAAATTTGTCTCTATTATCCATGATATTCACAAGATGCTCCTCATATAAGAATTCATTATCAAGTTGTAACACTTCTAAATTCAGTACATATCAGGGTTTAGGTATGTACTTTCTTAGGATAGATATGTGAAAACAACGTGAACTTGATCTATATTTGGTGGAAGTGAAATTTGATAGGACACTAATCTTATTCGATCAATAATCTCAAAGGTTACAATGTACATTGGTCTATGCTTCCCCCTTTTTCCAAGCCGCTTGACACTCTTTCATAGTGATATTACAAGGAAAACATTATCTCCAATATCAAACTCCAATTACCTTCACTGGTTTTCAGAATAGATCTTATTCTAACATTGAGAATATTTTATATTTTGTTGGATGGATTGAACCTTATCTATTATCTCTTGTACAAGATTAGTTCCAAGTATCTTTCGCTCACCAAATTCATCCAAACATTTTAGAGTTCTACCTCACTTATTATATAGAGATTCATATGGAGCCATTTGAATTCTTGAATGGAAGTTATTATTGTATTAGAACTCATATAATTGTAGATATTAATCTCATAATTCTTTAGACTCCATTGAGAAGGATATCATCATATCCTCAAGTGTCCAAATAGTCCTCTAATATTAGATATAATTTTGGGGGTGATAGGCTATATTGAAATTCAATTCATTACTCAAATCATGTTGGAAACTTCTCTAGAATTTTGATGTGTACATTGGATCATGATCAGAAATGATCAAAAGTGGAACCCCATACAGCCTCACCAATTCCTTCATATATATCATGGAAGGTTATTAAAGAGGTAATATTCTTTTATAGTGTTGAAATTGGTTGTCTTGGTGAGTCAGTCTGACACAATCCACATCACATTATATCATTTCTATTTCTATATAAGAATGGTGCAAAATTCTATAGTGATGTTCTCACATTTCTATATGGGTATACCCAATGGATTCATCATCCCCTTGGACTTATGTTGATCTACATTAACTAGTTGACATGAAAATAATGTTGATATATAATCAAAAATATCGTTCTTCATGATTTCTTTCCTAAAGTACTCTTTAAGTACAAGGTACATCTTTGTAATTCGATGGTGGGTAAGGAAAGATGATCTACATTGCACTATCCAGTATCCCTTTCATTATATCAAGTGATGCAGGCACACAAGTTCTAGTTCCTAATCCAATAACACCATCTACATCAATATGGAACACATAAAGTTTACCTTTACTAATTTCACCTTCTATTGAATCTCTATTACATACCTTTGTGCCTCCTTGATCTTCTCTTGGATAGGTGGTTGGGAAATCATTTGGTCTAGGTAGGATTTAATCCCTTATATTATGATTTCCCAATCCATTCATTATATATACAAGAGGATAGGGTCTTTCTCAATCTACATCAAGGATAATGTATGAGTTTATTTTATACTAATAGAATCATATACCTTGTTCACCATTCTGAGATGGTAGTGAATAGAGAATTGATAGTCATTTTTTAGATCTAAACATCGTCTTTGATGCATGATGTGCTCCTTCTCTGTGAATATATACATTAGACTCTTATTATTGGTATATATTTTACATTACTCACCATATAGGCAGTTCTACCAAATATTAATAAAGAATATCACATTTTCTAAATCTAGACCATGCATCAGGTATTTATACTTATATATATTCAGTTGTCGTGAGGTATAGGATATCACTTTATAATTCATCATGAGTACTAAACCCAAGTCTTTCACCAAAGCATCATTGTATATCACAAACCCTTCTCTACCTATTGTTATTGTGAGTACATGTGCAGTGATTAGACTCTTCTTGAGATCCTTACATATTTTATGACATTATTCCATCTAGATATACATCATCAATTTTTGTGTTAACATTGTTAGTGGTCTAGAAAATCAGGATCAATTTCTCAAAAAACATTGGTAATACCTAGATAATCTTAGAAAACTGATTATTTACCTGACACTAATGGTTCTAGTCCATTCCAAAATTTATTTTGTATGGGTCTATAGATATTCCCTCCCTTTTGATAAAATACCTAAAAAATGTTTCTTTCTACATCCAAAAGTCACACATGATAAACTTAGTTTACATTTTCTATTTTCTTAATGTAGTTAGAATAATCCATAGATACTCTTTATATTACATTGTACTATTAGAGTAAATTATAATATTATCTGTAAAAAATGCCACATAAAATTTTAGGTAATTTTAAAAGAGCCTATTATTTAAATCTATGAATATTTCAAGGGAATTGGTATGTCCAAAGGGAATCACTATGAACTCATAGTTCCCATTACTTATATGGAAGGCTTACTTAGAATATCTTCCATATTCATCTTCACCTAATTACATCCATAATGAAGATCCACCATTTAGAAGTACTAATATACTCATTGTTGACTGAAAAATTCATCAATCCATGGTAGAGGATACTTTTTATTTTTGGTGATTCTCTTTAGATACCCATAATCAATACAAAAATATATTGATCCATCCTTTTCATTAAGTTGAGCACTATCTCTCCCCAGCAAGGTGTACTAGGGAATATTAAAACATTTCCCAAATGATATTAATACTACTTATTTAAATCCCCTGATTCAATTGAAGCCATCCAGTCTAGATATTTATAGATAGGAGTGTCTCCAAGTATAATTATTTTAAGAACACTACCTCACGATCTATTCAAATTCTGGGTAACTCTTTAAAAACCACATCAATGTATTCCCTCACAATGGTCATTTCCTTCATGTTGATACCTTCCTTTGACTCAACTATTTGGGAAAGATATGATTAATCATAGGGTATCACCACCCACACCATTTATGTATTTTAAAAAATAATATTCATGATCTTCCTTTCATTTGTAGATATGAATTATTTGGTTTATAATATAGAAATATATTTCCTTTTCCTTTCATTTTGCGTGTTCTCAATATAATGTGATCCAATCCATTCCCAATATTGCATCAAATTCCACTACGGGGAGGAATATAATATTCACTGGAAGAATCATCCAACAAACACTAACTAGAGAAGTCCCAAAAACATAGGTTGCAATGATCCCACCACTAGGTGGTTTTACAGAAAAATCTAATTCATGGTATAAAGGATTTCATTCAATATTTCTAGAAAACATGTAAGATATAATTGAATATGTAGTAATATAATCAAATAAAAAATTTCCCATTCTTGAGTGAATAGGAAGTGTACCTTGTATAACTTCATTTTCATGATCAAATTCAGAATTAGTGATGTAATAGCCATTCCCTTGATCATTTAGATTTAGTGGTTTCTAATAGTGATTACCTTCAAGAACCCATGGTTTAGTTCACTAGATTTGATTGTTACCTTTATCTCTATAGTTGAAGAATTGAATCATGGGTGGTGCATTAGGTGGTTTCTACTTTTATTACATAATTGTCAGAGGATTTTATTTGTATATTCATCATTAATGAGAAAACTATCCTTCTTCCTAAGCATGAGGCATTTCCCTATACTTTTTAGGTGGTTATGATGAGGTTTATTCCCACATTTTTGACATGTGGGTGGTTGGATCCTCTTTCCTACCTTTTCATTTTACCCATCATCTTGAAACTCCATTCTTCTCATATTATCCCCATGTCTAAGGGTCCAACTATAGAAATCCATCTCTACTTTGAGAGCCCCCCAAATAGCTTCTTCATAACTCATGAAGTCTCATAGTGCTAGATCCTTTTGAAGGTGTTGTTTTAAACCACTAAAAAATCTCTCTATTTTGCGATCAATGTTGGAACAAATAAAGTATTATCTTATATAACCAGAGAATTTTTCATCATAAATTTTGATATATTCACCTTACTTTTTCTTTATATCTATGACATATATCTCCATATTTTTTCAAATAGATTTAGGGAAATAATTGTTATGAAATATTTTAATAAATTCTTCCAACTCTATTTTTTATTATTTCATCCATCGAATTAGTGTTCTTTATCAATGAAAACCATTGATCTGAATTTCTATTTAAATAATGGACTATCAATGCAATATTATCCTTCTTTTAATAGTAAATCATTGAAAATAACTTCTCCATTGAGTAAACCCACTATTATGTACTAAGATAATAATAAGATCTATTAAATTTTGGTGGTCATTAATGAATAAAAGGATTAATGGATTGTGGATCCTTCTGGGTTGAACCAAAATTCCATATGGGTTAAGGTATTATAGATATCCTAATATAGATATGTAATCAACACCATAATGCTTCCATAGTATTGGGGATGTCATTAGTATAATAGTTTTATTATCCCTCACATGGGTTGTTGGTCTGGTTTCTCCTGGTTCCCACCATTTCTTATAATATAAAAGGTTTTAACAAAACAAAAGTAAAAAAATAATAAAAAATTTATTCATTCTCACAATTAACTCTAAAGGTACATCTTATGGGATCTCTATATTCATCCTTTTTCTAAAACAAATATTCTTGGATATTGATATGTTCTTAGACATATCCAAAGTGTTGAAACTAATGTTTTCTAAAAATAATTCAAAAAACAACATGACTGTAACTCTGATACCAAATATACTAACCATACTTTTTCTTACATTACTATTGCATCATTTTAAATATAAACAACATAATAGTTATACATTAATTTATTTAACGGTTTAGCATCTTTGAAAAAATAGGATCATACGTCACTTATAAAAAATGAAAGAGAAACAGTATTAAAATACTTATTCTTTGTCAACTTAAAATCTATCATATTCTTCTTAGTTAATATAGTATCCTTAGGGTATACATTAATGAAATGGGTGGGATAAAAGACCAAAAAGGGGAAGGGTAATATAGATAAAATAAGATACATGAATCAATAGAGCATGGGTGAGCACAATCAACATCATCATATCATAAGTGTAGGATCATAATCATTACCAATGAGGGAATCTTATTATAAATTCCTTGAATATAGAAATTTATAAAAATGAAAAATATAATTATAGTGGTCAAATTCCACACATAGTTGTGAACAAACTAATGTCATGTTCACGCATAACATATGTGTATAATCATAATTTCATATTTTAGAATAAATGTAGAATCATGTTTAAGCATAATAAAAATTATATAGTGGGATATATCACATTATACAATGATTTATATTGATATATAATTATGTTCCCACCCATCATATCATAATATTTAAAGAATCATACCTGTCACTTACAGCGTATAACAATCATAATCATGAAATAACACATAGAAGGTAATGGGTTTCGTAAGGATTTCATAAATCATGATTTAATGAATAAATTTTTCATTCCAAAATGAATAAGTGAAAACTTATTTGGCATAAACATCTTCATTATTGAATAAAGGAGAAACAACTCAAGAGGGGTAAAATATGTTCTTCAGAAAGAAAAATATTTTTAGAATATCTTTGTATTTGAATTAAAAATCAAGGGGGAAATGTATATCCTGGAAAATAAATGGAATGACTGTGAAATTATATTTATGGAATATTAGAGGAATATCCATTCTGAAGATTTCATGAAATAGGAATAACTCAAATAATAGGAGTTGGGTTTGGGAATCCCCTTACATTAAATCCTTATTTTATATACATCATTTACACCTACAATATTATAATCTATGATATATAAAAAAACTAATATATAAGTGAATAATGTTCATTTATACCAAATATTTCTCAATTATAGTTATTTTATTATATTTTATAATTTCTTTTGTTAATGGGATGACATTTTGATTACATTTTTTCCTTAAAAAATCCCCATTTTCCATCAATTTCACAATTTTTTTCAATTTAATTTATACATTAGTATAATTAATTTTAGAATCTTAAATATATATATATATATATATATATAAATTACTATGTCCTAGATAATTTTTTATAACCATCCATATTTTTAGTGATAAGAAATGGATTTTAAATTTCTTTAGTGGAAATTAAACGACCTTTTCTAAACATTAATGAAAGACTAGGAAAAGGAAGTACAAATTTTTTATTGGTCACAAATATAATACATATAGTATTTTAACATCATTAATAAAAATTTAAAATGAAAATTAATCATTTTTATATTATTTTTTTCAAAACATATATTCAATAAAATAAAAATAAAAAGAAAGCAGAGATGAGTTTGTAGAAATATACACATACCTTAGTGTATCTTATCTTGTGCAACACTAAAACTCCCCTATTTTTAATATTTTTTAGTCAAAAATGTCAATAGGTATTTTTACGGGAATAATAGGGAGGAATTTTATAGAAATGTTTCATTGGAAATTGTTATTGGAGTGGTTTTACAAGTGGATAGTGAGGGGTGATTTATACTTGAGGAGAGGGGTATTTTTAGAATAAAATATTATATTAAAGGTAAAAAATGTAAAAGTGAATTTTTTTACAATATAAATAATATATCAATATAATATAATGGTTTTAGTAATTTGAAACCCATTATAATTCTAATTCACTTATTTTATTAAAATATAGAGTGGAAAAAAAAAGAAAATTTGTCATTTTAAGGGAACAGTTTTGAATTTAGGATTTGGAAAATTATTTTTTGGTTTGGAAATTATGTTTATTTTAGTTCAATGAATCATTTATGAAATTAAACATTTTCCCTGAAAATTAAGTTATATAAATTATTAGTTCATTATTACATCTTGAATTACAAAATTTAAATTATTAGTTACGAAAAAACATTATTTTTACTATTTGACTAAAAAATGAAATATTTCTAAATATTATTTAAAAAGAAACCATAGAAAATTTTGATGAAATGATTTCAAAAATGATATTAATTTTATTAAACTTAAAATCTAAAATAGATAATGTTAAATTTTAATATAAAAATTTTCATTTTTAAAAAATACACTTTATTAAAATTTTGATTATATTTGTTTTTGAGTTTTTTAATCATGATAAATATTTTTTTTCATTATAATATTTATATTTAACAAAACCAACCTTGATAAAAATTATTTATATAAACATTAATTATTTTTAAGTTAAATTAATATTCTAACGGGCATGTTACTATTCTCAATTGTCGTGTAACTATTCCGAACGGTCAGGTTACTATTCCAACAACCACATTACTATTCAAACATTTACATTTACTTCTATAAATATAACTTCATTATTTCACTCATATTTCACTATAATTCTTCTCATGATAATATATTTTCATTTTCTAATTTGTTTATTTTTTTTACTAATATTTTGTTTCATTCCTATAGTGTTGGCCATGGGGGATATGATTCTAATAGATTGGGAAAATCCATATTATCCAATTTTATCTTTTCTATTTTATATTTTATATCTTATTTTAATTTTTATCATTTTCATTTGTTTTTTAAATAAATAATGTAATAATATTTATTAATTAAATAATGTTTTGTTGGTTTATCTATATTTTTCATGTGGATAATATTATATAATATAATATAATTATTAAGAAAAAAATATTTCTAATAAAAATTGGTTCCTTACACCAAAACCCTAATGAGAGAACATAGATGAAAGAACAAAATATTGATGTATTAGGAGTGACTAAAAATTTTATATACAGAAGATATTTTTTTAAATGATATATTTTTTTGTGTAATGGGTTCATTAAAAAAATAGGGGAGAGTTTGAAATCTCCTCATGGGATAAGTTATTGTGTAGTGTCTTTGGAAAAAATTATATACATTTTTTATAAAAGGTGTGGAGGATAATATAGGAAGTATGGATTTTCATGTATTTATGGCACTACGTGGAATTTTTCATGTAAGAGGATTCTGTTATTGACTATGAGATATTTTGCATGTATGATAATTGGTGGTTCAAAGTTGCAGTTTCACTATGCTGGTGTTAGAGTGTGATTAAGGTTATGCAGTGTGAGGGGAGACTGTACTAGATAAGGTAATCATGGTGGAGTTATTTGTGAGACATATAAATTTTTATTTGATAATAAAATTAAAAATTCCATAGAGTAATAGGCTTTCAGAAAATCATAATGTTTTCTAGTGCCTTGTGATTATTTTGTCTAAAACAACTGTAATTTTTCACAAACATAAAATATATAAGGGAGATGGTCCATTATTATTTATGATTAGATATTTATGATCGACATTAAAATATTTCTATCCATATTGATATGTTAAATGTGAAAATTATTTCACTCTATAAAAACAATGAGTAAAGAATATTTTGAAAATTAAAGGGATAAGGAAGGAATTAAAGTAAAATAAACATAGAAACTATAGAAAAATATTCCTAATGATTGGTAGGATATAAGATATTTGGATACGATCACCATTCAGTGGTATTTGGAAGAAAATAAACTATGGTAGGTAATGAATCAAGAAAATTTATAGGCGATCTAGATGAAGCTGGAAAGTAAGAATAAATCTAAATCATCGAAAAATCATTTATAGTTGAAAAAAGTGTTTATCATCTCTATATGTAATAAAGTGAAGATTAGAGAAACCATTTATTTTATTTTAGAAAACCTATGATAAGTCTATATTTAGTGGTAGTTAATATTGATGATAAAGGAAATGAGGTGCTTATGGAAATAGAAGAAGAGGAGAAAGATATTCATTTGTTTGGTTATTTTATAGATTTTTATGACAATATCATTATAAAATCCCAGGTAAATAAAGAATAAAACATTTTCATATTTATTAATATTTGATAATTAAATATTAATTTTTCTTTAAAGGGGTTGCTATGTTCGATAGCGTAACCGATACGCAACAAAGAGATTCATTGAAATCTTACGTTCCACACTAGGAATAAAATAATATTATTTTAAATGGTAGTTAACACGTAGCCATTGTATTGGAGGTAATGAATATAAATAACTAAAATATGATTATATATTTTTGTTAAATTTTTTTACATTTATCCAATAAAGGATAAAGGCTTAAAATACGAAAAAATTCAATTTTAGGCATATATACTCTAATATTCACTAAAAGGTCAAACTATCGCCTTTTGATGGAGAACCCTCGTTAAATATAGTTTTGTTCACTCTTATAAATTCTATTGGAACAAATAAAATTCTTCTTTTGAATCGGGACATCATAATTTACTTTGTGTAAATTTTTGGTATTTTTCCGATAAAGTTCATTTTTTAATGAATACTGAAAAATGTGGTATTTTAATTCAAAACCTCTTTTTAATCTAATTTGTTCATATGATTAGATTATATTTTTAATTGGTTTTAAAGTTCAATTAGAAAATATTTCTACCATTTTAATCCAGTGGTGGTCATTGGAATTAATTTCACTTTGAAATTGGACTTAAACTAGTGTGAATCTTTTGATATATATTGTTTCATAAAAACATGATTTTTATCCTGACAGTGGGAATTAATTATTAAATTAATTAATGTAAATTATATTTTTTTTGAATTTTGTAAAATAGAAATCATTTTTGAATTCGGAATATCAAATATATCATAGGGTGATGTTTTGGTATTTTTGTGAAAAACATCAATTTTTGATGAATAGTGAAACACCTATGTGGTACATAAAAAAACTGATTTTTTTTGTTTAAATGAAATTTTACCACCTCTGTGTTTTGTATTTCGAAAATCAGACACACATGGTTGTCATTAAGAATTAAAATGTGGTTCAATGGGATTAAAATAATTTTTTGGTGAATAGTAACTTTTAAGTTTTTAATCGCGATTAGAGGTAATTAGTGTAATTTAAGGTAAAAATAATGTTTTAATAATATGAAATGACCATGACCCATGTCCTACCCTTATTGGATGTGTCATGGACGACCATGAAAATCCATGAGTCAACTTGGGGACCCCATGGAGCCACTTTTGTAGGAAAATGACATTAATAACTTTTTATTTAAAGTTAAAATTAAAATGTCACAAACATGTGTGGTTTTACTAAAACAATTTTTAAATGGGGATATGAAAGTAATATTTTTGACTATAAATATTCATTATAAAGATAAAAAGATTTCATACATCATGATTTATTTTTTATAATTTTTAGACATTAAATAAATTAAATTATTTATGACACCATGATGATGCCACGATTACCTCATTATTAACGATTTAAATAAAATGAATAGATAATGTAAAATATAGAACCTACACTTGTCAGAAACCTATTGGATGGGTGTATTTAGAACTCTTATAAACTTATCCTAGAAAAATATAATTTTTGGACCTTTTAAATCCGAAAATCATTTTATAATAAAGTAACCTTTTATAACTTTCCAAGAGTGCCCCTCCTCTCCTCTTATAAAAGGCCCCCACCTCTACCACCTTACCCACACCTCTGAAGCCTTTTTCTCAGCCAAACCCTACACATTTTGTCTCTCCACATACCTCTATTACTCTTATAAGCCTCAATTTTGGCAAAAGTCTTTCCAAGGAAGCCTTTGAGCTCAAATCAAAAAGTGTAACCTGATTTAAAGGTAGTGTCTTCTCTTGTGTTCTTATGTTTTATTTTGCTTCTCCAACCCCCCAAAAACTCTTTTTATATCGTTCTTTTGTAAAAAAACCAGTATCTTAAATATAAAAGGATGTTTTTATGATATGTATTAGAGCTACAACTACACACACCTTCGTCTAATGGTTAAATAATATACTGTTTCTGTGGAGGGCGATTTTCTGCCTCACGAAACGATGATGGTTCAATCTTCTTTTAACACCTTTCATGGTGCCCATTAAGATGTAACTCTTTTTATATATGATTTATATTATGTTTATGTTTTACTTATGCTTCTTTATTTTTCATTTATGGCATACCTTTATGGTTTCCATTATAAGTAAACGCTATAATTTCGTCTTAGGGAATGCGGACTACCGCCCCCTCAAAGTGATTTGATTAGTTAATGCCATGTGTGGGACGTATAAAGGATAGAGTTAATAATATTATATATGATATTATATTGGAATTATAATATACCTTTATATCATTATGATTTCACTCCATTAAATACGAAATAGAAATTAAAGTAGCGTTCATGCATACGTACTGCTTACCGTCTCCATGAACAATGCATTTCATTTCTTACCTCTAAATGTTATGTAATATTATAAATACATTTATATGCTGGATATATATGATATATATGATATCCAAATCATGAATATCATTCGGGATATAATGAACCTTTGACCACATAAACAACATGTAATTGTAAGAAGTCTATTTTTGACTTAAGTACTAAATATCGACAAAACGAACTTTATTAAATTAAATGATTACATAACGTTTATAACATGGAAATAAGTTATATAAAAGGAATAATGAACTTGAAAAAGGTTCTTAAGAAAGTTGAAATTAACTTTAGTTTATTATTCATGAGATTAAAGAGCAATCGAGTCACGTCGGACACGAGGTAAGGGACTTCATCTCAATCTCAATTCATTGAGGAATATTTTGTTCTAATACAAGACATTATTTTATACGGTGTATAAACCCCTTTAATTTTAATTTTATACAAAAGGAATCTTTTTCTACGAAGCATTTTACAAAACGAAAAAAAGTAATGTTTTTTAACATATGCGGTGACAACGACCTTTTCTGCCGCCGCGAGTATTTTTTGGTCTTTGGCTTCCTCAACAAGTCATGATGTTTTTTTAAAATGAAATAAATACCATATACTCTTTTATGTATTTTGGTATTGAAAATGGTTTTTATAATGGATTTTTTATGTCAATATATTTATGTGATATATTGTGTTTGAAATGTGGAAATGTTTTCTTTCCATTGTTTTTGTTTTATGTCTTATGATTTTATAATGGTACTTGGAAATTTGATAGGTGGTTACGTGATAAACCATATGACAGGTGGTTCCGTGAATACTAGGATGGGTGGTTACGTTATAACCTCCAATCCATTGGGTATGGAAGTCGGCTCTCTGGATATTTCATTAAGTGATATGTGTGGAAGTCGACCGTATGGTTATTCCATTTAAGTATGTTTATGTCCCAAGTTACCTTTATATGTTATGTGTACTTTATATGGGTTTTATGGTAATCTTTTGGTTAAAAAAGTGTATGTAATGATCTTTTTTTCAATGAAGAGTATTTTATGCATCATAAAGGTGAAAAGTATTACTTTGATAAAGTATTCATGGTTTACTTGTTGTTTTGAAAAACTAATAGTTATCCTTCTTTGTGTATACCTTACTGAGGTTTTTATGCTCACCCCAAGTTTTTTTGGAATTGTTTTTCACAGGAAATAATGTGGAATAGGGTCAAGGATAGGATCAAGGAAAATTAATGCTTTCTTAAACATGGAACTAGAAATGAATTTTTTTAGAGTTCGTGTTTTGAAAAAAAGGAAACTTTGTAGAAGTGTCTACTGTGTAATCTTTTGAGATGTAATAGTTGTGATATAATTCTCTAAAACTCTAAACCTGAAAAGATCCTCAATGGGAATTATTCATTTAATTCAATATTAAGTAATGTTTAAGGCCGGAGCCTTATAGCTGGTATCAAAGGTCGGTTTAGAGAACTTTGGGAGTTAGAAAATTGTTAAATTATAAATTAATTTATGGTATGATTGAAATGATATAGCATTTAAAGATTACCATGTTGTTTCGCCAAAGATATTTCTGTGTTAAGTATGGTTTTTCATAGAAGAAACAGAACATCTTTTATGGGAAGGCATATAGAGGGAAATGACCTTTCAAATCAGTACCCTGAGATGGTCAGAATCAGAACTAAATAGTTTGTCGCTGTGATGGATCAGCTGACTCAGGTGAAAAAAGTTGGTTGTTTTTATTGATGACATTTTGGATTATTCAAAAAGTAAAGAGGATCATGAAAGTCATTTAAGGGTTATCTTGCAAACCTTAAAAGAAAAGAAACTGTATGGAAAATTCAGCAAGTGTGAGTTTTGGTTACAATAAATTTCTTTCCTTGGTCAAATTGTTTCAGAAAATGGCATAACTATTGATCCTACTAAAACCAAAGTTGTTGACGAATTTCCAAGACCCACAAATGTAACCTAGATCCATAGTTTTCTTGGTTTGGAAGGTTACTAACGAAGTTTGGTTGAAAATTTTTCACGGTTATCTAGTCCAATGACTAAGCTAACTTGAAATGGTGTTAAGTTTATCTGGAAAAAAGAATGTGATGATTTTTTTCAGGAGTGGAAAAGAGGATTGGATAATGCTCCAGTTTTGGCACTTCCTTCCAGGAATGGTGAGTTTTTTATATATAGTGATGCTTCGTTGAAGGGACTTGGCTATGTTATTATGCAGAATGATCAGGTAATTTCATATGCTTCATGTCAGTTGAAAACCGATGTGGTAAATTACCCTACACATGAGTTGGAATTAGCTGCTGTTATTTTTTCTCTAAAAATTTTGAGGCACCATTTGTATGGAGTAAAGTGTGAAATATATACTAATCACAAAAATTTAAAGTATATATTCGCTAAGAAATAATTGAACATGAGACATGTGAGATGACTAGAATTAATAAAGTATTATGATTGTACAATTCAATACCATCCAGGAAAAGCAAATAAAGTGGCTGATGCTTTGAGTCGAAAAAGTAATGCTTCATTAACCATTCTACGTTTGGAATGAGATCTTTTGGGTTTTGATTTGATGAACTTTGGAATAGAAGTTGTTGATGCAGGAAGTTCTTCTGTTTTGTTTCAGGTATCAGTGAGATCATTTCTATCAGACAGAATGAAGCAAGCGCAGAAGAAAGACAGTGGGTTGCAGAAAAATGTAGATCTGGTTTAGAAGGGAATGTTTCCTGAATTTATTATTGATAATGATTGTGTTTTGAGGGTTGGGAAGAGATTATGTGTGCCTGGTGATTCAAAGATGAATAATGAGTTGTTATGTGATGCTCACAGTTCCCCGTTTTCAGTTCATCCTGGAAGTACTAAGATGTACCGAGATCTGCGGGAGTATTACTGGTGGGATGGAATGAAAAGAGATATTGCTGATTTTACTGTGAAGAGTTTGACTTGTCAGCAGGTTAAAGCAGAGTAGAAGTTACCGAAAGGGATGTTTCAGCCTTTACCAGTACCAGAGTGGAAATGGGAAAATATATCCATGGACTTTGTTGTGGGATTACCGAAAACATCTCAAGGTAATAATGCAATCTGGGTTATTGTTGATCACTTGACTAAATCTGATCTTTTCCATACTATTCGAGATACCTTCTCTCTAGATCAACTTTCTAGATTGTATCTTACAGAGATAGTCAGGTTTCATGAAGTTCCCCTATCCATTGTATCTGATCATGATCCCAGGTTTACATCTAACTTTTGGAAAGGCCTTCAGAAGTCGTTGGGTACTGAATTAAATTTTAGTACAACTTTTCATTTTCAATCAGATGGGTAGTCAGAACGATCAATTCAGACTTTGGAGGATATTCTACGTGTCTATTCGATGGATTATCAGGGAAGTTAGGACCAACATCTTTCTTTTGTTGAGTTTTCTTATAATAACAGTTTTCATTCCAGTATACAGATGGCACCGTTTGAGGTATTATATGGGAAGTTGTGTCAAACTCCATCTTTTTGGGATGAAGTGGGTGAAAGGACACTGATGGGACCAGAATTGGTATGAGAGATGGAAGAAAAAGTTCATTTGATTCAGAAACACATGAGAACAGCTCAGAGCAAACAACAAAGTTATGCAGACAACAGGAAGAAGGATCTATATTTCGAGGTTGGTGATCATGGTTTTCTCAAAGTTTCACTGTGGAAAAGTGTGATGCGATTTGGTAAGAAAGGAAAGCTGAGTCCAAGGTTCATTGGAACATATGAAATTATGGATAGAGTTGGATCAGTTTCTTACCGAGTGGCTTTACCTCCGAGTTTATCTTAGGTACACAATGTTTTTCATGTTTCGATGTTGAGGAAGTATATGCCAGATCCATCTCATGTTTTGAGCCCGGAGGTAGTTCGGTTGGAAGCAAATCTCTCTTATGATGAACAACAAGTCTAGATTCTTGGCTAAAGAGAGCATGTGTTGCAAAATAAGGTAATTTACCAGGTAAAGGTTTTGTGTAAAAAGCATACGGTTGAAGAGGAAACGTGAGAATCTGAAAATGCTATGAGGGATAAATACCCCCAATTATTTTGATAAGTGAATAAAATTGCGAGGAAACAATTCCCAAAAGGGGGGAAGGATGTAACATACTAGGTAAATATAGAATAAAACATTTTTATATTTATTAATATTTGCGAATTAAATATTAATTTTACTTTATAGGGGGTTCTATGTTCAATAGCGTACCTGATACACAACAAAGAGATTCTTTGAAATCTTAGGTTGCACACTAGTAATAAAATAATATTATTTTAAATGGTAGTTAACACATAGCCGTTGTATTTGTGTGAATAAATATAAATAACTAAAATATGATTATATATGTTTTTCAAATGTTTTTACATTTATCCAATAAAGGATAAAGGCTTAAAATACGAAAATAATTCAATTTTAGGCATATATACTCTAATATTCACTAAAAGGTCGAACTATCACCTTTTGATGGAGAACCCTCTTTAAATATTGTTTTGGTCACTCTTATACATTCTATTGGACCATATATAATTATTCTTTAGAATCGGGACATCAAAATTTACTTTGTGTAAATTTTTGGTATTTTTCCGATAATGTTCATTTTTTTAATGAATAGTGAAAAATGTGGTATTTTAATTCAAAACCTCCCTTTAATATAATTTTTGTATATGATTAGATTATATTTGTAATATATTTTAATGTGAAATTATAAAATATTTTTACCATTTAACCCAATTGTGGTCATTGGAATTAATTTGACTTTGAAATTGGACTTAAACTAGTGTCAATCTTTTGATATATATTGTTTCATAAAAACACGTTTTTTGTCCTGACAGAAGGAATTAATTATTAAATTAATTAATGTAACTTATTTGTTTTGAATTTTGTAAAATATACATCATTTTTGAATTCGTAATATCAAATATAGCTTAGGGTGAAGTTTTGGTATTTTTCCGAAAAACAACAATTTTTGATGAATAGTGAAACCACTAAGTGGTACTTAAAAAAACTGATTTTTCATTTAAATGAAATTTTACCACCTCCGTGTTTTGAATTTCAAAAATCCGACATACATGGTTGTCATTAATAATTAAAATGTGGTTCAATGGGATTAAAATATTTTTTGGTGAATATTAACTTTTAAGTTTTTAATCGCGAGTAGAGGTAATTACTGTAATTTAAGGAAAAAATAATGTTTTAATAAAATGAAATGACCATAAAACATATACTACCCTTATTGGATGTGTCATGGCCGACCCATACAGTCCATGGGTCAACTTGGGGACCCAATGGATCCACTTTGGTAGAAAAATGACATTAATAACTTTTTATATAAAGTTAAAATTAAAATGTCACAAACATGTGTTATTTTACTAAAACAATTTTTAAATGGGGTTATAAAAGTCATATTTTTGACTATAAATATTCATTAGAACTCTAAAAATATTTCCTACATCATTATATTTTTATTATTATTTTTAGACATTAAATAAATTAAATTATTTATGACACCATGATTATGCAGTGATTACCTCATTATTTAACGATTTAAATAAAATGAAACGATAAAGTACTTTATAAGACCTACACTTGTCAAAAAACTATTTTATGGGTGGATTTAGAATTAGTATCACCTTATACTTAAAATATATAATTTTGGGACCTTTTAAATCCAAAATGCATTTTATAATAAAGTAACCTTTTATAACTTTCCAAGAGTGCCCTTCCTCTCCTCTTATAAAAGGCCCCCACCTCTACCACCTTACCAACACCTCTCAAGAATTTGGATCGGCAAAAACCTCCCTATTTTGTCTCTCCACATCCCTCTATTACTCTTAGAAGTGTCACTTTGGGCATAAGTCTTTCCAAGGAAGCCTTTGAGCTCAAATCAAAAAGAGTTACCCGATTTAAAGATAGTGTCTTCTCTTGTATTCTTATGTTTTATTTTTCTTCTCCAACCCCCACCCCGTAAAATCTTTTTATCCCTTTATTTTGTAACAACACCAGTATCTTAAATATGCTATGATGTTTTTATGATAAGGATTAGAGATACACCTACACACACTTTCGTCTAATAGTTAAAGAACATACTATTTCTGTGGTTGGCGATTTTCTGTCTCATGAAACGATGATTGTTCAATCTTCTTTTAACACATTTCATGGTGGAAATTAAGATGTAAATATATTTATATATGATTTATATTATGTTTATGTTTTCCTTATGCTTCTGTATTTTTCATTTATTTCATACCTTTATGGTTTCCATTATGGGTAAACGCGATAATTTCATTTTAGGAAGTGCGGACTACCGCCCCCTCAAAGTGATTTGATTCGTTAATGCCATGTGTGGGACGTTTAAAGGATGGAGTTAATGATATTATATATGATGTTATACTGGAATTATAATATAATTTTATATCATTATGGTTTCACTCCATTAAATACGAAATAGAAATGAAAGTAGCGTTCATGCGTACGTACGACTTACCATCTCCATGAACGCTGCATTTCATTTCTTACCTCTAAATGTTATGTACTATTATAAATACTTTTATATGATGGATATATATGATATATATGATATCCAAATCATGAATATCATTCTGGATATAATGAACCTTTGACCACATAAACAACATGTAATTGTAAGAACTCCATTTTTGACTTAAGTACCAAATATCGACAAAATGAACTTTATTAAATTAAATGATTACATAACGTTTAGAACATGGAAATAAGTTATATAAAAGGAATAATAAACTTGAAAAAGGTTCCTAAGCATGTAGAAATTACGTTTAGTCTATTATTCAGGAGATTAAAGAGCAATCGAGTCACGTCAGACACGAGGTAAGGGACTTCGTCTCAATCTCCTTTCATTGAGGAATATTTTGATCTAATACAATACTTTCTTTTATACGGTGTATAAACCCCTTTTAATTTTAATTTTATACAAAAGGAATCTTTTTCAACGAAGCGTTTTACAAAACAAAAAAAAGGAATGTTTCTTTTAACGTACGCGGTGAAAACGACCTTTTCCGCCGCCGCGAGTATTTTTTGGTCTTTGGCTTCCTCAACAAGCCATGATCTTTTTTTAAAATGAAATAAATACCATATACCTGTTTATGTATTTTGGTATTGAAAATGGTTTTTATAATGGATTTGTTATTTCAATATATTTAAGTGATATATTGTGTTTAAAATGTGGAAATGTTTTAATTCCATTATTTTTGTTTTATGTCTTATGATTTTATAATGGTACTTGGACATTTGACGGGTGGTTACGTGATAAAACATATGACGGGTGGTGCCGTGAATACCAGGACATGTGGTTATTTTATAACCTCCAATGCATTGGGTATGGAAGTCGGCCGTATGGCTATTCCATTAAGTGATATGTTTGGAAGTCAACCATATGGTTATTCAATTTAAGTATGTTTATGTCCCAAGTTACCTTTATATGTTATGTGTACTTTATATGGGTTTTATGGTAATCTTTTGGTTACAAAAGGGTGAGTAATTATCTTTTGTTCAATGAAGAGTATTTTCTGCTTCATAAAGGTGAAAAGTATTACTTTGATAAAGTATTCATGGTTTACTTGTTGTTTAGAATAACTAACAGTTATCCTTCTTTGTGTATCCCTTACTGAGCTTTTTATGCTCACCCACAAGTTTTTTTTGAAATGTTTTTCACAGGATAGAATGTGGAATAGGGTCAAGGATGTGATTAAAGAAAATTCATGCTTTAATAAAAAAGGAACTAGAAATGACTTTTTTTAGAGTTCATGTTTTGAAAAAAAAGAAAACTGTGTAGAAGTGTCTACTGTGTAATCTTTTTATATGTAATAGTTATGTTCTAATTCTCTAAAACTCTAAACCTGATAAGATCCTCTATGGGAATTATTCATTTAATTCAATATTAAGTAATGTTTAAGGCTGGGGCCTTATAATCATCAACACATTATTACTCAAAAAATACAATTTGAAATTTGATGATGTGATTTAATCATTTATAATGGACAAGAATCGATTAAAAAACCAACATTGATGGGTTATCAGGTAATAGTGGGATTTTTCTAGTGATGGGTGGACATAACTATCAATGAAGTTTGATATAATGAATGAATGAGTTAAAAACTATGAGATAATGAAATCAATCAATATTGGTAAATGAATTTTATAATTGGAGTGTGGAAAAAAGGTCATATGATATGAAACTATAATAATTTTATGTATTTAATGGAAAAATATGAAAAATAAGTTAAAACTTATGATGAAATATTTTAGGTGAATATTTGGACTTTATATGGGTGTTATGCGAGTGATTTGTTACATAAAACTATGGAATATGTGGATGATTTTGAATAAATTTTATATTTTTGTTACTAATATCATATATGTTCATGAGGAGAAAGTTTTTTCAATTAAAAAGAGTGTGATAGAGATGTTTTGAAAATGGAAAACATGCTATAAAGTAGAATTTTTGTCATAGAAATGATGTGATTTGGTATGTTTGGTGTAATTATTCAAACTCAACAATGTAAGGTATATACCTTTTTGGATAATGAACTTTAATTATTTGGGAGTTTTGGATTCTAAAGGTTTTATGATATTTGTTGGTGGTGGAGTTTTGAAAGTGACAGTAGTAGTAATTATCATGACCAAAGGATAGAAAATTATGAATTTAGATATGAGGTGGATGAGCTTATTCTAGGAACCAGAGTATTGTTATAGGTTATGTTCAAAAATATTTGTCTACAATCAGTTCTTTGAAAAATGATGTGACATTTACTTTATTTTTTTATGTCACGGTGAATATAAATCATTTTTTTAGTAGATTTGAACATTCAGACACCTGTAATGGGTGTGCTGGGAGATGTTAATCTTGAGTATGAAATTAATGGTAAATATGGATTATGGTGGTGAATTATTCAAATTATAATATCATTGTTGATAATATTTGGAGTGATTAAATATTTTAAATGTATGAGATATTTTTTGTAAAAATACCTTTAATTGGTTAGATGGAGACATCACAAAAATAGGGTATAGTTTTAAATCTAAACATAGGAAAAAAAATTGTGCGGTGTTTTTTGAAAAAAATAAAATCAAAGGTTTTAATTTATAAAAGGAAATGACGGTGATGGAGGAAATACAGATTTTCAGGTCTTTAAGGCACTATATGGGAGTTTATAGGTAAAATTATTTAGGTGTCAACCAAGATCCATTGTGCATGCATGGTGATTGGTGGTTCTAACTTATTGGTTTATTGTGTGTTTGAGAGAGTTTGATCAAGGTTTTGTTGTGTATGGGGTGACTTTTAAAGATAAGAGAATCTTGGTGGACTGATTTATGATACTTTTAATTTTTTACTTGATAATAAAATTTAAAAAATATTTGGTGGAGTATGATTTCTCCAAACCATGGTAATTGTTTTGGTGTATTAGAATTTATTTTCTACAAGAACTATAACTACTCCTCCAACATAATTAGGAAAAAATAACCACCAAAAGGCACATCGGTAGGTTAGATTCCATGGGAACACACAACAATGAGGTGAGACCGGGCTAGTAACAGTTAATTGGATATTTCATCAGGACTGAACTATAATGAAGCTATAACTCATGGGTAAAGACCCATGAAAACCAACCTCCCCTAAAAACCCCCATATAAACATGTTCAATACATGTCCTCATCCACCATACATAATTAAAACTCATAAATCATCATATGATTTTGGAAACTAAATAAGATTACTAAGTGTGGAGAAGGAAGTTGGGCTGTGCAGGGACTAAGAAACAAACAAGTAGGGAGGGGACACCATGAAATCTCCATCACAGTGGGCAAAGGGAAAACCTATATATTTATAATCATTTTTTTTCAATTATCTTAACTTACTAATGTATACCAGAAATTCAAAATTCTCTTGAAGACATTATACCAACACCTATGGGGTAACAAATTATTCTAATATTGATAGAATTTTCAAATATTTATTTTTATTTTGATCATATATTTAAGGTGTTTAAATTTTCTAAAGAGTAAAAAATGAATAAAATTACACTCAAATTACAAAAAACTATAAACTAGGGAAATTGTTAATCTCAATAATATTTCATTTTCTTATCTTGATATTGGGTGTCTATTTATTTTGTAATCATATATGTAAATTGGAACACACATAGGGGTATCATAACAAATTTTAAAGAGATTATTCTATGATAGGTTGGGATACAGACCACACTAACTACATGAAATATGTATACATAGGTTATATGCATTTTATGTTACTTGGGATATGGTTATATACTTATATTTCTTCTATAGTATGTAAATAATTAATATTTTTTTTAATAAAGATAAAGATAGTTTTGTATGGTTTCCACACCATATGAGGAATTAAAATAATGGTGTTATTGTCATTGAAAGTAGGAATCAAAATTAGTTTTTTAGTGATGTATAAGTTGGTCCATCATCACACATTTTTATTTGTTAGATAGAAATAATAAATAATTTTTTTGGGTATGATTATTTTCCTATAATTTATTATTATTTCACATTTATTATGTTTTATCATGGTAGGGTATCATTTCATTTCACATGTAGTGTGGTTATTTCATTTTTAATTTTCCTCTATCACACTAATACACTATATATACACTTATGTGATATGTTTTCAAAAATATTAATATTTAAAGATACCATTATATCAGGATATTCTTGTTTTCAATGAATACTAGAAAATAATAAAATATAAACCTTATATAAATTATCAAGATATTAGATGATAATAGGAATAAGGAATGTGATGGATTATAAAAAAACATGAGAATACATATATAACTCATAAAGGCAAATAATAATCATGTTGATTAATAAATTATTTTAATTATTAATGAATTATAATAAAAAAATTATTTAACAAATACAATATTTTTAATTGGGGATTGAATATTCCATATAAAACTCATCATATTTGGTGATTTGGTATAAAGAACCACTTTATGAGAGTAGTATATGATAATACTTTAACACAATAAAGAATAAAGATTAAAACATGATCTTTATCATATATATTTATATAATTATATTAATTACGTACTCATGATAATTCATAAAAACTATTAAGAAGATATTCATATGATTAAGAAATAGGTTGGTAATATTTAATCTCATAAATAAATCACATAAATATTGAACATGAGTATAAAAATGCAGTAAGAGATTACATATGTTTCTATAAATGCATTCCAGGAGACCAAAAATTATTTGAATTTATAAAGTGTTGATGAAGGTTATCCTAAAATGTATTATGGAATATTGTTAAATCATTGAGAAAATAATATGTCCTAAAATTCTTATAATGTGAAATAATTACCAATGAGTTCCCTTCAAATATTCCAATAGAATGATAAAAAATCCTTGAATATTATTCTAAATATAGACAACTTTTATGTATTAATCTTTTTAATAATGAAATTTAGAATCATGAATATAAATCAAATACATTTGAGTTAATTGTATGTTATTAGAGATTCCAATGTCGAAGAGAAGTTAATAGAAATTTGGTTCCCATTAATAAAGGCTTAGTATTACAGTAAAGGATAAACCACTTACTAAGTGAATCCATTGGTTGGTTTGGGTATCTGACCAAGAGTCCATTTGGTGACAATATTATTAGTAAGATCAACCATAATCCTAATGATAAAAGGTTATTTTTTAAAAATTTACTTATATCTTTAATTAAGTAATTTTTACATGTCTTATATGAGGTCAGGTTTTTTATGAAAAATTTAAAAAAATATAGAATTTTATTTTTCCTGGGAATTTGAAAAAAATAAAATTATATTAATAAAATGATAAAAAAAGTAAGAAAAAAATATAAATATAAATTAATTATTTATTCATAGTGATAATACTTCTGTAAATAATGAGAAAACCATGAAAGAATTATTGGAACAAGAAGGGTTTGAGATAAGTATAATATCACATAAAAGTTATTATAAATTACTTAATAGATTGAAAAATGTACATATTTATAGAGAATATATTTCTCTATTAAAAATTTAGTAACATAACAATATATATTATAAGAAGATTCATATTTTTTACAGGGGATTTATACTATTTTTTACCCTAAATATTCATTCTAAATTTACATTTTACTTATATATTAGAAAGATTAACTACTTATAGGGAGACATATTTTTAATTGAGTTCATGGATGGCCAATTTCTTCTATTATTGACTCTTAATATGATAAATGAAGGATAAAATTTTGGTGTTATAAAAAACACTTCATGTTTGAAAATAATGTATTTTCCCCCAGAAGGAGATCGATCTATGTATCATTGTTATGGAACACCAAATAAACATAATCACTCCTCCATTAATTCTAGAGGATATTAAATAAAGGTGAGTACCCTGTATTACCATAGGTATAATATTCCTTCAATGATAACATATAAAGTTAATTCTGAAATCTATCAAAAATTCAGCATGAGAAGTCTGTAAATCATGCATACAAATATATAATAAAACAAACTAAGCAACAATACTGGAATAATAGATTATAGTATAAAAAATAATAATTACATATGATATACATCGTGACATATATCATATTGATCTAAATATACATAATTAAATATCCCTAAACAAATAATAATTTTTCCCCATTCATGAAACATACTAAGTATAATAATAAAACATAAAATACTCCCCAAATCAAAGTTCATATTATCTCCCACTAACTCAAAAGACTCCACAATAATTATTATCTAATTCATAACTCCATAAACATGTTTATACCTAATCCTATATAAAAATAAGTCTACCCAGGTACCTTCGAACCCATTCCATGTATGTTGATAGGATATGAGTCTAATTACCCAGTGTGTATCCCCTAATGTCCTTAACATATTGTTGATAATGATATTGTATATAAAAAAATAATGTATGTGGTGAGGTCTAATCATACTACCTAAAATATATAACTCATTCATTATCAAATAGTGTCATTATATATGTATTTTATCAGGCTATATAAAACACATGAAAAATTGAGCTACCCAACCATAGTTAATGATGAACCTGTATGTTATTGAGAACAAACCCATCTAAATACTATCCTAGGAATACTATATTAACACACTCTCATCACATATTTACTTTCTCATCTAATCCAAGTCCCACCCAATCAATCAAACATTTAATTTCTCATCAATTAAAAAACCAAAAATATCATCAGAAATGGTTATCATTAAATAAAATAAAAACCATGGCAATAAAATCGGGTCTAACCATTATATGGAAACAATAATACTCTAAAAAACTAAAAAAGGATAATCCCAAATAGTATAATAATAATATAATGATATAAAATTAATCCCAATATAAAATAAATAACAATATAATAAATGGAATCCAGCCAAAATAAAATAAAATATATCATGTCTCTCATGAAATGCCTCATATCAGTAGATATATACTTGTAGGAATAATCCTTTCCAGACTACCCATTGATAATATCCTACTCAATATACACATTTCATGTTATCAAAATTTCTATATACCAATTCATTCATATAAAAGATAAAAACAAATATCATAGAATAAACATCAAAAGAATAATAAAAACAATAAATTATTTTCCATATACATGTTCTTGTCATTGGTGGATCCCTAATGAAAATTATATACACGTAGCTGGTAAAAACTGGTTTGTTCTCTATGATTCCCTCCAACCTCTCACATAGATCCAACTCAGCCACCATACAATATCTAGTATTATTATATAGAGGGAACTACTATAAAAAGGATTAATCATCATCAAAGAGTCCACCATCTATATAAATGAACTCTAAGGATAAAAAACCACACAATACTAAACCGGGATTTTGATCCCCAAGTTAATTTCTGATATCACATCCTTACATAGGCCATATCATTATCCTTGAGATAATTTTAGATTCCACTTCCATATATAAGGTTTATTATATAAGGATACATTGTTATAAATAAACATTCATATTCACTCTCTCAAATACAAGGATAAAATCATCTACACAATGTAAGGAAACTCCCTTCACTATTATCCCGAGATCACAACATCAATGTAAAATTACAAAAAATATGGTATTGATATTCCATGAGTTTTTATATAAATTAATTGAAAAATTATATTAACTGACCCAAAACATTTAAACCTCTTCCCACAAGGTTAATAATGAATATCCTGATGTCTCTCTTTTTCAATATAATGTGTCTCATACATTCCTATGGTAAATCACACAACTAAGTGATCACCAATCAAAGCCTCATCAAACTTGAAAACATATATCCAAACAATTATCTAATCAAAGAGTTTTAGACTATCATAATCCCAAAGGTTCCTAACAAACATATTATGAATGTGGGATTTGATAAATTTCAAAGTACAGGATAACCAACACATAACATAAGGGATGTTTTGATATATAATCAATTAATATCATCATGAATGTAATAGAGGATAAATAATGAAACTATAAAATAAATATATCACTCAATCAATTTTTTTTTTCAAATATGATATTATCCCTATGAGTTCATCAATGAAAAAATATTCTTAAAACATTCTTATTTTATATTGTTTTAAAATGATAAAAAAATAAATATTTTGAAACATATTTAAAAATATATCTCATATTATATTTACACACCCAAGCCCCTTAGAAAAAATTTGTGAAACACACTTTATCGAAACATATTCACTCTTATTTGAAATATCATTTCAATATCTTTCATTTGAAACCACTATTATTTTCTACTCTCATTTTAGAATATTTAAATACTTTCAAATCAATTTTTAGTGTAAGATAAGCCTATAACGATTAAATAACCCTCACTAATAAAAATGAAAATGAGGTACCAAAAATGATCTCAGTTAATATTGACCAATATAGTATTGAGACGAATTAGGTAGATAATTGGGAAAGAAACAATTCGTGTTCAATTAAATGAAATTTTAATTCGAGAATAAAAGTTAGTGGGTGAGTTCTTTATTCACGAAAAAAAAATCATTAACTCAATTTGAATTTATAGATAAGTTCTTGAGGATTCTATATTAGGGAATAAATTGATGAAAATTCTACCATATATATTGGATTGAAAATTATTCCCATGGGGATCTATACATAGTTGAGTTTACCATTTACAAGCTCAATAATTTCATGAAAACATATGAGATAAAGTGGGGACCATCCTTGAAGATGGAATTTCAAACAAAAAAAGCTGGCAACATTCAGAGTCTTTAACAGTTTAACATTTTATTGAATCTATAAGGACTCAATAAGAGTAATATAACGATGAGGATGATGCAATGAAATTCAATTTATTTACATTATTTTTTATGTAAAAAAAAGTGATTAAAAGGATGGTCCAAACATACCAAGTTGTTGAAGAATAATGAGGTTGGGACTAATTTTAACATAAAATCCAAGGTGAAGGAGATCACTTAAAAGTATGAAGAAGTTTTAAAATATAAAAATAGTTTAAATTTAAATAAATCATGAGTAAATTTTTGATGATTTTTAGTTTATCTTGAGAGTATTTTCATTTGAAGGATTATATTTATGATGCAGTGTTTATGAACACAAATTATATATTTGAGGGTATAATATTTTCCTCCATAAATTGAATCGAGACTAGGATTCATTGGGGGACTAGTTGATGTTATTAGAGTCTAACTATGATAACATCTAAAATATATGGTTAAATTTAAAAATTATTTTCATTACCTTAAGTAAACTTATAGGAGGTCAATTAAACATTTAAAAACTATTAAAAAAGTTTATTATGATACTATTTGGGCTTTATAAGTAAATAAAAACTCCAAATATATTTGGAGTTAGATAATCAAGAATTTTTATTAGTTGTTGAAGTGGATTCCAAAGTAGAAAATGGTGGAAAACATTTTATAATAGAAAATGGTTTATCATTAAAAATTAATATAAATGAATAACATTTTAATGACATGAAAAGTTATCATAGAAGATATTTCCCCTTCAAATTTTATGGATTAGTTGATGTGAATGTGGATAAAATAACCAAAATTGTAGAGAATATTTTTGAATCCAATAAATTTCTATTTGTAAATGCGATGAGGAAAACCATATGAGTGTCTCAAAATAACTTAACAATGGGAATGAAGTGGTCATTAAAAATAACAGATATGACATTAAGAGGATGAATTTTGACACAATTATCATTTTTATATAATAAAAATATAGAAATATATTCTATATTTATAATTAATAAAACACTTATTATATATGTGTGAGGGAATATAATGATCATTTTCATTGAATAAAAAACTATTTAGGTAAAAATATTGTGGTATAACTTTATAAATACGAATCTGTGAGAATATTACTGAGTTTTATTCATTATTGGATCAATATATTTGATTTGCGTCATAATGTAAATATTCTTAACAAAAGTTACAAACTTGTGGATATAAAAATGAATAAGCATATTTATATGATACACTAAGATGTGTGTCGTCCAATCATCTTAAAATTCATAAATATTGATAATTACTTTATTATATTTCTTGATTATTTAATTCATATGATGTATGTATATTTTATATTTATTAAATCACAATCCCTTAAGATTCTCATGAACATCTAAATTTGTGATGAAAATAATATTTAATGTGATATTAAAATATTTAAGTCAAATAAGTTATTCAAATATAAGAATGAATAATTTCAATCATTTAATGAGAAGCATTAGATAAGGGACTACTATATTTTCATTACACATACTAAAAAATGGAATTTCTTAATATAATAAGTGAAGATTGGTGGAAATGGGGAGAACTATGCTATCAAATCTTGGGACACCAAAATAATTTTGGAGACAAGATATCCCAATGATGGTATATGTATTCAATAATTTTTTACCGTAAATTTTGTTTTGATACATCTTATGAAATTCGATTTCAGATTAAGTTAAATTTTAAGAGTATTAATGTATTCAAAAATCCATGTTATAAAAAAACAAGGAAATATATTGGGTAATGTTTTATGAGTGAGTTTATATGGGGATATTTCATGGATATTCTTCTAGTGAGAGGGTTTACCGATGTTAAAATAAAAATATGAATGATATCATTAATAAATATGATGTTATTTTTTTTTGAAAATTAAAATTCATGAAAAATATAAATTTATATTCATGATGTGATTATATTATATCAGGGATAAAATACTAAATAACCTGGGATATAAGTGGTTTTAGTAATAAATTTTCAAATTTATCATATTGATTTTTAAATTTCAAGTGACGAGAAAGGTTTAAATAAAAGAGGAATTAAGTTCATAAGTCCTAAAAATAGTTGTATCCTATAAATATTCTTAGATTTATTAAAAATAGTGTTAAAATATAATTAATTATAATAAATTACCATCATACCAACTTACTTTCACAAGTTGAACTGGAGAGTGTTGATTAAGCATTGAAACATGAGGATTGGATAATAGTGATAGATTAAGAGATAAATCAAATTTGGAGAAATAAAAAATTGGGATTTGAATTCATATCCCAATAAAAAATAATGGGGGTTTTTTAGAATAATCTCAATGATAATTGAGAAGTGGCATGGAAAAAATCCCATATAGATTCCAAGGGTCACTCTAAAATTTAGGGTATAGACATTGATGAGAATTTTTCTACAATGAAATCTATTGAAATGATTAAATTTTTTTATGAGATACATGATCAAAGAAACAAAAATGTTTTTCAAATGGATATCATGTTTTAGTTATTCAATAGTGAAATTAAGGTAGTTTATATTAAACCACGAGAAGGGTTTATCCATAATAGTGAGGTTCTTTATTTTACAAACTGAAGAAAGAATAATATCGCCTTAGAAGTACCTCTATCATGGTATTTGAAGCTACAGTATAGCGTAAATATAACTAATTTCAAGAAGTTAAATTGATTTAAATCATTATGTCAAGGGTGATTAAAAAATAACTTGTTGTGATTATGCATTTCAATGTCACTATTTTTACCAAAGTCAATGAAAATACTTTTGATGAATTTACAAACTAAATGAAAAATATTTTCTAGATATCGATGATAGGTGACATGAAATTATTTTTAAGGTTTCAAATAATGAATATTGTTGGTTTTGTCAGTCTCTAATAAGATAAGTATCCTCATGAGCTGTTAAAAATCCCTAGAATGGAAGAATCGACAATGGTATTAGATCTTATAGCGCATGGGACCAAGTGATCCTTTGATGGAAAAAAGGAGTCTAGATCAAAAGAAGATTAGAAGGATGATTAGAAGCATAATATACTTTATATAATCTTGATTATACATCTTGTATATTGTTACTCTATGTACACAATTATAGTCAATCCGACAGAGTGTAATCTTATGTCAGTGAGATAAATCTTTCACAACACTAAAGGAATTATTAATTGTAGTTGAGGTATGAAAAATACATATAATTTTTGCTTTATGGTTTTTATATATATATTAGGAATATGATATTGGTTTTTAAAACTGAACTTCTAGATAATAATTTTTATTATGTGAAGGTGCATTACATGGAAATTTAAGAATAAATATTCCTCACACTAAGCAAAATTGAAGTTGAGTATATTTTGAATCATAATTCATAATTTATGAGGTCACAAAATCAAGACAAATGGGTGAATATTTCATAAATATTGATAATTATGTGTTATAATCAATGTTCATTAAAATTTTTATAGAATATGGTGCAATATTCAAGGTGGATAAAAATTTACATTAAGGAACACTTCATCATGGATAAGATGGAAAATTGAGAGCATCAATTTGAATACGTTTTAATAAATAAATTATTAGTTATTGAAAGATAAATTTTTTTCAATTATATTACTTTTAATTTTAATGATTTAATCCCACATTAGTGTTATTTTATGACCTTATTGTCACGTATTTAGTTTTTAGAATTATTTTGAGGTTAAATGAAAAAAATGGCCTACATTTGGATATTGACGGTTTTAATTAATTTCTATATTTTGGCCTAAAATTTTAATACACCAATAAAATTTGAATAAATATTATTTTTTAGGTTTCCATGTTTTTTTGGATTAATTTCATTATTGTGGACCAAAGCTCAATCCACCATTTGAAGGCCCAAAACCAGCTCACATGTCGGGCCTCAGAAACTATGCACAGATTTGTATACATTTAATGGTGAGTCTATATTTCCAGAAGTGGTATGGCTCGATGGATATGAATTTATATATTTTTCAATATTAAATCCATTAAATAAACTTTTATCACTATTTCCACACATTTTTCATTTGTTTTAAAATTAAAAATGGCACAGAAACTCGGTGTATTGGAATACGAAGACTCTACCTTGGTAGAATAAATTTCCAGAGTAAGTTATCTTTAAATCTCTCCAAACAAAGACAAAAAATCTAAAATTTAGTAAGCAGAAAGATGATACATATTTTAATAAAATTCATAAAGAAACATTTCCGAAATATAGTCATTAAATGATTTTACACCTACATTCTTTTAGCGAACACATTTAGAGATAAAATTTTACAAATCATTCTTATCAAAATGTATATTCTCTATTTTAAAAAGGGTTCTAAAATCAATGATTCCTATTTTTTAATTTTTGTAGTTTATTTATTGTTGTAAAATTATTGCTCATTTAAAATATATTTTATTCTTTTTCTTTCCCTCATTCTATCATTTTTTATCTTTTGTGTTTCTACCTCAATCTCTTCTCACTATGATCTCTAATACTATTGATCATATGTTACTAAACCAATGAAGTTCCTAGGGAATCAATTTAGCATTGAACCTATGTATTTGGGCATTAATTTTCAATGTTTATTATTTTATTATAGTTAGTCCAAGAGGGATCTTAGTGGTTAATGCACCTGTATGTCTCCACTTTCCACATGAGGCTTAACTTTCTCTTCGGTAATATATTACCTTGATTGAAGAGGTGGATGTATGGTCTCTTAGTGATCATTGAGTGAAACATATATTAAAAAACTTGGGAATTATACGATTTTTATTCATAATATATTTCATGTTCATTATGTAAATTTGAAAATAATAATGTGATGATAAAGATTCGCTTGGGGTAATTTCTTGAGGTGATATCCATTATTTCTAACATCAATCTATCTGCATCCATTATGTTTTCATTGCATTTATATTTATCGATATACATTAATATTTTATTCAATATTCATACTATTTCTCTTTATATTCTCTAGTTTTATATTAGTTAGAATTTAAATTGTGACAATATTAATTTGGTGTTGTGTGAGCTTCCTCCTCGAGATCGAACATGGGTGTACACTATATTTCATTCTTAGGTAAACAAATTATTTACCAGTGATCTAAAAAATCCTAATGCATTAATTTGGAACCATTTCATGGTAGTCACAAAACATTCACAAACTTTTTTCATAAAAAACATAAATAAATTATAATTTTCAAAAATAAAAAAACTATTTTTGTTCAAGTTGTTTTTCCATTTAAGTTATTATGAATGGTCTGAACAATATTAGTTTCAAGGAAATTGATAAATATTAAGGTAAATATATATGAAAATGGAATGAATAATTGAATATATACATTCATGATAATATAAACTTGAAGTGAAACCTAAAATAAAAATAAAAAGAGTTGTGAAATATATTTCACCAATGATTTTTATGTCAAGGACCTAGAGTTAGTTAATAAGGTGATACTAATGGTGTTAATAAAATCATCTCTCACTCAATTATTTCTCAAGTAGGAACATGTATAAAACATACTATATAATAATATTATATGAGATCAATATTATTTTCAATGAATCTTTGAATATATTTGTTAAAGATAACCTTAAACTTGATCTTCCCATTCTTGATAATGAAAAATTATCACCTTTTGGTGTCCCTATTTTTTTGGAAGATGATAGTGAAGATGAACCCATTGATATTGAGTTTACAATGGTCCATCTAGATGATATAAATTTTTAAGATAACATACTTGAAAAGTAATATTTCTTTTTTTATTCATCCTGTTTTAATTTTATTCAAGATGAACTATTTTATAACATAACGTTTTTTGAAATTTTTAAAACCTAACTAAATGGGATTTCCATGGATTCTAAGGAATGGAAAACCCAAGTGTTGTTTAAACAAGAATAATATTTTAAGTAAAATTTGGTTATATGACTACCTTTTTTAAACTATCTTGTTTATCATATGGAGGATTACACCATGATTGTTAAAAGGGAGCACACCTGTCTTCTTTTCCCTTAAACTCTATACCATAAATTTTATCATTATTATTTCATAGAGGTTGGGGATTTTTTTTATCTTCCCTGGAGTTATCCATTATTGATGTCTATTCATGTACACCATGAAAAGTCACTTGTGGTGTTTCATCTCAATGAGACTTCATCCACATTTTGATTGGGGAAAATCGACTACAATTGTTTAACTAGGGGTAGTAAAAACATAACACCTTCTTAGGGATCTAAACTAAGAATTATCCATTTTATTTCAACATTATCATTATTTTTATTTCTATTTTTATGTTTTTTTCTTATTTTTTTTATATTTTCAAAGTTTTATCATCTAGGATCTTAACTCAATGCTTCCACAAAAAGATATATCAGGTTATGTCGTTCCACTTATTTATTTTCTTTGTTTCCCAATAAACAATCAACATGAAAATATTTCTTGGTATAATTTGAAATAAAATGAGGGTAGTGAATGGAATATGTCTGGGAGTGTAAAATTTTTCATAAGAAATTCGTTTGTGCGTCTATTTTAGTATTTAGGTAATTTTGAAATTTTTTCATTTTTTTATTTTTTATTTTTGATGTGTTTTTAATAATCTTGAGCATAATTAAATACTTTGTAAAATACATACAATATTATTATTTCTAAAATATTTCATTATTTTAATGTTTTATTATTTAAATGATTGGATAATTTATTTTGTTTCTTGATTTCTAGTATTTTCATTTGATGAGGTATGACTGATTGTGTTACTCAAGTAAACTAGCACTATGCGAATTTAATGTCTTGCCCACCTTGATAAGTTTCCTAATATTTTTTACCTCATATTAGATTTATATTTTTATTGAGAGTATTGAGACAAGTTTTTGGATCAATACCTTTCTATTATTATCTTTTTTGATGCTTTTAGATTTCATGGAATGTTTGAAGTATGATTGAGGAACCATTTAGAAATACCATTTTACATTGAACTCTAATTTTGGGATACCTTTACATAAAACCATTATTAAGCCCCTTGTATCCATGAAATTATTTGTTAGGGAGCAACAATAAAATATATTTATCCCCTTAAAACATTATTTACAAGTTAAATGTGTTATTTTTGTTGAACTCATGTGTGGGAAGGGAGAAGATGAGTTGTATTTTTATTTTCAGAAGAATCTATTTGAGCTCAAATGAAAAGAAAAGTGTTGTCATATTTTTTTCTATTTTAGTGGAATAAATTTCATGATGGAAATATGGGTTGGAGGCTTAAATATAATCACAAATATGCTTTTTGGCTCCACCAATATTTGAAGATCAAAAATTTCCTGCCTTTTCCGCAAAAACATGATTCTAAAGAGAAATCCAAATCTGAATTCAAGATAAAAAAATGCTTCAAATTGGGGGATAGATTAAATTTATCAAATATTCATAATTTATTTAGTGTTAATATCTCAATAATGTTAGTGTTTAGAGGTGATTTATTTTAGATATGATGGAGGAGCATGACGTTCTTGAGAAAAACAGGTTTCATGCATTTACTTAACTTTAGAGCTTTACTCTCCTCATTCTAAATCGGATGTTTTTGTATTTAAAAATTAAAAACCCTAAATATCATAAAAGTCCATGAAAGAAAACCTTCTGATTGTCACCTTTTTAACTCTATTAAGTGGATATACTAAGAGGATAGAAAGCCTGTGGATATCACACATGTTCTTGAGAATGAGAAAAAATCCATATTAAAAATCCTTGAGTAAAGAGAGAAATATTTTTCTAGGGAGGTAAGTACAATTTTCATATAATTATTAACATTAGAATGAATTAATTCTTATAATTTTTTAGGATTTAGAAAAAATTTCTCAATGCAAAAGTGATTATATATTCCTTGATAAGATAATTTAGTTGTCTTGTCATTTATTATTCTAGAAGTTTTTTGACCATGGTATTATATGATCGTCTAAGAGTGTAATATTTACATGTGAGGAATTGATAAATAAAATAATTTAAATTATTTTATATTTATATTTATTTATTTTTTCCCACAAAGGTGTTATTTTATGATAAATTGTAACTTTTTTTTGGTTTTAGAAGTATTTTGAGCATAATTTCAAAAATGAATTAATTTTGGATTTTACCTATTTTAAATTATTTCAATATTTCTGCCATAAAAGTTTCTACACTGATCGAACTTGAAAAAAAGTTCTCTTTTAGGGGTTTTTGGATTCATTTCATTCATCAAAACCCAAATCTTGATCCCTTATTTGAAGGCCCCAAACAAGTTCACATGTCGGGCCTTGAAGACTATGCATAGATCTGGATACATTTAATGGTGAGATTATATCTGGAATATTTCTAACCCAATGGAGCTTAATTTTAGCATTTTTTAATATTAAATCTGTTATAATATATTTTATGACTATGTAAATGTGTTATTAATTTATTTTCAATGTCAAAATAGCAAGGGAACATGGTGAATTGGAATACAAAAAGTTTGCTTGTGCAAAATAAATTTTCAGAGTACATCAGATATGACACTCTCCAAACATGTCTGATGATGTTGAAATTTCATGGATATATATAGGATACATATGGGAATATCATTTAATAAGACACATTTCCCAAATTTGTTATTAAGTTGGCCTACAATATGAATAATTTTGGTGGATATATTTGGAGAGAAATTAATCTTCCCTTTTTCCTATAAAAACCTATATCCTCTTTTTTTCAAAAAGGGCTTGAAACTCTAGGTGTCCATTTTTTTATTTTTTTAGTTTAGTTAATTTTGTAATATAATTAGGAATTTTTTATATACTGTTGTTGGGCCAAAATCCCTCAATGCAGTATTGAAGCATTCTTGAGGTGATTGTTTTTGTTGACAAAGTGGAAATCTATGTTGTGATTGTTGAAAAAGAAAACCCTGACATAAAAATTTGTTGACAAAGGGGATTTCATTCTGGCATGTCATGTTCGAGGGATGTTGTTAACAATCCATGTTTGATTCAAGAACGTTGAAAAAGGAATGGATGATCTGGAGATGGTACAAAAAGAGAAAATACAAGGTGGCATCATTTTCCAGTGTTTGCCAAATTTTTGTGCCTGAAAATAGACAAATGGAGAAAAGTGGTTTTGGAAAAGAGACTTGCGCGCCATGTATTTGAAGGAGAGGAAACTTGCACGCATAAATTTTTTCAAGATCAGAACCTCAAAATATGGATAAGGGATAAGGGGAAGCCATGTTTTAGAGTTAGTCGTGCAAGTGAGTTGCGTGGAAGAGACTTGCATGGTGAAACTTGTGTGCTGAGGTGAGACTTGTGCACCGAGTGGAGACTTGTGCGCCATCATGCGGGGTTTGAAAATGCCTATAATTAGAGGTCACCCCATCCTCATTCTGTGAAGAGTTCAACACTTAGAAAAGTCAGACCTCCCGTCATGCAGGTGTGGTGGTCGTGCAAGTGGTGTGTGGTCGCGCAAGTATATGTTGTGCGCCAGGTGATAGTTGTCCGCCTAAGGTGGTTTGGGAAAGAATGGAAGTTAGTCTCTCATGTTTTGAACTGAAGAAGGGGGTGTCGTGCAAGAGGATGAGGTGGACTTGCACACCAGATTTTGAAGTAGCGCGAAAGTTGTTGGTTGTGCACCAATATTGGTTTGGGCGTAAAAGAGTGTGAGTCGTGCAAGTTTGGAGTTCGAGATGCTTGTGTCACACAAGTAGTTGAGGTGGACTTGCACGCTAGTTTTGACTTACACATCGAGACTCGAACGCTATCTTAGAGAAGGGCGCCCGGTAAGATTGCCTGATACCTTCGGTGCAAAGTGAGATTCATCTACGGGTGAAAGTTGGACTTTAACATAGCATATACATACAACATAAGATGTATTCATTAGTGATAATGAAAATACCTACATGTCTATAAACTATGAGTGGATCCTTTCCAGAGCATTGATAAAAGGAAGAGGAAAAAGGTGATCCTCTCCACTAGCAGTGAGCCAGAGATAGAGAAACTAGGAGTGACCATTGGGAAAGCAGTGAGCTAACCCTAGACATTGTAAAGGCAGTGAGCTTGGGAATAGAATTGATCTATCCCAAACCTTGTAAACAACAATGTTCTTATAGAGAATTTGGTACATCGGCACATTGTCGGTGTATGCTCCTTGGACTTAGCCCAGTGAGGGTTCACCAAGTAAAAATTGTTGTTCCCTATGCATGATTTACTTTCTGCATATGTTGTGCAACGGGAAAGTGAGAGAAGAGTGTTTTTTTAATAGTGAAACAAGATCAGATCGGGCTTTAATTTTAAATTATTCATACCTTGATTCACCCCCCCCTCTCAAGGTATTCATCCTTGTGGACCTAACAATTTTTATCTTCTTATTTCTCTCTTTCTATCACCTTTTTTTTTATTTTCCACATTGTTCTCTTATAACTGTGACCTATAATAATTGTGATCATGAGTAACTAAACTGAGGAAGTTCCTAGGGAATAAATATAGTTCTAAACCCAAGTATTTTTTCATTTATTGTTAATTTTTTTATTTTATTAGATTTAGGCCAAGGGAATACTTTGGGGGTAAGGAAACTTTGTGTCTCTACATTCCACCCAAGGCTTAGCTTTCTCTTCTACAATATTTTCCCTCAATCGAGGAGATAAATGTGTGACATCTTGGAGATCATTGAGTGCACCACATTTTCATAATAGGTGAATGATAGGGTGTTCAAGAATATTATATATAATGTTAATCAAGTAAATTTGAAACTAATAAAGGGACGGTGGAGGTTTACTCTAGGTAATCTCCTTAGAGGATATCATTTCCATATAAAATTATTCTGTCTACATCCATTATATTTTCATTACCTTTATGTATAGATATATATTAATATTTCATGAATATTTAAAACACATATTTTTTATATTATTTAGTTTTATATTATTTATAATTTAAATATTGATAATAGAAATTTATTTTTGTCTGATCTTCCTCCTCAAGACTGATTCTAGGTATGCATTATATTACATGCTTAGGTAATTAAAATATTGATCGGGGATCCCTGAAAAAAATCCACACATTAGATATCTTGAAAAATATCTTAATGTATGATTCCTTATTGTAATATATATTATTTTTAGGAATTAATTCTCTCTCTAAATCTCTATGAGATGATTATTTTATTTCTACCCATTCATTTATTTTTATTTATTAATAAAGGTGAATAATATTGTTAAATATATTCTTGAAAACTGGTAGATATTATAACATATTGAAATTGAAAAATTATGGGGAATATGAAAAATATAATTGGTGTTTCCTTATAACAGGATACATGAGAATGGTTGGTAGCTAAATTTCTGGACAATATCTTATAATTTGTTATAATGTTTCTAATAAATACAAATAAATTGTTGATTATCCCATAGATATTGAAGAACATTCGTGAATTGAATTAGAAAAGGGGGTAGAAAATATCTCAATTATGATTTTCAATAAAATATTTATCTTTAAACGTAGGGTTATAAACTCTCAACAACTTCATTCTATCATATTATATGCTGTTTAGATAACATTAAAACTATGAGATCTTTTTATGACTAGTTTACTAAGAATATTTTTTCACAAGTTTTGATGGTTGTTTAATATTGAACTTGTTATAAATACGCTCAAGAAAGAGTTGGTGTCTAATTTTAGTTTATTTGACAGTGAAGGAATTAATTTTTGTTAAGGACAAAGAAACCAAAATAAGATGTTATTATTATACACTACAATAAGATAAGTATATAATATGTTCTATATTTATATTAGAATCATGACACAAGAAATATGTATTGCACTGTGAAGATTTTCTACTAAGGGGGTGTGAAGTAATATCCATTACGCCAAAATTATTATTCCATAATTCTGAGAACTATAAGTTAATAGTTTATTTCATTCCATAAACATTAAGCCTCATAAATTTAATCCTATAATTAGAACAATATATCATAACACAATACATGTTTTTTTAAATATGATTTTGTTCATGGTGTTTAAAAATCATGAGATTCATTAAGAAAATGGTGAAGAACAATGATTAAGATGAAAATATATATAAAAGATCATTCTTGAGGGTATTTGACTACATTTTAGGAAAGATATATAGGTACACATACGAATCAGACATACATGTATTTAAAGATATTGTATGAAATTAATTAGCTTGTATATAATTATATAGATCTATCTTGTACTTGGAGTTCATGATTATATTTTCCCATTTATATATATTCTCGTTGATAATAAGATAAGAGTGTTGAAATAATAATCATAACTATTAGACACTAATGACTAAACAATTTATCCAAATATTGTGTGAACCATGTTAAAATATCTTGTCACGTGTCTTTTATTTTTCTCTCTATCTCACATCCCAAATGACTAGTTTAATTCATGGATACTAAATTTTACTTAAATTATAACTGTTGAAAAATTTTAAAAGGAAGGTTCATGTCTATTGGTGGAACTGATTCACTCCCCCCCCCCACACACACAACATCCAAATTTTTCTAACTATGATTTTTTATGCTACTTTAGAGTTTTATAAATTCTCTTTAAAATACAGGTCAAAAAAATAAATCACAAGAACATTATAAAATAAAAAATGGACTTAAGACACATGTATAACAAAGGAACTACCATAAAAACAAATTATTATAGTTATACAATCTCTTAATAAATATTAAGAACATTTATGAACCGTCCCATTTTATGAATCTTTGAATGCCACACTATCATGATTATAATAATAATAATAACTAAAAATTAAAATGACCAATAGGTAACAAACATATCCTTTAAAAATTAAAATACACAAATGATTAATGGATACCTTCCTCTTCCAACATCCATTTATTTATCCATGATTTAATTAGTCACCCGTTATACAAAAAAACCTAATATATCAAAAGGAAAATGTTCAGAAAATTATTCATTCCAAAAAAATAATCAAAATATTTATAAACTATGGAAAACACTCTTACATTAATTATAATAATGAAAATTCAAGAAACATCTTGCATAATGACCATAATGGAAACCCAAATATCTAATCAGTAAAATATCCCCAATTTATCAACCCAAACTGCAAATAATTTATCTCTAAATAAATTAAGTGCCTAGGATAACCCACAGCCCAATATACATGCACCAAAATAGTGTGAAATGTTATGTATTGTTATATCCTTATCCTTCTATAATTATTTCCATAAAAGCAACATCATTAAATAATTCAATGAAATCATAAAACAAGATCATTATATTAGAATGCTTAAAATCAAAGTAAAGAAGAATATGTATGAGAAAGATATGTGGATATGATCTATCCTTTATTATCCATGAATAACACTTCTAGATAAATATTTAACAAAGGAGAAACAAATGGGGAATAGAGGGGAATAAGAAAGGGGAGGTTGAAAAAATGGACTCTCTTGATCCCCTTATAATGCATATAAAGAGGGGGATATGACTATAAAATTATTATCCCACCGCATCCCTAATGTTATGGATGTAAGACAATAGAATGGGAATCTTATCAGAAAGGCATAAGAACACTATTGATTATTTGATACCATATAATGTAGATTTTGACCTTGTTGAATACATATGAAGCCCATGTGTCCCATTACATATACCAGGAATCCAGAACCAGAATATAAAAACCACTACTTCAAGTGACCAAAAGTATATTTCGAACATCAATTTGTTGTACAAGGATACCAATACGGTTACAGGTTCCCGGCACACCAAAAAAATTCAACATCGAGAACTAGGAATACTAGGAACCATACCACCATTTTAATTCACCCCTCACATTGGTTTTCATAACTTTATGGTCTTATTCATATATTCCATGAGCAATGAACAAGAAATAAAAATCAAATGAAATTAATATAACAATCACAAAACATAGGAATTATTTAGTTCAGAAAAAGTTATACTCCATCGGAAATCACATTGTATATTTCACTAAGAATAGAAATTTAATTATAAGGGAACCCTCCATCTAAAAACCCTACCCATCTAGAGTTATAAGAGACCAGGTTCTAGAATCCTAATTAAAACAAGAAGAAACATCCAATAAATACTCTTGATGAACAACTACTTCCATGACCACTATGTGGGATATATAGTACCTATTCCTCTCCCCCCATAGGGACATGCATTATCATGTCATGTTTTTTATTAAATATCACTAAATAAGATCATATTTATCTTATGATCCGACACTGTCTCATTATATATGTGATTCAATGATACTAGAAGGTTCATCCAATTACACTAAATTCAAAAAAAATTCATTAATCCCTTTATTTGAGCAAGGAAACCAGCTGATATCCACCATGTTAATAGGAAAATTTGGTGAATTATTAAACATTGGATTCTTTTTATCTCCTCCTACATAAATGATCCAACTTCTGATGTTATATACATTATAGTTTTCACTCTATACTATTTTATAGATGATATTCATCTTCCATATTAGACATATTTAGCACATCACATTAAAATGACATGATATTTGGAAAAAAGGTCCATTTATTTGTAATATTAGTTTAATATAGCATAGAATCCATCCTAATTAGATGGATTTTGAAATTATCAACTCCATTAGGAAATCCTATGAGGCATTCACAACTCCTTATATGTCTCTTATTCTAGTAGTGGATATGGCTTCTGCTACAACTAACCCAGAATCAGACTTTCCTTGGTGAACGGTGAACTACGAATCATGGTTCATCATGTTTACTTTAAAAAATAAAAGTTCTAGATGATACAAAAACAAGAAAATTATTCTCCTGAAATATCCAAAAAAATCCCACTTAAGAATTGTTTTCCAGTTAAGCCTAATAATATTCCACTTAATGACAATTCTCAAGGATTTCACCAATGTCCAGACACCAAAAGAAAAAATAATATTCTATTATTATCTCCTTTTTAATGACTATATGGTCCTACAACATGATCATTACCTTTATAGCCATACTTATACAATGTCTCCCCAAACATCTAAATTATTTCTACTCAGACCATAACACTATAAAACCATATAAATTTCTCTATAGAATATCACTAAAGAAAAGAGTATTGGGAACTACCATAAGTTATTGATGTTCTATCAAAAAGTATTTCCCATTTATCATTTCCATGACTCCTATCATGAACCATCCAGGATACCCTACTACCATGATAAATAATCTGGTCATGACATATCCCGAAGGTAATTTCTGATCCCCATGGGTCGGTGACTAGCACCTAGTATCGTGAAATATTATATTGGGAAAAAATCTTCCATAAATAGAACAAAATAAAGATAAACAATTCGATATGCATACAAGAAAAGGACAATTGTGGGAAGTGTATTATAAGTGAAACAGGAATGAAAACCGAATTTACAACCACAAAGGTATCAGAAAATAGGATAACAACCCATGTCCCAGTGGACAGAACTCTCCAAACCCATGGATCGACAACTAGAACCACCTTCAATGGGATATTTTCCCAAGCTCTCACATAGATGTAGATAATCTAAAAACACCTGAAGGCATAGTTAGGTTGTGAGACAAAAGCCCAGTAGGGTCATACCAAGGATTCCATAATAATATTCCACAATTTAATTACCAAATAATGTCTTCAATTTTAAATAAATATTCATGGATGTTAAAAATCATATTTTAAAAAAATAATGATTTACATTTTCAATTCTGGAAATACTTTAAACTAATGAATTAATAAAATTTTTATATAAAATAGTTTATATAAATTCATAATTCATATGTAAAATTGTTTACAATAATGGAAATTTTTTTAGATATAAATAATGAGAAACATGGTAATTTCCCAAGTGGTATGATAGTTTCAGGCTATGGGACTCCCTCACACTCAAATAGTTATCATGGAAATTTGTGTCTGCACGACCCTCAGACACTAGTCAAAGAGGAACCCATCACTATCCCATTGGGGATGTAACCTCCTGCATATGTACTGTTAGTGTTGTAAGCATCAATAGAGTGTTTTTCTGAATAACTAACTAACTACCAAATCATGCATGTTCTGTAACAAAAACGGATGATGGGAAATTAATTTAAAAAAATTAAAATATAATTCATCCCACTGTTCAATTTAAAATATTAAAATTTCATTTTAAAAACTTATGAATCACATTTAAATCAAATAATGCATTTTCCCAAGATAAATCTTCTCAATTTCTATCAAAAAAGTTTTTAGCCATTTTTCTCAAATATATATTTGAAATCAATTTCATCAAATCAATTTAAAATATTTAAATTCTATAATTTAAATCTCATAATTTTCCATCAATTTCTTAAAGACACCCCAATTCACTAGAATTGGGGGGTTCTCCAAATTTCATGCCTAGTCAAACACAAATCCCCAATTCACTGGAATTGGGATTTTAATAAAACATTTGAAAAAAATTAAATTTAGATCAATAAATTGAATATAAATAAAGAAATTAGGTATAATAAAGTTATAAATAATAAATGAAAGCACCTACCATGGGATCATGGGATCTCAAAAAACAAATGCCTAATCGACAAACTCCAATGGAGAACGTAATCAATGAAGACATAATAATCAAACGTAGATTCAAGATTATAAAAAATGGGGATTAAATCCCCTAACAACAATATGATATATAAAACCATAGTAAGGTAAGAGTAGATAGTGGGAGAAAGATAACAGGAAGTGAAATTTTATCAGGAAGAGATTGAATGACATTTTCCTAGATTTAATCGACTCTTAAAGGGGTGTAGATAGGCCAAAGCCACCTCTTGGGAGCCTAAAAAGAAAGAGGAAAGGTATTGGTGTCAGATGAGCTCATTAAGAAATTAAATCATTGGTTTACGGTTTTTAAAAATAATTTTGGATTAAAATTTCTCTATATGTGTAGTTAGCTAGGCAGGTCCGCACTGTAAGACAAATTGTGCACCCTAACTACGCACCCCAACTGATGGGGTTTCATGGTTTTTCAATCCATGCTCCAACTATATAAAAACTCATTGTCTAGGATTTCATGTATTTCAATATCATGGAACACATTTTGGGAAAATATATCTCCCAGTGTGGACATCCCTAAATCCCATCAAAATTGACCAAATTTCACCTAAAGCACCCTTAAACAATCCCCAAACAAATAATGATATAGTGTGATTTATGGATACCTAAAAATGGTAACAATATGTTAAAATGTGAATATATTTTAAATACTACATTCCCAAAACATTATCACCATGATTCCATAATCTTATAGCTTTCAACTATCTTTAACTCTAGTGGTACCATTAAGACCCACCTCCATCAAAAACATCTTTTGGAAATTATATTATCATAAAACAATCATACTCCCACTTAAACTACCTTAAACAACATCATTTCATAGTGAATCCAAGAAAATCATGGTTATTTCATTATATAGAATCATAAAATATTTTTAACCATTCATGTATCACCCCATTATAGGGGTAATTTTGAAAATATTAATACCTTCTACAAGAGAATATCCCACAGATAAAATCGCTAAATTTTTCATCGACACATATTTTAATGAAATATGTACAAGAGTTGGTGTCATTCCTATTTTTGAATCCACATGGTCATTGGTAACATCCTTAAGAAGTTACAGGTGATAGTGAAAGAAAACTATACTTATCATATTTGAGTACCTCCAAATGACCATTCCCAAAAAGTAAATGGAACAAGATTGATCCAAAAGATATGTTTTGTGTTTAACTTAACCCAAAAAACATGATCCACCACAACTATAATATTCCACCTGACACATAATTTGGAATGATTTTAATACAATATGTTCTTCATGGATCTTATGAAATATCATAACCATCTAAATCATTGTCTGAACATATAATCCACGATACAAATTTATGGTTCCCCAGGAACAGTCTCCTTAAATTATTTGATAATTTCCCAACAAAATTTCTAAAACTCCATCTCCTTCTAAACTCTTCACCTCATAAATTAGGACTTCAAGCCTATTTTCTATAATCTAGTAATTGAATGACCATGGTTATTCTTTTAGAAAGGTTTTTAAATACCTAAAACATTTTATTAAGGAATAATCACCCACACTCTCCTGCCATAACATCAATGAAGGTATAATGTAAAGTGGACCTATGAAAATAATCATAACTGGCCATGATTCAAATACACTAACTCTTCTCCATTTGAAATAATATTATCTAAAACCTTCACATATCCATGTGAATGAGATGAACATATCACAACTTCATAGTTCTAGAAATTTATTTTTATAGCATGCAAGCTCCATTTGAGAAAACCATTCAGGATGATAACCTATATCTTTCTCACTTTTCTACAATTATAATACCTTATGTGAATCATATTCCATCCAAATTTATTAATCAATTTATATTGATATTCATAAATAAAAACACATATCTATGTACTTGAACCATTATTCACTCCTTACAAATTTTTAAACCTCTATTTCAGAACATGATGGACCTACAACCTTTTCCAATTAAAACAGGTACCTCCCAACAAAATCATTTAGAAACAAACACATGATACCATTTTCTGATATTAAAATATAAAAAATAAATACAAAAACCATGAATCAAGAGTGATGGATAAATCTTTTTGGTAAATATAACTACCCACTCTCAGCTATGGAGAATACAAAACATCAATGAATTACCTTTTGGGTCTGATATTTTAGTCCAAATAGCTTCCTAGAAAACCATTTCCTTCCTCAATTACATATAACAAATCCAAGATCTAGTTTAATCATAATGAAACTTTCATATGAATCATTGAAAATAGATTATAATGTTTTATATATTTCATCGAATTCATGAACCAATAATCCTAGACGCACCTTTTAAAGAAACTGTTTGTTTGTTTTCCTATCACGGTTTCTAATTCTTCTAAACACCTCACTTTTAGTTGACTCATCATAGCATTAATACTCATGGGGAGTTTAAAATCCATCCTTCTATAAAATTATATACTTCCACCATCAAATATAAATATGAACCTTACCCATCTTCAATGAAACACTCAAGAAACAATGATCACCCACTAAATCTATAGAGAATTACAGTTCAGTAATATCTTCTGAAAGTCTCAATCAGCCTCCCAACCAAGTTATCAATGCCCCCACAGTAATGGAATACACTTCTATACACAAATAATTTCATTTATTTTTGAAAACCAAGACTACCATGGACAACCAGTATTTTACTAGTAACATTCTTACAGACTTAGTAAACCACTCGACATGAAATAACAAGTAGTCGTTCCCCAAGATTAACACCAAAAAACCATGGTTATTAAGAAAATAAATGAAAATATTGGAAGATTATTATCAACTAATCTCTGAGTGCACTTATTCTATTTATCCTACATTAGAATGTGAACCCATAATAATAGGAATTGGAACACCATTGAAATTCTAATAACACTTGTTAGGTATGTTTTCCTTTCCATTTCTATCTAAATTCCTTGCATCACATATTGAATCTAGGGAATTCAGAACCAATAAATTAGAACTAAAACCTCCTATGATTAGATGATTTATTTGGGACTCAATTTTTGGAACACGGCTCTTGAATTGGTCTTCAGTGCGATGAAACTCCCATGTGAATTCAACATCTACAACTTGGATGATGAGGCACCCAATCCACCTTGTTGATCTTCACATTACACTATTTTTAATAAATTTATGGTATTCAATATTTTTTTTCTTGTGCAATAAGCAATAATGAACAAAAATAATACATAAAAAAAGAAACACAAAAAACAATAATAACACAGTTTAGAAAAAATCATACTCAAAGGGAGAACAAATTATATCATTCATTAAGTATAGAAACTTTGTTATAATTGAATCATCCTTATAGAAACCCTACCCCTTATATGATACAATGGACCATATTTCAGAACCCTAATTAAAATATAAAAGTACCTCCAAGATATTCTCTATATAATGAAGTCCCATCGTATGCACTCCATAGGGAAGTCCCCCCATGGGGATGGAAGTTATACATTCTCTTTAGGATAAAATTTCACTCTATCACATCACATTGAAAAAGTGATCATGATCCATCCCATTATAGAGGTTCTTCGCAGTTTACATTAGGTTCCTCTAGTTTCCCCACCTTCCAATCTTTTCTGTCATCCCACCATTCAAACAATGAAATAGGATGAGATACACCACCTCAACTAGACCATACAATAAATTTTCAATCATTGGATTCTCTATTACTCCTCTAATATTCATGTCCATACATTTAGAACTACAACATCCAACTTTCACACTTTATGATATCATCTGAATTATGATCCAGTTCTATATTAATCTTTTGAAACCCTTCAGATTAATTTACTGTATCCAATAAAACACCAAGTCCAATATTATGTGAGATTAGTTTAATATTATTTATCCTCTTCTATAATTATCTAAAATTCAACTTCCTATGGTTTCTCTATAACTTTCTTAATGTATCTAGAACTCCTTTGTTGTCAATAAGTCTAGAAGTAGAAACTTATTACATTATTGTTGGACTAGAAACATAACATCATTGAATAATGGTGAACGGATCCATCATAGTTCTATAAGTGTCCTTTAGAAAATAAAAGTTTTGTAAGTTCAAAAAATTAACTAAAAAAATCTCACACCAAATCCCAACATTTAAAAATATGCTTATGAATGACATGGTTTATGGTGACTCATAATGTTTTCTCATTGACTCATTAGGTGCATGGTTGTTTTCCACTAGTGACTCATTGTCCAAAATCGTGGTGTATAACCCTTAGTTAACCAAATTGGTATCTAGTAACACCATATGAGGTACCCCATGGTTATCAATAGTCACCTTGATACACCCTTACTTTTATATATCTAGATTAACTTACTCCAGATATTTTCTACGCATTTATTAATGTAACACCCTGATGTTTTTATAAAATATTTTCTTTAAATAATTTTAATTCTATAGTAGCTTTCATTGGATGCAATCGTGAGTTTAAAAGAACCGTGAGATTCCCTTAGTATAAAATGGCCATTTTAACCTATTCATTAGGTTAGCGGAAATAAATATAACTAACTTATGAAAGTGTATAGTGAAGTGTTTTTCTACCAATTATTTATGAAAAATATAAATCAATTATATATTTTTATATGTGAATTACTATTAGTAAATGAAATTAATGAAATAAATGAAATATACTTAATAAAATATTTTATATATTCATCTAATAGATATTTTTGTCATTGGGTTTGAATAAACCATATTTGATGTATAAAAACCTAGATTTTTTTGAAAGGGTATTTTTATTCCGTTTAATGGAGAACCCCTTTTAAATTAAGATTTTGAAAAATTGATAATTTTTATCTGAAAACATAATTTTTTTTGTAAGTGGGATATTAAAATTTACTTTGTATGAAAATCTAGTATTTTTCTAATAACATTCAGATTTTGTTGAGTAGTACGAAAAATACACTAAATTTTAATTGAAAAAAACTTTTTTCATTGAAATGATTTATATGGATAAATTTTAATATTGAATTGTTTTAAATTATAAATAGAATATATTTTTATCAGTATGTATAATTTATTTTATTATCAGTAATTTTATGTTGAATTCAAAAGTAAAAACATTTCAATCTTTCACAATGTTTTAACTTTTAAGTCATTCTCTATTTCCAGCAATGTGAATAATTTAAAATTAATTAATGATTTATTTTTATTTTTAAAAATGGATTCTATATTTGAAGTCAGTGAGTCCAAATTATGTAAATAGTTTTTTTATTTTTCAGAATTATGAATAGTAATTTTAGTAATATTTATAATGGATGGGATTTACTAATATTCACATCAGATTACTGAACTTTCTGCATGTTCTTTTTCAATTTTCATCAAATGATTAGTATTATAGATTCTGGACCTAAGGTTACTGGTATTTTGGGGGTTGCAGCATGAATGTTTTAAAATTGTCTCCATCTTTACTTTTTGTGGTTAAATCCCCTATTATTCCTATATATCTTGGGTTCATGAATTTTCCTTTTGATATTTTCAAGTAGAATGGCATAATTTACATTGAAAGTTTATTTGGTCAACCCATAAAGCTTGACACAACCAAATTGAACTTAACACAGTCCTCAGTTTCTAGGATATGTACTAAAATCGATATCTCTCCAAGCTTGCCTTCACATTTCTGGATTCAAAGTGGGGATAACATTTTCACCCTAGAAATGGTCCTTGAAAATATTCCAAATTTATGAAAAAAAATTGTCAATATTTGGCCACTCCTTGAATGAATGTGATAATAAATGGAATGATCCTCACCCCCATCCCCCCATCCTCTCTCTAAATCTATTGGGGTGGAAAATGAAGAAATTAAAGTGCCCCCTTTTCCCCAAAAAGACAAACCGTCTGATTGTTCTAATTTCAAGAACTCATTTGTCCCCACTAAGTTCTCTAATATCATGTGAAGCTAAAATCTCCCTCAATACCAAACCATATAAGGAATAAAATTAGGATGTCCCCAATACTGAATCATCCATCCATGAGGACAATAAATCAATTCCTCTTGGAGAAGATACTATGCAACCTAAACTTGAAGAATCATTGCAGGTTTTTTTGATAAATCTTTCCAATTGGAAAATGAATTTTTAAAGTCAACTTCTAGAAAAGGGAAAAAATTATAGAATCTGATGGCCTCATCACTCCGAGTAATCGAAATAAATTTAAATTTTGGGAAAATATCAATATTTAGAGAACAATTGTTACGCACTCCCTAGTTGCCCGCATGAAGGAACAAAACACATTACCCCCACAACTTTCCCCTACTGTAAATTTACCTACTACCTTGGACGCATCCTCAATCTCCTATTTTACTAATTCATAAGAATAATCCAGTTAGTAAAATGAAAATCACCTTTCAAATAGGGATGCTTATCAAATAGATGAGAAGTTGGATTTTCCAAATCATATTGACTTATGGATGGAATATAAGGATAATAATGCCTTTTGATAGTAAAAAATGGTGAGATGACAGGTGATACCTTCCTTGATATCATAAAATTTATGTTCATCATTATTTTTGAAGAATTTAAAAATCACCCATACATAAAATTCATTGATAAACCCTGGAAGTAAAATTTTAATATACCTCTAGACTGATGTAACCCCTTCTATTTTGCAAGCTTCCTTGCTTCTCTAGTGTTTTATGATGGATGTTTTGGCATTTTTAGGGACAAAATCATGAATATTCCCGCTTGAACTATTTTTCATGATGACTTTAGTGTTTTTTTAGATTTTATTTCATTTTTGGGGAAGTCACTATGAATATTCCCTTGTGATTGATGTTTGTGGCTCAATGTGCATACTTTTTGGTATGTTTTTTATTGTTGTTTTTCGATAATGCCTCCATTGATTTCACATAATTTTATCTCTTTAATGGGAAATTGGGATGTGATTAAGGCATTGTTCAATTACTGGAATTAATTTTTATTGACTCTTTGGACTTGTGACATCTTTAGATTAGGTTATTTACAATGGCATACACATTTCATGGAGTAGAGGTGAAGTAGGTTCCGTCTCTGTTTATATCTTAATGTTCTATTCATTATTTCTATAATTTTCTAATGTTGAAAGTGTATTACACCTCGAATTTCCATTTTTAAAACAAATATATGGGAATTATGTGGGTGACCAATTGAAGTCATTTTTCTCAAAAACATTACCATAATTGCTTATACATTAATAAGGTTGAGATTATTTAATTGATGAAAAATAAATAATATGGGATTTTTAAATAATAATACCCATTAAAAGACCCAAAAAATTTACCAAATATTATTGTTTGAGTATATATCGATAGTAATCATCCATGTTTTGAGTTATTGACCATTTGGGGCCTTATAGAATGGATTACGACACTTATATTATTTTATTTAATGGGATGTTAAAGTTGTCACATTCATAAATTAATATGTAAAACCATTTAAATATTAGATTTTACAAAATATAAATGCAACTAAAAATATTTTTATTAAATTTATTAGAATTATCTTCATCATATTATTTTCTTTTTAATTTTTGGTCAAGAAATAAGTATATTAATTATTTATACAAAATTTATTTAGTGATTATTTTATTAGTAGTGATTACAAATAAATCTTATTAAAAATATTTAAGTAAATATAATTTAGCTAATTAGCATGTATAATTATCATTATAGACGACATTTACCTCTTAGTAATATAATAATATTGTTTTTTCTAATTTAACTTTTTATCTTAAAAGATTTAAAAATCAATGACTTGAATAGTGTCAGAATTGACACTATTGATTATTTACCAAAATAGTGGTTTATTAAATAATTTAAAAATAATAAAACATTTTTTTAATAAATATATTATTATTATTATGTATTGGGATAGTTTTGTGGTTTTTTGATGGGGTTTGATTTTATTTCAAATTCTCATTTCTGAGGTTTCCAAAAGTGCATCTCACCTCAATTATAAAAGGAAACCTCCTCCCTCACCTATTAAATTCACTTAAAGCCATAAATCTTATACATACCTTACACTTCACCCTTATCAACTTCCCTATTAAAATTATATAGGTTCTAGTTTTCATCAAAGACCAACTGTAGTGCTCTAAGAGAAGATTGAGAGGAATCACATTGAAGAAGAGGTAGTATCCCCTACCGATTATTTCAATCTTTTTTCTTCTTCTACATATTATTCATGAGTTTTCTTATTATAAATTAATAACTCATTTATCAATGATATATTGATATTGTATTATGATTATGAAAAAATTATATTACATCTTTAATCCATCCTATGAAAAACTAAATCACCACATGTGCATAGATACAGCGTACCGTCTCCACACCGTGGTGTTATCTGTTTTTTCACCACCACCATACATGGATGGTTTTAATGATATAAGTAATAAATATATATGATTCTTATAAAATTTTATTTATTATGTTATATTATACACCATCTACTTCAATCCCATTCAACAATTTTTTAATGATTTTCTCACTCCTGCGTATGTACGACTTATCGTCTTCATGATGTGATGCGATTCATTCTACATGATCTTCATTAATGAAATATTATATAAATTATTTGAATGAATAAAAATTATATATATTATACTAATATAATTATGTAAATGATATAACTATAACCAATAAATATGAACAAGAACTTATCTAACACAATATGCGTAATAAAATAAAGAAGTTAGTTCCCGATGGATGAGTAATAAGGTTTCTAAACAATGGATGATAATATGATCATATATGATATCATAAAATTGAATATGATTCTACAATAAGTAAATGACATTATTTAAATCATTATATAGGATATTCAGAAACATAAACAGGAAATTAGACCTATGGTTAGGGATCATTTTTCAATCTCATTATTATCTGAGATTGATTATAAGTAATTATTTACTAAGGTTTATTTATCATCCATATCAATATTTCCAAATTTTTTAATATTATTTATATTCTTATATAATTTTTTAAATTCAATTTTACCCAATGGTTATAATTTATTAAATGTTATGAAAGAAATATTTTTTCATTTTCTGTATGAGGTACTTTTGAATTTTCCAATAAAAGTATGAGATGAATGTTATTTTGAATTATAAGACATCAATGGGTACTTAGACTTTAATAACAGCATATTTCCATGAATATTACATTAAAATAGATAAATTTTATTTTAAATAATTTTTTTTATTTCATGGAATCTTGAAAAAAAGCATTTTTTATGAAAAAATGTTATTTTCTTCAAGAATTAATTTTATGTGTTTTATCAAAACAATTTTCCATATAGAAGAACATTATCTAAATATGGTTACTTTTATACAATATATAATAATATATTTGATTGTGTATATGCTGTAATTGTGTTTATGAAATCCCTTTATTTTATATGGATTATTATGGAATGATCTTTAAGAAACCCATTTTTGTTCCTTGGGTTGTGCTATGATGAATGATTTATGTTTTTGTGGAACAATTAAGACTCATTTCATTATGATATGGGTGGGAAATATATCTCCCTCCAATTCATAGGGTAAATATTTATATCTCATGATATATAAATGAATGGAATGGCACATATATCTGGTTCAGTAATACAGTGCTAGAATGAGGAGTGAACTCAGTTCAGTAATGAACTTTTTCTACTATGATTGTCTTGGAAATGATCCTTAACAAATATGAAATGATTTTCTATTCATTTGTGTATGAAAAAAAATTTCATGTCTTATGTTATGAAATTCTTAATTGTGTAGATATTTTATAAGTTATCCCATGACATGATATCATGATCTTTTATATAAAGGACAAGATTTTCAAATGTTATGTTTTTATGTCCAATGATTATGATATGATTTATATCTCCCATGATTACCCTTAATGAGAATTTGATCTCACCCTTTCATATTCTTCTTTTCCCTAGGACATGAATAAGGGTACTATGTAAGATATATAAAAAAGAAGTCAAGTTATGAAGAAATAAGTGGGATGCAATGTTGTTGTTTTATGAACTAGATGTTTATGTTTCCCAATTTATAAAGACAGTATACCTATACTATACTATCATGGATTTGTTATATTTTGTTATTAATAATATTCAGTTTTTAATTAATATCAATGAATGTAAAGTATGGGTTGTTATAGTTTGTATCATATGAAATGCATAGTTAACTTTAAGAAACTACATTGAGAAAACATTAGTAAGAACACAAAGGATATGTAGAAGAATTTGTTAAAATCCAAGTGTCATAGAATTGATAATGAATAACCCATGATAAAACCTATAGTGTCCTAAATTGAAATTTTATTCATGATTATGTGTCTTTCTCAATATGATTAGTGTTGGTCACACTATGGTTTTTGGTTTTAGTCATTGGATATATTTTGACGGAACCATGTTAATGTTAAATGTGATGGGAAATGGAATGATTGTCCACTTAAGAAACCAAATGTTATGGGATAAAGAATGAAAAATATTATATTTATGCCCACAAAATCTTCCTAACATATGAATCATGCAGGATTTCCAAACAAGCAAAGGAGGGAACAACATTCTATTGAGTCCTTCATGAGGTAGTGCCCACCTTGTTTTAGTGGGTCATATAATCTATTAGTGGATGAACGATCGATCAATGCCACTAAAAATATATTTTCAGTTTATAATGTTTAGATTATGATAAATTAATCTTATCAGTCAGTAATTTAGAAGGTGAAGTTGATCAATGGTGTAACCTTATCAAGAATATGACACAAAAAGATGAAATTTTGTCAATGGAAATGGACAAGTTCATGAACATAATAATTAAATTCCTCATATTTTTCGAACAAAGATGGATATGTGGTTCTGTAAACCTATGAAAAAGTAAGATGAATCTTTCGGTACCTATGAAGTAAACTTTACATGACTTTCATGGTTTGTTTTGGGAATTATTATCCAACCTGAGAGTAAAATGGATCGATTCTTTAGTGTCTTAAAACCAAGTCTTCAAAGGTAATTAGCCATAAGAGACTTTAATAGTGATGATGGAATTGTTTGACGTTCTCTCGAAGTTGAGATTGAGATCAGAGTAACCCATCAGTTCTATGGGTTTTATAAGAAGATAAAAATGGAATTAAAAAGAAAATATAAAGATCACACCGAAAAGATGACGAGTATTCCATTATTCTCAAAGTGTGGAATGAAACATTAATGAAATTGCTTTAAAAGGGAATAGTAAATGTTTTATATGTGGAAAAGAAGTTCATCAGGAAATTAAATGTCGAATTGACAGGAAAAATATTTCTACTAATGTGAATAGAGAATAGTATGCACATAATGAACTTCCTACACTTCAATGATGCAAGTGCAATGAAATTGGTCATTATTCCAATACATTCACTAATCAATGGGTTATTTAAAAATATCAACACTAGAAAACTCTCATGTACTAAGACAAATTCAAGTCACATGAGATCACCATCAGCAATGTGTAGTATGATAATGAAGTTGTCAAAGGAACACTTAACATCCACTCTAAAGTAGAAAATGATTTATTTATATATAAATTTTTTATTTTATCCGCCAAATTTTTTATTTATGAATAATTTTCTATGAGTATAGTCATATAACCTCACCAATTATATGTTGACTCAACTATGAAAACTCTAAAGGGAACAATAGTCATATAAAAATATAAGAACTCTTCTTCGATTGAAGTTTGTGGGGAAGTGCTTCTTGAAAATATTGCGATCCTTCCTATAGTGTATTTTGTTGTGATTATTATCATACATTGGATTTCTTGATATGGATCTCAAATCAATTTCAAATTAAGGGGATTAAAATTTAATATTCCAAATCAATAGATGATCATTTATCGATGCAAGGATGAGTGTTACCTTGTAATGAAAATTTATTTCATCTTATGGGTCTTGATCCCTATAGATGGATTCAATTTGTCTCAAATTGTTGGGGATAATCTCACAATTAAAAATTAACCCATTTTACATGAGTTTGAGGAAGTATTTCTAGAATAATTTTCAGGTCTTCCACCGAATCATGAGTTTGAGTTTTCAATAGAACTCATACCGGGTTCTATTACTGTTTCAAACACACCTTATATAATTCTGCCTATTGAGTTGTAAGAATTGAAGAATAAAATCCAAGATAATCAGGAAAAGGTATTCATATACCATAGTTCATCACCTTGGGTTCCACATATTTTGTTTGTTAATAAGAATGATATATCAATGAGAGTCTGTATTGATTATTAAGAACTTAACAAGATCACTATCAAGAAAAAATATCCTCTTCCCATCATAGATTACGTATTCGGCCAACTAAGTAGAGCACAATACGTTTCAAACATTGATCTTCATTCAGGATATAATCAATTAAGGGTAAAGAAAGAGGATATATCAAATAAAGAATTTTGTACAAGTTATAGACACTATGAATTTATAGTGATACCTTTTGGTAATACTGATTCCCCTTCTATCTTAAAGTATTTAATTAATAGAGTCTTTAGAGAATATCCTGATCAGTTTGTGGAAGTATTTATAGATGATATTCTTATCTATTATAAAAATGAGGAAGAGCATGAATATCACTTTATAATTGTACATAAGTCCCTGAGAAATGAGAATATTTATTAAAACCATACCATGTGTGGATTTTGGATTCAAAAAGTTTCATTTTTGGGTCACACAATCTCAAGATAGGGGATATATGTGAATCTAGAAAATATATAAGTCATTAAAAATTAGATGAGATCAAATACCGTAAATGAGATCGTAGTTTTTCTTGGGTTGGATGGATATTATTGACGTTTTGTGAAATATTTTTCTCAATTATCTAGTCCACTCACCAAGTTGACTCAGAAAGAAGATAAGTTTATGTGGATGGATAAATGTGAAGATAATTTCAAAGAGCTCAAAAGAAGGTTATCTTGTGCACTTGTTCTCACACTGCCTTGTAGTGGTGAAAGGTTTGTAATCTATAGTGATGCATCAAAAAAGGGTTGGGAAGTGTTTTCATGAAAAATTATATGGTAATAGCTTATGCCTCATGAAAATTAAAAATCCATGAGTAAAATTACCCAACTCAGGATTTGGAGTTAGTTGTGGTAATAATTGCATTAAAGATATGCATGTGTTATCTTTATGATGAAAGGTGTGATATTTATAATGATCATAATAATTTAAATTATATTTTAAAACAAAAGGAGTAAAATATGTCACAAATAAGGTGGTTTTATTTGGTTTAAGATTAAAAATGCTCAATACATTACCACCCTAGGAAAGAGAAAAAGGTTCCAGATGATTTGAGGTGAAAGGAAAATGCTAGCCTATCCATGATGAGGATCACAAAAGATCAAATATTTATGGATTTACAAGGGATTTATGTTGAAATTTCAAAGGAAGGGGAGAAATCATGTCATTATCAAATGAATGTTAAACCTTCTATACAATTGAAGGTTACATAGTCAATGAACGAAGATGTAGATCTACAAAATAAGGTGAGAAATTTTCCAGAATTCAACCTTGATTGAGATGGAATACTACGGTTTTAGAATTGGGTTTGTATTCCTCCCATACCAGAATGAAAGAAGGAGATATTGGATGAGGCTCATATTTCTTCATTCTCTATTCACACTGGATGTACAATGATGTATAGGATCCTAAAAGAGTATTTCTAATGGGATGTTATGAGAAGATATTTTGTCAAATATGCCTCTTAGTGCTTGGTTTTTCAAGAAATTAAGGCTGGCAGATAGAAATATAAGGGGGAGGGGGGGTTAAAACCATTACACATACCGAAATAGAAATTACAAAACAGCACTATGGAATTTGTCTTTAGACATCCCAAAACATCAAAAGGTCATAATTCTATATGGTTTATATTTGATCTCTTTACTAATTCTGCACACTTCATTTCTATTAGAGAGGATTTCTCTCTTGATCCTCTTGTCGGGATATATGTAATGGAAGTGGTAAGATTTCACGAAGTACCAGTTTCCATTGTATGTCATTAGGATCTGAGGTTTACCTCAATGATCTGGAAAAGTTTGTAGTTGGATCTGGATATATATTTATGTTTCAACACTGCCTAACATCCCTAGATAGACGTCCACTATTAGGGGACAATTCAAACTCTATAAGATAGGTCGAGAGTTTGTTCTAAGGAATTAAAAGTTTGTTAGGTTCAACACCTAACATTGGTGGAATTTTCTTACAACAATAGCTTTCACTTCAGTATTAATATGGCTCCCTATGAATCCCACCATTGAAAGAAGTTCATCACTCCAACATGATGGGGTGGATTTAGGTAATGAAATAAATTTAGAATTGATATTTTTTATGAAATGGCGGAAAATTTCATATCTATTCAACAACACATAAGAGAATCTTTGATTCAGGAAAAGGTAATACTGACAACAAAAGAAAATAACTAGAGTTTGAAGTTGGTGAAAAGGTGTTTCTCTGAATATCTCCTTGGAATAGATTAATCAGTTCTGGAAAGAAGGGAATGTTGATCCCTATGTATATTGGTCCTTTTGAAATAATGGATCATGTTGGGAAGGTATATTACTTATTTGAATGTCCACCGAAGCTCTCCCATGTTTATGATGTGATCAATGTACCTATCTTGTGAATGTAAATACTTGACCCTTCACATGTACTAAACTCATAATTTACACCTCAGGAGAAAGATCTCTCTTATGAATAACAACCGATATAGATTCTGGATCATACTGAAAAATTTCTATGAAACTAGACCATGTTGTACCTCTCGTACCCCTCAAGGTTTTATTTTCATGATCACAATCACTCAATTATTTATCTAATCCTATTTCAAGTGTTTTTGGATGATAGGAATCTTTTCAGGTTACCAAGGAATTGGGCCAAGCAAGCTGAAGCCAAGAAAGGAGCAAAATGGACTGATTTTCAGTCCACCGGCCAACCGGTGGCTTCACCACCGGCCAGACGATGGAGCCTGGACAGAAGGCATACTTCTGTCCAGACCACCGGCCAACCGATGTCACACCAGCGGCCAGCCGGGGGCACCCAGACAGAAGGCTGAGCCACTGCCTCAGCACCGGCCAACCGGTGGCCTCAGCACCGGTCAGCCGGTGGCACCCAGCCAGCACAGTAGTTGCTACTGCCTCAGCACCGGCCAACCGGTGGCCTCCCCACCGGCCAGCCGGTGGAGCCTGAGCCAGAGCCCTCTCCCATTTTTCACACACCGGCCAACCGGTGGCTCAGCACCGGTCAGCCGGTGGAGCCAGTCAAACTAGCCGTTGGGCTTTTGACCAGCCTGTCCACTTTGCCTCCAACGGCTCCGAAGACCTCTCCAACGGCTCTGAAGCCTCTCTAAGGCCATTTGAGGGTTCCCCCTCTATAAATAAAGGACTAGGAAGCCCCGGATCAATACTGGAACCCCCGAAAGCCTAAGGAACAACATCGGACACATTTTCCATCATTCGGCTAACCTCCGGTGGATTGTTCCAAGGGAACCCCAATTGCTCCAACCAATTCCACATCCAAGGAGCACCACCATAGAAGCTTGGGAGTGCACGTCTTCAACTCCAATCATCCATTGGTGCCCAAGGCTTCTCCCATTACGGTTTTTCTTGTTTATCATTTTTGAGCATCAATTTGGGTTTGTGCCTACAAACCCCATCTCTTTCTCTCTTCTCTTTCTTTGGGTTCTCACACCACCTTCAAGGTGTGAAGAGGTTAGTCAAGCCTTTCCTTTAAAAGGCTTGAGACATAGGTGAGCTAGCCTTCACCTGTAAGAAGGCTAGTGGGTTCTTGCTCAACCATTGAAAGCAAGTGGGTTCTTGCATAACCATATAAAAGCAAGATGTAATAGGTTCTAGACTACCTGTAAAGTCTAGTGGGTTTCTTGCTAAAACCATTGAAAAGAAAGCGGTAGAATCTCTCAACGGTTGAGTTGGGAGCGGAGACGTAGGCCGGGTTTTAGGCCGAACTCCGTTATCAATTTTGTGTCTTTCCTCCTTTATTTCCGCTGCACATTCACTTTGTTTTTTAATTTGTTAATTAATTTTTAAAAGGCAATTCACCCCCCCTCTTTCCATCACTTCCTTTCTTCCTCCGTCCAACAATTGGTATCAAAGGGAGGTTTGAGTAATACCCTAACCGGTTTCAAATTCAAGATCTTTTTTGATGGCATCAACCTCTTTCACCCCCGAAGGATATTCTTTGGGTCGTGCTCCATTTTTTGATGGAACCGACTATAATTATTGGAAAACCCGCATGACCACTTTTCTTAGAAGTATAGGTTATCCTATTTATAAAATTGTCATGCAAGGTTACACTCTCTCTTCTCCCAATGAATCCAAATGGACTCAAGCTGATATTAAAAATTTCGAGCTTGATGGCAAAGCCATGAACGCTCTACATTGCGGCCTTGATCGTAATGAATTCAATCGAGTTTCCACATGCACCTCCTCACACGAAATCTGGAAACTTTTGGAGGTTACCCATGAGGGGACCAACAAAGTCAAGGATACTCGATTGGACATGTACCGTCAGGATTTTGAGTCTTTTTCCATTCATCCATCCGAATCCATTTCTGATATGTTTACGCGTTTTACTGATGTTTGCAATGGGAGAAAGTCCCTTGGTGATGATGTGTCTGCAGAAACAATGGTCAAGAAGATCCTATGGATCCTACCAAGCTCATGGGCATCGAAGGTCACGACAATTCAAGAAGCAAAGGACATCAAGAACATGCTGGTAGAAGAGCTCATCGGATCTCTCATGACTTACGAGATCACCATGAGGAGGAAAGCTGAAAAGGAAGGAAAACCGATCAAAGTTCCAAAGAACATCGCCTTCAAGGTACAAAAAGAAGAAATCTCCTCCTTCTCATCATCTTCCTCATCAAGCGGCGATTCCGAAATGGAGAACCTTGCCCGCAAGATTCACAAGTTCATGAAGAAGCACAAGAAGAAGAAGGCCCGCAAGGCTCAACCCAACGACAAATCCGAGCCCAAGGTAAAATGTTACGGGTGTGGCGAGAAAGGCCATTACAAGCCCGATTGCCCACTCAACAAGAAAAAGGCCAAACAAAAGGAAAAGAGGAAGGCATTCAAGGCCACATGGAGTGATAGCTCCACATCATCCTCCTCCTCCTCCTCAAGCAACAATGGTAACAAATGCCTAATGGCATTCCATGAGGTATCATCTTCCGACTCCTCATCCTCTTGTTCTTCAAACTCTTTCAATCACATGTCTTATGAGGATCTCCAACATTCTAGAGATCAATTGGAGGAATGTTTTCATGAACTTTCTTCCAAATTTCTTGCTTTAAAAAAGAATTTCAAAAAACTCTCTTCCGAAAAAGAACAACTTCTCAAAGAGAAGGAAGAGATGTCCCTCAAAATCCAAAACCTTCCCGATGTTGATTCCATGGAACCAACAATCAAAGATCTAAGGGTGACTCTAGCCAAGTTCACCCAAGGGGAACAAAATTTGAACAGTTTTCTAGGTTCCCAACGCATTTCTAGAACCACCCTTGGCTATTCCAAGCAAGCTTCCTCTTCCCATGCGCCCACTATTTTTGTAAGGGGGAGCTCCCAATTTAAATTTTGCAATTATTGTAAAAAACACGGGCACTTAATCTATGAGTTCAATTGCAAAAATGCCCGGTATGGTAGGCCCAAAACATTTTTCTTCAATGATGAATTTTATAGGAGAAGACCCGCCACTAGGCAAGTATGGATTGAAAAATCCCTTCTAGCGAGTCTCTCCGGGCCAAAATTTGTCTCGGTTTGATAATCCTTTCCCCGGTGTTTTTGTTGTTTTTATTTAGGGGGAGTTATGATTGTTTAAGCCCTTTTTATTTCAATTTTAAAACTTTCTATTCAAACTTTCAATTACAACAATTGGTATGGATTGAAAAATCGTTTTAGTCTTTTTTGCTTTCAATTCAAACCTTCTTTTTCAACTCTTGGTATCAAATTTTTCAATTCAAAATTTTCAATTCATTTTTTCATTCCAAAACTTTCAATTCAAACTGTTATTCAATTTTCATGTCAAAACTTTCAATTCAAACTGTTATTCAATTTTTCATTCAAAATTTTCAATTCAAAATTTTCGATTCAAAACTTTCAATTCAAATTTCAAAAATTTCAATTGGTTTAAAATCTCTTTATCCCTCAATCAAGTTTCATGCCCCGTGCTATTTTGATAATCACAAAGGGGGAGAAATTCTTGGTTGATTGGGGGAAAAATCTTTTAAAGCATGCCTTTCATTTCAGTTTTTACATTGATTTTTTTGGTGATTGTGATCATCAAAATAGGGGGAGATTGTTGTACCTCTCGTACCCCTCAAGGTTTTATTTTCATGATCACAATCACTCAATTATTTATCTAATCCTCTTTCAAGTGTTTTTGGATGATAGAAATCATTTCAGGTTACCAAGGAATTGGGCCAAGCAAGCTGAAGCCAAGAAAGGAGCAAAATGGACTGATTTTCAGTCCACCGGCCAACCGGTGGCTTCACCACCGGCCAGCCGATGGAGCCTGGACAGAAGGCATCCTTCTGTCCAGACCACCGGCCAACCGATGTCACACCAGCGGCCAGCCGGTGGCACCCAGACAGAAGGCTGAGCCACTGCCTCAGCACCGGCCAACCGGTGGCCTCAGCACCGGCCAGCCGGTGGCACCCAGCCAGCATAGTAGTTGCTACTGCCTCAGCACCGGCCAACCGGTGGCCTCCCCACCGGCCAGCCGGTGGAGCCTGAGCTAGAGCCCTCTCCCATTTTGCACACACCGGCCAACCGGTGGCTCAGCACCGGTCAGCCCGTGGAGCCAGTCAAACTAGCCGTTGGGCTTTTGACCAGCCTGTCCACTTGGCCTCCAACGGCTCCGAAGACCTCTCCAACGGCTCCGAAGCCTCCCTAAGGCCATTTGAGGGTTCCCCCTCTATAAATAAAGGACTAGGAAGCCCCTGATCAATACTGGAACCCCCGGAAGCCTAAGGAACAACATCGGACACATTTTCCATCATTCGGCTAACCTCCGGCGGATTGTTCCAAGGGAACCCCAATTGCTCCAACAAATTCCACATCCAAGGAGCACCACCATAGAATCTTGGGAGTGCACATCTTCAACTCCAATCATCCATTGGCGCCCAAGGCTTCTCCCATTACGGTTTTTCTTGTTTATCATTTTTGAGCATCAATTTGGGTTTGTGCCTACAAACCCCATCTCTTTCTCTCTTCTCTTTCTTTGGGTTCTCACACCACCTTCAAGGTGTGAAGAGGTTAGTCAAGCCTTTCCTTTACAAGGCTTGAGACATAGGTGAGCTAGCCTTCACCTGTAAGAAGGCTAGTGGGTTCTTGCTCAACCATTGAAAGCAAGTGGGTTCTTGCATAACCATATAAAAGCAAGCTGTAATAGGTTCTAGACTACCTGTAAAGTCTAGTGGGTTTCTTGCTAAAACCATTGAAAATCAAGCGGTAGAATCTCTCAACGGTTGAGTTGGGAGCGGAGATGTAGGCCGGGTTTTAGGCCGAACTCCGTTATCAATTTTGTGTCTTGCCTCCTTTATTTCCGCTGCACTTTCACTTTGTTTTTTAATTTGTTAATTAATTTTTAAAAGGCAATTCACCCCCCCTCTTGCCATCACTTCCTTTCTTTATCCGTCCAACAGACCACTCGCTTGGTTAAATATTTAAGTTGGGACCACCTATTTGAGGAAGCTACTTGGGAACTTGAAGATATTATGAGGGATACATATCCTCATCTATTTTTATCCATGTGATGAATTTTGAGGGTGAAATTCAGTTTAAAGGGTAGAATATTACACACTGATGTTTCTATGAAATAATATCTTTAAATAATTTTAACTATTCAGTAGATTTCATTGTATGAAACCATGAGTTTAAACTAACTATGATATTCCCTTAGTATAAAATGACTATTTAACATATCTGTTAGGATTGTGGGAATAAATATAAGTAATTTATGAAAATGTATTGTAAAGTATTTCGCTACCCATTATTTATTAAAAAATATAAATTAATTATATATTTTTATATGATTATTACTATTATTAAATAAAATTAATGAAATATACTTAATAAAATATTTCTTTATTCATCCAATAATTTTTTCCTCGAGTATGAATAAACCCTATTTGATGTATAAAAACCTATATTCTTTAAAAGGGTAATTTTCCACCTTTTAATGGTGGACCCCTTTTAAATTAATATTTTGACATGTTAATAATTTTATATGATAACATAAACATTTAATTTTGAATAGGGATATAAAAAATTTACTTTAGATGGGATTTTATTATTTTTCTAATAACATTCAAATTTTGATGAATAATAAAAAAATACACTAAATATTATTTGAAATATACATTTTGCATAGAAATAATTTATATGGTTAAATAATAATATTTAATGGTTTTAAAGTACAAATATAACATATTTATATCATTAATTATAATTTATTCAATTGGAATTAATTTTACATTTAATTCAGATGTAAAAACATTTCCATATTTTGAATGGTTTTAACTTTGAAAACTTGTTCTCTATTTCTGACTGCATGAATAATTTTTAATTAATTACTAAAATTTATTTATTTCTAATTTTAAAAAATTGATTCCATGATTTTAATAATTAGGTCCAAATTATATAAATATATTTATTTTACCTTTTGGAATTATTAATATTAACTTCAGTAAAATTTATTACTACAGTAAATGGGTAAATCTGGTAATTAAGGGTATGAAAACTATTATAAAATTACCCTAAAACTTTTTTAAAATCGTTGGATGATTTATTTAAACCTAAATAATCTTTGGGTAGAATTTTTGTCTATTTTAATCTACTTGGATGAGGTAATGACATTTAATTTAATTTATTTAACAAAAGATAAATATGTCTCAATCAAATTTTAATAACTAAATCATTTTTAATATAAGATTATAAAATAGATAAATAATAATTTTAAATCTAATATATTATTATTTATCATGTTATTTTATTTTTATTTTTTAGAAAGTAAATAATTAACTTAATAGCTTATACATTAATGATTCATAAATTATTTAATTGATGAAAAATCTGTAATATAGTTTTTATTAAAATATTAATATCCATTAAAATACCAAAAAACTTGACCAAATCTTATATTTCTATTATATATAAATCCTAATCATCAAATGTTTGAGCTATTTACCATGTAGATCCTTAAGTAATGGATTATGACACTTATATTATTTTATTTCAAGTGATGTTAAAGTTGTCAAATTCATAATTTAATAAGTTAAAAATTTTAAATATTGTATTTTACATAATATAAATTCTAATACATATATTATTCAAAAATATAATAGATTTATCTTCATCATATTATTTTATTTTTAATTTTTATTCAAAAATATTTTTATTAAATAATTACACAAAATTGGTGTAGTGATTATTTTATTAATACAGATAACAAATTTATGTTATTAAAAATATTAAGGTCAATAATTTTTTTTCTAATAAATATGTATAATGAATTTTAGAGATTACATTTACCTCTTATTAATATAAAAAAAACTTTTTTTTTAATTTTACTTGTAATATTAAATTTTTTTAAAAATCAATGAATTCAATTGTGTCAAAATTGACACTATTTATTATTTACCTGAATAATGTTTTATTAAATTATTTAAAAATAATAAATTTTTTAATAAATATATAATTATTATTATATGGTATAAAATATTTAATTATGTTTATTTATTAAAAATTTTTCATAAAAAATGTAAATATTTTATGCTTTTAGTATTGAATTATATGTTACCCAAATTAAGAATTAAATAGAATAACTATGTTTTAATTAAAAAGATAAGGTTTAATTTGAAAAAAACTTGTCAAAAATTTATTATTTAATGTCATTAACAACCTATGTTATATCATCTTTAAAATTGGTACATTTTTTAGGTTTTTTGGATAGTGTTTGATTTTATTACATATTAGTATTTTTGAGGTTTCAAAAAGTGCCCCTCACCTCAATTATAAAAGGGAACCTCCTCCCTCACCTATTAAATTATCATTGGTCCTTCAAGCTCAGACATCCCTAGAATTTTCCCCTTATAAACATCCCTAGTAACATTCTATTGTTTTTCTTCTTCTCAAAATATCAACTCTAGTGCTCTAAGAGGAGATTTAGAGGAAGCATGTCGAAGAAGAGGTAATATCCTCTAACGATTCATTCAAACTTATTTCTTTGTCTTCTTTCTCTTCATTATTTTTCCATTATAAAGTAACAAATACAATATAAATGATATACTAAGATGATATTGTTATTATGAAATAACCATATTCAATCTTTTATCCAACCTATGAAAAATGAAATCAACATGTGTGTGTGTATGTATGTCTTACCGTCTCCACGATGTGGTGTAATCTATTTTTTCACCATCACATTACATGGATGGGTATAATGATTGAAGTAATAAATATATATGATTATTATGAAATGATATTGATTACATAATATTATACAGAAAACCATCCAACATTATGAAATTTTATAGAAAAAGGGCATAACCCGAATACATCACGAAGGCCAGAAATAATGAATCCCAAGAGCATCAGTTTTAACAAGATTAACACCCTCCAGGGGAAATGAACCAGTTGTATTAAAAATGATATCCAAGTTGTCTGAATACCCCTTGGATGGAATTATGTCTACTACCATATTACCCTCACACCATGTATGAGTAATTGAAATGGTATTGGATAATATGATCTTTCTTTTCTGTACAAGATACGTGACCGCCCAAGGTTTTAAGATGGTCCCTTTTAAAGATCCATGAAGAATATATGAGTCAGTTTCCACCCCTTCCATCACAATATCATTGTAATTACACACTTCCAACAAATTAAAAATAGAGAGAGTTTCTACATAAAGAGATTCATCACTTCTAAAAGATGCACTGAGAGTAAGAGTACCAGAACCGGTGTGGTTACGAACAACTCCACCCCTCTAAAAATTCCACTAATACATGACCCATAAATGATTAATTTAAAACCATTAACATGGGGATACAAATGAACCCAATTGACTTGTAATAGGGTTTTGTGACTCATTTCCTTATAAATCTTACCATGCAGGAGGCATCTTAGGGATAGTGAGGATTCCCAATCCTTGAGAATATGGGACAATTCAACTTCCAGGGTGAAGGATTTAATCAGAACAACCATATGAGAGTTTAAAAACCCTTCATGTTGCCCCTTATTTTGATTGTTCTAGAGGGTACAACATCTGGTAGCCAAGAATAGAGCTCTCACCTTTCGTTCATAGGAATTATCAGTGGATTCATAGAACCATTCTTGAAATAATCCATTATTTGGATGCTGCAGTCTGAATATACCACTGTATTCGCATAAATCAAGCCACATAGTGGACAACCAGTTTCCTTCAATTAATATATGGTCCAGGGTCTCTTCGTGAGGGATATGAAAACAAATACACTTAGAATTCTAAAGAAACACCTCTCATATAAACCATTTCATCTGTAGGTATGTCTCTTTTAGGCACCCTCCATAATAAGAAATTAATCTTAGCTGGGATTTACTTGCACTACAGAGTGTCTCCCATGTATCAAAATCGTATTCCCCATGCATGATGTTCCTGTATTCCTTTGTCGAGAAATACTTGGATGAGGATCTTGTGTAAAAAAGTCTATCATTCTCTAATTAAAGTGAGACACTATTGAAGACATCCCACTATTGTTTATTAATAGTTGTAATGATAAATAGAGGATAGGTACATCGCTCGTGTGTACGTATATCTTACCATCTCTACAATGAGATGTGATTCACTCTACATGATATTCATTAATGAAGTTTTATATAAATGAATTTAATGAATAAATATGAAATATATTATACTAATATCATTCTTTAAATTATATAACTATAACCTAAGAAGTGTAATAATAACTTATCTGACACAACAAGTGTAAGAAAATAATGATGTTAATACCCGGTGGATGAGTAATAATGTAACTAACAAAGAAATCGTAATATGATGATATATGATATCACAAAAATTTATATGATTCTGGATTAAGTCGATGAAATTATTTAAATCATTATACATGAGGTTCAAAAACATACAAAGTAAATTAGACCTTGGTACGAGAAAATTTCTATTTCTCATTATTATTTGATATTGTTTATACATAAATTTTTATTGGTTTATATTTATTATCCACGTACAAGTTTCCTAAATATGTAATATTATTTATATTCTTCTATAATTTATTACAGTCAATTTTATGCATTGGTGAACTTTTATTAAACATTATGAAAGGAATATTTGGTTTTTTTCGATATAATGTACTTTTTAACTTTTCTAGAAAAAGTTTGAGAAGAATTTTTTTTAACATGTACGACATCAAATGATTCTTATGCTTCCATAAATAATTATTTCCAATAATATTCCTTTTAAAATATCTCATGTGAATTTTCAATTAAAATAAGTTTTTTTTAATTTTTTGGCATTTTGAAAAAAGAAAACATTTTTAAGAAGAAATGATATTTTCCTCAAGAATTAATTTCAAGTGTTTTATGAAAATTATTTTCCCTCTAAGATGAAATTATTTAAATACGGTTATTTTTATATCCCTATTACTTTTATGATTTTATTATGTTTATTATGGAATTATTTTTACGAAATCAATTTATTTTATATGGATTATGATTGGAGGATATTTAAGAAACCCATTTTTGTTCCTTGGGTTATGCTGTGATGAATGATTTATGTTTTTTTGGCACATATAAGAATGATTTAATTATGATAGGGGTGGGAACAATATATACCTCATTGAATTGGGTAAATATTTATATCGCATGATATAGACATGACTGGAACCGTAAGTAAATATGGTTCAGTAATATAGGTCTAGCACAAGGAGAGAACTCAGTTCAGTAATGGAATTTGCTGCTATGATGGTGCTGGCAATGAGACTTAACTAATATTAAATGATATTATATATTTATGTGTATTCCGAAAAAAATAATTTCTTATTTTATGACTTTAGGGATTACGTTGAACTTTTATGAGTTATCACATGACATGATATCATGATCTTTTATATACATAATATGATTTTCAAATGTTATGTTTTTATGTCCTATGATTATGATATGATGGAAGTATACCCTGTTGAACCTTATTGATCATTTTATATCACCATTTTATATGTTTCTTTTTCCCAGGTAATCAATAATGGTATTAAGTAATGTATGTTCTAAAGGAGCCTAGTTATGAAGAAATAAAAGGGAGACAATGTCGATGTTTTATGAACTATTTATTATGTTTCGTAGTTTCTAAAGACACTATACCTATACGGTCCTATCCTGGTTTTGTTATATTTTGTAATGAATATTCCGAAATTTTGAATTAATATCAATGTATGTAAAGCATGGGTCATTATAATTAAAATTTAAAACCTCACTTGAAACTTCTAATAATCATAAATGATATATATTCTCTTAATCCAAATCTAGAATATTGAATTCTATTGAATTTATCTCCACTAAAATCATTCTTTTCTCAATTTTAATAATAGATAAGTCTATGGTTATTAAATCTCGATACTCATGTTAGGTGGTGAACCTTTTAAAAATTAGTGTGTTCTCTGTCGAATTTATTTCTTATTCATTTTAGGTTATCTGAAACATTTATGGGAATAAAAAATAATTTTGTTTGAAAATTTATTATAAAAACCTTGAATTGAGATAAATAGTTTGATAATATATATTTAAAGGTGATGGATAACTATTTTAACCCAAAAATTATCCTTATCAATACCTATGATCATTAACTAGCACCATGGAACTTAATTTTCCATTGAATATCAAATAAATATTATATGAGAAATAGATGATTTTTTTCCCATGAAGTAATATTATACCGTTTATAGAAAATAAATCGAAATATCCAATGATAAAGTATCTTACATATGAAAGGTGAGAATCAAATTCATATTTCCCCAAGATATTTATATATGATGATATAGAACTCCATTGAAAACAATTTCTCTACTGATAATGGTAAATAGTATATCACCAATGATGTGGAATATGAGATGTTCAATAAAAACATCAACATGAAGATTAATAAGTGATAGAGAAGATTATGTAATAAAAATATTATATATTGGTCATGTTTAGTAATTGTAGTTATTTTAGAGTTTATTGTCCAAAATTAGATGAATATGATAAAGATACTTAAACCACTAAATCTCAATATTATCTTGGAATATTTGATAATGGAAAAAAATAATGAATTTATGGTGAGTAAAAAATATAAATATGATAAAAAAGAAAAGGAAAATCACATTTGAAACATGGATAAAAAGTGTTATACATTAATGATATAGTGTAACACCCCAACCCAAACTACCTGAATGGAACCTGAGTGGAGATTCTACAAGACCCCAAGTGCACCTCCACATATGTAAGAAGATCTCTACATGTAGTTAGTGTTGAAGGGTGAAGTAGGTAGAATATACCCTTAATGGTCACAACAATACAGCATGAACGTAAATAAATATAACAAACCGGAATATCAAAGTGGAAGATAATGTAAAAATAATGTAGTAACAATGTTCACCCATATCATGCATGTAAATAAGCCTAGATCCATTTGTGTAAAACCAAAATAGAGTATATAAGAATAAGTAGAAAAATAATGAAGACAATAGAAAATCCATTATAAATTATATCGATACCACCACTAGCTCCATGATCCATAGTTCTTCTATTCATTGTGGGGCTAGTGCCCTTTCTTAGATCACTAATTTTACGAACCCAGCTCTTCCTTTGATGTACAAGTTTCTTTTTTATTTTGTTTTTCTTAATAAAAAGGGTGAAAATTTGCCAATTACTGGCTGAATCCTATCACACGACATGGATCAAGGTTACACGCCATGTAATCCTAAGTACACACCATGTAATTTCTTCTAGTATAATGGACATACATGGCATATAGGGATGTTGTCAAGGAATAGAGGATTAGTCGAGTACAAGCCTTGTACAAATTGGTACATGTTGTGTATTTAGGTCAGTAATACCTTTGAATTAAATGTAAAGGAAGTCGGAAAAAATGTAAAAACTAGCTATATACATGATATATATATATATATATATATTTAAGTACACAACATGTAATTTCTTTTCTTTGGTTAAAATGGCCATTCTTCTCATATCCTTCCCCCATAGAGAACCCTCCTCCCCTGGTTCACAAAAAATATTGTTAGATGGAGTTTTCCCCATGTTTCTTCTTCCGAACTCTGATTCGAACACCGTCAGATGCATTGGAATCCCATCAGTGAGTTTGTAAATCCACTTGATCCATTATTTGTGATTTCCTCCCTCATCCTAGTTATCTAAGATAGATATTTTATTCTCATTATGTATATCTACAGTATTCTATATCGAATGAGGGGCCAATTTTGGACGAGGAGTGTCATATGAGAATGTGGTAGGTGGTACATACCTTGTTTTTAGTTTTTGTAGACATTTGGGAGTTTCAGCATTTTAGTGCAATATCGGGTTTTGAGAGAGACACCTTTTATTTCATATTAAATTGACCATGTTCCATGTAGAATGTCATTGAGAATTAACTTACCTTGATTATGGAACTGCGGCCAGGTTAGAGGCCGCTCCATGGGATATTTTTTCTGGGGAGCTAAATTGGTTATAATTGATTGTCCTTTTCTGAACTAGTGTGTTTAAATTGTTTAAGCATGATTGGTCTTGTTATAGGCATTCCAGACCTCAGCGCTTCCCTGTTATAACTGATAACTAGTTCAATTAAAACTTTTTAATTTGAACTATTTTTTAAAAGTGTATTAATGTGACTTATAAATATGTAATTCTTGACATTACATATGTTGAAACCCTTGAGGTTGTGACAGGATTCACATGAGGTTGGTATGGCATGACCATCAGGGTTGGGTGATGTTTTTCATTGTTTGAGTGTGGGTCGAGTTTGCATGGGTGGTTTTGACCATGGGAGTAGGCATCATGGAAATTAGTTTGAGGTAGTGTGACTTTCAGGTTGGGCATGGCCTATGATACTTGGATGGAATGCCCATCATATTTTTGGTTGTTTGTCGCAGAAATCCATGTGGAAGGTGAGGGGCCTTCGGATGATAGTGATGATGTTATGAGGTTTGGGGCTGAGCATCACTGTGACTAAAGCTGTGGGCCTGTATATTAATTTGAGGGTAGACATTAGTGTTCCTTAGGTTGTCGTTCCATAGGCCGACATTAGATTATGATCAGGGGTCCTTGGTACCAGGATACTATTGTTTTTCATCCCTTCGGGATGTTAGTACTTGAGACACCCAGTGTTAGGAGGCACGTGGTTCTAGGGTATGAGATTGAGGTAGAACATGAGGGCTCAATAGGACTTTGTGACTATAGGGGTACCTTGGTCCATGGGCCAAAGAATCTCCTAGCTTCAAAGATTCCAATGATGGTCAATGTCGGTGACACTCCCTGGTGGCTGTTGAGCACTGGTGGAGTTTTTATTTATTATTACATCATACAATTTACTATTCTAATAGGTTCATGTCTACATATAAACATATACTTTGTACACACCATTTAGTGGTATCCTAGTGATATTAGTCTCAAACCCTACAGAGGCCCTTAAAGACTCGGGTAGACATTAGGAAATCACATACATGTAAAGGATTAGCCTCATGAGCTGGGTCATTGTGTTGTTTGTCATAGAGATCAGCATGGAACTTGAGGTTATGACCAGAGAGATTTTTTACTTTTGTTTATATTTCATTACTATATCAACAATATATTTAACATAGGTAGCTACTTTGGTTATCAATGGGTTACCTTTTTTACATTGACATGTATGACCTGCTATGGATGCATGCCTTGTTTGTTTTTGTAGTGGATACAAGTGGTGTATATCATGTTTTTGTGTTTACATTATAATACAGTTGTTTTAATAATATTTTTGATGTTTATTTTCTTTTGGATGTGCTTCTACTCTGCGGGTATGGTTTGAGTGAGTTTTGTCATTTATTTCCATTTAATGTTATCTTTTTATGATCAGATCAGTATAGCATCTATTTCCCAAAGGTTATACCCTCTCTAATATACCAATTTACACCCTCACTTCTATTCATATGACATGGGAATTTGAGGAGGTGCGCCTAAGGCTAGAGGCACCCATCCCGTTAGCACTATTCAGGTGGCTTTCCAGGTTCGGGATGCTATAAATGGTATCAAAGGAGTTTCTTTTACCTCTTTTCATGGAATTACTATTTGGGATAATGGTATACTAGAGATAGGTTTTTGTTAGAACTAGATTTTAAACTCATGCTTGGGTGCCTGTAGCCCCATGTATGAGGGATGGATTGAGTTACCTTGGGTGGGTTAAGTTTTTTTTCTATTGAACATATTATAGTTTACCTCATTTCCACCATGTTAGATCACTTTGATTTTTTATTATTATTCATTGTGATATACTACCCATGACCTGGTAGGGTATTGGAGAATTGGACCATTGACTGGAGAGGAAAGGTGTCGTTGTTTGTATTTTTATAGGCACATTTTCCGGGTATTTAAATTTCATATATGTATGTATTCTTTTTGAAGTGATAATACCATGTGATATATGTCAATTTCCATGTAAAAAAGGTGAAATTCCTGATAGAATTTATTGTTTTATGCAATGTCATATATCATGTTTTAAATTTATGTGAAATTGTATGTGATAGGGAAATTGGGCCTAGCTCTTACAGGAGTTGGAAGGTACTCTGATTGAGGTTATTTTTATCAATAAGATTAGGTGAATCGGTCATCAGATTGAAGAAATAATGGTTATCAAGAAGAGTGTGGCCTGGGGATAATGTGATACTTGGATCTGTTGAGGTTGGGTAAGGATTCAATGACACCGGGATGCCATGGGGTATGGTTGTAGTGGGGAATATTAGGGGTAGAAGGGATGCACTGCCTATTTAATTATTTCTCTACCTGTGTTGAATATATTTTTAAATATATGGGATGTCTAGCCATTTTATTTAATTCAGCAGGTTCTCATATACAGGTTGATGGAGTTCCAGTAGGATTATGGTACAGTGCTGCAAAAGCATGATATGATTCAGACCCTAGAGGGGCAGGCAAAGCATGAGTAGCAGGTACAGGAATAGGGTTAAGATCTAGTTCAGGATCTAGTGCAGGTATGGTAGCTTCCAGGATCGATTTTGTTTAGGTTGTCGCTTGAAGAGAAAATTTTATCTAGTATTGTATATTTTTTTCATGGGATTGACTGAGGATCCTAGGGAACATATCCCTTACTGTCTTACCTTACTTGGTAATTCCAATAATAGCACCCAACACTTTTTATGGGTGTGGGTGGTCCACAGGTAGCATAGAATTGGATAGATAATATGTATATTATCTTTGAGTAGCTTGATATGCCTATAGGGCAGGGGGCTTAGTTGGGGACATATATGCTTATTGGATCAGAAAATCATTGGTGGGATGTATATGTTCAGGCTCGTAGACATGAGGGACTATCCTGGAAGATCTTGTAGGACATATTATTCTATCCCATTTTCCTAAAGACACTAAGGGAAGAGGGAGCTCGATATTTCATGATCCATCCCCAGGGTGACATGTCGGTCATGGACTATCCAAATACATTCACGGAACTATCACATTTCCCATCTAGAATAGTAAGGGATCATACCTCAATAGTGAGGAGATTAAAAGATGTCTTATGGCATGCCATACAGGTGTAGGTAAACATCATTAGTGTGGCCCCATTCTTAGAAGTGGTGAATCAGGCGCTCACAATAGAGGGTATCCGGATAGACAGGTCTCACTTTCAAATGGAGGTGGCTTAATTTGATGGTTTATAAGGAAGAAAAGGAGTTAAAGATGAATTCCAGGAGTGAGGTTAGGCCAAGTACTCTTCTAGACCACCTCGTAGTAGCACATTACTGGTTTTCATTCAGTATGGACAGCCAGGGCATATCCGGACCATGTGCGATAGGCCTCTAAAGGAGTATCACACATCTGGATATGTTATGAATCTTGAGAGGCTCTATAGGTTTCCCTCTTATAAAGCCCTGTGGTAGGGACCGGGACAGACCATGGCATCGGGTGTCAGATACAGATCAGTATCAGGAGAGGGTAGTTGAGGTTCTTCTGCACAAGGAGGATGTGGCAGAGACAGTGGGGCCTAGCCCTAGGATCAGTGGATGGTGGCTGGTGAAGCACCATAAGTATGATATTCTTAATGAATTATTGTGTCCCATAAGGTGCACATCATGGAGCTTCAAGGGGCTGAGCATGCTGGTGAGCTGACGACAGTCAGAGGTATGCTACAAACATGGGTGTTATTTTCCATTTCATTTTTTATGAAATGGCCTATTGAGGCTTGTTTGTTTTGTGTACATGAGGTGAACAAGATGTATATTGACTGACCAGACATTTTCCAGGAGGTTGGCACCATCTATGATGAGTGATTATATATATATTAGGTGCTTCGAATTAGGATCTTCGGTGGATGTCTGTTTTGAGGTGCCTAGGGTATCGGGTCATCCATGGGATGCATGTTACTTATGGTTCCTTGGGCATCAGGGAATTGAGGATGTGATTTTGATTGAGGTTCCATTCACTAGGTTGTTTTGAGAATCCACGGTATGTGGGACCATGTCGTTCCATGGTTTCCATTGGATTGAGGTGGGCACTGAGGTGGTCCACGATATGATTGGGTGTCAAAAATGGTACGAGAGAACCTAATGAGGAGAATGGGTGAAGATACATCATGGGAGGGCCATGGGTTTAGAAACAGGTAATTGGACGTTGATTGATTTGATATTTGGGATGAAATTTATCTTTTATGTTCCTTCACCACCCTTGGAAGGGAAATTCAGGGATGAATTATGTTATGTGGGAAGTTGGTAAGAAACTGGTTCTTCTTTTGAGGTACGAGTTTCTTTTTTTGTACTTAAGAAAATGGGTAAAAAGTATCCATGTACTGTCTGAAACCTATCACATGACATGGATTAGGGTTATATGCCTTGTAATCCTAAGTACACACCATGTATTGTGTTCCAATGTAATGGACGTATATGGGGTGTATGGATGTCCATAGGGAATAGAGGGTCAGCTGAGTACACATTGTCTACATACCAGTACACACTATGTATTTAGGTCAATAATACCTTTTAATGAAATAGAAATGTAGTTAGTGAAAATGGGAAAATAAATTATATACATGTCGTGTATATTATGTACATGCGATGCACTTTATTTTTTTGGGTTAAAATGTGCAGTATCCTTGTCTCATTCTCCAAGACTAAACCCTCCTCCCAAGGTTAACAAATACTATCATCAGACAAAGTTTTTCCTCTTGTTTCTTTATCCAAACTTTGATTCGAACACTTTTAGATGCATTGGAATCCCATCTGTGAGTCCTTGATTCCACATGAGCTATTATTCACGATTTATTCTATAAACCATGTTATTGAATCTTGATCATTTATGATTGTTATGTAGATCTCCCTATTCTAGGATGAATTAGAGGATGATGTTGGATGAGGAGAGTCATAAAAGTATGAGTTAGGTGGTACATACCTTATTTTGATTATTCACAGAAATTTGGGGGTTACGGCATTTTAACACATTGAAGATTTTGAGAAAGACCCCTATTATTGAATATTAAATTACTTGTGTGCCTTTTGGGATGTCATTGGGAATTCCCTTACATTGACTATGCAAGTGAGGTCGGGTTAGAGGCCTCTTCTCCATGTTTTATATTGGTCATGGTGTCAAAATGGTTATAATTGATTTTCCTTGTTTTAAACAAGTGTGTTTAAATTGTTTAAGCATGATTAGGCTTGTTAGATGCAATCCAGACCTTACTGTTTCCATTTAATAGTTGATAGCTAGTGAAACTCAATCTTTTTAAATTGAATTATTTGTTCAAATTGATTAAATGTGACTTTTATATATGTAATTATTGATATTACATCTTCTTAGACCCTTGGGGTTATAATAGTCTTGGACCAAGGTTGGGGTGGAATGGCCATCAGGAATTGGTGTTGTTGTTCACTGTTTGGGCATCTCCTGGGTTTTCATGGGTGTTTTTGACCTTGTTATTGGGAATTGTGGAAGTTGGTTTGCGGTAGTGTGACTATAAGTTGCAGTGTGGCCCCTGATTGTTGGATAGCATGGCCAATAGATTTCAGTGACATGGTCATGGGAGCACGAGGTGCCAGAGATGGTGTGACTTTGGGTTCTTTATTTGGTGATTTTCATTCACCCATGATGTCCAAAGCACCAATTGAGTAATGTGCACACAAGTAGATTCCGTGATGAGGTGGTTTTGACCTCTAATGTTGGTAGAGTCCCCTAATAGAATCGATTTAGGTATTTTTTGTTTGGGGGTGCTAGATGCAAAAAACCATGTGGAATGTGAGGAGCCTTCAGCTGATAGTGATGATGCTATCGGGTTGGGGGATGTGGCTCAATGTGATTATGACTATCATCCTGGATATTTATTTGAGGATAGACGTCATTGTTCCCCTAGTTTTCATGCCATCAGACAATGTGAGCTAACAAGACGGGGTACTTGGGACCAGGATACTATTGTTTGGGTGTGCCTTTGGGATTTTGGTACTAAATAAACACATTTACAGTAGGTAAAAGGTACTGGGGTAAGCTATTGAGGTAGGAACTAAGGTTTCACTGAGTCTTTGTGTCTAAAGGGTTACCTTGGGCCGTGGGCCAAGGACTCTCCAAGCATCCTAGATTCCCGTGATGGCCAATGAAAGTGACACACCATGGTGGCTACTGATAACCGACGGAGTTTGTTTTTATTATTGCATCATAATGTTTACTTTTCATAGAGGTGCATGTATTCTTAAACAAATATTCTAGGTAAGAAGAATTGCGTGGTATCCTACTGAGATTCATTTAACACCCTACACAACCCCTTCGGGACTCACGTAGACTTTATGAATTTACAAACAGGTAAATGATCAGCTTTAGGAATTGGATCATTGTGTAGTTTGGCATGGACATTGGAATTGACCTTGAGGTTATGCCTAGTTTGATTATTACCATTTTTTTACTTTCATTATTGTATCATAATGCTTATTTTTATATAAAGATAAGGTGGTTATCCAAGGGCACCCTTTTTATATTTTCATGTATGACCTACTATTGATACATGTCTTGTTTGTTTTAGTAGTGGTTACATGTGTTTTTTATAATGTTGTTCAGTTTAATTTCCACTACTGTTGTTTCTGTATTATTTCTAATGTTTATTTTATTTTGGATATTCTTTTTCTCTACGGGTCTCGTCCATGTATGTTGAGCGATTCATTTCCATTTCATGTCATCTCCATGTGCTCAGACAGGTATAATATCTATTTCCCAAAGGGTATATCCTCCTTACTATACCTTTTTACACCCTCACTACTATTCAGAAACCTTTGGCATATGGGTAGGCGCACCTAAGGGCAGTGACACCTGCTCCATTTGCATTGTTTAGGTGGTTTTTCTGATTGGGGATGCAACAAATGGTATCAAAGAAGTTTTTATTACATATTTTCTTGGTATTACTATTTGGGATTATGATATACTTTAGATAGGTTGTTGTTAGAACTAGATTTTGATCTCGTACCTTGGTGCATGCAACCCAATGTATGATGGAATGATTGAGTTACCTTGGGTGGGACATTCCATTTTTTATTTTCTCAGATTACAATTTATATGATTTCCACAAAAATAGCTCACTAGATTTTTGATTATTATTTGTTGTGATATGTGACCCTTGACTTGGTGTGGTAAGGGGTAATTGGACCTTGGCCCTGTGTGGCAAGGGATGTTGGATTGGATTTTTATAGGAATATTTTTAGGGTATTTCAATTTCATATATTCACGTATTTTTTGTGATGTGATAATACGAAGTGATATATGTCAATTTCCATGTCAAAAAGGTGAAACTCCTAATATAATTACTTATTTTATACAATTTTCTATGGAATGCTTTAAATTTATGTGATATTTAATGTGGTAGTGAACATGGGCCATGATCTTATTGGAGAAGGCATGTAATATGGTTGAGGTGATTTTTATAACCATGATTGGGGGACTTGTTGATCAGATTGGGCAAATGGTGGTTTTCATGATGGGTGTGGCCTGGGTATATTATGATACTTGGATCTATTGAGGGCGGGTAAGGAGGACATGAGGTCAGGATGTCATACGGCATGGTTGCAGTGGGAAAGAGTAAGGTTAGTGGGGATGTGTTTCCTCTTTAATTGTTTACCTATTTGTGTTGAATATATTGTTATATATATATATGGGATGTCTTGCCATTTTATGGTATTCGGTGGGTTCCTCCATGATGGATTTATGGAGCGTCATGTAGGTGATGGTACAGTGATACAGAAGCATGATCATGTTCGGACCCCTAAGGGGCAGGCTGAGAATGAGATCCAGGTACATTCTTAGGGGTAGCATCCGGTTCAGGAACTTTTCTATGCAGGGTAGCTTCTGGGTTTGACAATGATTGGGTTGTGGATCGACGAGATGCTCTAATCTAGTCTGGTATGTGTATTTTAGGGGATTGTTATATCTTCCTAGGGAATATATTCCTCAATGGATTACCTTACTTTGTAGTTTTAATAGTAGCACCTACCACTTTTTTAGGGTGAGGGTGATCCATAGGTGTATGAGAATTGCATAGAGAGAATGAAGAAGATCTTCGAGAATCTCGAGACGCCTCTAAGGTGGAGGGTCAAGTTGGTGACATATATGCTCAGAGGATCGACAAAGAACTGGTGGAATGTCCAGGTTTAGGCTCGCAGACATGAGGGACTGTTTTGGAGCGACTTTGAGGACATATTTTGTGAGCACTTTTTTTCGAAGACTCTGAGGGAATAGAGAGCTTAGAATTTATTAAGCCATCAATTGATTGATATGTCCATCATGGACTTTGAAACTAAATTCATGAATATATCTTTCTTCTCACCTAGTATGTTAAGCGATGAAACCTCAAGGGTGAGGTGCTTCGTATATTTCTGAAAATATTCTATATGGGTATATATTGACATATTTCAGCTGGCCTCATTCTTAGAGGCATTGAATGTGGCACTCATAGCTGATGGTAACCTAATGGACATGTCTCACTTGGGTTGTGAGGTGTCTTTATATGATGATTCGAATGTCAGGAAACATGTTTGGGTTGAATTCAATTTGGATTATTAGGCCAATGACTCAGCTAGACCACCTCGTGGTAGCTCAGTGGTGGTTTGCTTTCAGTGTGGACAGCCAGGTCATGTCCAGACCCAGTGCGATAGTCCTCCAAAGGAGTGTCGGGCTTCTGGATTAGTTGGGAATCTTGAGATGTTTTGCAGGAAGCCTTCTCAGATAGCTGGAAAGCAAGGACCAAGACAAGAAATGGTGTTTGGTGTCATATCAAGATCGGTACTAGGTGAGGGTAACTAAGGTTCACCTACACGTTGAGGGCATGGTAGAAACAGTGGGACCCTACCGTGGGGATAGTGGATGGTTGATGGGGTAGAACTATAGGATGTATAGGCTTTAGTAATACATGTATCATGATAGGTGAATTCCATGAAGCTTCTAGGGTCTGAGCAGGCTGGTGAGTCGAATATGGTTATATGTACGCCGCATGGGTGTCTATGATTTTCCTTTTCCTTTTGATTGGAATGGCATATTTAGGCATGTCGGTTGTGAGTTAATGAGGTGTATAGGATATATATGGACTAACGAGACACTAGTCAGTAGGTTGGCACCATATTTGGTGTGTGATAATCTATATATATATATATATATTGTACTTGGAATCAGGAGCATCGTTGGATTCATGTTTTGAGGTTCCTTGGGAATCAAGACATCCATGGGATGTGGGTTACATGAGGTGCCTTGGGAATTGGGGGATTGATGATGTGGTTGTGTTTGAGGAGAATGGAACCTGGTTGTTTAGATCATCCATGGGATGTGGCTCCTTGTTGCACCATGAGTTTCATGGGATCAAGTCAGGCAAATAATGCATTGTGATATATGATTGGGAGTCAGAAGCGACAGAGGAGAACCTGAAGAGGTTCAGGCGTGACGATACATCACATGGGGACCATGGGTCCAGAAATAGGTTCTTGGACCTTGATTTATTTGAGATTTAGTCCATAGTTGTTCTGTAATGTTCCTCTACCACCCATGGAAGGGAAATTCAGGGATGTATTTCTTTAATGGTGAAATTTTTTAAGAATATGGAACTTCCGTTGCTGTACGAGTTTCTTCTTTTTTGGTTTTACATAGGAAAAAGTGGGGAAACGTTCTTAGTGTTAGCTGAAAATTGTCACCTGACATGGCTTAGGGTTGCACATCATGTAATCCTATGTACATGTTGTGTAATGTGTTCCTGTGTAGTGGAGGTAGATTGTGTGTAGGGATGTCTAAAACGAATAGAGGATTAACCGAGTACACATTGTGTACTAACCATACAGACCATGTATTCAGGTAGGTTGGACCTATTAATGACATGGAAAGGAAGTTGAAAAAAAAGGGTAAATCAACAATAGGCATAGAATGTATATTTATGTGGATGTCGTTTACTATCTTTTTTTGGTTAAAACGTGCAGTAGCCTTGTGTCCTTCTCACTAAGAGAGCCCTCCTCCCTCGGTTCACGAACAATAGTGCTCAAAAGAGTTTTACCTCATCTTTATTCATTCGAACATTGATTTGAACATCATTGGATGCATTGGAATCCCATTGGTGAGCCCTTGATTCCTCTTGCACCGTTCTTCATGATTTCTTCTCTGAACCTAGTTATCGATGTTTAAGAATTTATTCTCATTATTTATATATACCCAATTCTAGGCTGAATTTGTGGTCGCTGCTAGATGAGGAGAGTTGTATAAGTATGAGGTAGGTGGTTCATACCTCATGTTGAGTTTTCACATATGTTTGGGGGTTGCAGATTTTTAGCATAATGACATGTTTTAAATTTGAACCCTATTATAGAGTATTAAATTTATTTTCTACCTTATGGGATTTCGTTGGTCATTCCCTTTCATTGATTATGAGTGTGAGGTTGCGTTAGAGGCTACCGCTCCATGGGATATATTTTTTGGTGTGGCAATGTGGTTTAAATTTATTTTCCATGTTTTAAACTATTGAGTTTAAATTTTTTAAGCTTGATTAGTATTGTTAGTGGCACTCAAGACCTCATTGCTACCGTGTTATATCTGATAGCTAGTGCAATAAAATTGGTTTAAATTGAATTATTTTTTCAATGTGTTTTAATTTGACTTATATATATGTAATTAGTGTTATTACGTATGTTGAGACCCATGGGGTTGTGACAGGCTTGACCTGATGTTGGGATGGAATGGCCATCGAGATTGGATGATGTTGTTCACTAGTTGGGTGTTGCCTGTGTTTTCAGGGGTGGTTTTGACCATGGGAATGGGCATCATGGAAGTCAGTTTTAGGCAGTGTAACTTTAATGTTGGGAATGGCCCATGATACTTGGATGGCATGGCCATCGTATTTGAGTGACATAGTCATAGGGGAACGAGGTTCCAGAGATGGTGTGTCTTCAGTTCTTTATTTGGTGATTATCACTTTCCCATGATGACCAAAATTATCAATTGTGTCATGTGCACATAGGTATAATCCTTGATGAGGTGGTTTCGACTAATTGTGTGGGTAGCGGTCACTAATAGTTATAGTTTATATATTTGTGGTTTGGGGGGTGCTTGTCACCAAAATCAACATTGAATGTGAGAAGCCTTTATTTGATAGGGATGATTATATTGGGTTGGGGTATGAGTATCACTATGATTGAGGCCTTGGTATTGGATATTTATTTGAGGACATACATCATTGTTCCTCCAATATTCATTTTGTGGGCCGATGTGAGCTTACAAGTAGGGGTCCTTGGGACTGGGATACTATTCTTTTCACATGTCTTCAGATTGTCTGTATTTGAGACACACAATGTGAGGATGCACGTGGTGTCGGGGTATGCGGTTGTGGTGGAACATGAGTGGTCACTGGGAAATTGGGACTACAGGGGTACCTTGGGACAAGGGATAAGGACTCTCCATACTTCCGAGATTCCGATGATGGTTGAAGTAGGTGACGATACCTGGTGGCTTCTGAGGACTAGTGGAGTTTTTGTTTATAATTACATCATTCATTTTACTTTTCTTAGAGGTGCATGTCTTCATAAACACAAATACTAGGTATGCACCGTTGGGTGGTATCCTACTGATATTCTTCTCACACCCTATACGGTCCCTTCAGGAATGTTATAGACTTTATTAATTTGTGTACTTAAAATGGATTGGCCTCTAGATCCACAAAGTAGTGTAGGTTGGCATAGATATTGGCATGGACCTTGAGGTTATTCCTAGTTGTAGTATTAATTTTATTTGGATATCATTCCTGTATTATCAAGCTTATTACTATATCTAACTAATCTTGTTAGCCATGTTCTCCCTTTATATATTGACATGTGTGACCGTCTATGGATGTATACATTATTTGTTTTATTAGGGGTTAGAAGTGGTATTTACCATGCTGTTCTATTTACTTTCCGCATCAGTTGTTTCTATATTATTTCCACTATTTGTTTTCTTTTGGATGTCATTCTACTCTATGGGTCTGGTTCAAGTCTGCTGAGTCATTTATTTCTTCTACATGTTATCTTATTATGCTCAGACCAGTATAATAGCTATTTCCTAGAAGGTATATCCTCCCCACAATACATATTTACACCCTCGCTGCTATTTTTCATCCTTTGGCGTTCGGGGAGGCGCGCCTATGGCCAGTGCCACCTGGCCCGTTAGCACTTTTTGGGTGGCAATTCAGGTTGTGGATGCTACAAATGGTATCATGGGAGTTTTGTTTACTAGTTCTCTTGGTATTACTATTTTTTATTATGGTAGACTAGCGATAGGTTCTTGTTGGAACTAGATTTGAAACTCATTCTTGGGTTCTTACATCCCCATGTATGAGGGATAGATTGAGTTACCTTTGGAGGGTTATGCTGTTTTTCGTTTTCATAGATTATAGTTTATATGATTTAAAATTTGGTGGATCAATTGATTTTTAGTGATTCTTGGTTGTGATATGTGAACCTTTACTCAGTTCGATAAGGGAGGATTGGGCCTTGGCTCGGTGAGGTAAGGCATGGGTTTTTTGCTTTTGATGGGCACATTTTTCGGGGTTTTCCATTTTATATATGCACATATGCTATGTGAAGTTATAATACCATGTGATATATGTCAATATCCATGTGAAAAAGGTGAAACTCATTATAGAATTTCTTTCCTTATGAAATGTGATAGGACCTGAATTATATTTATGTGAAATTTCATGTGGTAGGGAACTTGGGCCAGGCTCTTATAAGAGCAGGGAGGTACTATGGTTGAGGTGATTTTGATCACTAGGATTGGGTAACCTAGTCATTAGATTGAGACAATGGTGGTTTTCAGGATGGTTGTGGCTTGGGGATATTATAATACTCGGATCTATTTAGGGTGGGTAAGGAGTCCATGAGGTCTGGATACCATGGATAATGGTTTTAGTGGGTATGAGTAAGGGTAGTGGGGATGAATTACCTCTTTACCACTTTCCCTATCTTCATTGATTATAAATTTATATATGTTTGGTTTGTCTGGCCTTTTTATGGTATTTAGTGGGTTCCTCCTAGATGGATTGATATAGCATCAGGCGGGTGATGGTACAGAGCTGGAAGAGTGCGATCTAGTTTAGACGCCTATGGGGAAGGAGAATCTTGGGTCTTAGGTAAATGCTTTAGGACATGATTAGGATCAGGATCCAGTGTAGGCAGGAAAGCTACCAGGTTTGAAATTTTTTGATTCATGGATCGATGAGCATCTTTGATCTAGTCAGGTATGTGTTTTGAAGGGGATTGACAATGGTGACCAGGGAACAGATCCCTCTATGGATTTCTTTACATAGGAGTTCTTGTCGCCACACCCACTAATTTTTAAGGGTGGGGACAGTCCATAGGTGTTAGAAAAATGGTTAGAGATCACGCAAATGATCTTAGAGAGGCTCGATAAACCTCCAGGGAAGACAGTCAAGTTAGAGACATATATGCTCAGAGGAATAGAGAAGCACTGGTGGGATGTGTAGGTTCAGGCTCACAGACACGAGGGACTAGCCTGGAAGAACTTCAATGATATATTCTTCTGACACTATTTCCCAGAGACGTTGAGGTTAGAGATATCTCGGAGGGGTCTTGAGCCTTCATCAGGGTGACATGTTCGCAATGGACAATTCATATACTTTCACTGAGCTATCTCCATAAGCACATGGTATGCTAAGTGATTGCACCTCAAGGGTGAGGCACTTTGAATATGGCTTATGACATGCCATACGGGTTCAGGTAAACATCATTTGGTTTGCCTTGTTCTTATAGGTGATTGTAACACCCCGAGATTTTATGAAAAATATTCTTTTCAGTTTCATTAATTTCGTGTGTTATACGCTACAACAAAAGGAGCTTTCACAACACACATCTCTGACTTGGCTTGAATTACACGCAATCGCGACCTTCCACGATAGCGTGTGTTGTACGCAACACCAAGTTTCGCTAAACAACGATATGCTATTAAGATATTATTAAAACTAGGCGTTATGAATAGTAATAACCACTTTTTGAAATTTTGTAAATTTTAATTTTCAAAATGGACTTCATTTATGGATTCGGAATATCGAAATTAGCTTAGGGTGAAATTTTGGTAATTTTCGGATAACTTTCATATTTTGATGAATAGTGAAAATTACTAAATTTTAATTAAAAACAACTTTTTCAATCGAAATAATAAATAGTGATAAATTATTTATTTGAGTGGATTTAAAGTATATTTAGAATATAATTTTACAATTTAATACAATGTTGGTCATTGGATGTAATTTCACATTTAAACCAGTTATAAACAAGTGTCAATCTTTTGATAGTTATTATCTCTTAAAAACACGCCTTTTGTTTTGACGACGAGAATTAATATTTTAATTAATTAATGCAACTAATATGTTTTGAATTTGGTAAAATAGAAATCATTTTTGAGTTCATAATATCAAATATAGCTTAGGCCTAATTTTTGGTATTTTTCTGAAAACTTTCAATTTTTGATGAATAGTGAAACCACTAAGTGGTAGTTAAAAAAACTGAATTGTTCATAAAACTTAATTTTACCGCTTCTGTGAGTGGGATTTCAAAAATCCGAGAGACACGGTTGATGTTAGTAAGTAAAATGTGGTTCAATGGGATGAAAATAATTTTTTGGTGAATAGTAACGTTTTACTTTTTTTACCACGGTTAAAAGTAAATAGGGTAATTAAGGGTAAAAATGATATTATTATTACCCTAAAACATGTCCAAATTATATTGGATAAGTGTAATTCGACCAAAAACAATCTTAGGAATAAAATATGACCATTTAGGCCCACTTGGATTAGATTAGGACATTTATTATTATTTAATTCAAAGAAGAGTTAAAAGAGTTAAAATAAAAGTTTATTTACTACAACATTTTTAATATAGGGTTATACAAAAGATAAATTAGATTATAAATATTCATTAGAAATATAAAAAGATTTCCTACATAATGGTATTTTATTTATAATTTTTAGTCATTAAATAATTTAATTTATTTATGACAGAAAGATGATGCAGTAATTATCTAATTAATGAAATATTGTCATAATTGATGTTATAAATAACCAAATAAATATAATCTGAGACTTTTTATGAATTACACTAATTTCATAGGTTACTATGATATATTAGTGTTGATTCAATAAACTTTTTTCGAACATATAATTCGGTTATGACTTTCACAAAAATCATATATCAAATAGTGTCAAAATTGACACAAAATAGTTTTTAAATAAAATATTATATTATTAATTGTTATTTTATTCCTAAAAATATAAGGTTCGTCCAAATGACTTATATAAGGATATATGTATTAATAATATAAAATTTGGGTTTCGTTTGGCATGTTATAGTAAGTTTATTAACCATATAGTGAAAGAAAACAAAAAGACACGGTAAAAGTTAAATTATTTAACTTAGAGTTAAATCTAATTGATAAGGTTAAAATAATACCCTAAACTTGTCTAAATCCTATTGGATGATAGGATTTCGAACCATCCCCACTTTAGCTTCGAAATAAGACCCTTTGGAACCATTATAAACCGATTTTGACTTTAATATAAAATAATATTTTGAGATATTCCTAAGGTGCCGCTCTCATCCCTTATAAAAGGGCACCTCCTCCCCCTCCTCCTCACACCAATTTGAGCACTCAAACTCGGCCAAACCCTGACATTTTCTCCTCTCCACTTCCCTAGAATAATCCTATAGGTCCTGGTCTTCTTCAAAGACCAATCTTAGTTCCCTAAGTGGAGGATTCAATGAGGCGTTCCAAAGAAGAGGTAATATCCATTACCGATCTTTTCAATTTCTTTCTTCTTCAACTTCTTCTTCTTTAGTTGTTTCATTATAAAGTAATAACATCAGTATTAATTACATACTAATATGTTATTATAAATATGAAACAACCCTAATTCACCTTCTATCCATCCTACGTAAAAATGAAATCACCGCGCGTGCGTACATACGGAATACCGTCTCCACGCCGTGGTGTAATCTATTTTCCACCACCACCTTACAAGGATGGGTATAATGGTGTAATGAGTAACTATTTATGATTATTATAAAGTAATTTTGATACTTAAATAATATATATATACTCCAATACAATTCCACGATCATAGTAACGATATCATCACTCGTGCGTACGTACGGAATACCATCTCCACGATGTGATGCGACTCGTTCTACATGATCATCATTACATAGTAATTATATAAATGAATTGAATGAATAAATATTATATATGTTACACTAATACCATTCTATATATAAGGCATCTATAACCTTAAAATAAGAATAATAATTTATTCGGCAAAACACGCATAAGAACAAAAGGCAATAAAGACCCGAGTAACAAGTAACAATGAAATATTACTAACAAGAAGCTAAGAATATGACCATATATGATATCATATCAATATGTATGATTCTGGAATAAGTCAATAACATTATTTATACCATTATACAGGAGCTTCGGACACGTACAAAGCAAATCGGACCTAAGGTAAGGGAAATATCACAATCTCATTTTTATTCGAGATTGTTTATACTTTGGCATTTACTGGGGTGTATTTTATCATCCAAATACATGTTTCATCAATATTTAATATTATTTCCATCCACCTACAATTGTTTAAATCCAATTTTACCCTTAGGTGAGTTTTTAATAAAGGATATGAAAGGAATATTTTGTCGTTTTTCATACGAGGTACTTTTTGACTTTTCCGACAAAAGTACGAGAAGAATGTTTTTTAACTTATACGGCATGAATTGATTTTTAAAACATTATTTCCAAGAAACTTCCTTTACAAGTTTTCAAGTTTATTTTTAATCAACTTCTTTTATTTTAAAGTCGTATGACATGTTATGAAAGGAAAAATGTTTTTGAAGTAGAAAGGATATTTTCCTCAAGAATGGAGTTCAAATGTTTTATCAAAATTATTTTCCATCTATGATAATATAGGGTTCTGTTTTTATCCCTATTATTACATTGATTTGATTATGTTTTGAGGAAATTATTTTTATGAAGTCATTTACCTTATATGATTTGTTTTATGATGTCACGATGTTTCAAGAATCCCATTTTTGTTACATGTGTTATGCGATGATGTATGATTTATGATTATGTGGCACACATAAGAAAGGATTCATTATAAGATGGGTGGGACCTATATCTCCCTCCAATGCATTGGGTAAAGATTTTATATCTCATGAGATAGACAGGGCTAGAACGGTAGGTTATACCGGTTCAGTGAAACAGGACTGGAACGAGGGTGACTCGGTTCAGAAAGGGACTTTGTCCACTAAGATAGTCTTGACAATGAGTCATGACTAACAAGAAATGATTTTCCATGATTATGTGTACATGCCACAAAGTTTCATGTTTCATGTTATGATTATGGGGATCTCATTTTCACTTCTATGATTTGTTCCATGTTAAGATATTATGATCTCTTTGGCAGGTTATGATTTTCAAAAAGATATGATATGATTTTTATTTCCTTTATTTGCCCTTGTTGAGCATTTGAGCTCACCCTTTTATGTTTTCTTTTCCCCAGGATATAAAGAAAGGTTTTAGGTAAAAAAAGGAACGATATTTATGGGAGATATTGAAAATCTTTCACCACGATTAGAAGATTACGTTCCGTGTTTCCAAAGACACTAAACTATTACGATCCTTGTGTGTGTGTTTTTGTTATGTACTAAGTATTCCACAAAAGTAATGTAATGTCCATGTACGATAAGCTTCGGGTCTCTACAGTTGGTATCAGAGGAAAGGTTTAGTCAACCATTGGAAACTAGGATGCGAAAACGTTAGTGAGATCCCTAGAGATATTTCTAAGGTATGTCTAGGGATGTCCCAAAGGTTAAGTATACGTATAGGTTATAGTACTAGAATTACGCTAACGATCATAGAATTAAACCTAAGATGTTAGATATTGAAGGTACTCCCCCTTTATTATGTTGTTTTCCCTAGCATGATTTTTGCCTCTCACACTATTCTTTTTGGGTTTTAGACGATGGCTAGAACCCGAAGGAACCATGTTGATCAATGCAATAGACAATGCAATGATTGCCCTCCTGAACAAACAAATGTTATGGGAGATGGAGTGCAAAATCTTATTGCTATACTTACACAAGCTATGAATCATTCTAGACATCCAAATGAGCAGAGAAGGGAACAATATTCTATTGAGTCCTTCATGAGGCAACATCCACCATCTTTCAGTGGGTCTTCCGATCCACTTGTTTCTAAACAATGGATCAGTACCACTGAAAAGATATATTCAGTTCTTCAATGTTCTGAGCATGATAAAGTCATCTTAGCAGTATATCTTTTGGAAGGTGACGCTGATCAATGGTGGAATCTTATCAAGAATACGAGGCCAAGATATGAAATTGAGTCCACAGAATGGGACGAGTTCAAGAACTTGTTTTTCAGTAAGTTCTTCCCTCGTATTCTTTGAACAAAGATGGAGAAGGAGTTTCTTGAACTAAAGCAAAAGGATGATGAATCTGTTGGTATATACAAAGCGAATTTTACTAGACTTGCAAGGTATGCATCTGGCATTATCATCCAACCTGAAAATAAAGTTGTTCGATTTTTCAGTGGCTTAAAACCAAGTCTTCGAAGGGCATTAGCTATAAGAGACTTCAGTAGATATGAAGAAATTATGCGTTGTGCTATCAAGGTAGAAATAGAAGTTGGTGTTACATATCCATCTCATGGTTTTGACAAGAAACGAAAGATGGAGTTCAAGGAGAAATCTCAGAATAATGGTGAAAAGAAGATGAATGTTTCCTTATGCACAAAGTGTGGAAAGAAGAATGGTGGAAATTGTCTTAAAGGGACTAGAAAATGTTTTAACTGTGTAAAAGAAGGTCATCGAGTAGCTGAGTGTCGATGTAATGGAAAAAGGGTTTCTAATGATGTGAACAAAGCAAACACTGCAGAGAACGCACCACCAACACTTCAATGCTTCAAGTGCAAGGAAATGGGGCATTATGATAATAAATTCCCTAATCCAAGGGTTAGTGATGATCGACATGAGCAACCGCTTAAGGCAAAGGACAAAGGGAAGTCAAATGCGATCACTATTGGCGATGTTGAATATGACAACGATTTGGTGGAATGATTAAGTGTTTATGTAATGGGATTCCAAAATAATGTTGTATCATGGAGTATTGGAATATTTATGTATTGGTCTAATGTGGTATTCAAAGTGATTGAGATATTTTTGGAAATAAGATGATATGTGCATAATGAAGGGAAAACGAGAAAATGAAATGTTTAATAGTATTCATGAGCTCATGATTGATATAAGGACTAAGTGATATCATGGTTTGAGTATATAGAATTTTGAGGATTTTGGTATGTGGAAAGTGTTAACTTTTAACTACATTCATGTTTTCACTAAGGTATTCAAGAGAATACGCGATTAAGGACTTTGAATGTTTGGAATGTGACCAACAAAACATACCTTATGATATATGGGGATCGACGATGGTGTTAACTCTCTGGTAATCGTTTTCACTATGTTATGAGAGTGGACTGCAGTATTATGGATAAGCCTAAAGATTGGAATGGATTATGTTGGACATAAGTTAGTATTGTTTAAGGATAAAAGTTTTTTTCGATATTATTGATGGGATGTTATAGTAATATAGCTTTAGAAAAAGGACAACCTGCAGGACGGGTGACAGCCCATGGCATCGGACAAGGCTGTGGGAATCGAACCCACAACCGAAGTGCGACTGGCCTTTATCGCCTACCACTGGCCTACAGGAAGTCCCTGTTTAGTAGAAACTAGTTTTATTATATTAAGCAGTATGATATATGAAGTATAAGTCCATTTTAGGAACCATATATGATTAATCTCACTATAGAATGACTTATGTATATTTAATAACTTTTGCTAACCTTTTGTTTGAGACAGATGGAATGACCCGTCATTCTATCACATGATCTGCTAACACTTCACGAATAACAAATTCAACTTCATTTATTTAAGAGATGAAGTGGAAATTGTTCAAGGCACGAACAACAGTGAGATTGTACCAAAATAAAGTAAGTATTTATTCTAATTCAAATTCTTCAACTTTAGGGAAACGATCTTGAAAACCAAAAATATTGTCCTAGTACTCTTATATATGATTAATCAGATGGTACCTTAGATCTTCACAAATTTATGGATTTGTGATTGCTAGCTTTTCCATAGCGATGTTCTCTACCACTCTCCATCAGAACATGATGGTTAGATTTCTCTTCCATATCCATATTTTCACCTATGTGGAAACCCAGTGATTAGTTTATTTGGGTAACTGTTACGTTTCATACTTTTGTTTTTAAATATTGGTTTTGGTATTCCTTTTTACGATGTGGGTTTCGATTAAAGAAACTTTCGAATAGTAAACCATTTATAACCCTGACGAATTTCGAGGGCGAAATTCATTTTAAGGGGGGTAGAATGTAACACCCCGAGATTTTATGAAAAATATTCTTTTTAATTTAATTAATGTCTTGTGTTATACGCTACACCAAAATGAGCTTTCACAACATACATCTCTGACCTAGATTGAATTACACGCAATCGCGACCTTCCACGATAGCGTGTGTTGTACGCAACACCAAGTTTCGCTAAAAACGATATGCTATTAAGATATTATTAAAACTAGCCGTTATGAATAGTAATAACCACTTTTTGAAATTTTGTAAATTTTATTTTTCAAAATGGACTTCATTTATGTATTCGGAATATCGAAATTAGCTTAGGGTGAAATTTTGGTAATTTTCGGATAACTTTCATATTTTGATGAATAGTGAAAATTACTAAATTTTAATTAAAAACAACTTTTTCAATCGAAATAATTAATAGTGATAAATTATTAATTTGAGTGGTTTTAAAGTATATTTAGAATATATTTTTACAATTTAATACAATGTTGGTCGTTGGATGTAATTTCACATTTAAACCAGTTATAAACAAGTGTCAATCTTTTATAGTTATTATCTCTTAAAAACACGCCTTTTGTTTTGACGATGGGAATTAATTTTTAAATTAATTAATGCAACTGATATGTTTTGAATTTGGTAAAATAGAAATCATTTTTGAGTTCATAATATCAAATATAGCTTAGGCCTAATTTTTGGTATTTTTCTGAAAACTTTCAATTTTTGATGAATAGTGAAACCACTAAGTGGTAGTTAAAAAAACTGAATTGGTCATAAAACTTAATTTTACCGCTTCTGTGAGTGGAATTTCAAAAATCCGAGAGACACGGTTGATGTCAGTAAGTAAAATGTGGTTCAATGGGATGAAAATAATTTTTTGGGGAATAGTAACTTTTTACTTTTTTTACCACGGTTAAAAGTAAATAGGGTAATTAAGGGTAAAAATGATATTATTATTACCCTAACAGATGTCCAAATTCTATTGGATAAGTGTAATTCGAACAAAAACAATCTTAGGAATAAAATATGACCATTTAGGCCCACTTGGATTAGATTAGGACATTTATTATTATTTAATTCAGAGAAGAGTTAAAAGAGGTAAAATCAAAGTTTATTTACTGAAACATTTTTAATATAGGGTTATACATAAGATAAATTAGATTATAAATATTCATTAGAAATCTAAAACGATTTCCTACATAATGGTATTTTATTTATAATTTTTAGTCATTAAATAATTTAATTTATTTATGACACAATGATGATGCAGTAATTATCTTATTAATGAAATATTGACATAATTGATGTTATAAATACCCAAATAAATATAATTTGAGACTTTTTTTGAATTCCACTAATTTGATAGGTTAATATGATATATTATTGTTGATTTAATCAACTTGGTTCGAACATATAAATCTGTTACGACTTTCATAAAAATCATATATCAAATAGTGTCAAAATTGACACAAAATAGTTTTTAAATCAAATATTATATTATTAATTGTTATTTTATTCCTAAAAATCTAAGGTTCGGCCAAATGACTTAGATAAGGATATATGTATTAATAATATACAATTTGAGGTTCGTTTGGCATGTTATAGTAAGTGTATTAACCATATAGTGAAAGAAAACAAAAAGACACGGTAAAAGTTAAATTATTTAACTTAGAGTTAAATCTAATTGATAAGGTTACAATAATACCCTAAACTTGTCTAAATCCTATTGGATGATAGGATTTCGACCCATACCCACTTTAGCTTCGAAATAAGACCCTTTGGAACCATTATAAACCGATTTTGACTTTAATATAAAATAATATGTTGAGATATTCCTAAGGTGCCCCTCTCCTCCCTTATAAAAGGGCACCTCCTCCCCCTCCTCCTCACACCAATTTGAGCACTCACGCTTGGCCAAACCCTGCCATTTTCTCCTATCCACTTCCCTAGAATAATCCTAGAGGTCCTGGTCTTCTTCAAAGACCAATCTTAGTTCCCTAAGTGGAGGATTCAAAGAGGCGTTCCAAAGAAGAGGTAATATCCATTACCGATCTTTTCAATTTCTTTCTTCTTCAACTTCTTCTTCTTTAGTTGTTTCATTATAAAGTAATAACATCAGTATTAATTACATACTGATATGTTATTATAAATATGAAACAACCCTAATTCACCTTCTATCCATCCTACGGAAAAATTAAATCACCGCGCGTGCGTACGTACGGAATACCGTCTCCACGCCGTGGTGTAATCTATTTTCCACCACCACCTTACAAGGATGTGTATAATGGTGTAATGAGTAACTATTTATGATTATTATAAAGTAATATTGATACTTAAATAATATATATATTCTCCAATACAATTCCACGATCATAGGAACGATATCATCACTCGTGCGTACGTACGGAATACCGTCTCCACGATGTGATGCGACTCGTTCTACATGATCATCATTACATAGTAATTATATAAATGAATTGAACGAATAAATATGAGATATGTTATACTAATACCATTCTGGATATAAGTCATATATAAACTTAAAATAAGAATAAGATTTTATTCGGCAAAACACGCATAAGAACAAAAGGCAATAAAGACCCGAGTAACAAGTAACAATGAAATATTACTTACAAGAAGCTAAGAATATGACCATATATGATATCATATCAATATGTATGATTCTGGAATAAGTCAATAACATTATTTATACCATTATACAGGAGCTTCGGACACGTACAAAGGAACTCGGACCTAAGGTAAGGGAAATATCACAATCTCATTTTTATCCGAGATTCTTTATACTTTGGCATTTACTAGGGTGTATTTTATCATCCAAATCCATGTTTCCTCAATATTTAATATTATTTCCATCCACCTACAATTGTTTAAATCCAATTTTACCCTTAGGTGAGTTTTTAGTAAAGGATATGAAAGGAATCTTTTGTCATTTTTCGTACGAGGTACTTTTTGACTTTTCCGACAAAAGTACGAGAAGAATGTTTTTTTTAACTTATACGGAATGAATGGATTTTTAAAAAATTATTTCCAAGAAACTTCCTTTACAAGTTTTCAAGTTTATTTTTAATCAAATTCTTTTTTTTAAAGTCTTATGACATGTTATGAAAGGAAAAATGTTTTTGAAGTAGAAAGGATATTTTCCTCAAGAATGGAGTTCAAATGTTTTATCAAAATTATTTTCCATCTAAGATAATATAGGGTTCTGTTTTTATCCCTATTATTACATTGATTTGATTATGTTTTTAGGAAATTATTTTTATGAAGGCATTTACCTTATATGATTTGTTTTATGATGTCATGATGTTTCAAGAATCCCATTTTTGTTACATGTGTTATGCGATGATGTATGATTTATGATTATGTGGCACACATAAGAAAGGATTCATTATAAGATGGGTGGGACCTATATCTCCCTCCAATGCATTGGGTAAAGATTTTATATCTCATGAGATAGACAGGGCTGGAACGGTAGGTTATACCGGTTCAGTGAAACAGGACTGGAACGAGGGTGACTCGGTTCAGAAAGGGACTTTGTCCACTAAGATAGTCTTGGCAATGAGTCATGACTAACAAGAAATGATTTTCCATGATTATGTGTGCATTCCACAAAGTTTAAAGTTTCATGTTATGATTATGGGGATCTCATTTTCACTTCTATGATTTGTTCCATGTTAAGATATTATGATCTCTTTTGCAGGTTATGATTTTCAAAAAGATATGATATGATTTTTATTTCCTTTATTTTCCCTTGCTGAGCATTTGTGCTCACCCTTTTCTGTTTTCTTTTCCCCAGGATATAAAGAAAGGTTTTAGGTAAAAAAAGGAAGATATTTATTGGAGATATTGAAGATCTTTCACCACAATTAGAAGATTACGTTCCGAGTTTCCAAAGACACTAAACTATTACGATCCTTGTGTGTGTGTTTTTGTTATGTACTAAGTATTCTGCAAAAGTAATGTAATGTCCATGTACGATAAGCTTCGGGTCTCTACAGTGATGAATCAAGTGCTCATAGATGAGGGTAACCTAAGGGACAAGTCTCTCATGGGTTAAGAGAAAACTTCATGTGATAGTTCAGATGGTTGAAAATGAGGTCGGGATGAATTCTAGCAGGGCAGTCAGGCCAAGGACTCAGCTAGACCACCTCATGGTAGCTTAAAAATGTTTTATTTCATTGTGTATTTTAATGGCATGTCCATACCTAGTACGATAGGCCTCTAAAGAAGTGTCGGGCACATGGACAGGTTAGGAATCTTGAGAAGTTCTCTTGGAAAGCAACTAAGAAATCTGATATGCAGGGACCAGTATTGACTGTGGCATCTAATGTTGGATCGTGATTATTACCAAGTGAGGTTAGATGAGGTTCAACTAACTGCAGATGACATGGCATAGATAGTGGGACCCTGTCGTGGGGTTAGTGGTTGATGGCTAGTGTAGTACTGTAGGGTGGAAAGGCTTAAGGTAGCCATGTGTCGGGACTGGTGCACGTTGTGCAGCTGCCATGGGCTAAGCAGGATGGTGAGATGACAACTGTTAGAGGTACATCATGGGGATGACCATGAATTTCCTTTTCAATTTGTTTTATATGGCCTATTAAGGCATCTCCGTTTTTAGTGAACGAGGTGCAAATGATGTATTTGGACTGACTAGATGATGGTCTGTAGGTTGAAACCATCTTGGGTTCATGATTATATATATATGAGGTTTTTTTGCATTAGGATCATATTTGGATGTGTGTTTTGAGATTCCTTGTGCATTGCTTCATCCCTGGGATCCATGTAACTTGAGGTTCTTTGGGCATCTGGGAATCGATGATGTGATTGTGATTGAGGATAAAGGAACCATATTGTTTTGAGCTTCCATAGTATGCAGGACCTCATTGTGCAATAAGTGTCATGGGATCTAGGTGGGAATCTATGTGGTGCGGTATATGATTAGGTTTCAGAAGTGGAAAGGGGGCACCTAATGAGGTGCAGAGGTGAAAATACCTCATGGGAGGACCATAGGTCCAAAAACAAGTTTTTCAACCTTGATTGATTTGAACATTATGGTGAAATTGTTTTTTAATGTTCTTTCACCACCCTTTTATGGGAAATTTTGGGATGAATTTATTTAGGGGAGGGGGGTTTAAGAACCTGATTCTTCCATTGAGGTACAAGTTCCTTTTTTTGTACTTAAGAAAAAGGGGTGAAATGGCCAAGTACTGGTTGAAAACTATCACACGACATGGATGAGGGTTACACTCCATGTAATCCTAATTACACGTCTTGTATAATGTTCACATTTAATGTGCGTACATGTCATGTAGGGATGTCGGAAAGGAATATATGATCATCCAAGTACACATTGTGTACTTACTAGTACACATCGTGTATTCAGGTATGCATGACCTTTTAATTAAATGGAAAGGAAGTTGACTAAAATGGGAAAATCAACTATATACATATTATGTATATTTAAGTACATGTCATGTACTTTATTTTATGGGTTAAAATGGGAAATATCCTTATCTCCTTCTCTCATATAGAACCCTCCTCCCTAGGTTCATGAACAACAATGCTGGATGGATTTTTTCCTCCCATTTATTTGTCTGAACTCCAAATCGAACCCAACAAATGCATTAGAATCCCATTGGTGATGTTCTTGATTCCTATTGATATATTATTCATGATTTCTTCTCTAGAACTAGTAATAAAATATTGAATTTTTTTATCATTATATTGTTTTACCCTCTTCTAGTTCAAATTAGAGGTTGGCGCTGGATGATGAGAGTCATACGAGTATGAGGTAGGAGGTTCATACCTTGTATTGAGTTTCCGTGGACATTTTGGGTAGCATATTTTTAGTGAAATGATGGGTTTTGAGGGAGAAATATGTTACTGTGTATTAAATTGATTGTGTGCCTTGTGGGATGCCATTGGGTATTCCATTAGCTTGATTATGCAAGCGATATCGGGTTAGGGGCCACTACGCCATGGGATATTCTGGTCGGGGGTTCCAAAATGGTTATAATTGATTTTACTTGTTTTATACTGGTGTGTGTAAATTTTTAAGCATTATTCGGCTTGTTTGAGGAATCAAAGACCCCAATTCTACCTTTTTATAGTTGATAGCTTGTGCAATCCAATCTAGTTAAATTGAATTATTTGTTTGAAGTGTTTTAATGTTACATATATATATGTAATTTTTGAAATTACCTATGCTGAGACCCTAGTGGTTGTGAAGAGTATGAACTAAGGTTGGGAAGGCATGGCCATCAAGATTGGGTGATGTTTTTCACTGGATGGGCATGGATTGGGTTTTCATGGGTGGTATTGACCATGTATTTGGGCATCATGGATGTCAATTTGAGGCAGTGTGCCTGTCTGGTTGGGAACGACCCATGATACTTGGATGGAATTTTTATTGGATTTGAGTGACATGGTTGTAGGGGAACAAGGTTCCAGATATGGTGTGTCTTGGGTTATTTATTTGGTAATTGTCACTCACCTGTGATGGCCAAAACATCTATATAGTCGTGTACACATAGTTAGAATCTATAATGAGGTGGTTTTGATCGCATATGGGGGTTGAGGCCCCTAATAGTTGTGGTTTAGGTTTTTTTGGATTGGGGGTACATTCCATAGAAATCCATGTAAAAGGTGAGGAGCTTTAGGTTGATAGCGATAATGATATCAGGTTGGGTGATGAGGCTCATTGTGATAGAGTCCATGGGCCTTGATATTTATTTGAGGATAGACATCATAGTTCTTCCAGTTGTCCTATCATGGGATGACATGAGATAACAATTAGGGGTCATTGGGACTAGGATACTATTTTTTGAGCATTCCTTTGAGATTTTGGTACTATAGACAAATAGTTTCAGAAGACACATGGTTCTAGGGTATGCGATTGAGGTGGAATATGAGGGTTTGCTGAGAATTTGTTACTACAAGGGTACCTTGGTTAATGGGCCAAGGACTCTCCTTGATTCTGAGATTCCGACGATGGATGAAGAAGTTGAATCTCTCTGGTGGCTTCTGATCACTAGTGGAGTTTGTGATTATTATTTCATCATACTGTTTACTTTTCATAGAGATGCGTGTCTGCTTAAACACATATACTCTGTATGCACCATTGGGTGGTATCCTACTGAGATTCGTCTCACACCCAACACGGGCCCTCCATGATATGTGTAAACTTTATGAATTTATGTATAGGTAATTGATCAGCCTCCCGAGCTAGATCGTAGTGGTGTTTGGCATGGATATTGGCATGGACTTTGACATTATTCATAGCTCATGTTTAACTTTTGTTTTGAATTAATTATTGTATCATCATTATTATTATTATAAGTAGCTACTATGGTTATCCATGGGTGCCCTTTATATATTGACATGTATGTACTTTTATGTATGTAGGCCTTGTTTGTTTTAGTAGTGGTTACTAGTGGTGTTTATCATGCTATTATATTTATTTTTGCTCTAGTGGTTTCTAGATTATTTTTGTTTTTTAGTTTATTTTTGATGTGCTTCAACTCTATGGGTCTATTTCGAGTCTATTAAGTAATTTATTTCTGAAGAATGTTATCTTATTATGCTCGGACTAGAATAATATATATTTCCCAGAGGGTATAGCCTCCCCACTATACTTGTTTACACCGTTACTTCTAGTCGGTAGACTTTTCAGTTCATGGAGGTGTGCCTAAGGCTAGTGGCACCCAGCCCGTTGGCACTGTTTGGGTGGCTATTCGGGTCAAGGATACTACACAAATCACGAAATCTTCATGCATTCTAAGATTCCAATTTAGTGTGTGAGTAATGAAACCCAATAGTACACCGCCAATGCATACTTAAAATGTGTTCAGAAGTATAATGGGTGTATTCCATGATAAATTTAAATTCATAATCAAGAAATAACAAAAATATGTCAAGAATTCTTATTAAAAATAAGTTTCCATGAGCCCCAAACATACCTCCTTCATCTCCATGCCATAAGGGTTATTTTAGCCTATCATGGAAGTGATCAAGTGATATACATAAGGATAGTGAACATGTTTCTATATAGTTTTAATAAAAATATTCACATTGGACCACAATACCATTATTTCCCACCACACTCTAGAGTATGGCCTCAAGAACATCATATATCATCTCAATCACAGGTCATGACATAAGGTCATCATACCCTATCAGTGTTGTTGGATAGGTGATAAGGCCATCATAACCCTTATGACTCTTACTTTAGTATGGACTCAAGGCCTTCATACCCCTACCCTATGTTCAGGTCCATTATCATCATCATCAACATCTAATGTCATGTTCAATTCAACTCTTAGTGATAAGCATATCATGGAGGTCCTCATATTCCAAATACAAGTAGAAACACATCAAAAGGCTTGATAATCACACACAGTAGTGCAAAATATATTTAGGAAGAACATACCATATCATCATGAGAGTTTGTAAAAACATACAAAAACATGATATTAGTCTCAAACATGGTCTAATAAGCTAAATAGATATATTCATATAATCAATCATCATATATGGGTATCATAGGCTATACACCCATACACATGCAATCAAAAAACAAGAATGGTCATTAATGTAATGCCAACACAAGTATCATTTTAATGTAATCAGTGTATAAATGATCCCAAAATGGTAAGTAACATCTTACCTTTAGATCATGGATGACAAACATTGGGACCCATCGAGCGATGATGGACGTGTCACACCCGAAAACTAATCAGATAAAACCCACACTACAAGGAAGCCTAGAAATAATTCCAACACAGTCTATCATGGTTATAGAATGAGATTTAAGAAGGCTATAATCCAATGGAAAAGTGTATATTTCAACATACCTTTCAGGATTCACCAAACATACAAGATATGATATTGATCAAATGAGGTTCCATCATTGCATTATATTTTCCACCATTCTAGAAATTATTTAGGAATTTATCATTACTTGGAATTGGAATCCATATAATTTTCCTTGAAATTCCATATATATAATTTTTCTTAATGTAAGAAGGGTAAATCTAGAATAAATCCAAATGATTTAGGTTTAAATATCACATACATTAATGTTTCAATCACCGACAAGCTTTGATCCACCAGAATTTGGATTAAAATGGAAGGAAATTACAGAAGAAATATTGTGGAGTCTTTATATTTGATTAATCTATATTAAATTAGAATAATAGGTAAAATAGGGTTGTAAATTACCGTAAAGGAGGAGTTTCATTTCATTAATTCTCACAAAAAAGTTTTTTTGTACAATTAGAAAAAAAAAATTTCCAACTGTGTGAGGCTTCCATCCATCTCAAAACACCCATATGGTTTGGTTTGATGGTTTTTCAACCATGCTCCACACATTATTTTTTCAAAAGATTGAGTTCAACAGTTTTGGGGGAATATTGTGTTATTATCTCTCACCTAAAACCAACTATGCGCCACCCATTTTCCTTCTCTACGAAATATATATTTATTCATATAGAAATAAAATGTTTTGTGAAAATCAATCACCAATAATTAACCCTTAAAATGGCCTCATAAACTCTCTAAACCCCAGTGAAAACCCCCATAATTTTTCCCAATCAATTCATATATTAAAAAATCATGAATAAAGAATAAAATTAACTCAGAACACACATAAAAAATCTAATATTATTATATTATCCAAATTTAAAGACTTATATTCCTCAAGAAGTGTCTCTAGGATTCATTCTTAGAAAACTCAAGACACTAAGCCTGAATACTTAATTTAAATCCAAAGATACCTCTTGTATTTGTCTACTCTTCCTTAAAATCTAAATAGTTAAATTTTTTTATTTTATAATAATTTCAAATTATAGTAAATGATCCACATTGGGTTATCCAAAAATGATGATTTAGGCTCTAGTACAATGTACTTGCAGTCAACCATATGCCTAGGATCAGGTATGTACATACAAATCTTAGATATATGGAACACATCTTGTATACCTCAGTAACATGTATAAAGATTTAAATGGAAATACCCAAATCTGATATGTTCAACAATCTGGAATGGTCTAAAATATATCAATGTAATCTTCTAATTCTTTTGCAACCATATATTACCCTGGGAAGGAGTCACCCAAAAAAACCTTATCACCCATAGAGGAATCTAAATTTTTCTTCCTCTGGTCAACATATGATCATTGACTACTCTAATAAATTATCAATCGCTTCTCGATCAACTGAACTCTCTCAAAGGTCTCATGTACCATTCCTAGACCCACTATAGTTTCGCCACCTAACTCATGACAACATATTAGTGAAAAACAAAACAAAAAATAGATATTCTAAAAATATTCTAACTAAACAGATGCATAAATTTCTTTTGTACATAAATAAACCAAGGCTAAGTGATCATTTCAAGCTCCACTGAAATTCAGAATTCATGCCTGTAGAATATCCTTAAATATCTAAATAATCCTATAAGATTATCCATTAGTCTATGGATGATATTCTATATTTTTTTATATGATATGTGAATCTATATCAAATAAAATTATTAGGTAACTTAAAATTGACATACAATTTACCATACATACTAATTCCCCAATTCATCCATGGAATGAGTCTCCTGGATAGAAAATAAATAAGAAACATTCATTATTTTAAAAATTATCACCCAAAACAGATCACGAGCCCTTAGGATTCTGGCTGAACCCTTCATAAATTCCATCATCATATCATCTCACTTCCACCTCAGCCTGAAAAGTGGATAAAGCAAAATACCAAGACAGTGTTGCTCATCATTTACCCTCTAATAGATAACACATTATGAAACAGAACTAGTGATGTCCCTCTTTATACTAGTCCACCATAATTTACATTTTATGTCATGTTACATTTTATTGAATCTCGATTCAATTACAATTTTGAATAAAGATATTCTTTCATTAGCGCCTCTCTCATAGAGTTTAGTACTACAACACACTCATGTCACTCAATCCACTAATAAATATGTGATGAAAAAAGGTGTACATTTAAAAATTCTATGTTCCTCATATATTTCCAAGGGTCATTCTGCTACAAAAATCATCAAATTATATTCCTCTGATGATGGCCACTCCCCAATCTCCTACACCTCTCGAATTTTCCTACAAAGATAATACGCAATAAAATTACCTTTTCATGTATCATATGTGATATCAAATTTGAAACATTATAGATACTCTTCCCAATTCTTCTATTTCAAATTTAGATCCCACTAATAGAATCTATATGGGATCCTCTTTTGTTCCATGTAAACAAAGTATAACTCATTGGTGAGATAACATCACCAAAACAATAGGTGTAGACCACAACATTTAACTCTAAGTCATGTGTGGGGTAGTTTTGATAATGGGGTTATCTATGTAGTGACCATATGTGACTACTTGAGACCTTTACGTTATCAAAACTACCAATATAACTCCTATGGAATCATAGTATACTTTATAACTAAACCAAGGATTGAGAAGAATCAAAACTAGATTTTTTATTAATATCATCTTCACTATTAGGAAAGCCTCTCCACACTAATTAGCCCAATAAAATATCACCCTTTTCTATGTAATCTCTATCATTATAACTTATAAGTAACATAATTCATTAATGAACCATAAATTGTATATACCCGACCTAAGGAAACTCATAATATTAAAAAAATTATAAGGGGGTACAAGACATCATTGCATCCACCTTATTTTAGTGAAAAAAATTCTTGTCACATAGATCACATATCCCTGGAAATGAACCTCTTGTATCCACAAGTAACACTTCAAAATATTTGCATAAATCTGATGCACTTTGGGTATACATAAGAAAGTATCAAGGTTTTAGGTATGTCACATAGATGTCCTTGAATATTTAATGATATCATTAAAAAAGACTATGATGAAAGAGTTGAGATATAGGTGGAAGATCTTGTTCATGAGAGCCACGAACAAAACTAGGGGAATTCTAAAAACAAATGAAATGATGAGGTACTCATACAAGAAATATTTAATCTTGAACATCCTCTTAGTAATGTCCCTCATTTTTACTTGAAACTAATGGTACCCTAAATAAAGATCAATCATAGAGAACCACTAGAATCCCATAACTAGTCAAAAATATCATCAATCATGGGTATTGGATACCTATTCTTCAATATCACCTGATATATCTTTGTGAAATCCATATAGAGTTATGTAATTCCCTATTCCATCCTAGAAAAAAAAGGATCATCCCATTGAAATGTGCTTGATCTGATTTTATCCTTCATTTTTAGGTCCTCAATCGTAATTTTAAGCTCTCCTGACTCATACAACACCATATGATAAGGACATATTGAAACATGATAAGCTACAGACATGAGTTCTATATCAAAATATACCCATAGATATGGAATAATTCCTAAGAAGTTATCTATAAAAATATCCTTAAAGAGTTCATCAATAGGGAAATAGAAGAGGAAAAAACATTTGGTTCGACGACGTGATCTAAGATTACTACCTGAGCTACGAGGGCTTTAATTAGACTCGAATTTGGTCTCACACTTTTAGTGTAAAAATACCACTAACTGGTCATCACCAAATTCTCTCTATTTACTTAAATAAATGATACATGCCTCTGATAACTATCAATGTGATCCCAAATGTTGGTCAGCTAGTCTAGCCCAAAGATTATGTAAAAAATTAACATTTCAAGGATCCTTATATCCTAGAGATGTCTATTGCTTATAAAAAACGAAAAAACACTCTATAATTCTTTCAAGAAAATAATTTTTCCCCAAGGGTGTGTTAAGAGAGAAACTCTCCAAAGATAACTTCATCTGTATGTTGATACCGCCAAACTCATGATATGATATAGACAAATGGGAAACATAAATATCAAAAGGTTTGATAGAAATAGATTAATTAATAAAAACCATAGCACGAATGGTTGAGGGTCCCTATCCATTTCCATTTGAAATCAGGTCTATTTCATACACTATAACTTCCTTAGTTCCAAATACATGACCGTAAGGTGTCTGACTTGCATGATTCAATGTTTTCTGCTGGGTCTGAACATGGTGTTAAGGATCCTAGCTAGATCCAAGGGTCATATTTCATTTATTTCTTTTATACTTGGGGAAACCTAACCTCAAATATCTAGAGAATAATTACATAAGATACCGTGGCATTCCAAACTATTGACTATTTTTTATAAGGTGTTGGGATGAACCTATGGTAGTTTCTAACCATTAAACTATTGAATCACAATTGAACTTCTCCATATGGAGATAAAGAATCCAAACTATACTCATCCTTCCTACCACCACCCCAATGAATTTCCGTGATCTTCCTCTTCATACTACAAAATGTAAAACACACAATGATAGTAGTAGGTCCACTCACCTATGTAATGAAGGATGGAATAAAACTAGATTATTGACCCTCCTCCATGTCCTTTCCAATATTCAATCCTTTTATAGAACCTCAAAGTATGTCATTTGGTTGATGCTCCATACATTCTGCCTTTATTGACTTATTTCATTCAAGGAGGGAAGTGAAAAAAACACTCAGTAAAATAATAAGAATACATAGATAACATCATGGATCCAAAAAATATTTTCATTAATGCCTCCCAAGAAATACCATCTCATTTTCCTACTTATCCCATGATGCCCCCACCATCTTCTAGTGGGTCCCTGAAGCATTAATGTCGCTATCATGACTCATCGGTCCTCCGGTGTCTTGACCAAGTCAAATATACCATCTATAATTTCAATACAATCCTCAATATACTGTGGTCATATAGTGCCCTTGAACGATATAGTAAAATGAATATTGAATTCATCGATATTGTATGAAATAGTTCTATATACCCCTCTACCATGAGAGCATACAATCTAAAATACATTGTGATGGATTGGATACAATTCTTAAAAAAATTAATCATGTTAAGAAGTATTCTCCGGTGCATCCTCAGGCATATCATAGAGTGTGACTTGATTGTCCATTCAAGCTAGATAATTTGTTCTTATGTAAAAAATTGGTCTATTCAAGCATCTTTGAGGCCATATTTTCTAATGTTCCATGAAACAATTTAGAATGCCTATAATAAATTTCTTGTGAGAATAAATTAAATAGTTATAATGTGTGAACATAATGTATTTCTATCTAAAGACATATCCTCTGAGATAAATACACACAATATATAACCCTTCCTGTTCTACCCAAAGCTCAAGACTAGTCTTTCATACCTACAATTTAGTCATAATTGAATATATATAAACATAATAGAATTCTCATGTTCAACTAACTAATTCCAATAGATATATAACAATATTAGTTAATAAATATATATAACTCAATGATTTGGATAGATCAATGAATTATATTAAAGAACTATTATGTAGTGTAAAATAGCTATATATGTGGAATTTGATAAGAAGTTCATATACATGATGCATTAACAAAACTCAAATCCCATAAAACTGTAACAAAAACCCAATAATCAATAACATTGGGGTCTATTACACATGATTTGCCTAGGTATATGGAAACACCCTAACTCGATTTCTACAGATCCTATCATCTTTCAACATTAACCCCAAAAGAAAATATATTAAACACCTCCTTTTATACAATTTTTAAATTCACCAAACAAAATTGAACAAACTACACCTAAGTGTGATGATACAAGGCTTTATGTGTGTCTCTTAATGTGCAAGAGGCTACCATCTAGTGGTGTGGCTTGAAGGGTGAAGGGTCATATTAAAACATTGGTGATTATATCCACATACCATAAACATAAATAAATAAAACAACCCATAAATAACATAGAAAAAGATAAAGTAAACATAGTGCAGAATACAAAAGGCCTCCCATGTCATATATGTAAATAAACTGGGCTCACAATGTGGAAATCCAAACTATGGTACATTTGAGTAAGTAGAAAAATAAATAAGACACAATGTAATCCATAGGAGACCATCCCAATACTACCACTAGCACCAAACACCACATCTCATCTATCCACCATGTGGCCCTTGCCTTGCCTAGATCAATATTCATGAAGTTTGCAAGCGCACCAAAAGGTCCATACAGGATGTGAGTATTGAAAACTAATAGGAAACCCCCAATGTGTCCATAACATGATTGAATTGGTATAATAAGTGTATAACATGATAAATATAAATTCTCATGTAGGAAATAACAAACATATGTCATGCGTGTATGTTTTAACCAAGATATCATGAGCCCTGTACATACCTTCTCCATCTATATGTTGGATGGGTAGTTGTAATGGATAATAAAATTGATCAAGTGCTATCCATAAGGGTAGTGAGCATGTTTCTTATAAATCTCAAGGAAACGAGCCATATTATTCCACAAAAATATCATTTCCAACCACCCTCTTAGGCCATGCCTCATGAACATTATATGCCATCTTGGTCACAGGTAAGGCCTCAAGGTTGTTGTACCAAATCAATACCTTGGGCCAGAACACATGTCCATTATACACTTATTCTCACTGCCTTGATTAAAACCTCAAGGATATCATTTCCCTACCATGAATTTATGTTCCTAACCCTCATCATTTCATATTGTGTGCACTGCCACTCTAAGGGATAATAATATCACGATAGTCCACTAGTTCTAAATACTTGTAGTTGCATCACCAAAAGGCATGATAATCACACACATAAAGTTTTATAATATATATGAAGAACATATAATATCATCATGATAGTTAGTATCACTATAATAGCATATGTGATCAATCTAAAACACAGTTTAACAAATTATATAGGTATAATCATGAAATCAAGAAACGTATATGGGTATCACAAACTACACATGCACTCACAGGTGAATATAATCAATCATGGCCATTCTAGTTATGAAAAAAAAATTATAAAATTAAGGTAAAAATTGTATTCAAGTTCTTGATATGATTAGGACCTTCCTACTTTTCTCTTGTTACCTAAAAACTTAGAAACCTATCAAGGTATGATACCTGAGTCACACCCGAGCACCAATTAACTAAAACCCACACCCCAAGGACTCCAAGAACGGATTCCAAATCAATCATATCAATGTTATGGAATGATATTAAAGAAGGTTCTAAACCAATGGAAAATGGTCTACACCAACATACCTCTCATTATTTGACAACAATAAAATACTTGAGATTGATCAAAGGAGGTACCACTGATGCACTAGATCCACCATCATTATAGAAATGAACTAATAATTCATTATTTGATGGAATATAAATTCATATATCTAGGCACGAAATTCCAGATCATTGCATCTTATCAATGGGATAAGGGTAGATCTAGAAGAAACCCAAATATGAAGGTTTGTATATCACATACCTTAATTCCTATATCACCAACATGCTATGATCCACAATAATTGATCTTGTTAAGGAATGAAATAACTGGGGAAAGATTATAGAGTCTCCATATTTTATAGGGATACAATTATGGATAATATTTGGTTCAATTACGTGGTTTATGGTCATTATGAAGGATTTTCAGATAATTAATACCCAGTCACATTGTTTTGATGCACAGTTAAACAAAATGCAAAACAATTGTGTGAGGATGTTTTCTTTATTAGGATGCCTCCATGGTGTGGTCAATTTTTTTTTCAAACTTTGTGCCAAATATTATTTTCAATTGTAATCAATTGAATGGTTTGTGGGTAATTCCACATGGTAATCTCTAACTGTGTTCCAATCATACACTTCCAATTTTTCTTCTCCAAAAAATCAATGTGGTTATTTTGGGATAAAATACGATTTGTTAAAAATCATTCTCTAATTGTGAACCCTTAAAAAGGCCTTATAAACTCTCAAAACCCAACCAAAACCCCTAGGAACTTGGGAAAAAAATTCATAGTTCAAAACATCATGAATGAAGCCAAGAATTAACTCATAATGAACCTGAAAAATCTAAATCCATTCAATATGAAACATGAATTATTGAAAGCCCATATATTGGGGATATTTCACATATAAAGAGTCTCTATAATATCATTATTAATATCAAAAGAAGAGGTGATTGAATCCAAAATTAAAAAAACCAGGAGGTGAAAACAGATCTATCCATAATAGGAACTCATTTAAAGTAACATATGATTATTCTAGTGTCAAAATTGACTAAATATTGTAAAGATGTGATGGTGAAAAAATTATGGTAATATATTATTTATAAATATAAAATTATAATTTTAATAAAACTTTTATTTGTTTCTAAATATTCATATTTATTTAATTTTCATATTAATATGTAAAATTTAAATTTTTTCATTGCATGTTTAAATTATATGATATCATAGGAGGTTGATATAAACAAATTTACTAAACGAAATAATTTTTAAAAATAATTAATCATCAAAGGCATTAGATTTGAGCTATATATAGACAAAGTAAAAATATAAGGATCTCTAAATATGAAGTGATAAGGTTTGAGGTTTTGGAACAAAATTGATGAGTACCTAAAATATAAAAAGATACATTCCCATTGAAAAAAATGTATTCATTTTAGTGAATATACATTTTTGTATTCATGATATCCATAAGGAAAATTTATTTTTGTGGGGGAATGGTGGTTGGAAGAATCCTAAACCCATTAAATATAATGATTATAGACTGAAATTCAATGTGAATAAACATGTGAAATGTATCATCACAATAAAATAATATGTTCGTGAGTCTAGGTATAGAATCACACATGTTAATAAAAACACATAAAATAATTATAAATCATAATATGGTGGTAAAAATTATATTTATTAAAGTCAAAATATACTTAATAAAAATGAGTGAGAAATCAAAATCCATCAATGGAGAAATTCCATCAGAATTATGACATTGAAAAAACAAATCAATGTATACATAAGTGTATAAAGAGATTTTGTTATTCTATAGATCAATTCAAATTCCCAAAAATTATTAGGGAGGAGCGTATAGATAAGGTTCCTAAGAAAACATTCCTCATAAAACAATTTTTTTTAGAGATACTGAAAATAATCATTGAAAGTAATATACAAAATTAAACATAATATATAATCTATAATGAATATAAATATTGATGGTTGGTTCTTGATTTTTGATTAAATTTTAAATTTATCAAATTCATGTTAGTATTCTTAGGAAATGATAGAAAGAAATAATTGGTGTGTTTTAATGGATAGAAGGCCTAATTGGGAAAAATGATTATGAAATAGAGGAATAATCAAGTCCATGTAATCAGTTATTAATATATAAAATATTATCATTATAACCAAGGTTATATCAATTGACTTTTTTGATCAAATAATCATCAGTTGTTATCAATTTGTAAAAAAATTTCATTGATAAATGACATAAAAAATCAATGATAGAGACATTTATTCAACTTATTAAACCTTAAATAAGATGTGTAATGTTCACCATGACCTTCATTTTATAATTATATTTCCACTATTTTATAAAAGTGGTAGATAAAAGTTACAGAAATCCAAGTATAAAATATATGAAGAATACGAATGTATCATATTGTATATATAAGGTTTTTAGTTAAGTATGAGTTGAGTATTTTTTATGTTAAACATATAAATATATTTCACCTATTATTCATTAATTTATATGGGTTTTCCTAAAGGATTGAAAAATAAATAATTATGGATATTAAAGATCACAGGATATAAATTCTTTTATTAACAAAATAGAATATTATAGATAATGATTGATGTTATATTTATGAGATTGGAATATAGAAAAAAAGAAGATAGTTGATGGATTAAAAATGAGGAGAAGAAAAATTATTTCTTAAGAAGAGAAATGAGAATCATTATTTTAGTTTTGAATTAGAATAATGAATATATTTTATAAGCATCAGAATTTTTATCACAATGGAATGGATTTCCCACAAAAGCATTACCAAATTAGATGATCTTGTCGATGTAATCTCGCTATGAGGGTTAGTTATAGAAAAATATAAATTAGATAAATAAGGACTAGTACAGTAAATATTATTTTTATCATATGTATATAATTCTATTTAATATGTACCCATGATAAGGCCCACTAGTTTAAATTAACCATTTAATGTCAGATTTTTTTAATTTTTAACATTAGTTACAAAAATAAAATATGTAGTTGATGTTAAAATAATTGTTACAACTTTTATTTACTATAAAATTGATGTTAAAATTTAAAAAAAACTGATATTTCTTTTGACATTCAACATCCTGTTTTTTTGAACCCGATGTGGAAATTATGTTTCAACATCCATATTTTCTTTAATGGATGTTGTTTCATGCTTTCAACATATATTTAGTAAAAAGTGAAATTTAAATTCAAAAAAATTTAAATTTTATATAATTCATAAATTTAAGACCTGTAACATTTATTCCAGATGAAAAAATGAAAGAAAAAGTAGTAAAGAATCTGCAAATACTTATTATTTAATCTTTAACCATAAAAAATTTAACCTTATATGTAACTTTTAAATTCACATAAAAATATTAATCATATGTAAATATAATTTTCAACTAATTTTAGAAGGTACTATATCTTGATAATTATAAAAATTAATCTTAAAACATTATATCCACATTCAACACTTCCTCTTTGATTATTTAACTATGATTATGAAACAATGAATTGAAAATAAGAATCATTTCAAATGTAATTCAAAATAAGTATTCGCTGATATAAAAGATATCAACTAGTACATTACCTAATAGAATGTTATTAGGATTATTTAATGATAAGTAAAAAAATTTAACTTTTCACATAACATGTATTTTAATTTATCAATTAACAGAACATATATAAGAAAAAAAATCAAAAAATGACTGACTCAGATAATATAATAAAATTTATAAATTCCAAAAAATTAAAACTATTATGAAATCCAGCTAACAAAGATCATATCTAAGATACCAATCATTATTATGGGTATAATACAAAAAAATTACAAAGTCTTATAAAATATAAAAAGTTAACAGTAATGAAATTATAATAAATTTTAATTTATAAATATATTAGTCTTCTTACCTATCTGATAATGGAAGAAACCAACACTCAAAATCTATATTTTAAAATCTTTTAAATATAAATATATTGAACTTTCATGTTATCCTTTAGATATTACACATCAATTGAGATCTATTTTGGATCTTTAGAACAATAAATTTATGACAACCCTTCTGTTATTACAAACTTAAAAAATATTTATTACATAAACTATTCACTTGAGACAACATGGATGATCGAGAGGTCTAGTGTCTTTGGGGCTTAGGATAATTACATAACAACTTAAAACATGAAATAAAACATATTTATTGACAAATTCCTTTACATTACCACTACATTCCCTCGTACTTAGTATTTCATGGGATAACCTGAGGACATACATAAGAAGATTGGTGAGCTATAAAGCCCAGTAAGGGAGTAAACAAGGAATACATGAGGTGTAAAATACATGGTAGACAATATGAATATCAATAGATCACAAGAGAAACATGAACAAAAAGGCATGATAAAGCATGATAACCATAACATGGAAATGTGACAATAACACTTAACATGGAATTAGCATGAGCCAAGGCTCATTGCACGTAGAGCATGAGTAAATTCTCATTACACATGAAGCATGAGTAAACCCACGTAGAAATTGAATTAGCATGAGTCAACACTAATTGCACATGACGTATCATGATACTATACTTTACCTAATGCATTGGAGAGATATAAGGGCGCACCCTTTTTAAACATTTCATTTCATACATAAGTGTGCCACATGGATCATAAAACATGGATTCATAAAACATAATCTTTTATTCCAAGATAAAGGAATGTGGAATTCATACATGAAACTTTATAATCATTAAGTAAATGTGAATAAAGGTGAATACCCTTGATGGAGAAATGTGCATGGTATTCACTACACAATGTCATTGGCAAAGAAAATCAGTGCGATTTCGGCAGCATAACGGTGTGATGTAAGAATTCAAAAAAAAGGTTGATGAGAGAGAAAGGGATTCTTCATCATATATACATGTAATAGACAGTAAGGAGGTCATATATATACATTTACCAACAATTTTAATGTAATTTAGGTTCATGATAAAAATGTATTGCTGGAATGTAAATGAGGAGGGAGAAGTTCCGTTCGGAATTTCGGCATAGTAACGGGTGTACATGGGTGGAATTTAATGAGAGAGAATGGGGTCTCCCATAATTAAAACATAAAGAGGGAAGTATGATGGTGGTTATAAACCATACCACAACATTCATAATTGAATTTAAAAGGAAAAAAAACTTAAAGAAAATTGGACAAAAATGAGAAAGGAAGAAAAAACCCTTACTTGGAAGTGTGCATCCAAAGGCATGAGAGAGGATTGAAAGAGGCTTCTTGGGAGCTTGGGGCATCTTGAGAGGATTCTAGAGAGAGTAGGGCAGAGGTTATACGAACTCCAAAGTCTTTTATTGAGGAGTAAGTGGGAGCTTGGGTGGGTTTATATAAGAAAGGTGAAGGAATTCTTTATTATTTAGGTTTGGGACCCCTTATATTAAATTAATCCAAACCACAAAACATCCCATGGTTCTTCCCAATGGTTTTTGGAAAAGGGAAGTGGAAAAAAATATTTTATATTTCCAAAGTCCGAACATCTTAAAATAATAGGGTTGCTTATGTGGAGATGAGTAATACTCCCACGGAATTTGTTTTAAAAAGACAAGGTGTTTAATATGTCTTGAAGGGTCCATTAATGCTTTGAAAAGTAAGTCAAAAACCCCCAAAATCATATTATTTTAATTTTAAAACATATATTGGCCGAACATAAAGCTTATAGTATTTTATTACATCACTATTGGGTCATTATGATGTCATAAACCACATTATATGTTTAAACAGTATTTAATTTTTACCCAAAAAATTGACTGTCTCAGAAAATTATGAAAGATTCAACGTTGGATAATTTCGACGTCCTGATTGCAGAAATAAAATTTATTTTATGTAAATAATTTTCTAAATATGTTAATTCTCACTTTTAAAATAAGAACCTACATTTATCTAAAATTCATGGGTTTTGACAAAAATGGATTTAAAACTTAATAAAAATTACAATTGCAGTCATAAAATTATATGATAATGTATATATAATAAAATTAATTTAATAATAATAATAATATTTTATTAAAATATTATTTAATTCAAAAAACCAATAATTTAATAAAATATAATTCTTAATTAAATAATAACTAAAAACACTATTTGCACTCCAAAAACTATTTACAATGTATCAATAATGACAAGAAAGTATTTTCATTATTATATAAAAAAATAATGTACATGAACATAGTACTAGCGATATGTTACATAACCCCTTAAAACAGCCGCATAAGATTTAAGGGTAAGGTGTGCGATGGTGACAGACTCTTGGGGTGGCTCGGATAACATTGCTCGAGTGGTAATTTCTATCAAATTCCTCTTTTCCTATAGACGGTCACGTTCGAGCTTGACATGATGAAGCTCAGCTTGGGCTTGTTCAAGAGTGAAGCCCAAAGACGCCACCTCTTTTCCGAGCTCTGACAAATGGGCTTTGAATGGAGAAATTCTACTGGATGAGGCCATCTCTTCCTTTTTCTGAGTAAATTGGGTTCGTTAAAGCCCTATATTTATACTAATCATGTGATCACTATTCAACAGCTACAAAAAAACAGTCACAATTCTTAACATAAAACCAAAGAAGTTGACATTTTATATAAACATTTTACATAAAGAGACATTTAAATAGATCAAGAGGGATTTCCATTAATGAAACTTTGGTTTGTTACAATATTCCCCCCTTAAGAAATTTCTCCCTCGAAATTTCCTTTTCACATAGTAAAAAAGATTTGGGAAACTCAGCTTCATCATTTCCTTTGATTCCCAAGTCGCTTCTTCAAACTTGTGGTTTCGCCACAACACCTTGACCAGGGGAATTGTCTTATATTGTAGAACTTTTTCTCTATGATCTAATATCTTCACTAGTTTCTCCTCATAAGAAAGATCATACTCCAACTGTACCACCTTCGAAGAGAGTAAATGTGAAGTGTCCGGTATGTACTTCCTTAAGATGGATACAAGAAAGACATCATGCACTCTGGCCATGGTAGGTGGAAGTGCTAGTCGATAGGCTACAACCTCAACATGATCAAGAATATCGAAGGGGACGATGTATCTTGGACTTAACTTCCCTTTCATTCCAAACCTCATGAACTTCTTCCATAGAGATATGCATAGAAAAACCATGTCTACAACTTTAAACCCAATTTCTCGTCGACGATTATCTGCATAACTCTTATTTCGACTCTGGGCTGCCTTGATATACTGCTGAATGGTTTTCACCTTCCCCACCATTTCCTCGACCATTTCTAGGCCAACCAGCTTATATTCACTAACCTCATCCCAACATGCCAGGGTTCTGTGCCTTTTCCCATATAGGGCTTCATATGGTGCCATTTGGATGCTCGAGTAGAAACTGTTTTTATAAGAGAAATCAACTAGAGGAAGATGTTGATCCCATCCTCCTTTAAAGTCCATTGAGCATGCTCCCAACATACCCCAAAGTTTTTGGATAGTTCACTCGGATTGGACAACAGTTTGAGGATGATAGGCCGTAGTGATGTTCAGTTCAGTATTCAGAGCTTTTTGAAGACTCTTCCAAAACGTAGTGGTGAATCTTGGATCTCGGTCAGACACAATAGATAGTGGCACTCCATGCACCCTTACCACTTCCCTGATATATATCCGTGCCAGTTGATCCAAAGAGAAATCCCCCCAAATAGAAATGAAGTGTGCAGTCTTTGTAAGATGATCAACAAAAACCCAGATAGCATTGTCGCCTTTGGATGTTCTCAGATGTCCGGTGACAAAGTCCACGGTGATGTTATACCATTTCCATTCTGGTATGGGCAAGGGTTGCATCATCCCCTTAGACATATGCCTCTCCTCATTCACTTTCTGTCACACCAGGAACATTGATATATATTCACTGATCTCCTTCTTCATATTTTCCCACCAAAAGATTTCTTGGAGATATCGACACATCTTTGTGCTCCCTGGGTGAATAGAGAAATTTGAACTATGTGCATCATCCAAAAGTTCTTTCTTAAGCTCCGGACTTGATGGATCACATAGTATTTTCCCAAATCACACAATTTCTTCTTCATTAACATCAAACTCTGAGGATTTCCCTATTTTGATAGCTTCCACTATTTCCTGAATTCCCACATCATCCTTTTGAGCATACTTTATGCTTTCCAAAAGGGATGGTTGAGAAATCATTTGTGAAATTATTGATGATGTTCCCTTATTTATGATTCCTATGTCCATCTTCATCAAGTCTAAGAATATTGTATCCTTCTCAATTCTCATCGTTGATAGAATCACTTGGTCCTTTCTACATAGGGCATCTTCCACCTTGTTCGCATTCCCAGGGTGGTAATGTATTGAATAGTCATAATCCTTGATGAGCTCTATCCATCTTCTCTGGCACATATTAATCACTTTCCGTGTGAATATATATTTAAGACTCTTGTGTTCAGTATATATCTCACATTTCTACCCATAGAGATAATGCCACCAGATTTTCAAGGAAATGATCACCACTGCCAACTCCAGATAATGCGTTGGATAGTTTCTCTCATGTATTTTCAACTACCTTGAGGTATAGGATATCAATTTATCATTCTGAATCATCACACAACCTAATCCCTTCTTTGAAGCATCACTGAATACCACAAAAATTTACCCAATATGGGTAAAGTGAGCACGGGTGTAGTGATAATCCTCCTTTTCAACTCCTTGAAGCTTTCATCGCATTAATCACTCCAAGAAAACTTTACTCCCTTTCAGGTTATCTTGGTATGTGGGTTGGAAAATCATGAGAAATTTCTCACAAATCGTTGATAATATCCAACTAACCCCAAGATGCTACGGATATCCGTTACCGATATTGGCCTCGACCATCCCTCGATTTCATATGTTTTAGAGGGATCCATAGATATCCCATTTCTTGTGATGATATGCCCCAATAATGAGACTTAATTCAACCAGAACTCACAATTTATGTAATTTTCATAGAGCTTCTCCTTGCGAAATGTCTCTAGAATAGTTCTTAAATGCTCCTCATGATCCTCCATGGTTTTAGAGTATATTAGAATATCATCTATAAAGGCTACCATGAATCTGTCTAGGTAATCTCTAAAGACTCTATTAATCATGTCCATGAAGATTTCTAGAGCATTGGTGAGTCCAAAAGGCATTACTTTGAATCCATAGTTCCCGGATCTTGTATGAAAAGCAGTCTTGGGGACATCTTCCTTCTTCACCCTTACTTGATAATATCCCGACCGCAAATCTACCTTGGAGAAGTATTGTGCTCCATGCAGCTGATCGAATAAGTCCTCAATCCATGACAAAGGATACTTGTTCTTTATCGTGATTTTGGTGTGTTCACGATAATCAATGCAAATCTGCATTGACCCAACCTTATTCTTGACGATGAGGACTGGTGCACCCCATGCTGAAGCACTTGGGTGTATAATCCCTTTATCCAGATTCTCCTTTAGTTGTTTCTTCAGCTCTTCATGTTCCACGAAATCCATTCTATATGGAGTCTTGGATATTGGTAGATCCCCTGGTATAAGTTCAATTGAGAATTCAACATCTCTTCTAGAAGGAAGACCAGGGAGTTCCTCGGGAAACACTTCAGCGAATTCCCTCGCAATAGGAATTTTTTCAAGGATGGTTTCTTCCTTGGACTCAATCATCTGTGCTAGATACACATGCTCATAGGGCAGTAATATCCATGCTTAAGATGATAGAGAAAAAGGAGATTCATCTTTATCCTTACACTTGTAAAGAATTGGCAGTCGATTCTCCATATGGAGTGTGATTTCCCTCTCCCGACAATTTATGTTGGCTCTATATAAGGAATGACAATCCATGCCAAGAATTGCATCAAATTCCACCAGAGGGAGTATGACGAGGTTCTCCGGGAAATTCAATCCACATATTATAACAGTGGAGGACTTATATTCATGGGATGCAATGATTGCCCCATTTTTCGTACTCACCGACATCTTTACTTCCATGGTTTGTGGTGGTGCTGGGATTGTCCTACTAATCATTCGAGATATAAAAGAATGCGTAGAACCGGAATCAAAAATTACGTTTGATATTCTTGAATGAATAACTAGAGTACCTGTCACCACTTCGTTGATGGGGTTAAATTCGGCAGAAGTGATGACAAAAGCTCTTCCTTGCTGTGTTGGAGGTTGTTGGTTGCCTTTGAAAACCTTTATATTAGGGCACTGATTTTCAAGATTCCCTGGTTCTTTGCATTTGTAGCAATTAAAAATGAGTTGAGGTTCGAACGGAGCATTCTTCTCCTCTGTCATAGTTGCGGGTCTTTGTTGCCGATAGTTAACAGGTAGGTGCCATTCTCTTCCACAACTAAATCATTTCCTCATCCCCTTGAGGCAATTACCTGGGTGCTTCTTTCCGCTCTTTTGGAAAGTGTGGTGCTGGATCTTCTTAGCACCATTGGATTTATCCATCGGACCGCCAGTATTGAAGTCCACCATACGCTTCTTGTCCGCATGATACCCATGTGATTCCACGATCTCCATTTCGACCTTGAGGGAACATCAGATAATTTCCTCATAGCTATCGAAGTCACGGATTGCTGATGCTTTCCATAGGCTAGGCTTCAGCCCACCAAAGAAGCGGTCAACCTTGTATTCGGGGGTAATGACAAAGCCGGAAGCGTATCGTGAAAAACATGTGATGTTTTCCTCATACATGCCATCAAATTATTCTTCTTTTTGCTTGAGGGAAAGGAAGTCCCTTTCCATCTTAAGCCAGAGGGAGAACGTAAAATATTTATCGAAAAACATCTTCCGGAAATCCACCCATTTCAATGCCTCGATCTCCTCCTCAGGCTTCATATTTTTGATCAATGTCCACCATTGATCAGCTTCACCCTCCAAATGATAAGACGCCAAGAGAACCTTCTCTTGTTCAGAACATTGAAGGATGGAGAACATATTTTCAATGGAGTTGATCCATTGTTCAGCAATCGTGGGATCAGATGATCCACTAAAAGTAGGAGGCCTTTGTCTCATGAAGATCTCGATAGCAACTTGTTCCTTATTATGGGGGTTTGGACGTTCCTCTTGACCCGTGTTTCAAATAAAATCTTGAGTAAGCTGAGAGAGAAGCGTGAAAAAGTTCACGATTCTTTCTCCCATTGGATTGGGCATCTCATTCGTACAGTCATCACACTGATCACCACACCGGTTGTTAGCCCAAGTCCTCCTATTACCGCCCATTGGCTGGAATAAATGGAAAGTTAGGGGGTAACACATAAAGGGTAAACCAAAGACAATGGTTAATGTCTTAAAAATAAACTTTTATTTCCTTAAATCATGAGCCTATAGGCTTCAACCTATGCTTTTCATGATCTACTTTCTAACATATATTCTTAGGGGAATTTTTTTAATTCCCTTAATAAGGGTTCATACTAAGCTTGTGAATTTATCAAAACATATACCCTGGGAGTTTCTTAACCAAGAGTTCAGTAGGCCCATTGTCGTGCACCAGTTCCCGTTCGAGTCTAGATCAAAGCGGTGTTTTTTGGTTTTACCCCTACGATACATCTGTGCCAGAGCCGCCTCTACCTGCTCGTATCCAGACAGGGATGTATTTGTTTGATAAACCACTTACTCAATACTTACCAATACTTTTGGATGTTTTTATTATACTTAGTCTTGTCTCTAAGACTTTACTAGGGTTTTCTAATCCTAATCCCAAAAAATAACAAAACCTATCCTCTGATACCAACTATGACAACCCTGCTTTTATTACAAACATAAACATGATTTATTACCTAAAATATTCACTTGATACAACATGGATGATCTAGAGGTCCAGTGTATTTGGGGTTTAGGATCATTAAATAACAACTTAAAACATGAAACAAAACATCTTTATTGAAAACTTCCTTTACATGACCACTACATTCCCTCGTACTTAGTATTGCATGGGATAACCTGAGGACATGCATAAGAAGAGTGGTGAGCTATAAAGCCCAGTAAGGGAATAAACATGGAATACATGAGGATTAAAATACATGTTATACAATAGGAATATCAATAGAGCACAAGAGAAACATGAAAATAAAGTCATGATAACGTATGATAATCATAACACGGAAATGTGGCAACAACACTTAACATGGAATTAGCATGAGCCAAGGCTCATTGCACATAGAGCATGAGTAAATCCTCATTGCACATGAATCATGAGTAAACCCTTGTTTCACTTGAATTAGTATGATTAAACACTCATTGCACATGATGCATCATGATACTATACTTTACCCAATTCATTGGATCGCTATAAGGGCGCGCCCTTCTTAAACATTTCATTTCATGCATAAGTGTTCCACATGGATCATAAAACATGGATTCATAAAACATAATCATTTATTCCACAATAAAGGAATGTGGAATTCATACATGAAACATTATAATCAATATGTAAATGTGAATAAAGTTGAATACCCTTGATGGAGAAATGGGTATGGTATTTACTACACAATGGCATTGGCTTAGAAAATTGGTGCGATTTCGGCAGCATAACGACGTGACGTAAGAATTCATAAAAAAGGTTGATGATAGAGAAAGGGGTTCCTAATCATATTTAAATGTAATGGAAAGTAAGGAGGTCATATAGATACATGTCCCAAAAATTTTATTTGAATTTAGGTTCATTATACGAAAGTATTTCTTGAATGTAAATGAGGAGGGAGAAATTCCTTTCGGAATTTCGGCATAGTTACAGGTGTACATGGGAGGAATTTAATGAGAGAGAAATGGGTCTCCCATAATTCCAAAATAAAAAGGAAAGTTTGAGGGAGGTGCGAAAACATACCCCAACATTCATAATTGTAATTAAAAGGGAAAAACAACTTAATGAAAATTGAAAAAAAATGAGAAAGGAAGAAAAAACCCTTACTTGGAAGTGTGCTTCCAAAGGCTTGAGAGAGGCTTCTTGGGAGCTTGGGGAACCTTGAAAGGATTCTAGAGACAGTAGGGAAGAGGTTGGATGAACTCCAAAGGCTTTGAGTGAGGAGTAAGTGGGAGCTTGGGTGGGTTTGTATAGGAAAGGTGAGGGAATTCTTTCTTATTTAGGTTTGGGACCCCATATATTAAATTAATCCAAACCACAAACCATTCCATGGTTTTTGCCCATGGTTTTTGGAAAAGGGAATAGGAAAAAATATTGTATAAAGCCAATGTCCTAACTTCTTAAAATAATAGGGTTGTTTATGTGGAGGTGAGTCACACTCCCATGGAAAATGATTTAAAAAGACAAGGTGTTTAATAAGTCTTGAAGGGTCCATTAATGCTTTGAAAAGTAATCCAAAAAAACCCAAAATCACATTTTTTTAATTTTAAAAAATATATTGTCCGAAAAAAAAAGCTTATAGTATTTTATTACTTCAATATTCAGTCATTATGATTTCATAAAACATATTATATATTTAAACAGTATTTAATTATTACCCAAAAAATTTACTGTCTTAGAAAATTATGAAAAATTCACCATTAGATAATTTCGACGTCCTGATTCCATAAATAAAATTTATTTTATCTAAATAATTTTCTAAATATGTTAATTTTCACTTTTGAAATAAAAACCAACATTTATCTAAAATTCACGGGTTTTGGAAAAAATGGATTTCAAACCTTAATAAAAATTAATAATGCATTCATAAAAATATATGATCATTTATATATAATAAAATTAATTTAATAATAATAATAATACTTTATTAAAATATTATTTAATTCAAAAATCCCTTAATTTAATAAAAAATAATTCTTAATTAAATAATAACTAAAAATACTATTTGAACTTTAAAAATTATTTACAATGTATCAATAATGACAAGAAAGTATATTCATTATTATATACAAAAAATAATGTACATGAACATAATACTAGCTATTTGTTACAAAACCCCTTAAAACAGCCGCATAAGACCTAATGGTAAGGTGTGCGGTGGTGACAGACTCTTGGGGTGGCTCAGATAACATTGATCGAGTGTTAATTTCTAACAACTTCCACTTTTCCTGTAGACGGTCACGTTCGAGCTTGACATGATGAAGATCGGCTAGGTCTTGTTCAAGAGCGTAGCCCAAAGATTCCACCTCTTTTCCGAGTTCCGAAAAATGGGCTTTGTATGGAGCAATTCTACTGGATGAGGCCATCGCTTCCTCTATCTAAGTAAATTGGGTTTGTTAAAGCCGTATATTTATTCTAATAATGTGATCACTTTTCAACATATATAAAAGAAACAATCACAATTCATTAATGAAAACCAAAGAAGTTAACATTTTATATAAAAATTTTACAAAAAAGAGTCATTTAATTAGATCAAGAGGGATTTCCATTAATGAAACTTTGGATCATTACAAAATTCAATCTCTATAATTTTGTATAAAAATGGTGTAGAGATAACTAATTATATAGGTAATAAATTAAGTCACTATATGTTATATTTATTTAATTAAATATAAATAGAAATTGAATATTACATACATGGAAAACAATTACAATACATGTATTGATGAATTATCACTTATAACAAGATCCATTATATATTTTTCAAATATTCATAACTCACATTTTCTGTCTCATATATTATCATTCATTGAAAATTTATAATAGATTGAAAATATAAAATAATTTATGTATAATTTTGTTAGTGCCTCAAAAATCAATAAAGGTGCCGGTTTCTGGAACTTTTGATTCTTTTTCACTACTTCCATTGATTTCGTATACTCTTATATAAGGTAAATGCAAGAAAATATTAAAAGTAATTTGGAATAAAATGTAAATTATAATTATAAAACAACATATACCTCATATATTAACTGATGAAGAAGGATAATTCTACAGAGTAAAATAAGACCCACATTATCTCTAACTCAAGGAACTTCATCAGTATACAACGAAAATAGAGTAATTGGATCAATAATATCATGTGCCACTACTCCTAACTAACATGGTTTCATAATATGATGTTGTGTATAGTCCCCCAAATTCTATATGATTTTGCATGATGCTATATTTAAATGGGGATCCATAACATTCAAATCCTAATAAATAGTCAGGGTTGGATAAGGTGGTGGATAATATGGGTAGGAAAAGCATAGATTTAAGAACTTCATATTTCATGTAATGAATGAGAATAGCGATTATAAATTGATATTTAATTTTGATTCCATTGCATCTCAAATGAGATCTATAGAACAGAACTCTAGTGAGTGGAAATTAAGTGAGGGAAATTGAACCCCAATAAAGAAGGTAAAACATAGAGAAAGAGAAAATAAATCCAGAATATAACATTGGTGATTGTAAATTGAGCTATTGAAACATTAATGACAATGATGGGGGTGTAAATGGAAGAAATCATGTGGTCATGAATAGATGATGTTGGATTTTCTGATTTTTTTGAATAAATAATGGATATGGATGATTGTATATCACGTTTTTTTAAATTCATTTTAGTTAAATTATCAGATTACAAATTATCAAAACACCATGTATTGGTTTTCAACAATGATTAATAAATAAATGATGTTAAAATCATACCAGTATTCCTTTTAACATCAATTCTGAGATTAATGACATCAAAATTATGACACTGAATGTAATTTTTATACTGTATAACTATATATATTATGTTTATATGATGAACGAGGAGTTTGTGATAATTTTATTAAGTTAGGACATCACATAAAGTGTGAAAATGTGTATTATTGGTTGATAAAGATTTAATTATGTATCCATGAAGATGTTTTTGAATATTAAACATTGATTGAATTTATATTAAGATACTAATGATGATTTTAGGTAGTGTTTAATACTCTTATAGAATCAATAAACATATTATATGTTCTTTAATTTTAAGAATGCAAGTTATTTACTCATTTAGTCACACTATACTATTAAAGTGGATGAAAATAATATAATAATATTTACTTTAGATGGGTAGTTACCTATAATATATAGTATTTATGTTTGTGTGGTGATAAAGAATTTTTAAGATAAATGAGGGTATTATGGTGATGGTTGGAGATTATTATAAATAGTCACGATTCATAGAAAATCACCAAAAATGTGATTCATAAAACTAAAGGGATGAGGATGGACGTAGCATGTCAACCAAAACTCAAGATAATCCACTGGTGGGTTGTCAAATCAATCCAAAAATCTAGTTATTTACCAAAAATTTGAGGCCTATAAGACTCTTAATGATAATAAATAGTAATACATAAACCTTTAGTGGAAGTTTAATTAAATTATTTTCACAAGAATTTAAACAAGTCAATCTCATTAAGATCAAGATAAAATCATTTGATTTCAATTTTTTTTCTGGATAGACATCTATTTTTAAAATATAGATAGGAGAAAAATATAATCAAAAAAATATTTATTTAAATTAAATATTCAATAACAATAAAGAGTGATTATTTACCATGGATTAAACTATTTTTTAGATGAATTTTTTTTATTGAGATCCATTGAAATGGTTATAGAATTATAGTGAATATTAGAATAGTTAACTAAAGAAATTTGTGACTGTGTTCTCATTATTTTTGTTTTTAATTTATAAAAAATTTAAGGAAATTGAGAACTTTATGGAATGTGTTTATTTCATGAACATTTCAATATGTCCATATTTCATTAAATATTTAAATGGATCCAATACTATTAAAACAACAGGTGATGGTTACTAAGACTATAGAAGTATCATAAATTTAATTATTTATCATTTTTATGATTATCGCTCACTCTAAAAAATAATGAAAAAATATATTTCGAGTGATTCAATTTTGCTTTCAAATACCTATGTTTTGAGTATTATTTAAAATTTTATGTGATGATATAATTATTGATAAAAATATTGATATAATTTTTTTGATTTTAAAATATATTGAGATTCCTTGTATATAATATGTGAGGAATTTTATGTCCTAAATTCAACGGGATAAGAAAATATTTCTAGAGAAGTTAGGTTTCTTATAAAATTTCAAAAACATCATTTTTTATTGGAAAATAAGATGGATATTTTTAATATGGATTATTGGTATTATTTTTGGTATATTCAATCAATATTAAATGAGATTTTTCTTGTATTTATATGGGTGGAAATATTTTTTTGGATATAAATTTTTAAAGGATTTTAATTTTATCCCATTGTGTAATGAATAGTGTCATTACTGGTCACATACATTAGTGGTAATTTGAATTTTTAGCCTTAGGAAGAGGTGATTATTATATTATGATTTAAATTAGAATTGTGTGACATAAGATATCTCTAGGGTATGTTTTAAGATGTGTAATGGGGTTTGTGAGGTGTATTGGGACTTTGGTAAATGGTTGGAGTAGGGTGGGGTAATAGCTAAATGTTGTAGACACTATAAAGTACTTAGTGGTGATCAAACTAATACTTGTTGGTATTCCCAAGTAGGTGGCCTGTCTTTTGAGGTTATTGGGTACTCAATGTCACTATACTAGGTACCGAAAGTGGTTTTGGATAATTCTTAAAATGAGTTGCATGATAGTATTTTCTTGATCATCCCTTATCAATACATAGTAGGGTAAGGGTCTCATGGGATGGCTATTTGACCATATTTGTAACGACCCAAATTATTTCAATAGAAATTTCCTTCTTAAAAAATATGTCATAAAATCACATGAAATCACAACATATTGATCCACTAAGTTCTAGGTGACCTTTAAACATATGTTTTCACTTCTGTGTTTGGAATATTGAAAATCTGACAAACACGGTTGTGTTCAAGATGATTTTTGGGGTCCAATAAGAAAAAAATATTTTTTGGTGAATAGTAACCTACCCTTATGAATAGTAACATACACTTATGAATAGTAGTATGCCCCTTATTAATAGTAAATCGTCTAAATAAGAGTAACCTTACCCATGAATAATTAAATAAAATTTATGCATCTTAGAAAGTGACAATTTTACCATAGTAAACGTTTAAGTATTTTTGTAAGTTATAAATAAATAATTATAATTAATTAATTAATTTAAAAAAAAAATCATTTTATTAAAATATTTTATTAAATTATAAAATATATGTCTTCTAGTTTTAGATAATTTTATAAGACCAAACGTTATTTTTGAAAGCATTATAAAATCAATTTTTATTTTAAAAACTATATTTTTCAATTAAATTATGATTTTAATTAAGTATTAAATTAATCATATTTATAAAATTATTTTTGAAAAATGGACATCATTTTTGGATCAACTCATCAAAAATTGGATAGGGTGATTTTTTTTGATTTTTTTGAAATACTTGAATTTTTGGGTGAATAGTACGAATACAGCTTTTTCTCATAATCAGTGTATCCTAAATCGCATCATTAATGATGTAATGATTACATAAACTAAATAGAACATCAGGTTCTGCCAAATTATATTAAATTTAATAAATGGTTCCTTAAAATACAATAATCTCAATTCTAAAACATAAAAATAACTTTCCAAAGCCAAAAGTCAAAAGGTGATTTCTTAAAGTGTCTTTTTCCCTTTCTTTCACGTTTCATTTAATAAATTAATGATTTCGAATTATAAAGATGATTACATTCCTAAAAAGAATTATATTATATTACTATATGATTTAGGATGTTAAAAACTACTATTAGAAGTCTATATTTTGATATATTATATTATTTAATATTTTATACTAAAAACACATCCCTCCTCATGTATAAATTACCCCTCCCACTCCCCTTGCCAGACCACACCTCTCAAGCATTAAGAATTGTCTACAATCTATGCAAGAATCATCCCTATCCCCTCCCCCCACGTCCAAGAGCTTTTGGCCTCTCCAAAAGTCCATTCTTAGGCCCCTTATGGGGGATCTCAAGTGGAGGATTCAAGAGGCAAGTTCTCTTCCTCTTTCCTTTAATTCCCTTTCAATTTCAAGTCCTTTTATTATTCTATACCATCCTATCTTTGTACAAATGGTATGGTGACTCCGGTATCATACATATAATATAATTTTATGATACTAATGGGATATTATACCATCCAACCCCCCTCTCCCCTTCCACTTATTTTATAAAAGAAAACGTTGTTCGAAATGTGTTATTCTATCACATTCAAGAATGACATGTTTTCTTTTTTCTATTTCAACATATAGATCGGGTCATGATACCATTTTTATGGTAGAACCAAAATTTTAAATATGTATTATGTCCTATTTTATGTTATGGATGTAAATTATGTACATATTACTATATGATTAAACAAAACAAGTTCTTTGTGGTCGCAAAACCGCCCAAATTAATCCAAACGATCATCATTAAATTCCTATCTAATGATTCATCAGCATGATATACAATGTAATTCATATTAATATAATTTTAACTTCTAGAATGTCATTAATATAATTTAATGTATGTTCAGGATGTTTACCCCTATTCTACAAAAACTTCAATTCATGAAATCAAGTGAAACTCTCAAGAAAACCATAAAAACGAACATTCTCGAACAATGATTTGAAACTATATAACCCATAAAAAGGCCCATAAAAAACATAATGAAACCAAAATGACACCTATTAATGTATAAAAGGTTATTTAACTTCTAATTAATCAATATAATGACATTATACATGACATTAATGTGAAGGAAGCGTTCAGATACAAGGTAGGGGGAAATTCTTGAACCCAACTTTCATCCTTCAGGTTCTCCCTCTTCCACACCTTTTTGATATGTTTACTCCTTAAAATTCGTTTTTTAATCATTTTATTTCCTTTTCTTGGATATACATGTTTTTAAATGGAATTTATGACAAACCAAATGTTTTCAAAAAGGACTCTTCTTTCAAGAACAAACCTATTACTTATCATTCAAGATTAACAGTTCTTGTAAAAAAATGTTATTCCCTCATTATTTTGGGAAACTAATATTTATGAATGTGTTTTTCATGACCCGTCCTTGGGACCCATGCCGTGACTACCCCAAGCCCGCCTTCCATAGGCCGGGGGCTGGCGACTAGCACCAAAGGCGTAAATCCTGATAAAAAGGGGAAGGCATTGCCTTATAAATTAATAAAACACCACAGAGTAGGCCAGCAGAAGTAAACACTATGTAAATCTGGGTACAATAGTAAGTGTGGAATGTAAATGGGCTAGAAGACAAACCCAAACTGAATGTAAAGTACAACTAGAAATAAAGTACAAAAACTGAAAGTAAAGCAGCAACGTCTAGCCATCCACTGGAAGTCCCACCTGAAGGGTGGGTACAGATAGCCTCCTCATCTCCTTAGGTCCAGCTGTCCGCTCCGTGTATGTCCCACCCAGTGGTCCACCTCAAGGAACCGAACTGATCCACAAGCCTCAACCACGATCAACGTTGTCCATCGTCTGCATCCAAAACAACATAGTGTGGGCATAGCCCATGCAGGGGTAAGTATACGCTACTCATTAGGGACACCGAGACCCCCGGAGGTCTCCTAGAATCCGCAAAGGATAATCCAAAAAGAAAAGATACAATCACGAAGTAACATCCAACACTACATAGGTATATGCCCCTATATATACCTAAGTCATCAATTCCGGTTCGGCTCCAACATCTGATCCCAAGTTCCATCACATCCACATAAGATAGTACAACCCAATCCACACAGGAAAGAAAAACACAATCCACATAGGAATGCAAGTCAATCATATCGAAGATAATGATTGAAAGTCAAGACTCAGCTCACACATGTATACTTATTCATAAGGTGATAGAGATGATCATATGTAGACATTGATTCATCTAAGCTGGGACCCACGTAGGATACTAAACTATCTAAGAAGTTGGACCCACATAGGATACAAGTCCAGCTACTCTGTCGGACCCACTTAGGATACTACAACAGAGGTCAAATACTACCGGACCCACGTAGGATACAAGAATAGTAATACTGCCAGACCCATGTAGGATACAAGAACAGTAGTCATCGCCGTCAAACCCACAGAGGATTTCAGTACGGTCTTCATCGCTGCCGAACCCACAGATGATTTCAGGGAAGTCTTAGTCGCTATCGAACCCACGGAGGATTTCAGTGCAGTCGTCATCGTCGTTCCAGTCGTAGCCAGCACTAGGGTTCCCGCACACAACATGATCGTTTCTGGAAGGGTCCACTCCACGAGCCACGGGGGTCGATACATCAACTGACACGTAGTCTGTAGTCGATGTATCCCAATGTTCCGTCTCGACATAGGGAACCCAACACAACAGACGACGTGTCAATCGAACGCCCGATCTGAGAGTTATTGGCTTTTTTGTTCAAGGTGCCCGGTTGGATTTTATGTCAAAACCAACCTGACCGTACCCCAACTGCGTCCAAACCTCGAGCAGAGTAATCCAAAAGGTCCGTCTCACTAAGAGGAATCCAACAATGTTGACGACACGTCAATCGGACGTCCGAAGCTCAATTTATAAGCGTTTCCGCTCCAAGGGCCTGGTTGGTTTCGTGTTCGAACCAACCCGACCATATGAAAAGTTCTTCTAAACCTTGAGTGTAATATACCAAAATGACCGGATCAATCCAAGGATCGCATCGCAACTGAAGGTTAGTCGATCGTAGGTCCGTATCCCAAGATACAAGAATTTAAACAAACTGTCCGGTTTTTAGGGGGTTTTGGGCCCAGACTGACCCGGCCCAAGACCCCCTGGGTCGGCCCAAACCGGGTCGACCTGACCTAGGTCCGGGTCCAGCCCAACAGGGTGCGGCCCTGCCCGGTGGGTGCAGCCCGGCCCAGCCGGTGCGGCCCAGCCCCGCCGGTGCGGCCCGGCCCGACCTGCGTGGCCGGTTGGCCTTGCACGGGCGCTGGCCGAGCAGTCGCAGAAGGGGGCGCGCGCTGCCCCCTATTTTGAAATGGCGGCCCCACATGGTGGGCCGCTCCTTTGGCCAGCCAGAAGTTATGACCCCCGGGATTCTTCGAACGGCCTACCTGGCGGCCGGTCGTGTTACCGTCGTTGGACCACGTGGTCCTGCCCCTCCGACGCGCCGGCGCGCGGTGGTTCTGGCGGCTGCTCCATGCTCCGCCGCGGCCAAAGGTCGTGGCCTTGGTCCAACTGGCGCGGCACGACGATGCCGTTCCCCTCCAATGCGGCCCCGATCCAGCCACGATGTCTTCGTGGTTCTCTGGCGCGGCGCGCCGGGGCCGCGCCCCTTCGCTGTGGCCCGACTCCTGCCGCGGGTTCATTTGGCCGCAACGGCACGGCGCGACGGTGCCGCGCTTCATTGCCATTATTCTCCATGTTCCCGTGTGGTGCTATTGCACCGCGCTGCCTTTGTACGTGCCACAACAATAACTACAACAAAGAGGGAGGAGGGTCGGCCGTGTTCGTGCGGTCTGACCTCCTCCTGTTATAATGATAACAGGCGGCCCAAAAATAATAAATCTCCTCATCATGCAAGCAAAAATTTAATCCATAATATTTGAACTCAAACCCCTACCTCGCAAAGTATGTCGCGGTTGTCATGCACCGCAAAAAAAATATAGCGTCGTGGGGCGTGGTTCCATAGACGTCGACGGAGAGCGTCTGAGGAGACGTCCTCTACTATTTATCACGGAGAGAAGAAGATTATTGCGCATTGATGGAGAACTCCCGCGTCGGTGTCTCTTCCCTTGTCACAGAGGAGAAAGGGAATGGAGATACCAGAGTTGTTGAGTTGTTTTCGTTGAAGAGATGATGTTCTTCACGGAAGGATTGAAGCTCTTCGCGGGAGGATGAAGTTATTCCCAAGAGAAAAGAGTTCTATCCCCAATCTAATCACACAATAACTAACCCCCCCAAAATAAAATAAGACTTATCTTATTTTATTACATCAAGCCAAGCATTTCAATTTTAAAATTCAAACACATAACTCGCTTAATTAATTATGTGTGTTGGCATGATTAAAGAGGAGAGAGGGGGAGGTGAGTGGTCTCACATTAAAGGGGAGTTAACAAAAACAAGGGGAAGTTATGGAGTTAAGGAATGTGAAAATGTGGGGGATCGTGTGGGACCCACCTCCATCATAACTACACATGGGAAGTTGGGTGGTCGTGGGCCCCACCAACAACTTCCCAGGAGAGAGTTTAACTTCCGTGGATAAAATAAAAATGATCACAATTTTATTTTACTTATTAATTTATCCACATTTTTTAAAACTCCTCCCAAGAAAACGCACCTTCGGTAAAAGTCCTCTTAAGAAATTACCGGCGCTGCTGTTCCATCGGTGCCCTCAGATTTCGATTCCGAGCACCGGTTCAAAAGTTAGGAAATCCCGCTCGTTCGTTCACTGAACGTACCCGAGCTAAACTTCGGAAATTGATTCCGGGCACACCGGGCCTCGGAATCAGGTGCCGTCGGAAACTGCGTACTTGTAAAATCCCAAAGAAATTCATAAAAAAAATTCCTTTAAATTTATAGGTTTTTACATTACTCCCACCTCAGGGATTTACGTCCCTGTAAAGATACATCACAACTAGGGAAAGAAATGAGGGTACTGAGCACGTATCTGAGCCTCCCGCTCCCAAGTTCTCTCCGAGAGGTTCCCGTGCTGCCACCTGATGCGCACTAGAGGAATCGACCACCCATGTAGGAACCGCTCCTATCGATCCTCGATCTCCATCGGGACTTCTGCAAATGTCTCTCCATCATCGATGTCTAGCTCCCCATGGTCGATGATATGTGTCGGGTCATGCACGTATCTCCTCAGTTGAGATACGTGGAAGACGTCATGCACACGGTGCAACTGAGGTGGTAGAGTCAGGCGATATGCCACCTCGCCTATCATGCTGAGAATCTTAAACGGTCTGATGAAGCGCGAAGATAACTTGTCGCCCCGGCCAGAACTCTGTAATCCATGTCGATGTGTGACCTGTAAGAAAACGTGGTCGCCATCCTCGAACTCTAGTGGTCTCTGCCTCCTGTCAGCATAAGACTTCTGCTAGATCAGAGCTGTCCTCATCTGCTCTTGGAAGACCTGGACCTTCTCTGCCATGGCTTGGACCATCTCTGGTACCACAAGTGCTGACTCCCCGGGGTCTGTCCAGCATAGAGGTGATCAGCAAGGTCGGTCGTACAATGCCTCATATGGTGCCATCCCAATGGTGGAGTGGTAGCTGTTGTTGTACGCGAACACCACCAAGGGTAGGTGGTCCTCCCAGCTGCGACCAAAGTCAAGGACACATGCATGTAGCATGTCCTTGAGAGTTTTAATGGTCATCTCCGTCTGACCATTCGTCTATAGGTGAAAGGAGGTTCTCAGACGTAGCTGCGTCCCGAATGCCTCCTGCAACCCCTTCCAAATCCAGGAAGTAAAGTGAGCATCTCGATCAGAGATGATAGATGATGGCACACCATGAATCCGTACAATCTCATGAACGTAGAGATTCCCCAAGCTCTCTACTGAGCCCTACTCTCTGATGGGTAAGAAGTGATCCAACTTGGTGAGTCGGTCGACAGTCACCCAAATAGAGTCGTGACCTCTGGAAGTACATGGAAGTCCAGTCACTAAATCCATAGATATCCCATCCCACTTCCAGTCCAGGACCTCCAAGGGCTATACCACGCCTGCTGGTACCTGGTGCTCCGCCTTCACCTGCTGGCAGGTGAGGCATCGAGAAACGAACTCTACTACAACCTTCTTCATACCCGGCCACCAGTGCTGTTGTCTGAGATCCTGGAACATCTTTGCAACTCCTCGATGTACCGCTAAAGGGTAAGTGTAAAACTCTCTCAGCACCTCCTCCTGCAATGAAACTGGTACCATGGTATGTCCTCTGAAAAGGACATCGTGCTCTCCTCCTATAGAGAATCCATCAGGTGCTTGTCCTGAGGAAATCTGTGCACCCCGCGTCTCACAGTCAACGTCTCCATGCTGTGCCTCTCTGACCCACTGTAGTAGTGGAGGAGTGACTGTGAGTGACTGAAGAAAGGCTACTCCATGTCTATCCATAAAGGATATCTACAAAGCGGGTAGCTGCTCCGTCGCCTCTCCAAGTAGCTGAATGCCCGTCCTCCAGCTGAGAGCATCAGCTACTACTTTCTAGGAGTATAGACTATCTCAAAGTCATAGTCCTGGAGGAACTCGAGCCATCACTATTGTCTCAGGTTCAGGTCCTTCTGCGAGAAGATGTACTTGAGACTCTGGTGGTCAGAATAGATTGTAAAGTGCTCTCCCATCAGATAGTGTCGCCACATCTTCAGAGCGAAGACCACTGCTGCTAACTACAGGTCATGGGTAGCGTAGTTTTGCACATGCTCCCTCAACTTTTGTGATCCATAGGCGATCATTGATCGCTCCTTCATCAGGAAACATCTGAGCCCTATCCCTGATGCATCGCAGTAGACTACATACCATACTCCCTCCTCCGGTAGCCTCAAGATATGTGCGCTGATCAACCTCTGTCTCAGCTCCTGGAAGCTCTGCTGACATCTATCTGACCACATGAAGGGTTCCCCCTTCTTCGTCAAAGCTGAATGTGGTGCCGTAACTCTGGAAAAGTCTGACACAAATCTTTGGTAGTACCCAGCTTGTCCCAAGAAACTCAGCACCTTCATCAGGCTCCTGAGTGGCTCCCATGCTAGCACTACCTCGATCTTCTTAGGATCCACCGTAACTCCGGCCTCAAATATGAAGTGTCCCATGAAGTGGACCTCACGTAACCAGAACTGACACTTAGAGAGCTTACCATAAAGCTGGTGATCTCGGAGTGTGTCCAGTACAACCTGTAAGTGGTAGGCGTGATCCTACATAGTGGTCAAGTATATAAAAATGGCATCGATGAAGACCACGACAAATCGATCGAGGTATGGCTGAAAGATCCTATTCATGAGACCCATGAACACTGCTGGAGCATTGGTTATGCCGAAAGGCCTAACCAAGAACTCATAGTGTCCATACCGGCATCTGAAAGATATCTTCTGCAGGTCCTCGTCCTGAACTCTGAGCTGATGATAGCCTGACCTGAGGTCTATCTTCGAGAACCATCGTGCTCCCTTGAGCTGATCAAAGAGGTCGTCAACCATCGGTAGTGGATACTTGTTCTTCACGGTCACCTGGTTTAGGTGACGATAATCGACACACAGTCGCAAGATCCCTTCAGCCTTCTTGGAGAACAATATTGGGGAAGCCCAGGTTGAAACACTGGGTCAGATGAATCCCTTGCCCTGCAAGTCCTTTAGCTGTACTCGTAGCTCTCGAAGCTCAGTGGGAGCCATCAGATATGATGGAGTGTATATCGGGGTTGTCCCGGGGTACAGGTCAATATATAAGTCTACGTCCCTGCGAGGAGGTAGTCCTGGAACGTCATCAGGGAAAATGTCCGCATACTGATCCACCATTGCAGGAAAACTAAGACTCCACACGTCAACTGCTACTAGGATGAGTCTAGCCAACTGATGAGTGATTGGTTTTCCTCTCCTCTACGTGAGTCCATCCTGCGCTGCTAAGGCTCCCTTCTAGTTGGTGAAGGTGAACCTGATCCCATCGATGCGAACACATCGTACCTTGTGCATAATACAATCGATCTGAGCATGGACTGCAGATAACCAATCCATGCCCAAGATGACGTCGTAAGGACTCAACGCCGCTACAAGAAGATCCCAGCCGAAGCTCTCATCTCCTAGAGTAAGATCACACTACCAGCACCACTGTGTAATCATCGAGTCTGCTCTCGTAGGAGTCTCTATCCGTATGGATCGAGCCAATGGCTCTGTCGGAATCTCTGAGCTCCGAACAAGGGCAACAGAAATAAAATAATGACTCGCTCATGTGTCTATAAAAACTGCAGCAAGGGTGGAGTAGAAATAGATAGTACCTTGAATCATCTTTGGTGTGTCGTGGTCATAGGACTCCGCTACCTGAAGCTGAGCTTGACTCTGCCCACCAGCTCCCTGTGGTCAGGGTGGATCTCCTGGTGGTGATGGTAAAGCCTCAAAGCGTCGCCCACCACCTACTGCTCGGCCAGCTCCTCTACCTTGTCCGCCTGCTTCCTGCGGACCGCCACTGTCAACCCTTTACCTCTTCCTGGGTGGCCCTGCAACCAACTACTACTCCTCTGCACAGTAGGTCGGGCAGTCACGAGCCATGTGGCCCTACCCGCCGCATGTGTAGCACTATCTGCTCCGTGGAAGGCTGACTCTGCACCGTGTGCCCCGCACCTCTGAGCCAGCGTCCTAAGGTTGTTCTCCTGATGGTCTGGTCCGCCTGGACCCCTGTGACGTCGGTCGACTACCAGCTTCAAATGACTCTGCTATGTGCCGCCCTACGGTTGGTCTCGCTGTTGGTGTAGGCTCAGCAAGAAAGCTCTGTATGAGAAGGGCTCGCTCCAGTACTCGTTCCTGTGTCAGAATGATGAGGGAGATCATCAATGCCCTGATATCATGCATCCGTCCCTGCTCGAAGTTCCAGGAACTTAAGAATGGGTCTTGTACCATATCCGTCATATAGCGCAAGAGATCGGTAAATCTCACCGAGTACTGGGCGACCGTCATGCTGCCCTGCCGCAGTTATTAAAGTTCCTTAATGCGCACATCACGAAGGGTGTCTAGGACGAACTCCGAGTGGAATAGGCTCTCAATGTTCATCCATAGGGGAGATGCCTCGTCTTGCACCTAGATCATCAAGCTCCACCATCTTCCTGCTTCCGCGTGTAGGAGGATCACTGCAAGGATCCCCATGAGGTCAGCTGGTGTCCCCACTAACATGAAAACACGAACAAATGCCTCCAGCCAATCCTTGGATGCCTGAGAGTCTGTCTCCCTAAAGAACCTGGGTGGTCTCTGATGCTGGAACTCGTGCAGTGCACTAAGGCGATGTGCACTCTCAACGGCTGGGGCTAGTGGCATCGGTGGCTTGGCGGGTAGTAGTACCGCCGGTGCCTCCGCTGAAAAAGGGCCCTGCACCAAGGCCTCGTCGCTCGGTGGGTTATCGTCTCGCAGAAAGCTCAAAAGCCTAACTGGATTCCATCGTGGGGCCATCCTGAAAAGAAATAGGTGCTCCATGGTCAAAAAATATTCCTGTTGAGCTAACAAAATGTAATCACAAAAAAAACTTCTGAAACAGACATGCAATCAATGTTTTCATGCATTGAGTCGGAAATCAGATGTCAGGGTCCTGGTGTACAGATACGTCGGCTGCCGCACCAACACTGGACTCCCTGGACTGATAACCACACTCAATACCCTTAAAATTATTGCTTCATAGAAGAAGGATTAGAGTCTTGAGTTCTGCAGTTGAACCAAACTCCTTTGATACCATTTTTGCATGCCCCGTCCTCGGGACCCTTGTCGTGACTACCCCATGCCCGCCATCCATAGGCTAGGGGCTAGAGACTAGCACCAAAGGCATAAAACCTGATAAAAAGGGGAAGGAATTGCCTTATAAATTAAACAAACACCACAGAGTAAGGCAGAAGAAGTAAACACTAAGTAAAACTGGGTACAATAGTAAGTGAGGAAAGTAAATGGGCCAGAATACAAACCCAAACTGAAAGTAAAGTACAACTGGGAAGAAAGTACAGAAACTGAAAGTAAAACAGCAATGTCGAGCTGTCCACTGAAAGTCCCACCTGAAAGGTGGGTACAGATAGCCTCCTCAGCTCCTCGAGTCCAACCGTCCGCTCAGTGTACATCCCACCCAGTGGTCCACCTCCAGGTACCGACTTGCTCCACAAGCCTCAACCACGATTAGCACTGTCTATCGTCTGCATCCAACACAACGTGGTGCGGGCATATCCTGTGCATGGGTGAGTATACGCTACTCAGTAGGGACCCCGAGACCCCTGAAGGTCTCGCAGAATCCACAAAGGATAATCCACAAAGGAATGATATAATCACGAAGTAACATCCAAAACTACTTAGGTATATGCCCATACATATACCTAGGTCATCAATTCCAGTTCGACTCCAACATCCGAGCCCAAGTTCGATCACGTCCACACAGGATAGTACAACCCAATCCACATAGGATATCACAACAGGATCCACATAGAAAAGAAAGTCAATCATGTCGAAGATAATGATTGAAAGTCAAAACTCATCTCACACAGGTATACTTCTTCATAAGGTGATAGAGATGATCAGATGTAGCCACTGATTCATCTAAGATGGGACCCACGTAGGATACTAAACCAGCTAAGCTGTCGGGCCCACGTAGGATACAAGTCTAGCTACTCTGTCGGACCCACGAAGGATACTACAACAGAGGTCAAATACTGTCGGACCCACGTAGGATACAAGAACAGTAATACTGCCAAATCCACATAACATACAAGAACAGTAGTCATCGCCGTCGAAACCACATAGGATTTTAGTACGGTCTTCATCACTACTGAACCCACTGAGGATTTCAGTGCAGTCGTCGTCGCTGCCGAACCCATGTAGGATTTAAGTGCAGTCGTCATCGTCGTCGCAGTCGCAACCAGCTCTAGGGTTCCCGCACACAACATGCTTATTTCTGGAAGGGTCCGCTCCACAATCCAAGGGGGGTCGATACATCAACTGAAACGTAGTCTGGAGTTGATGTATCCCAAAGTTCTGTCTCGACATAGGGAACTCAACACGACTGACGTCGCGTCAATCGGACGCCCAGTCTGAGAGTTATTGGCTTTTATGTTCCAGGGGCCCGGTTGGTTTTTAAGTCAAAACCAGCCTGACCATACTCCAACTGTGTCCAAACCTCGAGCGGAGTAATCCAAAAGGTCTGTCTCACTAAGAGGAATCAGAAAAAGTCGACGGCACATCAATCGGACGTCCATAGCTCCAGTTATAAGTGTTTCCACTCCGAGGGACCGGTTGGTTTCGTGTTCAAACCAACCCGGCTGTACACAAAGTTCTCCGAAACCTTGAGTGTAATATACTGAAACAACACTCTCGATCCTAGGATCTCATCTCAATTGACGGTGCATCGATCAGAGGTCTGTAGCCCATGTTACGGTCATGTAAACGAACTGTCCGGTTTTTAGGGGGTTTTTGGCCCGATCCAACCCGGAAGAAGACCCCATGGGTCGGCAAGAACCAGGTCGACCTGACCAAGGTCTGGGTCTGGCCCAACAGGGCGCGGCCCGGTGCAACTGGCACGGCCCGGCCCGGCCTGCGCGACCGGTTGGCCTGGCGCGAGCGGGGCCCACATGGCTAGCTCGGCGCTGGCCGAGCTGTCACGGAAGGGGGGGGGGGGGGGGCGCTGTCCCCCTGTTTTGAAATGGAGGCCCCACGTGGGGGCCTGCTATTTTGGCCAGCCAGGGTTTACGACCCTCGACCTTCTTCGATCGGCTGGCCCGGCTGGCCGGCCGTGCTTCCACCGCGAGACCCCGCGTTCCCGCCCCTCGGACGCACCGGTGGCATGTGGTTCCGGTCGGCGCTCCCTGCTCTGTCGTGGCCCCAGGCCGTGGCACCGCTCTAGCTACGGTGTCTTCATGGTTCTCCGGCACGGCGCAACGGTGCCGCGCCCCTTCTCTGCGGCCCGACTCCTTCCCCGGCTTCGTTTGGCCTCAACGGCGCGGTGCGACGGTGCCACGCTTGTTCACCGGGATTCTCCATGTTCACGCGTGGTGCCGTTGCACCGCGCTTCCTTTGTTCGTGCCGCAACAAGAACAGCAACAAAGAGGGAGGAGGTTCAGCCGTGTTTGTGCGGTCCGACCTCCTCCCGTTATAACGATAACAGGCGGCCCAAAAAGAATAAATATCCTTGTCAAGCAAGAAAAAATTTAATCCATAATATTTGAAATCAAACCCCTACCTTGCAAAGTAATTCACGGTAGTCAAGTGCCTAAAAAAAATATGGCATCGCGGGGCGTGGTTCCATAGACGTCGACGGAGAGCGTTTGAGGATACATTGTTTTCTCTTTATCACGGAGTGAATATGATGATTGTGCGTCGATGGAGAACTCCCGCGTCAGTGTCTCTTCCCTTTTCACGGAGGAGAAAGGGAATGGAGATACCAGAGTCGTTGAGTCATTATTCATTGAAGAGATGTCGTTCTTCGTGGAAGGATTGAAGCTCTTCGCGGGAGGATGAAGTTCTTCCCAAGAGAAAATAGTTCTATCTCCCCAATCTCCTCACACAACAACTAACCCCCCAAAATAAAATAAGACTTATCTTATTTTATTACATCAAGCCAAGCATTTCAATTTTAAAATTCAAACACATAACTCACTTAATTAATTAAGTTTTTTGGCATGATTAAAGAGGAGAGAGGGGGAGGTGAGTGGTCTCACATTAAAGGGTGGTTAACAAAAACAAGGGGAAGTTAGGGAGTTAAAGAATGTGAAAAGGTGGGGGATTTTGTGGGTCCCACCTCCCTCATAACCACGAATGTGAAGTTGGGTAGTCGTGGGCCCCACCAACAACTTCCCATGAGAGGGTTTAACTTCCAGGGATAAAATAAAATTGTTCACAATTTTATTTTACTTATTAATTAATCCACATTTTTTTACAACTCCTCCCCAGCAAAAACAACTTTGGTAAAAGTCCTCTTAATAAATTATCGGCGTTGTGGTTCCATCAGTGCCCTCAGATTTCGATTCTGAGCACCGGTTCAAAAGTTAGTGAAACCCACTTGTTCATTCAGTGAATGTACCCAAGATAAACTTCGGAAATTGATTTCTGGAACACCGGGTCTCAGAATCAGGTGTCATCGGAAACTGCGTACTCGTAAAATCCCAAAACAATTAAGAAAAACTTGTCCTTAAAATTTACATGTTTTTATAGTGTTATTATGAGATGAACCTCATTCCTTTTAAAGGGTTATTTATTTTCATTTACGTTATATGTTCATTGTGGCATGCATGGTAAATGATAATGATATGATGTGAGGGGTGCACCCAGAATTATATTGCACAATATGAATGTTTAAATGTGATGGGTGTGCCAGGAATTATAAATTTTTTTAATGCATTGGGTAAAGTGATGAATCTCATGAGTAAATGTTAAATTATGTGTGAAAAAAATTCTATATTTTTTCACAAGAATGTGTGGTAGTTAACCACTAAGACATGTTGTTTCATTTTTATGCATTGCCACATTTCAAGTCCCATGTTAATGCTTCCTCTCATGATTTTTTGCCTATGTTATGAATATGATCACCCCATGCTATATTGTTCTTATATATCCTCTTAATGGGTTTCTTGATCACCCTTTTTGATGTATAACCTCAGGTGGCTACATGTACTATGGAGAGTTCAAGTGCCAATAAGAAGCTAGAGAAGAAAAAGTAAAAAAAGTTTTTTCTTGATGTGGTAATTTTTATGTCTGGTCCTAGTTTTCCAAAGACACTAAACCGTTGGATCCTCTATGTGTCAAACTATTATGTTGTTTATCTTTAAAATGATTTAATATTAATGTATGAAATGGTTGGGTCTCTATAGTCGGTATCAGAGGAAACGCTTAGTTAATTTGGGAATTAGGATTAGTGAACCCAAGAGAAAACCTATAGCATGAGACTAAGTACAAATATGCACACACGAATATCTACATAGGGATCCCATATGTTATTATTTTAGTATAAAATTTGAATATTAATAAGTTATTTTTTCATGACTTTTTGAAAAATGTTTTTTTCTAACATTTTCTATTTTAGAAAATCGTGGGAATGAGGAGATACCAGGCCAGCAATTCGTGCGAGGGCCAATGCAACGATTGCCTGAAAAACATCCCCATTGATTTGAGAGGTGGAGTTCAGAACATCATGGTGATGCTTACCCAATTATCTCAGGATATGAACAATAACCATAATAATGGGGAACATCCTCCTTCACCAAAGAGAGAGAAACTGGTTATCAAATGTTTTATGCGGCAACATCCACTGACATTTAGTGGATCATTCGAACCTCTAGTTATGGAATAGTGGGTCAACTCCATTGAGAAGATATTTTCTGTGCTTCATTGTTCTGAGGTGGAGAAGGTGACTCTATCCGTTTTTCATCTAGATGGAGAGGATGAACAATGGTGGGATTTGATTAAGAACACCATACCAAGGGAGGAAATTGAAGAGATGTAATGGGAAGACTTTAAGATCATGTTTCTTAATTAGTATTTACCATGAACTATTCGCAAAAATATGGAGAGAGAATTCATAGATCTTAAGAAAAAAGAATAAGAATCTGTCACATCCTATTAAGTGAATTTCATAAGGCTTATGCTTTAGGAATTTCCATAAAAAATTATAGAAAAATAGATATATTATTCAGTGGATTAAAACCACACATTCGAAAGTCTCTTGTAATTCAATACGTTGGGAGTTATGAAGATGTTGTTCGGTGTGCTCTCCGAGTGGATAGGGAGTTTGGAGAATGGTCCCACAAATATAGTGATAGGAAATGAAGGATGGAGTTTCATGTTGGTTGATCTAATGATAAAGGTGGGAAGAAAACTAAACAACCCACATGCCAAAAATGTGGGATGTTTCACCATGGGGTACTGCTTTAAAGGGATGGGGAAGTGCAACATGTGTGGGAAAGAAGGAAATCATGATCAAGAGTGTCAAAAAGACATGAAAAGGAAGGATAATGTAGTGGAATAATGGAGAGAACCACCCATTTTTAAATTATTCAATTGAAGGGATCTAGGGCACTATACAAGCCAATGCACTAAACCTAGAGTTCTCGAGGGTAATCAACATTAGCAGCCACCAATTCCTAAAGAACATGTGAAGGATTATTCCATCACTACTGCAGAAGTGGAGAAAGATAATGAAGTAGTACAAGGTACACATCCTATTCACTCAAGAATGTAAGAAGTCTTATTTGATTCTGGTTCTATGTATTCCATTATATCTTATAAGCTTACTAGAACAATAGAATCGAATCCCTGAAACCTTGAAGTATAGAAATCTATAAAAACACCATGTGGTGAAATCATTGCAACCCAAGTGTTTGACTCTTCTACTATTGGTGTATGTGGGGTGTTTCTTCCAATGAATCTCATAATACTTCCCTTGGTAGAATTCGATGCTATTATGGGAATGGATTGGCTCTCATTTTATAGATCACATATCAACTATCAGGAAAAGAAAATATCTTTTCATATTCCAAACCATCCCATGATACTCTAAAAATGAATGGAATATCATGAATCTCTTTTGAAAAATCCATCAACGGTGTGGGAGTTGATTCAATCTAAAGAGAATACATCTCCCTAATGGTTGAGTCAAAGGAAACTTCCAACCTTGAGGAAATTACCATATTGAGGGAATTCAGTGAAGTATTTCTCAAAGAGTTACCTGGAATTCCCCCAAATCATGAGGACGAGTTTTCAAAATAACTCGTACCTAGAGGTACTCCTATCTCAAAGTGTCCCTCTATGATGGATCCTATCGAAATGGAGGAGTTAAAGAAGCAGCTGCACGAGCATCTGGTCAAAGGGTTCATACGCCTGAGTGCATCACCTTGGGGTGCACAAGTTCTCTTTATGAAGAAGAAGGATGGAACAATGTGGTTGTGTATCTATCATCAGGAACTCAACAAGATCACCATAAATAATAAGTATCCTTTTCAAAATATTGATGACTTGTTCGATTACTTAAGAGGAGTTCAATACTTCTCATAGGTGGATCTTCATTCTGGATAACATCTACTAAAGGTGAAGAAGGAAGATATTCATAAGACTGTCTTCCATACAAGGTATAAGCACTATGGGTTTTTGGTGATGCCCTTAGGACTTACTAATGACACTAAAATCTTCATATATTTGTTTAATAGATTCTTTATACATTACCACTACAAATTTTTGTGAGTTTTTATTGATGATATTATCATCTACTCAATGGGAAAGGAGGAACATGATGAACATCTATGACTTGTGTTGGGGACATTGAGAAAGATGAATTTGTACGCCAAATTCACCAATTGTGATTTTTGGATGAATCACGTCACGTTCTTGGGACATGTGATCACAAGTGAGGGAATTTCTCTGTATACTTCAAAGAAAAAGGCGATTGAGGAATGGTTGAGGCCCTCTAGTGTCACAGAAATTCGTAGTTTTCTTTATCAGAGGGGTACGACCGAAGTTTTGTGAGAAACTAATCATGATTTTCATGCCTTCAAACTAAGTTACCAAGGAAAGGGGTAAAGAATGTATGGATGGAAAAATGTGAGGGAAGATTGAAGGAGCTAAAAAGAAGGCCAATCACTGAACCTGTACTCACACTACCGAAAAGTGGAGAATGTTTTGTGACATACAGTGATGCGTCAAAGAAAGGATTGGGTTGCATACTCCTGAAAAATGAAAATGTGATAGCCTAAACCTCATGATAGTTGAATATCCATGGGTAGAACTACCTGATGCATGATTTAGAGATGGAAGCTGTGATTTTTTCCTTGAATATCTAGAGACACTGCCTTTATAGTGAGAAGTGTGACATATACACCAACCATAAGAGCCTAAAGTATATATTCACACAAAATGAGATCAACATGCATCAAAGGAGATGGTTAGAGATAATAAATGATTACAATTGCTCTATTCACTACCATCCTGGAATGGCGAACAATGTATATGATGCTCTAAGTATAAAATAACCTACTACTCTATCCATGTTACAGATTAAGAAAGACCCTATCTTATTAGATATGCAAAGGATGGATTTGTAAATCATAAGGGAAGGGGTTAAATTTTGCCTTTTCTAAATGATTGTGCAACCATCATTCCAAGAGAAGATTAAGAAAGCACAATGGGATGATGTGGTTATACAAAAGAGGGTGAATGTAGTAAAAGAAGGGAAGCTGCAAGAGTTCCATATCGATGATGATGGTGTGATAAGGTTTCAAACGCGACGTTGTGTGACTTCATCAACAGGGATAAAGAAGGAGATATGTGATAATGAACATTGCTCAACTATCTCTATCCATCATGGGAGTACCAAGATGTACCGTGATCTCCAAGAACACTTCTGGTGGGATAACAGTAAGAAAGAGATTGTGAAATATATATCAAGGTGCATGGTATGTTAGCATGTTAATGAAAAGAGAAAAACGTCCAAAGGGATGACACATCCATTGCCTATACCCATTTGGAAATGGGAAAATGTTACTATAGACATTGTCATAGGTCTCCCAAAGTTGTTAAAGGGAAATAATGCAATATGGGTTGTGGTCGACCGACTCAACCAGAGATACCATTTATTCACTATTCAGGAAGATCTTTCGCTTGAACAACTTGCAATGATATATCTGAAGGATGTGGTGAGACATCACAGTGTTCCACTCTCAATCATCTCGGACTATGATCCAAGGTTCACATCTAAATTCTGGATGATCCTTTAACATGATTTGAGTGATGAATTACATTTTAGCATGACCTATCACCCCCTAACTGATGGCCAGTCTGAAAGGACTATTCAGATGCTTGAAGATATGCAAAGAGCCTGCTCTCTAGAATTAATAGGTGGATGAGATCAACAGATCCCATTTTTTGAGTTCTCATACAACAATAGCTTCAACTCAAGTATTCAGATGGCTCCATATGAAGCTCTTTATGAAATGCGATGTAGAACTCCGTCCTATTGGGATGATGTTGGTGAAAGAAATCTACTTGGACCCTATGTTGTGCAAGTGATGACGGAGAGGGTTTAAGTCATACAAAAACACATCAAAGTAGCTCAGAGTCGGAAAAAGAGCTATGCTGACAACTGTTGAAGGGACTTGGAGTTCGACGTTGGAGATAAAGTATTCCTTTGAATATCACCATGGAAGAGAGTAATGTGGTTTGGAATGAAAGGAAAGTTATGCCAAAGGTACATTGGCCCATTTTAGATCCTAAACCTTATTGGAGTCATTGCCTATCGGCTTGGACATCCACCGAATATGGATCAAGTTCATATTGTGTTTCACGTATCACTTTTGAGGATGTACATACTGGACCCCTCACATGTACTAAACTCAGTGGTGGTACAACTGGAAGATGATCACTCTTATGAGGAGCAACCATTAGAGATTTTGGACCGGAGAGATAGGGTTCTACACAACAAGAAAACCCACCTTGTCAAAGTTTTGTGGAGAAACCATGTGCTAGAAGAAGCTACTTGGGAACCAGAGGAGGCGATGAAGGAGAATTACCCTCACCTATTTGTGTCAAGTGAAATTTCGAGGGTGAAATTTAATAAGTGGAGAAGAATGTAACGACCCAAATAATTTCAATAAAAATTCCCTTCCTAAAAATATGTCATAAAATCACATAAAAAAGCAACATAATGAACTACTAAGTGCTATGTAACCTTTAACCATATGTTTGTCACTTCTGTGTTTGGAATTTTTGAAAATCCGGCACACACGGCTGTGTTCAAGCTGATATTTGTGGTCAAAAATGAAAAACATAATTTTTGGTGAAAAGTAACCTACCCTTAGGAATAGTAACTGGCCCTTATTAATAGTAGTACGACCCATATGAATAGTACATCATCAAAATAATATTAACCTTACTCATGAAAAATTAAATAAAATTTAGGCATATTAGAAAGTCAAAATTTGACCACAGTAATCATTTTGGTATTTTTGTATGTTATAAATAAATAATTATAATAAATTAATTAATTTAAAAGAAAAAATATTTTCTTAAAATGTGTTCATAAATTAGAAAATCTATTTCTTCTAGTTTTTAGATAATTTTATATGACCCAACATAATTTTTGAAAACATTATAAAAGTAGTTTTAATTTTAAAATATGTATTTCTCAATAAAATTATGATATTAATTAAATATTTAATTATTCATAATTATATCATTATTTTTGAAAAATTGACTTCAATATTTTATTATACAAGTCAAAATACAGTTATGATGAATTTTTTGGATTTTTCTGAAATACTTCAATTTTGGGTGAATAGTAAAATTACAGTTTTTTCACATAATCGGTGTATCCTAAATTGCATCATTAATGATTTCATGATGACATAAACATTCTAGAACATTAGGTTCGGCCAAATTTTATTATGTTTAATAAATGGTTCCTTGAAATACAATAAACTCATTTTTTAATCCTTAAAAAACATTCAAAAGCCTAATGTCAAATTGTGATTTCTTAAAGTGTCTTTTTCTCTTTCATTCACTTTCCTTTTAATAAATTAATGAATTAGAATTATAAAGATGATTTAAAGCCTAAATAGAATTATATTATACTAATATATGATTTAGGTTGTCAAAAAACTAATATTATAAGTCTAAATTTTGATATAATATTTTATTTCATATTTTATAAAAAAAATACCTCCCTCCTTAGGTACAAATAAATCCCCCTCCCCTTGCCTAACCACTCCTATCAAGCTTCAAGAATAGTCCAAACTCTTCCCAATAATCTTCCCTAGCCTCTCCCCCTATGTCCAAGAGCTTCTGGTCTCATCAAAAGACCATGCTTAGGCCCCATAAGGAGGATCTAAAGAGGAGGATTCAAGAGGTAATTTCTCTTCCTCTTTCATTTAATTCCCATTCAATTTCAAGTCCTTTTCTTATTCTCTACCAACTTATCTTTGTAAAAATGGTATGTAGAATCCAGTATCATACATATAATGAAATTTTATGATATTAATGGTATATTATACGATCCAACCCCCTTCTTCTATTCCTTTTATTTTATAAAAGAAAATGTTGTTCGTAAGGTGTAAATCTATCACCTTCAAGAAAGACATGTTTTCCTTTTCCATTTCTACCTATACATCTGGTCATGAAACCATTTTTATGGTTGAACTAGAATATTATATATGTATTATTTCATATTTTATGTTCTATAACTATCTTATGTACATATTACTATATGAGTAAACATAACAAGTTCGTTGTGGCCGAAAAACAACCAAAATTTACCCAAACCATCATCCTTAAATTCATATCTAATGATTCATCCACATGATATAAAATGTAATTCATATGAAGATCATTTTAACTTCTGTAATATCATTAATAACATTTAATGTATGTTCTGGATGTTTATCCATGTTCTACACGAACTTCAATTCATGAATACGTATGAAACTCTCAAGAAAACCCTAAAAACGAACATTCCCAAACAATGTTTTTAAACTCTATAACTCATATAAAGGTGCATAAAAAATTATTAAACCAAAGTGACCCCTATTATTTAATAAAAGGTTCTATAATTTCTATTTAATTAATATAATGTCATTATACAAGAAATTTAAGTGAAGAAAATGTTCAGATACAAGGTAAGGGGAAATTCTCAAACCCAACTTTCATCATTCGGGTTCTCCCTCTTTCACTCCTTTTTGATATGGTTACTCATTAATTTTTTTTTTCAACTTTGTCTTTATTTTTATAGGATATAAATTTTTTACTGGTATTTATGAAAAACCAAATGTTTTCCAAATTAACTCTTCTTTCAAGAACACACCTTTTACTTCTCATTCTAGATTGACGGTTCTTGTAACATATATGTTATTCCCTATTTATTTAGGATCCAAATGTTTATGAATGTGTTATTATGAGATGAAAACCATTCCATTTCATGGGTTATTTATGTTCATTTATGTTATATTTTCTTTGTTTCAGTCATGATAAAAGATAAAGTTATGATGTGATGGGTGCGTCTGGAATTATATAGCGCAATATGAATGTTTTAATGTGACAGGTGCACCCAGAATTATACAGCCCTCGAATGCATTGGGTAAAGTGATGAATATCATGAATAAATGTGATATTATGTGTGAATAAGATTCTATCTTGGTTCATAAGCATGTTTGGTAGTTAACCATAGGACATGAAGTGTCATTTTTATGCATTTCCACATTTCAAGTCCCTTATTAATGCTTCCTCTCAAGATTCTTTTCCTATGTTATGAATATGCTCCCCCATGCTATATTGTTATTATCAATCCTCTTACGGGGATTCTAGATCACCCTTTTGATGTATATCCTCAGGTGGCTACATATACTATGAAGAGGTCAAGTTACAAAAAAAGATAGATAAGAAGAAATAAAAAAATGTTTATGCTCGATGTTGTAATTGTTTTGTATGGTCCTAGTTTTCCAAAGACACTAAACAGTTGGATTCTCTATGTGTAAGGCTATTATGTTTTTTATATTTAAAATCATGTGATAGTAATGTATGAAAAGGTTGGGTCTCTATAATATCCTTCTCTCCTTCTTTATCCCTTTGAAATCCATTAATGAAGACTTTTTTGGATGTATTTTTTAAACATATTAGAGGTATGCTATCTACCTTCTAGCACTATTATTCTTACTTTTAGTTTTCCTTTGATTAAAGGGGATTTTGGATTCCAATAGTTCATGGTGGAATCAACCTAAAAAAAGGGTATTTTCATGTGTTATATAAAGGATGTTGATGTAAAATGAACACATTTCACCACTCATTAATTTTTTCAGGATCATTACCTATTTAATCTTATAATGACATATTGAAGTAATTTAAGGCATTCATCTTGTGATCTTGGAACCAGAATAAAACCAATATTTTATGCCTAATCTATCCTCTATATAATCAATTTTTATATAAATTGAAGAAAATAAACATTTTTACCTTAATAGATAATGTAGTAACATCTATATGCATGATTTTTTCTTTATGGTGGTCATAGAAGGAGTAGACAGTAGCTTCTTGCCTTTGAGAATGTTACACCAACCAAAGGATCCTCATTTGTAATGAATGTATTCTAATACACCGAAGGTGTTTTATCACCTTCAAAATTCTAAAAAATGGTATATATTAGAGGAAGAGATCTATAAAAATATTTACATGAAACTAATAATTCTAGAAACCCAAACCTTTTAAACATATCATTACATGATTATAATCATAGTTAATAATCAAATTACAAGATAAGGATTGTAATGTCTAGTGTATTAGAAGACTAGGTACATAAAATTGAAAACATGATAATAAATAATAAAATATTTATTTATCATCTACTATGAGCTCCTAGCTACCTTTTATACCTTACATCAGCATTGGATAACTTGGGGATAACATGAACAAAGGGTTGAACCAAAATCCCTATAAAGGAATAAACATAAGGATAAAGCTTATCACATGGGTTAGAAGACATAACATCATGATATCAAAAGACACGAAAAGTGATAAAATGTAAGGAATTATAACATATATAACATTTGATCATATAATAATAGAATCATAGTAATGTGGCAGAAATATAACACACGAATTTAGAAATATTCAAGGCTCGTTGCACATATAGGATAAAATTAAAGGCAAACCACCAAGACCGTTGCACATGAATCATTAGTCAAAGATAACTACCAAGACCGTTGAACATAAAATCTCATGGGAGAAAACATTACCCAATGAATTATAGAAATATCAGGGAACACCCATCATTACATTTTTAGGAATATGTGTGCCACATGAAGATTCATACATAAGAAATAAAACATCAACTTAAGGGTTACCCATTGTATGAATTTGTTATCATAATCATAGAAAAAATCATAAAAGATGTGTGTATCATAAATGTGTCCATGAAAGAATAGATTTAGAACATACATAGAAATTAAAAAATTTAAATATAAATATATAATGATAAATGGTGTCAAAATGAGGTGAAATTATATTAAAAGAGAGGTTTGGAATCATTAGAACTAAAATACTTTAGTGAGGTTTAACAAAAACATTAAAGAGCATTTAAAGAAGAAATGGGAATAACCATTCTTATAAAACAATAAGTGATAAAATAAGGTTTTGATAAAAAATGTGTGATTTGAGAAAAATAATTTTGGATTAAAACATATTATGCATTTCACTTTAAATGGGTACGAATTCAAGAAGTTCCCCTAAACTAGGCTTGCTTATTGAGAAGAATCAAGTAGGGAACCTTTTAAAAAAATGTATATCCCAAAAAAATGATGAATAGACTGTGATACATGTGTTTGGGACATATTAATATCATTTATAATATTTACATAAAATTAAAAGAGAATAAATTTGGTAAAAAGTGAGAAGTAATAACCCGAAGGAATAATGGAGGTTTGGGTAGAATCCCATACCTTAAGTCTGAAGGTGTTCTTCAATTAATAATAACTTATTTGATAGTCAAATTAGATTCCATAATTAATAATTCAAAACACTTATATTCATGATTTTTATTTATTATAACTTTATTATGTTCATTTATGAACTTTTTTATGGTTTAATATATTCAATATCATCATTTTGGAGCATTGGTTTCCTTGGTTTTCATAATCGGTTTACTTATATACATTTACAGATGATCGTTCAAAGTATGGGTAATTATCCAAAATTGAACTTATATGTTTTTTATTTTCTTATAGTTGAAAAATTGGTCTTATATATAATTTTTTTTCTGTCATTAGTATGAATCGTTATTAATGTAGTTAATGATAATCGTTTTGATTTACATTGGTGTTTTTCGATCACAATGAAATAATACTCTGTTATAAATTACTATCATGTGTAAAAAATGATTCCAAATCATTACGTAAGATATAATACATATATTATAATATATTTCAACCATAAAAATTGTTTCATGACAAGCTGTGAAGATGTTAATGAAAATTGAAGACATCGTCATCCTTTAATGTGATAAATTAACACATCACAGACTTTGTTTTCTTTTTAGTTTACGATGAGGGTAAAAAAGATATGATGATGAATTTTTATATAATCATAACAAAATTTAAGTATATTTAGGGTACTAGAGTTATCACCCCATTTTTATGAGAGGTGGTTGACAGGGAAAAAAATAATGGAACTTGAAATTAAATAAAAAAAAAGGAAGAGGGGTTTACCTCTTGATTCCTTCTTCTGGAGAACCTCCTTAGAGGATTGGTTTTGGTCTTTTTTTTAATAAAAAAAAGTTCCAAAACATGGAATAGGGGATTGGGAATTGTTTTTAGTAGAATTTGGACATTTCTTAAGGCTTAATAGCTTTGAGGAGAAGAGTTCATGAGGGGTGGTATTTATAGTGGAGGAGAGGTGTGTTTTCTAATTATTTAATTCATAAGTTTATTATTTTTATTCAATACAAGTAGTGTTATTGATTCTTGATACAAAAAATAGTAATTAGATTATGTGAGTTTAAATTAATTATAATTAAATCATCCATGTCTGAATGAACATTCTATTTAGCTTATAATGTATATATACCATAAATTACTTTATTTTACTATTCACTAAATATTTAAGTATTTCAGAAAAATCACAAAAAATCACCCAACCTATTTTTCAACATGTTGAATTAAAAAAATAAACTCCATTTTATGAAAATAATTTTCTAAATATGAGAAAAATATTTTTTAATGAAATTCATAATTTACTCGAAAAATAAATATTTTAAAATTATAACTGATTTTATAACACATTTGAAAAATTAACTAGCGAATCATAAAATTATATTATAATAAAGAGAAAAATAAATATTAATTACAGAATAAATTTTATGATGATAAATTTTCTTTTAAATTATTAAATTAATCATAAAATTGTAATTAAAAATTTATGTCTTACAAAAATACCAACACTTAATAAATATTGTTTAAAATATATACTTACATATACTATGATATAATTATTTGATATTGTCACTTATAATATTGAAAAATTTTATTTATAATTTCATTGGTGAGGTTAATATTCAATTGTCTGGTTTAATATTATTTAGGGTCGTGTTACTATTCCAAAGGTCGAGTTATTATTCCATTGGTATATATTTCTTAACTTCTAGAAATGTATTTTATATCATTAATTAATTATTTATAAGGTTTGTATTGTGTTCTTAATGTGATTTTATGTGACTATACTATATGAAATAATTATAATAATGGAATTTCCATTGAGAAACTTTTGGTTCATTACATTCTTCCCCCTTATGAAACCTTTTCCATGAAATTTCTTTTTACAAACAAAGATGAAAACATGTGTGGTTAATTTTTTTCGTCACATCTTCTAGTTCCCATGTTCTCACTTGGTACTTAGGGTTCTTCCATATTACTGTGACTGGGTGAGTAGTCATGTTGTGTAGATCTTTATCTCTGTGATCTAAGATTTTAATTGGATTCCCCACATAAGAAAGATCATTCTCTAACTATACCACAATGTTGCTAGTACATGTGAAGGATGTGGTACATACTTATTTAATAGGGATATGTGAAATACATCATATACTTTAGACATAGTTGGTGAATGTGCTAGTCGATATGCCAAAACTCTAACATAATTAAGAATATCAAAGGGTATGATGTACCTAAGAATTAGCTTTCATTTCTTCCAAAATCTCATAACCTTCTTCAATGAAGATATTTGGAGGAATACTATGTCTCTAAAATTAAACTCAAAGTCTCATACGTGATTTTCTACATTGCTCTTTTGACGACATAGGGATGCCTTCATGTGCTGCTTAATGGTTTTCACCTTCTCCACTATTTCTTCGACCATTTTTGGTCAAATAATCCATTATTACCCAACTTAATCTCATCATGACGGTGTTATACATATTTTCCATAAATGTCTTTGTATGGAGACATTTGGATGCTTGAGTTGAAACTATTAATGAATGATAACTCAAAAAAAGCCAAATATTGTTCCCATCCTCCATTAAAGTCTATAGAACACACTCTCAACATTTCTTCTAGTGTCTCAATAGTTCACTCATATTGGCCATCAGTTGGAGGATTATAGGACATACTAAAGTTTAGCTCAGTGATTAGAGCATGTTAGAGACTTTTCCATAACATCACGGTAAATATCATATCTTGATCAGACAAAATTGATATCGGTACTACAAATAGCCTTACTACCTCTTTGATATATAAGAATTGACGTTTGTCCAATGTTAATTCCTCTCAAATTTCAATAAATTGAAATGTATTTGTAAGATGGTCCATAAAAACCCATATGGAATTATTCCCTCTTGATGTCCTTGTACGTCTAATGACAAAGTCCATGGTAATGTTCTCCCACTTCCATGTTGTTATGGATAATGGTTGAATCATCCTTTTAAATTTTTTTATATCATCCTTCACTTGCTAACATACCAAGAACATTGAAGTATATTAAATTATCATCTTTTTCATATTGTCCCACCAAATGTTCTCTTAGAGATCCCAATAAATATTTATGATCCCTGGGTGAATAGAGAAGGTTTTGTTATGTGGATCATTCAGAAGATCCTTAATTATCTCACGATCAGAGGGTACACATAGTTGGGATCCAAATATTATGAATCCATCATTAACAATCTTGAACTCAAATGATTTCCAATTTCTGATAGCTTCCACCATTTTCTGAATCTTCACATCATTCCTTTGAGAATCATTTATTTTCTCCATAAGGGATGGTTGAGAAATCATTTGAGAAAGGGTTGATGATGTTCCTTCCTTAATGATTTCCATGTCATTACTTTTCAAATCTAATAAGATTGGATCCATATATATTCTCATTATTGATAAATATGTAGAATCCTTTCTACATAGAGCATTTGCCACCCAATTTTCTTTATAGGGATGGTAGTGGATTGAGAATTCATAATCCTTGATTAGATCAAACCATATTCACTAGAGCATATAAATAATCTTCTGTGCGGAAATTTATTTGAGGCTCTTATAATCACTATATATCTGAAACTTATCCTCAAAGAGATAATGCCACCATATTTTCAATGTAAAGATCACATCCACCAACTCCAGATCATAAGTAAGATAAATTTTCTCCTGAATTTTCAAATTCCTTGAGGTGTAGGCAATCACTTTATCATTTTTTAATCATTACATAGCCTAATATTTTATTTTAGGAACCATTTTACACCACAAAGAGTTATCCATTTTTTGGGAGTGTGAGTATAGGCACAGTGAGAAGCCTCTTTTTTATCTCCTTAGAGCATTCCTCACATTCTTCAGCCCATAAAAACATTACTCCTTTAATTTCCGCATGGTTATTAGGTTTGGAAATATTTATAATTTCTTCACAAATAATCGATAGTACCCATCTGGACCAAGAAACTTATAGATCTCAATTATAGATGATGGCCTGGTCCACACTTCAATTTCTTTTATCTTTGATGGGTCTACATATATTCTTTTTCTAGTGATAAAATTCCATAATAATGATACTTCCTCCATCCAGAACTCACTTTTAATATACATTGTGCATACATTATCCCTTCACAATGTTTTTAGCATAGTATTTAAATTCTCCCCATATTCCTCCTTGATCTTAGTGTATATAAGAATATCATCCATAGAGTCTACCAAAATTTTGTTAAGGTAATATATAAAGACTATATTTGTTAAATCCATGTCAATGTCTAGAGAATTAGTGATTCAAAATGGAATCACTAGGAACTCATAGTTTTCATATCTCATTTGAAAGGCAGTCTGGGGAATATCTTCCTTCCTCGCCTTTAATTTGTGATATCATGATTGAAGGTACACATTAGAGAAATAAGTAACCCTACATAGCTGATCTAACAAGTCATTTATTTGTTGAAAACGATAAATTTTATTTATCATGATTTTATTGATCTCATGATAAACAATTCTTATGCACATTTATCCATCCTTATTTCTGACTAAGAGGATAGGTGCACCCCTTGGTGAAGCACTCGGGCATATGAAACCCTTGTCCAGATTCTACTTTAACCGATTATTTGTCTCTTATAGATCAATGGTGGACATTCTATATGGTTTATTTGATATAGTCATAGATCCAAGAATAATTTTAATTGAAAACTCTACATCTCTATCAGGAGGAATACCAATGCACTCTTTGGGGAATACACCAGTTTAATCTCCCAAGATGGCCATGACTTCAAGCATGATTCTCTAATTTGTCTCAATAATTTGAGAAAGCTATAATTGCTCATAAGGCAAGAAAATCAATAATTGATATTATTATTCTAAAGGATATTTATCCACCTATTTAAATTTGTACATAATTGGATGATACTTTGGTATGTAAAGAGTGATCTCCCTTTCTCGATAGTTAATGTTGGATTTGTATAAAGATGCACAATTGATGCCCAATATAGCCTCAAACTATACCGAGGGATGTATGATGAGATTTTCTAGGAGGTTTAGTCATCAAACAGTAACTGGGGTGTAGTTATAAACATTGGATGAAATAATATCCCTATTCTCTATTCTCACAAATAATTAGTCCTCCATATTTTGAAGTGGTGATTGAATAATTTTACTAAACATGTAATATATGAAAGAATTCATAGAACAAGAATCAAATAGATAGTTTTCTATTCATGAATAAATAACTAGTGTACCAGTCACCACATTTTTTTCCAGCTCCATCTCAGTAGTAGTGATAGCATAATCTGTTCTTTGTTTCATTGGAGGTTGATATTGATTTCTTCTAATAACCCCAAGCTAAGAGAATTGGTTTGAAAAATGCCCATGTTCCTTGTAGTTGAAACACTACAATATTTTCTAGCCATTGATATGAACCTTCCTTTATTCTTCCTCATTAGTGGGATTCTTTATGTCCATTTAGCAGTTCTTATCCAAATTCCCGAATATTTTTAATTTGATTAATTTTGGGTTCCCTTTAGAGAGTTCCTAGGATGCTTCTTTCCATAATTTTGACACGTGGGATATTCGTTCTTCATTCCACAATGCGATTTATACAATTATCAACCTATATTAGACTCCATTTCCTCTTTTTTATTTATCCCATGAGACCATTGAGAGTGTTTGATCAACATTTCATCCTTGAGGGCACCACAGAAAATCTCATGATAAATTTTGATGTCCTAAATCACCAATAATTTTTGTAGACTTGTCTTTAGTTTTATAAAGATGAGATCCACCATTCTTTTAGTTTTCATGACAAATCCATAGGAATATCTTGAAATCACTAAAAAGTTTGCTTCATATTCCTCGATAGACTCATATTCCTTCTCCTAAAGTCTGAGGAACTCTCTTCCGATCTTGTGATAGAGGGTTCGTAGAAAATAATTATTGAAAAATATTTTCATGAAATATTCCCATTCCATGGAATCAATTTCCTCCTTGGAATTCTTGTTCTTGATTAGTGTCCACCACTGATCAGCTTCCCCATCAAAATGATAGATAATCAGTACAAATTTCCCTTCTTCTGAGAACTATAGGAAAGATAATTTCATTTCAATGGAGTAAATCATCAATTCTATGGGTAGGGGATCATAATATCTACTAACCATGAGAGGAATTTTTTATCAAGGATTCAATGACAACATTCTCTTTACTAGGAAAACTATGGTGTTCCACATGATTCATGTTATTATTAATAACTTGATCATGCTGAGAAAGTATTATCATAATGTTTTGAGAACGCATTCCTATTATATTTTACATATAATTAGGGAAAACATCACATTTCCAATGACATTGATTGTTGGAAAGAGTTATTATATTTCCTACCATTATATAATTAAAAGATATTTTAATTATGGGTCATGAATAGTTAACTAATAATCATATAAAATGAAACATTAAATATAAAAGGATAAAATCATGATGTAAAATTATGTCCTAAATTATGATTCCCTAGGTTTCAATCTATGTTATCCATGATCTGTTCCCTAACATATATTCTTATGGGATCTTTTTTTCTTAATAATGTTTCTTTATGAGCTTATGAATTTACAAAATCATTTCACCCAAGAGTGTCTACCCAGGTGAGCAGTGAGGATCATTTTCATATACCAGGTTACTCTATGTCTAGTTCGGAACACCTTGTCATTTTTTTTACTCCTAGGTACACCTATACCCAAACCACATATTCTTTTAGTATCCATACATGTATTTACATTCCTGATAAACCAGTTACGCTATACATACCAAAATTTATGGATGCTTTCTTGGAATTAGTCATATTTTCAAGGTTCTTAATAAAGTTCTATATCCCAAATCATAAATGATAACTAAATGTTTTTTATGATACCAAATATAGAACCCCTATCCTTTTAAAAATATCATTTTATTATTTTAAGCATAATTAAACATAAATTTTCAAGCCAATTCTCATAAATTCTAGTGTCTTAGAAGACTAGGTACATAAATTTGATAACAATGGACTAAATAAAACATATATTTACTTATCATCCATTATAATCTCCTAACTCTATTTGAGCCATTATATCGGCATAGTATAACCTAGGTATAACATGAAGAAAGGGATGAGCTAAAATCTTAGTAATGGAATAAACGTATGGATAAATCTTAGCACATATGTTTGAAGAGCTAACTTAATAATATAAAAATTCATGGAACATGATAAAACATAATGAATTATAACATATAGAAAATGGGATCACATAATCATAGAATCATATTAATATGGAAGAAACCTAAAAATGACTTTAGAATGAGTCATGTCTCATCACCCATGGTGGATAAAAATTCAAGGCTAACCACCTAAACTGTTGCACATGAAGTAAGTCAAGATAATTACCAAGATGGTGTCACATAATGTCTCATGAGACTGAACACTACCCAATTAATTGGAGTGATATTTTGGAAGAACCTTAATAACATATTCTTAAATATGTGAGCTACATGAATAATTATACATAACTAATCAAAAATTTACTTAATGCTGACCCATGGTAAGAATTAGGTATCACAATCTTGTCAAAAAGCCTAATAAATGGGCTTATCATAAAAGTGTCCATGAAAGTATGGATTTAGAACCTACAAGTACATTCATAAATGAAAATAGACATATATATTGATAAATAATATCCAAATGAGGTGAAATAAATTTAATGTGTGTTTTAGAATCTTAAAAAAAGATTTTAGTGTGGTTTAAGGAAAACATTAGAGGTTTTAAATCAGAAAAGGGCATGATATTTCATATAAAACCAGAAGTGAACCAAAATGTTTTTCATAATAAAATTAGCGATTTATAAAATGATGGTTGCTTAAAACATATTTCAACTCACATTAAAATGGGTAATTATTCAGGAAGTTCCCTTAAATTGAGTTCACTTTTAGGGAAGCATTAAGTAGGGAACCATTTAAAAACATTTATGTAACCAAAAAATAATAATAAATGGATCTTGATACATGTGTTTGGAATATATTCATATCATTTATAAGATGTATATAAAAATAAAATAGAATAAAATTGGGTTAAAAAGTGAGAAATAATAACCTGAAGGAATACTGGAGGATCTGGTAGAATCTCTTACCTTAAGTCCGATGGTGTCCTTCACATGATCCAAATTTCCTAGATAATCTAATAATATTCATTAATTATTAATTCCTTAAAATTTTATAATAATTTTATTATAACATTATTATGTTTATTTATGTAATTTTTGATGGGTTAAAAGATTCAATATCTTTGTTTGGGTGCACTGGTTTCCTTGGTTTTCATGATTGGTTTACATGAATACATTTATGTATTATCACATAATGTGGAGGAAATTATACAGAATTGAAATTATATGTTGTTAATGATATTCCAGAGTTAATGATAATAATTTGGATTTACTTTAGCAGTTTTTGATCACAATGAACTCATTTTGTTTTATAAATTAGTATCATGTGTATAAAATGATTCCAGAACATTACATAAGATATAATACATATATTATATTCTATTTAAACCATTAAAATGTGTTCATGAACATCCTTGAATACAAAAATGGAAGTTGAAAAAATCCTCATCCTTGAATGCGATAAATTAACACATCATGGATGTTGATTTATTTTTTACTATAAAATGATGGAAAAAGAGAGATGATGATGAATTATTTCACTATAATGAAAACATTATAGAATATGTAAATTACTGGAGTTATCATACCATTTTTATGAAATGAGGCTTGTAGAGAAAAATAATAGAAAGTAACATGAAATGAAATTAAAAAAAAGGAAGAGGGTTTTACCACTTGATTTCTTCTTCTTGAGGACCTCTTTAAGGGATTGGTTTTGGAATTTTGTTATGAAAAAAAGGTCTTGGACATGGGGGAGGGGCTTAGGAAGATTTAGTAGTAGAATTTGGGCCAGGCTCAAGGCTTAACAGGTGTGAGGAATGGTTATAGTGGAGGAGAGGGGTGTTTTCTCATTATTTAATTCATTAGTTTGATATTTTGTTCAAGGAAAGCAATAATGTTGATTATTGAGACTCCAAAAATTAATTAAATCATGTGAGTTTGAAATATTTTTTCTTACATCATCCATGAATCAATTAATAGTGTATTTAACATATAGTGTATATATACCCGAAATTACCGTATTTTACTATACACTAAAAATTCAAGTATTTTGGAAAAATTACAAGAATTAACCCTACACATGTATCGAAATACAAAATTTAAAAATTAACTCCATTTTAGGATAATAATTTTCTTAATATGAGATATATAATATTAACTTAAAATAATAATTTACTCTAAAAATACACATTTTAAAATTATAACCGACTTTATTACCCTTTTAAAAAACTAACTATGGTCTCATAAAATTATCATATAATCAAGAGAAAAAAATATTAATTTATGAATACATTTTATGAAAATAAATTTTATTTTAAATTAATAAATTAATCACAAAAATTTAATTACATATTTATGACTTACAGAAATACAAACACTTAATTAATAATTTTTAAAATATTTATTTACTTATACTATGAAATAATTATATCATATAGTCACTTATAAGATAGATAAATTTTATTTATACTTTCATTGGTGAGGTTACTATTAAATTTTCTAGTATAATATTCATATGTGTAAGTTTTATTTCAATGGTCAAGTTATTATTCCTTTGTTATATGATTCTTAACTTCTATAAATGACTTTTATTTTATTAATTATTCATTTATAAAGTTGTAATTGTGACCTTAATGTGATTTTATTTGATTAAACTATATGAAATAATTAAAATAACTGAATTTACATTAATAAAACATTTGGTTTTTATAATAATCATACCATGTCTTTGAACCCCACTCTCCAATGTAGGGAACATATTCACTTTATACAAGAAGCACCTGACAATCTTCATTCAATTGTACTAACTCACATTATATTCAATACTTTCCATTGGGGTTATATAAAATGAATCCATTCAATGAGAATAAAATCCATCATTAATACATGCACGATGGATAATATAAAATGATGATTTTTTGGGGATTATGTGGTCAAATTTCCATCTACTATTTCATACAACATTGGTTGTAACGTAGTCTCAAGTTGAATTATAGGGATGTGAGAAAATATTGGATTCAACATTCACACGATCATGATCTCAATGATATAATTTCACTAACATATCCTTAAGTGATATACATCACATTAATATTATTTTAGTGCATAATAATCAATTTACCAAATTCACTAAAATCCATAAAAAATTTATGCACAACTTCACAACTCCTTATGGATCCATCCAACACTTTTTTTGGACATGGTTTAATCAAACTTACTTAATTTTTGAATAATCACTATATCCAATAGTTCATCCTTATTAAAAGTCATAATTATGTGACAATTTAGACCATAGTAAAATTATGAAAAAATACAATCCATATTTTATATATGTAAGCTAATTGATACCTCTATCAAAGCATCGGTACTACTCAAGCTACTAAGGGGTTTACTGTGATCTCCATCAATCATAATAAAATATCTATGAAAACATTTCCACCACATGATATATCCTATACATAATATATATCCCTATATAATCCATTTTCCCATGATATAAATTTTCCACTAGTTATATAACGCATCAACATGGTATATGATATTTCCTATTTTCTTGATTCCCCAGGAAAAGTCTGACCAAGTCAATGAATACATCACATTTCATTAATCTTATAAATGAGAGCACCACATGTACACCATATAAGTAGTTAAGAACATCATAAGTGACCTAAATAATCATGAACTTGTATTTCCTCATTTTAATTCAATCAAGGGATAGATTTCTTTACATGTCAGACAAGTTGAAAAATCAAATCTTAGTTATGATCCTACCATTAACATAATCAACAACATACCCATCTACACCCTGATTAGATAAGTCGATTTTTAATTGTGTAAGCCAGTAAATAAGTATAATGGTTTACATTCTAGATATATCAAATACCTTAGATAATAATAATTGATAATAACTACACACCATGAAGAATATCGATGTGTGTAAGACATTCCAGGGCATATACATTAGTTGGTTAGTCCATATAAGGACCTGGCCTTAAACATTACAGAATATTGAATTAAATGAATAATTCACATTGAGGATCTGTTTAGGTTTAGTGTTTTAGAGAATTAGGCCATAACTATTACATTAGAACTTGAATATTACAAGTAGACACTACTACCGAGTATCCATTTTTTCATAAATTAAAAAACTCTTAAAAAGAATCATTTATAGTTCCATGTTTTAGATAGCATGCCTTTTCCTTGATCCCATCCTTGACCTTATTCATATTTAAGTCCTGTGGAAAACATTTCAAAAAACTTGGGATGAGCATAAAAATCTCAGTAAGGGTTATAAAATAAGGAAGGAAAACATTATCCCATAAATAAATACAAATCAATGAAACCATAATTTTCAATCATAACATACCTTATGAAATCATGAGATTTATGAATAACACATACAAATCATAAATCATAAAGGTTAATTATGGAATCCATATCAACCATACATTGTATCTATCACAGATACATAGGGAGTTACACTTGGAATACCCATCACGGTATATTCCCTAAATCTCTTAGGAGAAACCTCATGTTTACCTCCGTCACGTTACCTAATGCATTGGAGAGCTATCTCGGGCTCACCCACCCTAGGTTTATCAAGGAACCACCTGTATATGCAAACAATTCCCAATAACCATAACATAATCATAACATATAACACATGTATAATGGAAATATAACATTTCCACATTAAAATATATCAAATCAAGATATTGAAATAAACAATGTTTTATCAAATCATTTTCAAAACCTTTTAAAAAGATATTTTTGAATCAAAGTGTCCCATACCACTTTGAAGCTTTTAAATTAATTATCCTTTGAAAAAATTAATTTCCATATAAATAAATCCTAAAACCCATTTTTAAATCATGGACATTAATGAGAAATATTTAGAAGCATTAATCTTTTAAACATTTAAAACGATCTTTTAGTTAAAGAGTTTTTTTAACAAAAAGGAGAGACTCTTGAATACAAATAATTGAGGAATAAAATTTAATCAAAACATTATAATATCATGAGAATAATTTAATTAAGGATATATTATTCCAAAGGACAGTATATATACCACATAAGATTGAATTGGTTCATAACAACAATGAAGTGTCAATGGAAATGTAAATTGAGATGAAATACCTTATAAAGATAGTATACTTAAGTTAAGGATAAATCAATCACATAATTATGTGTGAAAAATATAAATACACCCAATATAAGTAGATATTATTTGTAAAACAAGAATATTTTATTCACACATATTCATAGGATGACATATTCAAGAAGTACAAGTCGAACCCGAAGAATTGAAATTGGGTTAAGAAGTTCCCTTGTAAAAATTCGAAAGCCTAACGACATCACATTAAAATTCAAAAGATGAGTTGATGAGAAAAAAAGGGTATCTCATCACTTGGAGATAAATTTTATATTAATGAGGATATATAATAACATATCCCAACATAATAATATGTAAATTAAAAGACATAACAAAAAGAAGTCTTTTAAATAAAGGAGGGTCGAAGGTTCCCTTACCGATTTAGTAACGTAAAAAACATATGCCAATGAAAGAAGGATCATACAATGAAGATGTAGATACTAATAAATTAAATTATATTACACAAAAATTAAAATCATGGGTAGTACATACACCACACAAAAGGAAATACTGGCGAATAGAGCATGAATCTCACGGGAATAAAAAGTAAGATGAAACCCTTTACCACGTTGTAATCAACTGAGTCATATGACCAAAACTTAATAAGCACAAAATGAATCACAGAATACCATGAATATAAATAGAATCATGATAATATATATCAAATGGAAGAAAAAAATACACCACATGCAATAAATAAGTGGCGAACAATGGAAATCTCACGGAATTAAAAGTGAGATAAGAAAATCCATTACCTTATGTCCGACTAGACTCGATCATTCTTTAATCTCTTGAAAAATAAAATAAAGTTAATTTGTACATGAATAAGATTATTTTTAAAGTTTATTATTCCTTTTATATCACTTATTACCATGTTATAAACATTATGTAATCATTTATGTTAATAACGTCAATTTTGTCGATATTTAGTACTTGAGTCAAAAATGGACATCTTATAATCACATGTTGTTCATGTGGTCAATGGTTCATTATATCTAGAATTATTTTAATTATATAGATATCATATATATCATATATATCTAGTATATACATGTATTTATAATAGTACATAACATTTGGATGTAAGAAATGAAATGCACCGTTCATGGTGATGGTAATCCGTACGTACGCATGAACGCTACTTTCATTTCTATTTCATATTTTAATGGAATTAAAACAAAATGATAAATATGTATATTATAATTACATTATAATATCATATATAATATCATTAACTACATAATTTATACATCCCACATAAGGCATTAACGAGTCACATCATTATGATGGGGCAGTAGTCTGCACATCCTCAAATGAGATTATCATATTTACCCACTATGGAATCCAAAAAGTGTTCTATAAATGGGAAGTACAGAATAATAAGGAAATAATAAACATAATATATATCATATATAAAAACAGTTCTATTATAATGGACACCATGAGAGGCGGTTGGAGATATTTGAACATTCATCTTTTTGTGAGGCGTTATTTTTCCATCCACAGAAACAGTATGTTCTTCATCCATTAGATGAAGTTGTGTGTAAGTTTAGTTCTCATAATTCTCATAAAAACATACTAGTATATTGAGGATACTTGTGTTGTTACAAAATAAGGTAATAAAAATAGTTTATGGGTTGGATATGTAAAATAGAAGAAAACAATTTAAAATAAACTGTTACCATTAAATTGGGTAACTCCCACTGGTTTGAACCAAATGACCTCTTGAAGTGCCTTATACCTAAGTTATGGCTTCTAGGGGGAGGATAGGGATGTAAGGAGATTAATTGGTCAGAGTTTTGATGATCCAAATGGCTTTAGAGGTGTGAGAAATTGATTCGAAGTGGTCTTATTTTATAAGGGGGAGGAGGGGCTCTTTAGGAAAGTGTGAAACTAATATTTTATTATATAATTATATTCGGTTTTTAATGTTCAAAAAATCATTAAAGATGAATATAAGATTACTCATGGTCGAAATAAAATCATCCAATCATAATTGGACATGTTTTGGATAAAATTTTAATTATTATAATCTTATTTATTTAAATGATTTATTAATGAGGTTAACACTGCATCATTATTATGTCATATATAATTTAAGTTATTTGTTGTATAAAAATTATAAAAAATTCTATCATGTAGGAAATATTTTACTATTTATAAATAATAATTATACACGAAAATAGGACTTATGTATCACCATATAAAAATTAATTACTAAAATAATTTTGTTAATGTCAATTTTGTCTTCACATTAAATTAATTAATCTAAATTTTCATCATCACTCCCAAGTGGCTCAATGGGGTCCCAAAATCTACCCAAAGATGCCCATGGTTGTTAAATACTCAACCAATAAGGTCTGGATAAGTTTTAAAACAATTTTTAATTATTATAATATTAATTTAACCATGAATTACCCTATTTACCTTTAACCGCGATAAATAAAAGGAAAAAGTTAATATTCACCAAAAAATTATTTTCATCTTAATGAACCACATTTTACTTCTTGATTAAAACCATGTATTTATTATTTTTGAAATTAAATTCACAGAATTGGTAAAATTTCATTTAAAATAAAAAGACAGTTTATTTAACTACCACTAAGTGGTTTCACTATTCATCAAAAATTGAAGTTTTTCAGAAAAATAAAAAACATTCAGCCTAAGCTATATATTATATTACAAATTCAAAAACGATGTTTATTTTTTCAAATTAAAAAAAATAAAAGTGTCGTGAATTAATCTTAAAATTAATTCCCGTTGTTAAAACAAATTGCATGTTTTTAAGAAACAATAACAATCAAAAGATTGACACTTGTTTGTGTCCAATTTAAAAGTGAAATTAATTCCAATGACCATCATTGGATTAAATGGTAAAAATATATTCTAATTACACCTTGTTAAACATGGGTCATAGGGTTGTTCACAGTAAAATAGTTGTGGAAAATAATCATGTATGACATATAATTTCAAAACATCTAATAAAACATGATTTCTATAAAATAGTCAAACTGAATTTGAGTTGAAACATTAAATTAATAGTCCTTTTAAAATACCATAGGTATCTGCTGAAAGACTATATTTTAAAATCAAATATATAAATAGGTTGCGCAAGGTTCTCATTCTTCATCACCTTTTTAAAAATCATAATATGCTTCAAAAATTTTTGATAAGGTAAAATATTGGAAAATGCCTTGAAAATATTTTCCTTTCTTGAAAATATGAGAATATTGTAAAAATATGATTTTTCTAAATACAAACCATGATCCATGATGATAACTAGGTATAGTGGAGGTGTTTGATATCTCAAACAACTGCTTGCAAATGAGATGTATTCTAGAAAATGTTTCACAATCATCTGAACAAGACTTTTCAATAATTATTGCAAACATGTCATCAGGAAGAGATAGGAATGTCATTTGAGATCCTCCTCTTTCCATTTTTAACTGATTTTCCTTGATCTGAAAATTTTATTAAATAAGGATTTAACTTAAATAATTGATAGGGAATCACCATATGTCTAAAGAAAATTATTAATACCTAAATATGTCTAAACCGACCTCTAATACCAACTATAAGGACCCAACCTTATACATTACATAATATTGAATTAAATGAATAATTCACATTGAGGATATTTTTAGGTTTAGAGTTTTATATAATTAGTCCATAACTATTACATTACAACATGAATATTACAAGTAGACACTACTACTCAGTATCCATTTTTTCATAAAATAAAAACTCTTAAAAAGAAACATGTATAGTTCCATGTTTTAGATAGCATGACTTTTCCTTGATCCCATCCTCGACCCTATTCATCTATAAGTCCTATGGAAAACATTTCAAAAACATGGGATGAGCATAAAAATCTCATTAAGGGTTATAAAATAAGGAATGAAAACATTATCCCATCAATAATTACAAATCAATGAAACCATACTTTTCAATTATAACATACCTTATGAAATCATGAGATTTATGAATAACACACACATATCATAAATCATAAAGGTTACTTATAGCATCCATATCAAAATTACATTGTATCTTTCATAGCTACATAAGGATTTACACTTGGAATACCCATCACGGTATATTCCCAAAATATCTTAGGAGAAATATCACGTTTACCTCCGTCACGTTACCCAATGCATTGGAGAGCTATCTCGGGCTCACCCGCCCTTGGTTTATCACGGAACCACCCATATACCTAAAAAATTTCCAATAAACATATCATAATCATAACATATAACACATTTATAAAGGAAAGATAACACTTCCACATTCCAATATATCAGATCAAGATATTGAAATAAACAATGTTTTATCAAATCACATTCAAAACCTTTTAAAAAGATAATTTTGAATCAAATTATCCCAAACCAATTTGAATATTTTAAATGAATTATCATTTGAAAACATTAATTTCCATATATATAAATCCTAAATCCCATTTTTAAATCATGTAATTTAAAGAGAAATATCTAGAAGCATAAATCTTTAAAACATTAAAAAGATCTTTTAGTTAAAGTGTTTTTTTAACAAAAAGGAGAGACTCTTGAATACAAATAACTGAGGAATAAAATTTTATCAAAACATTATAATATCACAAGAATAAATTTATTCATGATATATTATGCCAATGGTTAGTATATACACCACATAAGAGTGAATTGGTGCACAACAACAATGAAGTCTCAATGGAAATTTAAATTGAGATGAAATCCCTTATAAAGATGGTATCCTTAAGTTAAGGATAAATCAATCAAAAAATTATGTGTGAAAAATATAAATAAACCCAATATATGTTGATATTAAGTTTAAAACAATCAGATTTTATTCAGACATATTCATAGGATGACATATTCGAGAAGTACAAGTTGAACACGAAGAATTGAAATTGGGTTAAGAAGTTCCCTTGTAAAAATTTGATAGCCTAACAACATCACTTTAAAATTCAGAAGATGAGTTGATGATAAAAAAGGGTATCTCATCCCTTGTACATAATGTTTATATCAATAAGGATATAGAAGAACATATCCCAACATAATAAGATGTAAATTAAAAGACATAACAAAAAGAAGTCTTTTAAATAGAGGAGGGTCGAAGATTCCCTTACCGATTTGGTAACTTACAAAACATATGCCACATGAAAGAATTTTCATACAATGAAGATGTAAATACTAATAAATTAATGTATATTACACAAATAGTAAAAACATGGGCAGTACATACACCACACAAAAGGAAATAGTTGCAAATATAGCATGAATCTCACAGGAATAAAAAGTGAGATAAAACCCTTTACCAAGTTGTATTCAAGTGAGTCATATGAAAAAAATTTAAAAAGCACCAAACTAATCACAGAATACCATTAATATAAATTGAATCCTGATAATTTATATCAAATGTTTTTACACAATACAACACATGCAATAAATAAGTGGCGAACAATGGAAATCTCATAGAATTAAAAGTGAGATAAGAAAATCTCTTACCTTGTGTCCGAATTGACTCGATCGTTCTTTAATCTCATGAATAATAAACTAAAGTTAATTTCTACTTTATTAAGAACCTTTTTAAAGTTTATTAATCCTTTTATATCACTTATTACCATGTTATAAATCTTATGTAATCATTTATGTTAATAACGTCCATTTTGTCGATATTTGGTACTTGAGTCAAAAATGAACTTCTTATAATCACATGTTGTTCATGTGGTCAATGGTTCATTATATACAGAATGATATTCATGATTTTAATATCATATATATCATATATATCTATTATATATGTGTGTTTATAATAGTGAATAACATTTGGAGGTATGAAATGAAATGCACCATTCATGGAGACGGTAAGCCGTACGTACACATGAATGCTAATTTCATTTCTATTTCTTATTTTAATTGAATTAAAACGAAATTATACAAAGGTATATTATAATTAAATTATAATATCATATATAATATCATTAACTCCATCCTTTATACATCCCACATAAGACATTAATGAGTCACATCACTTTGAGGGGGCGGTAGTCTGCACTTCCTAAAATGAGATTATCGTATTTACCCACTATGGAAACCAAAAGGTGTGCTATAAATGGGAATTACAGAAGCATAAGGAAATAATACTCATAATATATATCATATATAAATATAGTTCCATCATAATGTCCACCATGAGAGGTGGTTGGAGATATTTGAACAATCATCATTTCGTGAGGCGTCAGTTTTCCATCCACAGAAACATTATGTTTTTCATCCATTATATAGAGGTGTTTGTAAGTGTTGTTCAAATAATTATCATAGAAACATACTAGTATATTTTGGATACTGTTTTGTTACAAAATAAAGGAATAAAAATAGTTTAGGGGTTGGAGAAGTAAAATAAAAGAAAACAATTTTAAAGAAATTGTTACCTTTAATTTGGGTAACTCCCTTTGGTTTAAACCAAAAGACTTCTTAAAGTGCCTTCTGCCAATGGTAAGGCTTCTAGGGGGAGAAGAGGGATGTAAAGAGATTAATTGGGCAGAGTTTGGATGTGCCAAATTGCTTGAGAAGTGTGAGGAATTGGTTAGAAGTGGTTTTATTTTATAAAGGGGGGGGGGGCTCTTTAGGAATGTGTGAAACTATTATTTTATTATATAATTATATTCGGTTTCTAATGGTCCAAAAATCATTAAAGATAAAGATAAGATGACTAATGGTAGAAATAAAATCATACAATCAGAATTGGACATGTTTTGGATAATATTTTAATCATTATAATCTTATTTATTTAAATGATTTATTAATAAGGTAAACACTGCATCATTATTATGTCATAAATAATTTAATTTATTTGTTTTATTAATATTAAAAAAAATACTATCGTGTAGGAAATCATTTTATATTTTCAATGAATATTTTACTCAAAAATATGACTTATATAACACCATATAAAAATTAATTACCAGAGGATTTTTGTTAATGTCAATTTTTTCTTCACATTTAATTAATTAATCTAAATTGATATTATCACTCCCATGTGGTTCAATGGAGTCCCAAAATCGACCCAAAGATGCCCATGGTTGTTAATGACTCAAAAAATAAGGTTTTAAAATGTTTTAAGGTAATTTTGAATTATTATAATATTCTTTTAACCTTGAATTACCCTTTTTACCTTTAACCGCGGTAAATAAAAGGCAAAAGTTACTATTCACCAAAAAATTATTTTCATCTTTATAAACCACATTTTACTTTTTTATGACAACCATGTACGTCATATTATTGAAATTAAATTCCCAGAAGTTGTAAAATTTCATTTAAAAGAAAAAGTAAGTTTTTTTAACTACCACTAAGTGGTTTCACTCTTCATCAATATTTGATGTTTTTCAGAAAAATACCAAAAAATAAGCCTAAGATATATTTGATATTAAAAATTCAAAAATGATTTTTATTTTTTCAAATTCAAAACATAAATGTGTCCTTAATTAATTTTAAAATTAATCCCCATTGTTAAAACAAATAGCGTGTTTTTGAAAAATAATAACTATCAAAAGATTGTCACTTGTTTATGTCCAATTTAAAAGTGAAATTAATTCTAATGACTTACATTGGATTAAATGATAAAAATATATTCTCATTACAATTTAAAACCAATTAAAAATATAATATAACCATATAAATAAATTAGATTAAATCCCAGTTTTGAATTAAAATACAATATTTTTACTATTCATTAAAAAATGAACTTTATCGGAAAAATTCCAAAAATTTACACAAATTAAATTTTGATGTCCCCATTCTGAAGAAGGATTTTATTTGGTCATATATAATGTATTAATGTAACCAGTACTATATTTAATGAGGGATCGCCATTAAAAGGCGATAAATCCTCCTTTTAAAGTAAATTATGCTTAAAATTAGATTCATTCACATTTTAAGCATCTACCATTTATTGGATAAATGTAAATACATTTAAAAAACATGTATAATCATATTGTATTTAGTTTTTTTCATTCCTGCCAATACAAGGTCTAGGAGTTGACTACCATTTAAAATAATAATATTATATTATTAGTGTGCAATGTAAGATTTCAAAGAAACCTGTTGTTGCGTATCAGGTACGCTATCGAACACTACAACCCTTTTAAAGTAAAATTAATATTTAATTAAAAAATATTAATAAATATGAAATAAGTCTTATTCTTTATTTACCTGGGAGGTTACAGTCCAAGGAATAAGTACCGACTTATTACGTCATGAATTTTTTCAATGTATCTTGCATAAAACCCTTTACAATGAGTTAAATATTATATTTGTTCAAATATTAAAATACCATCACAACACATAATACTCTATGATGATCATCTATTCAGGATAACTCAATGTAATATATTGAGGGGATATTACCATTCCACTATTCATATAATGTAAATTACGAAACCCATAAATGAATTATAAATAGAGATTGATTTTATTATAAAATAATGATACATTATATATACATTACATATATCTCTAATGTATCAAATATTTAGAGACCTAACATGACCGTCATGTTGTTACTGCAGTAATGGATTCGTCAACAAATCTGCAATATTTTCCTCTATAGCCACCCAAAAAATTCATACATCACCCCTATCAATGATTTCTTAAAAAAGATAGTATTTTTTTAGGTTTAGTTCAATCCATTAGTGATATTTTGGTTCCTTATCATGAAAGATAACTCTATTTTTATCCTAGTAAATCTAAATTTATTCATGAATGCTAGGAAACACCTCAAGTTCAAAGATAATATTCCTAATCCTAACATCATTATTCATTGTATCTAATGTATTATTTTACTCTATGTCTATTTTTGTATGCACTATGGTGGATAATAATGAATTATTTCAAGTGATAGCACCACTATTTAGTAGAAACAAAAATGCAGATTGAGACATCATATAATCTATATTGGATTAAAAACACTATTTTTTATATCCCTTTATGTAGTGTTTATTGTAACACCCCAGGTAAATAAAGAATATGACATTTTCATATTTATCCATATTTGTGAATAAAATATTAATATGACCTTAAAGGGGACTCTATGCTCGATGGCGTACCCAACACGCAACAACGAGTTTCTTGGGAATCTTACGTTGCACTCTAATAATAAAATAATATTATTTTAAATGGTAGTTAACATGTAGCCGTTGTTTTGGCGGGAATGGATAGAAATAACTAAAATATGATTATATATGTTTTTACATGTTTTTATATTTATCCAATAAAAGATAAAGGCATAAAATACGGAAAGAATTCAATTTTAGGCGTATATTCCCTAGTTTTCACTAAAGGTTCACTTATCGCCTTTTGATGGAGAACCGTCATTAAATATAGTTTTTTTCACTCTTATACATCCTTTTGTAGCAAATAAAACTCTTCTTACGAATTGGGACATCAAAATTTACCTTGTGTAAATTTTTGGTATCTTTCTGATAAAGTTCATTTTTTAATGAATAGTGTAAAATGTTGTATTTTAATTCAAAACCTCTTTTTAATCTAATATATTTATATGATTAGATTATCTTTTGAATTAGGTTTAAATTTAAATTAGAATATATTTTTACCATTAAATCCAATAGTGTTCATTGGAATTAATTTCACTTTGAAATCAGACTAAACTAGTGTCAATCTTTTGATACTTATTGTTTCATAAAAGCACGCTATTTTCTCTGACAGCAGGAATTAATTATTAAATTAATTAATGGGACATATATGTTTTGAATTTTGTAAAATAGACTTCATCTTTGAATTCGGAATATCAAATATAGCTTAGGGTGAATTTTTGGGATTTTTCTGAAAAACTTCAATTTTTGATGAATAGTGAAACCACTAAGTGGTACTTATAAAAACTGATTTTTCCGTTTAAATGAAATTTTTCCATATTTGTGTTTTTAATTTCAAAAATCCAACATACATGGTTATCATTAAGAAGTAAAATGTGGTTCAATGGGATAAAAGTAATTTTTTTGTGAATAGTAACTTATTAAGTTTTTAATCGTGATTAGAGGTAATTAGTGTAGTTTAAGGTAAAAATAATATTTTAATAATATGAAATGAACATGAAACATGTCCTAAACTCATTGGATGTGTCTTGGCCGACCAAGAAAACACATGGGTCAACATGGGGACCCCATGAAGCCACTTTGGTTGGAAAATGACATTAATATCTTTTTATTTAAAGTTAAAGTAAAAATGAGACAAACATGAAATGTTTTACTAAAACAATTTTTACATGGGGTTATACAAATCATCTTTTTGACTATAAATATTCATTGGAAATATAATAAGATTTACTAAATCATAGTATTTTTTTTATAATTTTTAGACATTAAATAAATTAAATTATTTATGACATCATGATGATGTAGTGATGACCTCATTATTTAAAGATTTAAATAAAATGGAAAGATAATGTAATATCTAAGACCCGCACATGTCCAAAACCTATTGAATGAGTGGATTTAGAACCCTATCACCTTATCCTTGAAACACATCATTGTGGGACCTCTTAAATCCGAATACCATTTTAAAATAATGTGACTTTTCTTTACCTTCCAAGAGTGCCCCTCCTCTCCTCTTATAAAAGGCCCCCACCTCTACATCCTTACCCACACTCCCAAATCCTTTGGCTCGGCCAACCTCTGCCCATTTTTTCTCTCCACTTCCCTCTCTTACTTCTGGAAGCCTCACTTTGGGATGAAGTCTTCCCAAGGAAGCCTTTGAGCTCAAACCAAAGGGAGTTACCCGATTTTAAGGTAATGTCTTCACTTGAGTCCTTTTGTTTTATTTTGCTTATCCAACACCTTAAACTCTTTTTATTCATTTCCTTTGTAACAACTCCAGTATCATAAATATACTAGGATGTTGTTATAAGAAGTATTCAAGCTACACTTTCACACACCTAAATCTAATGGTTAAAGAACATACTGTTTCCGTGGATGGTGAATTTTGGCCTCCCGAAACGATGATTGTTCAACATTCTTTTAACACCTTCAAAGGTGGCCATTAAGATGAAAGTATATTTATATATGGTATATAATATGTTTATGTTTTCCTTAAGCTTCTGTATTTTTCATTTTGGGAATACCTTTATGGTTTCCATTATGGCTAAACGCGATATCTTCATTTAAGGAAGTGCGGACTACCGCCCCCTCAAAGTGATGTGATTTGTTGATGCCATATGTGGGATGTATAAAGGATGTATTTAAAGTTATTATATATGATTTTATACTGGAATTATAATATACATCTATATTATTATTATTCCATTCCATAAAAATATGAAATAGAAATGAAAGTAGCGTTCAAGCATACGTACGGCTTACCGTCTCCATGAACGGTGCATTTCATTTCTTATCCCCAAATGTAATGTACTTTTATAAGTACATGTATATAAATGATATATATGATGAATGATACATATAAATGATGAATATAATTCTGGAATTAAAATATACATACCTCTCATTTAGTTTTAATTCCATTAATATGACATAGAAATGAAAGTAGCGTTAATTCGTACGTACGACTACCGTCTCCATGAATGGTGCATTTCATTTCTTACCTCTAAATGATTATGTAATATTATAAATACATGTATATTCTGGATATATATGATATATATTATATCCAAATCATGAATATAATTCTGGTTATAATGAACATTTGATCACACGAACAACATGTAATTGTAAGAAGTCCACTTTCGACTTAAGAACCAAATATCGACAAAACAAACATTATTAACTTAAATGATTAAATAATGTTTATAACATGGAAATAAGTGATCTAAAAGGAATAATGAACTAGAAAAAGGTTCTTAATAATGTGGAAATTAACTCAAGTTTGTTATTTAGGACGTTAAAGAACGATCGAATCATATCGGACCCGAGGTAAGGGATCTTACTCCTCTCTTTCTTTTTATGTACACCCTTTTATGTCATTCCTTTTAAGCTCATATTTCTTGTGATTGGGATGTTATTTTATATTACTCTTAATTTAATTTTTATGTTCATATGATGAGATACCCTATTTCCTCTCATCAATCCATTTTGGAAGTTTTAAGTGGCGTCGTTAGGCTGCCGAGTTTTCGTAATGGATTTTTCTTCTCACTTTTATTCCCGTGAGATTTATGCTACATTTGCCACAATTTCCATTGACTAGTGTATGTAATGCCCAATTTTATACAATTTTTTAGTATAATTTCATTTATGGGTATTCACATCTTCATTGTATGACTCTTCTTCCATGGGGTTTACGTTTCGAAAGTTACCCAACTCGGTAAGGGGACCTTTCACCCTTCTCATTTTAAAAGACATATTTTGTTATGTCTTTTAATTAACTTTATATTATGTTGGGATATGTTCTCATATATCCTTATTGATGTAAATTTTATGTCCATGTGAAGAGATACCCTTTACTTTTATCTCTCATCAACTCATTTTGATGTGACGTCGTTAGGCTGTCAAGGGAACTTCTTAACCCAATTTTGATTTCTTTGGGTTCAACATGTAGTTATTGAATATGTCATACTTTGAATATGAGTGAATTACATTTGATTATTTTACACATAATATCCACTTATATTTGGTGTATTCGTTTGTCACACATAATTATGTAATTGATTTATCCTTAAACCAAGGATACCGTCTTTGTATGGGACTTCGTCTCAATCTCCTTTCATTGAGGCATATTTTGTTTTATACACAAATTTCCTTTATACGGTGTATAAACCCCTTTGACTTTTACGTTTATTCAAAAGGAATATTTTTTATACGAAGTGTTTACTAAACGACAAAAGAGAATGTTTTTGTCGTACGTATGCGGTGACAACGACTTCTCCGCCGCCGTGACCATTATTTGAGTTTCGGCTTCCTCTACAAGCCATACCTTTTAAAAAAAAGAAAAATAAAAACCATATTTTACTTTTCTTTTATTTTGTTATTGAAAATTGTTTTCATAATGTTTTTATATCAATGTGTTGTATTGATATATTTGTATTGAAAGGAGGAAATGTTATGTTTCCTTTATGCATGTTTTATGTGATACGATTATGTTGAGATTCTTGGGAATTATTATGAAGACGGGTGGTTCCGTGATAGACTAAGGGCGGGTGAGCCCGATATAGCTCTCCAATGCATTGGGTAACGCGAAGGACTGAAACGTTAAGGTTTCTCCGAAGAGATTTAGGGAATATACTGTGATGGGTATTCCAAACGTAACCAAGAGGGTTACTCCCTATGTAAGAATGTCATGAATGTCTCAAGTTACATTTATGTCTTATGATTTCTATGATTTAATCATGGTTTGATGAGGTATGTTAAAGTGCATATGTTTTATGGGTAAAGTATAATTTCATTCTTATGTATATATGAACTCATGTTTCCTTTCCATATTTTTATAACGCTTACTGAGCTTTTTATGCTCATCCCAAGTTTTTGAAATGTTTTTCACAGGTCAAGGGAAAGGTACATGATGTGATGATAGTGTCAAGGATGTGTCAAGAAAGAATCTGTGTTTTATTTTAAATATGTTTCCGTTGATGGGAAGAATGAATATTGTCTTTTATGTAACCACTTTGTTTAGATGCAGAATGTAATGCAAGTTTCATGATCTAATTCCTTAAAACTCTAAACCTAAAAAGATCCTCAATGTGTAATCTTGTAATAACTCAATATTATGTAAGGTTTAAGGCTGGGGCCTTATAGTTGGTATCAATGGTCGGTTTAGATAACTTTAGAGTTTAGGGTATTCTTTAAGCATAAGTGATATTACCATAATGGTTAGGATTTCAGAAAGAGTCCAAGTTTTAGATAAAGTGAATGAGTAAGTATATCTTAGTCTTTACCTTCCTCATTAGTACATGATGGTTTCCTTGATATACTCACACTGAAATTTCTATTTTTACTGAATGGATGGATCTATCAGGCACCAAAGAGACAACAGGCTTGAAGGAAACTGTGGTGGTTCTCTGATTAAGATACTAGATAAAATGGAGGATTCAATGAGGAAACTCATGGTTGTTCTAAACCAAATATCAAGAAGTCATGATCAACCACTTGAACCTTGGTATGTTCTGTAATGCATCATGTACGAGATGAACAATCGATGTGGATGTTCAGGTAATAATTATAAAGGTAACCATTAGAGTTTATATGATCTTTATTTTTGAGGTAATTATGGGTTATTATATGATATGCTGGAAAATGAAAGGCATGAGATAAACTTGAGGTTAAAATATGTTATGATCATTTTTGATGATTTTATCTCTTTTTGGGGAATGATTTAAGAATTATATAGTTTTCGAAAAAGGAAAACACGCAGACCGTGTGAAAACCCATCGCGTCAGACAAAGCTGTGGGAATCGAACCCACAACTAAAGTGCGACTGTTATTTATCGCCTACCACTGGACTACATGAAGTCCCTTGTTAGTTTTCTTGATTATTTTTAGTTATATGATTTTATGAATTAAGAGTAAGTTGATTTTGGGTTGTTTATTAAAATGATTAACCTATCATGAAGGATTTGTGATTAGGTTAATTACTTTTCAATACGAGACTTTAGGAGCAACTGATGTTGTTTGGAGATAAATGTTACGATTTAGATTTGAATACTATGTGACTAAATCTTTCAAATATTTGGGTTTCAATCTTAGATTGGTTTACTTTGAAGAATTTTATGGAAAAATTGTTTATCGGATGGTCCTCGTTGAACTTTGGGTTTTGTTGGACAAATTTTGGAGATTAAGCATAGTTTTTTTTAATGGGTTATCCTTTTCTGGATTATCTTACCTTGTACTAACCTTTTTGGTTTTGGTTTTGGTTAAAGCCTAAAGACATGGGATGTATATAGTTCTCTTTGGTGGATTAGGTGATTCTCAAGAAGTTGATTATAGTACTCTTAATGCAAACAAGTCTCCCTAAATACTCGTCTTTTCGAAAAAAACATGAGTTTGATTAAGGAATCTAGTAAAAGTTGAAAGTCAACATGATAAGTGATTATGTTTCCTTATGAATAAATTCCTCAATAAAAAGTTACATAAAACAAAAATGTTGTCTATTAACTTTTCTTACTGGGGAATCGAATACCGTTTAACCCATCACAAGTTTGTGATTTTCTTATGGTTAACTTTCTCCTAGACATGTTTACTATCACTCTCCCTCAAGAACATGACCCTTTTCTTTTTCTTCCATTTCCATATTTTTCTACATATGGGTTAATTCAGGTGACCTCTGTACTTATCTTACTTTATTTTAAAGTGATTGTTTTACCGACTCTTGTTCCGATGTGGGACTTTCAAGGATGTTTCCAAGCTCAATTTTAAAAATTGCGAGGACGCAATTCCCAAAAGGGGGGAAGGATGTAACACCCCAGGTAAATAAAGAATATGACATTTTCTTATTTATCCATATTTGTGAATAAAATATTAATATGACTTTAACGGAGACGCTATGCTCGATGGCGTACCCAACACGCAACAACGAGTTTCTTAGGAATCTTACGTTGCACTCTAATCATAAAATAATATTATTTTAAATGGTAGTTAACATGTAGCCGTTGTATTGGCGGGAATGGATTTAAATAACTAAAATATGATTATATATGTTTTTATATGTTTTTACATTTATCCAATAAAATATAAAGGCATAAAATACGGAAAGAATTCAATTTTAGGCGTATATGCCCTAGTTTTCACTAAAGGTTCACTAATCGCCTTTTGATGGAGAACCGTCATTAAATATAGTTTTGTTCACTCTTATACATCCTTTTGGACCAAATAAAACTCTTCTTATGAATTGGGACATCAAATTTTACTTTGTGTAAATTTTTGGTATCTTTCTGATAAAGTTCATTTTTTAATGAATAGTGTAAAATGTTGTATTTTAATTCAAAACCTCTTTTTAATCTTATTTATTTATATGATTAGATTATCTTTTTAATTCTTTTTAAAGTGAAATTAGAATATATTTTTACCATTAAATCCAATAGTGGTCGTTGGAATTAATTTCACTTTGAAATCAGACTTAAACTAGTGTCAATCTTTTGATACTTATTGTTTCATAAAAACACGCTATTTGCTCTGACATCGGGAATTAATTTTTAAATTAATTAATGTGACTTATATGTTTTGAATTTTGTAAAATAGACTTCATTTTTGAATTCAGAATATCAAATATAGCTTAGGGTGAATTTTTGGGATATTTTCTGAAAAACATCAATTTTTGATGAATAGTGAAACCACTAAGTGGTACTTATAAAAACGGATTTTTCCGTTTAAATGAAATTTTTCCATCTCTGTGTTTTGAATTTCAAAAATCCGACATACATGGTTGTCATTAAGAAGTAAAATGTGGTTCAATGGGATACAAATAATTTTTTGGTGAATAGTAACTTATTAAGTTTTTAATCGCGATTAGAGGTAATTAGTGTAGTTTAAGGTAAAAATAATATTTTAATAATATGAAATGAACTTGAAACATGTCATAACCTCATTGAATTTGTCTTGGCCGACCAAGACAACCCATGGGTCAACATGGGGACCCCATGAAGCCACTTTGGTTGGAAAATGACATTAATATCTTTTTATTTAAAGTTAAAGTAAAAATGAGACAAACATGAAATGTTTTACTAAAAAAATTTTTACATGGGGTTATACAAATCATCTTTTTGACTATAAATATTCATTGGAAATATAATAAGATTTCCTACATCATAGTATTTTTTTAATAATTTTTAGACATTAAATAAATTAAATTATTTATGACATCATGATGATGCAGTGATGACCTCATTATTTAACGATTTAAATAAAATGGAAAGATAATGTAATATCTAAGACCTACACATGTCCAAAACCTATTGGATGAGTGTATTTCGAACCCGTATCACCTAATATTAGAAACAAATCAATGTGGGACCTCTTAAATCCGAATACCATTTTAAAATAAAGTGACTTTTCTTTACCTTCCAAGAGTGCCCCTCCTCTCCTCTTATAAAAGGCCCCCACCTCTACCTCCATACCCACACTCCCAAAGCCTTTTCCTCGGCCAACCTCTGCCCATTTTGTCTCTCCACTTCCCTCTCTTACTTTTGGAAGCCTCGCTTTGGGAATAAGTCTTCCCAAGGAAGCCTTTGAGCTCAAACCAAAGGGAGTTACCCGATTTTAAGGTAATGTCTTCACTTGAGTCCTTTTGTTTTATTTTGCTTCTCCAACCCCCTAAAATATTTTTATTAATTTCCTTTGTGACAACTCCAGTATCATAAATATACTAGTATGTTGTTATAAGAAGGATTCGAGCTACACTTTCACACACCTACATCTAATGGTTAAAGAACATACTGTTTCCGTGGATGGCGAATTTCGGCCTCCCGAAACGATGAATGTTCAACATTCTTTTAACACCTTCAAAGGTGGCCATTAAGATGACAATATATTTATATATGATATATAATATGTTTATGTTTTCCTTAAGCTTATGTATTTTTCATTTTGGGAATACCTTTATGGTTTCCATTATGGGTAAACGTGATATCTTCATTTAAGGAAGTGCGGACTACCGCCCCCTCAAAGTGATGTGATTCGTTAATGCCATATGTAGGACGTATAAAGGATGGATTTAAAGTTATTATATATGATGTTATACTGGAATTATAATATAAATCTATATCATTATTATTCCATTCCATAAAAATGTGAAATAGAAATGAAAGTTGCGTTCTTGCGTACGTACAGCTTACCGTCTCTATGAACGGTGCATTTCATTTCTTATCCCCAAATGTAATGTACTATTATAAGTACATGTATATAATGGATATATATGATGAATGATACATCTAAATGATGAATATAATTCTGTAATTAAAATATAAATACCTCACATTTAGTTTTAATTCCATTAATATGACATAGAAATGAAAGTAGCATGTATTCGTACGTACGGCTTACCGTCTCCATGAACGGTGCATTTCATTTCTTACCTCTAAATGATTATGTAATATTATAAATACATGTATATTCTGGATATATATGATATATTTTATATCCAAATCAAGAATATAATTCTGGATATAATGAACATTTGACCACACGAACAACATGTAATTGTAAGAAGTCCACTTTCGACTTAAGAACCAAATATCGACAAAACAAACATTATTAACTTAAATGATTACATAATGTTTATAACATGGAAATAAGTGTTCCAAAAGGAATAATGAACTAGAAAAAGGTTCTTAATAAAGTTGAAATTAACTCAAGTTTGTTATTCAGGACGTTAAAGAACGATCGAGTCAAGTCGGACCCGAGGTTAGGGATCTTACTCCTCTCTTTCTTTTTAAGTACACCCTTTTATGTCATTCCTTTTAAGCTAATATTTCTTGTGATTGGGATGTTCTTTTATATTACTCTTAATGTAATTTTTATGTTCATATGATGAGAGACCCTATTTCCTCTCATCAATACATTTTTGATGTTTTATGTGGCGTCGTTAGGCTGCCGAATTTTTGTAAGGGATTTTTCATCTCACTTTTATTCCCGTAAGATTTATGCTACATTTTCCAAAATTTCCTTTGATTGGTGTATGTACTGCCCATTTTTATACACTTTGTGTAGTATAATTTCATTTATGGGTATTCACATATTCATTGTATGACCCTTCTTCAATGGGGTGTACGTTTCGAAAGTTACCCAACTCGGTAAGGGGACCTTTCACCCTTATCTTTTTAAAAGACTTCTTTTGTTATGTCTTTTAATTCACATATTGTTATGTTGGGATATGTTCTCATATATCATTATTGATGTAAATTTTATGTCCAAGTGATGAGATATCCTTTTCTTTTATCTCTCATCAACTCATTTTGATGTGACGCCGTTAGGCTGTCAAGGGAACTTCTTAACCCAATATTGATTTCTTTGGGTTCAACATGTAGTTATTGAATATGTCATCCTTTGAATATGTTTGAATTACCTTTTATTATATTACACATAATATCCACTTATATTTGGTGTATTCATTTGTCACACATAATTATGTAATTGATTTATCCTTAAACCAAGGATACCGTCTTTGTATGGGACTTCATCTCAATCTCCTTTCATTAAGGAATATTTTGTTTTATACACAACCTTCTTTTATACGGTGTATAAACCCCTTTGACTTTTAAATTTATTCAAAACGAATATTTTTTATATGAAGCGTTTACTAAACGACAAAAGGGAGTGTTTTTGTTGTACGTATGCGGCGACAACAACTTCTCCGCCACCATGAACATTATTTGAGTTTCACCTTCCTCTACAAGCCATACCTTTTTTAAAAAAAGAAAAATAAATACGATGTTTTAATTTTATTTTATTTTGGTATTGAAAATTGTTTTCATAATGTTTTTATATCAATGTGTTGTATTGATATATTGTGATTGAAAGGTGGAAATTTTATGTTTCCTTTATGCATGTTTTACGTGATACGATTATGTTGAGGTTCTTGGGCATTGTTATGAAGACGGGTGGTTCCATGATAGACTATGGGCGGGTGATCCCGATATAGCTCTCCAATGCATTGGGTAAAGCGAAGGAGTGAAACATAAAGGTTTTTCCGAAGAGATTTAGAGAATATACTGTGATGGGTATTCCAAACGTAACCAAGAGGGTTACTCCCTACGTAAGAATGTTATAAATGCCTCAAGTTACCTTTATGTCTTATGATTTCTATGATTTATTCATGGTTTGATGAGGTATGTTAAAGTACCTATGTTTTATGGGTAAAGTATAATTTCATTCTTATGTATATATGAACTCATGTTTCCTTTCCATATTTTTATAACCCTTACTGAGCTTTTTATGCTCATCCCAAGTTTTTGAAATGTTTTTCACAGGTCAAGGGAAAGGTACATGATGTGATGATAGTGTAAAGGATGTGTCAAGAAAGAATCAGTGTTTTATTTTAAATATGTTTTCGTTGATGGGAAGAATGAATAATGCCTTTTATGTAACCACTTTGTTTAAATGCATAATGTAATGCAAGTTTCATGATCTAATTCTCTAAAACTCTAAACCTAAAAAGATCTTAAATGTGTAATCATGTAATAACTCAAGATTAAGTAAGGTTTAATGCTGGGGCCTTATATTTATCCTCTCCTCTAATGACCAAGAATATATCCTTAGTCCTTCTTGTGTAATTAAAAATGTTTTTATACAAATTTATTGAATCTCAATATGATTTCATTAATATCTTCTAGTTATGCTATGATTATAAGTTATGTTAGGTTGACTACACAACAAGACCTACTTGATAAAACCAATTTTATACACATAAATAATTATTTCAATCATTTATATCTTTCTAAATGATCCTAAATCCAATTATGATCCATACCATGAAATACCAATAAATACAACTTCTTGTAGTTCTCCATGCTATACCACTTTGTCAATTTAGAAATGCACTTGTCCTAAAGAATTCCAAGAAGCCTCTTAGATCTATCTCTATAAATCCTCACACCTAGTATGTAAGTCATTTCACCCATGTCTTTCATCGAGAATCATTTTCTCATATATATCTCCATAGAGTAAATATTTGTTATATTTTTTCTGATGAGGAATATGTCATCTACATAAAATATCAGATTCACCCCTATACTCCCACTAATTTTTTTATACACACGAATCATATGTGTTCATGATGAAACAAAAATATTTGATTACATCATCAAACTAGATAATTTGAAACTAAAAATATTACTTCAATCCATAAATGTATTGTTGTATCTTTTATAACTTATTCAAATAATTAATAAATTTAAATCATTTATGTTTTATAAGATATACATCCTTGACTCTATTAATGATATGTAAATCAGCTTTGGAGTATATCTAATATATCCAATAATCATAATAAGATTTTTTGGATAGAAAAATTCAAATTGAATTTATCATTTATACATGTGAAAAGGTTTCTTCATAGTTAACACCATTAGTTTTATTGTAACCATTTCCCATTAGGTGTGATTTATAGGTATACACTCTACCATTTGAGATTTCATACACAAAACCCACATGCACCCTATGGGCTTACCACTTAAGGTGTATCCACCACATTCTAAAATTGGTTAGTGTACATGGAGTACATTTTGGATTCTATATATTTTAACTATTTCTCATAATAATAAGTCTCAATGGGAATATGGTAAGTGGTAGTTTTATAAACTATGAATGTTAATTCATCATCATTGTCCCTGAGAAATAAATATATCTTGGGTTCCTGATAAATCATACCAATACTTTGAGGTTCTTGTGTAACATGAGTCAGTTATTCTTCTACATCACTATGTGAAACTGGATCAACTTCCAGCATAGTAAAACATACTATTTATTATACATGAACTGATTTAAATTTAACTTTCCTATAACATACATCGAAACTTATATATTTATTCTCAATGAAAGCAGCACGCCAGGCCACATGCACTTTGTGTTCTGTGCGGTTAAATATATAATATCCCATAGTTTCCTTAGGATAACCAAAAAATAATCATTTATGTGACTTGATTAAAATTTTATCCAATGTAAATAATTTATGAGTTCATAAAAACCATAATTACTCATAAAATACATTTTGGAATGTTTACTAGTCCTTATCTCATATAGTGTCTTTATAACTATTTTAAATACAATGAGGTTTAGTAAGAATATTCCGGTTTCTAGAGAATAACCCAAGAATATAATATTATGGTCTCGTAAACTTTTAATTAATTGAACTATTTATAAAAAGGTATGATTTGTCCTCTTAGATATACTATTTCATAGTGTTTTTCTAGGAGGACTGAATTGTGGAACAATTCCACAGTTTCTTGGTTGATTTATGAATTCCTGGATCAAGTATTCACCACCCCAATTTTATCGAATAATAATCATAATTTTTTCCAATTTATTTTATGATTCATTATAAATTTTTTTAAACTTGTCAAATGTTTTATAATTGTTCTTATCATAAACACATAACCAAACTGACTAAAGTAATCAGTAAAGGTGATAAATTTTCTATAACCACCAAATCTGTGTTTACTCATTATTCCACATAAATCGCTATATATAGGATCTAATAACCAACTATAAATTTCTACTTTTCTATTAAAAGGTGCTATATTAATATTGTCTACTAAAGAATATTCATAATTTTTAAATGATTCATAATCAAATAAGACCAACATACCATCTCAATAGAGTTTTGAATAAATTTTTCATTTATATATAGAAACTGAAAATGTCAAAGGTATGTGGGATTAGAATCAAACCCATCCTTATTATTCAAAATTTAATAAATATAATTATTCAAATTTACAGTGTATATAGAATATACCACATTTCTGACGACATACAAAATTTCATTATTTTATATAGAATAACTCTTGTTCTTAATGTGAAATGAAAATCATATCTTGTCCAAACAACATAAAAAAAGAAATTGTTTTTCTATTGTGGGAACATAATAACAACAGTCAAATTATAGGACTAATCGAATTGAAAAGTTTAGATCATAAGTGCCAATATCTAATGTAACAACTCTTACTCAATTGAACGTATTAAGATCTACCCACCCTTAGTCAATTCCCCTCTATCTTAGATTTAATTTCAATCAGCACAATTCTATGACACATTACCGATATCAAATACCCATGAGTTAGTGTTATTCAAATGGACGACTATTCCAATTATATTTAGATTATAATGATTCTTCTATTTGAGAACCCTTATCAACCCTATATAATAATCTCTAACTATTTTATATTTCACACCTCTCAATTAGATTATCATGAGAAGTGTCATAATCTAAAACAGATACATATCAGTTGATGAGTATCTTATTTTATATATTTTCATTAGGTACTTTTAATAAAAGTGCACCCACTAAAAATGATGACATCGTAAATCATACCTATTTAGGGATCCCAGATCTAAATTTCACTACAGAAAAAGTTTTTTTGTGCATTTCTCTCACCAGATAAATATTTAGGTGGGGAATCATCCTAATCACAATAGTTGTAACACATGAATAGTTGATTGGATAACACTTATTCCATGTCCCTTATATTGATAATACTCAACTATATTAATTTAATCATATTTGGGTCACCTAGCATATGTAACCCAATGAAAATACCCAAAATAAGTTAATGAAGTACAATCAATGGGAACCCAACTTTGGCATGACCTACCCAACATAATAGTCTAGATATACTCATAACATGAATTCCTTACACATGATAATATAGTTGACCCCAACATAGTAAGGACATACATAATTGAATGATCCATATCTAGAATAGTGCGTAATTTGATGGAATCTATTACTTAGAATTTAAGGTTTTTCTTTCGAAGTCTTTTCAACATAATATACACCATTTGAATATTAAATTCATAACAATTTCATTATATGTAAACTATATTTTATCATGTGTTTATTCCTTTTTTATGAATACTTATAATGATTTATTTTTGGTATTCTTCTTCCATATATAAAATTAGTTTGTTCACCTCACATCAATGTGTAACATTTCACTCAACGCACAATTTGGGTCACTCATAAAAAAATAGAAGTCAAACATATTTATATATATACAAATTCCTCTCATGAAAAATGTAAATATAATTTTCATTAAATGTCCTAGAGATATATATAATTGATAATATTCACATGATGGATCCCAAATCCATAGAAACTCAGCCCATGTCTTTATAGAATAAGGCATAAGCCTCCTGTCCAGTCTAAAGTCCATCCCATTGTCTCCCTATATATGGTACTTTACTCAAGAGAGAATCCAAATTGTGATATCTATAAAATATAATATTCATAAACTATGATGAATTAATATATTCAATTTAACAAATTAAATTAAAAACCAAGGTCAATCTACATTAATTTTTAATATTATAGAGACTTATCCTTCATGTAATATAGAGTTCTATCTCTTAGAAGTAATTTATTGCAAAAATTTATCATAAAAAAATTCACATTTCATAAACAATTTACTAAAAATGAATATTAAAATATTTAATAAATAAATAATATATCTACTTAATTTATAAACTATGATATATATATATATATATGCGAACTTTTAATATTAATTTTGGACTAAAAAATCACATTTTACAATATCTAGACCTTATCATTTATAAAAAATTTATAATATATAAAAAAATTAATAAAATATTATATTTAATTAATTTAATTTTATATAGAAAAATTTTATTATATTGAAACTCAATGTAACTTTGATTTTATTCCCCTTATTGTGTTATCTCATAACATAGTGTTACGATAGTTCCCCACACTAAATTGAATCACAATGTAGTGCCTAGAAATGTATCAAACATTATATTACATTGATGCTCAATGTAGTATTTATCAAACCACATAGTGATTGTGTTGTATTTTTTGTAAATAAAGATCGAAGGAATTAATGTGAATATGTTTATGAAGTGATTCTTGGAATTTTCTATGAAGTACTCCCAATCCTTATATTTTTGAAGCATATTTTGTTTGGAAAAGAAAACGTAAAGAAGTGGAAATTATATCCTTTTGGATTTAAAAACCATGTGAAGTATAAAAATAGGATTTCATAACATTATAAGGATAAAAAATGAGGGAATATTACTTGATTAAATGCGACTTACATAAAGGTAACCTCACACTATGTAAGGGTCATTCAAATCATCCATTGTGATGCTTCATGGATCAATGTTTTTATTGAAATATGGATTTGTTTGATCTATAAATGGAGGTAACATTAAAATATGGGATAAAAATAAAAAATTAATATTTATAATATTAGGAAGTTATGGATCAATCTAATTTGAAATGAAAAGGGGTTTATTTTGTGGAAGCACATTCTAGTTTTCTGAATCCGATCAAAGCTTCTCGTGTTAACACTAAAATGAACAATCATAATGGTGGTGGTTTCTAGTGGTTATGGATGTGGATGATATTTAATAGAGGTCCAATATATGAAATTACTCCTTCATAATTCATGTTACCTACATGAAGTGAGATAAACCATGGTCTTTTCTAGATCTTAAAAATAGGATCATGCATTATTGGAATATCAACGACTAAAGATCGATTGTGATTGGAAAAGTATTTTTCATATTATTTTAAAATAAAGGGAATATATCAACATGGCATAGAAGTCTGGTAAACTACTTCTCAAATTTGGAGTCTTTGTAATTTATAATTTTGACTGAAACTTCAAACCATTCATGTGGAAGAAATCTACAACTCGTATTTAGCTAAAGCTTCATGGCCTAAATTGAGTATTTTGGCACCTCATGATTCTTAAGTATCTTACCACATGTATTGGTATTTCTATGATGATGAAAAATGAACACTTTATATGGATATTTTATTTTATTACCATGTTATTTTGGATCCCAATTTGAAATCCAAGCATCCATATATCCTGCATCTGATTGAAAATGGGCCGAAAACTAAGATCAAAGTGGAATATGAGGATATCCCTCCATATTTAATGTATTTATGATAGTGTTTAACTCAATATAGAATTTTAGTGTCATTAAAATTTATTCCATATATCTCCTTGATGGAAATATCTAGAGAGAGGTGACTATAAATTTCAAGTAAAAGAAATCTGTCACAAAGAAGGGGGTTCTTCCAAGAGGTTAGTGGAGAATCTTTCCACCTACCTGGATATTATTGGTTCATAGGAGGCCTAGAAATAATATTGGGTAGAAATATTAGAGTAATATTAAAATTCATATAATCATCTATGAACTCCAAATATTGAAGATTTCGTGGAAGAGGAGGTGGTGTCTTTTGCAGATGACAAAATTATAAATCGTCAAATTGCATAGAATATATGGGATCTGGTTATCCAATTATAGAAAAATTCCCCTTAATCTATCGAGTATGAATATATTTATAATATAACATCTACTAGAGTGACTCTTCTAAAACAAGGCCATCTAAATAACTCCTTATAGTGTACTACCATAAGCATTACTTCTCCTAGAAAGGATGATCTGAATAAGAGTGAAAATATATTTGTAGACACTCCTACCTATTCTCAGGTTTCTGAATTTGATAGAACTAATTATACTGAATCCAATTTCATGGCCCCCAACCTGAATGAAATGGATTATATTATATGTGTTTCAAATTTTATCTTAAAGAATATAGTAACCAATGTTAGCCTAGATTAGAATAATTCAGCACCTGAATAAACGAAAGAACTGGGGTCTGTTGTGAATTCCACTACTGACCAATATAGAGTTAATGAGTCAAATTCCTCCAGGAATTTAACACCTCGAGATTTTTAAGAAACATGTTTTAAATAATTTTATAGCTTGAGTTGCATGAAACATGAAATTTAGATGAACTGTAAAATAATATTAAAATATTATTTCTCTATTATAACATAGCTGTTAAATTAGAGGGAATTAATAGGAATAAATAATTTATGAAATAAATAAAAAGATCCAACTAAATATTAATTTAATGTTATGTGCTTAAAAAATAATCATTGAATTTTTAGTACAGTCATTTTATTCTTCAAAAATATTTTTTCATTAAAAATGGGTTTTTATTCTTTTAGGAGTTAATATTAATTAATAGATGTTATAAAGAAATGTATTTTAAAATAATAATTTCATTTCTTAATTCATCATGTCAAAATATTCATAAAATTATTTTTTGGGAATTTTTTGAAGACCCTTTTTTTCAAGAAATAGTTTAAAATATTGATTTTTATTGAAAATTGTATACACTATTAAAGTTTTTACATGGCCAAATTATGTTTTATATTCTTTTTAAAATTATAATAAGTTTATTTATATTTAAAATAATCCAATTATGGTTTTTAGTGAAATTTATACTTGAATTTAGTATAAAAACATTTTATATTTAAAATTGGACGTTTTCAAAAGAAACTATTTTTCATTGTACTTTTCTAGTTTTATTTTAAATTAAACTTCTCGCTTTTTTATTTTTGAAAATTAATTCAATATTTTGAATTAGTGGGTCCAAATTTGTTAAATATTTCACTTTTATTTTTTTTTCAATATGAATAATAGCCTTAGTAAATTTTTTTTGTGGTAAAGAATAAATCAAGTAATTATGGGAAAAATAATATGATAAAGACAATATAATTAAATTAAATCATGTTCCAATTTTATTGGATAAATAATTTTATACCATAATAATTAATGGTTTTAATTTATGGCCTTTTTGGACCAGGAGAATTATATTATAACCTTTATAATATTTTATATAATGAAATGTCAAAGATATCGCATTCATAATTTTAATAAATATAAGCTTTCTAATATGGGGTTATCTAAATAATATTTTATAATATAAATATTATTTTAAAATATAATGGACTTATCATAATCATGGTAATTTATTTATAATTTTTAGGAATTTACTTATCACCCTAAATTCCTACAAAACGCTGATGATTTAATTATTCAATTAAGTGAAAAATCAAATACATGATATTTAAAATATTAAAATTTATATAATTTTAGATATTTAAGGTGATCCAAAAAATATTCATATGACCTTAACATGTTATGGATATAATAAAATAGTATTTTTTGACATTTACACTTTTTATTGTGATTTTTAAAAGTAAAAAATAGCGAATAGTTTCAAAATTGACAAAAAAAATATTTTATGGGATTAATATTTTATTAAATTATTTAAAAATCATAAAAATATTTAAAAAATACAAATTGATTATGATATGGTAAAAAATTTCCTAAATTGGCCATTTACTGCCCAAATTTAACCATACAATTAAAACTTACAACCTTTTAATTTAGAAAAATTTTACTACAGTTATAATTATATCGGTTAGCTAAGAGTTGACAAAAATTATAAGGTTTAAAATAAAACCAAAACATGACTAAAATATATTTTCTGATTCTAATAAAAACTAATATTATATTATTTTTAAATAAATTTTCATTTGGTGTTTTTTGGATATAAAATGAATTTAACATAATTTAATATTTTATTAAATTTTAAGTGTCTCTCGCCTGAATTATAAAAGGAAACCTCCTACCTCACTTATTTACACCACATAGAGCCCTATATCTCAACCAAAAACTGACTATTTATCTTATCCACTTCCTTTTATACATTATAAAGGTAAATTTATTCTAAAAATACCAACCATATAGGCCTTTAGAGGATATCTAATGGAGATATTTCAAAGAAGATGTAATTTATATAACCGATCACTTTCTTTTTATACACTTTATTACCTCCTATAAATCTATGAAGTTTATCACAAAGTAATAACATAATTATCCTAAATATTATTAAATTTTATTTTGATTATATAAATATCAGTATACACCCCTTTTCCATCAAACATGAAGTGAAAGTAACATTTGTGCGTACGTACAACTTATCGTCTCCACATAGCGATACAATTAATTTTTCATCACCATATTTTATGGATGGGTTTAATGAATATTAAAGATATATATAAATATATGACATAATAATGGTTCTATAAATATGAATTATTTTTATTTCATCATTTGAAAAATGGAGACAACATTCATGCGTACGTTCGGCCTACTGTCTCTATGAATGGTGTAATTCAATTTTCTATCTATACATTCTATTAATGATTATAAATACGTATAAAATTATTTTATATTATTTTTAAAAAATTATTTAAATTATTTAAATTATGATTCCATTATAAATTTATAAGGACCAGGACTATTGAACCAAAAAATTCTTGGAAAACGATGACTTTACCATCCGGAACAATGATTTTAATATAAAATTATTAATAAACAGGTGGTTAGATGTTATAAATATATAATAAATGGTATTATATAATTATTTTTATTGAATAAATTTGTAATAAATTAATATTTATAATACAATAGTTTTAAACATTGAAAAATAATGTAAATACTTTATGCAAGGTTTTATTTCAGAATCTTTCCATTATTCATGATTTTATACGTTTAAATATCTATTAGGGAATATTTATCTTCTATGTCCATGTTTTATAGAAATGGTTTTGAGAAAAATATTTATAATTTTCTAAAAAAATTAACCCATATTTTACTTTTTACAAAAGGGTTTTAAAGAATCAATTTTTTTCTTAATAAGGTTCTTTGTGAAATTTCAAAAAAATATACAGAAAGAATTATTTTTCTAACTTATACATCATGAGATTATTTTTTTCTGTCATGATTCCTTAATTCCATAAAAATATTACAATTTTATTTAAAATAAAAAAAATTCCCTCTATGATTGTGTGGCATTAAAAAATGATTTCAAAATATATTTCTCAAAAATTATTTTTAGTGATCTTTAAAAACCATTTTTTTATATTTGATAACATTATTTTATTTTAATTATGTTTTTCTGGGGATATAATCCATGTATACCAACCTTATCGTCTCTCTAAATGGTTTATATCTATAATGGAAGTATTTTTATGATTCCCATTAATTGTCCATGAGTTATGATCTGATGAAATGTATTTGAACCCCACTTTATTCCATAAGTTATGCAATTACGAAATATTTATGAAACCCATTTATTCTTGTGGGTTTTAATATTATGAATGATTTATGATCATGTGGAACATATTATTTTATTTATTATTTGATAGGTGGGACCTATATCTCCCTTCAATTTATTGGTTAAATCTTTATATATCATGAGATAAGAATAGGAAACAAGTTGATGGGCTGGATACACTATGGGAAAACCACTATGGGAAACATGTTTGTCCTAATACACTATGTAGATGGTCTTGGTAGTTAACACTGAAATATGAAATGGTATTATATATTTATGATGGATCCATGATTTTGTGAAATTATATGTTGGTTCATGATTTTTTTATGATGACTTATAACTCTTATTGTCCATGGTTTTTAAAATGACAATGTTTATTCTATTAATCATGTTTATGATCTGTGACAGGTTGGGTATGAACTTGTATGTTACTTTAATAATCACATAACCTTATTCTTATATTATGATTTCATATGATCATTGATTGATATCTCCTATGTTTACCCTTACTGATCATCTGAGCTCACCCTTTCTTATGTTTCATTCCCTAGGAAATGAAGAATGATTTAGGTAGGTAATGACTAAGAGGAGTATAATTTGAGAAAATCATTTTGGGAGATTTTAAATATCTTTTATAAAATAAGAATGGTGTATATATAATCTCTAAATACTGTAAACATTTATGGTTGTAGAATGTATAATATTGTTATGTATTGAATAGTCATATAAATAGGTGTCATATTGGTGTATGAAAATATTGGGCCATTATAGTTAGTATTAGAGAAGGGTTTAGACAATATTTGGAGATTAGGGTAAGAAAAATTTTATAAAAACAATGGAGATACGCCCTAGTATAGAATAAAGTCCTAAAATTTTAATATTGATCATGAATGACCTAGGTAAACCTAAGGTTTCATAGAATAATGTGTTGTGATTTAGACATTATATAAATGATTTTTCATTAATATGTGGTTACCCACTTTGATTAGTGTTTATCATTCTATTATTTTTGGTTTTAGTCAATGGATGAATTCCATAAGAGCCATGTTAATGCTGAGAGTGATGGAGAATAAAAACAATTTCCTCCTGAACAACAATAATTTATTAGTGATGGTAATCAGAATATTAAAATTGTGCTCACACTACATTCTTGGGCTATGAATCATACCATGTTTCCAAATGTTCAGAGGAGGGAAAAATATAAAGTTGAATCTTTTATGTGGAAATATACACCTTCTTTTAGTGGGTCTTCTATTCCACTAGTGGTTTAGTGATAGGTCAATAATATTTAGAAAATATATTTTTTTAAATGGTCGATGCATGAAATTTTTTCCTTGGTAGTTTATCATCTAGAATCCAACGATGATCAATGGTGTAATCTTATCAAGAATACAAAGAAAGGGGGAGGGATTCAATCCATGGAATGGGATGATTTTAGGAGATATTATTCAACAAGTACTTTCCTTTTATTACATATACAAATACGGAGAAGGAATTTCTTAATCTGAGCCAAAAGGATGATGAATCCATTATTACCTATGAGGAAAATTTTACCAGGCTTCCAGGTTTTGCCTTTGGTTTAATAATCATCCCCAAATGTTAAATTTACCAATTATTTTGTATCCTAAAACCAATTATCCTAAAATAATTATCTATATGAGATGTTATTATCTATGAAGAAATCAATTTGTTGTGAACTCAAAGTGGAAATGGAAATTGGATATTCCCACCATTCCCATAGTTTTAATCCGAAAATAATAATCAAGCCTCATGAAAACTCAAATAAATATTATAGTGAAAAGAAATTTCTATCATATACATGTCAAAAATAGGGGAAGAAACATCAAGGTAATTTTTTAATGGAACTCAGAGGGTCATTTAGTGTGCAATGTCGGGTCATAATTTCTATGAATGTAGAAATGTGGTTAGTAGTATAGTTATTATAATTGAGGAGAGGATCCAACTAATGCACCACCCAAACTCTATTTTTTCAAGTGAAATAAGTATGGTTATATTTCAAATAAATTCACCGATTCAGTGGATAACGTGGGTGGTAATCTATAAAAACCACTAAAAAATATGGAAAAATTGAAATATTATGTAATCACAATGCATGAATTGAATCATTATATTTAGGGTACCCTTACTCTCCCCTCATTAGTTTAGATTTTCATGTTTTATTTTGTAGGAATGATCCTTATGAAAATATTATTGTACAGACATTATAAAAATGTCATGTGATTATCTCCTTTTACATGGATTTTGAAATAACGAAATCACATTTGAAATTTTATCAGTACAAGGATGAACCAATGCTTCCAATGAATCTATTTTTGTATAATAAAATATCGTGTATAAGGAATAAATGATGGATCAACTTCTATAAGTGTGTATGCATCCATGTTATATTAATATAAAAGTTACGGATACCATCATAGGTTTATGTGTTGACACCCATTTTGATGTTTTTACATGATGGGAGTTTATCTAGATTATATATATTTTAAGAGACATTTACGAAAATATAACCCTTTTTTTTGTATAAATAACAAATTTATTTTAGGAGGAATGCCATATCATTTTGTGGACATATGATTAAAAGTGTTGGTTACCATTAGTGTTTATCTAACTTATTTTATATAGATGTAATTAGGAATTTTCGTTATTCACCTTATAAAGTCGTCACACTTCATTTATATAATATTTATTTCTATATATTCTTGCTAGAATATATATAAGAAAGTGTTAGAGTTTTATGGATTACCATATTAAATTGTATCTGATTAGTATCTGATGTTTTCCTCAATGTTTTGTTGAAGTCTTCATTAAAATCTTTATATAGAGTCAAGTTCCATCAATACATATCATCCTCAGGAATATTGTTAGACTAATAGAGTATTTCGAACAATAGAGGATTTACTAAAATCATGTTCTATTGATTTCAAAGGTGATTAGGATCAACACCTCCCCCAAACTGAGTGTTCCTACAACAATATCTTTCTCAGGATCATTCAGATACCTCCATTTGAAACCATTTTTGGAAAGAACTGTATAATTCAAACACAGTGAAATGAAGTTTAAAAAAAAGTCGTTGGGACCTGAGATGTCTGATAATATGGTAAAGAAGGTTGGGTTAATTCAACAATACATAAGGATAACACAAATATTAAATAAATTTTATGTTGATAATCATCGACATGATCTAGAATATAATGTTGGTGAGAAGGTATTTATATGAATTTCTTTTTTGAATAAAAAAAATGAAAACTAAGCAGTAGGTATATCGGTCCATTGAAATACTTGATCACATTGGATAATAGCTTATCATTTGGTGCTTTCACTAAATCTCTCTAAAGTTCTTGATGTGTTACAAGTATCCCCCCTGAGAAAGTAATAACCCGACCCTCAACATGTACTAAACATATAGTTCATATCTCTAGAGTAATACCATTCATATGAAGAATAATTGGTAGATATTCTAGATCACAGATAGAAAGTTCTAAAAAACACACTTCTGGTTAATGTTTTGTGGTGAAACCCCCAATTTTAGGAATTTTTGTGGGAAACTAGGGATGTGATGAGGTAGAGGTATACTTATCTACCTATAACAAATTGATCAATTTCAAGAGAAAAAATTAATTTATGTGGGGTAAAATTTAATAGCATGATATTTTTATGAAATATATATTTAAATAATTTTATAGCTTGTGTTTCATGCAACAATAATTTTAGACGAACCACAATATATTAATAAAATATTATATGTTTGTTGCTACCTAGCCATTGAATTGAAGGGAATTAATATGAATAAATAATTTAGGAAATAAATATAAATTTAAAACTCACTATGAATGTATTGATAATTTATTATAAAATAATTACATAATTTTTTGTAAATTCATTTTATTCTTTAAAAATTTGTTTTCTTCGAAAATGTGTTTTCCTACATTTTTATGAGTGAATATTAATTTATAGAAGTTATAGAAAATTTATTTGAAAAATTTTATTTTATTTTTTAATTCATCATGTCAAAATTATCTTAAAATTATTAATTTTTCATTTTCTGAAAATATTTATTTTCAAGGTATAGTGAAAAATAATTATTTTTATTTAAAACTATATTTTCATTTAAAGTTTTTATAATTTAAAACTATGTTTTGGATTTGTATTAAATTTACATTAGTTAATTTTTAATTTAAATTATATAATTAATTTTTTAAGTGTATTTTATATGTTAATTTAACATAAAAACATTTTATATTTAAAAAGGTTATTTTTATAAAAAAACTGTTTTTCATTGAGTTCTGATATTTGTATTTTAAATTGAGTTATGAATCTTATATGTTTTGAATTTTTTAAAATTTATTCAATATTTTGAATCATTGGGTCCAAATTTAGTAAATTTTTTACTTTAATTTTTTGTTAATATGAATAATCACCTTTGTAAATTTTTTATGACAATAAATGGTAAACCATGTAATTTAGGGTAAAAATAATATGATAAGGACTATAAAATTAACTTAAAACTTGGCCCAATTTTATTAGATAAATAAATTTGACCATAATTATACAATGTTATAATTCATAACCTTTTGGTTCCCTTTAAATGATATTATGACCATTATAATATTTTATTTAATGAAAAGTCAAATATGTCACATTCATGTTTCTAATAACTATAACACATTTAATATGGGGATATATAGAGGACATGTTCAAATATAAATATTATTTTCAAATATAAAATTTTATCATCTTCATGGTAATTTATTTATAATTTTTACGAATTAAATAATTACACTAAATTCCAAAAATATGCTTATACAATAATTATTCAATTAACAGAAAAATACAATATTTGATATTAAAAATATTAAAAGTAATACAATTTTTTATATTTAAGGTAATAAAATAATTTTATATATTACTTTTACATGTAATGGATATAATAAAATCGTTTTTTAATAATTTTACAAGTTTTATTAATATTTTTAAAAATAAAAAATAGTGAATAGTATAAAAATTTACAATAATGATGTTTTATGGGATTAATATTTTATTAAATTATTTAAAAACATAAAATAAATTTAAAAATAAAAATTGATAACTATTTGGTCTTAAATGTCATAAATTTTCCATTTATGGTCTAAATGACACCATATAATTAATAATTATAACCATTTTATATTGAAAAAGTTGTTACGGCACTTAAAATTAAAATAGGTTTACTAAGGTTTAATCAAACTGATAAGGTTTAAAATAACACCGAAACTTGTCTGAAATAAATTAGTTGGTGATATTAAAACCATATACTATCTTATCTTTGAATCCAAATCCATTTTGTGGTATTTTGATAGAAATTAATTTATTTTAATTTAATATTTTGTAAAATTCCAAAAGTTCACCTCACCTGATTTATAAAAGGGTACATCCACCCTCACTTTTTTCACCAATTTTATTTATATAAATCAAAAATACTATTTTAATTTATCTTATCCACTTCCCTAAATACATTATATCAGTTTTTGTATTTTAAAAACTCCAACCCTAGATCCCTTTAGAGGATAAATAAATGAAAATTTTCAAAGAAGAAGGAATAGATCTAACCAATCACATGATTTTTGTACTCATTATTACGTCTTATAAATCTATTATGTTTATCAAAAAATAATAAATTCAGTATCCTAAATATTCTGAAAATTTATTATGATTATTAAAAGACAATTATACACCACTTTTCCATCAAACAAGAAGGGAATGTTTCGCTTGTGTGTATTTATGGATTACCATCACCACAGAGAAAATACAATTCATTTTTCATCACCAAATTTATAGATGGGTATTATGATGGGTTTAATGAATATATATGATATATATTTTATAATAAGAATTATTTAAATTTGTATTATTTTTCTTTCGTCAGTTAAAAATAGAAATAGTGTTCATGCGTACGTACGACATACCATCTTTGTGAATGGTGTAATTCATTTTTCAATATATATGTAATGTGAATGATTATAAATATATAAATATATATAATTATTATATTTTTATACCATTATTAGCATTCAATAAATGATGATACCAAAATCATATTTTATTTACCAAGACTGTCGAATTTAAACTTGCTTGGAAAATGAAGGAATTGCCACCTAGAAAAGTGGTTTTAATAAAAAATTATTCATAAAAGGGTGTTAATATGTATTAAATAAATAATAAAGGACATGATATAAATAATCCTATATAATATGTGTATAATAAATCAATATTTATTATATAGTATGTTTGATCATGAATGAAGAAATGATAGATTTTAGGTAAGGGTTTATTTCACAATGTTATTATTATTTGGGATTGTTTATGTTTAAGCCTTACCCCTATTTTTTAAAAACGGTTTAAAAAAGGTTTTTAATATTATATAAAATCAATTTTATACATTTATTAATTTTTTAAAAAATGTTTTTTAAGGAATATTTTTTCTAATTGAGTTTCATTTTGACATTTCCAATACAAATATAGAAGGAATATTTTTTCTAATTAATACTGCATGAGCTGTCACATTTTTGTTAACATTTTGAGGTAACATTTTGTTTGATTATAGCCTTGCATTTTTCTCTTGGTTTTTTCATGAGGATTTGATGAAAAATGAAAATTTAGGGCCTGGTAGTAGGAGGCACACGGTTGGCGCACAGTTTTTCAAACCATACGGTATTTGGTCATTTTGGGATAGTAGAGACCACCCAATTTATTAAACAATGTGGTTAAACTATGTGGAATGTCCCTCTTGGATAGTGAGGGGTGAACAGTTGCTTCATGATTAGGAAAGCATGCGTAAAAACCATGATGCATGTCTAGGTATTTAAAAAGTGCAAATTTTCCTTTGTTCAGTCCTTTTATTTAAACGTAATTCTCCTCCAATATGCCCCACTCAATATTTTCATCCATGCGAGCCTGCTCCAAGATTTCCTATACCTCTTGGGCATCATTACAAGGGTGTTTTTGACCCATATTCTTCAATGGAAAATTAAGAAGTGTCCTCTCCCTTTTTTCTCCCCTCTTCTAGAGTTTCTCTTCTCTCTCTCTTGAGTTACAAATTTCTAGTGGAGTGTTTGACCTAAAAAGGGATTGATATAATATTTTTAGGGGATATATTTATTATTATTGTTTTATATTTCCTTTATTGGGCCTTGTGGGGGTGCGGTTGGGGATTGAAATCAATTTCTAGAGGCATCCAATTTTGATGTATGTGGTTTCATTATTTTTTATTATTGTATGAGTTTAAATTTATTGATTTAATATTAATATGTGTTCTATGTATTATTTTTTTAGTTAAAAATATTTTTTATAAGGGTTTTGACTAGAATATGTTTTGAAATGTGTTTTTTAAAGTAATTTTTTTGTGTTTTTTGGTGTTCTATATTATTGTTCCACTTGAAAATATTATACAAATTATTTGAAGGGTTTGAATTTTTTTTTTCAAAGGTACTAGAGGTGAGAAAGTAATAAAAATGGGTTTTTCAAAAGGATTGGATTTTTTAGCATGTTTCCTACATTATTGTGCACGTTTAATGTGAATTTTGAATTGTGTAAATGATGGAAAGAACGTTTTCAAAAAGAATTGGGTTTATTTATTGATTTGAAATGGGGCTTGGCCCATGAAAATGATTCGATTGTTTAGGATATTTTATTATAGTATTGCAAAATGAATTTTATGGACTTGTGAAAGGGGTGAGAAATGTATTTTATAATGGTTTTCATTTGTGTTAAATATGGAAGTGTTGATTTCCTTTTGAGATTGTGATTCTTGGCATACTTGTGTCGAAGTGATTTTTTATGTGATATATGAAATGGAATTTGATCACAATTGGAATAATGGGTATACAGGGGAGAACAAGAGCTAGTATGAAATGTGACTCAGATGTGGAATTATCCTAGATTCATATAGCATGATTTACGATAACACAACTAACTAAACATGTGATGTGAATTGCGACCACTAGAACATTGGATTAGATTCTCTCTAGTGGATCATGCATAAGAACACCGTTAGACCACTAGAACATTAGATGTGATCATCTCTAGAGTCTTGTGCATGAGAACACTATTGGTATTGGTTAAAGGATTTTGATCACCATGGTACGATGTTCATTGGGTCTCACTTGTGCTAGTTACCTATAAGGATTTTTACATGGTGCTCTCTTCTTACATGATACTCTTGTGATGTGGTTCTATCAATTGTTATATGATGAAACATGTGGATACTATTATTTCAAGAAAGATTATAATGGAAAATATTTTTCATTTAAAAAATGCTTGTTAAGAAAGCTTTCCTTAAATTATTTTCATCCAAATTTTTCCAATGATCTTTTGGAAATGTGGATGTTAATTTGTCTTCTAATGTTATATCTAGGAATATTTTATTTTGGGTGGAAACCTACTGTGATGTGGATCATACCCTATATACACCATTGGGGTATATAGATTTTGTTATGTTTGAACAGGTTAAAGTCAAGATGTATTGTGGTGATGGTGGATCTGGTTTCTAGTGTTTCAATTCTTGTAGGTGTCAGTGGTGGTAGATTTAGGATGATGTTCTTCTTATTTCATGGAGGTTTTTAGGATATTTTTGTTGATAATGTCCATTTTAGTACCTTCGGGTTTTGTTTAATGTGGAAAAATTTGAATCTGAAAATTGTTATACCTCATTTGGTTATTGATATTGGTTATTTTGATGTTTATTATTATTGGTTTTATGATTATATAAATGGGTAAAATCATTCCCAAAGAAAATTGTTGATACTCAGGCACTAGTTTCTAGCCTTTGGTGATTGGGAATGCACTGTGGCCCCTATTTTGGACCGGGTCGGGTGTTGGGTTCGATGGTATCCTAGCATAGTTCATGAAAAAATGGTATCATAGGAGGTTACACTATTTTTGGGTCAAATTATTTGGGATGAGTCAATATAGAATCTAGATAATATTTTTAAGGCTTGAGGTTCTATTTTTGAGTGGGGTAATTATATAGAACACCTCATAATACGGCTCGAGTTATCATGGGATGTTGGGATATAATTTTTTTTACTTCTCATCTATGTGAGATGTACAGGCTATATACTGTATATGGAAACTGGGTGTGGGTGGAGTGGTTTGGTTAGTCTTATGATTATGATGGATTTAGTTATGTTATGATTTGATGTTGTGTTTGAGATTTTTTGTGATTATTTATGTTTTTTAAAATGTTAGTATTGATGGTTTTTCTTGTGGTTATTGCTTCTTGTATTGAAATACCTCCTTGGAGAGTTCTTATTTAGCCAAGGGAAGATGTAGGAGGGAGTTCTCCCTTGCCGATTGATCAAATATTAAAGGAAGTAGTGGTTTAGGCTATCCAAACGTTGGGATAAGGAGTGGGCCCTGGTCTTTCTCAGGCTAGAGAAGCTGAACCAGGTCCTAGAATGGAAAAGGCTTTGGAGTTCCTCAAGAATAAGACTCCTTATTTGCAAGGTAGCACATAACATCAGGAAGCAGAGGAGTGGCTTAAGAAAATAGAGAGGATGTTTTAGTTTATTTATACTCTTGTGGAGGTCATAGTGAAATGTGCTTAATTTTTGTTGGAAGTTCCCAATAAAAATTGGTGGGACTTAGTGGTGCAAGATGGAAAGCATAATAATATGGGTTAGAAATATTTAAATATTGTTTTCAACTTCCAGTATTTTTTGAGGACTTTACCTATACCATATCTAGGGAGTTTATGAAGCTTGTTGAGGGAGACCAGTCTATGATGGAATATACTAATCACTTTAATGAGTTAGTTTCATATTCACACGAGCTCATTTACAATAATAAAATGAAGGCTAAGAGGTTTGATAAGTGGTTGCAGCTAGAGATCCAATTATAGGATATTGGATCAAACATAATACCTATCCTAATGTGATAGATTGTGCTATACTAGTAGAGATTGATCATGGAATAAAGACTGTTTTTTTGTGTCATATCAGCATTGGAAAGTGTTAGTTCATATAAGAAGAAGAGGATTTTGGATGAGTATGTGAAAAGGGATGTGGTGGTTTTGTCCATCCTTCTCAGTAGTCTTTTTTTGTGGATTTCGATGATGGGTTGGTGGTCTGAAATCAGTGTGGTAAAGTAGGGAACACATAACCATTGTGTACATCTCTTTATAGACCCTATCATATGTACTGATTTATGAGTAACTTGCAGGTATTTTACAGGATGATGTGCCCATATTAGAGTGGTGTAGGTTTTATAGCTTATAAGAGGATAAAAACATTTCATGAATTATCCAGGTCAGTAGGTTGTCGGTTCGATGGTCACGGTGGATGTGATGGATCATCTTCTGGGATGAGTCAATTTAGGGAATTACTACTTGATTTTGGTCATTCTCAGGGTTAAACTGAGACTAGTAAGCTTTAGGTGGTGGATTGAGAACTAGTAGAATCAGATGGAGGACCTAGGATAGTTCGAGATATCGTTATTATTTCATCGTCCTTAGTTGTTGTTCTATTCAATTCTAGTTCTTCGGTTACATTCATTTATACCCATTTTTTTATCTGTTAATTTTTTCAAATTAATTTCATGTTGTGTACAATGGAATTGGTAACACCACTGGGTATGAAGCGATAATAGGGTTTCAGGTGCCTGTCTTGTGCACTCACCATGTTAAGGGTTGAATTGTAATGTGATTTCCTAGTTTTAGATATTGACATCTTTGATTTAACCCTTAGTATCTATTGAATGGTGTGTTTTCAGGATCCTATAAATTATTATAGGTGGTGAGTGAGTTTTGTGGCTCCTAATGGTAATACCCAGGGTTTTCTTGGTGAATGGGATCATTAGTTGGGTCATGTTGGTCCTCCACTTCTAGAGTTGGGAAATATAATTTTTCAGATATCATCTCTTGCATTGGAGGAAGATGGTGGTAATATTGAGGGTGGAGTACCTCCTATGATGGATGATATCATAAGGGTTTTTATGAAGGTGTTTTCATGTTTTCATCTAGGGTGGTATGTTGAGTTCTCGATTGATTTGGAACCTGAAACACAGTAGATATCTCTTCCCTCATACTGTATGTACCCCATCAGGTTGATGGAATTAAAGGTATATCTGTGTGATTATGAATCCAATGTATTCATTCTCTCAAGCGTTTCACCTTGGGCCATCTGATTTTTATTTGTGAAAATGGTCGATGGTTCTCTTCGACTACCTATTGATTATCATAATTTGAATAAGGTAACAATCAAGAATAAGTATCACTTGACTTGTATTTATGACCACTTCGATCATATTAAGGGGGAAAGGTGGTTTTCAAAAATTGAATTTCAATCTTTGTTTCAACCAAGTCATAGTTAGAGAGGATTATGTCCATAAAATAGAATTCTAAATATGGTACGACCATTTTGAGTATTTGGTCATGCATTTTAGGTTGATGAATACATTAGTGGTCTTTATGGTGATCATGAAGAAAGTGTTCCAATAGTATCTTGAATCCTTTTGTGGTATTCGTCGATGAAATACAGATCTTTTATAGGAAAGAGGAGTAGAATGAGTGGAATTTGAGGATTATGCTAGGCACTCTATGAGATCATCACCTTTAGGCCATGTTTTATAAGTGTGCATTCTAGATCACATAGGTGACGTTTCTAGTTCATGTGATCTCATAGAAAGGGGATTTGGTGGACCCAATAATATTAGTGTCGTGATGTTGTTGGAGTAGCTCAAGAAAATGTTTTGAGATCGGAATCATTTTAGTTCTGGATATGTATTACATGCGGTTTGTTCGAGACTTCTCATAGCCTGATTCATGAATGAATGTGGCCACCTAGAAGGGGGTAATGTTTTAATGGATACTATAACGTCAATCATCCTTTGATGAGCTTATGTGGTGGCTGACCATTGCCCATATTTTGATCTTTTGGAATCTGGAAAGGGTTATATAGTTTATTGTGATGCCTCAGGTTTGGGTATCAGTTGCGTGTTAATGAATATGATCATGAGGTAGCTTATGGTTTGAACCAACTTCAACCACATGAGTATAATTACCCAACCCATTATCAGGAGTTTTTAGTTGTGATTTATGCCTTAAAGACGTGGTGCCATTATCTTTTTGTGGATAAATTTTAGGTTTATTCTGATCATTAGAGCGTAGCCTACATTTTCTCTTATAAATATCTGAATCTATGGTAGCATTGTTGGGTAGGGTACCTTTAGGGGTTTGATTTTGATATATTCTATACCCCAAGTGTACAAACTGTGACCCTTGTTGCCTGAATCTAGAGCTATAATTTATGAAATTGTTATAATAAATAAAGAAGTCACATCCCAAAGAACCGAATAATTTAGTAATTTTGGAAGCTTAATTATATACATGAAAATTACATTACTTCTTTAATTGAAAAACAACATAGATTCTCCACTATAAACACCCATAAACTCATATATCATCCCTACAAGTCATTCATAATATAAATCGTTTCATCCTCAGGAGAAATAAAACATAAGAAAGGGGTGAGATCAGATGCTCAGTAAGGTAAATTAATACAATTGAAGCTACTATATATAGAAATTCATGGTTAATGACTAAAGACGCATTCCATTAGGACATAATCTTGATCATGATATGGAAGGAATAAAAGCTGAATAAATAATGTCATATAAATAATAACATGAGAATGAAGCTTAACCATGGATATTATACAATTCTAATATTCACATGGATTATACATTAATAATATCATAATGAGGGAATTCACAATTCTAGACATCATAAACATACCATTGAGGCCTCATCCACAAAATCTTAAAATAAAGGGTTAAGGGATGGTCCAAATCCATTTTTTTGTCTTGTGAGACCTACTGATGCATCAAGTGGCTATAGAAGGCCCCACCCATCACTTACTAAGTCAATTTAATTACTCATATTAATGGTTTGAAACATAAAAAATATATTAATTTTAAATAAAAATAAATTTCATCAATCTATAAACATAATCACTAACCATTCTAAGCAGTATGATGAATTTTATCAAGATAGCACATCCACAATGAAACTAATCAGAAAACATTTAATAAAATATGTTATATATTAATAATAAGAGGTTAATATCAAAAAAATCATAAAATTCAATATATTTTTCTAAATAGATGAAAATACTCAAATAAAATCATCGATGAATCCATTAGAGAAATACCACTTTTACTTTTCGAAGTAGAGTTATTTTGAAAAAAATATTTGTATTTATCATAAATTATGGTATAAAACTAGAAATAAATTTTTTTTTCAAGACGAAATTAGTGATTTTTAAAAAATAATGGTGCCATAAAATATATTAAAAATGGTACATTAAAATGGGTAATAAATCGAGACATTCCCTTTGATCGAGCTTGCATATCAGGAATAATTGAGAAGGGAACCTTGTAAAACATATATTTCCCATAAACGAAAAATGTTCTAATCTAGATACATGATTTTAGGATGTATAAAAATAATTTATAATAATTATTTAAAAATACTGAAGAATTACATTTGTTTATAGAGAGAAAAATGATCAACTGAATGAAAATGGGGGTTTGGGAAGAAACTCTTACAATATGTCTGAAAGAATTCTACACTAGACATTAATTTCATAGATAATCAAATTAAATCAATTTATTATTTAATTAATACAATTTTATACATATATTTTATTTAATATACTTTTATTATCTTAAGTTATGAACTTTTTTATTAGTTAAAAGATCAAATTTTATCATTTAAGAGTGTTCATTTCCTTGGTTTTTATAATCGGTGTACTTGTATATGAGTGTGGATGTCCATGAAAAAGGGAAATAGGTGTCTAGAATTGATGTTATATGTTATTAATTAAAATAAATAATAATAAAAGGTTATATAAGTCATTTGGTTATTTAGTGTTAGGATGAATCATTAGATTAGATGTTAGTGATAATCGTTTAGATTATTTTGGCGGTTTTTAGATCATCGCAAACTAGTTTTGTTTTATTAATTAAAATAATGTATATGTAATGGTTCTAGAACATTAAATTGGATTTAATAAATATTATATAATATTTTTTAACCATAAAAATGGTTTTATGACCAGCCTTGAAGGTGTTAATGTAAATTGAAAACTCTTCATCCTTGAATGTGATAAATCAACACATCCCGAACGATGCTTTCATTTTTAGAAAAAGGATACGGAAGAGAATTGATGATAAATTATTAACCAAATGTAATAAAATTATATTAAATAGAAGATAACAGAGATATAATGTCACTTTGGGATGGTTAGGTGAGGATAATATAAGAAAAGATAAAAACATGAAAATAAATTTAAAAAAATGAAAGAGGATTTTACCCCTTGATTTTCTTCTCCTTGAGAACCTCCTTAGAAAAAAGGGTTTTCTCGTTTTATGAGCACAAGAAATATTATATTTGGGGGAGGGAATTGGGAAGATAATTGGGAAGAAATTGGACATGTATTAATGGTTGGAAGTATTGAGGAGAATAGGTGGTGAGGGGTGGTAATTATAGAGGAGGAGTGGGGTGATTTCTCATTATGTTATTCATTAGTTTATTATTTTTCCTCAAGACTATAAATAGATTGATAATTTTCAATATTTATATTAAGATAATGAAGTATTTTTTGAGATTATGTGGTTACATCATACATACAACATGCATGACTCAATAATTCATGTATTTAGTATTTATCATAAATTATCATATTTTACTAGTCACTAAAAAATCATGTATTTTAGAAAATTCCAAAAAAAATCATCCTAACCATTTTTTGATGTGTAGAATTAAAAAATTCACTCCATTTTTTGAAAATATTTTTATAAATATTAAAATATTAATTTTAATTTAAAATCATTATTTATTCGAAAAATACCTATTTTAATATTACAACAAATTTTATAACACATTCAAAAATTAACTAAGGTCTCATAAAATTATCATATAATCATAAGTTAAAAGAGTATTAATTTATGAATTTATTTTATGAAAATAATTTTTTAAGTATTTTTATTAATTAAAAAGTTGAAAATAAACATTTGTTCTTTATAGAAATTCCAACATGTAATTTATCATTTTCACATAATTTATTTGATAAAACTATGATATAATTATATCATATTTTCATTTATAGGATGGATAAATTTAATTTATACTTTTATTGGTGATGTTAATATTCTATTGGTTTATTTTCTATTCATTAGGGTCCCATTATTATTCCAAACATCGAGTTACAATTCCATTGGTATAAGATCATTAAATTCTAGAAAAAACTCTTATTTGCTTCATTTTTCATTTATAATGTATGTATTGTAATCTCTATGTGATTTTATCCGATTTATACTATATAGAATAACTATAAGAATGGATATTTCCTTAATATAATTTTTGGTCATTACACTAGGTGAAGGTAATCTTGTGGATGATTCTTTGAGATCGAAGGTTCCAATGAAAGAATTAAAAGAGTCCAGTGTGGAGTGGAATTTGAGGGGGAAATTTTCTCAAATTAATTTAAAGAAAAATGATCACAGCGAATTAGTGTTCTTGTCCAATGTTTTGATAACCCATCTCTTCTATAGTTTATTTAGTGAGAACAACCTAGTGATGAGTTATTCTGACAGTCTATATAGTTCTTTAATAGTGGGGAGGTTCCATGTGAATGTTTGTAATCTCATGAAGGAGTCATGTGCTTCAAGGGTCACTTCATGGTACTATTTTATATGTGAACAGTGGTGATGTTTGATAGCCACAAGTCTCAGTGGGCCATTCTTCTCAGTACTTTAATGATGTATTATGATGTACGTTGACAATTCTATTGGCTAGGTATTAGATGAGATATAGTTGAATTTGAATTTCAGTGTTATACTTATCAGTAGGTTAAAGCGGAGCACTATAGGCCCCCTCATTTTCTACCTATGCTACATATTCCTACCTTGATGTGGGATGAGGTCATCATGGATTTTATAATTTTCAAACTTTGTACATCCTAAGGGAAGAATTCCATTTGATTAGTGATTGATCATCTAACAAAATCATCCCATTTCATTATAATCAGTGATTTATCCAAGGTGGATGAGTTAGTTAAGTTGTATGTTTAGGAGGTTTTGAGACTTCATGTTGTGTCATCAATATTTTTTTCAGATAGGTACCCTGATTTTACATCACATTTTAGGAAATACCTTCAAAAGGTCAGGGGGTTTTAGGTCAAGTTGTGCATGGCATACCATCCTCAAACTGATGGTCAAATGGAGTGGGGAAATCATATTTTGGAATACATGCTTTGGGCACGTGTGTTGGATTTTGGAGGTTCATGGTATAGCCAGATGGTATTGGTTGATATTTCATATAACAATAATTATTAATAATATATATGAACGTTTCCTTTTGAAAGACTTTATTGTTGTTCGTTTTTGTCTCCCTTATTTTGGGATAAGGTAGGTGAGACCTCGTTGTAGGGACTTGGCCTTATGCAAGAGATTTCTGATAAATTCAAGTCAACCATGTAGAATTTTTTGTTATCTCAAAATCATTATAAATCTTATGTCAATCAATGGTGTCGATCTTTGGAGTTTTATGTGGGAGATAAAGATTTCATGAAACTGGAACCTCACTTGGGCCATTTTTGTTTGGGTATGCAAGGGAATCAAACACTAATGTATGTAAAGACTTTTGAGATTATTGAGTGAATTGATATGGTGGAATACATGTTATCTTTTCTTTCTCTGTTGACATCAATTCATGACATGATCCATTTTTCTCAGTTGAAAAGGTCTAATTTGGATCCATCCCAGGTGATTAATTTGGAAGAGTTAGTTTTAGAGTTTCATTTTTCTATACTTGAGTGGCTAGTACAGATTGCAGATTTTCTAGAGAAATGACTTCATGGGAATTCTATTCAGTTGGTCCATGTTCTTTGGAAGCATGATAAGGATATGCATGAGACTTGGAAGTGTAATTCTTAGGTTGAGGAGGAGTATTTGTATATGTTTTATGATCAAAGATTGAGTTGACGATCTGGGAGGGAAATTTTGCATGGTGGGGGAAATTGTCACATCTGTGTTTTCATTTAGTGGTATCCTTTTGTTTTCTTTTAGTCTTTGGTTTGTCTCTTGTGTTTCCCTTGAGGTTTTGATGAAAAATGGAGAATTTTAGCATGGTAATTAGTGGAGTATGGTTGTAATACAGTTTATTAAAACGTTTATGATTGCCTAAGAAACCATAAAATATTTGTTCATTTTGGGACACAGGAGACCCCATGGTTGGTGCATAGTTTGTTAAACCATGTGGTTAAATAGTGCGACATTTCCCTCTAGAAGAGTGAGGGGTGCACAGTTTCTGCACGGTCTGAAAGCCGTGCAGGTAAACCGTGTGGCCTATCCAAGTCATTAAAAAGTAGAAATTTAGCATTGTTTCCTCCTCGGATTTAACCCTAATTCTCCAATCACCTACCCCACTCTGGATTTTTATCCATGGGAGCCTTCTCCATGATTTCCTAGACTTCTTGGGCATCATTCCATAGGTGGTTTTGACCCACATTCTTCAAGGTTGCGTTAATTATGTGTATTTTCCCTTAGTTTCTCCCTTATTATAGTGTTTCTATTCCCCCTCTCTTGAGTTCCAAATTTCCAGTGGAGTATTTAACCTAAATAGTGTTTGATATTGTGTTTTTGGGAAAGATATTGATTATTATTGTTGGATCTTTCCTTTATAGTGTTTTTTGTTGGTGTGGTTTTGGTTTTGTATCTATTTCCATAAATTTTCACGTGTAATGTAGATGGTTACATGCTTTTACATTATTGGATGAGTTTAACATTATTATTTTAATATTCAAATGTGTTCTAATGATTATTTATGTGCTGTGAAATAGGTTTTGGATGGTTTTTTTTACTTTCATATATGGTGAAATGTATTTTCTAATGGAAATTTGGTTGTCATTTTAGGCGTTGTTTTTTTAGTGACTCTTGAAAATATTATATGAGTTATTTTGTGGGTAAAATGTATTTATAAAGGTATATTAGGTGCTAATGTGTTAAAAATCGGTTTTACAAAAGGATTGGAATTTGTAACATGTCGGCTACCTAGTTGTGCACCTTTACTGTGATTTTTAAATGGTGTGAATGATGAAATATTGTTTTAAAAATGAATTGGATTTATGTGTCGATTTGAAAGGGGTATTGGACCATGGAAATGATTGGATTTTCTATTATATTATTTTAGTATTTCAAATTGAATTTTATGTAATTTTTTATGTGTTGTGAAAATTATTTTCAAACAGTTTTGGTGAGTTTTAAATAGGGAAGTGGTGGTTTCCTCTTTTTATAGAGATTCTTGGAATAATTTTGTGAATGTTATGCTAAATGTGAAATGTTAAAAGTAATTTGAGACCAAATAGAATCTCTTTTATCTAGGGGGAGAACTATAACATGTATTCTAGTTTACTAGGAAGTAGCATTGTCATGGATTCATCTAATAGGATTTACAATTACAATACTAATTGAAAAAGTGATGTGACTTGAGACTACTAGAAATTTGGATGAGATACTCTCTAGTGGATTGTGCATAATAATTTTGTTAGACCACAAGAACATTTTATGGGATCCTCTCTATTGGATTGTTCATGAGAATGTTGTTGGTATTGGTTGAAGGATTTTGATCACTGAGGCACAATATTCATAGGGTCCAACTTGTGCTAGTTACATATTTGGATTTTCGCATGGTTTTATCTTGTAACATGATACAAATATAATGTTGTTCTATCCATTTTCATAAGGTTTATCTTGTGGATACTATTATTTCAATCAACCATTTTATGTAAAACTATTTTTATTTTAAAAATGATTCTCATGAAATATTTCCTCAAAATGTTTTCTTAGCAATGTTTAAAATTATATGTATTAAAATGTTCATGTTAATTTGTATTCTAATTTTATAGTATGTAATATTTTCTTTTTTGTGTAAAAATATTGGGATTTGACTCGAACCCTGCATACACCCTTGGGTTTATATAGAATTTTTTATGTATGCCCCAGGTAAAGTCAAGATGTATTATGTTGATAGTGGATCAGGTTTCGGGTGTTCAACTTCTTACAGGTGTTCATGGTGGTGGGCAGAGGATAATGTTTCTCTTGTTTCATGGAGGGTTTTTGGATAATTTTGTTGTTCCCATCAATTTTAGTGCCTTTTGGATTTGTTTAATGTTGTAAAAATTGAATATAAAAAATTTAATACCTCATTGGGTAATGGATAACGGTTATTGGGATGTTTATTAATTTTGTTGTTTATGATTATAAATATGGGTGAAATTTTTCCCAAAGAATATTTTTGATACCAGGCACTGTTTTCTAGCCGATGGGGATTGAGAATTCCCTTCGAGTCATGTTTAAGACCAGTTTGGTTATCGGGTTCGGTGGACTTATGGATTGGTCCATGTCATTAGCGGCATTTCCCAATTTCATTTTGATTTAATTCATTGAAGCTTCATTTATACCCTTATAAGGTTATTATCGAAGAAAATGTTTTCCTTATTCATTATGAAGCTTTAAAAATTTATTTTACAATATTTTTCTCAAGAGTTCTTTCAAGTGATCTTTCGTAATCATTTTTATCCAAGATAATATTATTTCATGTTACTTATGCATTACTAAGGATATGATCAAATAATTACATCCTCATTTTATATATGGATGGTTTATGATTATGATTTCAAGATATTAATGAATCCCATTACTTTTATATGAGTTACGCAATGATGAAATGTTTTTGAAACCCATTTATTTTCCATGGGTTTTTCAAGGATGAAATGTTTAGGAAACCCATTTATTATAATGGTTTTTTGATATGATGAATGATTTATGATTCTATGAAAAAATAAGTATTGTTCTTATTATATGATGGGGGGACCTATATCTCCCTTCAATTCATTGGGTAAATCATTATATCTCATGAGATAATAATGAGAAATAAGCTGACAGGCTTGATCCAATATGGGAAAAAGGTATGTCCCGATCCACTATGGTAAACATGTGTGACCTTATCCATTATGTTGATTGTATTTGTAGTTAACCTTGAAATATGAAATAATTTTATATATTTATGATAGTGGGACAATATTTTGACATTATTTTTTGGTTCATGATTTACTTATGATGATTTCTCACTCTTACAGTCCATGTTTTTGGAATTGATATTTTTTTTTCATGAATCATGTTTATGATATATGACAATTTGGGAATGACATTTTGGAGTTATATTCATGATCACATATCCTTATTAGTATCTAGTTATTTTATATGATCATAGATTGATATATTGTATGATTACCTTTACTAAGAATCGGAGCTCACCCTTTCTTATGTTTCCATCCCTCGGTATTGAAGAATGTTTTAGGTATGGTATGAATTTGAGGTGTATTATGTGAGAACATTTGCATGGGAGATGTTGAATATCTTTTTTAAAATAATAATAATGTATATATAATCTCTATAGACTATTAACCTTTACGGTTTTGTCATGGATATAAATGTGATGTATTGAATATTCATCTAAATAGATGTAATATTTATGTATGAAAATCTCTTGCTGTTATATTTAAGGATGATGGGAATTCTAATAAGAGTAGTATAAAGAATTTTATGATTGATAACAGTACTAACATATTTTATTCTAAGGTGAAAATATTTATGGGTAACATAATATCTTCTGGAAAAAAGAAAACATGTGGTAATGAAAAAAAGGGATCCAACCAAAATCTAAATTAAATTGAAGATCAGTTTTTGGGGCATTCATTGTTTGGCCAACTCTAAAACTACCAATTCCCTTAAGATCATTATTAATATTCAAAAACCATACATTCTTGGATTGGATGAACCTAATATGGTTATCTGTTAAAGGATTTATTCCTTTTAAATGATGGGTTATTATCTGTTAGGAAAAAATAAATCCTCTTCTTAGGTCAAAATCCGTTGGGTTCTCAAGAACATGAGTATGGTATGGACATCCATTTTTAATTATAATTAACAAATAATTATTATCATTTTTAAATGTGCAGGTGTTCATCATTATTTGTCTTTCATATATTCTTATAATAGTTATCAGGATCGAAGAGTCTTGTGGTGGGAAATTAACTCATTTTCTAACATGATTAGTGTCATATAGAATCTTATTGGGGATTTGAACTAAATTACTAATACATAGAAGAAGATGGGTAATGTCAATAACTCTATATATTCCAGTGAATTCAGATCATATATTTAGGATATAATTTTATTAGAAGTTAACCATGTGGGGGGGATGTACACCAGATAGAGGAGGCTTCTTAATAAGATGGTGGTTAGTAAACTTGATAGAGATTTGATCAATGTGGTATCCCTATATATGTGGGATTTTATTTATTTATCCATTTTTGATGTATTTAATTTTGATCACCATCTTATCTTGGTGACTCTACATACTATATAGGTGAATCCACCATTCCCATTTATATTTAATAATTCTTTATTTTTACATCCTTAATGTTTCTAGCTAATTAATGATACTTTGGATTCTGTGGATTTTTAGGGAAATTAATTTTCATATGTTCTTATTCTTATGTAGAGGAAGAGGAAAACGAAAGAATATATTATAAACATTTTTTGACTTTTATATAAATAAATTGCAACTATTGAATCAACCCATAATCCAATTTAAGAGGTAAACACTTTTAGGGACTTCTCTTACGGTATTGTGAATAAATCTGAGGTATCTCTTGAGCTCACTCACCTTTAAACTCTTAAGTAGAACGTCCAAATATAAACCATCAAAAAATAGCTCATGTATGGGGATAAATATTATAAATTCTTAAACCCTATTCAATATTCTAGGTAGGTTGCTCTGCCCTTATCCCTATTTAAGGATAGTGAGTAGTTTTTTTATAACAGACATGCTCTTACTGATCATGTGGTCTCCTACTACATGAATATTTTTGATGGCCCCAAAACTAATTCAGATTTATTGGAAGGTATTATTCAAATTTTTGTATGTTATAATGATAATTTTATTCCTACCTCAATTACTTTTTTGATAGATTAAATACGTATTCTTTGACCTTAATGCTAGAAGATCCCCTGGATCAGATGGCTACACCAAATATTTTTTCCAAATCGAATGAGAAATAATTCAATATGATGTATTCCAGTTGACTATTCATTTATTTAAAGATGGTACACTTACCCATAATATCAATTCATATTTTACTTCACTTATTTCAAGTGTGAAATTCTAGTGAAATATATATTTTTGAGATTTTTTGTACTTGCAAATACTATCTACAAATTTATTGGAAAAATCCCTACTAATTGCAAATCCATAATTTTTTATAATATTTTATCGTCAAATAAATTTTTCTTTATTAAATGGAGGACCATCGAGGATTTTCTCATAAATTCTGTATAATTATTCATCCTTTTAAGGAAGTCTAAAAGTGGTGATGATATTTATCGAAAACATTATATTAAAAAGGCCTTTAAAGTAATGTATTTGGGAGTCTTTTGAAAGGTTTATCCAAATTTGGCATTGATGGACCAATAATTAAATATGTTAAAATTTTCTCAGATTATCTCATATCTCAGTCCTCATTAATGGATCTTCTAAGGGATACATAACTTTTTCAACCTGGGTTAAGTAAGGTGACTCCCTTTCAGTCATATTCCTTTATTCTATTGGGGATTATCTATGTTGGATTCTACTTACAATGGTTGAAACTATAAATATTAATCCAATTAGAGATGCTGGAGGTATTTTCCTCCATCTCATTTCTTTTATATAGATGATATCATACATTTTACTTAGGGATATAAGAAGAATGTCAGAAATATAAATGATTACCTTCTTCATTATGAATGGTAATCATGGTAAGAGATGAGTTAGAATAGATTATTCATATATTTAAGAAAGGATATATTATCTAGTAGGAATATTGATATCATCAATGAGATAGGAACTATAGAAGAGGTTTATCCATTCACTTACCCTATTGATCCAATGTTTTGGGGTAGGCCTCAAGCATTTCATTTCAATCATATTCTAGGTAATATTTAAAAGAAAATTTCTTCATGGAAGGATAAATAACTATCCATTGATATTAGGGCATGTATTTTAAAATTCATTATTGTTTCTAAGTTTGATTCCACATTAAAGGTTTACAAATGCCCTATTTCACTATGTAAGAGAATTATCTTGTCTATCGAAAGAAATTAATAGAGTGGGTAAATTATATACTGAAAAATTATTATTGTTCCTTCAAAATAGTTCTATAAACCATTTTATCTTAAAGGGATTGATATTAAAATTCTCTAAAATTTTAAGTGATCTCTATAGGAATAATTTATATAGAGGCTGGATAATAAAAAAATTAGATATAAATGGATTTATGAGATCTATTTTATTAATTTATTTATTTACTGGAAATCTAAATTATTTGGATTCTTCTATTTAGCCAGCTCTCAGGGCATCTTTCTTCAGTATCTCCTTACAATCACGCTGGTTTTTAATGGAAAATCCTCCCTTAAATTTTGTTTTTATAATATTATAGATAAACCCATATTATACCTCCTTAATTTTTTCGATCCAATGATGTACATAAATTTAATTAGGAAACAACAATTATATACTTCTTTTTATCTGCTACTTGATGTAGTTAGAGTAGTAGTTATCATCCCGACTTTTATTAATTTGGTTGGTCTTTTAATCTGGGAACCAACCGTTAATGGGATGATTACTGATAAAATATATTATCAAAATATAACTTATGGTAGTAGGCATGGCATGATTGGAAGGTTGATTAAAATCTAGATCAATCTATCTAGATTCATACTATTTTAGAACCTATCTCTTTCCAATCTCTTGATTTATTATTATCTTTAATATGTTGATGTTGATTTATGTTCAATACATATTCAATGTTACCAACATTGGGAGGAAATTTACTATCTCTTCTTGATCTATGTCCTTGATCCACTATTCTAGGATTATTTTTTTGATATCATGTATGTATAGTTTCCTTGTTCTGGTTCTGTTTAGGAACATTTAAAATCATGTTCTCAACTTTAACATACATTACTGCATCTCATCTTATTTCACATAGTCTGTTCTAATCTTATTCATGTCATTTTTTACATTCAAAATAAAGGGGTTCATGAGAAAATCACATTTAATCTTCAAACTACTATTGTGTGGATAATTTTTGTGGTTATGAGTTCTAATTATATTCAAAATGGTCAGTTCAATAATTCTATAACTTGTTTATCCATTATCAAGTGTCTTATATTTATTGTGATTTACCATTACCTTTCTATAAATCATGAAATATATGTAATTATCCACATCTTGGATGGATAAAATGAAATTATAATTGAACATCTATAGTGAATTTTGGACCTTTAGGCTTTGGAGTTATTTTTATTAATTATAATGGAGATATCATGGGTTGTATTTATGATTCCTATGTAATTACTTCACCATTGGAGGTTTAAAGTCTTGGACTGATTAATGTAGCTGATATGGAAAGGTAGAGAGTATAGAACTAGATATGGATATAGTGTGATTCTACTACCAATATGAATGCACTGAGTACTTTCCACAATTATCTTTAATGAAAATTAATTTTTTAGTGGATCATATGCTTGGATATCCTATAATCCTTGAGTTATATAGTCACACATGAATATTTTGAAGTAAAATTCATGTAATATAATCTTGTGAACAATGGGTGAGTTTTTATGTCCTCATTTTTTTCAATTATTTACCATATGATCTATTTTCCCTTTCATGATGGGATTTTTGTAAATTACTATATATTAAATTTCTGTATTCTTGTTTTTACTTAATAAAATAGACTTTTCTCTTTGGGAATGATCTCATCCATCTCTCAAAAAATATTCGTGGATACTGTTGAGAAATATTGGGATGATGGAATTATTTAAATATTGATGGTTGATATATTAATGAGATTAATATTTAGAAAATGCAATTTAAGTGTGATTAACAAAAAATGGTTAGGTAACTAAACCAGAACCACACCTGAGTAGTCAAGCATCATAAAGGGAGACCATGTGAGCTTAAAGGGTCTGAGCTAGCTAAGACCATCATGTGTAAAAAATTGTAGTATCTCTGTGATTAGAAGCAGGTGTAAAAGGAGAAGTTTAATTAATATCAACACGTACTGGATGAAATAGTGAGCTATGGGAGAGCATAAGATGCCATCATAGTTAATTAATCCATAGTTAAAGCATTTTATTTTATATGGAACCAACCATCATAATAGAGTTTCAATGTGGGCTAAATAAAAGAACATACATTGTTCACATTTGAAAAAGGAAAGCGATATTAGTCACAAAACTATACCATGTAATTTTTCTACCCACACATAACCAATACACACCATGCATGTATTTTACAAGTCATGTTCCACCATTTATAAAGATAAATAACTCAATATTCTATACCTAGGATCATGTGTGTGTTCTCAAAATATTGTAGGAACTTCATGTATATAGAATAATGAAATGTATAAGTGCATCAGAGGATACAAAATGAGTTTAAAATAAGTTTCTGGTAATAATACCATAATCCAAATGACTGAGTGAAATCTAGAATAATCACATTGGAGATAAAATATCATAATTTACTAGAAGTGTATGAGTCATTTTTATTCTAAATAAGTATTGTTATGGATTTGTGTAAGTATCATTGGGAATATAAATTTCTAAATCTCTTGGTTCAATATGTTCCATTTTCACACTTCATATGTGTCTTGAATGAACTATGTATGTGTAATTAAAAACATGGTAGAATTTCATTATTTTATTATATGTAACTCAAAGATTCCTGAAATTACATTCTGAATAAATTATTATTAAATTTGACAATTCCATGGAAGCGTTGCTATTAAGCTTGAAATATCAGGATATTATGACGAGTTAGTCAAGATTATAGAAAATTAATTTTAAAATAAATAATGGGAATGCAATATATTTCATCCAAATATAAAATTGGAGTATGAAGTTCAACTAAAATAAATAGATGAAGAACTACATATTGGTGCCTATAAAATGGGAAAATAATTGTGGCCATATTTTTGTGAGGGATCATTTCATGTAAGATGATTCTTTATGCGTTATAGAGAGTCTCAATAAAGTTAGAAAATCTATAAAATGATGTGTTTTAGGATATTGATATAAATTAGTGCATGCGGTGTGTTGCCAAACCACATATGGTAAACCACAAGTTGATCCATGCTATCATTTATTTTTTTTGAGAATTTTGAGTTTCCCCTAATACTGAAAGATTTTATGAGGTACAACATGAGGATATGTACGACACTAAATACATTTTGATGACGCATGTCACATATAAATATGTGGAATGATAAATATTCATGTGATGATTTTATGGAGAATTTAAAATCAAAGAGGACTTATGATATTTACAAATATCACATGGGATTAAATGAACCTGATACTTTAAAAAGACTACATAAGAAGAATATTTGAAGTTAGAAATTTTAATTCAAATATATTTAATATTAAATAAATAATAGGGACACGGTTTATAAAATATATATATGGTGATGGAGAAGAGGAAAATGATATAGGGAGAACCAATACTGGATAAACTAGAGAATATTTTGTATCAAATAAAAGAGAGAACTGATATTGTATACAAGTTATATATTCTGTGTGGGTTTAAGAATAATGAAGAGGATATTCTAAACTATGTGAGTGTACTATAAATACATTACAATTAAAATTAAAAAAGATAGTGTTGACATTTTGTTCAATATATTCACTTATATATGAATGAATGTGTAAGGGATCTATTATTATTCATATACACTAGAGAATAAAAAGAAGAAATGTGAGTGATCCAATCTATAACCTTTTATCTACTATATATGTCTGGTCGGCTTAAGTATCCAAGTTGATTACATTGAGTGCGGAAAAATTTCATCAATTCCATCCAAAAGGGTCATCAGAGTTGCATTGTTGATCTACAATATAGGGAGAATGATGAATTCTATATTCTATTTACATAGTGGAATAACAATAATTTTATTACATTGTACCGAACCAATTCTATGATAATAGGTTCAATAGTATAAACTTTAATGTCTCACTTTGGATAATAAGAATTAATTTATATATGTTGAATAATAGCCATGATACATCGATGAAATAGTCTTCGTTCGGGAGGTAAACCTTGTAAATAAATTCAGGTTTTATATGTTGATACTTAACTATTCTATATCATCTTTAATACTTACAAAAAGGAGTGATAGAGTGAAATATATATTCACTTAAAAATATACCAACATTAATTCACCCCCACCCTCTCAGTGTTGGACACATCCCGATATGATCCTAATAATTGGGATTAGATAAGTTCACACCTCTATTTGATTCTCATATTTAATTTTTTAATTGAATTTTTATTTTTAAAGGATATATGAAGTAAAGATTTAAATAATCTAGTGAATTCCCTATGAAAAAAATCATGGAGATATGTCTGCCAATACATTAAAGAACTAGAAGAAAATAGGAGGAAAGGAACTGAGAAATGCCTTATCTTATAAAGAAGAAAATAGATACTCTATACTAATTAAACGTAATAAAAGTAAATTTCATAAAAAATATATTTTTTGATAATCTATCTCTCAAATAATATTTTGTTGAGAATTCATAACATCTAAAAAAAGTGGAATAAAAATTGGTTTTGTCATGTATCAATACTGATAATGAAAAATCAGGAATTGTAGATGAATATCCAATATTTTAATCCACCTAAAAGGAAATAGAAAACATTTCTAACACATGTAATTAATAATTCCTACATAAAGAGTATGTTGGCATAATTTCTTGTCAAAACTATCCAATAGATGTGTCAAACACTATTGGGGATGATCACATATTTATGGAGTCATGTATTAATGTATATGATGATTCATGTTCATATTTGATGAAGACCCTTTAGAACATTCCTAGTGATATAATCAATTTTATCTATGGATCTATCAAAATCGATAATGGGGACATCAACCAACATAAATATGATAACAAAATCTTAGAGAAATATTTGTAAATAAGGGTGATGATTTGTATAAATCTCTCAAAATCGGTAGGATACTTAAATACTATGAATGAGGAACTTGAAGAATGATGATCCAATTTTGAGAATTAATGGACCAATTCATTCCATGATAAATAAAGTTTTGATAAAAATCTTTAAAAAAGGAACCATGTATTTTAATAGATAATTTCAAAAAAAATTGTCAACAATAGGTGAATGAAAAATAAGATTAAAGAATATGACTAACTATTATAATAGAAGGGAAAAATTCCTAAATATGGTATTATTAAGTCTACGAATGAATGTGAATATAAATTGAAGATAATAAAGAATGAAAAATATATTTACAAAATAAAATTCTCGGAGGTGAATGTAAAATTGAAAAATATGGGAACAACTAATGCCATGTCTCCAAAATAAGTAGAAAGGAATGTTGATTTCACACAAACTTCTAAAGCGTAATCCTATGGTGAAAGTCATCTACCAGATGAAAAGAACATAATTATATCCCCTACATGTAAATATATATCATCTATAAATTGAAGGCACCATCCTCCTAAGAAAATAATATTTTTGATACATTTGATTCCTTATATTGTGTAGGATTAAAAATAGAACTAGTAAAAAAATTGCGTTAACAAAAATATAGGGGAGTCCACAACTACATCAAAAGTTGATAGAAGAAAGTGTATGAATATTTTTCACTAATGAATGCACATACAATGAAATAAAAGCTGAAAAAATAGTTTAGAAAAAAAGCTGGAAAACTTTATGTTTAAAGAAGAACAAGTTTTATGGGATATTGTTTATGTTTTGAGAAGTTTGGGAATAATACATTGTAATTTGGGCTCAATTGGTTAAATACTAAATGAAATGAGAATCCAACAATGAGGGGGAGAAATCTTGAGAAAAGGAAAAACCTAAAAATGATGAATAAAAAACCTTTTTCAATAAATAGTTTAGAAATGATTCAAAATATCTATTGAGGTATATTAAAATAATAATGTCTTTATTTTACATAAATTCCATAAGTTAAAAATTAAATCTCACTAAATAATCTCAAAATCCTAGAAACATCATGGTTTAGTAAATTTTAGGATTAGTACCAATGCCTTTTTCATCTAAAAAGTATTTTTATTCAAATATACTAATATTTCCATTTTATGTATTCAGCATTTCATACAGATCATCTCTATATAAAATTTCCTTCTAAATATAGTTATTTAAATTGTAACTTCCTAGCCTAGGAGCCACTAAAACAGTTCCCCGAGCTGGTTGGACCCAAAGCCTCAAGCACATATTCTTGTATTCCAGAGGTTTCTGACTTGTAGTGAGAGACTATAGGTGATACAATGAAGAGAATATACCCTCTGAAATGATAATAAACATAAAATAATAATAAATAATGAACAGTGGAAGTAGATGAACACTAGAGTAGTTAAAGATAATATTAACTGACAATAAATAATAAATGAATAAAGAACCATGCATGGAAATTTTAAAATTTCTATTAATATAAATACATTATTCAATACATAAACATGCATAAAAGATGGAAAAAATCACCAAGGGTTATATCTATGGTAATCTTGAGTAATGGATCATTCCAATGCTCTTAAGCCCCCAAAAACGCGAGTAACAACACATAACATGATTCGTTACCTAACCCGAAACTAGGAGATCTATCTGGGTACCAATCAGTTTCATGAACAGGGTGAGAGTAAAACTCCATAGGTCACAACCAATAGTGTTTAATTTATATCCAATCCATGAATATAAAATAAGAAGTGTTTGGGTATTATAATAAAGCAGTGTGATGAAATAATTAAATATAAAAAATGTTAGGCTTGGGTCCCTCATGGATTCTCGGATGATTATACTTACTTCATCCTATACAAGATATATGTGTACATGATAATAGTAATGTAAAAATGATCAGACCCATGGAAAATAATCCCAGGTGTCAATGTACCATACTAGACATGTGATCCCTAAGATGAAACCAAATGATTTCTAATATAAGGATGATCAAATAGTTATCCACATGTTTTATAATATTAAAGGTTTATAAATCAAGGGTAAACTAATTCTCACTCATGCATAATGTGATACCATATGACCTATGAGCTTGTCCAAGGCATTCCACATCAGAATCCATGTGTCCCCCAAGGCATAACATAATCTCATTTAACCTATAATCCCATACGTGGTAGTTTATATCTTGATTCCATGTGTTTATCAAGGTATATATCACGTAATGAAAATTATGAGTCCATCCAGAAAATTCCATATCAAGAAAATAATATCACTCAAGGCATGTCATAAATCATTTTACCATTGAACCCAAGAATGAAATTCGGTATCAAGAATCCATGTATCACTCATGGTGTATATATAATCACAATCATCCCATGATCCCATCCAATGCATTCTATATTAATAATCTAGGTATCATCCAAGGTGTATTTATTAACTTTCAACCTATGATCTTATCCAATGCAATCAATATCAAGAATCCAACTATCACTCAAGGCATAAGATAAATATTAGGCTCACTATATTCAATAGTTTAACTTAGTCTGTGTAATTTCCATTCCAAATCACAATTTATCACTATCTAATAATTTAAAAATTTCACTTCCAAGTGATTTAGAGTGTTAATGAAAGTATTTATGCCAATTAATCATTCATTATTAGTCATTTAATTTAAAATTTCAATTTAAGAGTTATGAAATGTAATGTCAATAACAATTCATTTTAACACATTTTACTTCCTACCATTACCACTATAATCATAATTAATAAGGGGAAAAGATTGGATTTCCATAACACTTTCCATTTATCTGGTTCAGTTAGTCATTCATTATAATTAAATAATCCAACATACCTTAGAGGGATATTTGGTTGCTTGGGAAACATGGTCATGATAAACACTTAATTATGCGAGTCAAATATCTCTCTCAAACCTCTCTTTATTCTAAAGTCATACATCATAATTTAACATGGTATAAGTAATTATTCCTACCAAAAAACAACTCAATCAATTTTTGACTATCATTTAATGAGTTCTGTATTATGGTAGGCCAAACACAATTAGTAGTTCTTTATCTAATTACTCACATTCATCACCATCGGCATACATATGACACACCCAAGGGTTTGTTATCATTTATGTACTATCATATAATGATTCCAATGGGCCTCATAGGTGTTTTATATATTATTATTGGAAATTTAATTTAAGTGTTACACAATTTATATGAAATGATTGAAGAATCCAGTAAGCAGGACAATGAAATTTTTTTCTAAAATGATGATACATTAATAGATAATACATATATAACCAACCATATACCAAGGATGCTTCACTCATCCAAACATGGAATATTATTAATTGTGAAATAATAAAATTATTAGGATCATTCAAAAAATTACCTAAAAATAGGGAAAAACATCTTGCACAACAATAGAATTTAAAATGGCGAGAAAAACAGAAAAATGATTTAAGAGGATTCTTAAACATTCTAAGAGGCTTCCAATGAATTTGATGGCTACAAAATAAAACCAAAATTGGTGAAGAACACACCATGGAATGGGGAGGAGGAGGATAGAACATGCAGGGAACATCATGGTGAAAAGTGGTGAAAATGTGGTTAAAACCATTTAATTAGCATAGAGGTAAAATGGTTATTTTCTCCTTTTAATGATTCATACGATTTTATCAACCATGCAGTACAACTATCCAAATTGGATCCCACCACGCACAATAAAAACATAGTTAGAAAAACCATGGTCATCTTGGGTGGCCCACCTCTCCAATTTTCTATTGTACCCTCGCATGGTTGTGCACCCTACTATTCAATGTTTATCAAACTGTGATCCTCTGTTTAAAGGATTCATGGTTGAGCCAGACTATTACTACTATCTATGTGCCAATTATTCTATTCATCCTTCTAATTCATTAAAAAAGGTTTCACATCCTAATGCTTCTGAAAACCAACTGAACACCTAATGAACCTATCAAGACTTAATAACATCTAAAAACATCATAATTGGGTGTTACAATGCTCATATTTACATTTAGTGGCTAAATTTAAGATATTTTCCATCCACTAAATGAAAATTTCTTATTATATTAGAAATTTCAACCTAATCAAGAACACATGACATTACAATATCCTCACCATAGAACTTCCTATCCCTAAGAATCATTGGGGAACAACAAAAACATCACCTAATCTAATTAGTTAATGAAGTCCAACTCAAACTGTCATGTTATGTTTCTCACACCCAATGCACCGATAATCACAACATTAATCATGTAGTATATAAGCTGATAAACTCAATCCAATGCTTATTTTCTAAATTAAAACCCCTAGACATCACTTATCTAACTTGTCTAATCCGAGACATGGTCACTTCATAATCTCTTTTAAAAAACCAGCCTATGATGATCTTCCACCATAGTTCCTAGATTCCAACATCCAAATACAAGTCACAATACTTCCACCATCAAGAGCTCCCACCAAGTTCGTGCTTATACTATGATGACATCTCTTGGTCAAACCATTCCTTTCTAAAAACCATTTTCATGCTATAACACAAGCACCAACACATTGTCGATCGAACATCCATTGATCATCATGAGTTAACAATCAACCAAGCATAATTATAAGTTTAATTTAAACATGGTATCAAATAATGGAGTCTATGGATCTCATATATGATTTCCCATATTCCAGTTTTTATAAGTGAAATGTCAATACATAGATGAGACATCCACACACAAGAACCACTGACCGACCCCCAAGGTGGTATCCCCACCTGGAAGTCAAGTCAATGAATCTATTGATGTCAGTGTGTTCATCCAAGGAATTATTACTAAAGATTACAAGTGTCACTTGGGACAATCATTCCTATATAGAGATCATGTTTTATGATCAAGTTGAAGAAAAAAATAACCATTAGATTACCTGACATTTTCTAATAACTCAAGTAGTATTCGATTCCATTTATAAATTCTCTGAAAACTAAAATGATCATCAAATAAAATACCTAATATAGACTCTTCTAACATGATATTCTAACCATCAATCTAAAAAGTCAATTTATTAGCTTCGTATAATGCCAATGTAGTCCCATAATACTCCAGATGATGTCAATATAGGATATATGCTCATCATCGATCTGAGAGTACTCTAATATGTCATTGAGGATTACCATTGATAAGTGTTTGTTGATATATTAATCCATGATCCATCAAAACAAGATATAAATACTACGAAAGAACCCTTGGAACCACATATCCCATTAATGTGTGACCATGTACAACCGTGGGTCAAATTCCCCATAAAACCCTAAGACTGTGATGAAATCTCTAGCAGTACAGTTGTATGGGTCACACCCCAATTGTGTGCCTCGTAAAATCATGACATGAAATTGATAGATTCATCCCTCTATAGAGATTTAATTATAAATATGTCATTTGATCCACTCTAGACTGACTGATTGTAAAGCATCTATCTTAATAATTAATATATTATTTGAAGGCTCTGTCACATTACCTTAAATCCAAAAGTACCCATGATCATTATAAAAAACCAATGAAGTCTCATCCTTATTTTCAATTTTCCTCAATACTTGGGAACTCAAACAAATAACTCACTATCAGGCTACCTTTCAAGCATAGAAATGCTACCTAACCCTCTAAATATAAGATCTCTTATTCCTCTTGAGCCTGAATATAGTGTTTTGTCTCAATTTGAACTCCTAGCTAATTTTTAAAACTCTTCATCACAACCGAGACTATAAATCTAGAAATTTAAAAAAATTTCTTTTTCAAGATGACATTCTAACCACTTCAAATTGTTCTTTATAGATACATTCCCTCTACTTGGAAGAAATTTTTCTCCTGAACCTCATGACACTCCCCTCCTTAAGATTGTCCAAGTCATCATTTTCTAAGAATGGAATATCATTCCATATTACATACTTCATCCACCACCAATCAAGAGTTATGGATGTGACCAACACACATATTCAAAGTGTCAATGGAAGAGAAAAAGGTAAAAATCCACTTAAAATAATTCTATATCATACATTAAAACCAAAACTAACTCCCATCAACAGTGTTATATGGCCTTCTCATTTATCCAATATCATCACCCAATAGTGGGATAACTTAATTATCTAACTCTCAGGTCAATCTACTCTAGATACTACCCTAGAATGTATCCTTCACGTACTCATGATTCATTCAAATAAATTGTGAAACCACATGGTGTAAAATATTACGTGACCATGTCAATCAAATTTCATATGTTTTAATTCATAACTTCTTCACTTGAAGGGTGTCATGTGTAACTACGTGTGATATGGTGTAATTGAAATAGCATAATTGGTACTATGTAGTCCTAGAATGTATATCATACACTTGGATCAACTTAGAGTTATGTTATCCATATGACTATTAACATGCTCACAACCATTGATTCATGCACCATCAGAAAAAAAGAAATGTTACAAGACCAACATAACAGCTGACCCTACATGAGGCATGTCTACTCTGCTAAACTAGTTTATTACATGATTCTCATGATTCCATCAAATATCAACTATCACACAACTACCGACCTTAACTAGGAGTAATTCTATAAAAAACTGTCCTACAAGACTCAAATTGCACATGAATGAAACCACTCCTCTGAAAACTGAAATAAATTACTTTTTAATTCTAATTTACCTCAGAGATCTCTACCTCAACTGAGAAATCCTCTTATTAAAGCATAATTTATTGACCCTATAATTTTCTCATTCCAAAAAGGTCATTAGGCTTAACAACCTAACCTATAATCTTATTATAAAAAAAGGTCAACATAGGCTTTTTGGATACATCCATATTCCCATCCCGTATAAAAAAAATTCAAACTACCCTCACTCGAGGATTGAAACTAAGGACATGACATTAAGGTTTTAGGTTTATTGTATTTAATTAATGATCATTTATCACAACCTATAAATAATTTCATGAAGAAGGGATATAATGTACCAGTTTCCATGGATATTTTACTAAATAAATTATTTATATTACACTATAAGGAAAATTTTCAAGTTATACAAAACATCATTTCTATAATTATTTATTATGTTGAAATCTAGTCAATATTTAGGAAATTTATCTTATAATTTATTTTATCCCTTTTATTAATCCATAAATATTCTCATATCTATATTAGTTAAATAAAATTTCAATTACAAGATTTGATGGAAAAAACATTTAGGTTATAATTTCCATTTTAATCAATGTGATTCCCATAATAATAAGCCTAAAAAATAATTTTTTCTAAAAAATGGGTTCAGTTAAGTAAGATACCACCAAATATTTATGCATAACCCGTATAAGTATATTTTATCACTAAAAAAACCATCCCACATAGAATGAATATACCCCCATTGGGTCATGCATTAAATGATAAAGGATAAAGGTGACCTAAAAGTATCTCGTTATTTCAACCTGGGTCCATTAAAGTGCAACCCACAATAGTAAAATTTTAATGTTTCCAAAACAACCTTAGTGGGTTTATCATATAAGTAACATGCCCCAAATAACTACTTGGATCATATTGTTCATTTAAGAATTTAGTCCTATGGTTCATCATTCCCACATTATAGAGGTATAAGACATTACTAGTTGCAATTTACATCATCTTTTAACAACAACCATTTTCTATCAGAAAAAAATCAACCTTTATAGATAGATCATGGTTCAGTTAAATATATATGCCATTAAAAAGTTATAAAGTTACTAACCTCTCTAGTATAAAATTGGAATTCATGTAACTATAACCAGATTTTTACCTTTGGGTTTTAAATATAACTAGTTCTTATATTATGGTTTGATAACATGGGTTACCCTTACCAATTTATAAAGGCCCATACACTTTAAAAATTGTTATTGGCACACATTTAATCCCAAACACAAATGTTTAAACCCATGAAATGAATGGTAGATGAATAAAACATGTCATAATTGGTTAATTAAGGTATCACCATCTTGCTATAAGGAAAAAAACTATTTAGGTTGATGTAAACACTTAAAGAACCAATCATAAATCATAATTATAACAAAACATGGAAAACAAATATATATAAGGAGAGAATGTAGATAAACATGGAAATAGCCACCCTAGTAGAGTATACAGGTAAGCATGAAAAATAATCATGGAAACAAGGTATCAAGATAAGAATGACTAGTAATTATATCTAGCACATCCAACTAACATTAGGAAGTCGATCAAGGCAATCTAAATGGTATGGAATATGAATAACCCTTAAATCCTCAAGTGACTATAATGATGAATGTGAAATATATCATTTCTATATCAAGACAATGGTAAAAAAACATAATTCATATATTCATAACCAAAAAAATCATGATAATCATTTAAGGTGGAGTAAAAATCAACTATAATAACAATATCATAAATAATCTCATCCCTAGAAACATGATATTTCCTTCTTGTGAGGGTTTACTGGACCCATAAATGTGTTATTTACCAATTTACAACACATTAATATCATCCTTTTAACCATTATAAATACTAATAAAAATAAAAATAAGATATGATATTACTTGTAATGTCTTGGCTTGAGAGACACAAAAATGGTGTCTCGATATTTTTGTCCACATGGCCCCAAGCATGTCTCTCTATACGCCAGAGGCTGACAACTAGTAGTGAGGGTCTATAGGTGGTAAATTTTGGAGTATATACCCTATGGATCATAAATTTATATAGATAAATCATAAATAATGAACAGCAGAAGCAAGTGAACAAACGATCAACAAAAGATAATAATTAATAAAAAACAATAAAAATGAATAAATAACCATGCATGGTCATGCTACAATGTATATAAATAGAAATATATATGGTAATACATAAACATTCATAAAAAATGAAAAAATATCCAAATTCTATATACATTATTATCCTATGAACCATCTCATTACTACGCTCTTAAGCTCTGATAAACATGAGTAACAACACATAGCATAATCCATGACCTCACCTGCAACCAAGATGTCTGTTCAGGTACCAATAAGTGGCCCAAACAAGGTGGGACAAAAAATAATTAGGCCTCCAAAAAATAGTGAGTAATTCATATCCAGACAATGAATATAAAATACGTGGAGTGTTGCTATAAAAGTAATGAAGTTTTGTTGAATAAATAAATGTAATCCATGTCGGGCTTCGGTCCTTCATGGATTCTTGGAAAATGGTACCAATTGCGACCTATGTCGGATATCTATATACACTGGAATAGAAAATCATAAAGATATATCCAATGTAAAATAATCCTAGGTGCCCATGCATAATACTAGAAATGTATGACCCAAGGTGAAACCAAAGGCCTTATTATATAATGGTGATCATAAAAGAATCTACATATTTTATAACAATAAATGGTTTGAATTTAAGGTTAAATTAATTTCCACTCATTCATATTGTGATTTTATATAAATTGTGATCCCATATAGGGTATTACACATCAGATTCCAAGTGTCTCCCAAGGCATAAAATAATCTAATTTAACGTATGATATCATCCATGGCAGTCCATATCAAGAGTCTAAGTTTCGCTCAATAAATATATCACATCTTGAATCATATGAGGCTATCCAGTTCATTCCATATCAAGAACCCAGTATCACACAATGATCATAATAATTTATTTAGCAACATAACCCATCTTTGGAATTATTTATTCGGAATCTATGTATCACTCATGATGTATAAATAATATCAATCATCCTATGAACCCATCCAAGGAATTTCGTATCAGGAATCTAGGAATATCTCAAGGAATATTTATTAACATTCAACCTATGAGCCCATATAAGGTATTTATTATTAAAAATATAAGAATCTCTCTAGGCATATGAAAAATGCAATGGCTCACTAAATTTAATAATTCAACTTAGTCCATGAGAATGTACATTAAAAAAAATATCACTAACCAATAATTTCTTTAAATAACTTCCATGTGATCGAGAGGGGCCATGTAAATATGAATTTCCCCTAATCATTCATTATAATTCATTTAATTTAATTATTTGCTTCAACAAGTATGAAATTTCACATGAATAAAAATTAATTTTAACCATTTGACTTCCTCCCATTATCACATTAATCGTTATTAATAAGAGTCCAAGTGTGAATTTCTATAATACTTTCCATTTATCAAGTTCATCCATTCATTATTTCTAAATAAATAATCCAACATACCTTAGAGGGGTATTTGGTTTCATGGGAAACAAATCCATGAAAAAAACCAGATTAGATGTGTCTCATATCTTACTCAAACAACTCATTATTCAAGTGTCATACATCATAATTTAACATTGTTTAAGTATGGATTCATGCCCAAAAAATCCAAATAGTATGTTTATCATAAAATGATGAGTTCTGTTTTATGTGAGGAAAAATAAACATAGTGTTTCATTGGTTAATTATTTACATTAATCATCATGGGAATACATCTAATGCACCAAAAGGGTGGTTATCATTTAGGTATCGTCCTCTAATGAGTCCAAATGGCCTCATAGGGTATTAATAAAGTAGTAAAGGTAATTAAATTTATGTGTTGCACAATTTAGGAGTGACTCTCAAAGAAACATTCATATGGAAAAATGGAAATATTTTATAAAAAATAGTACATTAAGGGATTCTCCATAGACCACCTACTATATACCAATGATTCTTAACTCATCCAATATCTAGATTTAATTCGTTATAAAATGAATGAAATTTAAGGATCAAACAAATTCCAATAAAATAGGGGAAAAACAAATACCATGAAAATATGGGAAAATATCTCACGTAACAATAGCATTTAATATGGAACGATTAGAGGAAAAAAAGTTGAAAAAGGAATATTAGACTTACCAAGAGGATTTCATTGCATCTTATGGTGATGAAATTGAACTAAAAATGTTGAATAACCCACCATGGAATGGGTAGGAAGAGGATAAAATGTGTGGGGACCAACTGGGGAAAAGAGGTGAAAATAGTGTCGAATCTCTTTATGTACTGAAGGGGATAAAGTTAAATTTATCCATTTTAATGATTTATATGGTTTGGACCCATTGTTTTAATAACTGTATGACAACCATGTTGTGCTACTATCAAAATCTGCACCCACCTCGCATGAATAATGAAGGGTTAAAAAAACCATGTGTAGCCAATGTGGTCCACCTCTACAATTTTCTACAGACCCCTCTCATAGTCATACACCCTACCTTTCATGGTATATCAATCTTTTCTCCTCTATTTAGGTGTTACACTGTTGAGTCACATGGTTACTAATAATCATGCACCGACCATTATCCTTACCGAACACCTTCTGCAAAAATAATTTTCAATGAATGATGCTTCTAAATATCAACCAAATACCTAATACACATCTTGGGGATTAAATTCCATCAAAAAATATGATAGTAATGTTTTTCAATTATCGTATTTAAATTTTAAAGAACAATTTAATATTTTTCTAATCCACCAAATGAAAATTTCAAATTCTCTTGGAATTTTCAACCCGATCCAAAACATGATACGTTACGTAAATAATTTCCTAGGGAAAAGGAAACAAAAGATAGGGGTGAGATCAAATAATTAGTAAGGGGAAAATTTATCAACATTTCATCATGGTTTAGATAATTTGCATATAAAAATACATGATTAGAGGAGAAATATCTTATTAAAAAGAACACAGAACAAGAACATTTGTCCATAACCCTAGATATTAAGATATTTAACATGAAAAGAGAAAACATATACCATGGAATAAAAATGTGGAAATATGAGATAATAAACATAATCAATGAAGTATAATCATATGCATACCTATATGACATGTCATAGAAATGTTGTATAACTGCCATATATTACACTAAAATAGGCATAGAAATCATACAATTGTGGGATATGGGTCAGTACCAATTTCCTATAACATGGTTGAGTGGGAAAAACTACTTGATTTCCAAAGTGCAGTAGGAAAAAATACCTAATTCGCATAAACATAGTGGAGTCGGAATCACTACCTAATTCCTATAAACATTGTGTATCAGGAATCACTAATTGATTCCCATAACATAGTGGATTGTGCATAACTAAGTAATTCCCATAAAAATAGTGGAACACACATCACTTTCGGATTCCCATTATGGAGTGAGCATCAATGCTCTATTCCTATATGTATTTCATGAGATATTAATCCTTAACCGATGCATTGGAGAGTGATATATAACCCCACCCATCATCTGAAAATCATCCAAATGTATATGTTCAACTATAATATTGAAAATATTCATACTTCAAACATCAATTAATTTACCCCTTGAAAAGATAAGAGTTTCTTAAAAAAATACATTCACATTACAAAAGAAATCTAGATAAAGGAGATGGATGGTGTGTTAAAAAAATCCCAAGTGTAACATAATTATCATTAATTATGATATCATGGATTAAAAATACTTTTTTAAGATCATTCTATAAATAATGTGAAAATAGGATAGATGACCCTTTTTTCTTTAAATGTCTCAAAACTGCATAATTGTTTTTCTTTAAAATAAAATAATTCAAACTTTATAGAATGTTTTTAAAATTTTACATTACATCCAAATACATGGTTTAAATAAAAATATTATAAGAGAAATATGATTTCAAAAAAAATATTTATAAAGATATAAATAAATTGAATAATTCTTTCTTAAAACTGAAGCCTTTAAAATCAATTTTAAAGTCAAAAATTCCTTTTAATTACAGAAAATTTACTTTGAAAAAATATAAGAATATTTATTTTATTTTCAAGATCATCAAGAGTTAAAATAATTTAGAAAAAAAATTAAAATATAAAAAGGATGACAAAGAGTTTTTAGTGGAAGGATGAGAATTTTTCTTAATAGTGTTATACTTTAATGGGGAATAAATTCATTGCGGAGGAACATTTGAAAAAAAGTTTCATTATACCCAAAGAGAAAGAGAACTATAAATATAAAATATTAGGGTAGAAAAAAGGAATCATATAATAAATAATATTAATAAGAGGTGTTATAACACAAAAAAAAAGATATTTAAATTGTCAAAAAAAAATTACATATTTATTAACACTGGAATAAAAAATCCATGAAAAGAGATGTCAATATGGATTTCATTATTTGGTTAAAATGGAAAAGATAAAACTAAATAGGGGTTGAATTTTGGCCTTTTAAAAATATTATCAAATTCCAAATTTCCATCTAGAAATAAATATATTCTTTTCTTATCTCCAAAAGATGAGTAAGTCATAGAAAAAATAAAGGAAATAATAGTGCATAATGATGTATGGTGGTTTAATGAACATAAATACCCTATTCCACTCATCCAATTCTCATCGGTGAGCATGGTAATTTTCACTTATAAGTATTTTTACTAGGGACCAACCCAACTAAGTGAAGGTATATGAAACCTTACAACAAATCAGGCACTCATATAGGGAACCCTGATATCCACAAACTACTAAGAGAAGATACCACTTTACGAAAAAATGAATAATAATAGTCAAAATTTCACCAAACAAATGAGTGATGAAGAATTTGAAAACTGGTTTTGCTCGTAGTTTTAATAACCACCGGTAGATGAAATGATATTCAATAAAACACAGTAGTATAATAAATAATCTTCAATGTTGAGAAGGCTTAATTTTTAAAAACGTAGTATAGGAAAATCTCTTAATATGATAAATATGTATGTCTCTAAAGTGTAGATCTAATAGTTGCTTCAAATAACTGCAAAAAATGATTGACAATGAATATAGATTCAACAACATGATGATCAAACAAAATATCAATACATATATGTATCCAAAGAATGTATCTTCATAGAACTAGAGATAGTGTCACAATACTATTTTAGAATTCATTTGTTTTATTTGAGAAAAATAAACTCTCATTATTTAACTATACATTATATTTACATTAGGTAAAATTATTTCATAAAATAATAATGATAAATCAAAATAATTTATATTTATATTTAAATTGTTCATTGTAACATCCCTTAGAAATATGAATGACTAAATCCACTAAATAAGAGGCTTTGAATCAGTATTTAAATAGTTTTAAATTATTAAAAATAACTTTGATGAGACCACTTGAAAAAATGTGGAAATAATAAAAAATTAAAATCCCATAGCTGACTGGGTCAAATGTAGGGTTGTATCATGAATAGGTAATCTTAAAAAGTATAGATGATTATGTGTGGTTGATTCCAATATTAGCATTGATGAGCCAATACATTAAGTATAAAAATGTAGGATAGTTTACAAAAATATGGTTCTCAAACCATACTTCACATCTAAAGGTAGGTTTCCAAAAGTATTTTTCCTAATAATAGTAGGGTTACATATCTATACATTTATTTAAAATGTAGGGTTATGAATAGTGATTCTGGACTACATTGAATTTCCCAAAAAACATAAGGAAAACAAAATATAGACTAAATTACTTCTATAATAAAATAATTATTCCAATGAATAATATCATGAAATCCACATAAATTAAAATTATTAGTAACAAAAATGTGTGTGTTTGTGATTATCAAAATCAATGAGAAATTAATGAAATTTTTAGATCAACACATTCCCAACAATCACACCCTTTTTGATGATTGCAAAACCCATATATAAAAAATTGTAGAAAATTTAATAAATATGATTTTAATATAGAAAATAGGTATATTTATCCAGATTTATTATTGAAAAAAAGTTTCTTCCCTAAATATTTTCACCCAATGAGATACACAATGGTTTTTTTATCCACCGTATTTCTCTCTATTTTATGACATAAAAAAAATTAAGAAATGGATTAATACATATTTAACATAGCACATGACACATAGTGTTATTTATGTTTATCTAAGGAAAAATAATTTTAAATAAAGAATAAGTTAAAACATAAACTCATGATATTCGTTTAGTAGAAATTAAATGTTACATAACATGGAAAATTGAATTAAAAATTTAAGAATTCAATTATAATTTGGACTCAATGGTTTGGATAAACAAAGAGGTATGACGAAAAAAGGATTGTTTCTTTTTGAAAGATTAAGGGGTTCATCTTCAAGCACCATATTAATAAATCTTTTGTTTACTGTAGCTAAAACATTTGATAGTGGAAATATTATCCATTGAATATTTGTATATAGTATTCCTCTTGATGATAAATAAATAGGACAATCTAAAAACACTTTCATGTGATTAATATCTTATTTAGACACAACTTCTTTTATGATATGTTCTACTTGATCAACTATTTCCTGTTCTATATGAATCAGAATATTTTCTTAAGATTAATATTTCTTAGAAACATTGATACTGCTATTAAAGATATTCAAATTGAGTTATCAAAATAAAATATTTTTTTAAGCTCATCAACTAATTTCCTAGAACACTTATGTTCTTTATACAACATCACTACATCCCCTTTTGACTAAATATTAACTTATTATTATTCAAAAACTTTTATGGAAAACGTGAGAAACCATGAGTTCAACCACAAAAGTAAACAGTAGATCCATTGAAAGAAAACTTAATCCTACCATTATTTATCTCCCTAAAATATTCCCATGAAATGTTAGTTACTTGGGTGTTTGGTTCCTCCATTAGTAAATCTTCAAAATGAAAGGACAACATGTCCCAAGATTGGATGTAATCCTCAATGTTGATCCTCCCACTATTGAATCCCCTAAAAAATATTAGGTTCTAATTGTCGATAAAATTATATTTGTCTGCATTGAGATCCACCCTTAAATACTTCCCCATAAGTCTAGAATATTCCTCCTTAGTAGAATTAAGTGATTGAGTCTGTTAAACAACTTCTTCTTCCAATAAAAAGGGAAATTCCAAATATTCTCAAAAACATCACCTGATTTCTGATACAGGAAGGCTACTTCACAATCCTTCTGTTTTTCTTTAATCCTTTTTGTTTAGCATGTATCTATTAGATGATTAATGGGGTAATTCTTAAGATCATTACAGATTCCATTTTGGCTTGAGTTTCTCCTCGGGATCAGAGAACTATCTCCCAGAACCTTATCTTATAAATCTATTATACTATAGACCAGATCATCCTCAAGCCCCTGTATCAGATCATCAGTTAGAAACAATTAAAAATGATTATCTATCTCTACTGTTTCCACCTCAATACTAGGATGTGTCCAAGTTCCTCCCTCTAAGCACACCACCCCTACTAATGATGCTCTCAAGGGACTCTTGATTGAAGCCTCAATCAATTTGGAATCCCCTTCACTAACCAGATCATATCTTTCAATCTCAGAATGGGTTGAATGTATTATACCAAAATCCCATTCAAAAACAAAATTCATTACATCCCTTTTCATCCCTAATTGAGTGCTATAATCACTAGCACTACAAAAAACCATGCCCAGTACATTTCCAAAAAGAGGTAATCCATTTAAATGATTAAAATTATATAACATTTCCATAGAAATGAAAAGAAAATACTTACTACAAACCATCTTATCATCATCATATAGTGTTTTCTGATACTTTAACGATTTTATAACACATTTATCAATTTGAAGTGATTGAACTTATGGTTCTTCTAAAATAGGAATATATGTCCTTTTGTGATAATATTTCAGTGAGGATTCTTCAACAAAAGATACAGTCTTCTCTACAAATAGATAAGTTAAAGAACCCAATAGATAACTTTCTTTCTAATAGATTCCTTTAATCTTGTCATTATCATCACATTTTGATGAAATATTACAAATCCAATGTTTCAAACCTGGATCACTAGGAATTTGAGGTAGAAATAATTCTAAACTAGATAGTCATAGTATATTCATGCAACTTATACAAGATTTATCATAGTCTTTTAATATTTTCATTGAATGTAAGGATTATGAAGGTTTTGAGTGTGTTTATATAAGATTAAGTATTAGGGTTTCAAAGAAGAAGAATTAAGGGTTTTATTTTGATAGTTTTTATGTAGCCTTTATGTTTTTCAAGAAAAAATTATAGCTTAATAATTTCAGATTTTACCATTGAAAAGATAGTTTTTTGTAATAAACATTATAGAAATTAAATTTTAATAAATATATAAATTTGAGTTACAATAAAAATTTAAAAAAATGTTTTTAATTAGAAAAAGTTAAAATAATATAATGTTCAAATAAGAAAATGTGATTTATAGGTTTTGCATTGAATAAAACTAACTTCCTTTTATGCATTCTTAATACAATAAACATTATAAAATCTCCCTTAATTGATTATTCATTCAAAATATATCATTAAGAGTTATAAAAGAATATAAAAATTAATCAAAGAATAAAAATAGAATCACAAACATTTTAACATATACATGAAATGAATTTATTCATCCCATATTTAATTATTTTGAAATAGATACCCATAATAATTTAAAACATGGATCATGTTATAATTGACTAATTTTTTAATAAATAAATAAATGATATAACATATTAAATTAGCACCATCAGTTAAAAAAAATTTTATAAGAAAAAACACATAAAATAAGAGAGTGAATAAAAGGATTAATAATTCAATTTTAGGAATTATCAAATGTGGATGAATTATGAATATAAAAATTTAAAAATAATCTCCCCAAATTTTTTTTAGTGTATTACAATGATAGAGGTAATGAAATACTGATTGTATTTTAAAATTTCGTCTTTAAATATCTTTCCTTTTAGACAAAAAACTACTTCATAGTCGATCAATCCTTGAAAAATAATTGTTATTTACATTAACTAGAAATATTTAAATATTCATCAACCAGTCCCCCATTAATATACCAACAGAGTTATGTGGAATAAATCTACAAAATATTAATCATATGTGTCTTTTGGTACCCATATGATTTTTGATTTGGTGATGTTCGCAATGAAATACTTTGGTAACCAAATCTATTTACATTGAGAAGATATTTCATACTTAGATTTAGATAATGATTTTAAGATATATTCATTTTTAGTGCCACAAAATTAAGGATTCATAAAATAATATTTATTATCATAATATCCTTTTACATCACAATGAAAACACTTAACAATATATATTCTTTTACTTTTAGATTGAAGTACAAAATAATTCCTATATAATTTTGGCTTATCTCCATACTATCAATACCATTATTGAATTAATAATTTAATTTTTACAGATAATTTCATTTAAATAATTTTCTAATATAATAATAATACTAGATGATTATTTAAAGAAATCAACATCATCCAAAAATTCATTAATTTTATTTTCATGTAACAAATAAGAATATTTTGATGATTTAGATTTTAGATCTAAAATCTAATTTGTAAAACATTATTTTTCAATAGAAATAGCACCATATTATCATTTAATTTTTTTCTTCTATTTTTTAAAGATTTAAATTTTTCATGAAGCATAAAATAATATTTATTAAGTTCATCATATGAACATTTTTTAGAATTAGAATTTTGAGTGTTAGTGGATTATACCTCATCAGCAAGAGCCATAAGACATAGATTTACACTTTTATTTTCATTCCCAGCATCATAATTTCAATTATATTCACAATTTGAATCTCAATATGTACTCTAATTAGCGATTATTACATTTTTTTCCCTTTATCTTTATAATCAAATTTCATTTGAGAATTATGAAAAGAAAAATTTGGTCTCGTGTTACCTTTCTTCTTACATTAATAGAATCATACTTATTTTTTTATCTTCTCTTTTATATTATTGTATATATTTTTGGTTTTTTTTAACATGACCTAATAACTCATATTTGTACCAGAATGACTATAATCTAGATATTCATCCAATACAACTTTTAATGTTGTTTCTTATGATTTGATAAAAATATAATTTTCATATTCTGTTTTCATCCCATATTTATAAATCATCGACATACAAGTCAAATATTTTATTTACAAATTTTTTACATGATTGGATTTTCTATATATAGTAGATATTCTATTATACATTAAGGGTAAAAAATTTAGATCCTTGAAAGCCTAGTCTAGTTCTTGAATTGTTTCTCCCAAGGCATTGACAATACTGAATACTTCAGTCAATATTTATTTCATGTGAGTTCGCTTTCACCATCACATATCATGAATATGTAAAAAATAAATTTAAAATTGATATAACTTAATGTTCTAACATTATCAGTTCTCTCACAGGAAACATCTATTTTTTTCATTTCTCATATTTTTTAGCACCTTTTGAAATTTGATTGAATTCATTAGTTCATAATTCATAAACAATAGCATTTTCAGCTCTTAAATTAACATCTGAATCTCTCCCATGAGAATCATTCAACTTCGAAATATATTCTTTAAGAATTTAGGAAGGCTTGAACACTTTCAAATAAACTCTTATTCCAAAAAATTTCATATATATAATCATTCATGCTTTCCACCAACCATAATTATCACCGTTAAAATATAGATCACAGGTCATCAACATGTATTCTCTATGATCAAAAAACAAATTTTTTATTCATCTTAATCAATAACTAAATCATGTTAGAGTCAAAAGAGATAAATTTACTAGAGTTGGGATTTAGATACAAAATGATGTAGTTAGGTACAAATAATAGGATTTACAATAATTACCAGGTTTCGATACTGATTGATGGTATTTAGTAGAAACTGAAAAATATTCAAAAATTACCAAAAAATGTCCAATGGATCCCTTCCCTTGATAACAATTGTTGGGTTTTAAAGAAAAATATGAAAACATAATAGGGGGTGAATTGTAAACATTTAAAAATATTTAAAAATTAAAAAATTCTCTCTTGAAAAAATTGATTCTTTCCGTCTCCCTTAGAGGATATTAGGAAGTGGAAAAAATAAATAAATAACCTGACATTATGATGTATAGTGGTACAGGGAATCAAAATCTCATATTCTACTCCACCAATGATCTCTCCATGAGAATAGTGATTTTCACTAGCATGTCCTTTTATTGGGAACCTCCATAACTGAGTGCAGACAGTTTCATTAATAGAGAAGAAATATTATCATATGATAAACATGTATATCTCCAAATCATTCTATGGTAGTTACTTTTAAGAACTATAGCACACGATTGGTAATGAATATAGAAGAAACAACATGAAAATCATACAAAACATCAAAACATGTACATATTTAAAGTGTATCTCTTCATAGAGCTAGATATGGAATCAAAATATTATTTTTAGTGAACTTATTGTATTTTAAAATAATAAATGGTTGGTATTTAACAAGATTATAGACTTACATTTGGTCGAAAATATCCATAAAATCCACCAAAAATAAGTCATGATCATTTGAATTTAAATTTCTATAATAAATTGTATCTTCACTTAGAAAAAAGAATGATTTAATAAATTGAATAAGAGAATTTTAATAATTCATTAAAGAACTCTAAATGATAATATAATGTGATTAAAACTTTTCAAAAATCGCAGAAATAATCCAAAATATTAATATTGTAAACGACTGGGTCAAATGTAGTGTAGTACCATGGATAGGTAATCATTAAAAGTACAGTTGAATGGATGTGTTTGATTTCAAAAGATGGGTTAATAAACCATAATTTAAGTATAAAAACATAAGGTATCTATCAAAATTTGGGTTCCAAAACATTACATTACATCTAAACATAAGTTTACAAAAGTATCATTCATTAAAAAAGTAGGGTTCTTGATATTTTCATTTACTTAAAATGTAGGGTTATGAGAAGTTATTATAGACTACATTGAAATTACCAGAATACTTAAGGAAATAAAACATTATAATAAATTATTTCTAGATTAAAATAATAATTCCAATAAATATTATCCAGAAATTAACATAAATAAACATCATTAGTAACGTAAATGTAGGTGTTTGTGAGAACCAAAATCATTGATAAATTAATCTATTTATTTGATCAACACATTCCCATCATTGTGAATCCTTTAGATTTCATGAAATGTTATGATAGAATAAATCCATGAAAAATATATACACACTAAAAAAAGGAAAAAATTGGTTAATACACATTATATATCAATGAAGAAAACTTGAGATTAAAAAAACATTATATCATTGATATACATTGAATTTAAACCCATTTAGTGAAATAACATGATATTGATCTTCAAATCCTAAGAATTACATAAATATAGTAAAAGAAATCAATTTGAAAGTAATCACTACATATCAATGATATTATGGTGAAAAATATGAAATGTTTCTCAATAAATTATATTTGATAAAAATATCCACATTTCTTAAATCCCCCTTAGACGTATATGCTTAGACCACATTGAGAACATGATATTTTACTTCGTAGTTGAGGCCTTATGATAACAAATTGAGAAAAGATATAACACCTTAAGATTTTAAAAGAGGAACATCCTATTTGATAGTGTGAAAGACATGAAACACCAAGATTAAAAGTGAAAATAACACCTCAAGAATTTATGGTATATTTATTTAAATTCAATCTCATCTATATCTTTTGATGAATGTAATTTTGAGTTTAAACGAAATGTGATAATCTATTTAAATATTACTATTTAATCCTACCCATTATAAACAAACTATTATGTTGGTGGGTATGAATAAAATTTAACTAATTTAGGTCATTAGAATCAATTTTATATTTATTTTTGATATTAAAATATTATATACTTAAGAGAATTTTCTCTTTTGAAAACTATTTTTTATCGCATCTACCGAATATTTTTAAATTGAATTATGGAAATTATGTGAATTGAAATTATAATAACAGATTACATATTTTTAATAATCATAATTTATGTTATATAATAATTCCAACATAATTTTTTACCATATTGGATATTGAAAATAGTAAAAATTAATTATCACATTTGAGGTGAAAATGGGTTTACTAGGAGGGTTAAACAAAGAAGATAAGAGTTAAAAATAACTAAAAACATATCCAAATCATATTTAATGGACATATTTAAACATTATAACCTATAAGATTCTATAATATCCCATTTTAGATTATTTTTACATGATAAAAATGTGGGTATCAATTTATTATTTCAAAAATTCTATATGTGACCTCTCTCCCACTTATAAAAGGCCACCCACTCTCCTCCCATATTAAAATGTCTAAACCCATTTGGATTGGTAAATAACTACCCAAATACCTTCATTAATTCCCAAAACAAATCATATATACATTAATTTTATTATTAATCCATTCTAATAAGGCTTTGTGTATAAACCTAAAGAGGATCTCTGAAGAAATGGTAAAATTATTAAATGAGGGTATTTATCTTTTTATTCATAAACCTACTTAAAACCATATAAAAATATGATAATAAAAAAAATATCTTATATATACTAATATGTTATTATTTATATTATATAACCCAGTTCCATCTTCACTTCCATCAAATGGGAAATGAAACTGTAGATCGTGTGTACGGTAGACTACTGCCTTGTGAAATGCTGTAATTTGTTTCCCATTACCACCTTTCAACACAATATATAACGAAGTATTTAATAAATTTATATGATATTTATTGTATCATTACACTTATTTAATAATTATATCCCATATATATTCTTGTGTTTCAATCGATCGAGGATATAAAATGGTTTCTCATGTATATGGTGGACTGCTGCCTCGTGAAACGATGTGATTCATTTTTTTATTACACATTACATGAATGATGGTAAGGATAAATTTAATGAATATATGTAATATTTTTGATATAACCATACTTATTGAAAAATAATATAATATATAACTTCTTACCTATTAGTCTCTTGGAAAAAAATAACGTTGTTCATGCATGGGTGTGGACAACCTCCTCCAAATAGTGATGCAAAATGTTTTTCATTTAATTTTTATATGAATAGTAATAAAGATACATATGATTAATATAGATGATATATATTAACTAAAAGTGATCATATAATGATAAATTAATATTTATTTTCCTTCAATTCCATCCGCCAAGATAAATGGAAACAACACTCATGCATATGTATGTCATATCGTCACTATGAACGGTGTAATTCATTTTCTAACTCTAACATTAAAAGATTACTATAAATAAATATATAATGAATATAAATTATATTTATATAATGATTAAAATTATATATATTATCTACCATGATCAAAATAAAGGTACCAAAATTACCAAACAAAAACATACAAGAATAACGAAGCAATTATCAACCAAATCAGTGAATTTAACAAATAATTGTTAATTAATAGGCGATAGAAGTCTATAAGTAAAACATATATGGTATGGGATATATAATTATTTATATTTAATATATTTAAAACAAACTTATATTTATTATTCAAGATGTTCAGACACATACGAAGGAAGTCGAATCTGAGGTTAGGGTTTCTCGTCTCACCTTTACTTCTGTGAGACATATGCCATATTTACCACTTATTCCTTTTAATAGTGTATATAATTACCTTTTTATATTTTTACTCATGAATCCCTTTTTTTAAATGTTATTTAATGTCTAATTTTATGATTTTTTTCTTTTATGGGGATTACGATTCAGAAGTTACCAATGTGGTAAGGGTTTATTTCACAATCTCATCATTATTCAAGATTATTTTTGATTAGGTATCCCTTAGGTGAATTATTTGACAATTATATATAAAAATAAATATATTTTTTATAATATTTTTATTCATAAAAATTTTCAATTAATATTAAAATTATTCTACTTTTTCTTATTGAAAATTATTGAGAAAATATTTATAAGAAACTCTAATATTATTTGTAACACCCTGAGATTTTAAAAGAGAAAAATCATATTTTATAGATCATATGACACAAAAAAAATTATTAGAGAATTTAACACCTAGATATTTTACAAAATATTTATTTTTAATTAAATTAGGTCTCTTTGATAGCTTTCAATACACAAAACACTAGGATTAAATGAACGGTTATACTTTGTAAGAATGTTATTATTTTATAATGACCATTATAACATAGTTGTTAAGTTAGAAGTTATGAATAAGAAAAACTAAATTATGAAAATTATATGGTTTACACATGTATAAAATAAATTAAATTGTTATCAATTTATTATAAATAAAATAATAATATTTTGAAAGAAGAATAAATGTTTTATGAAAAAATATATTTATTTTAAAAGGTGGTTTATTCACACTTTTTGCACATAATTTAAAACTAATTTTTAAAAATTTTAGAAAATTTCTTTCCAAAAATGAACTATTTTTATTAATCTAAATAGAAAAATTATATTTGGCAGATTTTTTAAGATTATCTGTAAATATTGATTTTTGGATGAATAGTGAAAAATACTGATTTTTATTGATAATTGTCTTTTTATTTAAATTATTTACAAATTAAAATTATGTTTCAAATTAGTCATAAATTAAAATTAGTTAATTTGTTTTAAAATTTAAATAATTTAGTTTGTTTGAATAAATTTTATATTGATTTTTTATATTAAAATTTTATATACTTATTAGAATTATCTCTTTGGAAAATCGCTCTTTTATTAGGTATGTGGTTTAATTTGTAATTGAATCATAAATATTATATAAATATTATTAGGAAAAATGGATTGGATATTTGGAATCAGAAAAATTTATATTATCTAACAAGGATGAATTATATTTTTACCATAATTAATATTGAAAATAAAAAAAAGTAATTAACATGTTTGAGGTAAAAATGAGTTTACTAGGGGTTAAACTAAAAAGATATGGGTTATAAGGACATAAAAACTTATCCAAAACCCATTTTCTACACATATTTCAACCCTATAATCTCTTATTTTATATAATATCCTTTTTTTGATTCTTCTTCATGAGAAAAATGTGTGTATCACATTATCTTTTCAAAAATTTTGTGCGTGTCATCTCCCCCGCACTTAGAAAACCCTTTGGTTCATAAAATAAATACTAAAATTTTATACATAAATAACTTCACCAATATTAGATTCCTTGTTTAAATCACAAATTCAATATAGAAATGATTTAGGTTAATCTTAAAGAGGTTTCCCGAAGAAGAGGTAGGGTTTTTAACTATGCATTTACATTTTAATTCTTCTTATAACTCCTTCTAATATTCATAAACTATGAAAATATAATATAAATAATATACCCTATATAATTATATGTTATATATTTAATTTCATAACCCATATCCATATGCACTTCCTTCAAATGGGAAATGAATTTGTCGATCATGTGTACGACAAACTACTACCTCGCGAACCAATTTAATTCTATTTCCATCACCACCTTTCAAGGATGGATATAATGATGGATTTAACATATTTCTATGATATTTATGAAATTATTATAGTTAATTATTTATAATATAACATATACCATGTTATATTCTTTTTTGTGGGGGATATTATAACGTCACTCATGCATACAATGAAATAGCACCTTACACAACAGTGTGATCCATTTTTCACATGCACATTACATGGAAGGTATTAGTGTTAAAATTAATGAATATATGTGATATTTAAAACCTAAAAATACTTATTAAAAAATAATATAACATTAATCTTCTTACCTTCCAATCCATTGGAAAATAATAACACCGCTATTGTATACGTGTAAACTGCCACCTCTGCGTAGTGATGTAAAAAAATAATTACATTTTTACATGGACGGTAATAAGGATGAATTTGAATAATATATATTCTATATATTAAATAATAATATTCTAGAAATATGACTTATTATTTATTTTCATTTCATTCCATCTATTAATAAAAATGGAAAGAACATTCATACGTACGCACGACCTACCATCTCTATAGATAGTGTAATCCATTTTCTACCACTAACTTTAATATATTACTCTCAATAAATACATAATTAATATATATTAGATTAATATAATTTTTAAACATAACAATATGATTAAAATGTGATCAAATTAAAACGATCAAAATTATTAAAATAAAACATGCATGAAAAATTATGTAATTATCACCCAAACCAATGATTTTAACAAATAATTCTTAATAAACTTGTGATAAAAACTATAAATGTAACACCAAAAAATTGAAAAATAACAAATAATATTATATAGTATATTTTATACAAAACACTTATTTCAAAAAAGATAGAAAATATATTTCTTTAAATTTATGCTCATCGTTAGCTTGTGGAACGTGCAACCATAAGTCTAAATGATCAATAATATGGTATAATTTTATAACCCTTCAATTAAATTGGAAGGTAATAATAATAAAAAATAAATGATGAAAATTCTATTGTTTACAAACATAAAAAATAAATTATTATTTATTTATTAGGAATAAATTAATAATATTTTGAAAGAAAATTAAAAGTTTTTTAAAAACTGTATTTTTCTGTAAAAGAAAGTTTAGTCACACTTTGTGCACATAATTTATAATTAATGTTTACTTATTTTAGAGAGGATAATTTAAAAAACTAATTATATTTTTTAAATCATAATATCAAAATTATCTTAGATTGATTTTTTGGTATTTTTCTAAAATGTTTCATTTTTTGATGAATATTGAAAAATACTAAATTTTAAATAAAAAATGCCTTTCAGATTAAATAATTTAGAAAGTTAAATTATATTTTTAATTGGGTCTAAAGTATAATTAGTTCAATTTTATATTTATTAATCCTATTATTTTTAATTTAAAAATTATAAAATTTAGTTATGATATAAAAACTTTATAAACATTTGAACATTTTTCTATTGAAAACCCATTGTTTCGTCACATGTATTGGATTATTTCTAAATTCAAAATTTTCACTTTTATGTAGGAAATTTTATAAAATGTAATAAATATTTGGAATCAGAATAATTTATATTATTTAAAAAGTTATACACAATTTTCTACAAAAATTAATAGTGAAAATATTAAAAAAAATTATACCAAGGTTAAGGTAAAAATTGATTTTTCTTGTGGTTAACCTAAAATGATAAGTGATTAAATGACCTACATAGATGCATAAAATATTTTTTATGGAAATATTTTTTCCATATATTGTATAATTATCTATAATTATCCATTTTTAACACTTTTTGAATGTGAAAAATGTGGTTACATCTTTTTTAAAAAAATTACAAGTGTATCACTCACCTCACAATTAAAAGGTATGCACATCTCCTCTATTATTCACATCATAAATCCCGTTTTATTTATCTAATAATAGAAAAATTAACTTCAAAACAGTCCTAACCTCATCCTATAATCCATACTTTGTGCATAAATACAACCTTGGGAGGATTTGGTGCAAACCTAATGAGGTTTCCTGAAGATGAGGTAACGTTCTTCATAGAGAATTTCTATTTACTTTATTCTTGCATATAAATAAATTATTTTTAAAACATTATGATATAATAACATTAGAATCTACCATATGCTGAAACATTTTTATGTTATGTTCATGAACTACAATCATATCTACTTCCATTAAATGGGTTACAAAATCTTTATTCAAGTGTACTGTAGATTTCCGCCATGTGAAATGATGTCATTCATTTTTTCATAACCATCTCTCACGGTTGTGTATGAGGATGAATATAAAGTATAGATATTTCATTTATAAAATAATTATACATATGGAGTCATTATATCAGATATAACTTTTTTACTTTCCATTTTGTTTGGTATATGATAATGCCACTTGTATTTATGACAGACTATTTCCATATAAAGCGAAGTGATTCATTTTTTACTAAATTTTTACATTTAAAAAAATAATTATAATTTTAAGGAATATATGTGATATAAATGAAATAATTATGATTTTAATGATTTATTTATCATTATTAAAATATAATAAATATCATTTTCCTTCTTATACTGAAAAATTATAACATCATTCGTGATCATTTGGACTACCACCTTCATGAAGCGATGTGACTCAATTTTCGTCATCAAACAAGATGGATGATATATATAAGTATATTTAAAGAACTAAAATAATATATATTATATTATTATAAATATTTAAATATAAAATAGTACTTTATTTCTTTCTATGATGATCATTGGAAAATGGAAATGTTAACCATGTGTGTGAATATTTTACCATCTCAATGATAGTAACATACTTAATTTCTCAAAAACATCATTCATGATTTGTCTTAAAAGTATAATTAATATTAAAATATAATAATTATTTCATTTTTATTATTCTAGATATCGTTAAACTATACAATATTTGTGAGAACATGATATTTAATGACAAAACAGGCATGATAAAACAAGAAATTAACCACCAAAACAATGAAGATAATGAAAGATTATTAACAAACATGTTATAAGATGTTATAAAGGAATCATATATGATATTATAAATATTAATATGGTTCTTGAATAAATTTTCAACATGTTTAAAACCACTATTCAACGGGTTAAATAATGTTCAACCTTAAATAAGTGTGCGGTAAGAGACTTTGTCTCAATTTCTCTTCATTGAGGCATATTTAATTGTTGTAAACCTAATTTATTTTATATGGTGTACATACTACCCAATTGACATGTAGTATCATGATTAATTAATAATTAATAATTAATAGTATTTTAATTTTTAATTTTAATTACATCATCCAAGGGGTTTTGACTTAAATGTTACCAAGTGGTAAAGAATTTCATAACTCAATATCATTTCATTGGGTTTTATTACTCATTTATTATCTTTGATATTCTAATATTATACGAGTAAGGAATTTTAACAATAGATTGTTTTATTTATAGTTATTTTATTTGGATTTATATTTTATACACATAATCAATTCATTGATTAATTCTCATTCCAACATTTTGATCATCTAATGGTTTATTTCAAAATATGATTCTAATTGAGATTTTTTATTCTTGAAATTTAGTTGAAAGGAATTATTTGATATTTTTTAATAAACTCATTTTATGTTATTATACTATCATTATTTAGGAATTTTTCATGTAATAGTATAATTCTTACAATCTTTGGTATGTGAAATTATTGAGAAAATGTTTTTAAGAAAATATGAATTCATTTCTTTCTTTAGTTAGAAATCTATTTTCTTCCAAAACCCAGTTTTCTAAAAATGTTTTCAAAATATTTGTAACCTTTTAAAAATTATTTATTAAATAAATTTTTAACCATTTTTACTTTTTAAAACAATTTTGAAAGAAATATTCATGTCTTTTTCAAAACAATTAGTATTTGTCTTTTATCAAAACAATCAAAGGAATATTTATATAAATGTGTACAATAGGAATAGAATTTCCTTCCATCATGACCAGTCAATTTTTTTTAAATATTTCGTTATATGTTTTAAAGATTATTTCTTAATAAAATTACTTCCAAATGTTTTGTGAACTTTTTATTTAAAAAAATCAATTTTCATAATGAAAAGGATATTTTCCTCAAGAATGTTTTTAAATATCATTTTATTGTATTTATAATCTTTAATGGAAACAACCCTTAATTATTAAAAAATAGTAATATTTGGAATTAAAAATTTTCTTATTATTTTAATGGATTGTTTGTGATAATTTCGGACAAATAGAGAATTGACATTCACATCCTTGATTCATTTTTTTATCCATTAAAATTACCTCTAATTATTCACTTGTATTTTGTCATTAGATATTAAATTTCCCCTAAATATCCATATTATTTATCATGGATGTGTTTATTACTTAAATTGTATCCCATTTTTACATACGTTTTTCTACTTTGAACATATATGACTGACTAGGGAAATATTAATAAACTTTTAAGTCAAATTGTTCATGAATTAAATAGATTATTCAATATATAAAGAATTTGTTTGACATGGAAACTTTGGTGAGTCCAAGTTATAGATAACCACTTGATGCATCAGTAGTTATCATGACGAAAAAAAATATTAATCTATCATTAAACAGGTTTCTACTAGTATTTTTGAACCATCTCGTGTGATTTCTTGATGGTAGAGGTATCATGTGTCTGATACATAACGACAAATAACTAATAATTTCCTTCATTAAAAATTTATTTATTATTATTAATGATAGTTTCACAATTATATATCTTTCGATTCATTTAATTATTAGTTTATTAATTTAATATCATGTTTTTAGTTATTTACCTTTCCAAAGTGATTATGTTTTTTTCAGTTATTTAAATGGATTGTGTGTTTGGTTATTTACCATACCATTTTAATTATTCTTATTGATTCATGATAGCTTCCACCATAGATAACATTTACTAGGTGTTTGATCCCACCCGTATTTTGTTTCCTTTATTAAAAATCTATGAAGTGTACTATGTTGGATTTGTAATGATATATTAGAGGTAATGATGTTATTCTTGAAAAAAACTTATTGTAATTTGTTTTCTCAAATGTCATATAGTAATATTGTATTTATCTTGTTTACTAAGACTACTAAAATATTATTTCCTTCAGGGTGTGATTCCTTGTATATTAATCCAATATAATAAAGTAATACAACATTAGGTTACTTGAGTCAGGGTCATTATAATTGGTATCAATGGAAGTTTAATATAAACATTTGGAACTAGATTTAGGATAACATAGATTGGGGAAAATAACTATATGATATAATTTTATGATATGTATAGAATAACATCCTAATAGTTTTTTAAGGAAGATATTATGTGTTTTTCCTTGCAATAAATCCCTTTCTAGATACTAAAAGTGGAGGTGGTTCTAGTACATATGTACATAGGGGTAATAACTCTAAAAAGGGAACATTTGGATTGACCCAATCATCACCAAATGCATGAAAATAGGATGTACTATGGACTTGGTTTGACACTCTCAGAGGATATGATTAGGTTAATTAACATTTTCTTTAAAAATAATTATTATGGATTTGAAAATAGATATATCCCCAAAGAAACTACGTTTATGATTTTAAGATTATCTATGTATACATTTTTTAATTTATGTTATGTATTTCCCTAATTTTGGGATTATAAATTATGTTTCATAATAATATTATCGAATATTTTCTATTCTCTTATTTATAAATACAACCTAACATAAGTAATGGGAACCACATCAATTTTTGTAATCCAAAAAGTAATAATTATCATTTCTGTGAAACAAGATAGAAAAGTATTCACATTATACGAGGACATAGTATCATGTGTTAACTAGATATATAAAGGACTATCTATGTATTATGGCTTCTAAGGGATGAATGTGAATAAGATAGTGGCAGGTAAAAATATATATAAAGGGAGGAAGGGAATGAAGGATTTCCCAACATGTGATAATTATGGGGAGAAACACTATAGTGATTTCTCAAAAGGAATGGGTCTTTTATGAAGGTGTGGACAGAAATTCCACCATGATTGTGATTTTTAGGGTAATAAAAAAATATCCAATGTGTAGTGTTTATAATACAAGGAGATAGGTCACTATGAAAATTGATTTCTTAATTGTTTGTGAAATCTAACTAAATGAATCTAATGGATCATGGTCAAGATTATGTTGTGACAATATAAGAAGTTGAATGATTAATGTTCATATGTTTGGATTCAATAATTATGTCACTTGATTATTTTATCAATGATATCCTAGTTATAAATATTATAAAATGTATAAGGATTTTACTGAAGTAAATTTTCATTAATGATTTGAAATTGTAGGTTGAACGATACTAATGACCAAGAAAAATGATTCAGGGGAAAGTTGAACTTAATAGAAAATGAATTATTGAGTGAAAGATAACCCTTAATATGTACCTTATGTTAATATAATGATGTTCAGATAAAGTGATGAATGATATAGAAAAATTAAATTGTACAGTACTATCAACCTTGGGATATATTAATTATATATAGAAAAGGTGGTTTATTCTATCATTAGTGGAGTTTAAAAAATAATAGGAATTAAGGAATATATCCAAAAAATTGTGTTTTACTTAATCCATCCATCCAAATAAAATTTATTATTAAAAAATGGGGGAAGGACAACAACATGAAAACCATAGTCATGGGGGCCTAAAATAATGCAATCTGCGAGAATACCCTCTAATAAAATTAACACCCTATGGTGCTAAGCTGATAGGGTTAAGGATACAAGTGTAGATGGACCTCGGATCTACCAAATAAGAAAGGTAATCTGCAACCTGATTCCCTTTACACCACATATGGGTCACCTAAATGTTATTGAATATGGGGGCTCTACATTTCCAGACAATATAGGTAATGGAACACGGGGTGGAGCCTTTACCATGAAGGGATTCATGATGAATCAAAGAGATAACCTTCTCCTCAGAAATAGAAATATTATGATGAATACAAAGAGAGATCCCGGTGAGCATGGATTTGGCCTCTGCTATGATATAGACTCCATTTCTATGGGACAAAGAGAAGGCAATGACCACATTCCCCCAGCCCCATGAACCACCCTTATCCTCTCAAGAATCCTCGATAATAGGAACCATATGTGTTCAACTATTAACCAATATTAGGAGGCCGTCAACACACCCATATGCCCAAGGAACTGATATGTAGGGGTTGAGTTGGGGTACTAATGACATGTCGAAAGTTTAAGGATGAAGTGTCCCACTATCCATGGATAAGTCGAACCATGTCCACCAGAAGGAAATGGGTCCCCACAATGATCAACCTCGTCGTGGAAGGAGCCCCTTCGAACCTAGCATGGATTCTGCCTTTCCACATGCTCCAGCACCCTGCCCAGAGAATCACTGACCTGGCGAGTCATTCCAAATTGGAGTCCTGAGCAATATGAAACCACCTCTCCAAAAAGGACGCATCCCTCTAATCAAGTGAAATGAAAGTAGTATAGCCTCCAAAGAAAGTCTACACTGTAAGAGACCATTCCCCCTTGAATAACAATTGACTATTACTCTCCTCCTGCCTGGTATGACAATAATGGTACCACAAGGCAAAACTAATTCTTGGTTTCTAAATTTTCACATTCGCAACAATTACTACATTCTAGAAGAGCCATATAAGGAAGTTCTGTTTAGCTGGTATCCTCTGGCACCTCATATTGTAATTCATGTTATTACCACGTTTAAAAAAAATACATGATGAATGTATTAAAATGTTTAGTATGTGGTGATTTATAGTTACATCATGTTGTTTCGGGGATTAATGATAATTTCATTTTAGAAATTCAGTGACATTCTTTCTAAAGTTAAGGATTTTATTATTTTATAAGGGCCATAAGGTTAACAATTTATAAAATGGATTATTATTAACTTTGGATGATGTTTTATAGATTAATGTATTATATTACCATATGGATTTTCATTCATATTTTATAATTGTTGTTGACCATTTTTTCATGATAATAACTAGAGATCGAAGGAATGAATTTTTATTTTATTGTGAATATTATAATCCATTAAAGGTAAATTTTAGGGCATCTCAAATATAAAATCATTTATGGATACTGATTTCGTTTTGTAAGAGATTATTTTGAAATTGAATGAAGTATAATTGAAGGAAAAAATTGTGCTTATGAAATAGGAAATGTTTAAGTAAGTTTGTTTACTTATAATCATAGAGATTAAAAAATTACTCAACATTATGAAATGGATCATGAACCAAAAAATGGTATCCTATTATGATCATACCTGATAAATGATATGGCTTTTTAAATCATCATAGATTTATGATTTTCGGGTCCATTTATTTCAATTGATCTCTATCTTTTATTTGATTAATGTCATCTATCACTCTCTATAACTAGTCACGCTTTTTTTACATGATAATATCATCACTTGAAACCAATGTTATCCTATGTAGAAACCTTGTTATGTGTTATTTCATATGATATCTTCTACTCCCTTCCTCTCTTATTAAGAGAATGTTTTATTTACACTTTTTACGATATGGGTTTTTCAACAAAATAATTTTTAAATATCAAACTGATGATTACTGAGATCATGTTTAAATTGTAAGGATACAATTTATTTAGGGTGGTGAAAATGTAACATTTGAAATTTATAAAATAAAAAAATTGTATTTTATAGTGAATGATTTACCAAATAATGATCTTAAAAAACACAAAAAATATATTTCTCTAAATTTAACCTCTTAGATTTCTTGTGGAACACATAACCAAGAGTCTAAATGAATTATAATGAAGTATATCATTATAAACTAGCCATTAAATTTGAGGGTATGAACAGTACCATCTAAATTATGAAAATTATATGGTTTAAACATGTAAAAAAATAATTTTTTATAAATTTATTAATTATGAAATAATATTCATTTAAAATAAATAAAATCCAGAAGAACTGTATTTTTTTATAAAAGACCGTTTAACCATGTTTTGTGCACATAATTGAGAAGTAATTTTTTAAACTTTTATAAAATTTATTTGATAAAATAAAATTAATTTTTTAAAGTATAATATCTAAATTATAATAGGTTTTGTTTTTGGTTTTTTTCTTAAATATTTCATTTTTTGATGAATATTGAAAAATAGTACATTTTAATTGAAATATACCTTTTTAAAAATTATTTATAATGTTAAATTATATTTGGAATTGGTTTTAAAGTAAATTTAGTTCAATTATATTTTTATTAATTCAATTTAGGTCATTTTAATCATTTTCATATTTAATTTTTATATAAAAACTTTATAAACTTATGAACATTTTCTCTTTGAAAACACACTTTATCAACACGTCTGTGGGATAAATTTTAAATTAATTTTTTTCACTTATATGAATAGAATTTAAAAAAAAGGATTCCATATTTGGAATAAGAATAATTTATATTATATAATAATTTCAACTTAATTTTTTACCAATATTAATGTAAAAAAATAATTATTATTATTTACCAAGGATAAGATAAAAATGGATTTAGCAGGGGTTAAACTAGATATATAAGGGTTAAAATGATCTAAAAACATGTATAATATATATTTTTTGAAACAATTTAGACCCTATAACGTTTAAGTATCTATAATACTCTATTTTTGACACATTTTTCTTTTGAAATACATGGGCACACTTTTTTATTTTCAAATATTACAAGTGTTCCACTCACCTCACTTATAAAAGGCCAACCACTCTCCTCTCTTATTCAAACCAAAAAACCATTTTTTGGTAAATAACTAAAATAATATAATCCTAAATTCCAAAACATAGTCATATAAAACTTATATTTTTTGGAAATCCAACCTTGGAAGGCTTTGGTGCAAACCTAAGGACGTTACTCAAAAAAGATGTAACATTCTTCAACGAGAATTTTTATTTTATTTCTTCCTCCATATTCTTAATTTATTATTAACCCATGATTATATAATATAATAATATTATTTAATATAATTAGATTTGTTATGTTAACATAATGACCAATAACCATCTCCACTTCCATTAAATGGGTTACGAAATCATCATTTGTGTGTACGACAGACTACTGCCTCACGAACAGATGTCATTTGCCTTTCCATTACCACCTCTCATGGGTGGATATGATGATGTATTTAATGTATAAATATTACATTTATAACATAATTATACATCTTTAGTCATTATATAATATATAACTTTTTTACATTCCATTAAATAAGGGATATGATTGCGTCTCTCATGTGTACGAGGGACTACAGCATCGCAAAACAATGTGATTTATTTTACACAAACTATTTACATGGATTTTTATAAAGATAACATTAAAGAATATATGTGATATTAATGAAATAATTTTTATATTAATGTCATATTTATAATTATTAAAATATAATATATATCATTTTATCTTATAATGAAAAATGATAACATTGTTCATTAACATGTGGACCGCCACCTTCACGAAGCGATGTGACTCTCTTTTCATCACCATGCCAAATGGATGATAGAAATATGTATATTTAATGAAATAATATTATATATTATATATTAATATATTTATTTAAATATGAAATATTATTTACCTTTTTTCCATTATGATCATTTGAAAATGGAAATGTTACCCATGCGATTGTACGACCTACTGTCTCCATGATCGTAATGTACTTCATTTCTCCTAACGGAAATTCATGATTGTTATTAAAATTATAATTTCCTTATAAATATTATAATTATGTCACAATTATAATTTTTTATGTCATGTAATTATATAATATGAGCAATAATCAAATCTATCATTACCAACCATGCATGAGAAAATAAGGCAATTAACATCAGAAATAATGAAAATAGTGAAACATTATTAATGAATGGTGGATAAGATGATATAAAAGAATCATATTTGATATTATAAATACTAATATGGTTTTTAAATAAGTAAATTACATTTTTAAATCCATTATATATTAAGTTAAATAACGGTCAACCAAAAGGAAGCCTTAGACAAGGAACTTCATCTCAATTTTATTTTACTAAGGCATATGTTATTGTTGAGCACCTAAATTTTTTACAGGTTGTTAATACTTCCACCATTAACATGAAATATTTTGATTACTTAATAATTCAATTAATTTTATATCTTAATTTGAATTACTTTATCTGAGGGGATTTAACATAAAATTTTCCAAGTGGTAAATAATTTTATAACTAGATGTTTTTTTGTTGGGTTATATTACTCCTTAGTTTTCATTGACATTCAACTATTATGTGTGTAATGACTTTTGAATATATATTGTTACATTTACACTTGTTTTATGTGTATTTAAATTTTATATTCATAATCGATTCATCAGTTAATTCTCACTTCAATTTTATGATCATTGTAAGGGTTTATTACACAATCTCATTCTAACCAAGATTTATTATCCTTAAATTGTTTTTAAGGAAACTATTTGTTAATTTTATTCTCATCCATTTTTTCATGAAATTTTCAATTAATAGTACCATTTTTCTACTCTTAGGTATATAAAATTAATGAAAATATGTTTTTAATAAAAAGTAACATCATTTATCCATTCAGTTGGAAATATATTTTCTTCCAATACCATGTTTAAAAAAAAATTGTAACCTTTTAAAAATGATTTATTAAATGAATTTTTTACCTACTTTAACTTATTTCTAAATATTTTGAAAGGAATATTTTTGACTTTTTTTAACATCCTCATTTTGCTTTTACCAAAAAATTGAAATGAATCTTTCTTTCATCATTAAAGAAATGAATATAATTTCCAAACACCATGAACACTAAATTTTTTTAAATGTTAATTTATAGGTTTCTATGAATATTTACAAATAAAATAATTTTCGAACTATTTTGTGAAATTTTGTTAAACTGATTTTCAAAATGAAACAGATATTTCCCCCATGAATTTTTTAAATATTTTTTTATGGTATTTCTATTAAGCATTCAAAATAACCCTTTATTATTATTCAAATGAGTATATGTTGGATTTATAATAACCTTATTATTTATATGGATGGTTTATGATCGTTTTGACCAAGTAAAGAATTAACATTCACTTTTTTAATACATTTTTTTAGTCGTTAACTTTACCATTAATTATTCACTTTCCATTGATCATTATACATGAAATTTCACCTAAATATCCATATTATTTATCATTTATATGTTTATTTCTTAAATCATGTCTCATTTCAACATACGATGTTCTAGTTTAAATATTTTTTGATTGATTGAGTAAATATTGAAAAAATAATTTTCCTTACTCAATACAGATATTTGATGATAAGGAACATTATTCATAAATTATATTGAATATTAGATATATGAGGAATGATTTGGACATAATGATATAGGAGGGGAATAGTTATAGATATCACCTCAATGCATCAGTAGGTCTCATGATAAAAATAAGTAAGCTATCATTAAATTTGTTTTTACTTGTAGTTTTAAACCATCTTGTGAATGTCCTTAATAGTAAAGGTATTAATTTACAAAGACATTGTGTCCAATAATTAATAATTGACTTTATTAATAATTCATTTATTATTATCCCTGATATTTTCATAGTGATATTATCTATGGATTCATTTAATTCTCAATTTATTAATTAAATGGCATATGTTTTAGTTATTTACCTTTCCATATTGATTATGACTTATAAAATTATGTAAACTCCATGTGTTCTAAATTATTTACCTTTCCATTTTTATTATAATTATTTATAAATGATATATTTTTTTGTAATTAACCCTTACCAAGAATTTGATATCACCATGTTTTGTTTCTTTTCTCAAGAATCCATGAAGTGTACTATGTTTGATATACTAGGATATGCTAGAGTGAATAATGTGATTCTTGAAAAAAAAATTATGTTGTAATTTTTGTTTTCAAATGTAATATGGGATTCATGTATGTATCTATTTTACCAAGACTACAAAACTATTTGGTCATTTTGGATTCAATTACTTATATATTATGTCAATGTAATAATGCAGGACATCAACTCCAGGTTACTGGAGTCAGGGTCATTACAGTAAGTAAATCATATATGGTATGAAATATATGAGTATGGTTCTATATTAGATGTATTATAAATGTATATATATTATATAGGAGGTTTGGAAACATACAATATAAGTCAAACCTGAGATAAAGGGTTCTCGTCTAACTTTTACTACTATGAGACATACGTTACATTCACCACTTATTTCATTGTGTGGTGTGTGTAATTCCATTTTTTATATTTTATATCACTAATATATTGACATTCATTGTATTTAATGTTTTATTTGATGATTATTTATTTTATGGGGCTTGAGATTCAAAAGTTGCCAAAGTGGTAAGGGTTTATTTCACAATCTCTTCATTATTCATGATTAATTTAATATAAGTCTCCCTTGGGGAGATTATTGTATATTTTTCTATATTAAAATATTTTTATTTTACTTCTACTCTGGTTCTTAATAATCATTTTATAGTAATAATACCATATTTCCAATCTTTTTTACATAAAAATATTGATAAAAAGGTTTTAAGAAAATTCGACTTTATTTCCCTCTTCGGTCAAAAATCCATTTTCGTCAAAATCCATGTTTTATGAAAATATTTTAAATTTTCTTTTTTATATTTTAAAATGATTTATCAAAGAATTTTTCCCAATTTTAGGTTTTTAAATAGGTTTTCTAAATTAATTTTCATGTCATTCTCAAAACAAGACTCATTTATATTTTACAAAAAATTTCAAATGAATCTTTGTTTTAACGTGTACGGTATAAAAGGAATTTTCCTCCGTCATGACCACTCATTGTTTTAAAGCTTATTTGACAAGTTCTAAAATTTTATTTTAAAATAAACATGTTTTGAAAATGTTTTGTAAACTTTTTTTGAAGCTAATTTTCAAAGTGAAAAGGATATTTTCATCAAGAATTTTTATAATGAAATTTTTATGGTATTTCTATTCATTGATGAAATCAAACCATTATTTCAATTATGATCCAATATGGATAGTTTGTATGGATATCATCCTTATGCTTTAAGTTTATGGTTTATGGTCATTTTTATTGACGATGTGCAATTTTTTTACCATTCACCATATTATTCTAGAGATTTTATTATTATGTTAATTTGGTTTGGGTATGTATTAACATTTTATATGTTATTTTTTCAATATAAATGTTTATGTTGATTATGTTTCACCCCTTTTATATAAGTAATGAATTTTACATAGTAATTGATGTATAGGGACAAGTTATTGTCATGCTTCGATGATTATTTTTATGGATTTATATAATCATAATTTATTTTTTCTACCTTTTTATAAATTTATTGATTAAATGACATGTGATTTTGTTATTTACCATGAAATATCTATTATGCTTATTTATTCGTGATATCATACATTATGATCTTACCCTTATTAAACGTTTGATCTAACCCCTTTCTTATGTTTTATTTTCCCCAAGAAACCATGATGTCTTATTTGATTGATGTGTAGGTATATGTTATGAGGAATAATGGTGCTATAAAATAAAACGCTTTTCGTAATTTATGTTTTCAATTGTGATGTGAATTTTAAGTATGTTTCTAGCTTAGTAAGAATACAAAACTATTCTGTTCTTTTGGATTAAATTTATTTTATCTTATTCCAATGTAATAATGTAGACATTGGTTCAGGGTTATTAGAGTCAGGGTCATTGTATTATTTCTCTCTTCAGTTGGAAATACTTTATCATAAAAATATGTGTTTTCTTAAAAAATCACTTTTTTTACCGTTTCCAAATAATTTATTAAAATCATTTTTACCTAATTTGATTTCTTTAAAAAAAATTGAAAGGAATCTTCCTATTATTTTAAAAACCAGGATCATTTGGATTTTACGAATAATATGAAAGGAATATTTATTTTAACATGTATGGAATGAATGGAATTTTCCTCCATAGTGAACATTCAATGTCTTAATTATTACTTTATAAGTTGAAAATGATATTTTCAATGAAAATTATTTTAAAAATATTTTTTGAACATGTTGTTTTAAAAATATTTTCAAATTAAAAATTTTATTTTCCTCAAAAAAAATTGAGTGAAATTTTATGTTATTTACTTTCATAATAACAACAACTATTTATTGTAATTATGATCCACTGGGGATATGTTATGTTTCTTTCATCCTTATTCTTTATTTGGATGATTTGTGGTTAGTTTGACTGAGGGTGTACAATTTTATTACCATTCACCATATTACTCTTTATGGTCTATGATTATGTTTATTTGATTAGGGTCAGTATTAACATTATATATGTTAGTTTATCAATACAAATTTTTATGATTATTATGTTTCACCCATTTTATATGAGGAATTAATAAGAATTAGTAAGTCATGGGTGGGTGCATATTATAAATAGCTCATTGATTCATTGAGAGGTCTCATAGGACAATCTAGTTATCTAAATTATATGGGTTTCTACCCAAAAATTTAAATAATATTTTTAAGGGACTTGAGAATTTTATTTTAATGCCTGACATTATTCATTACTTAATTATTATATTAGTTATTTATGTTCATGTTATTATTAAATTATTTTTCATATCTATGAATAATTTTCATGATTATGTGATTATTTATATGTCTTTATTTTGTCATCATTTATTTCAAAAATATTATGCTCAATTTATTCATTAAATGGAATATAGTTTAGTTATTTACCCTACCATATTTACTATGCTTATTTAAAAAAAATATCTTCAATTGTGTGTTTACCCTTATTAAGCATATGATCTCACAACTTTCTTATGTTTTATTTTCCCCATGATATTAGGAAGTATTTTGCGATTGATGTACATAAATATATTATAAGTAATAATGACATTCTCAAATAAAAAACCTTTGGTATTTTATGTTTTTAATTATAATGTGAATTTAAATTTTTTATCTTGTTTATGAATAATACTAAACTATTTAGTCCCCTGGTACGTGGTTCCATATATCTTATAACAATGTAATAAAGTAACCATTTGCTTCAGTATATTGGGGTCATAGAATTTGAACCATATGATTATAAATGTGGGAGGAGCTTCTAGGGAGATCAAAATGGCATAGTTTTATAAGTAAATTCAAAGGTACATGAGTAGTATGAAGTGGTGTAAGTGATCCCGTTTTATAAGTGACTATAAGGGTAATTTTGGAAATACCTATTACATTTCAATAATGTTATATCACTATTCATGGATAAAAGGCTCTAAAAGTGTAAAATAATAGATGATATAAGGGTTTGATGATCCACCTCTCATCCATACAAATGGAGGAACATTTTCCAAAATTTATGTGGTCTTTTACACTTAGTAAAACTCTTTTTACCGTTTTTTACTTTTACCTTGATAACTAATGTTTTTATCCTCAATAATTAATTTTAATGACTAAAATAAAGATTATACTTATTACCTAATTTAAAAATTAGGATTCTGTATCTGAAAATTATTTTATCAAATAATATTTTTAAATGTTTGAAAACATTTTTTTAAAATTAATGCTTAAAGTGAAAAATATGTTCTTTATGAAAAGCATGTTTTTAGGCCTAAATTTTTTTGGATCGGATAAAATTATAACAAATATTTATTTTCTTGACATGATTTGGTTTGTTACAATAAAAAAATTTATGTAGCTTAAAAAGTAATCTAGAATGAAATTTTATCAATATGATATTTTATTGAATGAAAATACTAAAAATATTTTTTTATTAGAAAATATTATTTACGTCCACAAAATTTTAATAATAGGTTTTATGAATTTAATTTAGTAAAGTTTAAATGAATAATTTTACTCTTTAAAAATATTTTGGATAATAATTTTTTTAATAATTTTTTAATTTATATTAACTTCTTGATGTAGTCATAAACAATACAGTTTTATTTAAAACTGTATTTTTCACTATTTAACACAAAAAAAAATTTAGAAAAAACCCAAAATTTTTCCTTAAACTATTTTCTAAATTATCTATTCAAAAATGAAGTTTATTTTATAAAATTAAATGTATATAATTTATAAATTTATTTTTTAAATAAAAACACACATAAAGAAAAAATTCCTTTTTGAAAAATTAATTTTTTATGTTCTATGTGTTCTTAATCTTATTTTGTATGATTTTTTAATTAATTATAATATTTTTATATAAGAAATGTTTTTTTGTTCTTATATTTTATGAATAATATTCATATAATATTTTATAGCTCACTTTCATTCAGTGTTTCCTGTGGAGAAAGGTACTGAACAAAGTATTAATTTATAATATATATATATTTTAAATTCTTAGGGTGTTACATTCTCTACCCCTTAAATAAATTACAACCACTCAATTTTAATTATCATTAAGTAATTAACGAATCTATTGGATCCATAATAAAACCAATATATATTTTCAAATTAGATATCAACCTCCCAATATTATATACTTTGAGGCTCATCATTTCCCACATAATAAGCATGTATTAAAATTAACATTTATTTTGATCATTTATATCAAATATTCTTCCTCAGCCAATTATATGAGTTTCTAGGCAGATGAACATCATATCATCATTTTCATAATAATATTTACATCCAAATAATTAATCCAAATGGTTGTGATAATATCTAAAAAAATATAATAAAATGACCATGTTAATATGAAAACCCAATCCTAAGATGTATTCTCTAATGAAACATTTATTTAAACCTATGATGCTTTCAGTTTAGTTTTGATATAATTGGATCAACCTGTCACACCTTTTATTAACCTGGGTTGTTCATTGTCATATTCCTATTATGTTATCTAACCTAATTAGTAATATAATACATACTGAAATTCCATTTAAACACTTTATAATGGTTCATAAATATAATTTGATCAACTAATGAATATCCCCTTGGAGTAAATAAAAAGGTGTTTATTCTTAGAACCACTCTTCTTTCTCAAGAGTGATTATTTATTTGATACTCAAACAGTATTTTTCAGGGTTATTTCTCCTATGTGAAACTAGTCCATAGTTGCAATCACTTTATAGTATTTGGATAGGGATGTAATTTCTAAGTGACCTTTTTAATATTTACTTTACAAAAAACATTAGGATGTTATATTATATTTGGACAAATCACTTGGATTTATCCCAAGGGAATTCACAAAATTTCATTAATCCAATTCCATAGAAATTACTAAACTAACCTGAAAAAATAAAAAAACACTTATTTTACACAAAATGAGGCGATTCAATCTAATAAAATCTTTATTTTATGTCAATTCCATAAGTTAAATATTAAAACTCATAATATAATATCATAATCCCAAAATCATAAAGGTTTAGTGACTTTTAGGATTAACACCATTGTATTTAATATCCAAAAAATAATGTATGTTCCACTACACAAATATTTCCTTTTTTATTTCTTTAACATCTACCAAAAATCATTTCTATATAAAATTCATTCTAAATATAATCCTACAAACAATTTCCTAGTGAATGTTCCCAGTCTAAGTAATGTATCACTGAGAGGGGGAGGGGGTAAATCAATGATACTATTTTCTTTTATGTTTCTTTATAATTGAAAGAACCTTTGTCTCCTATTATAGATTTCAATTCCCTTCAAAAAACAAACTCAACACACATCCACAAGAACATAATTATTTACAAGGTTCATTATTCAATAAGAATAACTTTATCCAGGGTATGGTTGGGAAATGATCCAATACCATAAAATCTACTAATAAAACAATCCTTGGATTATAATGAGTAGGATGTACGATTTCACTCGTGTAGCACTATGAAACAATCCCACATGGGCATGTGCACCCTCTTAGCACAATAGGGTTATAAAATTGTATTGTAAGAACTCCTGTTACCTACAATTATTTTCAATTCAACAAATGTATTCAAATTGTAATACAATTCATCAATTCCTTACCCAGATGAAAGGTAAAAACCACTTATACGTTAATATGAAACACTGAGTCCGTTCGTTTTTGAGTTCGATTCCTCCGATTCTAATTATTTCAAAAAAATCCCCTAGATCGATTTTTCACCTAGAAAACAATAGAGTAGAACCGACACAACTTAAATTATTGAATAAACTTTTCATGCCTAATAGAGTATGAATGATTCAGCACCACCAAAGACAATTGTCAATCTGAATGGAATTGAACTTTCTTTATCTCTAGAAATCTGGAGCTTCTCTCTCTACTAGTCACCCAAGTACAATGTACTTCATGACATTTATTGGTTACCCAAAACATGTTTAGGTGGGAATCCCAAAACACTTTCTCACTCACTTTAATTCACCCAAATCCGAATTTATCCTAAAATATCAGAGGAATTATGACTTCATCAAAACTTATTGATTATTCTTGAATCTTCTACAAACTTCATGTCTTCTTTTCTAGACTCCCATTTAAAATTTCAATATGATTACAATTGATGAGCAATACATGGGTCCAAATACGATTTTCTCATTATTATTTCTTCAAAAAAATTCTTGATACCATACCAATTGAATGTGTTTGAAGAAATTCACTTCTCCACATGAGATACAATCACTATTTTAAATAAAATGCTCTCCCTTGACAATTCATTCATCAATATCCACTTTCTTTTCTTTTCCCTTGACCCACTCAAGAAAACACATCATCAAATTCAAAACCTATGACTGAATCACGAGTACCTTCGTGACATTGAATTCATGGAGGATCCTCTTTAACATCTTCTGAATTCAATTGGAAAGTGTTGTAACTTTCCATTCATTATTACTTCTTTCTTTTCTTCTCATCCCAAGAATGATCTTTTCAGAATACAATGGGTATGAAAATGATCCTCCTGAATATGATCAATTCTGGTTATGATAATGCTGGTTACGATCCCTAGTAACGACTGTTTAGTACCATCATTCTGGATATGACCATTCTAGTTATGATCACTCTCGTTATGATCATTATAGATATGATCGCTGGTTAAGATTGTTCGGTATGATACAATACAATATGAAAACAATAATCTACCCATATAGGATACAATACAGTCGGAATATGGTTCATTCTCAATTGTCATCATCTCTTTTGTTTCTTCTACCCAAATATGATTTTATGAAAAAAAAAATTAGTGTCTCATTTTCCATTTCCATCAGCTCTTCCAACAGTATCACTTCGTTTGGCACTAATTTCCATCGGCATCACATTTCCCATCAACATCACCCTTTTCATCAGCACCTCCTTTTCCTTCGGCGCCACCTTTCCATCGGTACCACATTCATTGACACCATATTTCCATCGGTACCACTTCAATTGTTTTGAAACACAATTGATATCAATTCTCTTACTTTCACACAAAATACAAATGTTTTGAAAGAAAAACAATACAATCAGGATACGATTGTTTTTCCATATAATTGATAAAATCTAGATATGATTGTTTTCTAATTGTGTTGAAAAATAATTTTCACCACTTCTTTCTCTCAATCATCCAGATACGATAAATATGAATATGGATCTTTTCTGATTGTTTTGAAAAAACAAGCGGTACCCCTTCCTTCCTGGTTGTTTTGAAAAATAATATGAATACGATTGTTTTCTGAGTGGTAGCATCTCTTTCACTCCCCCATTCATCCATCAATCTCACATCACATGTTATCAATATAACATATGATTTATATGGAATACAAATCAAAAAATCATCATTATAATTTAAACTCATGTTTCACATTGCTTCCAGTGGGATACTAATGACAATTCACTTCTAACATGATACATTCTCTTGTGAAACAGATACTTCCTGATAACAATCAAGTTTTTCATAAAAAAATCTCAAAACAAATGTTTCCAAAAAAAAGTGATGTGATTTCCTTTATTAAAAAAACAACCTTGACAACAAAAGACAACTCTAGAAACCATCATCACCTTGATCATCATCATGGTCCCAACAATCTCACCCTTTAGATTTTTTTGTCAACCACGTTTCAAAAATCATAGAAAATTGTAACCTTAAGAAATGGATTACATATCAACAATTATAAGCCTAGGTGAGCTAACTCATTGTAGGAAACCAGAATCATTAATATAAAAACCATGCTATCCCTAAAAACTGATCATAACAAACTCTTTCTTTTCACTTTCTTTTCTTTATTCTCCATAGAAATCAATCCATTTTCTTTTACTAGAACCACTCCAAAAACAGTTAGAATTGTTCACACACTAAACAACACACAATTCATAGCTTACCCACAACTCTATCTCTCTCTTCTATGTTATGGATTTATTAAAAAAACATTTCTTCCCCTTGAAAAAACAATACAAAGGTAATATGAGAGAGGGTAAACACGCACATACCTCAACCATGAAGAGAAAGTGGTTGAACATGCATGTTCAACCTCATTTTATAGAATGATTCCTTTGATAAATGTTATATTAAAATATCAGCAACTTGTTTTGATGTTGAAACATATTGTAGGTTCAATTTATTATTTTCCAAATGCTCTTTGATGAAATAATATTTGATATCAGTTCGTTTTGAATGAGAATGTTTCACTGGTTTCCTAGTGAGATTGATTGTACTATTATGGTCACAAAACCAAGGGCAAAGGTAACATTACATCAACAAGTAAATCTTCCAATTGTGTTTTATTCCTAATAATTTGATCAGTGGGTTGAGTAGCAACAACATAATTACCTTCAAACATACAAAGAGTTATTGTGTTTTGTTTATTGGAATGTCAATTAATACAATTATTTCCAAAAAATAATTCACCAACTTATGTGGATCTTCAATCATCAACGTTTCTTGCCTAATTGTCATCATAATACTCAAAAAATCAATATTATTTGAGTTGTAGTGCCTGATTTGGAATTTTATTGTCCCTTGGATGTATCTTATAATTATTTTTCTAGTATTAAGATGTGATTCTATTAGAGCACTCTGAAATCTTTCTCATTATGTAACAACATAAACACTGTCAGGTCTTGAGGTATTTAAATACAATAGACTATCAATCATCTTTCTATACTCTTTCTAATGGACTTCATTTACATCTCCATTATTACTCATCTTTGTTCCCACTGAAATGGTTGTGGAAAAAGGTTTTTAGTTTTCTATGTCAAACCTCTTGAAATGTTCTTTTTCATACATTTCTTATGAGGGAAAAACATATTCTTTCTTTTGTTTGATTTGTAACCCAAGAAAGTATTTTATATTTCCCAGCATGGAAATTTCTAATAAATTCTCCATTTCTACTGAAAATCCCTCACATATTCTATCATCATTCCCAATAAAGATAATGTCATCAACATATACAATTACAATGAAGGAATACTCTTGAATTTCATTGATGTAAATATATTTATCCACTCTAACTTTGTTAAAATTCAACTTTCCTAAGCATGAATCCAATTTGGAATACAATTCCCTATGATCTTTTTTAGTCCATAAAATTCTTTTTTCAAAATTCAAACCCAAACTTCATCTTTTCCAATAAAAATCCACAAGGTTGTTCAATATAAACCTCTTCTTCAAGATGACCATTTAGGAAGAAAGATTTAACATCCATTTGAAAGTTCTTGTCACCACATTATGTTGAAATAGAAAGAAATATTTTGATTATTTCATGTCATTCCATTGGGGAAAAGGTTTCATCAAAATAAATACCATCATTATATGAATATCTTTTGCAAAACAATCTTGCTTGGTTTCTTATAACTTCACCTTTAACATTCAACTTGTTCTAGAAACCCCATTTAGTGATAATGATGTTTTTTCTCAGGATTGGGTATGAGTTCCTATGTATTGTTCTTTTCAATATGATCCAATTCTTTATTCATGGCTTGAACACATTCTAGATGCTCAAAAACATCATTCACATCATTCAGTTCCACTTTTAAATGCAATGAAGTATGTGTAATGGAATTGGTTTTTATTCTTGTTTGATCCTTCTAATGCTGATCACCAATTATATTATGTGCTTCCACATGTCTCCTCAACCTTGGATAATAAATTTTATTGTTTTCCTCATCACTGAAAATAACTGAGCTTGATTCTTCCCACTATTAGGATTAAAACATTTTGAGTCCTTATCAGAATTATATTATTCAGCTTGCTTAACATAATTGTATTTCTGAACATGTTTATCTTTATTAGATACTTCAATAACTCTTACATTAACTGAATCAATAATTATTATTTTTTCTTTGTTGAAGCATGTGTACCTGCTTTGTTCTAGAGAATATCGATGAAAGATTTCATCCTCACCTTTCTGCTCAAACTTACCAAATATTCCACATTTCTTCTTTATAATACAAGGACTCTAGAAAACACTAAAGTTCTAAAACCATTGAGTTTTAAAACAATTCATAGGGAGTCATATATGATTGAGGCCCATAGAAAAAATGGTTCTGAATATAAATAGTAGTACTTATGGTTAACTTCTAAATGTAATGAGAAAAGCCATGATCTAGAAACATGGTTCATCCCAGTTCCACAAGGATTCTAGTCATTCTTTCAGAAACCCCATTTTTTTAGGAAGGGTAAATAGATCTATACTCATTCCTAATTCCCTGATTCTCAATATAGACTTAAAACTATTCACTTCTTTATTCACCACCATTATCAGTTTTCAGCTTCTTCAAAAAATACTCACATTCTTTCTAATTTTTCTTCTGAAACTTTTAATCATTTTCAAATAATATTATTTGTGTTTCATATACACAACCCATGTAATGCATCTAAAATCATCAATTAAAGTAAGGAAGTACTTATATCTATGTTTTTATTGTTTTCTGATTAGTCCACATATATCTGAATAGATCATCTCTACCGGTTTTTTTGAACAAATATCAACTTTCTTATGCACAACATTTGTAATTTTTCAATTCTGGAAGATAGTTCAACACCAATCTCTTCTTCTTGGAAAATTAATAATGTCTTGAACACTATCTCTTTTAGATAAATTTATCATGTTTCTCTGACACATATGTCCAAGCCTTTTATTCCATAAGTGATTCTCTTCCACCATACCCCTGTAACAAGAGTTTTGTGAATCACCAACCTAAACCAAATTTTCTTTTCATAGGATGGCCTCTTGTAACAATCCTTCCATAAACGTCACTCTTTAAAAAAACCCATATTTATTGAACATTTCCTTGTTTCCTTCATGACACAATTGTGAGACACTTAGCATGAAGTGTTTCAGCCCATCAACATATATTTTTTATTAGATTTCATCTTTTATTTCCCAATAATTACTCACCCAACACATTTTATATTCTTTTTTTCATTGTTTCCAAATATCAATCTGCCTTATTTATAATATTTCACATCCTTTTACAGTATCATATCTCATATCATGTGAGAAGAACACCCACTATCATGTATCCAGGGTCGTTCTCCATTTGTGTATTTTGATGTAGTTTCAACAACAAGTTCCTTTCTCCATTATTTTCATTCTTCACATTTTCATTTTGAGAACTGAGAATATTTAGCTGATCCGGTAACAAAACAAGACATCTTTTTCTAATATTTCTTAGTTTTTAAAATCTTTCAAAAATAGTTTCAAGGGTTGGAACCAATTTCTAGTCATTGCTACATTATTTTTAGATTTCTTCTAGACAACAATAAATTTTTTTTCATTCAGGAGATTGAATCCCTCTCAATATCATACTTTCATAAAATATAGAATAATATTAATATTGTGTATTTAACAAAAACATACTTTTTTGTGCCTAAATCCCCAACAATACTAGAAATACCCATAAAAATAGTATTTCCACTGAAACCTCTATACTGATTATAATTGTGAAAACATTTCTCAACCATTTTATTTTCAAATTAAATTGTAATATTTATTATTCGTCACATAATTAGTAGGATTATATGTATTTTACACTATTCTAGTCCAAGAAAAAACTTTTATAACTCAGGATGGGTTATATATTCATGATTTTTCACTTTTACCACCTACATAACATACCAAGGATTCTTCTTTTCACCCTGTGAAGGTACATTTTGTCAAACCTTATCAAGTTTCTTCTTATAATAACATTCACCTACTTTAGTGATCAAGTTTTTTAAACTTAGACTTGTCTTTTCATATTCATAATGTTTTTTTGAACAAGATCCAACTCTTCTCCATTTTCCTTCAGCTTTACTTCTAAATGTATATTACAATTCTTTTCATCTTCAAAATACATCTTCAAGTCATCAATCTCTTTAACAATCTCTTCATTCTCACCAGCAAAACATTCTTGGTTTCTTGAGCATTTATCTTTTAACTTTTTTTTCCTTTTAAAGCCTTCTGATCTTTCTTACACATTCTTTCAACTCTTACTTCAAATGAATTTTAAGCTGATTTTCTTTTTCTTTAAAACTTTTGGATCTTAATTCTTCATCATTCAATGTTTCAATGAATGTACTTTAATTACCATACTTAATGGATTTTTTGGATTCGGTATCACAATCTTCTTCTTAATCGTCTTTGGACTAGAAACTTCTTATTTTTTATTTGATAAATTTATTTTCTTTTCCTTTGTATCGCATTTTCTTCCACAATCTTCTTGTCTTTATTTCTAAAAAAATAATTATCGTCATCTTTCTTTCTTCATGGACAATTAGCCATAAAGTGACCAACACCTCTACATTCAAACCATTTCAAGGGAAGCTTACCTTTATATTTCCCTATACCTATTTTCAAATTTTTTGAAAACAAGGATAAGATTTCATTGATATTTTTACATACCTCATTTTCAGAGTCAGAATCAACACCATCATCTTCAATACAAATATTCTTTGAATTTACTTTCTTCATATCTTTGAAAGACATTTCTATATCAACCTGTGTGTTTCTCACCATAGAATTCTCTCTTCTCATTTCATAGGTGATAAAAGTGATATGTAAATAATCAAGAGATAATCTTTCCTGATCTTTATACTCTAATGGAGAAACATTTGCATCAAATTTTTCAAGTAGGATTCTTAAGATATTTTCAACAATTTTTGATTCTTTCAGATTTTCACCAAGGCATTTGATAGTAATCACAATTTCATTCACCAGGGTAATGAATTACTTGATAGATTCATTCTCACCCATCTTCAAATCGTTATACTTCAATCTCCATATTTGTAACTTTTCCTTCCTCTCTTTTTTATTACCTTCATATATGTTTTTCAACTTATCCGATATACTTTTATCTAGGGAAACACATTTCACTCTCAATAATTTACTTTCATAAAGTGATGATAATATATCATTCTTGGACCTTCCATCATTATCAAGAAATATCTTTTCAATAGGTGTAAGTGGAGCACTATCATCATTTAGAGGAAACTCAACTATTGCAGCTTCAAGAACGTCATAAATGATAGACATAAGATGTGGAAACATTCTATAATTATAGATATGATAGTTATTTACATCAAAAACTGAAATAACTTTATTGTTCACATAGTTCACGTTCTCCATTAGCAATGAATAGAGAGGGAAACAAGCTTTGATGCCAATTTAATGTGACCAGTAGAAGTAATATATCACTATGTGGGGTCGGGTTATTCAATGATACTATTTTCATTTATGTTAATTTTCAATTGGAACAACCTCTGCCTCCTTTATAGATTTCAATTCTCTACTGAAAACAAACTCAACACACATCCATGGGAACAAAAAAAATTACAATGTTCACTATTTAATAAGAATAAATACATCCTTAATATTTTTGGGAAATTATCCAATACCATAAAATCCACTAAGAAAACATTCCTTTTATTAAAACATGTAGGATATACCCATTCACTCATGTAGTAGTTTGTAGTAATCCCACTTGTGTGTGTTCACCCTCTTAGCACAATAGAGTAAAACAATTGTTTTGTAACAACCCATTTTACCTACACTTCTATTAAATTAAAAAAATGTATTCAAATTGTAATATTATTCATAAATTTATTACCTAGAAGAAAGGTAAGAAAATCCTTGAAATTGTTATGAAACATTGAGTCCGATATTTTCTTAGTCTGATTCCTTTGAGTCGGATTCATTCAAAACAAATCTTCCAGTCTGATTTTTCTCATAGGAAACAATAGAGTAGAATTGGAACAACTTAAATTCCTATATACAATTTTCATGAAAAATCGAATATGAATGAATCAGAACCACCCAAGACAATTTTCAAAACAAACAGAATTGAACTCTCCTTATCTCTAGAAACTTGGAGCTTCTCTCTCTACCAGTAACCCAAGTACAATGTACTTCATGCCTTTTATAGGTGACCCAACACATATTTAGGTAAGAATCCCAAAACAATTTCCCCCTCACTTATATTCACCCAAATACAAATTTCTCCTATAATATCAGACTAATTATGACTTCATCAACGTTTCTTGATTCTTCCCGAATCTTCTACATTATACATCTCTTCTTTTCCAGACTCCCATTTCAAATGTCAATACTATTACAACTAATGAGATATACAAGGGTCTAAATCTAATTATCTCATACTAATTTCTTTAAAAGAATGATTGATACCATATCAATTGAATGTGTTTGAAGAAAGGTACTTATCCACCTGAGATACAATAACTCTTTCAAATGAAAGGCTCCCCCTTTACAATTCATTCATCAATATCCGCTTTATTTTCTTTTCTCCTGGCCCACTTTAGAAAAGACATCTTCACATTAAAAACTTGTGCTTGAATCAAGAAAACTTTAATGACTATGAATTAATTAAGGATCTGATTTTGCATCGTCTAACTTCAATTAGAAAGTATTGTTTTATTCCATACATTACTACTTAATTCATTTCAGAACATCCCAAGAATGATCTTTTCATAATACAAATGGTCTGAATATGATAATCCAAGATATGATCATTTCTGGTTATGATAATGTTTGTTATGATCACTGGTTATGATTTCGGGGTACGATCATTCGGGATATGATCATTCTGGTTATGATCATTCCGGTTATGATCATTCTAGATATGAACGCCCGTTACGATTGCTGGTATGATCTAATACAATCTCAAAAAATTATCTTCCCAAATACGATATAATATAATCAGAATATGATTCATTCTCAATCGATAGCATCTCTTTACATTACACAACACGAATAATTTTTTTTTTGAAAAAAATGGTGTCTCATCTTCCATTAGCATCACCTCTTCCATCTGCACCACTCTGATTGGCACTATATTCCATTAGAATCACCTTTTCCATCATTATCACCCCTTTCATCAGCACCTCCTTTTCTTTCAGCACCACCTTCATCAGCACCACCTTTCCATCGGTACCACTTTCATTGGCACTGTGATTCCATATGTACCACTTATATTTTTTTGAAACCCAATCATTATCACTTATTTTACTTCACATAGATTCCAAATGTTTTTAAAGACAATCGATACAATCTATATATGATTGTTTAGAAATATTATCTATACAATCTGGATATGATTGTTTTCTGATTTTTTTGAAAAACAATTGGCCTCACTTATTTCTCTCTGCCATCCAGATACAATAAATCTGAATATGATTCTTTTCTAACTGTTTTAAAAATCAATTGATACCACTTATTTCCTAATTTTTTTGAAAAACAATATGATTACGATTCATTTCTGATTGGAAGCATCTCTTTCACACCCCATTTACTCCATCAATCTTGCATCACATGTTCTCAATCCAACATAAGATTTATATGAAATAAAAAACAGAAAAGTATTTTCACAATTGAAACACAAGTTTCACATATATTACAATGTGAAACTAATGACAATTAACTTCCAACATGATACATTCTCTTGTGAAACTAATTCTTCCTAAAACAGTTCAATTATTTTATAAAACAACATCTCAAAAAAATTCCAAAACAAATTGAAGTGATTTATTTTCTTCAAAAACAACCTGGAAAATAAAATACAACTCTTGAAACCATCATCACCTTGATAATTATCTTGGTACCAACACCTAGGGTAATTTAAATAAAATAAACGAATGATATCAATTGATTAGTGAGGAAAAAACTCATCAAAATGTCGTCATGGGTTCGATCATAAACATATGAGAAAACATGATCCTGGGAGATATATCTTATTAAAAATAATATGGAACAATAATAGTTTTCCATAATCTATTATTTCAAGACATGTAATCTAAAAAGAGAAAACATATACCATGGTATAAGTGTTCTAAAACATAATACAACAAACATGATCCATGAAGCATAATAATAGGCATGAATATATGGAATTTCATGAGAACGAGGTATACTAGTATAATATGACACTAAAATAGGTGTATAAATCCTAAAATATTAGTGGGAATCACCACATGTTTCCATTAACATGGTGGAGAATGAATCAATAAAGGATTCCCATAGTGGACCTTCAATACCTAACTATTTCATATAAACATAATGGGGAAATAATCTCTAAATAATTCCTATAAACATAGTGGATCACAAATAAATTTCTAATTCCCATTACTTATTATATCAATCATCAGTTCTTGATTCCAATAGTGGAGTTAGAATTAATAATTTGTTCCCAAATTATCTCATGAGATATGAATCCATAACCAATGCATTATAGGGTTATATAGGACCCCAATCATACAATAGTAATCATATATTCATATATGTTCAATTAAAACATATAAAATTCACACTTCAAACATCATTTATTAACCACTAGAAAAGTGACAGGTTTTATAAAAAACATTCCACAAGACACCAGGAGAATATATTTGTATGGTGGGTTAAAAATATCCTTAGTGTAACTTAAGGATCATTGAGGATGTTGATATAGATGAAGAAAAAACATTATAGTATCACTAGATATATTTTAAGAAAAATAAGATAGAATACCCCTTTTCTTTGAAATTCTTGAAAACTCCTTGAAAATTTTCTTTAAAATGAAATACATTGAACATTATAAAACTTTTTAAAATTTATCCATTAAAAATTAAAATATGGTGTTTCAAAAAAATATTAGAGAAATATTCTTAGCACAACATTATTTTGAAATTCATAACAACAATTGCAGAATTGTTTCTTAAAATTCAATCCTATATAATCACCATTAAAATCTGGAATTCCTTTTAAAAACGAAACTGTTAATTTCAAAAAAAAGTATAAGAATATTTAAATTTCTTTTAGAAATCCTCAATATTTAAAATAAGTTGAAAACCCATTTTAAAAAATATAAACTAAAAAAGTGAATTTTTTTGGGAAGGATGTAAAATATGCTAAAAAATTTAATACCATTATGGGGAATAAATTCATCAATGTTGAAGATTTGAATTAAAAGTGTCATTTCCCTAGGGAGAAAGAGTAATTTAAATATAAAATATTAGTGTGGAAGAAACAAAGAATAAAATAAATAAGTTCAATAATAGTGATTATAAATCAAATAAAAGATATTTGATTTATCAAAATACGTTATGGATTTAGTAACATAGGAATAAATAACCATTAAAATTGGTCCCAAGATGGATTTTTAAATCCCTCAGATTACATAAAAAATTATGATAAAATAAATATATTGACAATATATATTCTCTATAAAAATGAAACAGTTGGTGAATACAAATCATATATCAATTATAAATAATTTAGATGTTAAAACCCAGATAGTATTTATATCCTTTGAATCAAAATCCAATTGATGAAAGAACTAAATATAGCCCTTAAAACTACATTAATTACATGAATATTGTAAAATAGTTCAATTATGATGTAATATCAACTTAGTAAAGATATTATAATGTAAAATATCAAATTTTTCTTCATAAATTAAATTTCATACAATGATTCCATTACCTTAAATCTCGCTTATTCATACATGCTTTAACCTCGTTGAGAACTTGACACTTCCCTTGGAATCTTCTTTAAATATATGCATTATGTTAACTAATCGAGACCAACAGATTATGAATGTGGAAGGATATATTAGTAGGATCAAAATGGAATAGTTTTAAGATTAAATTAAAAGATATATGTGTATCATGAAGTTTTTTATGTGATCCCCTTTTATAAGTGAAGGTAAGGGTAATTTTGGAAATACCCATAACATTTCAGTAATGGTATATCAATATTCAAGGTTCAAAGACACCAAAAGTATAAAATAATGTAGGAGATAATATTTTATCAATAAAAAACTCATCCACAAACTTGGAGATATGTTTTTAAAATATTTTAGATCTTTTACACTTAGTAAGGCTCTTTTTTATCGTTTCACTTTTACCTCGGTCCCAAACGTTTTAACCTCAGTAATTAATTTTAATGACCAAAATTAAGATTGAAATTATTAAATAATATCATAATTATAATTTTATATCCAAAAACCATTTTATCATATAATATTTTAATATGTGAGGAAATATAATTTTAAAATTAACCCACACAACATGTAAAAACAATTTTTATGGAAAGTGCAGTTTTAAGCATAAAATTAATATATTAAATAAACTTATCAATGTTCTTTATATTACGGCCATGAATATGTTTTTAATATAATAAATAAAACTTATGTGTATTCCAAAATAATCTAAAACCGAATTTTATAACAATAATATTTAATTTAAATAAAAGACCAAAAAGAGTTTTTTATTGGAAAGTATTACTTTTTCCTTAAATTGTTTGTCAATGGTTTTCTAAATTTAACATAGTATTTTTATATGAATAATATTAATAATTAAATATATGTTCTATGAAATAAAAATAATAATAACTTTTTCATTAATATTTATTTCTTCATATAGTGATAAACCCTACGGTTTGAGTAAAAACTGTATTTTTTACAATTCACCAAAAAATAAATTATTTTATAAAAATATCAAAAATTCAACCTATGATAATTTTGATATTATTAATTATAAAATTAAATTAGTTTTATAAAATTAAAAATATATATTTTATACATTTATTTTTAATATTAAAAAATACAAAGAAAAACTACTTTTATTAAAAAATAAACTATTTAAGTTTTAAGTGTTATCAATCCTATTTTGTATGAATTTATTGTTGATTATAGTATTTTTATTTACTAGAGGTTATTTATTATTTAATTTTATTAAAAATAATCATCTAATATGTTGCGTCTCTTTTTCATTGGGTGTCGCATGTGGAGCAGGCTACCTATAGTAGTATTAATTTAGAATATATATATATATATATTCTAAAAAATTATGTTGTTACATATGTTATATTTTAAATAATCATGGTCACAGTGAGAATGTATGACTCTAAAAATCAATGAATCATTCATAAAATTAAAAAAAATACCACAAAAGATGAATATGGGGGATATACTAGACTTAAGAATTAATCCAGAGAAACTTTTTGAATATAATAATCCCAAGAAAACTATAATGAAGAAGGGTGAGTCATAGTTGGGTTATAAAAAAAGGAAAAATAATCTCATACAAAGATCAAGAAGTCAAATAATAATATTACATAAATGAAAGTGTCACAAAGCAACCTTGGTTAACCCCAAACCGGTCACTCAAATTGCATCGCAACAAGTTGTGAAAGGAGTTTCTGATCCCCCTGGGCTAGAAACTAGTGTTTATCAACAAATATAACTCAGTTTTGAATGATTTATCCTATAAATGATTTTCAAATAGACAGGAAAACAATAATTAAATAAAAAATTCCATAAAAAATAAATAAAAGTAGATATGTGTCAATGTTACCACGTTGGTCACCACCAACCATGAAACTATACATTATCCATGAGTGTCCAAAACCCGGGAAGAACCCAAAAATGAAAAATGAAATATAAAATTGGCATGATCATTCAAATTCCTAGTAGTAATTTTATAGGATAAACAAGGACTTATTCTTTACCTCTAAATCAAATTCCAAATAATGCTAGTTTTAAAATAAGATGTATAAAAATAGGGGTTTCCACTCATTTCAAAAACAGGTAACAAGTTTCCTTTTAAAAAAACCAATTCCCATTGCATTTTAATAATATATTTCATGAAATTAATGACCTTCTAGTAAATACTTTTTAAAAGATAAATAGTGCTAAAACATGTGAGTCGGTATAAAAGAAAATTAGAGATGTCACTTTATAAAGAAACTAGAAAACAAAGGAAAGTGGCATACATGTAATTTAGGTGTCATGGGATATAGGGCAATGGTAAATATGTCCTTGGATCAAGCTATAGATACTATCACATGATAAATATATACTTGTATTTAATATCATCAAACACTTCTAAAATACTTAGTGATACCCTCACTAGTTCAATCGAGGGGAACATTCCATGGGCAGTCAGTTAATCGACTTCAGACCATTGGCCAGTGCATAATCTCAATTATTATATCATGTGTACCTAAATCTATTTCTTAACTACTCAGGTATTACAATGAATATTAAAATTGAGGTGATTTTTTATCAATATATCATATACCTACATATCATATATTCTTCATAATAAAACAATCCACTTCCCCACCTCTAATTTCCATTTTAAAAACAATCCCATTTCCCTTTCAAAAAATACACAATAATTCAGAATTACCTTTACTTAGAATACATCACATATCTCACATTTAGAACACCCAATATTTCTAATATAAGGGGAATTTTTTAATAGTGGTTTTTTTTCATTAAAACATTTTAAAGTGCCAACATGACCTCATCGCTTTAAAAGAAAGAATTTTCCTTTATAAAACACCTTTTTTATAATATTTAATGTTTCAAAACAACTTTAAAATCCTACAACAAGTACACACATATATATATAATTACCCATTTATCTAAATGAACATATTATATTTTCCATGAGTAAGTATGACTAAAGGAGGCACCCATATATATTTATCAATATATATATATTTATAAGTCATGTACACCAAGCTATATAATTGGGAATTCCCGTAAGGGTTCATAGGAAAATCAAGTCCACACCATTATGCCCGTTTTAAAACTGATATAAAGGCCAAAAGGCATTTTAGAATCACTAATTTATTCAAATAAACCATTTAGAAAACCAATTATACCTTTAAAATGGACTATATTTCAAACAAGGTTAAAAACATGCTTAAACAAAGGAATACCATATTGAAATCTTAAGTAAAATACAGAAAATAAGATAAACCCCCTTTCCAAGGACCATAAGTAGTTTGGATACAATATAAATATTATATAATAATTAAAACACCCTTAATAAGTACATTGGAAATTAAGGATTTCAATTAAAAGACTTGGACATAGGGAACCTACCTCAAAACATGTCATCTATGATGAAAATCACATGAATTCACTTCAAAGTGATCTATGGATGTAAGAGATACCAAGAATAACCCTATATATAAAAAATAAGTTGTGTATATATATGCCTATATATATGTTTTTATGTTTCATCAAAGGAGAAAAAAGTCATATCCTTCAACAAACACCACAATAACAAGCTGTATTCCAGTCCTCACAAACCCCAGGATCCATGAAATAATCAAAATAAATACACAAATAGAGTTAGAGTATACCCTTGGACATGTGCATCACAAGGGAGGAAACAATTCAAGAAATGTAGATAGGAGGATGAGGAGAATAATAAGACAATCTAACCTGGGATGATCACATAAAAATTATGGTAGAGAATCAGCCAATAATCAGAGGGAGGAGTAGGGGAGATTGTGCAGGTGAAATCCCCTCCTAGGTAGCATCGAGTGAATGTGTAAGGTCATAGATCTTCATAGTTCAACCCATTCATGTTTTCAAAGCATGTAGTGCTTGAAAGAGGCTTAGTGGTGCTACATAGGGGTTCAGATACTAAAATATAGTTGGGAGAATTTACAGTGTGAAGGAAGGGTTTATAGTATAAATGAGTTTTATGGAATAAAGGGATTTTGTAGCCCGAGACCATGGAATTTACATCATAAGCCTAATATTTATAGTTTATGTTAAATATATAATTTTCATTTTTACGAGGCGTGTTTTTTATGGAACTTAATGTTCGATGTATTTATAAAGTAAATGGGGGTTTTACACCACAAATAGGCCATGGAAAGGGCATTTAAAATGTGTAGTACCTCTCAACATCACTAAATCCCTATCCATTTGCTTAATTCTCTAGGAAGAAGTACTAGATTTATTCATATATTTTGAGAACCCATCTAAGGGGATCGATTCCTGACTTCCTATTTTTGATCTATGATGATCTGAAGTTAAATTTACAACATTATCTTTGTAGTTATAGAATATTGTTCCAATTTATTCCATATTCCCATTAAATGGAGGTTCCTTTCCATGTTATTATAGAGTTTTGATTACTTATTAGTGTGGTTGTGATACAACATCCTTAGATGGATGCGGCATATTGTAGGAGAAGTGATCGGGATCCGCCACATTGGGTTTTTCTCGTGTAAAGAACATTGTTGCTTTTAAGGCAGGGGATTCGTTGATTCTCGTATTTATTTACATGAAATCATAATGTTAGTGTGTTATATCCCTTTTTAAAGAAATTTAATTATCCTAATAAATATTGAACCAGATTGGTAACAAATTGGATAGTGATGGCTTGTTGATATTTTATATCGTGATAACCTCTTGATTTTCTTGATATTGTGTTATCTATTCTATGATAATGTGGCATTTTTTTATTCTTTATATAACATGTTTAAATTGATGAAAATGGTAAATAATTTACGGAATGAATTAATTGATTAATTTTCATTGGATTTAAAGAAGAGGCATAATAAAGGAATCTTTTGTTTTTTTTAAATTTGATGTTGATCAAATTGATGGAAGTATACATGTTTAATTGAATTGGTTGTCCCATGAGAATTTTCTTGGTTAATGATCATGAAGCATGATAATTCTCATTGAATTAATTTTATAAATTGGAATGTTAATGGATTGTTATTATTTAATCTTTTTGAATCTAGAAAAAAATTCTTCGAAGCATGTAAAATAAATTACCTATTATTATATTTTATTCCCCAGGTTTCCTATAGTCTGAACCTATGAATAATGAATCAGTTAATTATAGATGGAATAAAACATATTATTTGATAAATATAAATTCTTGTGTGAAAAGAGTTCCTGTTTTTTATAAAGTATTGATGCCTTGTATTGGTGGTCACGAGTGACTGTTTGTGGGAAAAGATTGAATGCCTTTTTTAGTGCCTAGTTTCCCAATTGAATATACTTGTTTTCATTTTTCCTTGTGATGTGTGTTATATGTGAGATTTTCTATGTGATGTGTTATGATCTAGGGATGGATGATTCGGGGATGTTTTATGTGACATGGGGTGGGAGGCCTAGATGATATGTTAGAAATTGAAGTCTATAATAGAGAGACGCATTGGGATATTCATGAGGATATCGAGGATGACAATGAAGATGATTGAATGGGTTGAAGCTAGGCTTACCTATTCATGTTATAAATATGGATTATTTCTTGTTATTAATCAATTAAATGGATAATGGTTGGGTTTCAAGTTTTATCTACGTTCCTTTACCCACTACTTGAGGTACCTGGATGTTCTGGGTTTTATCTATTGATGGAAGCATAGGATTATTTCCTAGAGAACCATAAATTATGTAATTTTTCTAATAATTATTGAATTTTTTTAACCCATGGGGTTGGTTTTGGATGGAATGAAAATGATATGTTACTCTTGAGAAACCATGGACTTGGTTTGGATTATGATCGGGGGCATTTTCTTGGATTTTATATATAATAATGTTTAATATGGAATATAATTGATGGTTAATTAATGGATAAATTAGTTAACATGAAGTAAATTTCTCAATGAAAATAATTAAATTTTTGTAAATCATTAAAATGATTTTGTGGTTATATGATATCTAGACTTAGTAGTTATTGCCATGATTCCAAGTCATTTTAGCATAATTTGAGTCAAAGACAAGGTTATTCTCATAGTTCAGTTGTCAGCTATATTATATCCTATATATTTTGTGATTTCAAATGCTACCCCACCCATGTTGGTTAGGGTTAATAACACCCAATGGACTCTAGGAGGGTCGTTTCCCCAACATTTTGGTAGTAGTATAGATGGATGACTACTCCCTATAGTACTTATTTATTCTCAAGAAAGTTTTATGTGATTATATGCACTATAATTAGTTTTCCTATATATGTGTGTAGAGGAATATGATGGATTGTGGTTATTTCACACACATGTATCTATGGATACCGGATCTAAATGGATATTATAGGTATGACGTGTAAAGGTTTTGATGGCTTGAGGTACCTTACTCGGTGTATGGGTTATGATGGATTGAGGTGCAATACTGAATGTATGATACATGTTTTATGGGATGTAGTGTCTCCTAGGAACTATTTGGTTGCTATATGGAGATATGATATGGGATAATGTGATAATATAGTGCACAACATGCATGTTTTGATACTTTTCCAGGGTTTTTTGGGCTAGCGTGCTTTGCGAGAGAGATGGATTATGATGTGCAATGTTGGGGAAGAGAGGAAACCCATTGGGGAAGAAGTAGCGGGTTACCCTTGATGTTTCATTACTATAATATATAATCCTTGTATGCAATACATGGTGATAATTATCCATGGTGAGGATGGTAACATAGTATACCTATTTTGGTGAGGAGTTAGTTTCACTGTTGTTTGTTGTGTTTTAGCATGATTTTTTTTATCTTTTTCATGAGAAGATCTAGGGAGGATAATACTGATTATAATGTTATACTCACCACTAGTATATATAAACTATTTTTCAATTCAGATATAGTAATTTGGAGATCGGGCTAGATATTAATAGATCGTGGTTTTTTAAGAGTTGTTTGGGTTTCATGGTCACTGCCTTATTTAGCTCTTGGAACTTTTAGTTTCCCTTTCAGTTGTTTTAGTACCGTATGACATTACATGTATTCATTTGGGATTCATTTTTATATATTTCTTAGTAGTTGTTGATTGGTTCATAATTATTATATCTCTCTTTTGTATTTTCATTGATTGGGTAATGGCTCCCGTTTCTATATATTATATACCTTTGGTGCAAGTCACCAAACTAGGGTATACTTGAGGCGGGACTCGGGTGGTTGCCATCCTCATTCTCTCATTTCTGACCTAGGAAGGGTACTCTTTTTGGGCAATGGGTCATAGCAGAGTGGAATCAAAGTTTTTTGGTTGATGGGTAAAATTGAGTTTGGAGTTAGTTATAACTGATATTTCATGAGTTTGTAGTGCAATGGTGTCAGCTAATTTTATACAACAATGTAAAAAAGGATACCAGTTGAGAAATGAGTATTTAGGGGCCCCTATGGTCTGATGCATAGGCCTTTAAATTTACTGAGCCAACAAGAGGAATTGATAGTAGTTTGGGTTAGAGACCTAGTAACAGATCATGCATCATTCTCCTTGGTGTCTATATTTGAAATGTGTTGAAATTAGGATAGGTTAAAATCTTCAACATGATAAAAGGTAATTAATTGATTAGTGTTAAATATTACAAATACCATGTTTAGGTGTCACGATCCAAATATGGTCACCACTATTACAAGAACCAAACCTATCCAATGGAAAGTCCCTAAGGGCATTACCTATCCCCATATGCTGGAAAAAGTTCCTGGGTATCATTTATCAAGGATTGGGAATTATTTTCCCGAATATGTATACATAAACCATCAAAAACATTTGGCAAACTGAATTTAAAAAAATCAAACCAAAAAGGTTTATAAAAAAATCCATAATAGAATAAATGAGTTGAAATGAAATAAAAAAGGTCCCAAGACACAATGAACCATTAGAAAAATATCCCCAAGGACTCCACATGACAAGGGGTCATCCCCCACAAGTCGTCTCCACAACTCAGCCCCAAGGATGGGGACTAACACCCTGGACCGCCATCACCTGAATACAATCCTTTACCTGAGTCAAGAATAATAATTTCTACTTACATCCAAGGGGTGTAATTAGGATGTGATATGAATCCCAATTGGATACCAACCAATGATTCCAAAGTGAATTCAATACAAGGTGAAAAAGAAAGAATTTTTAATATGCAATGAAAAGCGGTGATGAATTCCAAGAAATGAAACTTTCAGTTGAAAATAGTTTTCAAGCTCAATCATCATGAATTCTAACACATTTAAAAATTTATTTTTATCTAATATAATATAATACTAAACACATCCAAATACAAGGTATATACCACAAGTCCAATTAGAAACAAAATCGGGAACACCCCTAGGAAGTACATAGTCATGGGCCCCATGTACCTCGTACCTCTATGTAAAGTAACCATAGTAAAATCCATTCTCATGAATGATCTATAAGTAGAGAACATAACCATAATCTTGTGGTCCCCAATCATTATCCATATAGTTTATTAAGAGTTTTTGTTTTCCAAATTCCATGTGAAATAGGTACAACACCCATCCGGTCCACTAGCCGTACAAGTACATATATGCCCCAACAAGGTACCCGGGCTTCCCCCTCTGTGATAAAACAATTTAAACATGATACATAAATATATTTTAATAAAATACACCACTACTGGTCACATAAAAATAGTATTTTAGCTAGACACATTTTATCCCACTTAAAACACACAACAAAACATTCAATTTTTAAATGATACAATTTCTCAAGATCCCTCATTATTTTCACACTAAACACCTTCAAAACCCAAATTTGTTCACTATGTGCACACTTGTATGTTACCAAAAGAGAAATGGATGCCCAATACATTTAAATTAAACAAAAAAATCAATGTTAGGGCATCCCCATGTGATCAAAGAAATGATAACATTGTAGAACCTCCATTTACACACAAACATGCCACTTAATGATCACATGTTCCACAAATACCATTAAAACCCATTTTTACAGCAACAAGCAAAGGGGATAAACATTAAAAACATTATTTTCAGCCCTATTAATGATCAATAAATACAAAAAATTATTTATAGGGAAGCCACATATAAAATAATAAAACATTTCTTTGGAAAACACCCAATTTCACTCCAAATTGGCATTTAAATTTCAATTGCAATAAAAACTCCACTAAAACTAATTTTTTCAGAAATCATAAAATGGGATAAACATACAAATATGGTAAATATAGCATGATAATACACAAATATTTCATAAACATTGGAATTACCTACCAAATCAAATGACAAACCTTGAATCACTGTGTAAATATCATGTCGCACCACCGCCGCAGAAAGAGGGTCCTTGATCAAACCTAAAACAACAATAATAGACCAAGAAAAACCATGGTTAAATAGTTGTTTCAAAACACTACCCCCTGGACATTTGGTACATCAAGGATTTTGAATGAAACTTTTTAGAAAGGGGGGATGTAAGGCGGAGATACACTTACTTGAAATTCTTTGAAGTTCCTTCACAAAATTCCCCTTCAAAATGGGGTTCCAATGATGTTTTGAGCAACTTGGAGAGATGAAATGGATGTCAGGATCGAAGAGGAGGAGGAAGGGTCCAATTTGGAATTGGAAAGGAGGAAAAAGAGTAAACATTGAGAGGGTTATGAAGCAATGAAGTTACATCTTCAAATCAGAACGATTTTAGAAACCCTATGAAGTTATGAAATAATTTCTGATGAATACGAGCTACAAAGAGGGGATAAAGAGTATGGGAACACGGTTAGGTTCAGTGGGCTTGGGTGACTCTTGGAATCACCAAAAAAATCATAAAAACTGAATAATTTATTTAATTAAAAAAATTAAATACTGGAAATGGCCCATCAGTATGGAACAATTCCGTAAATAAAATCCCAAATCCACCATTATTATCAATTACTAGAGGTTCAAAATTTTAATGGTGGTGTTAATAGATCTGGGGAATCCATTTTGTAAGTTGAAGGGGTGCAAAATATTAAAAATGAAATAGTTATAAAAGAAACAAAATTGGTTTTTAAATTTGGAAATGGGCTCATGGTTTGGACCAAATCATGAAAACTCACCCCTTCCACAAAAAAATATTGGGAAATCCATAAAACAAAAAAATAATGGAAATTAATTGAAAAATAGATTTAAAATTTGTCATGGTTGTGATAATTTTCCTTTCCATGAAAAATTTCTGTCCAGAAAAGTCCTCATGAAACTTGATCAAAAAACAAGAATGAATACACTTCCTCATCCCATGACATCCACTTACATGTATCATGTGTATCATTACCATGCTGCCAACAAACCCAGACCAGTGGAATATTCTTCCCTCGATGCACCTTCTCTTCAGAGTCCACTATTTACATTGGCTACTCAAAAACTGTCAAGTCGGTCTCTATCTCTAGTTCTTCCCAACTCAGTACATGGGATAGATAGGGGTTTTATTTCATTAAATTGGAGACGTGTAAGACATCATGAATGGATTTACACTAAAAAGGTAAAGCCAACCTATATTCCACCTTGCAAATATGATCAGTGATCTCAAAGGGTCCAGCATATCATGTTGTCGTCTTCCCTTGCTTCCCCAATCGATGATGGCCCAGATGAGGGGCCACATTCAAGAATACCCTGTCACCCACAGAAAACTAAAGGTCACGATACCTATGGTTAGCATATGATTTATGGCGACTCTGAGCTATCAATAAACACATCTTGATTAACTTAAACTTCTCAGATGTCTCTTGCACCAGACTCGACCCCAGTAGTGACGTCTCACCGACCACAGCCCTACACAGGGGGGACCAACAAGGCCGACCATAGAGAACCTCAAAAGGAGCCCTTTGAATCAAGGAATGGTACTTATTTTTATAAGAAAACACAACCAACCAAAAATGGTTATCCTATAAACCTCCAATGTCTAGGACACAAGCACAAAGCATATCCTCTAATATCTCATTCGCCCGCTCTGTCTGACCATCAGTCTGAGGATGGTATGTCGTTCTTATCTTAATCTGAGACCCTAAGGTCTTCTGAAGGCCTTCCCAAAACTGATAAGTGAAACAGAGGTCTCTTTCTGAGACAAATGTTAATGGAACGCCATGGAGTCTCACCACCTCATGAAGATGCAAATGACCCAATTCATCCACTTTAGCAGTATCTATTATCAGAATGAAGTGGGATGATTTGGTCAGACAATCAATCACCACCCAAATGGAATTCATAACATGAGGTGTATGAGGTAATCCGACAATGATGTCCATTGTGACTTCATCCCACTTCCAAGTTATAATGGGTAATGGATGGAGAAAATCAGAGGGCCTTTGATGCTCTATTTTCACCAGCTGGCTTGTGTATCATCTCGACACAAAGTTTGCTATGTCTCGTCTCATACCAGGCCACCATAACTACCAAGGGACATCATAACACATCTTGGTGCAACCTGGATGGACATCCCAATGATATTTGTAGCTTCCCTCCATCACCTACTTCTGTAGAGATAACGACACTACTGAATGGCCCTTGAAGACGAATATGACCTCGGTAGACGACGACCAATCAGAGGATGTCTCCCAACCATGAAAAACTGCTTCGACTACTGAAAAATCTCATAAATTCACTTTTCACACTAAATTAACTCCAATAGAGAATGATTAAACTGCACGCTCTCCAGGAATATACCTCCACTGTGCTCCCTATTCTCCTCAATAATATGAGAGAAAAGCACCATCAATGTCCACACATCACTGGACATCCTCGAAGCCTCCACGAAAACTCATTTTCTCAATGCATCGGCCCCCAAATTACCCTTTCCTGGGGTATACACAATGTCAAAGTCGAACCCCTACATGTACTCGATCCAACAACGCTGCCTCATGTTTTGGTCCTTCTACAAAAAGATATAGGAAAATATTTTGTTATCACTGTATACCAGAAAGTTCTCCCCAAAGAGGTAGTGACACCAAGTATTCAATGCATGCATCACCACTACCAACACCAATTCATGGGTCTGGATGTTTTTCATGGGGGTAGTGTTTTTGAGAGCCAAATGACACCACATGATTATCTTGCATAAGCATGCACCAAAGACCCATACCAAGAGCATCACAATAGAACACATACCCCTTTAAAGCCTCTAGAAAAATCAGCATGGGGGCAGAAGTAAACCACCACTTTATCTCCTTGAAATATACCTAACAATCGGAAACATAGACAAACTTCACCCCTTTTCAGGTGAGCGTCGTCTTCGGTGATGAAAGTTGAGTGAAATCTCGAATGAGTCGCCTGTAATAACCAGCTAGTCCAAGGAAACTTTTGATATCCAACACATTCTTTGGATACTACCATGATATAACTAAACTAATCTTATTGGGGTCTACTGAAACCCCCTTCTCAGAGATCACATTCCCCAGAAATCGCACTTCCCTGATCTAGAAGGTGCACATAGACAACTATTCAAAGAGGTGGTAATCCTACAATGTGCCCCAGATGATTATCAAGTGATGGTCATGTTCCTCCTCAGAGCCAGAGTATACTAGAATGTCATCCACGAACACTACAATGAATTAATCGAGGTACTAATAGAACACCATGTTCTTGAGTGCCATAAAGACTCTTAGAGAATTGGTCAAACTGAAGGGCATGACCAAATACTGAATGTGGTTGTACATGATTCAGAAGGCTGTCTTTGGGATATATGACAGCTTCACCCGGAGCTGATGATAGCCCAAAGGTAAGTCTTTTTTTAGAACCAATTTTCCCCATTCAACGAATTGAACAAATAATCTATTCATGGAAATGGGTATTTGTTATTAATTTTTACCTTATTCAGCTTTTGGTAGTCAATCCACAACCGGAGGGATATGTTGGCCTTTTTTGCGAACAACACAGGAGAAGCCCAAGGAGAGAATCTTGGTGGAATTAATCCTTTGGATTCTATGTCACCTAACCATATATTTAATTCTATCAGCATGGTGGGGGCCATACAATTAGAGGGAATAGATATCAGTTGTGTTCCCAATGCCAGATCAATCGAAAACTCTACATCCCTCTCAAGGGGAAAACCTGATAAATCATCTGAGAATAACTCAAGAAAATCATTCACTAAATGAGTTAGTGAACCTTAATAGGAAATACCATCAAACTCTATTGAAGGAAATGATAACTGGAAGGTAAGTCTTTCCAACTCTGGGAGTGGAGGTCCTGTACAACCTGACTGAGGATCCCATTCTCCCATAAAAACCTGACGTCTCCAATCAGGTGTTGTGAAACTCACTCACCACATATATCAATCAATATGTGCCTATAAGTGTACAATCCAATACATTCCATGTATTATTTCAAAAAATTCCATGTCTATAACCAATAGGTCGCACTCCATCTCAAACCGTGACCCAGAAAGCGCACAAGAGGGGCACCTGAGGCCCAAATCCTTCTTCAATCCCAGCAGTGTCACCAACTCCATCACAAAAGACATCTAATCAGTTGGAAAATTCATAATGTCCACAAAACAAGAATAAATAAAAGAAACAGAGGCACCAATATAAAAAATATATGACCCTATAGAAGATGCGATCAGAATAGTACCTCAAACTGTTGACGGTCTCTCCTCGGATCCTGTCGGTGCTCGATCCACTACATGGAGATATCCGGTCTCTGCTTGAGGACGACTGCTAGTCTGTGTTTGTTCGCTGAACTAGATATGCCTTGAAGATGATGCATCCCTACCACCATGGCCTCCAAATCATGATCCCCCAATCCTCGATGGCTTGGATTTTGTTGGCACTCCTCTTGAAGACACTAACCCTTCCCCACTCGGAAGCTGGCATGCCACCCTTTAGAAGCACTACAAATTCCCCAAACCTCCACACTGGTAACAAGGCTTCGAAGGATGTGATAATGATTTTCGGATGTGCCCTGGCTTCCCACACTAGTGGCACACGACTGATCTCACATCGAAAGCCACATATGAAAATTTCCTTGAAGAGTGTCCTAAACTACCACCTCCCTTCTTCACCTATTCCTCCCACTTCCTTTTCATTTTTTGAAGTGGTGTCACTTCCCACTATGTATTTTGACCCATAGAAACCATCCCTTCCTTTATGGTCAATCTCCACCATGCATGATCAGTCAATGACCTTAGAATATTTCCTCATCTTAAACAAGAACACATGAGAGTGTATCTCTGGTGGCAAGACTTTATCAATCCACTAGGCCCTCAATTTTTCATTATAGATGATTTCATGGGCATACTAAACCAACTCAGAAAAACAGTTGGCGTACTAAATCATAAAAATACTCCCCTGAACAATGTCTATGAAATCACAGGACCTAGCATTTTCCAAGACCTCTAGGTAGTACTGTTCATTGAAGATGACCTTGAAATCTCCCCAACGCATCTGCTCATTCTTCCCTGTTTGAAGCACTGAATCCTGTAGGACCCTGGGAAACCCTGAGAGGGGAGGGGTGAATCAATGTGTCAAATTTTTCTTTGTAAAAACAAGGATCTTGTTCCCAGTTTCGTAGGAACTATTTATACCTATATGATGAATATGATCAGCAATGAAACATTCACATGCAAAGATATGACACAACAATTTTTACTTGGTTCACAGCTAAGGGCTGCGTCCAAGGAGCATACACCGACATGCTATCGGTCTTACCAAATTTCACTAATATTCACTAATTTTTGATTACAATGGTTCAGAAATAGTCACTCTATTCTTGGCTCACTGCCTTTACAAAGGTTCAGAGATAAGTCACTACTTCCCTTGGGTCAATCCCATTGACTCCCCCTGGCTCACTGCCCTTAGTGAAGTCACACTAAATTTATAGACATCAAGGTCTCTTCATCATTAAAAAAATAATGCATCTTATGTTGAATGTAGATGCTCTATTTAAGTCCAACTTTCACTCGTATACAAATCCCACTTTCCACTGAAGGTATCGGGAAATCTTCCAGTTTTCGTGCAGCTCCAAAACGATTGGCGTACAACAACTACAACTGGCGCGCTTCTCTAAGACCAGCACGCAAGTTTCAAGAACGGCGTGTAAGTCACTTGCGCGGTGCAAATCGGTGCGTAGGTGACACCAACACACTTGCATGGCACTGCCTCCTGAAACTCCAAAATTGCATGACTCTACACATATAACTCCCAAACTGCCTTAGTCTCATAGCCAACAAATGACGTGCAACCTCTACTTGCGCGACCCAACTACCACTTGCACGACTCAACCACTTGCACGATGAGAGCTAGAAAAATCTCTAAGTATTGAACATTGTTACAAATTTTGTGGTGTGGTCCTCTATTTATAGGTAAACTGGACCCCCTGCGCGATGGCGCACAAGTGTCCTTCCAGCGCGCAAGTCCCGGCGCGCAACTCCATCCTCCCTAGCCTCTATCGCGCGAATCACTTGAGAGAACCAACCAATACATGTGCATCCTACATTCCTTTTCAATTTTTTGATGTTCTGATTATGAAGTGAAACTGGCGTGCAAGTTTCCAAACCTCCTAGGTATCGGAGCGCCAGTACTTTCTCGGCGCACATGTCACTTGCGCGACCAGCCCAAAACCTTCTCGGCCCTTATCCCATTGCCATTTTTCCATGTTCTAATATTGAAAAACATATGGCGTGCAAGTTTCCTCTCTTTCAAGTACATGACGCACAACTCTATTTTCCAAAAACACTTTTCTCCATTTGTCGATTTTCAGGCCCAAAAATTTGGCAAACACTGGGAAACGGTGCCACCAACAATATTGTTGTCTACATGAGCTGTATGATCACTTTGTTGTTACACATTCTGAACTTCCACTAAGGATTGACAACAAACACAAACCACACTCCAATTCCTGCATAGAAGATCATGGTTCCAACAAATCCCACAACTTACAGCTGAGACCTTCCAATATAAAGGATGCACACTTCACCCAGAGCTCATTGGGTGTTTTCAAGAACTCAAACATATGCTCGATCTACTCCAGATATTCCTATGAATCCTGGGGTTTTGAGCTGCCTCGAAAGGTAGGGGGCTCATTTTTTAGAAACTATTGTGCATTATCATTTCTAGGACCTGTCTATACTACACTAGAAGGAATTGGAGTAAGAGTTAGTCCCTTCCCTAAAGCATGGATATCCCATACCATATCCTCAACTAGCCTCTGATCAATCAGTGTAGGAGAACTCTCTCCGACTTCCTCTCGTGGCTGCGTGGGAGCTTTCCGAGGAGGCATGTTGCAAAAAAATGCTACAGTCACAAAATAATAATCAAAATCACAATTATGAAAATTTTAATCAAATAATTCAAATATGTATAATATAAACACATTCCAGAAATAGAATAAAAAATTACTCCTCCTCCGCCCAATGTCCACGTGTGGTCTGCAGCCCACACGTCTCACCTGGAAGAGAATTCAATCCATAAAGTCCAACTTCCCCTAGTGACTCAAGGTCTTCCATGAGAGGTCCAGTCCATCAACCCTTCTCACAACCAAAACCCCAAGACCTAACAGTCCTAGATATTGTCTATCCCGACTCATCCGAAAATAGAAATATAACCCGATAACATTAACCCTCTTTTATGTCATTGAGTCAAGAACCGAATCCGGTTGAAAATATTACTGGCATAAAACCCAGCCCGTGGCAAGGCCCGAAGGGAGTTCCCTATCCCCATGGGCTGTCACAAGTTACTGGGTATCATTTATCTATGGTTGGGAATAATTTACACGAATATGTATACATAAAACATCAAAAACATTTGGCAAATTTAATCTGAAAAATTCATACCATCAATGTTTATACAAAAAATCCATAACTGGATAAAAAAGTTCAAATGAATTACAAAATGTTCCAAGACACAAAGAAAAAGCATAAAAACTGTAATGACCCAAACTATTTAATTATATTTGTTTCCTAATTTAGTGTGTTGTTTTATTTTATACTCAACAAAACTATATCCTTTGATTAGTGAAGATGGTATAATTAAAATGATACCTTTGGGTTTTCATTGTTTTATGATCGTTGGTCAATATGTCCATTGGAAAAAATAATATTAATGTTTTTTTTATAATTATGGTTAACTTGGTTAATTAATAAAGAAATAAGATTTAATGGACTCATCCAGTAGACTCGAGCCATATGAATCCCATTTGTTTGAGCTTGGGAAGGAGCTAGCATCACTCAGATTTTCTCTGGACCAAGCCCAAGCCGAAAAACAATGTATTAGGCTTGAACAGAATCACTTAAGGGAGAAGTTCAGGCTGATAAAATCACCACTCAGGCAATGTTGTCTGAGCCACCTCGTGATTCTATCACCATAGCACACCTTAAACTTAGGTCCTATGTTGGTGTTATAAGGGGCTATGTAATGAGACCTTAGATTCTTTGGGTAATCCTTTTATATAAATAAAATTGTTTTTTATACTTATGGTAATGTTTGTGAATTCCAAATATCTGAATAAATATTGGATGTGTATTATTGATGAATTTCAGAAAAATGGTATCTAAAAATATTTTTTTATTTATTAAATAATTAATAATGTGAAATGATTTTCAAAAAATGGTTTTCTACAGTTGTGATCAGTGAAAAATTTAGAGTGTTATAAGATCAACATGGTTTTTAGTGAATAGTAAAGTGGGAATAGTAACATACCCATATGAATAGTAATGAATAGTAATTTGACCCAAAAAATTGAAACTTCACCCATGAATGTGTAAATATGTTTTAGGCATCTAAAAAGTGAAAAAAACAATCATAGTTTATGTTTTGGTATTTTATGAATGTCATAAATATTTTATTTACAATTTTATAATCAAGTGAATAATTTTAAAAGGATATTTATTTCCATAAAATTTAATCATAAATTGTTACTTTATTGTCTAATAGTTATATGATAAGTTTATGGGACCATGTTTACTTTTTTAAGGTGTTACAAAATGAGTTATAGTTTTAAAGTTGTATTTTTGGAAGAAATAATGATTTTAATTAAAAATTAAAGTAAAAATATTTATAATATTATTTTCATAAAATAGAGTTCAATTTTGAATTCAGAGGATCGATATTAGGTTAGGATGAATTTTTTGAATTTTTCTGAAAGAGTGGAATTTTCGGTTAACAATTAAAATGCAGTTTTGAATTTCGAGTGTTTGATGACATCATTAATGATGTAATAATTATGTAAGCTTTCTAGTTGACTTATGAATAGTGATATATCTTGTGAGGTGTCCCGAGTGGCCAATACCATTGGAAAATACCCTGGGTAGGCCAATGTTTTTGCAAATACCACTGATGAGTTGTCCCTTGGAAATTAATAATTTACTCACTCAATTTTTCTATAAATAAAAAGCCACTTCCCTCATTAATTTCATTCCAAAATTATCCTCAATGAATTTCTTGTCTCCTTAACTTCAAAGGAGTCCTCACAAGGTTCCCTCAATCCTCCCAAGGTCCCGACCTTCAAACATTCTAAGTTACTCTTCAAGGTAAGGGATCCATTCACCCTCCTCTTTTAATTCACGACATCCTTTATGTTGTGTCTTTTAGATTCATCTCATTATGTTGAGGGAATGTTCATATATGTTCTCATTTATGTAAATTTCATGTATAATTATTGAGAGACCGCTTCTTCTATCATCAATTTTTTTCTTACTTTTTAAGTGACACCGTTAGGCTGCTGAATTTATTGTAAAAGAAACCGCATCTTCCCATTCTTTCAAGTTTCATTTTTTTGGTATGTCATTGAAATATCCATACCATGTTATTATATCCTTGTTATTCTGTATTTATATTGTAATATGAGTTATTTATGAGTGGGTTATCCTTGTATCCTCTATTTTTATTATTTTCTAAAACCATGTTATATAGATGTTATGCTGCAGAAATTTCGTCTCAAAATTTCTATCACTTTCTCTCAAGAAATTTTATTATTTGTTTATGTGAATACCCAAACTTATTCCGTTCCAATTAGTGTTCATAAATAAATAAAAATGATATATTTTATTTTTTAATTGACATACCTGTAACCCTCATTCCATTTCCATGGGTTATAAATGACATAACGATCATATTTTTATAAACTTTTAAAATGTCGTGATTTTGAAACGAACCCATTTCATTTATTATATACGTGTTATTTATGAAATTTTTGTTTTTTATATATGTGGATCACATGAAAATATTGAAATATTAAGTGTGTGACCTAACAACGCTCTAATTCATTCAGTAAAGAATTAATCTATAGAGATGAAAAGTTTAACGATACCATGGGAATTTTTATAAGACCTCAGGGATAAACATTGGTGGTATGTTCATGAATGTCTAAATGAAATAATGTATCCACATATTAAAGTTACGTTACATGTTATTTTAATTATGATATGCCTATACTTCCATTTTACATGTCTTTATGTAGTTATTAAATTTATTATTGTTAAACAAGTAAACAGATTCCCTTGTTTACCCTTACTAGGCCTTATGCTCACCCTTTCCATTGATGTATGTCTCCAGAATATGAGTTGCAGTAGTTGTACATAGGATGAAACTATGATGAAGCCCTACAAGTGTATTAGAAGAATTTTTTATGTTGTATTAATTTTTTTGTTCCTAATTTTCAAGACACTATACTTTAAAGATCCTATGTATGAAAATGTAATGAAAAGTTATGTATTAAAAAAGCAGGATACCATAGTTGGTATCAAAGTATAGTTTAGTTATTTATGGAAATTAGGCTATGAAATAATTATGAATAATAATATAGAATTGTTTAAATATAAGAAAAATTCCTCATATTTTGGGGAGTATTAAGTAAGTGGTTTATCATGAAAATACATCCTTGTCTAGATATGAGCAGGTAGAGGCGGCTCTGGAATAGATGTACATAGGGATAAAACCCGAAAACACCGCTTTGAACATGACATGAACTTGAACTAGTGACTGACAACGAGCCTTGCTACACTCTTGGTTATGAAACTCCCAGGGGATATGTTTGGTTAATCGTTAGCTTTTTATGAATCATTATGAATGATTTATAGGGAAATGTTATTGTTTAAAGAAGTTTTATGAAATAAATCCTTTATATTTAAAAGATTCGTAAATGAAATATGTTTCCTACTATGGTTTTATTCTTTTATAAATGGATGGAAATAGGAGGAACCATGAAAATGGTGACTGCAATGGACCATGCACTGACAGTCCTCCGATGGAAGCTGGAATGGAAACATTCATGCAAATGATGAACAAACTCACTCCAGTTATGGGAAATAACATGAATCAAGCTGGGAGACCAATCTCACTGCGACGAGAGAAACATTATATTGAGTCCTTTATGCATTAATGACCAACATCCTTTAGTGGATCGACTGACCCATTGATTTCTGAGTAGGTGATCTCCTCTATCGAGAAGATATTTCATGTGCTCCGCTGTTCAGAGCAAGAGATGGTCACCCTGGATGTCTATCTCTTAGAAAGAGAAGCATATCAGTGGTGGGAGCTAATTAAAAACATGATTCAAAGAGAGTAAGTTTAACATATAGGCTAGGAAGAGTTCAGAGTGATCTTATTCAGTAAGTATTTCCCTTGTTCTACGAGAACATGAATGGAGAATAAGTTTCTCGAGCTGAAGTAGAAGGAGAATGAATCTCTGGGAAGATACAAGATGAAGTTCACCTGAAATTCACGATATAACTCTAGATTTTTCATGGATCCAAATGGTAAGGTTGGTAGATTCTTTGTTGGACTCAAACCTCATCTGCGGAAGAATATAGCCAACTAAGACTATGATAGCTATGAGAAGATTGTGTGAAGTGCAATGAAATTCAAACTGGAGTTTCATGAGATGCAGTGGTCTCATAAATATAAGGACTAAAAGAGATCGATGGATCCAATATTAGGGAGGAGCTTTGATCCAGGAAGAGGAGGCAAGAAAGTTCAACATCCCACGTGTAATAAATGTGGGAAGAAGCATTTGAGGAACTGCCTTCTCGGGAGCTGGAAATGCTACAAGTGGTGATGGGTTGGCCATATTGCGAGGAATTGACGTAGTGAGGTGAAACCTCAACTTCCAAACACTAACGAAAAGGGGAAGATGGTGCAAGCCCTAAATGATGTATAGTTCTATAAGAGTGGACAACTTGGTTAATTTTATAATCACTGTCCAAATCCTAGGGCAGAGGAGGGGAAAGACTATCAGCCTCAACAAAGGCCAATGGAGCATGGTTGTGCTTTTTCTATCACGATAGCTGAAGTTAAAGATCGAAATGATGTGGTAGCAGGTAATCTTATTGTTCACTCAAATCTATCAAGAACATTGTCTGATTCTCATTCTACTCTTTCCATTATTTCCTCCATGTTTGCAAAGAATTTAGAATCAACCCCCGACTTGCTAAAAGTATAGTTATCAGTCAGGAATCCTAGTGGAATTATCCAAGAATCATCAGTGTTTAGAAACTCTAGTATTTACTTTGGTGAGCATAATCTTATTGCAAATCTAGTAGTCATTCTAATGATGGAATTCGACATTATACTAGGGATGGATAGGCTCTAAAAGTATATTGCTAAGATCAAATGAAAAAGTAAGGAAATATCAATAGTCTTGAATGGAAAACCTATATTTATCTTCCAAGGAGTGATATCTCAACCTGATATTTGTCACGAAGATCCTCATATATATTTATTTATGGAATTGTTCAGTTAACAAGAAGAAGGAAATGCGAGTTTTAGGATAGAAAATGTACCCATCGCCGAGGAATACCTTGATGTATTTATGGAGGAGTTTCCTGGTCCTCCCCCAGAAAGAGAGATAGAGTTCTCTATTGAACTAGTACCTAGATCTCATCCAATATCAAAGACCATATATAGGATGGAAAATGTGGAGCTGGAGGAAACGAAGAAACAAATACATGATCTTTTGGAGAAGGGGTTTATCTGACGGAGTGTGTCTATTTGGGGAGAACTTATTCTCTTTGTGAAAAAGAAAGATAGATTGATGTGGCTATGCATTGATTATAGAGAACTGAACGGGATCACATTAAAGAACAAATACCCTCTTCCATGAATTTATGACTTATTTGACCAACTTTGTGTCGCTCAATTCTTATTTAAGATTGATCTCCGATCTCATTATCATCAATTGAGGGTGAAGAAAGAAAATATTTCAAAAAATAGCCTTGTGATCACGATATAGGCATTATGAGTTTGTTGTTATGCCTTTTGGACTGACTAATGCAGTTGCTATTTTTTTGGATTCGATGAGTAGAGTCTTTAAAGATACCTTGATAACTTTGTGGTTGTTTTTATTGAGGATATTATGATATATTCAAAATGTCCTGAGGAGCATGTGGATCATCTAAAGGATATTTTGCGAACTCTATGGAAAGAGAGACTTTTTGTAATGTTCATATTATAGGTATTCTGGTTACAACATGTTGAATTCTTAGGGAACATTGTTACCAATGAAGAAATCACACTTGATCCTGCAAAGAAAATAGTGGTAGATGAGTGGCCTCAAACTACAACAATTACTGAGATTCATAGTTTCCTTGGATTAGCGGGATAATATAGGAGGTTTGTGAAAGAATTTTCACGACATTCTAATCCATTACCCATGTTAACTCGAAAAGGGGTCTAGTTTATCTGGACAAAGGAATGTGAGGAAAGATTCCAAGAGTTGAAGAAGAGATTTGTAAATACACCTGTGTTAACACTACCCTCAAGTGGAGAAGGATTCATTATTTTGAGCGATGCATCTATGAAAGGGAATGGGTGTGTCCTCATTAAAAATGACATGTTCATTGCTTATGTAACTCGACAGTTGATGAATCATGAGCATAACTATCCTATGCATGATCTGGAGCTGGCTGCGGTTGTTTTTCTCTGAAGATTTGGAGGCACTATAATTATGGGGAGAAATGTGATATATACACAGACCATCAAAGTTTGAAGTATATTTTCAAAAAAAATGAATTGAACATGAGACAAAAGAGATACATGGGAATCTTTAAAGACTATTATTGTTCAATTCATTATCATCATGGAAGAGCAAGAAAATTCAATGATGCATTAAGCAGGAAAGACCCAACTGTTCCTTCCTTGAAGCGGATTCAAAGAGATCCATTGATCAATGACCCAGTAAAGTTGTACATGGGAATTATAAGGGAAGGGATGTCATCAACCCCAACCCAAATGATTTATCGACCTATATTACTATAGAAGATCATGAATGCTAAAAAAAGATCCATTCTTATAGAAGAATTTTGAGACTGTGATGTATATGATGTTTCTTGAGTTCAATACAGATCAAGAAGGTGTACTGAAATTTGGTACAAGACTATGTGTTCCATCTATTCTGGAAATAACGAAGGATCTGATGGATGAAGCTCATAGATCTACGTTTTCTATACATCCTGGTAGCACTAAAATATATTGGGACCTTCATGATCATTATTGGTGGGATAATATGAAAAGTGATATTGCTGACTACACTTCAAGGTGCCTGGTATGTCAGTAAGTAAAGGCAGAGCGGCAACTTCCTAACGGGGTATTGCTACCACTACCCATACTACCATGCAAGTGGGACAATATCACTATGGACTTCGTCACTGGTCTCCCAAGAACATCCAAAGGAAATAATGCGATATATGTTATTGGGGACCATCTCACCAAGACTGCCCATTTAATATCAATTATGGAAGATTTCTCTCTTGATCAACTTGCCATGATTTATTTTAACGAAGTGGTAATGCTGCATGGAGTTCCACTTTCTATCGTATCTGATCATGATCCTAGGTTCCCATCAAAATTCTGGAGAAGTCTTCAACAAGCTCTGAGAACTTAATAGAATTTCAGTATGGCCTATCACCCCTAAACTGATGGCTAATAAAAAAGTACTATTCAAAACTCAAGGACATCCTGAGCACTTGCTCAATGCAATATAAAGGTTGATGAGATCAAAATCTCTCTTTAGTTGAGTTCTATTACAAAAACATATTCCACTCGAGCATTCAAATGGCACCCTATGAAGCTCTATATGGGAAGCAATGTTGAACTCATACTTGTTAGAATGAAGCTGGTGAGAGAAAGCTTCATGGGCCTCATCTTGTACAAGAGATGACAGAAAAGGTCCATTCCATACAACAACACATTAAGGCTGCTCATAGTCGGAAAAAGAGCTATGCCAACAACCATCAAAGGGACTGGGAGTTTAATGTTGGTGACAAATTATTTCTTCAGATTTCACATTGGAAGAGATTCATGAGGTTTTGGAAGAAAGAAATGCTCATACCTAGGTACATTGTCCCATATGAAATCCTTGATCATGTGGGAGCAGTGGCCTAGAGGCTTGTACTTCCTCTAAATCTAGCACAAGTTCATGATATCTTCCACATATCCCTCTTGAGGAAGTACATACATGATCCTTAACATGTACTAAATCCAGATGTGGTTCAACTGGAACATGACCTCTCTTATGAGGAGAAGATAGTGGAGAACTTGGATCGTAGAGACAAGGTTCTACCCAAAAAAACTACCCACCTTGTTAAGGTGTTGTGGAGGAACCAAAAATATGAAGAAGCCACCTGGGAACCATAGGAGTCTATGAGGCCAAAGTACCCACACATTTTATCTTTAGAGGGTACAAGTTAAAAATTTCAGGGACAAAATTTCTTAAAGGGGGATGAATGTAACGACCAGAACTTTTTAATTATATTTCATTCCTAATTTTGTGTGTTGTTTTATTTTATACCCAACAAAACTCTATCCTTTAATTAATTATGTGGGTATAATTAAAATGAGACTGTTGGGGTTCGACTGTTATATAAATTTTGGTCAATATGACCATTGGAAACTATAATATTAACATTGAGTTTTTATAAATACGGTTCTCTTGGTTAATTAACACCGAAAGAAGATTGAATCGCCTCATCTAGTAGACTCAAGACACATGAAACCCTTCTGTCAAACCTTGGGAAGGAGGTAGCATCACTGGGCTTTTCTCTGGACCAATCCCAAGCCGAACTTCAACGTATGAAGCTTGAATAGAATCACCTTAGGGAGAAGTTCAAATTGATAGAAAACACCACTCGGTCAATGTTTTCCGAGCCACCCCAAGATTCTATCACCATATCACACCTTACACTTAGGTCCTATGTGGGTGTTATAACGGGATATTTATCGAGACTATAGCTTCTTTGTGTAATGATTTTATATAAATAAAATTGTTATTTATTCTTATTTAAGAGTATGTGGATTTGAAATATCATGATAAATATAGGTTGTGTATTGTTGATGAATTTAGGAAAAAGGGTATTTTAAAATATTTCTGTATTCATTAAATAAGTAATAATGTGAAATTATTTTCATAAAATTGTCTTCTACAGTTGTGATCAGTGTGAAATTTAGAGTCTATTAAAATCAACTGGGTTTTTTTAGTGAATTTTAATGTAGGAATAGTATCATACGCATATGAATAGTAATGAATAGTAATTTGACCAAAAAATATAAACTTCACCCATGAACGTATAAATAAGTTTTAGACATCTTAAAAGTGTCAAAATGAACATAGATTATGTTTTGGAATTTTTTGAATGTCATAAATATTTATTTACAATTTTATAATTAAGTAAATAATTTAAATGGATATTTATTTTCATAAAATTTAATCATAAATTGTTACTTTATTGTCTTATAGTTATATGATAATTTTATGGGACCTTGTTTACTTTTTTGAGGTGTTACAAAATGTGTTATAGTTTTAAAGTTGTATTTTTGGAATAAATAATGATTATATATAAAAATTAAATTAAAATTGTTTAGAAAATTATTTTCATAAAATGGAGTTCATTTTTGAATATGGAGCCTTGATATTAGGTTATGGTGAATTTTTGTGATTTTTCTGAAATGGTGGAATTTTCGGTGAATAGAAAAATTGCAGTTTTGAGTTTCAGGTGTTTAATGACATCATTAATGTTGTAATAATGATTTAAAAATTCTTTTCTACTTATTAATAGTGATATATTCTTTGAGGTGTCCCAAGTGGCCAATACCTTTGGAAAATACCATGGTCAAGCCCATGGTTTGAAAATACCACCGATGAGGTGTCCCTTGGAAATTAATAATTTCTTTACTTAGATTTCAAATAAATACCTAGCGATTTACCTCATTCATTTCAGTCCAAATTAATCCTAAAAGAATTTATAGTCTCCTTACCTCCCATTGAGTCCTCCCAAGGTTCCCTCAAGACTTCCAAGGTCCCAAACTTCAAGCTTTCAAAGTTACTCTTCAAGGTAAGAGATCCTTTCACCCTCTTCTTCTAAGTAAAAACTTCATTTATGTAGTGTCTTCTAGTTTCATCTATTTATGTTGAGGATACGTTATTATATTTTATCATTTTGGTCCATTTCATGTTTAATTGTTGAGATAATTTTTCTTCTCTCATCATATTTTTTCAAAAATTTTAAGTGACTTCGTTAGGCTGTCGAATTTCTTGTAAAAGAAATCACATCTTCCCTTTCCTTTCTTCTTACCTTTTTGGTGGTATGTCATTCAAATATCCATAAAATGTTCGTATATCCATGTTATTATGTATTTATACGGAAAAATGAGTTATTTATGAGTGTGTTACCCTTGTACCCTCTCTTTTTATTATTTTCTAAAACCATGTTATATAGTCGTTATGCTGCAGAAATTTCGTCTAAAAATTTGTGTCCCTTTCTCTCGTGAAATTCTATTGTTTGTTTATGTGAATAACCAGTCCTATTTGGTTTCAATGGGTGTTAATAAATACATAAAAATAATATATTGGATTCTGTAATTGACATAGATGTAACCCTCACTCATATTCCATGGGTTATAAATGACATAATGATCTTATTTTTATGAACTTTTAAAATGTCATGATTTTGAAATGAACCCATTTCTTTTATTATATATGTGTTATTAATGAATTTTTTTTATCTATGTGGATCACGTGAAAATAAATATATATTAATGTTGCACCCTGACAGCGCTCCAATGCATTGGGTAAATAATAAATTTCTAGAGATGACAAGTTTCACAATACCTTGGTGAATAACCTTGGTAATTTTTATGAAATCATGGGGATAAACCTTGGTGATATGTTCATGAATGTCTAAATGAAATGTTTTATCCACATATTCATGTTATATTCCATGTTCTTTTCATTATGATATGCCTATACATCCATTTCTCATGTCTTTATGTTTTTATTCATGTTCTTATTTTTAAACAAGTAAACAGATTCCCTTGTTTACCCATACTGGGCCTTATGCTCACCCTTTCCTTTGATTTATGTCACTAGGATATGAGTTTTTGTATTTGTATATAGGATGAACCTATGTTCAAGCCCTACAAGTGGATTAAAACAATATTTTATGTTGTATTCATGTTTTATTGTTCCTGATTTCCAAGACACTAGTCTGTAAAGATCCTATGTATGTAAAATATAATGAAATGTTATGTATTAAAAAGGACTGATTCCATAAAAACAACCCCAAGGACTCTACACAACAAGGGTTTATCACCCATAATCCGTCTCCACAACTCCACCCCCAGGATGGGAACTAACACCATGAACTTCCATCACCCGAAGTCATTCATTTACCTGATTCAAGAATAAAAAAGTCTACTTACACCCAAGGGGTGTAATTAGGGTGTGATACTAAGACCAATATGATACCACCTAAGGATTCCAAAGTACATGAAATACAATTTGAAAAATCAAGGAGTTTTAATGTGCAATGAAAAGTGGTGAAAAACTCAAAAAAATGCAACTTTCAATTGATAATAGTTTTCAAGATAAAACATTCATAATAATAACACATTTAAATGGTAATGTTATATATTGTAATATACATCCAAACATACGAAAATACAAGGGAATGTACCACAAATTCAATGATCAACAAAAGCAGAAACTCTCCTAGGCACTAGATAGTCTCAGGCCCCATGTACCTCGTACCTCAGTGTAAAGTAACCATAGTAAAATCCATTTTCATGCATGAGCCACTAGTAGGGAGCATACCCATAATTTAGTGTTCCCTAATCATCATAAATATAGTTTATTTAGTGTATTCGTTATCAAAATTCTATATGAAAGAGGGAAAAAACTCATCCGGTCCACTAGCAGTACTAGTACATATCTGCCCCACCTCGGTACACAGGCTTTCCCATTTTTCTCAAACAATTTTAGCATGATACACAAATCCATGTTAATATAAACCACCACTACAGGTCACAAAGAAACATTACAAGAGCGATACACATTTTAATCCACCTAAAACACACATAACATCACTTTTATTTTTAAATGAAACAATTTCCCAAAATCTCACGTTGTTTTGCACACTAAAATCCTTAAACACCCAAATTTTTACACTATGTGAACACTTGTAAGTTACAAAAACAGAAACTTAAGACCAATAAATTTCAATGAAACCAAAAAATCAATTTTATTTCATCCCCAAGTGAACGAAGAAATGATAACTTTGTAAAACCTCCATTTACACACAAACATGGCACTTAATGTTCATATGTTCCACAAATACCATTAAAACGTATTTTATCAGTGACAAAAAAGGGGATAAACATTAAACATAGGATTTTCAACCCTATTATAGTTCAATAAAAACAACTAATTATTTATAGGGTAGCGTCAAGTAAATTGATAAAAAATTTCTTTGGAAAACCACCAATTTCACACCAAATTGGAATTTAAAATTTATTTGCAATAAAAACTCCTCAAAAACTATTTTTTTCAGAAATATTAAAATGTGATATTCCTTAAAATATGATAAATACATCATTATAATATACAAATATTTCATAAACATTGGAATCACCTACCGATCAAAGGAAACCCTTGAATCACCGTGCGAAAATCAAGCCACACCACCGCCTCACCCATAGGGACATAGATCCAACCAAAAACCACTAAAATTGACAAAGAAAACCCAAGGGTAAACACTAGGTTAGAAAACCTACCTCTTGATCATGTTTACATCATGTTAATTGAAAGGATCTTTATGGAATGGGGAGGAACTAAGGAGGACAGACACTTTCTCGAGATTTTTTGACGTTCCTCCACAAAATCCCCCTACAAAATGGGGTTCCAAAGAGGTTTTCTGCAACTTGGAGGGCAGAAATGGATGTTAGGATCCAAGAATATGAGGAAGGGTCGAATTTGTAATTGTAATGGAGGAAAAGAGTAATAATTGAGAGACTTATGAAGGATATAACTTACCTCTTCAAATATGTACGATTTGAGAAACCCTATGATGTTCTGCACTATTTGACGATGATTATAAGCTCCAATGAGGGGGAAAGAGGATGGGCGTGAATATGGGTTCAGTGGGATTGGGTGACACTTTTAATCACCAAAAAGTCATAAAAACTGAATAAGTTATTAAGTAAACAATTTTGTTTCAAAAAAACTCGAAAAGGGCCTTCGAGTTTTCCCAATTCCTTAAATAAAAACCCAAATACACTATTATTATGGATTACTAATGGTTCCAAATCACAATGGTGGTGTTAATAGGTTAGGGAATTTCATTTTTGAAGTGTAATTTGTGAAAAGTATTTGAAAAAATAATATTTATAATAGAAACAAAATTAGTTTTTAAATCTAGAAATGGGCTCACAGTTTGGCCCAAATCAGGAAAACTCACCCATTCCTCAAAAAAAGCATGGGAAACCAAAAAAAACCCAAAAATTGAAATTAAATGAAAATTATATTTAACATATGTCATGTATGTGACATTAGGTTTCTAATGAGTTTTTCCTTTTCTAGGAATGGCCCTAGGTAGATGTCCTCATTAGGTTCACAACAAAGATGTTCAGCAGGATGTGTTAGTTGATCACTACAGAGTAGATATCGATGATGATGACACTTAGAGGAGGAAATTATGAGAGTTTAAACTCTAGAGTCTATATAATTATGAGTTATATATTCAATATTCAGACATATACAACTTGTTGGAGGATGTTGAGATAGTATTTAGATTGATTTTTGATCTAATGTTACACTAGGATTCATTGGTAGTGATGATGTTGAGGGGGTAAGTGGTGTAGTGGTTGTTCTTTTATCCTTAGGGATCATGTGGAGTGAGCAGTCTCATGGAATTACTTTTGAGACTAGTTCTATTAAATGTTTATTTCTTCAGTCATAAATATCTTATTAACCTTTAATAGGGGAGTTCCAAGGTGTGGTGCTTTGGGATCCGTTTCGGGACCCTTTTGCGATATGCTTCAAGACTGTTTCTAGATGAGGAGGCAAGGGAAAGGAATTTTGAGGAGGCTTTATGTCCATATATCCAGCATCATGTCAACCCATTTTTTTGTTGACATATCATGCGGTTATGGAAAAAGAAAATATCATTGAGAAAATTCCATCTAGAACCGAGCCTTCATGAGAGGGGAGTCATCAGGACTCATCATGAAGCAGAGCTGTTGTTTGGGGTTCCTAGTTTCCTTAGAATAAGAGCTTCTAGTCAACCAGTGGTAGGTCTCATCTCATTTCTCTAGGGGTAGAAATTATTATAATTATTCAATGGGATCAAGGACATGTTTTTCTTATGGATTATAAGGTCATTAGTGGTGAGAGTTCATGAACTTTCTGAGCAGTCAACTTGTTTCATGAGTTCTTCTTTAGATTATTCCATTGGGACGGTTTCGACCAAGACAATAGTAAAAGCTGGTTTCTCCATATTTGGGGTCAGAAAAGAGAATATTGGGTGGTCATAGGATATCTCTGAGATTCCCCCCATCCTTATAGAGAAGCTTGAAAAGTGTGGTTGTAGAGGTGATCATAAGTAGGGTTAGATAGTTCATGGAGCATGTTGTGATTAGCTTCATGTTTTAGAATTTCTAGTAATGGAGAAATAATATATTGTTTGAGGTACCATTTTCTTGTTTTATATGTGGATTCTTGTTTTTTATTTAGAATTGACAAACTCCTTCAAATCACCTACTATTATATATGATTTGGGAATTGCGGTAGAGAGGCTTTTAGTTCCCTTTTCATTTGAACATGCTATTTGGAGGATGATGTGACATGTATGAAATTTGTAGATATTTTTATTTAGTTCTAAGGTAGAACCTTTCTTGGGGAGACTTCCTAGGTTTGTGGATTTCTTCTTATGAAATAATCCTTGGTATGGATTGGTTGTATTAAAATCTATAAATTATTTATTCCATTAAGAGAACAGATGTGTTTTATGATTCTAAAAGAGATGCAGTGGTTTTTATTTGTTAGAGTGAGCCATAGTTGGGTCCAAGGAGTATTCCATCCTTTTTATCCTTTATGGATGAGCTAATACCGAGTTCATTGGAGGTTTAGTTGATGGTGCTTCACAGGTTTGTAGAAGAACATCTTGAAGTTTTTTCTAGGGTGTTTTTAGCGTTAACCCCATTATGGGAGATTGAATTTAGGATCAATATATAATCAGGATTATCTTATATATCTATATAATTATATAGGATTTTACCTTATGAATTTTGGGAGCTACGAGTACATCTTGATGATCTATTTCAATGAAGTTATGTTCGACAGATGGTGTCACCTTTGGGTGCACTAGTTTGGTTTGTGAAGAATGGTGATGTCATTATGAATTTGTGTGTTGATTATAATTACATGAACCAAGTGATGGGGAAGAAACAATACCCTCTTCCAGGGATTTATTATTTATTTTATCATATGAAAGGAGAATTTTTTTATCAAATATTTATTTATTGTGAAGATATCATCAAATACGGGTGAAAGATGGGGATATTCTGAAGACTACCTTTTTTGTCATCATAGGAACTATGAGTTCATTATGATTCAATTTTTTTATGAACAATCCAAATATTTTCATGGGATTAATGAACATAGTGTTTAAGGGGTTCCTAGATAAGTTTTTTTTTGGTTTTCATCGATGACATCTTTATGTAATCTGCGTCTGAGGAGGAGAATATAGAGCATCTGCATGTCGTTTTGGAAGTTATTTATCATGAGAAGCTATTGAGGTAGTTTTAAAAGTGTGTGTTATATTTTATGAAGTTCATTTCTAAGTTCATGACATGTCCTAATAGGGAGTAGTTGTTGATCCTTCAAATATAGAGGTGTTAGTTTTTTGGGAATCCCACAAGATAGTTGCAGAGGTGTGATGTTTCATTTGTCTTATAGGATACTATAGTGGGTTCATAGAGGATTTCTATAAATTTTTGACTCATCAGATAGTCTTAACCAGAAAGGATCATTAATTCTTATAGAATAACTAGTGTTAGGTAGCTTCTGATTTCCTAAAGAAGAATTTGGTCAGCACTCCAGTCATTTGTTTTCCAGTAGAGAGAGTTCAGTTTGAGGTTTTCTATGACACTTCACATCTTGGGTTGGGTTGTGTTTTGATGCAATATTTATTGGTTGTTTTTTATGAATCTCAACTATTACATCCCCATGAGAATAACTATTAATCCCATGATCTCATGTTAGTATTAGTTGGGTTTTCATTGAATTTGTTGTGATACTACCTCATCAGTGAGAATATTTTGGGTTTTAGCGATCATAACAGTCAGAGATATGTATTCTCCCAACATGAAATGACCTTGTGATAGTGTAAATGGAAAGAATTATTATAATATTATGACTTTGATATTTCATATTCACCAGGAAAATGAAATTTTGTGGCTGATGTGCTGATTAGGATGTGATGGAGTGATGTTGTGTTTGAATCTGTAGATTCATGGAGAGTGGTGGAGGAACTATCAGTGATGCACCTAGATATGGGAGATTTTAATTAAAGAGGTTTAATTTTCTAGATTAAAGTTTTTTCATATTTGGTGCAATAGGTGGAGTCTCATATGGCATATTATGATGTGGAGGTCAAGAGAGAGAGCCATATTTTTTATGATTCCTCTACAGGTTGGTCTTAGGATAAACTATTCTAGGTGTTGTTCCTAGATAGGCTTTGAATCCCTTCAGCATTGTATGAGATGGATCTTATAATGTTCCATTGCTCACCCTTGGAGGTACATCCTAGTGTGAAAAATATGTACCGAGAATTGAGAGGGTAGTTTTGGAAGCCTAGGTTAAAGTATGTAATTGCAGATTTTGTGTCTCGATTTATGGTTTGTAAGAAGGTAAAGGTAGGGTACCGTGTTATTGGTGGTTTTCTCAAGCCATTATATGGTCCTAGTGTAAGTCATAGGACTCATCGATGCACTTTTTTACTATTTTACCACAATATTAGGGATTCTATTGTTTTATATGGTTGATATTGTTTTTTTTTCAACAAAATCAACCGACATCATTATGATCGGGGAGTCGATCTCAATGGAGGTTTTTTCAATGTAGACTCTGGAGGAAGTTCTGAGAATCCAAGGAGTCTTGAGGATGAATTATTTTGATCCTCATTTTACCTCCATGGTGTGGAGAGTTCTCCAATATGATTTTGGATCTTAGTTACACCTAAGCACTAATTTTCATCCATAGATGGATATTCAGATGGAGCAGACCTTCCAGACTCTTGATGACATGTTACATTCTTTTGTCTTGTATTTTAGAGGTTCTTGGATGTGTTACCTACCTTTGTTAAGGTATGATTACAATAATACTTTTCACTCCACCATTGGTATGATTCCATTTAAATATTTGTTTGTTTAAAATTTTCATTCTCCATTTTTTGGACTGAGGTTGAAGATTCAGAAATTATTAGGATAGAGATAGTGTAGAACACTACATAGATGGTTCAAGTGATTCAAGAGTGGATTAATGTATTATAATATCCTCATAAATCTTGTTCTTATTATTGGAGGATACCTATAGAGTTTTACATTAGAGATCATGTTTTTCTGAAGGTGACTTCTCATCATAGGCAATGATAGTTTGATCATAAGTGAAATATTTATCATCGGTTTGTTGGTCCTTTTGAAGTGTTGGATTTCATTGGAGACATGTAATATCGAGTAACACTTCCCCATCAGATGAACTGGATACATGAATTTTTTTTGGTGTTGTAGCTCCTTTATTACATTCATGAATACTCATACATCAATGATTTGGGTGATATTGATGCTGACGATGACGTGAACTTTGAGGAGTGTCATGTAGATATCTAATACAGCTAGGATAAGATGTTTCATGGGCATGATATTCCCCTGGTTTATGTATTTTGGAAACACGGTGTCATGGAGGAGAGTACTAGGTAATGTGAGTCATAGATATGTTGAAACACATTTAGGAGATGGTTGTTTTCATTATGTGGTTTTGTTCTTGTATCCTAAGGGTGGGGTGGTAGATCTCCTATGATGGTGAGATAATTTAGAGGTATATCATAGGGTGGTTTCTCATATGACTCTTTTCATTTTCTCTCTAGGTTTGGCTTTGGATTCTTAAGGATGATATTTTTTGAGAGGTATATGATGTAAGGGTCTGATTCTATTTAGTCCTACCCTTTACATGTTTTTTAAGCTTGTGGTGCTCGAATAAAGCTTAGTGGGGCTGCATAGGTGTTTGACATCTAAAATCTATAAGCAGAGAGAGTTTATGGTGTAAATGTAAGGATTAGGGCATAAATTATTTTTATAGCCTAAAGGGGTTTTTAGATTTTGTGGTCGAGTTTGTGGAATTTACATCATAAAACATACATTTATGACATAATTTAAATATATAATTGCTATTTGAGATGACTTAGTTTTTAGTGGGGCTTAATTTTTGATGTATTTATGATGTAAACAGGGGGTTTACACTATATATATGGCCCAAGAGGTGCGTTTTTAACATGAAATTCCACTCAACTTCCCTAAAAACCTACCCCATCTCTCAAATCTAATAGTGGCAGCAAATATTTTCTTTAGGCATTTTTGGATCCCCTTGAAGGGGATCAATTCCCATCATCACATGCTTCATTTTCAGTGATATGAGGTTAGTTCTACATCATTTTTAATGGTTCTTTGATCTTTTTCCTCCTGTTTTATTCTTGACATGGGTCGGTGGTTCCTCTACATTTTATTATGGATTTTTTTTTGTTTTTTGTCATAGTTGTGACATCGATTCCATTGATGGATGCGGCTTCTAGGGGGAAAAGTGAATGGGTTCCCTAACATTTGTTTGTTCTCATGCAGAGAATGTTGATGCTTCTGAGGTAGGGGATTCATTTATTCTTTTATTTATTTATGTGGAATCATAAAGTTACAATGTTTTATATATTCGTTTTGAAATGGAATTAACCAAAAAAATATTTAACTAGATTGATAATGAATTGGATAATGATCTCTTGTCTATGATTTACACCATTATAATGGGTTTCTTATTAATTTTCTAGATAGTGTTGTACGTATACTATCCTTTTGTGGAATGTTTTTATACTTGATATGGTAATTTAAAATTGATGAACACGGTAAATAACATAACACTATAATTAATTAACTCATTTTCATATGAATAAAAGAAGAGGAGTGTTAAATGTATCTATTATTTCTTGTAATTTTATGTTTATTAAATTAATTCAAGTATTCATGTTTAATTGAATTGGTTATTCCATGAGATACTAGAATTGGTTCAAGAACCTAAATCATGATAATGATTTTTGATGAAATTTTTTAAATAGGCATGTCAATGAATTGTTGTTCATTAATATTTTTGAAGCTGGAAATAAATGCATAGAAGCATGTTAATTAAATGATAATTTGATATAGTTGATTCATTAGGTTTCCTATAGTTGGATCCTAATGGATTAGTTAATTCAAGGTGCAATAAAACTGGTTTCTTAATAAATAAAAATTCTTGGGGATGAGATTTAACATTATTTATAAATGATTGATGCCTTGTATTGGGGGTTTTCAGTGCATGTTCGTGTGAAATGGTTGAATAAATTTTTTAGGGATTGGTTTCTCTTTTGACTATACTTTTTTCTTGATACCTTTTGATGAACTCTAGATGTCAGCATTTCCATGTGATGTGATATGATTCTGGGATGCCTGAGTCAGTGATGGATGATGGAATATATGTCAGGGAGTCCTAGATAATGTGGTAGTAATTAACGCCTGTGATGAAGAGATGCATTAGGATATGCGTGTGGGTGTCGAGGATGAAACTAAGGATGATTGAATGAGTTAAAACTAGTATTACACATTGTTTAGATAAAATATGATTATTTTTTATTATAAATTTCATAAATGTTCGATGGTTGGGTTTCTTATTTTATCTATATCTCTTTCTTGACTACTTAAGGCAACTCAATGTGATGAGTTTCATCTCTTTATGCTAGACTAGGATTTTTTTTCTAGAGTTCCTGAAATTTTGGAATGATGATAACAATGAATAATAATTTTTTATCCCATGAGGCAGGTTCTTACTAGAATGAAAATGAGATGTTACTCTTGGGAAACCAGACTCTGTATTGATTAATCTTGGGGAAATGGACTTGGATTTGATGGATAATAATGTTTAATTTAGAATAAATTTGATGCTTAATTAATGGCTAATGAATTAATTAATGTGAGGTTAATTGTTAAATGAAAATAACGTAATTTAATGTAGTTATTTACAATGATTGTGTGCTTATAGATATTTATTCATAATGGTGGTAGTTAGGAGTCCGAGTGATGTTATATTCAATTTATTTTAAGACCAGGTTATTCCCAGTGTGGTTGTGAGAATATTATATACTATATATTATGTGATTTCATATTCTACCTTAACCATGTTAGTTTGGTAGTCTGACACCCATTGTACACTAAGATCGTGTTTTCCCAAACATCTTAGTGGGATGATGGATGGATGACCTGGTATGTACAATAGTTACTTTCACAATATTTATGTGTATATGGTTATGATGGCTTGTGATTATTTTACACACATGTACCTTCAAATGTAGTATCTAAATTGTTATTATAGGTTTTATGTTCATAGGTTTTGATGGCTTGAGTTACCATACTAATTGTATGGGTTGTGATGGCTTGAGGTGCAATGCTTGATGTCTGATATATGTCTTACGGGTTATGGTGGCTTGTGAAAACTACAAGGTTACTATATGGAGATGTGATATGGGTGATGTGATGATGTATTGGACAAGGTGAATTTCGTGATACATTGTCCAGTTGTATGTAGGCTAGCTTACTTTTAGATAGAGAATGATTGGGAAGTGGGATGTTGGGGTATAGGGGAAAACTAATGGGGAAGCAATAGCGGGGTACCCTTGATATTTCATTACTATATTATATTTTCTATAGTTTGTGTTACATAGTTAGAGTTATCCATAGTGAGGCTGAGGAAATAGAATTTCTGTTTAGGTGATGAGTAAGTTTCCCTATTGTTCACTATTCTTTATCATGCTTTCATTATCTTTTTCATGAGAGGCTTTAGGTAGGATCATACTGATTATATTATCATTCTCACCCCATGTATTTATAAATTATTTTTCAAGATAGAAAAATAATATTTGAGATCAGTATGTATTTTACTAGATTATGGTTTTGTAGGATCTGTTTGGGATTTTTGGTTACTTCCATATTTACCTTTTTGGTACTTTTAGTTTCTTTTTCAATTGTTTGAGAAATGTATGAAAATTACATGTCTATATTCGGGTTTCCTTTTTATATATGTCTCAGAAGGTGTAGATTGGTGTCCATGTCATATCTCTCTATCTTTCATGTTATCTTAGAGGGTAATGCCTCCAATTTGTGTGTAAGATATGTCCTAGGTGTTATTCCTCAACCCCGGGCCTATTAGAGGATGTAATTGGGTGGTCACTATCCTCCTTCTCTCATTAATAGACCTAGAAAGGTACTCGTTGGGAAAGAGGGGTCATGACAGAATGGTAGAGGGGAGGAGGGTGATACCCTTTTTCATACAATCCACCCAGTGCATCTTCCTTGTTCACATGGTTTTCAAGGTGTAAGATCATGGTTTCCCTAAACCGTTCACCATCGTCCTACCTCCCAAAAACTCCAAGCATCGAGGGAAAACACCCAAAAATAACTACATAAAAAATAGGGGAAATAAATAAAATCAAAGAGTAGTTTTGGGTTTGGGTGTGATATAAGTGAGTGGATTTTGGAAAAAAATATTACATAACATGGAAACCTGAAAACAATCCATGGATAAATTTGTTAAAGGAAGAAATCCTAAAAAGAATAAAAAATCATTCCAAACCAAAAGTATGACTCACTTAGCGAAGAACTCTCCTATGGAGTCATGTGGAGGAACTAAAAATGCTAAGAAAATTCCTAAATAATGTTTAGAAAAATATCTAGATGATTTAAATATATAAATAAAAATGGAATCATTGGATAACGTAAAATAAAATGGGAAAGAACAGCTCCACATGAAGATGAAATATAATTTTCCCGATAGGTTGTTAAAAGGGGGTAACCTAGGATCTCATGATGATTTGGGTGGGAGGTGAAAGCAGGTTGGAGAAATTCAAATGATTGCCTCATAATCATACCATCCTATGAATAAATTCAAAATAACATGAATGTTTCACCAAGAAATGCATGTTCCTTGATGGTTCCTCTTAAATACAATATCCCATAAAAGGATTGATGAAAAGAATTGACATTTCCCCTTAAAAATATCAATTTGGAAAATAGTTATTTGAGTATGAAGTGAATATTTATACATAGAGATAAATTTGAAATGGAATTTGGTTGAAAATAAATTATTAATATAGTTTCTCAAATTCATGAACAAGGAGGTTCCACCTTATTCCCATATTGTTTGTGTTGTATTTGTAATCTATCCATATAGGGAATTGATGTTGATTATGGTACACAAATGGAGATATAATGAAGTGGAGTAAGATGGAATAATTATCCCATATTTGAATAAGTCCCCATTTTGGTATGATTAATAGTTTAATATTTAAAATAAAATATGAAGAAAAGTACTACCATGATGAAGTAGATATGGATATCATCCCTTAAGTGGGAGTTGAGCTTGAGTAGCTACCAGATTTAGGAAATTCAATAAATATGATTTTTTTTTGTAAAGGTATGATTTCTCATTATCTCATACATGGGTTTTCAATAATTTCTCATAAAATTAACTTGAGAAATAATTTTAATCAATGATATTAAATGATGAATTTAGGGGAAACCTCATGAATAATGTCTAAAACCTATGACATTTACTTTACTTTTTTTATTATTTGTTTTGAGATAGTGTAGGAACTCAAGTTGTTTTTCCCTTGAAAATAATTTAAATAATTGATATCAAATGGTTTCAACCTTATAATAGTTGGATATCTCATAAATGATATTTATGTGAGAGTTTGAGATGGTATCATATTCTTCTGGAAAATAGGAAGTTATATTGTCTAATTTAAACCCTCGTGTTTTCTACATTGAGCATGGAACATGAAGAATTTGTGTGGGATTATTTGTGGAACATTTATTTTTCTTAATTTGATAACACCCTCTCTCATGTAATTTTTATTTTTTTCAATAAGAGGTAGAGGGAAAAATGATGAATTTAGTAATGAGATGGATGGAAAGAATAAACGTGATCACATATTGGCATATCATTTTCTAAGAGGTATTAACAAAAAATATGAATGGGGGTATTTTTGAACCACAATCAGTATGTGTTGTATTTGTTATCAATTATGTTCAAATAAATCAATGTAAATATGTTGTTAAAATAATTCTTTGAAGTGTTTATAAGGTAATATTATTCCTTGTATTTCCTGGATCATTTTTGTTTTGGAAAACATAACTTGAAGAAGTGGATATTCCAACATTGTGTATTTAACCTCCTTGTAATGTATAAAAATATTCTTGGATGAAGGTGAGAAATCATTGGTTGAATGATTTAGTAAAGTAATTTTGGATACTATATTACTTATATTAAAATTATCAAAGGGAATCTAAGGGTGGTTTGAAAAAAAATTGTTAGGTATCTATGCCAACACCTCACCCAAGCACCCAAGTATTAATAAGGGGAATCCATCTGAAATAGATTTCTAGGTGCCATCCGAGACCAACATTTTTTAAAAAAGATAGATCATATATAGGTCGACACATGTGTGAATAGACATGTTTGGTTAACATCCATATGTGTGGGTTGTCATGGTTGGTAATGGGAGAGAACCATCTCTCATTGAACTTCATTGATCCATTTTTGATGTGATGTGGTTTATATAAAAGTGGCCATCATAGAGGAGTTTTGATGTGGGGTTAGGAAAAACACATGAATTGTTCACATTTTGAAATATATCTGGATATCAAGCTCAAAAAAATCATGTGTAATATATATTTCTTGTGTATCATTGATACACACCATACCAGTATTACACAAGATGTGTTCTACTATTCATGAAGTTGGAGAACTCAAGATTTGACACTTTAGTCCATGTAAATGTTCTTGAAAGACCGTAGGAACTTCATGTATGTAGAATGATGAAATTCCATAGCTAGGTAGAAGATACATAGTGAGTTTAAAAAATTTTTGTGGAAATATTATCATTATATTGATGATTGAGTGATGTATGGAATATACATGTTGGAGTTAAAATTCCATAAAGGGATAATTGCATTTGATTCATTTTTAATTTGTGAAAGTGAGATAGAGGATCTTCATAAGTTTCACTAGAGACTAAAATATAACAAATGGTTGGCAGTGCAAGTGTAATTGGAACTCTACATTTGTTTCATTAATGACATGGTAGAATTTCATTGTTTTTTATGTATAAATCTCTGATATTCTAAGAATTATATTTTGATAAAATGAGGAATAAATGTTATAATGAAGAATAATATTTGTTGTTAATTTTAAAATATCAAAATGCTATTTTTTTTATTCATGAAAATGGATTCTGAAATTAATAAGTGTGGTGGAAGAGATTCTAGCTAAATATGGTACTGAAGTATGAATTTTGACCACACTGAAGAGAATAACGACTACATCATGTTGTCTAAAAAATGGGAACCACATTATGACCACACTGTGATGAGTGAGAATTTCATTTAAGATAATTATTTGTGTGTTATAGAGAAACTCATTAAAGTAATAGCATCATAAAAATGATGAGTTAGGAGAGAACATGTTGAAATAGTGACCATAGTTTATTCACAAATTACATGTGGAAAATGATGAGGTGGACCATGTCATGGTTATTTTTGTGGTCATTATGAGAATCCCCTGATGTGTAAATATTATCTGAGGTACATCATGAGGATTTCTACGCTGCATGAAACATCATGTTTTTCTATGTATCGTATGCATACATGGAATGATACATATTTATGTTTGGATTTTATTCGAAATTTAAACTGAGAGAGGAACCATAATATTTCCGAACAACACAAGGGATTAAATGATCTTGATTATTCCAGAAGACCAAAGAATTAGGATAATTGAAGTTGGATATTTGAATTCAAATATACCGAATACTATAGAACTAATAAGGAAATGGTTTTGGAAATATATATGCAGTGTTAGAGAAGAAGAAAATGTGATAAGAAGAACTAATATTGGGTACATTATATAATTATGTTTATTGAATAGAAGAGAAAACTGATACTACAAACCAATTATATAATTTGTGTTGATTTAAGAGCAAGTTAGATGAGATTATTGACTATGTAAGTGTACAAATTTTTTTTTTTAAGTTGATGGTAAAGAAGAGAGTTTTGATACTATGTTTAAGATCATTACCTATGTATCAAATATAGGGTGATATATCTATTATTATTTATATAAAATAAATAAGAAAAATAATAATTCTGAGAGAGAAATCATACAGCCTTTCCTCTAATATAAAAGTCTGTGGAGCTGAGGCATCCAACTTTATTATTGTGAGTGAGGAATAAGATCGTCCATACTATCCAAGAGGGACCCAAAAGTTTCATAATTAATCTACTTCACAAGGATAGGGTCAGATCTGGTATTCTGTTGAGATTTTAGATGAGAAAGTTCTTGTTGTAATTTTATATGGTCGGTTCTAGGATAAAATGTTCAAGGGCATATCATTTTCTATGATTCTTTTTTGAATAATAATAAACAAGTGTATTTTGTATAATAATAATGATACAATTAGGTTTTAGTCATCTGTAGGCAAGATAACCTCATCAATAAATCCTGATGTTATCTTTTTTTATTTTCCTATTCCATAGCTGCTTACATATCAACCAAAGTATAGATAGAGAAAAAAATATATTTTCTCAATGAACAAGTAAAGAGGAAATAATTTGATAAAAGTAAAATTAGGATAAAAGTATACCCTCAGTGATTCAATCCCGCCTATATTGGACAAATCTCGATGTTTTATTAACAATATAAAATGGAATCCCAATAATACATCGGTGCTCAATGTTTTATTAAGAAACCTAAAAAATGATACTTTATTTTTTGTAGTGATGATAAAATCTATTTTATGCTATAACATACATTTTGATCTCCCTTGAAATTAGGTTAATTGATTATCCTAATGTTTAGTCTCAACAAAGGATATGTTTTCTCACAAAAATATCCTCAGGGACTCCGTGGGATTATGTTAATGCTTAATGTAGTCTCATGTAGGGGTACGTAATGTTACATTGCCTCAATATTCATCCAATGTCCTGATGGCCTTCAATTTTATTGATTTTTGGTCATCCACCTTTCAATGGGAGAGGTGGAACCCTTACAATGCCCGTAGGCTTATGTTTTATATAGCCTTGTAGGCCTTAGTGAATTCATTGCACGTAGGCTTTAAACATTACATATAACCCAGACTAACTACTTAGAATTTATCCTCCCAGCATCATCATTGTGAAATAAGCTCTCCACCATTGCATGGCGGTTTATCTAGGTTATCCCTTGCATGCACAGGCATGTCCCAATGGAATATGCCATACCCTCTCATTCTTACTATCAGTGTAGCTTCTACTTTGATGAAAGCTCCTTGCTCAACCTACTATAGAGCCTGTTTCTTGTAGGTTGTCTGGTTTTCATCTACACTAAAGGTGTCCTAAAGTCCTTGAGGTGGTCTGAAGGCCTTAAAGGACTAGGGGACCAAATCGGTGGTCCGAAGGTCCAAACATGGGAAATTTCCCAGTAGCTATAGTCACTACTACATTACCTGCTACAGTGATGAACATAACATTCTAGTATAAAATAACATAATGTTAAGTGGGGTGGTCCAATTTTCATTGAATTAACAAATTCCTCATTGAAAAATAAAAGAAACATGTCAATTCATCAATGAAATAGTCGTTGATGTCACTAAAGGGTTGAATGGGGTTTATCTTGTAATCTTGGAACCAGAGGCAATCCCATATATTGTACCTGATATATCCTTTATATAATCAATAAGTATATAAGTTGAATAACATAAATGTGTGTACCTATATAGTTGATTTATTAGATTCCATGTCTATAGAGTTTTATTGATGACGATCAATAGAGAAGTACATTAAAGCCTCATGACTTCTAGAGACAATAGACAATGGATCCTCATTTATTATGAAAGGATTGTGATACACCATAATGGTTCTCTCGCCATCAAAATTGTGGAAAATAGTATATCAAGAGGAAGATAGGTATAGAAATATATTAATGAAATAGATTTTCTTGTTGTTTCATTGACCCCGATGACCCATTATGTTAACTCATTCAACTTATATAGGTAGTTCCCAATTCTCCTCATTCAAAAGTGTGAACTAACATTACATGCATTACATCCTATTCACTAAAATAAAAATAGTTTGTTAACATATACTTTTTTGGTATTTTAAAATCCTTTTTGTAGGGGATATTAATGAAAGTGATGTAGTAAATATATTTTTAACACTGGTTGTTAAAACCATTGTTATAATAATTATTTTTTAATTATTATAATATTGGTTATTTAATAACCAATGTTAAAAGTCACATTAAACGTAGGTTTTTTATTACCAAGGTAAAAAGTTACATTTTATATAAAATATATCAATGTTGGTTATTCCCTTTGTAGATAATAAAAGGCCAATAAAATTGAAATTTGTATAAACTAAATGGAATGAAAAAAAGAAACTTACATCTTTGTCTTTATATCCATACTTGTTGCAGTCCATCAACATAATTTTTTTTTGAGGAGAGAACTCATGAGGCAACCAAATCCATGTCATATATGGTACTTTATACTTCATCTTTTAAATCTCATGAAGATGCTTCATGCTTATAAGATGGTCTAAAAAAGTATTATTAATCATAAAAAAAGGAATCATGGAAAAGTATATCAGTTTAATAAACTAAATTAAATAATTGGAAAATATTTATAATTTCCATATTGAATTTTTTTAATGATGATCAAGTGGGAAGTAGTTGTTTATTGAATGTGTGGATTTGAAATGAATTAAGGTTGATGGTGAAAAATGATGGGATTTTATGATCATCATATGTACATATTCAATGGATGGAAACCAAAACATAGGTAGATATTTCTTCAAGAATCAATTCATAAATAAAACTATAAAATAATGTAATTATAAAACACCAATTACAGTGGTGTTCTTATTCCTTGGAAAAGGATAATTCTTTATGAATATCATGAAGCAGTGAAAACAATTACCCTACTTCCTAGGGATGACACTGGACAATGGATATGGAATCATATCATGAGTTTAGTTGAATTTTCAAGAGTTTATAGTGACTTTTTCTCATATGTTGAAAAATGATATGCGAGGAATAGAGAATTCTTCACACCCAATAGAAGAGGAAACCATACTCATATATATGCATAGCTAGAGGATCCGTTCATTATATGAATTTTATATTATCGGATTAATTCATTGAATATTTTCAATAAATTAATATAAAGTTATTAAGACATTCATAATGGATTGTAGCTAATAATAAAACTCTTCAAGAGAAATAAATATATATCATTTATATATTATATGTATAATTAATACGTGCACAAAAATACATGCATCACATTTATTTATTAAATATAAACTTATATATAATATAATATTATATATATATATATTATTTCACATCTAATAATCTCCATCTTACACTAAAATCACATACGGTCTTTATGCATAACTTCACAACTCATTGTGAATCCGACCAAACTCTTTTGGATGCATTTTTTTTCACGAACAAACATTATTTTGGAACAAAAGAATTTGTCCAAAATTTTACCCTTATCCAAGTAACTAACTTGGTTACCCTAGGGGCCTTAGTAGGTTTGACAAAAATTATTAAATCTATATTTTAAAGATGTAAGCTGTAACGACCCGAAATTTTGAATAAATCTTGTTTCCTAATTTTATGTGTTATTTTATTTTATTTTTATACTCAAAAAAATGTTTCATTTGATAAAATGAGTATAATTAAAATGATACCATTGTTTTTTGACTGTTATATGACCATTGGTCAATATGACCACTGGAAACTAAACGTTTTGATTATTGTCTCTAAATACAAGTAATCTTGGTTAATTAATATAGATAGAAGATTCGATGGCCTCACCCAGTAGTCTTGGACCGATCGAAGCCCATCTAACAGAACATGGGAAGGAGGTAGCACCACTGGGCTTTGCTCTGGACCAAACCCAAGCTGAACATCATCGTGTGAAGCTAGAACGGGATCGCCTTCGCGAGAAGTTAAAACTGATAGAAATTACTACTCGTGCGATGTTGGCTGAGCCTCTCTCAGATTCTCTCACCTTAGCACACCTTACACTTCGGTCCTATGCTGGTGTGATAAGGGGCTATATAAGGAGACCGTAACTGCCTTGTGTAATCCTTTATTTTAAATAGAAATTGGGATTTCTTCTTATGATGAAGTTTATGAATTTTCAAATGACCTGATAAATATAGTATGCATATTTTGATGAATTTTAGAAAAATTATATTTTTAAAATGTTTTTGTAAACCTTAAATAATTAAAAATGTGTAATGATTTTCAAAAAATGGTCTTCTACAATTATGTTCAGTACGAAATTTAGAGTCTAATAAGATCAACATGATTTTTGATGAATAATAAATTACGAATAGTGATTTTACGCTTAAAATTAGTAATGTGACCAAATGGATTAGTAATTTAACTCAAAGAATGTTTTAATATAATTTAGACACCTTGATTAATTAATGAGACTCAATAAAATGGGTAAATAACGGTTTCATAAATTATTAGTCAAGTATTAGTTTTTTCGGGTGAATATTGTTTTTTAATTAAAAATTTAATTAAAAATAATTAGAAAATTATTTTTATAAAATGGACTTTAGTTTTGAACTCAGAGCATCGATATAATGATATGGTAATTTTTGGGGATTTTTCTGAAAAAAAATGAATTTTCGGTGAATAGTGTATTTATTTAAAAATAAAATTAAAAATATTTAGAAAATTATTTTTATAAAATGGAGTTCATTTTTGAAATCAGAGCCTTGATATTTGTTTAATGTGAAATTTTGGTATTTTTCTGAGAAAGTTGAATTTTCAGTGATGAGTAAAAATTCTGTTTTAGGGTTTCAGTATGTTTAATGACATCATAACTGTGTCATGGTGATGTCATGAGATATTTTAAGGGTTGGCCGGCCAAGGGTGATGAATTATTGTTTTGGGAATCCCATGTGGCCTAAATCCATGGTAAATTCCAAGGGAGAGCACATGGTTTTGAGAAAGGCACTTGTGAGGGTCCCTTGGCCATTAATGCCCTGTCCCCTCACTTTCCCTATAAATACCCACCCTTTACTCCTTTAGTTTTCACTCCCAACTCTCCCCCAACGATTTTCTGGTCTCCTTACCTCCCAAGGAGTCCTCCCAAGGTGACCCCAAGCCCTCAAGGTCCAAACCTTTGAGTTTTAAGAGTTACGTTTTAAGGTAAGGGATCTGATCTCTCTCTTTCTTTTCAAGAAATCTATTTTATGTAATTTCTTTTATGCTCCATGTTCTTATGATAAAGGGTGTTCTTTTATACTCCTATTACTGCCCTTTTCATTTTCGCATAATTAGAGATCCCCTCTTACTCTCATTATTTCGTTTTATGATGTTTTAAGTGGCGCTGTTAGGCTGCCGAAATTTTTGTAACGGATTCTTTCTCCCTTCTCATTTTTTAAGATCTATTTTCATGTAAAGTATTTCAAGTTACTTTTTATTATGTTGGGGCATGATCTCTAAATTTATCATACTGATCTTTTATGATCATATGATGAGATACCCCATTTGATCTCTTCAATTCAGTATTTTGAACTTTTAAGTGGCACCGTTAGGCTACTGAATTTTTAAGTGGTTCTTCACCCTTCTCGTTTTGAAGTTCTACTTTCATGTCAATTCATTAAAGTTCCTTTTTGTTATGTTGGGGTATGATCTCTATATCTATCATACTGATATTTTATGACCATATGATGAGAGAACCCATTTTATTTCATTAATTCAGTATTTTGATGTTTAAGTGGCATCGTTAGGCTGCTGAATTTTTAAGTGGTCCTTGCACCTTTCTCCCTTATCAAAGTTCTAATTCCTTGTCAAGTCTTGCATGTTCCTTTTTATTATGTTGGGGTATGATCTCTATATCTATCATACTGATATTTTATGTTCATATGATGAGAGACCCTATTTTATCTGATCAATTCATTTTTGGTTGATGTTTATGTAACGCCGTTAGGCTGCCGAATTCTCATAAGAGAAATCTTATTTTTTTCTTCCTTGAATGTTATTCGTTTCAAATGGTATATCATTCAAATTTCATTACCATGTTCTTAAATACATTATATTTTGGTCCCCTACTATTTTATGTTTCATTTTTGAGTGGGTTACCCATGTCCCCTCTCTTTCCCACTTTTTCTAAAACCATATATCATAGACGTTATGCTGCATAGTTTTCGTCTCAAAATGCCTCCCTCTTTATCTCAAAATTATTTTATGTTATTAATTGAAGACCCAAAGATCTTATTTCTACAGGGGTATTCACATATATATTAAAATTTTCTATTTTAAATTCTGGGATTTACATACATGAAACACGCTTTCCCTTTCCGTGGGTTTAAAGTGACATAATGATCATGCCATTAAAGCAGTTTTTGAAACGTTATAATTATGAAATGAAACCCATTTATTTTATGCTATATGGGTTTTTTATGAAATGATTGATGATTATATATGTGGCTCACATGATAATAAAGACATGTCAAGGGTGCGCCCAGATAGCGCTCCAATGCATTGGGTAAAGACTTAATCTATAGAGATGACCATTTTTAACGACACCTTCGTGAATAACCTTGGAAATTTTTAACGACACCTTGGGGTTTGACCTTGGTAAAACTAAATGATTGTCTATATTAAATGTTGTAGCCACATCATAAAGTTATGAAAAATTTTATTTTTATTATGATATGCTTCATGGTTTCATTTTCATGCCTTAAAGTTTTTTTCACGACCTTATTGAAGTATCTCTAGTTCAAATGTAAAATGTTTCTCTTGTTTCCCTTACTGGGCCTTCTTCTCACCCTTTCTTTGGATGTATATCCCCAGGTTATGAGATGCAGTAATGAACCTAGGATGAATTTAAGGAAAAGCATTTCAAGTGTTTAAGAAGAATGTTTTTTGTTCTTTTCATGTATTATGTTCCTTGTTTCCAAGACACTAAACCTTAAAGTTCCTCAGTTCCGTGTAATGAAATGAAAGTTTATGTTATAAAAAGACGGGATTCTATAGTTGGTATCAAAGGATGGTTTATTTATTTGTGGAAATTAAGATATGAAAACTCTAGGAAGAACCCTATAGAAAATATTAAATATAGGAAATCTTCCTGGTATTTTGGTGAGTATTGATTAAGGGGTTTCCAAGCAAATACATCCCTGTCTGGATACAAGCAAGTAGAGGTGGCTCTGGCACAGATGTACATAGGGGTAAAACCTGAAAACACCACATTTAGCTAGACTCGAACGAGAACTGGTACACGACAATGGGCCTTGCTGCACTCTTGGTTACGACACTCCCGGGGGGTGTGCTTCGGTAAATTCTTAAGCTTAGTATGAACCATTGTTAAAGGAACAAAGATAAAATAAAATAAAGGTTCACATAATAATATATGATCATGGATAACCTAGATGGGAACCTAGGGGATCACAAGTTAGGGTATACTTTTCTTCTACAAGTTATCCTTATATGCTTTAAGTTTCTTTTCATGATTATTGGCTAAGTATTTAAGCCCCTAATTATAGATTCTTTTCTTAGTTAATGGCGGGAAATGGAAGAACATGTCCCAACAACCAATGTGATAGGAAATGCTACGATTGTTGTATTAATACGACAAAGATGATTAGGGGATTAAAAGATGATTATTATTTTGGAAGACGTTCACTATTTTGAGGACCCTATATGATCAAAGTAAATAGACTACTGCGGTATTTTCATTGAGGAGTAAGGTTGACTTATATTTTGAAGAATCAATGAATTTAAGGTGGACTTATAGTAATTTAGGTTACTTATGGAAATGATTAACCTATCTTGGGTAAAATATGTTTAGGTTATCTACTTTTGTTATAAGATGTTAGGTGTGGTTGATGTTGTTTGGAGATGAACAATGATGATTTTTTGGAAGACTATGTTATCAAATCCCTCTTGTATTTGGGTTTCATTCTTAGTTTGGTTTATTTTGAGGAATTTTAAGGACCATTATTTATGGGATGGTATATGATGAACTTTGGGTAGTACCATGGAACTTTGAAGATTTAAAAATAGTTTCCCTTCCTATGGGATTATTTCTTTTTAAAGAGTTGTTTTACCTTACCCTTTCTATTTTTGGGATAATTTTTAAAGATAGAAGAAATAGATAGTTAATCTTTTGTGGATTATGTGATTCTCTAGAAGATGATTCGTGTGTCTTGATGAGACCAAGTAGTTTTGAATGCTCATAATTTAGAGAAAAGATTTGTTTTGGTAGAAACTTATTAAAGGATGAAACTCTACATGAAGGTATTTATATTTTCTTATGTTTTTGTTCTATGTAGTAAATGAATTCCTCAAAATTATGAAAAGGAACGTAAAACAAAAACGTTGTTGTTTTACGTTTCCTACTAGGTAATCAATGACTGTTTACACACATCATAAGTTTCGAATTTTCTTATGGTTAACTTTCTCCTAATCATGTTCTCTACAACTATCCCTCAGAACTTGACCCTTTGTTTTTCTTCTATGTCCATGTTTTCCTACATGGAATCCTAGTGTGGGCTAACTCAGGTGACCTTCGTACTTCCCTTTCTTTCTTTTAAAGTAATAGTTTTACTGACTCCTTTTCCGATGTGGGACTTTCAAAGAAATTTCAAAACCAAATTTTAAAAAATTACAAGGACGCAATTTCATAAGGGGGGGATGATTGTAACGACCCGAAATTTTGAATAAATCTTGTTTCCTAATTTTACGTGTTATTTTATTTTATTTTTATACTCAACAAAAATGTTTCATTTGATAACATGAGTATAATTAAAATGATACCATTGGTTTTTGATTGTTATATGACCATTGGTAAATATGACCGCTGGAAACTAAACGTTTTGATTATTGTCTCTAAATACAAGTATTCTTGGTTAATTAATATAGAAAGAAGATTCGATGGCCTCACCCAGTAGTCTTGAACCGATCGAAGCCCTTCTAATAGAACATGGGAAGGAGGTAGCACCACTGGGCTTTGCTCTGGACCAAACCCAAGATGAACTTCATCGTGTGAAGCTAGAACGGGATCGCCTTCGCGAGAAGTTCAAACTGATAGAAATTACTACTCGTGCGATGTTGGTCGAGCCTCCCTTAGATTCTCTCACCTTAGCACACCTTACACTTAGGTCCTATGCTGGTGTGATAAGGGGCTATGTAAGGAGATCGTAACTACCTTGTGTAATCCTTTTTTTTAAATAGAAATTGGGATTTCTTCTTATGATGAAGTTTATGAATTTTCAAATGACCAGATAAATATAGTATGCATATTTTTGATGAATTTTTGAAAAAGTATATTTTAAAAATGTTTTTTTAAACCTTAAATAATTAAAAATGTGTAATGAATTTCAAAAAATGGTCTTCTACAATTATGTTCAGTACGAAATTTAGAGTCTAATAAGATCAACTTGATTTTTGATGAATAGTAAATTACGAATAGTGATTTTATGCTTAAGATTAGTAATTTGAAAAAATGGATTAGTAATTTAACTCAAAGAATGTTTTAATATAATTTAGACACCTTGATTAAGTAATGAGATTCAATAGAATGGGTAAATAACGGTTTCATAAATTATTATTCTAGTATTAGTTTTTTTGGGTGAATAGTGTTTTTTTAATTAAAAATTTAATTAAAAATAATTAGAAAATTATTTTTATAAAATGGACTTTATTTTTGTACTCAGAGCATCAATATTATGTTATGGTAATTTTTGGGGATTTTTTTGAAAAAAATGAATTTTCGGTGAATAGTGTATTTATTTAAAAATAAAATGAAAATTATTTAGAAAATTATTTTTATAAAATGGAGTTCATTTTTGAAATCAGAGCCTTGATATTTGGTTAATGTGAAATTTTCGGATTTTTCTGAGAAATTTGAATTTTCAGTGATTAGTAAAAATACTGTTTTAGGGGTTCGGTATGTTTAATGACATCATAACTGTGTCATGATGATTTCATGAGATATTTTAATGGTTGGCCGGCCAAGGGTGATGAATTATTGTTTTGGGGGCCCCATTTGGCCTAAATCCATGGTAAATGCCAAGGGAGAGCACATGGTTTTGAGAAAAGCACTTGTGAGGTGTCCCTTGGCCATTAATGCCTTGTCCCCTCACTTTCCCTATAAATACCCATCCTTTCCTCCTTTAGTTTTCACTCCCAACTCTCCCCCAACGCAGTTCCGGTCTCTTTACCTCCCAAGCAGTCCTCCCAAGGTGCCCCCAAGCCCTCAAGGTCCGAACCGTTGAGTTTTAAGAGTTACGTTTTAAGGTAAGGGATCCGATCTCTCTCTTTCTTTTCAAGAAATATCTTTTATGTAATTTCTTTTATGCTCCACGTTATTATGTTAAAGGGTGTTATTTTATACTCTTATTACTGCCCTTTTAATTTTCACATAATTATAGATCCCATATTACTCTCATTATTTCGTTTTATGAAGTTTTAAGTGGCACCGTTAGGCTGCCGAAATTTTTGTAACAGATTCTTTCTCCCTTCTCATTTTTCAAGATCTATTTTCATGTAAAGTATTTCAAGTTCCTTTTTATTATGTTGGGGTATGATCTCTAAATTTATCATACTGATCTTTTATTATCATATGATGGGAGACCCCATTTGATGTCTTCAATTTTGTATTTTGATGTTTTAAGTGGCACCGTTAGGCTACTGAATTTTTAAGTGGTTCTTCACCCTTCTTGTTTTGAAGTTCTACTTTCATGTCAATTCATTCAAGTTCCTTTTTGTTATGATGGGGTATGATCTCTATATATATCATACTGATCTTTTATGACCATATGATGAGATACCCCATTTGATCTCTTCAATTCAGTATTTTGATGTTTATGTGGCGTCGTTAGGCTGCTGAATTTTTAAGTGGTCCTTACACCTTTCTTCTTTATCATAGTTCTAATTCCTTGTCAAGTCTTGCAAGTTCCTTTTTATTATGTTGGGGTATGATCTCTATATCTATCATAATGATCTTTTATGTTCATATGATGAGAGACCCTATTTGATCTCATCAATTCATTTTTGGTTGATGTTTATGTAACGTCGTTAGGCTACCGAATTCTCATAAGAGAAATCTTATTTTTTTTCTTCCTTTCATGTTCTTCGTTTCAAATGTTATATCATTCAAATTTCATTACCATGTTCTTAAATACATTATATTTTGTTCCCCTACTATTTTATGTATCATTTTTGAGTGCGTGACCCATGTCCCCTCTCTTTCCAACTTTTTCTAAAACCATGTATCATAGACGTTATGCTGCATAGTTTTCATCTCAAAATGCCACCCTCTTTATCTCAAAATTATTTTATGTTATTAAGTGAATACTCAAAGCTATTATTTCTACAGGTTTATTCACATATATATTAAAATTTTCTATTTTAAATTCTTGGATTTACATACATGAAACACACTTTCCCTTTCCGTGGGTTTAAAGTGACATAATGATCATGCCATTAAAGCAGTTTTTGAAACGTTATAATTATGAAATGAAACCCATTTATTTTATGCTATATGGGTTGTTTATGAAATGATTGATGATTATATATGTGGATCACATGATAATAAAGACATGTCAAGGTTGCGCCCAGATAGAGCTCCAATGCATTGGGTAAAGACTTAATCTCTAGAGATGACCATTTTTAACGACGCCTTGGTGAATAACCTTGGTAATTTTTAATGACACCTTGGGGATGGACCTTGGTGAAACGAAACGATTGTCTATATTAAATGTTGTAGCCACATATTTAAGTTATGAAAAATTTTATTTTTATTATGATATGCTTCATGGTTTCATTTTCATGCCTTAAAGTTCTTTTCACGACCTTATTGAAGTATCTCTAGTTCAAATGTAAAATGTTTCTCTTGTTTCCCTTATTGGGCCTTCTGCTCACCCTTTCTTTGGATGTATGTCCCCAGGTTATGAGATGCCGTAATGAACCTAGGATGAAAATAAAGAGAAGCCTTTCAAGTGTTTAAGAAGAATGTTTTTTTGTTCTTTTCATGTATTTTGTTCCTTGTTTCCAAGACACTAAACCTTAAAGATCCTCAGTTCCGTGTAATGAAATGATAGTTTATGTTATAAAAAGACGGGATGCTATAGTTGGTATCAAAGGATGGTTTAGTTATTTGTGGAAATTAGAATATGAAAACTCTAGGAAGAACCCTATAGAAAAGTTTAAATATAGGAAATCTTCCTGGTATTTGGGTGAGTATTGAGTAAGGGGTTTCCAAGAAAATACATCCCTGTTAGGATACGAGAAAGTAGAGGTGGCTCTGGCACAAATGTACATAGGGGTAAAACATGAAAACACCGCTTTGAGCTAGACTCGAACGGGAACTGGTACACGACAATGGGCCTTGCTGCACTCTTGGTTACGACACTCCTGGGGGATGTGCTTTGGTAAATTCATAAGCTTAGTATGAACCATTGTTAAAGGAACAAAGATAAAATAAAATAAAGGTTCACATAAGAATATATGATCATGGATAACCTAGATGGGACCCTAGGGGATCACAAGTTAGGGTATACTTTTATTCTACAAGTTATCCTTATATGCTTTAAGTTTCTTTTCATGATTATTGGCAAAGTATTTAATCCCCTAATTATAGATTCTATTCTTAGTTAATGGAGGGAAATGGAAGAACATGTCCCAACAACCAATGTGATAGGAAATGCTACGATTGTCGTATTAATACGACAGAGATGATTAGGGGATTAAAAGATGATTATTATTTTGGAAGACGTTCACTATTTTGAGGACCTATATGATCAAGGTAAATAGATTACTGTGGTATTTTCATTGAGGAGTAAGGTTGACTTATATTTTGAAGAATCAATGAATTTATGGTGGACTTATAGTAATTTAGGTTACTTATGGAAATTATTAACCTATCTCGGGTAAAATATGATTAGGTTAGCTACTTTTGTTATAAGATGTTATGTGTGGTTGATGTTGTTTGGAGATGAACAATGAAGTTTTTTTTTGAAGACTATGTAATCAAATCCCTCTTGTATTTGGGTTTCAATATTAGTTTGGTTTATTTTGAGGAATTTTAAGGACCGTTATTTATGGGATGGTCTATGATGAACTTTGGGTAGTACCATGGAACTTTGAATATTTAAAAATAGTTTCCCTTCCTATGGGATTCTTTCTTTTTGAAGAGTTGTTTTACCTTACCCTTTCTGTTTTTGGGATAATGTTTAAAGATAGAAGAAATAGATAGTTAGTCTTTTGTGGATTATGTGATTCTCTAGAAGATGATTCTTGTGTTTTGATGAGACCAAGTAGTTTTGAATGCTCATCATTTGGAGAAAGGATTAGTTTTGGTAGAAACTTATTAAAGGATGAAACTCTACATGAAGGTAGGTATATTTTCTTATGTTTTTGTTCTATGTAGTAAATGAATTCCTCACAATTATGAAAAGGAATGTAAAACAAAAACGTTGTTGGTTTACGTTTCCTACTAGGTAATCAATGATTGTTTACACACATCATAAGTTTGGGATTTTCTTAGGGTTAACTTTCTCTTAATCATGTTCTCTATCACTAACCCTCAGAACATGACCCTTTGTTTTTCATCCATGTCCATGTTTTCCTACATGGAATCCTTGTGTGGGCTAACTCGGGTGACCTTTGTACTTCCCTTTCTTTCTATTAAAGTAATCATTTTATTGACTCCTTTTCCGATGTGGGACTTTCAATGAAATTTCAAAACCAAATTTCAAAAAATTGCGAAGACGCAATTTCTTAAGGGGGGAAGATTGTAAAGACCCGAAATTTTGAATAAATCTTGTTTCCTAATTTTATGTGTTATTTTATTTTATTTTTATACTCAAAAAAAATGTTTCATTTGATAACATGAGTATAATTAAAATGATACCATTGGTTTTTGACTGTTATATGATCATTGGTCAATATGACCGCTGAAAACTAAACGTTTTGATTATTGTCTCTAAATACAAGTAATCTTGGTTAATTTATATAGAAAGAAGATTCGATGGCCTCACCCAGTAGTCTTGGACCGATCGAAGCCCATCTAAAAAAACTTGGGAAGGAGGTAGCACCACTGGGCTTTGCTCTGGACCAAACCCAAGCTGGACTTCATCGTGTGAAGCTAGAACGGGATCGCCTTTGCGAGAAGTTCAAACTGATAGAAATTACTACTCGTGCGATGTTGGCCGAGCCTCCCTCAGATTCTCTCACCTTAGCACACCTTACACTTAGGTCCTATGCTGGTGTGATAAGGGGCTATGTAAGGAGACCGTAACTGCCTTGTGTAATCCTTTGTTTTAAATAGAAATTGGGATTTCTTCTTATGATGATGTTTATGAATTTTCAAATGACCGGATAAATATAGTATGCATATTTTTGATTAATTTTAGAAAAAGTATATATTAAAAATGTTTTTTTAAACCTTAAATAATTAAAAATGTGTAATTATTTGCGAAAAATGGTCTTCTACAATTATGTTCAGTACGAAATTTAGAGTCAAATAAGATCAACTTGATTTTTGATGAATAGTAAATTACGAATAGTGATTTTACGCTTAAGATTAGTAATGTGACTAAATGGATTAGTAATTTAACTCAAAGAATGTTTTAATATAATTTAGACACCTTGATTAAGTAATGAGATTCAATAAAATGGGTAAATAACGGTTTCATAAATTATTTGTCAAGTATTAGTTTTTTCAGGTGAATAGTGTTTTTTAACTAAAAATGTAATTAAAAATAATTAGAAAATTATTTTTATAAAATGAACTTTATTTTTGAACTCAGAGCATCGATATTATGTTATGGTAATTTTTGGGGATTTTTCTGAAAAAAATGAATTTTCGGTGAATAGTGTATTTATTTAAAAATAAAATTAAAAATATTTAGAAAATTATTTTTATAAAATGGAGTTCATTTTTGAAATCAGAGCCTTGATATTTGGTTAATGTGAAATTTTGAGATTTTTCTGAGAAAGTTGAATTTTCAGTGAATAGTAAAAATACTCTTAGGGTTTCAGTATGTTTAATGACATCATAACTGTGTCATGATGATTTCATGAGATATTTTAAGGGTTGGACGGCCAAGGGTGATGAATTATTGTTTTGGGGGACCCATGTGGCCTAACTCCATGGTAAATTCCAAGGGAGAGCACATGGTTTTGAGAAAAGCACATATGAGGTGTCCCTTGGCCCTTAATGCCTTGTCCCCTCACTTTCCCTATAAATACCCACCCTTTACTCCTTTATTTTTCACTCCCAACTATCCCCCAACGAAGTTCTGGTCTCCTTGCCTCCCAAGGAGTCCTCCCAAGGTGCCCCCAATCCCTCAAGGTCCAAACCATTGAGTTTTAAGAGTTACGTTTTAAGGTAAGGGATCTGATCTCTCTCTTTCTTTTCAAGAAATATCTTTTATGTAATTTCTTTTATTCTCCATGTTCTTATGTTAAAGGGTGTTCTTTTATACTCCTATTACTGCCCTTTTCATGTTCACATAATTATAGATCCCCTCTTAATCTCATTATTTTTTTTTATGATGTTTTAAGTGGCGCCGTTAGGCTGCCGAAATTTTTGTAACAGATTCTTTCTCCCTTCTCATTTTTCAAGATCTATTTTCATGTAAAGTATTTCAAGTTCTTTTTTATTATGTTGGGGTATGATCTCTAAATTTATCATACTGATCTTTTATTATCATATGATGAGAGACCCCATTTTGTCTCTTCAATTCAGTATTTTGAAGTATTAAGTGGCACCGTTAGGCTACTGAATTTTTAAGTGGTTCTTCACCCTTCTCGTTTTTAAGTTCTACTTTCATGTCAATTCATTCATGTTCCTTTTTGTTATGTTGGGGTATTATCTCTATATCTATCATACCAATCTTTTATGAACATATGATGAGATACCCCATTTTATCTCTTCAATTCGGTATTTTGATGTTTAAGTGGCATCGTTAGGCTGCTGCATTTTTAAGTGGTCCTTGCACCTTTCTCCCTTATCAAAGTTCTAATTCCTTGTCAAGCCTTGAAAGTTCCTTTTTATTATGTTGGGGTATGATCTCTATATCTATCATACTGATCTTTTATGTTCATATGATGAGATACCCTATTTGATCTCATCAATTCATTTTTGGTTGAAGTTTATGTAACGCCGTTAGGCTGCCGAATTCTCATAAGAGAAATCTTATTTTTTTCTTCCTTTCATGTTCTTCGTTTCAAATGGTATATCATTCAAATTTCATTACCATGTTCTTAAATACATTATATTTTGTTCCCCTACTGTTTTATGTATCATTTTTGAGTGGGTGACCCATGTCCCCTCTCTTTCCAACTTTTTCTAAAACCATGTATCATAGACGTTATGCTGCATAGTTTTCGTCTAAAAATGCCTCCCTCTTTATCTTAAAATTATTTTATGTTATTAAGTGAATACTCAAAGCTCTTATTTATACAGGGGTATTCACATATATTTTAAAATTTTCTATTTTAAATTCTGGTATTTACATACATGAAACCCACTTTCCCTTTCTGTGGGTTTAAAGTGACATAATGATCATGCCATTAAAGCAGTTTTTGAAACGTTATAATTATGAAATGAAACCCATTTTTTTATGATATATGGGTTGTTTATGAAATTATTGATGATGATATATGTGGATCACATGATAATAAAGACATGTCAAGGGTGCTCCCAGATAGCGATCCAATGCATTGGGTAAAGACTTAATCTATAGAGATGACCATTTTTAACGACGGCTTGGTGAATAACCTTGATAATTTTTAATGACACCTTGGGGATGGACCTTGGTGAAACAAAACTATTGTCTATATTAAATGTTGTAGCCACATCTTCATGTTATTAAAAATGTTATTTTTATTATGATATGATTCATGGTTTCATTTTCATGCCTTAAAGTTCTTTTCATGACCTTATTGAAGTATCTCTAGTTCAAATGTAAAATGTTTCTCTTGTTTCCCTTATTGGGCCTTCTGCTCACCCTTTCTTTGGATGTATGTCCCCAGGTTATGAGATACATTAATGAACCTAGGATGAACTTAAGGAGAAGCCTTTCAAGTGTTTAAGAAGAATGTTTTTTTGTTCTTTTCATGTATTATGTTCCTTGTTTCCAGGACACTAAACCTTAAAGATCCTCAGTTCCGTGTAATGAAATGAAAGATTGTTTTATAAAAAGACGGGATGCTATAGTTTGTATCAAAGGATGGTTTAGTTATTTGTGGAAATTATGATATGAAAACTCTAGGAAGAACCCTATATAAAAGTTTAAATATAGGAAATCTTCCTGGTATTTTGGTGAGTATTGAGTAAGTGGTTTCCAAGAAAATACATCCCAGTCTGGATACGAGCATGTAGAGGTGGCTCTGGCACATATGTACATAGGGGTAAACCCTGAAAACACCGCTTTGAGCTAGACTCGAACGGTAATTGCTATACGACAATGTGCCTTGCTTCACTCTTGGTTACGACACTCCCGGGGGATGTGCTTTGGTAAATTCATAAGCTTAGTATGAACCATTGTTAAAGGAACAATGATAAAATAAAATAAAGGTTCACATAAGAATATATGATCATGGATAACCTAGATGGGAACCTAGGGGATCACAAGTTAGGGTATACTTTTATTCTACAAGTTATCCTTATATGCTTTAAGTTTCTTTTCATGATTATTGGCTAAGTATTTAAGCCCCTAATTATAGATTCTTTTCTTAGTTAATGGCGGGAAATGGATGAACATGTCCCAACAACCAATGTGATAGGAAAAGCTACGATTTCCATATTAATACGACAGAGATGATTAGGGGATTAAAAGATGATTATTATTTGGGATGATGTTCACTATTTTGAGGACCATATATGATCAAGGTAAATAGATTACTGTGGTATTTTCATTGAGGAGTAAGGTTGACTTATATTTTGAAGAATCAATTAATTTAAGGTGGACTTATATTAATTTAGGTTACTTATGGAAATGATTAACCTATCTTGGGTAAAATATTTTGAGGTTAGCTACTTTTGTTATAAGATGTTAGGTGTGGTTGATGTTGTTTGGAGATGAACAATGAATTTTTTTTTGGTAGACTATGTTATCAAATCCCTCTTGTATTTTGGTTTCAATCTTACTTTGGTTTATTTTGAGGAATTTTAAGGACCGTTATTTATGGGATGGTCTATGCTGAACTTTGGGTAGTACCATGGAACTTTGAAGATTTAAAAATAGTTTCCCTTCCTATGGGATTCTTTCTTTTTGAAGAGTTGTTTTACCTTACCCTTTCTATTTTTGGGATAATGTTTAAAGATAGAAGAAATAGATAGTTAATCTTTTTTGGATTATGTGATTATCTAGAAGATGATTCTTGTGTTTTGATGAGACCAAGTAGTTTTGAATGCTCATCATTTGGAGAAAAAATTAGTTTTGGTAGAAACTTATTAAAGGATGAAACTCTACATGAAGGTAGGTATATTTTCTTATGTTTTTGGATATATGTAGTAAATGAATTCATCAAAATTATGAAATGGAATGTAAAACAAAAACGTTGTTGGTTTACGTTTCCTACTAGGTAATCAATGACTGTTTCACACATCATAAGTTTGGGATTTTCTTATGGTTAACTTTCTCCTAATCATGTTCTCTATCACTATCCCTCAGAACTTGACCCTTTGTTTTTCTTCCATGTCCATGTTTTCCTACATGGAATCCTAGTGTGGGATAACTCGGGTGACCTTCGTACTTCCCTTTCTTTCTTTTAAAGTAATAGTTTTACTGACTCCATTTCCGATGTGGGACTTTCAATGAAATTTCAAAACCAAATTTTAAAAAATTGCGAGGACGCAATTTCTTAAGGGGGGAAGATTGTAACAACCCTAAATTCTGAATAAATCTTGTTTCCTAATTTTATGTATTATTTTATTTTATTTTTATACTCAACAAAAATGTTTCATTTGATAACATGAGTATAATTAAAATGATACCATTGGTTTTTGACTGTTTTATGACCATTGGTCAATATGACCGCTGGAAACTAAACATTTTGATTATTGTCTCTAAATACAAGTAACCTTGGTTAATTATTATTGAAAGACGATTCGATGGCCTCACCCAGTAGTCTTGGACCGATCGAAGCCCATCTAACAGAACTTGGGAAGGAGGTAGCACAACTGGGCTTTGCTCTAGACCAAACCCAAGCTGAACTTCATCGTGTGAAGCTAGAACGGGATCGCCTTCGCGAGAAGTTCAAACTGTTAGAAATTACTACTCGTGCGATGTTGGCCGGGCCTCCCTCAGATTCTCTCACCTTAGAACACCTTACACTTAGGTCCTATGCTGGTGTGATAAGGGGATATGTAAGGAGACCGTAACTGCCTTGTGTAATCCTTTGTTTTAAATAGAAATTGGGTTTTCTTCTTATGATGAAGTTTATGAATTTTTAAATGACCGGATAAATATAGTATGCATATTTTTGATGAATTTTAGAAAAAGTATATTTTAAAAAAGTTTTTGTAAACCTTAAATAATTAAAAATGTGTAATGATTTCCAAAAAATGGTCTTCTACAATTATGTTCAGTATGAAATTTTGAGTCTAATAAGATCAACTTGATTTTTGATGAATAGTAAATTACGAATAGTGATTTTACGCTTAAGATTAGTAATGTGACCAAATGGATTAGTAATTTAACTCAAAAAAATGTTTTAATATAATTTAGACACCTTGATTAAGTAATGAGATTCAATAAAATAGGTAAATAACGGTTTCATAAATTATTAGTCAAGTATTAGTTTTTTCGGGTGAATAGTGTTTTTTTAATTAAAAATTTAATTAAAAATTTAATTAAAAATAATTAGAAAATTATTTTTATAAAATGGTCTTTATTTTTGAACTCATAGCATCGATATTATGTTATTGTAATTTTTGGGGATTTTTCTGAAAAAAATGAATTTTCGGTGAATAGTGTATTTATTTAAAAATAAAATAAAAAATATTTAGAAAATTATATTCGTAAAATGGAGTTCATTTTTGAAATCAGAGCCTTGATATTTGGTTAATGTGAAATTTTGGGATTTTTCTGAGAAAGTTGAATTTTCAGTGAATAGTAAAAATACAGTTTTCGGGTTTCGGAATGTTTAATGACATCATAACTGTGTCTGTAACGCCCCGACCCCAGCTACCCAGAGTCGGTGCATTAATTAAATAACATTGTCATGATCACAAGAAAGATCAAATCCCGAAAGACCGATTAGTTTAGTATCCTTGGAAACACTAGATATAATCATAAAGTTTTACATTACATTTCAAAGTTAAAAACTACTACAACAACAAAGTCTTCATATCCACACTATTAACCCCTCATAATATCCCTGCAAGTCATTCATAAATTACTTCTTCACTACCTGGGAAAAATAAAACATAGAAAAGGGGTGAGCTCAAATGCCCAGTAAGGATAACAATATAGCGGAACATTCAAAATAAGCATAAACATTTAAGGCAATGAATTACTAAAACAAAAGCCTTTTAAAATTGAACTTCAACATAGTATGGCAAAAGTAAAATGAAATAATGCCATTTACTTGTTCACATGGATATTCTACTAATCGAATAATCACATGCAAAAATCAATAACCACTTTCATAATATTGGAATGCATAATGCCAGACTATCATAACCACATAGTCAAGGCCTCGTGCCAAGACTACAAATAAGATTTTGTCAAGGCCTTGTGCCAAGACACTAGTTTGTCTCATGAGACCTACCGATGCATCGAGGAGCTATAGCGGGCTCCACCCGTCACTTATTAAGTCCAATGCATTCCCATATGAAAAGGTTTAAACATAACATAAACATACGTATTAAAACTAGCATACGAAATGTCAATAATTTCACCATAAACTATGAATAGTATAGAAATAGCACATCCACAGTCAAACATATCACAAAACCTTCAATACAATATATAAGTTTTGTATCATAATAAATCAACTTCAAATAATCTTAAAATCCATCAAAGGATGTTGACATAGATGAAATCAAAATTCTTTTTAAAGAAGTATCTCCTTTTATTTTGAAATCATTTAAGATCCATATAAAATAAAACATTTTCTTTGAAAATATTCTTATAAGCTTGTATGGAAAGCTTCGAAGATTTTATAACGGCGGAAAATAACCGCACCCGCCGTATAAGTTAAAAAAAACATTCTTACCTCAATTCTGTCGAAAAGGTTAAAAAGGACATTGTTTTGAAAACGACGGAAAGATTCCTTTATAAAACTCTTATAAAAATTCAAACAAGGGTATAAATGACTTTAACCCATAAAAAATGTTTTGAAATACATTTTTAAGATACATGGATGTGGATGATAAAGATATCCCAGTAGATTATTACGTATAAACAACCTCGGATAATGAAGAGATTGTGAAATAACCCTTACCTTATACTTTTCCTTGGTTGGGGTAGGTTAACCTCCTGTATAATGGTGAAATAATTGTTACTAAATTATACAAGAATCATATATATTAATATGATATCATATATGATCTTTTAATATTGATTTGATAATAATATCTTAGTATTATCGTTGTTTCGGGTGTTAACTTACTCGTTTGGTTTTGTATGTTTTGTTACGTAAGACATGTTTGTAAAGGATAAGTTGTATATTATTCAAATCCAGAATGGTATTAAGTCCTTAAACATCATTTTTAAATCATCAAATGATAATTATACTTGAATGGATACGATGGAGAATGAATCTCATCGCGTTCGTGGAGACGGTAGTCCGTACGTACGCACGAGCGACAATATCATTCTTTTGATATTAAAATAATATATAAATGAATGGTATATCATATATACAGAATCATTAACATGTTATATTTATTATTTACATGAGTTACACATCATTATTATACCCATCCAAATAATATTATATTGAATAACAATTACACCACGACGTGGAGACGGTAAGCCGTACGTACGCACGTATGGTGACATGTTATTCAAAGGGTGGATAGAGTACTGAATATGGTTGTACCATACTTATAATAACATCACAGTATATGTGAGATACTGGAGTTATTATTTTAGAATGGTAAGAACAAAGGAAGAAGAAGTGGAAGAAGAAATGAACTTAGAAAAGGGTGGTGAAATCATTACCTCTTCTTCGGGTTCTTCCTTTTGATTTGATCAAAAGGGCTCCTTAGGTTGGCTTTCTGATCAAACTAAGGCCTCTAGGTTGTAGTGAGGGATGTTGGGAGATTATTTGGGCAGAGTTTGGCCGAACCAAAAGGCTTTGAAGGTGTGAAGAAATGAGAAGGAGGAGTGCCCTTTTATAAGAGGGGTGAGGGGCACTTTTGGAAAAGCTAGAAATATTAATTTATAATAAATTCATATTCGGTTTCTAAAGGCTCCAAAGTTGACTATTCAAAGGATGAGGTGGGGATAGGTCGAAAACAACTCATACAATAGAATTTAGACAGGTTTGGGTACTTATATTAACCTTATCTTTAAGTATTAACTCTAAGTTAATTAGTTTCACTTTTACAATGTCTCTTTGTATTTTTATATATTATGGTTAATAAACTTACTATATACATCCAAGAGACCCCCAAGTGGTCCATTAATGATTAACCTATCATAATATAAGTCTCTTGGCCGAACCTTAGATTTTTAGGAATTTAATATCAATTAATAATATAATATTTGTTTTAAGAACTCTTTTATGTCAATTTTGACACTATTCAATAGTTGATTTTTGTGAAACTCATAACAGATTGATTACTTCTAAAAAAGTCCATTAAATCAATCCTAATATATCATATTAGCCTATAAAATTAGTTTAATTCATTAAAAGTTTCATATTATATTTATTTGGGTATTTATAATATCAATTATTTTAATTTTTCACTATTATAGTAATTACTGCATCATCATTGTGTCATAAATAAAATAACTTATTTAATGTCTAAAAATTATAAATAAAATATAATTATGTAGGAAATCTGTTTATCTTTCTAATGAATATTTATAATCGAAAATCCAACATGTATAACCCTATGTAAAAATTGTTGTTCTAAAAGATATATGCTTGTGTCATTTTTGTATTCATTTTGACTTAATTAAAATAAAGTGTCATTATCACTTACAAGTGGATCCATGGGGTCCCAAAATAGACCCAAATATGCCCATGGTCGACTATGTATCAACCAATAGGGTTAAGACACGTTTTAGGGTAATTTAGTATTATTATAATATTATTTTTTAACCCTTATTTACCGGATTTACCCTTAACCATGGTAAATAAAATATTTACCGCAGTAATTATTCAAAATGTCTAAAAATAAAAGTTACCTATTTACACAATTTGAACATCCTGATTCCAAATATGGAATACATTTTCCTAAATTCAAAACACAGAAGTGGCAGAAATTAATTTAAAATTAATTCCCGATGTCAAAACAAAAAGCGTGTTCTTAAGAGATAATAACTATCAAAAGATTGACACTTGTTTATGTTCGGTTTAATTGTAAAATTATGTCCAATGACCAACATTATATTAAATGGTAAAAATATATTCTAAATATACTTTAAAACTACTAAAATTCATAATTTATCACTATTAATTATTTTGATTAAAAAAGTTGTTTTTAATTAAAATTTAGTAATTTTCACTATTCATCAAAATATGAAAGTTATCCGAAATGTACCGAAATTTCACCCTAGGCTAATTTTGATATTCCGAATCTAAAAATGAAGTCCATTTTGAAATATTGAATATATATGATTTCAAAAAGTAGGTATTACTATTCACAACGGCTATTTTAATTAGTTGTGGTGTGTGTTAGAACTCGAGGTTGCGTACAACACACGCTATCGCATTATTCGAAGGGAAACGTACCGTAGAAGCTTGGGGTGTTACATTCTCCCCTCCTTCAAATAATTGCGTCCTCGCAATTTCTAGGGTATTACTGCATAAAAAGACTCGGGTGGTTCTTCATCATATGTTCCTCGGGTTCCCACGTTGCCTCTTCCATCTTATGATTTCTCCACAAAACTTTTACCAGACGCGTCGTCCGGTTTCTCAGTACTTGTTCTCTTGTATCAAGAATCCTGACGGGCTCTTCGCAATAAGACAGATCGGGTTCCAGTTCTAATTCCTCATAGGTGAGTACATGCGTCGGATCAGGCATGTATTTCCTCAATAGAGATACGTGGAACACATCGTGAACTTTGGAGAGACTTGGCGGAATTGCCAATCGGTAAGCTACAACCCCAATTCGTTCTAGAATTTCGAAAGGTCCGATGTACCTGGGACTCAATTTACCTTTCTTACCAAAACGTATGACTCCCTTCCACGGAGATACCTTCAGAAAAACATGATCACCGACTTGAAATTCCAAATCCTTCCTTCGATTATCGGCATAGCTCTTCTGCCTACTTTGAGCTGCTTTAATGTGATTTTGGATTACCTTCACCTTTTCCACTGTTTCCTCCACCAGTTCTGGGCCTACAAGTTTTCTTTCACCAACGTCATCCCAACAGGTTGGTGTACGACATCTCTTTCCGTATAACGCTTCATATGGTGCCATCTGAATACTCGAATGGAAGCTATTGTTATAGGAAAATTCTACTAGTGGTAAATATTTATCCCACATACCCTGAAAATCAAGTGAGCAAGATCTCAACATGTCTTCTAAGGTCTGAATAGTCCGTTCTGATTGTCCGTCTGTCTGAGGGTGGTAAGCAGTGCTCAAATGAAGTTCAGTATCCAGGGATTTCTGAAGACTTTTCCAAAATCTTGAAGTAAAACGGGGATCACGATCAGAAACAATCGATAGGGGTACTCCATGAAGTCTCACAACTTCATTAATGTATAGTCTTGCTAGACGTTCCAGGGGTAGATCTTCTCTTATAGCAAGAAAATGTGCTGACTTGGTAAGACGATCAACAATAACCCATATTGCATCGTTCCTTATAGGAGTCTTTGGTAGCCCCATGACAAAGTCCATCATAATATTGTCCCATTTCCACTCCGGTATGGGAAGAGGTTGCATGACTCCTCCAGGCTGTTGCCTTCCAGCTTTCACTTGTTGACAAACCATACATCTTGACACAAAATCAGCAATCTCCCTCTTCATGTTGTCCCACCAAAAACGTTCCTTCAAATCTCTATACATTTTGGTGCTCCCAGGGTGTATAGAGAAATTGGAACTATGAGCATCATCCAGCAATTCCCTTTTTAGATCAGGTATATTGGGAACACAAAGTCTCTTCCCGAATTTCAAAATTCCACCTTCATACGCAAAGTCTCTCAATCTCCCATCATTCATAGCTTTAATCTTCTTTTGGAATTCTTCATCATCAGTCTGAGAACTCTTAATCCTTTCTAGTAAAGATGGTTTGGCAACCATTTGAAAAAGCATTGATGTTTCACCTTCCCTGGTTATTCCCATGTCCATTTTCACTAGATCCATGAAAATTGGATCCCTTTCAATTCTCATATTGTTCAAAACTCCATGGTCTTTTCTACTCAAAGCATCTGCCACCTTGTTTGCCTTCCCCGGGTGGTAGTGTATCGTACAATCATAATCCTTGAGTAATTCAAGCCATCTCCTTTGCCTCATGTTGAGTTCTTTTTGTGAGAAAATATACTTCAAACTCTTGTGATCAGTATAAATCTCACATTTTTCACCATAGAGGTAGTGCCTCCATATCTTCAAAGAAAAGATCACAGCTGCTAACTCAAGATCATGAGTAGGATAGTTTTGTTCATGAATTTTCAACTGTCGTGATGCATAGGCAATAACTCTATCATTCTGCATAAGGACACAGCCAAGTCCTTTCTTCGATGCATCACTATAAATAACGAACCCATCATTCCCCGATGGTAGAGTCAATATAGGAGCATTGACTAATCTTCTCTTCAGTTATTCGAAACATTCTTCACACTCTTTTGTCCAAACAAATTTAACCCCTTTACGTGTGAGCTTCGTTAATGGGTTAGCCAATCGGGCAAAATTCTGGACGAAACGTCGATAATAACCTGCCAAACCAATAAAACTACGTACCTCAGTTATACTCGTAGGTGCTGGCCATTCTTGGATTGCCTTGGTCTTAGAAGGATCAACAGAGATTCCATCTTTAGAGACAATATGGCCAAGAAAAGAAATCTCCTGAAGCCAGAATTCACACTTGCTAAACTTTCCATATAATTCATTCCTCCTCAGAGTCTTCAAGATAATGCGCAAGTGATTTTCATGATCTTTGTAGGTTTTGGAGTATACCAAGATATCATCAATAAATACCACCACAAATTCATCGAGATACTCCTTGAAAACTCTATTCATCAGATCCATGAATACAGAGGGTGCATTAGTCAATCCAAACGGCATTACAGTAAACTCATAATGCCCGTACCTGGTTCGAAATGCTGTTTTCGGAATGTCTTCCTTCTTCACACACAACTGATGGTATCCAGATCGAAGGTCAATCTTTGAAAAGTATTGAGCTCCATGCAGTTGGTCAAATAAATCATCAATACGAGGTAGGGGATACTTGTTCTTTATCGTTATAGCATTGATCTCCCTGTAGTCGATACATAACCTCATAGATCCATCTTTCTTTTTAACAAAAAGAACAGGGGCTCCCCATGGAGAAACACTAGGGCGAATAAATCCCTTATTACTCAATTCCTCTAGTTGTTTCTTTAGTTCGACTAGCTCTACAGTGGCCATTCTATAAGGGGTCTTCGATATAGGCCTTGATCCAGGAATCAAATCAATGGAAAACTCAACTTCTCGTTCTGGAGGATGTCCAGGTAAATCTTCCGGAAATACATCTACAAATTCTTTCACAACAGGTACATCCTCTATTTGAACATTCCTTTCCTCACCGATAGTTACTTCATTCTCTTCCTCCCCAATAATTGAATTAAGTTGAGCTACTGGGGGTGGGTCTAAATAAGAATTAGGTGGTGACGATTCTGCTCTAAAAAGAAGGTGCTCCTTATCATTATCATCAAGAATCGTAACCTCTTTCTTCTTACAATAAATCTTCGCATCATAGTCCGAAAGCCAGTCCATACCGAGGATTATATCAAACTCAATCATAGGTATGACGATGAAATCAGCAGATAAAGAAAATTTATGTGCTCTAATGGGGACTGATTCACAAAACTTTGTTGCAACGATACTTCCCTTAGGAGTTTTAACTGACAACTCCCTTATTAAATCAAATTGGAAATATCTAATTTTCTTAGCAAACTGGGAAGATATGAAACAATGCGATGATCCAGAATCAAATAATGCATTTGCTAAACTTGAGGAAACCATTAAATTACCTGCCACCACGTCTTTCGGAGCTTCTACCTCAGCAGTAGTGATAGCATAAGCCTGGCCTTGATCCCTTGGCCTTTTCTGAGGTAAGTTCTCCTGACGCTTAGGACATGCATTTGCATAATGCCCCATCTCCCTGCAATTGTAGCACTGAACGTTGGTAGCTTCCTTCTTCCCCTTGCAATCATGAGCTTGGTGGCCTTTTTCACCACACTTGTAACAGACTCCCATTCCCTTCAGGCAAGCACCGGGGTGTTTCTTCCCGCACTTACCACAAGATGGATATTCAACCTTTCCCTTCTTCCCCTTATTTCCATTCCCAGATTGATCAGCAGGTCTCTTCTTCTCTTGCTTTGCTTTAAAGTCATAAGACTTATAGAATTCCTTTTCGGTCTTGATAGCACATGAGACAATGTCTTCGTACGATGAAAAGGATTGTGAGACTAATGCTCGACGGAGAAATGGTTTTAACCCATCAAAGAAACGATCAATCTTACTTCTTGGGTTGCGAATATAATCTCCAGCATACCTCGCTAACCTTGTAAAGTTAGCCTCATACTTTGTGACATTCTCATCCTCCTTTTGTCTCAGACTCAGAAATTGTCTTTCCATATCCGCTCGATGGTCGCGAGGGAAGTATTTTTCTAAAAACAGATCTTTGAATTCCCTCCATTCCATGTTTGATACTTCATCATCTTCCTTCATGTTTTGAATCAATGACCACCATTGATCAGCATCTCCAGTGAGGCGGTAAACTGCCATGATAACTTTTTCCCTTTCACTGCTCCCCAAAGCCTGAAATATTTTCTCTAGGGAAAATATCCATTGCTCAGCTACTAAGGGATTTGTATTCCCATTGAACGTTGGTGGTTGTTGCCTCATGAATCGATCTAACATTGATCCTCCACGCTGCGGATCAGGGTGCTCCATACGGGTAAGGTTATTATTCATAACCTGAGTAAGTTGTCCCAGTACGGTGATTAGCTGATCAGCACCAGTTGCATCACCAGCCCCACTATAATTATCTTGAGCAGGAGGGCAATCCCTACATGGAGTGCGTGCATTGATACGGTTTCCATTTCTTCCACTAGGCGCCATTTCTAAACAATGGCATAAACTAGATCAGTTTATGAATCAAAATACATAATCCCATACTTATAAAACACTTAACATAAATTGAACTATTTATGGATATAATCCATAATCATAAAAATGTTTTCTTTGAGGAAGTATATACTCATAAACCCTTCATAATGATTTGTAAAGATAATGAGAGTTATCCTAAGCATATCCCCCGGGAGTGTCGTAACCAAGAGTGCAGCAAGGCCCGTTGTCGTGCACCAGTTCCCGTTCGAGTCTAGCTCAAAGCGGTGTTTTCGGGTTTTACCCCTAGGTACATCTGTGCCAGAGCCGCCTCTACCTGCTCGTATCCAGACAGGGATGTATTGCTCGGAAAACTCACAAAATCTCTACAATACCAAAATTTTAGGAAGTTCTTCTATACTAATCCTCAAAGTTCATCTTAGGTCTACGTGCTCTAATCAGAGTTTATCTAAATCTAGTTTCCAAGGTTTGTACTAAACTTCCTCTGATACCAACTGTAACGCCCCGACCCCAGCTACCCAGAGTCGGTGCATTAATTACATAACATTGGCATGATCACAAGAAAGATCAAATCCCGAAAGACCGATTAGTTTAGTAGCCTTGGAAACACTAGATATAATCATAAAGTTTTACATTACATTTCAAAGTTAAAAACTACTACAACAACAAAGTCTTCATATCCACACTATTAACCCCTCATAATATCCCTGCAAGTCATTCATAAATTACTTCTTCACTACCTGGGAAAAATAAAACATAGAAAAGGGGTGAGCTCAAATGCCCAGTAAGGATAACAATATAGCGGAACATTCAAAATAAGCATAAACATTTAAGGCAATGAATTACTAAAACAAAAGCCTTTTAAAATTGAACTTCAACATAGTATGGCAAAAGTAAAATGAAATAATGCCATTTACTTGTTCACATGGATATTCTACTAATCGAATAATCACATGCAAAAATCAATAACCACTTTCATAATATTGGAATGCATAATGCCAGACTATCATAACCACATAGTCAAGGCCTCGTGCCAAGACTACAAATAAGATTTTGTCAAGGCCTTGTGCCAAGACACTAGTTTGTCTCATGAGACCTACCGATGCATCGAGGAGCTATAGCGGGCTCCACCCGTCACTTATTAAGTCCAATGCATTCCCATATGAAAAGGTTTAAACATAACATAAACATTCGTATTAAAACTAGCATACGAAATGTCAATAATTTCACCATAAACTATGAATGGTATAGAAATAGCACATCCACAGTCAAACATATCACAAAACCTTCAATACAATATAGAAGTTTTGTATCATAATAAATCAACTTCAAATAATCTTAAAATCCATCAAAGGATGTTGACATAGATGAAATCAAAATTCTTTTTAAAGAAGTATCTCCTTTTATTTTGAAATCATTTAAGATCCATATAAAATAAAACATTTTCTTTGAAAATATTCTTATAAGCTTGTATGGAAAGCTTCGACGATTTTATAACGGCGGAAAATAACCGCACCCGCCGTATAAGTTAAAAAAAACATTCTTACCTCAATTCTGTCGAAAAGGTTAAAAAGGACATTGTTTTGAAAACGACGGAATGATTCCTTTATAAAACTCTTATAAAAATTCAAACAAGGGTATAAATGACTTTAACCCATAAAAAATGTTTTGAAATACATTTTTAAGAAACATGGATGTGGATGATAAAGATATCCCAGTAGATTATTACGTATAAACAACCTCGGATAATGAAGAGATTGTGAAATAACCCTTACCTTGTACTTTTCCTTGGTTGGGGTAGGTTAACCTCCTGTATAATGGTGAAATAATTGTTACTAAATTATACATGAATCATATATATTAATATGATATCATATATGATCTTTTAATATTGATTTGATAATAATATCTTAGTATTATCGTTGTTTCGGGTGTTAACTTACTCGTTTGCTTTTGTTTGTTTTGTTACGTAAGACATGTTTGTAAAGGATAAGTTGTATATTATTCAAATCCAGAATGGTATTAAGTCCTTAAACATCATTTTTAAATCATCAAATGATAATTATACTTGAATGGATACGATGGAGAATGAATCTCATCGCGTTCGTGGAGACGGTAGTCCGTACGTACGCACGAGCGACAATATCATTCTTTTGATATTAAAATAATATATAAATGAATGGTATATCATATATACAGAATCATTAACATGTTATATTTATTATTTACATGAGTTACACATCATTATTATACCCATCCAAATAATATTATATTGAATAACAATTACACCACGACGTGGAGACGGTAAGCCGTACGTACGCACGTATGGTGACATGTTATTCAAAGGGTGGATAGAGTACTGAATATGGTTGTACCATACTTATAATAACATCACAGTATATGTGAGATACTGGAGTTATTATTTTAGAATGGTAAGAACAAAGGAAGAAGAAGTGGAAGAAGAAATGAACTTAGAAAAGGGTGGTGAAATCATTACCTCTTCTTCGGGTTCTTCCTTTTGATTTGATCAAAAGGGCTCCATAGGTTGGCTTTCTGATCAAACTAAGGCCTCTAGGTTGTAGTGAGGGATGTTGGGAGATTATTTGGGCAGAGTTTGGACGAACCAAAAGGCTTTGAAGGTGTGAAGAAATGAGAAGGAGGAGTTCCCTTTTATAAGAGGGGTGAGGGGCACTTTTGGAAAAGCTAGAAATATTAATTTATAATAAATTCATATTCGGTTTCTAAAGGCTCCAAAGTTGAATATTCAAAAGCTGAGGTGGGGATAGGTCGAAAACAACTCATCCAATAGAATTTAGACAGGTTTGGGTACTTATATTAACCTTATCTTTAAGTATTAACTCTAAGTTAATTAGTTTCACTTTTACAATGTCTCTTTTTATTTTTATATATTATGGTTAATAAACTTACTATATACATCCAAGAGACCCCCAAGTGGTCCATTAATGATTAACCTATCATAATATAAGTCTCTTGGCCGAACCTTATATTTTTAGGAATTTAATATCAATTAATAATATAATATTTGTTTTAAGAACTCTTTTATGTCAATTTTGACACTATTCAATAGTTGATTTTTGTGAAACTCATAACAGATTGATTACTTCGAACAAAGTCCATTAAATCAATCATAATATATCATATTAGCCTAGAAAATTAGTTTAATTCATTAAAAGTTTCATATTATATTTATTTGGGTATTTATAATATCAATTATTTTAATTTTTCACTATTATAGTAATTACTGCATCATCATTGTGTCATAAATAAAATAACTTATTTAATGTCTAAAAATTATAAATAAAATATCATTATGTAGGAAATCTTTTTATCTTTCTAATGAATATTTATAATCGAAAATCCAACATGTATAACCCTATGTAAAAATTGTTGTTCTAAAAGATATATGCTTGTGTCATTTTTGTATTCATTTTGACTTAATTAAAATAAAGTGTCATTATCACTTACAAGTGGATCCATGGGGTCCCAAAATAGACCCAAAGATTCCCATGGTCGACTATGTATCAACCAATAGGGTTAAGACACGTTTTAGGGTAATTTAGTATTATTATAATATTATTTGTTAACCCTTATTTACCGGATTTACCCTTAACCATGGTAAATAAAATATTTACCGCAGTAATTATTCAAAATGTCTAAAAATAAAAGTTACCTATTTACACAATTTGAACATCCTGATTCCAAATATGGAATACATTTTCCTAAATTCAAAACACAGAAGTGGCAGAAATTAATTTAAAATTAATTCCCGCTGTCAAAACAAAAAGCGTGTTCTTAAGAGATAATAACTATCAAAAGATTGACACTTGTTTATGTTCGGTTTAATTGTAAAATTATGTCCAATGACCAACATTATATTAAATGGTAAAAATATATTCTAAATATACTTTAAAACTACTAAAATTCATAATTTATCACTATTAATTATTTTGATTAAAAAAGTTGTTTTTAATTAAAATTTAGTAATTTTCACTATTCATCAAAATATGAAAGTTATCCGAAATGTACCGAAATTTCACCCTAGGCTAATTTTGATATTCCGAATCTAAAAATGAAGTCCATTTTGAAATATTGAATATATATGATTTCAAAAAGTAGGTATTACTATTCACAACGGCTATTTTAATTAGTTGTGGTGTGTGTTAGAACTCGAGGTTGCGTACAACACACGCTATCGCATTATTCGAAGGGAAACGTACCGTAGAAGCTTGGGGTGTTACAGTGTCATGATGATGTCATGATATATTTTAAGGATTGGCCGTACAAGGGTGATGAATTATTGTTTTGGGGGCCCCATGTGGCCTAACTCCATGGTAAATGCCAAGGGAGAGTACATGGTTTTGAGAAAAGCACTTGTGAGGTGTCCCTTGGCCATTAATGCATTGTCCCCTCACTTTCCCTATAAATACCCACCCTTTCATCCTTTTTTTTCACTCCCAACTCTCCCCCAACTAAGTTATGGTCTCCTTACCTCCCAAGGAGTCTTCCCAAGGTGCCCCCAAGCCCTCAAGGTCCAAACCTTTGAGTTTTAAGAGTTACGTTTTAAGGTAAGGGATATGATCTCTCTCTTTCTTTTAAAGAAATATATTTTATGTAATTTCTTTTATGCTCCATGTTCTTATGTTGAATTTTGTTCTTTTACACTCCTATTACAGCCCTTTTCATGTTCACATAATGAGAGGTCCCCTCTTACTCTCATTATTTCGTTTTATGAAGTTTTAAGTGGCGTCGTTAGGCTGCCGAAATTTTTGTAACAGATTCTTTCTCCCTTCTCATTTTTCAAGATCTATTTTCATGTAAAGTATTTCAAGTTCCTTTTTATTATGTTGGGGTATGATCTCTAAATTTATCATACTGATCTTTTATGATCATATGATTAGAGACCCAATTTTATCTCTTCAATTCAGTATTTTGAAGTTTTAAGTGGCACAGTTAGGCTACAGAATTTTTAAGTGGTTCTTCACCCTTCTCGTTTTGATGTTCTAATTTCATGTCAATTCTTTCAAGTTACTTTTTGTTATGTTGTGGTATGATCTATATATCTATCATACTGATCTTTTATGACCGTATGATTAGATACCCAATTTGATCTCTTTAATTCAGTATTTTGATGTTTAAGTGGCGTCGTTAAGCTGCTGAATTTTTAAGTGGTCCTTGCACCTTTCTCCGTTATCAATGTTCTAATTCCCTGTCAAGTCTTGAACGTTCCTTTTTATTATATTGGGTTATGATCTCTATATCTATCATACTTATCTTTTATGTTCATATGATGAGAGACCCTATTTGGTTTCATCAATTCATTTTTTGTTGAAGTTTATGTAACGTCGTTAGGCTGCCGAATTCTCATAAGAGAAATCTTATTTTTTTCTTCCTTTCATGTTCTTCATTTCAAATGGTATATCATTAAAATTTCATTACCATGTTCTTAAATTCATTATATTTTGTTCCCCTACTGTTTTATGTATCATTCATGAGTGGGTGACCCATGTCCACTCTCTTTCCAACTTTTTCAAAAACCATGTATCATAGATGTTATGCTGCATAGTTTTCGTCTCAAAATGCCTCCCTCTTTATCTGAAAATTATTTTATGTTATTAAGTGAATACTCAAAGCTCATATTTCTATAGGGGTATTCACATATATATTAAAATTTTCTATTTTAAATTCTGGGATTTACATACATGAAACCAGCTTTCCCTTTCCGTGGGTTTAAAGTGACATAATGATCATGCCATTGAAGCAGTTTTTGAGACGTTATAATTATGAAATGAAACCCATTTATTTTATGCTATATGGGTTGTTTATGAAATGATTGATGATGATATATGTGGCTCACATGATAATAAATACATGTCAAGGGTGTGCCCAGATAGTGCTCTAATGCATTGGGTAAAGAATTAATCTCTAGAGATGACCATTTTTAATGACGCCTTGGTGAATAACCTTGGTAATTTTTAACGACACCTTAGGGATGGCCCTTGGTGAAATGAAACGATTGTCTATATTAAATGTTGTATCCACATATTCAAGTTATGAAAAATGTTATTTTTATTATGATATGCTTCATGGTTTCATTTTCATGCCTTAAAGTTCTTTTCACGGCCTTATTGAAGTATCTCTAGTTCAAATGTAAAATGTTTCTCTTGTTTCCCTTACTGGGCCTTCTGCTCACCCATTCTTTGGATGTATGTCCCCAGGATAAGAGATGCAGTAATGAACCTAGGATGAACATAAGGAGAAGCCTTTCAAGTGTTTAAGAAGAATGTATTTTTTGTTCTTTTCATGTATTATGGTCCTTGTTTCCAAGACACTAAACCTTAAAAATCCTCAGTTCCGTGTAATGAAATGAAAGTTTATGTTATAAAAAGACGGGATGCTATATAAGCAATGTGTGGCCACTTGAAAAACATCAATCCTACTTAAGAAATTAAGGGGACTAGTGTGATCTCAATAAAATTTAATCATATATATATGAACATATGTATCACAATATGTATAATATAAATCATATGTATATTATATACTCCCTTTTCCATGACATCAAGTGACCACTAGACATGTGTCATGTCAATCGAGTATTGGACTCTCATTATATATTGATTCTTTGAAAAAGGCTGACCAAATGGATAAATACCTCAAATTTCATTAATATATATTATGAACATCACATGTAACTTTGTAAAGTAGTTTAACACATCATATGTAAAAGAAATAATCATGGCCATGTGTTTCCTCAATCTAGTTCAATCGTGGTCCATATGTCTTTTCTTTCCATACAAGTGTAAAATTCCCATCTTGGTTTCACTCCTAGTGATGACATGACCAGAAAAAATACACAACCACCCACTAATTAGCTATGTTCATATAGGGACTTGAATAAGTAGGGTATCAAATTATGATGTTTCTCATTCTAGGTATCTTTCCAACACTAGGTAAGAAGGACTGATAATAATCAAGCACCCCGATTAATATCCATGACAGTATGACATTCCATGAGATATTCTTCAGTATACTAGTCCACATATTAAGTCTCTATATATTACCTCAATAATATATTCATAAATACCTTATATACAATCCTTTTAATGGATATAATAATATATTCATGTTAACATTTATATATCATCACAACCCATTATACTGCATGATGATCATCAGTTAGGGAAAACTCAAAATTTTCACTTTGAGGGGATATTTATCATTCGACCGTTCGGGTAAAATAAAATTGTATCACACTTTAATGAATGATAATTAGATATTTAATTTATTATAATTATATGATATCTTTATAATCGTTACATCCAAATCCCTTAGGTGTTAAATACATATAGATATAACAAGACCCTCATGTAGTTGCTGAAGTAATATAATTTTTGAACAATGAATCCCTACGTAATTCTTGTCATATCCCTATGTGACCATATGATAAAATAATCCCACTAAACTCTTAGTGAGTAACATTCAAAAAGAGATTTAGATTGAATAATTGTTAGACATAGGTATCATATTCTTTATGTTCAACTGTTTGAACTTATATTCAAACTCCTTAACTTCATAACATCAAATGTTATAATTTTATTTTTTTTATTCTCAAAACTCATTCTACGTACATTATAATCACTATAGTAACCACTTATACTAAACTTTTTCCTTTAAATATTTTGTAAATAATGTAAATATTTACAATAACACATTAATATCACATCCTAAATAGTTTTTATGATAAACTGACATCTAATTTGTAATTGTAACTAATGTAACTATTTACATTTATGTTTACCACCGTACCCCAAATTCTTTTATCATACCAAGTGATATACTTTGAGTATTAATTGGTATAATCAATTAGGGAATAGTGATATTCAGTTTTTATTGTAACTAAATGTAACTCTTTACATTTTTCATTACCATTATATCCTAAGATCCTTTAGAATATCAAGTGAATTTAAATTTCTTATAGTAACTAATATAAATATTTATAACTTTCATTATTTTCATATCCTAAAAATTCTTTTATTATATCATGTATATTTCAATTTATTAAGATAACTAAAGATAACTATTTATATTTATTTATCATCTCATATTCTAGGAAAATATGTGAAGAATCATTTTTAATATCAGATTGGTATAATATTCTAGTTAACAGTGATACTCACTTTCTTATTATAGCTGAATTCAAATCTTTACATTTTTCATTAAGGTCACATATCCTAACTATTTAGGATATAATGTAAATAATCACTTAAGATAAATCTAGTAAAATATTTCATTTGGTAACTTTGAACTTCTGTAAGTACAAATATACTCCCATTAGTCTCTTTTATTCTATATTCTCTTTGGAATTTATTTTTAAGACAACACAAAATACATTGTGTTTTAGGAAATAATAATTATTTCCTATTAGTGTGAATATATAACAAATAATCTATTTTTTCTTTATAATAAATTTTATTTTATGAATTTGAAACTTTTTATTATGTAATGAAGGGTCTATTTAAATATCTCATCGATGGATGGAGGGAACACATTCACTCATATTTTAATAATCATCTAGATAAATACTATTATCTTGGATAAACACTTTAAATAAAATCTTCTTCTCCAAACATGTTATAAAAATTGATGAATCATAAACATTGTTTATACAATTAATCATACCGTACTTTTTCATAACAAATATTTATTATCGGACATCTTCTATTATTATAAAAGTTAAATTTGATAAAGATAATCATCTATTACTTAGATTCATTTGAGATTGATAAAATCCTATACATTAAAATCCTCAATGTAGTAACTATTTATTTCATCTTATGAATATAAGCGTAGTTAATTCATCCTTTGATGTTGAACTCCTGTATATTTATAGTACTCTATAAAATATACATTCGGTATCACATAAACTTAAAAAAATAAAACAATTAAAATCAATAGCATCCATACGTAGCATGAAAATTCCATGGAAAACTCATTCCGACATTTCTTGGATAATACGGTCATAATTATTTCCTTTCAAATAATAATAGGTTTCAATGACCATAACTATATTCTTGAATAATTTTTTGAAATTTTCAACAAATTTTCTTCTTCTGATTTGAACTTTTAACCACAAGTAAAATCACTATTGTACTAGAATCCAGACATCATATGAGTAGCTCATGTATTGTCAACGTTTTGAGAATATTGGATAAACTTTTCTTGAATTTATTCACATTATCAGAACATTTATATAGATGACCATAAGATATATTTTCTAACCAGAACAAATCATACAAGTCCTCAAATAAATCATGTTATATAATCAAAAATATCATAAAATATGTGTATTAAGAACACCCATCTCACTTCATTTAGAAAAAATTGTTTACATACTCTTACCAAGAGAAAATGAGATAATAATCATCTTATGACAAGTTTATCAAAGCTCACTACATCCAATCTATTAGTGTGACAACATCTTTTAGCTATTACATGAAAAGAAACCTTCAATATCTATTTCATTCTCAACTTATAACCTTTTTATATTTACAACTCATTGAATATCATATAGTTTATATCATATATCTTTCATAATAATATAATTTATTTCTATAACAAATAAAACATTATGTAAATCTTTTAGTCTCACCAAGTTATTTATTATATTCAATCATATTGAATATATATTATCATACTAAATTTCATTGAGTTTATGAGAATAAATTTACTTAAATAATTGATTTACTCAATTATATTGAGTAAATGCGACTAATATTACTTGGGTCATTATGTGTCTAATTCCCTTAAAACCTTAAAGGATTCATTCTATACTTCCATAAGAATCTAGATTAATGTGTTGTACAACTTCAACTCTGGGTTAGTGAGGAATGAAATTTTAAAACACATATAATATTTCTCTTTCTCAAGAACTTTTAATAAGAAACCATTCTTAGTAATTGATTACTTTAATCTTCTCAATTAGAGGATTGATATAATGTTTAGTTTTTCATAATGATCTATTATCTATAATAATACTTTTTATCAGATGAATATCATGTCTTATATATTTTCATTAAGTATGTTTAATGATAGTGCTCCCACTAAATTGATAACCATGTAAAACATGTCTATTTAGTGATCCAATATCCATATTTCACTAACGAATAAGTCTTTTATGGAATTTATCATACTACATAGTTATATATGTAGGGATCTTTCCCAATCACAACATTTGTAACAGTTGGATAGTTGAGTGAATAATCACTTATCCAAATCCATCATATGGATATAATCAACTTTATTCATTTGGTATTATAACTATTAGGGATTCCATGATAGTGTATCCTAAATAAAATATCAAATAAATATTAACCAAGGAAAAATCAAGGGCATCGAGCGCAGGAATGAAACTACCCAACATGAAAATCTCGAGCCAGTCATTGCTTACATTCCTTACACAAGATAATCAAGGGGCACCCATCATAGGAACAAAACTACATGGTTTGATGATCAATATCTTAAAATAGTTTATTTAAAATGAATGTCACATTTTGTATTTACGGGGGGGGGGTTATCTTAATGTATAAATAATTTAATGTACATTATTTTCATATTAAAATCACAATTAATACATCCTATATAATAATTATCATCTCATGTTTTATTTCCTTTCTGTGTATGCATTCTTCAAATGATTTAGTTTTGGAATCCCTATTCCTACCACCAAATAAATGTGTTCAGACCACATTAATATGTAACTCTTTATAAAACTTACAAGACTGTGTTAATCACTCAAAAATAGAAGTCAAGAATATTCAAATATATCTAAATTTATCATGTTAATAAGGTACTCAAACTCTTCATGTAAAGGCATATAGTTATATGAGATTGAAAAAATCCACATGATTAAGCCTGGGGAAATAGATAGCCAGCCTCATTCAGTTTCCTAGATGAGGCAATCCTCTAGGAAAGTCAATTGTCTAACCCCAAGTCCCTCTGCCTTGAGATATACATTACTCATGAGATAATTTAATTCATTGAAACTCAAACACCTAATATGAAAAAACTTTTGTCAACAAATATTCTCATGCTCATAACTCCAATTACAAAATTAAGTCAAGGTATATGAAAAACTAAATTCATTATCATAACTATCATTTAATTAAAGGATCTATCTTAAAGGAAATTTATCATATAAAATTTGGCATACAGCCATTCACAATATAAAAAATTTATAACAATGATTAAATAAGGGGATAACTTTAAAATAAACAAAAAATTAAATTATTTGAACATGAGATAAACATGTATGAACAATTACATAAATAAAAACAAATTATAAACCCTTTTATAATTTCATCCTTAACATTATGGAAATTCCATAATTTTTATTAAAAAATCATTATATTCTTTCTATTATTAACCCTTTCATATTTATCATTATATGAAATTTCCTTTTTTAAAAAATATTATTTTACATAAATTATTAACTATTTATAATTAAAATTATATTATGTACACCTTTAACATAATCTAAATATCATAGACCTAATTATTATTTTAACCTTGATCATAGAAATTTTCAAAAAACTTTTGGATGTATCATGAATAATGTTCAAAATAAGACCCCTTTAATTTGAACAATTTCAAATTAAATAATCATGAACTTAACATGAATATGAAGGAAATTTTGCAAATAAATAAAAAAATTATTTATTTCCAAAAACAATATACATTTATAAACTATTCATAAATAAAATACCATTATAAACATTTTATAAATTATAATGAAAATAAATATTTTATATTAATTTCAATATGAACCCCTTAATATATTATGTTAAACATAATTTATAAGATATTTCACTTATTTTTAAATTTTTATAATTCAATATCTATTATATAAACATTTTCATATAATCCAAATATCATATATTTGGTAATTTATAAATACTTTATAAATAACCTTGTATGATTTATAAATAAACCATTTATTTATTTATGATAAAGTTTTCCATTTAATTTTTAATAAGGTATTTTAAATATTGACTTTTAATATTTGGAATATTTTTTTGATAAATGATTCATAAACATTTGTATGATTAATTTTAAACAATTTATAATTAATTAATTTATAAACCATTTATAAATTAAAATATTCAAAAATAATAATTTTTATGATTTATAAACTTTTATAAATTATGCATATTTGAAATATATTTAAAAATTAAGAATAAAAATTTTATAGTTAATTAATTTATAAAACATGTTTTTAAAATTTTATAAATATTTCAAAATATATTTTTCATTATTTACAAATCAATTATTAATAATATAATAGAATTTATAATATAATTCACATGATTAAAATAAATACTTAGATTATTTTCATAAAAAAGAGTAATAAATATGAACTTTTCATATTTGAAAATTTTTAATAAAATAAATTTTATTAATCCTTATTAATTTTATTCCCATTTTATAAATAATTTCTTAAATACAATTAGCATAAATAAATAAATAATTTTTTCTATTTAATTACTAATTATGAATTTTCATATTAATTTTTTGGCATAAAGAAATATCATTTTACAATTAAAACATTTTTGTTCATAAAATAATAAATACATTGATCCATAAAATAATACAACCCTATTTAATACAACTAATGAATTTTTTACGATCACAATATGACCATATGCAGTGGAAGATAACTCAAACACTTGTATATCTATCTTCAATAATCAATGCATAAATAAAACTATAAAACAGAGTACCAAGAAAATGCCAATAACAACAATCTTATTCTTCCATAGTGAAGGATAATTTTTTATAAAGATCACGAAGAAGTGAAAAAAAGAATCTTGCCTTTGAGGGAGGAACACCAACCAATGTATACAAAAATAATATCAAGAGTATACGCAAATGTTGAAGACCATGTGAGGATGATGCAATGAACATGCTAGCTGAGAGCTCATACAATATTGGGTGTAACATCATCTCAATTTATATCACATTCAAATGAGAAAATGATGGATTCAACATACACTCCGGCATGGTCTTAAGGATACGTTGGAACCAATCCATCCTTAAGTCATACGCATCACATGAATATTATTTTATTGGATATCTAACATGTCTCTGATCACTTTTGATATCTAAGATCAATTAGACTTAGGTTTATAGGTATTTTTCTCATTGTGGTGTGAGGGGTATGTCATGGAACTTATGCACATCATTGGTTTCTCTCTTAGTTCACTAAATTTTTCATTGGTTTTTTGAAGGTTATGATTTTGTTGGATTTATTTATTTTATTAATCATCAAATGTTTATAATTTAACATTTGGTTATTTGGTATAAGATAAGGATATCATAGCATGGTAAGATCATGGCTCAAACTTGGTTTACAATGGATGGGGGTTGTCTATTTAGCATAAATAGATAATGAGATAGGTGGACACTATGATACATAACAATATTCTTGTTTAGGTGTGATTGTGAACAATTTTATGGGGGTGAGAGAGCCATGGTGAAGATCTAGGTGATGTCGAGCCTCATAGACTATCAGTACGAAATCATCCATGTAATATATTATTTATAATTAACATTTGTTTCTAATGGGAGAGAATTATATTTGAGTGTATAAGGGGACAAGAAAATTCTTCGACTCAGGATGGGTCATTGATTGTCGAGGTTGAACTTCTTGAGTCTTGTCTGGGAGGATTTTTAGCTAGTGTAACATCTCGTTACCCACGTTCAAGTATTGTTCTTCTCTTTGCTTGTTCAACTCTTGAATTGGGTGTATCTTGGGACTCCGAAGTATGGGGAACATTTTTTGAGTTAAATGACATAAAGTTGGGGGATTTATGTTTGTTTTAATTTACAAAGTCTTACTATAAATGTGTTAATATATTTTTAGGGTTCTCCCTGAGTACAAAGAACACATGGGTTAGTTTGATGTTTTGTGTAAGAATATGGTTTTTATGTTATGTGTTGGGTGATTACAAGATGTGTAAAGAAGTTACATGATGTGTACTTGGTCTCCAAAAACAATTCATGAACTATGTACACAATGTGAAAGAAGTATACATTTTGTAATGGTTACTTGACATGTAATACTAAAAGATAAAGTTTTATTAAAAAGGCTTCAGTTTTTTTGGTGTACTAGATCCCCATGGATTACATGAAATTTGAACGGGTTACACACCATGTAACTATCAGCATTTCATATTTTAGAGGGTTGTGTCAACTGATTTTTCATTCATTCTTCCATATAACACCTTTCTCTCGACCTAGAGACCTTATACTATGATTTTGGGAGTCTCCATTCAATATGGATTGATTCGTTTGGTGTTGGATTTTTAGGGTAGTTGTGTTTTATCTCAATAGATAAGAGATATTTTCTCATTATTCTTTTTTATTCGATCGTTCTAGATTCATTACATTGGGATATTGTACGTTTTTACCTGTGATGATCTTTCCTATTGTTTCCTTTTAGATATGTTTTGTGATCTTGTTTAATGGGTGAATCCTTTTTGGTTATTGTGAGGTGGGTGTGTGTTCTTGAGGCTTGTGTTTTTTTCTCTTCTCCAATAACCATTTTGTTCAATTATATTAATTCTAAGATATATATATTGTATCTAGGGCCTTTTTTCCATTGTTGTTTTCTTTTTTATGGAAGATTTAGTTGTAGGCATATGCGGCCCGTGTTTAGTGGTATGTGGTTTCATCTCTAGCCCTTTTTGGTGAACTACATTTCTCTTATTTTGATAAATTGTTTTATTTAATTAAATGTTATGATATGAATTATTTTTTTATGTGTGTAGAACTGGGTTTTTATGAACGATGGGTTTTCCCTAGTATTGGTACATGGAAATCATTTCAAAAGCATTATGAAATGGTTTTGTGAAATGGTTTAAAAATAATGGTTTTATGGAAATGGTTTGATGAATTGGTTTCGAAAATTGAGCACATGGGAAGCCTTGAGTACTTAGGTGGAATTTTTAGTAATATGTCTCATCCACTATCAATAGGTTTTCTCATGGGGATTTCCTCTGCTCCTTAAGCCTATTATTATGGGGACATGTGAGACCTATTTGGGGGATAACTTTCTAGGGTGTTCCGCTACTCTCTAGTCATGATGAATATGTATAAGTAATAAATGAGTATGTGATTGTCTATGTTAGCTATGAGTATCCTAGCTATCCTGACCTAGTGTAATCCCTAGCATGATATTACCAATGCTTCTTCTTTTGGCTTGTAAATTTTTGTAGTGCTTCCATGGATTTGTTATGATATGTGATACATGCTTTGGTTTGTTTTAATATGATATATCTGTTGTGATACATGGTTGTAAAATTATTTAAAATTGATTTACCTATTTTATCCATAAATGTGAAAAAATGGGAAATTAAATTTTTTTCATGCTTTTGATATAAAATTTGTTTAACTAATAACATGCCTTGTTTTGTTTAAATTTCATGCATATGTTATTATTCATAGACTTGATGTGGAACACATAGGTGAGAATCTATTATTATTGTTATCTCACACCCTATGTACCCATTTTCCAGTGTGTTTACCTTTGTATGTCTTTCTATGTAGGGAAATTCAAGGCGCTGTAGCGAGGCAGTGGGGTTTTCTATCTGCTAAGTTGGGTAGAAGGTAGTGAGATGGTGGGTGTCATTCCACTCCATAACATGGAGTAGTTGGTTTTCTTATTTTTGAGTCCATTGTGGTTATACCTGTACTTGGATGTTATTTCGAATCTTATGTTGTTTGGTTTTGGTTTTTTTAGTTATGTCATATATTTATTTTTATCGTTGTTGTCTCTATTGTATATAATTTCTATGTTGTTAAGTCATTCCCTTTAATTGTTTTTTTATTCTCAGGTGCTGTTTTCATACCCTTGCGGATCGTGATGGCCATTCAGGTATGTGAATTATCGGTTTGGCTACCATTTTGAGAGGGTATTTGAGTCGATTTTTAATTTTTTGGTATCAAAGGGGGTCAGTCCTAATAATCCATATCATGGGACATTGGGTAGACTCGATATAAGATTTTAGGGACTTGAGAGGTATATTGTGGTGAGTGTTTGGCTAAGCTCCTTCCATGATGAGACTCAAGTTACCTTCAGATGTTGGGATATTTGTCTCAGGTTTTGAGTTCTTAATGTTAATATCAGTTTTTTTGGGTTTTCTAGTTTGAACTGAGATTGTTATACTGTCTAATATTTTTTGTGTAGCAGTATGCCTCTGAGACATGTTCAATGGGTCCATTAGGAGGGTGCAGCTGATTCTCCTCAAGGGAGTCCTCTAATAGATCAAACTTTATTGAGTCTATCATATGGGAATTTAACGGCATAGACTAGAATGTTTTGTGGGATCATAACATAGTTTTCGAGGTACAACTAGGACCTACATGAGAAAGAGATTGATCATGGGAGTTATTGAGCAAAAATCCACCATCCTTTAAATGTACAAATGAACCACAAGAGGAAAAGTACATGATTGAAAAGATTAAATAGAACTTCAAATTCCTGGATAGACATGGGTGTATCAAAAATAAGTGTTTGTAATTCATACTTGAGAGTCATAGCAAGAATTGGTAGTATTCCATGGTCCTAGAAGATAGGAACGTGGGCTTGGAATAAAAGGGATTCAAGACACTCTTCTTCAAGTAGTTATTCCTAAAGTCATTGATAATGGAAAAGTCTCTGGTGTTAATCTCTTTGCAGCATGGAGAGCATATGGTGTCAACGTAAATCAATCGATTTACTAAACCGGTTCATTTTCACTAGAGGTTGTGAAGAATCAGCAGATGAATGCTCAAAATTACTGGAATGGTTAGTGACTGGATATCAGATCATAAGTATTTATGTTGAATATTTAAACCTATGAAGAGACAGTGGTCAGGGATATGATGGATGAAATGAATATGGTAGCCAATGTTAGATATCCTTCCCCTTCTCTTCGACATTTTATCAGCTTCAATGGAATTCTAGGAAAAAAGAGGATGTGGAAAAATCATCACATGATTGGTGGAGGTGGTTATCAGTAGCAGGCCTCTTTATAAACTATAGTTATATCTAGTGGTGTGCCTCTAACATTCTATCAGTGTAGAATGATTGGACCCACATGTAATTATTTTCCTTCACATACAATGATGTGTAATAGTTGAGGGTGATATGGTCATCTACAGTATTTCTATCAAGCTATGTCTACACCTTGATATGGTCAGGGATCTTAGCTCCAAAAGCTACTGCGGTGTAGTAATATTCTTCAAAGACTATATGCCTCTAACCAAAAACCTCAGGAGTGAAGCACCTTTACATAGTATATATGTTTCCAATGGAGGTAGATGTGGTTACAATGATCATTAGATGTACTATATTTATAGTTTATTCAATGTAATTTTCTTTATTTGATACCATCGCTTCCCACTCATTTATATCTAGATATTTTGTTGATATTACTAACCTTCCAAGGGATCCCAATTCCTTTTTATGGAGTTATCAACACCTCTTGGGAATAGGAAAGAGCATGTGTTTCAGTTTCAATCTTGTGCACTATTGATAGTTTATTATTAGATAGTTTGGGATATTCTTGTTCTCAATTTAGATCTTTTTTATGTCATCATCGACATCGATTGGAATGTTTTTGATCATGCTGAGGTTGATTATTATCATCAGCATGTCTCGTTTATTGCAACTGATCAGAGATTATGGGTGTTTCAAAGAGAGTTTAATTTGAGGTTTGTTCATGTGGGACCTTCCTAACTAGAGATCATGAGTTTTTTTGTGGAGGTAGTTGTTCCTGATTACGTCTCTTCTATTGTTGACCTTCCAATTATGGTTCAATAATTCCCTAACATTTTCCCAGAAAATTTCTTTAGGATTCATCCATAGTGGGAAGTAGAGTTTACAATTGACCGGATGCTTGGTACGAATCCAATATTGATACCTCGTTATTGTATGAAACCAATGGAGTTTAAAGATATCAAGATTCTGTTGGATGGTCTAGTGGTGAATGGATTTATTCACCCTAGTACATCAGCTTAGGTAGAACTAGTTCTCTTTTCAAATAAGTCATACAGTTCACTTTGATTGTGTGTGGACTATTAGTAGTTGGATCGGGAAACAATTAAGAACAAGTATTATTTTCCTTGTGTTGATGATTTGTTTGATTAGTTAATGGGATAAATTTTTTTTCAAGGATTTATATTTGGTCAACTTATCATCAGCTCAGGGTTAGGGTGTCTAGTATACTTAAGATGGCTTTCAAAATAATGTTTCCCAATTTCAAATATCTTTATATATCATTTGGTATGACAAACCCTCCTGCAATTTTCATTGAGTTGATGAATCAGACATTCCATCAATATCTTTAAACTATTTTGGTAGTTTTCATGGATGATATTTTGGTGTATTCAATATCCAAGCATGAGTATGAACACCATATATGTTTGGTTTTTGAAATCATGACGTGTCACCGGTTGTATGGAAATCATTTTAAATTAACCTTCTAGATCCAAGAAGTGAAGTACTTGGGGCACATGATTTTTGATCATGGATTATTAGTTGATCAGGAGAAGGTAAATTTTTTATTTTCAGGTGAAGATCCTTAGAATAACTTTGATATTCAGATCGTCCTTGGTCTTTTTGGATATTATCGATCGTTCACCGGGTATTTATCTAATTGAACATCACCATTGGCTATTCATTATAGAGAAGAGGTGAAATTTTCATGGGATGAAAAGTGTCAGTCTTCTTTTTATGAGATGAAATGATTTCTAACATCCTCTCCTATTCTAATCTTACACGATCTTGGTATGTGTTTTGTTGCTTTCTGTGATGCTTTTGGTGCTGGTTTGGGTTTTGTTATCATGCAGGATGATCTTGTGGTACCTTATAGCTCCCATCATCGTCGACCACATGAGAAGTATTTCCCCACTAATGATTTGGATCTTTTCTCATTTATAAATGTGCTTAGGTGTTGGTGGCATTGTGTTTTTGGGGAAATGGTCACATATATTTCTTACCATAATAGTTTGAGTTATATACTTTCTCATAAGGACTTAAATCTTAGATAGAGGAAGTGGGTTTAATACCTTGATATGTTTGACATTGATATTTCCTAAACCACATAGATGGGGAATGGAATTGTAGATACTCTTAGTAGGAACGTTCCATTCCAAGATGTTTTTAAATCGAAGAAAGAGTGGAAACTTATATGGATTTTTTATCAGTTGCATATGGATGCCTAGGAGGATATTTCAGGCATGGTTTTGAAAAGTGTTCAGTTTTCATCATCTCTCCTTGAGTCTATTCTATAGATTTAATAGTAGGATGTCAAGTTCTTAGGAATTTGAGAAACCTTATATGGTGGGGTGACTGTTACAGGTTGGTCCCTCTCTTTAGATAGTATTTTCAGTTTTGGGGATCATTTTTTCATTAGGGAATCTATGAGGAGCACAGTTTGGTGTTATTTTCATATTTATTCATGGTCCATTCATAGAGGGACCATGAAGATGTATAATGACATGATATGATGATTCTATTGTCTGGGTATGAAATGTGATATTTCTAATTATATGTCCCTCTATTACACCAACCGAGAGATTAAAGAAGATAATTTGAAACCTTCTAGTTTTCTTCATCCACTTCTAGTGCTAGTTTGGAAATGGTATGAGTTATATATGGATTTTTTTGATGGATTACCATGGAATCCCCAAGGTAAAAATGATATCTATGTGTTGATTGATCAGTTGAAAATTCCATCTCATTTCATTCTGATAAGGGACACTTCTAATGTTGAAAATATAGGTAAGTTATATTTGTAAGAAATTGTGAGGTTACATAGGGTTCCATCTATCATATATGAATATAGGGATCCTAGGATTACATTAAGGTACTAGATAAATCTATAGGATATTATGGGGACTCATGTCAGATTGAGTACAGCTTATTATCCACAAATAGATGGTCATATAAAGTGTTTTATTCAAAAATTGGAGGATATGATCCATCCTTGAGTCTTGGATTTTGATAGATCATGGGATTTCCATCCCAGACTAGTTCAGTTTTCTTATAACAATTGTTACCATTCATCAATCATAATGGATCCATTCAAGGATTTTTATGTTCACTCGTGAAAATAACCTATTTGTAGGGAGGGCATTGTTAGAGCTTCTTTGGTGGGACTATATTTGGTTCAAGATACATATACAAAGATTCGCAATATACATCATGTAATATCCTATTATTTTTTTAGGTACTCCTAAACTTATCTTTTCATCATCTTTTGGTTGGGTCTCGTTTAGGGGTGCTTTGGGTAAAATTTTGATACTTTTGGAAGGCTCTTGAGTTGTGTATAGTTGGAGCATGGTTTGCTAAATTTGTGCATCCTGCTAGTGAAAATCGTGAAAACCTTGGTAGTAAGTTTTATATAGTTGGTGATCGATTTTCCATACTATGTTCCCACCTAGTAGAATCTATGCACCCCCTTGTAGGGTAGCACGATTTGACACACTGTATGGACCCTTCTGAGAAACCATGAACAAGAATTTTTTTAATTATGAAAATTAACATAAAAATCATTGAACCTTTATTTCATCCCATTATTGTCCTGAAATTGGGATTGGATGGCCTTCTAGGTCATTGTACCTCTCAATAACACATTTTTTCTCCTCTAAACCCCGGAAATGAGAATAAAATTGTGGTGAACATCGGTCAATCTCTTCCTGGTAATAGTTCTTATCTTGATCCTTCTCTCCCACTCTCTCCTTCTCCCTTCCCTAGTGTTTTTAGATATCCATGTTGTTAGAGGATCTAATCCTTGATGTTGTAAATATTTAATCTGGTTTTTATTCTAGGATATCCTTTTTCAACATTCTTCATTGGATTTTCTCATTATAGGGTTTGTGGGACATAATCACTTTGTTTCGTTAGGTGGTTCCATTTATGATTATCCAATCGATTTAACCCTAAAGTTATTGATTTAAATTAAATTTATTTCAATTAGATTGTGAAAACCCTAATTCTAGTGAATTAGGATTTCATTTTTCATTTCCATGAACTTTGGGGAAAACCCCTAACTCCAATGAATTGGGGTGTGATTGTGGAATTTGATAGAATCTATGAAATTAAATTGTGGAATTTAATCAGGAAATTGATTTGGGAAATAGATTTGATGAAAATGTTTTAAATTATTTTGATAAGAACCCATTTTTTATCCTGTAAAAGGCATAAATTAATTAAAACCACATTTTGAATTTTAAATGGAAATTGTCCTATTAAAATGAGAAAAAAAATGGGTTAATTTTATTTTGAACAGTTTTTAAATAAATTACTAGTTATTGATTTTTGTTAGAGAATATCCATATATAAGGAGTTGTTGAGTTATTTGAGAAAAAAATTTATTTACACTTTAGAACTCTAACAACATATATGCAGATGGTCACATCTCTAATGGGATAGTGATGAGTCCTCTTTGACCAGTGTCTGAGGGACATGTGTACACATATTTTAATGATAACCTATTCATGTGTGTGAGACCCTATAACCTAGAACTATCACACCTCTTAGAAGATGACCATATTTCTCCAATGTTATTATTTTGCTATATATGTTATTATTTTAAAAAAAATTTACACATGCCTTGGGAATTTATATATATTATTTAATATAATTTTTTTATTAATCCATTGTTTAAAAATGTTTCCATCAATTGAAAAGAAATGTATGGTTTGTAGTAAATATTCTATTGTATTTCAATACTAGTTTATTTAAAATTTATATCTCTATTTCCTTAATTAATTATGGTATTCGCTTATGGAATATTTGGTGAGACCCTTCTAGGATTTTAGCTCATACATTACTTGTTCCATAGGTTATTTTTAGATTTCCTTCTACCATGTTATATCAAGAGGAAATCACCACATGGAGATGGTAGTTGTTGAAATCTTTTTTATAGGGGTGGTGTTTGGGTTGTTTGCCTTCCTATTTTCTGGTAATTTAATCATATATTTTGGGTTGTTTATACTAGTTTGATTTCTAGTATTGTTCTACCTATATATTTTTATTTTAAGCATACAAACTTGTTTTTGTTCTTCCATTGTTTATGTGGGAAAACCATTTCTAGTATGATGTTAGGTGCTATTTTCCAACATGTGCGGATCATGAATTTCCCTCGATCCATGTCAATATCTACTCAGATGTTGGTGCACTTGGGTATCCAAGATGAGTTGTGACATGTCAACATCTGGTTGCAACTTAGGGTTGGAATAAGTCTTATGAGGATCAATGACATGGTCCTTTTGATATTTTCATATGTGACTGGGTTTTCTTGAAATTTCCACCACAGTTGGGTTACTATCGGCTTGGAAAAAATGGGAAGTTGGGTCTGAGATATGTTAGACCGTTGGAGGTAATTGGGTGTCTTGGGAAGTTTGCTTATCAGTTGGAATATTTGGATCAGTTGACAGACCTTAATGATGTTTTACATATATTAGGGCTCATAAAATACCATCTTATCCCCTCCTATGATTTGAGTTGGGAGGAGTTTGAGTTAGTGATAGATGTTTCTGTTGCTGAGCATCTAGTAGAGATCATTGAATCTCAAGTGAATGTATTGCATGGGAAGTTGATTCTGTTGATCAAATCATTATGGCAGCATGAATCAAATTCTCATGAGATTTGAGATTGTGATTCATTGATGAAGGAGCAGTAGCCTCACCTCTTTACAAGACAACATTCTTCCATATGAATTCTCATGGAATAAAATTCTTATGGTGGTAATTTTAAGACATCTCGCTACCCTATTTTAGGTATAATCCTTCTCTTTTATTGTTCCCCTCTTTAATTGAGTGTGTCTTGGGACTCCCAAGGTTGGAGAACATTTTCTGGGAAAATGGCCTCATTTGGAGATGTAAATTTTTATATATTAATAGATTCTTAGTATAAATGTGTTATTGTATTTTTGGGGTTCTCTCTGAGTATGGAAAATTCCTGATTTGGTATGATGTTTTTGTGTAATAATCTAGTTTTTCATCTATCTCATGGGTGATTACATTACATGTAAAGGGGGTTACACGGAGTGTACTTGGTTTCTAGACACAATTCGTTAACTGTGTACACATCATCAAAGGAGTACATGTCATGTAATGTTAAAAAAAATGTGTAGTTTTAAAATATTGGGTTTTGTTATCAAGCCTTTAGTTTTTTTTCATACTTGAGCCCTGTGTATTAAAAGTTGGGTTAAGGGGTTACATGTCATGTAACTATCAGTAGTGTTTCTTTTATGGTTCTTCATAGAATAATTTTTCATTGATGATTCTTCAACCCTACTTGCTCTTGAACTAGATCCACTTTCTAATGATATTGTAGCCTCTTTTCGATCCAAAAAATTTGTTCGGAATTAGATAATCATGGTAGTTATGTTTCATCTCTCTTGTTAAGAGATCTTGTATGCTTCATCATTTCCTTTTCTATTGGTAGTGCCATTGCGTTGCGTAGTTGGATTTTTTTATCTGTGGTTATGTTTCCTCTTGTTTCCTCCTAGATCTATTATGCAGTATTGTTATGGGGACCAACCCTTATTGGTTGTGGTGAAAATGGTGTGTGTTCTTGAGGTATCTATTGTTTCCTCTTCTCTTATGACCCTTTTTGTCCAATTAGATCAATTATAAAATATGAAGATTGGTTCTTGGGATACTGTTGTCATTGTTGGTTTCTTCCATGTGGTGGATTCCATTAGGAGAATGTGTGGCCACAGTTTTTAGGTGGGTGGTTTAGTCTCTAGCCTATGTTGGTGAACAACATTAATCCTTATTTGATAAATTATTTCATTAAATGAAATGGAATGATATGACTTATCTGTTTTATGTGAATGGAACTGGGTTTTTATAAAAGATGGATTTTCCCTAGTTTTGGTAAATGAAAAGGGTTTTCAATAAATTGTGAAATGGTTTTGTGAAATGGTTTTCAAAGAATGGTTTAATGAAATGGTTTGATGAACTGGTTTGGAAAATAGAGTTCATGGGAAGAATTGGGTATTTGGGTGGAAGGTATAGTAATAGGTATTGTCCACTATCAAGGGTTTTTCTCATGGGGATTTCCTATGCTCTCTAATCCAATCATTCTATGGACTTATTAGACCTACTAGTGGGTAAATTCATGGGGGGTTCTTATACTCTATTGACTAGATGCATATGTCTAGGGACATGATGCATACACAATTGTCTATGTTAGGTACATGTGTCCTAGATATCCGGACCTTGTGTGATCTATCGTATGATGTTACATGTACTTCTTCTTTTGGCTTATATTGTATTTTTGTACTATCATGGATTTGTTATGATATGTGACACACTACTACAAAATATGCTTTTAACAGTTCTTCCCTTTCTCCGCTCTAGAAAAAAATATTAATAAAGGTTCCCTTTATCAGTGCTAAAAGAAGCCCTGATAAAGGGTGCCTTTTATCATCCTTTTTTAGCCCTAATAAAAGATACACATTATTTCAGCTTTTTTAGCATTGATAAATGGTATCCATTATCATATATTTTCTTTAGAATTTATAAATTGTACCCTTTATCAGTGATTTATTTTTAGAACTGATAAAGGGTACCCTTTATCTGCACTTTATTTTTAGCGCTGATAAAGGGAAATCTTTGTCAGTGCTTTTCTTTAGCCCTGATAAAGGGTGCCCTTTATCAGTGCTTTATTTTTATCACTGAAAAAGGGATATTTTATTAGTGTTTTTTTATCACTGATAATGTTCCCGAATAAAATGAAATAAATAAATAATGAGTTTTAAAAACAATTACTAAAAAATTATTGATAAAAATGAATAAATATAATATAATATATATAAATTATAAATACTAATAAATAATGTATATTAAATATTTAGATATATTTAAACTAAAATTTTTAAATCTGAATTAAATAAAAAATAAGTAAATTAGGATAAATATTAAACATCATATTAATTAACCAATTATTGATAATATTAATAAATGGTATGTATTAAATATAGATATATATGGATGTGATATAAATATATGATTTATATAATAAAAAATATTTATGATTTACATTAAATAAGTCATATATTAGTGAAGAATGGTTTATAATTAAAAATTAATATGAAATAAAAATACTAATTAATTGCATCGAGTAATGGACATAATTAAATGTCATTTGGTTTTTCAATTTAACATATATATCAAACATGTGTTCTATCGACTTCACATACATATGTAATTAACTCATTATTATATACAACGCACACATATAAATATTTACGCAATTGATGAAATCTTATATAGAAACATTTATACCTAATATTTAAGTAATTTATTCAAATTTTAGTATTTAGTTTATAATTTCATTATAATAGGATATATTTAATATATCATGTATTTAATTAGTAAATTTTATTTATTTATTTTTAATTTTATTACAGTTAGGTATAAATTCATTTTAAATATTTTTATTTATTATTTTTTTATTTTGTTTGAAATTTATTCATTATCTATTATATATATATATATATATATATTTACCATGTTTTAATATTTTCAATATGTATTCAATATAGATCCATATTTTTTAAATAATTTATATTTAATTAATAAAATTTATCCACTTTTTCAATATTGTTAAGGTGTACACATTTTTTATTACTCAATTTCACTCATTTTTTACACGCATGCACTTAAGATTTAATATTCATTTATAATGTTAAAAATATATTCGTAAATAAATATGTTTATAAAGGTATATTTACTATATTTATATATTCATATATCTATAATTATAACCAAATAAATATTATTTATATAATTTTAAATAAATAAATAAATATATATATATATATATAATTATAAAATAATAATAAATTTGTTTAAATAGTGAATATGTTGACTATATTTATATTGATATTTATTATATATATATATATAATTATACAAATACATATAATGATATAAATAGATAAATTTTTTTAAAATATTTATATAATTATAAATTTATAAATATATATTTTAATAATTATAAAATTATAATAAATATATTTAAATAATGAATATATTTTATATATTTTATATTTATATATATTTATTAAATATATATATATATATATAATTATACAAATATATTGAGAAAAAAATATTTATAATTATAATTATAAATCCTTTATCAGTGCTTATTAAATTAGCACTGATAAAAGAAATCTTTATCGGCCCTTTTTTTGAAATCGTTGATAAAATTATCCTGGTCTATTTAATGAACCCTAATCATTCGCGAACTAGTAGTGATATCTAAATCTTTTTGCGGAAGCCACATTCTGTTGCCACTCCTCCTTGTCGAATCCAAGCTCAAATCACGTTTCCGACTACTCCATGGATTGAATCCAAGGATCAAACGATTCAAGGGTCGAATGAATCTAAGGATCGAACGAACTCCAGGTTTGGCGATATCATTAATTTTTATCAGATGTAAAAAAGCCTCAATCCATGGAATATGATTTTATTCTCTTCCTCACTCATTGATTACTTGTTCACATATATAAATTAAACCATTTTCAATAGGGAAATTGTGATGTGATCCCATCTCAAAGTGTCATTTGTGATGTGGTCCCTTCACAATTTCCCCATGGGATGCGAATTTGTCCCATTGTAAATAGTTTATTTGGGTATTTAAAAATCCCTTTCACGAATGACCCGTTGCAATTAACTTTTTTGACGGGCTACTTGCATATACATATTTGTGATGGGCCCGACGTAAATAACTAAAAAAGTAAAAATAAATAAATAAATAATTTAGTAGAAAATAACAATATAGTAATAATAATATTAATAATAATAAAATATTGGAAAATGATAATAAAATATTAATAATATAATAAAATAATAATAATAAATACTAAAAAATAATAATATATGGAATAATAATAACAATAAAAATAAATAAATAATTTAATATAATCATAAAAATAAAAATAATATTGTAGTAGTAATAATAATAATAATAATAATAAAATAAAAAACATAATATTCACAAAAATATAATAAACACACTATATAGAAATATAAATATATGGAATGGTAAAATATTACTGAAAAGTTTTACATTCAAATATTTATCATGGAAAGGTAAATAATTCAATGTGGGGGTCATCGAAGGAGCTGGAAGAGATAAAAGAGGTAACTCTATCCCTAAAAAATCAATCAGATGTCGCATGTGATCCATAGTTTTTTCATGTTGTTCCTGCTATCATTCACACATCTCTTCCTGATATTTCTACTGTTGATAATTCTCTTAAATCTTCCTATATATACTCTCTATAAGCTCATATTGAGTTCGCAACAGCTTCTAATACTGTGCGATAAATGATGATGAAGCTCCACGAGCACCTCTAAAGCTACATGACGACATCTCAACTGTTCCATAATAACTCTCAGAAATCAATAGAGAGATGATACCAACAACTTATCCTTTATAGAATGCTTCTTGGGTCACCTGCATCCATTTTGCATCATGAAATCTTAACGAACTAGTCTGATTCTCGATCTCATCTAGAATCTCAAACTATGTATGAGATGCTGCAACCTCATGTGACTCCTTGAATTGCAATTTTAAATTAAAATAGTTCAAATATTATTTTCAATTAATTTTAAAACTCAAATAGAAATTGAACTAACCGGAATATAACATTGACGATCACCTCTAATATCTTCAGTGAAAGGATCATGGTACATCCTTTTATAAACATTGAACTCTATAATATTGGACTATTAAACTACCTATATGAATATTAAATAAACAGTTTACATTTATGATTAAATAAATTATTTAAAAAAATGTACTTACCATATGTTCCCTATTTGTACTGAATCTGCAACTACCAACTCGATGTGTCACCTCCTGTATCCCCCAATTATGTTGACCAGCTGATAATATCCATGAAAAACAATCACCCATCCAGTGTGAACATAATATATCCTAAACCTAAGATGAAATGTAATCAGGTCAGCGAGTGTAGCAAGAATGGTTGAACTCCATGACTCCTACTTTCCCCATTGTTGTCCTCCTCATATTGTGAAAAAACTCACGAAAACGCTCACACATACAACCCTTCCATGCCTCCCAGATAGTGGCACACAAGCTAACATCGATGTGATATCACAAAACCTAAAAATAACTAATAATATCAATTTATTAATTAAATAAAATCCAAAATAAATATTATTTATTTACATAGCAGCCAATGGTTGAACATGCATTGTTGAACATAAATGGGAATCTAATCCCATGTAACCCATGCCCCGAAAAAATAATTCTGCAATATATCACTCCCCTATCTCACAACTATATGCGAATATCTATAAAAAAATACAAAAAATAACCAAACAATTAGTATATACATAAATTAATGATAATTAAAAAAACTAACTAAAATAACCAATTGAACATACATCTGCATTCATGGATCAAATCCATGAGGTGTACATTGCTCAGGGATAGGGTTAGGAATCATCAATCTCACAAGATCAAGACCCTTCCATGTCATCACTGAACCCCCAATAGTCTGAGGGTCAGATGATCCAAAATTATGTTCATCACCTGGTATATTATCCCCCTCCAACTCATGAAACAGATCTGAGTCCATCTATAACACAAAATGACAATTTTTATCAAATAAATAACGATATTCCTAGGAAATAGTTGAAAAAAGATATTATATATAGATATATATTATATATGATTATAACCAGTATTTAACTTTTTCGATATTCATCTTCATCCTCATCTTCATATATGACAATGTTAATATATTCATATTCCTCCTTAGTATTATCAATTTTCATAAGAGTTTTAGTTTCACCATCTCTTGTAATTTATAATTCATTTATTACATCAATAACATCATTATCACCATTGAACCATAACTCTGGGGTGTCATCATCGATATTCATGTCTCTTTGATGAAAATATGTATTTGGAGTAGTCTCTTCAAAAATTTCAATTTCTTGCACATCAGCAGAACCACATTCACATAGAATAAGTTGATTTTTCTAAGATTTCATTTTAATTATGCTCCACCAATCACTTAACTCTCATGAAGTAGAATAATAATTTTCATGAGAAATTTGATGTGCCAATTGAGATAATAAAAATGGTTTATTTACTTTAAGAATGTTTTTATATTTAACATCAATGATTTCATGGCTTGTATAAACACACTAGCCTCTCTTAGTATCCATCCATTTACATTTAAACATTAATAAGTTATTCTGTCCTAGATAACAAAATTCAATTATTTCTTCCAGAAAATTGTAAATGTGAACATAAATTTCTCTAGAATGAGATCCACTCAATAAAATATTATATTTCAAATTTTTTATTCACCATATGCATGTGAATGAAATTGAAAACCATTCACCACATATACATTATAAGATTTTACCATTTTGGATGTTTGGTTACTCAATACACACAATCCATTATCAATTTTATTAGCCCATTGAGATACCTAAAAACTTTTAAAACAATTATCTATATAACAAGTTTTTAATTGATTGTATATGTTACAACATAAATAATTTATCTAACTAGTTTTTCAAAACAGTAGGAAAAATTATTTTGTCAGCGTTCTTCAAGAGAAGTTGTTTTAATTGGTCAAAGTTGTTTCATGATATGATTATCATATAATCTAAAAAAATAATAATATTAATTTATTTTAACAAAGATTACAGAACAAGTGATAGGATCACTCATAGTAAAAATGGCATCATTTCTTCACAGTTGAGTAGAACATATGTATAAGCTTTGTGTCGTTCATCATATGAAATCCATCGTCCATAAACTCCCCCAAACCTATGTTTGGTATGATTGAAAACTGATAATTGATTGTTAATTTCATTATCAACATTTTCCTTTTTATGGTCCATGCCGTTATGTTTTTATGGATATTTTGATTGGAAATATTGAGAGAGAGAAAAAATTTCCTCCTATGAATAAACTTCTACAATTTATCCATCAATTGATACTTTGTTACATAATTTTTTCATCAATTTATACATGCATCTATCAAATGGGTATATAAATCATAATTGTACCAGACCTCCATATTTTACTTCATGTGGAAAATGTAATATCAAATGTTCCATTGAGTCAAATAAATTTGGTAGGAAGATTTTTTCAATATTACATAAAATTAAAACAAAATCTTCTTACAGTTTACTTAGTGCATCATAGTATATTTTCAATGCACAAATATCTAGAAAAAAAATATGATATGTATGTTAGCACATCCCAAATCATAAAATTCAATAAACCTCTTAATCCAATCGAGATATGTCTTTCCATTATAACATTGCTGTCATGGCTTTTTAATCTGGTAATATTCCCATTTCTGACATGTTTGAAAAATATTTAAGTGCTACCATCTAGAAGTCACATATCTTCAATCCACTAAAAAAATATTAAGTGATTTTATTTTGAAATTCAATAAGATACTTTTGGATTCATTAACTTATGTGATTTATCCTTTTTAAACATTTCAAGTTCTGGTCTCCTACAAATTTGGACAAGTTATAATCATTCTTTAACATAATCATTGGTCTTTCCTAGTGTATCCAAAACAATATAAAATATATTATCAAAACATTTCTTTTCAATTCACATGATATCCAATATGTTTTAGACCAACAAATTAAACAAATATGGAATATCCCAAAAAATGGTTCGTTTTATCCAGTTAAGTTCATTCCCAAAGCCATCAATTTTATATTGGTTTATAGTTGGTCCAAATGTAATGGGATGTAACGAAGAGGTAAATTATTTTAACTACATACATAATATAATTGTTATAGGTTCATCTCTTTCAATTTTATCTTTTCAAAAATGATATTTGTTCCTTTGAAAAGGATGATTGGTGGAAGAAATTTGCGATGACAGTTGAAACTTCATGGTTTTCATCCATTGACGAGAATAAATTCTTTGTTGTATCTCACACAATACTTAAATGATTTTAGACCATGTGTACTCGAACCAGATAACATGCCATATTCATGGAAGTCGCTAATTATCCACATCATTATAGCTTTCACTATGAAATATTATTTTGAAACAACATCGTATATAATAACATTATTACTCCATACTAAATTTAACTCATCAATCAATGGCTTCAAATATACAAAAATATTATTTTCCAGATGTCTTTGAATTAATAAGGTCACAAAATATATGGATCCTTCATCAACATCTATGGTGGTAAATTGTACAAAGTTATAAAGACAAGCCAATAAGAATATTGATTACCCTAAGAACCAAATATATAGAAATCATCAGAAAAAAGACCCAATCACATGTTTTAGGATTCTGTAGAAAAATACGGATGTACATGGTCAAAATGCTTCCATGAATAACCATTATATGGATGATTTAAGATTTTACTAGTTAAAATATTGGTTTTGTGTCATAACATCAATGACGATGTGTTCTGAAACAAAAATAAATTTATCAATCTAGATGTAAGCGGGAAATACCTCAACTATTTTATAGGAATTAATATAGACTTCCCTAGTTGAGGCTATTTATACCTAGATTTACCACATGTAGGAAAACTATCCAATGACTCATTTTCACCATAATATAAGATGCAATCATTTAAACATGCATTAATCTTCTGATAACTAAGACCCAAATTATGATCTAGCATGTTTCTCTTATAGAAAGTTGAAGGAAAAACATTTCCTTTCGGTAATAGCGTTTTAACCAGAGAGAATATATGATCATAATAGCTATTTTACATTCCAATATCACATTTAATAGCCATAAATTTTACAACCGCATAATTTTTTTTATCTTGCATCCAGTATATGAGGAATCTTCAGCAGACCTCAACAGCTCATAAAATTGAGATGGTTCCAACTCAGGAGTTAAATCAACATCATCCTGAGTTTCAGTTTTTCGAAACGATAGACCTACCACATCTAGTAATTAATTTTGAAATAGTGACAGATCCAGAACCAAATTATTAGTATATTTTCCAGAACTACGTTCACCATGTTGATACCAAAAAATATAATCTGTTTGAAAACAAAAATGTAGTAGATAACCCCCACTGTTGTCAAATTTCTCAAACGTCCTCATATCACATTTCTTACATAGACACTTAATTGTCCCTTTTGAAACAAATTTGGGTTTTGATGATGCAAATGATAAGAATTTTTCAACAACCTAAATATATATTTGATTTATACAAGAACTATTTGGATTCCAATGATGATTTATCTGAGTTTGATAATCTAATAATGATTGTTAATGAATTCCTTATTTTATATTTCTCTAAAAAATATAAAATAATAATTTTTTTATTAATTTGGTATAAGAAAAAAGCATCAAAAAAGAAGAAATTTTTTTATTAATTATTTCTATATATTCCTTCTTATTAGTAGTTATTACTAATTATTACTAATTACTGCTAATCATTCATAATTAAGGACAATTATTTATAATTACCACTGATTATTCTTAATTATTACAAATTATTAATATTTATTACTATTTATTAATATTTATTACTACTTATTACTAATTATTACTAATTATAACTAATTACTCCTAATTATTACTAGTTATTACCAATTATTACTAATTATTAATAATTATATCTATTTATTACTAATGATCGTTTTTTGTTACTAATTATTGTTATTTGTTGCTAATTACCATTATTTAATATTAATTATTACTATTTATTACTATTTATTACAATTTATTACTATTTATTACTCTTTATTACTATTTATTACTATTTATTGTTGTTTGTTACCTTGAATTAATATCTATTACTATCTATTTATTATTATATATTACTATTCGTTATTATTTATTAGTAATTATTAATATTTATGACTAATTGTCTTTAAATATTAATAATTATTACTAATTATTACTATTTTCTATAATATATTACTATTTATTACAAATTATTACAAATTATTACTATTTATTAATAATTATTAGTAATTATTACTGATTACTACAATTTATTTTTAATTTCTACTAACTTTTACTAATTATTACTATTTATTATTAATTATTACTATTTATTACTATTTTTTACTAATTATTACTAATTATTACTTAATATTATCATTAATTACTATTTATCACTATTTAAGACTTATTATCACTAATTATGATTAATTATCACTAATTATTTCTAATTATTACTAATTATTAATAATTACCACAATTTATTCATATTTATTACTAATTACCACTATTTGTTACTAGGTATTACTAATTTCCATAATTTATTACTAATTATTATTAATCATTACAAATTACCGCTATTTATTACTAATTATCACTATTTTTTACTAATTATAGCCATTTATTACTAATTATTTCTATTTATTTGTCTTTATTAATATTTATTAATATTTATTATTTATTACTACTAATTACTACTAATTATTACTAATTATTAATATTTATTACTAATTAATACTAATAATTACTAATTCTTGCTAATTATTATTATTTATTACTATTTATTACAATTTATTACAAATTATTACAAATTATTTCTAGTTATTTATATTTATTTCTATTTATTACTAATTATTACAAATTATTACTAATTACCGCCATTTATTCCTAATTATTACTACATAAACTATTTATTTCTAATTATTACTAATTATTATTAATTAGATGTAATTATCAATAATTATTACTAATTATTACTAATTATTACTATTTTTCTATTTATTACTAATTATTACTAATTAATACTTATTAATACTAATTTATAATAATTAATACTAATTACAACTAATTAATACATATTATATGATATTATTTTTAATTAATGATAATTGGACCAAATTATTACAAATTAATATTATTTACTTTTAAATGAAAACATAAAATATTAGTGAAACAACATATTTGTACAAATGAATCATATAAAATAAAATTACCTATTTATAATTAAATTTAATTACCGCTAATTTATAATAATTATTATAAATTCAAATTAAAATAAATTAACTAAAAAATTAAAGTAACAAATAAATACCATAAAACTAAATTTTTTGTTGGTTGCAAGTCTTGAAAATTGTAGTGCTATAAAATATAAATGTTTGGAAAAACTGAAGAGTGAAATATGAGAGTAGAGAAGGAGAGAGCACTATGAGAAAAACTGATATTTATGACGGGGTATTTGCGGCGGGGAAGGGTCACGTGACGAATAGTCTGTTGGGGGTACTATTTGTGACATGACCCTCTCCCCGTCACAATAGGTTTGGAGAGAGTTGCACCTCAAACCGCGGGAAGGGTATTTACGACGGGTATAAAACTCTACTGCAAATACCTGATGACATATTTTACTATTTGCGACTATAACACACCAAGTTTCCATGATATGCTTCATTTTAAATAATTCAATAGCTTATGTTGCACGCATCATCGAGTTCGAGCGCATCATGACCTATCAAACTGGCCATTTAAAACCCGATTGTGAATAGTTTTAACCAAATTATGAAATTTATAAATTTTATTTTCCAAAATAGACATCATTTTGGAATTTTTAATATCAAAATTAGTTTATGGTGAATTTTTTAAATTTTTCTGAAAGGTTTCAATTTTTTATGAACAGTGGAAAATAATTCATTATTATTAAAAAACATGCTTCTTCATTTAAATTATTATTTTACATTAAATTTAATTTATTTTCATAAAAAATAAATATATGAGTCCAATTTTGGTCATATGAAGAATTTTTATAATAGAATTAGATATAAAACTTCATGGAACATTTTTAACTTCTTTTTACTAGCCTTCTAGCCACATTTGCGAATTGGCATTAAATGTGATTTTATCGCTTCTATGAATTAAATTTCAAAAATCTGACATACGTGGTTGTAATCAGTATGGATAATGTGGTCTAATAGAATTGAAATAATGTTTTGGGAATAGTAACTTTTGAATTTTATTTACCACGGTTAAAGTTAAATAGGGTAATTAAAGGTAAAAATAATATTATAATAATATAAAATTTCCCTAACAGTTGTCCAAATTTCATTGGATAAAGTATGCATCCACCAAAATCTATCATAGGTCAATCATATGATCCTTTTTAAGCCACTTGTGTTTGATTGGGACATTTATTATATTTTATTTAAAGAAGAGTTAAAAATGTCATATTCAAATTTTAATAATTATTTTATTTTTAATATGAAGTTATATAAGTGATATGGTTAACTATAAATAGTTTCTAGAAAGTTAAGAAATTTATTGACATCATGATAATTTATTTATAATTTTTTGACTTTAAATAAATAAATTAAATGGTGACGCAATGATGATATAGTAATTGTTTAATTAATTGAGATATAAAATAAATGATATTAAAAATATTAAAATAAATATAATTTGACCTAAATAATGACATACATGAATTTTATAGAAAACATATACATGTTAGGGACATATTGGATGTATTAGTTTGAAATTGTAATGTTGTTTCGATATATGTTAAAAATGAAAATTTTGAATAAAATCAAAATTGAGAAAATTGATACTTTAAAAAAAATAATATTTAATTAAATGATTTAAAATTCATAAAAATATTAGTTTTTTCTGACTAACTATTATAATGTTAAAATTTTCATAAATGATCCAATTGGGGTTCGTTTTTTATTTTATAGTCACTATATTAACCCTAGATTATAAAAAGGAAAAATAAACATAGTAAGAGTTAAACTATTTAACTAAGGGTTAAATCCAAAAATAAAGGTTAATTATGTGACCTAAAATTGTATAAAAATAACTAGATAATATTATTTTAACCAATCCTCATCTTAGACTCAAAATAAATCACTTTGGATCTATTAGAAAGTGAAAATCAATTTATAATACATTAATATTTTAAAATCTTTCAAAAGTGTCCATCGCCTCTCTTATAAAAGGACACCATTCCTTCTTATTAATTCACACATATAAAGCCGTTTAGTTTAGTCAACCCCTAATCCATTCTCCTCCAATATTCCCTCACATTATCCTAGATTACATACTTTGGGAAGAATGTCATTCTAATGAGTCTTTTTGTGTAAACCAAAATGAGATACCTGAAAGAGAGATAATTGATTGATCACCTCTTTCAATGTTCTTTTATACTTCTACTTCCTCTTTCTATGTTGTTTCCATATAAAAATAATAACTCCAATATCATCCATATACTGAGATGTTATTACGAACATTATAAAATCATATTCCTCATATTATTCATGATACAAATAACGATACCACCCTGTGTGCGTACGTACGGCTTACCATCTCCATGTCGTGGTGTAATTTTTTTGTTCAGCACTACATTAATTGGATGGGTATAATGATGAAAATAATGGATATAAATAATGAATATAACAAGATAATAATTCTTTATAATTAATATACCATTCAATTATATACCATTTAACTATCAAGGGAATAATATCGTCGCTCATGCGTATTGGCATCCACATCGCAACGTGTGCAATTTGCAATATTTATTAACCGACCAACTACTATAGAAGTGATGAGTTGGATCGAACCACATAAGTAATGTGAGTAGACACTATGAATGTACTCTTGGAACAGTGTTCAGGAAAATGAGTTCATCATGTGATTAAAAACTAATAAGTTCTAAAAACTAAAGGACTATTTTAAAATTATTATTTAAATTTAACTAAAACTATCTAAGAGAACTGATTTATGCTATGAAATAAACTAGCGAAGATGGAAGCGTCAGAGTCACGACATCCGTTCAGGTGCGTGCAATGTAAATTATTTAATTCACATATCTAAATATTTATCATCCCAATAATCACTAATTCCAATTTTAATCAAAATACTATCTGGTATCATTCTATGATGTTAGACAGTTTTCTAACTTTCATAGAAATTATCCGTCATTTTGTTCTATATCCTAATGAATAATTTCGGCATCATTATAGCACAGAATCACTTGGTGAAATACAACAAAATGTTTCTCAGAAATTTTAAGTATCTACCTATGCTGGTTTGCTATTAAGAGGTTACTTATTACATATCACTCATGAAAGTTGTAAGGATAGCACACAAAACATATTACTTTTTTTCGATTAATATATTTATATATTTAGAATTCGCTTGCACGCCTGATCAGATTATGGATAAATAAATTATTTTATAAAGTTTTTTTGATTAAATAGTATGTATCATCAGAACGGGCCCCAAAGAATTCGTGAAGAAACCTAATGAAAATTAATTCAAATGAAAATATAGTTAATTAAATAAACATCCAATTAAAATTAATTCAATGGAAATCTAATATGGAAATAAATTAAGGCATGAAATTACCTTCACATTAATTAGAACTCTGACACCAATAAAGTTACCCAACCATCATGCTAACATGACACAAAAAATAAATAAATGAAGTCACTGTGTTCATTTCGACGCGAGGACTACCTCAATACCTCGCTGATGTTCGAAAAATAAAAATCACCATATCATTCATCGCTGCAACCTCAAAACAAACCATCCTGCCGCTAAAAAAATGACTAGATCTTCACTCACTTTTGTCGGGGACATTCAATCTCTAAAATAAAAAAATAATCTTGCATGTAGGTCACAGACGCGCATGAATCACTATCAATCACCAAAGCACCCAGATTTTTCCACTACCGATGTTAGGAGAGGGATGCCGCACAAGGAGGTTGGGGGTTGTCTGGCATCACAATACAAATGTGTAGTGGATGTAGTCACATGATTGTGGTGTGTGTTGTAGGGAGACAAAGGCCTTAAAGGGATAGTGAAGTGTGGCTACATTGAGTGGTAGAAAAGGGGGGGTGGTGGGTGAAGGGGTGAGGCAAGGGGCAGGAGGGGTGGGCAAGCACTGGGGAGAGAGGGGTGTGTCGGTGAGGTGGACAGGGGAGGGGGATGGTGAGCGGGTGAGAGAGGTGAAGGGGAATGGGGTGGGTGATTGGAGAGGGAGAGGATAGGGGCGTGGGGTGAGGGATGAGGGGAGGGGGATGGGTGATTGGAGAGAGGTATGGAGGGGTGACATGGGAGAGGGGAAGTGTTCAAAGAGGTTGGGGGGATAAGGGAATAGTGGAAGGGGTTGGGAAGTAAAAAAATGAAAAACATAAAGAATAAAATTAAAATTAAAAATAATTCTTATTATCTAAAATTTAAATGAAAATAATAATTAATATTAATAATAATAATAAATTAATAAATAGTAATAAGAAATAAATAATAATGAACATGTAATTAAATATAGTACTAATATGAAATATATTAATAAACTAATATATAAATATTATTTCATTAATACAAATAAATAATGAAATAAAATAAAATACAAATAGAGAATTTAAATCTATACATACTAATAAGAATTATTAAAATAAAATAAACTAACATTAGCGAAACTAATAATGATAACAATATATTGTTAAATATAATATATAAAATTAATATAACTAATAAAAATAGTAAATTTATAATATTAGTATTTAAATTCACTAAAAATTATCAATATATCTAAGCTACTAGAAAACTACAAAAAATAAACACAATATATAAAGAATGGTTAAAATAATTAATTAAAAATAAGTTTGAATAATATAAAAATACATACGAAATTCATGCACATCATGTACATAAGGCCAACTATCTCCACAATGCGGTGAAATTCATTCCCCACATTAACCATTCAAGAATGATTATAAAATTTATATGATGATTAAAAATAATAATTATGAACTTAATATCAATTTGGCAATGAATAAAATACATCTTATGAAGGACAAACATGACTTATATGACGAAACAATAATGGGAAAACGAAGCAGTTAACACCCAAAATTACAATAATATTGAGATATTAATACCAAAAAATTATAAGATGATCATATATGATATCATAAATATGGATATGGTCTTGGTAAAATTTAATAACATTATTTAAACATTATAAAGGAGTTTAACACACAATCGACTGAAGGAATGTACAGGGGTTAATTTCACAATCTCATTTTTATTCGAGGTTGTTTATATGTAAGTATCTACTGGGACATCTTTATCATCCATATACATGTTTCTTGAAAATGTATTTCAAAATATTATCCACAATTGTTTAAACTCATTGTTACCCATTTTTGAATTTCAATAAAATGGTTTCAAAAGAAAATTTCATACGTTTTCCAAATGTGGTACTTTATATTCTTTTCTAAAAATTAAGGAAAGAATGTTTTTTTAAATTATATGGTGGAAGCGTTTATTTTATGTTGTTATGACACCTTAATATTTTGATTCATTCCTTATAATCCTACAAGGTTATTTTCATAAGAAATGTTTTCTTTTATAATTGTTCTTCTTTTAAATAATTTCAATTTAAAAAAGTGATATTTTTCTCAAAGAGTTTTAATGAATTTATTAGATTATTTTCATCTATGTCAAAATCCTTTGTTGGATTTTATTATTGATTGAGGTTGATTGGTTTTGATTCAATCTTCTATATTGTAATGATGGTTTTATAATATGTTTGAATATGGATGTGCTATTTTTATACCATTCTTGGATTATGGTTATAGTATTAACATCTCATATGCTAGTTTTAATACGAATGTTTATGTTATTTTTCACCCTTTTCATCTAAGGAATGCATTGAACATAGTTAATGATGGGTGGATCCCACTATAGCCCCTCCATTCATCGACAGGTCTAATGAGACAAACTAGAATCTCGGCACAAGGCCTCGACTATATGATTATTTATTGTCTTGGCACAAGTCCTTAAAGGTATGGTTATGATGTCCGACATTATACATTCATGTATTATGAGTTTAGTTATTAATATTGCATGTGATTATTTGACTATTAGAATATCCATGTGAATGTTTAAATTAATTTTTTTGATTTATTCTAGTCATATCATGATGAAGATTATGTTTAAAAGGTTTTTGTTTCAATTTCATACACTACCTTAAACGATTATGCTCATTTATTATAGTTTACGCTATATTGTTTATCCTTACTGAGCATCTGAGTTCACCACTTTCTTTTATTTTAGTTTTCCCCAGGATGTGAAGAAATGTATTATGACTTACCATCAGGTATAATCGAATGGATATGAGTGTTTTTCAAGGAGAAACTATTTTGTTCTTCATTTCATGATGTAATGTAGAACTAATGTTCGTATCTAGTTTTTCAAAGGCCACTGAATAGATTGGTCCTTCGGGATTTGATTTCTGATGATCATGCCAATGTAATAAAATAATGCACCGACTCTAGGTAACAGGGTTCCAGACATTACAATGATGAGATTTATCTCTCGTCACAAATAATATGTCAGCAGGTTGGTATTTGTGATGGGTCTCATCCCAAAAACCTTTTTAACCGCTACCCCAAATTAATATGGGCTTCATATTTTTGACGGGACCCATTGTAAATAATATAACCTATATATACCCCCTCCATTTTTCTCATTCAACTCCCTTCATTACCCCCCTCTCCCTCTCTACTTTCATTTTCTTCTCAAAATTTTTCATATTTTAAAATTCAAAATGGGAGCAATATTCACGGCTTCTATCCTCCGAATGATTCATTTTTAAGGTATTTATCCATTTCTATTTTTTAGTTAATTATTTTTATTTTATATTAGTTATAATTATTGTTAATTAGCTATGATTAAATTAAATTAAAATTGGAAAGTTTTATATATCAATATTTTTTACAAATAATTAGGTTTGATTAGTATTAATTAGTATTAATTAATAGTTATCAAATTAATTTTTATTAACTAGTAGTAATTAATAGTAACTAGAAAAAAATATTAATAAATAGTTATAATTAGTGATAGTCAGTGATAATTAGTAGTAAATTGCAATAAATATTTATAAATAGTAATAAATAGTAATAATTAAAAATAAATAGAAATAATTAGTAGTAACTAGTAGAAATTAGAAATAATTAGTGGGAATAAGTAATAATTAGCAGGAATAAGTAATAATTAGCAGTAATTAGAAATAAATAGTAATAAATAGTAATAATTAATAATAATTAGTAATAATTAAAAAATATTAGTAATAAATAGTAATAATAATGAATAATTATTTATAATTAGTAATAATTAGTAATAAATTTTAATACATTTTAATAATTAGTAATAAATTATAATAATTAGTAATAATTAATAATAATTAGTAATAAATTGTAATAAATTGTAATAAATTGGAATAAATAGTAATAAATTGTTAGAATTAGTAATAAACATTAATAATTAGTAAGAATTAGTAAAAAAATTGTAATAATGAGTATGAATTAGTAATAAATTTTAATAATAAACAATAAATTGTAATAATTAGTACGGAATTGTAATAAATCATAATAAATCGTATTAAATTTTAATAATTACTAAAAAAATTAACTATTGGTAATAAATTTTAGTAATTAGTAAGAAATTTTATTAATTAGTAATAAATTTAATAATTTGTAATAAATTGTAATAATTAGTAATAAATTATAACAAATTCTAATAATTTGTAATAATTAGTAGGAATAGGTAATAATTAGTGAGAATAAGTAATAATTTGTAATAATTTTTAATAACTAGTAATAATTAGTAATTATTAGTAATTATTAGTAATAATTAATAATGAATTGTAATAATTAGTAATAATTGTTATATTTTTTTAATAATTAGTAAAAAATTATTATAGTTAGTAATAATTAGTAATAAATTGTAATAATTACAAATAATTAGTAATAATTAGTAATAAGATGTTATAATTAGTAATAATTTTCCATAATTTGTAATAATTTGTAATAATTTTTAATAATTTGTAATAATTTGTAATATTTAGTAATTAATTGAAATAAATTGTAATAATTAGTGTTAATTAGCATAAATTACCAGTAATTACTAATAATTAGTTGTAATTATAAAAAATTATTATTAATTGTTGTAGATTAGTATAAATTTTTTAAAAAAAATACTATAAATAACAGTGAAATAATAGAAATTATTAAAAATTTCTCGATAGGTGAATTTAATTTTATTCATCTTTTTGGATATTGTTTTTTTAATATCAAATTATTTTAAAAAACTAATTATTTTATATTTTTCTAGAATCATGGAATTAGGAAGTCCACAACAGTCATTATTTGATGATCGTGATTAGATAAATCAATGAAAGAATCTAAACGGTTCAAGTTTAAATAATATATATATTGAGGGTTCTGATGCTTTCTTATCATTTTCATAATCAAAACCAAAATTTGATTTCAAAGAGACAATTAAGCTTCCATGTAAAAAATGTGCTCTGAGGACATTTAACACATTTGACAATGTTGGGGGTCATCAATTACGTTTTGGTTTTCAAACCAATTAAGTTTTTTTGTATCAATATTGTGAACGCAGTTCCAGAGAAGATACTAATAATTTGGTTCTAGATCCCTCATGTTTTTAAAATTTAGTACATAATGTGGTAGGTCTATCTTTTCAAAAATCTGAAACTCGTGATGATATTGATTTAACTCTTAAGTTAGAACCATCTCAATTTTATGAGAAGTTGAGGTCCACTGAAGATTCCATATATCCTAGATGCAAGATAAGTATATTTGAAGTGGTTCTAAAATTTTTGGCTGTTAAATTATATAATGGAATTTCAAATAGCTGTTTTCATCAGAAATTCTATTTGGTAAAAACACTATTACCTGATGAAAATTTGTGGCCTAAAAATTTCTATGAGAGCAATAGGCTAGTTCGTAATCTGGGTCATGGTTATCATAATATTCAAGCATGTTAAAAGGATTTCATCTTATATAATGGTGAAAATTATTCATTGGATAGTTGTACCACATGTGAATAATTGAGGTATAAAGTGGCTCAACTATGGAATTTTGGATTTATTCCTATAAAATAGTTGAGATATTTCTTGATTACACCAAGATTGCTGTGTTTATTTATGTCTTGGAACATAGCGTCATTGATGTCCTGGAACAAAACCAATATTTTAATAGGTAAAATATTAAATCATCCCTCAAATGGTGATTCATGAAAACATATTGACAAAGTTCATCATTCTTTTTCTTCAGAATCTCAAAATGTGTGATTGGGTCTTTTTACGGATGGGTTCTATCCATTTGGTTCTCATAGTATTAAGTATTTTTTTTGGTCCGTGTTTATTACTCTTTGCATTTTACCTCCTTGGATGTTGATGAAGGATCCATATATAATTTTGAAATTATTAATTTCTGGACATTCAAAAAATAATATTGATTTTTATTTGAAACCATTGATTGTTAAGTTAAATTTATTATGGATTAATGTTGTATGTATATATGATTTTGTTGTGAAAAAAATTACTACTAAAAGATGCATTGATGTGGAAAATTAGTGACTTCCCAACATATGACATGTTATTTTTCTGAAGTACACATGGTCCAAAATCATGTTTGTACAGTATGAGAGAAAACTAAGTGTTAATGCTCATAAATGATAAAAAACCTTTTTTTCGACAATCATCATAGATTCCTTCCCACCAATAATTATTTTACGAGGAAAAAATATCATTTTAGAAAAGACACAACTGAAAGAGACGGACCTACAACAATTATCTCTGGTGCAGAGTTAATAGAAATAATCTCTTCATTACATCCCATCACATTTAGACCAACATTAAACTGATAGAATAAATAATGGCTTTGGAAAATAATATAATTGGATAAAACATGGCATTTGTTAGGATCTTCCATATTGGTCTGATGGTGATGATGATGATAATGATGATAAAAATGAATTTAAAATGACAAGAGATGATGAAACTGAAACTAATATAGAAATTGATGTTTCTGAGGAGGAATATAAAGACACTTAGAATGTTATATATGAATATGAGGATGAAAATTTACATTGGCATAGTTAAATGATATTTATAATCATATAATATATATATCTATATATAATTGATTCTTTCAAATGTTTTCTAACAAATTTCATTTCATGTTTCAAATGGATGAGGATCTGTTTCCTTAGTTGTAGGAGGCTAATCTATATTTAGATGACTAGGATGTCGGATCATCTAACCCTCATACTGTTGGCGGTTCAAGGAGTACTCAAAGGGGGTGTGGGCTTGTGTGATTTCTGATTCCTAACTCTATCCGCGAGTGACATCCACGCCTTGGCTTTGATCCACACATTCAGAGGTATTTTTACCTGTATATTTACCTATATATCATTAATTTTTTTATATTCTAATTGTTTGATTATATTTTCTTTTTTTCAAAACATTTCGCTTATAGATATTGGACATGGGAGTGCTATACAACATAATAATTTTTCTAAATCATGGGTCACGTGGTATCAGAATCCCACTGATGTTTATCACCACATGTTTTATCATTTACTAGTATATAAATAAATAACATTTATTTATAAAATTTTTAATTAATAGCTTGATATTATTATTATTTATAGGGTTTATTGTATCTCATCAATGAGAGCATGTGTGACTTTATGTAGAAGGCATTGGAGGGGTTGATGCATGATCATTACCATCAATTTTCCAAAATTGGAGAAGGTATGAAATAATGAAAGTATGAGTGATAGAGTTTGATGATTCTTATTGTTCCCACCGACCTGATAACATTTAATCTCAAGTTTGGGATGGATTATGTTCACACTGGTTGGGTGGTCATTTTTAGAGGATATCATCAGTAGGAAGATAAAACCACAGGAGACATGAGGTGACACATCGATCCGATCATCGTATATTTAGAACACAGAGGAAACATAAGGTAAAAACATTTGTTAAATAATTTTTGTGTCATTAAATTTAAGAAGTTTATTTTATATTCATATAGGAAATCTAACAACTTTATATTATAGAGTTTGATGTTTATAGGAGGATGTACAATGATTTTATCACAAGAGAGATTAGAGGATACCACCAACATCAGATTGTTGTTAGTGTAATTTAATTTTGAGTTTTAAAATTAACTATAAATAATACTTTAACTATAATAATTTTAAATTTATATTAAAGGAGTCATATGATGTCATGGAATCTCTGACACAGACTGAGAGTCTGGATGAGACTGAAGATCAGACTATTGCCCACTAATTTGATGAGGGTGCACGGATGCCGGAAACCCGATATGCCTTCAAGAAAGACTGAGATGTTTGTATCAACTCTGGATTGATGCGTGAGAATTATTATGGTCTGACTCTGATGTTGGTGTCCAACTCGAGAGGATCTCGTGGAGATTCATCATCATCTGTTGCACAATTTCATGGGTAGATGCAAGCTCAGGGTATGTTTTTAGAAAGTATGTGTAGGGAGCAGGAGGAGATGGGTCAATAGCAGTAACAACAACTGTAGGAAGAGCTCTGACAATAGTAGTAGTAGCAGGAGGAGATACGTCGATGAAAACAGCACCACCATGAGTAGATGAAGTAAATGTGATGTCTGACTCATGGTTTAGGGATAAAGTTCCCTTTATCATATCTTTTGGCTCCTCCATAAGATCCCCCCTCAGTGATGTATTTACATTTTATGATAAAAAATTTCAATGTAATTTGTTTGTAATATTAACTATTTACATTTCTATATAGTATTGTTTTTATATTATTGTGAATATTGCATTATTTTTTATTTATTTAATTTTTATTATTCTATCACTTTAATTTTATATTTTTTATAATATTTTCATTTTTATTATTTTATAATTTTTTAATATTTTACTAATACTAATATTATTATTTCATTAATAATAATAATAATATTATTATTTTACTATTTTATAGTTTTTTTACTTTACTAATATAAATATTATTATTTCATCATTATTAATATCATATTCGTATTATTATAAGTATCTTAATATTATTTATATTATTATTATTATTATTATTTTCTAATATTATTATATTAATAGTATTAATATTATATTATTCAATTTTTTTAATCTATTTGTGACGGGACACTTTACGATGGGTCATCGCAATAGGTTTTTTTTAAAAACAACGAAAAACATATTTGTGACTAGACCACATCCCTTCACAAATAGACCAATTTCCATTATTAGAGGACTTAGAGAATTGTGAAATGGGAAAAATATCAAATTAGGTTGTAGGTAGGTAAAATCATTTATGGTGGGAGTATTTGAGACGGGTCTCATTGAAAATATTTAAACATTTATTAATTGAGCTGATGGTAAAAAATAATATTTGCAATGTGACCAATCACACATACTATCCATCCAACACATTATTTGGGGTGGGTCGCATTGAAAATAGTCCACCGGTTGTTAATTGAGGTGGTAGTAAAAGATAGTTTTCGTGACTAGACCCATCGCAAATACTATCATGAAGACCAACTATTTACGACAGGCCATCAAAAATAATATCATTCCGACATATTATTTGTCATGGGGATCCCCCCATCACAAATACACTTCCCCTGTTAACGCACATTTGGCATTCCAAAGGTATTTGTGACGTACCATTGCAAATACCTCATTTTTATAGACTATTTGTGACAGGTTGAAATTATCATCACAAATAGAATCTTTCAATGGAATATTTGTGATGGGTGAAAATTCTCATGGAAAATAGTCTCTTTCTACCGACTATTTGCAACGGGCCCTAGGCTCGTCGCAATAATTCATTTTTTGTAGTGTTTAGCGATATTTATTTGTGTTTTTTGTTTATTATCTCTTGTAATTCATTATCCATCACTAATTTACCTTCATTAATGAATTTCTAATTGGGGGTTTCATTGATTTTGGGTTTGTGTTGACCCTTTAAGGGACTTTAATGATGCCTTGAAGCATATTAAGAATTAAACACACCAATTTCATCCTTGTAGCATGTTAAGTTTAAATGTTTTTGAACTTCCTTCCATGGAAATAATGCACATAGAGTTTTTTTCTAAATTCCACCCATGTTTTTTATTTCATAAATTGATATGAATTTCATGTAATGATTTCATGAAGATGAAATGTGGTTTTCTTGGGTTTTTATTTTTTGAATATTCAGTGGTATTACATCAAGAATTTTAATTTATGTTAAGTGTCCTGAATTTTATATCTTTGTTTTTTTAATTATATCCAATATAAACATCCATATATATACACATATATTCTTTTTTAAATAATCACACACACATATAGACACACATATATATATGAACACATTATTTCATGTATATATATATATATGTAGTCATACGATATATAGATAGGATTCATTCAATAAAGAAGAAGATATTTTTTTTAATTGTTTAAAAAATTTATAAAAATAGAGACTATTAATGTGTGTGTTTTAAAATTATGAATTAGAGTCATGTTTGGAATGTTTTAAATTATTTTGATTCTCATTTTGTTATTTTGAGTAATACTAAAAGAATGGCGCTTTTTATAAAAAAATTAATAATAGTATCAAGTTCTGTGGCATTTTTGGTACCATGAATTGGTTACTATAAAAAATTATAACCATTTATGGAAGCTATATATATTAGTTTTTATGAGGTAAGGGTTTTTTCTTTTAAATATAGATATCAAATTGATGGGTGTTGGAAGGATGTTTTAATAGGCATGTTTGGGTTATATTGATTGTTTATTGATATGTTTTCTGAAAATGTGACTATACCTCCCATTCCTATCATAATAGGGATTGTATGAATCTTAGTGAGGGGTGTAAGATAGTTACAATGTAGTCCCGATTAGATTTTGTGGGTATCTACTTATATAAAATTCCATATGGGAGTCCGACATGGTAGGATAGTTGTGGGTCTCTAGTAAGTTATAAACATAGGAACTCATCATCATGCTTTTAGGTGGTTCCAACCCAAGTATGTCTAGATTCATATAATGAGATGTTTTGGAATTTCCCAAGATTACATTTGCTTCATTTAATCTAATTTACATGTATATTATTTTAGACTTACTCCACATTTAATATTGATCCATTATAATGTGATCGATTTTCCTATATTTTCTATTTGGTTGTATTGATTTATTTATTTTTTACTAAAGTGGCATTCAATTATTATATATTATTTTTCATGTGTATGGTTATAAAGAGGACTTTTCAAGAACCCTAGAATATTTACAGAGTCAATAAGAGTCTTCATTCAATAAAATATCAATTATTTATATTAAGGTCTTTATTAATTTAATTTATGAAGATTAATGATATTTTATATACCATTAATATTAAATGTAATAATTCATTAGGTTATTACATAACTTGTTCAAAAAAATAGAATGTAGGTTATCAAATTCTCTATATGTTGGTATAATTATTAGAAAATATTTTTACACTTTCATCATTATAGGTCTACATGTATTAGTTCCACCCATAAGAATATTTGATTATGGTCTATGTATATGAAATAACCCTTTATTTATTAAAATGTTTTATCCATACATTTATATATATTTTAGTTGATGACATGAGAGTGTATTATTATTTTTTGTCATATTTGGGTTTCTTATTACTTCTTAATTACCTATATTATATTTTCATTTCATTAGGTGATTTAAGAATAAATTGACGAGTCATTTTAATAGAGGTAGGCCTAGTCTTATTTGGAATATTTAACGTATTAAAAGTGGGATTTTTGTTATAAATATAAAATTCATAGAGGCCCCAAGTATTCATATATCATAAGATGTCCATTCCAAGACCCCTTGAATCATAGAAAAGAACATGTATGCCCCCCAAATATAACATATAATATTAAATGATTAAATAACTAGTTCTAATGGTGTAATTATAAAAATTTAAGTCATTAATCCTTTTAAATAACAATGTAAAGTACAAATTCCATCTTCATTAGATTCATCTCCCAAATAGTTATTATTGTATTTGTTGCTTGAGACTCACCCCCCATATCTTTTATGTTGATTGAACAACTCTAATCAGTACTCATCCCATATATGAATACTTCTAAGAGTATTTCCTGAAATACAAGTTCATGTCCACAATATACGGAGGATGAGTCTTAGAAAACATAAATTCAATAATAAAACTTTGGGATATAAAGACGACGAGGATGAAAATTTTCCATAACTTCCACCATTGGATGAATTTAGAGGATAAAACATACCATAGTGGATTAATTATTTCCTTAAATTAAATTACCCATTTTCTTCAAAGCATAGAAAAATTCTTTGGCATAACCAAATGTTGGGTTTCCTTTATTATAATTATCTATAACATTCACCTTTGATAATGAATATATTTTGAGTATTTGTTTATTTATTGTACGAAATGAATATTTTATGAACTTAATAGTATGTATATTAATTAAAAATGGATTCACGATAATCGTTTAACAAAAATGTATGAAGATATAGTTATTGATTTCATCATGTTTGAAATAGAGAATGCATAGAACCCTTTTCAAATCCTTAATCTGTGTTTACATTATTTTCATTCAAGAGAAATTATCCTAGAAGAGTTCGAACAACATTTTATTAGTCACGGAATTGATTAGAGCTATAAATATAGGACTAAACATGGGGAAAACTGAATGTGCACACCGATTTGGAAGAAACAACATTTTATGGATCAATTGATATAAATACCAGTATAAATGATGATAGAGATCAGATAAAAGAAATGAAAATGGTTATTTATGATTAACTTCATGATCGTCCAAATTTGTTTGGAAATTTAAATATTTTTTCTAAGAGGACATTGTATAACGGTTGTACTAAATACATAATATTCTCAGATATGTTGAAGTTATATAATTTGAATGCAGACGGTGGATTAAGTGACACCGGCTTTACAGAACTACTTGGCCTCTTGAATGATATTCTACAAGAAGAAAATGAACTACCATGTAGAACATATGATTCTAAATGAATACAACTTTTAATAGTCATGATCTCTAATAAAATACATGTTTGTCTAAATGATTGTCTATTGATTGTCAAGGACTATGAATCACTTATGAAATTACCGAAGTGTGGCTTGGATCAATATAAGAAAAATGAATCAGGTCCTTTGAATGTTATATGGTACTTTCCTATCATTTTATAATTTAGAAGACTATATATATGTTAGGAAACAATATTATAATTGAAATGGAATAAAGATACCAAAATTAAATATGGAAACATATACCATCCAATGGTTTCTCCTCTAGAAAATAGAATTGATTATGTGCATCCTAAATTTGGAAAGAAGCTAAGAAAAATTCATCTTTTATTATTTATAGATGGAAAAAGTCCATTCGGTGTACATAGTAGTACTCACGGTATGTGGTCATCATGTTGGTCTGTTATAACATGTCTCCATGGTTATTCATGAAGCACAAATACATTATGTTGTCTCTATTTATATCTGGACCAAAGAAACCTAGTAATGATATGGATGTCTATTTGGCTCCACAGATCTATGATCTAATATTTATGTGGTATATATATATGTTACAATGTATTATGCTCATAGAAGTGATGAATTTGCATCGAGGGACATATTTTATGCAATGATAAATGACTTTACTACTTATTGAAATTTATTAGGCTATAAACTTAATTCAATGTTGGGATGTCCTGTTTTTGAAGAGTGCACACACTCAGTTTGGTTGAAACATTCCTCAAAGACTATGTTTTTAGGAAATTAGCAATTTTAACCTCGATGAAAAAAATATCGATCCTGGACATCATCATTTTATGGGAATATTGAACAAGGTATAACATCATCTCCACTATTGAGTGATCTATTATTTGATAAAGTAAAATATATTGACACTATTTTCAGTAAACCATTTTTTAAAAACATTATAAAATCAGGTTGGAAGAAGAGGTCAATTTTCTTGGAATTATTGTATTGTATTTTTTTGTAAGTCAGACATTTTCTTGATGTCATGCATGTAGAAAATATTGTATTTGATAGTTTTATAAACATGTTACTAAATTTTCCTGACAAAATGAAAAATGACATCAAGGATAGGTTGGATATGGTTGATATGATGGTAAGAGAATAGTTGGCACCGGTGAATAGTATAGAGTGGTATTTTCTTCCTCCAGTAGGTTACACTCTATCCAGAGAGGAAAAATTAAATTTTTGTATTTTATGTAATAGTGTAAATGTTCAAGTGTGTAATCATAAAATATTAATAATATGATGTCAATTTCTAATTTGAAGTTATAGGCTCTAAAATCACACGAATTTCAAGTTTGAATGTAATATTTGATGCATGTTACTTTCTGTTGTATTCTACCTAAAAAGGAATGGAATACATTAACTAGACCCTACTTCTTTTTTAAAGTTATATGATGTAAATTTACAGAGATGACGAAGTTTCCAATCATGAATAAGGAGGTTTTAGTCATATTATGTGAATTAGAGATGTTCCTCCCACCATCATTTTTTGATATAATGGTCTACCTAATAGTTCACTTGGTTAGAGAGGTTCAACTATGTGGTCTTGTCCAGTAAATATGGATGTATCTCATTGAATGGTATATGAAGATTTTGAAAGGGTATGTCATGAATTGAAGTCATCCGTAATGTTTTATTGTAAAACAATATATTTTTGAAAGAGATATTGAATTTATATCTATTATTTATCATATTTGATAGAATCGGTCTCCAAAAGTCTTTTCACAACGAATTCCTTATGGGGGAATGAATTTCCAAAAGTGATTTTATTTCAATTACCTTAACAGAGCATGAGTAATCACAACATTGCATATTACATAATTGTGAGGATATTTATTCGTATATTGAATTCCACAAATAAATTATTAGAAATTTGAAACCATCAAGGGTTAAATGCTGAATTTCAAATACACATAATCAACAATTTATAGGATGGTTATAAGATCATATTTATAAGAGTTATCTGAAAATATGAATTCAATTGTTGGATGACTTTGATGGAAAGCTAGGGGACTAGATGAAAATGTTATATCATACAATATTTTTATAATCAATGGTTATACATTCTACAAAAAATAACATGATGACTAAAGTATGATACAAAACAACAGTGTTACCATTATGGAAGAAGCAATCCACATATCTATTTCCAAGGATATAAATACAAATTACGAAAAATTTCATACTTTGGAATTATCGAACATATTTATGAATTGGATTATATATCATTTCATATTCTAGTTGTCCATTACAAATTTGTTGAAAATATGAGTGTAGTGAAAGTTGATGAAATGGAATTCGTGGAGGAGAATTTCAGTGTGGAAGGGGAAAAAGTTGATTTGTTGATAATTACATCTCAAGAAGCGTAACAATTTTATGTCTCAGATCTAGTAAATAATAATTGTTTGATTGTCCCGAAAACAACTAAAACAAATTTCAGATGAGATGAAAATTCAATTTAGGGGGACCCTTTCATTGGGAGATCATAATCAGTTCATGTTGATACCATTGTAGACAATGTCTTGTATATTATATTTGACTATAAAGAGGGGATTTGGATTCTCGATAGAGGAGTGAAATACTAAAAACCTTTTAAAAAGGAAAGAGAGTTTTATGAGAAGGTAAAATTGTTTTTAATATAATATGTTTTTCTTCATAATATTATATGTTCTCTACTTCATTAACATAATCTAAATTAAATGTTTCACTACTCATGTAGACAATGTCTTCTACACATGATGATGTTACCAATCTTGTGGAAGAATATATTATAAAGAAGGAAACACTATGGAAAGATGTAAAGGTAATGTTATGATATACTTTATCTATTTACTGAAAATTATATAATGAAACATTGATTGAATTTTCATTATTTCTGGTAGTGATTGTTTATTTCAGAAGATTTTTTGTTCATATTTCATGCCTTTATACACCAAAACATCAGCATACATCTTCTCCCTCAAAACATTTTCACCCCTACAGTGTTTTAATTTTTTAAATTCCTTTAAGTTCCCTTCACTACCTTGGTAGGAAGAGTAATGACGCAACCTCTTCTAAATCATAGAGGTAATAAAGTTGTATTCATATTAAGATCATTGTACATATAATTAATATATTGTTTCATATGAATATTTAATTTGTTTATTTTTAATATTACTCACATATTTATTGTTTTCGTATACACATGGAAAATTTTGTTTGATATGGGGTGGTTTATTCAAAGATGTTAATACTCATGATAGATTGGACTTTAAGGATGAAACTGAGATAATGACAATAAGGAAATGGGCCAAGAATTTATACAACAATCATTAAATGGGTAATTCCTTCTACTTATTTTTTTTGTCATCATTTAATCTATTATTTGAATGTTTATTTCCTTATAATTTTTATCAAATACTTATTTAATTCTTTTCACATATCTTTTGGGAAGTCATATTTTCATATTTTGTTTGTTTTAGAATATTTCTGTTCAGATTTCAGGCCTTTCTGAAACAAAAATTTCATAGAATTATTCCCCCTCAAATCCTTTTCACCCCTACAATGTTGGCATTTTCACTTTCCTTCAAGATCCCTCAACTACCTTTATAGAAGGAGAAATGATTTTGCATCTACTCAATCATAGAGGTAATCTTGATGTTTTCACCATAAAATCATTGTCCATAAAATTAATATATTATTTCATATTTATTTTTAATTTATTTCTTTTTAGTATTTCTCACATAATGATTAATTTTTTATATAGGTGGATTCTTTTGTTCATGTTGGGGTGGTTTGTCCAATGATTATCATGCTCATGAGAGATTTTAATTTGAGACTACAATTGAGATAATGACAACATGGAAATGGCTGAAGAATGTATACAACCATCATGATAACGGTAATTCCTAGAACTTATTTAATTAAATTTTTTGTCATTTTATCTACTATTTGTAAGTTAATTTCCTCATCATTTTTATCTAATATTTATTTAGTTTTTGTCATAGATATTTTGGGAAGTAATATTTTTCTTTAAACTATCTATAACAATACACAAAATATATAACATGTTCATTTCTTCCAATGTTACCATGTTTTCCATTTCCTTTCTTTGTTGAACGTCCAACATAGCATATTGAGTCGATATCATTAGGTGAAAAACCTTTTTCATCGAAAGACGTCGACTCAATATGCTGTGTTGGAAGTTAGATAATGAAAACCAATGTAAACCATGGTAACATTTCCAATTATAATTTTTTGAGGATTTGGGAAGTGTAGGAATCATTCGTACCTCAATCCGACACACGATGTGACTGGTATGACTCAAATTTCATCTTTTTATTTAAAATTGAGATTAATTTTAGTAAAAAATACAATCGATGTACTCAAAATGGAGAAAATATATTAATATTGATTTGATAATTTTGTAAAATGATTCATAAATCATTTTTAACATGTAATAATCCACCTAACCTCAATCTGTCATATGATGCTCCCAGTATGACTCAAAGTGTCTGTTATTAGTTTAAAATTGACATTTTAATTCAAAAAGTATCCCTCTCATAAAACTAATAAAATGAACTCATATTTTCTAGATAATTTATTATGACGATTCATAAATCACTGGTGATGTTTAGGAATCATTCTCACATCAAACTGACACACGATGTGACAGGTATGACTAAAAGTGTTTGTTTCTATTTTAAAATGGCATTGTAGTAAAAAAGACAAGTTTCACACTCAAAACTGAGAAAACACATTATTATTATTTTTATACAATCGGAAAGTGATTCATAAGTCATTTGAGATGTGTATATATCATTATAACCTCATTTTGACGCATGGTGTGACCAATATGATTCGAAGTATGCCTTTTTTTTAAAGTGACATTGATTTTTGTAAAAAAGACAACTGAAATTTTGAAAAACCAATAAAAACAGATTATGATTATTTTGATACTTTAGGAAAATTATCTATAATTAATTATTGACATGTAGGAATCATCTTCACCTCAATCAAATACACAATGTGACCAGTATGACTCAAATTGTCTATTATCAGTTTCAAATTGAAAATTTTGTTCAAAAAGTGCAACTCATTGAAAACCATGAAAATGCATTCGGATTGTCTTGATAATATAGGAAAATGAATCATACATCATTTATTATGCATAGGAATCAGTCTCATATAAAACTGAGAAATGATATGACCGTTTTGACTCAAAGTGTGTATTTCTAGATTAAAATGTAATTATAGTAAAAAGGACAAGTGGCATACTCAAAATCTGAGTAAACGCATATGGATTGTTATTATATTTTAGAAAAATAATAAATATGTTATCTGGGATGTGTATGAATCATCCTCATCTCAATCAGACGCATTGTGTGTCCGATATAACTCCAAGTGTGTATTTTATTTAAAATTGACATTAATTTTAGTAAAAAGGACAGGTGACATACTCATAACCTAGAACACACATTCAAATTGTTTCGATACTATAGGAAAACATCAAGAATTTTTGATATGTAGGAATTACCTGCACCTAAATTTGATATACAATGTTCCCTGTATTACTCAAAAAGATCGTTATTAGTTTAAAATTGACATTTTAGTTCAATTAAAGTCCTTAACTGAAAACTATGAAAACAAAATCATATTCTCTTTATAATTTAGGAAATAAATTCACAAGTCACCTGTGATGTGTAGGAGTCAGTATCACATCAAACCAACACATGATGTGACTAGTATGACTCAAAGTGTGTGTTTCCAGTTCAAAAAGTTATTTTTGAAAAAAAAGACACGTGGCATACTCGAAATCAAGCAAACACATTAAAATTGTTCTGATACTTTAGAAAAATGATCAATAAGTCATTTGGGATGTGTAAAATTAAGTCTCACCTCAATTTGGTGCATGGTGTGACCGGTATTACTCCACGTGCATCTTCACAATATATATGTTCCATTTTTGTTTAAAACGTGTATCACATCGCCATAATCAATCAAACAAGACTAGATTGTTTTTTTCACCATTCTATCTGCTATTATTTAATTAATTTCTTTATCATTTTTATCTTATACTATATTATAACTATTGGGGGAGGGGATAAATACAATAAAATCCCTATACTATTGGCAAGTAATAAATCATCGAGACTCGAACCAGAGATCTCTCCGAGATCCTGCATGGCCGCTACGAACATGAGCTGCACCCTGAGGGAATTTTTGTTATATACTTATTTTGTTAATTTTCAAAGATATAATTCTTTAAGATGAATAAAAAATTGTGTGGCATGTAGGAATCAATCACAACTCAATCTGATTCACAATTTTGTTGGTTTGACTCAAAGTTTAGTTTAAAATTAACACTTTTTATTAATTTATTTCTTTATATTATTTCTAACATAAGAAGTTTTTTTCTTATACAGGTGTATTTATTTACTCAAGAAGGGGTGGTTTTTTCGAAAATATCAATCGTCGGGGATGGGATCAATAGACAAAGAAACATTGATTTTTTTGAATGTATGTAATAATTTATACTTATGAAATTGTGTAACCAATGTTTGGAATGTCTATAATATAGTTTTTTTCTTTTATTTGTGTTTTAAATATTATTTCATTTAAATTCTCTATTGGTACTTGTTTTTTCTGATTTCTTGAGGTTTTTTGGTGTTGTAGTGTGCTATTATAATACACTATAGTGTGCCCCTTTATCATCACTTTTAGATGCGCTAATAAAATCCTAGAACATTTAATCTCACTATAGTAGTCAGCACTTCTCCATCGCTAATAAAATGTCATTTTTTTCAATTTTAAATCTCATTTTAGCATTGTTAAATTTCTATATTGTAGAAGGGATGCATGCATGGGTTTGTATTGAAATGATATATATGATGTGATATATGGTTATGAAATGCTTTGAAATTTATTTATCTCTTTTATTTGAAAATGTAGAGAAGAGGGGAAATTAAATTTCTTTTTCATGATTTTGATATAAAAAATGTTAAACTATTATCTTGACTTATTTTATTTACAGTTAAGCATTCTTGGATAATTGTTCGGAGACATGTTATGGAAAACTTGGCTGAAACCCTACTGAGATTGTTACCTCACACCCTGCGTACCCCTTCAGTGGTGTGTTGACCATTTTATATGTTTCGATGTAGGAAAAGGCAGAGTCACAGTGAAGCGGTGTGGGTTTCTATTAGCTGAGTTGGGTAGTGGGTGGTGTGATGGTGAGAGTTTGTCCACGCTATCATATGGATTAGTTGGTTTTCTTGTTTTGGTATCCATTTTGTGGTTGAATTTGTACTTGGAGATTGTTTCTTCTATTCAGTTGTTTGGTTTGTACTATTTTTTATAGTTATGACATATATTTAACTTTTCTGCTTTTTTCTCTGGTGTATATATGTGCCATTTTGATGCTTCAGGAGTGGTTGAAATTGTTCCGTATGATTGTTGTTTGATCCCCGGGTCCTAGTCTTGAGCCATTGAGGACCAGGAACGCCCTTCATGCATGTGATTGATCGGGTCATGTACCAATTTGTAAGGGTATTCGGGTTGCTTCGTTGCAGTTAGTGATATGACATTGTTCATCATATATTTTTTTTCATTATTTTAGGTTATTTTTAAAACTCAAATTATCCATAAATGGTCGTTTTCATATGTTTTTATATTTTGGAAAATAATTGTGTTTTATTATTAATTTTTGTAAAATATTTGTTTCGATCTCAAATGCATTTAATATTTAGTTTTGAAGATTTTAGTCACCAATTTTCTATTAATGTCTTCTTGATTACTAAACTATAGTGATATTTTCATGCAATTGTGAAATTTATCGGTGTTAAATTGTAATGAAATATTATATTAGTAATTGTATTAAAATTCTATGATTTATTTGTCCATTAACATAATTCATGCTTAATTGAAATATTTTTTATAGTTTTGTTAATTAATTTCCTTTTTTTAATTGATTTTTTTTACCTTATGTTAATTGTTAAAATATTGCATGTATTTTTTTAAATTTATAACTTTTATTTATGTTTAATTTATGTTTTTAAAAGTATGTTTCAATAATAAATGGTTTTTGTATAATTAAGTATATATATAATTAAGTTCATTACTTTTTTTAATAGTTTAAATGATTAATTTGGTTTTTTTACCTTCAATGTGGGAAAATTCCAAGGTTAGATGGGAGAAGCCCTAATTTGTGTGGGCAGTTCCATTGTAACAAGCCTGGAGTTCTCGGAGGTCCAAACTACTCAAGCCGAGCTAGGATGGTCAATTTTTCCTTGTGAGGAATGAGGCTCATTTTCCAATCTGAGGGGTTGTTTTCTACATCTAATGTTATGATATAATCTAGCGGTTTAGTGAATCACAGTTTGTTGATTCTTTGCTTCATGAGTTGGTGGTTATTGGGAAAGACGGGAATGTGTTGAACGTGAAAGAAACTAAAAAGAAAATTCAAAATGGAAAAAATATCTTTCGCTCCAAATAATGGTAGATTCACAAAGACTAAAATATATGTGGAAAAAATAAATTTGACACCCGAAATGTTTACGTGGAAAACCCAAAATGGAAAAACTAAGGGACACAGTCCAGAAAGAGGGATCCACTTAAATCAAGAGGTACACGATAGAGACTCCCCAAAAATGGATGGGACCTCAAATTTAATACTCAATAATAAATTTATGGATCAAAAGGATAAGATCAAGAAAGATGATCATTGAAGAAAGGCGATCAACAAATGGGATTTTCTCTCAGTGTTGTTGATGCTGGTGTGTTGAAATTCCTTGTCACTGCCTCCATATATACGAAGAAGAATCCCAGTCAAATAATTTCACCACGTCAGAAGCATATCACCGTGTGAATTAATTCACGTTGTCTTGGCCCACATTAAAACTCCTCATTAAAATAGAAACTGTGTGATGCTCCAATTGAGGAGGAGTTGTGCGGTGTACCTACCCAGAAGGCACCTACCAAACTCCCACTCTGACACAAGTGGGGATCACCGCTAACCCTGTAATCAGTAGGAAAGTCTCATGTTTTCCTTTGGGTAAACTCTTGGTCAACTTGTCTAACCCGTTTTCATCAGTGTGGATCTTCTCAAGCTCTAACTATCTCAAATCAATGATGTTGTGGATCCAACCATATCGAACATCGATATGCTCTGACCTAAAATGAAAAGTGGAATTCTTTCACAAAACAATAGAACTCTGGCTATCCCGAAATAAACCATACTTTTCCTAATTTAATATCACACTCAAATAAAAGATTTCATCCAAAAATATTCTTTTCACACCTCAATAGCTAAAATAAACCCTGAATTTGTGGTAGATAAAGCAACACATCTCTGCAATCTAGACCTCCAAGAAACAACTCCCCTGCAAAATTGATCAAATAGCCAAAAATAGACTTCCTCTAATTGATATCTCCTGCCATATCTGAATCTATAAAGCCATGAAGCATATGTTCCCCTTTACCAAAACACAATCATAGATTAGAAGTACAATGAAGATAACATAAAATGTACTTCATTTCTCTCCCATTCTTACTACCTGGATTCTATTGAAAACTACTGACCAAACCAACTGCATGATATATATCAGGTCTAGTACATACCTTAGCATACATCGAATAGGCAACAGTATATGAATAAGGTATGTGTTTCATTTTATCGGTCGCTTCATTAGTAGATGTATAATTACTGGTACTGATCTTCTAATGTAAAGAAAAAGGAGTACTAACCACTTTAGCTCTATCCATAGAAAATCCTTAAATAACATTATCATTGTATCTCTCCAGAGATAACCACAATTTCATGGATTTCCTGTCATGGGTCATCTCCATGCCAAGAATCTGTCATGTTGGACCCAAGTCTTTCATTGCTAAAGACTGAAAAAGATCCTTCTTCAATCTATGAATTTTATAAGTATCAGGGCCAACAATAAGTATATCATCAACATAAAGCAACAATATAATAAAATCATCATCAGTAAACCTATGAACAAAAACCCAATGATCAGAAGATGTATTCCTAAAACCCTGATGGGAAATTTTAGATTCAAACTTCTTATACCACTACCTTGGAGCTTACTGCAAACTATATAAACTCTTCTTTAACGTTCAGACATGATATTCTTTACCTTTTTCAAAAAATCCTTTTATATGCTCTATATAAATCTATTCCTCTAAATCTCTATGGAGGAAATCTATCTAAACAACCATCTACTCAATATGTAGATCAAATTGGCATCCACACCAAGAATAACCTTAATGTAAGACATTTTGACAACATGCGAGAAAATATAATCAATATCAATAGATTTCTACTGACTAAATCCTTTGACAACTAACCTTGCCTTGTATCATGGAAGAGAACTGGATTATTCAATTTTAATATGATAAATCCATTGATTAGGCAATGCTCTCTTGCCTGTAGGTATCTTCACTAGCTCAAAAGTGTGGTTGTTGTGTAATGATGTCATATCGTCATCCATTTCCGCAACCCATCTTCCCTTTTCTTCACTTTCAATTACCTCATAAAATGATTTTGGTACTCCCCCTTCAGCGAGGAGCACATACTCATCTGGTGAATATCGAGTAGAAATGGTGTGATGTGGAGATGCCCTATGGATTGGATCTGTGGGTTCATTGATAACCCCTGGAACTGGATCATTAGAAACAAAAGATGCATCAAAAAATTCATCTCCAACTCATTCACCTTGACCATCATTCTGTTCATTAACATGATCATCAGAATCAACTATATGAGGTAAATGTGATTCAGAACCTGGATCAAGACTGAAAAAATCATCAGAAGTTGGAAAATCATATTTTCCCCTTGTCGATTTCTGCAATAGTCTAATCCTCCTTAAACACCGCATTGAAACATCTAAAAAGTTACTTTAAAACAGGATCATATAACCTATACCCAAACACATTATGTGCATATCCAATAAAAATACTCAGGTGTGTCTTACCATAAAGCCTGGATCTCTCATCTCTAGTCACATTAACAAAAGCCTTGCATCCAAAAACAAGCAAGTGATCGTACCTAATCTCTTCTCCAAACCAAAATTTCTAGGGAGTTTCTTTCTACAATTCAATCGCAGGTGATAATTTGATAAAATAAGTAGTAGTAAGTAAATCCTCACCCCAAAAATGTATATGAAACCTTGCTTCCAAAATAATACATTGAACCCTTTCCAACAAATTCATATTCATCCACTCAGCTACACTATTTAGTTGTGGTGTCTTGGGTGGAATCTTCTGATGTCAAATAACTTTCTACCCGCAATACGGATCAAAAGAACCACAATACTATCACCCATTTTCAGTGTGAATACATTTCAATTTCTTTCCTGATTCCCTCATAGAATAAATAAGAAAATTCATAAAAACATAGAGCACCTGTGACTTCTTGTGTGGAGGATGACTGTTGAAACTCACTCTATTGTGTTTCCTAGCCAAGCAATGATCAGATGTGTAATATTTGACACTCTTCAAATTTTGAAGAATATTTTTCTTGGCCAAACAACCAATACCTTTATTACTAATGTGATTGATCCTCTTATTACACAACATGGATGAAAAAAATCACTCAACAACGTAAAAAGTATCACAAAAATAGAATCTCTATCCCAGTACAGACCTAATTTCTTCTTCCCTCAATCCACAATCATCGATCCCTTGGAAATCATCCATTGTAAGTCACAAAAAGTGCTGATAAAACCTTCATCATCATGAACACTAGTAGAAATAAGATTCAAACGAACCTCATGTGCATGTCGAACATTCTTCAAAATCAGCTTACTTCATGAACTGGTCTCTAAAAAAACAGTCCTGATACCTACAACATCAACATGACCATCATTGACCATATTCAAAATCCGAAAATTATCTGGGCTTAATATTAAGGGAATTCCTTCTTCGATGTCACGTGAAAACACGCACTGCTATCAAGAACCTGGAAAAAATCATCAGAAGCAATGTTAATGGAGTTATAAACAATAACAAGATCACCCCCTGTAGTGTTGGTGACATGATCATATCAATCAAAAATTTTCTTCTATGGATTTACCTCAATTAGTTTCTCTTTTCAGCTAATAAAAAAACTTATTCACATTACCCTTCTTACCACAATGATGAAATTTAATATCTCTGTGCTTTGGTCAGGACATTCTTTTGCCTCTTCTCTTACCTCAACTGCTCTTCCCTCGGTCCTGGATTCTCCCATATTCTTTGTGACTAAAAGAACTAAATAATATTTTTCATGAGTGCGTCTCCTAGCTTCTTCATTTAAAATAACATGCTTGACAAAACTAAATGTCACCGAACCATTAGGAGTAGAACCGGTAGGAGTAACATGTAAATTCTCCCAAGAATCGTGTATTGTGTTAAGCAGCAAAAGAGTAAAAACATCTTCTTAAAAATTGATACCCATTCAATACAAATGATAAAAATATCATTGATATTCACTTAAATAATTAGAAATTTATATACCCTCTATGTATATCAATTTCATCATTTTTTGGAGAAGAAACAGTTTAATATTTATTGTCTTGGAAGCATAGGTTTTCTGAAGCTTCTCCCAAAATGTTCTGGCTTGAGAGATGATGATAATGTGGTTCATCACATTTTCTTAGACTCATTTCCGAATGAAGCGACAAACCATCTCAGGCTCAAACGCCCATTTTTCGTCTAACATCCTCTTTGCCTTCTGGGTAATAAACACAGGAAGATACATTCACTTGACAAAAAACATTTCCTTCATTTTAACTCGCTACATATGGTAGTTGGTACCATTCAGCAAAATCATCCGACTGTAATTTTCCTCCATAATAAATATGAAATAAAAAACCAAACCCTCTGATACAAGATGTTGGGAATGACAGGGAAGTGAGGAACACACAATCAACCTAAAAGAGAACATGCAGTTGAAATAAAATCATTCTCTCCAAATAAAGGTGGATACACAATGACAAAAATATGTGTAGAAAAAATAAATTCAACCTCAGAAATTTTTACGTGGAAAACCCAAAATGGAAAAACCACGGGACCTAGTCCAAAAAGATGGATCCACTAAAATCAAGAGGTAAACTGTAGAGACTCCACAAAAATGGAAGGGATCTTAAAATTAATACTCAAGAATAAAAGTGTGGATCAAAAGGAGGTGAGCAAGAAAGATGATCATCGAAGAAAGGCGATCACCAAATGAGATTTTCTCTTCGTGTTGTTGATGTCAGTGTGTTGAAATGCCATGTCGCTTCCTCCTTATATAGGAAAAAGAATATTTGTCATATAATGTCGTAGTGCCAAAAGCGTGTCACCGTGTGATTTAATTCATGAGGTCTTGGCCCTCAATAAAACATCTCATTAAAATAGAAAGTGTGTGGTGCTTAAATTGAGGATGCATTACGCAGTGCACCAACCAAGAAAAATCAAAATGCTGATCTGCTTATCTGTGTCGAAGCATGATGGTTCATGACTACACTGGAGTCACGATCTACTACAGGTGATCTGATGCTCACGTGAAGATGTGCTTTAGCTGAACAAAGAGAAGAGAAGTCATTTAAGGATCTCTTTTCTAGGGTCTGAGGATTCAAGTAGGACTGAGATTCTCTATGAGTGAAAAACATCGTCTCGTTGATGTTGTTTTGTTCTTTCTATGTTGGTTTCTGTTGAGTCCAAGATCACTATTGTTTCAAGGCCACTAAATAGGGTCTATTGTGGTACTATGAAGTCCGTTAAGAGTGCATGGTCGTAGCAGATATGGTCCACTGTAGGTACATATTTAATATCAATTGGTTTTAAATGATGAATAAAGGACTTAGGTTCATGTGATGAATATTTTAAATACTTGGGTTCTGCTTTTGTCAGCATGTTGCTTGTGTGTTGCAGGTAGTTTGTGCTTCTCATGGAGTTGTAGTTGTAGTTTTGGTGTTGTCCGAACTAGATGCAATATAGGTGTTTGACGGTATGCTCCAAAAGAGGCTAGCCTCTACATTGATGGTCATGTGAAAGTGGAGGATCTAAACTAAGGGTCATGTTCTAGTGGTTGAGGCCTCTCAATGAAAGAGAGGGTTTGTTGAGAGTTGTTAGTAATCAATTGACAATATCCAGTTTAGGGACTCATAAAGATATAAGGATAATTATCGAATTCCATATTCGAATTCTAACTAGACTGTCCCAGGTTTCCTGATTAGCTACACATCAAATGGGATTTTGAGTAGACTAAATATGGTAGAAGCATCACTTTGAGGGGATTTTTTCTTCTTCCACATTTCCATTATTACTTTGGTTTTTTCTATTTTATACGTGCAATTAACTCTATTCAAAAACTATTTTAAACATGATTTGTGCTTGATTTTGTGCAGGTACATTATTATTCTTATGCTATACATTATTTTAATTTATCTATGAATTCCATTGGGTCAATCAAAAGTGGTCTCTTTATTTTATTTTGGTTCTTTATACTTTTAGAACAGGAATGAAGTACCAATTGGTGAAATTCTTGTTTCTTTCATGGTAAATATTTCCAAAAACATCAATAATGAGTTTATTTTTGGACTTTGTTGAATTAATGATGGTCGAATATTAAATCATATTCTCTCATTCACACAAGTCGACTGGGTGACTCAATTTATAAAGTTGAAATTTCTCACCAAGTCTTCTGATGGTAGATTATGGTGATGCTTTTCACTTCATAGTTTTTATTACTCCAAATTTCATACTCGATAAAGGTATAATTAGTCCACCGAAAATACACAATTCTCAAGAAATATTGTTCCATTTCAGCATGGTTTAACTTGACATAACAATCCTTCTATGAATGAAGTATAAATTTTTAATGACTGCATAAACATGGAGTTCCCTATCACTGTTTGAACAAAAAAAATTATTTGTTTTCCAAATCCCTAACCCTATTTATAAAACTTTTAACTCCTCAAACCCTAAAACATTAAATCATTACACCTATGGTACTACATACACACATCCCTCTTAAACATTAACATGTTTTCACTATTTTCAGTAAATTAGAGATAGTTAAACTTAACCTATCTTCCTTTGAGTTTGTCTCTTTACTACTATGCTAGTGTGGGAAATGTAAAATGATATTTTAGTAGTCGATAATGATAGATTTGGATCACATAGTCCCATGGATGATTTGTGTGATGGGTGATCATCTCATGACTTGTAGGGAGATTCGTTATGAAGGTAGATTAGAGACTTGGCTCTTGTGGTGAGCATATTAAGTCCTTCAGGGCACGATAATGAGTAGAGAAGAGGTATTCCATAGAGATGTTTGGGTTATGAGTTCTCCTAGGGATAATTTTTATGGGGACTACATGTGGGTTATGTGTATTGGTTTTAAATGGCTAGAAGATGAGTTTCTCAAGGGCCATGGGTGTGCTTGTCTTGACACTATCACGGGGAACCGAGAATTGGAAGAGGAGTAAAATCAACCCATTAAGGCTTGGGTCAGGGAGAGCATATGGGCTGTGTGATTACTGTGGGGTGTTGGATATGGGTGGTATCAGTTGGAAGATATTGAGTTGGGGCTAAGGAACCTTTTGGCTTCCTTCCTTGATAAATATAGTCATGACTAATGGGTTTAGCAAGGAATTCCTTATGTGATGGATTTAGCATGGCATGCCTTGTGTGATGGGATATAATATGAAAAGGATAGCTTATGGGGCTAGATGGTATAGTGTGTTTGGTCAAGGTTAGTTATGTTTGATTTGTTCGTGCCTAGTTTTCCAAAAAAAATGCTAGGTAAGAACTTATGGTTAGTTGAGGGCTTGGGCTTGGTTATATCCGACGTCGATTGAGGAGAGGTTTAGACTCAAGAACAATATCTAGGAACTTTTTGGGTATTTGATGATGACATGTAGGGTGAGTGTGTGACAAGGGATGAATATCAACTAAAAATTGGGTGATTTTTAATTTAGGACATCCTGGCGTTGTATGGAACGATACACATGTATCTTAAATGAAGCATGATATGCTTCTATTGAATGTATCATAAATTCAGCATGGGATGATTCTATTGCATGTATAGTATCATAAAATAAGGCTCACGATATGATTTGCATGCATCTAGCTTCCACCTTCTGCATTGTTTTCTTCAGTTATGATCTATGAGATAGATAAACAATGGCTTGATAAACATTCATCGACCAAAATAAACATACATGTGTAATGAAATAAAGCTATACAATACATATTGGATGACACTTTTCACTAAAATAAGTGCACCAAGGATGAAAATATAAGGGAAGAGTTTCCTCCTGCTGGTGTTACCTGAATGAATGCAATCCTTGCCAATACTTGCTTCATTTCCACACTTTATTTTATCTTTGGAAGAAGGAGATGACATCAATGGTGCTAATATCACATTGGAAGCTTCAGAATCCTCAAGATACGATTTGGGATTCATAGGTATGTGTCATCCCCTAGTGGCAAGAAGCCATGGTTTGCGTCTTGAGTGATCCTCAACAACCATTCTCTATTGAATATAGTGACTAAGTCTATTACTACTACATTTTAAGTAAGTTTCTCTTCATATTTCCCTTTTCACATTGATCCTTGAAGATAGATTGATCATTTTATGAGTTTAGTTTCATTTCTTAAGACCATGAGATGGTCTCTTAAAACCCATCTGTGATATCAAAGCCTTTTTCTTCAATGAATCATGGTGTAAATTACACTGGTTTTTCGAAGAATCCTTTTTCGTAATGCATTATGCTGATATCGTATAATATAATACAAAGAAAATATTCATGTTTTTATCAGTCATAGTGTACGAACGGATTATATCGTAAGGTACAATACATAGGAAACCTAAAGATTTTAAATGTGTCGTATTATGAAATATGTGATATAAAGAAATACAACTATGATTTGTTTTTTAAAAAATGTATCGTAACATAGATATGATATCTTCTCAATCGTTGAATATGATAGGGGTATTACGACTAGACCATTCGTATATGGTGATACAAATCATAGTGTATTATTGAAGGTGTACGTATAATACGATTTCTTCAAAGGAAGATTCTCAATGATATCAGTCATATTTTACTAATTATAATAAGAAAACCAGTTGTAAAATATTACACACCTTTGTTTTTAAAACAAAATACAATTTGATAAATTTACGTATAGTTTATAAATTATAAATGTCATTCTGTGTAAAATAAAAATTTCAAACATAAATTAAATATGAAAAGATAAAATTTGTTACTCATGTTTTTGAAAATAAATAAAGGCTTCATTTATTGATTTATTCAGTTTAATATTTATGTTCATTAAGTGTTTATAGATTGTGAATACTGTGTATTGTTTTATGTATTTGAAAAATTGCTTATATGATATGAAGACTTACATTATGTGTGATGTCAAATGATTTAGTTTTCATCTACCTTGACCTTGATTTTTTAATTAAAGTTATAAGCTTGAAAATATTTTTTTAATATATTTTTTACATATTAGGTTTTAGAAATATCATGAATTGAATTCCCACTTGAGAAATGTCTCTTGGGGGATCGAGACATGAGGTTAGACTACCCCCTGGTTTAGAGGATTATGCCTTGTTATAGAAAGGTGAGAGGTTGATTATATGTCACTGCAAACATACTCATGTAGAGATTATCAATCCCATATAACTCTATTCATTTACTTGAATAATTCATAGGTTTTATTAATGAGATGAATTCAAATATGTATCTATTTGTCTGACATCTATTTTTGGTTAGTAACACTAATTATTGTGTTATGTAGAGAGTTGTACATTAATGTGGTGTGGAAACATTAATTTGGTAGATGAAATAGTGATTCCAAAATTAAATCGTTAGAAACATTCAGACACAAGAAGGAATAAAAACTTGAGAAAAAAATTATTGCATGAGATACAATAGGTTTTAATAAGCATGTGATGTATATTAAATTGGTGGGACATTTAGAAGAAAGTTGTCTAAAATACTATGTGTAAAATTCATTCCAAAATGACACTTTTCAAGACCATATTCATTTGGTATAGGTGACCATAATCGTCGGGTGTTCGTGAATTATCCCATGCAAGACAAACAATCTAAAAGGAAACCCTAACCAAGTTCTTGGTGCTTGTTTTGGGTTACACTTAGCTATGATATGCTAACTGTTTGGGTACCATATGTGTAAAGTTGTGTGATTCCATATGACGGGTTTTGATAAATACTTATTCACATAGCTATCCAAGAATCATATATGATATGATTAACAAACTATTGTCTACCAGATATAGTCACAACATATTTATATACTCATAATAGTGTAAGTCATAATGTATTATGGATCTTAAATCACTAAATAGATATGACGTATGAGGTCATCATTTTTAGTAAGAGTAATTTCATTATAAGTCATTGATGAAAAAATATAATACATAATACCCACCCATAAACATGTCCTTTTTGTAGATTATGACATACATTATGATAATCATGTTAAGATCCCTTATAGTTATGACATATAAGATTGTTCGAGATTTCTAAGGTCGATAAGTGTTCTCAAAGAAAAGCACTCTTAGCATAAGAATGTGAATGTTATAGAGGTCAATTTTACTATCTCTGACTCATGGTTATAGGATAGCCAGTGTGCATCACACATTTGTGCCAAAAAACATAGGCTCAGAGATATGAGAGAAGTGAAAAATGGTGAATTAGATCTCTATGTCGGTAATGGACCTAGAGTTGCTACATTAGAAGTCAACACTTATGACCATACTTTACCTAGTGTATTAATATAAAATTAGAGAACAATTTTTATTTGCCTACTATAAGTGAAAAATTTATTTATGTATCTTGTTTGGACAAGAAGGGATTCACATTCACTGTTATGAACAAAATTTGTTATATATATATATGAATGAAATTTCTCTTTCCATCACGAATTTGGTAAAAAGTTTGTATATTCTAGATATGGATAATCCGGTATATAACATTCAGAATAAGAAGGTCATGATTGACTCTAACCCCAACTACCTTTGGCATTATCATCTAGAGAATATAAACGTGAAACACTTCAAAGAATCCATAGATAAGGATTATTGAATCCATTCGATTATGGATAATTTTGGAATTACAAATCTTTTTTATTAGAATGATGACCAAAACACCATTTATTAGAAAAGATAAAAGGTTTAGTGGGCTAATATATATAATACATAACGATGTATGTGGAATAATGAGTACTTGAGTAAGTGGTTGTTTTAGGTACTTTGTTACTTTTCCTGAATATTTTTGAAATTTTATATTCCCTCTTGGTCCATTATTTTATTGGTTTTGTTATTGTAGTTTTTCGTGGGAAGTTCCAATAGTTTTTTGTGGAATGTGGAGGTGCAACAGAGTTTCCGCAGGAATTACCCGTCGTGTAGCCAAACTATATGATGTGAAAGTCCATTTCATGACTTTTTTAGGGGTGGTTCATGAGCTTAGGGTTTTCAAGGTTAATTACATAATAATATGAATTGGAGATGCATTTTTCGGTGGAATCCAAACCCCATAGATTACATGACTTGAAAGGGGATTACACGTCATGTAATATCCTAATCATGTGCCATATTAAAAATTATTTTTATCTGAACATTCATTCATTCATTCATGCTCCCCTTTCCCTCTTGTTTTGGGTGAACCTTTGGCACCCTGTGGTGTCCTTCAATCCCTTCTTCGTCCCTCTTCGATCCATTGACCTCAATGGTTCTTCGTCGGCAATCCATGGTTGATCTGTGGTAAGTTCTCCCCCCTTCTTGGTTTTTTTCTTTCGTTCTTCTCCTGGGGATCCATTGCGATGATTTTTCTTTGCTTTGTGGTATGAGTTAGGTTAAATATGATGGTATTGAGATGAATTGTAGTTTGATCCGCAGTACCTCATGGTTTGATATTTTTTGGCAGACATTCTTCCTTTCCTTACAGTGAAAAAAAGCTTTCTTGAGGGTGAGAATCTCTAATTACTGTTTATTATGCATCGTGTAGGAGGGTTTTTACGTCTGTTTATCTGTGGATTATGGTTGTGTCGGCTTAAATCAAAGATAACGAATAAGTTAATTAATTTTAAAGGGATAATGGGGTTTGATTTGCATGTTTTTAATAGATTTTATATTTTTTTGTGATATTGTGATTATATGGGCTTGATGCCCCACTGAAAATTGTGGCAATTGGTGGTTTTCTTTCACTAGATATGCCTATTTTGTTTGTTTTTTTGGTTGAAATTGTTTATTATCACTCTAAAATGGAAATTGGCTAACCACATATACTTGGATAACAAATTGGTTGCCCCAAGTTTTAGTTTCTGTGATAACACCCCTAAAATAATGTTGAATGTGATAAAATCCCCTTATCTTAATGTGATGTGATGTGTGACTATGATTTTGGGGGTGTGGGGCGGTCTGTGATGTGTGGTCATTTTTGGGGGACGAAGATGTGTGGTTGGGGATGTGGGGATGATAGTTTGTTTTACTGTTATTTTGGGGCGGTGAGGTGGTGATATGTTGAACTATTTGTGGAAAATGGTTGCTTTGTGCTAGATGTTCGAGTAGTGAGAAAATAAATAATTGTTTATTAATGTTTGAAACAACATGGATTGGTTTGATTATTTGGATAAGGATTGTTAATAAATAATCTAATGATGGGTTGTGTGACTAAAGGGAGTTGATTCTAAATAATTGAAAGAGTGGATTGAATTAAATAAATTGGTTGGTAAATGGAAATTTTGGAAATTGTATAGTTTTGATAAATTCAAGGGTGAATTAAGAAATGTGTATTGCATCATGTTGCGTAGTGTTGTGCATTTATAAGATGCAACAAAAGTTTTGATGGTTTTGAGGTTATTTAGTAACATTTTGATATAACCCATATGTTGGGATTTAGTGTTTGGTATTATGTATATATATATACTTGTATTTTTTGTGATTTAAATACGCGTACCACCCTTGTAGGCCACTATGTGCCAAACACCACCATCATCACGGGGGGGTGTCTTTCCCAAACAACTGGTGATGAGTACGGATGGCTGGGTACCCTCTCTTTTTTTCTCTCTCTTCTAGGAACGGTAGATATTTCACAGGAAATGATGACCGACGGTTTGATAGTGTGTTAGATGGTGGATGTGATGTGGTATCCCAGTTGTCTCCGAGATGAGTTGTGATGATACTTGCTTCCCATGTGTCTTCAGGAAGATTTGTGATGAGATGTGCTTTCCCAGGTGTTTTCCGGATGAGATGTGTTGTGAGGCCCACGTGTGTGCGGGTGGGATGTGTTGCGAGGCCCCAGTGTGTGCGAACAAGATGTTATGTGGTATACGGAAGTGATGAGATCACAAAGACATACAATTTTTGGAGAAATAAACATACCAGTGGGAAAATGGTGCATGTTACCCTATCATCAATGTGCTTTATGTCAAATTATATTACTAGGCTTGTGTTATTTAGTGAACATGCCCCGGTGAGGTTGAGATGGTCATTATACTTGGTTAGGTGCTATTTGGTTCTACTGTTTTCTCATAGGAGCATTGATATGATTCTTTCACATGTGTACAAGAGACATTGGTTTTTCCTACTGAGTATAATTATATGGTCACCATACTTATATAAAATTGTTCAAAGGTTTCCAGGAGAATATCATAGACCATGTTGGACGTTAGTAGGCCAGATCTTGACAGTTGGAGTCTCGCTGCATCAGCTTTACGTATGGGTATTTACTTTGGAGACTTTATTGCATTTGTATTACTTCTACTTTTTTCATGCATGGAGGATGGTTTTTGTATTTCTATTTTATATTATGCATTTGAGTTGTGGTGGATGATTCATTCTATCTCATGATCTTGTTTTTTATAAAGGGTAATGCCATTCATATTGTGAGATTTGTACACCCTTGGTGCTAGTCACCAACCTGAGGCCTACTAGAGGCGGGACATGGGGGTCATTATCTCTTTTCCTTCATTACTAACCCATGAGGGGTATCATTAGAGGGAGGGGATTGTGACTGAGTGGTATTAGAGGTGATGGTTAAGAGATAAGATGTAGTTTGGAGTTAGACACAGTGAAGATTTCATAAAGTTGTATGAAAACAGTTCCACTTTACCTTGGTATGTGACATAGGTCAAGGAGATCAGATAGGACATGAGATTTTAGCCCCCCCCTCCCCCGTGATCTAGTGCACAGTCATTGAACATATTGAATGACCACGTGTGATGGAACTTCTTTTAGGATAGAGACCTAGGATAGGTACATTCATCAAAATGACTTTTGTTCTAGATTGAATTGGGTTTTTTTGGAATGGTTAAAATGGATGAAATAAATAAAATGAATTAAAATAAATCTTAACGAAAATTTATACTATCGGGATTAGTAAGTCTTTGTTTATCCTTAAACTATGAATTAGGGTCATCGTCCTCATGTGACTCAGTCAGTGGAGGTTCAACAGGCTGATCTGGTTGATCACTGTAGGGTTGATCTAGTCGAGGAGGATGACCAGAGGACATTGCATGCTTTCCAGCGAAAAGATTTGGGGAAGTACAAGAGTAGTTTTGTAAATGTAGAGACATAGAGTTTTCTAGAGGATATGGAGATCACTTTTGGTTTGATCTAGGCCCCGACAGAGTACTGGGTCCCTTTTCTAGTCAGTCAAATGTTTGGAGGTGAAAAGTAGTGGTGGACATTGTATCTGAGGGAGTGGAAGTTGACAAATATTTTGTGGGTGTCCTTTCAAAAGGAGTTCCAAGAAGAGCTCCTTTCATCAACCATGAAGTAAGTAAAGAGACATGTGCCTCATTCTCTTCAACAAGGGTGAATATCACTAAGGGAGTTGGAGATCATGTTTAAGGACCTTCTGTGTTTTTTCCCAATCCTTTTTCCAGATGAGGAGTCTCGTGTGAGAAATCATGAGCAGGCACTCCATCCTACTATCCAATATGAAATTACACCTTTTACATTGTATACATATCTGGAGGTTCAAGAGAAGATAGAGGTTTTGATGTAGATTCCCTCATGAGGAGGTCTACCACAAGAGGGGATTCAGTAGAGTTATTTGGGAGATAGTGATGTCAGTGGCATATCTCAGGTGCCAGGACCATTGAGGTTTCGACCAGCAGGGAGTCGACCTCAGTATCGTTCAATATGGCCTTCGGGTGCCAGCGGTATCTGTCATTTTTCTGGGAGCATTGGGCTAGTGTGTATTGGTTGTTGGGTTCATGGTCATTTCCAAATCCGGTGACCAGAAGTTTTTTGAGCTTAGTTTGGTGGAGGTGGAAATTTTTAGCACTAACCTCATCAGCAGTTGCCAGTGAGCAGCATGGGTAGCTGGATTTTTCTCTAACAATGGGAGATAGAGTGGGTAGAGGCTGACCTTAGGATGTTCTTTGTGTTCATGGACCATGATCTGAGAATGGTCATGAAGGTGGTTGTCAGAAAAGAGGCAGAGGAACTGGGTTTAGTCAGTTTCATGAACTGGAGACAACAGTTTCAAAGAGGAAAAATATCATCAGAGGTACGATCTATTTTTTAGAACTCTTGTTTGTGCCTTGTTTGATTCATGAGCTTCAAAATACTTTATTTCACCTTTCTTATCCCATGATCTATGGAGAGACATAAATATGCTTCCTATGACCCAGATTTTATGTATTCTAGTCAAAAGCCAGACCATCTTGTTTGATGTGTGCTAATGGTTTGGACTGATAATGAAACTGCATCAGTCCCATGGGGATCTATTCTTGATATAGATGCAGCCCTGTGATGTCATTCGTGACATTGACTGGTTGTATTCTATATATGCTATTATCGACTTCTTTTGAAGTAGAGTAACTTTTTCAAATTTGGATGACCAACATGTTGTTTTTGTTGGAGAACGGGGTTTTCATGTGGGCAATCAGCGTGTGGATCCCCTTCATTCCTTGTTGGTTGAGCTGTCTGTGGAATTAGTGGATGCTGAAATAGTGGAGGTTCATATGGTCATTGGGAAGTTCCTAGATGTTTTCCCCAAGGAGGTTCTGATGCTAACCCCTAGACGTGATGTTGATTTTGGGATTGACTTCCAACCCAGTGCTTCTCCGATTTTGATGACTCCTTATCGGATGACACATTCAGTGTTGCGGAAGTTGATGATTCAAGTAGATGATCTAATATATAAGGGTTTTATCTGAACAAGTGTGTTATCATGTTGTGCTCCAGTGTTGTTCTCAATGTAGCTGGATGATGGTCTGCGGTTGTGCATACACTACTGGAGGTTGAATCATGTGAGCCAAATATTTTCACCCTCTTATGAGGGTAAAAAATCATTTCGACCAACTGATAGGGGTGATTTGGTTTTCTATTATTGATATGTGGTCTGAATATCACCATTTGAGAGTGAATTAGGGTAATATTCCATAGATTTACTTCAAATGAAGGTATGGGGACTTCGAGTTTTTGCTCAAGTCATTCGGTGTTACAAACGCACCAGCTGTGTTCATGAGGCTTATGAACTCCATGTTCCCTGAGTTCATAGGTTAGTTAATTTTAGTATTCATCGAAAATATCTTAATATACTCAAATATAGAGGAGGAGCAGGCCGGGCATCTCATAACTGTCTTTCATGTTCAATGATTCCACAATTATATGTAAAGTTGTCCGAGTGTAGTTTCTAGAAATGAGAGGTGCATTTCCTCAGGCATTTGGTGTCATAGTAGGGTATAGTAGTAGACTTAATGATGGATTAATCAGTTGTTTCTTGGAAAAAACTCATGAATTTGGTAGAGGTTCTTAGTTTCCTTGGTCTTGTAGGCTATTATTGGAGGTTTGTACAAAATTTCTATCATGTTCCAGCCCCATTGAAAGCTTTGACTAAGAAGGAAGAAACTTTTTCATGGAGTGATCAGTGTCAGGTAGTGTTCAGTTTTCTGAAAGATATGTTTCTTAGTGCTCATGTTCTTTAGTTTACTGAGGAAAGGGTGATGTTTGATGTGTTTTTTGATGCTTCTCATATGGGCTTGGGATGCATGCCGCTGTAATAACAAGCATTGAACTCTCATGGCTCTAGGAAGTTACGTCTACATAAGAGTAAATACACCACCCTCAAACTAGAGCTCGAAGTAGTCGTGCTTGCACTGAAGTTGTGGCAGCATTATCTCATTTGGGAGCACATTGTGGTCTTCACATATCACTAGAGTTTGAGGTATATAATTTCCCAGCATGATTCGATCTTTCGACAGTGATGGTGGATGATGTTTCTTTGTGAATATGATTTTGAGATCTCTTACACCTAAGGAAAGTGGAATTTTGTGGCCATTTCTTTGAGCAGAAAGTTATGGAAGGATGTTGTTTGGGAATCTATGGATTCTTGGAGATTGATGGAGGTATTGAAAACCATGCACTTCGAAGAAAGTTTGGATTGAGGTAAATACAATTTGTTTCAGATGATTGAGATATATTCTCTAATGTAGTAGGTGGAGGAGTCTCATTGGGGAGACTCAAAGGCAGAGGTGATGTGTGATCGTGTAGACCATGGTGATGCTTTGGAGGGATAGTTGAAGGATGGTCAGAATGGAATGTTGTTTCATGTAATGATTGTTTCGGTGACGATTCATGATGGATTACTTCATGAGTTTCAAAGCTCACCATTGGCAGTACACCCAGAAATTTCTAAGATGTATCATGGCTTGAGAATGTATTTTTGGTGGCCCATTATTAAATAGGCAGTTACTAGGTTTGTGGCCATGGGATTGGTTTTCCAGCAACTAAAGGTCAAGCATCATGTTCTTGGTGTGTTTTTTGCAGCCTTTGGATGTTCTCAAGTGTAAATGAGATGATGTCTTGATGGATATCATCAATAGGTTACCTAGATCTTAGGGAGGTTGTGATTCTATCTGAGTGGTTGTGGATTGGTGGAAAAAATCAACCCGATTCTTAGAAATTATGGAGTTGGGTGTCATGGATTCTTTGGAAAATATGCGCATGGATAAAGTGGTGTAGTTGAATTGAGTTCCAAGGTCCACTGTCTTATATTGGGACGCACAGGTTACCTCACGATTTTGTAAGGGATTGGATCATACTTTTGATACTTAGTTACGCCTCAACACTGCCTTCCACCCTTAGACAAATGGGAAGATGGAATGGACTATCTAGACGTTGGGGGATATGTTGGGAGTGTTCTTCTTTTATTTTAGTGGATATTGGGTATGCCACCAATCTTTTGTAGAGTTTTATTATAATAATAGCTGTCACTCTTCCATTGAAATGACCATGTTTGAGGCTTTGTACGAAAGACTATATTAATCACTATTGTGCCAAATAGAGGTTGGGGAGACAACAACTCTTAGTCCTGACGTGGTGTAGAGGAAGAAAAAAAAGGTTAAGCTTGTTTGTGAGAGGATGAAAGAAGTGTAAGACCTGCATAAGTCTTATGTCTATCCTAGGAGGAGACCCTTGGAGTTCGAGGTCGGGGACCATGTTTTCGTGGAGTTTGAGGTTGGTGTTTCCACCATGGTTTGAAAGGATCTAAAATGTCTTTCAAATCCATCAACTTCGTTGATATCTTAATGATGAATCCCATGTCATTGAATGGGGAGAGTTGGATATCAAGGATGACGTGAAGTTTGTTGAATGGTGAGTAGAGATCCAATATTTTCAATGGAAGGTGTTTTGTGGATGAACCATTCCTTTGGATCATGTGTTGTGGAGGCATGGTGGTCAGGAGAGTACTTGGGAGTGAGAAATGCATATGCGTTCTCAATTCCTAGAGTTGTTTTAAGTTTTGATTTTCATTATTTTCATTTGTAATGTGATGTACTATTTGGATCCTATTGTTTTTTGAGATGAGAATTTTTTTCTTGGTTTATGATGTGTGTGGTGTGATGTGTGATAACATCCTCACATGTGAAAAGGGGAGGACATATTTTCTAATCAGGATGCCTTAATTGTTATGTGATTAAACTTGTGTGGGCGAGTAAGGGCCACCTAGACTGGATAATATATTGACATGGAGGACTAAGTTCCTTAATTAATGTGTTCGGGGAAGGGAAATTCATTTATGGTAGTGGATGTTGGTTTAGGTTGAGTAGGGGTTAAGATAGTTGTGTAGTGGATGTGTGGCAGTGTGGTTGTGTGGGAGGAGGCAGCTTGCAGTTGTGCGATGTGTTTTGTGGCTGTTTAGGTTGGCATGATCACCCGGTAGTATTGTTTGAGGTATGAGAACAGCCTTGAGAGGTATCTCGTGAGCTGGTTGTTTGGACACCTTTTTCATTATAGGATTGGTTTTAGATTCTCAAGGGAGAGATTCATTTGATAGGTATATGATGTAATGATGCGTGCCCTCTCGGTGCATTACATTGTTGTTTTTGTTGCTGGAGGTGTTCAGGGTATGTTTCAGGAGTTTTTTTGAATGTTGGAGGTGCAACAGTGGTGTTGGAGGTATTATACATCGTGTAACATAATTAAATGACATGAAAGTCTATTTCAAGACTATTCTTGCGCTGGTTCATAACATGAGGGTTTTTGGGGTTAATTAAATAATAACATAAAGAGGCAACACATTTTTCGGTGGAAACTGAACACTGAGGATTACACGACTTGAAATGGGATTACACGTCATGTGATACAATGATCATGTGCATTTTTAAAAATTATTTTCGTTTGAACTATCATTCATTTGGCCTTTATTCCCTCTTCCTCTCGTTTTGGGCAAACCCTAGGCGCCCTGATTTATCTTTCAAGGCCTTCTTCGTCCCTCTTCGGTCCGTTGACTCCAGTGGTTGTTCATTACTGATCTGTGGTAAGTTCTCCCCCCTTTTGGTTGTTTTAATCTGTTCTTCTCCCGAGGATCCATTATGGTTGGGTTTATTTGGTTTGGGGTATGTGTTAGGTTGTGTTTGATGATATTGGGATTTTGTGAAGGTTGATATGTGGTTCTCAGTGGTGCAAAAGTTGTTTGCAGATGTTTATCCTTGCCCTCTAGTGAGAATAGCATCCCTGAGGTAGGGAATATCTCGTTTCTCCTTATTGTGAATCATTCAAGAGAATATTTAATTCTATTTATCTTTGGATTAGGTTTGTGCGAGCTAAAATCAAAGATAAATAATTAGTTAATTTAACTGAACATGGAAATGAGGTTTGATCCACATGTTTTTTTACATCTTTTATTTTTTTTGTGATATTGTGATTATATGGGATTGATGCCCCGCTGAAAATTGAGGCCAGTGGTGGCATTTTTTGCACTGGATATGTTTGTTATGTTTGTTGTTTTGTTTGAAATTGTTTGGAATCACCCTAAAATGGAAATTGGAAAACCATGCATACTTGGATAATGAATTGGTTGCCCTAGGATTTTGGTTTTTGTAATAACACTCCCAAAAAAAGTGGAATGTGATAAAGTCCCCTTATCTTGAAGCGACGTGATTTGTGGTAATTCATTTAGGTGTGTGGGGAAATATATTATATGTGGACGTGATGGTGGGACAACAATGTGTGGTTGTGGAATGTGAGTCTAAAAGTTTATTGGTCGTGCTTTTGGGGAAACAAAGTGGTGATATACTGAGTTGTTTGTGGAATTTGGTAGCATTGTGCTAACCCTACTAGAAATAAGGCTTTTATCAGTGCTATGAACATCATTTAAGAGTGAAAGAAAGGCACTGTTAATCGTGGCGAAGATATGGGGTCCCCTTTAACAGTGCCAAAAATGCACTGATAAAGGAGGCCATTTATCCACGCTAAAAACCCGCTGATAACGGCCAACTTACATGTGAAGTGCTGTTTATTTAACAGCACACCCAACACCTACACCTGCACACAAAAAACACCTGCACCTACACATAGATTGCACAAAATATCACCTACGCACTAAACAGTTGCACAAAATAGCACCTACACACAAACAAATCACAGATGAATAAAACAACTCACACAAGAGGTTTGAAAACAATGCTACATACATTTATCTGACATTATGAATACAAAATAACACTTCTATATAAATTTCAAAAAATGTTTTATATGGTTACAATTACAACTATCAATGAAACCATTAAGGGCATTAATGTTTCATCCTTTTTGAATCTGTGACCCCCTGTCAAAAATTTTCATCCTTGGTATTTGTTGACGAACAAAGCATCTAAACTCAAGAAAATAATTCCACCTATATATGAAAACAAATATTATGTTAGTAATACAATAATGAAATAAATTAAACATTAATATTAATGAATAAATTAATAAAATGGAAATTTTTAATAAAAAATACACATTTTGAGTTATGTCGGTCACACCATGTGTTTTATTGAGGTTGATTTTATTCCTAAATGTAACAAATGAGTCATAGATTGTGGTTATAAAATAATAAAACAATCCTAAAGTTATTGCTCTGTTTTGAGTATGTTTCATGTCCTTTTGAATATGTCTGGAGTAGGTAGAGTTCTTATGTTTTGGTGGTTTCATCCCCATGCACAAGGGACAGACTAAGTCTCCAATAATAGTAAATTGATGTTTTACATTGCTCATTTATAGTTGATTTTATTTCCACATCAGGTGTCACAATTGGGAGTGATATTTAGCTATTCTGTGGATTTTGACTATTGGAATAGTATGGAAATAATGGTTTGATTATGAATCATGATGGGCACATAGGATCATATGATATATGATTTCTTATGATTTTCATTGGGAACCTGGATTGAGCTAAGAGGGGTTGGAATAAAGTGTTATCAAAGAAACTAAATAGTTATTTCATAAATAGCCTCTTTTGGTGGGATTCTACACAGCCAACCCAAACATGTGGTTCCAATGAGATATCTATGTGACTTTAAATGCATAGGAAATATAGTCATGACCGTGACAAGGGTAGACATATATGATGATTGGGGGTGAGTTTTTTAAAGTTTCAACAAAGAAACTAAATAGTGTTTTTGTTGTATATCCTCATTAGTGTTATTATACTCATCTAAACCGAATTGATACAAGATATTTGAGGTCTAGAATTATCATGGGTAGGATAGGTTCCATGAGGCCGAATTATACTTGATGCATGACTATAATGTGGGTATGTAGGGGCCATAAGACTGATGATACATGATACCAAACCTTGATATGGGTAGGTAAGTGGACTTGAGACTACATGTGGTGTGACATGGTGTGGTAAGAGAGTGTAAGGGTGGTGAGATGAGTTACATGTTACAAACTTTTCCATTGTTGATATTTGTATATATAAAATGATATGGATGTTTGAATATTAGTATTTTTATTCAGTGGGATGCCACCTAGATGGGATTTGGTGGAGTTTCAGGAGGGTGGCGATACAGTGCTGCTTAAGTGTTCATGGGATGACTCCCTGAAGGATCGGGATGATCATGATCTCCAGGTATAGGATTCAGTACAGGCGAGATACCTGCAGATGGAAAAGATGCATATGGAAAACATTGGACCATGTATTGATGAGCATCATAGAGGGATCCTAGTTTGTTTCATATAGGGCATCGATAGGGGATCCCAGGGAGATGAGCCATCTATGTCATGCTTGACTCATGAGTTATAGTCTCAGCAGCCATCACTATTTCAGAGGGAAGGTGGACCGAAAACAACAGAGAATATGGTAGGGTTGGTATAAACTATATTTGACTAGCTTGAGACACCCCATGTCGGAGGGTGATGCTGGTGACATACATGCTCAGAGGAAAGACATAACAGAATAGGTATTTGGGTTTTGGGGTTGGGTAGTAAAGATGGTAGGTTGGAGTTTTACACAAGTGGGATTGGGGTATTGATGGCCATGGGTAATATTGTAAGTCTCTTCGAGGGAGGGTTGTTGGGTTGGTTAGAGTTTTTGGGTTGGTGGGAGGGGTTAGCATGAGGAGATGGAATTTTAAGAGGGGAAGATATGTGGATAGGGGGTAGGTATATTCTCTTTTGGTGATATGGCTTATAAGCCTGGGAGAGTGATCCAAAGGGCCTCACAAGGTTTTCTGGGTATCATATTCTACCTTATTTTCTCTCTCTCAGAAGCTGTAATTCCAGGAACATATAGTTGTTTTCCATTAATACAAGTCATTTTGCTGCTTGATCCGTGTGAGGTTTTTATCATTCGGTCTGACCTACCGGAAAATTCTTCTTGGGGGAGAAAATAATATGACTAGGCTCAACATTGTGGAAAAAATACTCATGGATATAGATGGAATTCTTTGACAAAGCTGTGTGAGTCAACGGTAGTGGGAACTCAACCTATGTATTCACATGTTACTAGTGGAATGTATTGAATGGAAGTAGCGGTCAATGGGGACTACTGTAACAAAAGGATCCAGGCGTGACGAAGTGAATTAGATCAGTCTGGTGCAGGGGAAGAATGTGAACTTAGTGGGATGAAAATTCTGGAAATACGCAAGCTGAACCATCTACTTTCTACCTTCTAAAAAAGGAGACTGGATGAGGAGGATATCGACATGTGTTGAGATGAAAATGACAATAAGGGGACCAAGAGATGCTATAAAGATAAGTTCACGGACTCAAAGTTACATACTGATAAAGAGATATTTCATATTGACACAAACCATGAACGAATTAACAAGGGAGGTGCATGTATCGAAGAGTTGCAGAGCGAGTTACAAATTAGTATGAAGCAACTACGAACCTGATGTTTGAGAGAAATGAATATGATATTTCTTTTGGGGATACTTGTATCGAGCCACATTTCAGTGGTTATAGGATTCACAACATGGAGCGAGTTCTATGTTCCCAATTCTATGGGGGGGGGGGTTGGCATTTCAAGGGATGTTGTATTGATTTTCAACTCAACCACAATATCCCCTGAATAACCAGTACAGGAAAATTTTTAGGAAGAAAGGCTACAGTATTAGAATTAACACAACCGAGATACTTCAAATTTAAGGAATACATGGAGGATCATTATTCAATAAATACAAGCCTTGTCCTCAAAGAATTACATCTACTTTAGAGCTTGTTACTGATTTTTTGGGACTGACATGGGAATGCATCATTCTATTGACATTTAGGTGATTTGATTCACTGTTAGAGGAGGCCTCTACGGTTTCAAAGGCTATCTCCTATTTGTCTAGAAATTTATCTTTTATCTAGAAATTGCATGGTGATATCAAACGTGCATATGACACAAGTTTATCGTGGGGGGGGGGGGGAATAAGACATAAGGATTAAAATTTTTGACGATTTTTTGAATAGTTCCCTATGTTCACAGAAAGAGACACATTGTGTTGTTTTTTCTTTACTATGTAGTTCTCACCAGCAGACTGTGCATTTGGCTTCATGGAAAAATGTTCTATATATTGATGTTAAAACATCTTCAGAACTCATTTTCAAAGAAAAAATGAGTTACAGTCTTGCCCCGACATATTAGAAGCTACCCAAGATGATTTTCTTGGGGGGTTTCCAGACTGAAAATGACTACAGTGTGTTATGGGCAACGAAAGGGAGTTTATCTCATAATCATACCATGTCACAACCTGATTTTATCAGGGCTTGGTAGTTGGATATGTTTTTTTGTTGATGTTTGAGCATTCTTTATGAGGTTTTATAAAAAACATATAGAAAATGTTTTTTGATCAAACATTTCATCCATAGAACATCACATTTCATTTTAAAGAGGCTGGAACATAGTAAATATGCGATAATACATGTGGGTTCAGTTCTACTGTTAAATTTGTCGTTCAGTAGTTTTGTTCCAACTAGAGGACAACATAATAATGAAGTTCCATTTATTGGAACATTAGAAGAGGAAGAGGGTTTTGAGCAAGAACAGTTGTGATGCCACGAGTGCGGTGACATACATGATGTATTTTCATTTCATGAATAACCACGAGGGTAAGATATAATTTACCAACATAACTGACGATGTACTATGACTGGTACTTTCAAAACCAAAAGGAATCACTCCATCTGTAGATAACGCAAGATGAAGGTTTCTTGGCTCGTTTCAAAATTCAGGATACTCATAATCAATTCCCTTCCACTAAGGAGAGTCTATTGGGTGACATAGTTTCCTATCATTAATTCTTGTATCTGCACTCCATGTCAATTGTCTTGTTGTCTCATCACATCCATACGAGCTCCTAAAACATGAAATGATTTGATTGTACCATAAAAAATTCATTGGAATGGATTTATATTTCTTGTATCGAGAAGAACCACACATTGGGCATTATTTATGTAATTTTTGGTCCTTATAAAAAAATACACAGTCATTCAGGTAGGCATTTATTATTTTAGATATCATACCCATCGAGAAAAGAATTTATTTGGAATCTTATGTTCAGCTCTGGAGCTCATTATCTTATTGGAGCGTGTCATTCCGGTGAGCAATTAGTTCAATAAAACTAGCACCACTCCACCCATTGTCTCCTTTCAAATTATACATCATCTGTATGGATGAAAATGCTGTGTATTTAGTGCAACCAGCATACAATGACATCTTTTCACAACTCTATTAACTTCTCAAACAATTTTGGGGAATCCCGAAGTTCATCTTCAATTTCCCATGTCATTTACTCAATACAATATTCATCATCATTTACATATCTAATCACATCCTACATGTGATCACCTTCAATGTTCATGCTTGTAATCATATTAGATGATCCATAAAATGCATTGATATCCCAACCACTTCCTATATTCATTTCTTCCCCGTGTTTATTCCAACATGTATAACTACAATCTATTCCATGATAGATCAGGTGTTCTTCCAACCCCTCTAGACTAATTTTTCTTGAATAACAATAGTGTAAACACATACAAATGATTTGAGAAGGGACATATGTGTGATATTTTGCAAACTTTATAAACTCTTTTGCGCCATCTTCATACTATTTTGTCAAAAAAATAACATTCATCCAATCATTGTTCATATTCATCCTATTTTATTTAGTGATATTAATATTTAAAAAAATAATTACACAGAAGATGTTCAACCATGGTTTTCATCCAAATATAATCAATGGAACTAGATATGGTAAACAATACCCTTACCTCTCCAAGCATTACTCAGGACCAAAGTATATCGCACCCATCTTCCCAAACCCCTGATCAATGGAACTATCTATGAGAATCCTTTGAACTAGAATGTTTTAGTATCCAACATGTGATCTATATGGATTGTAGTAAACTGTTTTTTAGTGTTTCTCTAGAAACATAATATCTAGAGTCAAGAATTATACTACTAAACTAAGAAATGGAATGATTTTTAGTTTAGTTCTTGCAGGTAGAAGGATTCATTACACGTTTTATTATTTTTATTTTACTAGGGTGTTCATAAAGTGTCCCATAGAGTCCTCTAGTGATGTGGTTTTCTATGATTTCGTGGAATTGAACTAGTAAAACAGTGGTGGTACCATTAAAATGGGTAAGGTTTGGATTGATATTAAATGGTGTAAGAACTACAACATGGTAAACAAATGACATACCAATCCTTCCAACAATGGAAACACCATACAAACACATAATCGTGTTCACAATTAAAACATCATACAAACAAAAAAAAACATATTTTTCGAGTTTACAAAGAATCTCTTATTCAATTATGTTTCTTAATTCAGGGGTGATAACAAAAGTTTTACCATCCTGGGGAATTCATTCATTAGATAAGTATATGTAAATTACCAATTTTTATATTCAAATGTTCAACAAGAACCAACCAACATGCAATTCATTTAGTGCACAAATGAGGACCACCAATGACCATGATTTTCAGTGAGGTGTTTATCCCATACATTTCATAACATAACATCAATATCAAACATGAATAACATGAGAACAAGAGTAAACCAATGAGTATGAAGAAAAAACTCACAGTTAAGGGGTCGTTCAGTGCGTGACAGAGGTGCGTTCATGGCAGAGGAGTGCCACGCAGTAGTGAATATTTCCAACAAAAAAGAAAACATAAAATGAGAAAATACATGTAATACCTATCCAAAATAGGTCAAATGAGATTTAGGAATGGGACATGTCTAGTAAAAAAAATTTATTGCTCAATAGTGGGATTTTATTTTCCATCTATGATATATGCTTCATGTTTATTTTTTTTGTGTATCTTCTATTTTACTAAATGTTCAACTTTGGAATGGGACATGTAATGTTTTTTGGAGAATAATATTTTTAAATTAACTCTAACTTAGGGGTAAAATATTCCACATTATTTGTACCTTTTTTGGGGACCGTTTCTATCCTGTAGGAATCATGAATGCCTCTTAGGATAGTGGAATGTCAGGTAGGTTGATGGTTATGATACCGGTATGGGTCGTAACATTTCATTACCAATTACAACTGACCCAGGTCCAATTAAATATAGGATGGGGGGTCATACACTAATATATTCCAAACATCATTGGATTTATTATGTGGGTGAGTCATGATAGTATCTTATATGATAAATGGTTTATAGATTAGACATTAGAGTAGTAACTTCTATGGATTTCCTCATTTGTATGGTAGTAATGTCTGTTGAACTTAGTTTGTGAAGTAGACATTAGAAACGAATATGTTTTTAAAAATTATGTGATGACTTCATAACCTATGAACAAATATATAGGAAATATCTTACAATTCACATTGAATCATAATAAGTTTGTATTCCTTCATCATATAGTTACAAGTGATGTGGAATGTGTAAATGATAATATTGGGGGGGGGGTGAATGAAGTGGAGATGTTGATGGAATTAATCAGAAATGATAATAATATAAGAAAAAACAAGACATGCATCACAACACAACAAATAAGCAATTTGGGAAAATAGGCATCACAACACAACACATAGCGCCATGCCCCAATGAGTCCTAAATGATAAAGAACTACTACCCAAAGGAGATGGCCACACCACAATTGTTCTTAGTAAAACAAAATCTAGAATACACAACCACGATAAAAAATGAGATCATATAATCTATGGGAATGGGACCATGATGCAATATTCATCACTACACAATAACCTCTAAGCCCTCACACACCAAATATCATCCTCTGATTCGGCCTATAATATGTGAAAATGAGAAACCATAAAAATGTAGAAATATAGGGTATATTAGCTTAACCAAGTGGAAGATTGTACGAAAATGAAATAAAACTAAAATAGAAAGAATAATATAGGCCGAATTATACTAGTCTCTCCAATACAAGTGATTAAAGAAAAAACATACAGAGTGTGAGGGAGAACCACCCAAGAGGAGAGGAGGGGGTGGCGTAGCATGGGGGGGTTCTAAATAAGAAAAGGGGAAAAATATTGTAAAACATAAAAGGTTCAGAGGGGTATTTTTGTAAAACTTCATGTTTTAAAGGGGTTCAAGGTTTGTCCATATGGTTTTCAAAACCATGTGAAAACTATACAGTCTTCACTTTCTAGGACACACCATTTCACAAGGTTAATGCGTATGGTTTAACAAACAATCTGCAAACCATGAGAAATGCCTCCAAAATTTATTAATTAATTTTTTATGGTTTTCTAATGCCGCTCACATGATTTAATACAATTTCATGCTTATGAAAACCAATATTCACTATTGTGGTGCATGGTTATCACTAATCATGTACAAACCATGATCCCTGGGCTGCTACACCCAAAACCAGAATTTCCACTCCTAAAGCTTCTATGACTTGTTTATGAACCTAAGTCACATCTCGAGCCAAAAACTATATAAAAAACTTCATTAAGATGTCCCAACATCCATGTTTTATATCCAACCATAATTTTTATAAATGGTTCATCCACTAATTGAAAAAATTTCTATATCCTCCTGAAAATTCAAATGCCAATATTGACGAGGCATTACAATCTCTCCACAATTGTGCTTATCATTCTTGATATATCCTAGTGGTAATACTATTGAATCACCACTATCAGTTATCTATTTAGTGTCAAAAAAGCTCATTATATTCACGAACTACCAACATGCTTTAAAATCATATCACCCAACAGAAGACATAATGCCACCATATCCTGAGCTAAATCTCATAACCATCACTGAGATGATGATATGGTACTTTCTTATTCTTTACCATCTTGAGAAAGGATCATGTCAATGTTTAGTCAATCACCCGGTCTAAGACACTCCCCACCATAATACTAAACTCATGAAAGCCAATTTCGATCCATGGTTCCTCCCACCTACAAAATTTCTTACAAAAATCCATTTTCATGTTTTTAATGACACGACTAGTGACACTTACAATGAAACTTACCCAACCACACAAGAGAATTATAATAAAATGTTGGTCTTCTCCTTCATTCCCAAATTTCTGAAGTCCATAGATACACCTCAATCATCCATGTACAACCTAAACACAAATATTGTCCTTGTAAAGCCTTAGATTGCTCTAAAAACATCCCATTAAAAACAATATTAAATAATCAATCCATGTTTCAAATCATTACATATTACATCACATGACAGTATAAGTTGAACATCCTCCACCCGAACTACCTCAAAAGGGTTGGTAACCAATAAAATGTTATCTCACATTCCTGTCTAAATTAATAACTATAAATGAATCCAAAAAACCAAATAAAAATACACATCATAGTCTAATCCAAACATCTTATGTCATTTTATAATGACAACCCCAGATAACCAAAATAAAAAATTCTCAACTTCCACAACCAATATATCATTAATTAATAGAGCCTGATTCCTTGTTCGTTGGGGAATCCCACACTCATATTAATATATCATGGTCTAATATGACCCTTGATATGATTCTATAGTCAAACACTAACAAAGACAAATTGGCCATTATTCTATCACTTAAGAACTAGCGTCCAACCAATAAAATCCTTCTTAGACCACATCATCTATCTCAGGCTCAAAATAACCTCTCAGAATTTATTCATTACCAAACAAAAAAACCTCTAGGATTTCAAAAGGCATCTAGATTTCATAAAAACCACATTCACACCAGTATCCAGTGCTTTTACGATGTCCCAATGACTTTCTCTACACTCAAATTGCCTTTCTAACATAGAAGAGTAAAAATTTATTACATAAGAGGCTCTGTAGGGGAATCCGTAAACTGTAGAAGAGGTTGATGGGATGGTCGTTGGATGATGAGGGTACACTAGAGAAGTTCACATTAACATGGGGACCATGCAATGAAGGGGAGGAGAAGGAGGTGGAAGAGTAGCAGGAGGAGGAGGAGACAGCGGTAGTGTCATAGGAGGATGAGTCGTCAGCCGGAGGAGGAGGAGGAGGAGGAGTAAGAGGAGGTATAGAGAAGGAGGAGGAGAAGGGTCACAGTGATGGAGGGTTCGTGGTGGTGGAGGAGGAGAAGGGAGCGGTGGTGATGGTGGCAGAGGAGGGTCGCAATTAAGGAGGAGGAGAAGGAGTGGTGACAGAGGAGGGGTTGAAAACGCAGAGTTCAGCTTTTGCGAAGCCTTGAAAGTGTGTGAGGGAGGAGGAGCCTATTAGGGATCTTTTATAAAAATTGTTGGAACCTTTATCAGCAGTAGTTAAAAGCACTGATAATGGTATCCCTTTATCATTACTAAAAAATTACTGATAGAATTCCAATTTATCAATGTTAAAAATATAGCACTGATAAATATAGGCCTTTTTCAGTGCTAAAAAAGAACTTATTAAAGTATAATTTTAAAAATTTATTTATATTATTATATATTTATTTAATATGATATATAAGATAAATAGATATTAATTTATTAATATATATATACATATAAATATTATATATTTACAAATATTTTTATGTAATTGTATATATATATATATATTAATATAATTATAACTACAAATTTATTTGAAAAGTATTTATATATATAATTAAAAATATAAAAAAATATAATTATTATATATATATATATATTTAATATTATTTTATAAGTTAGAACATATATAGTTCATATGGGTAAAATTATGAATTAATCAATATACCACATTAATAGACAACAGTATTTAATGTGTAAATGAATTCATGCATTTGATACATAACACATACACATGATCAATATATTCATTAACCAAATTCATTGGAAAACACATATATATTCAATAATATTAATTATGAATATATATATTAAAAGTTATTATATATTTATAAATATAATAAATATAATAAATACAATGAATTAATCCAAAAAATCTATTAAATCTATTAAATATATATTAAATATAAAAAATCTAATAAATATATTTATTATTTATTGTATATTATTATAATCTTATAATTATTTAATTATATATATATATATATATTTATAATTATAATCATAGAAATACCGTTTTCAATTAATAAAATTATAAATATATTTTTGAATTATTAAAATATATATATTAATTATAAACCTTTGTTTTTTATTTAATGTATTAAAATAAACATTATTTTTTAATATTAATATAATAATTTTATATAAATTAATTATAAAAACTTTTATCAGCACTAAAAATAGCACTGTTAAATGTACCCTTTATCAGCACTTGTTTTATCGCTAATAAAAGAGACATTTATCAGCGCAATTAGCTAGCACTGATAAATGCTCACCCCTTTATCAGCTCTTTCTACTTAGCACTAATAAACGTAAGTGCTTCCCATAGCATATTTTGTGTTAGTGTAAATGCCCAAGTAGTGATGGAATAAATAATTTTTTATTAATGATTGAAACGACATGGGTTGATTTGATTATTTGTATAAGTATTGTTAATAAATAATCTAATTACGAGTTTTATGATTAAAGGGGGTTGATTATAAATAATGAAAAGAATGGATTGAATTAAATGAATTGGTTGGTAAATGGAAATTCTGGAAATTTAATTGTTTTTTAAAGTAAAGGATGAAGTTTGAAATGTATATTGTGGTTTGTTGTGTGGGGTTATGCATTAAGAAGTGGCATCAAAAGTTTTGACGTTTGTGAGGTGTTGTGGTGACATTGCGATATAACCCATAGGTTGGGTTTGAATATTTGGTGCTATATATATACTTTTATATTTCCCTGGTGATTTCCATGCGCACCCCACCCTACTTGACCACTATGTGCTGAAAACCCCCATCATCACTGGGGAGAGTGTCTTTCCCAATCATTTGGTGAGGAGTATGGATGGCTGAGTACCTGCACTTTTCTTCTTTCTCTTCCAAGCAAGGTAGGTATTTCACATACTACGATGGCCAGAGATTAGATAGTGCATTAGATGGAATCCATGATGTGGTATCCCAGATGTATCCGGGATGAGTTGTGATGATCCATGCTTCCCAAGTATCTTTGGGATGAGTTGTTATAAGTCGTGCTTTCTTAGGTGTTTTCAAGATGATATTTTTTATTAGGCCAATGTGTGTGTGGGCGAGATGTGTTAGGACAAGGAGTCTATGACCAGGATGTGTTATGAGGCCCAAGGGTGTGCGGACGAGATGTGTTATGAGACCAAGGTGTGTGTGATCAAGATGTGATGTGGTTTAATGAACGGATGAGAGTTCTTGGATGTACGATGTTGGGTGTGAGTGACATACCAGTGGGAAAGTGGTATGGGGTACCCTATCATCGATGAACTTTATATCATATTATATTACTTGCCTTGAGATATTTGTTGAGCATGCCTTGCTGAAGTTGTGATGATTATTATAACTGTTTATGTGTTGTTTGGTTCTGATGTTTTCCCCCAAGAGCATTAGTATGATTCTTTCACATGTGCACGAGAGACTTCGATTTTTCCTACTGAGCATACTTCTATTCTCACCCTATGTATATAAAACAATTTTTAGGTTTTCAGGAGGATATTATTGACCGTGATGGACCTTCCTAGCCTGGATCATGATAGTTGTTGTGTCGTTGCTTTATCTTGACCTTTGTGTATTTACATTGGATACTTTATTTTATTTCTACTAGTTAAACTTTTTTGCATTCATGTGAGATGGTTTTTGGCTCTTTTTTATATTATTCATAGGAGTTGTTGTGGATGATTCATTCTATCTCCTGATCTTGTTTCTTATAATGGGTAATGCCTTTCATTTTGTTAGATTTGTACACCATTGATGCTAGTCGCCAACATGATTCCTACTAGAGGTGGGACTCGAGGGTCATTATCTCAACTTATTCATTGCCTTCCCAGGAGGGATATCTATGGAGGGAGGGGGTCAGTAAAATTTTAGTCGGTATGGATATGCGTTTCTGATGATACAAAAGTACAAAACTTTACAAAATATCAAAGATTTCAGAATGATCTACATAATCAACTCAGAAAATGTATTATGATTCTCCAATAGGACTTGGGTGATGAATGCTTGAGACAATAATTCACTGATATTATGAGAGATTGCGTAATTTTTATGCAACTTAATCCTCCTAAAACACCATAATGGAATGATGTCTGATAGGTGGAATTGTACCATGAAAGACATGGTTTGATCGATGATGAGTTAGTGGGACATTCCTATTGATGGATGTACATAAAAATTTACATGCATGAGAAGCATGTAAACATGAATATGATGCATGATATATATATATATATAAATATAAATTTATATATATGATATTATATAGTTTACATTTTTTAATGCATATCGTGTTCATATTTTTCATGAATGTGATGCATGAAAAATAAATAAATAAATAATTATATTTATATTATTCATTTTCTCCTGAATGGTTTATTCATCAATCCATTATAAATGGATTAAAGGATCTGCACTAAATTCATTGAAAATATTCAATGAATTACACCGAATAGACATGAATGCATAAGATGTGTCATGAATAGGAGGAGCCTTGAGCTTCACCTATATAAGTGGTTGAGATCATCTCCTATTGGGTGTGTGTGGTGCGATGTGTACGAGCCCTCTACTATACTCTCTTCCTCTCGATACTTCATTTATCCCATTTGACAAGCCGCTTGCACCGCTTTAGTATTTGAGCATCCTCACGATATTATCAGGTATCCACATGGCTAGTGTATCACCTCATAGGTGGGGTGTGTTCGTTCACTACTCTCCGTGATTTCCCTCAAGCACATTCCTTTGAAGAATCAAGATGGAAACTGATGAAACTCACATTTTCTAATTACTCAATTTCATGATAATGTTAATATGTTGATTTTTTGAAGATATATCTTTTGTGTTTTTGGGTTGTCCTCTATTGAAAATTATCATTATATTATCTTTCAAAACTCATTAGTGGCATCAGAATATGTTCTTCCAGATTTAGAGGTGTTTGGATCATCGGTTTTCAATGAAAAACAAAAAACAATATTTCTAAAAACCCAAAGAATAATTACAGACCCTTTAGTGAGGTGCTTAAAGGTAAATTTTATTTACCCTTACCAAATTTAGTTATATAGAGGTAGAAAACTTACACAGAAAGTATGCATATGGGTAACCATTGTATTAACTTTATGAAAATGTGTTGTGAAAAGCTAGTGAATGAACCTGGGATGCAACAGAAGCGTGAAAGAACATGCAATTTAAAATATTGGGTTTGGATTCATGTTAAAAAAATAGAATCCAATTAAACCCTTTAACTAAATTCTAGATAGACTGTGTATAATTTAATTTAAGCATAAAAAATAAAATCAATCAAAATCTTTAACAATACCTTGTTCATTTGAAGTCACTGGTTTGATTCGCTCGTCGTCAATGTGTCATGGTTTCATGGCGGAAAACTAGTCATCCTCTAGTTCGTTCACACATACTCCACAATTCCAGGATCATCAATCGAGGTTTCTCAGGTGATTGCATGGGAAATCGAAAATATTTACAATGTCCCTTCGACTTCCTAAATAACACAGACTCGATCGAGAAAGCAGGATTGATCTGACCTTTTTCTTCTTCAAGAATCTATCCATAAGAACATGTGAGGAGAGGATAAAGGAACTTCTCTGTATAAAATCATTCAAAATGGTGGATCTTAGAATTCCAGAGGCTAAAATGAGATTTTTTACATAGGTTATACTTTCCCAAATTGCACTATGGGCCCTATAAAGTAATTTCCTTCATTTTAGACCTTTGCAAGCATCTATGATTGAATAAACATGTCATAAATGTCACAAAAATTTTATCACTCACTTGAAACACTATAAAATTCAATGTGATAAAATAAGTACCATTAACTCATCCTATAATTTCTCTAAATAATTTAATGATCCTTGAACATCCAATGTTCGATCGGGAAATTATATTTTTCTCATATTCACATTTATGATCAAAAAACATGTGAATAACATGAGAAATAAATACAATCATCATTATTATAAATAAGAATAATATAATTAAATTAATTTTAATTATGATCACTTAATCTCGGATGATAACCAACCCCCGGACATGGGGCCCACATCGTCCTAAACTCCTATTCATTAGAATAGGTGGAAATTGTGGATACACCAAGTGTGTGACACTCTAGGTCCATATCTAAATTTTATTGATTCCAACCCATAGACCAAGAGCGGAGTCTAGCAACCCATAATGACCCCTAAGGAGATAAGGAATGTCATAGATATGACTTCTTCCTATGAACACCAACTGTGTAATATAATCTCTTTGTCTCATGATATTTCATAGAGCAGGATGCACACTTGTGTCATCATCCTTTTGTTTTATATATTTTTTGACCTTATTAGAAAAACATACCATCTGGTACCATGAACATGGTTTTATGAACGGACTACCATCCTGGTCAACCTGGGCCCACAGGATATCTCTTCCTTAACTTGGATGCGACAAAATCTATCATGATCATTCAATCAATGCCATATCACTAATGATGCACCCAACACAAACTACCTCACCATGTTTTCATTATCATGGTTTTCACCATGCTTCAAATTACATGATCAAATGACACACACTGATAATGGTATCAAGTCAGGAGACCAATGCACATGTTCATAGATAGAAACAAGCAATTACAGCTAGAACATGTGGTGTTCCTATTGACAGGTATGTCCTCATGATCTCACTACTAGAGATCACTAAGAACAAACATCATGAGAAAATTCTCAATGATTATGAGCCACCAACAACTTATAGTCAAACATCATATGTGTTATATTAGTATGATGTATCTAGAACATATGACATATTTATTTTGGACTACTGTTATAGTATATAGAGGTTCTCATTATATCTTCGAACTACTATAAACTTTTGATATGCCACATAATCTAAGGACATTAAAAATAGTATATGTTGAAATGTTAACACTATTATAGTAATAATAAACACACACAGATATATGTATCAAACTGTATACATGTAATGATAATCAAAAGTATTGTTCATGTTGGGTCTAGGTCACCCACTTTTACTATAGGAAGTACCATATGCAAGTGATTTTGATAAGTGTACGTGATTCGTACCTTTAAACAAAATAATAATTTTGTTATTACTTATACTCAAGAGAGTTGCGTAAATATAATCTACATATTTCCTTTACGCGACAGTATCAATCTACGTAAAGGTCACCTTTAAAGCTTCCTTTGCACATAATTTTAAAAACATGCTTTACCCTTATGTTGAGTGTCTATGTAAGGGTAATATGGGGACACCCTTATGAAAAATAGGAGTTCAACATACGGTTAAACAAAAAATTGTTAAAAATCGTTTTTTACATATTAAATGATTTTTATTGTTTATAAATTATTTACAAATCATGTTAAAAAGAATTTTGAGAATATTTAATTTATAGGATGATTATTAAGGAATTATTTAATTATAAATTATTTATAATTAATTGAATAATTTATTATGAAACATTTTTCCTAAATATTAAAAGTATCTATTTTTAAATACATATTGACATATTAAATGACATGACCTATGATCTAGAATTAAATGTTTTATTTATAAATCATAAGAGGCGATTTTTAGTGTTTATATGTTTTAAAATATATAATATTTAGATTATATAAAATGTTTATATAATAGATATTGAATTATAAAATGTTTATAATTCATTAAATATCATATAAATGTCATTTCACATAAAATGTAAAGGGGTTCATATTAAAATGAATATAAAATGTTTGTATTCTTACTAAATTATAAAATGTTTATAATTAACATTGATTTATGAATAGTGCATAAATGTCTTATGTTTTGGAAAATCAATAGATTATGTATTTTTTGAATTTCATATATATTCATGTTTACATAATTGTTTATGAAATAAGAATATTGTGTATGTCCATTTATATGATAAATTTCATCTAGGTTAGTCTTTAATACCATGCTATGTTTGATATAATAACATTTTGTTTTCATGTACCATGACCTTGGTTTGTAATTATAGATATGAGCTTGAGAATAGTTGTGGGGAATAATTTTTCTATATTAGGATTTTTTTCAAGAACAGAGTTCTTCATTGATTAATATATCCCCAAGAAGAGAGATTTAATGTCAAACCTACTACTTTCCTAGAGAATTTCCTTGAATATGAAAGTGAACAAGGTTGACAATCTATCGTGCTGCACTTAGTCATGTGAAGTTTGGAAATATCATATAACTCTATTCCTTTACAGGAAACATTCATGTAAACTATGCATATGATGCATTTGAATATGTATGAATATATTTGACTTATGTTTTTTGGTGATTAACACAATGTAGTAGGCTGTGTAAAGAGTTACTGTCACAAACTATCCCGGATACCCAGGGTACCCAAATACCCGAGTTGGCACTGACATAGCCCGAAGGGCATTCCTGATTCCCATGGGTTGGCGATAAGCACCTGAAATCCTGCAAAATTAATGTTCGAATGAATTTACCACAAACATCGTTGAAGCAGGAGATACAAGTTAGTTAGCACAAAAGAAAACATCACTAGGATAATTGTACCATATGTCAAATACCTATAAAAACCCCAAAGTACATAAACCAAGTACTATAAAATATGATAAAAACCCCAAGTCCTGATTGACACAACAACTGAAAGACCAATGATCAATAGATACAACCACTTCTAAGTGGTGGATTATGCTTTCTTAGACATGGAAAAAGGAAATCTACAAATGCACAAAGTCACAAGTAAGGTGTGTGCTAAAATCCTTGTTGGGTATCACCAAAGATTTCATAAGAAGATGCCACATTTAATTAGCCAAATAATGATTTAAATTGTAAGTAAATAGGTATGAAATTTTAAAAGCACATTTAATACAAATCATGCTTTTCATTTCAAATAATTGAAATACTTTAAATAATGGATTAGTAAACATTTTATATAAATCAATTTATATAAATTCACAAGGCATGTGTAAAACAATTTACAAGTAATTACATATATTTCAAATATAAACAACGAGCAACATGGTCATCGTCCAATAGGTAGGATAGTTCCAGGTTATGGGATCCTCACACACATATATAATGGTAATGAAAATGTGCACAGAGAACCCTTTGACACTAGTCTAAAAATAATAAAAAAATTCCTAATAAAGATAGTATTTTCCGATATGTTTACGTTAGAGTGGTAAAACATCAGTCCGTCGCTAGGGAAATTCCAACCTAGTGTGTTTGTTCCAAATAAATCACTAACTACATAAGATTTCTTGTGCTCTAATAACAATGAATAATGGGTAATTTATTTTAAAACTATTCAAAATACAATTCAATACATTTTTTCATTTAAATATGCTAATTTCCATTTAAAAACCAAAATGTGTTTTTAATCAAATCATGCCTTTCTTCCAGGATAAAACCACCAGGTTTCAATAAAAACAATATAATCCATTTTTCTCAAATAAAAATATGAAATAAAAATCACAAATAAATTTCACAATTAAAATTCCATAAATTAAATTTCCCAATTAAATTTAAAAATATTTCATCAAATCCAAATCACACTCTAATTCACTAGATTTGGGTTTTTTTTACAATTTAATTCTAAATCCAATTCGAATCCCCAATTTGTAACAAATAAGGTTTTCCCAATTTAATTGAAAGCAATTTAATTTAATCAATCAATTTGGGGTTAAATAAATTGATAAATCATAAATGGATCCACCAACCGTAAATCATGGGATCATGTAACACAATTCCCAAAATGGGAAACCCTAATGAAGAATGTCGACAATGAAGATTTGATAATAAAACCAAGATTCCAGTTCCGAAACATGAAGGATTATATTCTCCAACAATATAATGATCTATTTAACCCTACGGAGGAGAGAATGATAGAGTGTGAGAGACCAAGCACTGGTGCAGAAATCGTTTTTTACAACACCATTTTTTACGTCGGTTATATATAACCGACGTAACAATGCGGCGAGTAGATTTTTTACGTCGGTTATTTTAATAACCGACGTTACAAATCGTGCCTGTTGGGTTTTTAAGTCGGTTATCAAATAACCGACGTAAAAAACCAATGCGCGGGGGGTTTTTTACGTCGGTTATTTGATAACCAACGTAAAAAACACGTCAATATCAGGTTTTCTATGTCTGTTATTTTATAACCAACGTAAAAAACGGGTAGATATCGGGTTTTTTTACGTCGGTTATTTTTGAAACCGACCTAAAAAACCAAATCCCCGGGGTGTTTTTTACGTCGGTTTCCAAATAACCGACGTAAAAAAGCTAAAAAATAGTTTATAACTTCGGTTATATAATAACCGACATTATAAAGCATTTAAAAAAATTAAATCCTGTGTTCTTTCATTTACGATTTTTTCGATTGACAGTCGTCGGCTCGTCTCTCTCTCGCGTGGTAAACCGTAATCGGCTCGTCGATCGCCTGCATTACACTCATTTTGGCTGCATTGTTTATCTTCTTCACTGCTCTCGGATCTATCATCTCAACTCGCGACATTCAAGTAAGCCTTCCACGAATTTATTTGGTTTGTTTTTGTTTCGATTCTTGATGTGCTTTTGGTTCGTTTTTCCTTGACATATGTTATGACTTATATGATTATGTTTGTGTCACACTCTTATGTTATTCCACATACCAATGCTGTGATCTTGTGAATAAGGTTTTTAAAATCATGTTCCCACTATCATATAAATCATGTCTTATGTTATGCTAAAATTGTTATACTTGGACTCAGGTTTTATGATCTATGATTATATAGAACTATTTCACTTATCTTTTTGATCATGTGCTTTGTGTATACATGCTCTTATACCCCAATGGATATCTTTTTATGAGATTAGATATTATATTTATATATATCTTGTTTACCCATAATGAGTATCATAAATCAAAACTTTTATTATTTTCATTCCCTAAGTTATAAAAATAAGTATTATGTAGGATGATTCAAAAATTTAATCTGTGAGATGAGTTGATTTATGTGTGAAACCCAGGCCAAACACATATGTATTTTTTTATTGGTATTACATATATATAGTTCGACATATACTTTTTTTTACATTACCATGATATTAACATTACTTTTTCTAAAGAAATATTAATGTCCTTAGATTATATATCGGATCAAAAGGATATAGTAATTCTAATATATAATCAGAATGATCAGATAATATGACAATATTATTAAACATAAAACAAATGGTCTATATTCATATTTTTAACATCACACTTATGATGTATAGCTATTTGGTGTTGGGTACTTATGAAAACTACTACTACTTTCAAGATTTGTTTTATATTTCAAATTGTTTTACATTCAAATAATGATTTTTTTCATATAAACATGTTTTGTCTTATCTTAAAAATATATATTTTTTGTTGATATTTGTTATAGGTAATAATGAGTCGAAGTTGGATTACGGCACATCGAATGAGCAATGAATTTGAGGAAGGTGTAAATGCCTTTTTGGAATTTGCAAAACGAAATGTTCCAAGTTGTGACATTTTTTTCTGTCCATGCCTGAAAAAGGCATTTAATGGCTCACGAGAATTTGATACTGCTCCAAAACCTTTATCCCCTGATCTGTATTTTGAGAGGGTGAAAAACCTTGACGTAACATTGAGAAAGACACAGAAATCTGGTAATGATAGACATATTTGGAAGAAAAGGTCAATATTTTTTGAGCTACCATATTGGAGGTATCATGAAGTTAAAAATAATATTGATGTCATGCACGTGGAGAAGAATATCTGTGATTCTTTGATTGGAACATTGTTAGACATTAAAGGAAAGACTAAAGATGGGTTGAATGCAAGATTAGACTTAATATCAATGGGAATACGTTTGGAGTTAGCTCCCACTCCTAAAGGAAGACGAACATTTCTTCCCCCGGCTTGTCATACATTATCGAAGAGGGAGAAAATTAGCTTCTGTCAGTGTCTTCATGATACAAAAGTGCCTCAAGGTTATTCTTCTAAAGTAAAAAATTTTGTCTTAATGAAGGACTTGAAGTTGATAGGTATGAAATCACATGATTGTCACGTCATGATGCAACAAATTCTACCAGTTGCATTGCGTGGAATATTTCCCATTCGTGTCAGAAAGACTATAATGAAGTTGTGTTATTTTTTCAATTCAATTTGTAACAAGGCGATTGATGTGAATGATTTGAACATTTTGGAAAAGGATGCAATTTAATACTTTGTCAATTTGAAATGTATTTTCCTCCAACTTTTTTTGATATAATGGTGCATTTAATGATTCATCTGGTTAGAGAAATAAAGCTTTGTGGACCTGTATATCTTCGTTGGATGTATCCTTTTGAAAGGTATATGAAAATATTAAAGGGGTATGATAAAAATATATATCGACCTGAAGCCTCCATTATTGAAAAGTATATTTCTGAGGAGGTAGTAGAGTTTTGTACGAGCTACTTGGCTGCGGCGCAACACATAGGTTTGCCTCCATCTCGCCATGAACGAGTTAATAATGAGGGAAAGGGGATTCGCGATGTGAAAGTCAAATCATTGTCAGCTGAACAGATGAAGAAATTAGAATCATACATCTTGAAGAACATAGGTGATGCTCAACCATATATCACATTGCACATTAATGAGTTGAAACAATGTCATCCAAAGAAGAAAGAAATGTGGATTTTGAATGAGCACAACAAAACTTTTTTGTCATGGATTAAAAAGACTTTTCTTGGTAGATCAGATGTATCAGAGACATTAAAATGGATAGTGGGTGGTCCATGTTTAAATGTGATAACATGGTCTAGTTATGACATTAATGGTTATACATTTCATACAAAAGCTCAGGAAAACAGAAGTGCAGTTCAGAATAGTGGTGTATTGGTGTTTGCAGAAGCAATGCATTTTTCGAGTGCTAAGGACAAAAACCCAATTTCTGCATCAAATGCATATTATGGAGTGATTGAAGACATATGGGAGGTTGATTAATTTAAAATTAAAGTTCCCATTTTTAATTGTAAATGGTTTAACGGTTACAACAGTGTCAGACATGATGAATTTGGAATGACACTTGTTAATCTGAATAGATTGGAAGACACATCTGATTCTTTTATAATGGAAACACATGCAAAACAAATTTTTTCTGTAGTAGATCAATCAGATATGCAGTGGTCTGTTGTTTTACAAGGGAAAAAACAATATGTTGGTGAGGATGAACTTGATGAATATGCTGATTTATGTGAGATCCCTACTTCAATGGAAATATTAACAGAACATAATGATGATCATGTTGAAGACATAGTTTGTGCCATAAGGAACGATCACGACGAAGGAATTTGGGAAAACAATCCATCTGTACATTCCTAAAATTATAGGTAACATATGTTTATTTCTTGTTTACATTTATTTTTTCCATAAATGTTAGATATTTTAAGTTTTTTATTTATTAATTCATGTTTTAAAAAAAATAAGTATATTTCTAAGTCTACCGGCCAACCGGTGTTAGTGCACCGGCCAGCCAGTATGGGCACCGGCCAACCGGTTCTTGCCCACCGGCCAGCCGGAGGCCCCAGGTAGTAGGCTTGCCCACTGCCTGGTGACACCGGCCAACCGGTGGATGACCACCGGCCAGCCGGTATGGGCACCGGCCAACCGGTTCTTGCCCACCGGCTAGCCGGAGGACCCAGGTTTACCATTTTTTCCATTTTTTACCATCTTGACCATCTTTTCCATCTTTACCATTGTTTAACATGCTTACCATATTACCAATGTTTACTATTATGTAACCTAGTACACTTTTCTATTTTCTGATTACAGTAGTATTAAAATATTTGAATTTGTATATTTGTGAACTGACGTTTGTTTTTTTGATTTGAAGGATAATGACAGATCATTCAGATGATCAACCACATGATTCTGGGGAGGAGTATTTTTCTGGTCATACCTCTGGGGATGAACATTCACATGCTCCTATTACGACAAAGAGGTCAAAGGTTGGTAAACGTGGTTGCACACGTTTACCAAAATTATCACTTGCCCGTACGCAGGATCAGAGGATAGTAGTTGAGTTTGATGATCATGATATTCCTAGAGGTCTGAATGCCAAAGATTTTAAGAGTTTTGTTGCAACTCAGGCTAAGACCAAAGTAAGCATTCTGTATGATGATTGGAGAGGTGTGGATAAAGCGATTATCTCTCAGTTGTGGGAGACGATTTTGGTAAGATCTTTTGTCATTGTTTGAGCATTCTTTTATTGTTTCTGGTATATATAATATGTTTAACCTCTTTATCAGATGACATTTGATATTCCTGACACTGGAGGAGTTAGGAAGAAATGCTTATCGTTGGATTCCAAGAGATGGAGGGATTTCAAATCAACCCTCACATCTGATTTCATTTATGGGCATAGGAGTCATGACAATCCATGTCGTATATATCCTTTTATAGATAAAGACACATGGAGACAGTTTTTTGAAAGTAGAAAAAAAGAGTCATTTCTGGTAAGGGCAATGTAAACTTTTATATACTTTCTTATATAAATGATTTTATTAATTTCTTGTTAATGATTTCTTATTCTTAAATTATAGCAAACAAGGAAATCTCATCAAGAGATCCAATCTAAAAATGTATACCCTCATAGTTTATCTCGGAGAGGGTATACATTATTGGAAGAAAAAATGATAGCGGAAAAATTTCGACAACTAAGAGCTGAGTCTTCAAGCTCTGGAGAGGTGGCCCCTCCATCCCCTCCATCTAGACTTGAAAAATGGAAGAGAGCTCAGAAGGGAAAAAATGGCAATATCTTTCTGAAGAATCGAGAATCGTAGCTGAGAGGATTGTAAGATATCTATTTAATTTATTTAAGTTAACTTTTTTCTTCATATAAGTTTCAATCATTACAGAAATGTTCAATTAATTAATATAGGACTCTCTTGAGGAGCAAAGTTCAGAGGGGACATTTACAGCTACTGGGAGGGAAGATATTTTATTTGCAGCATTGGGAAGGCCAGAACATCCTGGTCGTGTAAGAGGATATCCGACAGGTGTATCGGTAAGAAAAGTGTTTCCACGTTCTTCAACTTCTAACATTGAGGGGGTTTATAAAAAAAATAGAATCCTTGGAGGCTGAAGTTCGAAATATTAATGAGACAATGGAATACAAGATTAGAGATTCGGTGCCGTCTATGTTTGCAGAAATTCAAAGACAATTTCAGACTGCAGCTCCCACTCCTCCACCTCCCCCTGCAGACCCCATTATTTATCCTCCACCTCCGCCAGTAGCTCCCACTCCCCCACTTCAGCCTGCGGACCCCATTCTTTATCCTATGCCTCCGCCGCAGCTTCCTACATATTGCGAGTTTTATGTTGATGATTCTCAACATCATATAGTAGCATACGGGTTGGTATATTGTATAGGAGATACAGTTCATCATCAACAATTAGAGGTAGAGAATCAGAGGGTCACTGTACAGGATATTATAGATAGATCAGGTAGGGTACCAATACCTACAGATGAGGTGGCGACAGTTGGACAGAGTATCGGCCATTTTTTAGTTTGGCCATCCAGACTTCTTCGACTCATTACCATAGAGGTATGAATCTTATATCTTTTATTTTATTTTTTTATTAAAGTTGTTTTATCATTTGAAAACTACTATAATTCTCAATTTTTTTTCACAGGAATACTTCAAAGGTTAAGAAATACTGTATAGACAACAACAAAGACAATAGGCTATGACATCAGATACAGATTCCAGTGGTCTTGGTAGATTGTCAAGATATTCACATTTGTTGTTGGGTTTTTATGAGTTTCCAATGGAATCTCATGTTTGTGGACGTGAAATAAGTGTGGGGATTACAAAATCTGATATCATGGAGCTTGTTACTGGAGATAAGTTGGGCATCCACGTGGTGCAAATTTTTTCCATGTAAGTCTTAACACCTTTTCCCTGCGTTATATTTATTAAAAATGTATACTTATATATGTTTTGTATTAGGTATCTTTATAAAATTTGTGAGAGGAATAAACTGACAGAAGTATATAGATTCATGGACCCGCAATTGATTTCCCCTGAAGCATGTGCATTGACTGATGAACAAAGAATGGTTTATATTGCTGAAAGATTTGAAAATAATATAATCCAACAATGTTGGATGATGCCTTTTTGTGAGAGGTATGAAACACATTTCTTTCAAAGAGTTAATTATCTTTTAACATAAAAAACCACTAACATTAAATTTCCATTTATCAGTAATCATTGGATGTTAAGGATTTTTTGCCCAAGGGAGAAAGCTCTTTATTGGATATGCTCTGTTCATGGTGATGTGCGGGCAAGTTTTAAGAATATATTGGAAAAGTAAGTTTCAATTTCTCAATAGTTTTATATATTATAATGAATTTTAAATTTACCTCATTCGTATTATTTTCTAACAGTGCATGGGTCTACTTTCGAAAAAACACAAAGAAAAGAAATGCAAAGATAAAATATGTAAATGCGAAGGTAAATTTCCATTTATAATTTGTACTTTTTGATTTATTACATAAAAATAATATATTGAATTTAAACTCATTCAAAATAGAATTGTCATGAACAACAAGGCCTCATCGAATGCGGATATTATATGTTAAGATTTATGTATGAAATAATAACAACTGGGACAGTTGTGAATTTTGACCTGGTAAGATTTCCTCTTAAACTTTTCCATAATATTTCAATTTGATTTATTCATTATATATGTTAACTATCTTCTTTTTCATTTGTAGCTTTTTGATGACCCTCAACCCTATCCTGCTGAAGACATCAAACACGTACAAGTGGAGTAGTCAAATTATTTTACAGGTTTGATTGAATTTTAGTTGTTTGTAATGTAAAATGTAATTTTGAATATTGTTGTTTTAATTGCGTATTTGGTAGATGTTTAGGTTTGATTTAGTTTTTTTTGAAGTTGACAGTGTATGTTTTCAATGTTATATAAGTGAATGTTTAATTTTGCTCTACTTCTTGTTTTGGTCTACTTTTGATGGTTCTTCTAGTATGGATTTGGGTCTGTGGGGGAGGGGTTCCAAGGGTGTGGGGGTGTGTTCAGTGGGGTTGGGGGTGTCCAGCGGTCTGGGAGGGCTGTCTGGTGGGGTGGGGGGACAGTCCTGGGGGGTTGCAGGGATGTGCAGGGGTGTGGGAAGCCGGTCCAGGGCTGTGGGAGTGCTGTCCAGGGGTGGGGGGGGGGGGGGGGTTGTCAATGGGTGTGGTGGGGGCTGTCAAGTGGGGTGAGGGGATGAGGAGGTGTTGTTCAGGTGGGTGGGGGGTTGTTGAGGGGTGTTTGGGGGTGTCCGGGGGTCGGGGGGCAGTCCAGGAGTGTGGTGGGGGCTCCAATGGGGTGGGGGAGGGTTGTCCAAGGGGTATACATGAGGGTGGGAGCTCCAATGGGGTGGGGGAGGGCTTTCCAGGGGGTATACATGAGGGTGAGGGCTCCAACAGGGTGGGGGAGGGCTGTCCATGGGGTATAAATGAGGGTGGATGCTGTCTAGTGGGTAAGTTTTATATGTTATCTATGTACATGCTTAATTTCGATGTACTTCTGTTTTTGTGGAACGATTTCTTGATTTGTTTTCTGGTTGATTCTGGTGGAGAGAAGATCACTGCATTCTGTTTAAAAAAAAATTAGGTTTATCACGTCGGTTATTTAATAACCGACGTGATAAAATGCCTGGAAAATAGTTTATCACGTCGGTTATTTAATAACCGACGTGATAAATGTCTGTAGAATGGTTTATCACGTCGGTTATTTAATAACCGACGTGATAAAAGGCCTGGAGAATGGTTTATCACGTCGGTTATTTAATAACCGACGTGATAAAGTTCCTGGAGAATGGTTTAGCACGTCGGTTATTGAATAACGGACGTGCTAAACGGCATGGACAATGGTTTATCACATCGGTTATTCAATAACCGACGCGATAAATCCCCCTCAACCCACTTTATCACGTCGGTTCTATATGAACCGACGTGATATACCCCCTCTCCCCTATTTATCACGTCGGTTGTTTAAGAACAGACGTGATAAACTATTGTCCAGGCCATTTATCACGTCGGTTCTTTAATAACCGACGTGATAAACCATTCTCCAGGCCCTTTATCACGTCGGTTCTAAAATAACCGACGTGATAAACATCGCGATTTTATGTTTTTGACGTCGGTTTTTAAATAACCGACGTCAAAAACCTTATTTATAACGTCGCACGTATTAACCTCAGCTAGAAACCGACGTAAAAAATGAAAAATAACCAACGTAAAAAACGTTTTCTGCACTAGTGAAGAGAGAAGATACACATACCTAGAGGAGGTCGAATGTGATTCATCATGCTTTGATCTTCCTAGAAAGGGGTTTGGAGGAGCCAAATTCGTTTTTGGGAGCCCTAAAATTTTGAAAAATGTTCTAGATTGAGTTAAGCCTGAGCGGGGGAAGAGATAGGGGTTTGGAAAATTATAAAAGTATTTTTGTATTATTTTATTCTGCAAGCACGGTTTCCCGGATAGGGCCACATGGCTAGGAAAACTGTGCACTCTAGCTATTTTCCCATACTGATGGGGATTCATGGCTTCTCCTTGTAGGGTGCATAGTTTGTTAGATCGTGCTCCAACCATGCAAACCCTCACTATTTGGGGTTTCAATAGAAGAGCGCACATTTTGGGAAAAATGTGCGCCAACCGTGCATAACCCAAGTACTTGCAAAATTTTCCAATTTTTCACCTGACACATCTCTATATGAAAAAAAACAGAATCATGGTCAAAATAGTGGTTAAGGAGTACCTTAATATAGTAACATGATGTTAAAACCTCCCCAAAAAAGAAACGTTTTGTCCTCAGAAATCATGTCAAGAAGCTTTCATGTCAAAAAGATAAAGTCACTTCTGTCTCATCAGTGTCTCTCTCTACCACGTCTCAAGTGTATCCGAACTGTGCTTCTGTAGCACTTGAAACAAACATATTGTCCTACCATGATGTACCTTGGATTCAAAATCAACTTCCTTGATTGGATGCTCAGTGACGAATAAATCATGTTCAACATCAAGGTTGTTTTAGCTGAGAACATGATATGGATCAGAAAGATACTTTTGTAACTTAGATACATGGAACACATTATGTATCAATGTCAACTACGATGGAAGTGCTAAATGATAAGCAACATTCCCCACCTTCTCAACAACCTCAAAAGGTCTCACAAAATGAGGATAAAGCTTCCTTTTCCTCATAATGTAATGAAATATTTTTTTATTAATGTGAAATCTCTTTTTATTATCATATCATATAGTATAAATCAAATAAAATCACAAAGAGGACACAATACAATCATTATAAATGAAAAAATAATGAAATAAGTGGTATTTATAGAAATTAAGGAACCTATACCAATGGAGTAGTAACATGATATTTAGAATAGTAATGTGATCATTAGGAATAGTTACCCAACAAATAGAATAGTGACATCACCTATGAAAGTATAACTAAAATTTATGAATATTATAAATGAAAATATGATATATTTTTACAATAAAATAAGTAAATAAATGTTTTTAGAAATGATAAATTAAGTATTGATATTTTTCTAAAACATAAATGATTATTTATAATTTTATAATTAATATAATGTTTTAAATGAAAATATATTTTCATTAAATATATTATGAAATTAATATTTTGATGTATTCTGATTATAAGATAAGTTAATGAGACCTTAATTATTTTTTATGTGTCAAAAATAAATTATAATTTTAAAATATGTATCTTTAAAATAAATGATGATTTTAATTAAGACATAAAAGTTTCATATTTGGAAAACTATTTTAACAAAATGAAGTTCATTTTTGAATTCGACACGTACAAAAATATCTAGGGTGTTTTTTTGGATTCTTCTAAAATAGTTCAATTTTTAGTTTATAGTGAAACACGATAATTTATGTTATATAACATTATAAGTTCAGTACACTTTTTATGGAGTCATTGCAGATGTATGAACCATAATCTAGAACTCTCATCCATTATTTAATATATTTAATGATAAGGTTTAATACTATTGATATTATTTATCCAAAATAATGAACTAATTAATAAAATAATCCAAAAACACCATTTTATACTACAATAAATACCACTCTCACCACCACTTATCCTCACAACTAATCCTTGAAGTTTTTTCAAATTATTCCCAATCCACTAGTAATCCTCTCCACCCATTTTTAGGAGGATTTGTTCTCAACAAAAGACTAAACCCAATTTCCCTAAGGTGGTTCTCAAGGAGATGAATATCAGAGGTAAAATCCTCTTTCATTTTCTATTAGTTTTTTTTTAAATTTATTTTCTTTTCATATTCTATCCTCAGCACCACTTATCTAAGTACCATAATAACTCTAGTGTGTTATATATACTATAAAGATATTATGTTAATGTAATATCCATCATTATTACTCTTCTCCTCTTTTTTCCCTAAATATGAAAACATCGCTTACGAGGTGTTGATTTATCACCTTATTTGATGATATGTTTTCATTTTCTATTACCACCTCTATTGTAAGTCATAAAACCATTATAATAGTTAATCAAGATTAGAAAATGTAGATTAAAACTTGTTATATGTTTTGTCAATCCTACTGCGCTTGATAATTTGGATACTATTTCTTGCACTACCCTACCTAGATTGAACTCATATCACCAACCTATTCTTACTAGCATGATCGTTAGAAACACTAAGATTGTCCTACCATTCAGATTTAATAATTCTTGGTCTGATGAGCTGGACTGCACTGCCTTTATTAAATATTATTGGAATACTATGAGACACCAAAATAATTCTTTTTCTTGTGTTCTAGAACTTAAAAATCTAAAGCAACATCTAAATTGTTGGTGTAGAACAAGGAATAACCAAATTGATATTGCTATATCCTCTCTGGAGAATGATCAGGCTCAAATTCAAAATAATATTACCTCCTCAGATCTCATCATGGATCCTTAATCTGAAATATATATTTCAATAAAACTGAACTCCCTTTTAACTCTTAAATAAAACATGCATAAACAAATCTCTAAAACTAAATGGTTAACTGATGGAGATATGAAGACTAAATTCTATAATATCCTTCAACGTATTATGAATGTCAATAGAACTCTTAACACTCTCGTACATAATGATGTTCTCATTGATTCCGAAGAGTCCATTACAAATCTTGTGGTTGATCACTTTCAATACACTTTTAATGGTCAGACTATCCATAAAGACCTTAAGACTGGTATTATTCCTTCCATGGTTGATGATACAGATAATACATATCTTCTCAGAATCCCTCTATATCATGAAATTAATGATACAATTTTTAGTCTAAACCCTGATAGTGCTCCTGGTCCTGATGTATTTAACAGTGGTTTTTTCCAATGACATTGGGAGACTATTCACTCAGATGTTTGTAAACTTGTTCGATCAGTATTTTCCAATGGTATTCTCCCTTATGGGATAAACGATCAATTTCTTACTTTAATACCTAAAATTGACAATGCTTCTAAAATTCATCAATTTCATCATATTTATTTTATCAATACTATCTACAAAATTATCTCTAAGATAATAGAAAATTGACTTGCTCTTATATGTAACAGAATTGTCTCTTGGAAGAAATTTAGTTTTATTAAGGGTATAACCATCCAAGACTGCATTTTTCTTGCGTCTGAATGAACTAATGTTATTAAAATGTTAATATAGGTGGAAATGTTTCTATTAATCTTGACATTAAAAAATACTTTAACATGATGTATTGGAATTTTATATTTAAAGCTCTTCAAAATTTTGGCTTCAATGAGACCATCATTAATACAATAAATACTTTATTTAATTCTGCCTCCATTTACATTAAAATCAATGGCTCTCCTAAGTGATACTTTATGTTCACAAAAGGAGTCAGATAGGGAGACCCCCTTTCAGTAATTCTATTTATAATTGCTAAAGACTCTAATAAGAGATTTATTACTCATCATGTCTTCCAAAATAACCTTAAACATATTCAAGCCGTTGGGAACCTCAATGTTCCTAACCATCTCATGTATGCTGATGAAATTATCTTATTCATGCATAGAGGTAAAAAAATATTTAGTTTCTGAAAGATACTCTTTCACACTATGAATAAATCTCTGGTCAAGCCATATGTTGGAATAAATATTCTATTTTCTTTGGAAAAAAATTCTATTTCCACAGAAAATCCCTCACTATCAGCAATCTTGGTATTAAAGAAGGTTTTTTTCCCTTCACCTATCTGGGAGTCCCAATATTTGGTGGTAGTCCAAAATCTTCCTATTTTACCAATATTATGGATCAAATCATTAAACAACATTATTCATGGAAAGGGAAATGTCTTTCCATTATAGGAAGAATCTATCTTATTAAATCAACCATTGTATCTAAAATGGATTAATCCCTGATGATTTACTAGTGGACTGATGGCATTTTAAATGAAATCAACTCTTACATTTTTTTTTGTCTGGACGGGAAGTATACATGAAAGAAAACTTGTCATTATTCCTTGGAAGACTTGTTGTAAACCATTTGACAAAGGTGGTATTGGAATAAAAAACCTAAAGTTTTTTAATGATGTGCTTCAGACTAGAATCACATGTAGGCTTATCAATCTCAACTCGGATGCTTTTAATTTCCTTTAACAAAGGTTCCACTATAAACTTCAAAAAAGGAATGCTAATTATATTGCCTCCTCGATTTGTCCATCCATAAAACTATCTTTCAACAATATTATAGAAAATTCTTGATGGATGGTCAATGCTGAATCTAATATTAATTTTTGGATGGATAATTTGATTGGTACTCCTCTCATTTCTAGACTTCCCCCAACTCTCCTCCTAAAAAACAAATTTCTCTATAAATGATGTTCTTCAATCCCAAAGAAATGATCTCCCTGACACCATTGCTCATATTTTTAATAACTACCCTTACTCAAATTTTGATGACTTCTTTGTATGGTAACCTTCTCACAATGGCATTATTTACTCAAAAAATTATTATAATCGAAATTTCTCTAGAATCTAAAATAATTTTGATGGCTTAACCACTTTAAAAATAAATGGATAAAACCCAAAAGACTCATTCTTTTTTGGCATATTGCTCATAATAGAATTCTCACTGAAGTTTTAACCCAATCATTTGGCATTCAATTATTCTCTAATGGTAAAATATGCAATCAAAATAGAGAAGATATCAATCATCTCTTTCTATATTGTTGTACTTCTTATGCATTATGGAATTTCCATTTTGACAATTTTAATTGTAGATGGTTTTATAATGACTCTATCATCTTGCAATTAAAAGGATGTGTGGCTCCTGATTCCTGTCAGAAAATTAATTTTTTTCCTAACTTCTTTTTCTAAGATGCTCAATGTGATATGGTATGATAGAAATTATTTAGGTTTCAATATATTCTCATTCAATTTAATTGCATGTAATGCTTGGATTCTTATTGTGGCTCTTGAGGATGCTTTATTTCAGAAATCTTATTTCAACAATTATGTTGGAGAATTTGAAATTATTTCCAAACTTCGGATTAAGGGAATCTATCAACCACCCATGCACACTTTTGCGGTATTCTGGAAATCCTCGATGCTAGGATGGATCATAGTAAATATTAATGGTGCTTCAAAAGGAAATCCAGGTCCTACAGGTTGTGGCGTGATCTTCAGAGACTCTCATGGACAATTCCTTTGATGTTTTTTTACAGGTTATGGTATTGCCTCAGCTTTAGAAGTAGAGATGATGGGTGTCATCCATGTTGTCACTTTTTTCATTCCGAAAGGGTTGACAATTCTTGGGATTTAATGCATCTCAACTACATTTTTTCAATCAATTTGGAAGGGCATGACACATCTTGCATGGCCTATCACCACTCGATGGATGATGTTTCTTGACTTGATGATGGGGATGTACTACATCACGACACACATTTACCATGAAGCTAATATTGTAGGATACACCCTTGCCAACATGTTTATCAACCAAGAATTAACTTGGTTGGACACCCTGCCTTCTGATCTGTTTATGGTTTTTGATAATGATTGTAAAAAACTTCCCTCTTATCATCTATTGTAATAACTTTTATTTATTCAATAAACAATGCTTTGGTCTTTGGAAAAGGCACAAATTTCTTCAAATAAAATTCTAATTTCATTATCTATTGTATTAAGTGCTAGTGTAGAACACTTTCAGACATATGGTAAAAGATTCTCTCAGAACCTATATTTTTTCATCAGGTTATGATTTCTATCTCTTTACCTCAACGTAATTCCTAATTATTTTTATGTACTCCTCCTACATTCATGTGTATGATCCATACTTATATACTTAGCTCAATTTATATTTTTTAATGGGGAAATACATGTTTTATAATGTTTCATTCTCAATTCCTCCTAATAAGCATGTTAGATTAAAAGAACATACCAATTTCATATCAATTTTCAAGTACACACCATAATATATTTTAATCCACCATTTTATCCTAAAATAACTCATTTTATCATGAAAAACTATTGAAGTTCATTTTTGATTTTATAAAAATAATTATGCATTCCCCCACATTAAATACTCTTTAATATTTTCCCTTAAACCGCACTAAAGTGGCTCATTTCAAAGGATTATTAAACACACTCTTTACATGTTTTCACTTTAGTTTAACATCATTTATCACGATATATGATTATTTTATTTTTTAATGTCTATTTATGTTTTAAATTCATTCTTTCATGGACATCATTGTGATACGCCCATTGTTGATGCCTCAAGACATGTTTATGATACCAATTTCTTTCAATGGGTAACCCTTATGTTTATGTTTGATTCTTCATGTGTAAAACATATGCATGAACATGTTATGAAGAGTGATCTTATATAGAACTCCAATGTATTGGGTAATGTTTAGTCTCATGAGACATCATGTTGGAACATAAAGTAAACATGATTCCTTTACTAGACTTTTTCCACTATGTGGAATGGTATTGATAGTTAGCCTTGTATCATGCATATGTCATGATTTATTTTTTTACCACATTCCTATGATGTTATGATTACATTATAAAATATTCTATATGTTATTTTCCATATGTTTATTCATGTCCCATTCCATTTTATTTCATTATGTTATTCCTTCTAACTCATGTGCTATGCTTTATTCCCATGTTCATTTCCTTACTGATATTTTTTCTCATCCCTTTGTTATATTATTCCCCAAGATATCCTAAGAATATGTAAGATCTTAGAGGAAGTATGAATCAATTTTTGAAGATTACATAAAATAATTCTTTTATTTTGGTTTCATGATTTTTAATTATGTACCTAATCTTTTAAAGACACTAGACTTTATGATCCTTTATTTGTATTTGATGACTAGTTCTGCTAAAAATCATGTAATAATATTTGAAGAAGGATAGGGTCACTATAGTTTGTATCAGAACATAGTTTAGTTATTTTTGTAGATTAGTACTAGAAAAATATATTAAAAACCCTATGGATAATTCTATCATCAGGTATAAACTAGATTATAACTTAGGGAATCACAGGTTATGATATAATTTTCATTTAGAAGTTTATCCTTTTATATTCAATGTTACTTTTTTTTATTCTTCTTAGCTATGTTTTTAAGCCCACTAATTTTAATTTATTTTTATTAGTTAATGTATGAAAATAGGAGACCCCATGCCATTGGTCAATGTGATAGTAAATGTGATGATTTCCCTAATGAAATGAAAAATATGATGGGAATGGGAATTCAAAACATCATGACAATGCTTTCTCAACTGGCTCAGGTTATGAATAATAACTTGATCAGGTGGAACCATTTTCTACCCATATAAAATAGAGAGTTTCGGTCGAATCCTTCATATGTCAAAATCCTCCAATCTTTAGTGGATCTCTTGATCCCCTCATCACTAAACAATGGATAAACTCTATTGAGAAGATATTATTTTTCCTAAAATGCTCATAAGAATAGAAATTCGTAGTAGCGGTTGTCATTTTGCTGGGGAAGCTGATTAGTGGTAGACACTTATCAAGAACATGAAGTCCAAGGGTGAAATTTATTCCATGGATTGAGAATATTTCAAGAAAACATTTTTCAACAAAAATTTCCAAGAACTCTCCATCTTAAGATGGAAAGGGAGTTCCTCATTCTAAAGTAAAACAAATACGAGTTTATTGGAATTTTTAAAGAAAACATCATAAGGCTTGCATGATACGACTCCAACATTCTCACAAACAGTGAAATCAAGGATGAATGCTTCTTTTGCAGACTAAAGCCGAGTCTACAAAAATCAGTTCTGATTTGAAAATTTGGAATCTATGTGGATATTTCCCATTGTGACCTTACGGTTGAAATGGAGATTATAAATTCTTAGTAGTCTCGTAGTCCCATAGATAAAAAGCATAAAATGGAGTATAATATGGGAGGATAAACAGATAAATTCAATAACCGAAAAAAACCCAACATCCCACATGTCAAAAGTGTGGGAAGAAGTATCCTGGAAACTATCTAAGGGGAATCAAGAGATGCTTGAAATGTGAAAGAGAAGAGAATTAGGATAATAATTTCTGAAGGGTTCTAAATAGTCACACAAATTCACAAGAATAAAGGATGTTTTTTTATCAACACTCAACCTGTAGTGTGGTGTTTCAATTTCAAGGAACTTAGGAATTTTGAAAGCCAATACCCTAAGCCTAGAGTTGTTAGAGGAAATTAATAACAACCTCCCTGGAAATAAGGAAGGTTATATTCCATCACTACTTCTATGGTGGATCCTGACAATGATGTGTTGAATGGTATGTTTGTTGTTCATTCAAGAATAGAAAATATATTATTTTATTGTCATTATATTCATTATTTCATATCAAGAAAGTTTATAAGAACTATTAAAACACCACCACAAAAGATGAATGTTGAGTTATATGTGAGAATATAAAATAAGGGAATTATTTCTTCCAAAGTAAATCACTCCTCCCCAGTTAATTTTCATGGATTGAAAACACCCAACAGATCTTTTCATACATTATTTGGTAGAGTTTGATGATATATTGGACATGGGTTTACTATCTTTATACAAATCCAATATTAACTATCGGGAATTGGAGATCACTCTTCACATTCCAAGACATCATCCAATTTTATTTAACTGTAAGGATGAAGATGAATCTCTTTTAGAATCATCATCTCAATTGTGGATATTATTTCCTTATGTGAAAGAATATTTAACTACAATGATTGAGAAAAAGGTGAGAATTATTCTTGAAGACAACCAATTGTGAGAGACTACAGTCATGTCTTCCCCGAATAATTTCCTGGTATTCCTCCTAACCAAAAGGTTGAGTTCTCAATTGATCTTATACCTGGATCTCTTCCTATATCAATGAAACCTTATATAATGATCACCATCGAGTTGGAGTAACCAATGAAGAAGTTACAAGATAGTCTAGAAAAGGGTTTTATAGTCCTGAGTGCCTCACTGTGGGGTGAACCAGTCCTGTTCATTAGGAAGAATGATGGATCAGTGTACCATTTCATTGATTATTGTGAGCTCAACAAATTCAAGATAAAGAGAAAGTATCCCCAATCACAGATAGATGACTTGTTCGATCAGCTATGCGGGTCTAGTTATTTCACATAGGTGAAACTTTTTTTAGGATATCACCTATTGAAGGTGACAAAAGAAGATATTCTGATGACTACCTTTTAAAAGAGGTATGGACACTATGAGTTCATATTGATGCCCTTCAAACTCACTAATGATCTAACAATATTCACAACCATAATGAATAGATTCTTCAATGATTACCTCAAAAAATATATCGTAGTCTTTTATAGGTGATATTTTAATATTTTCGAAGAGATTGGAGGAACATAAATAGAATTTGAATACTGTTCAAAATACATTATGAAGGGATAAACTCTATGCAATTTAAATTAAATGTGAGTTCTAGATGGAGGAAATATCAATCATGGGTTATGTTATCACCAGCAAAGGAATATATTAGGGCCCTTTTAAGACAAAATCAATCAACGAGTTGTCCATGCCAACATCTATCGTGAAGATCCATAGTTTCCTTGGTCTAGCTTGATTTTACCGATTTTTTCTGAAGAACTTATCACAATTTTCAAACCCACTAAGCAAGATGACTCTGATGGGAGAATTTTTTTTTTCAGACCAGTGAATGTATAGACTGATTCAAATAGTTTATAACCAGATTATCACTACACTAGAACATACACTAACGATAAGTGGGGAACTCTTTATGGTATTCAACGGTGCGTCAAAGAAGATTTTATGCAATGTACTAATGAAAAATGATATAGTGATAGATTATGCCTTAATAAAGTTGAAAATTCATAATCAAAACTATCCCACACATGATTTGGAGTTAGTGGTTGTGATCTTCATGTTGAAAATCTATTGTCATTATCTCTATAGGGAGAAGTGTGAGATATATAATGATCATAAGAGCCTATAATATATATTCACATAGAATGAGCTTAATATGTGCCAAATAAGATGATTAAGGATCATCATGGATTATGACTACTCAATACACTAATATCCAGGTTGAGAAAATAAAGTGACAAATGATCTAAGTAGAAAGAATCATGTGATATAATAAACGATGATAACTGAGAATGACCCAATCTTCTTATTCCTTCAAAGGGTTGAAATGAAAATCATTAAAGAAATAAAATCATCAATCCTTTCTCAAATGATTTCTCAACCATCCCTTGTGGATAAAATAAAGGATGCTCAATGTAATGATGTGGATATTCAGGTAAAAGTTAATGTTATCAGAGATGCGAAATCCTTTGAGTTCCAAATTGACAAGGAAGGTTTCGTATGATTCAGGACATGATTATTTGTACCATTGAAAAGTGCGATAAAGAATGATCTTACGAATGATGCACATAGATCAACCTTCTATATTTATCTAGGAAGCACAAATATTTATCAAAATATCTAAGAGAACTATTGGTGGGAAAATTTGATGAAGGAGATCACTGAATATATATCAAAGGGCCTGGTCTGTCAGAAAGTGAAGGATGAGAGACAAAATTCTAAGGTGATGATGAAACCATTACCTATACCAACATGGGAGTTGGAAAATATCACCATAGAGTTTTTCACTGGACATCCAAAGACATCCAATGGAAGAAATGATATATGGGTCGTTGTGGATTTCCTTACAAAGATAGCTCACCTTATCACAATTACATAGGACTTATCAGTCGATAAACATGCACAAATATACATGAGAGAAGTGGAGAGGCTACATGGAGCACCATTATTAATTGTATCTGATCGATATCTGAGATTTACCTACATGTTTTGTAAAATTCCCTAACATTATCTAAACACTATGATGAACTTTATTATGAATTATCATTCTCAAACTAATTTCTAATTTGAGAAGACTATTAAGATACAGGAAGACATGTTGAAAAAGGTTTCTATGGATTTAAAGGAGGTTGAGCCCAACATATCCCTATGACTGAGTTCTCTTATAACAATAGTTTCCACTCAAGAATCCAAATGGATCAATATGAATACCTTCATGATAAAATATGCAAAACACTGACATTCTGGGATGATGTCAGCAAACCAAAGCATCTAGGACCTAATGTTATTGAAGAATTGATAGAAAATGTGAAAAACATTCAGTAACGCCTCATGGAATCCCAAGTTCAACAGAAGAGCAATGTAGACAATCATCGATGAGACATAGATTTTGAGGTTGGAGACATGGTACTCTTCCACATATCTTCAGGGAAAATGAACATGAGATTTGGGAAAATGGAAATATAAGTCCAAGGTACATTATCTTGTTAGAGATTGTTGATCGAGTTGGAACCCTGGCCTATCGAATAACAAATCTCTATACCATGTTTCAAGTACATGACATATTCCATGTATCTCTATGGAGGAAGTACAAACCAATTCCCTAACATGTACAAAATTCACAGGTGGTACAACTGGAAAATGATCTATCTTATGAGGAGTAGCCGGTAATGATCATGGATGGCAGAGATAATGTTCTATGTAACATGACTACTCAACTAGACAAAGTACTATTGCTAAACCATAAGTATGAAGAGACAACATGAGAACTAGAGGAAGAAATAAATGATATGTACCATCACATGTTTTCACTATTGTTTTTAAAATGAAATTTCAAGGTCGAAAATTCATAAGGGGAGAAGAATGTAACGAACCAAAAATTTTATCCATTGAAATTCCATTATTATAATTATTTCATATAATATAAGTCAAATAAATTCACATAGATAACACAATAAAAACATTATAAATGATGAAAGAATAAAATAAGTGTTATTTATAGAAATTAAGGAACCTATACCAATGTAATAGTATCTTGACCTTTGGGATGGTAATGTGACCATTATGAATAGTAAACCGACCAATAGAATAATAAGCTCACCTATGAAAGTATAAATAAAATACATACATATTTAAATGAAGATATGTTATATTCATATAATGTAAAAAGTAAATATTTTTTATTAAATGATAAATTATGTATTGATATTTTTTTAAACATAAATGTTTTTTTTACAATTTTATAATTAATATAAGGATTTAAAATAATTTTCTTTTTCATAAAATATATTAATAAATTAATATTTTTTTCATATGATTATAAGATAATTTAATGAGACGTTAGTTAAAATTTCAGAGTGTCATCAAATAAGATATACTTTTAAAATCAATATTTTTCAAAAAATGATGATTTTAGTTAAGAATTAAATTTCTCATATTTAGTAAATTATTTTAATAAGAAAGATTATTTGTTAATTATACTCAATGAAAAATGTTTAGGGTAATTTTTATTTTTTTTCGAAAATAGTTCAATTTTTTGTTAATAGTGAAATGAGGTGATTTATAGTATATAACATTATAAGTTAAATAGACTATAAATGGAGTCGTTGCTGATGTAAGGGCCATAATCTCAAAATCTACTTAATTATTTAATATATTTAGTGATATGTTTCAATACCATTGATTTTCTTTAGCCAAAATAATAAACTAATGTATAAAATAATCAAAAAAACACTCTTGTCCTCTACTATAAATACCTCCCGTCACCACCTCTTCTCTTCACACCTTCTATGCCTTGAATCTTGTCCAAATTATGTCCAATATTCTCCCAAAACTCTTTCAAATTCAACAACTCATTTTTTTCATCAAAATCCCAAAACCAATTTCTCTAAGGTGGTTTTCAAGGAGAAGATTCAAAGAGGTAAAATCCTCTTTCATTTTCTTTTTGATTCTTTTCATTTTTTTTATTTTCTTATTTTCTCATTACCTCCCCTTATCCAAGTGGCATGATAACTCCAGTATGTTATATATAATATAATGTTATTATGTTAATATAATAATATATCATCAAACCTCTTCTCTTATTCATTTTATTCTAAAAATGAAAAAATCACTTCTGATGTGTTGATTTATCACTTTCAAGGACTACAAGTTTTCATTTTCCTTTATCACCTACAAGGATGGTTTTAAAACAATTATAATGGTTAAACAAGATTTTAAATTTATATTGCAACTTTTATATGTTATGGAACTAATATATACACAAAATATTAAAAAATAAAACAAAACTATTTTGTGAGAATAAAAAATTCTCCAAATTAAACTAACGTTAGTCATTAACATATTTTTATTGATTCAACATCATATCCGAAAAAACTGATATATTAGACCATTTAATCTTCGGTATGTTCATTAATAACATAAAATTTAAATTATGTAAAACTATTCCTATTTTTCATGATCTTTGAAAGATGTATAGAAATGAACAAATCTTGAAAATCAAGGAAACGAACACTCCCAAATATCAAAATTCAACCTTATTATTAAATAAAAAAAATCAGAAAACACTTAATAAATTTATACTAAATCCAATAAATGATTAATAAGATCTTAATTAATTTATTATTTAATCTAATTTCATTATCTACGACATTATGTGCAAGTGCATAATAATTTCAGACATAAGGTAAGAGATTCTCTCTATATCTCTATTCTTTATTTGGGTTATGATTTCTCTCTCATTAATCCAATGTAATTACTAATTATTCTTATTTAATACTCCTATATTATATTTTTATTCATTAAACATATGTACCTAGATCAATTCATCGTTATTTGTTGCAAAAAAAATCATATTTCATAAGGTTTCATTCTCAATTCCTTCTAATAAGAAATCCCGATTAAAGAGTGATTTCCAATTTCATATCCATATTCAAGTACCCTATATAATATGTTTTAAGCAACAATTATTTACTAATATTACTAATTTTTTCATAAAAAAAATCTATGTTCTTTTCTTGTTTTATGAAAACAAAACTGCATTTCCCCTCTTTAAAGTCATGTTAATATTTTCCCTTAAACAACACTAAACAGGCTCATTTATAAGGTTTCTTAAACACACTTTGTACATGTTTTCACTTCACTTGAACATCATTTAACATGATCTATGCATATTTTACCTTATGAACATCGATGAATGTTTTATATAGATTCGTTCACGGAGATCATTATGATACACCCATTTTTTATGCCTTATGACATGATTATGATACCCATTTATATCCACGGGAATCCCTTATGTATATGTTCGATTATTCATGTGACACACATAGGCATTAACATGTTATTATGAGTGCACCCAGATAGCGCTCCAATGCATTGGGTAATTTTTAGTGTCATGAGACATCATGTTGGGAGAAAAAGTAAACTTGATTCAATTATGTGTCACGACCCGTCCTCGGGGCCCATGCCGTGACTACCCCAAGCCCGCATTCCATAGGCCAGGGGCTGGCGACTAGCACCAAGGCGTAAATCCTGGTAAAAAGGGAAGACATTACCTTTGTAAAGTAAACAAACACCACAGAGCAAGCAAGAAGTAGAAGTAAACACTAGGTAAAAACTGAGTACAACAATAAGTGCAGAAAAATATGTGGGCCAGTATACAAACCCAAACTGAAAGTAGAGTACAACTAGAAGGGAAAACAACAACTAAAAAGTAAAGCCGCAACATCGAGCTGTCCACTAGAAATCCCACCTGAAGGGTGGGTACAGATAGCCTCCACTGCTCCTCGGGTCCAGCCAACCGCTCCGAGTACGTCCCGCCCAGTGGTCCACTTCCAGGTACCGTCCTACTCCGCAAGCCTCAACCATGATCAGCGATGTCCGTCATCTGCAACCAACACAACGTAGTGCGGGCATAGCCCGTGCAGGGGTGAGTATAAGCTACTCAGTAGGGACCCCGAGACCCCCTAAGGTCTCCCAGAATCCACAAAGGATAATCCAGAAAGGAAAGATACAATCCCAAAGTAACATCAGACACTGCTTAGGTATATGAACATACATATACCTAAGTCATCAACTCTCGTTCGGCTCCAACATCCAAGCCCAAGTACAAACCAGTCCACACAGGAAAGCAAAACATAAATCCACACAGGATAGCACAACACAATCCACAAAGGAAAGAAAATAGGATTCAGCTCACACAGGTATACTTCTTTGTATGACGATAGAGATGATCATGTATTTCCACTGATTCATCTAAGTCGTCGGAACCACAGTGGATTGATAGGTACTAACCCCCGCAATGACCCAAAAAGGATCTGACCCACACAGGGTTGATAGGTAACTAACCCCCGCGATGACCCACAAAGGATCTGACCCACACAGGATCGATAGGTAACTAACCCCCACAAAGACCCACACAGGATCAGACCCACACAGGATCTGTAGGCGCTGGCCCACAGAGGACCGCTGAGCGCTGACCCACACAGGATCGGACCCACACTGGATCTGTAGCACTGATGCACAAAGGATCGCAGAGTTTTGTAGTCATCGTCGAATGCACTGAGGATCTCTGCACAGTCGTCGTCGTCGTCGCAGTCGCAAACGCAGCCAGCTCTAGGGTTCCTGCACATAGCAAGCTCGTTCGGGAGGGTCCGCTCCACGAGCCGAGATGCTGATACATCAACTGACACATAGTCCAGAGATGATGTATCCAAAAGTTCTGTATCGTCAACAGGAACTCAACGTCGCAGACGACACGTCAATCAGACGCCCGGTCTGAGAGTTATTTGCTTTTTCGTCCCAGGGGCCCGGTTGGTTTTTAAGGAAAAACCAATGTGACCATACTCCACCGGCGTCCAAACTTCAGGTAGAGTAAGCCAAAAGATTTTTCTCACTTATAGGAATTCAAAAAATTCGACGACACGTTAATCAGACGTCTGGAGCTCAAGATATGAGCGTTTCCGCTCAGAAGGCCCGGTTGGTTTCGTGTACGAACCAACCTGGCCAAACACAAAGTATTCTGAATCCTTGGGTGCAATATACCGAAACGGCCGTCTTAATCCAAGGATTGAATCTCCGCTGACGGTGCATATATCGGAGGCCCGTAGCTCATGGTACGGGTAAAAGACCGAAAAGGTCCGAAAACGGGGGGTTTGGGCCCGGACCGACCCGGCCCAACCCCCCTGGGTCGGCCCGAACTTGGTTCGACCCGACCCGGGTCTGGGTCCGACATGGCCGGCGTGGCCCGACTCGGCCGGGGTGGCCCTGCCTGGCCTAGGCGCGACCCGGCCCGACCGGCGGGTCGGCTCGGCTGTTACGGCCGAGCCGCAGGCGGGGGTGCGCTGCCCTCGCGTGAAGGAGATCTGAGGCCCTGCATGGGGACCACTCCGTGTCACCGGATGCGGCACAAGGCCGCGTCCCTTCCCTGCGGTCCCGCACGGCCGTTGGACCGGCCCTCGCCGCCGCGACTTCAGCCGCGACGGGTCTTCCCGGCGGCCCGCGGGGCGCCGCCGCTTCCTGGCGGCCGGCCGCCACCTCCGGCAGCCGGCGCCGCCGTGCCGGCGTGGCGCGCCGGCGGAAACTTCCAAGGACCACCGGACGCACTCCGGTGGTCCGCTTTGCCTGCGGTTTGCGCCTACGGCTCTCCCGGGATCCGAACATTGATGCGAAGGCCTCCAATCTCCATTTCGATCCAATTTCATAAATTCCGTTAATCCACGCATCAACGAAAAACGGCGGAGGGTTGTCGGGCCATGTTTGTTTGGCCCACACCCTCCGCGTTTGGTGATAACAATTGGGAATAATAATCAACACAAGAAAACATAACAAGGCACAATTTTAATAAAATAAAATTGAACTTTGATTTAGGTTCTTTGTTTTAGAAGGAAACAACCACGAGAAATAATATTATTCTCAAATAAAACCCCTACCTCATAGTAGTCATCGAACGAGAGTTCTTCGCAGAATTGACCATCACAGAAGAAGAGGATCGTCGCGTCGCGGAAGGTCGTCACGTCGTCGTGGTATACGGTGTCGCCTCATCGATCTCCGAGTGTTCGACGTTCTTCTTCACCTTTCGTCAAAGGTCGGTGTTCTTCACGTTCTTTGCGTTCTTCACGAAGCAGGATGAAGATATATTTTCTCCAAATCCTCTCAACAAACCGCACCAAAGAATAAAGTGTGTTGGTCTTATTTTATTATTATCCCAAGAGTTTGAAAACATGTTATGAAACGAACCATTAATTCGGTGAATTAGTGGTAACGACTTAACTATCCATTTAATATCAGCGTTTAAGAGTTTTAGAAAATGCACCAGTTGACTTTCATTAAAGAGGAGTTTTCATGGGTGCGTTACTTAGAGGAAAAGAAACGGTGGGGCTCATGCGGGACCCAACTCACAAATATCCTACCAAGAGGGTAGGATATTTCAGGTTCCACCCTAACTGCTTCAACTTAGATTAAGCAGCTTTAAGTGGATTTAAGTGGCTTTAAGTGAAATACAATAAAGTTTTCGCACCACTTTATTTTATTTTCTAGACTTAACGCCAAAAATTAAAAACCACACCCGAGAAAACGCAACTACGGAAGAGGCGTTTCTAAGAAAATACCGGCACTTCAATTCCATCGGTGCCCCCAGAATTCGATTTCGAGCACTGGTTCAAAAGTTAGAAAAACCCGCTAATTCGTTCACTGAACGTACCCGAGCCAGAACTTTGGAAAATGATTACGGGCACACCGGGCCTCAGAATCACTTGCTGTCAGAAACTGTGTTCTTGTAAAATTCCAAAGAAAATTAAGAAAAAAATTTGCGTGAATTTTATGTGTCTTTACATTATGGGACTTCATCTTCCATGTTCAATGGTCTTGAATGTTAGTCTTGAATCATGCTCATGTCATGATTTATGTTTTCTAGACATTACTATGGTCCCATGATTATAAGAACCCATGTTCTATATGTTTTGCTTCGATATGTTTATTCTTGTTCTAATCAATTTTATGCTATCTTGTTATGCCTTTTAACCCATGTGATATGCTTTATTCTTATGATCATTCCCTTACTATATTTTTTATCTCATCATATTGTTCTTGTATTTATATTATTATCCTATGAAGATGTAAGAGCTCAAGATTATTTAGGATCTCATTATGGATATTTCATAAAATATTTTTTTATTTTGGTTTCATGCTTTCTAATTACATACTTATTCATCAAAATCTCTAGAGAGTATGATCCATGGTTTGTATTTTATGACTAGTTATGTTTAAAATTATGTAATAATATGCCAAAGAGGTTAATGTCGCTATACCCAAGCCTTTGATGACTGAAACATGGTGAAAATTTCATGAAAACTAGGTTACCAACTAAAAACTCCAACGGTCTACGATAAAGATCAATATAAGTCTTGGATCTACTCTATACTGTCAACATTCTCTGACGAAACAATTGAATAGTTTCCACTATCTGTTGGAATAAGATCGGTCCAATCAAAGAATTTTCTTCAATATTCTACCAACACAATGGGTATCAATAAGGCCGATCATACATGAACTCAAAATGAGTCATTCTGATTGTGAACTGATAACTATTCTAATAAAAAAACTCTACCCGCCCCATATGGTCATCCCATGCCCCACAAATGTTTAGAACACAAGCACAAAAAATATCCTCATGTATTTTTCTAGATCTTTTTTTATAGTCACCTGACTGTAGATGGTATATCATACTCAAATAAACCTAAGATCTCAACACCTCTTGAATGCCTCTCCAAAACCATGATGTTAATTTTGGATCCCTATTAGAAACTATGGAAGAAGGAACTCCATGAAAATGAACAATATATTTCACATAGATATTTCCCACCTCATCAACTTTAGTTTTATCATGAATGTGTATAAAGTTAGTCGATTTAGTCAGCATATCGGTCACAACCCACATCACATTGTTCTTTCTCTGGGTATTCAACAACACAACAACAAAGTTCGTTGAGATATCACATCCCACTTCCATGTTGGCACTTGAAGTGGATGAATTAATCCTAAAGGATTCTCGTTATCATCCGCGACTTGTTGGCACATAAAACAATTAGAGAAAATATCAGTAATGCCTTATCTCAAACCTAGCCAGTAGAATTGTTGTCGAATGTTATAAAACATCATCATGGTTCCTAGGGGAACAACCCACTGGAAGTTGGGAAAATACACCATCATATCCTTCCTAACAAATAAAAATACCAAAAAATAGTTATGATAAGATATAATTCCCTCCATGGATATTGACCAGTCAACCACGGTCTCCCCATCATATTGAGAGTCTCTAATGCTATGAAACTCATCATCAATCTACTATCCATGAAGCATCATCTTGAGAAGAGCGGAGGTCATGTGGACACTCACCAATGAAACCTCAAACCTTGATTCTCAGACTCCTATATGAAACCAAGAAAAGGGATCTTTTAGGTTCCACTCTTCTAATGATTCTTTCATGGTCTGGTTCAGAAATTTTCTTTTCAAAGCATCTGCGATGACATTCCCTTTCTCTGGGGTATAGGCAATGTCAAAGTCAAAATATTTCTGGTATTTCACCCAACAACTCTGAATGAAATTCAAATATTCTGGTGAGAAGATATAACTCAAACTCTTGTTTTCTGAATACATGGTAAAATTCCTTATGAAAATGTATTACTTCCAGCTCTTAAGTGAATGCATAACCATTTCTAGTTCAAGGTTATGAGTTAGATAATTATTCTCATGTGACCTAATCTAATGAAATCCATAAGAAACAACATGATCACCATACATAAAGGCACAACACAAAACTATACATGATGCATCAAAAAAGACCACATAGCCATGCCCGACTTCTAGAATAGTCAACTCCGATTTTTTAGTGAAAGGATGTCTTATCTCAACATTTTTTTTGACATTTTTAATCCCAAGAAAACTTTAATCCCTTCTGAATTAGAGGATTCATTGAAAAATTCAACTTTTAGAAGACCATAAAGAACCAACGATAATAACCAACTAATACTAAGAAGATCTAAATCTTGAAAAAAATTAGTTTCTTCCATGCCATAATAGCTTTCAATTTATCATGATCAAATGAAATAACATGTTCTGACACCACATGTACAAATAAAATCACTTCTTGAATTCAGAAATCAAATTTCGAATGATTGGTATAATTTTAGTGATTTTTCAACAAATTCAGAACTAATCTCAGATGACGAACATGATCCTCCTTGGACATAGAGTAAACAAGGATGTAATCCACAAAGACTACCACAAGGGAATCAAGGTTTTCATGGAAAACATTTTTTACTAAATCTATAAATACTGTTGGAGTGTTTATTAGACCAAATTTCATGACAAGGTACTCAGAATGGTTATACCTACTCCGAAAGACAGTTTTATTAATGTCAGATACTTTTATCCTCAAATAATGGTAACTAGATCGAAGATTAATCTTTGAGAACCACTTATCCCCATTTGACTGGTCAAAAAAATCTTCAGTACATGGAAATGGATATTTTCGCTTTACCATGACTTCATTGTGTTTTTTATAATCAACGTAAATACAAAGTGATCCATTTGTATAGTAAAGGGAACCAGTGCCACCCTAGGTGAGACACATGGTTGTATAAATAATTTCTCTAAAAATTCATCCAACTAAGTCTTTGTCTCATTCATTTCAGTTGGTTCAATGTGGTGAGAAGGAATAGACACTATTTGATTACCAAGTGCTAAATTAATAGAGAATTCTTCCTCTGTTATTGGTGGAAGACCAGAGAATTTAAAAGGAAAGGTGTCAGGAAACTCGATGTCGAACAAAGGGAGATCATTGCTGAAATATTTTCACACTAGATCCAAAGTAAACCCTTATATTAATTTTCCCAACTCTAGATAAGAATGTCTGAATCTACTCAACCTCATGTCCCATTATCCTTTATTGAAATCGCACACCCCATCTAGTCTAGTAATGAATAACCATTGAAAATAACAATCAATCTGGGATTTATTGAAAATAATCCAATCCATCTCAAATATGATGTCAATAGGCTTCATGTTAAGAGCTAGAAAACCCCAAGAAATCCCATTATCTGATAATGAGAAATCACATGTAGGACTATGAAGACCATAATTTCTCTTTGTTTTTAGGGGTGTAGTAATATCCATCACATAAGACAAAATCTCTGTAGGAAGATTAAGAATATTCAAAATATGAGTTGAAATGAATAGACGAGATACAGCAGTATCAAATAAAGTAGTCACTAATGAAGAATTTATAGTGATGATTCCGCTAATAGTTGTTGGACTTGTATATGCTTCCTATAAATATTATTCCACTGTGTGAATATGCTTCATTCTGAATTCCTATGACTGGAACCCTTTTATAAATGAAGCATCTAATTACACCACAATTTTAATAGGCACTGACAATCCCATGCCACTCTATGGGGTTGAATAAATATGGCATAAATTATTCAAGTGACCTGAGCATCCGCATGAGCCACATATCTTGGGAGCCTCTATACAAACCCATTTAGAATTTATTGGCTTGACACAATGGTAGTAAATCAAAGGAAATATTCATGTAACTTCTTGAGGTTTAAAAATAACATGAAATTAGGAATTTCCATGAGAATCATCACACTTCCACTTCACTTTATGGGAAACTCACAAAACTACCAATGTGAGAAAAAGGGACTCCCATCAACCTTGGATTAGCAGTCATGTCCAACTCAACTATCAAAGATATATAAAATAAATCAACATAAGTGGTAAGCTTCAGGAAGAATAATTCATAATGAATATCAGATCAAATTCCCCTCACGAACCATTGAGTCTTCATCTTCACATTTGAAACAATCTCAGGTGAAAACTACACAAGATCAGAAAAATGGATTGCATTTTCTATCACAGTCTTGTCAGCCTTCTCGAGTTTAAAGAACTCAATAGACTTGGACAACACAGTTAAATCTAGATATAACTATTTAGTAAAAAAATATTTAAATACATTCCATCTAATCCCTCATGCTTCTTTTCCATAACTGTCATTTCCCACCATCTCCTGCTTGGTCCCTCCAGCATGAAGTTGACACACTTCATCTTGATTTCATCAGGTGTCTCTAATAACTAAAAAAAAATACTCAATCCTTCTCAACCAATGATCAGGATATTGATGATCATTGGATCCTATGAATGTTGGGGGCTTCTGTTGAAATAAATACCGAGCATGATTTGGAAAAACATCCCTTAAATGTTCTGACGATGGAGCCTAATTGAGAACTGGTGCAGGTTCCTATGCCAGAGCTTGGATAGTAAACACAATAACCACAACAATGTTTTGGTCTATAAGAGGATTTTCATGCTATGGTTCATCATTATCTTCCTCTTGGAATCTATTTTCACATATTTTGGAGACATGGTGCTACACCACATCAGCTCTAAACATTGAAGACATTACAATAACAGTCAAACAAACCATCAATGGAAATTATTCCTAGTAGACATGAACATAAGATTTTGATCTCATATTATCTAAATCAAAAGTAGGTAAAATAATAGAACTAATCCTCAAGACATATTTTTGAAACCACCCATGTTTACATAAGGCTCATTTTAGTGAGATCTATCCAGAAAATAAATAGTAACTAACTATTAAGTCCCAACAAGATTACACAGTTGCATACTAACATCAAGGAAAGATGGTTAACTTGTGAATTTGATACCACTAGGTCACAAATCATCCCATATACCTTGGTACCCTGATACCTGATTCAGCACTGACATATCCTTAAGGTCATTCCCGATCCCCATGGGTTGGTTACAAGCACCTAAAATCATACAAAATGAAATTTGGAACGAATTTTCCACAAACTCCATAGAATAAAGAGATACAAGTCTGTATGAACAAAAGAAAACTCCACTGGGAGAACTGTACAAGAAGTAAAATAGGTATAAAAAACCAAAACCCATCAAAAAAGTACCCAAAAATAGGATAACAACCCAAGTCTCATTAGACACAATAGATCAAATCCCAAATATCAACAAATACTACCACCTCTAAGTGGTTATTCACCTTCCTCAAACCTGGCAAGTGAAAACATAAAAATGCCCAGATACATAGTTAGGTAATGAGTTAAATATGAGTAGAGCCTCACCAAGGAACCTATATTAAGATGACACATTTAATTATCCAAATAATGCTATCAATTATAAATAAACATTCATGAAATTTTAAAATCATATTTAAAACAAATCAACATTTTCATTTCAAATGATGGAAATAAATTAAAAAATTTCTTAATTAACATTTTATATAAAATAGTTTATGTAAATTCACAACGAATGTGTTAAATAGTTGACAAGAAATGGCATAAATTTCAAATATAAACAACGAACAACATGGTCATCTGGAAAGAGGCACAATAGTTCAATGTTATTGGAAACTCACACACTTATATGATGATGATGGAAATTTTCACACATTTCCTTTTAAAACATGTCAAAAAAGGACTAATCAACATCATTCCGAGGATAATATCTTCTAAAATGTGTATGTTAGAGTTGTAAAATGTCATTCTTTTGATAAAGATGGTCCAACCTATCATGTTCATACAAAATAACTCACTAACTACTTTATTTCATGTTCTCTAATAAATATAAGTACTGGGTAATTTTTTTTAAAACAGTTTAAAATAAAATTCAACCCATTTTTTCATTTCAATATGCCAATTTTTCTTTAAAAATATAAATGGGTTCTAATCAAATCATGAATTTTTATAGGATAAAACCATCTGGTTTCTATCAAAACAATTTATTCCATTTTAATCAAATAAAAATTTGAAATGAAATTTACAAATTAATTTCACAATTAAAATACCACAAATTTGATTCCACAATTAAATTTCACAATTTTTTATCAAATCCAAATCACATATAAATTTATCTGAATTGGAGGTTTTCCTAATTTCATGCCAAATCCAATTCAACTAACCAATTTACAAAAAATTATGTTTTCACAATATAATTGAAAGTAATTCTATAAAATCATGAAATTTAGGGTTAAAAAATAGAAAATATTTAAGGGAACCACCTACGGTAGATCATAGGATCCCAAAACACAACACTGTAAATAGGAATCTCAAACAAAGAATGCGGAAAATAATATCTGAGAATAAAACCTAGATTCATGATATGAAACAAAAATTATTAGATAATCCAATAATAAAAAGATATATTTTTTATAGGGAGGATAGAAGTAGAGAGTGGAGAGAGATCAAGAGAGGATATTTGTATACCCAGAGGAGATCGAATATGATACACCATGATTTGATCTGCATAGATAGTGGTGTGAAGGAGAAAAAATTTCGTCTTGGGAGCCCTAAAAGCCTTAAAAATTGATCTAGGTTGAGTTAGACCCACGTGGGGTAGGAAATATGGGTTTATTAAATTTTTAAATAATTTTCAAATTTATTAAAGTTGTGCACATGATTTCCTGTGAAGGGCCACATGCTTAGATAGACTGTGCACCTATGCAAGTGGGGATGCACGATTTTTTCCTTTGTGAGCTCATAGAAACTGTTCTCCAACCATGAAAACCAAAACTGCCTAGGTTTTAATGGTTTGGGAAAACTCTTCAACAAACGTGGATAACCCAATAATTTTAATTTTTTTCCAAAATGTCTACTAACACATACCTAAACAAAACCCAATAAAAGAACAATCCAAAGAGATGTTAAAGAGAACCTTAAAATAGTATAAGGATGTTATAGTTGCATAAAAATGTGTTTTGAACACATTAATTTGGTGGTGGGAATAATTATTCCAAAACTAAATTGTTAGAAGCATCCATACAAAAAAGAGAATAAAACATGAAAATCTAATGATTTCATGAGATGTAATAACTGTGAATTTAATATCAACATGATGTATATTAAATTTGTGAGACCTTAAAAGAAAACCCTAAAATACTATGTGTTAGATTCATTCCAAACTGACACTTTTCAAGACCTTGATCATCTAACTAATTAGGTCATGCCATAGCTGGGTGACCTTGGATTATGTTCTGTAAGATAAGAAAATAATGGGTGACACTAGAAAATCCTTAGATAGGTCATTCCATAGCTATGTTCCCCTAGATTTTCCTTTGTTAGCTTATTTTTGACATTCACTATGAGTTACACTAGACGAGAGACCCTAATAGGATTAGGTTACCAGAAGAATATAGTTGAGTGAATCCATATGATGGATTTGGATAAGTGGTTTTCTGCTTAACTATCCAAGAGTCACAACTATTGTGATTGAGATGAAACCCTACCCATATAATCATGTTACTAGAGAAACATCATATGAAATTATTACATAGTGAAATATGGATCTTTACTGACTAAATGATTATGATATACAGGGATATCATTTTTAGTGAGTGGATTTTCATTTAAATCCCTTAATCAAATGATATAATACATGACACTCACCTAAAGATATTTCATTTATATATATTATGACATACTTCACACTAATCATAATTAGATCATTAATAGGTATAACCTATAAAATAGTTAGATATTGGTATCTAAGATTGAGAAGTGTTCTCAAGGAGAATCATTAAAAATCCCAAATCTGAATTTTATAGAAAAAAAATTCACCAAATCTAACTTAGGGGTATTAGATAATGGGAGAGCATCACACATTCTTTCTAACAAACAAAGACTTAGAGATATGAGAGAATTGACTAATGGTAATTTAGATCTTCATGTCGAGAATGGAGAAAAAATTTATGAATTAGAGGTCTACAATTGAGATTTGATTTTACATATTTGATTGATCACAGAATTGAATTTTTTTTATTATGTTCCCACTTTAAACAAAAAAATATTTTTTGTATCTTCATGGGAAAAGAAGGCATTTTAATTTAGTATTAATAATAATAGTGGTTATATATATATGAATGAAATGTTTTATGAAATTGGTAATATAATGAACGTTTTATAAATTTAGGATGTAGATAATTCTTTTATAACATTCAGAAAAAGAGGGTCCGAGATGATTCTAACCCCACATACCATTTCGAATTGTCTCCTTAGACATATAAACAGGAAACACATTCAAAGACTCCACAAATATGTATTTCTGGGCTCATTCAATTATGAATTTTTTGATACTTGTGAATCTTGTTTATTAAGAAAAATGAGAAATTCACCTTTTGTGAGAAAATGTGAGTGGGATAGTGTACTATTGGATCTCATACATAGGGATGTATGTGGACCAATTAGTACACAAGTAAATGGTGGTTTTAATAACATTATTACTTTTACAGATGACCTTAGTCCATATGATTATGAGTTTCTGATGAAACACAAGTATGAAACTTTTAAAAAATTTAAAGCACTTTATAAATAAGTACAGAATCAACTAGGTAAACGTATTAAAGCTATTTGATCAGATCGGGGTAGTGAAGACTTGAGATTGGAATTCTTATCTCATCTAAGAGATTATGGAATTGTATCACAACTAAATCCTTATATAACACAACAATGGAATGATGTATCTAAAAGAAGTACTCATACCTTATTAGACATGGATCGATTGATAAAGAGTATATATGACCTTCCTATATCATTTTGTGGTTATACTCTGGATACTACTGCATTATTACTAAATCGTGTTCCATCTAAAGCAATAGTAAAGCCACCATATGAGATGTGGTATGGTAAACACTTCATTTTGTATTATGTGAATATTTGGGGTAGTGATGCTTATGTATGACGTTTGACTTCTGATAAACTTGACGTTAAGTATGAAAATTGCTTATTTTTTTGGTTTTCATAAGGAAACCAAGAGATATTATTTTTTCCACTATATTGAACACAAATTTTTTGGGGTTAGAACTAGTAAATTTTTTAAGAAGTAATATTTAAGATAAGGAGTTAGTGGGAGGAAAATTGAACTTGGAGTAGTTCAAGATCAAAAAATAGGAAGTGTTCCTAAGATAGAGGTCGAGATGATTTTACAAAGAGTTATGGAAGAACTAACTCATGTTATGAAAGAACCTTGAAGATCTAGTTGGATTCATTAAGAACTAGAGAGATATATTTCTCCTGGCTAACGATAACGATGAAATGCTCATAAGATATGAACATACTTCCTACAAATAGGCAATTGAGGGTTATGATTCCAAGAAATAGTTTAAATCCATGTAATTTGAGATAGAATCAATGTACACTATCCATGTTTTGTTCTTTGTGGATGCATATGAAGTGGTGATAACCATATGGTGAAAGTGGGTTTTCTATAAGAAAACTATCATCAATGGTAGAGTGTCGACCTATAAAGCACTTATGATGTCAAAGAGTTACAAACTTGTTCATGGTATTAACTATGAAGTGACATTTTCACCTTTTCTGATGATAATGTCCATTTAGATTTTTCCTGCCACAACAACTCATTGTGATTATGATATATATCAAATAGATGTCACAATCGAAATCCTTAATGATAATTTTTCTAAGGATGTATATATGATACCAAATGAGGGTTTTGAATTTCCTAATAAGAATGCTAGGATTTGAATGTTGCAAAAGCCAATTTGTGAACGAATGAAAGCTTCTCAGAGTTGGAATATCTAGTTTGATGATGAAATCAATGATTTTGTTTTCACCTAGAACGTGGATGATTCCCATGTATACAAGTGTCATAGTGGGAGTATATTTTTATTTATAATACTGTATGTAAATACCATACTGCATATTGGAAATGAAATATCAACACTTCATTCTGTAAATATATTGCTAGGTAAATGTTTTTCAATAAACTAAATAAGAGAAATATCTTAAATATTCAATATGAGGATCCATAAAGATAGATATAATATGTTACTTGGAGTGAGTTAGAACATGTATTTTGGTAATGTGAAAATGATTTTTATCGTGAATAACTCCAAAAATCGGTCGTTTCTAGTGTTACATGACCAAAATATTAGGATGATTCATAATCCTTATAAAAAGTTAGAAAGGATGAATAATATTCTTCATGCATCCACTATAAGATATATCATGTATTCTATATTGCGCACTCGACATGATGTCTCTTATGATTTATTCATAACAAGTAGATACCAATCCAACCATGGTGATATTCACTAGATTGTTTTGAAGAACATTCTCAAGTACTTAAAACGAACTAATGATATGTTTATGGTCATTGGAGGAGTGAATAATCTCTATTTAAAGGGTTACCAAAATTATAGTTTCCAATATGATAAATATGATATGAAATCTCAATCAAGATTCTTGATTTGCCTAAATGGTAGAGCAATTATTTAGAAGGGTTTGAAACAAGTTTCCATAGAAGACTCGAAAATATATGTAAAATACATCGCAACATTAAATGTTGCGAAATAAGAAATATATATTAAGATGTTCATCTGAACTTGGAGTGGTTCCCAATATTGAGGGGGTAATTGAGCTATATTTTGACAAAAATGGTGCTATAAGTGTAAGAAATATCAGTCTCACCAAAAGACCAACCATATCTATTGAAAATACCATCTCATATAGGAGATCATTGAGAGGGGTGATGTAAAGATCAGTTGGGTGGATACATAAGATAATGTAATAGATTCGTTGATGAAACCATTACCGTAGAAACCACATGTGGACCATGTAGAAACTTGAGGTGATAGACACATGAGAGATTAGTTGTAAGGATTTAAATGAATCGTGTTATTATAATAAATTAAATATCCATTTATCATTCATTCATGTGTGCTGTGATTTTATTTTACATGTAAAGTTGAATGGTAATATCCTCTTAATATATGATTTTGAGTTGTCCCTAACTGATGATCATTACAAAGTACTATGGGATATAATGAGATGATAAGGTTAAAATAAATAGAATCTTATATTCAATGAAAAGAGTTATATACATGATATAAATAATAGATTCTTGAGGTAATATGTAGAGACTTATGACCTAGATTTATCTGTGAAAGTATATCTCATGGAATGTCATGTAGTCATAGAGAATCTTCAGGGTGTATGCTTATTTTTAATTTGTCTTACCCAAGGTGGGAAAGATACATATGATGAGAACCATTATACTTTGATACCATGCATATGAATGTTAACATATGAACTTATCTAATATGGGGGTGGTTGGGCATGTTGCTGATCATGTCATCGTTGGAGCAAAACCAAAATGAGATTTGTCCACTTACATGACAAGTTAAAGACATCTGGCCTTTAATTGAATTTGAATAAGGAAATGCATGACCATATTTAGTTGTTTTATATATGATGTGTTCAACTACTTATATGAATGACATGTGATGTATTCATCGACATGATTAGACTTTTATTAAGAATCATTAAATGATGGTAGGACGCTACTAGATTGACCTATTTGATGTCCAGTGGTTTCTTGAGGTCATGACTAGAGGGATTATATCTATATAAATATGATGGACATGATTTAGTAGCTAGTTTGACACCCCAAGTACGAGCTTCATCTTCAATGATTATCCAGTGATAAAAGGATCTTCAACTACAGATGGTATTACTCCATAAAAAAGACTGATTCCCTTTACTTGTAAGATCCTCCAAGATCTTCAGAAAAAACTAATAAGATTCAGTTCCATTGGTCCTGAAACCCACTCTTCAGATTTTGTGTGATCTGGATGGCCATAAAGTTCTTCAAATACTTGAGAACATGGAATAAACATATTTTATTGTTTCCCATATCTAACTCCCTTTCTCTTCAATACTTAGATTCATCAGGCTTCTCAAATTATTCTTTATCAATAGAAGGAAGATCTATGAGTTTTTCTCAACTATTCATCACTCCTTCAATACCATTAGATAATGTATAAAAGGTATGCATTATATTAACAACAAAAACTACTCAAATACCTACCATATATTTTAATATAATAATAACAACAAAATCCATTATTTCTTCGCATGATTTATTCTTTACAGATATGTCATTTATCTACTAGGAAAACATGGGTATTATACCATATTTTTTCATCATCTTTAGCCTCATTTTAATCCACACGTCATCTAGTTCAAAAATTCTTGCATGACATAAGATTATTCATTTTAATACCTCACCTTAATACACTCACACTATTTAGTTATTATCCCTTTTATTCATTCGACATTTAAATGTCTATGATTTCTACAAATGCATCGGGTATCAATGCTAGTGTTATTAAAAAATATGTGATATCTATAAATCCTCATTTTCACTTTGTCAACTATGATTTTCAAGCCTTCACACAAATTTATATGTATCTGTTATCTTAAAATATATATGCTTAAATTCGTCTATGTGAAACAACTATCTACTTCATTTTGGAAAAAACACATATGTAGAAATCAGATACGTGAATCTTATCTGAAAACAATTGCATGGTTTGCATCTGAAAATAGATACACAGAAAAAAGGCTACACAAACTCCCACTACTCACAATTATCTACATGAAACATCTATTCTGCATTTGAGATGCCCACAACATCATGCAACATTTTATCACCCGAATACCTATACTTCACATTCCATAACATGGTAAATAAATAAAACAGATCACTGCCTCATTCGATTTTCATGCATGAAAGTGTAATATCTTTCATTTATCATGTCAATAATACATGTGCATTAATACATGATTTTCACCAGATAAAAACCATGGATTGGGATTCTGTAACTCATCCAGGGTGATTTGTGTGTGCATGAATCTTGGACATGCCTCAGTGCATGAATATAAACATGGATATGATCTCATCTCGATATACTGCATGAATATTTGATCATGGCTCGATCAAAATACATGGATTCCTCAAGATCACATTGGATCACACCTGGTGAAAGAACCACATGAAACTAAAATCATAACCATAGGGAGGTTGAAGAAGATTGAGTTAGTATATCAGACGGCCTAGATTGATATCATTTTAGGGATACTCTTATACGCATACATTTTTAATGTGGAGTAATAGTGTTTCACTTATCCCTCATCCTACATAATTTTGGAGAGTATTTGATCACTCCTTAAAAACTCAATCTATTCCCTATGTCACTCAAGCTAACAGTAGGGTTCGACACTGACAGTATTGGACACACCATATGGGGTGGGTCGACCTTCTCATCCCCTTTCATGCTACCAATGCGCACCATGAATGCACTATGAACTAACACACACCCATCTACCTATACAAGTGGATACCCTCACATATATCACAATGCTGGCTGGCCTGGTTAGCTCTCATGTGTTGTTGAGACTTTCTCCCATATGATAATGGTTGAGTTTGATAACTAGTTAGCTATTTATGAAATATATTTTTTATTGAATCCCCATACAAATAGTGAGGTCTTGAATAGATTATAGCACATGGACTTCTCAAATTAAAGTAGGCATCTGACATACTTATCCTAATATAATAATATGTATATTTCATGATCTTCCCTTTTTAATTCTTCCACAAACAATTCTTTATAAAAATGAATTTTTTCATGGTCTTCTTCAATTCCTATCCACCCAAATAATTGATGTATCCTTATTGAAGATATTATGAACATATTCAATTCCTTTTCCACATGTATTTGATATTTAAGATCAATCTAACAATCTACAAATTTACAAGGATAATTGTTCAAGCATAGCATCCAATCCCAATAAGAGAATCAATACCAATTCTACGAGAATCACCACATCATATCCAAAAATATATAGACTCATCATTGACAAAAAATTGAAACAATCTTGTAGAACCATCTCCCTTTTGGTATTTTGTGGTCAATATCTCTTCATATATATAAAATTCATTATGTGTTATTATAAATTTCTCCCCCTTATTGAAGATAAAATTAAAAGGATAAGTGAGGCATTCGTATCTCATATTTCTTCTCAAAAAAATATGTTATTATTTTTTAAAATAAGGAATGATATCACATGATATGTCACAAATATTCTTTAGTTAATCAACTCATCTATATGGGATATCATGGTGTAAAAAAAATAGATAAATAACCAAGTTTGTCCATACTATCCATAAACTACCATATATGTGATATCATGCTCATTAAATAATATTTCTCAAATAGGGACTGTATAAAAACAAATTCCATTAAAAGAACCATGAAACATGTACACATCTCATCAAAACATCAAAATAGTTCTTGTACAATTCATGTAACTTCACCGTTTCTCATGTTTTGATAAAAAGACTCCCCCATAATAATTACATTTAACACAATTAAGAATTTCATATGAGAGTGTAATTGTGATTCCCCATTTATCTTATAATCCCTCCTCATGTGTCACAATCATATGCACCATCATGGAAATTTATGAACATGTTGATTAACAACACTTCTCCTTCAATTCCATGCATATTATCTCTTAAAACAAAAAATAATAGATATTTAGCAGCAACCTATTGTTTTATTAGAGGAAACATTTGAGGTTATATTTTTCTCTCATTCTATATTTCTTCTTCCTTCCAAGATTATCATGAGACATGATTTCTTTCTTCTTGATAGGCTTTATGGATTGGTCAAAATTTTCTTCCCATGAATTGATTACTCATGTGGAGTTATTTTTCCATCTTCTTTACAATTGAAAGAACATATTGTTGTTTACGTCCATCTTTTTCTTATTTTTTTCCAAGAGAGTTATTTCGAGTGCTTGAATTTTGGGGCTTGATATACCCTTTGTTGAGGTTCATTTTTACTCTCCAAAACATTTAACCTATTATCTAGCTCAATAGGTTATTTTTCAGGATACATATTGTTTAGTAAGTCATAGGAGTTGAGTGTCTCCATTAGACTTATTTACCATTCCATGTATTCATCCATGTTTAATTAAATACCATATGCTCATGGATAAAATAAATCAATCATTTAACATAAAGGTCATACCTCATTCGGTCTCTCTTTGATTGAGATGTCGGCACTGTTGGTGTTATTCTAACAATGTTGGGTTTATTGGCTTAATAACATATACCCATGATGTGCCCAGATCATCCACAATAAAAACATTGGTCCTTTAATTTTTTTTTGTGGAGAAACTATTCTATATTTTTTATGGGAAAACACTTCACTTCTAGATTTATGATCTGGGTTTCTCTTTGTTTCTTCGTAAATTAAGATAACTTTTTGTGGGATCTTCATCTTATTTTTAGAGGTGTTTATATTCTCTTAAAGGTATCTTATTTTAAAATCTTTATCATTTAATTGAGTAGCCATTTCTTTCATATATGAAGTAGAATCCATTCCTGGTTATACACTTTCTTCAAGATGGGTTTTTAGAGTTATGATGTTGACCTTCAACTCCTTATCCATTTACATTTTATTTAGAATATTTTTAGAATGTTCTTTTATCATGTCTCTTTACTCCTTAATCTTAGTTCCTTTTTGTGTGTGTTGAGATTCAAGTACACTCCCTCTATTCTCAATATTTTATTTTACAAGGAAAATTATTTGACCATTGAATAATAAACATCATACATTCTTATCCACTGATCATCATTGTCATTTCATGGGAATTACTTTGAATAATCACTTAATGATGTTGCCTCTTCATCATCAGTGTCCCATTTCTTTTTTAGCTCTAATAGAGTGTCTATATTTTCACATTCTTTCTCTGAAAAAGGGTTAGAATTAGGGATAACATTAGATTTATTTTTTTCCTCAACTAGAGATAAAAAATTGTGGGATTGATTCTTGTTGTTCTTCTTATGAAAGGTAAAGAGATTAATTTCATCTTTGATTTGGAATGACAGGGATGAATCATCTTTCTTCCTTCTGTTGTATTTATTCTTCAAATTACCCTTTTTTATTTTCTTTATATAAAGGAAATGATCTCAACAAAGTCCTTATTAGATCCCATCTTCAAAAACTGCTTGAAACTTTAGTGGTAACCTACCTATAATACCAACTGTAATGTCTAAGGACTCGTTAGGTTCCACCAGGGGTGAATCAGTGGTACCATCATTTTAATAATTATTATCCATTTAAATTCTAAATCTTTAATTGGTTATTGTTCGAATACACTCAATGATTTACCATACCTGACATTCATGTATAGTAATAAACAAAAGAGAGAAACACCTAGTATTTAAAATGTTCTGCATAAAGGCATGCTCCTTTATGCAATTGGTTATTTCTCTAAAATATAGATTCTTCACTATATTAAAAGGTGACTACAACTGGTTAGACACCCTATTTACAATCTCTTTATCAGTTTTCTAGGCACCACAACTACTCTTCTTCTTGGATTGGTCAGACACCCCAATCACAAGTCACTTAAAGCTGGATAGATACCCCATCTCTAAGATTCTTCTTCAATGATGATCCAAATATTGAAATATTTTCTTCTATAGATGGTCTTCCTCCATAATAAATATGAATTACCATTACATGTGCACTTTAAGATCTTCAAAAACAATTAATAAAGATCAATTCCACTAGTCTTGAAACACACTCTTCATATTTGATATGATTTGGATTCTCCCCATGTTCTTCAAATACTCAGCAACATGAAATCAACCACTTTTATTATTCCTCAGCTTTGACTCCTTTTTTCCTCTATACATATACGAATAAGGATTCTCAAATAATTCTTGAATAATGGATTAATGATTTCATTGTTTTTCTGAGCTTCTCATCACACCTTCAATACCAGAAGATATTCTCTAAATGTTTTGTGTCAGATCAACATCACCAACATATCACATAACTGAAATATATTTTAATATAATAATAATAACTAAAATAATGATTTTTTCCTTTATATGATTTTTTATTCATAACTTCCTCTTTTAAATACTTATAAGAGCCAGTTATTCTATCATATTTTTTCAGTAGCTTCACCCACATTTGAAGACAAACATCATCAGGTTCAAAAATAACTACTTGTATAGAGCTTCTACATTTTAATAAATCTCCTTAAAACACTCAAAATATTTAGTTTTTATACCTTTATTAATGTGAGTTTTAAATGTCGGTGATTTCTGAAAATCATTGGGGTTTAATGATCATGGTATTCAAAAATCAATGATATCTGAAGATCCACATTTTTTCTACATCAAATATGATTTCCAAGCATTCACACAATCAGATATATAGCTCTTATCTAAATATTTCTACATGTAACTTCATCTATGTAAATCAATTGGCTATTTCATTGTGACAAAATTTCAAATGTAATAATTTCCTACACAAATATCATTTAAAAATGCCTATGTGGTTTTCTTCTATAAATGGATACATAGGAAAATGGCTATATAAACTCGAAATTCTCAAAATCTCCTACGCGAAATATCTCTTCTACATTTTGGATGCCTACAAGATCACCCAAATAATCATAATTTTCATTTCGTAACACGATAAATAATTAACACAACTCAATGGATCATTTAATTTTCATGCATGAAAGTGTAAATGTATACAATTATCATTTTGATAATACCTATCCATTAATTTGGGTTTTATCACCAAAGAAAAAAGAATGGTCTGAGATTTTGTAACTCATCCATGGAAATTTGAATGTGCGTGAATCTGAAACACACCTCGATGCATGAATCTCAACTCAGATGTGATGTCATCTTGGAATATTGCATTGAATATGCATCTTTGATCGTGGATCAATCAAATTAAATGGATTCTGTTAGATCAATATTGCTCGTAAATGGAAGAAGAACCATGTGCAAATAAACTCACAAGCATCAGGTGGTTGGGGAAGATCACAGTATCAGATCAGATGAACTGGATTGATCTCATCAGATGAATACACTTAAATTTTCACCTTTTTAAATTAGAGGAATAATTTTCCACTTATCCCTCATCCCACATAAGTTTGGAAAGTGGTTGAGTGCTCTATAATAACTCAATCCATTACCTGGACCTCTTGAGATGACAATAGGGTTCAACTCCCACAACACTGCGCACACCATATGGGGAAGGTCGACAAGTTCATCCTCTTCCACACCACTAGTGCACACCCTGCGGGTACTATGTGCATAGACACACCTTCCTGACTATAAAGGTGCTCACCCTCACCCATTCTCCCATGTTATCTGACCTGACAATATCATATGCATTGTGAATCCATGCTCACAGAAGAGAACAGTTGAGCTAGCCTAGCCCATTGGCTATGGGTGACATATGTTTTTATAATATACATATACTAATAGTTAGCTCATTAAAGGAAAATAGAACATGGACTTCTCAAATTCAATTAATTATTTTACATCCTTCTCCTCATGCAATAATATTTATATTTTACGACCTTCTTTTTTAATAATTAAAAAAACAATTATTCATGAAAATGAATATTTTTATGGTCTTATTCAATTCCTCTTCACCCAAATAATGTATTTAAACTTGTTTCAAACATTTATAACATCTTCATTTCCCTTTTAAAATGTATTTAAAATTTAAGCTATGTCAAAAAATCATCAAAATTAAAATGATATTTTTCTATTCATGAAATAACCACATCATCACCCAACACATATGGACACATAATTGAAAAAAATGAAACACTTGGGTACAATTTTATAGATATATGTGTATGTTTGATGAATATCACACCAAACCCCTATGTAGCTTGAGTTTCACTAATTCTTTGGTAGAGGCTTATATTTTCTTACATCTTTGAAATTGTGATTTCATATTTGTTTTCAATGATACTAAGGCCTATAGGATCACTCATTTATACCCTTGGATATAGAAAATGTTTTGGATAAAATAGTTTTTCAAAATAAAGAGTTTTATGAAAAAATTTATCCAAAATATTTTGATTAGGTTCATAGAGTTTTTAAGTTTTTCATATAAAGTCCTTTTGATATTTATGTCTATGAAATAGATTGTTGTTTTTGAACTAAAATGTAAATGCATGAGATTCATGTACACATTCACAAGATGCAAGTACACATACATATGATTCATGATATATAGAAATATAAATATAAATAATATGATATTATATTTAATGTACATTTATATATAAATATACATAATATTATATTATATATAGTGTACATTTATTAATGCATATGATGTGCCTATTCTTCACGAATGTGATGAATGAATATAGTATATATATATATATAATTCATTTTTTCTAAAATGGTTTATTTATCAATCAATTATAACTGGATTAATGAATTTACATTAAATTCATTGAAATCATTCAATGAATTACACCCAACATAAAAAAATTATACAATGCATCTTGAATAGGAGGATCCTTGGGATTTTATTATATAGGAGGATTAGATTCTCTCCTCATGGGTGTGCATGGAGATATGTGTATGGGCCAATGATAAACTCTCATCCTCCTAATACTTCGTTTGTATCATTTGAGAATCCTCTATCACCCCTTTGACATTTGGGTATCATCATAATATTTTCATGGATCCATGTTTTCATTGTAACACATCATAGGTAGGGTGAATTCGTTCACTGGTCCTCAGGATCTCCTTCAATTACACTCCACTGAAGAATAATGATGGAAGCTACTACAACACATTTTTTTCAGGTACCATATTTTGTGATAATATTAACATGTTTATTTCTTGAATAGATCTCCTGTGTTTTTGTGTTGTCTTCTCTTACAAATGATCATTAGATGATCATTAAAACCCATAAACTATTATATTATGGGGTTATTCTCTAAAAACTACTATATGCCTACTTGACCATGTTCGTCCTAATGCAATCTTACTGATTCAATATGATATATAGACCAAGAAATAACATAATATGTCTTTTAGGAATATTTTGCATGGTGAAGCCTATAAACGACATTCAACTTCTGATTATCTAAACCCTAAATCTAAGAAATTCATTTTTATTAGTTATCCAACACATATTTTTGGATATAACATTTATAATCCTACTAAACGTAGTGTTTGTGGCTTGATGTGGCGTTTTCCTTGAGAAGGAACGCATAAGTTGAGGATCCAATGATAGGAAAATTTATCTTGTAAAAGTTCATGACCAATAAATAGGAAGTGTTACAAAGGTTTAAGTTGATTCATTTCTGCACAGAGTTGTGGAAGAAGAAAATACTCATGCTACAAAAGAACCATGAAGTTATGGTAGTATTCTGCCAGAGCTCGTGAGTTATGGATTTTTTTATAGAAATTTACAATGAGGTAATGTAATTTGATAATGAACCCACCACACTATGAGAGACCATTAAGAGTTCTGAATCCAATAAATTTTTATAATCCAAGGAATCTGAAATCAACTCTATACACACTATCCAAAACTGTAACGTGGTAGATGGACCTGAACGTGCGAGATCCGTAATGTGAAAGTGAGTTTCCCTTATGAAAAATAACATGGAAAGTATAGTTCCTACCTATAAATTATTCCTAGTTTTTAAAATTTATAGAAAAATCCATATCATTGATGTTAGCTTTTTCAAGAGACATTGAGTGAGATTACCCCGGGGGAGGGGAGGGGGTGAATCTGGGTATGTAATGTTCTTTAACAATTGAAACTATTAATCCTTTAAATTCTTACTTGACATAAATGATATTGATCTATCAAAATTTTAGGGGTACTTTTTATACTATTTTACTTAATATTTTTAGGTTATTGGATTCGTTTTGGTGTCAATGCATAAAATAAAATTGGAGAAGAAAATTTACTTACTCTACCCTCACTAGGCTATATCCAAGGAGCATGCATCACCAATGGTCCATGAACCAAATCACTATTGAGCTCATTTATCTTACCTATAGGTCACTCCCCTTGCAATGGATTCAGGATTGGTAACTCCTTATCTAGGCTCACCACCTTATAATTTTTATGGGCAACTTACTACTTCCCAAGGGTCAATCTATCAAACGTTCCATTTCTTTCTTCTGGTGGAAATAATCACCTTCACATTGTTTAGGTGCATGTAAGTAACTTCTCCAACATCAATTTAATGTAATTTATCAGAAAATATAGATAGATTATATATTGATGTCCACATGGGCTAATCCTTTACAATCCATGAACAACTCATTGGAATCACCTTATTCTTCACTTTTTAGAATTTTTTTTGAATAACATTGACTTTCTTATAGGAACACCAATCAATATCCTCTTGGAAAAATCATCAATGGTTTCTAATTATTTATGCATCCATTCCCTCACCAGGAACATAGCCTCATCTATTATAATCAGATATGAAATGCATGCTCTGGTCTATCTCAAACTATTTTTAGTCGACCCCCTTCTTCAAAAAGGGATGTTACACACCTAATCACTATGACACCAATCCACATCATTATAGGCTAATAAAACCATTCATAACTCCCAATAACCTCCTCCATGACTTTTTATATTTGAATTCAATGTATCATCTTCATGGAAAATAGTTTTTGTAAGTCATTTACAATGTGAATTAATTAAAAATTAATTCACTAACTCAAATATTGATAAACTAAATCAAATTTCTCTTGAATTAAGGCCCCAAATATGAGGCACATTATTATAAAACATTAAACGTTTAGGTCATCCATTATTTTCATGATTTCTCCTAAAATATTTACCTCACACATCAGCACACCTTGCACTATGACCTGGTGAAAAATACTTGGCTGATTTACCTCTAAAATTCAAAACACCACGAGTGTTATCACCTTCTTCTAGCCTTTTTGGATAGCTACTTCACCTATCAAACATGACTATTTACATCATGGGTGTGGTCTATCCCATTTCACCCTCCATTTAATTAAATGTATTCAATGTAGAACAATGAAATCTCCATATATTATCCACCATGTCTTAGTGAAATCACATTAGCAGTTTTTCCTTCATAACACCAAACACCACAACATGAACCACCGTTAGGATGGAGATGTTGTCTTGAAACATTAGTTTTCAACCATGATTTTTCTTACTATGGGTGATGTCTCTTCTTATGTCTATTTCTTACAAGTGTACTAGAACTCCCCCATGAATATTTCTATAGTGTGGTCCCTTTTTCATTTTCTATTTTGGGCATTGTCTTCTCAACACACCATCCACCGTGGGCATGGTCCTTCTTAAATTCTTTTATCCACCTTCTTTATGTCCAATGACTAGGGTATGATATTTCTTATTTTGGGAAACATCAACCCACCATTCCATTCCCCACATTCACCATCACCACTCTATGTTGTATTGGTGCATCTTCATAGCAACACAGTCTCATAAAAGAGGCTGGTCCTTTTATTTGGTTTTCTTCACTCATACGAAATAAAAATCATTATAATTCACTTCTGCAATGCTTCCTCTTGACCAAAAACCTCTTTGTAAACAATTCCTACATGAATATTAATTAATGTTTTTTTCAACAACTGAAAATGACCATCACTATTGGGATAAACCAATCGCCCAAACATTACCTCATCACTATGGTTATCTTCAACATGTATTTTAAAAAATTCTATTTTCACAAAATCTAACTATCTTGGTAAATATTCTAACACATATCTAGAAATCAACCTTCCAATTGTCAAAAATTCCAACACAATACTATGTGATTTATAACAATATCCATTTTTATTTTGTTTACAATACACAATGAATCCTTTATAGTGTCTTTTACACCTTATTGAAAATAGAATACAAAAGGATCTTAATCTTCCATCCAATGTGGGGAAATTCTATTGAAGCTCAAACTACCCTTTTAATTGGACTATCTTCTTAATTTTTTTAATCTTTTCTCGCCCTAGATGTGTGGAAAGAAACACTATGAATGTTCAACTCCCCCTCAGTATTCAACATCCAAGAGGGATTCCTCATGAGTTTAAACTCCCCTTATGTGGATAGGGAGGACTTCCATATCTTTTCCATCTCCCTATATGTCTCCAAATTCCCCTATTATCCAAACACCATCCCAACTTTATTTTCGTAATAGATTCATTGAGTGAATTTACCACTTGACACTTCAGATGTAAAAATGTACTCTAAGCTTACTAAGCCCAAACTAACTGTGGGATATAAGTGTTTTTATATAAAAAAACAAGGTTGTTTATGTCAATCATGTATACCAATGAAAGAATCCCAACAACGTCGAATTTTTCACTTCTCAAAACAACCAGATATCTCTATCACACTTCACACTAAACCCTTAATATATAAAATTAAAGTATTTTGTTTGAGGATCACACTACATGATAAAGTAATTGATACCACTTGTTAAAAATATAAAAAAATGTCACCACTAGTAATCAATCATTTTTAGTTATTTAAAGACTTCAAAAACATTTAATAAATATTAATATCCTTTGATGTTTATCACAACACCATATTAATCACTATCTATTGACACCACATTTTGTATCTAAATTGGGTTCGCCACTTGTAGTAAAAATTATATAAATTCAGTTTTTTTGGATATCAGGAAAACATTAGATTATACCAAACATCAAAACACTTATTTAATAAAAACATATATAACTATGAAATTCATTTGTTGATTATTTCCATGTGATGTTCTTCATGTTCCATGAAACCACTAAGTTTGTGGCCTAAAAAATCTTCATTTTTCTATCATCACTTGTGGTTTTATAGAAAAATAACCACATGGATGCTATCTCCCATTTAATTCATCAGTTATTCAAAAATAGTTAGAAAAAATAAAGTGTATGGAAATAGGTTTAACTAGAGTTTCCTCAAGTTGAGTATTAGGGATGGTCAAGATGTACCGACCCATCACATTCCATCTCTCCTTTTTGATTTTTCAGATTTTGGGAAAATAATTCCATCATCTCATCAACTTCATCATCATCACATATAGCTGAACAACTCAACCACTTTCTAAAGGATCTCCTTTGAGTGATACCACTTCCACATTTCTCTTCATAGGAATTATCATTTTCTTCGTTCCATTGATTGGGTTTTTCCACAATTGTTGCATTGATTATACTTGAACAATTTCATTATTGGGTAGCATCATATATAGATCGAACCTCCGACTTTCTTCTCCATTCCATCTTCTTATTTTTCCACCAATTGGGATGCGTAGGACCACTTTGGAAAACCTATTCCTTGAAGACCAAGAGTTACATCATGGAGTACATATTCTTCATAGGTGTATTCTTCTTTACTTACAAAACATTCACAACTAAAAACAAACTCTTGATTTTTCTTCTATATTAATTTTATTTTCATCCATGAGACTTGTTATGAGTAATCAGAAATTGGTGCTTGATAAACCATTTATTAAGGTTATATACCATAATTAAATCATTGATCTTATTTTCCAACATATCAGGCCATCATCAAGGATGAAAATTCTCCTTGTAAGTCATGAGGCTGAAGTGTCACTGTAATAAGTATTACCATTAAATGAATTCCACTAAGTGTAATACCTTGCCATGTGACCATGGTTAAAAAATATATAAAATATCTACCATAAGAATCATACCTCACTCGGTCTCTCCCTAATTGAGATGTTAGAAATACTGAAGTTTTTCTCACATCTTTGGGTTGTTGGTTTCAAAAAATATACTCATAATGTGCCCAAATATTCCATAATATAAACACTTTGGTACCTCCTTCTTTTATGGAACCAAAATTCTTTATTTTTTGTAGAACAAATCTTTTCTTCGAGATTTCAAATTTGGAATTGTTTCACATATTGAGGCATTCATATAGGGGGTAATCTTATTTTCATTAAAAAAAATTATCTTCTCCAAGATCCACTTTATTTACAAATCCTTCATCTTCAACATGAAAAACATCTCTTTCAAACATGGAGCTACATTCATAATTGATTATCTCCTTTCGTCATGTTGGGTATTGAGTGGCATGATAGCATCCTTCAACTCCTTCTTGGTGGATATTTTTTCATGATATCTTGGAAATTATCTTCAATCAAGTTTCTTTGTTCTTTCATCATTGTTCATATTTTCTTCAAACTGAATTCAAGGACACTACATTATCTTTAAACAGTTATTTTATAAGTTTATATCTTTAATCATAGATTAGTACAGTAACACGCCCTTTCAGTGTTGTTCATTCCACACGGGTGACCAAATTAGATATTTATTGTTTTGAACTAAAATAACTATTAATGTGTATCATAGTGGTACTATGGGGTTAATCCCATGAAGAGAATAGAACACAACAATGAAATTTGACCATATGTTGGGTCACCCCAATATTAATTAATTAATTTTAAAATTTAATGACTCAAAATTAAATAATTATGATGAAACTAGAAATATAATAAATGATGAAGGGAGAGACTCTGGTTTGCAAGGGTGATTTTTCTAATATTTATTGATCTTCATTCGTATGGAAACCTCATCCAAAAGCTATAAATCTTAAAATTATTTGAATTCAACATGTTCAGTTTTATTAAAACTATCCTAGAATCCGAATCCTTATGGTCATAAGAATTAAAATAATGAGCACAAATTAAGGCCTGATTTCAAACACAGAAGAGTAATCTAAGTCAAATCTTCATGAATTAATTATCCTTACCATGTTGGTGTTCATTCACTACTGAACACACGAGGTCGATGTTCCAATGTAAAATATGGTAATTATTTAAACTGCATCCAGATAAAAAAGAATAAAACTATTCTACAAGTGTATAGAAATCATGATGTATCGGTATGTACCCAATTTTCATGAAATTTCTCTCTCATATAGATCTAGCCAACAATTATCGGGTGATCACCAAATATTAAAAAAACCCAAACCATAAGATAGAAAATAAAAGAAAAAGTAGATGAATGATAATTAAGAAAATAAACTAGAATTAAAATAATGAAAGTCATATTTTACATCAAAGAATAAAAAAAAGAATGCAGAAGGAAAAACATAACTACGATGAAGAATCATAGGGTCAAAACACTAGTGGTAGCTTCCAAATGTTCAATCAAACTGACTTCCCAAATATCAATCTATTATAACCCTAGCCATTAATTTATAATAATTATGGGTTCTCAGGATTTTATCAATTTTCTCATAAATGCATCCATAAATGTGTCCCAGTTCAATATTGATATTTAATGGCCGTTATGGGTTATAAATGGGTCTTCCATAGAATTCTATTTCAAAACTACTCGAAACAGGGTCTGTCTAATGATAATCTAAAATCATATATATATATATATATATATTGGATACATTTATATAAGGTTTATTCCTGAATTATTCCATAATATAATAGGTTTTGTGTTTTTTGTAGGAATTAGGAATTCTGAATTTGAAAGAAGAAATGCTGAAAAGGATCCAAGAATAGGATTTACACACCATGTATCACATACAAAACATGTTGAACTCATTCAAAACATACATTAAAGGTCACATACTAACCTATGAAGCACTTTCACGACATGAATACAACATAAAACATGTGAATCCATTAGACATCCTACATCTTAATATGATCGGAATCCCGTGCAATGTAAAACACATACACTGTGTGTAAAGATTGCACAACAGGAAAGTTTTGAAGCATCACTTGGTCAAAGATACAAATCAATTACTCAGAGGTAATAGTGGATCTAGAATACATGGTGTGAAACCAACTTACATGAATTGTGGATTTCAGGATTGATGTCACTTAAGCAAGTACACAACATTCATGACTTACAAATTGTGTACTTCTCAGGCTTATTAATATTCCAGATCTCAACCGCATAATGCAGCATCAATCAATTTCCATTTATCCCTTTTTTCATCTATATTTTTCATTTTTTTCATCCTAAACTAGATTTTATTCATTCATTCCATTTTTTTATTAAATTGTTGTAAGTTTTTAATCATTCCACATCCTTTTAAGCCGGTGAAACATTGCTTTCATTTTGAATGTTCATTTCAATCACCACCTACCTTTCTTCATCAAAGCCTAAATTATTCTTCATAATTTCTTCATTTGAAGTAATTTCATGGTTGTTTTTTATTAGTTTGGAGTCCAGATCCTTAATTCTTCATTGTTTTGCCATGCGATGTCAGTTTCTGATTATAACGACCCATGTATTTATAGAATAATACATTTCATATCAATTAATATTAATGAATAAAATTTTAATTTTATGTTAAATAGGACACTTTTCGGATTACATATCCATCACGCAAAAATGGTTTTTCCTAAATTTTACATTGCAAACAACGTTGAGTTATACTGAAAAATAATAAAATATTATTATTATTATTTTAAATTGTAGTTAATGCCTAACAGTTTTTTTAGCGGGAATGAAAATAATTAAATATATTATAATTTTAAATATATTTTAAATGTTTTAACATTTATCCAATTATTTTTATAGTCTTAAATTGAGAATTAATCCAGTTTTACGCATAAAATACTCTAATATTTTTAAACGGTCCGTTTACTACCTTTTGATGGAGATCCTCTTATAAAAATAGTTTTTGTCACTTTTATATGTACTAATTGATAATATAAACTTCTTACATGGAATTGGGACATAAAAACTTACTTTGGTTGAAATTTTTGTATTTTTATGATAAAATCCATATTTTTATGAATAGTGAAAATACACCATTTTAATTCAAGACTTCCCTTACATTTTATTTATTTATATAGTTAGATTTTCATTTTAATTTGTTTTAAATTGTAATTTCATTAATTTTTTTTTGATTCAATCGAATTATAGTCTATGTATGTAATTTCACATTTCAATTGGACATAAAAACATGTGAATCTTTTGATAGTTTTTACTTATTAAAAACCCGCTTTCTAGTTTTGACAATGAGAATTAATTTAAAATGAATTCCAAAAAATTATGTGTTTTGAATTTGCAAAATGGATTAAATATTTGGAATCATAAGTTCCAAATTGTGTAAATTGGATCTTTTTTATTTTTTGACATTTTGAATAGTAACTTCAGTAATTATTTTAATTTACCATGGTTAAAGGATAAATCAGGTAAATAAGGGTAAAAATAATATTATAGTAATATAAAAATACCCTAACAGATTTACTAATCCAATTGGATGAGTTATGTCTAACCATGAGAATCCTTGGGTCGGTTTTAGGACCCCATGGAGCCACTTGGGTGTGAAAATGGAAATTTATAATATTTAATTTAATGGAAAGAGATATATAACATAAACATGTATCATTTTACTAAAAAAAATTATGGCGGGGTTATATAACTGATCTCTTAAATTATAAAAAGTAACTATATATCTAAAAATATTTCATACATCATGGTATTTTATTTATAATTTTTATAAATTAAATAAATAATTTTATTTACGACATAATGATGATGCAGTGATTACCTTATAAATGAATGATTCAAATAAATGATATTATAAATATTAAAATAAATTTACATTGAACCATTTAATGATATACAAGAATTTTTTAAAGTACATTGACATGCGTGGGATGATTTAATTCCTTTGGTTCAAAGTAATCAAGTTGTTATGAACTTTTGAAAAATTCAAGTATGGATAGTGTCAAAATTGACATAATTCATAACTTAAAATATAAATTTTTTATTAAATGTTTTAAAATTCATAAAAATCTAATATTCAGTCATATGGTTATGGTAAGTCAAAATATATCATAAATGACACATTTTTGGGTCGTTTTACATGTTATGTTAATTAAATTTACCCACAAAATGTAAATAATAAAATATTATGGAAAGATTAAAAAGGATAAAATAAAGGTTAATCCAAAAAATAAAGGATAAATATTATCAAAACATTTCTAATTTTAATTGTATGATTTTGATACGACCAAAAATGATCTTATCATTGAAATGAATGATTTTTTAACCACAATAATCAAAAAATTAATTTATAATAAAATAATATTTTCAGACTTTCCTAATGTGCCCCTCAACCCTCTTATAAAAGGCGACCACCTCTACCCACTTACTCACACCTCTAAATCCCCTTAGACCATCCAAATTCTACTTAAATAATCATAAAAAATCCCTCCTTTACTAATAGAATCCCTAACTTGGGAATAAGGAAATTCAAGAAAGCCTTTGGGCTCAAATATAAAAGAGTTACCCATTTTAGAGGTAGTGTCTTCTCTTAAGTGCCTTTCCTTTATTTTCGTTATTCACTACCTATGGACTTCTTATTATATGATTAAATAATAACACTAATATAATAAATATACTAGTATTTTTTTTCTTATATGGATTCAAACTACACTTACACACACCATCATTTAATGGATATGAAAATACTGTTTCTATGTATGGTGAACAACTGCCTCACGAAATGATGAGGGTTAAATTTTCTCCTACCTCCCCTCATGGTTTCCATTATGATGGAAAGGTATTTATATATGATATATATTTTATTTATTTTGACTCTATTCTTCTGTAATTATTATTTACAATATACCTTTATGCTTTCCATAATCTGTAAAAATGATAATTTCATTTGAGGAAGTGTGGACTACCGCGCCCTCAAAGTGATATGACTCGTTCATGTCATACATGGAATGTATAAAGGATATAATAAATGAAATAATGAAACAAATATAACATATATAACATATATATTATATTTTAATTATAATATACCTATGTATCATTTAGTTTTCATTCATTTAATATGACAAGGAAATTAATGTAGCCTTCATGCGTGCGTACGACCTACCGTCCCCATGACCGGTGCATTTCATTTATTATCTCCAATTTTTATGGAATATTATAAATACATATATAATATATATATATATGATATTTAAATCATGAATAATATTTTGGAGATGATGGGCTTATGAACACATTGATAATTTTTATCAATAATCAAGCTCATTTTTTACTCAAGTACCGAACATCGACAAATCATCCGATATGAAATCAAATAATTATCTAATTGCTATAAAATGTTAGTAATTGATATAAAATGAATAATAAATTTAAAAATTTTATAAATCTAGTATAAATTAACCTATATTTATTATTCAAGAAATTAATGAAAGAACGGGACAAGTCAGATTCAAGGTAAGTGAAGATCTCAATCCAATTTCCCTTCTTTGGGTTACTCTTATACTTCTTGATAATATCGTTCTATGATTATGTGACAAAATAATTTTTATATCCTATATTTTATTTATACTTTATTTATATTTATTTATATTTAATAAAAACAATCGATCTATTTTATTAGAAAAATGATCTTTGTGATGGAAATCATAACTCAATCTTCTTTCATTGAGTTAAATATCCATGTCATTGGTCTTGGTTTTAAATTAATATGTGTGAATGACCCATGATTTTTTTACATTTAATATCCACTTATATTGAGTGTATTTATATTTTTCACACATAATTAAGTCATTGATTTATCCTTGTTCTAATGATACAATCATTGTAAGGAATGTCGTCTTAATTTATATTCCATTGAGACTTATTTATTGTTATGCACTAATTTACATTCATATGGTGTATATACATCACTTTGAAATATTATATCATGAATCAAATTATTCTAGTGATATTATATGTTTTTTAATGTAATTCTTTAATTATTGTTATTCAGGTACTTCTCAATTGGTTAGGGACAATTTAACTAAATAATCATTATAAAGGTTTTAAAGATTTATTCTTTTCAATATTTCACATTAACGTCTATTTTTTCAAAAAGTTTGTTAGGATTTATTTATATGGACATTAATTTTTGAAAATTTTAATTCCATCAAAAGTTTCAATGTGGTATTAGAAACATTGATTCAAAAATATTTTTTAATTGATTTAAATGATTTTTTAGAATGAATTGATTATATCAATATCATTAAATGACATCTAATGATTGCAATATGGAAATCTAATTTCTCTATTATGAAGGGTTTATGCGTTATGATTGTGTTATGGTTAATAGGAATTTCTTAGGTATATAGGTGGTTCTATGATAAAACGAGGGCGGGTGAGCACACTATAGCTCGTCAATCCATTTAGTAATGTGACAAAGGTAAATGATAAAGTTTCTCCTAAGAGATTTTGTGAATATACTGTAATGTGTATTCCAAACATAAACATGGAGATTAATCCCTATGTAGATGTGAAAGCTACAATGTAAGTATAATGTGTATGTAACATGTCACCTTTATGATTTATGATTTCTACGAAGTTTTGTAGGAATCTTATAATTACATGATGTAAGCCAAGTAGTATATCTTTTATGGGTGAATAATATGATTTTGTGAAAATGTTTTAATGGGATTTAAATATTCATAAAATAATATTTTTATTCCTTATTTTATATTCATCACTAAGTTTTTAATGTTCATCCCATGTTTTTGAAATATTTTCACAGGGTATAAAGAAGGATAATAGAAAGGAAAAATTCAATAATATTTTAATCAAGAAAATAATTCATATTTTATGAAAGGAGTTTAATTGTTGCAAAATTTTTGATAGATTAGAAGTGGATAATTTTTAATTTTTGAGATGTAGTGTAATAAATATTGCATAATTATATAAATTCTAAACCAGAATAGATCCTCAATGTGAATGAATGTAAATTTTTGATCAAAACTCAAGATTATGTAAGATTTAAGTTCGTGGAATTATACTAATTAGATTTTTGTTCCTTTAAATTGTTTAACATTTATTCTTGATTGCTTAATCCTATATTTTTTATTTTTGCAATAGTTTTATGATTATGCACAACATGATTAATATTTCCTTCCTTTTTTATCATGACTGCCAGTGCGACTAATCCATCCAGGGTTAGGGGTTGAGTGTAGGGGTTGTCTAAGCCTAATGAATCTCTATGTTGAACATTGTTAACTCTATGGCTAGTAATTAGGATAATAATATTTTTTTCATTGAATTATTTTTATCAACCATGACCATGGGAAGTAAGATCGAATAATCCTAAACAATTTTGAGTTAACCAGGACTATAACCATTTGCATTGAATACATTCATACTGTACCTAGGTTATTATCTCTACCCAGACCATGAGATAGTTATAGTATAGGTAGATCCAATTGGTTTGACCAAAACCAATTACTGAATCATGCAACACTTCTTACCCTATGCCATAGACCTATTCCAAGTTTAATCTAGTATCATCTTTTGTCAATAGAACTAGTTTTTACCCCGATCCTTTCCTTTATTATCATCCTTAATTCCAAACTCCCTATATTTAGTAAACACCCAAGTCAAAGAGTGGAAGTGAGGAATCCTTTAAAAGTGTTTTGTTCGATTGGATTCTGAACTTCCAGTTGTTCTCGTGGGTTTGACCCTACACTGACACTTTACTATGACCATGTTGTAAGTATTGTTTGAGACTATAAATTCTAATATGAACTCAGCTCATGAAAATTAAATGAAATTTGTGGGAGAGTCAAATTTTAGTGTTGTTTTCAGGGATTGATATTGCTCAAGCACAATGACCTTTGGATCAGACCCTAAATTACCCCACTCCTCCCCTTTATTCTTTTTTACCCCCCCTTTCCATTTTCGATTTTTCTCTATCCTTCAGCTTCACCTTCATTCTTTCTCATTATATATTTCTCTCTTACTTTCTTTTCTTCTTATCTAGTGCATGTGTCATAGATCCTTGACTATCTCAATATGCCTAAACACAAAAGAAAAAATTCACTTAGATCTCAAGATCAATAAAACCATCATTTCACACTTCCACTTCATAAATGATTATAATAATAATCTTTTTCCACCTCACATTAAGGAACCCCAATATGAACCACCTTCCAATCAACATGAGTGACCAATGGTACATGAGAACCCAATTATGGACTATGGTTGTCCATCCATTTTTGGTGCTATTCTCAGCATTTTTCACTCACATATTCAGTCTCACACATTATAGATTAAACATGGAATCATTCATATGATACAGAACATGGGGTAGTTCAATTGGATTCAAAAAGAAGACCCCCACAAGAAAATTACAAAATTTATTAAGGTTTGTGATTTCTTTTTCAAAATGAAGGTGTATCATCATACTCCATTTGATTAAGAGTCTTACTGTTCTTCTTGTGCTAAAGACACAATGTTTGGATAAAAAGTAATGCTCTTAATTAAATCACGACTTAGGACACAGTAGAAAATAAATTTCTAGAAAAATATTTTCAACCAGCCTAGACTTGGAACCTCAATAAATAAATTCAAAACATTTCCCATGAAGATGTTGAATCAGTTTAGGAAGCATGAGATAGATTCAACATGATGAGCTAAAAATACCGATATCACAAATTAGATGTGTGGCTTCAACTTTAGACTTTCTTCTGGAAACTTTATCCTACTGTAAAAAAATTGGTGAATGCCACTGCTGATGGAAAATTAATGGTCAAGACACTTGAAATTAAAAAATATATTGAATATCAATTTTTTCAGTATTCCAATTTGTGAAAATGTGGTTGAGGAATTACCCAAAATAGAATCCATAGATTGTAAGAGACCACCCACCTCACTTCACAAGTAGAGAATCTTACAAAGAAGTTGTAATCATTTCAGTTACCTATTGCACTGACACCCCATCCTACTCTAGTGATTGAAATTTAATCATGTGAAATTTGTGGAGGCCTGAAATCTTACCAAAATTGATGGGAAAGGATAGAAGAACCTCGTGGTCAATATTGTAATTATATTAATTACAATACATAAGGAAAACTATAAAAGTATCCCTAGATTTATCAAGAAGAAAACTACCAATAAAGGTCTGCTTAGTGGCTGTAGAAAAATGAAGGTTCATTTCAACAAAGGAGTGGAAATGTAACAAAAAAGGAATCAAATACCCATTAGGGACCCACCACAAGGTCTAGATCCTTGACTACAAAAAATAATTCCAACATCCTTTTCTAAGATCTCAATAGTTCTTACCATCACAACAGTAGTGGTATCTTAAATATCCACTAAGACCACCACAACAACCCAAACCCCGCCAGACTGATCTTGAAAACCTTCTCACTGCCTTCATGTAGATATCATACCAATGGAAAATAACCTAATAGATAGAGATGAAATACCACAAGCCCGCACTACACAACATTGGTGCATCAAATGGGACGATTTTCAAAGACCATATTTGATCAACCAAGGGGTTATTTTCCTAGTAAAATTGATTCCCATTTGAGGGAAGTGGAAAAAACCATAATTGGTAAAGGTTAAAATGTGAAGTATTTTTAGAAACCACATGGTGTTGAGGAAAAGCAGTTAAGGTAATGAGATCAAGCTAGTCAAGAGAGAACTCAAATGGTAGAACCATCTAAGGAATCTCCAGTTGAGGAAAAACCAGAAAATGATGACGACTATGTGGAACCACTAGAATAAAAGCCATTTATCCTCATTCCTGAATAGATGCAACAAGGAAATAAAGAGGGATAACATAAAAATTCCATGAATTTTTTAAGCAACTGAATATGAATATCAACTTTGTAGTGGTAATTTAATAAGTACCTGTTTATGCAAGATTTTTTATGTACGTTTTATAAATTAAAAATAAAATTGTGGACTTAGAAATCATCTCACTAAAAGAAGAATGATCCAAAATTTTCTAGTGGAAATTGAATCATAATATATGAGACCCTGGATGTTTTTAAATTCCATGCCCTATTGGGACATGTACTCTTGAGAAGGCATTGTGCAATCTAGGTTCAAGTAGTAATATAATTCATATGAGTTTATACAATAAACAAGGGATCAAAGAATTGAATCAAACTAGGGTGTCACTCCAACATGTTGACTACTCAGTCAAGAACCCTCTGGGATTTCTTAATGATGTCTTAGTAAAACTTGAAAAACACATTCCCCCCACTAATTTTCTTGTTCTAGATACCAAATAGGAAAGTGGTATTCCCCTCGTAAATAGAAAACCATTTCTATCCATTGGAAAGGCTTTTATTGATGTCAACTTGGAGAAGATTTATTTTCAGAGTCGGTGAAGTGAAGGTTGTGTCAAATGTGGAGAATAATACTTATAAAAATGATGATTTTTTATATTGGCAAACCATCTCTCTTAGTGATATGATATATGGTCATGTGACTAGTAAGAATGAAAATAAGATAACTTCTTCCATTGACAATGGATCCAATGCTCATAATAATTAATATTACAACGTTCCTTTGATAAGGGAGGTTATCCTTCCTTTCTTCCCCGAATTCTTGAAAAATAATTTTACAAGGGGTATCAACTCATTGGTAAAGTCATCTACTTTAAAAAATTTAAAACATTAGACAATAAATAAATCATTGACTAGGAGGAAACCCATGGTAGGTTGGATAGGATAAGATAATTTATAATATTCTTTAGGATGTTTAAGGGTTTCTAGATTCTTTTCTATAGATACATAGACCAATTCAGGAGCAAATGAAAAAAATATGTGCCGTGTAATGCTTACACATCATGAAAGTGTAAAGAAACTAAAAAATTACTAAATTAAATATTTTCATGTCTTGTATCCAGAATCTATTTTTAAATATTGGGGGAACTTTTTTTGAAATACCATGATCCTAGGGGTCATGTCGAACCCCCTCTGCCTCTCCCTCTTCTATGTGATGCACCCCCTCCCCTGAGCTCCCTATCCTAAAACTGCACCTCCTCATAGAACATCCTACCTTCATTGCTTCAAGACCACGCCTCCTCCTCTCATCCCTTTCCCAACTCATATACTCTCCCACACCATTCCCTCTATCTAAAATGTCCCAAACGAAAACAATTTTCACCTCACCAGATGAATGCATGCATGAGAATGAGGACACACATCTAACACACATGCAGTGGAGGGTCACACATCCTCCTACACCTTCAGATCAATCCTCCTCATCTCCCTCTTCCTCAAATACATCCACTTCTTATTCGGGGGAATCACGGTCATCCTATTGAAGATCGTGGGGCCCTACATGCCCTCACCTTCATCCTCACCTCTACTTCTCCAATCCTTCCAACAAAAAAATTTCTTGGTCCATTTTTAGGCCAAGACAATTTGGATGAACATGAATTTGGACCTTGTAATCCTAGAGTGAATCCACATTCACCATTAGTTCTTTCACCTCATAGATTTATTTCACCTAACCCCAATCACACATGTGTGAGATGAGACATACAGGGAGATCTTATTGGTGTTGTGGACCACCTTTGAGTTGGGCATCATCTTTGTCAACTTCTGACTTGGAGGTAGGCCTTAGGAGCTTAGCCTGGGAGATTTTGTTATTGGACTTAGAATCTAGTCTATAGTGTTTTTTTTACCTACCCTATCTTCTCTACATTTCAGTTCGAGCCTAACAAGTTTGAGTCTACATAGATTTGGGCCCGAATCACTATAGACCAGCAGATCATCTATGATCCTCACATCATAAAGATCATTCAAATCCAAGGTAATGCCCTTAAGATCTTTCATAAGGGCCTTTCTCAGGCTCGGATGGCCTGTAGTGATGCCCACTGGGGGGGGGTATCTATATTGAGGTCCGCATTCTCTCATCATCCATGGGTGTCCCAACCATCAACATGGATAAATATTTTGATGAGTTTTATTGGACATTGGCGAATAGGGATAACAACACATTGATGGGTGGATCTTCTATCACTCATTTGGCTAGGCATCTCAATGCCAATTAGGTTGATCAGCCATATAGATCCTATGACCATATGGAGGGATTACACCTTTTATCCTCTACAAGATGGGGTTTCTCATGAAGGATAATGACATATACTGATGGGAACTAGTATATTTGGAGGACACTGTTGAGGCCCCTACTGAGTATGTGGCTGACCCAGCTTTACCAGTCTCCCTTACTACTGACCTTGCTACCACAAATACCACCACCTCCATCATAGAATTTTACTCTAACACATCTTCCATACAACCAAACACCATCCCACTTATCCCTATTTTTACCACCACCACCAACACATGACCTACTATACCTACATCCACCTCTTCCATTCCTTCTTACTTATGGATATAAATATTTTGTATGTTGTAGAACCTACAATGATTCTTCTACCACCTAGACATTCCCTTTGCTGAGATTTATCTTTTTTAATACGCCTCTACCACCTCTAGCCACTACTGCCTCCAACCCACCAGATTCTATCTTCCCTTATTCTACTTCTACCCCTACCACCTCTGGCACCCCAATCGAGCAACCGTCAGATCTCACAAATCCTATAGACTAGCATGCTTTTGTAGCAGATAAATCACACCAGGTAAAGGGCCAATCCCTTCTATCATCTACTAAGGTTCCATTAATTTATCTTATTTCTAGACAAAAGACCAATACTAGAATTTGAACCCCACCTCCATTATCCACTGAGATCGTTTTCAGCACCACGACACCCACCGCAGTTGTTGATCCACCGAACCCTTCTTCAATAATTGATTACAATAGGAGAGGGATGACGTAGGAACAATCTATTAGAATGGAAAGTCTTAATGTATAACTCAATTATTTTTTTATTACTCCTTAGTTATATCCTAACCCCTCCCCATTTTTTTATTTTTGGGCCCCATTTTACTGGTAATAATTGCATTTCATTTCTCACTAATGTATCATTTCTCTATATATTTACATGGTATATTGATTTTTTATTCTTTGATGGATATATTATTTTTCATTTTAATACTATATTAGACTATCCATGTATAACACTTCAACCTCATCCATGGTCATTTAGTCACTTTTTTCAGAACTATATTAACTCCTTTTTCAAATGACTTGGCATCTAGATAACATCATGTTCCAGCTTGAGGAGCTCTCATTGGAGATCCATGTTTAGTAGAGATCACCACCACTGTGAGAGAATATTCTATTTTTAACCCATACATGCCTAGTATACTCATCTGGTGGTTAATACTACCAATCATCCACATGATCACAATGACACTACCACTAGTTCTTGTTGGAGGTAGGTAAATTTTGGGTAGGTGGATGACACTAACTGATCCTTTTGTCCATCTGTCTAGATGAAGATGTCATTGTTATCACATTATGGGAGATAACACATATTTTTTTGTTTTATTTATTTATATTATCATAAATAGTATTTTATTTTCATTTTGGTAGTTTTGAAATTTACAGGCCTTATCATAACTTCATTGTATCAACATATCCTCATTTATATGAGTTTCTTTTCAATAAAATTCACTATGTGCACTACATATTTAATAAATTTCATGGTGTTTAGAACCTACGTACTAATGTTTTATCTAGTACAAGGTTTTTCATTATAACACATTATGTAGGTATCCCAATTTCAAATCATAATCCACCACGTTTCCCCATGGAATGACATTCATAAAGGGAGCTCTCGATTCCCTAAAATCAAATTTCAAATTTCCATTTTATTTTTTCTATGGAATATATCTAAAATCCCTCCTATTATATTTTCTAGGATAGTGTGGAAACTATCTCACTATAATTGTAGAGGATTATTTCTTACGATTTATTGTCGTTACACTTGGATTATTTTTTTTCACCTATCTAGGAGATATTTTTCACTAGAAACATGTTTTAAACATGAAAACTCATTACACCCATTTAAATAAAATACATTGTTAGGTAGAAAAAATATATCCTAGTTAGAGTTAATTAGGATTATAACACTAGCCTGTGGTTCTCTCAATAAATACTCCAAGCATAATTCACCTTTTTTTCAGTTATACCCTGACCATAGGATAGTTACAGCTTAGGTAGATCCAATTGGTTTGATAAAAAAAATTGGTGAATCTTGCAGTACTTTTTATCCTAAGCTAAATGACTATTCAAAGATAAATCTAGGATTATAATTTTTCAAGAGCCATGAAATGGAACCTGATCTCTTACTTTCTTATTTACCTTAAATCCAAGTTACCTATATTTAGTAAACACCATACTTGAAGAGTGAATGTGAAGAATCCTTCAAAAGGGTTTTTTTATTGGTTGATAACCTGTCGGCAATCCTTATGGGATCGACCCCACACGTCCATTTTACTTTGCACTTATAGTAAGTGTATTTTGGGACTATAAACTCTAATATGACCTCATCACACATGAATTCATTGATGTGTGTATATTATTCATCCAGTAAAAATCATGATGTGACATATGTGTCACACCATGAATGTTGTAGGCACTCTTCAAAGTGAGTTTTTCACAATTCACATCTGAGTTTGGTTCATGTCAAGAATAGTATTCCCAATGTGAATTTTTTTTCTAGCACTATAGTCTCAATTTAAACCTCCTTATTCAATTATAAGCCTTGTAAACACCCCATTGACATCCCACATTGAGGTAATCCTTCTAATATAGTAAATTATGGTCTTATTTTTTTCTTTTTTATCTTATTTTCCATCAATAGTTGTATCCTATGGCTTCAATTTCCAATCCAATATTTATAATAATTTTTTGGGGTCTCACCATTCCTTAAAACGACATGATCTGAAGTTCCTTCCTTCTCCCAAAAGTTCACGATTTCATCCTACTTGTTCCGAATTTACATATACCATAAAAAACAAAAAACATTTAAATCTGGCATGTCTCTCATATTTCTCAATAAATATTCTATTAAAAATTGTGTTAAATACCATGAAAAGTAGTATAAAAAATAGATATATCATACACTCTATACATGATACTACATCAATCTTCCTTATCATTGAACATCATTCCTTGGAATAACAACTTGATGTTGTTTCCGTTTCAGCACTTGAATCACATATCCTTTTTAGATCTAACTGAGAGTCTGAAATATCAAATCCTTTCTCCATATAAATATTAACATCAAAAATAATATTGGGATAAATTTTTACCTCAACTGGAGAACATAACTTCTGGGATGACCTCCTCATGTTCTTCATATTTTTTCTTTCTGACATCATAGAATTTTCACTTGATCTTTCTTTTTTTCCAAATAACTAAACAAACATTATCAACATATCGTTATAGAACATTAAATGATTTACCTTTTAATATAGGTCTTATTTTATATAATTTAATACCTCTTTGTTTGAAGCATCAATCATATTGTTTCTTTGACCTATTTCAAAAATGTCCCTAACAATTCCATATTCCAAAACTTCTCTAGGGACTCAACGATATTTTTCATGAAATTAATGAACTCATTTTTCCATTTTTTGAAATTATTTTGATCAAAGATAATAGCCTTCATTGTGGATTCGATTTTTCTCTAACAATTATAGTTCAATATATAGAAGTAAAAAATCTAAGAAAAATGAACTCATCCCTTTGATACTATTTTTTATATTTTACAAGGGACATAAAGAGATATTAACCTAATAGGTGGGGGGAATTAAGGCATGTAAAGTTATTTCCCAATAAAAAAAATAAACCCTTTAAAGTCTCAACTTCCCTGAAGGATCTCAACCTCTCAACCTTGAGGGTAACTTTCTAAACTCACATGAAAATATGATTTAGGTTGATTGATCCATTTTTGTGTGCATGAATAATTTAAATAGGGGTACAAGAATTTAATTTGTTCTCCATCATTGGGGTACATCCATAGAGCATTCATTACTAATGTTCCGTGATCCAAATCCCTATTGAGCTCACTTCTCTTCATGTGGAGTCACTTCCCATACAATGGATTTAGGCTAGGTCACTCCTTTCCCACACACATATCCTTACAAATTTTAGGGAAAACTTATTATTTTTAACACCAATATATTTTTATGAAATATTTCTCTTTAAATAATTTCATTTCTTTGATATCTTCCATTACATGAAACAAAAAGTTTAGACGAATCATGTAACGTTATTAAAATATTACGCATCTGTTATCGCCTATATGTCAGATTAGAGGGTATGAATAATAATAAATATATTATGAAAAATATATGTTCTACAATTTTATAAAAATAATTCATTAGTTACCAAAAAATTATAATTAAAAATATATATTTAATAATAAAAGTGATGTTTCTCTAAAAAAAGTTTTATGCGTGCAATGATTTTTATATTAAATAATTGAATAAAATGAATTTTTTTAATGATTATAATGAAATTTATATATTAATTACTTTATAAAATGTTTTACAAATTTAAAATATGTCTTTCTATGCATAGAACACAAATAAATGTAGTTTTATTCATAAAAAAATATTTTTTTTCTTCCAAATAGAATTTTTATTCGCATTTTGTGCATTTAATTTAAAATTAATTTATTCTATTTATTGTTACTAAACTATGTAAAATTTATTAAATATTTAAAATAAGGAGGTTCAAATTTGGTAAATATGTTCCTTTTGTTTTTTGTCAAAAAAATTTATCACCTCGATAATTGCTGAATTCGGTTAATAAAGATTACAAAAAAAATGATAAAACCATATTTTCAATCTTTATTATTAGTTAATAAATGGAATTCTACCCTTATCACATTATTATATAAATTTAGATCATTAATATGAACTTTTCCATGAAAATTATTTATATATTATTTAAATCCAGGAAAGTTATAAAATGTCACTCTCTTAGTTTTAAACACCCTTTATATGTTCACATTTGGAAAAAAACTAGTTATGAACGAATATTAATAGTAATTATTTGAATAATGATATTATATTTATTATGTAATTTATTTAATTTCTTTATTATATAATTACCTTAAATGCATACACAATGCCAAAAAAATACTCATTAAATTAATGGGAAAATAAAATAAATGACATTATAAATATTAAAAGTGATATAATTTGAGTAAGTTATAGTGTTAAACTAATTTTATATGTGAATACGAAATATTAATATTTTTTTAAATATTATAACTGAATTTAAAATTTGTATTTATGTCTTTTATGTCAAATTAAATGAATTGTGTCAAAATGGACAATAATGATATTTTATCAAAATAATATTTTATTAACTTATTTATGAATCAGAAAAACATCTTGAATTAATACAAGGTGGATATGATATAGATTAAAATGTAATAACCTTTACTTTTATGGTCCAATTTTTACATTATAAGAAAATATTACAACCCTGTAATATTTAAAATGCAGTTTATGTAGTTAAACATAAAATTGGTTAACTATGGTTTATCAAAATGATATGATTTAAAATGACACCATAACCAATATAAATTATATTTTTTGATGATATTACAACCCTATCATATATTATCTCAAAATCCTTATCCATTTGGGGACATTTTTCTTGATAAAGAGTTTATTATAATTTAATATTTTGAAAACATTGAAAAGTGACCATCACTTAAATTATAAAAGGGAACCTACTACCTCATATATTTACACCAATTTGAGCATTATATATTGAAAAAAATCAGAAAATTTATTTTCTAAAATTTCTTAGCCACATATTAGAGGTTCTATTATTCCCAAAATACCGACCCTAGAGACCATTAAAAGAGATCTAAAGGATTTCTTTCAAAGATGGGGTAATCAACTTAACCAATCAATTTCTTCCCAACTATTATTTAACTCCTCTAAATATATGGTATTTATCACAAAATAATAAATTTAGTATCCTAAAAATGATTAAATGTTATTATTATTATAAAACAACATTATAATTCCTCTTTATCATTAAATGATAAGGGAAAGTATCACTTGAGTGTACGTATGACTTACCTTATTCATGAAGAGATGTAAATCATTTTTCATCACTATATTTTATGGATGATTATTATGATTATTTTAATGTTTATATATATTATATTTATGAAATAATTATACTTCTGGAATTTTGATATTCCATCTACCTACTTACCATCCAATCCATTCGGAAACGATAATGACGTTCGTGCGTATGTGTGAGATATCACCTCCACTAAATGATGTGATTATTTTTTCATTTATATTTTACATAAATGGTAGTGAGAATAAATTTGATGAATATAAATGATATATATGATATAATAATTTTCATATAATGTTTAATTAATATTTACCATTCTTTCGTTCCATCTGTTGAAAAATAAAATCAATGTTCATTCATACATACGACCTACCATTTACATGAATGATGTAATTCATTTTTCTATCTCAATATTTTATGGATTATTATAAATATGTATATAAGAAATATATATTATAATTATATCATGATTAATATTCTAGATATTATGTAACATAAATAAATATTCAAGTACTGAAACTAGTTAACTAAAATACTCATGATAAATGAAACAGTTAACAATTATAAATAAGGATTTTAAAAAGAAATTATTAGTAAAAGGGTGTGTTGAAAGGTTATAATGTGGTAATATATAATATTATAAGTACTGACATGAATATGGTATAGAATTATAGTAAATTTAAATTTTTTATAAAAGTGGTTAGAGTGCTTTCGAAGAAAGGAGAACTCAATGTAAGTGGTTTTATGTTTCAATATCATTGTTTATCGAGATTATTTATGATTAAGTTATAATGATTAAATATTATGATAAATATCCAAATACACTCATAAATTTTGTTCACCTATTCTTATTTATTCAATAAATATGGTTTCCTTTCAATTTTTTCACCATATGTAATTAAGATAATTATAATATGTTTTTATGGAAAAATGACATTATTTCTTTATTTGATCGAATGTCTTTTCTCTTCTATGTCCAAGTTTTCTAAAAATGATTTCAATAATGCTTATAAAATTATTATATGTATTTTTAATTTAATTTTTAACCATGTTTGAATTATTATGAAATGGGTTGAAATAAATATTTTTTGTGTTTTCCAAATGAGGTACCATGAGACATTTCCAAAAAGAAGTATTGATAATATGTTTTTTAACTTATCGAATAAGAATGGATTTTCCATCCATCAAGACTAATTTTTTCTTTTATGATACCTTTACAAGTTTACATAGATCTTTTTAAATAATATTTTTCCTTTATAAATTGGTAGTTTTTTAATATAAGCAGTTACAAAATGGGAAGGATTTTTTCCTCAATAATATTTTAATGGTATTTTAATGGTATTTCTACTCCTCAATGAAAAAAACCCTTGATACCAATTATTGTAATATCATGTTAATATTCATTAATTTGTTCTTTATAACTTGTTATGGTTTTCCATTTATTTTGTTTGGTTAGCATTGAGAATGAATTGGGAGGATAAATGCGATTGTGAAGTCAGATATTTGTTGGATTCACAGCATAAAACACGCTCGTTCTATAGTCTAATAGATATTTACATGTAATTTAATATTATTACAAGTCATACAGTTTATAATGCTAATAAATATTATTTTATCAAATAGTTATAGGTTTTTCAATAAATTTTGGATTTTCCAATTTCATGGTGTGTAATTGGGTTACATGTCATGTAAACTCGTGACGGTTGTTTTTTAACTGGTATGATGGATGATTGTTATTTTGAACCTCTATACTTTTAATTTCCATCAACCAAAGAACCATTCCTAGGTAATTTTAGAGCCCTAAAACCCTTCTGATCCATTTAGATTAGTGATTTATAATTGTTTTTATTGCAGTGTGACTTTCTGGGTAAGCATTCTCCCCATCTCTTCATGTTTTTATCCTTGCCTCCAAAGATTTTGATACATAATATTGGGATTGAAGGATCAAAACCGCAATGTATTGAATACTGTTTTTATGTTGAGTCCCTAGATATTTTTCACTTTTTTTCATGTTGGTGGGTTTCGTTGTGGGCCGTCTGTTTCCATAAGAAAGGTAGGTGGTATGTCATGATTCCAAATATATGTTAACCCAAAATTGCTTTATTTAATTTCAATTGTTTGAATTAAATAAAATTTCATGGTTCAGATTAAATGTATTTCAATTAGTTTGTTTGAAAAACCCAATTCTATTGAACTGGTGTTTTAAAAATTATTTATTTTCATGATATTGGAAAAACCCCCAATTCCATTTAATTGGGGAATATTTATAGAAATTTTTTAAATTTAAATGTTGATTTAAATTGTAGTTTTTATAGAAAATTTTGAAAAACCCCAATTCCATTGAAATAGAGGATTTTTTTCAAAATTAATGGAATCTTCTGAAAAATTATATTGTTGAATTTAATTTAGGTAAATTGATTTATTAATTGATTTCGAATAACTATTTGGGGAAATGGATTAAATATAGTTTTTTATAGAAACTTGAGGGTTTTATATTGGTGAAAAGTCATGTTATGATTAAAACACCACTTTGGTTTTTAAATGTAAAATTGAAATATTTGAAATAGATAATTGGATTAATTATGTTTTAAGGGCACTTAAAGTAAATTTCCTATCAATGTTTTTTACTAGAGAGCATGAAATCCTTCGGTAGTTAGTGAGTTATTTGAATGAAACTTATGAATTATAATGTTTCATATCATAAATTCATCACATTACATCCCTTATGAGATGGTGATGAGTCCTATATATCATGTGTTAATAGGGATGCATGTACATATATCTAGTTCACCATGAGTATGGAGTCCATATAGCCTATAACTATCATACCATCTTCGGCATATTTCCATGTTTCTCGCTTGTTTATATTTGAATTGAATATATGAAAATGATTCCAAATATTTTACATGTCTTGTGAATTTATATGAACTATTTTATATAAAAAAATTTATTAAGAAATTTGTTTGTAAATATTACATCAATTGAAAAGCGATGCATTAATTTAAAATATTTCCATCTTTTGAAATGTAAATCATGATTTATTTTAATTATGATTATGAAATACCAAACATGTTTGTTATAGATTGAATGATATAATTGTCTAATTTAATATTAGAATCTGTTATGGAATAATTGGTGAGATCCTAATGTGATTTTTAGCTCACACCGTACCTATGCCTTCTGGTGTTTGAAGATTACCTTCTTCCAGGTTCGAGTAGGGGTAAATGAGCATTTGGGTGTTGTTCTAGCTATTGATCTGTAGACATGGTGAGTTTTGTATGTTTGAAATTGTGTAGTCTCGACCATTTTATATTAATTTTGGTTTTTTTAAATTGGGATGTTACATATTAGACTTATGGTACATATCTCCCAGTGGATTTTCATTTGTATGAATGTTGTATTATTTCATTATTTCCATGATATTTGTAGAAAAATTGTTCCCTATTTCATTTTTTATGATGATAGCTGCTAGTCGCCAACCTGTTGGTTCGTTAAATCCCTTTTTTCTATGTTAGGGCTAGCTATGTTGTTAGGTTACCAGGGTACCAGTGCTAGTCCATGAAAAATTGTTATCAGAGGTGCATTTTGGTCTTCTTATCTTGAAGTTAGTATAAATTTGTGTTTTCATATCGGGACTTAAGAGGTAGTTGTGATTGAGTTCCTAACTATCCCTCACAATATTTTACCTTAAGACACTAGGGGTGGTTTGGGAAAGGCTCCTTGAGACTTATTTATTTTATTTTTCATACTTTTGAACTGGATAGCTTGAAAACCAAATCATTTTGTCTATCTGATGGGGTTAATTTTCCATTATTGCTCCATTTCATTGTTAGTATGATATCTTCCTTGTTTTCTATTTATGTTGTGTAGAATCATGACTCCGAGAATACATGATAATTGGATATAGGAGCAACTTTATACTAATCCAATATAAGATAATCCTCTTGAGGACTCCAGTATGGATGAGGTGATCGTGCATACTATCCATGATCTTGGGCAGGAAACACCACCAGTTTCCATTTAGGCTCAAGCTGTGGAACCTAAAAGGGGTGATTTTTAGAGTTTCTCTCAAGATTTAATTCACCAAACCAAACCAGTGTTCAACTTCTCAAATGATCCTCAAGGGACTTTGGAATGGTTGAGTAGGATCAAGCATTTGTTTAGGTTCTTAGACACACCAGATGAGGTAAAGGTGATGTGTTCCACCTTCATGATTGAAGGACCAAGTGTTTGATGGTCGGACATGATGGTGATAGATATGAAACATGAGGGATTAAAGTTGAACGAATTCATATTTTTGTCATAAACCAATTCTATATAGAGTCAATGTTGTTGGACAAGGCTACGAAGTTTTTCAAACATGAGAAGGCTGACGGGACCGGGAATGAGTATGAAAAGCTAGTGTATTTTACATCTGAGATAATATTAAATGAAAATATGAAGACTCAATGGTAAAATTCTGGACATCAATAGGATTTGTTTTCTCAGTTTTGACAATTGAAGCATCCTTCATTTACTACGGTGCCGGATAGAATTCTGGTGGTCGAAATGTACATGGATGGAATGTTAGGATTATTGGGAGTTTGTTTCTATCCTAGTGGAATCATGGGTTCCTTTAATGTAAAGCATATGTGTGATGGTTCTCATGGTGGTTCATGATAGCAAGTTCATTTTAGGCCTCCTTTAGTTCTTGGAAGAGGTCTACTAATTTTCTACAAGTGTGAAAATCTTGATAATTAAAAGAGGGTTTTACACTAGGGCCCCCTAAGAATTGTGGCTCATGTGGACTCTCGGGTCACTAACAGTGGTTATACCATATCTTTTCCACTACATGTAGTGTAATATGATCATCGATACCTTCTAAAAATATGGAACTATCAGATGATTCACGTAAAAAGGGTTCCATCAACATGCATCCGCAAAGATGCATCTTCACATAATGGAAGAGTCTCCATAAGAAGTAAATACATATTAATCAACTATGAGAGGTTCCATTAATATGGATTCATCATTATTGACTTCTCTATATTATATTGGTTCATATCATTTGTTTTTTTCAATATGTATTGTTAATATTATAATTCTCCCTATGAATATTTTATCATGATTAGTGGATATTACTACACCTCTTGGTATAAAGAGAGATCAAGGTCTCCATAGGCCCTCTTATTTTTTCTCTCTATCATATGTCAATATTTATTGGATTTTTCTAATTCTCGACAAGAAACCTCTTAATGTTATTTTTGGGATGGATTTTCTCATTTCTAATAAATTCCAAATTTATTGTTATATTCAATGAGTCTCTTTTACTACACCTAATGGCATGTTCCTTGTCGTCCAAAGAGAATGAGACACAAGTTCAATCAGAGCCAGACCATATTATCCAAAGTTGGGGAATGTGATATATTTATTTTCCATTGATCTAGAGAGGGAATCTTTGAGTGGTGATCTAATTCCTGTTTTTGTCTAGATGGTTGATGTGTTTCCATCATACTTCTATGGTTTCCCCCCAGCAAGGGTGGTTGAGTATTCTATTGGATTAATTATTGTTACTCAATGAGTATCAATTACCTCTTATCATATTGAAGCAAATAAAATAAAAGATATGAAGTACAAGTTGGAAAATATTATATAGAAAGGCTTAATACACCCAAGCATGTCACTTCAGGATAAACTAGTTCTCTTTTCATATAAGGTTGATTGTTCACATCAACTATGATTTGTTTACCAAAATCTCAATCTATTTACGGTAACGAAAAATTATATGTTACCATAGATTTTTGATCTCTTTTTCAAACTAGAAGGGGTGAAGTTTTTCTCAATGATTGAACTTTGATATGGATACCCTCATTTTAGGATAAAAGAATCTAACATTCAGTAAAAACTTCCTTTCAGATAAGGTACATATATTATGATTTCCTTGTCATGAACATTGGTCTAAAAAATGATCTTGTACTTTTCATGGAATTGATAAACATGTTTTTCCATGAGTATCTTGATACCTTCATGGGAGTCATTGTGAATGACATCCTCATTTACTCAAAATTTGAGGAGGATCATGTGCATCATATGAGAACAATTATAATATTATTGATAAATCCCTAAATTTATTCCACGATTTCAAAATATGATTTTTGGGTTCAGGAAGTGATGTTATTTGGACATAAGGTGTTGGAAAATGGTATTTTAGTTGACCCTATATAAGGGATGGTAGTTATGACATTAGAAAAGGGTTAGTTCCATCTTCTTTGTTTCAAAACCCACACTATGAAAGTTATATCCCTCACTATAATATGAATCCTTACCTCTATTTTCATATGATTGATAGGGAGTAAACCAAACAACTAATTCATTAAATGAAAATATTATAAAAATATTAATAAGATGCACTTACCCTTTATTTAATATGGATAATTCTATATAAAATGAAATGACATCATGGTCCAATTAAGTGTTGATCTTACAACCACTAAGATAATAACAAGGGTTGAAGTAGCCTCAATAAAATAAACCTCATTATCCTCTGGTGTACCCCCTACAATTCCATGATTCTAGTTAAGACTTTCACTTTCTTAAAATAGATTATTTAATGTCAATTTTAAATTTATGGTTTTTTGTTAAAATTAAAATCTACTCACCTACATAAAAATATCTTGTATTGTATAATTGATTCAATTCCTCTTCTGAATAATAAATCAATCTAGAATCAAGGTGTGTCCTAGACATGGACCTGATCCCTCTTCATTAAACAATTGGTCCAATATCATTGCATGACTTTAAAATAAAGAAAATGATGCAATTTAGAATATCCAAATAGGAACTTAATTTTACTAGTTCAAGAAAAGATGTATTTCATCATCAAAATGGAGTTTACTAATTTAATAAAATTATATCATCATAATAATTGTCCATATATCAAAGTAATTAACTATATTATGTCAATAGAAAAAATCATATTGTATACTTAAGGAAATGTATTTCATTCCAATATTCTTGGAATATGGTAACAAATAAATTGTCTCGGGGTATATCGTGCAACCATGAATCCAACTTCCCAAAATACCCTTTAGATATGTCTGAGTTCTACTAACATAGGTGATGTCAATGACTTCCCATATCACAATTAAGGATGCTCACTTAGAATACCAATAAAATATAATACATAATATTTTCTTCATCTGACATGATGAAATATATATAGTTTAATTTCCATATTCAATATAAAAATAAAAATAATATTACAAAAAATAAGAACTCATTCCCTAGTAAATTTCAGAATTATAAAAGAATAAAACTCTGTAATTCAAACAATAATTATAATAATAAACCACACCAGATCCAAAATATTTTACCAGAATCAATATATGAATGACAATTCAAATAAAATTGACAATAAAATTAAAAATGAATAATAAATCATCATAGTTAAAGGAGAAATATCTTGAAACATGGAACTCTTCACTCAACTCAATTATCTTCTATAATTTTACCAGTGTCTTCCAATTAAATAATACAAAACTTGAACAACTTTAAAAGTCAATGCATGGCCTATAATCATCTCAACAAAAATGAATCATAGATAAATTTCTCACAAAAAATAGAAGAAAAAATTAATAATCAAGATATAGTGAATCTATGCAATCACAGCATGTCCATTACATCAATGAGAATATAAGCACACCTAAAAATATAAATCCAAAACCAAGAAATGTTTATGAAAATTAGGCTATATTCTATAACCCATCATTAACAATATTTTTTTAAAAGAATAATTTTTTCTCCATGCTTCCTCTTATTTATGTTTATTTCATTTAATATTAAATTTTTAACAGAGCCTTAACCACTTTCAAGAGGATCAAACATGAAGATGAGTTAATGGTGTGTATTTTTTCTATGCACACCACAATGATATGTCCAAAAATCATTCTAATTCCAAATAAAAATGTCCAAAAACATATCCATTCATATGGGAACAAAAATCATGTTTCATAACATTGTTTAACTAATAAAAATTCATTAATGTTATAATTAAATTACATTTAAAATGACATGTAAAATATTTAATTTTAAATAATAATGTAATCTTTGGTGTGAATGTGAAGCACGTATACTACTTAATCACACAAATATATCATGGTGGTGTTCAAAATATAAATGAAATTCAATATAGATGTCAACGATTATACATATTTCAACTAATTAAATCTATGAACATGTGGCATACATTGTAAAAAATCTTACAAATATCATATTAAATATTGAACGAAATTATTAATGTAATAAAATTAATATAATGTATTTAGTAATTATATGGAATTTGGAGTCATGTATTAACATGGGGATGTGAATTATACATCAATCAAGAAAATAAAAAAAAATTATACATTCAACACAGTAAATGTGAAAATTAGTTTTACCAAATGAAAATTTGAAAAAATATATTTGAATAAGTATTAATGAATCCACTTATAATGAGATGTATGTGGGATAATTCATATGTGAAACAATCAATATCCACCGATTAAAGGTGTAAAATTTCTATGTGGATTGTATATTTTACCAATGTTTATAGAATTAAAACATTTTAGATAAATTATAATCATATATGTACCTAGAATAATACTTAAAGGCAATTATATTCTATAATGACTTCAATAAATCACTTATTCATCCTCATGGAGCACTTTCAACCAATATTTCTAAATCAAAGCCTATTTGCAATATGTTGTTTTCAAGTGTAAAAATATCAAATTATTTTCAATAAGAATATTATTTTAGAATTAAATATATCAATTTAAATATATAATTTCTACCACCATGAAAGGGTACATAAATTTTATGATAACTTTCATAAAAATGTATTCACTCAAAATTCGCAGCTTATAATTGGAAAATCATAATAGAAATTTCGAATATATTTTTTACTTTAAACATGTTCGTTAATACTAACAAAAAAACAATGAATACCTCTTAATATAACATACCATTGAGAATAATTTAGAAAAAAAGGATGATGTGGATCATCATGGGATGAAAATGAAAAAAATAGAGATATACTGATTTACCAAAGGAGTGGTTTTGAAATGGAGGTGTAACTAGTGATGAAGATGATCTAAACTCCATATTCCTATGGAAGAAGATGAAAAAAAACAAACAAGTAAGACCCAAGAGAACCAAAATATGCCCCAGAAACAAGGATCAATGTTATAATCTCAAAACCTCAAAATCCCCTAGGGTTCTTCAGAATGGAACTAGGAAACTGGAGAGATGAAAACTCTAAGAAATTGAATAATTACATAAGATTAATTATTACCCAGAAGTATCGACCATGAACACTCACGAAATTTGGGTGAAATTGTGGGAGGTGAGGTAGCCAAGAGAGTGATACATCATTTGGGTTGTTCGTCCTTGGGGGTATCATGTCTGACTAGAGAGGATAAAGGGGTTGGGGGACATCAAAGGCTAAGAGGGAGTCAAGTGTTCCTATATGAGAGGGAGCCAAGAGAGGTTGGGGTATGGGGGCAGAGGCCCGGATGTTGAGGTGGAGGTAGAGGCTGGTAGGTCAAGTTTTCAGAGGGGAGGATAGGGATGGGATGTATATATCATGGAGGGAAGTAGAGGGTTCACATGGGGGCCCCGATGGATATGAAAAATCATGAGGGGAATCCTAATAAAGGGTGAAATAGGGGTAATGTATACCCATGTCTTCAACAAAATAGTAGGTATAAACCATAATATATCACCTATACCCATGGTTTTTCTAAACCACGATTATAGATGCATGGGGATAGACATATTTTCTAGTAGTGTGAAGTTCGAGATTTTTTTTATTGAAAGCATGAAGCCTACTCATTCTGTAGTGTTTTAGGGACTTACACTCCATTTAATTTCATTTCACAATTTTTGTTTTCTAATGATAATAAATATGATTTTATCAAAAGGTGATGATTTTTTTGCACATTTGGGATTTTTCAATTTCACAACGTGTTATTGGGATAAACATCATGTAATGTCCGAATGGTTGTTTTTTATTAGGAATACTGGATATTTTTCTTTTTAAAAATCATCACTTTTTATTTATCTCAATCCATTCCTAGGTGATGTTAGAGCCCTGAAATGCTTCAGAGTCCTTTCGATCAGTGATTGATTATTGATACAGTTGCTGTGTTCCATTGTGAGTAATCAATCTCCCTTGATCTTTATCATTTTCTCTATTAATCCTTGGATTTTGATTGAACATATTGGGATTGATGGATTTAAACCTCATGTTGTTGAATCTTGTTTCTAGGTTGAGTTCCTTGATCATATGCCCCTTCGTGGTTGGTTGTAGGTTCCATTACGGGCGTTGTACTTCTATAATAAAGGTAGGCGGTTCTGTCATGATTCCCAATTTATGTTAACACTAATTTTTTTTATTTAAATTCAATTTTTTTAATTAATTGAAATTTCAGGGTTTTTATTAAATGACATTAAATTATTTTGTTTGAAGAAAACCAATTCTATTTAATTAGGGTATTAAAAATTATTTTTTTGTATGATATTACGAAACCACCAATTACATTGAATTGCGGTGGTTTATAGATGTTTTTAAAATTTAATTTTTTTAATTTAATAGTGGTATTTTATGGAATGTTGTGAAAAAACAGTGATTCAATTGAATTGGGGGATTATTTTCAAATTTATTGAATCTTGTGAAAAAATAAATTATTGAATTTAATTTGTCGAAATTGATTTTTGAATTTATTTCAAATCACAATTTCTACAACTAGATTAAAAATGGGTTTGATAGAAACCATATAGTTTTATCTTGGTGAAGAGTCATGTTTTAATTAAAAAAATATTTTTTAAAAAAAATTTAAAATTAGAATATTTAAAATGGAGAATGGGACCTATTTTATTTTATAGGCTACTTATAGTAAATTGAACACAATTGATTTATACTAGAGAAAATGAAAGTCTTAGGTAGTTTGTGATTTATTTAGACAACACTTTATGATTTACAATATTCCAAAACAAAAATTATGCATGCCACATCCCTTAGGAAATGGTGATGAGTCCTCTTTGGACCTATTTCAAAGGGATATATGTACATATTGCCGTGTAACCTTGAATGAGGAGTCCCGATAGGCTAGAACTATCATACCTTCTCAGAAACATGATCACGTTCTCACTTGTTTTTATTTTAAATTAATATATGTCATTATTTTAAACTTATTTACATTCATTATGATTTATATAAACTATTTTATATTAAAATATTTTTTTAGCACATTTGTAAAAAGAGAAATTATTTTAGAAATTTTTCATAAATTTAAAAGTAAATACTTTGCTTAAAGTATTTCTATCTTTTGAAATATAAACCATGAATTATTTTAATTATGCTTATGAAATTCCCAACCTGATTGTTTTAAATTGAAATATCCCCTTTGTTTGATTTAATATTGTCATATATATTATAATCCTTGGTGAGATACTACTGGGATTTTTAGATCACACCCTACCCATGCCTCCAGTTGTTTGTATATTATCCGCTTCTAGGTTCGTGCAGGGTAAAACACCACTTAGAGGTGGTTCTACTATTGATCTGTGGACATGGTGAGTTGCATCCATTGGGACTTGCGTAGTTTCCTTGGTTTTCTAGTACTTTTGGTTATAGTACATTGGGTTATTACCTATTTGAATTCAAGTACATATCTCCCTAAGGAGATTCTTTTGTATGTATATTGTCTTTTTTTTAATTCTAGGTTGTTTGTGGATGAATAATCCCCTCTTTCATTTTTTATGATTCCATGTGATATTCTCAAACCAAAGGGGATAAAGAATACCCTTCGAGTTATGTCAGGACCAGCTCGGTAATCGGTTTACCAGAGTACCCGAGATGGTTCATGTAACTTATGATTTATTTGGGATATGATCCAAGGATACCATCCTTATTTTTTCTTTGGGAATTTTCTTTTTATGATAAAAATATTTTTATGAAACCCATTTCGTTTCTATAGGCTATTCCATGATGAAATGTTTATGAATAAAATTTATTTTCATGGGTTATTATATGATTAATTTTTCAGATATTTTTGAATACACATGTATGATTTTCATAATTTTAAGTGTGATACATATATATCACTTAAAATATTTGGGTAAAAATTAATATTTCATGAGATAAAAAGTTTTGTAATAAGGAGTGAAATCAGTTAAGTGAGTGAATTTTTCCAATATTATGGTATTGGGAGTGAACCTTGATCATTGTGATGGTTTGGGGAGTGAAAAAATTCAACTATTATAGTATTGTAAAAAAACCTTGACTACTAAGAAAATTATTTTCTATACTTATTTATATTCCACAATTCCATGTCTTGCGTCAATTTTATGTTCTCATGGCTCATGTTCTTTGATTCCATTATGATCCATGTCTTATAAACATACCGGATTTATACCATGACTTAATATTATGATATTTGATATGTATGGTATGGTTTACAAATGTTAAGAGCATTTTCTTATACCCTTATACTCATGTTATACTTATATGATCATTAGCATTTCCATTTTTTACCCTTAATGCGCATATGAGATCACTCTTTTCTTATGTCTCATTTCACAAGGTTATTAAAAAAGGTATTATGTATGATATGTCTTAGAAGGGTCGTCCTTATGAATAAATAATTAGGAGATGATGTAGTTATTTTATGAACCACTTGTTTATGTTTCCATGTTTTGAAAGATATTATACGTAATGGATTCTTCTATGGATCAAAATATTATTTAATGAGTATTCTTTTATTAATATGTAATATTCATATAAGAAAAAATATTTCATGATATATTTGTTATCAAAGAAAGGTTTAGTTACCATTATAAACTAGGATGAGAAAAATTTAGTGAGATCATTATGGATAAGTCTAAGTATAGGATAAAATCCTGATGTTTTAGTAATGATAAAGAATGAATTTGGTTAAAAATAACGATTCTTAGAATAATGTGTCACAATTTAGATAGACTATAAATTATTTTTAATGAGTATGTGGTTTAAATAATGATTATTGTTTCTCACACTATGATTTTTGGTTTTACTCAATGGATGGAACATGAAAAAATCATGTTAATACTGAATGTGATGTCAAATGTAATGATTTACCTCAAGAGCAACCAAATTTTATGGGATATATGATGAAAAATATTATTTCTATGTTCAGAAAAATTTATCAAGATATGAATCACAATAAGATTCAAAAACAAGAAATGTATGGAACAATGTTCTGTTGAGTCCTTCATAAGGAAACACCCACTTTGTTTTCATGGGTCCACTGATCCATCTTTTTCTGAGTAATGGATCAGTACCATGGAAAATATATTTTATATTTTTCAGTGTTCATAACATAATAATGTTATTCTTGATATTTATCATTGGGATGTAAAATTTAATCAGTGGTAGAATATTATCAAGAAAATAAGAGAACAAGATGAAATTGACTCTATGGACATGGATGATTTTAGGATTTATTTCTCAATAAGTAATTTCCTCATATTATTTATGTGAAAATGAGGAAGAAATTAATTGAGATGAAATTGAAGGATGATGAATCCATTGTTACCAATGTGGAAAATTTCACCAGAATTATGATTTATGCTTATGGTATTATCATCGAACCAAAACGTATGGTTCATCGATTATTGAATGGATTAAAACTAAGTACCTAAATGGTGCTATCAAAAAAGGGCTTTAGTAGCTATAAAGAAAATTTTTTATGTGCTCTCATGGGGAAGATAGAGATTGGAGTTACCCATCGATATCATTGTTTTGATTATAAAATAAAAAATGAATTCAAAGATAAATTCTAAAAACTATAGATAGAAGAAGAGGAGCCTTCCATTATGCTCTAAGTGTGGAAGGAAACATGGGGGAAATTTTCATAAGGTAAATGATAAATGATTTATATATGTTAATGGAGGTAATTAGAAAATAAAATGTTGATGTTATGGGAAGAAGGTAGCTAGTGATGTGAATATTGGGAAAGTTACACAAAACGCACCACCCACAATCCATTGTTTTAAATATAAAGAGTATGGAAATTATTTTACCAATTTCCCAAATCTGAAGGTTAATAATGATGATTGAAATCAAAAATCTCTTATGCCTAGAGTCAAATGGAAATATCGTGTGATCATCATTTCTAATGAAGGTTATGATAATGATGTGTTGAAAGGTTTATATACCATTTACTCTAGAACAACTAATGTTCTATTTGATTCTAGATATACATGCTATTTTATATCTAAAGACTTTTTCCAAGGGTATCATAGTGCCAACTCAAAAATTATATGTTGAGTTAGTCATAAAAAACCCCAATGTTATGATGATCTCATACCATTTCTATGATTTGTCTCTTATTGATGTTTATGGGAATGTGTTTCCTACAAATATTTTCATTCATCGTTATGTTGAATTAGATGTTATTTTGGGAATGGATTCGCATTATTTAAATAAATGCCACATAAATTTTGAATTAAGGGAAGTTAGGTTTTAAATTTAAAACCCAAATATGATTTATTATTAGTGTGATGAAAGAAATGAACTTATGATGGAAATTACATTCACATTACGGGTAATTATTCCTACTCAAAAGTGGAATTTATTTCAAATGGTTGGGGATATACTCAAAATTGAATATATTCATATTGTTTGGGATTTTATTGATGTCTTTATAGAGTAATTTATTTGTCTTCCATCAAATTGAAAATTTTTCCTCAGTTCAACCTTGATTGTAATGGAATAATATGGTTTAAGAACCATGTTTGTGCCCCTTTGGTACAATACATGAAGAAGGGGCAGATAGTTGATGAGTGAGGTTCTTTAATCTCTATTCTCCATGGAAGTAAAAAGATGTTTCGAGATTTGAAAGAGTATTTCTGGTGCGAAGACATGAAGAGAGATATTGTAGAGTTCATTTCTTGGTGCAAGGTATGTCTGAATGTTAAGTCTTATAGACAGATGTCTAATGGATGTTACAACCATGACCCATAGCCAAATATATATGGGAAAACATCAACACGGATTTTATAGTTGGAATGCCCAAAACATCTAAATGGAATAATTATATTTGGGTTGTATTTTATTTATTTATGAAGTCAAAACACTTAATTTCCTTTACATAATATTTATATCTTGATCAAAATTATTGGTTATACATTAAATAAGTGGTAAGATTTCATGGTGAACCACTATTAATTGTATATAATAGAGACCATAGGTTTACCTTGAAGTTTTGGGGAAGTATTTAGTATGATCCATATAAAGATTTATGTTTCAACACAACTTATCATCCTTAGAAAGATAGTCAGTCTAAGAGGATCATTAAAACTCTAGAAGTCTTGATGAGAGATTTATCTATGGATTTCAAAGGTGGTTGAGAACCACATCTTCCTTTAATATAATTTTCTTAAAATAATAGTTTTCACTCAACATGAAGATGGATTATTAGGGAGCTTTCAATGGTTGGAATTGCAGAACTCCAACATGCTGGAATGAAGTTATAAAAAGAAAGATATTGGGACCTGATTTAGATGAGGAATGACATAGAGGGTTATAGATATTGAATATTATATATGAGAAGCTCACAATCGACAAAAATTTATTTTTAAAATCTTCAAAAAGATCTAATGTTTGAATTTAGTGAAAAGAAATTCCTATGAATATCTCCCTAGAAGAGGGTGATTATATTTAAAAATAATATAAAATGAAGCCCTAGGAATATTTTTTTTTAATTATTGATCGTATTGGGAGTGTAGCTTATTGACTAACTCTTTCACTGAATCCCCCTCAATTTTATGATGTGTTCCATGCATCTCTCTTGAGGAAGTACATAACTAATCCTTCACACGTACTGAACATAGAGGTTGTACCACTGGAGCAAGATATTTATTATGAAGAAAAATTTGTAGAGAATCTTTTTCTCAGAATGAGTTCTATGAAATAAGACCACTCACTTAGTCAAAGTTTTATAGTGAAACCCCCAATTTAAGGAATCTATATGGGAACCTAAGGATTTGAGGAGACAAAAGTATCCTTTTCAATTTTTACCAGAGTGATGAATTTTGAGGAAAAGAGAATTTTATGGGGGGTTGAATGTAATACCCCTAGATTTTTATAAAATATTTAACATTAAAATTATTTTTATTTCATCGATAGCTTGTGTTACATGAAACAACAAGTTTAGATAAACCATATAACATTATTAAAATTTTTTCCTTTATTACAAATCCGTTGTATTGGAAGGTATAAATAATAAAAATAAAATTATGAAAAATACATGGTCTAAAATTTTATAAAATTAATTTATTAGTTATCAAATTATTAGAATTAAGAATAAAAATATGTGAAAATAAAAAACATGTTTTTCTAAAAACATATTAATATGTGTGCAATGTATTTTTATATTAAAAATTTAAATAAATAATTATTGGTGAATTATTTTAATGAAATTTATAAATTATTTAATTTATAAAATGTTTTAAAAATCAAAATTTTTTTCTTATGAATAGGAGAAGAATAAATCCACTTTTATGCTTAAAATTTATTTTTTTACTTCAATAAAAGAGTATTTGTCGCATTTTACTCACATATATTAATATTAATTTTTCTTCATTTATAGTTATTTAATTATACCAAATGAATTAAATATTATGAATCCTGATGGTCAAATTTGGTTAATAATACCCTTTTAATTTTTTTCAATATGAACATTAATGGTGGTAAAATTTATCACCTCAGTAACATGTAAATTAGGTTAATCTTGATTAAAAATAAGTGATAAGACACTAATTTTTCATCCTAATTTTTATTGGATGAATTTAATTCGAGACTTATCACTTTAGACTGTAAATTTATTAGTATAATGGACACTGTTCCAGGAAAACTATATTAATATAATTTAAGTCAAAGAATGTTACAAAATGACATTCACTTAGTTTTAAGTTTCCACTATGTGTTCACATAGGAACAACAACTAGATATGGACATGTATTACTATTAATTTTGTGAATAATGAATTTATATTCATTAAGAAAATTTATTTCTAATTTTTAGGTATTATATAATTACCTAAAAAGATTAAACAACAACAAAAAATATTTATTCAATTAATGGAAAATTAAAATAAAGGACAATGTAAATAATAAAAGGGATATAATTTGAGTGTTTTAAAGTGTTACAAAAATTTTATAGGTCAATGTGTCATATTAATATAGTGTTAAAATATTATTCTCTAATTAAAACTTTGTCTCTATTTCTTTTATGTAAAATTAAATGAATACTGTCAAAATTAACAACAATGATATTTTTTTAAAATATTATTTTTCTAAATTATTTAAAAATAATAAATATCATTAAATAAAACAAGGTGAATATGATGAGGAATTAAATTTCAGAACTTATCCATTTATGGGAAAATATTAACCTTATATGTAAAATTACTACCATTCAATATTTCAAATGTAGTTTATGTAGTTACAATTACAATTGGTTAACTAAGGGTTAATAAAAATTATATGGTCTAAAATAAATTAAATCATGTATAAATTCTATAGTTTTATGTTATAACAACCCTATAATATATTATCTTCATACCCTTATCTATTTTTAGTAATTTTTCTTTATAATTAATTTATTACAATTTAATCTTTTGAGAAATTACAAATGTGTCCCCCACCACAATTATAAAAGGGAACAACTTCTCACAAATATTTTCACTAATTTGTGCCTTCATGCTCAACTAAACTCTAAAAATTGATATATTTAAATTCCCTATCCAAAGTATAGAGGTTATATTATTTCCAAAAGACCTATCTGAGATCCCCTTAGATAAGATCTAAAGGAGTCGTTTCAAAGAAGAGGTAATCACCTCAACTGACCACTTTTTTTCTACTCTTATTTACCTATTCTAAATATTTATTATTTATAATAAAATAATAACTATATTATACTCAGTATTCTAAAATTTTATTATTATTATTAAAACACCATTATACACCCTCTTTACCATCAAACGTTATGTGAAAGTATCGCTCATGTTTATGTACGGTTTACTATCTCTACGTAGCGATACAATTAATTTTTTATTACCATATTTTATGTATGAGTATTATGATAAGTTTAATTTTTATATATGATATTTATGACATAATTATAATTCGTAAATTATAATATCACATCTACATATATAACATCCAATCCTTCGGGATGTGATAACATCATTCGTGCATATGTGTGGACAAAAAATACATGTTTTCCTTTCATTTTAATCACCTTTAGTACTTAAGAGAACAAAAAAAACTTTTCATGGAAAACACTATTCATTTATATCTTCAATCAAAGATACTTTCACTTCAAATTACCTATTTTCTAAAAAAAATTCAATAATGTTTTTACTATTCTCCGTTGATTTTAAAATTAATTTTTACCCATATTTAACTCATTACAAAATGTTTTGAAAGGAATATTTTTTTCTAGATGAGGTACTTTTTGACTTTTTTTCATAAAAAATATTGAAGGAATGATTTTTAACTTATAAAACATGAATAAATTTTCCAATCACTATTACCAATTTTTAAGCTTCCATTACATGTTTACATGGTTCTTTTCAATGAAAATGTTATCCTTTACAAATGCATAGTTGTTTAATTAATTGATTTCAAAATGAAACAGATATTTTCCTCCAGAATGTTTTAATAATATTTTAATAGTATTTATATTCATCAAATGCAAAAAACCTTGATATAACTTATGCTTTATTGTAGATATGATCCAATAATACTATCCTTATTCTTTTATAGATGATTTATATTTATGTTGAATAGATGTTTATGAAACCCATTTTTATTCATTGGGTTATACTTTGATGAACTATTTATTAAACCCATTTCTTATGATGAGATATGATATTATGTGTTTTTAATGATATTGTGACACATTTATATATTATTTTCACTTTGTAATGGGTGAGACCTCAATCCACCTCCAATGCATTGGGTAAATATCGATATGTCAGTAAATAAACAGGTCTGGAATGGGGAGTGAACCTAGTTCAATAACGGTATTTGTTCACTATGAACTCTTGAGAGTGATCTATAACAAATATGATAGTTTAGAGAGTGAATCCATTACACTATTATAGTATTCAAAAAGAGTATTGACAACAGAGGAAATGAGTTTTTCCATTTTATGCCATGATTTCCTCTATTGTGTCAATGTTTTTCTCTAATTGATAATGTAATTTGATTCCCTTATGATTTAGGTTATATGAACTACTATTATTCCTTACATGACTTAATATTTTGATCTTTGATATACAGGGTATGTTTTTAATATTTTAAGGTAACGTTCTTATAACCTTATGCACATATAAAACATATATGATCATCGATATATAACTTTTTATCCTTACTGAGTATATGAGCTCATCCTTTTCTTATATTTGAATTCTATAAGTTATGATGAAAGGTATTAAGTATGATATGTATAATAAGGGTTTTAATTTTGATGAAGTAACTAATAGATGATTTGGATATTTTATAAACCCTTTTTTATGTTTCCAAGGATACTAGACCTAAAATATTATGGTGTGGATTGATCACTCATGTATTGAATATTCATATTTGAGATAAAATATCTATATATGAAAAGTATAGTTCAATATACCAATTTATAAGGGAAAATACCTCAAACATTCCATCCTTCACTCACTACCAGGGGAAACAACCACCTTGATAGAATTAATGGACATGTAGGTCCCCTCTCAATTATCACATTCCTGTAATTTATCCCCAATTATATATAGATTCTCTGTTGAAGTCTAATTGGATTTTCCTTCAAAATCTATGAAAAAATCCTTATAAGCACCTTCTTTACATTATAGAACAAGGTTGAAATAACCTTCACATTTTAAGGCACAAAAACCAATCTCATCTCGAAAAAATCTATAATGGTTTCCAATTATTCAAGCTTAAAACCCCTCACCTGGAAAAAAACTTATCTATGTGAATCAGATATGAACTATGTTCTCTTTTCTATCTTAATCTACTGCTAGTAAATCTACCATTCATTAAATAGGAAATCCACAAACCTAATCACGTGGACACTTGTTATCATCATTATATACTAATAAAATTTCCCATCACTCCCATTAATCTCCTCCATGATTTCCCCTATTTGTTGTCAATATAAATGATTTGTAGAAAATGGTTGATTTAAATCCTTTGAAATAAGGATTAATTCCAAATTAATTCACTAAGTCAAATGCTACAAAAATCATTTGAATTTGTTTTGAATCAAGGACTAATGTCTGATGAACTTGATTTTGAAATAGTAAAACTCCATCTCATGAATCATCTGAATGATTTCTACCAAAATCAGTGCATCACACACAGAAACACCTTTCACCATTATTTGGTTATAAATCCTTATCTGTTTTCCCTCCAAAATTCCAAACACCATGGGCCTGGTCACCAAATTTTGGTCATTTAGGTGTGTGATACCACCTATTGACCATGACCACTTCCACCAGAGGCATGGTCTATCTTGTTTTGACCTCCTTTGACCTATTGGTCTTCAATGCAGAATAATGACATCATTATAGCTTCTAAACTATGACCTGGTGCAAAAAATAGTTCATTTTTCCTTCAAAATGTCAAACACCGCAACATGTACCACATTCAGGTTTTTCCATGATGTTTTGAAACTACCATTGTCAACTATAACCTATTTCACTACAATCATGGTCTCCCACACTGAACAATTTACATAAGTATATTGTAAGTCCACTACTGGGACCCCTACATTGTGATCCCTTTCTAGTTTCCTATTTTTGGTATTGTCTTATAAACATTCCTTCAACTAAGGGTGTTTCCCTACATGAATTATCCTCTCCAACTTCACCACACCCACTTAGTAGGGTGTGGTCTTTCTCGTGTTGGGAAACATCAATATTCCATTCCTTTCACCATGATCACCATGACCACACCATGCTATGTTGATATATCTTCACAACAACACACCTTCAACCATGATCATGGTCTATTTAGTGGAATATGTTTCCATCCTATGTAATATAACTCACATCTATTCACATCCAAATACTTTAGAGCTTCTTCCTATTGAATAATATCTACTTTTTCAGCAATTACAATATTTTTTTCAACAACACATATTGTCCATAACTATTAAGATAAACCTAACTCCCAATGATCACCTCATCACTTTATCAATCTTCAACATGTGTTTTCAAAAATTTTATTGTAAAAAAATCCATCTTGCTTCATTGAGATTCCAAAACATATAGATTCATCAACCATATTATTTTCAATAAATCCAACACAATCCTTTAAGATTTTAAATAATTGACTATGAAGAGACCTTTTCACTTGTAGTAATGATAAAATATATTTTAATATTCCTTATAATAACATCTCAATTTAATTATGAGATATACCAAATAGATTTCAAAAATATTTTACCTAGTTAGAATTCAGTCGTGGGAATTTATATGATATAACATGAGGTTTTTGAAGTGACCAATGATATTTATAACATATAAAACATACAATATTACACTTTTGTATTGAGAAAAAAAATTGAGTTGAAATATAAGGATTTATTTTTCAATCAATGATTTTAATTTCATTAAAAATGAATATTATTCTTATGTATAACCGAATGTGAGTGATATTATAGTGGTGTTTATGATATTGTATGTGGATGACATGATTCTTATTAGAAATTAAATCCTAGTACTTCACTCTAGGAATATGTGGTTGGATAAATTATTCTTGATGAAATACTTTGTTGAAACAACCAACATAATGGGTATGAAGACCTATAGAGATAAATCTAAGGGGTTTTTCAGACTCCATTCGAACATATAAATTGATAAAGTTCAGAAGAGGTTTAATATAGAGAACCCTAAAAAATTCTTTACAATTGTTACATGACACGAATCATTGGAATATTTAGGATCCTTATAAATAGTTATAAAGGATAGATATGATACCTTATGCATCCCCCATAGGTTCTATAATATATACAATGTTGTGTACTAAACCTAATTTCACATAGGCTCTATATATTATTAGTATATATCAATCGAACCCTGATAAGTGTCATTGTATTTTTATAAAGAATATCCTTAAGTATTTTAGAATGACTAAGTATATTATAGGATGTGATTTTTTTAAAGGGTTGCACATATACTAGTTTCCAATCAGATATAAATGATATTGAATCCTAATTTGGTTTGTGTTTTCTTGAATGGTGGAGGTATTAGTTGGAAGAGTTATAAATAATACACTATGGAGTACTTGAAAATATAGGTAGAGTACATCTCTACATGTGATGCCACTAAGTAATTTGTTTAGATTAGGAAGTTCATATCTGAAATCAAATTGGTTTCTATCATCTATCGAGTGATCAAACATTACTATGACAGCAATTGAGTAATCTCATAGATAACAGTACCATGATCTCACCAAAGGAAAAAACACATCCTTCACAAATCCCATCTTATAAAAGATATTGTTGAGAGGGGATACAATATCCCAACCCTAAACATTGTCTTGGAATAATATGAGGTACAACTAACCTTAGGTGACATTCCCAAGAAACTAAAGGATGGAAATAAATTCTAATGGATTACCAAAAAAATGGGGTATTATTTTACCTTTAAAAAACACAACCATTCATTACAAAATAAGAACAACCAAAAAATATATATGATGAATTAATAATAAACAATACAACTCACTAAAATACCCATGATACAATTTTATCAGAGTAGCAGTGAAAATGGATGAACAAGGTGACCTATGAAAAAAATTTAATATCAATGTTGGAACACAAATGTGACATCACTACAACCACTCCATAAGATAACTCCAAGCTCTAATCACTATCTTAGGAATGCAACCTTATGATCCTCCTCTGTAAAAATAAGAGACGTTACATTTACCCATATCCTAAAGAACAATTGCTGCATACACATCAAGGGGAATATTAAGAGGATAGGTAATCATATCCAGTAAGAATTCACCAAGATACTTCCCAAATCACGCCACTAATACAAGAACATATTAGATCATAGTTCAAAATATAATTTAAAACAAAATATAATAACATCAAAACTATTTTCCAATTTAAATAAATAATTAAAAGAAAAAACAATTTCTCTATTAATTCAACTTGGAATACCTAATCCACATTCTCTTACTCACACAAAAACACATTCCCAATGATAGTTTGATACTCATGAGTGGTTACTCATAGATCCACCAAGTCATAACTAGGTGACCATTCTCCTACTACCTATAGTATGACACCTCATTCCATGTCCATAATAAAAAGGCCACGTCCAATCCAATGATGAAAGCACACCACCCACATATTCCTATTTCACATACTAATTAATTTTTAATAAATAATTCTTTTTCAATAAGTGAATTAAGTATCAATCATCTATTATATAACAATTCACAATTAAAAAAATTGAAGAATGGAGATTTTACACAAACTATTCAAATCCAAAGATTCTCAAACCATCAAGAAAAGGGGTTTCCAATGGGAAATCAACACATGTTTATATTTAAATCCAAAAATATAGTTTATATATACAATCCATTATGTTCTCGAGCAATTGGAGAAGTGAGATAACACACCCACCTCATAATGGGTGAGTAAAATGATGAACAACATAATGAAACCACTTGATGTGGTCTCAAAATACCATTCCTTAAATAGATTCAATTAGGATATGTTAAATAACACATCATAGATCATAGATATATCTATAAAATACTAGATATAATGTTCTAAGGGAAATGATTGGATCCAAATAGAAGAGAAAATTTAGTATTGAAAATGGACCTTACATTCAACATCCAAGAGTAAACACACTTTGATAGGTTGAAATGAGATTTTAGAGAGAGATGAGATTCCAAAATGTCTATAGGAGTCCTATGGTTTTAGATTTTAGGTGAACATGAGAAAAATGAGTCTTTTTAAGTGTGAAATAGAATAAATATCGAATTTTTGAATGTATTTTTGCTCATAGAATGGTTAGACCACACAATTTAACCAATTGTGAGCCAACTATGAGAGTGAGATTAGATAACACCGATAGGGATGAATGGTTATGCTTAATGGTTTTAAAAAATATAAACTTGCCATGAAATATTCCTCTATCCCAAAATTTCCAAATTTTCATGGTTTGGACAAATAGTGCACCAAACTATGCACCTCCATATTAAATATAAGATTACCATGCACAATTTCATGTAGAAGCTACATTGTTCCCCCTAATCATGAACCATTAAAATTATTTTAGAACACACCAAAACCTACTCTAAGATTAAAAAACCCATCACAAACATTATATCACATCAAAATACACAATAAAAAGAAGAATTTCCTCAAACCATGTGTGTTACATTCTCTTGAATGTTATGATTTCCATTGCCAAAAAGAAGGATATTGATGGTTCTTGGAAAAATATCTAGGCATTGTTCCAACATCTCTTTATCATGTACTCATGTATCCTCTGGAATTTATATATGTTACCATAATAGTTGAACCAATAGAATTCCTTTTCCAGTCATGAATTTATCTTGTCTGTCTAAGATATACATTTATGCAAGAATAAATATAGCATCTTGTTCCAGACCCACATGATCCCAACGAATCAAATGGATTGGATCCGGATGGTGTTTCCTCAGTTTTGATACATGAAAGTTATTATGAAACAATCTAAAATGTGGTGGAAAATCCCATTGAAAAAAACATCACCAATTCGTTAAAATATATCTAAAGGGCCTACATATCAAGGATAAAAATATCCTTACATACCCAATCGATGATTTTGTAGTCTTCAAAATACATTCAAGAGCACATGATCTCCCACAACAAAGGGTAAAAGTTTATATCAATAATGTGCATAATATTTTTGAAGTATTTATGTAGAAACCATTATTTTCCAGGTCATGTATATTTTTTTAGTCATCCCATGAAAGAGATTAGGTCCCAATAGTGTATTTTCTCCAGTCTCTATCCAAAAAAGTATAGAGAAATAAGGAAGACCATACAATTCCTTGAACGAAGCCATCTATATCATGTCCTAATAAATTTTGTTATTTTAATTTTCTAAGAAGATAAATTGATCATCCCATGATCTACCAAAATACATATCATAAGCATGAAACATGTAATCTAGCATATTTATCATTTTTTCTGACTAAAAATCTATTTTAGGATGATACAATGTGCTCATAGAAAATTGGGTACCCAAATATTGCAGTAATTATTGCTAAAATTGAGTGGTAAATTTATAATCTTGGTTATAGACACTCAAAATGGGCATTCGATAAAATTTTACCACTTACCAAATATAGAGCTTTCTTAATTCATCAACCATATTGGATTCAAGAATTAAAATGATGTTGGATGACTTTATAAGTTAGTTTACAATCACCCATATTGAATCATAATTCTAAATAGTTATAGGTAAACTCATTACATAGACCTTTGACATCTTCTCCCACTTCTATATGGGTAAAGGTAAAGATTGAAACATACATTCTAGTTGTTTATCCTCATCCTTGACATACTGACAGGTCAGTCATTTCATAACATAATTAATCACATTTTGTTTCATACTTGACCACCATAAATGTGTTCTAAGATTATTTAACATATTTTTAATTCATGTATTAATCAAAAAAATTAATATGGATAAGTAGAATGAGGTTTTTCTTGAAACAAGTGTAGAGAAACTATTCGATCTTGAGAAAGAAATATAGATACCATATTGTTTCCATCCATCAATGATATCCCAACCATTATGATATGAAATAATTATAAGGAAATAAAGATATCATTTATGATAATATTTAACCATCTCAAATAAATCAAGTTATTGTGCCACCAAAAATAAGATTTAAACTTCATTCTACTTAGTGATATTCAAATACATATCTGCAATCATATTCATCAATTTCCAATGATTACAACCTTCTCTTATAATTTGATTATGTGAAATTCAGTCTAAAGAATTAGCCACAAACATTTATTTTCTTGGTGTATAAACCAATTCAAAGTTGAAATTTTATACATATTATTTCCATAATATTTTCTTCAGATTCAAATCCTTTTGTGAAAATATGGTTTTGAAACATTTATTGTCCATGAACATAGTAAATTTTTCACTAATGTGATAACGATGCCATGTTATCCACCACCAAATCTAATTAGATGTTATGAAATGAATAATTATTTCATTATTTTGAAACATTTTTTATCCAAAATCATCAAACAAGAACTTATTTCATGATAACATAGTTGATTATATATCTATATACATCAAAATAGACCACATAACCATTCCCAGATTCTTGAAATACAAGAATTGGTGGTGAAGTGAGAGTCCCTTTAAGCTATAAAAAGGATTATTGATAATCATCACTCTAGTGGAATGAATTTACCCTTTCATATTAATGATAGAATATGATATTAGAGACAAAATAAGTCCCAAAAAAGAAATGATAGTAATATTCTAAGCCTAAATTTTTGAGTATCTCCATGAAATTATTCAACAGTTTCCAATAGATTAATGCTTATATTTTTTTCAGGATATAATAAAACTCATTTCTCATAAATGAAATGGAAATTAATGAAAAATTATTGTATCTAGAAATAACATCTAGAAATTTTATTATACAACCGGTGTTCTCAAAAAATACTCAACACAATATCTAAATGAAATTCATGGTTATTTTGAGTTTGAGAAAACACCAGAATACCATCCAAAAAAAACTGAACCAATCGATGTACAATTAAAATAAAGGAATCATAATTTCTATTAAAACCACTGGTTCATTTGTAATACCAAAGGGAATGAATAGATATTCACTATGAATGTAGTGACTCATTAAGGTAGTTTTTGGAATATCCTCTTTCTTAACAAAGAGTTGGTGATACCTAGAACATAGATCCATTTTAGAGAACCATTAAGAACCTTTAAATTGATAAAAAATATCATAAATTTATGGAAGATGATATCTATTCATTATACTAACCTGATTCAGTTTATGATAATCAACACAGAGTCATAATAAACCATACTCCTTCTTGAAAAAATTGATCAACCCAAGGTGATGTACCCAATCTTATGAAACATCTTCTTTACAAATATTCTAATTGTAAATTTAGTTGAATTAATTACATTGGTTCCATTGTAAACGATGTAAGTGAAATTATATTTATCCATATAAGAATATCAATAGAAAAATCATCGACTTTTTCAGGTGTAAAATTGGTGAAAATTTTAAGATAAATGTCTGGATATCAATCAACAATGGTAGGAAAATTTATTCTCTGAATTATATCATTTGTATCCAATGTTTATACAATAAATTATAATAAATAGTTACAAACATTGGTGATGAAGCCCTAATAATTTCAACATTTACATCCTCATTTCATTTATAGAGATTCACAATTCCATCTGGAGGTGTGGACTTTACTCATCATGTATAAAAAATGATACAAGTCTTGAAAGTAACAAACCAATAAATTCCCATGATCCATTAATATAAATTCATTTCCAAAATATAAAATTCCTAAAAAAACTAGAATCCATCAACTTTATTGAACAAGATATTAATTTATATCCCATGTACATCTATTGACTGAGAGGTTTTCAGATACTTATCGTGTATGATATCATCTCATTTTGTAACCTCATTACATTAATCATTCTTGGATAAATGAAAAAGTGGTATTTTTTCAAAGACCCCAACACTAGTTTCCTAGAGCAGTAGTTAACTTATTACATTAAAATAAGTTATAAGTGATCACATCCCAAAGAAATAAATTGTTTTATAGTCTCGAATGACTTGATACATACATGATTAACATTTTTTATATTGGACATAAAATATAAAACATAGTTTCTTTTGTGGAACGAGGGATACTCTGAGGTTTTGGGAAAGAAATTTGGCGGATGTCAGATTCCCTGGCTCTACCAAAGTCTGCTCTTCCTTCTTGGGTTCCATCCCAAATTTGTCCTTTTGTTATTGGGATTTCTTCATAGGGTTTCATTCTTGGTCTTATTCCTCGGCCGTCTCACCTTACTCTGACCTAGAATTCCAACGCTCCTCTCTAGGTCGGATTTGGATGATGGATACATAAGAGTTTTGGCCCGTGTGGTTCGGTAGTCACGAAGTCCCCCAGGTCGGCCTTCATTTAAATTCCCTTGTTCAGGTTTCATTCCCAGTTGTCTCTTGTTTCAATTTTGTTTAGGACTCTACCCCAGTTTCTTTTAACTTTTTTTGTTCTTACTCGATGTTGGTTCGTGATCTATGATGGTGGTTTCATTCTTTGGTGTTGATCATTGGTGGCATGAAGATGAGATAGTGGCGACGTTGGGAATATCGATTGGTGTCTCTCAACAGTGTTCTCTATTGGACGGTGGTATCTGGTGACGTTTTGTGTTGACAAATTTAGTAGTGATTGTGATGTTGTGAAGTCAATGACTTTATGGTGTCGAGTTCATTTGGTGATGAGGAAGGTGCAGTGGGGGTGTATGGTATTTCTTCCAACATTGATTTGCTATTGTTTCTGTCCTCATGGTGTTGATACAGGTCAGTGGTTCTTCTGGCTGACGACCGATAGAGTTCATGTCAATGAATCTTAGAGAAGGAATACTATTGAGGGCATGATGATTTAGGTGATACGATGATGGCAGTGACTATATGGATGTAACTTGATAGTCCTTTCCTCATTTCGCGCAATGGATCTCACAACCTTCAAGGTGATGATTTGGTTGGAATTGAGGATCACTTTATTTTTAATTTTTAGATCTTTTTGGATTAAATATTGAATTTTGATTCCAAAAATATGAATATTGTAATCCTTATGTATGTTTATCACAAACTGTAAAGTGTATTTCAGAAAAAAGAGAGATTTCAGGTTCATTATTACAAGGTAAATAAAAAATAACAGATACCATTTAATTAATAACCCAGGCACAAACAATAATATAAAAATAAATAATAATAATAAAATAATGCGATAAACATAATAAAATAAGCCTGAAATCTATACATGGATATCATAGAAATTTAAATAATCACATGTGATATAATAAATAATACCATAATGATGAAATTTATAATTTCAGATATCATAAACTAACCATCAAGGCCTATGCTACGAAATCATATATAAACAGGTAAGAAATACACAAAATAACCAAACTAGTTTGTCTTATGAAACCTATAAATGCATCCATGGGATAAAATGGGCCCCAACCATTACTTACTAATTCAATTGTATTTATAGAGTGAATAAAAAATAAAAATTAATCAATATTCCTTAATGATCCAAAAACTTCTATATTCGATGAAGTATTTCAAGGAATGTCAATAATTTCCATAGTCAATTTAATCATAAACCATCCATACAAAGAATAAGGATTATATCCATAAAACATATCTCCAATGGAGAATAAGTAAAATAAATGTTTTTTTGTCATTGATGAATATATATACTATAAAAAACAATTAAAAATATTCTTGACGAAAATACTCTTTCCATATTAAAAATTAATTATAAAAACTACAAATTTACAAAATATTAGGAAAAATATTTATTTGAAAAGAACCATGTGAACTTGTTAATAAATCTTAAAATCATTGAGTGTTCATGATGATGGGAAATTCTATTCATATCGAGTACATTAAAACCAAGATTCCTATCACATTTTTGGTAAAAAAATCAACAAGTACCCCGTTTAGAAAATGGATAAAATATTCCTTTGAAACATTTTTATAGACAGTCAATCATAGGTAAAAATGGATTCAATATTTTTTAGAAGAAAATTTAATAAAATATTGATTTTTTTAATGAAAATATAGATATGAAGATAGGATTCCTGACAGAGTAGAAAAAAAATGGTCTTTCGTAAAAAATATATTGTAGTTTCATTAGTATTAAATGACAATAAAATGAATGGAAAACGTATAAATTATAGAAAGAACCAGAGGAGAAGAAAATATATTGGGTTTATGATATAAATATATAATAATTCCCCCAAGGGAGACATAAATATAATCAATATCAAATAATGATGAGATTGTGAAATAAACACTTACAAATATTGTATCATTGAAGTGAGAATAAATCAATGAAGTGATTGTGTGTGACAAATTTCAATACACGTAAAACAAGTTAAAGTAAAATATAATACTATCACAGGTCATTTCAAACATAATCATGACATAACATGGTCAATGAAGAGGAATTATAACCCAATGAATGTAAATTGAGTTAAGAAACCCCTTACAATGATCATATTATTGAATTTAGAATTAATAAATGGATTCAGTATGGGTAAAAACTATAAATACTCCCCAAAAAGGTGTAAATAAAACATAAATTAATAAAATTTAATTTTACACATACTCTTATCACAATATAATCAATGAAGGCGTGATATAACCCAATGAAATAAGATTGAGTTAAGAATCCATTACCTTTCCCATTGTGTCACCCCCCTTAGATTAATCTTAAGGCCTTTGTAGGAGAGGTTTATGATCTCTCCAGTGGTTATGGGACATGAGAAAGGATGTTAAGAGAGTTATTTGGGTTATAATTTTGAGATAAAAACAAAATTTGAGTAGTGTGAAATTTCTTTAAGGGTATCCCTTTTTATAAGCATAAATCAATGACATTTTTGAAATTTTTCAATATTGAAGGATCATAAAGGTAATTATAAAAATGAAAAGTGGCACACATAAGGACTAGTAATGATATTATAAAAAATTTCATATCTAGGTGAGTCGTGATATTTTTTTTATAATTTTCTAATGATTAAAATAAAAATTTTAAACATTAAATACTATTTTAGGCCTCCTCATCACTATTCATAATACTTGTCTTTATAAACATCTTGAAAACTAAAAATTTCAAATATAACATTTTAGATCATCACTTATAATTTATAAATAAATATAAAATCAATGGGACACTCATAATCATTTAAATATTATCATTTTTATTTTAAAAAATTTTATTTAATTATTTTACTATTTTCTTGTACGTCGCGACATCACAACGCTAGGGTTTTAAATGAATGTAATAATTTTTAAAAATAAAAATTATTTAATAACATAAAAAAATTATCATAAATAATTTTAATCATTTATATTCCTTCATAAGAAATATCTATTCTTATTAATACCCTGACAACAAATTTAATAAGTTGTTTTGAATTTTCATACCTTACACTAACATTGCATAAGAATTTGGATAAGATTCTTGATATATAAATATAATGTTTGAAATTAAAAAAAATTAACTTATAAATTATATTTTATAACCAAATTATTAAAAACTTTTTTACTTCTTATTTATTATCTTTTAGTCAATAAATTTGACTTTTCTTGTATTACACAGGAACTTCATTAGCGTTGAAAATGATTTTCATATTTTTCATCAAATAAATTATAATTTATATGTTTTTAATTATTTTTTAATGTTATTTGTACTATAATATCGTGAATTAGTTTGTACACATGATTCATAAATTTATATATCTTATTTATGTTTTGATAATATTATAAAATATACAATATCTCAAACAAAACTCTATTTTTTCCACTATTCACAAGAATTTGACATTAATACTCCATAAAATATATAATGGAACTGAAATATGAATTTTTTAAAAATTAATAACATTCTTTAGTATCCTTAAAATTCATTTAATACCCTAACTTGTTTAAAACACATTAAATTTGATACATTTTAATCTATTTACTTCGATTTTTTACCAGATTGTACAAGCATTGCGTCAACAATGTGTAAGCATTGTAGGTAATTATATCATTTATAAAAAAATTAAAACTAAGTTCATTTATTAAATATAATATTTCCATTCTCAATTTAATCATTTGGTATCATTCATAACTTGTTTTAATTATAGTTATAAAATACTAATGTTTATTAAAACAAAGAGTGTGGCATTTTGTTTTTACACTCTACTAAAATAATATATATGTTATTATCAAATAAATATGACATAAATTTTTCATATTTTAGAGTTTTAAATGTTTATGAACGAGATATAATTATCCAATAGTTTTAGGTCATGTTTTTGGATAATTTTAAGGTCTCACCCCATAGTTTTAACATGATTTTTCCTATTTTACCCTTACCGAGGAGATAAATTTTACCATGGTTAATATTTATAATGATAAAATAAAATAGATCTATTGAAAAAAATTTAAACTCCTAAATTAAAATATATAATCCATTTTTACATATTCCATTTACATAATGTAATGTTTTTAAATTAAAAATGAATTTGCAAAGTATGAATAAAAGTGATTTTTTTTGGAAAATACAATTTTTAAGGAGAAACTGATTTTACATTAACTTTATAATTAATAATTTTCGTCATATTAATTTTAATTTATATATATATAAGTATATAATATATAAAAAAATTAAATAATCCCTTATTATGAGTTATTTTAAATAGTAAAAATGTAAAAACATTATGCACTTAATAATAGTTTTCAGAAAAATGTGCTCTTAATAATAAAAATAAATTTATTCCAAAACCATGAAAACTTTTGATTTAAATAAAATTAATAACATTATTATAAATCAAATAGATCAAATTTCAATTTAGTAATAAACCAAAAATTTAATGGGACTTCTAAATTATTTTATTTAATCAATATAGATGGTTATATTGTAAAAGTCGGTATCTATTTACTATGCACAGAACAAACAATTCTTTACGAAAAATAAAAAAAATTCACCCTAAACTAATTTTGATATGATGATCTCTAAAATGAATTAATTTTTATAAGATATCATTTCTACTAGCGGTATAAATTAATTATATTATATGTGCATAAAATACAATAAAAATAGTTTTTAAAGAAAACGAATTTTTGAAGTATAAAATGACATTACTAAAAATTGAGTACTTATTTATTGTGAATTAATAAGTACACTTATATAATATAAAATCATTATACATACATTACATAATATGGTAATTCCTATTCATTCCACTAATTTTAATAACTATGTTATAACAGTCATGTTTAATTACTAATATTTTAATAGTTTATCGTTGTTCATTTAATCTCAATGTTTCATGTGACACAAGATATCAAAGAAATTTAATTTCTTTAAATAGAAATATAAAATAAAATAAAAGGGTTTTATAGATGTACCAATATAAAATATAACTTTCATAAGAGTTTATTTTAGAAGAATGATACATCGAACCGTTGATAGACTTGATTGATCCTTTGTGAACATCTACTCATCATCGTAAAACTACATACTCTCCCCACTTGTTCTTTACATCCCTACATATATTACATTGTCTTAGGAGTTGAGTTATTACTTGAATAACCATGTATTTCTTGGTTTTGATAGTGATAAATATTATTATATGGTCGTCTATTTGAAGTCTAAGATGTCTAAGACACATGAGATGTATTGCATCGAACTAACATTGCAGTGTAAGAGAAATAATGAAAAATATGTACGATATGATTATAGTTGTGACATGATTTGGGTGGTGTCAAACAATCTCACTTCTTATGCTCTAAGGAATCCCATTGGAAACATATGGTCTTGCTAATAGGGTATGGAGGAAATTTAATCAACCCAGTTGATTGATTCTGTGATATTATGCCTCCTTGGATGTAAGTGTCCAACATTCACTTGTTACAAGCATTAGAGTTCCCACGTATAACCAGGTATACAAACCTATTTCCACCTAATGGATTCCAAGTAATATCCCTCTAAATTTTTTTCCTCTATTAACCATGTTTGTATAATTAGTGAGACATATCACAATTATCTTATATTGAATTTTTGTATGCATTAAAGACTCAAATATACATGCCTTCAATGAAGTGATAACAACAGATTCTAGATAAAAACAAATTATGTTCATAAACATAGCTTCATATTACATCACTGATTTATTTGCTTTCTTAATACTGAATAATTCCATTGTTTTGGCTATTTTTATGGTGTGAAGATAGAATTTTTTATTGAATAATTCCCCAAATCTCACACATTTAAGACCTTGGTCATGTTTTTCCTGAACAAGTCAATCCCTCCATTGAAATAAATGATCTTATATCATTTCTTTTGATAACTTCACCATTATATCAATCGAGGTTCCAAGGTAATCAAAAATACAATTTATTCAGTAAAGCCACACTACATACTTTTTAGGTTCTTCATCTCTCTAATCAATTAGTGTAATAAAATTTTCCAAATTTTATAGAATGAACTTCTTTTCATGATTCATCATTTCTATTTCCACTATCAATAGATTGATATGCTCAAAATTTTCTCTTAACAATATATTAGTTCACCATTGGTTTAGGTGAAACCATGTTCTCTAGGGTCTCTTATTATGGTTTTCTAGGTCATCTAACCATTGTTTTTTCTCTATAGTTTGAAAAAACCACCACTTATTCATAACTCATTTGTAAACATAATTCTTATAATATTAAAATTCTAAAAAACAATAATAATTATCACCAATTAACAAAATCATCTAATATAATACGATCAGTGTAGTACTAGTGAGAATTCTCATTACTAATGTAAACTTAAGGCATATAATACATGCATTGTATAAACCAATGACGATGAGATGAAAACACAGATATATGTGTTTTAATGAAATTTTAATACCCGAATGACCCTGATAAATTGATGTAAAAAATAAAGAGTTTAGATATTTCTTTTCTATGATATACATTTTAAGTCCCAAAATTTATTATCTGCTTCCTACCATCCCAATGTAACATCTAATCAAAACTATTATCACTTTTAACATCTCGACCCAAAATATTAGCTTGGAGAAAGCCAAGGTAACACTAACCTTAAGTGACATCCCCAAGACATCAATGGATTGCAATAAATTCCAATAACTTACATAGTCAATGGGGGTTTTATTTTCCCTAAAAAACACATCATGTTAAGACAAAAAGACATCCAAACCCAACTATACGATGTATAAGGAATAAAATGTAAAACTCAATGAAATACTAATGATACAATAGTAACCTAGAAGAAAAAATGTATATCAGGGAGGCCCAAGAAAATTAATGGATATCCTGACACATCAAAACCAATGTGGCATCATTCCAACCACTATATATGAGAAATCCAAGCTCCAATAACCATTTTGTGAATGTAGAATCCTGATTATTTAATATAGAAATAAGAGACATTTCCTTTACCTGTGTCATGAAGAGAAATATATGTATACATACTAAAGTGAATATGCAAGGGGTGATTAATCATACCCAGTAGGATTTCCCCAAGACACTTCCCAAATCACACCACTAGGACAAGAATACATAAACTCACAATTCTAAATATAATTTAAAATAAAATAGATAAATATCAAAGTAGTATTCCATTTAAAAAATTTAAATAAATCCAAAAATAATTTATCCATTAATTACACTTGACATTCCCAAAACGCATAATCTTTCTTATGCACACATGTATTATAGGTGACAATCCCATACTCATGATAGATTACTTTTCAATCTACTATGGTGTCACTAGGTTATTATTCTCTATGTGCCTCCAGTCTAACACCTTGTGTGGAATATATAATGTAAAGGCTACTTCCACTACAATGTTGAACACACACCACCCACATATGTCATGTTCTTACAAAAATTCATCTCTTAATAAAAAAATATTTTTAAATCATTATATCAAACACATTTCTCACGTCATATCTAGTTCAAAATAAAAAACATGGAATAAAAGATATTTTCCAAAACACATTCAAACACCAAATTTGTATACCTTAATGAAAATTTGTTTACAATATGAAATCAACATGAATTTTCCTTTTAAATTCAAAAAAATATTTTATATCTCCAGGAAATCAAGTTATAGAACATGTGGGGATGAGGGAGAATCCACCAACCTCCCAATGGGTGAAAAAATTGACGGCTGACACAATTAAACCTCTAGAAACGAGGTCGAAATTCCATTTCATTAAAAGATTCACTAAATATATCATCCAGAACACATCATAGATCATATATCTATCCAAAATATATTTAATATAATGTTTCAATAAAAATAATATGAGTGGATTTATATGTAATAGAAAAAAGGTATACAAAACACATCTTACCTTCAATCTATTCGATCCAACACACATCAATCCATTGAAATAATGTTTTAGAAGGACAGGATATGCAAAAAGATTCGAAGATAAAATTGATCTCACATTAAATTCATTAGGCCTCCACTAATTAAGGGTGGCTGAGTATTATTCTAGTCATGTCATGATTTGGATCTTAACCAAAGTGTGATTTATCCACTCATATGATGATAAAAGATATTTATTGCTAAATGGAACTATGCAGAGGAAATATTTATCCATGCATAGTTAAGTCACATATAATGTGTTTAACTACTTGTATTATAACAACCCTACTCTTTACTACACACCAATTCATGATTTATTAAATAAAAATACACATAATACAACCCATAAGATCAATTAGTCTATTGTATTCGGGAAATAGGTAAATAGAATAACATCGTGAACATGGGATACAACAAAATTATTCGAAACCTCCATATAATGATTCTAAAATTCCATGGTTTTAAAACAGTACGGGATAACCTAGAGACAAACATAAGAAATGGGTGAGCTTGAAATACCATTAATTGAATAAAAATGGTATAAGGTAAAACATGTTATATAATAGGCATATCAATGGGGGCATATAAATAGTATTAATCAATAAAATTTACAATGATACACGATATATCATGATTATCGTATTATGAGAAATGTGGAAACAACGTAGAACATTTCATCATATACATAGCTCAAGGATAAAATTCCAAAGACATCATGGTGAAAAATATCTGATAATGTATTCTGGTTCACTCCCTGTCCTAACTTGACTTATCATAATCGTAAATATTACCCATTTCATTAGAGCACTATATAATTCTGTGTGCACCCATCACATTCATTTTATTCTCATACATAATCGTGCGACATAGATCATACAACATTGTATCATTCATAACAACATTTCATTCCTTGATTAATGAGTGGGGAATAAACAAATTTAGTTTCCTAATAAAAATTTTTGTGTGAATAAATGTGAATACCCATGATAATAAATAGCTATGGTATTCACTACACAATTATTTTGTCATGGAAATTGTGGTGAAATTTTTCAAACATGATGATTTCACTTAATGATTCATAAAAATGGGGTGATGAGAGATAAAGGGGTAGCTAGTCATATGTATATAAAATTAGAAGTGACAGGGACATGTATAAACATATACCAACATTATAAATTGGAAATAGAAGGCATAAGATAATTAATAAACTTGAATAAAGAAATGTATCCAAATTATATTTCAGCATGGTTACAATAGTACATAAAGGATCATGTGAGGCTTAATGAGAGTGAAATGGGGATATCATCAATTAAAAATTAAATTTTTACTAATTATAATAAGTAAGAACATACCCCAACATAAGAAAATGGAATTAAGAGACATACCAAAAAGAAGTTCTTGATAAAAAGAGTAGAGTGGTAGATCCCTTATAGAATTTCAGCATAGTAACAATCTAGGTAGTGATAAATATGATGGAGGATAAATGATCTATAACTAATATAAAATAAATTGGATATTAAGGGAATGATTATAAATTAATTACAATGTAAAAATTGAAATTAAGAATACTAATTTCAATGAATGTGCTTGAGTAAAAAGAAGGAGAGGGAGACCCCTTATAGAGACCCGGGCCTTTTTCATATAACATCTCATGATTTTAAGCATATTTAACCATCAATGTACAAGCCAAGGATCATTAAGTATATTTTCATGGAAGAATAGGTACATATAACATAAAACATGGGGAAAACATACTTCTTTATTTAATCTCCATAAAGAGATTCTAACTTTCTATGAGACATTACATCTAGATAGGGTACCCTGGGGAACACATGAACAAATGGATGAGCTAAAAACCTAGTAAGGGAATGAACATAAGGATACACCTAAAGCGAATGAGCTAAGAGGAATGACATATTGATATCCAAAACATGGAAGATATTAAATAATATCATATAATCATGGGATCATATAAACATATAATCATATAAATTTCAGAGAATCAGAAAACATTTCTTTAGTACGCGTCAAGGCTAACGACCAATCCTGTTTCCAATTTTAGTATCGGTCGAGGCTAACCGCAAATTCTGTTTCACATCACATCTCATGGGACATTCCATTAACCAATGCATTGGACTGCTATCTAGGCGCACCCATCTCAACTTGTTCATGAATATTCTCTCCACATAAATATTCTTACCACATATACAATCATACATAATCAACCATACATAAATATATGGGTACCCATGGAATGAATTAGGTACCACAATCATGACATAAATCATAACCAATGGGTGTATCATGAAAGTGAACATGTAAGGAAATAATTAGAAAATAAATGCATCTTAATAGGGTAAAATAGGCATGTAAATCTTTATGTGGTGTCAAACATAAGTGAAAACATATGAGAAATGTATTTTAGAAACATCGGCATTAAAAAATTTTTGTGCGGTTTTAAGGAAAATACTATAGAGTTTTTCAAATAGAAATGAAGAAAATCATTTAAATAAAACCAGAATTTAACCAAGAAGGTTTTAATAATAAAATACTGATTTTATAAATACAATTATGTCTTACAAAAGATGATATAGTGCTCTTCAAATTGGGTAACCATTCGGGAAATTCCCCTAAAATAGGTTTGCTTATCTGAAAGTTTTAAGGAGGGAATCTTTTAAAAACATGTATATCCACCAAAGAATGTGATGAAAGGGTATTGATATAAGAATCTTGTAAAACTAACCAGAATTTATATGATTCACATAAATATATAATATGACACCATTTTGAAAGAAAGATAAGGGAACCTAAAAATACAAAGAAGGTTCGGGTAGAATTTGTTACAGTTTTATCGGCATGGTGTTGGGTGTACCCAAGTGTGATTGATGAGAGAAAAAATGGGTTTTAATCACTTATACAACATTAGGAAAGTATTGTGGAGGTGAAAAAACATACCACAACAATTTGGATTACCCATAAAAAGACATAGCATAGAGGAAAATCTTGATTAAGAGTGAAATGCAGAGAATCTCATACATTAAATCTATTGGTGTTCTCCGCCTATTATTGATGACCTGAATAAAAAAATTTAGGGTCACCAATTAATAAGTCTATATCCTATTCTATATGTAATTTTATTATTATAACCCTTTTTAGTTCATTAAAATCCTTTTTTATTTGTTATAAGGTTCAATTTCATTGTTCGGGCTCGTTTGTTTACTTGTCTTTAAAAGATCGGTTCACTTATATTCATGTTTGGATTATATTTAAGATGAAAGTTGATGTATAGAATGGAAGTTATATTCTTTAGTTCGCATCAAGGATATTACATGGTATTAATTTTAATTAGGTTACATAGAGTGAAGTCGAATTATTATATATTTAACCTTAGTGATAACCGTTTTTGTTAAACGGTGGATTTGATTACAAAGAACATGTTTTGCTTTATAATTTAATACTATTTCTAAAAATGGATTAAAGAACTAAAAATAGGATATATTAATTATATAATAATCTGGTTCAACCACAAAACAAATGGTTTCATGGCCAGAATTAATGATAATAATCGAAATTGATAAATTGTAGTCCTTGAATGTGCTAAATTAGCACATCTCAAACAGTGCTTACTTTTCATTCAAATAAAAGTGTGGGGAAATGGGAGAATATATTGAAATATACCATTAGCATGAAAAAATTAAATTAAATGTATGATATAGGATATATCATACTATTATAGTGAAGGTAGGTGAGGAATGAAATAAAAAGAAAAGAACTAAAAAGAAATGAAGAAATTGGGTAGAAGAATTTTACCTCTTGAGACTTTCTCCTTTGAGAACCTGTTAAGGGGAGACGTCATGGTATTTTTAATAGGATATGAGATTTTGGATGTGGGGGACGATCATGGGGAGAGATTTGGATAGAATAAAGGAATGGAACAAGGCCTGAGAAGAGTGAAGTGAAGAGGTAGTGATGGGGGGTTTGTGGTGGAGGAGAGGTTGGATTTCTTAGTATTATAATCATTAATTTATAATTTCTTCACAATACATTGAATAGAAATTATTCCATGACCAAGAATAGTAATATTATCATGTTATCCCGAACCAAGTGGTCTTAGATTACCAAAACATCATCAATGACTCAATAAATTCCTTATTTAGCATTTATTGTAAATTATCATATTTTACTATTCATAAAAAAATTCAAGTATTTCAGTAAAACCCCCAAAATTCTCCCTAAGCATTATTCGACGTTTAGAACCCAAAAAGTAATTTCATATTTCAAAAATAATTTTCTAAATATTAATATTTGATTATTTAATTAAAATAACAATTTATTATCAAAACCTGTTTTAAAACATTCATTGGCTTATTAAAATATATATGTATATCGTACTTCCTACATGAATATTATTTTTATACTACCGTTGGCGAGGTTACTGTTCATTAAGGTATATCACTATTCATGAGGGTATGTTAAAATACATTAGGGTAGGTTATAATTCACCAAAAAATTAGTTTTTTTTATCGAACGCTAAATAACTTTTTAATTACTACCGTGTATCCCATATTTTTTAAATTCAAAACATAGAAGTGTCAAACATATGTTTAAATGTCACTTAGCACTTAGTAGTTCATTATATTATTTTTTCATGTGATTTTATTATATACTTATGAGAAGGGAATTTCTATTTAAAAACATTGGGTCGTTACATTCTTCCCCAATTATGAAATTTCACCGATGAAATAATTTTACATTCTAAGACTAAAATAAATGTGGGTAGTTTTCTTTCATTGATTCCACCAGTTCCTAGGTTGCCTCTTCATACTTATGGTTTTTCCATAGTACCTTGACCAGATGAGTAGTCTTATTGTGTAGAACATTGTCTCTATGATCCAAGATCTTCACTGACAGCTCCTCATTATAGATATCATCCTCCAACTATACCACCACTGAACAAAGTACGTGTGAAGGGTCAGGTATGTATTTTTTTAAGAGGGATACATGAAAGAAATCATGCAATTTCGACATGGAATGTGGATGTGACAGTCGATTGGCCACAACTTCGACTTGATCAAGGATCTCGAAGGGGGTGATGTACCTAGGACTTAACTTCCCATTATTCCCAAATCTCATGACCATATTCCATGGAGATATGAGTAGAAATACAATGTCAACATCTTTCAACTCATGGTCTTCTCGACGGTTATCTGAATAACACTTCTGTCAACTTTGGGCTGCCTTGATATAGTGCTGAATGGTTTTCACCTTCTCCACTATTTCTTCAACCATTGCCGGACCTAGTAGCTTACAATCACCGACTTTATCCTAACACGTCAGAGTTCTGCACCTTTTCTCATAAAGGGAATCATATGGTGCCATTCATATGATCGAGTGGAAACTATTGTTGTTAGAGAATTTAACCCGTGGAAGATGTTGGTCCCATCCTCCTTTGAATTCCATAGAACATTATCTCAACATGTCTTCCAGTTTCTAAATAGTTCACTCAGATTGGAAATCAGTTTGAGGATCATAGGCCATACTAATGTTAAGTTCACTACTTAGACCATGCATGAGACTTTTCCAGAACGTTGAGTTGAATCTCAAATCATAATAGGATACAATAGATAGTGGTAATACATGCAGCCTTACCACTTCTTTGATGTAAATCCATGCAATTTGATCCAATGAGAAGTCATCTCCAACCACTATATAGTGATATCTCTTTGTAATTCAATCCACAATGACCCATATAGCATTTTTTTCTCTATAAGTCTTTGGAAGTATAGTGACAAAGTCCAAGGTAATGTTCTCCCACTTCCATGCTGGTATGGGTAGTGGTTTCATCATCTCCATATAATTTTTTCTCTTACCCTTCACTTCCGAACATACGAGGCACTTTGATGTATATTTTATAATCTCCCTTTTCATATTGTCACTGAAAAAAATTTCTCAGAGATCTCGTTACATCTTTGTGCTCCCAGGGTGGATAGAGAAAGTCGATCTATGGGTATCATTCAATTTCTCCTTCTTTATCTTTGGATCTTATGGTACACATAATCGTGCCCCAAGTCTTACAACTCATTCCTCATCAATTTTTAAATCAGAGGATTTCCCATTTCTGATAGCTTCTAACATTTTTTGTATTTCAACAACCTTTCCTTGAGCATCCTTTATTTTCTCCAAGAGGGATGGTTGAGAAATCATTTGAGAAAGGATTGATGATGTTCCTCCATTAATGATTCCCATGTCCATCCTTTTCAAATATAAGAATACTGGATCCTTTTCAATTCTCATCATTGACAAAGATGTAGGATCCTTTCAACTTAGAGCATCTTCCACCTTGTTTTCCTTAACGGGATTGTAGTGGATTGAGCAATCATAATCCTCGATGAGCTATATCCACCTTCACTGGTGCATATTAATATATTTTGGTGTGAATATATATTTGAGACTCTTTTGGCCTGTATATATCTCATATTTTTTCCCATAGAGATTATGCTTCCAGATTTTCAACCCCAAGATCACAGCTACCAACTCCAAATCATGCGTGGGATAGTTTTGTTCATGGATTTTCAGCATCATTGAGGCATAGGCTATCACCCTATCATTTTCCATTAGCACATAGCCTTAGGCATTCTTAGAAGCATAACTATACACCACAAACAGTTCTCTACTTGAAGGGAGTCTGACTACTAGCGCTGTGATAAACCTCCTTTTAAAAACCTTGATATCGTCTTCACATTCCTGTGTCCAAACAGACTTTACTCCCTTCCATGAAATCTTTGTTATTGGGTTTGAAAATCAAGAAATGTTCTTCATGAATTTTAGATAATACTCAAATAGACCCAAAAAGCTGTGGATCTCCGTTACAGATGTTGGCCTCAGCCACTCTTCAATTACCTTCGTCTTGGAAGGGTCCACAGATATCCCTTTCATGGTGATGACATGCCCCACAAATGATACTTCCTCCATTTAGAAGCCACATTTACTGTATGTTTCATACAAATTCTCCCTTCGAAATGTCTTTAACACAGTTTTGAAATTCTCCTCATGTTCCTCCTTGCTCTTGGTGTGTATCAGAATATCATCAATAAAGGCCACCAAAAATTTGTCGAGGTAATTTTTAAAGACTCTATTCATTAATTCCATGAAAATTAATGGAGCATTAGTGAGTCTGAAGGGAATCATTATAAACTCATTATGTTCATACCTCGTTTGAAAGGTATTATTGGGAATATATTCCTTCCTCACCGTTAGTTGGCGATATCCTGACCGAAGGTCCACCTTAGAAAAAGCACTGGCCCCCCGAAGCTGATCGAACAAGCCATCTATTAGTGGAAGGGGATACTTGTTCTTTATTGTGATTTTGCTAAGCTCATGATAATCAATTCATAGGTACATTTATGTAGTTTTCTTATTTATGAAGAGGACTGGAGAACCCCATGGTGAAGCACTCGGGCATATAAAACCCTTCTTCATATTCTTCTTTAACTGCTTCTTCTGCACTTCTAGCTCTACGATGGCCATTCTTTAAGGTGTCTTTTAGATTGGCAGAGATCCAGGGATAAGTTCAATTGAGAACTCAACCTCTCATTTAAGAGGAAGACAATGAAAATATTCAGTGAATACATCAATGTAATCCCTAACTATGGAAAAGTCTTTAAGCATGATTCTATCTTTTATCCCAATCATTTGAGCTAGATATGCTTTCTCACAAGGATGCAGTATCCAAACAAGAGACTAAGATTCTAATATTGATTCATCTTTTTCCTTACACTTGTAAAGAATCAGAGGATGCTTCGGGATGTGAAAAGTGATCTCCCTTTCCCGAAAATTGATGTTGGCCTTGTACAAAGATATTCAATACATGACCAATATAGCATCGAACTCCACTAAATGAAGTATGATGAGATTTTATGGGAGTTTCAGTCCACAAACGTTAACTAGGGAGGAGTTATAAATCATGGATGCCATAATTTCACCATTTTCTATTCTCAATGATAACTTTTCCTCCAAATTTTGATGTGGTGTTTGAATAGTTTTACTAAACTTGCAAGATAATAATGAATGTGTTGAACCAGAATCAAAAAGTATGTTCACTGTTCTTGAATGAATAACAAGCATACCTATCAAAACATTGATTTCTAGATCTACTTCAGCAGTAGTGACAACATAATTCATTTGATGTTTCCTTGGAGGTTGTTGTAGATTGCCTCCGACAACCCTCTGTATAGGGTAACTGTTCGCATAATGCCCATGCTCCTTGTAGATTCAACACTCCACTGCAGACTGAATGTAAATCTGAACCTTCCTTTATTCTTTAACACAAGTAGTATTTTTTATATCCGTTTGGTAGTTCTTGTCCAGATGACAAATATTTCCTAATTTGAAGCAATTCTTGGTTCCCTTGAGACAGTCACCAAGATGTTTCTTCGCACAATTTTTGCAAATGGGAAAGTGAGGCTTCTTTCCATCATGGGATTTGTTCGATGAACCACCCATGTTGTTCTCCATTTACCACTTCCTGTCACTTGGACCATGGGACCACTGAGAGTCTCTAATATTCGTTTCCACCTTGACGGAGCAATAAAAAATCTCATGATTACAGTCGAAGCCTCGAATCGCCAACTCTTTTCATAGACTTGGCTTTAGTCCACTAAAGTATTGATCCACCTTGCTTTCAGTGTTCATGAAAAAGCCATAGGAATACCTTGAATGCCTTATAATGGTCACTTCGTACACCCTGATGGGCTCATCTTCCTAATTCTTTACTCCAAAAAACTATGTATCCATCTTGATATGGAGGGATCTAGAAAAAAATTTGTTGAAAAAATTATTCTTGAATTCCTCCCAATCTATGGAATCAATTGCTTCTTGGGGCTTTGTATTATTGATTAGTATCCACCACTGATCAGCTACCCCATCAAAATAATAGACCTCTAGTACAACTTTCTCTTCTTCTGAGCACTGGAGGACAGAGAATATCTTTTCAATGAAGTTAATTCATTGTTCTGTGAGGAGTGGATTAGAAGACCCGCTAAACATGAGTGGTCATTTCCGCATAAAGGATTATATGAAAACATACAATTTATTGGAGGAGGAGGACGTTCCACCTGATTCAAATTATTATTCATAACTGGATCCAGCTGAGCAAGTACTACCATGATGTTTTGAGAACCCACTTCCATCACATCAGCCAAATAAATAAGAAAATTATCAAATTTCATATCACATTGGTTGTTAGGACGTGTTCTTCTATTTCACACCATTAACTATGAAAATGAATGTATAATTAGAGGTCTTGAATACTTATCTATTGAAGATAAAAAATAAAACTTTGAACATACAAGTATAAACTTATAAAGAAGAAGTATATCCTAACTTGTGATTCCTTAGGTTTATATCCAAGTTATCCTCGATCTATTTCTTAACTTATATTCGTGTGGGCTTTTTTTGTCCCTTAATAATGGTTTGTACAAATCTCGTGAATCTACCAAAGCATATCACCTGGGAGTGTCGTAACCAAGAGTGCATCAAGGCCCGTTTTTGTGCACCAGTTCACATTAGAGTCTATATCAAAGCGGTGTTTTTGGGTTTTACCCCAAGATACATATGTACCAGAGTCGCCTATACCTTCTCGTATCCAGACCGAGATGTATTTTCTTGATAAACCAATTACTCAATACTCAACAAAATTCTGGAATGTCTTCTTATACTTAGTCTCATCCTTTAGGTTCTCACTAAGGTTCTCTATTCCTAATCTCCAAAAATAACTAGACCATCCTATGATACCAACTATAGTGACCCGAGCCATTTACATATAACATCTCATGATTTCAAGCATAGTTAATCATCAAAGTTCAAGTCAAGGATCTTTAATTCTAGTGTCTTTGAAGACTAGGTATATATAACATAAAACAAGGGTAAAAATACTTGGGTGATGGATAGTTTTGGATTGGTGGGTGACCCTAGGGTTCATATAGATATTTCATAGGTTTTAGGTTTAGTTCCTTCTTTCTGTTTTAGTTATTTATTTGGGTTATTATATTTTAAATTGTGATGTAAATGATGTAATGTTTGACAACCCATAGTTAGTATGGGTTGTTCCTTTATTTATGTATCATCATTTTTTATGGGGAGAAACCATATCCTTTTTCTATAATGATTACCTTGGTTCTTTTTTCCAGCCCAGGAGGTTTGGGAAAACCACTCGGACCTTGCCACATATCATCTTCGGTGACCAGTTTAGGGTCAAACTGGGTTTGTTCCTGAAAAATTGGTATCAGAGGATGTCAAATATTTTTAGGTCCATTCATTTTGATCACACATTGTTATTTGGGGATGTCATGGTATAAGGAGTATGATTGTTAATATTATGTTTTTGGAACATTATGGACTTCATGAACCCTTGGCCGATCCGAACCTCTGGTTTCCATGAGATGTCTGTGTATGTTGGTCTCTTTTTTTTTCTTGTTCATTGTCTGTTTTTGGGAAATTAAAGTGGAGTTAGATAGGTGGCCTTCGTGTTTTCATACATCCTGGATATCCATGTGGAGCTAGGGAATTACCCTAGAATACTCCTCATGATGGTGGTGTGATTGGTATATGGCCACCAAACCTATTGTCAAGTCACCCATTGACACTAGTTTCGTTTTTTAAATAGTATGACATTACCTTAAATTGGGAAATTGTTTTGAAAATTTTCATTTTGGAATCGTAAAAAGATTATTTTAATATGGTAATGAATTTATTTTGTCATGTGGAAAATGGATTTTCAGGACTTTTTTTAAAGAGGGATTAAGAAATTGGGGTTTTATGAAATGAATTTTTAACGTAAATAAGAAGTATATTAAAGGGATGTGATTAACTATTGATAAATGTTTTGAATCACAAAAATTGTTATTTATACATTGATTTGAATGGGATGAGATTCTTTAAAAACAACAATTTAGTTTCTGAAAATGTTTTTGGTTGGGTAGTTAGTGAATTTTTGTGATGTTTTTTGAATCATTAAATAGATTAAATGTTTTCAAATGGATATGTAAGATATGGAAATGGGGTTTAAATTTAATGGTTGGAATCATTATTCTATAAAGGCTTTGCGATTATTAAAATGGGTTTTGATTTTTTTTTGGTTAGAGGATTTTGAAAAGTGGCTTGGTGAGTTTTTAAATTGATACACGGGATGAATTATTTGAATGGAAGGGTGTAAAATGATTTTTTAACATTTGGTGTTTCTGTGGGTGACCACAGGCATGGGAATGCATGAGAATGTGAATGGGTGCCTCGTATGGCACAAGTATATGCATGTGTGATTCTCTTCGGGATGCCATCGGTGAGTGTTTAACCCACAAATATTGTTTTCAATCGAAACATGATTTTTTTTAATGAATTGGTGTGGTGTGTCATCATGTGTTATTAGAATGTCAGTTGTGAGGAATTTGAGCCTCAGGATTATTTTAGGTCTATTAGTGTTTTTAGTTTATATTGTTATTGGTGGTTTTTCTGGAAAGTGTTTCGGGAAACCTTGGAGGTGGTTTCCTTTGTGTTTTGGTGTTTATTTGCAGTATGTTTCTGCCAATGGACCAATTCATTTGGGGCCTTGGTTTCAAATTTTTGGCTAGAGTGAACCCCTATAAAGAATCAATGTATGTTTTCAATGTGGTCATGGGTTACCACCCTTGTGGTAATCCCTTCAGGCGATCAATGAATGGATTTTTATCCTATAATTTTGAACTTGAATCTACCTCATTCCTTTTTCGGTTAAGGGGATCCTCTCATATAGGAATCCTAGATATGAGAGAGGTGGATGGAAGATTTAGTTTCTCATTTGGATTGAGTCATTGAGGGTATAATTTATAATGGTTGTATCCAAAGGATAAATCTATAATAAGTGAAAGTAAAGTTCTAGTTAAAAAGTGGGGACACACGGTCTGAAGCTGTTAGTGCTAGCCGATGTCCTATAAAGGGTCTTTAGATATTTCATCGGTTTCTCCTAGCTAGGTTTTTTCTATTCTACTTGGCTGGTGAGTTTGGTCATAAGGGGATTTTATATGCATGTATAGGAATCATTTTTAGGTTGGGACCTAGTTTAAGATCTCTCTCCCTGTAATGTTCTCCTCGGTTGTAGGGTTCTTGTTCGGTGGTATATGACAGCGTTTTGTTCTCTTTAAAATGAAATAGTGAATGATATGGATCCTTTTTCGGACTTCTTTTTTTACAGGAGTGTGTAATTCCTGTAGTATTTATAAGCTTCTCAGTTTATGATGGAATTGTTTCTATTTGTATCCTTTCTGTCACTGTTCCCTGTTCGAGGTGAAAATGATGACGCACGTGAATCATCAAAGTCCCTATCATGGTAAAGATAAATGATGAAGTAGAATGATTTTTGGTGTGTGATGGGGTATGTTGTCTTAGCATGTAATGTATTGTAGTTTTTTTAGAACCAGAAGGAGAGGTTTCATTCGGGGGTTTCTAAAGCCTGAATGCGAGGAAGGAGATGCTTCAACCATAGGAGCTCTAGCCATAGGTTTCTGAGGGAAGCTGACATATAGTAAGGAGAACCCCAGTGGTGTAAAAGGACTTGGTGTAATCTCTACCCTTAATGTAGATGATGGAGGCAGTTCAAAACTCTAGTATAGCTGCTCTGGGTTTAATGGATCCATTTGGTGGAAAATGGTGTGGGAACCTGGATTCAACATTGTGGCCCATTTGGGAGTACAAGTTTTCCATCAGTTATGGGGAGGTGTGGTATCTAATCTTCTTAAAATACCAGTGGGTATATTCCAATGAGTGTGAGTTTATTAATGGTTATCCATAGATTTGATGTTTTGGTGTGTTGTTGGTTGTTGTTTTCTTTGTCCATTAGTTGGGTGCTTCCCTCCCCTCCCTTTGTGGTGGGGATTTTTGGTTCTCATGGGAAGGTGCTCAAGTCCATTTAATGTCGATAGGTCTTCTAGTACCACTATGGGTCTCATTTAAATTTCATAGAATAATGTGGGGTGAACCTATATCTTATGATTGAGAGTCCAGTCGGGCCTCCCCTTGTCAGTATCTTAGTATATTCTTTGATTCCATCTCACACAGTGGTTCGTTTTTAAGAGTCAGGAGTTTGTTTAGCCCTCCCAATGTCAATATCTTGGTTTCGTTCCTGGTATCGGTTTAGCAATTGTTGATCTCATACGGAGCCACCTAATTATAAAGTCATCCTTTTGTTGAATGTTGGAATGTGGTTCTACCAGAGGTATTTTTGATGTAGGTTTATAAATGTACTCCTTATATGTGGTTGAAAAATGATCATTGTTCAGGTGGATGGTTTGAGTTCCACATGATGATCTCGAGGTGTTATGTTTTTGGGTTTAATAGAGTGTTGTGAAAGTCATATATCCTTTTTGTAATAGTCAACTAGAGGAGTTTAGAATTTGGGTGTGGGTGACACTTATCGGGGGTCCCTACAACCTTCATTGTTCTTTTTATTAGCTCTTCCGTGTGGGTAGTGTTTTTGTAATCCCTTTGATTATAATTATTTGATAATCTAGTTGAGATATAAAGGAATATAGTGTTTTTACTTTGGTATAAGACGTAGGTTGGTGGGGATAATTGTTACACCTGGGTTTTGGAAATCACCTTCAATCCTAGTTCGGGTTGGAATTTTGGTTATTTCCTTGCGCACCATGTGTGATAGCTCTGAGTTTTTATAGTATCTATTCATTTCGTTCTTGTCCTAGCTTTCTTATTTAGTTCCCCCTTGAGTTTTGATGATATGGGTGTTTTTGGTATGGCCAGGCCATAGTTCACAGTTAGCACACAGTTAGTAGTAACCGTGCACCCGGATATAGGTAACCTTGCAGAAGGTCCTAGGTGAGGCAGAAGCTACCGCACGGTTAGTAATACTATGCTGGTTGGCCATGTAGTCAATATTTTCCACAACAGTAGTGGTCACACGGTTTGTCAGAATGTGCACACTAACTGTGCGGCCTATCCCTGTTTTTAAAATAACGTTCTCTCTCCCTGATTTTATACCCCAACCCATATTTTCCTCCATTTAGGCTCCTCTAAACTAGGTTCCTCACATGGGGAATTTTTTCACCTTTAAGCCCCTCTAAGAAGGATCCAAGAGATTTTCTTGGTGTTCCTACACCCGGATCGAAAGGTTAGGGATTCTTTCTCCTCTCTTTATGTTTTCTGTTAATTTTTCTCTTTTCCCTAACCCTATTGGACATGTTTCCCTATTTTAGTGGCTAGGGTTGATATTTTTTTGGGTTTTTCCTTCTTATGGTTCCATGAGGTTGTGTCTATAACCACTTGGGTGCAGTTGAAGTGTGAATGATGGTTCACACTGGATTTTAGATATTCTCCATCGATTGAAGTATGATTCCTCTTCACCTCTAATTTAAAGTTACAATTTCCTTGATTAATATATTTTTAACCTCTATTAATTATTAAATAGCAATGTCTCATGTTTTGAAAGATTTTTCCATGTTAAATAAAATGTTTTTCTTAATTGCTTTGTATGTGTGAGGTGGGTTTTGTGGGTTTTCCGCACCAAATTCTTGTTAAATTGCCCAGCTGTATTTTAAAATTAGTTTTTGATTTTAAGGGGCATTATTTGATTTTGTAAATTATATTTTGAAATTCAAATGGATTTTTGTATTTCCAAAAATGTTTTTCTCAGTTTTTTTTTATTTTTATAATGGTTTTAGTCGGGTTTTTCACAAAAGGTTTGATATGTGCATGTGACATGGTGAACATTTGTCTTTTTTCTTCATATGGATTAATTTTTAAAACCCCTTTGGGAGTGGGACTTTCCTTGTTGGATGATTTTGGGATGGGAGTGTCCTCGGAATGGGACCTCCATTACGTATGATTTTTTTAAGGCAAGGACTACTCCTTGAGGTGGATGGGGTGGTTCCAGTTTGTGTGATGTGTATTGTGGAATATATATGGATTTTTGTTTGGAATGTGTCGAACACCTCTTTGTGAACATTTCATGGTTACCAATCAAAGAAAATAGGAATTATGAGATCGTTTGCTGCACTGGTAGTTCATGCACTGACCAGTGACCCACATTAAGTGGTTATTCGGGTTTATTGCTATGGGATCAGGCCCCTTAGTCTATCATGAGTTTTGGTGGCCGAGCGTTTGGGCATTTTGATTTCATCATGTGTGACATGATACTGGGGATGAGGTCTCATGTATTAGTATGTTTTGGTTCTCCATTGAGTTCCTAGTTATTCTCATGTTCCTCAGTTTCTATCAACATTAGTATCATTGAAATTATTGTGTGGAATCATTACCATTGTTCTTCGTTTAAGTGTTATTTTGTAGGAATGTGAAAGTGTGGTTTTTTATAAGGGTTTTAAGAAAGATGTTTTGAAATCATATGTGTTTTCCCTATTTTCCCATAACCATTAAAAATGATAGTTTCCCATTGGTTTCATTTTTTCCTTATACCTTAAGAACCTAACCTTCCTTACATGGATGAGCCTTGTTCGAAAAAAAGAGGGCAATGAATTGAGATCATTATTTGTTTTCTCTAAATGAAGCTGTGGAGAAACCTATATTTGTATATTGCAGTTCAAAACTATCAATCAATGTATATTTATTTAAATAGTTTTATTGGGAAAGGAATTATTCAGTCATACCTAATGAGTTTTAATACTAATTCCCATAGTTTATTCTCGTTTTTAGCTTCGTCTATAGGTTCTGGATTCAGTTCGATCGCCTTGGGAAATGGTTGGATATAAATTTGAGGGTGACCCTTGGGGTCAGACATAGATGTCATGGGTGTCAATTTAGTTCAGTATTTCTATTTTAGTGTGATATTTGGGTTATTATAACTAAAATTGTAATGTATATGATGTAAAGTTTGACAAACCATATTTAGTTTGGTTTGTTATTTTATTTATGTTGGTCACTTTGTTTATTTTATTGGGATAAACCATTAACTTTGTCTCTATTGATTCCCTTGGTACTTTTATCCAGCCTAGAAGGATCAGGAATGCTTATTGGTCCTTGCCACAAATCATCTTGGGTGATCGGTTCAGGCTCAACTTGAGTTAGTTTGTGACATTGACTGTAACATCCTCAAATGATAAAGGGTAAAATGACTAAACTTATATTACTCATGTCAACAAGGTGCACCGTCCTTTTTGGGAGCCTGTCTGATTAGAACTCCACAGTTAAGCGTGCTTGGCCTGGAGTAGTGATCAGGATAGGTGACCTTCTGGGAAGTTTCACAGGGTGTGTGTGAGTGAGGACAAAGCACACTGGAAAGGACATGTGTTGGCCTGTGAGGACAATCATTAGTCCGATGACCCGTTCGGGCATGTGGGTGGACCCTGGGGTGGTCCCCACATGTCTGTGGGCAAAACTGGTGGTACCTGGTAGGCTAGGACCCGACGGCCTTATTAAGGCGGGGTGTCTGTGCTGTCACCGGGACTGGGTTGTCTTGTTTTGTGTCAGAGGAGAAACCCAGCGTTATGTGTGGTGCACTTCCTGGGTTGGGATGTAGGGCCCACAACGACGGTGTTGTGCTCTAAAGGGGGGGGGGGTGATTGTAACATCCCCAAATGATAAAGGGTTAAATGTCTAACATGATATGACTCATGTCAACAAGGTCCACCATCTTTTTCGGGAGGCTGTCTGATTAGAACTCCACAGTTAAGCGTTCTTGGCATGAAGTAGTGATCAGTATGGGTGACCTTCTGGGAAGTCTCACAGGTTGTCTGTGAGTGAGGACTAAGCACATTAGAAAGGACATGTTTTGGCCTGTGGGGACAATCATTAGTCAGATGACCCGTTCGGGCATGTTGGTGGACCCTGGCATGGGCCTCACATGTCTGTGGGGGAAACTGGTGGTACCTGGTAGGCCAGGACCCGACGATATTTTTAAGTCGGGGTGTCTGTGCTATCACTGGGACTCAGTTGTCTCATTGACTAAGAAAATAAAAAAATCATAAGATTTTTTATCGTGAAAAAAGTTAAAAAATGTAAAAAGGCCAATGGCCTTCTAGGAAGTTTCACAGGGTGTGTGTGAGTGTGGACTAAGCACACTAGAAAGGACATGTAGTGGCCTGTGGGGACAATCATTAGTCAGATGACCCGTTCAGGCATGTGGGTGGACCCTGGGGTGGGCCCTACATGTCTGCGGGGGCAACTGGTTGTACCTGGTAGGCCAGGACCCGATGACCTTTTTAAGGCGGGGTGTCTGTGTTGTCACTGGGACTCGGTTGTCTCATTGCCTAAGAAAATAAAGAAATCATAAGTTTTTTTATCATGAGAAAGTTAAAAAATGTAAAAAGGCCTATGACAAATGTGAATAAAAAATGATCCTTTTTTATTATCCTTCAATGAAAATTGGTATTTTATCATATAGATGGTGATTTACATAGCATATGTCTGTGGAAGTTTAAATAATATGAACTGAATTAAAGAAGCATGTAATCACTTCTTATTATGGTTCAATCTTCATTGTATTTAATGTTTCTAGTTATTTCTTGGGTATTATATACCATATTCCTATCCCATATTTTTATCAAAATTTAGTAACCATGTAAGAAAAGAATCATTACAATAAGGAAGGTGTGTTCTCCAAGCAACTGAGATAGGGTGATTCTTATGTCAATGTTGAGAAACTGACAACATCTAATTTCTATGTAAATTTTTCTATTTGAACTTTTAATGAGTATAACCAAATCATTAATCTCATGTGTTCAATGGAAACACATATACATTTTTTTTGGAAGAAACATTTTTTGTTGAATCTCATACTCAACCAATAGTTTAGTGATACATGAATCATAGACAATACGTGATGAATATAAAATGAAAGATTTATATACATAGTTGTGCAAAGATAATGATTTTTCAAGAAAAAGAAAGTAGTTGTTAAGGATATACCTATTATTCTTTTAGTGTATTTGTATATGAAGACCATATGTATCATTGACATGCTTATGTATTTAGTTTTGCAAATGTAAACCTTTAAAAAATGGTATGTCATAATTCTATCAAAATTTGTTCACCTAGATAGTGTGATCTATTCTTGGGTTAATATAGTGATAACTATAACTCATAAATTTCCATTATGTATTTTAAGGAATGTAAATTTGGAGTATTTAATATTCATGGTTAAAATATATGATTATCTTTTGGTATTTGTACTAATGAATATCTTGACCAAGCATGCATCTCTCAATAAAATTTAGTAAGGAGTAATTCCTAAATGCACATTTCTGTATACATATCATAATCATGATAGATATATGTTGGATTAATCATAATTACTACATGAAAACACTGATCAATAAGATGTATCATGGAGTAATTACTAAATTCCCATTTCGTTATAAACATCACAGTTATGATGTAAATAAAAGGATAATCAATGTTGAGAGTTATATTCATTTCATAAATTCCCATTATATCAAAAGACATGCTTCACAAATTGAGGTGTAATCCCATAATTGTATAAAAAGTATAATAAAAAATGGATATTATATGAGTTATAGTATGATATATATCCATTATGTCATAATAACATGTGTTTAGATGCAATGTGTTTGATAAGGATATAAAAAAATTGCTTCAATCAAAACACAATGTGAATCTAATGTAATTGTTCTAAAGATATATATGGATATTATAGATATCCTTGTGGTAGAAAATTTATAGTCAAGTGATCGACTGTCCAAGGGTGAACATCTCTATTTGAGATAGTGGGTTTAAGATTGACTTGGATATAGTTAATGTAGTAGATGCAAAAAAATTTGGTATAGGAACATATTCAACAAGAGTTTGTGGAAATAGAATGTTCCAATAAATTATATTGTGTAGGATGGTTAAAAACAATGGTAATGGTTTAACATTCACCTTTCCTACTGATACATTATTTGTTGGGAATATGAAATCCTACAACTATACTATAATTGAAAACAATATAATATTGAAATGATTAATTAAAATTGATTAATGGATTCAGTGTATCAATGTATGAGGGATTATTATTTTGAATACCATGGTGGGTATTCAAGTCATACTATACATGGGTGGTAAAACCATGGTACGAATAAAAAAATATTTATAATACCAATCCATTAATCCTATATTAATTATAAATTTCCTTGGAAAATATATTTTCTATGATCATTAAATTGTTCATTATATTTCAAGACCACCAATCATGGAGGGTGTCTATATGATGCAACTAAAAAGGTTTGGTGACACCATATATTTCCAATAAGGGGTGAAAGTTAATGAAATATAGTTTGGATTGAATTAATTGACAAGATAATACAATATTAATTGTGAATTAATTTTTTCCAACTGTATGCAAGAGGTTAGTGTGAGCAACAATGATTCCATGTAAAATATGTTTGATAACATATGGGAAAAAATTATTAGTATTACAATTAGTTAAGAGCATACTGAATGTAACTCCCTAGAGATTGAATTAAAGTAGATACATATGTATTAGGGAATTAAATCTACTCACGTATATCTAATGGTTTCGTGGACATGGTCAAAAGTACATTACAAACATGGTATTGAAAAATTCAGGTTGGAATAATTTGAGAGAGAATTTTTACCAAGGTCACAAGGCATAAATATCTTTAAGAGGACATGAATGGGGAATATAAAGATATTAATGTGGTAGGTATATTTCCATATGCTTCTACAATGGATAAATAACATATGATATGATATGTAAAAAAAATAATATTGGAAAAATAAACATCATGGTTTGAAAATATCAATTATATCTAGGAGAACTCCAAGAGAAGTAGTTAGAACTATCTAATGTACTTAAGCATGTACAAAATTCATATATCAGGTATGTGGATAGGAATAGATACTTGTTGTACAGTAAAAAAATAGTCTACTCATAGATCAATATGATCTAATATCATATTTAGGATAAGGTAATGAGTAAGACAAGATCATTAAAGCTAGTGGAATCTATATCTACAAATACCGAGTGCATTGTGGGTTCTGAGGTAACTAAAGAAGCAATGTGAAATACACAACGATTTTCCATGGTAATTGGATTCACACCTAGAAAGTAAAGATTTAGAATGATGATAATTATTCTACTAGATATCCAAAAATTAATGTTTATAATGTGGGTAAAAGGAAATATACTCAGGTTTTAAATCTCTTGGTGATTCCAAATCATTAAGTTGTGGTCGTAGAAAAAACTAGAGATACAATGGAGGCATAGATGTCCCATGACTAAATATATAAATTAAGAGAAATGTGATCTTATCATGTGATATCCAACAAGAATAGTTAGAAATTTGGATATAGTGCATGTGATAATGCTTTAAAAGTATGTTCCCTTGAACCAACTAAATAAAAAAATTTAAAATAAAGTGAGTTATGCATGGTTTACTCTTACCATGATAGTGTTGATATTTATATATCCACTATTTACATGTTAATTTCCATAAATTATTTTTCATATCAATATGTTATAACAGTTGTGATGCTATAATGAAAACCTCAAGATACTATGAAAATAACCTTGACCAAACATCATATTGTCTAGATACATAATTCTAGCTAGACACAGATGATGTCTAAATATTAAGTGTTGGAGGATCATAATAATTGAAAAATATTCTCATGAAGTTCACAATTGGTGATCTTAAGTAGATGAGATCATGGGGACTAAACCACAAAAAGGAACACCAGATGTTTTAGGTTTCATAGGTAGTTCCTATATATGAACATGTGTAATGGTCTCCCAGATTGAGAATATTATTAGTTTATACTATTCTATCATGTACATTAATTTAAGTAAAAAACCATGATAGTTATTTTTAAATGAGGTATCTTATGTTGGGTGTATTATTGACAATATAACATTGATTGAATAATGAAGGGATTTATAGATTATGATAAGAATAGATTTATTAGGCCCAATTTATTAGGATGGTAGTATCCTTGTAGAAATCCAAGTCCATGTTAGAATAAGGTATGTGTATCAATTTTATCTCAATGAAAAATAAATCAGAAAAGATGATGACATAAACATTGCATCCTTCATTATGAGATATCACGAGACAAGGAGATTATATTACACAGTGTGTGTTTATAAGAAGGTTGGCATTACAATAACTATTCCTTATCTCTTTAGGGGCCTTGATGCGTTAATAAACTCCACTATTTGTCTATGAATAATATACACTATTATCAGGATCTTGTTTTAGATGGTTACACACAATAGTGTACTCAATAGTCATCCCTATTCTGATGAATATTTGTATAGGGAAAGGTAGTCCCCATAATGAGGTGAAAGAGTTTTAAAAGTGTTGTTAGTCATTAAGAATAAATAAATTCATTATTATTCAAGTGTATAATAATGATGTTGAATTTATTTATTAAAGGTATCTACTGTGTATTTAGGTAATAGATTGAATAATATTACATGAATGTATATTATTTTAATATTCAAGGTTTGTTTAATTTTTCGATAATTACAAGTCAACTTATTTAATTGGTTTTATCAGATAATATATATATTATATATTAAAATTATGTTATAAAATATAAATTATGTTTATAAAAGTGGTTTTTTTTATAATGAGTCATTTATATATTCTTTATTGTGAATTAGATATATGGGGTCCAAGGAACCCTTTCCAGTTATTTTAGCAACCCAATATTAGAAAAGTAGGATCTCTTTTCCATATACTATTCCTTAATTTTGAATTGAGATATCCTCTATCTTATTATAAAATCCTAGAAAGAGAAAGGCTCTGTACAAGCTTACGATCCATGAACACCTTCATAGATCGAAGGGATGTGATCGTGATGATCATCGTGATGTAGAATGAATCATCAGAGGTTTATGATAGAACCTGGACTCTAAAAATTAGAATATGTACATATTCTTAATGTGTGTATGGATGATCTAGAAGGGTTCAAGATTGTATCCTTTAAGCAATACTCATTGGTGAAGGCTGAAATTTGAACACACATTGGATTTGAATGAGATATTCTTTCTTTTAATTTTGTGCTTCGATATATTCACGTGACATCCATAGACCTCTAAAATACTGATATCACCAAACATAATGATATTTTTTCACTCTTGGTATGATATTTTTAAAATCACTGGCCCACCGGCATCGGTTGTGCACCCCGATACCATCAAATTTCTCTCACTCATTATAAAGCCTTGATTTCTCATATGATGATAATTGAATAGCCTCAATCACTTAAAGATATAGCTTTCTTCAATTTCACTCTTATGATAAATCCAAGATTTATTTCATTAAATCCCATAAATCTAGATGCACAACCTTCACAAGGATATGAAAGTTCTTCAAAAAGATAATAAGATATAGGGATATTCCGATGAGAGACTTGTACCCTATCCTATTAGACCAAAATTTGTTTATTCAAGATTATAAACCAATCATTTATATTCGGTTTCATATTTTTTTTAATATCCACTCCATCCCTTGATTTGAAACTTCATCGTAACTATTTTTTATGGGTGGTAAAGAGATAATGTTTTTTGTATCACCCTATAATTTTGATGTATAAAAGCCAAATTCCGATTATAAAAGAGTGAACCTTAGTCACTAATGATATTATTTGGTATTCCAAATCTAGAAAAAAATCTATAACATAAAAAATAAACTAAAACATGAGAAAAATCAGTCCTAGTGGCCTTAGCCTCTACCCATTTTCTAACAAAATCAATACCGACAAGGTTATACACATAACTAAATGATCTAGAAAACCAACCCATAATATCAATTCCCAACTCATCCAAAAATATCACAGAATAATATGGGTTATTAAGGCATCTCATGTCACTTATAAATATTACCAGATTGTTAGAAATTATAATGGAACTTGAAAAACATAAATCATCATATAAAAAACTAGTCCAATATAAACATGAGTTTAAGAATTTATTAACTATTCATTGGGGATAAAGTGTCCTCCAAAATAAAGTGTATGAAATTAATGTATAATAGACTCAAAATCATGATCATGAATGAATCTCTTAATGACTTTGTCACTACAATTATGATAAAGGAATGGGCCCTCAAACACATAATACCTAGACTAAATTACCAATTTTCGGACATGGTGTTTCATTAGGGTTTTATTAATTTTAAAGGGAACAAAGTAATTCAATAAATCAGCATTCTAAGGGTGTGTACCAGAGAGGTAAAGGTGTTTATCATCTAGAAAAGTTTCCTGAAGAGGTCCCTAATCTGGGGTATCATTATCTAACATGTGGGTGATCCTTGTCCTGTAGTTAGACACTATGTTTATAGACACTTTATTTTCCTTATATCTCAATTTCAAACTCTTGAATCAATAAAATCCAATGGATAAGTCTTGGGTTTTCATTTACTTTCATTATGGTGTATCTCAAAGAAACATGGTAAGAGAAGAAAAATACTTTAGATCCCAAAAAATAAGAATATAATTCTACTAATGAAAACATGATGGCATGAAACTCATTTTTTGGTGGTCATGTATTTTACATAGACATAATTCAATGTAATTGAAGCATATACAATTACATGTGAAAACCCTTCAACCCTATGAGATAAGACCGCTCTAATTGTGAATATTAAAGAATCACACATAAACTCAAATGGGATCTCCGACCATGGGGTATGAATCATTAGTTGTGTGGGGATAAATTTCATTAGATAATCAATGGAATCCCTTCAAGAATCATCAATCAAAAAATTATAATCCGTTTTTTGAATAAATATTGATAATTTAAGAACCATATTACTAAAATATTTTATGAATCATCGATGAAAACCTTTATTCCCTAAGAAATATCTAACTTCCAACACAAATTTAAGATATTGACATGTAGAAATAATGTCCAAATTATATCCATAAACATCAATACAATGTTCATAAACTACATTCCCAAGTACAATAACTCTATTTACCATGAAATTTCATTTTTAAATGTTCAAAAATATATGTTTCTCAATACAATGTTTCAAAAACATTCCCAAGCTATAGATACAATGATCAAATGAAGATATAAATAAAGTAAATTCATTAATGAATATATCTATACATTTCTAAAGTAGACCAAAAATGATACATAAAATATATATCTGGAAGGTATTTGGGGTATTATAAATTTTTAAATAGAAACCTTAATTATGAGAATGTACTGAATGTGAATGTGATAGATCATTTCTTCTAGTACTCTAGTGAAATCAGAACCTAAATATAAATAGATAATTTATCCAATAAAAAATATTGTTTATTACTAGAAACTCTATCAAGAATCTGATCAATGAATTGGATGGGGAAATAGTCCTTATGATTAGTTTGATTTAGTTTCCAATAATCAATGGACACAAACAAACCATTTTCCACCGTATTTCGAATTAACTCTTTCCTATAATTATTTACAATTGGAATACCAGTTTTCTTAGGAAGAAAAAGAATCAAGCAAACTCAATTGGAATCATAGAAGGTATAAATGAAACGTTCCTCAATCAAATTTTCATCCTTTTTCATTATAACTTCATATAATGTTGGATTAATCCTCATTTTTTCTAACCGGTTTGGTTCCATCATCTATATGATTCCCATGAATGAAAATAGAATGGATAATATATGGTATTCTAGATAGGCTCCACAAAATAGCCTTTATGTTCTCACTAAAATGATTAATTTTTTTCATCTTATTTATTAGGGATATTGTCAGAAATAATAATAATAAATTTCTCACCACACAAAAAATAATAGTAATTAATATTTTTTTGTAATGGATTGAGTTTCATTATGGGTGGGTGTTGTATAGATGTAATAATTGTTAGAATAGAAATATTTACCAAAATAACATCATGATACAAATCTATATAATAAAAAGAAGAATATAATGTATCAAAACCATCAACCTACTCAACAACCACATCATAATATGAAATTACATGATCAAAATCAGAATACGAATCCATATGAAAATCAAAACCCAAGGATGATCACTCATAAAAGAGTGATAAATCCTGAAGAATAGATATGGAAATTTTCTTTAACATCAATCTAGAATGAATGATCAAAATACCTCTATGCATGGGGTAATCAAAATAAAAGGTGTTTTTTATAATATGGTTCAAAATGGGAGATAAAAAATCCCTCACTATGATCACATTGAAATTGCCTTTGGGAATCTATGTGGGTTTGGGAAGGAAACATTATGGAGTTCTTACTTACTATGTAATGGAGGGTGGTGAAGATATTGTCATTTTCATCTTCATTTCCCTTAACATTGTACCTTGAATCTTCATCTAATTCTATTTGTAACAAATTTTTTCCAAAAGATAATTAGTATTAAAATATATCATTGGTTGAAATGAACCTTGGTGTTTTTTAATTGTTGATTCTTGGTCACCAAATCTCTTTTGAGGTTATTGAAATCCATTTTAGAGGAATTTGATGTTGTATTTTTATCAAAAAAGGTGGATTTGTTATTATCGAGAGACATACACCAAGTTTAGGTAATATTTGTATCCTAAATTGTATGTTTTAGTGACAAGATCATACTTATTCTGGGGAGATGGTTGATGTTTCTGTTCATATGGAATCCCTAGAAATATAGATGCACAATCCTCTATATCATTCAATTGGAGGGAAAAATCCCTAGGATAGTCTAATTCAGTGAAAATTCCACAAGGCCCCACATGAGTGGGTTGGGATGTCTCTTGAGCCAAAGAAAACTATCTCACCATAGTGTTCAATTATTTTAACATAGTATTGATTAAATTATTTCTGAGAGAATGACATACTTGATGTTCTCCACTAAATGGTTGTGTACCTCAATCACCAAATTATTGGGAGTTCTATGCCATATTTTTAATCAATGTATGTGAATCTATATATGTTTTTTAAACTAATGGTCTTCTTTCCATGACATTCAACATGATATTTTTCATAATTTTTAGGACTATATAGAAGTACTATAAGTGGAGTTTCTCACTAATTTGGTGTTGTGGGATCCTTCTGTAAAGCATCTTGAATCACTCCTAGTACTCATATATTGACGAAAATTTTGATTTATTTATCCCTAAGATCTCTATATGAATGAAATTTGACATTGATTCTTGAATAAATATTTTTAATAAAAGATATTTCAAATAATTCCAACATGTTAAGTCTTGTGGTTGTACATAATATATATAATCTTTTTCAGTTAAATAAAATGAGAATGAGAATTATCTTAGTTTGATTTGATCTTTAGAGACATTACTTGGTTTTAATATTTAGTATATCATATTGAATTATTTTATGTGTTTGTTCGGATCATCAATATAGAGGCTACACAATGGTTCTAAAAGGTGAATTGACCGAGATTTTAATTCAAATTCAGATTCTATTTTTAGTTATGCAATACAAGTTGGTTGATAATTAACGTCAGTTGAATCTGATTCTGAAATTATTATTTAAAGTTAATTATTTTTATTTATAACAATTATTTTAGGTTTTTAGTTTTATTTAGACATGTTTTCAATTTTAATATTCTCAGAATAGAAGAATTCCACAATTTGGTTAATGGTGACACTTCTCGAAGACCAAGACTATTTGACTTGAGATATATGGCTATGTTCAATTTTAGGTTCTAGATCAGTGTGATAAAAGGGAAATAATTAAAAAAAATAGAGCAATAGAATTAAAATATAAAAGATAATAATTAAAATAAGAAAATTAAACAGTAAAATCAAGAGAAGAAGTATCAATTTAGGCTCAAAAAACTGAGAAAGGGGAGAGAGGGAAAAATAAAATTAGAATATGAGAATGAAATAATTTTAAATAAATATCTAAAATAATTTGAATTAATGTACTTTCCTCTTTGATAACAACATCAATTTTAAACGCATTATCATGGGTGCTCTAAAATGATGTGTAAGATTAAGTACTTAGGTGACATAGAGTGCCTAACCAAAGTCATTATCTAAGGAGGTGGAACTTAAAGAAACATATCAAATGTATTTTTAAAACAATTAATAAAATAGAGGAGTAGTTTTTATCATTTATATATATAGAATATTTATATTGGAAGAAGATATTATTTTTTTGTTTATTTTTTGTTTATTTTTAACATTTTATTTCTAAAATAGAACAATAGTATTTTTTTATAAAAATATTTTTTGAATCCATAATCAGTTTAATATTAATCTTTACTCACTTATTTGTCATTATAATTAATATTAAAATAAAATTAATTATGGACCCCTAATTTTATAATCCTTGAACCCCATGAGAATTAACATAAACAATAAAGATGCAATAAACTAAACCCATTGCTGACTCCAAAATGTGCAATCTTAGCACCATGATTTATCATTACATTGTTAGATTATTGTTGGAGGTGAATTTTTGTTCATATCTATTTTTGAAATGATGATGAATTGAGTTCAAGGATTATATTTTAACCCTATAAAATAATCACTCTTTTTATATTTTGATGATTATGTTCATGCTCTTATGGGTCTCAATTACTCAACCTCTCATGTAAAAATGATTATCACTTGAGTGTTTATTTTTAAATTTAAAACCAAATTCATGGATAATGTTAATATTAATAACAACAATCTAATTTATTAAAAAAATTAAGAACTTATAAATAGATTTATTATTAAAAAATAAACTCTTACTTGGGAAGAGTAGTCATCCTAGAAACTACTTTCATATGAAAAGGTATAAAATGAGTAAAATTAAATCATGTTTCTACTATTATTTAAAACAAAATAATATAACGATTGAGGAATAAAAATTTATTTATTCATTTGAAAAGGAAGATAAATATTTTATTATAATAAATGAAAACTAGAACATGAATTAGAAGAAGAAGGTATCGTAGAATGGTTCCTTACTTCATTATCTCTCCCTATTTCAATGATTAGAAATATGAAGTAAACCACTTATCCTCCACCATAAATATTATAATTAACATTTTAACACTTTGAAATGATAAAAATACATATCTACAGAGGAGCATTGAGGCTAGTGTTAAAATTGGATACAAGTGTGTAATGAAAAAAATCAACCCAATATTTAAATCCAAAATATACTGACTTGTTGACCACAAAAATGCATGGTAAATTTTCTCTTATAGAAGTATGATTTATTGATAATTTATTCATCTATCTAATTTATAAATTTGATCCAAATGCAAGCCAGAATGTAGAATATATGACTTAAATGGTGAATTAGTGTCCATGATGAAGAGTCCATTCCATCATTGTATTCATGGAATGTTTTCTCCCATAAAATTTACAATCCATCATAAATGATCCGAGTGAAAATTATATCACATTATGAGAAGAATAATTTCATTAAATTTGATGTCCAAATAATCCCCATTAAAATATTTATTTCCAAAATACCATAGATTAATTTAAAGGGTTAAAATTGTATTTTTTATCAAATTTTCAAATGCATGTTGTAACCCAATATTTTCTAAAAATAAACATATTTATCATAATATAGGGAAATTATATAATTTATTGTTAATAAAATAATAAATGAAAATTTGTTTTATCAGACACATAGTTATACTATGTTTATAAGGATGATATTTTAGATAAATTGTTTGTTATAAATTAAAGAGAGTTTAACAAACAATTTCCAAAATATTTTTGGATGGATTAATAAATATTTGTTAATTTTTTCACAACGTCCTTATGATATTTTAGGATATAGATAAATATGATGTAAAAATATGGTGAGTCATAATTTATGAATTCAAGGAGTTGTATGCTATGATATGCATGAGATGTGTATCACACATTATGATATGCATTTATTGTAAATTAAGCTTGTGGTGCATTTTTCCCATAATATATCATATGATAAATCTTATGATGCACTTTTCATGTAGGTTCATGCATATGTCGTCCACCTCCCGCATTTATTTCTTCAGTTCTGATCCATGAAATAGATGACTATTTTATTGGTAAACAATTATTTAAGGAGTTTTTGAATAAAATACAATGGGATGAAACACACAGGTGACATTAGATGGAACTTGTTACATTAGATATCGACTAATGCTCTTCATTTGATGCATATTGTCTATGATTAATATATTATGTAAGAATTATATCTTTTTTTAATGACTATAATTCATACAAGCCTAATAGATAATAAATTCATTCCTACACTACTATTTATCTTCTGAAGAGGGTGCCAATAACCCTTTGGCTGCTTCAGGATCCTAAAAATATGATTTGGGATTCACAGGATGATATAATACAACTAGAGGATGGAGTCCTTTTTTACAATTCAAGTCATACTAATCAAGTCCTAATTATAATATAAATCAATATATCCTACTGCAACTACTCATTGGGTATGTTGTTCGTAAAATTTTCATTTAATGTGGATTCTTGAAGATAGATAAATAATCAAATGAGTTTATTTGAAATACCTATGATCATAGGATGATCCCATAAAACCCATAATCTATAAATTGAGATGATTCTAAAAACATGTTATGGTTATTAGGGGTTATCTATGATACCACACCTTTAGTGATAGGGAATTCGTATGAGATTAGACATTAGACCCCACATTGAGTGAGAGGCCAGTGGCTAAGAATTGGCGTGAGTTATCACTCAGAGTGAAAGGGTGGTGGTAGGGACTTAGTTACGGGTCCTCACCTGAAGTGATATGGTATTGGTGCAAGATGTGTTATATAGACTCATCTTGAGTGATATGATACTGACAAGAAATGTGATTTGAGATCACACCTTGAGTGATAGAGTGTTATTGAGATACTTGGTTATGGGCCACATCCTAAGTGACAAGGTGATGGTATTTGACATTTGTGGGACTATAAGAAGTATGATTGGTCTTGGTTCTGGGTCTATGGTTTAAGGTGACTTCATTTTCCATTATTGACCAAAGTAGGTGTTGTCGAGTGTCATGGTTTCTATGTTAGAACATGATGATCTGACATAGATTCTTGTATACATTATGTTATAATTTTTTATTTTTTTGATTCATATACATGAACATGATGATGTATATTAGGGGCCTAGTTTTGGGTTCTAAACTGATATTTTTTTCTCATCACCATGTATGGACAATCATGTGTGTGTCTAGGCCTCATGTATTTCTTGTATATAAGATCACATTTTGTACATTGGATAGAGTTGGAGAATATTGAATATAAGTGGAGATGGGGTTTAGGTGAGGATTGTGGTTTCTAGTAGAGCCTCATTTTATATTCTATTATCTATTAATACTTGATTGGAATGGTAGGTGATCTGTTTGGATAGATGACCATGTGACTTACATTTCACATTTATTATATCAACAGTTTATGTATATTTTTCCATGGTGTGGGTTTAGGTATAATTCAATATGTGTAATTTGATATGTAGATTATCTATGATGTTTATTTTATCATTTATTAATGGATAAGATATAGGGATTATAGTCTTTCCAAAGTTAATTATAGATTATCATAATATGATGATAAGATTTGGTGTACGAGGAGGTGTGATCAAGGTACTATGACGTTATAGACTCAATATCCATTTGGGTGACCCAGGGTCGGTATTTCACTTAATATAATTTTTTTACCTTTATATAACAATAAAAACAATATAGAGTGGGATAATAACAACAGAATAAGGATTTTATAATAACATCTATTCATGAAACTGTTAATAATTGTTTTATTTCTCATGAAATTTAACTACTAAGTCTTATTGACAGTTTTTTGTGACGTGAAATATTATTGAGGAATTGATGTTCATCACAATTGATCTAAATATTTTAAAGAAAATTATTCCTAAAATTATGACGCTAAAATTATTCTTTGACTAAGCATGAAATAATTTTCAATAGATGTAAATAATTATAATTTTTTCATTCAAAAAATATTTCTGAAATATTTAAATATTTATTTTACATATTATTTTAGATTTTTATTCTTTTTAAATGTTATTTTTAAAAATCACTTTTTCAAAATGACCATGGTTGTTGTAACCCATATAACAGTGTGGTTTCCTGGACCATGAAAATTTTTCCCTCTATTTAAATGTATTTTTTATGATCTCCATGATTTTGAATAATTTTTAAATTCTTAATTGAAATATTAATTTTCTATAGTTTTTTATTTTTAACACAATTAATGTTTTTTTTAATTTTTGAATGTAATTAGGTTTTTTTGTATTATTATTATATATATTTTTAATGGATAACCCCAAATAGAATTCCTGTAATGTTTTAATTTTGTTTTATTATATGGATATAATGTGTTCATTATAAATTTATCTATCTAACTTAAATTAAATATAGAAAATTAATCTTTATTAGATGGAGGGGTAATAAGAAACAACAGACAGACACCAGATGTACCATGTATATCAAGCTTTATCCCTCCAAATATGATTGAAAAGAACCCACAAGGAATTATTGCAATTAAAAATGGCCTTAAAGCTCCCAAATGTATGGCCTGAAAGGTCAATAGATAAAATTCATGATTTTACCACTTCTTCCCTTACATTATTTTTTTACACCTATCATATTCCATGAGATTGTACCTATGGTCTCCCAGGTCAAGCATTCTGTGTTGATCACCATTCTTCATGCACTCCTCGATGACCGTACGTATAGGTCTGTCACTTACCATGTCTTTCCATCACACAGGAAACCTGCGAACTATTCACAAATTTCTCATTAGAATGCACCTATATATTTCCATTTGGGGAGCTCACCAACTACCATTTTCAAGCTATTATTATAGCATCTTGACCCATAGTCCACTAAATAGTTCCCTAAGCTGGGGTTTCACATGTCCTCAAGAACGCATCCCCATATGGAAGAGGCAACTGATTAAAAGAGAGAGTTTAAGGTGGTATAATGGGGAGAATATACCCTCATAATTGTAGTATAGAACATTAGTGATATCAAATCAATCAATAGAGGAATCATATCATATAATTGAACAATAATATATAAACATCCCAAAGTCTCTAATATTAAACCAAGACGAAGAAGTATCATAAAAAAATGAGTTCATGTATCTTTAAAAAATAATAGGCAATACATAGAAATAGGAATCCAACAATATTCATGAATAAAACGGTATAAAATAACATAAAGGACTATATCTAGATATCATCATGATCATATATAAGTATTGTACTATCTGACTCCTCGAATAATTATTCAAGCTTCATAAAGTGGGTGCTTTCGTGGATCCCTATCAGTGTCCATGAAGTCTATCCAGGTACCCAACGATGGACTGAATAGGGTGTGAGATAACACTTAATATGCCACCACCAATGTTTTATATAAAATATATATTCTATGTATATAAGTAGAAGTATTTTCATATATATAACAATGATATAAATAAATAAGAAAGAGTGGCATATTTAGAAGTGATATTGTCCATCCTAACGAAGCACCCTGTAAACCAGCAATCATAATCATAGGATAACAATCAAGTAGGATAAACAAGAGTAACACTATATAGTCTAAAAACTATAATCAATAACCTATAACAGGGGATTTCCATAAATCATGATAAGCATCCACTACGACCTATGTCGAGTAATCTAGTGCCAGACCCAGCGGGCCAAATACAAGGAGTAGAAATGTTCAAGGAATCCCCATTGAATTATTATGATTAATAACATGTTAGAACCAATAGTAATTTCAAAAAAGTATAAATTTCCAAGGCATACTATTTAATCTAGTTCCATGTAGAAGAAATTTTCATGTTATACAATATAATCCTGAATCCACTTAGTAGAAATTTCCTACGAATTTGATGTCGTCTTGAATTAATGGAGTAGAAATGTCCATGGAATTCAATGTATTGCTGAATCCATAGAGTATAAATTTCAATTTAATTTTATAGAATCATAACTATTTTATTAAAACATTTCACAATTCATTTTATTATCATATAAAATCCAAGAGTTCATCCAACTCATTCCACATTTTCCATTTAAAACATTTAATCATTTTAATACAAGTAATCACATGGAAATGAGGCATAATACCACCCCTATTATCTCATTTAATTCACCAAGTCTCCCACTAAGAAGGAGAGATCTCATACACACCCAAAATAGTGGAATAAAATGTAGAAGATGCACAAAAACACCTCACATGTGATCTTGTTTAAGGAAAATAACCTCCAACCATTCAATGGTACTAAGTGGGAAACCTATCATGGTTCCAATCATTTAATCAAGGCATTCAATTAATTTTAGATGATAAATTGGAAAGATCAAAATGCCTCATAAAGAAAAATATATTTAAAACAACTTGAATTTATGGGAAAAGGTATTGAACATCTACCATATACCCATGGTAGAACACTCATCTAGTATTATCTCTCAACTCGAGAAGAATTACAAGAAATTGGAAGAACAGACAATTACCATGGAAATAGGGAATATTATCTTGAATTAAGATAACTCGATCGATATGATAAAAATGAAGAAATGAGTATGTTGAACAAAGAACTCACCAACAAGAATCCAATGTCCAGAAAAATGCTTGAATTTAGGTCTGGATGAAAATTGGAACCAAATCCCTGGATATAATTTAAGAAAATATCCAATGGGTAATGAAAGGTAGTCCACTGGAATAAATAATAAAATAGGTGAGGAGGTTTAACATTTTAATTCCTTAAGGGAAAATGTTATTTTCCCTTGAAATTTTGGGTTACATGGTTTGGATACATGGTTGTCCAAACCATGTGCCAATCGTGGACCCATCATTATCCAAGGTGGGACCCACACCGTTCATGCACACAGTTTGGGAAACCATGCATAAAACATGATTTCTTTCCTCTGCTAAAAACAAGATGTGAAACACACGAGCATGAAGGTTTGGTGGAACAATTTCATTCAACCATACAACTCAGGACAGAGCCCCAGACTACATGGCACGATTAGGAGAAACTATGGTGCTTGGGCCGCATGGTTTCACCTAACTGTAGAACCCAATTTCCTTTTCCAAAAATCGAGCCTCTGGGATTTTAAAAAGCCCCAGACACCTTTGAAACACACATGACCTCATTAAGAAGTTCACATTAAGTCAAAAACAAGAAATTACACTGAAAGTCAAAAAATCGATACCTTAAGGAAAACCCTAGGATCTTATAATCTCCCTCTCTAAAGACAAATCATCCTTGATTTTATCAGCTAAAGGTAGTAAAGATTCCAAAAAAATTAGGGACACTGAGAAATCATATATGACTCTCTCTCTCAAGTCTCATCATGCACACAAAACTACATAAGTCTCCCAAACTAAAGGAACTGACCTACCACAAATACCTTCTGTTCTTCCATCACTGATATGTATATGATTCTCCCGAAAGGACAAATCTACTAGTATCTCAACCGAATCTGGATGAATAGTTGATATGGGTCATAGTGATGATGATGTAGCTGAGATACATTGATTACATTGTGCATGGATCAGTACCTCTGAGGTAACTAAAATTTATAGGCTATTAGCCTGACTCTCTATAGAATCCTAAAAGGCTCAACATATCATAGTGAAAGCTTACCATATCTTGAAATAGATCTGTTCCCCGACCTCAGTGTGATATCTAAAAGACTGAATACTTAACCTCAATCTCTATAGGTTATCGATGATGATCAAATTAGGATTTATGTCTAGAATATAGAGTAACCATCCACTTTCTGATCAACTGGACATACTCAAATGTCTTATGGATAAGATTCGGTCCAAGAAGTGATGAATATCCCACCTCTTAATAATAAAAATGTGAATATCATGACCTACTATACAAATCCTCATAAGGTTACATCATTATTTTCAATTTTTAATTGTATTTTTATGTGAAATTAATTTGGGATATATGCCTCTCCAATGAACCCCCAAAATCAAGAACATATGCTCTAAGAATGTCCTCCAAAACCTGTATAGTGTGCTCTGATGAGTATTTAGTCTAAAGGTGTTAGACTATTCTCAAAATAACCAATGTACCCAACACCATCTGTATGATTTTCCAGAACCAAGATGTAAATCGAACATCCCTATCCAATACCATGGTATGCGGAACCCCGTGATGGCACAAAATCTCTTAGATATAGAGTATCCCAATATCATCTACTGATAAGGTCTCACTGATCAATAGAAAATACATTATCATTGTGAGATCGTCCACAAAACCCATACAACATCACAACCTCGAGGAAACCTTGGAAACCCGGTCATGAAATCCATCACAACATCATCCCTTTTCTAATTGAGAATGGGTAACTAGTGTAAAACCATATCCAGTGACTGTTGTTCCACCTTCACATACTAAGAAGTGGAACACCTCATAACAAAACCAGTACCTCTTGTTTTATCTCTAACCACGATTATTGATTTTTCAAGTCATGATGCATCTTGGTAAAACTATGATGTACTTCCCATGTTGAGGCATGAAATTCTAGTATAGGCACTTTTTTGTACGTATAATAGAACCCAAACACGACCATGTATACATATAATTTCATCCTCATAAATGGAATAACTAGGTGGCGGGTCCTCACCCTCTGTACTCTCTAGTAGGACTAGACCCTATGAATCTAAAAACTATCTCATCCTAACCAAATCTATAATAGATTAATTCACCCTAAAACTTTGGGGAAAGACTTTACATGCCTATCGTGCACCTCTAAGTTCATCTCTGAAAATAATTCCATAAGATGCTACTCACTACTCATCTCTTGAACTACCTGTATTTGAGTTCCCCTTCATAGTGCATCAGAAATAGAATTTCTCATTCTGGTTATATAAGAAAGATCAATGTCAAAATACTACAAGAACTAAACCCACCATTGTTGAATCAAATTCAAGTCAAATTGTGTAAATATGCACTCCAGGGTATTTTGGTTCATTTACACTAAAAAACTCGCACCTAATAAATAATTCCTCTAATTGCGTAAGGAATACACCACAATGGCTAACTATGTATTATGTGTCAGGTAGTTCCGCTCATGTGGACTAAACTAATGAGAGCCATACACCACGACTCACTCCTCCTAAATCACAAAAACTCTTATCCCAATACCTAATGAATCATATTATATTGAATACATTCTTCCTATAATTGGAAGAATTAGGATTTGGGATGAATTAAGTCACCCTTTTAGCTCCTGAAATCCTTTCTCATAGGTATATGACCATAAAAACATAACACTCTTCTCATTTAAGCCCATAAGATGTGTTTATATGCATGATAAGTCTCATATGAAATGCCCTTAATAACCATATATCCCTTAGAAATGTATAATATCCAATATTATTTTGGGATTCTCCTAGAAAACTATAGTTCTCACCTTTAATGGGTCGACTAATACTCATTTCTGAAAGATAATATGACCCAATAAGCAGATATTATCCATATAAAAGTGGAACTCTGTGATATTGGTGTAAAACCTATTCTCTATTAGTATATTCATAATTATTTCATTGTATATTTCATGATGCCAATGAGTATTAGAATACCCTAAGGTGTCACCCAAAAAAACCCCACAAATGAATCCAAATATGGATGGAAAAACCAATTTATCGGTACCATTAAAACTATTGGTGAATTTGTAAGATCAAATGACATAACCATTAACTCATATAGACCATACCTACTATGAAAAGCAATAAAAGGTATTTTTGTAGGTCAAACACGCACTTGATGCTAACCTGGCCTCAGATTAATATTTGAAAATACTCAAGCTCCTCAGATCTGGTCGAAGAGATCATATACTTGAGGAATGAGATACTAGTTTTTAAACATAAAATGGATTAATTTTTGGAAATCCACACATAGCCAGAGGGTTCCACCCTATTTTTTATAAAAAATGACCAATGCACCATAAAAAGAAGTACTGGGTCATGTAAACCCCTTCTCTTCTATTTCCTCTACCTATCTATTGATCTTCTGAAACATAGTAGTATCCATCCTATAATGAGGAATGAATATTGGTGCAAATCTTGGAACTAGATCGATAGATTAATCCAGCACTCTCTCAGGAGATAAAAAAGAAAATTCATCTGAGAAGACATCCTTGAAATGATATACTACTGAATGGAACTGAGTCTTTTATATTTTATGATCATCCATATATAAACTAGAATTCTGGGCTATCGTATTGCCCAACCCAAAATTATCCAGTCTTGTTCTACCTTACTAGACATCTCAATCACTCATATAAATAAAACCCTTTCCCCATGGTGATGTGAAATTCACCCTTTGGTGATAGAAATCAGCAAGGGAATGATAAAAAACAATGTATTATATCATGCGTATGGTTTAAAACCCCAAAATTTCGAGGTTGAAGAGGGTTTGTATGAAATGATACCCAACTATATCAAGGTGGAATTCCCTGCAATAGTGTACACTCTGTTATATGATTCCCAATGGAGTATCAAGTTTCATAACACTATCCGAAAACTGAAAATTAGGACCAAGGCTCTCCACAATAGGTACAAATATGAAAAATGTGAATCCACTATCCAAAAAAGCGTTGATACTAGAGAAGAAGATACTAATATTTAACCACTCACTATAGATGGCATGCTGCTCTGCTCCCCAGGCATAGGTTGTATTGAATATATCTAGCTTAATCCATGGCCTTGTGACACAACCTGACTACCTTGACTTGTCCCACTCTACTATCAAGGTGAAACTAGCGTATGGATTCCCTAACCACGACCATCCCCTTGGCATGAAACATTAGTACTCCAGCTCCAAGCCTAATGCGGAGTTGTTAATCCCTCTCATAAATCTATAGTTGGTTCCAACCCCCTCGCACTAGACACTGGAGAAATGTTCTTATATAATCGCTTCATATAGTCTATACTACTATAGGTTCAACACTCAACTAGGTCTATATCGCACTGGCTCCTCACGTGTTCTCTCCTCCTACACTGATGAAAAAAGATTTTCCTACCAACACTCACACTCAGGCTGGTGTTCCCCTAATGAGAAGCCTCAAAATGTTGTTTCCTTCCTCCTGAAATTGAACCATTTGGTCGAGAATATACACTACCATGCTCTAGACCACCAATATCCCTCAAATTATATTCAGTAATCAATTTTTAATTCACTATCTCAGTTATATTAATCATTTGAAACATTTTCAGTTGAGATCAGATGGAATTATTGAGTCCGTCCTTGAATCATATCATCCTACAAGGATCATTAGAAACATATACAGGAAAAAAATGTTGAATCTATAAAAATAATGTTGAATACTCTATAACGGTCATCACACCCTGCTCTATACATATGAACTCACTGGCCTATTCATCTCTTAGAGTCAGAAGAAAAAATAAATCATACAAAATGAATTGGAAGTCCCTCCAAACCATATCTCAATTCTTATCCACCTGATTTATAACATCCCACCAATTCTTTGTGGATCCCTAATGAATATATATCACAAGATTCACTCTCCTATGGAGAGGTTTCTTGAGATACTCAACAATCAACAAATTAGTCTCAATCCACAGCTCAATATCTCACATATAACAATCCCCCAAAAATGTGGGTGGATGCTACTACTAGAACACATGAGTCTGCTCTTCCATATATGTAGAAGGGTATGGGGCTCCCAAAATGGTATAAATAAAGTGTATGGGACTCTCTCATAACTTTGGATATACACCCATATCAGGAACAGTGCGCAATTCCACTTGTGTCACCACTAGAGGATTCACTACCATCTCAGGGCCCACCTCCTCCAAGGCATGGTCATCACAACCCTCATAGCATATGACTTGAGTGCTTCGTGGTGTTATATTTATAAAAAATATAAGAACCTGACTTATAAAATATTCAATAACATCTATATCAAAAATATAAAAACATGACAAGTACAACCCTTCTAGTAAAAAAGCTACACCCCTCTTCCTACTCATAAAGCTAGGGATGGGTAGAAGGAACAATCTTAATGAACACTAGAGACACTGACTACTACCCAATCCTAATGTCAGGTCTGGTTCAAGCTCTTTGTTTCACTGCATAGGTCCCTGTATATGGGCTGTCAATTATAGTTGGAAACTCCATTTATTAGAGACCATTCCATTTCAAAAGTCAGTTTATTTTATGTTCATTGTAATTTATTTAATTATTCCCTTAAATGTTTGAATTATATAGATCACCACTTACAATCGATATGGGCCCATACACATTATAAACTAAAATATGGCATCCATTTAATCTGAAATATAACATGTTCGATCCCATGAGACTAACATTCCATGACTCTACATACAATAATTGACTACATAAAGTGTCTATTATTCCCTATATAGGAATGATTTTTTAGGTAATGATAGTAACTTTAAGTACCAATTATTTATCTCAATCCACTGGACTAAAAAATAATCCAAAGTCCAATATATCCCTCATGTAACACATAATAAATGTCATGAATTCAAGTAAAGCATCTTATGTGGAAGAACATATATATGTCATTGGAATCCTATATGGTGCCTAAAATGATGCATGATCCATACTTCGATGCCATATCAGGCCATAGATGAACTGAAATTTATTAATCATATAATTAATAACATCACATCTCATGTGAATCCCCCAATAGTGGAATCAAATTAAGTGTAATAGGAAAAAATATAGAACACCATGTCCCATACCAGACAATTTGGCATTTTCTTGTATGCGAGTTAGCTACTCCAATGCACATCTCATTACCAAACCCCAAAAAATTCATATTTCTCCTTTCTAACATCCCAAAAAGTAATATAGAAAAAGAAAAGAATAGAAAATGGATTTGATACCGCTTTTAAACATCTTGAATTGGGAGCCACTGAATAGTACCCCGATCCGGTGGGTTATATGGACTCATTCATGCCTCCCACTATGCTAGAGGCTCATGACTAGAGGAGAGGGTATAAGGTGGTACAATGGAGAGACTATAACCTCATAAACATAGTGTATCACAATGGTTCAATCACATAAATCAATAACATAATCATATAAAATAATTTAAAAATAATAAATAAATATCCAGAATACTCTAATAATAAATAATGCTGAAGAAGTATTATATAAAATATGAGTATGTAATGTATCTATAGAAAATTAAAGGAAATACCTGGAAAATAGAATCAGTAAAATACATGAATCAAAAGGTATAAAAGTAAAAAAATGACTATCTCTATATAACATCATGATCATAGATCAGTCCAGTGCTCTCCTTTTCCTAGAATAATCAATCAAGCATCTTAAAGAGGGTGCTTTCCATGGTCCCTACCTCCATCCATGATGTCTGTCTAGTTACCCAATGATGGTCCAAACAGTTTGTGTGATAAAATGTAGTAAATCACCACCAATGGTGTCTATAACAAGTAGTTTATGTTTATACAACTAAAATCAGTGTTAAATATATAAAAATGATATAAATAAACAAATAGGCGTAACACATGTAATAGTGATACTGTCCAGCCTACAAAAGAAAACTGTAAACATACAACCATAAACACATTAAAACTATATATCGTGATAAATAAGAGTAACACTATATATTATAACAAATTTAATTAATCACCTCTTACAAGGGATATCAATAAAGCATGATAAACATCCAATTCAACCTATGCTGAGTAAACTAGTGTCACAATCAATTGGATGGATCCATGGAGTAAATTTTTTTAAGGAATCTTAAAAAACATACATTTTTTAATCTTGTGTAATACCCAATAAGAGGATCCAAGGAGTTGAAATGTCTAAGTCATACCATGTAATATGGATCCATGGAGTAGAAATGTCCATGCATCCAATATATTCTAGAATCGATGGAGTAGAAATTTCTATGGAATTTGACATTGTTCTGAATCCATGGAGTAGAAATTTCCATGGAATTCAACATAATTTTGAATCCATGGAGTAAAATAAACATGGAATTCAATAGAATCATAAACATTTCATTAACCCAATTGATAAATTATTTCATAATCATATAAAATCCATGAGATCCTCAAACTAATTCCACATTTTCTATTTAAATTTCTTAATCATTTTAATACAAGAAATCATAGGGAAAGGAGGCATAATAACTCTCCTATTATCTCATTTAAATCATTATGGATCCCAATAATATGGAGAGATATCAAACACACCCAATGGGGTGGTATAACACGGGGAAGATACATAAACAAACCTCATAGGTTATCCAGGTTGAGGTGGATGACCTAAAACTATACAATGGTACTTAGTTGAAAACCTATCATGGTTACAATAATTTAATAATGGTATTCAATTAATTTAAGGGAAAATAATGGAAAGCCCAAAATTTCTCAAAGTAAAATCTATTGATAAAACAGCTAGACTTTTTTGAAAATGATATAGAACACATACTGTATAACCATGGTAGAACACTCATCTAGTATTGGCTCCTAACTTGAGCTAAATTGGATGAAAATGGACAAATATATGACTACCCTATAAATAAGCAATATTATCTTTCACCAAGATAACTCAATTTACATGAATACAAATGAAGAAAATGTGTATGTTTAACCAAGGACTCACATACACAGATCTAAAGAGATGAAAAATGTTTGCATCTGAGTCTAGATGAAGAATTGGAATAAAATCCCAATTTTGCCTTGAATAAACTCTCAAATATGAGAATAAAGGTAAGCCACTAGAGGAAATAATGAAATAGGAGATGATTTTTAAAATTTTAAGTCATTAAGGTAAAACAATCATTTTCCCTCAAAATACTGGGTCACATGGATTGGCCTCACAATTGTACAAACCGTGCACTAATAGTATTCCCTTAACTATCCAAGAAGGGATCCCACATATTTCATTCACATAGTTAGGGAAACCATGTGAAAACCTTGATTTCTTTCTCTACTAAATATTATAGGTGGCTCACACTAGTGTGTAGCTCTGGTTGTATGGTTTCAACAAACTGTACAGTCTTGGACAGACTCTTGGACCACCCGACATGGTTTGGAGAAACTGCAAGGCTTGGGTAGACTGATTTCTATAAACCAGGAAACATAGTTTTGTTTTCCAATAGCAGATCATCTGATCTCTAAACAAGTCTGAGTGTCCCCTAAAACTCCCATAGCCTCATCAGTAATTCACATTTGGTCAAAACCAAGAAATTAATAAAAAAAACTAAAAATATTCTTACCTCAAGGAAAAACCAAGGATCTTAAAATTATAGACTGTGAGAAATGAAATATCCCCCATCAATGGGGGATAATATATTCCATTATTGGGGATTGAACCCCAACAACATGGATGTGGGTGGGGTTCTCCATCCACTTTATTGAACCCCTATTTACAACAAAAAAATTAATCAATATTCTTCTTAAATGATTTATTTCCACTTCTATTAATTTAATGATTTATTCTATTATGTAATCATCCTCAATTTATCATTATCTACTATTCCGATTATCATTTTTGATGATTTAGATGATTCATATTGGTAGTATAGTGTGAAGTTATTTATAAGGTGATTCCTTATATATAGAAATAAACATGACTATTTAGACCCATTTTATGATGGAGAGAGAACATTTTTTCTTCAATTGGTTAATTTTTTTCATCCAAGACTTATAAACTATAATTAATAGCGGATAATAGTTTTTATATAGACTCTTATTAATCTTATTCTATATTTTTATGTTTTTCTTGTCACTAATTCTTTTCTTATACACTAAATAATTTTTTTACTTTAAGATTCATTAAATATGTGTCTACCCAAATGAATAAATCATTGATAAGTACTAAGGATAACCCCAATATATATTAAAAATATTTTTTGATGTTATGTATAAGTGAAACATATTATTTCAAACAATAAAATCTTAAAATATTTTGAAATGTATCAAAAGAAAATAAAGTGATATAATTTTTATCATCTCTATGATAATAAAGAGTTTATAATTTATATTAGACAATATATTGAGATATATTTTACTTATCATAAAACTAATGGAATGGAAATTGATCTTAGTTATGTTATGGACCAAAAATAGGAAATTTTATTAAGAGAGAAGATGAGTTGGATTCACTAGTGGTTATAAAACTAAATTGAATAAAATTATTCCAATATTTCAATGGTCTAGTAGTGTATTTTGTATTAAGAGTTTGAGAACCAATAATTTTTCTTAATAATTGAATATATTATACTACGTATCATTTAATGATTGGAAAACATCATTTTACGTATTTATAATAAAATGTTAAAATAAAATATATATATTCCTTATAATAGATATAAATAAATGGTTATGGTATAGTAAAATGAACATCATGACTAAGAGTTAAAATTTATTTTTAATATAGTAAAAACTAATTAAAAAATATGATATAACAAGTAACTCTTGAGAAAATACTCTTACATATGAAATATAAATTTTAAAGAGAGGAAATTTTTTTTTATCTGAGGCATTAGAAGTGTAATTAATGTAAAAAAAAGGTATGAATGTGTCTAAAATACTATATGAAATTCATAAATTATTCATTTAGAATATTCTCATTATAATAAATATTTGATTTATTGAATAATAATTAACTATTATATTTATCCATTGAATATATCAAACAAAATGATTAAATAAGTAATTATATATCTTAAAAATTGAATAAGAATCTTTTTTAACTGCCTAGGAATGTATGTTATAGACATTGAGTAGAGGGTTTGAATCATTATTGATTTTTTATATTTAATAAAATATTACATCTAAAACTATTAAAGTGAAGATATAACTTTTTTTTAAATTTATTTCGACGACCCAAATAATTTATAATAAATAAAAAATTAAAATAATCACACAATATTAATATAAGTATTTTCTCATAGAGTGGAAAGATATAACCATATCATAAATGGGGAAATTCTTGAGATAGATCATATCACCCATATCATAAAAATAATTACAATGTCAGTAGGATAAAACTACAAAAAAATTTATATCAAAAAAAATCATAGGATCACTCTCAATTATAATAAGAGAGATTCCAAATGAAGAAAGTTAATCTTTTTTCTCATTGATCTGGAATTAGTGATTGGTCTTCTTATATGTTTTTTTGAGAAATTGAAAAATCAATAACAAATATTTAATCATAGAACTCTCAACATAGTTTCTTTCTCGAGCATTCGGTTATTCTTGATCATTATATTCTCTATAACTATCTCCAAAACTCTATAGAAGTGATACTAATTCATTCTCACGAAACATTGATTAATATTAAATAAAAATACTCTTAAATTAAATTCCCAAAAAATATAATATGATGTTGATATATTATATGAGAATTATGGAAACACATTATCTAATTTTTTCTTAAATATATTAAGCAATCTAATCAATTAAATCAATAGTGGGTCTTATACAAATTAAATTCAGGAAATTATAATAATATATCAAAAAATATTTCCAAATAAATATCTATAAATATTATTCATATAAATTCTAGAACCGTTTCGAAAATAACATTGAATTTAAAAAATATATGGATTCAAATTTGAATCAAATAATCACCAATAAATACCCTAATTTATTTTCAATGTATCTCAACCAATATTATAAAAAAAATTATTAACATTAATAATAAGTTGAAACTAATTAATATTGATGCACAAATAGGGAAATATGAAATATCATAATTTTTAAAATGTAAATAAATTTCAACCTCTGATACTCATCATTTAATCTCAAACAAACTTTTGATGATACTCATGAAATATTTGAAAAAAACTAATCACACTTATTCCGACCTTGATATATTAAATTTTAGTTTCACATAACATGTATATCTTCATATTTAATATAATATAGTATTTTAAAATATTCCTTAAATTTTATATAATGTGAACTTATTTTTGTTTAAAATCACATAATATTTTCAAATTCTCTATTGATAATACTGAAAAACAATTTAATATCAAAAAACATTCAAAAATTATACTTCAATATTATACATCAACATAAAATTGACTGATTAACCTCAGTTTTAGGGACATACAAAAATATAAATTTTAAATTTATATGAAACTTATTTTATTATCATAGTGGTATATTACATTTTATCCATTAAAATAGTTCCAAACCATCCCTTCAACATAACATAAGTTAAACTCAAATATACATTGTATTGTTATGTCATATATTCTGAATTAAATTCAATTGATTTTTCATGATTCCAAAATAAAATTATATATCCTATTATCATTCATTCGAAAAATAGTTATTGGATTAAGGATCCTGGTATAATACATTCACAAAATCATAATTCATTGAGAACCTACATGTTTTTAAAAGTTTATGTTTTATCCTTTATATCTTCACTTTGTTTTGAAATTATTCATCAAGAATATTCTTATAGATTTTTCAACCATTTTTTTATAAATTACAGAACATAATAAATTTGTTGGTACTTTTATAACCACCTTTAAATCCATATGTACTTCGTCATTTCATGTTCTAATACTATATTAATTAATTTTATGAATAAATATTATATTATACATCGAAACATAATGTTATGATATATCTACTAAATATATAAATATTATTCTAGAGTATATATAAAATTTTACCATATAAAAAATATTTTTTATACATTATTCTTCCCTAGATCAAAATATTTGTTAAAAATATAATATAAATATTTTATTCTATAAAAATTAAAAAATAACTATAGTTAAAATATGAATTATCATGATCTAAAACCATGTACGATTCATTTAAAATTGTATTTCCACCAACTACTTTTCCAAAGTCTATTTTAAAAAATTAATATGGAATTTTTCACAAATATATTAAAAAGTTATCACCACTCTATACCATTTCTAATTGATTACAATATATTTATCTCATAATACGTCTTATATTCTACAATATTAATATTCAATAAACTCTTAATTAATATAGAACTTCTTTTTCATAGTAATATAAGTAATACCTAAGGTAAGGGTTTCTTCTTCCCTATTACTCCCTCTATAACATATCTTGTATTTAATTTAGATATATCCATTTTAAATCTATGTTTATCATTTATATATGACACTATTTTCATTTTTAAATATGATTTATTTTATTTAATATTCATGATGGTTCCTAATTCCCTCATAAAATATGTTACATAAGCTCTTTATATTATAGAATATTTCATCTTATATTTTGGTAGGATCCATTTATACATTAAGTATATAAATCCATATATATATTCCATGAACCTATGGTATTCTAGATATAAAAAATCTAATATACTCATCTATCTAGAAAATTAGATATAGATATATCTGGTTCAACCATTACAGAGACCTCTAAAAGTACTCCGTATATTGGTATATGTGATCCTTTGATATTGATGCAGAATAGAATGGTTGTTATTTCATGAAATTTTTTTATCCTCAATGATATATATGTATATACAAACATATATATGGGTTATTTAATATTGATGTTAGATTTATTTATTAGTCCATTTCTTTTTATCCCAAAATTTCAAATCCATGTATATAAGATACCATTCATAGTGCTATTGTTTATTGTTACATTTATAATTTCTTATACTATTATTTAAATTTTTTCCATTCATGTTATTTACACACATAATTATCCCTTTATTATTTATACTTTATTATCAAGTTTATTGAACGAAATTCCCATTTTACAATCCCATATTGAAATTCCTTTTGAATGGTGGAACCACTATGGGGGGTGAATTAGTGGTGATATTGTTTTTTAATTTAACAAAAATAAATAAAACCTCTATGATCAGTTGGGAACTAATCCAAAAAGTATTAAACTGTTCAATACCCTCATGAAAAAAATTAAAAAAGGATATGGCACACATATTTTTTACAACGTTCAGTCCCAGTGTGGGTATCTACGTCTTACTGTGATCAATGTGTCTGGTTCATAAAGATTCCACTATTAATCCATCAAAAATTAAAAGTGGTTCATCCAGTTATCACCCAATAACCATGGTAAGTTTTAGAACAATACTAATCTTTACATTCGATTTTTTACTAACTCCCTTTAGATTCCATGTGATCAAAACAAGATGGGAATGACTATATAGAAATTTGGGATTCATAAAAAACCGATGTAGATATTTATTTTGAACCTTTAATAATATAAGAACAATATGTGTTCATTTCGTTAATAACATTGACCTATAAAATAATTTGAAAAATATATAATGGCTGAGCTTTCTCAAATCATGCAGAATCATTTTAAGATTAATTCTCCAATAATGAATCATTAATTACTCTATATCTATAAATTGTTCTTCTATCTCTCTATCTCTTAGAATCCTTACATTATACTCTATTCTTTCATGTCATATTAGTGAAAAATATTTCATTGTTCCCAAAAATTACCCCCTTAATCAATAATAATCAATATTTGAAAATTAATTAAATTATAGAAAATAAATTATATATTTGATTTTAGATAATTATCATAATATAATGGTACAATGAGATCCTCTGCACATTCCCTCAATTAGTTTTTCATGTGGAAAAGTTCCCATGATCACTTACAATTCCATTCTCATTTGACCACTGTCCTCAGAAATTAGTCTGTTTGAGAATTATACATATTTCATAAAAGGGAAACATTCAAACTACTCATCTTAAATCAAAAGATAATTATTTTTATGTTATTTATGAATTTAAGATCATCATATCGTCTTTCCATTTTGTTTCACATAGAATATTTCATTCTATAAATCACATAATTCACTATTAGAAATTAAACATATTTCCAATTACTAGAAATAAAATAACTCTTGAGAAGTGTACATGTCTTCTATAAAATCTTTGGGGAGTTCCCATTACTTTGTCAACTTTTTATATAATTTATCTTTTATAAGGATAAATGTCTATTATGAAGTTATAGATTATCTTAATGATTTTATTAATCGTCCTTACATACATAGGAATCATCCTTATGATTGTCAGAAAATGATTCTTACAGAGTACTCAAGGACTCTAACAAAATCCTTCCTTTTCCGCATATTTGGTTTATAGTCATAATTAATATTATTAAATTTCAAAGATAAAAAAATTTAATTAATCTTAAAAAATGTATAAATCAATCTTATACTAATTAAAAATGAATTTTATAGTGTTAAGATTCTTCATGCTTTTCTAAAGATTCTCTATTATTTTCTCCTATAAAAATATCAATCATCCTTAACGGAAAATAGAAAATCTATACGAAAATGGATTAACTCTTATCTAATTATCATTCATTTTCTAATTTAAATTTCTAATCCAAAATAAATCTTACAAAGTGAATGATTTTTTAAAATTTCTTCCATTTCCATGTTTATAGATTCAATAATCGAATTACACATTTCTTTAAATCCCACAAGAACATTTAAAATTCATCACAAACCATCTCCAAACCTCTCAAATAGTCATCAATTCATATAAAAAATCCTATCGTCTTCCAATGTTTCTTAATTCATGGTTTAAAATAAATAAAATCCTTCAATAATTACATTGGTACTTTAATCAACCCCTTTGGGTTTATTTTCAACATTAATAAAATTTTTTATCACCACAAAAATATTTTCAAGAACTCAATATGTCTCCCCAGATTCATTTAACCATAGAGTTTCTGAAATGGTATGTTTCTTGAAACCACACATCATGATATGGTAATTGTTTTTGGAGAACTAAACCTCTCAATGATAATAAATGTTCGACCTAGTGACTTATATGTTCCCCCTTAAATTATTTCACTCATTCAAATTTTTACCTCCCTTTAAAAAATTTCAGCAATATTAGATTAAAATTAAGTTAAATATGTTTACCTCTCCCTATTTAAAAAGGAACACACACCATTTAATAAATAAGGGACATTTTCACCCCCAAATTGAAATATAATCCAATGCATTGTGGGGGTTCTATCCACAAATTGTTATGTGGGAGGAGAATATTGTGCATAGTATTTCACGATCAATTATTCAAATCTATATCACATTATTTCCTTTATATGAATATATAAAATATTATATTATGTGAAAATTTATTCATGTTTCACAATAACCTTAACCTATTTTTATTAAATGAAGTGAAATTTGATATCAATGTGCTTTGATCTAGAGTGTTGAATAGAATTTTTTAGTAGATCAATTTTACTCTAATTTATAAAAGATAATCTCAATGGAATCTCAACTTAAACATTCAAATCTTCCATTCATTCTTAAATTTAAGACATATGTGTACAATAATGTGTTGCACTAATATACTCCACAGAAGATTTTATCAATGAAACCTAATTATTCTTCTTACTATGCCAACCTCCCAACTCTCTACAAGAAAGAATGCTCCACCAGATGCTTATGTTTTCTGTAAAATTTCCATCCCAATCAAAATCTATAATTATTTTCAATTTCAATTATGATTAGTTTCCATAAAATAGGCTATACCATATAGTACTATTTAAATATCTCATAATTATTTTTACATCTAACACATGGGACTCATTAGTTTTACTGTGAAACCATTCACAATGGGCCACTAAGAACAAAATATATTTTTTAGGTGTTGTATGATAAATCACACATTCAACAATTTTCTAACATATTTTTCTTAGGATATGAAGATATTGTGATATTTTTATAATCTAAAATCCAAAAATATATTCCTTATAACCCAACATAGACATATCAATGTTATTCCAAATTTTATTTGAAATTTGTTTATAGATACACTATTTATCAACATAAAATCTAATTTCATCGATATATAGAATGAAAATTAGAGTACGACTAGACATAACGTTCACATATTGGTTGCTATTAATCTTTAAATTATAAAATTATATATCTATAAATAATACATATAATCATGAATACTAGGTTATAGGGTCCATTTCCAATCCATTAAATCCTTTTTTATCTTACATACCATGATTCTATCATTGTCTAGAACTAATCCCTTAGGTTATTCAATGAAATGTTATTCTTCTGTACATCGATTTTGGAAGAAATATTTCAAAACCATTTGGTAAAACATTTAGGGAATATTTGTTATAAAAAACATGATAATTATAATTTATTCGAGCATTGTCATTATATAATATGTTTCAATAAACTCTATTACTTCCAACTGTGAGTGCCATTTGTAAACTAGTCCAACTTTGTTTCCTGGCACTTCATACATATAATTCAATCTGTTTCTAAAAACCCACATTATTCCAATCAAATTTTAATTTTATATTCTATAAAATGTTCCCAATTAGATTTACTATCAATATAATCAATTTATTTATTCATATAATTTTTCCACTTCTCATGTTAATCTAATTCTTAAATAGTTTAATGTTCGAATTGAGAAATGAGGGAAATATGATTTTTCAAGTCTCAATATTCTTATTGATTGAACAGGTGCCTCTTGATTACTAATGATATTTTTTAAAATAAATATTATTATTAAATTTATGATTCCTAAAACACAAATTTTTACAAATTTCATCCGCATTACTGTTTTTGATAGAATCTAAATTTAAGAGAATTCTTTACAATCACAATTTCCTTATCATATTTTTCTTCTGAATTCTGCATGTCACCATCATAAATATTGTCATTAATTTATTTAACTATCACTTTTTTATATCTATTATTTTAAATATTTTCAAATAAAATAATTCAATAATTTTGGGAAAAATTATATTCTAGTATATATAACCACTAGCGTTGGATATACAAGTGATGAAGAGTCCTTATATTTTTTCTTTAATCATTTCATGATTTTTTTTCATGTAATAAGGGGGGACATAAAATTTAATGTACTTAATAATTTAATTTATATTATAACATATATCATAGAATGTCATGATTTCTTCCATTATTAGTGAAACCTATATTTATTAATAATAATAGTGTAAATATTTTCCCTTTAGAAATGTTCTGAAAGCTTATTATCAACTAGAATAGTTATTTTCATCTAAAAAATGTTTCCATTATTTATTTTTAATAACACATTGTGTTCTAATTTTTATGTTGGACTATAATAGTATTTTATTTCATGATTTTCAAGATAAATTTCCAAACAATTAAATTTATAATCTATGCTTTTATCTAATCATAGTTTTTTTGACACAAACAACAAGATCTTTCCTAACATGCCTTTTGTATATTTTAAATATTTTAATATATTTTGACTTGTATTTTATGAACAATACATTAATATTATAAGTGTATTAATCAATAAATGTAATGAAATATAGAATAATATTTATATTATTATGTCTCATTAGTCCACACAAATATGAATTAATAAGATCTAGAGGATTAGTGCATTAAATCATTAATATTTTTTATATTCCTTAAACCATTTACCCATTTTGGATAATTTATGTATTTTTATTTAAAAAAATAATTACCAACATCACAAAATTTTATCACACTCAAAATATTGTGTTTGATATCTTAAAAATAAATAAAATATATTTTCATTAAAACCTTTTATCTTCTATCTCAATAGTTTAAAATCCCATGATTTGTAGAGAGATATTATTTACAAATGTCACTACCCCTCCAATATAGTTTTTAATATTCTTGAAAATATTTGTTTCATTATAAATATTTTAGGAATAATCAATATCTATAATCCATGTTTTACCATTTTTACACACATTCAGAGCTACTTCTATATTAAGTAATTTTTTTTCCTTCTCCAGATTTTGAATTTTTTTCGTATATATATAATGCATTGGGAGAGTATCTATAGAATATTCAGCATAGTTACCAGGTTTTTCACACCTTACATAAATTTATTTGAGACTATAAATTCTTTTTTGTGCTTCCAAAATTTCCAAATTTACTATCATGGTTTCATTTATCCTCTTCTTCTCAGAGTTTATTATCTTCTTATTAGAAAAGCAACCCCTTTATTCATACATATTACCTAGTATATATATATTTTAATATCTTGAAAAGTTTTTATTTATAAAAAAACAAAATATTATGTGTTGAGAATTCAATATTTAATAAGAAACTTTATCATGGTGATGAATTCATTTTGGGAAATTGGTTTCATATTAAGATTTTGAGTCATTAGATGTCTAGAAATGGTTTTTTTATGTGGTTTGAGGCCTTGTGAGCATATTGGGTGTTCAAAATGAAGTCAGGGTAGGGTTATAGTTACTAGTAATATAAAAAAACAAAAGTTTATGTTATTTACCACGTGATCAGGTAGGTCACATAGTAAAAAAATTGAGGTAGAGGTGAGGTTTCTCAGCTCTTTATTAGTCATGCCATGACCATATAGGTCATTCCATAACCCATTGTAGATTTTATTTTTTTAAAAGGATTTAGGGGGTTCTAAATAAGAAACCCCATAATGTTTTCCTCTTTTAGGGTTTCACAATTATATGGTATGTTGAACCCCCTCCACCTTTATCTTGGTTCTGGATGATTCTAAAGCGTTTCTTGACACACGTTTGAGGTAAGATCTCTCCCTCTACTCTTATTGAGCTCTTCCATTGTCTCTCTTTTAATTTGGTCTAAAAATCTAGGGTTTTCGAAGGTATGATTTTACCAAATAATGGGGAGAACATCATTATTGATGGGGATTTTAGGTGTGGATTATATAGGATGTCCCATGATAAATAAATCAATAAGACATTCATGTTTTTAAATAAGTTATGTTTCTTGGTTAGTTTGGTTAGGGTTTTTAGTTATTTATGGTGAAATTAACCATTTATTATGTTTTGTAATATGATTATTTTTCATATCACAGTTTTGGGTGAGAATTGGAAGTGGACCATGCTATATTTCTCATGGTTTCGACTCTGTTACATTGCTTGATGATTTTGGAACTTATTATGCAAAATCATGAATCTAGATTTTAAATTATTAATTACTTAATTTGATGATTATTTGGAATGATATAGGCTATAATGGACTCAAAGGAGGTTTACATGAGCATGGACATAATTTTTTTTGAGTTATGTGGACTGAAATATATTTTAGTCTCTTTGTCAATTGGTGATTCTATGTATATGTTCCAACATTAGTATTAAATACTTGCATGTTTTAAGATGTGAGTGATTATTCCATAAGGTTGGTATGGTACCTCACTATCCACTATTAAAAATATTGTTTTATCCATCACTATGCCTTTTCAGTACTAGCATAAATTGTAGATAATGATCCCCATTATCTGTGCTAGCTAAATGTGCCGATAAAGGCCCCCTTTATCAATGCTAATAAAAAAGCAATGATAAAAGGGTACCTTTATTAGTGATACTAAATAATTGTTGAAAAAGGGGTCCATTTATCCCTATTAATAAAAAAATATCTAATAAAAGGACCCCTTTACAATTACTACTAAAAAATTACTAATAGGGGGTTATCAACTCTTTTTTACAAGCACTGTTAAATGACCCCCTTTATCAGTAATGTTTTAGAACTGATAACTGGTATATTTCATAAAACATAATTAATTTCATAAAATATAATATATTTAATTAAAAATATTGTATTAAAATAAAATAAAAATATAATATATTTTTTTAAAATAAGGTTTAGATTAGGCTAAATGTGCGTTTACACCAAATATACACAATATATAGTGAAAATGGATTTTAACAAAAAAATTAAAAAATTAATAATTAATAATTCTCAAATTATTATCATGTAATCTTAATTTAATAACAATTGGTTGTAGTAAAATTAAATGAATTAATAAATGGTCAAAGATAAGCTGAAAACATTATTTGAACTTCAAACGACCATAAATTTTGATCTGAGCGTCTATTTCGGATGTAACACATATCAAATTTAAGAGATGATGAGATATAAAAAATGGTGACCTGGGGAACCCCATTCAACATTATAGACCAAAAAAGGATCATAAGGCCTCTAAAAATTAGTTTTTATATTGAATATCCTATATTTTTTATATTCGATATAATTTCAGCTTCATTTTAGAGAGTATTTTTTTCATTTTAGTGGGGAATGAATTTATTCTTAGGGATTATATTTAGATTGATATTATGGTTTTGAAATTTTATAATTTTTCATAATTTATTTTTATTTATAATTAAATATTGTATTATATTCCTATATATACTTATAAAACATCAATTTTATAATTATAAATTTAATCGTAGAAAAATATAAATATGAATACAAAAATTTATGTAAATATATATTTTTACAAATAAATATATATATGAAATAAAAAATTTATGTAAATATATATAAATAAATATAAATATATTAAAATTGGTAAGAAATAAACTTATGCTAGTGGAGAAGTTCTTCCATTATCATTAGGAGGATCAGGGGTTGAATTTGGTTGAGCATAGATTTATGGGTCACCAAATTGTGTTGAAAAAGTTAAGAGGGTATAACGTAGTTGACATGGGTCAAAAGTGTAGTGATGGGGGGGTCTAGTGCTTAGGAAGTGTGTGGGGGTGCTAAGAAAGGTGGGAGAAAAACAATTTTAGAAAGAAAACTTTATCATTGATTTTTCAAAGTGATAATAAAGGATGGACATTAATAGTGCTTAGGTTTTTAGTGATTTTTAAGAAATAATAAAGCCTGTTTTTAGCATTGTTAATATCATATTCTGTATTAGTGACCCTAATAGTCAACATTGACGACTAATGTTTCTAAATAGTTTAATGGTGGTTCCCTGTTCGAATGAGTCATGGTTGGCTTCCATATGGCCTATTTTTTGGGGCTTGTTGGGTTTCAAATAGAAGAAAATTTCTTTTTTTATGTGGGATTTTAAAAATATGATTTGATTAAAAGGTATGTTTAAAGGAAATTGGGTGGTTTGAAGGATGGGGTTGGAAATGTAATTTCAAAATGGAAAATAGGTTTTCTAAAGTATTTTTGAAAAGATTTAGATATCGTCACAACAAGGGTGAGATGGCTTGTAATGCCTTTTTAAAATTATTTGAAAAGAGGATTTTGAATTGGTTTCAAAAAGAAAATTCAAATTTTTGTGGTTGTATTGTTTTGGAATGCTTGATCTTATGATGGAAATGCATTATTTTTAAAATCTTATGTGATTTTTTACGTCCCATTTATGATAACCTATGAATAATGTGATTCAATGTGATGTTTGTTTTTTGTGTATCATTTTTAAAACTTTTTATTTGTTATCATTTTGTGGTACTGGACTAAGTGGATAAAATTTAACCCTTAGATGTTTGAGATGGGTATTGATATCTAATTGAGACATGGGGCATGTTCCTGAGTGACTAAAACCCAAGAAATGAGATTGTGAGTTATGATATAGGTTGTGATCCCTTTTTTAGTAAATCATGTATATGATAAGTATTTCACATGATAATATATAGACCAGGTGAACGAGAGGTATCCTGAGGCCATGAATCAACATGAGTTCGATGGATGGATAGACTATCCAGATAGGGAGGACTTATGAATTAATTAGTAATTTTACTTGAGTAGGTTTAGGTTGAGATGGTGTCCCTTACAAGGATGATAATTCTTAGGTTTCTGACTACCCATGTGAGTGTTGGGTCATGGAATCATGTGAGACATTGATGATAGACCTCCATAAAATGAGTGGTGATGGGTGGATGCTGATGAATGTATGTCCATTATTTGCTACTTTGGGTTGCAGGTTGAGGCTTTGATGATGCATTACCTAGAATCTTCATGTTTGGGATGATACCTGAAAAAAAACATGATGTGTGACCTCCCTTGAATTTGTAGGGATGGTTTTTGAATTGAGGAGACCATAACCTATGCCTTTGGGAGTGGGTGGGATTTTTCATAAAACCATACCATATATCATTGTGTATGGGTTGAGCTGTTATGTGATAAACTACCATGTACCTTTAGGTATGTGTTTTTTTATGGTATGATGTGATATATTCCTTTTGATTTGGATGTGCATTGTGACCTGAATTATCTTCCATTACGTGAATCTGGTAGGGTCTGCTATCAAGGTGGCATAGTAAACATATTGATGACATGACTTATATGATATGATGTGTGTTGTGTATTTTGTTTTATATGATAATTTTACATAAATAGAGTTTAATGTATTTATATTTATCACATGCACATCCACATGATCAAAATAACACTATACACCGTCGATGGACTGGGGATTTATATAGGATTTTTGGACTTAGTCCCTATATGTATACATGACATGGGTTTCTATATACGTGGATAGACTATCCTGTGTTCTCTCAATAAATATATACCATTGGGATATTGACATGCGGTATTGGTCAATTAGGTCGTGGATGATGAGGATTTTATAGGATGATTATGTGAGTTTGGAAAAAGTCTAATGTATTTCTTTTCAATTTTTGTTATCATGTGTACTGAACATTGTGCATTTATTTCATTTTATATTTGGTGAATACTATAGTGTGTTTATCTTCTGCTATTATGTTGTTATTTGATGCATCATATATACTATTTTGGATAGCGGGAGCCTGGAGTGATCCCTGTTTTATGACTATAGGGTTTTAGGATATCTATTATATAGAAGAGTCATGCCAATTTTTTGGTAGATTCAAGAATGACCCTCATGCCTTATATTAGTGGTAATAGTATCCTCGTAACTATCTTAGGCACTCAATACTAGTTGATAGAATTTTTTATATGAGGAGGAATGCTTGGGGCCATGCCAGAACCCCCACTAAATGTTCCTTTCAGAAAATAAGGTCTAGGGTGTTAAAAATGGCATCAGAGATAATGTTTTGGATGGGGTAGCATGGTTATAAGTGAAGTTTGGTTTTTAGGACTTATTAGGTATCTCAAGTGCATTCCTAGACATTAAAGCATTCTTTGAAACTAAATTTTTCAAAGGATGCCCAGTTTTTAGACTAGGAAATCTAGGATAAGTGAGGGGTTGGGTTGGACCGATAATCTGAAAAATTGGATGGTTGAGACATGGGATGTTTCGTAGGTCTTGGAAGGGTTCTAGGGAGTTGTCCATGCATCATTATAGTTTTATTCATAGGTATTTATAAAAACACCTATGAGTGGTGTTTTTTGACATGACGCCTCATCAGAATCCATTATTAATTAAAGGAACATACAATATAATCAAGGTTTTCCCAATTTCATTATAATGGGTTATTAGATTAATATACATCAGAGGAATTATTTGATTTATTATGATGTGTTTTTTTGGATTCCATAGGTTAATTATTTATGAGATGTTTGGTTTTTGATAAAACCTTTTTATGAAGAAAACCTCAATTTTGGAAAGAAAAAACATAAAGTGGCATGAGGTGTACCTAAATGGTTTTACAAGTTGGTTTTTGTTGAAATAGCTCATGGAGTTTGTGATTTTTAAATTGTATGAGATTTAAATTTTTTGAAAAATGGTAAGGAAAATTGATTTTGAAAATTTATTTATAAGGCTTTTTGAATTGTGGTTTCTTTTTAGGAAAGGGATTGTCTAGGCTGATGAATTTGATGTTTTTTAGTGAGTAACCTTAGTTTCCAAGGGGTGTTTTGTAAAATTGGATGAGTTTGGTGTGTCTAAAAACATTTAAAAGTTTTTTGAAATAATTGAATGGTAACATAAAAACTAGATTACATGGTTTTTTTGCATGAATAAGATTGACTTGAATTATTAATTATGTGCTCAAATTGTGTGCATTTTTTTCTAAAAAAACTACATAGTGAGGTTGTTGGATGTGCTTTAAGTGGATGGTGTGGTGTACGGAAATAAATTGGATCCTGTGTATGCTAATTTTCATTGTTTTTATAGTACACTAGGAGTGACTAAGGTGTTGTCTTACGCATTTAGTAGGTATTACATTGGGTTTTTGATAGTTATTCTTATAATGGGATCATGAGATAGATGTTAGCTGTTATGATCTAGTAGATGGATGTGTGATTGTGGGTTTCATGATTAGACAACTTATTATATGTTTTTATATTTTTTTGGGTTGGAACCCTTAGTGTGATATTTATATAAGCAATTACAATGGTGGGGAGAACCATTAGGTGGAATCATCCATTGGTAGAGGAGTTATATATATTGGAGAAACATAACTCTTGGTATGAATCAATTTTTGAGACATTGGTTCTTAGGATCGACTAGTGTAGTTTGGAATCCTCTTGGTGTCTAGTGATTAGTGTTTTGTTTTTAACATTCAGGTGTGATCATTGTCATCACACCAATAATTACATGTGTTAAGTAATGAGAAGTGGATGGTGGAGATTGTGTATTGGTTCAATATAACAATGACAAGGATACTAATATGATTAGGACCATGAACATAGTCATATGTGTTTGATTATCCTATTAGAAGGGACCCAAGTGTGGTGAGATGGATATTTGGGTGCTCATGTTGGCATCTGAATTTCAATGTGGGGGAAGATCTAATTTCATATGGTTCCTCCATAAATACTAGATTTGGGTTTGTATGTGGTGTTGGGTGGAGCTGGGGCATTTAAATAACGCTCGAGGTGGATTTAGTGACCTAAGAGGGAGTCAGATCCATGTGTTTCAGTGTTATGAGTGGAGTGTTGTGATATTGTAGGTAAATTGAGAATCCAACCACAATGTTACTCTAGGATTTTTTTCATACATCCGTGCATGAATTGAGTATTTTTTTGTTGCCTCTTGGTGTTAAGGAATCATGATATGGTGGTGCAGTGATGCATAAATTGGTAAGGGAAAGTTTTTATAGGGAAATTCATCCAAGGAAATAACATATATTGATGTTGTGTTTAGGTGAATTTATTGAGGTGGAAACTTCAATGGGAATTTCATTTGGGATGTAATTTAGGTGATTTGAGGATCAGACTAGGATTTTTTGAGAAAATATGGCATGTCCAATATCGGTTTTTGGATTTTCATAGTGGAAGTGTGTTGATAATTTAGAGGTATATAACTATGTATTAATCTTCAATTGACAATAGAGGTTGGATGGGATTAATGTTAAGGGGACTATGATGGATTATTTGGGATGGGAATAATAATGGCGGGGAGTTTGTATTGACCCATGCCAATTCATAAGAGAATTTTATTTCTTTTTTTATCGGGGTTTTCATTTTTGGAACCTAAACATTCAGTGGGATTATTTTTGTTTAGATTTAATTAAAATGAATTTTTGGATGTGTTTTGAGGATTGATGGGTGCCTTAGGATTTTTGGATTAATTTAGGTACTAGTCAGTGTGACTAGAATGATGAAAACCTACAAAAGAAGGTAGTCATTCCATGACCAGTTATGTGGTCACACCATAAAAATGTTGAGTTAGAGGTGATGTTTCATTACATGGGTAGGTCATACCACAACATATAGATTTCACCATGAACTAGTATAGAATAAATTTTTTAAAAAGTTTTAGGTTGTTCTAAATTAGATACCCTTGTGTTTTTTTCTCTTAGAGGTTTTCATGAATAGAGGGGAGGCCAAATATCCCCTCCCCTTCCCCCAAATTCTTTGGGTGATCTCATGAATTTTGTCATGTTGGTTCAAGGTAATATATCTCCCTCTATTCTCTTTTATCTCATCCCTTGTATCTTCTATAATTTGGTTTTTCCATATAAGGTTTTGGGAGGAAATATTTCACCATATCATGGTGATATCATCATGCTAAATGTAGATATATGGTGTGCTTGGAAGATGATGTTTCAAGAAAAGGAAATCAAGCCATTATTCATTGTTTTCAACAAGGTAAATTTTATAGTGGGTTTCCTTAGTGTTTCAAGATAATTTTGCTGAAATTTAACATCAATTTGACATTTAAATTTTTGAATTGTTCTTAGATTAGGTTCTCGTGTTCATCGAGAGTGGATGACACCGCATTTCTCATGGTTCATCTTTGTTGAATATCTTGGGGAGTTTGGCTTTGGTATTGAAAAAATTTAATTTTCTAAAAAATTAATAAATGAGTAACTTAATGATTTGCTGGATGATATAGGTGTTCATAGACTTAGAGGAGATTGAAACAAGATTGGGATGAATTTAGGATCCCTGGTTGAGGCAGTCCACCATGAATTTATTTGAGTCTCTTTGTAAATTAGTGATGGTATGATTGTGTTACATCACTAGAATTATCTTCTTCTATGTTTCATGGTGTATGTGATTCTTCTATATGGTTAGGGTGGTATCATATTGGCTTATTAGTCAACATGGACTGAATATCTTGCTAAAGGGTATGATGGTGGAACCTTTGTCAAATAAGTCCCATTGGACCTCTTTATGGGTTGTTTGGTGGCCCAAGTAGGATTTCAAAGAGAAGATGGTTTCATTTTTGACGTGTGATTTTAAAAATAATAATTTATTTAAATTTAAAATTAATGGAAATTGTTTAGTTTCAAGGATGGTATTTGGAATGGTATTCAAACAGAGAAAAAGGGGTCTTTTAAAGAATGTTTTCGGCTATTTAGAAAGGGTATAGTGTGAGTCAAATGGCATGTGATACCATTTAGCAATTATTCAATAGTGGATTTGTAATTTGTTTCTAAAGTAAATTTAAACGGGTTTGGTTTTGTTGGTTTGTTTCACTTGTCTTTATAAGGGAGATTCCCTATTTTCAAAAGCGTGTGTTCTTATTATTCTCCCCATTTTTGATTTCCTATTAATTATGTGACACAAAATGATGTGAATTGTGTGTATAGCTATCTGAAAACATTTTTTGTTATCAAAGTAGGGGGTTGGTCCCAGTGAATATAATATAACCTTTATAATGTAAATATGGTCATTTATATGTTCTTGAGATTTGGGGTTAGGTCCTGAGTGATTATTGCCCAAGCGATGAGCTGGTGATATGTGAGATGGTCTAAGTGGACTATTTGAATATACTTTTATGTGAAGAATTTTTCTTTGATAGGATAAATACATGATGGGAGAGCGATACCCGGAGGAATGGAATATCCATGATTGAGATTTATATATGCAATTCATAAAGAGTAATTCTTTGTTCAAAAATTAGGAACATATATTGAGTAGGCTTGGTGAAAGACAAGATACATTTGTGAGGTGTTTAGGCTTGGTTCATGGACTGCTCGTGAGAGGTCCAAGCCATGGAATGATACAATACAAGGATGATGAACCTCCCTTGAGGGAAAGGGGATGAGTCCCACACTTATAGTTGTATAACCATGCCAGGTTCCTATTGGTGGTGGGTTGAGGTTTGGATTACACCTTACTCAGACTATTTAGGATTGGGCCGAGACTTGACAGATGCTTGATGTGTGACCTCCCTCGAGTGTGAAAAGATTTGTTAGGACTTAAGGACGTAGTATCTTATGCCTTCAGGTAATGATCAATATTTAGTATTGAAGCCTACTATAAATATTCAAATATCGGTTGAGATATGATGTGATTCCATACCCCATATACTTGGTTATGGGTTGGGTTATTGTATGAGGTGATATATTCTTTCCTACATAGAGAGAATGTAAGTAGGGTGTGGGGGAATGGTGGGTTAGTTTTCACACAAAGGCATGCCTTGTATAATTTTATGTGCATTATATGTTTTCTTCTAGGTGACTGTGTTACATAGATATTATTGCATTTATTTATATATATTTTATGCACATCTAATTAATCACAATAATAATAATTATTTTCGAGGAATTGAGGATTCCTACTAGTACATTTGATTGATCCATACCCATGTACACATCATGGGTTTTGATGTACATGGGTAGAAATCCTTGTTTTATCTCAAGTGACATGTATCCATTAGATCCGAATGCATGATATATGTATGAAAGGTCATGGAGGTTAAGGATTCAGAATGATGATTATGAGAATTCTTCCAGAGGCTAGTGTATTTATTTTCAGTTACTGTTAGTATGTGTATTAGATATATCGACATTATATTATTTTATATATGATGCTGACTATTATTTATTTTTATACTTATACTCTATTATGTTTAAATACATCTTATATACTATTTTATTTCATTCTATTATATATTTTGGGTGCCTATAGGGATTCCTTTTTTATGTGTATAGGGTTTTGGGATGTTTGTTATATGGAAATTTCATGAATTTTTTTAGAAGATTTGATCTTGAGTATTAGGGATTATATTAGAGGATATTGTCTCCTCATTACTATCTTAGGACCTTTGCACTAGTCAGAAGCCTCTAACTTATGAGGTGGCATTCCTAAGGTCATTTAGCGACCTCCAATTAGGTGTTGTTCTGAAAATTTGGAGTGGCGCAGCATGATTTATTCCAAAACATTCTACAACACCTATAATATCCACTAAATCTAGTTCTTTTAGGAAAAAATTCATTCTTTCTATATTTTTTTTCAATTTGAAAACATTGCATTGTGTTTTATTTTGTATTGGTGATGGTGTTATTCATTCAACACTCATTTCTTCCATTAATGTAGGAGACTATTTCTTAATTTTTTTATTAACCCAAATCTTTCTATATTTGAAATTTAAAACTACATTATAAGTATTTAAATAATTCTTTAGATACTTTTTAGGTTAAAATTTAACATATTAATTTTATTTCATTTTCATAGTTGCTTTTTATGACCCAATATTTACTTCCATTACTTTATTATAGTCATCCGTAATATTCATCAATCCCTTTTAAGCTTTAAGACATTTTGATTATGTATTTATTAGTTCTTCTTATTTTGGTCTCAGTTTCACTTCAAGATCATTCACCATCATTCCATTATCATCATCTTTCATCTTAAGGTTTTTGATTTCAATAATGTGCTTAACTTCCTTCTTGATAATATTCTCCATAGCCTTATTTTGTTTAATATTATTTCTTGAAAATTATATTTCCATTATTGATTATATTATACTTATCAAGACATGATTCATGTTTTTATTTCACTATGTGTTCCATATATATTATATCACCTTATTCATCATCACTAACCAATAAGTATTCATGTTTCTCCACATGATCCATGACGTTTTTTAATTTATCCATATATTTTTCTTTTGATTGGATCCTTGAATATAGATAAGCCTCTTCCTCTGTACTCATTATAATTTTTATTTAAATTCTTAGAAAATTGTTCATTCTCTAAAATGATTTGGGAACCTCCTTTGATTTTTTATAAAACTTATTCTTTTGAGTATTCTCATCCTAATCATCATCTTTATAATCACCAATTTTACTCATTGGATAGTTTATAGATAAATTTCCAATGAAACCACACTATAAACACTTGAGTGGGAGTCTGAAATTATATTTTTTCATTTTTTTCTAAAATTATTCGCGACAAAATGAATGATTCTTTTATAGTCATAATCATTTTATTCTTCATCACTGAAATTACTAAAATCATCCACATTTTTATCTTTTATTTTGAGTATTTTCATGACTTCAAATAGAATTTTCTATTGAATTTATTTTTAAATACTAGATTCTTTATCATCTCATATATAATGATAATATTATGTAGTTCATCAAAGGTATTTTATTATCCATCTTTAAAAACGAAAATTTTTAGATAAGACCTATCAAAAAAGTTTCTAATCTATTTCTTGATATTTATAGAATATTCTAGATTTCTCTAGAGCCTTTGATATTTTTATCTATTTAATTAACTATTATAAAATAATCATTTGTGGTTTCTTCGTTACCTATGTTTATATCCTCAAATATAAATCTTTAAATATGAATCACAGATATATTATCTTTCATTTTTTTAATCTTCTATGAATCCTACCAAATATTTTGGAATCTGTTTGAAGTACCATTTCTCTGGTATAATATTTTTCTGATAAGGACATAATAAAGGGATTCTTTTATTTTCTATCCATTTTAGAATTTGTCAATTTAGTGAAAAAAATATTAACATATTCAAATAGGTTGAAATACCATTGGTTCTTTATCAACAAACTTTAAAAACAAGTTGTCCAAGATATAGTAACATTCTATTTTCTATCAATGATAGTTCTTTCCCTAAAATATGGGGGATCATATACTACTTTTAAAAAAAATTATTCATTCCAATACTTAAAGTATCTAATAGTGGGAACCTTGGTAATCTATTATACCAATTATTATTCCCCTGTGAGTGAGCACCATTGAGAATGATTGTAACACCCCAAGCTTCCACGGTACATATCTCTTTGAATAATACAGTAGCATGTGTTGTACGCAACTTCGAGTTCTAACACACACCACAACTAATCAAAGTAGCCGTTATGAATAGTAATACCCACATTTTAAAATTATAGAAATTTTATATTTCAAAATTGACTTTATTTTTGTATTCGTAATATCGAAATTATCCAAAGTTGAATTTTTTGTAATTTTCTGAGAACTTCCAATTTTTTATGAATAGTGAAATTTACATAAAAACAACTTTTTTAATCAAAATAATTAATAGTGACAAATTATGCTATTGAGTGGTTTTAAAGTATAATTAGAATATATTTTTACAATTTTATCCAATGGTGGTCATTAGAAATAACTTCACTTTTAAATTGGACATAAACAATTGTCAGTCTTTTGATATATATTGTTTCTTAAAAACACGCTATTTGTTGTGACAACGGGAATTAATTATAAAATTAATTAATGCAACTTATATGTTTGGAATTTTTTAAAATAGACATCATTTTTGAATTCGGAATATCAATTATATCTTTGGGTGAAATTTTGGCATTGTTCTGAAAAACTTCAATTTTTTATGAATAGTGAAACCACTAAGTGGTAGTTAAAAACTGATTTTTTCATTTAAATGAAACATTACCACTTCTGTGATTTTATTTTCAAAAATCCAACATAAATGGTTGTCATTAAGAAGTAAAATTTGGTTCAATGGGATTAAAATAATTTTTTATGTATAGTAACTTTTAAGTTTAATTAATCACGATTAAAGGTAATTAGTGAAATTTAAGGTAAAAATGATATTATAAAAATATGAAAATACCTTTACACTTGTCATAACCATATGGGATGAGTCATGGAAGACCAAGAAAATCCATGGGTCAACTTGGGGACCCCATGGACCCACTTTGGTAGGAAAATGACATTAAAAACATTTTATTTAATATTAAAATAAAAATGTCACAAACAAGAGTTGTTTTACTAAAACAATTTTTAAATTGGTTTATACATTCATATTTTTGACTATAAATATTAATTAGAAATCTAAAACGATTTCCTACATCATTATATTTTTTTTATAATTTTTAGACACTAAATAAATTAAGTTATTTATGACACCATGATGATGCAGCGATTACCTCATTAATTAACGATTTAAATAAAATGAAACGATAATGTAAAATCTAAGCATCACAATTTTCCAAAGCCTATTGGATGATAATATTTCGTACCCTTATCACCTTAGCCTTGAATTATATAAGTTTGGGACCTTTAGAATCTGAAAAGCATTGTATAATAAAGTAACATTTTATTACTTTCCAAGAGTGCCCCTCCTCTCCACTTATAAAAGGCCCCCACCACTACCACCTTAATCACACTTTCAAAGCATTTTGGCTCGGCCAACCTCTGCCAAAATACCCTCCCAACTTCCCTCTAGTACACCTAGAAGCCTCACATTGGGCAGAATTCTTCCCAAGGAAGCCTTTGGCTCAAATCAAAAAGAGTTACCCGATTTTAAGGTAATGTCTTCTCTAATGTTGTTTTGTTTTATTTTGCTTTTCCAACCCCTTAAACTCTTATTATTCCTTTATTTTGTAACAAAACCAGTATATAAAATATACTAGGATGTTGTTATGATATGTATTTGGTTTAAACATACACAAACCTTCGTCTAATGGTTAAAGAACATACTGTTTCTGTGGGTGGCAAAATACTGCCTCGCGAAACGATGATTGTTCAATATTATTTTAACACCTCTAATGGTGGCCATTTTGATGAAAATATTTTCACATATGATATATATATTATGTTTATGTCCTCATTATGCTTCTTTATTTCTCATTTATGGCATAAGTTATGATTTCCATTATGGGTAAACGCAATAATTTCATTTTAGGAAGTGCGGACTACCGCCCCCTCAAAGTGATTTGAATCGTTAATGCCATATGTGGGACGTATAAAGGATGGAGTAAATGATATTTTATATGATATTATACTGGAATTATAATACACCTTTATACTATTATGATTTCATTCCATTAAATACAAAATAGAAATGAAAGTAGCGTTCATGCGTACGTACGGCTTACCGTCTCAATGAACGGTGCATTTCATTTCTTACCTCTAAGTGTTATGTAATATTATAAATGAATGTATATACTGGATATATATGATATACATGATATCTACATCATGAATATAATTCTGGATATAATGGATACTTCACCACATGAACAACTTGTAATTATAAGATGTTTATTTTTAACTCAAGTACCTAAGATTGACAAAACAACCGTTATAAACATAAATAATTACATAATGTTCATGACATTGTAATATGTGATATAAAAGGAATAATGAACTTTAAAAATGTTATTAAGAAGGTAGATATTAACTCTAGTTTATTATTCAGGAGACCAAATAACGGTCGAGTGAATTCGGACACGAGGTAAGGGAATTTCTTAACCCAATTTCCATTATTTGGGTTAATATCCTACATTCAAATTATGTCATGATATTATTATGTCCTATATAGTATTTGTACTTTCTTTATGTGTACTTATAGAGAATACACATAATAGATCTATTTTATTTTAAAAATGATCTTTTTATGGACTTCGTCTCAAATTGAGGCATATTTGGTTTTATACACAACATTCTTTTATACGGTGTATAAACCCCTTTGACTTTTATGTTTATTCAAAAGGAATCTTTTTTATACAAAGCATTTTACTAAACGAAAAAAATGGAATGTTTTTCTTTACGTACAAATTCGATGACAACGACTTCTCTGCCGCCGTGACCATTATTTGAGTTTCGGCTTCCTCTACAAGCCATCACTTTTTTTTAATAAAAAATAAATACAAAGTTTTAACTTTCTTTTATATTGGTATTGAAAATGGTTTTGAAAGTGTTTTTATTATATCAATGTGTTGTATTTATATCTTGTGATTGAAATGTGGAACTGTTATGTTTCCTTTATGCATGTGTTATGTGATACGATTATGTTATGGTTTATGATTTGTTTAAACCTATTCATATATGGAATGCATTGAACATAATAAGTGATGGGTGGAGCCCGCTATAGCTCCTCGATGCATCGGTAGGTCTCATGAGACAAACTAGTGTCTTGGCACGAGGCCTTGACAAAATATTATTTGTGGTCTTGGCATGAGGCCTTGGCTACGTGGTTATCATAGTCTGGCATTATGCATTCCATCATTATGAAAGTGGTTATTGATATTGCATGTGATTATTCCACTAGAAGGATATCAATGCGAGTAAGTAAATGGCATTATTTAATTTATTTTTGCCATATTATGATGAAGTTAAAGTTTAAAAAGGCTTTTGTTTTAGTTATACATTGCCTTAAATGTTAATGTTATTTACGAAAGCTTCCACGATATTGTTATCCTTACTGAGCATCTGAGCTCACCCCTTTCAATGTTTTAATATTTTCCAGGATGTGAAGTGAATTTTATGAATGACCTGCAGGGATAGTCAAAAGAGGATATGAGTGTGGACTATGGAGACTTTGTTATTGTAGATTTTCACTTTATGATGTAATGTAACATTTATGAATGTATCTAGTGTTTCCAAGGCTACTAAAATAATCGGTCTTTATAGGCTTGATCTTTTGTGATCATGCTAATGTTACGAAGTAATGCACCGACTCTGGGCAACTGGGGTCGGGGTGTTACAGTTGGTATCAGAGGTAGTTTAGTACTAACCTTGGAAGCTAGATTTAAATAAACTATGATTAGATAACATATCCCAAAGATAGACTTTGAGGATTAGTATAGAAGAACTTCCTAGAATTTTGGTATTATAGAGATTTTGTGAGTTTTCCGAGCAATACATCCATTACTGGATACGAGCAGGTAGAGGCGGCTCTAGCACAGATGTACCTAGGGGGAAAACCCGAAAACACCACTTTGAGCTAGACTCGAATGGGAACTGGTGCACGACAACGGGCCTTACTGCACTCTTGGTTACGGCACTCCCGGGGGATATGCTTAGGATAATTCTCATTTTCATTAAAACCCACTATGAAGGGTTATGAGTATATACTTCCTCAAAGAAATCATTTTTATGATTATGGATTATATCTATAAATAGTTCAATTTATGTTAAGTATTTTACAAGTATGGAATTATGTATTTTGATTCATAAACTAATCTAGTTTATGCCATTGTTTAGAAATGGCTCCTAGTGGAAGGAATGGAAACCGTATCAATGCACACACTCCGTGTAGGGATTTACCTCCTACTCAAGATAATTATTGTGGAGCTGGAGATACAACTGGTGCTGATCAACTTATTACCATACTGGGACAACTCACTCTGGTTATGAATAATAACCTTAATCGTAGGGAGCACCCTGATCCGCAAAGTGGAGGATCAATGCTAGACCGCTTCATGAGGCAACAACCGCCAACATTTAATGGGGGTACAAATACATTAGTAGCAGAGAAATGGATAAACTCCTTAGAGAAAATATTCCACGCCTTGGGGAGTAGCGAAAGGGAGAAGGTTATCATGGCAGTTTACCGCCTCACTAGAGATTCTGATCAATGGTGGTCATTGATAAAAAATACAAAGGAAGATTAAGAAGTATCAAGTATGGAATGGATAGAGTTCAAAGATATTTTCCTAGAAAAATACTTTCCACATGACCATCGAGCAGATATGGAAAGGCAATTTCTGAGTCTGAGACAAAAGAAGGATGACAATGTCGCAAAGTATGAGGCTAACATTACAAGGTTAGCGAGGCATGCAGAAGATTATATACATAACCCAAGAAGTAAGATTGATCATTTCTTTGATGGGTTAAAACCATTTCTCCATCGAGCATTAGTCTCACAAACCTTCCCGTCATACAAAGATATTTTTTCGTGTGCTATCAAGACGGAAAATGAATTCTCTAAGTCTTATGACTTTAATGCAACACAAGAAAAGAAGAGATCTTCTGATCAATCTGGAAATGGAAATAAGGGGATGAAGGGAAGATTTGAATATCAGTCCTGCAGTAAATGTGGAAAGAAACACCCCGGTACTTTCTTGAAGGGAATGGGAGTCTGTTAAAAGTGTGGTGAAAAAGGCCACCAAGCTCATGATTGCAAGGGAAAGAATTTTCTGACAATGTGGAATGCTATACCTGTAGAGAGATGGGGAATTATGGAAATTAATGTCCTAAGCGTCAGGGGATCTTAACTCAAAATAGGGCAAGGGATCAAGGACACGATTATGTTATCACTACTACTGAGGTTGAAGCTCCGAAAGACGTGGTGGCAGGTAATTTAATGGTTTCCTCCAATTTAGAAAATGCATTATTTGATTCTGGATCATCGCATTGTTTCATATCTTCTCAGTTTTCTAAGAGAATTAGATACTTCCAGTTTGATTTAACAAGATAATTGTCAGTTAAAACTCCTAAGGGAAGTATTATTGCAACAAAGTTTTGTGAATCAGTCCCCATTAGAGCACATAACTATTCTTTATCCACTGATCTCATTGTCATACCTATGATTGAGTTTGATATTATCCTCAGTATGGATTGGCTTTCGGACTATGATTCAAAGATTTATTGTAAGAAGAAGGAGGTTACGATTTTTGATGATGATGATAAGGAACACCTTATTTTTATAGCAGAATCGTCACCACCTAATTCTTAGGTAGACCCATCCCTAGTAGCTCAAATAAATTCAATTATTGGGGATGAAGAGAGTGAAATGAATAAGGGAGAGGAATGTAATGTTCAAATAGGGTATGTACCTATTGTGAAAGAATATGAAGATGTGTTTCCGGAAGATTTACCTGGACATCCTCCAGAACGAGAAGTTGAGTTTTCCATTGATTTAATTCCTAGGTCAAGGCCTATATCGAAGACCCCTTATAGGATGTCCACCGTGGAATTAGTTGAACTAAATAAACAACTAGAGGAATTGAGTAATAAGGGATTTATTCGCCCTAGTGTTTCTCCATGGGGAGCCCTTGTCCTTTTTGTTAAGAGGAAAGATGGATCTATGAGGTTGTACGTTGACTACAGGGAGATTAATGATATAACAATAAAGAACAAGTATCCCCTACCTCGCATTTATGATTTATTTAACCAATTGCACGGAGCTCAATACTTTTAAAAGATTGACCTTCGATCTGGATACCATCAGTTTTGTGTGAAGAAGGAGGACATTCCGAAGACAGCATTTTGAACAAGGTACGGGCATTACGAGTTTAAAGTAATGCCTTTTGGATTGACTAATGCACCTTCTGTATTCATGGATCTAATGAATAGATTTTTCAAGGAATATCTAGATAATTTTGTGGTGGTATTTATTGATGACATCTTGGTGTACTCAAAAAGCTACGAAGATCATGAAAATCACTTGCGCATTATCTTGAAGTCTCTTAGAAGGCATGAATTATATGGGATGTTTAGAAAGTGTGAATTCTGGCTTCAAGAGATTTCCTTTCTTGGACACATTGTCTCTAAGGATATAATTTCCGTTGATCCTTCCACGACCAAGGCAATCCATGAATGGCCAGCACCGACAAGTATAACTGAGGTACGCAACTTTATTGGTTTGGCAGGTTATTATCGACGTTTTGTCCAGAATTTTGCCCGATTGGCTAACCCATTAACGAAGCTCACACGTAAAGGGGTTAAAGTTGTCTGGGCAAAAGAGTGTGAAGAATGTTTTGAAGAACTGAAGAAAATATTAGTCAACGCTCCTATATTGACTCTACCATCAGGTAATGATGGGTTCGTTATTTATAGTGATGCATAAATGAAAGGACTTGGTTGTGTCCTTATGCAGAATGATAAGGTTATTTCCTATGCATCACGACAGCTAAAAGTTCATGAGCAAAACTATCCTACTCATGATCTCGAGTTATCTGTTGTAATATTTTCCTTGAAGATATGGAGACATTATCTCTATGGTGAAAAATGTGAGATATATATTGATCACAAGAGTTTGAAATATATTTTCTCACAAAAAGAACTCAACATGAGGCAAATGTGATGGCTTGAACTACTCATGGGTTATGATTGCACGATACACTACCACCCATAGAAGAAAAATAAGGTTGCAGATGCTTTGAGTAGAAAAGATCATGGAGTTTTGAACATGATGAGAGTGGAAAGGGATCCTATTTTCATGGATCTAGTAACGATGGATATGGGAATCACCATAGAGGGTGAAACATAAAAAAAGTTTCAAATGGTTTCCAAACCATCATTACTAGAAAGGATAAAGAGTTCTCAGTCCGATGATGAAGTGTTGAAAAAGAAGATTAAAGCTGTGAATGATGGGCGGTTGAGGGACTTTGTGTATGAAGATGGAATTTTAAAATCTGGGAGAAGACTCTGTGTTCCAAATATACCTGATTTGAAGAGGGAATTGTTGGATGATTCTCATAGTTCCAATTTCTCTATACACCCCGGGAGCACAAAAATGTGTAGAGATTTAAAGGGACATTTTTTGTGGGACAACATGAAGAGGGAGATTGCTGATTTTGTGTCAAGATGTATGGTTTTTCAACAAGTGAAAGCTGGAAGGCAACTACCTGGTGGAGTATTGCAACCTCTTCCCATACCTGAGTGGAAATGGGATATTATTACGATGGATTGTGTCATGGGACTACCAAAGACTCCTAGAAGAGATGACACAATATGGGTCATTGTTGATCGTCTCATGAAGTCAACACATTTTCTTGCTATAAGGGAAGATCTACCACTTGAACGTCTAGCAAGACTGTATATTAATGAAGTTGTGAGACATCATGGAGTACCCATGTCGATTGTCTCAGATCGTGATCCTCGTTTTACAGCAAGATTCTGGAAAAGAATTCAGAAAGCCTTGGATACTGAAATTTGTTTGAGCACTGCTTACCACCCTCAAACAGATGGACAATCAGAAAGAACTATTCAAACCTTAGAAGACATGTTGAGATCCTGCTCACTTGACTATGAATGAATGTGGGATCAATATTTACCTCTGGTAGAATTTTACTATAACAATAGTTTCCATTCAAGTATTCGGATGGCACCATATGAAGCGTTATACGGAAAGAGATGTCGCACACCAACCTGTTGGGATGAAATTGGTGAATGAAAACTTGTAGGCCCAGAACTGGTGGAGGAAATGATGGAAAAGGTGAAGGTAATCCAAAACCACATCAAAGCAGCTCAAAGTAGGCAGAAGAGCTATGCTGACAATTGAAGGAATGATTTGGATTTTCAGGCAGGAGATCATATTTTCTTGAAGGTATCACCATGGAAGGGAGATATACGTTTCGGTAAGAAGGGTAAATTGAGTCCCAGGTACATCGGAACCTTTGAAATTCTAGAACAAATTGGGACTATAGCTTACCGTTTGGAAATGCCGTAAAGTCTCTCCAAAGTTCATGATTTATTCCACGTATCACTGTTGAGAAAATACATGCCCGACCCAATGCATCTACTCACCTATGAGGAATTAGAACTGGAACCCGATCTGTCTTATTATGAAGAGCCCGTCAGGATTCATGATACAAGAGAACAAGTGCTGAGAAACCGGACGACTCATCTGGTAAAAGTTCTATAGAGAAACCATAAGATGGAGGACGCAACGTGGGAATCCGAGGAACTTTTGATGAAGAATCACCCGAGTCTTTTTATACAGTGATATTATTTGAAATTTCGAGGACGAAATTATTTGAAGGAGGGGAGAATGTAACACCCCAATCTTCCACGGTACACATCTCTTTGAATAATACAGTAGCGTGTGTTGTACACAACTTCGAGTTCTAACACACACCACAACTAATCAATGTAGCCATTATGAATAGTAATACCCACTTTTTAAAATTATAGAAATTTTATATTTCAAAACAGACTTCATTTTTGTATTCGTAATATCGAAATTATCAAAAGTTGAATTTTTTGTAATTTTCTGAGAACTTCCAATTTTTTATGAATAGTGAAAATTACTTAAAAACAACTTTTTTAATAAAAATAATTAATAGTGAAAAATTATACTATTTAGTGGTTTTAAAGTATAATTAGAATATATTTTTACAATTTTATCCAATGGTGGTCATTAGAATTATCTTCACTTTGAAATTGGACATAAATAATTGCCAATCTTTTGATATATATTGTTTCTTAAAAACACGCTATTTGTTGTGAAAGTGGGAATTAATTATAAAATTAATTAATGAAACTTATATGTTTGGAATTTTGTAAAGTATACATCATTTTTGAATTCGGAATATCAATTATAGCCTAGGGTTAAATTTTGGCATTGTTCTGAAAAACCTCAATTTTTTATGAATAGTGAAATCACTAAGTGGTAGTTAAAAACTGATTTTTTCGTTTAAATGAAACATTACCACTTCTGTGATTTGATTTTCAAAAATCCGACATACATGGTTGTAATTAGGAAGTAAAATGTAGTTCAATGGGATTAAATTAATTTTTGGTGAATAGTAACTTTTAAGTTTAATTAATCATGATTAAAGGTAATTAATGAAATTTAATGTAAAAATGAAATTATAAAAATATGAAAATACCTTTACACTTGTCCTACCTCTATTGGATAAGTCATTTCCGACCATGAAAATTCATGGGTCAACTTGGGGACCCCATGGAGCCACTTTGGTAGGAAAATGGCATTAAAAACATTTTATTTAATATTAAAATAAAAATGTCACAAACAAGAGTTGTTTTACTAAAACAATTTTTAAATGGGTTTATACAAGTCAATTTTTTCAATATAAATATTCATTAGGAAGATAAAAATATTTCCTACATCATGATATTTTTTTTTATAATTTTTAGACATTAAATAAATTAAATTATTTATGACACCATGGTGATGCAGCAATTATCTCATTAATTAACGTTTTAAATAAAATGAAAATATAATGTAAAATCTAAGCATCACACTTGTCCAAAGCCTATTGGATGAGAATATTTCGTACCCTTATCACCTTAGCCTCGAATTATATAAGTGTGGGACCTTTAGAATCCGAAAAGAATTGTATAATAAACTAACATTTTATTACTTTCCAAGAGTGCCCCACCTCTCCCCTTATAAAAGGCCCCCACCACTACCACCTTACTCACACTTTCAAAGCCTTTTGGCTCGGCCAACATCTGCCCAAACACTCTCCCAACTTCCCTCCATTACTCCTAGAAGCCTCACTTTGGGAAGAATTCTTCCCAAGGAAGCCTTTGGCTCAAATCAAAAAGAGTTACCCGTTTTTAAGGTAATGTTTTTTCTAATGTTGTTTTGTTTGATTTTTCTTCTCCAACCCCTTAAAATCTTTTTATTCTTTCTTTTGATCCAAAAACAGTTTCTAAAATATACTAGTATGTTGTTATGATAAGGATTTGGTTTACACATACACACACCTTCGTCTAACGGTTAATGAACATACTATTTTTGTGGGTGCTAAAATACTGCCTCACGAAACGATGATTGTTCGATATTCTTTTAACACCTCTAATGGTGGCCTTTTTGATGACGCTATTTTCATATATTATATATATATTATGTTTATGTTTTCCTTATGCTTCTGTATTTCTCATTTATGGCATTCTTTATGACTTCCATTATGGGTAAACGCGATAATTTCATTTTAGAAAGTGTGGACTACCGCCCCCTCAAAGTGATTTGAATCGTTAATGCCATATGTGGTATGTATAAAGGATGGATTAAATGATATTGTATATGATATTATACTGGAATTATAATACACCTTTATACTATTATGATTTCATTTGATTAAATACGAAATAGAAATGAAAGTAGCGTTCATGCGTACGTACGGCTTACCGTTTCCATGAACGGTGCATTTCATTTCTTACCTCTAAGTGTTATGTAATAATATAAATGAATGTATATACTGGATATATATGATATATATGATATCTAAATCATGAATATAATTCTTGATATAATGGATACTTTACCACATGAACAACTTTTAATTATAAGAAGTTTATTTTTGACTCAAGTACCTAAGATTGAAAAAACGACCGTTATAAACTTAAATAATTACATAATGTTCATGAAATTGTAATAAGTGAAATAAAAGGAACAATGAACTTGAAAAAGGTTATTAAGAAGGTAGATATTAACTCTAGTTTATTATTCAGGAGGCCAAAGAACAGTCGGGTGAATTTGGACACGAGATAAGGGAATTTCTTAACTGAATTTCCATTCTTTGGGTTAATCTCCAACTTTTAAATTATGTCATGATATTATTATGTCCTATCTTGTATTTTTACTTTCTTTATGTGTACTTATAGTGAATACACATAATAGATCTATGTTATTTTAAAAATGATCTTTTTATGGACTTCGTCTCAAATTTAGGCATATTTGTTTTTATACACAACTTTCTTTTATACGGTGTATAAACCCCTTTAACATTTACATTTATTGAAAAGATATATTTTCTATACGAAGCATTTTACTAAACGACAAAAAGGGAATGTTTTTCTTTCCGTACATATGCGGTGACAATGACTTCTCTGCCGCCGTGACCATTATTTGAGTTTCGGCTTCCTCTACAAGCCATTACTTTTTTTTAATAAAAAATAAATAAAAGTTTTAACTTTCTTTTATATTGGTATTGAAAATGGTTTTGAAAGTGTTTTTATTATATCAATGTGTTGTACTGATATCTTGTGATTGAAATGTGGAAATGTTATATTTCCTTTATGCATGTTTTATGTGATACAATTATGTTATGGTTTATGATATGTTTAAACCTATTAATATGAGGAATGCATTGGACTTAATAAGTGATGGGTGGAGCCCGCTACAGCTCCTCGATGAATCGGTAGGTCTCATGAGACAAACTTGTGTCTTGGCATGAGGCCTTGAAAAAATATTATTTGTGGTCTTGGCACGAGGCCGTGGCTACGTGGTTATGATAGTCTGGCAGTATGCATTCCATCATTATGAAAGTGGTTATTGATATTGAATGTGATTATTCCACTAGTAGGATATCCATGCGAGTAAGTAAATGGAATTATTTAATTTATTTTTTCCATATTATTCTGAAGTTAAAGTTTAAAAAGGCTTTTGTATTAGTTATACATTGCCTTAAATGTTAATGTTTATTTACGAAAGCTTCCGCGATATTGTTATCCTTACTGAGCATCTGAGCTCACCACTTTCAATGTTTTAATATTTTCCAGGATGTGAAGAAGTATATTATGAATGACCTACAGGGATAGTCAGAAGAGGATATGAGTGTGGACTATGGAGACTTTGTGATTGTAGATTTTCACTTTATGATGTAATGTAACATTTATGAATGTATCTAGTGTTTCCAAGGCTACTAAACTAATCGGTCTTTCGAGACTTGATCTTTTGTGATCATGTCAATGTTACGAAGTAATGCACCGACTCTAGGCAACTGGGGTCGGGGCGTTACAAGGATGAATTGAAAAAGAGGTTATATTAATTTACAATTCCATCCACTTAAAATAAACCTATGTTAAAATTTATGTTCCAATCCCCATAATATTAAACAGACAATTACCTGAATAAAAAATAGAAATTAATGAACGAAAAGAAACACATGGTTTGTAAAAGTTCTTTTCCATTGTGGGTACCTACACATTATTGTGATCGAGACATTTGAGTAACATATTTTCCATTAATATTCAATCAAATATTACTAGTGGTTTGACAGGGTATCATCTTATAACCATGGTGTGTTTCCTAACATTACACATCATCCCAATGAGTTTTTCATTGGTTCCCACCAGTTACTATATGATTTTTACAAGATTATAAATATCACAATGAAATTTGGGTTGCATAAATAACTTATGTATATCATTCTATCAAGATTTTAATAATATAAGAGTAACATATGATCATTTATTCAATAACATTAACCTTTGATATTAGTTTATATATTTATATCAATCATAATTTCTCAAATAATGCATAATTTTTTTAAAATACACCTCTTTCAAAAATCACTAAATACATAGGCCCTATATGTTTTTCTCCACCCCTCTCTTAGTATATTTTATTTAGCCTTTTTTTCTTATAAATTACATATAATTCAAAGTTATCCAACAACTTATCACCTTAATCAAGCATAATAAATAATATAGAATTAATTAAATTATAAAAATATAATTATGGCTTTTATTCTTGAGAATCCTAAAAAATGGTATAATGATATACTTTGTGTGTTTCCTAGATCAATTTCTCATTGGATACATTATAACAATCACCAAATATTCCATTATCATTTAACCAATGTATATAGTAATATTATTAAAATTACCTTCATCTAATTTTATATGATAAATAAAAAACATGAATATTATTTTAACAGTTATCTCAATTTAAAATAATTAAAAAATTATGCATTTTATAATTTGAAAAAGTTCCCATAGTGATTTCCTCTCTTCATTTCACTAAATCAACTTCAGCTGCTTCCTCCTTTAGTTTTTTCCATAGTATGACATATTCCATCATGGTAAAACATTTAAACTACTCAAATGGAATAAAAAATTAATTTCTTTCATGTGATTTATGAATTTAATATCAATATACTATCATCACATTTTTCTTACCTTAGAATACTTCATTATAGAAATCTCAGAATCTTATCTCTTAAAATTTCACATATTTCGGACCATGGAACTCAAAATGACTCTTGTAAAGTGTACAAGTGTTCCTTATGATCATCAAATAGAGTTAATTCCTTTGTAATTTTTTTAGAAAAGTTTTTTTCATATGGGTCAGGACTCTTATGAAGTCACAGAACATTGTTACGATCTCATGGTTTATTCTTTAAAACATAGAAATAATCGTTATGGAGATAAAAAAATTGACTCTTATAGTGTCCTCAGTGACTCTTATGGAATCATTATATTCTATGATTTTTTATTTTCATTAATTAAAACTCTCATATAATGTAAATGATCATTATTGAAATATAAAAATCTTATGAAATTTCAAAATCATTTTTACACTGAGTCCAAATAACTCTTATAGAGGCCAGAGTCATCATGCCTTAGTGAAAAATTATAAACTATTGAATCGTATAAATATAAATTATCCTTATGAAAAAATGGTTATCCTTATGAAAATAGAGTAAATCATAAAAAATTATAACTCCTTTAAAAATTTTCCATTTCTGAGCCAAAATGAATCTTATGAAGAAAATTAATCTTATAGAGTTATTTATATTTCATTTTACAGCATTTATAATAGAATTATAAATTTCATCAAATAACTATAGAACATTTAAAATTCATTTCATAATATATTCAAACCAATCAAAAAGCATAATCAATACTTCGTAAAAAATATCACCATATTCCATCGATTCATAATTCAAGGATAAAAATATATAAAATCCTTCAATAATTATATTGGGTACTTTACATTATTAGGGATTTAGTAGCCTGATGCTCACAAACCGTACAAAAGGGAAAATATTTATGATTCATAAAATGCAAGAATATTTTATAATATTCAATAATGTATGACTCTATTTTCAATTGTTACATGAGGATTAGTTAAAACTTATATGGTGGTGGTCAAATAATTATATATCCATTTATTTGGTAGTGAAATGAATGAGGAAATATTAGTTATATATGCCCACTATGATAATTATTCTTGGTAGTTTCCAAAAACTATAAAATACTTTTGTAATATGATATTGATTTTTATATCAATTAATTAATTATTACTTATGAATAATGATGATTCTTTTATCATTTTTTATATCATAAATGTTATTAAAATCATATTAGAAATATTTTTTATAGTTTAACCACTATATGAAACCCTTATTGGGATTTATAAGCTCACCCTTTCTTTATTTATTTTAAATCCAAAGGAAAAAAGTATATTAGTAGAGTTATATCACCTAAGGGTCAAGAAGAATCATGAAAAACAATAATAATTAAATATATTTGGTTTTTTTATATTTTGTATATTTTATAATCAATTCAAAAAGATAATTGACTTATGAATCCCAAAATACAATCAATTTACTGTAGATTATTCAATGAAATGCATGGTATAAAATAACAATATAAAATTTTATAGAACGAATCTGATGCTTTAAAGTTAGAAACATGTTGTATTTAGTTATTTTTTATAATTTAGGATAGTTAATATTTGGAAAAAATATAATGATTCGGAAAATATTTTTTTAATTTAATTTATATATATAGGTATATAAATCTATCTATGTTTGTATTTCTTTAATTATTATTTTCATACATTTATTTTTAACTATTTTAAAAATATATAAGGTGAAATGATATATGTGAATATAAATAATGACGATTTTGAAGAGTATGGGAATTTATGGGCTTTCTTAGATATCGATCCTTTTGTCATGGGTGTTTATAATATTATACATATTTTATCTTGGATGTATTAAATCATGTAAAATAACCAAAAACATGCGAAATAGTTAACATCATCACTTCCCTACTCTTATATAGTGGGACAATCAATGAGGTAGGGAACATCATTATTCATTAGTGCGGTTCCTATGAATGTATGTCAGTGACATTGAGGGTGGGTGGGTGGGGGGGGGGGGTAAACCAATGTTTTACTATTTTCATTTTTAATTATAAACTACCCATGGAACAATTAATGTGATTGAATATTATTTTTAAATTCATTCAAATAGTTAAACAACTTGTGTAACAAATCAGGGTCTCCAGGTGAGTTCTTTTTTTTATAAATGTATTTATGCTTATATTGATTAAAATTGAGGTGAATTTTTGAGTTTTGGTTAAATGAAGGAGAAGAGGGGATAAATATATGAATTTATTTTTTATACGGCTAGGGGAATCCGCATTTAGTACATGGTGGTGATGTACCAAGTACCCCTTAGAATATGTAGTGGGACTGGAAACTCTAAGACCATCCACATAGTAGCTATTATGATTATACTGGATGGATTTTGGTCATTCATGAGGTACATGGTGGGTTGCCATTTTATTTAAATGGGTGTCATTTTGTAAATATTCTCTCATAAGATGTTTTACATTAAGTTTATTTTTTCATTCCATAATAATTTATTAATAATTTCCTTCCTCTTAAACCATCTCCATCTCTCTAGATTTCTTAAGTGATTTCTTATTAAATTATAAGTGTAATTTCAATCCATTAATGGAATTATATTTATAATAGATTCCATTTCAAAATATTTATCATTTTATTATAGGTTATTGAGTATTACTATTAATACCTTCTAATTAATTTCTATAATTCTACTTTGACGTATTTTTGACTATTCGGTGCTTGAGGAGGAATAATACATTATTACTTAGTGTAGATTGTTTTCAAATCAAGTGGTTGGAAACCCGATAATTTATATATATTTTAATTTATTAAATATATATTTAATATCCCTTTATTGATTTATGGTATATTTGAGATTAATAAGATTAAAATTTATTTTATGCTAATTAAAATGATTTTAGATGAATTATTATGTTATTAGTACATGGTTTAGTTTTGATTGATATATAAAAAGTTTAATTAATATTTAATATATGTTAAATAATTAGGATATTATGTTAATATCATTTCGATCTCGATGATAATGTTATTACATGAAATAATAATGTGTTTTGTGTGTTAAAATATAGGGTTTTGATGAATTGTGTTAATATAGAGTGTTTTTTGTGATAAAATGAACTAATAAAATTGATGTGTGAATCTGAGTGAATAAAGGTATATAAAATAGAATGAAATTAAATGTTTTTCTTTTTTGATTAATTATTTTAATTATTATTTTACTATAGGAAAATAGATATAATTTGTGTACAAATTCATTGAAGTTAGTTATTTTAATTAGAGATTGATAATTATGATTTTATAAGGAATAATATATTATATATATATTTTTGGTTTCTTGAAATTATATTTGAATGAATATGATGGAGTTATATTAAGGTTGATACTTTATTATTAATGAGAAAATGTAAAAGAGTGACAATAAAGGTAAAATTGCGGAATTATAGAAGGATGTTTCTTATAAAAATATGTCAATTAAAGTATAGAAATATAATAAGGGATTTGAATATTTCTATTACTATTGTAAAATAGGTGATTAATTATTATTAGATAAAAGTGGATTAAATAATAAATTGTTGTACAAAATAAGAAACTTTTTTTCCTGATATTGGGAAACAACATTTTTTGTTATATGACTTTCATGAGATTAAATAATTTATATGGAGATTTAGGATTTTATATGACATGATAAGACAAGATTTGTTCCATGGTTTTGGTTATTATCTTGATTACGATAAATTCCTTGTTTTTTTAAGATAAATAATGTATTCTATGTGATTGGAATAATATTCTCATGAGCCATGTGTTTGGATGTAATATTCCTTGGTTGGTGTTCATAGCCTTCACTGATATAAGTAGATGTGGGTGTGTGGGATTCTTGGGTGGCTTGGTTAGCAAAGAATTCATTAAAATGAATGTTTTATATGATTTTATTAAATCAACTAAAAAAGTTAATATATTTATATTTGAGCACGGTAAACACTAGGGGATGATTAGGGTTGAAATGATTTATACTAAAATTATTTTCTCACTCCCTATAAATGCATGTCTCAAATTAATATATAATGCATTTGTATTGATGAATATAAAATAAAAGGAATTTAGTTTTCAGGACTTTATATTTGATGACATCATATATTTGATTTCCTATGATTTTAAAGTCATATTGGGGGGTGTTCATTTCTTATTTTTACAGTCATTTCAATTTTATTTCACATTAAATTAAAAATTTGAATATATTTTATACCATATTTTGTTTTATAATTAAATTTCAGATTTATAGGGTACACTTTTAGACTTTATTATAGATATTTTCTCACATTTCTACCAATTATTCTTAATGATTTTTTTATTTTCATGTTTTATCATGATGCACCATTAGAGGGTAAATCAGTTCTTAATTAATGTTGTGAAACCCTCAAAACCAGTCACAATCATTTGTGTTTAAGGAGGGCACATGAGGCCATACAATATTTTTCCCCGAAAAAACAATTATACCTAAGTATGATATTATAAAATGGTGTCATGGATGTTTCTTTTATAATGTATTGATATTGGAAAAAATATAATAGAAAGGATATAATAGGTTTAAACTTGATATATATGATATATTAGTTTTCCATGCTAATATAACCATTATTGTAATCCAAGTTATTAATTGTGTATGTGAGTAATTTGGAATGATTTATAAATTATATTTTGAATTAATATGATTAATTTAATTTGGGGGAGAGGTGTGGTATTCCTATAAAATTTTATAATGTAGAGGTAGAATATATCTGTACACATTTGAGAATATATTGGATTGGTGATTTGATTTTATTTAAATGATTGAATTATGGGTAAATTAAATAGTATTTCCAAAAATATGTTATTAATAATTAATTAGTCAACATAAATTAGGGAGATTAATTTTATGAGATAATTTGACTGGATTTAATTAAATTAATATATTGGGATCTTGTATATTAAATGTTACATGGTGTGTTTTTGTGATGATAATTTTGATATTGATTACTTATTAGGGCATTTATTTTTATTGAATCATGGAACTAAAGAAGTGCACTAATAAACCTCATGGGAAAGCGATGAAAATAGAGATATCTGGTGAAAGGAATATGAAGGGAGAGGCTAATTATATTCTATCTATGTGAGAAACCAATAATTTAGTATAGAAAGATATTAATTAGTATTTTCATAAATAGATTTCAAACATAGAACCAATACCATCTCAGGAAGTGGCCATGTAAATTGATGTGTTTCAATAATTCTATGTAAAAACCCCTCCTATAATTAGGGGATATTATAGTCATCATGGTGTGTTAGAGTGGCTAGATGTAATAGAATATATATTTGAGTAGATTAATGTAGTTGAATGAAAGAAGCTAAATCTTGTAGTTTTTATGCTTGAGTGACAGGTGTGGCAATAGCGGTATTTTAGGGTTTTGGTTAAGAGGACCAAGGGATTAACATGATAATATTTTCAGGATATCTTCTTTGAGTAATTTTATCTAATATAAATTAAGCATGTATTATGTTTAATAATTCACGGAGTTATAGAAGGTAAATAAGTTTGTTTATGATTATACATCTATATTCATAACCCATTTCTCGAAGGCCATGATTTTTTATTTTATTATCTGGATAAACCTACTTTTTACATAGGTTAATAGGGATCCATTACATGACATGAAGATCAATAAGAACACATGATATTGACTATTACTAGTCCCGAAGGCATAGAGTCACACATGTCTTTGAAAAGTGGCATGACGACCCACACTAAAACAACCCCTCCACCACCTTCATATCATCGGAATTCAATATTTCAATTAAAATTTATGTCTGTGTATAACCATCCTCAACCAAAACATGGTTCATGAATACGTTTGACCTTTCCCACTCTAAATATATGTTTCCACATTTAACTATTTCAATATTTTATTACCCTTTCACCATCTTACACTCTATGGGTCATGAAGATTATCCCAAACCACACCCAGGGGTCCAATATAGATAGAAAAGGTCCATGTAGCCTATAGGCCCAGTTACATGTCTTGATATAACAATTTATATTAATAGTACCAATGTTGCAGTACCTTGATAAAATGTCTTATATAGTGACTACAATACTATAATACTACAATATTGCTACAGTACCATAGAATTTCTTTTGGATTCTTGGATTTGAACCAAGGACTGATGTAGGATTATAGGGATCCCTTAACACTCAGGTAATCCCCCAACTTCTCCATTTTCATAGATTTTATCTATTTTCCCATGACCTTTGTTGGCGATGAGTCCTCTAAATATCATTATTTTGAGTACGGGTCTATGTTATATCTTTTTTTATTAATGTGTGAGAATATTTTCCTGCTTACTTTTACCAATGTAGTATACAAATAACTTATGATTTAGATGGGTTTATATAAGGAAAGGTGGCCTTCAGTGGGTGATAATGGATCAAGAGGCAGTATTAAGAGGAGATGAATGATTATTCACATTGATAATAAATGATTAAAGGGCTAGTGAAAGACAATTTCTTCTCCTTCTTATTGTGTAAGGGAACTATATAAGTTCTATTATTGTGAATACAAAATAAATACCTAAGTTTCATATCATAATAATAAAATGAAACATCATTTTTGTTAACAAACAAAATATGATTATAAATTTGGTTGTAAGGGAGCTTAGAGGGGTGTAGGTAGAGATTATACTCCCACTCAAAAATATCATTCATGATATAGTTCACCACATTAAACTACTAATCTATTTCAATCTTATAGGTCTAGTTTAAGGGTATTTATTACTTATTATAAGTATGATTAGCAAGGGGATGCATTATAGGGGAGTCATGTGACCTAGGGATAGGGTCAAAGTGTAGGTTATGGTCTGTTATTTTCCATAGAGCAAGCACTAGTGGGTCTTGGTAAGGGGACTTTGATAGCATATAGTATGATTTTGGTTCATTCCACTTTGGATAGTATGTTGGATAATATTGGTTATTATTAATTATTTATTTTTACTTCTTTAGTTTCTGATTATGGGTTTGATATTGTCGTTTATTTAGAGTCTTGTTCGTTATGACTCTATCAAAATGAGAGAGGAGTCCATTAGAAGATGACCTAATTATTCTATTATTATAAAAGGATTCAAACCCCATTGATATTTTTATATTTAATAAATGAGATGTAATTATATGATTATTAGGTGGAATTGGATGAAATGTTTCTATGATTGTGCTTATTGTTACCAGATATTGGTGAATTTTTCTTCTTGTGATGGATTTAATGTTTTTATAAGGGAGTGGGAAACATTTGGCCATTATCTTGGACATATTAAAAGATCACAGATAATATGATAAGATGTCAAATTCCATTTTTTATATCCATGATGTGAAGTTTCATAGGCATTATTTTTTTTGAATGTTTGATCATCTGCATATCCTAATAAAAGATTTTATTCTATTAGTATAGTAAAAATTATTACTTTAACAGTTGATGTAGAGGTTGACCTCAATGAGTATTCTTATTTTATTTGACCCTGTGAATAATTATTAGGTTTGTTGTGATATATATTGTATAGTTTTAAGGTTCTTATTAATACATAATTGATGGTAGCATATTGTCCTCGGTATCTTAGGTTGCATGATAAATATTACAATAACTGTGACATTGAATTCATCGTGATTATACATTCCCTTAGGATTGGGTATAATTATTTATTCGGTTATAAGATTATCCTATATATAGAATCATAAGATTTAAAAGTATATATTTTAATAGTAATATTTTAATATTCAATTGATAATATGGGTTGAGTAGCTTTCATTATTTTATTTTTAGATAATATATACTCCAGGTAAATGGAATTTTATTACTAAAATCTTGAGAATGAAATCTCAAGTATATATAGATTATAAATTAAAGGATAAGTGGAATTATATATCACTTTTGACAAAATTTAATATTAATTTATTTGAATAAGGTTGTAATGTAGTTTTTGTTCATTTTTACATCACTTCGTCCTTGATGAAGTGAGTTAAAGTGGGTTAGATTTTAGATTCCAAATTTTGGTTTTTCTTTGTAAAAACATAAATATTCTCAGTCCATTAATTTTTAACTTTTATGTGTTGGAGATATTGAGAGAAGGATGGTATTATGGTGATGAAGTTAGATTTATAAATTTTTTGGATGGAATGCAGTGAATTATGGTCTAGTGTATTTTTTCATGAATTTTTAGCTGGTGAAGATGTTTTTTTATATTTAATAGTGTCACTCAATGAAGAGTTGGGTTGTGTCATGATTCTTATATTATGGAATGGGGTTTAAACCATATGGTTTTAGTGTTGTTCTATTTAGAATTGTATATCTAGTTATATCATGAATTGGTATGGTCATGACATAATTTTTCCTAGGTTATTATTTTATAGATAATTACTTGGGTTAATCCTACATGATCCCATTTGATTTTATCCTTCATGATATCGGATGAACCATGAGAGGTGGTATATCCAAATGATGTTCTTGATGTGTTTCTGGTTCACCTTACACAATCCATTAGGATATTAATTAGTGAGTGGTATTGTGACATATATATCCTCACTATGGAATGAGGATCTAGGTCATTATTTTAATCATTCTATCTATTTATGATCTATTATTCCATGATGCCTTCCATTACACCATGGTTTGGATTGAGGTTTGTTGGGATGGAGGGGTGATGTTGAGGATCACTTCATGAACCTTTATAATTCTAGTTCCATGGTGCGGTGATAATGTTTATTCCACCACCCTTATTATTGATATCAATTTTAATGTAGTTTGACCACTTTAATTCATATAATAATTAACAATGGTTATTGGAATATTTTTTTATTATTAAATAGTAAAAATTTTCATTTCACGATCCTTTAATTTTAAAAAATTATTATAATTTCAGGCCTTGTTGCTAATTCATTCTTATTTCATTTACTTCCCCCAAACCCTAAAAACTAGTGGTTTATCCTTAGAGATATTTTCCCACCTTTTGATTGGTTTGAAACCTTGGATTTAATAGATAATCCTATTCAATAATTTAGTTGAATCTCACTTCTCATCATCTAGATTATATTCATGTCATTCCTTCTTGGGGATTCTATAAGAACATTGGTGATTCAGTTTTATTTTTTATGTCATGGTTTCTATGGCTAATGGTCAAGTATAGGTCTTGTGGTTATCTTAATGTGTTGGGTGATGTTTGATTTTTTTTTGCATTACCTCATACAAAACCTGATAAATCTATGGTTAAGGTAGGTAATTTGAATCTTATCAATCTCTATACGTATATATTTAGGAATTATCATTATTTTTTAATTGGTAGAATGTTATTAGTTATCCTAAATCAAATAATGAAATAAATAAAAGTAAATTAAAGGGAATATGGTGTTTTTCAAGTGATTTTTAATGTTTCATGATATTTCATTAACATTTATGGTTTTTATGATATTGATCATAAGTGATATGTTTGAAACTACAATAGAAATTTCATACTACAGTTGATATTTTTGAATAACCCTTTATAATGGATTAGTCACATGAAGTTGGTAACAAATTGGATATGTGGAAATTTGGAATATATGTGTTTGTGTTTAAAGAGGAAATTTTTCTATTATATAAAATAATTTTTAAGGAGGAGTTTTTTATTTTTAATCGATACTATGTTTTCCCTTAATTTATGACATGTATAGGGTATTTTTCACTATGATTAGATGGGTTATGTCTAATTTATAAATCTGAATAGGAGGATGTGTCGGGGTTGTTGATGTAGTAGTGATGAATAGGTTGTTGTTTGGTTTTGGTAGTATAATCATGTATGTTTGTTGGAAAAATAATTTGGTTTTTAGATTTTATGATGTATATTGGAATGAATTTTGTGATGTTTTATGTGGTGACAGGTTTGGTTATTATGTAGATGTGTTATAGTTTCCTGGTGTCATAGAATATGGTTATAATAATTAAAATAAGTAATTGCTGATTAACTGAAATTTCAAAATGATAGTTTATTAAATGATTTTTGATATTGTGTAGAATAGTTTTGTTTAATATATTGTAATGGTTGGAATAAATTTGATAAATTATTAATGAATATATATAGTGGGAAGTGGATTTTTTAAAGGCATGACATTAAATATAGATAATAATTGAAATGAGACTGGTAGTAGTGATTCTAGAAATTGTATTTTTAAATGAAATTAGAAATTGGAAATGTTTATATGGCTGCTGAAGTGATTTTTTGGGATTGTTTTTGAAATGGAAATGAAAATGGTTTTTATTAAGTGATAGTAATGGAACACATAATGATATGGGTGTTTATAGTGATGGTTTGGTTTGAAACATTATGTAGGGTTTGTTTGTGACTATATACTTCTTATATTTATTTGGATATTTCATACACACCACCACCTGAGCCAGGAAAACTAGATGATTCCCATACACTAACATGGGTTCTAGAAGTTTTTTACAATATATAGGTTATAGAGTGAATAAGTTTCTATCACTCCCTCTTCCTTTCTCCCTCTTTATATGTAGTACTAGATATGAAGGCTTGAAATGGGAGTAGATATATTGAATATAATGGATTTATGTATTTGCATATATATGTTGCATGACCTAGTTATGTAGTTGTGGTGTGGATATTTTCCTGATAATGGTTGTACAAAGACAGAAAAGGGGGTTGAATTGAGTTATTGAAAATTTCACTTACTTTAAAACCACCCTCTTCAAGGTATATAGATTCTGATCATTCATTAATCAAAACATTAAGAATGTAATTGTGTTTAAGAAGAAAAAAAGATCAATCATAGAATATTTATAGCGGTTCATGGAAAAATTATCCCTTACTACTCTCCACCAAAAATCTACACCATGAGTTTGATGAATTTCTCTATATCAACCCTTTTTAGGGGCATCCCAGCTGAATGAATGTATATGTTACTTATTACAAAGGTAAAATAGATATTAACCAGTATATACCTTTACAAGACCAATCCACGACCTTATCACACTCAATAAAAAAGAGTGAAGATAGAAATAGATATGTGTAAATGATGTTGGGAAACTAGTGAATCACACAGATGAAATCTGCAACTGAAAAAAGATAAAGAAATTTATATAGTATATTTTATTCTTTTCAGTTTAAATCTATATGATCATTAATTTATAAATATATTCTTGTATGAATGAAAATTTTAGAGTAGCTTGAAGTGTTTTATATTTCCAGATTTTTTTATGCACACATCATGTTATCTTTTGTACACATTACTTATTTCTATATGAAAATTATTCCATTTATATATTATGTTTTGAATTTGAACTTAAGAACTTTTGATAATTATAATTTTTATGTGAATAATCCTTTGGAAATGTTGAAGAGATAGGTTCTTAATGTAATTTTTCCATCTTTTCCAAATAAATAATGATCTAATAAGGAAGATATGTTTGAAAAATTATTTATTGTATCTTTATATTCTTAGAAAAATGATGCTTTATCGAAATCAATATTTCCTTCTTTCAAAAAATACATTTCTGATCCATTTAAAATAAAGAGTCGACCTATAGAGATATTATACCAATGATATGAGTATAATCATAACAGTCTATATTATTGATTGATCTCTGTAGGATAAATGAATGATAACACCATTCTCATAAGATGATTTCCAAAACATATTTAAAAGTTGAAACACTTGAGATATTTGACTTATTAATTTAATAAGACAAATAAGGTAAACTATTTACATAAGACAAATCCTTTGTGATGAAATCTTCATATAATATTCTACGTACAGAATATAAATTAATTCAACAGATTCCACCAACGATTATAAGATAATTATTTTATGAATGTCCTTTTCATAAGACATAAGATTTTAAATAATTTTCTTTTGATCGATATTTCTGATTTTGAACATACATTTGATAATCTACCTTTTTGTATGATAATTATTTTATAGTATAGGATAAAATTTCAACAATTAGATTCCATAATATTAATTAATTTAATACAGACTGAAATTCAAGCACAGATATTGAGTTTCCTTCCTAATATGATTATGTTACATTTACGATAAACATGTATCATAAGAGAAATTCCATTGAAATTTATTCAAAAATAAGATCACGAATTATAAGAAGAGTTAGATATAAAATGTAAAACACTTACGATAAAATCAATAGAATATAAATATGGATATTTTGAATCAGTAAAACATATAAAGTACATAGATATATTAGAACATAAAAATTCTATCCAACAATCGTTCCATTTTTGATGATCACAAAACCCATTAAATGGTAAACACAATTTTTATGAAAACTATTTAAAAAGGATTTAAATTTTCTATCATATTTTTCTTCTCACCTTTTGGTGATAAAAAAAGTAGTAGGATACGAAATAATAATACAATCAATATCAAACATGAACATAAGTAATTGTTAGAATAAGATATACTAAAAATGAATAAAAGTTGGCATGAAATTGTATGGAAAATAGCACTGTAATGATAAAGAGAATAACCATTGAAACATGTAAAACCAATGAAAGATATAATAATTAGGATAGACGAAAAGTATAGAATAATAAAATAAAATAGATGAAAATATCAAAAGTAAAGTAAAAAATAATTCAAATTTTTGAGAGAAACCAATGAATAATAGTTAAACATAACAAAGAAACAAATAATTTATGTGGAACAAGATGATGTTTTGGGGTGGATTCTTAAAATATTGAGGATGATTTACAGGATGAGAATAGTTAAGTAAATGAGAATCCTCACTTTTTCTATTTATGGATCATGGGGTGAAAAAATATACTCAAAGGACTATTATATCTCTTGAAGTCATACCTAATTAGTTGGATTGGATAGTGAGAGAAACATACTGAAATCTGGACATATCAAATAACTTGTAGGGGTGAAAGGAACCTTAGTGGAAGTGACGTCAAAAGGTAATGAAGCTTATTTATAAAACCTAATATTCTCCCCTAAATTTAGTTTGGTTGGATTAAAAATCTCTTTAAAACTTTTATAAGTGGTAGTACATTGATCAAATATGGAAGGTCCAAAAGATCTATTGCATCAGATATAATACAATGTATTCACACACATATCAATTCAGTTGACCATGTCATTTTTATAGTAATATACTACAGTTGAAAATCCATTACCTGTTCATTGGAAAGTTGTTTTAGTATAGTTCTTAAAATATCTCTTTTTTCACAACTAAGGATTAAATTTTTCAAAAGATTAAACTAATTTTCATACAGATTTTCTGTATTGATGGTATGGGTAGATATCAATGGTGAAATTTGAACTTCATTAATCATTTTGATAAATAGATTCTACTTGAGTCAAGTAAAACAATCTTCTTAATCTAAATATGAGTTTTATATCATGTTTTTCACAACCATCTAACTGAAATGGATAATATTATCTTCTAACAATAACGAGTAATTTTCCAAAGAACCGTCATATTTCATAACCTAGTAATAAGGAAACTGGTATCTTTTGGCATTTGAACCAAAATATAATGAATTTATATCACTCTCTCATTAATTAAATAACTATTATTATTATAAAATTGATATAAATTTTCTATGGTTCTCCATATGATTATTATAATAATTCTAATTTTAGTTATCAAGCTATATTGAAGATCGTGATATATTTCCCATTGGTGTTCAAACTGCATAGAGGCTATTCCATCATCCAACATTTACAGTTCATGAAACACTATTTAGATATTTTTTTCAATATCAATCTAATTAAAAGATATATATCCGAAGGATTCATTTGTTTATTATATTGAAACCTTCTTCATAACCGATTGAATAATCACCATTAACTCATAAAATTTTCCTTTAGAAATAACATCTTTTTGAGTAGTTGGAATTTGTTAAATATTTTTAAAATAGATTAGTAATATCTTTATGAGTGAATTTAATTCTTCCTTTGAAATAAAATTATCTCAAAGAGTTTTTACTTCCTATTGAAACTCAATCATCTTGTTTTTAATAGGTTCACTTAATTCATCATCTCATAATAACATTAATGAGGTAATTCATCTGAAACATCTAACTCAGATATAGAAATCATATTATATGCATAATGTGAACTAATTGATGAAAATATATCTTGGTGCACTTATTGACTTCATCCATAAATTATTGAATGATTTTCATCAATACTGTAACACCCCAAGCTTCTACGGTACGCCTCTCTTTGAATAATGTGATAGCGTGTGTTGTACGCAACACCGAGTTCTAACACACCACAACTAATTAAACTAGCCGTTGTGAATAGTAATACCTACTTTTTGAAATCATATATATTTTATATTTCAAAATGGACTTCATTTTTGGATTCGGAATATTGAAATTAGCCTAGGGTGAAATTTTGGTACTTTTCGGATAACTTTCATATTTTGATGAATAGTGAAAATTACTAAATTTTAATTAAAAACAACTTTTTTAACCAAAATAATTAATAGTGATAAATTGTGAATTTGAGTGGTTTTAAAGTATATTTAGAATATATTTTTACAATTTAATATAATGTTGTTCATTTGACATAATTTTACAATTAAACCGAACATAAACAAGTGTCAATCTTTTGATAGTTATTACCTCTTAAAAACACGCTTTTTGTTTTGACAGCGGGAATTAATTTTAAATTAATTTCTGCCACTTCTATGTTTTGAATTTAGAAAAATGGATTCCATATTTGGAATCAGGATGTTCATATTATGTAAATAGGTAACTTTTATTTTTACACATTTTGAATAATTACTGCGGTAAATATTTTATTTACCATGGTTAAAGGGTAAATCCGGTAAATAAGGGTTAAAAAAATAATATTATAATAATACTAAATTACCCTAAAACATGTCTTAACCCTATTGGTTGATACATGGTCGACCATGGGCATCTTTGGGTCTGTTTTGGGACCCCATGGATCCACTTGTAAGTTATAATGACACTTTATTTTAATTTAGTTAAAATGAATACAAAAATGACACAAGCATATATCTTTTAGAACAACAATTTTTACATAGGGTTATATATGTTGGATATTAGATTATAAATATTCATTAGAAAGCTAAAACTATTTCCTACATAATGATATTTTATTTATAATTTTTAGACATTAAATAATTTATTTTATTTATGACACAATGATGATGCAGTAATTACTAAAATAGTGAAAAATTAAAATAATTGATATTATAAATACCCAAATAAATATAATATGAAACTTTTAATGAATTAAACTAATTTTCTAGGCTAATATGATATATTAGGATTGATTTAATGGACTTTGTTTGAAGTAATCAATCTGTTATGAGTTTCACAAAAATCAACTATTGAATAGTGTCAAAATTGACATAAAAGAGTTCTTAAAACAAATATTATATTATTAATTGATATTAAATTCCTAAAAATCTAAGGTTCGGCCAAGAGACTTATATTATGATAGGTTAATCATTAATGGACCACTTGGGGGTATCTTGGATGTATATAGTAAGTTTATTAACCATAATATATAAAAATACAAAGAGACATTGTAAAAGTGAAACTAATTAACTTAGAGTTAATACTTAAAGATAAGGTTAATATAAGTACCCAAACCTGTCTAAATTCTATTGGATGAGTTGTTTTCGACCTATCCCCACCTCATCCTTTTAATAGTCAACTTTGGAGCCTTTAGAAATCGAATATGAATTTATTATAAATTAATATTTCTAGCTTTTCCAAAGGTGCCCCTCACCCCTCTTATAAAAGGGCACTCCTCCTTCTCATTTCTTCACACCTTCAAAGCCTTTTGGATCGGCCAAACTCTGCCCAAATAATCTCCCAACATCCCTCACTACAACCTAGAGGCCTTAGTTTGATCCGAAATCCAACCTAAGGAGCCCTTTTGATCAAATCAAAAGGAAGAACCCGAAGAAGAGGTAATGATTTCACCACCCTTTTCTAAGTTCATTTCTTCATCCACTTCTTCTTCCTTTGTTCTTACCATTCTAAAATAATAAATCCAGTATCTCACATATACTGTGATGTTATTATAAGTATGGTACAACCATATTCAGTATTCTATCCACCCTTTGAATAACATGTCACCATACGTGCGTACGTACGGCTTACCGTCTCCACGTCGTGGTGTAATTGTTATTCAATATAATATTATTTGGATGGGTATAATAATGATGTGTAACTCATGTAAATAATAAATATAACATGTTAATGATTCTGTATATATGATATACCATTCATTTATATATTATTTTAATATCAAAAGAATGATATTGTCGCTCGTGCGTACGTACGGACTACCGTCTCCACGAACGCGATGAGATTCATTCTCCATCGTATCCATTCAAGTATAATTATCATTTTATGATTTAAAAATGATGTCTAAGGACTTGATATCATTCTGGATATGAATAAGATACAACAAACATGGCTTATGTAACAAAACATATAAAAGAAAATGAGTAAGTTAACACCCGAAACGATGATAATTCTAAGATATTATTAATAAATCAATGTTAAAAGATCATATATGATATCATATTAATATATATGATTATTGTATAATTTAATAACAATTATTTCACCATTATACAGGAGGTTAACCTACCCCAACCAAGGAAAAGTACAAGGTAAGGGTTATATCACAATCTCTTCATTATCCGAGGTTGTTTATACGTAATAATCTACTGGGATTTCTTTATCATCCATATCCATGTTTCTTAAAAATGTATTTCAAAACATTTTTACAAGAATATGGGTTAAAGTCATTTATACCCTTGTTTTACTTTTTATAAGAGGAATCTTTCTGTCGTTTCCAAACAAGGTCTTTTTTAACCTTTTCGTCAGAATTAAGGTAAGAATGTATTTTTTTTAACTTATACGGCGTATGCGGCTATTTTACACCATTATAAATTCTTCAAAGCATCCCTTACATGCTTATAAGGATATTTTCAAAATAAAGGTTTTCATTTATAATTATTTTATTATTATATGATTTCAAAAAAGAGATATTTCTCTCAAATATATGAAAATCCAGTGCAAATGTATACGTATTTAACGCAAGCTTAAAAATGTTTTCAGAAAACCTGACTCTCGAGTGTGGTAGATAGGAAGGGATTGGGAGTGGACCCATCATGGCCTATAATTAGTCGAGCAGTCTCATAATTAGTTATTTTGTTTTCAGAAGCTTGCATAATGATTTCATAAAAACACTGGAGTATTTTTTAGTAATTTTAAACGTAAGTATCTTCTAAAAAAATTACATCGGTAGGTCTCATGAGACAAACTAGTGTCTTGGCATAAGGCCTTGACAAAATCTTATTTGTAGTCTTGGCACGAGGCCTTGGCTATGTGGTTATGATAGTCTGGCATTATGCATTCCAACATTATGAAAGTGGTTATTGATATTGCATGTGATTATTCGATTAGTAGAATATCCATGTGAATATGTAAATGGAATTATTTTATTTTATTTATACCATACCATGTTGAAAGTTCATATTTAAAAGGCTTTTGTTTTAGTTATACATTGCCTTAAATGTTTATTCTTATTTATGAAAGTTTTCGCTATATTGTTATCCTTACCGGGCATTTGAGCTCACCCCTTTTCTATGTTTTATTTTTCCCAGGTAGTGAAGAAGTAATTTATGAATGACTTGCAGGGATATTATGAGGGGTTAATAGTGTGGATATGAAGACTTTGTTGTTGTAGTAGTTTTTCACTTTGAAATGTAATGTAAAACTTTATGATTATATCTAGTGTTTCCAAGGCTACTAAACCAATCGGTCTTTCGGGATTTGATCTTTCTTGTGATCATGCCAATGTTATGTAATTAATGCACCGACTCTGGGCAACTGGGGTCGGGGCGTTACAGTTGGTATCAGAGGAAGTTTAGTACAAACCTTGGAAGCTAGATTTAGATAAACTCTGATTAGAGCACGTAGACTTAAGATGAACTTTGAGGATTAGTATAGAAGAACTTCCTAGAATTTTGGTATTGTAGAGATTTTGTGAGTTTTCCGAGCAATACATCCCTGTCTGGATACGAGCAGGTAGAGGCGGCTCTGGCACAGATGTACCTAGGGGTAAAACCCGAAAACACCGCTTTGAGCTAGACTCGAACGGGAACTGGTGCACGACAACGGGCCTTGCTGCACTCTTGGTTACGACACTCCCGGGGGATATGCTTAGGATAACTCTCATTTTCTTTGCAAATCATTATGAAGGGTTTATGAGTATACACTTCCTCAAAGAAAAAATTTTTATGATTATGGATTATATCCATAAATAGTTCAATTTATGTTAAGTGTTTTATAAGTATGGGATTATGTATTTTGATTCATAAACTGATCTAGTTTATGCCATTGTTTAGAAATGGCGCCTAGTGGAAGAAATGGAAACCGTATCAATGCACGTACTCCATGTAGGGATTGCCCTCCTGCTCAAGATAATTATAGTGGGGCTGGTGATGCAACTGGTGCTGATCAGCTAATCACCGTACTGGGATAACTTACTCAGGTTATGAATAATAACCTTACCCGTATGGAGCACCCTGATCCGCAGCGTGGAGGATCAATGTTAGATCGATTCATGAGACAACAACCACCAACGTTCAATGGGAGTACAAATCCATTAGTAGCTGAGCAATGGATATTTTCCCTAGAGAAAATATTTCAGGCTTTGGGGAGTAGTGAAAGGGAAAAAGTTACCATGGCAGTTTACCGCCTCACTGGAGATGCTGATCAATGGTGGTCATTGATTCAAAACATGAAGGAAGATGATGAAGTATCAAACATGGAATGGAGGGAGTTCAAAGATCTGTTTTTAGAAAAATACTTTCCTCGCGACCATCGAGCAGATATGGAAAGGCAATTTCTGAGTCTGAGACAAAAGGAGGATGATAATGTCACAAAGTATGAGGCTAACTTTACAAGGTTAGCGAGGTATGCTGGAGATTATATTCGCAACCCAAGAAGTAAGATTGATCGTTTCTTTGATGGGTTAAAACCATTTCTCCGTCGAGCATTAGTCTCACAATCCTTTTCATCGTACGAAGACATTGTCTCATGTGCTATCAAGACCGAAAAGGAATTCTCTAAGTCTTATGACTTTAAAGCAAAGCAAGAGAAGAAGAGACCTTCTGATCAATCTGGGAATGGAAATAAGGGGAAGAAGGGAAAGGTTGAATATCCATCTTGTGGTAAATGCGGGAAGAAACATCCTGGTACTTGCTTGAAGGGAATGGGAGTCTGTTACAAGTGTGGTGAAAAAGGCCACCAAGCTCATGATTGCAAGGGGAAGAAGGAAGCTACCAACGTTCAGTGCTACAATTGCAGGGAGATGGGGCATTATGCAAATGCATGTCCTAAGCGTCAGGAGAACTTACCTCAGAAAAGGCCAAGGGATCAAGGTCAGGCTTATGCTATCACTACTGCTGAGGTAGAAGCTCCGAAAGACGTGGTGGCAGGTAATTTAATGGTTTCCTCAAGTTTAGCAAATGCATTATTTGATTCTGGATCATCGCATTGTTTCATATCTTCCCAGTTTGCTAAGAAAATTAGATATTTCCAATTTGATTTAATAAGGGAGTTGTCAGTTAAAACTCCTAAGGGAAGTATCGTTGCAACAAAGTTTTGTGAATCAGTCCCCATTAGAGCACATAAATTTTCTTTATCTGCTGATCTCATCGTCATACCTATGATTGAGTTTGATATAATCCTCGGTATGGACTGGCTTTCGGACTATGATGCGAAGATTTATTGTAAGAAGAAAGAGGTTACGATTCTTGATGATAATGATAAGGAACACCTTATTTTTAGAGCAGAATCGTCACCACCTAATTCTTATTTAGACCCACCCCCAGTAGCTCAACTTAATTCAATTATTGGGGAGGAAGAGAATGTAGTAACTATCGGTGAGGAAAGGAATGTTCAAATAGAGGATGTACCTGTTGTGAAAGAATTTGTAGATGTATTTCCGGAATATTTACCTGGACATCCTTCAGAACGAGAAGTTGAGTTTTCCATTGATTTGATTCCTGGATCAAGGCCTATATCGAAGACCCCTTATAGAATGGCCACTGTAGAGTTAGTCGAACTAAAGAAACAACTAGAGGAATTGAGTAATAAGGGATTTATTCGCCCTAGTGTTTCTCCATGGGGAGCCCCTGTTCTTTTTGTTAAAAAGAAAGATGGATCTATGAGGTTATGTATCGATTACAGGGAGATCAATGCTATAACGATAAAGAACAAGTATCCCCTACCTCGTATTGATGATTTATTTGACCAACTGCATGGAGCTCAATACTTTTCAAAGATTGACCTTCGATCTGGATACCATCAGTTGTGTGTGAAGAAGGAAGACATTCCGAAAACAGCATTTCGAACCAGGTACGGGCATTACGAGTTTACTGTAATGCCGTTTGGATTGACTAATGCACCCTCTGTATTCATGGATCTGATGAATAGAGTTTTCAAGGAGTATCTCGATGAATTTGTGGTGGTATTTATTGATGATATCTTGGTATACTCCAAAACCTACGAAGATCATGAAAATCACTTGCGCATTATCTTGAAGACTCTGAGGAGGCATGAATTATATGGGAAGTTTAGCAAGTGTGAATTCTGGCTTCAGGAGATTTCTTTTCTTGTCCATATTGTCTCTAAAGATGGAATCTCTGTTGATCCTTCTAAGACCAAAGCAATCCAAGAATGGCCAGCACCTACGAGTATAACTGAGGTATGTAGTTTTATTGGTTTGGCAGGTTATTATCGACGTTTCGTCCAGAATTTTGCCCGATTGGCTAACCCATTAACGAAGCTCACACGTAAAGGGGTTAAATTTGTTTGGACAAAAGAGTGTGAAGAATGTTTCGAAGAACTGAAGAAAAGATTAGTCAATGCTCTTATATTGACTCTACCATCGGGGAATGATGGGTTCGTTATTTATAGTGATGCATCGAAGAAAGGACTTGGTTGTGTCCTTATGCAGAATGATAGAGTTATTGCCTATGCATCACGACAGTTGAAAATTCATGAACAAAACTATCCTACTCATGATCTCGAGTTAGCAGCTGTAATATTTGCTTTGAAGATATGGAGGCACTACCTCTATGGTGAAAAATGTGAGATTTATACTGATCACAAGAGTTTGAAGTATATTTTCTCACAAAAAGAACTCAACATGAGGCAAAGGATATGGCTTGAATTACTCAAGGATTATGATTGCACGATACACTACCACCCGGGGAAAGCAAACAAAGTAGCAGATGCTTTGAGAAGAAAAGACCATGGAGTTCTAAACATGATGAGAATTGAAAGGGATCCAATTTTCATGGATCTAGTGAAGATGGACATGGGAATAACCAGGGAAGGTGAAACATCAATGCTTTTTCAAATAGTTTCCAAACCATCTTTACTAGAAAGGATTAAGAGTTCTCAGACCGATGATGAAGAATTTCAGAAGAAGATTAAAGCTTTGAATGATGGGAGATTGAGAGACTTTGTGTATGAAGATGGAATTTTGAAATTCGGGAAGAGACTTTGTGTTCCCAATATACCTGATCTAAAAAGGGAATTGCTGGATGATTCTCATAGTTCCAATTTCTCTATACACCCTGGGAGCACCAAAATGTATAGAGATTTGAAAGAACATTTTTTGTGGGACAATATGAAGAGGGAGATTGCTGATTTTGTGTCAAGATGTATGGTTTGTCAACAAGTGAAAGCTGGAAGGCAACAGCCTGGAGGAGTCATGCAACCTCTTCCCATACCGGAGTGGAAATGGGACAATATTATGATGGACTTTGTCATGGGGCTACCAAAGACTCCTAGAAGGAACGATGCAATATGGGTTATTGTTGATCGTCTTACCAAGTCAGCACATTTTCTTGCTATAAGAGAAGATCTACCCCTGGAACGTCTAGCAAGACTATACATTAATGAAGTTGTGAGACTTCATGGTGTACCCCTATCGATTGTTTCTGATCGTGATCCCCGTTTTACTTCATGATTTTGGAAAAGTCTTCAGAAATCCCAAGATACTGAACTTCATTTGAGCACTGCTTACCACCCTCAGACAGACGGACAATCAGAACGGACTATTCAAACCTTAGAAGACATGTTGAGATCTTGCTCACTTGACTTTCAGGGTATGTGGGATCAATATTTACCACTGGTAGAATTTTCCTATAACAATAGCTTCCATTCGAGTATAAAAATGGCACCATATGAAGCGTTATATGGAAAGAGATGTCGTACACCAACCTGTTGGGATGATGTTGGTGAAAGAAAACTTGTAGGCCCAGAACTGGTGGAGGAAACGATGGAAAAGGTGAAGGTAATCCAAAATCACATCAAAGCAGCTCAAAGTAGGCAGAAGAGCTATGCCGATAATCGAAGGAAGGATTTGGAATTTCAAGTCGGTAATCATGTTTTCCTAAAGGTATCTCCATGGAAGGGAGTCATACGTTTTGGAAAGAAAGGTAAATTGAGTCCCAGGTACATCGGACCTTTCGAAATTCTAGAACGAATTGGAGCTGTAGCTTACCGATTGGCAATGCCGCCAAGTCTCTCCAAAGTTCACGATGTGTTCCACGTATCTCTGTTGAGGAAATACATGCCTGATCCGACGCATGTACTCACCTATGAGGAATTAGAACTGGAACCCGATCTGTCTTATTGCGAAGAGCCCGTCAAGATTCTTGATACGAGAGAACAAGTACTGAGAAACCGGACGACACGTCTGGTAAAAGTTTTGTGGAGAAATCGTAAGATGGAAGAGGCAACGTGGGAACCCGAGGAACTTATGATGAAGAACCAACCGAGTCTTTTCATGCAGTAATACCCTAGAAATTGCGAGGACGCAATTATTTGAAGGAGGGGAGAATGTAACACCCCAAGCTTCTACGGTACGCCTCTCTTTGAATAATGTGATAGCGTGTGTTGTACGCAACACCGAGTTCTAACACACCACAACTAATTAAACTAGCCGTTGTGAATAGTAATACCTACTTTTTGAAATCATATATATTTTATATTTCAAAATGGACTTCATTTTTGGATTCGGAATATTGAAATTAGCCTAGGGTGAAATTTTGGTACTTTTCGGATAACTTTCATATTTTGATGAATAGTGAAAATTACTAAATTTTAATTAAAAACAACTTTTTTAATCAAAATAATTAATAGTGATAAATTGTGAATTTGAGTGGTTTTAAAGTATATTTAGAATATATTTTTACCATTTAATATAATGTTGTTCATTTGACATAATTTTACAATTAAACCGAACATAAACAAGTGTCAATCTTTTGATAGTTATTACCTCTTAAAAACACGCTTTTTGTTTTGACAGCGGGAATTAATTTTAAATTAATTTCTGCCACTTCTGTGTTTTGAATTTAGAAAAATGGATTCCATATTTGGAATCAGGATGTTCAAATTATGTAAATAGGTAACTTTTATTTTTACACATTTTGAATAATTACTGCGGTAAATATTTTATTTACCATGGTTAAAGGGTAAATCCGGTAAATAAGGGTTAAAAAAATAATATTATAATAATACTAAATTACCCTAAAACGTGTCTTAACCCTATTGGTTGATACATGGTCGACCATGGGCATCTTTGGTTCTGTTTTGGGACCCCATGGATCCACTTGTAAGTGATAATGACACTTTATTTTAATTTAGTTAAAATGAATACAAAAATGACACAAGCATATATCTTTTAGAACAACAATTTTTAAATAGGGTTATATATGTTGGATATTAGATTATAAATATTCATTAGAAAGCTAAAACTATTTTCTACATAATGATATTTTATTTATAATTTTTAGACATTAAATAATTTATTTTATTTATGACACAATGATGATGCAGTAATTACTAAAATAGTGAAAAATTAAAATAATTGATATTATAAATACCCAAATAAATATAATATGAAACTTTTAATGAATTAAACTAATTTTCTAGGCTAATATGATATATTAGGATTGATTTAATGGACTTTGTTCGAAGTAATCAATCTGTTATGAGTTTCACAAAAATCAACTATTGAATAGTGTCAAAATTGACATAAAAGAGTTCTTAAAACAAATATTATATTATTAATTGATATTAAATTCCTAAAAATCTAAGGTTCGGCAAAGAGACTTATATTATGATAGGTTAATCATTAATGGACCACTTGGGGGTCTCTTGTATGTATATAGTAAGTTTATTGCCCATAATATATAAAAATACAAAGAGACATTGTAAAAGTGAAACTAATTAACTTAGAGTTAATACTTAAAGATAAGGTTAATATAAGTACCCAAACCTGTCTAAATTCTATTGGATGAGTTGTTTTCGACCTATCCCAACCTCATCCTTTGAATAGTCAACTTTGGAGCCTTTAGAAACCGAATATGAATTTATTATAAATTAATATTTCTAGCTTTTCCAAAGGTGCCCCTCACCCCTCTTATAAAAGGGCACTCCTCCTTCTCATTTCTTCACACCTTCAAAGCCTTTTGGTTCGGCCAAACTCTGCCCAAATAATCTCCCAACATCCCTCACTACAACCTAAAGGCCTTAGTTTGATCAGAAATCCAACCTAAGGAGCCCTTTTGATCAAATCAAAAGGAAGAACCCGAAGAAGAGGTAATGATTTCACCACCCTTTTCTAAGTTCATTTCTTCTTCCACTTCTTCTTCCTTTGTTCTTACCATTCTAAAATAATAACTCCAGTATCTCACATATACTGTGATGTTATTATAAGTATGGTACAACCATATTCAGTATTCTATCCACCCTTTGAATAACATGTCACCATACGTGCGTACGTACGGCTTACCGTCTCCACGTCGTGGTGTAATTGTTATTCAATATAATATTATTTGGATGGGTATAATAATGATGTGTAACTCATGTAAATAATAAATATAACATGTTAATGATTCTTTATATATGATATACCATTCATTTATATATTATTTTAATATCAAAAGAATGATATTGTCGCTCGTGCGTACGTACGGACTACCGTCTCCACGAACGCGATGAGATTCATTCTCCATCGTATCCATTCAAGTATAATTATCATTTTATGATTTAAAAATGATGTTTAAGGACTTGATATCATTCTGGATATGAATAAGATACAACAAACATGGCTTATGTAACAAAACATATAAAAGAAAATGAGTAAGTTAACACCCGAAACGATGATAATTCTAAGATATTATTAATAAATCAATGTTAAAAGATCATATATGATATCATATTAATATATATGATTCTTGTATAATTTAATAACAATTATTTCACCATTATACAGGAGGTTAACCTACCCCAACCAAGGAAAAGTACAAGGTAAGGGTTATATCACAATCTCTTCATTATCCGAGGTTGTTTATACGTAATAATCTACTGGGATTTCTTTATCATCCACATCCATGTTTCTTAAAAATGTATTTCAAAACATTTTTACAAGAATATGGGTTAAAGTCATTTATACCCTTGTTTTACTTTTTATAAGAGGAATCTTTCTGTCGTTTTCCAAACAAGGTCTTTTTTAACCTTTTCGTCAGAATTAAGGTAAGAATGTATTTTTTTTTAACTTATACGGCGTATGCGGCTATTTTACAACATTATAAAATCTTCAAAGCATCCCTTACATGCTTATAAGGATATTTTCAAAATAAAGGTTTTCATTTATAATTATTTTATTATTATATGATTTCAAAAAAGAGATATTTCTCTCAAATATATGAAAATCCAGTGCAAATGTATACGTATTTAACGCAAGCTTAAAAATGTTTTCAGAAAACCTGACTCTCGAGTGTGGTAGATAGGAAGGTATTGGGAGTGGACCCATCATGGCCTATAATTAGTCGAGCAGTCTCATAATTAGTTATTTTGTTTTCAGAAGCTTGCATAATGATTTCATAAAAACACTGGAGTATTTTTTAGTAATTTTAAACGTAAGTATCTTCTAAAAAAATTACATCGGTAGGTCTCATGAGACAAACTAGTGTCTTGGCACAAGGCCTTGACAAAATCTTATTTGTAGTCTTGGCACGAGGCCTTGGCTATGTGGTTATGATAGTCTGGCATTATGCATTCCAACATTATGAAAGTGGTTATTGATATTGCATGTGATTATTCGATTAGTATAATATCCATGTGAATAAGTAAATGGCATTATTTCATTTTACTTTTGCCATACTATGTTGAAGTTCAATTTTAAAAGGCTTTTGTTTTAGTAATTCATTGCCTTAAATGTTTATGCTTATTTTGAATGTTCCGCTATATTTTTATCCTTACTGGGCATTTGAGCTCACCCCTTTTCTATGTTTTATTTTTCCCAGGTAGTGAAGAAGTAATTTATGAATGACTTGCAGGGATATTATGAGGGGTTAATAGTGTGGATATGAAGACTTTGTTGTTGTAGTAGTTTTTCACTTTGAAATGTAATGTAAAACTTTATGATTATATCTAGTGTTTCCAAGGCTACTAAACCAATCGGTCTTTCGGGATTTGATCTTTCTTGTGATCATGCCAATGTTATGTAATTAATGCACCGACTCTGGGCAACTGGGGTCGGGGTGTTACAAATACGAGGTAGTTCTGCAACATGTGAGAGTTCACTTTATTCTACCCTTGGTTTTATTTTGGATACTATAAAAGAAGCTCAACATCTTATTATTATTCTTATTACTCCTCCTCCTATTTTTTTTTCTTCTTTTTCATCTTTATCTTCATTACCAAAAACACTTTAACTTATAAAAATAATATATTCTCTTCTGACATTTTATGTACGGATCCAAAATTACACATTACATATTTTAGTCGATTTAATCTAGAATTAACTACCTTATATTCCAAAATAGCCATTCAGGATAAGAGTTTTATATAATTAGTTAATAAATCTTTCATAACATCACAAATATCAAAAAGTTGAAACTTCTAATTAGTATACAATTTCCCACAAAATAAAACTTTTGAAATAAAACATTTTTTCTTTGAAAATCATCATTAATTTGAACTTGACTTCTTATTTTCCATTAACCATCCTTAAAAAATATAAAATAAAGTTAAAATGTTTTTTGAGAACTAAAATTTCATTATGGTACGTAAAAGAAATAAATTAATTTTTAGTCCCCTAATAGTTATAATTTTTTTTCCTTTTATAAAAAATAAACTAAGGGGTTTTAAAATAATAATTTTATTTCCGAATGTATCAACTTATATACCAATAGATTATTATATAAAATTTCAAAAGAAATATTTACGGTAAAATAAAACTAATAATGTTTTCTTTGATATCATGAAAAAATAAAAATAACTTTTTCACAATGTTATAATTTTTACCCATTAGAAGCAGTAAATACATTTCTTTAAACACGAGGTCACCATTTTACATTGAGAAGTCATATGATTCCCATAAAACCAATATAATTAATAGATAAAACATGTAGGATACTTGATAAATAATTTTCATATTTCTATTAAATTTATATTAACCCTCATAGTTACACTTGGAATAACAATCACTATTATACATGGAATAATCCTCACAATATATATTTTAATAATACCTAGGGAGAAACCTTGTTGGTTAACTCTGTCCCTTTACCTAATACATTGTAGATATATTATGATCTCATCTGACCATGTTTTTTCATTAAACCACCAATCCATAAATTATAATAGAAAAACTAATCATAATAAAAAATTCACAATAACCATAACATAATCATAAAATATAAAATCTTGCATCATAAAAACATTCCTTTCACCCCATAAGAATTAATTTTTAGGTATTGATATATCCCATTTCATTATAACCAAATTTTCAAAAATAAAATACTCATAATATAGGGAAATATGGTTTTTATTTGAATAAATAATGAAATATTGCAAAAGAATCAAAAAATCAAATAACTATTATGATGATTTGAATAGTGGTTGTCTCTGTATACGTTAAAATTGAACATTTGTTTTTTGTTTTTGTAAATAATATCATAACATTCTATAAAAATATTCCTTTTAAAAACCTATGAAAGAATGTAAAAAAGCGGAATAAAATTTCCTTTATAAATCTTTTATTTCCATATAAAAACATGGATAAAACATTTTAAAAATATGGATGTGGAAGAAAAAGAGATTTAAGGGAAACATTAAAAGATGATTTTTAAAAGAAAGTCCCTTTCAGTTCAACTGATCACAGACACCATTTATCTTCCTAAATAATAAAACAATGTTAATTATTTAATTACATGATAACTATATTAAATTTTATTATTCCTTTTATCTTACTTATTACCATGTTATAATAATTAATTAATAATTTAAGATCACATCAGATGTTTTGATGATATTCCCATCATAAGTCCAAAATGCCTTCAGAATGTTGACTATGGAAAAGAGTTTTTTATTAATTTATATATAGAATAATAATTAAATAATTATCATTTTTATACAACAAATATAATTTCAAAATAAATCATGAAATATGGTTTTGAAAAATAAACCATGTTACAATCATGAAGATGGTAGGCCATATGTACGTATTAGTAATGTTTATATTTTCCAAAGTTCATAATTGAAAGAAGTTAATTATAATTTTATTTTTAAATAATTATCAAAATATAAAAAATATCATATTATTATATGAATTATACATATCATCCAATTGATATGGTGATTAAAAACAAATAACATCACTTCATGGTGGTCGTAGTCTACACGTTCTACCGAATGATGTTATCATTTTCCATTGTATGGAAAGGTAAAGAGGTAAAAGAAATATTATATTTTAATGATAAAAAAATATGTAATTAATATCATATATAAACATGAATTTAATCATTATAATCTATAAACTTTATATGGTTATGGAAAATTAATTACATCTGTTTTCGCGGTAGTAGTCCTTCATACACACGAACAATGGTTTTGTTTCCCATTTGATGGAGGAGAAGATGGATATAGGTTTTTGAATTAAAATAATAATTTTTTTTTTATATTTTGGATATTTATTATTATCTATTATGGTTTAATAATATTTGAAAAAAGTGGAATATGAAATAAAACTAAATCATGTGCGTAAAAACTATAAATCTTGTTTGGAAAATATCTTTTTCTTAACACCTTAAGGAATATATGATTGTTATTATTCTCAATATAAGGCCTCTAGAAAATTGGTAGTGATGTTTAGAAGGAATTTTCGTAGGTATTGGCCTAAAAAATTGGTTCTTTAGGGGTGCTGAAATGAGAATAACATGTACTCTTCTATAAGAGAGGGGATGAGCACACTTGTAATTTCTTAAAATATTAATTTAATATAAATTAATTCTTATTCTAAATTAAAAAATTAATAATATTTTTATAAAATATTATTATGAGTCTAAATAATATCATAAAATAAATTTTTTACATAATTATATCACATTATTATCCTATTATTTTGGTATTCACCCACCGTTAACAGTTTTCACACTTACCATGAAAATAATATTTTTTACTCTTTGTGGATCAAGATAGTTACTATAAATGGAAAGCATCCCCTAAATGGAAATTTTTTTATTTCATTGAAAGTATAAAATTAATTTTCCAAATATAATTTTTTTTGAAATTTAAATCATTTAGTAAAATATTATTTATTATATAATATCATTAATATAAATTTTATAACTATTCATTTACTTTGAATTTAACAACATAAAAGAAAACAAAGTAATTCAAGAAAAATGCATAAAAACACTATAGTATGTAATTTTTAACTATAACATTCGTGGTCCACATTTATAATTTCAAATTATATACCATTTAATATTTTTAATTTCATTTATTTTATTACCCATTAATTGAATAATCACGACATCAGTGTTGTGTAAGAATTTAAGGTAATTTTTTCTTATCTAAAAATTAAAAATAAATTTCCCTGATGAATATAAATAATTTATATTTTAAAATAATATTTATAATGGAATATATCCTCTAGTTATACCAATGTTATAATTATTATATTTATTAAAAACATGAGTGTGGCATTTTTGACTTTTATTTACAATAAATATTATATTGTTCATAATATCATCAAAATGAAAAAAGGTCATATAACCAAGTTATGGTTTAGTATGGAATAAATTGAATAATAAAAAAAATTGGGCAAGTTTTAGTGTCATTTTATAGTCCTTATCATATTATTTTTATTCCTTAATTATCTGATTTACCATTTACTGTGGTAACACATATTACTATAGTTTCTATTCATAATGATTAAAAATAAAAGGGAACTATTTAACAAATTTTTACCTACTGATTATAAATATTAAATCCTTTTTTATATATTCAAAATACATAATTGGAATATTTTAAGTTAAAATTAAATGAAAAAATGTGATGAAAAAAAGTTTTTCAAAAAAATTCCCTTTTTAAATTTAAATTGTTTTAATAATAAATTATATTAGAAAATTCATTTTAAAAAACAAAATTGGATTATTTTAAATAAAATGGATTTAATTCAACTTCAAAATTAATGAATAATACAATTTTACTTATTAAATACATTAAAATAAAATATAGTTTACAAAAAGAATTTGTATTTTTCACTATTGAGTGAAAATCAAAATCTTCAGAAAAATTTCAAAATATCGCCACAATTTAATTTGGGTATGCCTATTTAAAAATTGTATTTATTTTGGAAATATTATTTCTAAATGGTATAGAAATAAATTATATCATTTTCTCACAAAAATCAATAAAAAATAATTTTTGAAGAAAACATATTTTTGAAGAATTAAGGATTTAATAAAAATTGAGTTCTTATTTTTTAAGCACCAATAAATAATTTTTTTTAAATATAAAATTTATATGTTGAAATTTCAAAAATTATTTAATCATATTCATACCCTTTAATTTAATAGATAGGTTATAAAGGTCGTAATAATATTTTGTATTTCGATTATACTTATTGTTGTGTATTTTGTATGCTATTGAACAATTCCATTCTTTTGAAATCATAGAATATTATGTTTTAACCCATTTTATATAATTCAAACTAAAAATTGGAACTCATGCATGAAAACTAGGGTTTACAATTTTAAAAAATCCATTATTTAAGTCCCACATCGAAAAAATTGTTAATAAAACATCCATTTGAAATGAGATAAAAGGGAAGTATAAGTGTTAACTGGAATAATACATGAATAGATTTCAGAAATGAAAAAAATTGGGGAAAGTGAAAATGGTCATGAGAAGGTTAACCATGAGAAAACCATAAATCTATGATGTGTTAAAAGACCATTGTCTTATCTGCAAAAAAGTAATCATATAAAGTTTTCATTTCACGAATATTTTCCTAAAGTTGAGGATTTAATTTTTCATCTATACTGAAAGCACAACTAAATATACTTACTTGAAAATTTTAATTTCATCCTTTGATCAATTTCTACCACAATTCAATCTATTGCTTCAAATGATGATTATTTAAGATGATTATTTTCATACATGAAGAACTAAAACAAAATTCTAACAGATCATATGAATATATGTATTTATAATAATTTATCCCACATATATTTTGACTTTATCCAATACCAAAATTTTTAGAACATGGTAAGATAATTCTGAAAATGAATAAACCTTCATATGAATAAATACGACATTAATCACCAACGCTTCAAAGATAACACAAAGGGATTGACATATATCATTTGAAAAATGACTAACCATAAAATTGATCAAATTATTCTATACAATGACTTAAATCCAAATATCAGAAGGATTTGAAATCAAACTTTTGAAGATAAATTTAGCATTTGTATCCAAATAACGATAATCATTCATAATTTCTCATTCCAAAAATGTATATTCTCTATTCATATAATCTCCAAGATATGATAATATTTTTCATAAATAACATGAATCATTATATATCTACATTTTAATCATATAAAGTTCCAAAATATAATTAAATCTTAACTGCTTATATAAAATCCCAAAATATCACATAATGTTCCCCAAAATTACATCAATTTTCTTCCAAAATCACTTAATCATGAAATAACTCTTTAATCACATGGTTATGATAAAATCTAATTTTGAAAAATAAAAATAATCATTATCTATCAAATCGTTTTTAAAAAAAAAATGATTTCATACTAAAAAGGCAATCATGTAGGCTTGTGGTTAGTGATGCACTCATATCGCTCTTCGGTTGTGTGTTCAATCCCTGTGGCCCTGACAGATGTGATAAGTTGTCACCTGACTTGGGAGTTGACATTTTACTAAATATATATCAATATAATCCTAATAAAATTCCCCAAAAAATATAACCATAATCAACAAACATAATATAAACCCTAAATTTTATCAATAACTTTTATAAAATGAAAATTCATTCTTCCTCATATAACATTTTTACATTTTTAACTAATGGGATACATATAGCAAAAAAATCTACCAAAACTAAAAAATGTGTCCAAAGTACACCCATCACATTAAAGAACAAAATGGGGTCTAATTATTTTAACTTATGATCAACCATCAATATAACACTACATCATAAATCTTTAATCCCCATAAGTAGAAACATTAATCATTAAATGTTCTTCATAATCTATTAACAACGATTTTCAATATTAAACCTTAAATTTTTCTTATAATAAACAAAATATGTTTCATTACCTAAGATTAAAAAAAATAAAAACACATAAAAATATATAATCCATACCGTTCATATATAATTTATATTTTCATCATATTCAATAATAATGGCATTTTTAATTTCTAAAAATTAATCTGTATGGTCTTGCTGATATCATTATTGAGCAACCCATAGGAAATTAATTTACATAATGCCCATAATCACAAAATTTAAAAATTTAATTGATTACTTGGGAAGAAATTTATTCCTCTTCCTGGAATTAACTGAAATCTTCTTTTTTCATTTGAATATTATTGCATTATTCTCTAATTTATCACATACTAAACTTTATGTCGTTATCTAATTACATTTTAATGTGTTATTATTAAAAAATTACTGATATAGATATTGTTGAATATTTTTATCTTTATGATATTTATCACCTGAACGTACCTGAAGATTCATTTTTCTTTTATGTTATGTGTTAGGAAACTCTTAGATTCAATTTTTTAATCACAACTTGTGTTAGATAGTTAAGAACAACCACAGAAGTTCTCACTACTGCTCCCATTTCATTCAGTTCCTCATTCAAACAACTACCACGTTTTCCTTTACATCTATTTTTTACTTTGGATATTGTATGATATACTTTTTTACTAAACCATAATGGTTAGTGTTATCTTATCAATAAAATCACAATAAAAAATCTTATGAGGATGATAAACATTAATATATCATTAACCGTAGTATCTTCAAAAAAATTTATTTATAAAAAATATTAATAATTCTTCATAACACACTATACTTTGTGTCTATAGAGGAATTTTAACTTATTATAAAATAAAATCCTATCTTATAGAGTTATCTAATCCCTTCTATGATACCAATTTAAAGGTCCTAACCTCCCACATTACACATTTTAGTGATTTTAAACTAGTAATAAATTCCATACATTCCCAAATATATTTTAATGTATAGTGTTTTAAATAATTAGGTTATAACTCTTACAAAACATGTAACGCCCTGACCCTAGAAGCTCGGAAAGGATGCATTACTTACAACATTAGCGTGATTACAAAGAATTAAATCCCAAAGGAATGATCAGTTTAGTTGTTTTGAAGAAACTAGATACATATATGTAACTCACATTACATTGAGAATTGTCACAAAATAGAATACATAACAAAAACTAATAAATTGCATCCATGAGAACATAATATATGATCTCCTCTTCATAACATATTGAAGGTAAAAAAATAAAAGGGGTGAGATCAAATACTATATAAGGGTTAAAAATAGAGGAATCATGAATCAAAAATAATTTAATCATAATCAAATTGGCATAGATAATATAGAATGGTGAATAAATTAAAAACACATTCCATTAATAAACAGAGAATGAAACTTCATCCATAGAATTTTTCATAGTGAAAACATCATGAATAGTAATAACTAAAATTTAATAAAGAAAATTATTATTAATATGATGTCATGTATCTAGAACATGATTCCACTATACATTCAACACAATTTAAGTCTCTGGGAAGATGCTCGCCTGATTTTGTTTTAGAAACAAACTCGAAGGGTCTATTGCAAACTGACTTGTCTCATGGGACATGTCGATGCATCGAGGGGATATAGTGGTCCCCATCCATCACTAAAATTCCAAATAATTATTTATACAAATATTTAATATAAGTACAATATTTTGTCTCAATATCCGTATAGAGTAGATTAGACAAATTAATCAATAGTTCGTTGATAAGAAGATATTCCAAAAAACACCATATGAAAAAGGGTAAAGGGATTAAGAAAATAATCATATACATGAAACCATAATAGGAATATATAATATATTTACAATTTAAAATGAAAAATGATCCAAAAAGGGTATTATGTACACCACATAAGAATGATTATGTTCGCAATACCATGTATATTACAGTGAAATGGAAACCGAAACAATGTCCCTTACAACATTGTAATCAATCAAGTTAATAATTATCAAGTGAATCAATGAATACCATGAATATAAATATAATCATGATATAATATATCAAATGTTAGTAAACATACAACATAAACAAGAAATAAGTGGCGAACAATGGAAACCTCTTAGAAATAAAAGTGGGATTAGAAATCACTTACCTTATACCCAAATGAGCTCTTCAATTAATCTTAATAACGTGAATAATAAAATTTATATTCATTAATTAAAAAATTAATAATCTATTATACATGTAATTGATTTAATATAACCTTATTAAGTGAATTAATGGTCTTTTTATCGGTTTAAGAGGTTCAATTTTATTGTTTGGATGCATATTCTTCATTGGTTTTCATGATCAGTTTTCTTGTATATGATTATCGAAGTTTGTGTAAAATGGAAATTGAAATACATAATTGATGTTATGATTTATTAATGATCATACAGAAGGATAAAGGAGTATATAAATCATTTGGATATTTTTTGGGAGAACGAATCATTACAGAATATTTTAATGAAAAATGCTTGGATTATTTTGATGGTATTTTTGATCACCACAAACGCATCTTGTTTTATAATTAAATACCGTTGTAAAAAATGGGTTCAGAAAATAAAATAGGATTTATTACATATATAATGATATGGTTCAATCATAAAAGTAGTTTCATGAATATAATTGAAGAAGGAAATAGTAATTGAAAACCCATCATCCTTGAATGTGAAAAATTAACACATCTCAAACGGTGTTTTCATTTTTAATATATGAGCAGGGAAAAGGAGATGATGATGAAATATTACATTTTCATAAACCCATTTCATTATATATAAGGTACTATATTTTTCATAAAATTTTGTTGATAAGATGTGAGAATAGAGAATATAATGAAGGAATGAGAAAAGAAAACAAAATAATGGAAGAGAGGAATTTACCTCTTGAATCTATATTCCTTGGAGAGAAAATTTAGGGGAGAGGATTTTTTCTTTTGAGGAGACCGATGGATTTTTTATGTGCGAAAGGATATAATTAAGACATTTTAGTATAATTTATGAAAGGATGGAAGCTTTAGATATTTGAATAAATGAGGGTGTGAGGGGTGGTTTATATAGTAGACGAGGGAGGGTTCTCTTAATATTATATTCATTAATTTATTATTTCACAAAAAGGCAAGAAATATTAAGAATTACATGACATAGAATAGTAATAATTTCATGTGATTTTGAGATTTTTTTTCTTACATCACTCATGATGCATGTAATAGTGTATTTAAATTATAATGTATTTATACGTTAAATTAATGTATTTTACTATTCACCAAAAATTCATGTATTTTAGAAAAATATCAAAAATTCACCCTAACAGTTTTTCAATGTGTAGAATCCAAAAAATGAACTAAATTTTTTAAAAATTATTCTCTAAATATGAGGCATTTAATATTAAATTAAATTCATCATTTAATCAAAAAATACCGACACTTAAAATATTCATCATCATTTTTAAGGTGTGTAAATTTTATTTAAACTTTCATGGGTAAGGTAACAATTCAAAAGTTTCACATTACTATTAATAAGTGTATGTTAAAATTTATATTGGTATTTTACCATTTATAAGGGTAAGATTATATTCAGTGATAATTATGTTCATTCTATCAGACTCTAAATATCACCATGATCACAACAATGTATACCTGTTTTTCGAAACTCAAAACACATAAGTGGAAATTTTAAGTTTAAGGTATATGTTATGAAAATGTTCTATAATATCCACGTTTTATTTCATAGAGTCTCAATGCTTTATGAAATATAGTCTATCTAATGAATTAGAAGTATTTACGAGAAACATAACATAAAATGTTTGGGGTTTTATATTTTTCCCACCATCATAAATTTCATCCACCCATTTTTTCATGTATAAATCCCCTTAAAAAGATGTGGGAGGTTCGTATTGATAACATCCTTAGGTTCCCATGTTGATTTATCCATTTTATGGTGTCTCTAATGAACCTTTACAAGTCGGGTTTTCTGATTTCTCAACACCTTCTCCCTTATGTCAAGAATTTATATAGGCTCTTCAAAGTATGAGAAATGATGTTGCATATCTATTTCTTCACATGTGAGTACATGCATTGGGTATGGAATTTATTTCTTAAAAATTGATCCATGAAACACATTTTGATCGTTGGATAGACTTAGTGGCATTGCTAAATGGTATGATATATCACTGTTCCTTTCTATAATTTCAAACGGCCCAATGTACCTGGGGCTCCATTTCCATTTCTTACCCAACCTTAAGACACCCTTCTACATAGATAATTTTAGAAAGACATGATATCATACTTGAAATTCTAAATCCATTATTTGGTTTTTTCCATAAATCTTTTTACAAATTTGGGATACTTTAATATGGGCCTGAATTTCCATTACCTTTGCATTTGTTTCTTCGATTATTTCTGGTCCTATAAGATTCCTCTCACAAACTTCATCATATCATGTTGGTGTTCAACATGTATTACCATATAATGCTTTGTATGGCTCCATTATAATGCTATACTAGATACTATTATTGTAATAAAATTCCACCAATGGAATGTTTTGATCCCATATAACTTAAAAATAAAGAGAGCATGATCCTAACCTGACTACCAATGTTTGAATAGTCTTTTTAGACGATCTGTCGGTTTGGGGATGATAAGAATTACAAATATGAAACTCAGTATCCAAATCCTATTGAATAATTTTCCACAATTTTGATATAAATTCGGGATCTTGATCAGACTCAATCGATAGAGGCGCACCATGAAGCCCTACAACATCATTAATATAAATTATTTCTAGGCACTCATGTGGTAAATCCTATCTTAAATCATTAAAAGGTTATGATTTTTTGAGACAATAAATAATTACCCATATTACATTATTCCTTCTAGGTGTCCTTGGTAGTCATCTGACAAAATATATCGTAATTTAATCCCACTAACACATAGTAATAGGTATAGGTATCAGGGCCCTTCTAGGAGTTTTCTCTCAGCCTTCACTTGTGGACAAACTAGACACCTTGACACATTGTCCACAATTTATCACAACATGTTATCCCCCAAAAAGTGTTCCTTCATATCTCTATACATTTTAATGCTACTATGGTGTATAGGGAAATTTGATCAATGAGAATCAACTAATAGTTCCCTTTTTATATTAGGTACTGATGAAACACATAACCTATTCCAAAATTTTAGAACTCCATCCTCATACATGAATTCTACCAATCTTCCATACTTAATAGCTTTAATTTTCATTGTATATTTTCGTCATTATATTGATGGAATTTTATCTTTTCTATTAATGATGGTTAAGAAATCATTGGAAAGAGGAAATATGATTCCCCTTCCTTAAAAATTCACATATCCATGTTTAATGGATCCATGAATATATGATATCTCTCAATCTTAATTTGGGTTAGAAATCCATGATCGTTTATGATTATTTCATCTAAAACCATATTTTCTTTTCTTGTGTGGTAGTGTATTGAATAATCATAATCATTGATTAACTCTCGCCGTCTTCTTTACCTCATGTTGTGTTATTTCTGTGTAAAAATTTATTTCAAAATCTGTTGATATATATATATATCTCACATCTTTCAATGTAGAGAGAATGTATCTATATTTTCTAAGAAAATATTATGACTTCTAACTCAAGATCATATGTTCGGTAATTTAGCTCACGAGTCTCCAACTACCTTTATGCATAGGAAATAACATTTTTATTTTTCATAAGGATGAAACCTAGCACATTATTTGATGCATCGCTATATATCAAAAATCTATCATTTCCATTTAGAAATGTTAAAATTGGAGAATTTACAAATTTTAATTTCAGTTCTCCAAATAATTATGTACATTCTTTCATCAATGTAAAATCATCCCCTTTATGTGTGATCCTAGATAGCGGGTTATCCAACTGGGTGAAATTTTAAACAAAATGCCGATAGTAACCTACTAATCCAACAAAACTGCGTACCTTAGTTATGTTAATTGGAATGGGCCATTATTGGATTTCCTTTTTCTTCACTGTATCAAATATTATTCCATCCTTATAGACAATATGGAAAAGAAAAGAATTGATTGATGTCAAAACTCACACTTCATAAACATCCCATAAAATTCATTTATTTTAAGAGTTTTCAGAATAATCCACAAGTGATTCTCATGGTATTTGTAGATTTTGAAGTATACTAGTGTATCATTAATAAATTCAACAAAAATTCATCAATATATTCCTTGTAAATTCTATTCATTAGATCCATGAAAATAGAGACTGCATTTTTTAGTCCAAAAATCATTATTGTTAACTCCTAATGTCCACACCTAGTTTTAAATGTTGTATTTTGAATATATTCCTTCCTCACACACAACTGATGATATCCAATTCGAAGATCAATCATTGAAAAATATTGGGCTCCATGAAGTTGTTAAAATAAATTATCAATGCTTGGAATGGTATAATTGTTCTTTATTGCAATAAAAATTATTTCTCTATAATCAGTGAATATCCTCATGGATCCATCTTTATTCATTACAAAGAGAACAAGGGATCCCCATCAAGAAACACTAATCTGTTGTCACTCAATTCCTCCAGTTTTTTCTTTAGCTCTACTAATTCCACAGTAGCCATTCCATAGAGAGTCATTGATATAGGTCTTTCACCTGGAATTTAATCAATAGACAGCTCAACTTCCCACACTGGAGGATGGAAAAGTAAATCCTCTGGAAATACATCAACTTATTCTTGAACAATAGGTACATATTCAATTTTAAAATTTCATTCCTCACACATAGATATTGTGTTCTATTAATCTCCATGAATTGAATTCAGTATAGCTTTTGGGGGAGGATCTAGATAAGAATCATATGGAGATATTTCATCTCAAAAGATAAAGGATTGTAAACCATTCTAAAAAATTATAACTTCCTTCTTCTTTAAATATATCTTCACATCATAATTGGATATCCAATTCATACCGAGAATTATATCAACGTAAATTATTTTTAGGATGATAAGATTTGAAACTGAATAACATTTATGTGTCATGAGGGGGACTGATCGACACATCTTTATTGTAATGATACATCCCCTAGGAGTTTTGAATGACAAATCAATTATTAAATCAAATTGCAAATGTCTAATTTTCATGGAAAACTGGGATGATATAAATGAATGTGATGATCTAGAATCAAATAAATCATTGGCTAAGTTTGAGGATACAATTAAAGTACCTAACACCACATCATTAGAAACCTTAACCTTTTTTCTTATAATCTCATAACTTTTTCCATGCTCTCATCTCCTTTTATGAGGCATGTTTCCTTAGTGCATAGGACAGTCATTTTAATAGTGTCTCATCTATCTACAATTTATAATTGAAAATCATAAACCTATCTCTTCCCATTGTATTTACTAGATTGATGACCCTATTCTCCACACTTATAGAAAACTCCCATGCCTCTCAAGCATTTCCCAAGACGGTTATTGCCACAGTTCCCATATAATGAAAATTTCTTCATTCCATTCTTCTTCATTGGTGCTTCCAATTTTCCAATGTTATTAGAATGTCTATTCATATATTTATTACCGTTGAATGAATTTGATCTAGAAAATTTGTTCTCTGTTTTGATGGAAGTTAATACAATTTCATCGTATAATGAAAATGTTTGAGAAGCTAGTTCCCTTAATAGATATGGATTAAGACCTTTAAATAAATGATCAATATTTTCTTCTGAATCACATACGTAATCTATAGCATATCTGGCTAATCTTGGGTAGGTAGACTCATACTCCTCAACACTCTCATCTTCCATTTTCTTTAGGATAAGGAATTTCATCATCACATTAGTTCGTTGTTCATGAGGGAGATATTTGTCAAAAAAATATTTACTTAAAATTTCTCCATTCCATATCTTATTTTTCTCCTTCCTCCGTGGTATTTTGGATCAAGGACCAACATTGATCAACACCACCCATGAGGAAATATAATTCCAGTACTACCTTTTCATTTTCATTGCATCTTAATGGCAAAAATATCTTTTCAAGGGACTTTATCCACTTCTCATCTACCAATAGATTAGTTGTCTCACTAAAATATGAGGGATTATGCTGCATGAAATGATCCAATAATAGAATATCATGGTTATTTGTCACATCCTGATTATGTTGTCCCAATATGGCCATGATCTGATCTGCTCCAACATTAACTGTGTTGACTTTCTCCAAGGGGAAATCCCTACATTTTATGAGGGTATTGATTCCCATTATTCCATTAGGCACTATCCCTAAACAATGGAACACACTAAATTAGGTCTTAATTCTTAATTTATAAAATGAAAACACTTAATATAAATTGAAAATTTATGCTCATATAATCTCAGAATCATAAAAATTATTTTTATTTATTTTTAAATTATTCAAAATGGGTTATAAAGAAAATGTGAAATATCCTATGAATATCCCCTTAGATTTTCAAACTATATGTGTAGTAAGAACCATTGTCATGTACTAGGATTCCACAGGTCAAGCCCGAAACTCATTGTCAGAGTTGTTACTCTTAGTTACATCGGTGCCAAAACCACCTCCACTTATAGTATCTAGAAATGGATATATTTTCTAGGAAGACCCACATAATCCCTACTTTAACAAAATTATATTATGTTATTCTATGATTATATTCAATGTATAACTTAGGTTTATTTCCTCTAAACTATGTTTCATAAATCATGTACCCAAGGTTACTACTAAACTTCCTTTGATACCAAATATAACACCTCATCCCCAGAAGCCCGGAGCCGGTGCCTTACTTACTACATTGGCATGATTACCAGGAATGAAATTCCCAAGGAATGATATGTTTAGTAGTATTGAAGAAACTAGATACACACATGTAACTCATATTAAATTGATAAAGGTATCAAAATACAATACATAACAAAAACTTATAAAATGCATCCATGAGAACTTAATATATAGTATCTTCTTAATAACATGTTCAACGTAAAAAGATGAAAGGGGTGAGATCAAATGACATGTAAGTGTTACAAATAATGGAAGCATGAATCAAAAATAATTTAATCATAACCAAATTTGCATAGTCAATATGGCCTGGTTAATAAATGAAAAATACATGCCATTTATAAACTGGGAATCAAACATCATCCACCGATTTTTTCATAGTGATAACATCATGGATAGTAAAAACTGAAAATGAATAAAGAGAATGTTTATTAATTGGAAATAATGTTTCTATAACATGATACCACTATAATGTTGAAACATTTTATGTCTGTGGGTAGATACACATATGATTCTGTTTTAGAAACAAACTCGAAGGGTTTGTTCACAACTAACTTGTCTCATGAGAGATATCAAAGTATAGAGGGGCTATAGCAGGACTCTCCCATCACTTCAAGTCCAAATAATTATTAATTCATAGATTTAATACTTGTAAAATATTCCTTCTTAATATCTTTATCAAGTATAGGATATAGTTCATTAATATTTCCATATATAATACAACATTCCAAATAAACATCATAAGAAAAATTGTATATGGCTTAATACATTAATAATATCCATGAAACCAAAATATGAATATATAACATATTTACATTTTAAAATAAAATATGATCCCAAAGGGGTAGTATGTACACCACATAAGAATGATTTGGTGCACAATACCAAGAAAATCATTATGAAATGGGAACCGAAACAAATTCCCTTAAATTTTTTTTATCAATCATGTTAATAATCATTAATTGAATCAATGAATACCATGAATTTAAATTTAATCATGATATTATATATCATATGGATGTAAAAATACACCACATACATAAAATAAGATGCAAACAATGGAAATATCTTGGAAATAAATGTGAGATGAGAATCCCCTTACCTTATGCCAGAATGAGTTGTTCGATTGATCTTAATAACCTAAATAATATAATATAGATTCATAAATTACTAATTAAATAACCAACTATACATGTAATTGATCTATTATAATTATTTAAGTTCATTAATAGATTTCTTATGGTTTTTACAGGTTAGATTTTATTTTTTTGGAAGTATTTTTTTGCATAGTTTTCAAGATTAATTTGCTTGTATATGAGTATCGATGTTCGGGTAAAATTGAAATTGAAATATAGAATTTAAGTTTTGATTTATTAATGATCATATAAAATTTTAAATGATCATATAAATTCTTTGGTTATTTTAGGGGAGGTTGAAACTTTATAGAAGATTTAAATGATAAATGCTTGGATTATTTTGATGTTTTTTTAATCACCACATACTCATCTTGTTTTATAATTAAATACCATTGTAAAAAATGATTCCAAAACATTTAATAGGATATATTACATATATAATGATCTGTTTAAACCATAAAATTGGATCCATGACCATAATTGATTATGGTAATGGAAATTGAACACCTGTTATCCTTGAATGTGATAAATTAACACATCTCGAATGGTGTTTTCATTTTTAGTATAAGAGGTGTGAAAAAATAGATGATGATGGAATATTCCATCATCATAAAATATCAATGTATATATAAGGTACTGTATTTATTATAACATTTGGTTTAGAGGAGGTGATAATATAAAAGTTAAAAATGAACATTAAAATAAAACCAAAGAATTGAAAAGAGGAATTTGCCTCTTGAATCTATAATTTTTTTGAGAGCCTCTTTATCGGAGAAGAATTGGTATTCTCTGTAGACAACGGGATTTTAGTCCTGGGGATGGAGTTTAGGGAGATATTTGATCATAATTATGGCATGGCCTGAGGCTTTTGAGGTGTGATGAAATGAGGGTGTGAGGGTGGTATATATAGTGGAGGGGAGGAGGGTTTTCTTAATATTAGATTCATTAATTTATTATTTCTCCACAAGATATGAAATAGTGAGTATTATAGGACAAAGAACAGTAATATGTGTATCAAGTTTGGGATTTGGGTTCTTACATCACTCATGATGTTAGGATTGGTGGATTTAAATTATAATGTATTTATTCAGTAATATAATGAATTTTACTATTCTCAAAAAAATTCTTGTATTTCAGAAAAATATCCAAAATTCCCCCTCATAATTTTTCAATGTGTAGAATCCAAAAATGAACTCCATTTTAAAAAATAATTTTCCAAATATGAGAAATTATTTTTTTAATTATATTCATCATTTAATCGATAAATACTAACACTTAAAATATTATTTATCATTTTAAGGAGCCTAAATTTTATGAACACATTCATGGCTAAGGTTACCATCCATAAGGGTTATATTTCTATTCATAAGAGTAAGTTACTATAAATAAGGGTATGTTACTATTCACAAGGGTATGATTCTATTCACTGAAAATTATGTTGATTCTATAAGACTCCAAATATCACCCTAATCGCAACCGTGTATGTCAGTTTTTCAAAATTCAAAACACAGAAGATGAAAATTTAAATTTAATGGACAAGTTATTACTATATACTTTAATAACCAAGTGTTTTTTAATAGAGACTTGGTGCTTTATGGAATATAAGATATCTAATGAATTGAAAATATTTTAGAGAAACATACCATAAAATATTTGGGGTGTTATATAACAACCCATACATCAAAAAGTGGAAACTTGTACTTAGTATCCATTTTTACAAAAAAATAATTTTTTAAAATAAAATATGATTTATTTTCATGATATATATTCATCACATTCAATTATAATTTTCATTTTCCCTTACCCATCCTTAAATCCTGTATTTTTTTTTTGAAATTCAAGATGATCACAAAAATCTCAGTAAGGGATATAAAAGAAAGAAATAAACTATTACTCCATGAATATAAATAATTTTATTTATTTTTCAAAAATAAACTCTAGAGTTATAAAAAAACATTTCCTTAACCAATAAATCAACTTCTTCAATCAAATATTTTCATAAAACATTTCATAAGAAATATTTAAGTAAAAATAAAACTCATAATGTTTTCATTGAAGTCATGAAAAACACCTATTAACTTTTTCAAAATGTTATAATTTTCACCCATAAGAATTAGAAAATACTTTTCTTTAGACATAAGATTATCATCATACCTTCATAAATCATAAGATTCCCATAGAAACCCATAGAAAACATAGTTAAAATGTATAGGTAAAATGAGGGATAATTTTACTATCCCTATTACATAAGGTTTAATCCTCCGGGTTACACATTGATTAACCATCCTGATTATACTTGAAATAACCATTCTATTAGATTACAATAATCTCTTAGGAGAAAGCTAATCAGTTAACTTCATGTCATTACACAATGTATTTGAGAGAAATAATTGTCTCCCTAAAGCTTGGTTTATCATGGAACCACTTTTCCTTGGATAATAATAGAATGACCTATTATCATTATCAATTCTCAAGAACCTTATCATAATCAAGAAAATAAAATATTTCCTCATAAAAACATTTTTTTCTCCCACCAAAAATCATTTTCAAATATTCATATTTACTTTTATTTAGAACAAAATATTCAAAGATAAAATTACTATAATATTGGGATATAATATTTTTATTTGAATAAAACGGGAAATATTGTAGAGGAATTGAAAAATCAAATAACAACTATAGTGTCAAGTAAAGTCATTGTTTCCATATAAGTTAAAATAGAACATTCCATTTTTATTTTTGTAAATAATTTCATAACATTAAATAAAAAGATTTTATTTGAAAACCACTAAAATAAAGTCAACTGAGAGATAAAATTTCCTTTAAAAATGTTTTATGTCCCTATAAAAACATGGATAAAGTATTTTAAAAATATGTAAATGGATGAAAAAGTGTTTAAAGGGAAACTTCAAAAGTGTATTTTAAATAGAAAGTCAATTACCATGAGTCCAACTCATCATGTATGTCCTTTATATACCTAAATAAAAAACTTATTCTAATTATATACATACTTAAGATCCTTTTTATTTTTTATTATTATTTTTAACTCACTTGTTACCATGTTATAAAAATTAATTAACCATTTATTTTCACGCCATATTTATTGATGATATTCATTTCATAAGTCCAAAATGAATTTGGTAAGTTTATTATGGTATAAGAGTTCATTATTCCATAATATCATGAATAATAAGAGTGAAATTATTATAATTTCTATACATAAATTAGACTTTTAAAATAAATAATGTATGATGGTTATGAAAAATGAACTATATTAGAATCATGGAGATGATAGGCCGTACGTAATCATGCGTTGTAAAACCCAGAGATTTTAAAAGAAGAAAATTATATTCGATAACATTAAGGATATGGAACAACTAATTATAATTCATTCAAAACACAATTAGTTTATCTTCTGATACTTGCAATAATGTTTTTCATCAATAACTTACATTACATGCAAGATCAAGTTTTATCGAACAATAGTATACTACTAATATTATTATTTATCATGATAATTACCACCTGGACTTTGGTATTGAGAGTTCAGATAATATTAAATGAATTATAATAAATATGTTTTAAACATGTTTATATAATGAATTCTCTAGGTACAAACTAATTATAAATGGAAATAAAAACATTCTGAAAATAAAAGGAAATATTTTTCTAAAATCAATTTAAATGCCCACAAGTGTGTATTATACCAATAAAATAATAAAATAACTCTTGTTGGATTTTATTAACAAAATTAATATATAATATATTCAATATAATTTTTAAGATTCATCCTATTTATTTTCTATACAACTGAAAAAAATAAATCAAATTTTACGGTTAAAGACTGTATATTTTCTAAAAAGACGTTTTGTAGCCTATTTATGGAGAACATATTTTAAAACTAATTACTGAAAAATTTATAATTTATAATTTAAAAATAAATATAATTTTATAAATACGAATATTAAAATTATCATAGAGTGAAATTTTTGTATTATTCGGAAAAGTTTCATTTTTTTATGAATAGTAAAAAAATACTAAATTTTAATCAAGAACGTTGTTTTTAGTGTTAAATTGTATCATTAATTGGTTTTAATGTCATAATAGTACAACTAAGCATATATTAATCTAGTTTAGGTCATTTTAATATTTTAAATATAAATTTTAGATATAAAAAATAAGTAAAATTTAAAAACCAAACCTCTCATTGTGTCTGTAGGATTTATTATTTAAATTAAATTATTCTACATATCTGAGTTGAATTGGAAAAAATGGAGTACTTATTTGAAATAAGAGTAATTTATATTATATAATAAGTTCAACTTAATTTTTGACCAAATTTATTAGTTAAAACAGTTAATGTTAATTATAGGGATTATTTTAAAACGAATCCAATTTGTGGTTATAAATAAAATATAAAGTGTTCAGGTGACCCAAAACATATCCAAAACCAATTTAATGGAAATATTTAAAACCTTAAGGCCATAGTCTCGAAATTTATTAGTTTTGGGACATGTTTCCATCATATTGACCCACAGAATATGTTAAATAATGAAAAAGGGAAAAAAGTTGACCTTTCTCCGTCTTATTTTTTGTAATGCTTTGAAAATAAGGAAAAAACTACATATGTTCGGTTATAAATATTAATTTGGAATATAATAATTTTATTTGTATCAAAATAATTTATCTTTAATTTTTATATATTATATAATTACCTTAAATGCTTATGAAATGCCAACACATTGACTACTTAGTTAATAATAAAATAAAATAAATGATAATAAAATATTAAAAACTTTATAAATGGATTGATTTATTTATTCCATTGTTTTTTATAGGAATATATAATTATAAAAATCTATGAACATAATATATTTTAACTAAATTATTGTATTTATATATTTTAAAATCAAATTAAATAAATAATTCCAAAATTGACATTAATGTTATTTTATAAAAATTGATATTTTATTAAATGATTTAAAATGACTAAAAATCCTATATTTAGTAAAGTTATTATTAATTGTTAATAAATATCATATATGGTCCATTTATTGATGAATTTATGTTTTATAATGAACATATTAAACCGTAAATAGTAAAAACATTATTAAAATGGTTAGGGTTAAAGGAGTGTTTCTGCGTGTTATGTGCACTTTGGTTAAAATTAATTCCAAAAAATGTAATTTTTAATATAAAAGTTTGATATAATTTTTATAATAATTTTATCTATAATAAATAATAATTTTCACACTAATTTAGTCTTAAACTATAAATTACTGAGGTTAAAAAACTAGTTACTATGGTAAAAACAAAAACGGTAAAATTGAGTAAAATGAAAGGCTTAGGAATAAAAAGATAAAAATTATTTTTTGTGTGTTGTAAGTGTGCATTGACCATAATTTACCTTAAATATATTATTTTTACATTTTGGAATCACATGAGGTATGGGAGACCACCCAATAGTAAATACATTTGCTTGTCACAAAAAACGCCACTTATCCTAAACTATAGATGGGAACTCACTCCCCTCACTTATTCACAACAATAAATCCAATAGGATTATAAAAAATCTTCCCAAATGACTTAAAATATTCATAACTTCATCACAGAAGCCTAAATTTTCTCATAAATCAAATGAAGGTATTTGGTACACACCGAAAAGAGTTACCCGATGAAGAGGAAACGTTCATCGGCAAAAAAAATTAATTTATTTATTCCTAAATACAATTAAATTTTTTTATATATTGATTTTATAATTTACTAACTATCATATATATACTGATATATTTTCATTATAAAGTTAATACTGACAAAAACACACACTTCCAGCAAATGATTTACTAAATCATCGTTTGTGTGTTTGGCAGACTACCACCATGTGAATTGATGTCATTCCCCAAATAAATTTTTTTTTTCGTAAAACCACATTAGGTAAAAGTGGGAAATATGCAAGACCAATAACCCACAAATGTTTAAAATTCAAACAAAAGATACTACCTGGTGAATCTAATCCTCTACAAGACAGATACAATATAAAGTGAGAAACTGTTATCAATGCCAAATCGAAATTCGAACAAAAGGCACCACTGAGGGAACCTAATCCCACAAATCATTCAACTTACTGTAAACAATTTGATTAAATCATCATCACAAAAAAATATACATCATCATTCCATCACCATTCCATCTCATCTAGAATCATCCAGTGAGAGAAAACCACCGAAACATCCCACCACTGCTAAACCCACTCTGTCATCGTAAAACCCTCATCATCACCACACTAGAAAATTTGGGAAACATAGAAACCTCGAACCCAAAACAAAAAAAATCTTCAACATCATGGAGAAGAAACAAATATGTTTTCAAAAGGAACAAAACATCATCTTTATCACACGATTACCACCTGTGTTGAAATTCGGAACACATGACCAAAACTGATGAGGACGAGAGGCCTTCAACTCTGACGACCGCTTGAGAATCACATCAAAAAGCTACCTAAAAACCACCCCTCCAGACCAAATGGGAGAGGAGTGGAGGAATAATGAAGTCTGGGAAGATTTATAAGGACATAGACCTCAATATTGAGCTACTAACTTTCTAGAAACCCAATCCAAACCAAAAAACTTGAGAAGAAACTGTAATATATCGTATACAGCAAACAACAAACATCACCGCAACCTGTGATGATGTCAGTACAATACATGCCTCCTGAAGACCCATAGGCTGATAAAAACATCATAATGTCTCCATGAAACCATCTCTCTGAACCATCTAGGAGAGAAATACTAGAATTAAATGTCAGAGTAGCAATAATCATTGAGGGTTGAAACAGAGACAAACTTACAAAACTGACCAGCCAACCCGTTCTGACGAAGCCACCGCCTTATAAGGCCATAAGTGAAAAAACAACAGAGTAATGGCTTTATAATTATATATATATTAGAAATAAATATTATTATTTAATTATAACATATCATTCATTTTTATTTCTTTCATACTAATATGAAAATGGAAAATGTCGTTCATGCGTATCTATGGTCTACTCTCTCCTTGAACAGTGTCTTTCATTTCCTATCAATAAATTTTATGGATTACTATAAATATATAAATAATGAATATATTTGAAATTTATATCATGTTTTACATCCTGGAGATTATTAAATCATGATCCAAGTAATAGGAAAAAAATAAAAAGTCAAAACATATACGAAAAACCAAGTAGTTGTTACCCGAAACATAAATTTAACATTGAATTACTAATAAACAGGTAATATAAAGTAATAATAAAAATAAATTTTGTATTATATAAATTAATATGGTTCTAATATATATTTATAATAAAAATATATTTAATATACAAGATATTTTAATGAGTACGATGGGAGTCAAGACTTAAATTAAAGAGTTTTCATATCTGACTTTTATTTATATGAGATGTATGCCTTATTCACAACTTGTTTTTTTTATGTATATAATACCCATGATTTTATTATATGAATAATATTATTAAATTTATTATTATTTTAATATCGATTTTAGGATCTCTCTTTCATGGGGTTTAAAGTCTCATAGTTAACAAATTGCAAAAGATTTTTTGTCTCAATTTTCCTTCTTTGAGGAGTAAGTTATGTTATACACCTACCTTCATATATGAGGTGTATATTATGAGAATTTTAAATTTTATATCAACATATATATTTATTTTAATTATTTTATAAAGGAGATTTTTTCAGGGGTATTGTGATTCAAATTTACCAAATTGGTAAGAGTCTTTCGCTACAATCTCTTCATTTATCGAGATTTTGTATGATTATGTATCTGATGTTGAAAGATTATAATTATCATGAATTCTATTATAATCTGATTATTAATAATATTTTCAATTAATTTTACCATTTTACAAATCTTTGATACATAATTATTTTGATAATGTGTTTTTAAGAAAATATGACTTCATATCTCTCTTTAGTTGGAAATCCATTTACGTCCAAACCATGATTTGTAAAAATGTTTTCAAAATTATTTTAAAAAGAGTTTTTAAAATATGAAAGGATTTTTACTTAAAAAATGTTTTAAAAATACATTTATATATTTAAAAGTTTATTTTTCAAATAAAATTATTTCTTAAATTTTTTATTTCTTAAAAAGAGATTTTCAAAATGAATATAATATTTTCCTCAAGATTGTTATTATTGATCTATTAATAGTCATTACACTCATCGAGGTAACCAAAAAATTGCATTGCTTACCATCAACTAGGGTTATTTTTTATTGATACCATTATTATTGTTTCTCAAGATGGATTAATATTGAATAAATGATATTTTTATGGAACCCATTTCTTTTACATTAGATAAATATGTTTCAGAAAGATTATTATGGAACCCATTACATTTCTATGGGTTAATTATGTTTCAAAAAGATTTATATGGAACCCATTTCATTTCAGCAGATTAATATTCCTTCAAAGAGATTAACGTGAAACCAATTTTTCTTCTATGTTTTGATCATGATATAAAAGAATAATTATTGATTATATTAGTTTTATGATGAAATCATTAATTGGTTAATTCCTGTTGTGGTTCTTGGACATTTAACATGAAAAATGGGGAGGCCCAAATAGAACCTAGTAAGACCATTATAGCTTAACATGGGGTTGAATAGATAATTCAAAGTAATCCCATTATATAATAATATGGGGTGGCCTAGACAACATCATGTAAACTAGTTACAACTTAACATGGGGTGTCCCAAATAGCACCGGGAAAGCCCTTAATAGCATAAATGATGGGTGCTCCCAAATATTTCTTTAATTAATTTGATAATTATTATTTTGGAATTAATCCATATGGTTAATCCAATTATAAGTGGTTTGAAATGGTTTTATAAATATAATGATCTAATTTAGCAAAATGGGTTTTATTTTCTTATTATGGATTTATAATGTTTCTCGTGATTGAGATTGATATCAAATGGTTTCTGATTATAGATTCTGATGACTCTTTAATTTTCCATGTTTTAATATGTTTTGATCTAGGAATTTATGGGTATGATTTTTTTATGATTCACACAAGAACTCTGATTATGTTGTTATACCCTAATGAAAATTTTATAATCATTGATGACATTAAATTGTTAATTCTAATGTTTAGCCTTACTGAGAATTTGAGATAACCCTTATTTTGTTTCCTTTATGCAGGTTTTAGAGAAGAATGTTGAATGAGCTCTATCTCTAATTTATTTCATATGTATGATGATGATGTCCTAATGTGAAAAATGAAAAGATGGGTTTAGTGTGATAAAAACTAATTTTAATTAATGTGAATTTCTTATATTAGAGTTTTTCATAATGATCTAAAAATTTAAACCTAAAAGGTACTCATGGTTATAAGTGATACAATTTGACTTTTTATGTTGTATGGTTTATGTGAAAAAATGGGTTACAATTATCTTCATTGAAAATGGAAATGTAATGTTTAAGATTTTAGCACCGGATTCAGGAGTCCAGGACAGAGCTATTATATGAGTAACATTTCCATTTTTCGTCGATAATTATGGAATGATTGTATGCATAATTTTATCTTCCCATTATTATCATAATATAAAAAATATCATATTATTTATTTAATTATACTTATATATATCTTTAATGTGATGTGGTGATGAAAAATGAATCACATCATTTCGTGGAGGTGGTCGTCTATGCTTATACACAAACCACGTTAACATTATCTAGTGTATGGAAAGGTAAGAAGGCAAATGAAAAATTATCATTTCATAATAATTAATATATCATTAATATTATATATAAACATAAATTCCATTATTATAATCCTTCTGTGATAGATGTTGTTGAAAAATGAATTACAACGGTTCAGGAGGTGCTAGTCTACCGTACACATAAACAATGTATTTGTTTCCAATTTCATTTAATATGAGATAGATATAGGTTATGAAATTAACATAATAAAAACTAAATATTTGTAGGAATATGGTGTTATTATTTTATTGTGGTTTAATAATAATTTAAGGATTTGGAAGATGAAATAAAACTAAAACTTCTAGTTAAAAACTATTCTGCTTCATTGAAGAATCTCCTTTTCTTAACACCTCAAGACATATAATATAGGTATTTATGAAAAATAAGGAATATATAACATATGAATGTATTTTAGTAATGTATTTAGATTGGTAATATATAAAAAATGGTTATTAATATGTGATTAAATGTGAATAATAGGTTCCCTTTTACAATAGAGAGGTGGGTCACTCTTTAAATTTAAAAACAATTAATTCAATAAAAACTACTTTTGATGTCCAAATAGATCCAAATTGATAATATTGTAATATAAGATGATTATTAATCGAAATAATCTTATAAAATATTATATTTTTAGGTAATATTACAATTTTACCCTAATCTTTTTGGTTTTAACCACTAGTTAACCCTTATCACACTTATCATAACAACATGAGTTTTTACTCTTTGTTGGTCATGATATTTATTATAAATGAAAAAATAACCTAAATGGACCATGGATAATTTAATTGACCATATACCATTATGTTTTCATCATAAAATACTTTTTAATAATATTAAATAATTTAATAAAATATTATCTATTATAAAATATCTTAAATATCAGTTTTAGAACTATTCATTTTCTTTGTCTTTAATAACATCAATTCCAAAAATTATTTATAATAAAATTTATAAAACCCTTATATACCATGTACATTTTATCTATAAAATTCTTATTCCTCATTAAATATTCCAAATTATACTACTTTTAATAATTTTAATATCATTTATTTTATTTTTTCAATAATTGAATAATAACTACATCATAGTATTAGAATATAGGGTAATTATTTATTCACTAAAAATTAAAAATATATTACCATTATAAAGGTAAATATATTAAATTTAATGTTAAAATTTATAACCAAACATATCCTCTTGCTATCTACATACTAAAATTAGCATGTTTTCTAAAAACATGACTGTGACATTTTTGAATTTTCTTAACATAAAATATTATAAATGGTATAATCTCATAAAAATGGTGTAAAATGTTATATAAATTTTTATTGGATGATTATGGATGAAATTTACTCATAAAATAAAATTTAGTCATGTTTTAGGGTCAATTAATAGGCCTTATCATATTTTTTTAACCCGTAATTACATGATTGAGCCTTTATTGTGGTAAAAAAGTTACTATAGTATCTATTCCTAAGGTACAAAAATAATAGGAACCAATTGAAAAAATGTGGAATTATTAATTATAAATATGTAATCCATTTCTTAAAATTCAAAACACATAATCGGTATAATTTAATTTAAAATTAATCATGAAAATTGTGATGAAATCTTTTTTTCATGAATACACTCTTTTAAATAAAATTATATTTATACTAAATTCAATAATAAAATTCATTTAAAAACCCAAAAATGTATTATTTTAAATAAAATTTAATTAATTAAAATTCTAAAAAAATCCAAAATAGAATTTTTCTTTGTAAATACTTTAAAAGAAAATAATGTTTTCAATAAAAATTAATATTTTCACTATTCAGTGAAAAATCTATCTTTTCAGAAAAATTTAAATCTTTCACTATAAGATAATTTTGATATACTGATTTATAAAATGATATTTATTTTATAAATTATTATTTCTAATGTCTCTTTAATATAATTATATCAATTTCACAGAAAAATTAATTAAAACCCATTTTTGAATAAAACATATCTATGAAAAATAAAAAAGATTTTCTAAAAATGGAGTAATTATTTTATAAGAATTAATAAGTACACATTTATTTAATTTAAAAATTATATGTATATATTTTAAAAATTATTAAATTCAATTCACAATCACTAATTTATTTGGATAGGTTATAATGGTCATAATAATATTTCGTGGTTCGATTACACTTGATGTTTTGTATTTTCTAAGATATTAAACATAGTTGTTATTTTTAAGTCTTCATTTACTAAATTTCAACTAGTATCCATAGATGATGATATTTCAAAAATATGAATTTCTAACAATGTGTTTGATACGTTCTTCTCTAGACCATCATTGAACAATATGGTAATGGACAAATCCAAATCTTCTCTTGGCTAACCTGAAAAGTTGAATAATGGAAAGTGCTGGTGAATCCATCACCACTTGACATGATTTTGATTAAAATTTTGGCACATTTTATACCTCAGTTTTAATCTCCTATTAAATTACCAATTCGAATCATCTACATCTATATGAAATTGTTTCATTGTCCAACAACTCTTTTACTATTAAAATTGTAACATGTATTTCTAGGGGTGTTGTCACACCATTAGTAAATTTTTTAGGTATGGTTGTAGCAAATATCGCTTGAGAAGTCTCTCCCTGAATGAGAACAGGGTTTGATTCCATATCTTCCTTGGTTTTCAATGGTATTAACATACTCACATAATAAATCTAGAAGAATATACTATGCTTTAATAGTCCAACACTTAAATTTGTTAGAAAATGACTATAAGTAGCAGTTCCCTCATTCATATGGACATAAGATTTAATGAAAATAAATATTAACATTCTTCCAAAGGGATAAAAATTTACCAATTAGTTTTGAATTTAGAACATGTACTTAATTACATAAAATTAAAATTTCATTGGAATTTCTATCCTAAAAAAATACCAAATTTTAACATCTCGAAATAATGTTTTTCTATACTCACCATTCCATTGGGCAATTACATATTAGATAAACATCATAAAAAATATTATTTTTTGATTCTAAATCATTCAATAGTTTCTTCACTAAATTAATTGTTAAAAAATATAATATTTATGAATGAATAACATCACAATAGATGTTTTGGATTTGTTAAAATTAGAATTCCCATTATGAGGGCCTCAAAACACTTCATCCATTAATATTAAAGATATCAATGAATCTTTTTAATTTACTATTGTAGTTACAAGATCATCAAAATATCCAATGTAAAACACTATAAAAAGGACAAATCCATCCATTTCTCATTGAAAATATATTCACATCCTTTAAATTTGACAATGTTTTTGAGAAACATATTTGTTCCATTGAGCCAGCGAAAATCAATATATTTTCCGCTCATCACTCTTCTCAAATACCATGTATGCATAGAAATACTTATAGAATCACCATCTATCTTCATAAATTTTCCCATTATTTAATAAGGCTTGAAGTATTGAGGAATTGAAGGATTAGCAAAAAAATGTCAAATAAAAAGGAGAAAAGGGCTCACTTGGTTTCATAGTGTTCGCGTGTAGGAAGGATTATATTTTTTTATTAAGGTATCAAATGGGCCACACAATATGATTTGAAGTGTAATCATAACGATACTAGGATACATGTCATATTTTGATTTGTATAATACTGAAAATGGTGGCACTAATTCACTAATAAGATAAAGCAATTTTTTTTTACTAAACATAGATTCAAACTTCGTAAACTAATATATTAATACAATAGAATTAACTAATATAAAAAAACCTAATCTATATTTGATAAAATCAAATCTATTAATAGTAAAAGGTTTTTTTAAAATTACGTCTAATTGTTTTTATATTTATGATAATTTTAAATAGATATCACATTTTTTATCATTGTCTATTAAGAAAATATGTTTTAAATAAATGTGCATTGTTCTAGAATGGTTTATCAGATTCATTGATATATTGATAAAACTTGTGTTATCCATTGGGAAATAATTTAAATTGAATCCAAAATCCATTAGGGTGAGTTTCATCCACATAGCCTATTCACAACAAATTCAATTTTCAATATAATCAGATTTAATAATTGACACTGCTAGAAAGTGTTGTTCCTTTCGAGACAACAACATGTATGATTTACCCAGAAATGAGAAGCACCAGTGGTACTTTTCCTATATAGTCTACACCCTCCAAATACATCTTTTGAGTATGAAAATATATTAAAATAATATGTTTCATGAAAAATTAGATAAACATAAAATGTTCCTTTCAAATACCGTAAAATTATTTTAGTAGAAATTAAATGTGATTATTTTGGATTAGATTGAAATCTATCACAAATACATACCAAAAACATAATGGGTAGCCTATTTTCTATAAGATAAAGTATGCTTCCAATTATTCATCTATATATCTTTTTATCTACTTTTTTTCCATCCCCATCAAATTATTGTTTAATATTAGAACTCATTAGAGTTGAATAAATCTTACCATTTTCAATTCTAATCTTTTTAAGGAAATATTGAATATATATTTTTGGTTTATGAAATTTATAAAATATTATTGTTCAATTTAAGAAATATATAAATAGTTTAAATCACTGATAATTCTCATCTGAAATTATTTTTTGAATGAGTTTTTATAATTCATTACCCAATTTACAATATTTTGACCAAAAAATGACATCAGGAACACATATTTTCACAATAATGACACCATTTGATGATTTTTTCTTTAAAAGAGTGTGATTTTCCAATGCCACATTAAAACCATTTGTTAATAAAAGAGCTTAATCTTTTATACCGTACACTAGGTTATTTTTTAAGTACGTAACGATATTTAGTATACATAAAAACAAAATTATAAAAAAGAGGGTCTTCAAATTCAGGAGGTTGTTAAACATTATCTTCTTACATTAACATTAATTTAAAAAGTATAATTGAAATCCATCTGATATAATTAATAATTCATATGAGATGAATATTCTATTAGGATTCTAAAGGATTCTCACCATGATACTACTGAAATGGATTATTTGTAATCTATTCCTTCTTCTTTATTATATCCTTTTCCCACTAACCATTATTGTTTCCTAGTAATGACACAATGATCATCCTATTTGTTCCTAAATACCCATTTATTTCCAATAATAGGATAGTTAGAGGATCTATAAACAAATTCCCATACCTTGTCCCTCTTGAACTGGTTTAACTATTCTTGGTTTTCTAAATCCAAACCCTTACTTTCTACGGCTTCTTCTATGGATCTAATTTCTATATAAGATAAAAAGAAAAATAATTCTATATGATTCCTGAATTTTCCTCTAGTACCAACTACATCATCTAAGCTTCCTATAAAATTTATAGAGGATTGTCTTTAATATTTCGTATTTTTCTAGGTTACACACTTTCTAGTTCAATAGTATCAACCCTTTCAGAATTTGGTTCACCAAATTCAAGTTCTATGTGATAATAGTTTTCATTGTTAAAAAGAGATTCAATTATCATCTATTCAAGATAATCCCATAACTCATCAACCTGTGTCATTTTGTGATCAAAAGGATCACTCTCATCAAATTTCACATGAGTTGATTCTTCAATAATATTTGACCTTTTATTGTATTCTCTATAAGATTTGGAATTATTAGAATAACCTAGTGAACTTATTTCATTATATTTTGGATCAAATTTAACAAGATTTCCTTTTATGTTTATAATATAAACTTTTTATCCAAATAATTTAAATTATTCTAGGTTTTCTATTATTATATAACTCATAAGGTGTTTTCTCAAAGATATACCATATTAAAACTCAATTAATAAAATAACATGCTATAATTATAGATTCAGCCCCAAAATGAGTAAGAATATTATATTCACATAATATTATTCTATAAATTTCATGAAAGGTAATATTCATAATTTCAAAAACCCAATTATGTTGTGATTTCCTTGGGGAATAAAATATGTTTTAAATACCATGATCTGAGAAAATGAGTTAAATTCATGATTCTCAAATTCCCCTACATGGTCACATTAAAAGTAACAATTTGGGAATTCTTATCATTTTGTAAATGTTTTAAAAAATTAATAATTATCGAACATTCATAACTTTTAATTATCAAAAAATAAGCTCATGTGAATCTAAAAAAATAATCAACTAAAACATAAACAAAATATTTTCCAATAAGGATTTCTATTTTAGAAGGCCCAAACAGGTTAATATGGATAATTTCATGGGGTCTAGAAGTGGAAACTTCAATAAACAATTTAAATTATGACTTCTTTTTCTATCTAATTTGATATACACCACACAACATATTTTTATCTTATATAAGGATAGGAAAATAAAAGACAAAAATTTATTTTAGATTAATTTCTGAAGGAGTAAACATTTTATTGTCCAATTATTTTGTGCCAAATATAAGATTCAGTAATTTTAGCATTCAAAAAATTTACTTTCTGTCTACAAATATAATTAATATCTAGATTATAGAAATTATTTATTCTTGGTTCTCTTAACTTAATAGATTTTTACGTAATGACTAAGTAGGCATTTCTATAAAAAATTAACCAAATAAGAATCATAATAAAGTTGGGAAATACATATTTGGTTGTGCTTCAAGACATAAATATATAGTAATATATTTATGGGGATAGATTGAGTTTCCAACATATCCAATTCCAACTACCATTCCTTTTACGTTTTCAAAGTATGTGACATAGCCTCCATCATTCATAGATAATGATAAGATGTTAGAGATATATCCAATCATGTTACTTGAAAATCCATTTTCCATAAATAATTTTTCATTTTAGTTCATTTTACTGGATCCCTAAAATGGAAAATAAAACAAATTTTTTTTGGTACCGAAATAGTCTTAGGTCTAGGAATGTTATCTACAAAATATTTGGGAACCCAAATCTATTTTAGTTTTTGAAAATTAAAACTATATTTGGATAGTTATACAGAAAGAACAATTTTCATTATTCCACATATGATTGGATTTCTATGATGTCAACCATTTTCAAAATGACTATTTATTCCTCAACAATATCAAGTACTACAAGATATTGTTTTATTTTCATAACCTGGTATAAAATAATTTTTCTAAATCTTGGGTCGTTTAACCTTTCTTCCTATATCATATTTCTCTATTTTGGGTTGTTTTTTACTAAGTATTTTATTTAATTAATTCCCCACTTAGTAAAAACACTAGGAACATCCTTAATACCTTTCACTTATTTTTATAAAATCTTAATTTTGTTATCCAGATCAATACACGATGTAGTAGAATTTTCAATCTCGTACTTCAAATAGAAATTGTGTTTATTCGAATCTTAATCATCATTAAAAATATTATTATAATAATTTAAAAGGGATTTTTTTTATATTCATACTTTTTTACGACATATTAAAATATTTATTTAACTCTTCATATGTGAAATTTTCATTTTCTAATTCAGAATAATGTTTAGATGAATAATAAGAGTGTATCTCATTTGAATGTTCCCTAAAAACATTTTTATTAGATACTTATGTTTTTGAATCCGAGGACGTATTATCACTTCAATATTTAGAGGTTCTATGTTTTTATTTCATGGCCTACTTATATTTATTATTATAGATAACTTTCTGGAAATAAAATATATCCAAATTATTGTTTTATTGATGATGAGACATGTCTGGCTTGATGTACCCCATCATTTTACTCTTATAGAATCTATATTAATTAGAATTCCCCAAATGATTTTATAACTTTTGAATGTTTTTTAGAATCCCATTATATAGTTATATAAGTTTTTTAACATTCATGAAAACATTGAAAGTTCATTATTTCATATAGAATTACTTTAGGTATCATCTTCTCCAGATGATTAATAAATTTTTATAACCTTTTCTTCATGTCATATTTAGAAATAGAAGCCTTCTATGCAATATTTTACTTCTTAACTAATTTATACTCAGCATATTCCTGTTCTATTTCATCCTTATACATCATAATATTTTTAATGTGATATTTTATTTAAAAAATTTCATTTCTATTTTTATTGTCTAATGGTATTCAACATTCTACATGATATAGGTGGTAGAATTATTAGAACTATTAGGGATTTATCTACCTCATAAATTGGAATTTTTAAAGTAGAAAAATTATTCACAATCTCATAGAGTCTTCCATTCGGTGAGTGAAACTATCTCCTTCCAAAATTCCAAAGGAGTTAAATTTCATCTTGGAAGTATTATATCGAGTATGAAACGTCCCGACCTGGCTCCCCACTAACTCGATTGTTGGACTAGTCTCTACTGTTGTTCAAATGTGCCACCCCGTATGCCAGAGGCTTCCAACTAGTTGCAAGGGTCTTTTATTGGTACAATGGGGAAACTATACCATAGAGATCAGAGTATTATAGCGGTTTATCATATAATAAATATAAGATAAATGAGGAACTGGTAATAAAAGAAATACATACAATAGAAGAATAATATATTATCTAAATAAAAATGGTCAACCCCATTTAAAAAAATACATGTATGATAGATGATTATACAAATAAAAGAAGTACTAATTTATAAAATAAAATAAACACCCAATGGTCAACTCCCAGGGCATCCTGACATAGAGCCTTTTTCTGTGCTCCCTAGATCCCATGTACACAAGAAAAAACAAGTAATGAATCCAAAGACTTATAAGTAATAAGATCTACTCAGGTTCCAAATTGTGCTTGAGTAGGGTGTGAGAAAAAAATCTAAATAGTTCTACACCCACAGTTTCTACCCCAATCCATTCCATGAATTAATAATAAATGATAGTATGGCTAACATTATAAATGCAATGTGATAACAAAATATATAATAGCAACTTATTTTGGGATCCTAAATGGACACATGTACCATACCACATGATTTTTCATAATATAGATATATATGTTTTTGGTTAGATCCTCCTACATCTAGATGAATCACTCAGAATATACCACAACTTATAGCCTCTTTCCTTAGGCAATCTAAAACCTCTCACTCAGGCATAACTAGAATCTCTCCCTCATGAATCGTGTGACTGTGCATCTAGTCCTCAAGTATCGGACAAAATCATATATTATACCCTCTAGAATTTAGTACCAATGCACCTAGCCCGAGGAGGTATCAAAGCATGCACCATTCCATTAGGCATAAACATAAATCAATAGTGCTCCAAGATCACATATAATCATATAATTTTCCATCGGGCGTCAACTACCTTTGAGATTTTCCCTTAAGAAGTATAGAAGAACATGCACCAACCTATCAGGTTACCATATTAAACATGAGACTCATCTATAAAATGTCAATGTGACAATATGTATCAAACCCTCATGTATCAGTTACATAGATATCACATAAGCAGAAAATCAAAACAAAATCACAACTCTAGTATCAAAACTACAAGATTTATCTTGATAAGACACAATGATATATTTATAAAAAATTATTATATGTCAAACCTATTAATTTCATTAATATAGGTTCCTAATTACCATCATAATTCTGTCAAACTTGTTTAATAAATCGTTTAACCCTAAGGTTTTTAATATATTAATTTATCAGAATATCCAAAGTGATTCTATAATAATAAATCACACAATTTTTTATTATTACAAATCTACGACTAAGCTAGAAAATAAAAAATGTATCCAAATTTATTATAGGGATTTAAATACAAATATACCAAGTCTTAATAATGTCCATGACTGGAACACCAATCGGGTGACCACTGGTCTGAGTCACCACACCTATACACCAAAGGAGATCCAAGGGCTAGTTTGAAATGAAGAATTTTACTTTTATAGAATTATTCAATTTATCTGGTCGTGTTTACAGCATGACGACATGATCCCACATATCATAATTAATATAAATAATTGTATTTGATAAAATGGATTTAGTTTAAACCACCAAAAACAATTCCTTTCAAGGTTTTCAACCACTATAAAGATTGTCATTGAATATATTCAAATAGTACCATAGAAACATTTTACAAAAACTATCATTATTTATTTATGAAAAGATGTGAGGTCATACCACCCTAATTAGTTCCATGAAATTTAATTCATTTAAAATGTCAAGGAAATCATGCCATCTTAAACATTCTAAACAAGTAGAGGCATGCCATTTAAACATTTAAAGAATGAAAGGAATCATTTTCATTCCATTTCATTTAATTCAACCTAGCCTATTTTCATTACAACATAAAAAAAATGAAATAGATTAATCAAAAGTATGATTTTAATCACTAATAAATACGTCTTAGATTAGAATATTATGATCCTCATCTGAGGGGTTTTTTTATAAAATAATTATATTGTTTACTAAATAATTCATTTAACATATAAATAATATTATTTAAGAATTCTTAATTAAATTTATCAAATAAACACTTAAAAAAATTTTAAATTTAAATGGAATAAGGTAAGGGAATATTATGGCTATACAAGGACACCAAAAATAATGTCAATAACCCGTATATTACATGTAAAAAAGTTAAGGACTTTTTGACTTATGTGTAAGAATGACTGATCACATGGGTTAACATCCAAGTTTAACTGCTCCACCGAAAAATAGTTATTTTCATAGACAAAAATATGTTTTAGATTTTTTTTATCGATAGGAATCCAAAAAATCCAACGATGCTTCAATCCAATAAATATTTTATTTGATATCAATGATTGAGTATCTGAATAAATTAAGAAAATAAAAAAATGGACCTGAGTGTGGCTGATAATGGGGAGTGATGTGAAATGTGTGGGAAAAAAGGATATGCATGAGAACGACTTCGATGCTTCTTCATTTCCACAAATATTTAAATAGAGATTTTTTCCTAAGTCATGATTAAAACCATCATCTCACATTATTGTGATCACAACATTTTACTTTATATTCCCCATTTATTCTCTTTGTAGTGCCTTTCCTAGCAACCCAGTATTATTTTATAATTATTTCTATCATTTTTTTATATCCTCTTAATTCCATATAAATAATAATTTAATATATATTTTAAAATTTATACCTATATATACACACACACGCATATACCCCCAACACACACACAAACACATTGATATATATATATATATATATATATTAACACACATATACACACACATCTTATATATATTAATTTACACCAACATATGTATATATATACATACAGATATATATATATATATATTCAACACATTTTATTATCAAAAAATTAACAAAAACCACAATTTTTTTTAATTAATTATCTCACATTAATTCCACCAATAAAATTTTAAAAATATATCCATTAAATACTAATAAAATATAATAAATTGATATTTATTTCACATTTGAATTTAATTTGCATAAATAATAATAGGACAATTATTATATTACTCACTTATTATTCACAGCGTAATTTTTTTTATTAATTATAAAAGTATATTTTAATTTTTTTTCATCAAAAATATTAATAATAAGAAGAAAATTATTATAATTATTTCTAACTGCTCGATGAAATATTTATAAATCAATTAAATTTTCTTCAGGAGCGATCTGACTAAACGTCCAAAACTCGCAAACGTTATAACCCATCTAGGGTAATCCCTGCATTCTGAATCTAACAGTGGTATCATATTTTTATATAATGGACAGTTTTTGAGAAATTATTTATTTATTATATAAAAATGGAATATTAAATTAATTAAAAATAAATAGGTTATTATTACGTGTGAGGTTTCAAAACACCCAACACACATTAAAGTTATACCAATTCTAGGGTAAACCCAGTGTTCTAAACCTAACCGTGGTCTCATATTTCTCATATGATGAACTATATGTGAGTTATTTCATTTTAAAAAAAACCAAGATGCATATGAATAAAATATACTTAATATTTTCATTCTACCAATGTTGAGGGTCTACGGGCCTCAAAATCCCTTGTTGACTCAGTATGTAAATCTAAAAATATTTCAAAGTACTAAAAAAGGATGTTACCCTTTGTTAAAGAAATAATAAACATAAGTATAAAATAATTAAATTTTCACACCAAAATACATGAAATTTATTAACAAAATAAGAGTTTTGTAATTATTTAAAAATTAGGATGTTACAAAAACGCTCTCATTTTTTATATTCCTTAATATTATACTGGTATATTATCCCACATTTCAAGAGCAGTCATACATTTTGAGACTTGATTGAACTCATTAATAAATAGTCTATAAAAAATAGAATTCATTACTTTATATTTTAATTAATAATTATTTTCAGAGTTTTCGTCCAATGTTTTTGGTCGTGTTGCTGGAATTATATAAGGCTTAAAAACTATGGTATAAACCATTATACCATGTTTCATTAGATATATGACCATCTATGCCATCTAGCAACAATATTTTTCACTATTTAAGTAATTTTATCTTATCATAGACATACCTCTTCTATTTTTAGTCTCAAAAACCATCACTAAGAAGATCTATAGACTTCAAATTTAAAATATGATAACTCAAGAGTAACAATCATTGATACCAATTTTAGTCAAGAGATTAGTTATAGAAATAGTCACAATGGGGGGGGGGTTAATTGAATTCTTACAAATTTTCATTACTTTTAAACAACTCTCTTCAATGTATGTAGTTTAACATCCTACCCTACCTCATTAGATTGAGATGAGGTGAAGGTGATACTCGGCCTTAGGTGAAGATCCTAAGGAGTCAAAGGCTAGAAATAAATGTCGATGGATTCAAGAACATGTGGGGAATGATTTTCCATTAGAATAAAAAAACCAAAAAATCAATCCCTAACTGACTACAACTACATGATTCATGTATAGAAAAGTACCAAAATACCCCAATAAAATAAGACCAACATAACCAAACCAAAATAATCCATAATCAGAGTACCATGTGGGAGACTAAACAATAAAACAAAAAAATGATATAACATAACTCGATAGCACTACACTATGCACAAATATCCAAGTCCCATAAATCTGCCCAAGCATCATGTTGAACCACTAATGAAATGAGATTCTTTACATTTACATGTGCCCCAGAGTACAAAACCTACAAAAATACCAAAGTCCCAAAGTAGGGGGTGATTAATAATAATCAGTTGGTTTTCCCCAAATGAATTCCCTACATATGCCACAAGGATAATGCTGTTATCATTGTTATATAAATCACTTAAAGAAGATCGAAATTAATAACAAGAAAAACACATCCATACCCAAAGAAATTTACCCAAATTAACCAAATCCCATGGAAAGAAACAAAAAAAATTTCACTATTCACACAACTTCCACAGACACACAGTAGCTTGGTGCTACCATTGACGGTGGGACTTTCACACCCAAACCCATCTCCTTGATAGTGTGGCAAATTCATGTTCATCACCCACCCCTTTACTGATGGAACTTTACATCCATCACCTTGATGGTACTGCATTCATAACCACCATCAATCCAACTCATTCCAATCAGTATTAAGCAGAATCATAAAAACATTTCAATCAAAAATTACCAAAATCATATCGCCCAAAAATTTCCAAAACATACACCCCTTTACGACAAAAAACAATTCAAAATAACATGCCAAAATCACATTAATAAATAAAATATTTTATAAAAACACCCTTATGAAATTTAACATGCCCAACCATAGTTCAATAAAACATCCATTTTATTGGAAACCGTTTATCACAAACCATCTCCCATAAATCAGCCAAGCCGCTTATTTTAAAACCATCATTTTAAAATCCAACTACAAATCACATTTCACAAAATTAACCCATTTTCCTCAAAATCCAAAAATAGACACCAAATGGGTTTCACCCAAGCTTCACACATCAAAAATACAACTAATTTCAATAGAAACCGAATTTATTTTAAATAAATCCTTCTTGTTTTATAAAAATAGAGATAATAGTGAAGCTACCTACCTTAGGGTTCTGATGAAATCGACCAATGCCCAAATGTTCAAGGAAAATATCCTTAGAAACCACCTGAGATCTCTTCTCCTAACATCAATAATCCGAAATCTCATCATTTTAGGAAAAAAAACCCTATATCTATATGCGATGCATGTAAATCTAGAAAACTGAGAGAGAGGGAGAAGTATATCTAAGAAAAACTACAAAAAAACAAGAGAGGAGAAATATTTGAAGTGAATATACTTTAACACACCAAGGAAACCTTTAGAAACACCTCTATGTTGATTGAAAGAGGATACCTAACCCCTGAGAAGAGATAATCCTAAGTGGGGTTTGAGTGGGAGTGGAAATGGGTGCTTTTTGGTAAATCCTGAGTATTACCATTTTTAAAATCCCCATTTTAAATCTGCACATGGTTAGATTTTTCAGTTAGAAATACCATGTTATAACAATCCTCCTGATAATAACTCAAGAGGGACCTCACATGGTTGGATAGAATTGTTATAAAAACCATGCACCAACCATGGGAAGTCCAACTGTATTTACATGCACTATTTTCTAGAGGAGCTGCAATGTTTTCCGAAACTGAGCTCAAACTGTGCTCAAAATGTGCTTCATTAAAAAGTCCTATAAACATTCCAAAACCCTTCCAAACAATCCCAAACATTATCCAACCACTTACTAGGGGTTTTACATTCTCCCAAGCATTTAAATTTCCAGCCACAGAAAGTTGAGAACCATCTCTTTGTTGAAGAGATTAGGCGATTGCATGGCCGTATATTTCTACCACACCCACGTATCCATGTGATTCTGACCAGGTTTCCCAAAAAACCAAACTAGATTGATGTTTTACCAAAAAATAAGTTCACTTCCTATCCATAATCTGCATTTTCATGTGCACCAATGAAGCATCAATCTCTATCTCAAAATGATCCCAATGAATCACATGTCCATGATCCGGATGATGCCTTTTCAACTATGACACGTCGAATCACATTATGCACCACAATGAACCATGGTGGAAAATATAACTGATATTCCACTTCTCTAACTCACTCAAGTATCTCAAAAGGCCCAATATACCTATGAGATTACTTGCCTTATTTTCCGAACTGACGACGTTCTAACCTCAGAGAGATTCCCAAGAACACATGATTATCCACCTTGAATGAAAACGAACAATGAAGATGGTCGGTATATGATTTATGATGACTCTACACTTTCTCCATTATTTTCTTGATCAACTTAATCTTCTTCATGATTTTGTAGACAAGGCTTGGCCCAACCATTGAAGTCTCTCATGTTTCTACCCAAAAAAGTGGGAAATGACATGGATTCCTATAAAATGACTCAAACAGATCCATATGTACCGAGTCCTGATAACTATTATGGTAGGAGAACTCCACCAATGGAAAGTGATCCTGCAACGATCCACCAAAATCAATCACATAGTCCAACAACATATCTTCTAACATTTTTATAATCCTCTAGGATTTCCCATCCATTTGATGATGATATTCCACGATCATCATCAAATAAATACCAAGGAATTGCTGTAAGGATTTCATGAATTGAGATGTGAACCTCAGGTCTCTATCTGAAACAATCAAAACATGTACATCATGACCCTTTACCACCTCATGGATATAGAGTTTGGACTAATCCTCCACCATATTAAATTCACGAATAGGGATGAAATGGGATGATTTTGTGAGCTAATCCACTATCATCCATATGTAATCATGCCTCTTGGCCATTATTGGGAGACCAATAACAAAATCCATCGCTATCTCCTCCCATGACCATGCTAGGATAGTTAAATACTACAACATACATGCGGGCTGATGGTGCTCTGCCTTGACCTACTGAAACTTTAGGCATCTTAATACTAACTCAGCCATGTTTCTTTTTTATCCTCTCCCCACCAAAACTGGGATTTCAAATCTTTATACATTTTCTGAATTCTAGGATGGAAATCCCATATAGAGTGACGATGGTCACTAAGAAGTTTTTCTTGAAAAGACTTCGGTAGAACCATCTTCTTTTGAAAGAACAAAAGTAAATTTCAATCTAGTTTTAACCCTCAATGGTATACCCACCATTGAGTTTTACCTCATGGCCACACACTCTGAATTAGACATATGATCCTCTTTAACCATAGTAACGAAGCCAAGAACTAATGATAAAAAAGATAAAATAGATAGATCACCCTTTTCAACACATTCCATCCACAAGTTGACAACAACTGACATCAAATTCCACTGATCTGATGCCTATTTCACCTCTTAAGCGTATGAATTTCTACTTAATGCATCCACCACTGAATTTTACTTACCCATTGTGTACATCAAGTCAAATTAAAACTTCTCAAGATACTCAATCCATCTCATTTTCCTCAAATTAAAATGTATCTGTGAAAAAATATTCTTTAACCTCTTACGATTAGTATACACCACGAATTTCACACCGAATAGATAATAACGCCACATTTAAAAAAATGAACCATAGATGCTAACTAAAAATCACATGTTGGGTAGTTTTTGTCATGAAACCTAAACTTCCTTGATCCATAAACAACCACATGATCCACATTCAAGTGAACAATCTCAAACCCTAATCTCGATGCATTGAAATAAACCATGTACCATTTTCCAAGTTTGGGAAAAACGATGATTGGAGCTGGTGTAAAAAGAAATTTAATCCCTTAAAAATATTTCTTACATTTCTTATTCCAATGAAGTAGAACATTATTCCTTTTTAAATCTATCAATGGTAAAGCTAAACGTTATAATTCATGAAAAATGATTCAATAATACACAACTACCCCAAGGAAGCTCTGTATATCAAAAAATTCTTTAGTGGTTTCCTATATATAATGACCTCTAACTTCACCAGATCCACTAAAACACCTCTATGAGAAATAAAATGTACAATACAACATACATATTGTATCCAAAAGTCACACTTTGACAATTTGAAATAAAACTGATGTTCTCACAAGATCCCCAACACTACAACTATTTGTTGCTCATGCTCCACCTATTTCATTGAATGCACCACTATATCATCCACTAATACCACCATGAAAGAATCAAAATATCTCAAAAATATCTGATTCATGAATCCCATAAGGATTGATATTGAATTTGTAAGACCAAAATAAATAACCACATACTCATAATGTCCATATCTACTCTTAAAATCTAGTTTTGGGAATATCATCTTTTCATACAAACAATTGTTAATATCAAGATCACATGTCAATATTGGAGAACAACTGACCCCCCCCCCCCTCACCGATTGAATAGGCCATCAATGCATGGGAGTGGAAATCAATTCTTTATCCTAGTTTGGTTAAGATTATGATAATCAACACACAACAAAAGAGTTCCATACACCTTTTTAATAAACAAAAATGACACTACCCACAGAGACATGATGGTCTTGATGAACCCTTTGTTTTCTTGCCCCTCCAACCGCACTTTAAATTCCCTCAATTTTGTGAGTGAAATTTAGTTAGATGGTAGTGATATAGGACTAGACCTTATAAGGACATTAAATGTAAACTCCACTTATCATAAGGGTAATAACCTAGGGAATTATTCTAGAAATACATCCATAAACTGATAAATCACAGCAAGAAAACTCCTTCTCCTAACCTCTTCCATCGATGCCGAAGTCAATGCCAATAATTGATATGAAACCATTACAACTAATGGTTCTAACAACCCCATTTCTCCCACCTTCACATTTTTCACTCCTCTAAAGAGATGCTAGATGCCATCACCCATCATAAAACTAACCATTCATGCATAACAGTCGATTTTGAAATTAAAATTTTTCACCCAATCCATAATTAGGCTTATATCATAAACAACCATACCAAGAACTGCTAAGTCCCAAATTAGATAAACCTCATCCAAAACTATAAAATATGATATAGATATAAAGTATCAGTGTTAATTTTGACCCAGAGGAGTTTGATGTTTTCAAATTGAATTCATCATTTCCACATGTAAATCCATCAAATAAATAGCACAAGAAGAAATTAAATATTGAGAAGCACTCGTATCAAACAATACTTTCTTATCGGTAGAATTAAAAAGAATCATACATCGCAAAATTGATGTTCCTGATTTATCATCCACCACAACCTTATTAGAACCAATAAAATGCTTACGTTCTACACTCTGTTCTCTAAGAATCACTATGACCAACATGACTCTTCGGATGAGGAGCATGTGGCTCCCCCTGTCCCGTCGAGGCATAGGATGGCTATGAACCTTAAGGTGTGTCACAACCACCCAACCTCTGATATGTATGAAAATAATGTTGAATATGGTCAATGTTATTGTTGTTATGACATGGTCAAGTCTATTTTGTACTATCCCACTTCATGTGGCCTGTATAACCACACTGAAAACATCCTGGATTAATCTGAGGCTTTTGAGGGAGATTTCCAAATCCTTCCATTGGATTCTGAGCCATAATACCACCCTAAAAATAAGTGTCCATATTTCTCTGGATCCCCATAGTAGAGTTCCCACTATTCCCCATGAGTACCAACATGCTTCCCCTTCCTGTATCCCCCCATGATATCCCTTTCAGCCATTGAAGCTCTATTCACTATTTTTATATAATCAATTATAAATTACATCCCAATTTTGGAAAAAATATCTTAACTCAGTCCCAATTCAATGACCCACACCTTCAAGGATGCATCAGACACCGCCTCAGGTGATTCCCAAACTATGTTCATAAAATTAGTTTCACATTTCTTCATTGAAGGTTCTCCTGCTTCAAACTGATGAAATTCATTATGCACTGAATTTAGAACATATGAGGTTTGAATTGTTTATTAAAAATCCCTCAAAACCCTCCCCTTTCATACCATGTTCCATTCTATCATGTACTACCAAATCACATCACTAACGTTCAAGATCTTCTAATATGTGTGTTGATAACATCAATTTCAACCATTCCTGCATTCATAGGAAATCAAATACATGATTCATCCTATTCAACCACGCTAATAACCTTTTCGGCTCCGAATCACCCCAAAAATGGAAGGATTCGACTTTTGAAACGGAATCTACTGATCCATATTCCTTGGTTCATCACTTATATTTCAACTTTTCACAACTTCAAAATCATTCACAATGCTCTGAACTAGTTGCTGGTTCGAATGGGGCTCAAGTGCAACCACATTTTCTATAGCATCTTCTAGTTGGTCTCTACGACCTCTACCTAGTACCATTTCTATAAACACAAGAACCACCATAAGTCTCACTCATTAGAAACTGAAGGATTGCAATTTCAAATTATATCAAATTCCAACTATCATGATCAAATATTCTAAATTCCCATTTTACTATATTGATTCCATGTTTGAAAAATCCACCATGATTTGAAAATAGACCCATTTCAAAATACCACAGACATTCACATATCAAAACCTCATTTTGAAAAAAAAATTCTAGATTTTTCAAAATTATCACGTTAATATCACACCATAAATCATTATTCAAAAGGAAATACACAATCCTATTGGTAATTCATTTATACCCTACATTTCACGCTCATCCCATTTGTTAAACCCCCGACATTGAGATCACACTTCTATAAGTGTCACCAAAACACTTATACACCCAACTACCAAGTAACAGGAATTTCAGAATAAATGGGTTAGTTATGTCCATTTAATGCATACATTTCACATTTTGAAAATCCTTCACCATACAATAATCCAAACTCATGTAATATATAAAGATTAAATGTAACTCCAAGAGTGAAAATCAATGCTAAAGAACCAAACTAACTTTTAATTCAAGGACCAAACAAAGCGGTACTACTTGTAACATCTTGCCCCACCTCATTGGCTTGAGATGAGATGAAGGTGCTACTAGGCCTTAGACGACATTCCCAAGGTTCCAAATATTGGAAATAAATTTCATGTTCTTCAAGAAAAACTAGGGAATAATTTTCCCATAGAATAAAAGAAACCCACCAAATGAGATATAATCGACTATAAATAAATGATTCATGCCTATAAAAGTACCACAATACCAAAATATCATATGACCAACACAACCAAACAAAAATAATACAGAATATGATTACCAAGTGGATGACTAAACAATAAAATCACTAGATGCTACAACATAACTCCATATCTCCACACCAAGCTCCAAGCTCCAAGAACCACAATACTTCCCAAGTATCATGCTAAACCACTAATGAAATGAGATGCTTTAGCTTTACATGTTTCTCAAAGTACGACATTTGCAAAAGCACCAAAATTATAAAGCAAGGAGTGAGTAATAATAATTATTAGGTTTTACAAAAACGACTTCCCTACACATGCAATTAGGATGGAGCTATTATAAAAGTTATATAAAACAATTTATATAAATTTTTTAATGAAATTCCCTATTAACAATAAGACAAACATATCCTTACCCAAATAAATTCACCAAAATCAACCCAATCCCAAGGAAAGAAACCAAAAACAATGTAAACATATAGAAAAGTTCCACACACACACTATCATGGTGATACAATTAACGGTGATACTTTCACACCCAAAACTGTCTTCTTGATGGTGTGGCACATTCACATCCATAGCCCACCCCTTTAATGACGACACTCCTCATCCATAACGTTGATGGTGATACATTCATGACCACCATACATCCAACTCATTCCAATAAACATTTACCATTATCAAATCAAAATTTCCATTAACAATTACAAAAAACATATCCCCCAAAAATTACCCATCCAAATACCCCTTTAAGAAAAGAAACAATTAGACATAACATTCCAAAATCACTATAATAAACTGATCATTTATTGAAAACGCCATTAATAAATTAACTATTCCCAAACATAGTTCAATAAAATATCTTTTTCATTAAAAACCATTTCTCACAACCCAGCTTCCATAAATCAACTAATAATCTAATTTCAAAATCATCATTTTAAAATCCAACAACAAAGCACATTTCAATACAATAACCCATTTTACCAAGAAAAAAAATCGACACAAAATGGGTTTCAAACTAGATTTACACATCACAAACAAAATCAATATAAAAACCCTAAATTTGAAAATAAGTCTTATAGTTCTATCAAAATGGAGTTGAGGGTAAATCCACCTACCTATGGGTTCATGTAAAATTGACCAATGCAAAACCACACCACAAATCCAGGTGACATCTCCCTCAAAACCACCTTAGATCTCTTTTCCTAAAATAAAAAAAGACCCATTGACTTCATTTTAGGAAAAAAAACCTTGGATCTAAATTTGATGGGTGTAGATCTTGAGAATAGAGAGAGGGGAAGATATAGATATAAGAAAAACTACAAAAAATGAGAGAGTACATATCATTGGATAATTGCCATGATCACAACATGAAAACCATTAGAAACACCCTAAGGATGAGTGTATGAGGTTCCATAACCCATGAGAAGAGAGAATCCTAAGTGGGGTTTGAGTGAGGGAGGAAATGGGTGCTTTAGGGTAAATCCCGGGTGAAGTTGTTTTTAAAAAACCAATTTTTAATGTCGCGCATGGTATGCTCGCATAGTTAGACAAACCGTGCGCTAATTGTTATCCAATTATTGCCTCAAGACGGACTCCACATGGTTGGATTGAACTGTTCAATAAACTATGTGTGGACCATGCTAAATCCCACTATCTTGACATTCGTGGTTTCTTAGAGAAGTTTCATGGTTTTCCCAAACTGTGCTCAAACCGTATACCATTAAAAAATCCTCCAAACATTTCCAAAACCATTACAAACTCTCCCAAACATTACCCAATCACATTATACAAAAAAAGGCATGAAAATGATACATATCAAAAATTTTGGGTACAACATGTATATTATGATCTTTCCATAATCAAAACATATATCAGAAATTATGATGAAGAAGGTAAAAATGAACACAAGATATTTATAGTGATTTAGGAAAAAAAATTCCAATACTCCACTCAATCAATTATTTACTCCAGAAGTTGGGAAATTATCACTACATCATCCCATTTTTTTATGCGATCCAGATAACAGAATGTAGCATTTTACTTGTTACAAATTTCCAAGAGCTATCAACTAGGCTCCCCATTTACAATAACTATCCATGAACATAACTCACACAATCACAAAGAGAGAATATATAAAAATATATGATTAAATTATGTTGGAAAAATGATGAAAAGTATAGTTTAATGTAGAAACTGATGAATGGTAAAGAATCACCCATTGGATATGATACTATTTTAATGTTATCTCTAGAATTTATTCAATTTCTATGGATTGAATTATAATCACATAAATATTATATTGGATTCACGTGTTGTATATTTCAATATTTTTTAATGAACGTTCATTCTTATAAACAGTTCACATCAACATTTAACAAAAATAAATTCAATTTATATATTCCCTTTTGAATATGAATATAATCCCATTCGATAGTCAAAAAATTTATTTAATAATTCTTTTAAAATGTTAGATATATAGGTTCTCGATGGAATGTTTCATTATTTTCCAAATAAGGAATTAAATATTATGTTAGAGATGGAAGAAAACCTTTTTATCAGATCCTTCCATTCTTAGAAAAAATAATCTTCATCTAAATTGATCTTTCCTTATTTAGACAACTCCTTATATGATACACTTAATATATTGAATTGAAATATTGTGAGAATATAAAAATGATATGAGTGTAAGCATGATAGTCCATAAGATTTATTTATCTTCATAGGATAAGCATCAGATAACATAGTTCCCATAATATGATTTCCAAAACAACATCAAAAGATAAAACATATGAGATATTTGATGTCTACATGGAGTAAGATAAACTAAATTCACTATTTATGTAAGATAAATCTACTTGATGAATTTATAAGATATTTTGTACTTCCAAAAGGTAATTTAATTCAATTGATTTGTTTTACTATCATAATATAATTGTTTTATTAATTTCCATTTCATAGGATAAAATACTTCACATAAATTCATTTTGATTAAAAATTATTATTTTTAACATGATGATGATAATTTTATTTCTCAAAAGAAAATTATATTATGTAGTAGGATATAAATTCTAAATTGAGATTCCTTAAGATTAATTACATTGATCTAGATGGAAATTACAATGTATATAATGATTTTCTATCATAATATTATTATGTTACATGTATGATAAACATCCAAAGTAAGATAGATTCCTTTTAAATTTATTCAAAAATAATCACATGACTTATGAAAATAGTTAGAGATAAAATATGAAACACTTAAGATAAAATCATCATAATACAAATAGGGACTTTTTGAATCAAAAAAACACATAAAGTACTGAGATATTTTGGAATAACATAGTTCTTTCAAATATTGGATATATATATAAACAAGGAGTCCTTCATGGTATGATGAGGGTATCAAGTTGATGTATGTTTCATTCATTATAACCTACTATGATTAGGATGCAATGTGTGGTTGTGATATGTCTATGGTTTGTAGTATGGAGTGTGATATTTGGATATGTGGTTATTTAGTTATATGAAAGGGGTTGGATAATAAATCATATGTTGTGAGGGTGTGAGAGTGACCATATTAATATGGATGTGGAATAAAGGTACCTTATTTACAAATAATATATTTATATTATTTTATTATACAAAGATATGATATTAGGTGAGATAACCTTGGTGAAATTGTGTGATAGATAACCAGATATGGGTGCATGCTAGTTCTGCTATTTATTCAGTAAGGCACTAGAATGTTTCTTCAAAATTTATATGAGAGGATATAAGGAGGATATTACTGAGTATACTTCTATTCCCACCACACAAACATATATATAAATATGTTTTATAGGATTCTATGAGGGAGTTGGTAATTGAGATAAAAATTACTAGCTTGAGTATTAGAGTTACTGTCACTATTTCTATTGTAGGGGTTTTTCTGGTATTTTATTTTAGAGAACATGATATGTATTAAATTTTGTTTTAGAATAAGTTTTATTTTATATTATATTATGTTTAATTGTGTTTTATCATTTATCCTAGGATATGTGAGGGTAAGGCCTCCCATTTTCATGTTTTATACTCTCGGTGATACTCACCAACCTATGTCCTATTAGAGGGGAACATTAGGGGTCAAACTCATCTTTACTACCATCTCAAGAGGGGATCATAGTAGGGAAAATTCATGACATTAATTGGAGATTATATACTGGGGAGAAGATACCCATAAGGACTATTTATGATTATTTTCTTTTATATTTCCAATGATGAAGATTTTTCCCATTGGTTTTACAAGAATAAGTGAAGAGTGACATTCATGTTTTTCAATGTGATATTTATGTTGAATTAACAATGATATACAATAGTTTTTTTGATGAAATATCTAGTGTCCATGAATGAAATGAGACATGGATAGATTTATTTCATGATTCCTTGCCTTTTAGAAGATAAATGATAAACATCAAAGATATGTTGGTATGATTTATTCATTAACTATTATTGAGTATAAATATGATAAAATTTAAATATATTTTTTCATTAGTTTCTTGAGAATACTAAAATGAATATATACATTGTAGATTATTGTTGATCGATTAACTAAAGTTTAAAATTTTATTTCAATCAAGGAAAATCAGATAGTAAATGAGCATAAAAAAAATTTGATTCAAAATATTTTGATGCATTATGAGATACCTAAAATTTTTTGTTAGATCATGATTATTATTTTACATCACTATTTTTGTATGTTTTACAAAAGGCTTCTGGTACACAATTGAATTTGAGTCTAATTTACTATCCAAAAAGTGATGGAATATCTAAGTGCACAATATATCTCCTTAAAGATATGATTCATTACATATCCTTGATTTTGGTGGTGGGTAGTAAAAACATGTACATTTTATATAGTCTTTTATCATAATAGATACTAGGAATCTATTTATATAGTTCCACTCATTGCATTATACATTTGGATTTTTTGACAACATTGGTGTGGGATAAAAGCTATTGTGGTATCATTTTGTTGGAATATAATGGTATAATAAACTTCTTATTGAATGTAAATAAATAGGATGAGATTATTCATAGATCAAAGTAGGGAGAAGTAATATACTAATAAAATGTTCTATCCTCAGAATTTTTTATTGGAGATCATGTCTTTCTTTGCATCACACCTAGGTTGGGAGATTAACATTGGGTTATGATAACCCATATATTTAATACAATTTATATCATGATTTATTACATAATATGACACATATTAAAACCTAAAAGGTCTTAGTGTATTTGGTAAATTAGGTACATATCACATCAACATGATACATGGATACAAAAAACCTTATTTAAAAATATATAATTGGAGCTTATATTCCATGGATCTTCTAAAACTACAACGAACAACCTAAGGATGTACATAAGAAAGGGGTGGGCTATAAACCCTAAAAACGGAATAAAAATCATAGCATAAGTTAAATAAGTACATATGATCCAACAAGAATATCAAGGTAACATAAGCGGTGTTAGAATAATAATATTGAATAATGAGTCATGATATAACTTGATAAACTAAACCAATATGGGAATGTGACAACAATTTAAAACATGACATCACAAGCATAAGTAAAGGATAATTATTGAGACAATATAATATATTGTGAACTGGATAACCACCCTTTCACCATACATGGAATCTCATGAGATAAAAACATTACTCAATTCATTTGAGGGTTATATAATTTTGGCCCCATTAGATATATTCATATCATATATATTCATAAGTTCTCTACATATAGTATTCAAACTAGGATCATATTTTAGAAAATTTAATCCCATTATTAAGGAGTATGGGTTGAATACATGGAAGTAACAATTCAATTATGTATAGATACATCTTGGTGAATATCATTTAGTGGAAACGAGGATGGGTATCCACTACCCAATTATTTGGAAAGAAAAACCAATGGATAATTTCAGTAGCAAAAAGGTGGTATATAATGATTCATATAAGGGATAAATAAGAGTTAAAGGGGTATATCGTAACTTGGATATTATAAATACAATATGAGGTAAATATAAGAACGTAATCCAATATGATAAATAATAAAGTAAAATTCATAAGATCAATAATGTTATTGAGAAAAGGGGAGAGTATCTCTTACCTTGAGTGGGTTCTTCTCAAAGAATGAGTAATGATTATTAAGAGCATGGAGGAACCATGGGAGGGATCTTGAGAGGTAATGGTTGAGTAAATTAATTATAATTTTTTAGTGAAGATAAATTTTATTTTTGGTGGGTTTATATGGAAAAAGATAGGAAAATTATTTATTTATTTACAAACAAAGCTTTTGGTCTCTATAGGAAACATTAATCTAAATGACAGTCCTTCCCATAGGTTTTCCCATGGATTCTATCCAATAAAATCAATTTTAATTATTTTATATGGCTAATAACCAATATCATTAAAATAATACTCTTGGTGATGTGGAATTGACTAATGCAAATACAGAATTGATTTTAAAATCTTAAAATATAATAATGGTTTTGGGGGATTCATTACGTTTTCATAAAAATAACAAAATAACCAAAAAAATTATTTTAATGGGAAACATATATGTGTCTTGTATACTATTTATATTATTTATTAAATCACTTCGGGGCTTTTATGATGTCATAATACAAAACATATATTTATACTATATTTAATTTTGTCCCCAAAATTCAACTTTCTATGAATGTTATGAAAAAATCACCATTTCATATTTTCAATATGGTGATTTAAAAAATAATACTCATTTCATCCAAATAATTCTCTGTCTATGATAATTTAAATATTTATATAAAAATTCCAAATTTATTGAAAAGTACTGTATTTTTTTCAATAATTGTTTTTCAATCCTCATAAAAATTATTTTTGACTTCTTAAATTATATTATCATTTATATTTAATAAATTTTATTTAATTATAATTTTTATTAAAATATATTCTGTTTCAAAAAATATTGAATTCATTATAATAACGTGTCGTGATTAAAACTATACATTTCCCAAAAATTTCATTTCTTATTTTATCGAATCAAATTCTATATTTTATCAAACATATTGTTAAATAAATATAAAGTAATAAAAGTTATGTGTAATCATAATTAAAAGTATAAAAATTCATATGGTAAGGGTTTATATACGTAGAACATTATTACACAAAATAATTACCTAAGGGTGTGATGTCTGATGGTGAGATTTTCTTATGGTGGTTTGGGATGTGATCTCAATGACATTGAAATTCTCTAGTAAATGGATTAAATTATGATTTAGTTGTTGAATACCATATGGATATAATTCCATAGAAAATACCAGTGATGCTATCTCCATCAAAATCTCAGAGAAATGGTCTTCATAGGGTACTATCCCACTGTCTGAGGACATTGATTCCTTTGTCTGTGTCAGTAGGATTTATCATAACCCTAAATATATACTAATCATATGAACACTGTATAATGATTATATTATAAAAATTAATAATAATTAGTAGTGATTTAAATCTGTTAGGATATAAATTATAATGGTCCAAAATAACCAAACTAGTGCTTGTGTTTTCTATAGCTACAATTATTAATAATAATGTTATTCATTTAAAGTGGAATTTCTTTTATAAAAGTTAGGTTTGTAGTATGGGATAAGAAATTGAGATTTAACATATGAATTTTTATGACAATTTATTATCATGGTTAGAATTTGGGTGAGAACATGATGATTGGAGTTTCTTCTAAAATATAGTTTGATGCATGATGTAATTAATGTCTCAAAAATAATGAACTATAATGTAGATTCGTATATTTTGATTCATTTTAAAGATTTAGAATTTTAATCCAATGAATATTTTATTGTGAGAGTAGTATGTATTGTGAATCCATGTTATCAGTGCTCATGGTGAAAACCATTCCACTTGCATATGTTATATGGAAGAATAGATGTGTATTTTAGGATACTTGGGTGTGAGAAATAGAAATAACAGCTTAATAATTACAATTTTTTATCGAAAATACCCAACAATGATTTTTAGGAATGATAATATATATGGTGTATATTTTGAAAAAAATAGAGTCTCCATGTTCATTAATTTTTATAATTTTTAGTTGAAATTATTTTTTAGATTTATATGGAGATGAAATTTGGTGTTTTGGGAGAAGTAAGATTTTGGGGTGGCATTATTTTAGTTGTTCTATAATATAATATAGTAGGAAGTACCACAAGATACTCAGTGGGGATGTACTAGATACTCATTTTTAGTGGAAGTGATGTTATATTATTCAAGACTAGCCGCCAGTTAGTCGTTAGTCTTACACCTGGTGCCCGATATCCAACTAGTGGAAAGTGATTATTTACTTTGTATTAGGTGGGATTATATATTGTTTTAGATATGGGTAATTTCAAAAAAAGATATGGCATTTTAATTATATATTAAAGTGTATTTTGAAATTCATTAATATATTATTATGTATTTAATTTCGTCTAAATTCTCTCCCTCCCTCTATATTCCTCAGGTGATTCATACATATATTATAAGAGGAATTTAAATTTGGTAGAGGTGTGGATTTGTAATGGTATGAGCCTAAAAAATTACATTTATTTTATTATAACTGGTTAATGTTTCACTACAATTACCATCAATTTTTTTTCATTCTATTATTTTGACAGATTTGAGAAATTATACTTCTTGGAGAGGAATTGGACCATTATCCTAAGTGTGTTTTCTTATCAAAACAAGAGGCATGTGACCTCTATAATTTATTTGGTGTTTAATTGTGCACTTATATATAATTTTTGACCCCACATTGTGATTTAATGGTGTGTACAATCTTAATGAAAACGAGTTGAAATAATTAGTAATGGTTTATAGGAACTTTGTTCCATATTTATATGTATGTTTTGAATGTGAGTTTATGGGATATAATTTTAGGATTTATTATTAATGTTATCTCTTATTTATACTATATTTAATTAATGAGTTATATATTTTTTATTTTTTATTTTTAGTGTGATGAACTATTATATGGTAAATCATAACCTATGTGATACAAGTTTTCTTCCAATGCTTGTCACCTTACACTAGTGAAAAGGAAGTGAAATTAATTCCATGAGGCATTTCATGTAAGTGGTACGACCATTCTAGTGTGGAATGTCATAATAAGCATGGAAGAAAATAATCATAACACAATTTGTTTTTACTGGGTTAATCTTACAATGTGAAGGTCTACATAATTTTTTTGAATTTTATCATCGAAGTAAAAAAATCATATTACTAATATCATAAAGGGAATTTCAATGTTAATGGAATGGTTCAACATCTCAACCCACAAAAATTCGAATCCAACCAACAATCACATTGAATCCATACAATTTATAAATAAAATAATTGATAATGTGAAAGATCTTTTTTATTCATAAGAATGTCCCTAAATATATATAAATTTGAATATATAAATAATGAGATTAATAATAGTAATAAAATTATGATTAATGAATCCTTAATATAAATTATTCCTTAAGACATTAAATATTTTTCATTATAATATGATCAATCTCACTCTCAAACTCTATATATGAAATTATCTCAATGAAACACAAAAAATTCCATTGTAGTAATCAATTTTATTTTTTTGAATTATATATAAAACGTTTAATATAAAGTTTACCATTTATATTTCCTAAAAAATATGATATATTTTAAATATATTGAACTCGAATTAATGTTTTTTCTATACTTTCCTTTCATGTATCATTACGAATTTTTATTCAAATCTATAAATGATCTTGGATAATTTAAATTCAGTTTATCATTCTCTAATCTGCAAAAAAAATTAAAAATATTTATTCATAAATATTAATACTAAAATATATAGAATATATTAAAAAAATTACACTGTAACAACTTCTTTTTGTATGTTATTTTGAATAAAATATTTTGTAAAACATTATTTATTTATATTTAAAAAGGAAATATGTGTATATATTATAAAATATAGGTTCTCATCATTTAAATTTTGTGTAAGATAATTTTGAAAAAATGATTTATGTGGTAAAAAATCAAATCCCTATAACTGAAAATTAAATAAGTTATAATATGTAATTTCATGGAAATTATTTGTGTTTTTTTATTATATGGAATTATTCTAACACCACATCCTTTAACATCATGGGATTCCGGGGCCCAAAGAGCCCGGAAACGAATTTTGAACTTTTTAAGGAATGTTCAGTAAACATGCAAGTGGGTTTCTCTAACTTTTGAATTGGTGATCAGATTGGAAATCTGAGGGCACTATTGAACTCGAAATGTAGGTATTCACCTAGAATGGACTTAACATCAGCCAGCAAGGGCCTAACGAAAATTTTTACCTTCAGACTTTTCAGATAATAATATAATAACTTTAAAAAAGTTATTTTATATCTTTTAGCAACCAACCAGCGGCGACATGGTGATACTGTGGTGAAGCAACGAGGAACAGAAGAGGCACATTAATCAGGGTCATTAATGGACCATATCTCGTAGAGTAAAGATGAAATAATGTAATTATAACAGCAATGCTATTTCATAAATGAAACATCATAATGACGCGACGTGGAAGCATAACTGAAATGCTACGACATGTTTCCATTTAATTGTTTGACACATTGGCGGAATATGGATTAAACCTTGGAGATTCAATAATTAATAGCCAATGGTCTTGATCCACAACTAAGAAAAATGCACTGGTGGAACATCACCGACTTCGACACACCTCAAAGAATGGAGCCAGAACCAACGAGCGACATTGACATCTAAAAACATTGAGGATGAAACACCGAAACATCAAACATCAAAGAGTTAGGGGTTGGTTTTTTTATTTTCTTCCCCATTATTTTCATGTAACTATGAATGCAGATCATCCCAAAAATAGGTTGATCTGTGATTCATGCATTTATGTGGGAGGGTAACTTTATTTTATTATTTATCTATTCGGGATTCAAACAGTAGTTGATATGATTGAACAAAATACCATGAGCCTCCACCTTGTTTTAAACTTCTAATGTGGAAGGAGTGGGCTGACACAAACAAGGCTCGACCACCTCTTCCAAGTGCATTCTTTAAGGTCGTACACTAAAAATGGAGGCAAGAAGATTTTAGGACCTTCGTAGTGAGGAGGATGATCCCCGAAGACTGTAGGCACAAGTGGCGCGAAGAATGGACCCCCAGATCACGTTCGATGCTCCATTGATGGTTTTGTAAGTGCGCCAATGCCGGAAGTGCAAGAAGAGGGGTTACACGGTAGTTCCATATGGTGGGACAAGAGGCTGCTAGTTGGGATGAGCAGTGCACCCATCGGCGCACCCTGGAGGTAGGAGGTCACGACCAATGGGCCACGTCGGTGGAATGCCTCAAGCGGGCGCCGCCTAGAGGGATGGCCCACGTTTGGGTCATCTGGGAAGCTGGAGAGCTGCGGTCTGTTGACTGCCATAAGAGGTGAGACCTCACATCCATATGGCTAGCTATGGTTGGACGTGGCAGCTTGCCGCATCAATGATGGACGACGCACCACTGGTCACATTGAGCGGTCGAGCTTCGGTTCGGCGGACCGCACTACCATCCAGCTGGTTTGACCCACATTGGTGGGTCGAAACCACCATAGAGGGTCATACCTACCCCTAATTTCCCAGCCGCACATCAAAGGGCTGGATCCAAGCCCTTTTGGTCGGGTCGTACTAGACCGGGTGGCTGGGCGACTCGACGGGCTCGACCGTTAACCAAACCAGGCTGGGTCCAGCAAGGCCCATTTGGCCTGGCCAACTTGCAAGGCCAGACTGGACCAACCCAATCCCAATACTGGTCAGGTCGAGTCAGTCAGAACTAAATTGGGGTATGTGGGACCCCCATTCCGAGTTGGTTGGGTCGGTCTAACGGGGTCGGACTGTGCCAAGACACAATCAACCCATATTTACATAAATGACTGTATCATGCAATCCACTCATCTGATTGATGAGTCCTTTGTGAAATTGAGACCCTATCAACGAGGTGGATCTTTTGAAATGAATTGTGGACGATTTTATGGAAGTTGAGATGTGACGAATGGCCTGAGGAACTGTTCTACCATTCACGCTACGTACAGAACCCTACAGTTGGCTGAGACCTGATGACTGTATAATTTCGACTTTGTGAGAATCAACTGTGTCCTAGTGGGAAACACTTATATTTTAATTTGTTGGACCATGGTGGGAAGCACTTCTGTGTGACTTTGTAGGACCATGGTACGTGACGAGGAGGAGTACATAAGATGGAACAGATTTGTTTGAAGAACTTTGGCGTGACTTTTCAGGCCCACAGTTTACGATGAGGAGGTGTACCTAAGTAGTCATAGGTTAGTGGGAAGCACTCATGTGTGACTTGGTAGGCCCACTGTACTTGATAGAGGTGTTCTCCAACAGCCGAGGTGTTCGATGATGTAACTGATGATTCTATAATCACTTCCCTATATGTATTCAAGGTCTGAGTTCTCTTGTGTTTGATGCTATACTTAGAGGATTTTTTTGTGGTCTTTCCTTTTTTTTGGTGTCCCTATTGAGTACTTTGTTACTCACCGCTGCACAGGATTCTCCCGCAATTGTTGTGTATAGTGAAGATAATCGACATTTTGACGGAGACGTTGGTGGACCAGGACGCAAAGGTTCTTTGGGAGAGTGGACCGAGGAGGCTACAATGTTGGACATGGTGGCCTAGGACCAGTCGGGGCCTAGTAGGATCATGGGGAAAAGATGTTATAATTTTGATTCCAGTATCTACAATAATCTCACAATTGAGTGGGGATTTTTTGAGGATGGATATCAGAGTTTCCTTTTTGTACTTTGCTGTTTTTACTTCTTTTGTTGGGTTTGTATTCTTTCCGACTTATATTAGTTATACTTGTACCCATATTTGTTTCAATAATACCTGTTTCCTTTTCAATTTGAGGGACATGGTGGGGTATGTGTGTGTGTATAGGTACTTTGAAAAATTCCTCCCACTTGTAGGTTGACACATTCGACGCTTGTCACTAGTCCCTGGCCTTTGGGAGGTGGGATTGGGGTAGTCATGGCACGTGCCTTGAGGTATGGGTCATGAAAAACTGGTATCCAAGGATGGTCAGTCCTAACAAAAATACAAGGAGTATATTGTTTTGTTTTGAGGAAAAATTGTTAAGTATTGTCAGTTTTTTATTCAGATTCAGGGAGTCCAGTGTTGGTACGGTGGAAAAAATCCCATACACCACGACCTTGAATTCTGCTTTTCATCTCTATACATGAAAACACTAGTTACATAAGTTTATCCTTATTTCCTTTTGAATAAAAGTCAGCTCAACGAGTATATCCTTTTGACTATGGTACATCTTGAATTATCTCAAGATGTCTCCATGTGGATGACCAGCCAGGATTCCAATACGAGTTCATGAGGAAAACCTGCCTAGAGAAAAAGAATTCGTTCAGGGACCAGTTCTAATGATGGACTCATCAGGTGGTGCACCAGTTCTACCACCACTCAATAGTCATCATCTACTACTTGATGTTCCGAAAAAGGTCGTGCACAGACACAGTACCCTGCACGATTTTTAGAGAGAGAGACCTCCCAGGTTCAGGGGACAGATAGATCCTTATGTCACTGAGGACTGGATGGAGGTAGTGACTGAGTCATCCGCTTAGTAAAGACACCACCTGAATGGATGGTGATCTTGGATGCAGGCCTTCAACAGGGCTCAGTAGGAAGATGTTGGTGCTCGGACACCTAGACGCATGGAGGGTAGGGAGCTATTCGAGCTTGAGCACCCAGGTGATACACCTACAGAAGGGTAGCATAATGGCGGTGATTACACAAAAAGGATTGTAGATCTTTCATGGTATATGAAAAATATGGTGTGACACCCTTTCATTAGGGCTTGATCTATTGGGAGGGACTCAGGCTGTAGATCAGGGAATCCGTGTTGTCTCTCTGCATCCCTACCCAGTTTGGGGTACTGTAACAACCCAATATTTTATAAGATATATTTGTTTTAATTTCCTTCATATCTTCTGTTTTAAGCTACACCAAGATTTTTTTGCACTATACGCAACACTGTATTAGCTTCCAGTATACGCAACACTAATCTTGGATCGTGTTACACACAATTTCATGTTTGTTTTATAGTAGTTATTCTACGAAACATTGAGTATATATATATTCAATTTATTTTGTTATACACAACAACAAAAGTTTCATGCACTACATGAAACACTGACTTGACTTGCATTACACACAATCACGACCTTCCTCGATTGCGTGTGTTGTACGCAATACCGAGTTTTACAAAACAACGATATATTATTATAATATTATTATGAACTAGCCGTTATGAATTTTATTGACTAAATTTTTAATTTTATAACATTATTATTCATCTTACACAATTTCCAGAACATGGTATAAGAACAAAATAATTTTTTCAGGTAAAATAAGTATTTTTCGAAAAATACAGTTTTGCCCCCTTTTGATGGCACGCCCACTTTAAATCTAGTTTTTGACATGTTTATAAGTTCAATTTTACAAAATGAACTTCTTTTTTTGAATCAATATATAAAAATTTACATTGAATAAAGTTTTGATATTTTTCTGATAACTTTCATATTTTAATGAATAGTAAAAACACGCTATATTTTAATTAAAAACAACTTTTTTCATCGTAATAAATTATATAAATAATTTATAATGTTGAATTGTTTTAATGTATAAATAGAATATATTTTTACCATTTAATATAATTTATGTCATTAGCATTGATTTTACCTTCAATTCGTAGGTTAAATCAATTCAATCTTTTGCAATGTTTTAAACAAAAACCTGTTTTCTTTCGACAACGGGATTAATATTAATTTAATTTCTTCAAATTTTTTGTATTGAATTTGGAAAAATGGATTCCATATTTGGAATCAGTGGGTCCAAATTATGTTAATAAAATACTTTTTATATTTGGGCATTATGAATAGTAACTACGATAAATTTTATTTACCATAGTTAAAGGTAAATTGGGTAATTAAGGGTAAATATAAGATTATAAAATTACCCTAATACCTTCCAAAATTCTATTGTATGACTAAAGGATTACCCATATCACCTAAGAGTCGGAATAGATTCCTTTTATGTACTTGTTTCCTAGAAAATAATTTAATTATTATTAAAACCAAAGAAAGTGACAACATATCACTCTCTTAAATCTTATAAGTATATTAATTTTAATTTATTGATAAACTTCATGAAACATAGAACATGAATAGTCTACAGAAATATAATACAATTATCTACATCATATGAATTTATTTATAATTTTTAGGGATTAAATAATTATCATTAAAGTTGAAATAATAGTGATGTTCAAATTATTTTATTAAGAGAAATATCAAATAAATGGTTTTAGAAACACTAAAATAAATATTATATGAATTATTTAATTTGATCCACTAATTTTATAGATACATATGACATTTTATGAATCTATTAAAGCTTTTAGTTCGAACATATCTTATATATATATTTTATTTAAATTCAAATAAATGAATAGTGTCAAAATTGACATTATTGTTATTTTATAAAAATAACATATTATTAAATTGTCTAAAAATCACAAAAAAATTTAAAAATTATAAATTGAAAATTATATAGTCTAAAATGTCATAAATTATCAAATTATGGAAAATTAACGACACATAAGTGAATATTTAAAACCATTTAAAATTAATAATTTTATTACCATAAATAAACTTAAATAGATTAAATAAGGATAAATCAAAATTATAAGGTTTAAAATAAGATAAAAACATGTATAAATTTTATTTGTTGATGAGATTAAAAACCTATGTCATCTAATCTTCGAATTGAGTCATTTTTGGAGGTTTTTATGTGGGGTTTGAGTTTATATTAAACTAATATTTTCGAGGATTCCAAAGGTGCCGCTCTCCTCCCTAATAAAAGGGCACCTCCTCCCTCTCTTACTCACACCATTTTGAGACTTTATGCTCAGACAACCTCTTCCCATTTCACTTCCCCACTTCACTATAAATATTATAGATCTACTGGTCTTCTCAAAATACCAACCCTGGTTCCCTAAGAATAAGTTTAAAGGAGGTGCATCGAAGAAGAGGTAATCTCTTCTACCGATTATTTCCAGCTAATTTCTTCTTCAAATTCTTCTTAATTAGTTGTTTCATTATAAAGTAATAACATAAGTATCACAAATATACTGATATATTATTATAAACATGAGACAACCCCATTTCACTTTTTATCCATCCTACAGAAAACAAAATCACTACGCGTGCGTACGTACAGAATATCGTCTCCACGCCGTGGTGTAATATATTTTTCCAACACCACCTTACTTGGATGGGTATAATGGTGTAAAGAATAACTATACATAGTTATTATAACGTCATATTGATTCTGATATATTGTATCATCCACTCCAAATCAATTCAATATTTTTGGGAATGATATCATCACTCGTGCGTAAGTACAGACTACCGTCTCCACGACGCGAGGAGATTCATTCTCAATGATTAACCATTCATGAATGATTATAAAGTATATATAATAAGTAATCATGAAATATATGAAATAATAATGATACTGGATTTATCTATATATATATATATATATATGTATTTCATCCAATTAATTCCATTCAATTCAATGAGTAAACGAAAACAACGTTCATGTGTATGTACGGCCTACCGTCTCCATGAACGGTGTATTTATTTCCATTTATAGATCTATTATATATATGTATATTCTGAATATATAGTATATATAAATCATGTTATATATTCTGGAATTAAGTAATCATGATCTAAGTTATCATATGAATAATTACAAGTCAAAACACGGACGAAAAATGAAACAATTTTACCCAATACGTTCATTAACATTGAATTTACAAAAGAACGGGTAATATAAAGTCATAAGTGAACAATATATGATATCATAACAATGAATATGATTCTGTAATAATTCAGTGACATTATTTAAATCATTATACAGGAGGTTCGAATACGTACGAATCATATCGGACCTAAGGTAAGGGATAATGTTGCAATCTCAATTGTTTTCTATATGAGATTGCTTATACGTAAGTATTGACTGGGGTTATTGTTATCATACATGTCCATTTTTTTTAAAAATGGTTTCATGTATGTTTAATGTCATTTTTAACCATTTTTTACTTTTACTACATCATATGGAAGGAATCTTTTTTTTACCATACAAGGTACTTTTTGACTTTTCCAACAAAAGTAAGAGAATAATGTTGTTTTTAACTTATATGGGATGAACGGATTTTTACGGTTTTATAAAGCCTTATTTTCATGATGCTTCCTCCAAAATAATTCATTACTGTTTTAAACAAAATTCTTTTCTTTTAAAATTTCATGACATTTTGTGAAAAGAGAATGATTTTTAAGAAGAAAGGATATTTTTCCTCAAGAATTCATTTCAAGTGTTTTATCAAAACCATTTTTCATCTAAGATGAAATTATTTCATATGCGTATGTTTCAAGTATCCTGTTTCTATGATTTACATGGTTTCACGTTTCTTATTATGAAATGATATCGATTTCTTTTATATGGATTATGTGATGATGGGATGATGTTTATGAATCCCATTTTATTTATTTGGTTATTATTAATGATGTAAGTTTATTTTTGGGCACAAGTAAGAATGATTTCATTATGAGATGGGTGGGACCTATATCTCCCTCCAATGCATTGGGTAAAGATTTATATCCATTGAGATACACATGTATGGAATGGAAAATTAAACTGGTTCAGTAATACAAGACTGGAACGAGGAGTGAACTCGATTTAGAAAGGGACTCTGTCCACTAAGATGGTCTTGGCAGTAATTCCTTGGATACTATGGAAATCATGAATGTGATGAATGGTTGCCACAATTACATGTTTTACTCCCATTCTATTTTATCATGATTATTGATACTTTATGATCTATACCTTACGTACTTACATGTTTTATGTCATTGCTCATGCTTTTGATGTTTTAACATTATATTCATGTTTTTTAAGTTCAAATGTATATGATTTGTTTTATTTTTTCCATGCCTACCATTAGTGAGGATTTGAGCTCACCCTTTATATGTTTTCTTTTCCCCGGGATATAAAGAAAGGCTTTAGGTAATAAAACAAAAGGGGAAGATCTTTATGGGAGATGTTGAAGATCTTCCACCACGATTAAAAGATTACGTTCCGAGTTTCCAAAGACACTAAACTATTACGGTCCTTGTGTGTCTGTTTTTGTTATTTATTAAGTATTCCGCAAAAGTAATGTAATGTCCACGTATATCAGGTTTTGAGTCTCTACAGTTGGTATCAGAGGAATGGTTTATTCAACCTTTGGAAACTAAGATGCGAGAACATTAGTGAGATACCTAGAGATATTTCTAAGGTATGTCTAGGGATTTCCCTAAGGTTAAGTATAATTATAGGTTATAATCCTAGAAGTACGTTAACGATCTTATAATTAAACATATTATGTTATATGTCGAAGGTACTCCCCCTTGATTATGTTATTTTCCTTGTATGATTTTAGCCTATCACAGAATTATTTTTTTGTTTTAGTCAATGGAGGGAACCAGAAGAAATTCGGTTAACATTGAATCCAATGGGAAAATTGGTGACTATGAGAAACAAAATTGCATAATGCCTAGAGAGAAAGATATTGTGATTATTCTGAATCAGTCATCACGATATATGATTAACAAGGTGAAGTTTAGTGGTATTCCTAATTCATCAAATAAGAGGAAGATAGACTTTTATGCATGTTTGCATGTTGAGGAGCATAATGAATGGAAGATTGAAATTTATAAAGAAGGGAAGATGAACCTTGAGGAATACCTCAAATGGAGAGACATATGTTATCTATGTGGAGAAAAGGGTCATAGAGTGACAGACTGTTATGGAGTTCAATGTCTTATTTGCGGAGAACATGGGCATTACACAACTCAATGCCCTGACCTAGAAAGTTACTTGTAAATCAAGGAATGAATTATTCTATGATAATCATTGAAGAGGATGTATTGAAGTGTTTATGTATTGGTATTCAAGAATAATGTTGTTGATGTACTTTTAGGGTGTATTAGAATATTTTTGTATTTTTCTATTGTGGTTTTCAATAATTTTCTGTTACTGGTAACCATGAAAAGTGATTCAAATATTTTGGAAAGAAGATGATATGCGCATAATGAAGGGATAAAGAGAAAATTAAATGTTTTACAGTATTCAAGAGCTCATGATTGATATAAGGACTAAGTGATATCATGGGTTGAGTATAAATAATTTTGAGTATTTTGGAATGTGGAATGTTTTAACTTTTAACTGCATTCATATTTTCACTAAGGTTCAATGGGTATTCATTTTTTTATAAAGATAATACATGATTAATGCCTTTTAATGTTTGGAATGTGACCGACAAGACATATTTTATGATATACGGGGATCAACGATGGTATTAACATGCTTGTTATTTGAACTCTTTGGTAATCGTTTTCACTATAATATGAGATTGGATAGCAGTGTTTTGGATAAACCTAAAGATTGTAGTGGATTATGTTGGACATTAGTTAGTATTGTTTAAGGCTAGAACTTTTTTGATATTGTTTATGGAAAGTTATAATAATGTATTTTTAGAAAAAAATGGACAACATATAGGACGGGCGACAACCCATCACGTCGGACAAGGCTGTGGGAATCGAACCCACAACTGAAGTGAAACTGGCCTTTATCACCTACCACTGGCCTACAGGAAGTCCCTGGTTAGTAGAAACTAGTTTTATTTTATTAAGCGGTCTGATATATGAAGTATAAGTCCATTTTTGGAATCATATATGATTAATCTCACTATAGATGGACATATGTATATTTGATAACTTTTTCAAACTTTTTGTTTAAGATAGATGGAGTGACCTGTCATTCTATCATAGGATCTGCTAACACTTCACGAATGAAAAATTAAACTTCATTTCTTTAAGAGATGAAGTGGAAATTGTCCAAGGAATGACCAATGGTGAGATTGTACCAAAATCAAGAACATATTTCTTCTAATTCCAATTTCTTCAAGTTTAGAGAAATGATATTGAATACAAAAAAAAATTCCTAGTTACCTTATATCCGATGAATCAGATGGTACCTTAGATCATCACAAATTTATGGCTTTGTGATTTTTTTCTTTTTCATAGCCATGTTCTCGATCACTCTCTATCAGAACATGATGGTTATATTTCTCTTCCATATCTATATTTTCACCTATGTTCTCCTATGTTGAAACCCAGTGATTAGTTTATTTGGGTAACTGTTACATTTCATACATTAGTTTTTAAAATTATGTTGTAGTATTCTTTTTTACGATGCGGGTTTCTATGAATAGTAAACGATTTATAACCCCGACGAATTTCGAGGGCGAAATTCATTTTAAGGGGGGTAGAATGTAACAAACCGATATTTTATAAGATATTTTCGTTTTAATTTCTTTAATATCTTATGTTGTACGCTACACCATGATTATCTTGCGCTATACACAACACCGTATTAGCTTGCAGTATACGCAACACTAATCTTGGATCATGTTACACAGAATTTCATTTTTGTTTGATTGTAGTTATTTTATGAAACATTGAGTATATATATATATATTCTATATATTTTGTTATAAGAAACAAAAAAGGAGTCATGCACTACATGCAACCCTGATTTGGCTTGCATTACACGCTATCACAACCTTCCTCGATAGTGTGTGTTGTACGCAATATCAAGTTTTACTAAACAACAATATATTATTATAATATTATTATGAACTAGCCGTTATGAATAGTATTAACTAAATATTGAATTTTATAACATTATTATTCATCTTAAAAATTTTCTAAAACATGGTATAAGAACAAAATAAAATTTTTGGGTAAAATAAGTATTTTTAAAGAAATGCAGTTTTGCCTCCTTTTGATGGAACACCCACATTAAATATAGTTTTTGACATGTTTATAAGTTCAATTTTACAAAATAAACTTCTTCTTTTGAATCAGGATATAAAAATTTACAGTGGATAAAGTTTTGATATTTTTCTGATAACTTTCATATTTTAATGAATAGTAAAAACACACTATATTTTAATTAAAAACAACTTCTTTCATTGTAATAATTTATATGGTTAAATTATAATATTTAATGTTTTTAATGTATAAATAGAATCTAGTTTTACCATTTAATATAATGTATTTCAGTAGCATTGATTTTAACTTGAATTCGTAGGTTAAATCAGTTCAATCTTTTGCAATGTTTTAAACAAAAACCCATTTTTTCGACAACAGGATTAATTTTAATAAATTTTCTGAAACTTTTGTGTATTTAATTTGGAAAAATGGATTCTATATTTGGAATCAGTGGGTCCAAATTATGTTAATAAGATACTTTTTATTTTTGGGCATTATGAATAGTAACTACGGTAAATTTTATTTACCATAGTTAAAGGTAAATCGGTAATTAAGGGTAAATATAGGATTATAAAATTACCCTAACACCTGCCAAAATTCTATTGGATGACTAAAGGATGACCCATATCATCTAAGGGTCAGAATAGATTCCTTTTATGTACTTGTATTCTTTGAAAATAATTTAATTATTATTTAATCCAAAGAAAGTGACAACATGTCACTCTCTTAAATCTTATAAGTCAATTAATTTTAATTTAGTGATAAACTTAATGAAACTTCAAACCGGAATAGTCTCTAGAAATATTATAATATTATCTACATCATGTGAATTTATTTATAATTTTTAGGTATTAAATAATTATCATTAAAGGTGACATAATTGTAATGTTGAAATAATTTTATTAAGATAAATATCAAATAAATGGTTTTAAAAATACTAAAATAAATATTATATAAACTATTTAATGTTATCCAGTAATTATCTAGATACATATGACATTTTATAAATCTATTTAAACTTTTAGTTCGAACATATCTTCTGTATATATTTTATTTAAATTCAAATAAATGAATTGTGACGAAATTGACACTATTGTTATTTTATAAAAATAACATATTATTAAATTGTTTAAAAATCACAAAAATATTTAAAAATTATAAATTTATATTTATATTGTCTAAAATGTCATTAATTATCAAATTATGGAAAATTAACAACACATAAGTGATTATTTATAACCATTTAAAATATAGAATTGTATTACCACAAATTATCATAAATAGATTAAATAAGGATAAATCAAAATGATACGGTTTAAAATAACATCAAAACATGTCTAAATTTTATTGGTTGATGAGATTACAACCCTATCTCATCTAATCTTTGAATTGAGTCATTTTCTGAGGTTTTTATGTGGGGTTTGAATTTATATCAAACTAATATTTTTGAGGATTCCAAAGGTGCCCCTCTCCTCCCTTATAAAACGGCACCTCCTCCCTCTCTTCCTCACACCATTTTGAGCCTTGAAGATAGGCCAAAATCTGCCCATTTCACTTCACCACTTCCCTAGAAACCTTATAGAGGTACTGGTCTTCTCAAAAGACCAACCCTAGTGCCCTAAGAGGAAGTTTAAAGGAGGTGCATCGAAGAAGAGGTAATCTCTTCGACCGATTATTTCAAGCTTATTTCTGCTTGAACTTCTTCTTCATAAGTTGTTTCATTATAAAGTAATAACATTATTATCACTAATATACTCATATGTTATTATAAATATGAAACAACCCCATTTCACCTTCTATCCATCATACGGAAAATGAAATCACCGGGCGTGCATACGTACGGAATACCGTCTCCACGCCGTGGTGTAATCTGTTTTTCCATCACCACATTACATGGATGGGTATAAAGGTGTAATGAATAACTATACATAGTTAATATAACATCATACTGATTCTGATATATTGTATCATCCACTCCAATTCAATTCAATAATTATGGGAATGATATCATCGCTCGTGCGTACGCACGGACTACCGTCTCCACGATGCGATGAGATTCATTCTCAATGATTAACCATTCATGAATGATTATAAAGTATATATAATTAGTAATCATGAAATATATGACATAATAATGATACTGGATTTATGTATATATATATGTATGTCATCCAATTAATTCCATTCAATTCAATGAGGAAACAAAAACAACGTTTATGCGTACGCACGGCCTACCGTCTCCATGAACGGTGTATTTATTTCCATTTATCGATCTATTATATATATGTATATTCTGAATATATATTATATATAAATCATGTTATATATTCTGTAATTAATTAATCATGATCTAAGTAATCATATGAATAATTACAAGTCAAAACACGGACAACAAATGAAATGATTTTACCCAAAAGGCTCTTTAACACAGAATTTACAAAAGAACGAGTAATATAAAGTCATAAGTGAACCATATATGATATCATAACTACGATTATGATTCTGTAATAAGTCAATGACATTAATTAAATCATTATACTGGAGGTTTAGATATGTACAAAGCGTATCTAACTTAAGGTAAGGGATAATGTTGCAATCTCAATTGTTTTCTATCCGAGATTGCTTATATGTAAGTATTTACTGGGTTTATTGTTATCATCAATGTCCGTATTTTCTAAAAATGGTTTCATGTTTGTTTGATGTCCCTTTTAACAATTTTTGACTTTTACTACATCGTATGGAAGGAATCTTCCTTTTGTTTACCATATGAGGCACTTTTTGACTTTTCCAACAAAAGTACGAGAAGAATGTTATTTTTAACTTATACGACGTGAACGGATTTTACGGTTTTATAAAGCCTTATTTTCATGAAGCTTCCTCCAAACTATTTCATGACTATTTTCAAAAAAATCATTTTCTTTTAAAATTGCATGACATTTTGTGAAAAGAGAATGATTTTGATGAAGAAAGGATATTTTCCTCAAGAATTCATTTCAAGTGTTTTATCAAAACCATTTTTCATCTTAGATGACATTATTTCATGTGTGTATGTTTCAAGTATCTTGTCTCTATGATTTACATGGTTTAACTTTTCTTATTATGAATTGATATCCATTTCTTTTATATGGATTATGTGATGATGGTATGATGTTTATGAAACCCATTTTATTTATTGGGATATTATGAATTATGTAAGTTTATTTTGTGGAACAAGTAAGAATGATTTCATTATGAGATGGGTGGGACCTATATCTCCCTCCAATGCATTGGGTAAAGATTTATATCTCATGAGATAGACACGGATGGAACGACATGTTAAACCGGTTCAGTAATACAGGACTGGAACGAGGAGTGAACTCGACTCAGAAAGGGACTGTGTCCACTAAGATGGTCTTGGCGGTAATGACTTGGCTACTATGGAAATCATGACATGTGTTTAATGGTTTCCAGAATTACATGTTTTACTCCCATGCGATTTTTTCATGCTTAATGTTTCTTTATGATCTATGCCTTACATACTTCCATGTTTTATGTCATTGCCCAAGCTTTTGATGTTTAAACATTACGTTCATGTTTTTTAAGTTCAAATGTATATGATTTGTTTTATTTTATCCTTGCTTACCCTTACTGAGCATTTGAGCTCACCCTTTATATGTTTTCTTTTCCCCAGGATATAAAGAAATGGTTTAGGGAAGAAAACAAAAGGGGAATATCTTTATGGGAGATGTTGAAGTTCTTCCACCCCGATTAGAAGATTACATTCTGGTTTTCCAAGGACAATAAACTATTATGGTCCTTATGTGTCTATTTTCATTATGTATTAAGTATTCCACAATATTAATGTAATTTCCATGTACGTCAAGCTTCGGGTCTCTACAGGTACTAATGCTAGCCCTTATGGTAGAGAGCTTCTGGGTGAAGAAGGCGCCCACAGATACAGCTACATGCAGATCCTAGGAGGCAGAGTCTTTGGCTTGAAGCAGACAACAGACGCGAGGTCCCAAGTAGTCTAGGTCTGTCAGAGGATGAACCTAGGACATAAGGTTAGTAGTAAGGGGCTCCCAGTCTAGAGGGAGTTAGCTGGGATCCACAAAGTTATTCTCATGAGGCAGGAAGGGACACATGTCTCATGGATACCTGACCTACTGTACAGATGAACAGTAGATGGTATAGGGGCCTCTGAGATAGAGGCATCAATTCGAGTGAGGAGGTTTGTAGGTAGGCAGACATGGAGGGGGATTAAGCTGTGCATTAGGTCGTGGGTGACAGTTTGAGGTGTTTCCACCACCACCACTAGGTGTTCCACCCCGACCTTAGGGAGCAGGCATATAGTAGCGATTAAAGATTTAGTCAGTGGAGGGTTATGACCATGGTGCTACAGAGATGATATGAGGTATGATCTGTTTCTTCTCCACCATAGATTCAGTACTTATAGACATGTGTGTTGGTCAATCCACCCTTTCTTCAACTCTCATTCAGAGTTGGAGATTCTGGTGGAGTCATTGGATCAACCATAATGACTAGAGACTCTTACAGAAGGGGATTCGACGATTACACAGTTGTTCCAACAGTGTAAGTTTAATCTAGGAGGCGAGATCTTCAACTATGATCTCATAGTAGCAGCATCGAGGCCTTAAGACTTCATCTTGGGTATGGACTGGTTACCCATAGTTCATGCTCAGATCGAATGTTTTAGGCGTAAAGTGTGGAGTGTCCATAGATATGGGACATGGTTTTCCTTCACCAGAGATAATGAAACCCATAAAGTGCAAGATGAACTTTATCGATGGAGGGTGAAGCCAATCACTCATTAGTTGGATAGCGTCACCCTCAATTCAATGGATGAGAGGAGTCCATGTTTTCCTGTAGTGGTGGATGAGTACGAGGTTGTTTATCCAGAGGATGTTCTAGGACTACCTCCTCAAAAGGAAGAAGACTTTTGTATCCACTTTTACCCTAGGATGACATGTTATATCTACACCATCATATTTAATGGCTCCCACGGAGTTTTTCGTGCTAAGGTTATATCTAGGGGACTTTCACGATAATGGTTTCTTAAGGCCTAGAGTTTCACCATGGTTAGCCCCAATGCTTTTTTCCAAGTAGGTGGAAAAGAGTTTGAGTTGGGAGTGGACTTCTGTTGCATGAACCAGGTGACTGTGAAGAACAAGTATCCACTGCTGAGGATCGATGAACTCTTTGACCAACTGAAGGGAGTGAGTTGGTTCCTGATGATAGACCTTAGATTGAGCTATCAACAACATTGTGTAATGGGTGAGGATTTACCGAAGACAACCATTAGGTTCCAATATAGCCACTAAGAGTTCTAGGTGAGGCATTTCAATGTGAAAAACATCCAATAAGTGTTAATGGTACATTTTAATAGAATCATACAACCTTAATTTGACCGGTTTTTTGGTCTTCATTGATGACATCTTGGTGTACTTGACATCAGAGGTGGAGCGTGCTACACACCTACAGATACTTCTGGATACACTTAGAGAGCACTAGCCTTATGGTAAGCTCATGAAGTGTAAGATTTGGATATGAGAGGTCCACTTACTAGGACATGTTATCTCAGAGGCTGTAGTTGATGTGGATCTAGAAAAGATAGAGGCAATGCTTTCTAGGGATCCACCGAGGAGCATTATTGTGGTGTTGGGCTTAATGGGGTTTGTTGCTTACTATCGGAGGATCATGGATGAATTTTCTAGAGTAGAAGCACCCTAATAATCTTTGAAATCGAGTGGAAAACCCTTCGTTTGGATAGAGATATGTCATTAGGGTTTCCAGATGCTAAGGTAAAGACTGACTTGTTCCCCCATCTTGAGACCACTAGAGGAAGGCATTGGGTTTGTAGTTTATAGAAATGCATCTAGGACCAGACTAGGTTGTGTCCTGATGTAGGAGGGAGAAGTAATCACCTACGGTTCATTCCAATTGTGGTAGCACAAGAATTACTATGCAACCCAAGACCTGTAGTTAGTAGAATTGGTCTTTGACATGAAGAAGTGGAGTCACTACTTGATGGGTGAATGGTTTATGGTTTACTCCAACCACAAGAGTATCGAGTATATTTTCTCCTAGAATGACCTTAACTCAAGACAACGATGATGGATATAGTTCATCTTGGACGAATAATATGAGATAGTCTATACTTATATAAAGTGGAAATTGGTGGTAGATGCGCTCAGAAGGAGGACCGGTTTTCAGTTGATGAGTGAGGAGACGAAGCAATTGGCCATGATGCATATATTCTTCATGGATGATAGTGATGTTTTAAACCTTAAATCTATGACTGTTACTCCCTCACTCTTACAACATTTCCGGGAGTTATAGTTGGTTGATGTTGATTGTGAGGCCCGATGTGTTCATTTATCCTCTGGATGGGCCCCTGGTGGATTTTTGATAGGTGGGTAGCTCATCGTCCTTTTAGAGTGTGGAACATTGTTCTGGTGACATTTTGGAAGGATGTGTTCAGGGAGTTCCATAAATTCTCATTGGAGGTAAATCCTAGTGTGGATAAGTTGTACCAGGATCTCATACGTCAGTACCAGTGTCCAAGGATGAAGAAAGTGGTGGCCGAGATTGTTTCATGATGACTCACATGTTAGCAAGTGAAGGCCGAGCATCGGGTTCCAGCAGGCTTGGCCCATACACTCGAAGAGATAGAGTGGAAATGGGACAACATTTCTAAGGTATTTGTGATGGGATTACCATGTACATTTAGGGGACATGACTTTATCGGGGAGATAATTGACCAACTCACCAAGTGGACTCACTTCCTACCCACCTGGGTGTTGGGACCGGTAGAGGTCTTGGGATGTATCAAAGTCTAGGTGATTGCATGACGTCACATGGTGAGTTCAAAGACCGTATCAGGTCTTGAATATTTCTTTATATACTTGCTTTGGAGGGTATTACAGAAGGTGTTCTGGATGCAGTATCACTTGAGCACAAATTTTCACCCCTAGATAGACAGTCCGACAAAGCAGACTATATAGACCATGGAGGACATGCTATGTGCTTGCGTCCTAGATTTTGGTCATTGTTGGGAGGACCACCAGCCACTGGAAGAGTTTTGAAATGACAATAACTATCAATCAACCCTTGTCATTAAAACATTTGTGGCCTTGTACGAGCAACTATACATATCACCTCTATACAAAAAAGTCCCAGGGGAGTCTGCGCTCATGGGTCAAGATATGGTTCGAGATACCATTGAGAAGGTGCATATCATCCATGTGTGGATGAGGAAAATAAATAGAAGACCTATGTCTTATGCCGATATGAGACGAACACCCTTGAAGTTCGAGGAGGGATACCATGTTTTCCTTCGGGTCACACCCTGATGATGATTGTATACATTTGGTCGGGGCATAAAGCTATGACTGGGGTTCATCGTACCATTTCAGATCCTGATAAGAGTTAACTAGGTGGCATACTTCTTGTATCATCCCTCACAGATGCACCACATGCATGATTTTTTCCTCATGTCACAGTTGAGGAGGTATGTACATGATCAATCTCAAGTCACTGCTTGGGCCCAACTGGACATTTATGATTCTGTGAAATTTGCTGAGTTCCCAGAAGAGATAGAGGATCAATAGTATTGGGTCCTACATGGATTGTTGATTCCACTGGTATGAGTTCGGTGGCTGCACGAGAATCTCCAAGAGAGCACGTAGGAGCGAGAGGCACAGATTCATGCTCAGTACCCCCATCTATTTGATTATTTTTTGTTTTGGATTATGGGGACGTAAATGCCAAAGATGGGGAGAATTTAATATATCAGAAATTATGTGTATTTTTTAGTTATATGAAATTATTCTGAGACCACATGCTCTAATGTCACGTGAATCTAAGGCCCAGAGATACCAAAACATAATTTTGAACTTTTTCTAATATGCTTTCAATAAACATGCAAGTGGGTTTCTCTAACTTTTGAATCGGTGCTCGGATTCAAAAAAAAAGGAACCTTTGATCAAATAATGAAGGGATTTTCTTAGAATTAACTTAACAATGGTCAGAAAGGGCCAAATAAAAAATTTTATTTTCACACATTTCAGAAAATAAAAAAATAACTTTAAAAAAGGTTATTTTATTTTATTTATCTACCGACAAGTGGAAACACGATGACAATGTGGTGCAGAGATGAGGTAGAGATGAGGATCATTAATGAGGCTCATTAATGGCCAGTATCAAATAGTGTAAAGATGAAATAAAAGAAGGGTAATTGCAACAATGTTTTATAAATGAAAGAGTGCAACGATGCGAGGTCGCGGCATAACTGAAATGGTGGGACATGTTTTCTTTTAATTGCTCGACACATTGGTGGAATGAGGATTAAACCTTGGAGATTATATAATTTACCTACAATAGCCATCCTCTCCAAAGAATATCGACACACTAGTGGATCATCACCAACTTTGATAGACCTTGAACAATGGAGCCGGAAGTGATGAGCGACATCAACATCTTGAAACCTTGAGGACTAAACTCCACATCTTAGAACATCAAATATGTAGGGGTTATATTATTTTGATGTTATTTATTATTCTATTATAGAAATTATGAACGCAGATCAACCCAAAAATAGGTTTATTCGCGATTCGTGCGTTTATGTGGGAGGGTACATATATTTTAAAATTTCTCTATCTGGGATTCAAACATTACTTTATAAGATTGAACAACAATCCTCGAGCCTTCCCCTATTTTAAACCTCTAACACGAATTGTGAAGGCTGACAGAAAAAATGATCGTGCACCTCCATCATGTGTGTCATTGTGTGAGAACAATAAAAAAGGAGGAAAGATGATTTCAGACCTTCATGTTGAAGAGGACAATCCTAGAAGACCATAGGCACAGGCAGTGCGAAGAACAGACCACCAAAGCGTGTCTGGTGGTCCTTCTGGCGAGCCATGGTCCATTGATCATAGTAGGAGGTGAAATCATGCATCCGCGGGGCCAGATGGGTCTTGATGTGGCATCCTGCTATGTCCATGTTGGACGGCGCACCACCGGCTGCCCCGAGCAGTCAGGCTTCGGGCTGGCGAGCTATGCCGCTAGTCTGAGGGCTAGGCCGGTCTTGTGGCCCAGCAGGCCGTTCCCACACCCACCTAGCCTGATCCACACCAACAGGCTAGACTACACCGGTAGGCCGGACCCGCACCCTTTGGGTCGAGCCGGACTATACAATGTGCTCGTACGACTAGGATGGCTGGACCATCAACCAAATCGGGTCGGGTCCAACAAGACGCATTGGGCATGTCCCACTGGCTAGGCCAAACATGATTGGCCAACACCCAAACTAGGACAGGTCGAGTCATTTAGAACAAAACTGGTGTATGTGGGACCCCTGGTCTGAGTGGGTTGGGTAGGTCCGACTGGGTCAGACATCACTCAGATGCAACCGACCACTGCTTAGTAAAATGCATGTATCTTGCAAACTGCGTGTATGATTGATGAGCTATTTGTGGAATTTGGGACCCTATCAATGAGTCGGATATTTTGGAATTCCCTAAGACAAAATTGATAGAAGATGAGATGTGATGAATGGATTGAGAAACGGTTCTACTTGGGCCCTACATACGGAACCCTACGGTTGGCTGAGACCTAATGACTGCTGACTTTCAACTTTGTGAGACTCGACTATGGACCAGTGGGAAGCGCTTCTATATGACTTTGTAGTCCCACAATGGAAGTCACATCTATGTAAATTTGCAGGCCCATGGTACGCGATGAGTGTAGATTCAATATGGTTTTCTTTATGACTTTTATATTCCTTCTTGATTTGAAAATCACAAACACCTTATTCTTAAGAAAATATATATATTACTTCTCTAAAGAAATTTCCTTCCTTAAGGAAATTTAACCTAACCTAGATTTCCTTATACATATCAATATTTTTCTTAAGTATAAAAATCAGATTCGTACCCAAAACCTCGGAATCATATAATGCTTAGATATGAATCATTCTGTTTTAGGATCCAAATTCTGGATACAAACTCGTATAAAGTTCCACTCCAAATTTTGGATACGAACTCTAATAAAATTACACTCTGAAATCTGGATAAAAACTCTAATAAAGTTCCATTCCGAATTCTGGATAAGAACTCTAACAAAGTTCAACTCCGAATTATAGACTCTGAACTTCTATAATATCGACTTCGAACTTCAATAAGTTCGACTCCAAACTTCTATGAGTTTGACTCTGAACTTCTATGAGTTCGACTCAGAACTTTTACTAGTTCAACTCCGAACTTTTATGAGTTCGACTATGAACTTATACTAGTTCGACTCCAAACTTCTACAAGTTCGACTCGGAACTCTTTATGTTCAGATTCTGAATTCTGGTGAAACCAAACTCTGAATTTCCTTAGAAATTCACACTCCAGATTTCTACAGAATTCAGGTTCTGAATTCCTATAAAACAGAATCCAAATATTTATTTATAATAGGATCCAAAGTTCTTTTTGGTTAGACTCAGAACTATTATTTTCTTACATTCTGAACGTCAGTTTTTCTTATACTTATACTTGTTTCCTTAAAAAATGATGTTTTGCTTTCAGTTATTGACTAATCATTGGTTGAGTGACACGTGTACATGTCCCTCAAAAAATAAAGGAGAAATATGAACATTGGACGAGGGAGCCGAACACTTGAGCTTCGCTTATAAATAAAAGTTCATTTGAAAAAAAGTGACAAATTTTGGAATTTTGGTGATTTGAACTTCCTAAAGTGATTTCTAGAGAGAGAGGCTCTTATTAACTCTCAAACGTCGTGTAGAATGTTTAAACGACTTGTTCAAACTTTTCCTTGAGCAGACATTCTTCTTGTGACTCCAATTGATGGTGATTACAATCGAGAGCATCCGGGGATATGAAGACAGAGGTTCCAACACCATGAAGTTGAGAGCTTCCTACCTGAGGAAGGTAGAGGTTTCGACTACCAGATAGTTGAGGGCTTGTGGGGATAGCAAGACAGACTCCGATCTTCATATCGAGGGATTACCCTAGTGTCGGTAAGTTATACTTTCTTGAAGGTATAAATCAAGGTACCTTTATCCAAGGTTGTTGGATACCCTTCTCTTTGGGTTAAAAGAGTTATTGTTTTTCAATTGTAGTTTTACTACTTTTTTTCGCTGCATTTTTTATTACTAAGGAAAGTATAACTTTCTTATACTTAATTACTTGTACTCTTATTTAGTTAGATTCTATACGCTCTAAGGTAGAATCTAATATTTTAATCTTTGGTTAACTTTCATTTTCCAGATCCATATTTCCGGAACCGGTTTTTCAGAATCACTTTCCAGATTTAAGAAAGTGTATAGAACTAAAAGTTTGTAACTTCATACATTGTCCAAATATTTCAATTGTTGTTAGAGGTGCTTTGAATTTTCTTAGTTTAACTTTGTTAAACTTAGATCATTCATTTTTTATAGAAAATTTTAAAGTGTACAATTTACCCCCCCCCCCCCTCTTTTATATTGAGAATCTACATCTTTATTTTGATCCTACAATTGGTATTAGAGGGGGACTTTGAAATACTTATACTCACTTATAAGTTTTTCTTACTCAGTTTTTCATTGTTCTATATTTTTCTTGCATTATAATTTTCTCCTTGAATCTGAACTTTTGTTATTAACAAGTTCTTGTATAGAATGTCTTTTTTTAAGATGGCAGGTTTAAATGTTGGTTCCATCGAAAACCTAAATCCTAAAAGACCACCAATTTTTTATGGCAATTAATATGATTATTGGAGAGATCATATGATGACTTTCGTTATCAATACTGAAGTTGAAATTTTTTTTATTCTTACTGGAGGTTATAAAATTCCTAATAAGGAAGTTAGTACATTCACAAACCAAGAGAAACATGATTATCAATTAAACTATAAGGTACGCAATTCTCTACTATGTTTAATGACTAGGAACATATATAGCCAAATTGTTTCTTGTGAAACAGCTCACTGTATATGGAAGAAACTCGAAGTTACACATTTTGGTACATCTAAAGTGATTGAGACTAGAAGAGCCATGCATAGAGCTGAGTATCATGGTTTTGACAGTCTTTATGGAGAACCAATTTGTAAGGTGAAACAAAGATTTATGAATATCATAAATAGATTAAATTAAATGGGAGAGAAAGGTCTGGATAATGAAGCCCTTGTGGATAAGATTATAGATATTATTCCTAATGAGTGGGAATCAAAGAGAATAGCTATTGATGAGAACATGAAGGTTACTCAAATTTCCTTAGATGAGCTATTTGGAACTCTTTTCCAACATGAAACAAGGATGAAGAGAGATGCTGACAACATCAAAAAGATGAATGGGAATGGTATTGTTGATTTTACAACAACTTCAAATAACATGGAAGCTAAGTCTCCAGAGAGAGTAACTAGATCCAAGTCTAATAATGTTACTACTGAATCTGAATATAGTGAGAGTGAAGTCTCAGGAAATGAGTTTAAAAATCATTCTCGAAGAATGATCAAGAAAGCTTGTCAATGAAATTTCCAATCCATGTATAAGAAGAAGGAAAGGAAAGATACGAAATATTCAGAGGTCACATGCTATGAATGAAGGAGAAGTGGAAACATACGACCTAATTTACCTATGATTAAAAAGAAAGAAAGAAAAGAGAGGCATTTTGAAAGGAACAGGAAGAAGTTTTACAAAGCTAAAGCTAAGAAATGTCTCAAAGCTAATTCTACTTGGAGTGCTAGATTTGGAGACTCTTCAGAAAGTGAATCATCAGAATATGATTTATCAGCTCTGAAGAATATGGGATTCATTTCTAATACTTATTTTCCACATACATGTCTTATGGCCAAGGTATGCTCCGGTGAGGCTTTAACATATTTATCCCACGATAAGAATTAATATTCTGAAAATAGTACTTCTATAGAAGATACTTCATCCTCAGAAAATAACGAACATTCATATGAAGAAGTATCTAGATTTTCCAAGTTACTTAAATCAAAAAATTGTAGAATTTATAAGAAATTATACAAGGAAAATATTAGGGAAGAAATTATTACAAAATAGATTTCAGATCTTACTACAAACCTTAGAGTTAAAGAAGATCTTTTAGAAAAACTTTCTAAAGACATTGATAAAGAAAATTATGATAAGGAATAACTTTCTAAAGATCTTAAGAATGATATTATAATGATGAAAGTTATTGAGGAAAAATATAACTCTAAGAAAATGATTCCTAGCGATAGGAATTTAGTCATTAGACTAAAATCAGAAATATTTTCACTTAAGAACATCCTTTCAAAATTTACCTCTAGGAAGGAAAATTTTGAAAAGATGTATTCTAAACTTAAACCTCATGGAAAAACTACTGGAGTAGGTTATACTCACCAAAAACCAGTTTTCAAAAATAATTATTTTGTTACTTCTAGAGCCCCTTTTTGCACTAAGTGTCAATGTGGTGGGAATTGGAAGAAAAACTGTTCATTGAATAGAGTTCAATCTCTTGGGTTTCATAAAGCATATTTTTCTAAAAAAATGTGGATACCCAAATTTTTTTTGTCTAACAGTTATGGATCCAAGCATGTATGGATTCTGAAAACCTAACTTGTTTCTTATTTTCAGGAAAATAGGGAAAGTACCAACAATAATACTTGGTACATGGATAGTGGATGTTCCCGACATATAACTGGTAACAAAATCTATTTCGAAAAGATTATCAAGACGAAAGGAGGAAAAGTAACTTTCGGAGATAATGGTCAGGGAGAAATTTTTGTTATAAGTAATATTGTTCTTCTTGGTAATCCTTTGATTTCAAATGTTTTGTTTGTTAAAGGTCTTAAGAACAACCTCCTTAGCATAAGTCAATAACGTGATGAAGGATACCTTGTCAATTTTTGGAATGATAAGTGCTTATTACACAATTCCAAGTACGAGTTTATTCTCTCTGCCCATAGGAAAGAGAAAGTTTACACTTTGAACTTAGAAGACCATAGGATCCAGGACATACCTTGATATGTGAAATGGAAGATCATTCTGGGTTGTGGAATAGAAGACTAGGTCACTATAACCTTAGAAACATATGTAAACTCTCTAAGAAGATACCAGTTAATGAACTACCAAAGCATAGATTTGATTCTACTAAAGATTGTGATACTTCTCAATATGTCAAGCAACATAAATCTAGTTTTAAATCAATTAGTGAAGTCTCAAAAACTGATGCGTTATAGTTGGTGCACATGGATATTTTTGGTCCAACAAAAAATGGAAGCTTTGGAGGCAAATACTATGTTTTTGTTCTAGTTGATGATTACACTAGATTTATGTGGGTCTATGTTCTAGAAAAGAAGTATGAAGATTTTTCTTATTTAAAAATTATTAGAGCCCATGTTAAAAATGAGAAAAACCTTCAACTGAAAATAATTCATAGTGATCATGGAGGAGAATTTCAAAATTATGATTTTGAAACTTTTTGTAGTAAAAAAGATATTACTCACAACTTTTCAGCACCTAGAACACCTCAACAAAATGGGGATGTTGAAAGAAGAAATATAAATCTTCAAGAGTCAACTAGAACCATGTTGAGTGATTATTTGGTTGCCAAACATTTTTGGGCTAAAGCTGTAAGTAAAACTTGTTATACTATAAATCGAGTTTTGATTAGACCTTTTCTTAATAAAACTCCTTATGAGTTATGGAATGGTAGAAAACCTAGATATTCCTACTTCAAGATTTTTGGTTACAAGGTATTCATCCTGAATACTAAAGATAATCTACACAAATTCGCACCAAAATCTGATGAAGGAATTTTCTTAGGCCACTCCACAACTTCTAAGGCTTATAGAGTTTTCAATAAAAACACTTGTACTGTTGAAGAAACAATACATGTAAAATTTGATGAGTCTGATCCTTTTGTTTTTAAACCATCCCAACCTAAATCATTGAATGTTTTTTCAAAAATTGATTATCAACCTTTGATAGAAGATACTTCTGATAATGAAAATATACAAGAAAATATTTCCAAAAAATTTACCCCAAAAGACCTTCTACCCTATGTTGATGAACATGTTTTACAAAACCCAAGTCAGGTGTTTATTAAGAATCATCCCAGTGATAGTATCATTGGTGATGAAAATCAACCTGTAAGGACTAGAATTTCCTTGATAAATGAAGTAGAACATCTAGCATTTAATTCCCAATTAGAACCAAAAAACACTGATGAAACTTTAGGTGATGATGATTGGATCTCATCCATGCAAGATGAGCTAAATGAATTCAAATGGAATAAAGTCTAGTCCTTGGTTGAAAGACCTAAGGAAACTTCTGTTATTGGAGTAAAGTGGGCTTTAGAAATAAGTGTGATGAAAATGGATTCATTGTTAGAAATAAATCTAGACTAGTTTCTAAATGCTATAATCAGCCAGTGGGAATAGACTTTGAAGAAACCTATGCTCCAGTAGCTAGACTTGAATCTATTTGGATATTACATTCCTTTGTAGCATTCTTCAATTTTAAACTTTTTCAAATGGATGATAAATGTTCTTTTCTTAATGGTTGTGTTCAAGAGAATGTTTTTGTTGAACAACCTCGGGGATTTGAAGATACAAAACATCCTAATCTTGTTTTTAGACTTACCAAAGCATTGTGTTGCCTTAATCAAGCCCCACGAGCTTGGTATGATAGACTTACAGAATTTTTTCATCATAATAACTATGTTAAAGGAAATGCATATCCAACCCATTTTATAAATAATGATAAAAAAATGTTTTAATTGATCAAATTTATTTTTATGAAATTATATTTGGTTCAACTCAGAAATCATTAACTGATTCCTTTGTAAATCTAATGAAATCTGAGATTGTAATGAGTATGATGGGTGAGTTAACTTTTTTCCTTGGTTTTCAAATTTCTCAAAAAATAGAAGGAACCTATATATCTCAACATAAGTATATTAAATATCTTCTTAAAAAGTATGTATATGACAACACTAAGAGTATATGTACTCATATTGGTACCTCAAACACACTTGATCTTGATGAAGCTCGAAAACCAGTAGATCAAAGATCATTTAAAGGTATGATAAAAAGTCTACATTACTTGACAGCTAGTCGACCATACTTGATGTTTTAAGTATGCTTATGTTCCAGATATCAATCCAATCTTAAGGAATATCATTTAAAGGTAGTGAAAATAATTTTTGGCTACTTAAAAGGAACCATGATCTAGGACTATTTTACACTTCTGGAAATAATGTCTTTTTAAAGAACATTTCAGATGCTGACATTGCTGGGTGTATAATGGATAGAAAAATTACATATGGAACTTGTAATTTATTAGGAGATTCATTAGTATATTTGTAACAGCCAAAGATTTTTTAAAAAAATATTCTTTTTAATTTTATTAATGTCTTGTGTTGTACGCTACACCAAAAGGAGCTTGCACAACACGCATCCTTGTCTTGCCTTGCATTACACGCAATCGCGACCTTCCTCGATAGCGTGTGTAATACGCAATACCGAGTTTCACTAAACAACGATGTGCTATTAAAATATTATTAAAACTAGCCGTTATGAATAGTAATAACCACTTTTTAAAATTCTGTAAATCTTATTTTTCAAAATGAACTTCATTCTTGGATTCGGAGTATCGAATTTAGCCTAAGGTGAAATTTTGGTACTTTTCGGATAACTTTCATATTCTGATGAATAGTGAAAAATTACTAAATTATAATTAAAAACAACTTTTTTAATCGAAATAATTAATAGTGATAAATTATTAATTTGAGTGGTTTTAAAGTATATTTAGAATATATTTTTACAATTTAATACAATGTTGGTCATTGGTTGTAATTTCACATTTAAACCAGACATAATCAAGTGTCAATCTTTTGATATATATTGTTTCCTAAAAACACGTTATTTATTTTCACAGCGGGATTTAATTATAAAATTAATTAATGCAACTTCTATGTTATGAATTTTGTAAAATAGATTTCATTTTTGAATTCGGAATATGAAATATAGCTTAGGATGAAATTTTGGCATTGTTCTGAAAAACATCAATTTTTGATGAATAGTGAAACTACTAAGTGGTAGTTAAAAAAACTGAATTTTTCATAAAACTTAATTTTGCCGCTTCTGTGAATGGAATTTCGAAAATCCGAGAGACACGGTTAATATCAAGGACTAAAATGTGGTTCAATGAGATGAAAATAATTTTTTGGTGAATAGTAACTTTTTACTTTTTTTACCGCGGTTAATAGTAAATAGGGTAACTAAGGGTAAATATGATATTACTATTACCCTAACACATGTCCTAATTCTATTGGACAAATGTAATTCGACCAAAAACAAACTTAGGAATAAAATATGATCATTTAGGCCCACTTGGATTAGATTAGGACATTTATTATTAATTTATTTAAAGAAGGGTTAAAATAGTTAAAATCATTGTTTAATAAGTAAATCATTTTTAATATGGGGTTATACATAAGATAAATTCGACTATAAATATTAATTAGAAAGCTAAAAAGATTTCCTACATGATGGTATTTTATTTGTAATTTTTAGACATAAAATAAGTTAATTTATTTATGACACAACGATGATGCAGTAATTATCTTATTAATGAAATATTGACATAATTGATGTTATAAACACCAAAATAAATGTAATTTGAGATTTTTTATGAATTCCACTAATTTTCTAGGTTACTATGATATATTAATGTTGATTTAATCAACTTGTTTCGAACATATAATTCTGATATGACTTTCACAAAAATCATATATCAAATAGTGTCAAAATTGACACAAAATAGTTTTTAAATCCAATATTATATTATTAATTGTTATTTTATTCCTAAAAATCTAAGGTTCGGCCAAATGACTTATATAAGGATATATATATTAATAATAAACAATTTGGGGTTCGTTTGGCATGTTATAGTAAGTGTATTGACCATATAGTGAAAAAAAACAAAAAGACACGGTAAAGTTAAATTAATTAACTTAGAGTTAAATCTAATTGATAAGGTTGAAATAATACCCCAAACTTGTCTAAATCCTATTGGTTGATAGGATTTCGACCCATCCCCACTTTAGCTTCGAAATAAGACCCTTTGGAACCATTATAAACCGATTTTGACTTTAATATAAAATAATATTTTGAGATATTCCTAAGGTGCCCCTCTCCTCCCCTATAAAAGGACACCTCCTCCCCCTCCTCCTCACACCAATTTGAGCACTCAAGCTCGGCCAACCCCTGCCAAAATCTCTTCTCCACTTCCCTGGCAACATCCTAGAGGTTCTGGTCTTCCTCAAAGACCAATTTTAGTTCCCTAAGAGGAGGTCTCAAAGAGGCACTTCAAACAAGAGGTAATTACCGTTACCAATTCTTTCATCTTTATTTCTTCTTCCACTTCTTCTTCTTAGGTTGTTTCATTATGAAGTAATAACATCAGTATCACTCATATACTGATATGTTATTATAAGTATGAAACAACCCTATTTCACCATCTATCCATCCTACGGAAAAAGAAATCACCGCGCGTGCGTACGTACGGAATACCGTCTCCACGCCGTGGTGTAATCTATTTTCCACCACCACCTTACATGGATGGGTATAATGGTGTAAATAATAACTATACATAGTTATTACAACATCATATTGATTCTGATATATTGTATAATCCACTCCAATTCAATTCAATATTTATAGAAATGATATCATCGCTCGTGCGTACGTACGGACTACCGTCTCCACGACGCGATGAGATTCATTCTCCATGTTAACCATTTAAGAATGATTATAATGTATATATAAGAAATAATAATGAAATATATGACATTATAAAGCTACTGGATTTATTTATATATATACATATGTATGTCATCTACTTACTTCCATTTCAAGACAATAAGGAAAGGAAAACAGCGTTCATGCGTACGTACGGACTACCGTCTCCATGAACGGTGTTTTTCATTTTATTTATCTACCTATTATATATATATATATACTGAATATATATGATATATAAATCATATTTTATATTCTGGAAGTAAGTAAATCATGATATAAGTAATAATGATGTCAAGAACAGCAAGTCAAAACACCTACGATAAATGAAACGATTTTACCCAAAACGCTTCTTTAACATGGAGTTTACAAAAGAACGGGTAATATAATGTCATAAGTGAACCATATATGATATCATAACAATGAATATGATTCTGTAATAAGTCAATGACATTATTTAAATCATTATACAGGAGGTTCGGACACATACGAAGCAAATTGGACCTAAGGTAAGGGAAATATCACAATCTCATTTTTATCCGAGATTGTTTATTCGTAAGTATTTACTGGGGTGTATTTTATCATCCACATCCATGTTCCTTCAATATGTAAAATTGTTTCCATCCACTTGCAAAAGTTTAAATCCAATTTTACCCTTAGGTGAGTTTTTAGTAAAGAATATGAAAGGAATCTTTTGTCGTTTTTCGTACGAGGTACTTTTTGACTTTTCCGACAAAAGTACAAGAAGAATGTTTTTTTTAACTTAAACGGCATGAACGGATTTTTACAGTTTTATAAAGCCTTATTTTCATGAAGCTTCCTCCAAAAGATTTCATGACTATTTTTAATAAAATCTCTTTCTTTTAAAATTTCATGATGTTTTGTGAAAAGAAATTGATTTTGAAGAAGAAAGGATATTTTCCTCAAGAATTCATTTCAAGTGTTTTATCAAAATTATTTTCCATCTAAGATAATAAAGGGTTATGTTTCTATCCATATTTTTACATTGATTTGACTATGTTGTGATGGAATTATGTTTATGAATTCCTTTATCTTATATGAATGGTTTTATGATGTCATGTTGTTTTAAGAATCCCATTTTTATTACATGGGTTATGAAATGATGTATGATTTATGATTTTGTGGCACACATAAGAATGGTATCATTATGAGATGGGTGGGACCTATATCTCCCTCCAATGCATTGGGTAAAGATTTTATATCTCATGAGATAGACATGGCTGGAATGGTGGGTTATACCGGTTCAGTGAAACAGGACTGAAACGAGGATTACTCGATTCAGAAAGGGACTTTGTCCACTAAGATAGTCTTGGCAATGAGTCTTGACTAACAAGAAATGATTCTCTATGATTATGTGTGTATGCCACAATGAGTAATGTTTTATGTTATGATTTCATTTCACTACTATGATTTATTCCATGTTATGAAATTATGCTCTCTTTTGCAGGTTAAGATTTCCAAAAATTTTATGTTCTTATGAAAATTATGTGATTGATATTTCTTTTGTTTACCCTTACTGAGCATTTGAGCTCACCCTTTTGTGTTTTCTTTTCCCCAGGATATAAAGAAAGGTTTTTAGGTAAAAAAAAGGGAAGATATTTATGGGAGATGTTGAAGATCTTTCCCCACGATTAGAAGATTTTATTCCGAGTTTCCAAAGACACTAAACTATTACGATCCTTGAGTGTGTGTTTCTGTTATGTACTAAGTATTCCGCAAAAGTAATGTAAAGTCTATGTACGTCAGGCTTCGGGTCTCTACAGTTGGTATCAGAGGAAAGGTTTAGTCAACCTTTGGAAACTAGGATGCGAAAACGTTAGTGAGATTCCTAGAGATATTTCTAAGGTATGTCTAAGGATGTCCCTAAGGATAAGTATACGTATAGGATATATTCCTAGAACTATGGTAATGATATTAGATTAAACCTAAGAAGTTAGGTATTGAGGATACTTTCCCTTTACTATGTTGTTTTCTCTAGCATGATTTTTGATTCTCACAAAATTATTTTTGTGTTTTAGTTAATGGAGGGAACCAAAAGGAATTCAGTTAACATTGAATCCAATGGACAAATTTGTGACTATGAGCAAAAAAATTGTGTGATGCCTAGAGATAAAGATATTGTGATTATGCCGAATCAGTCATCACGATATATGATTAACAAGGTGAAATTTAGTGGTATGACTAATTCATCAAAGAAGAGGAAGATAAACTATTATGCATGTTCGCATGTTGAGGATCATAAAGAAAGGAAGATTGAGATTTCTAAAGAAGGGAAGAAGAACCTTGAGGAATACCTCAAATGGATGGACCGATGTTATCTGTGTAGAGAAAAGGGTCATAGAGTGACAGATTGTTATGGAGTTCAATGTCTTATTTGTGGAGAACATGGGCATTACCCAACTCAATGCCCTGACCTAAAAATATACTTCTAAATCAAGGAAGGACTTATTCCAGGACAGTCATTGAAGTGGATGGACTGAAGTGTTTATGTATTGGTATTCAAGAATAATGTTGTTGAGGTACTTTTATGGTGTATTGGAATATTTATGTATTTCTCTAATGTGGTATTCGAAGTGATTGAGGTATTTTTGGAAAAAAAGATGATATGCGCATAATGAAGGGAAAATAAGAAAATGAAATATTTGACAGTATTCATGAGCTCATGATTGATATAAGGACTAAGTGATATCATGGTTTGAGTATATAGAATTTTGAGGATTTTGGTATGTGGAAAGTGTTAACTTTTAACTGCACTCATGTTTTCACTAAGGTATTAAAGAGAATACACAATTAAGGACTTTGAATGTTTGGAATGTGACCAACAAGACATATCTTATGATATGTGGGGATCAACGACAGTATTAAATCTCTGGTAATCGTTGTCACTATATTATGAGAGTGGACTGCAGTATTATGTATAAGCCTAAAGATTAGACTGGATTATGTTGGACATAAGTTAGTATTGTTTAAGGATATAAGATTTTCGATATTATTGATGGGATGTTATAGTAACGTAGTTTTAGAAAAAGGACAACCTGCAGGACGGGCGACAGCCCATCGCTTCGGACAAGGCTGTAGGAATCGAACCCACAACCGAAGTGCGACTGGCCTTTATCGCCTACCACTGACCTACAGGAAGTCCCTGTTTAGTAGAAACTAGTGTTATTATATTAAGCCGTATGATATATGATGTATAAGCCCATTTTAGGAACCATATATGATTAATCTCACTATAGATCGACTTATGCATATAATTTCTACTAACCTTTTGTTTGAGACAGATGGAATGACCCGTCATTCTATCACATGATCTGCTAACACTTCATGAATAACAAATTCAACTTCATTTATTTAAGAGATGAAGTGGAAATTGTTCAAGGCACGAACAACAGTGAGATTGTACCAAAATAAAGTAAGTATTTATTCTAATTCAAATTTTCAACTTTAGGGAAATGATCTTGAAAACCAAAAATGTTGTCCTAGTGATCTTATACCTGATGAATCAGATGGTACCTTATATCATCACAAATCTATGGATTTGTGATTACTGGATTTTCCATAGCCATGTTCTCTACCACTCTCCATCAGAACATGATGGTTAGATTTCTCTTCCATATCCATATTTTCACCTATGTGGAAACCCAATGATTAGTTTATTTGGGTAATCGTTACGTTTCATACTTTTGTTTTTAAAGATTGGTTTTGATATTCCTTTTTACGATGTGGGTTTCTATTAAAGAAACTTTCGAATAGTAAACCATTTATAACCCCGACGAATTTCGAGGGCGAAATTCATTTTAAGGGTTGTAGAATGTAACAGCCAAAGATTTTATAAAAAAATATTCTTTTTAATTTTATTAATGTCTTGTGTTGTACGCTACACCAAAAGGAGCTTGCACAACACGCATCCTTGACTTGCCTTGCATTACACGCAATCGCGACCTTCCTCGATAGCGTGTGTAATACGCAATACCGAGTTTCACTAAACAACGATGTGCTATTAAAATATTATTAAAACGAGCCGTTATGAATAGTAATAACCACTTTTTAAAATTCTGTAAATCTTATTTTTCAAAATGAACTTCATTCTTGGATTCGGAGTATCGAATTTAGCATAAGGTGAAATTTTGGTACTTTTCGGATAACTTTCATATTCTGATGAATAGTGAAAAATTACTAAATTATAATTAAAAACAACTTTTTTAATCGAAATAATTAATAGTGATAAATTATTAATTTGAGTGGTTTTAAAGTATATTTAGAATATATTTTTACAATTTAATACAATGTTGGTCATTGGTTGTAATTTCACATTTAAACTAGACATAATCAAGTGTCAATCTTTTGATATATATTGTTTCCTAAAAACACGTTATTTATTTTCACAGCGGGATTTAATTATAAAATTAATTAATGCAACTTCTATGTTATGAATTTGGTAAAATAGATTTCAATTTTGAATTCGGAATATGAAATATAGCTTAGGATGAAATTTTGGCATTGTTCTGAAAAACATCAATTTTTGATGAATAGTGAAACTACTAAGTGGTAGTTAAAAAAACTGAATTTTTCATAAAACTTAATTTTTCCGCTTCTGTGAATGGAATTTAGAAAATCCGAGAGACACGGTTAATATCATGGACTAAAATGTGGTTCAATGAGATGAAAATAATTTTTTGGTGAATAGTAACTTTTTACTTTTTTTACCGCGGTTAATAGTAAATAGGGTAACTAAGGGTAAATATGATATTACTATTACCCTAACACATGTCCTAATTCTATTGGACAAGTGTAATTCGACCAAAAACAAACTTAGGAATAAAATATGATCATTTAGGCCCACTTGGATTAGATTAGGACATTTATTATTAATTTATTTAAAGAAGGGTTAAAATAGTTAAAATCAAAGTTTAATAAGTAAATCATTTTTAATATGGGGTTATACATAAGATAAATTCGACTATAAATATTCATTAGAAAGATAAAAAGATTTCATACATGATGGTATTTTATTTGTAATTTTTAGACATAAAATAATTTAATTTATTTATGACACAACGATGATGCAGTAATTATCTTATTAATGAAATATTGACATAATTGATGTTATAAACACCAAAATAAATGTAATTTGAGATTTTTTATGAATTCCACTAATTTTATAGGTTACTATGATATATTAATGTTGATTTAATCAACTTGTTTCGAACATATAATTCTGATATGACTTTCACAAAAATCATATATCAAATAGTGTCAAAATTGACACAAAATAGTTTTTAAATCAAATATTATATTATTAATTGTTATTTTATTCCTAAAAATCTAAGGTTCGGCCAAATGACTTAGATAAGGATATATATATTAATAATAAACAATTTGGGGTTCGTTTGGCATGTTATAGTAAGTGTATTAACCATATAGTGAAAGAAAACAAAAAGACACGGTAAAAGTTAAATTAATTAACTTAGAGTTAAATCTAATTGATAAGGTTAAAATAATACCCCAAACTTGTCTAAATCCTATTGGTTGATATGATTTCGACCCATCCCCACTTTAGCTTCGAAATAAGACCCTTTGGAACCATTATAAACCGATTTTCACTTTAATATAAAATAATATTTTGAGATATTCCTAAGGTGCCCCTCTCCTCCCCTATAAAAGGACACCTCCTCCCCCTCCTCCTCACACCAATTTGAGCACTCAAGCTCTGCCAACCCCTGCCAAAATCTCTTCTCCACTTCCCTAGCAACATCCTAGAGGTTCTGGTCTTCCTCAAAGACCAATTTTAGTTCCCTAAGAGGAGGTCTCAAAGAGGCACTTCAAAGAAGAGGTAATTACCGTTACCAATTCTTTCATCTTTATTTCTTCTTCCACTTCTTCTTCTTAGGTTGTTTCATTATGAAGTAATAACATCAGTATCACTCATATACTGATATGTTATTATAAGTATGAAACAACCCTATTTCACCATCTATCCATCCTACGGAAAAAGAAATCACCGCGCGTGCGTACGTACGGAATACCGTCTCCACGCCGTGGTGTAATCTATTTTCCACCACCACCTTACATGGATGGGTATAATGGTGTAAATAATAACTATACATAGTTATTACAACATCATATTGATTCTGATATATTGTATAATCCACTCCAATTCAATTCAATATTTATAGAAATGATATCATCGCTCGTGCGTACGTACGGACTACCGTCTCCACGACGCGATGAGATTCATTCTCCATGTTAACCATTTAAGAATGATTATAATGTATATATAAGAAATAATAATGAAATATATGACATTATAAAGCTACTGGATTTATTTATATATATACATATGTATGTCATCTACTTACTTCCATTTCAAGACAATAAGGAAAGGAAAACAGCGTTCATGCGTACGTACGGACTACCGTCTCCATGAACGGTGTTTTTCATTTTATTTATCTACCTATTATATATATATATATATATACTGAATATATATGATATATAAATCATATTTTATATTCTGGAAGTAAGTAAATCATGATATAAGTAATAATGATGTCAAGAACAACAAGTCAAAACACCTACGATAAATGAAACGATTTTACCCAAAACGCTTCTTTAACATGGAGTTTACAAAAGAACGGGTAATATAATGTCATAAGTGAACCATATATGATGTCATAACAATGAATATGATTCTGTAATAAGTCAATGACATTATTTAAATCATTATACAGGAGGTTCAGACACATACGAAGCAAATTGGACCTAAGGTAAGGGAAATATCACAATCTCATTTTTATCCGAGATTGTTTATTCGTAAGTATTTACTGGGGTGTATTTTATCATCCACATCCATGTTCCTTCAATATGTAATATTGTTTCCATCCACTTGCAAAAGTTTAAATCCAATTTTACCCTTAGGTGAGTTTTTAGTAAAGAATATGAAAGGAATCTTTTGCCGTTTTTCGTACGAGGTACTTTTTTACTTTTCCGACAAAAGTACAAGAAGAATGTTTTTTTAACTTAAACGGCATGAACATATTTTTACAGTTTTATAAAGCCTTATTTTCATGAAGCTTCCTCCAAAAGATTTCATGACTATTTTTAATAAAATCTCTTTCTTTTAAAATTGCATGATGTTTTGTGAAAAGAAATTGATTTTGAAGAAGAAAGGATATTTTCCTCAAGAATTCATTTCAAGTGTTTTATCAAAATTATTTTCCATCTAAGATAATAAAGGGTTCTATTTCTATCCATATTTTTACATTGATTTGACTATGTTGTGATGGAATTATGTTTATGAATTCCTTTATCTTATATGAATGGTTTTATGATGTCATGTTGTTTTAAGAATCCCATTTTTATTACATGGGTTATGAAATGATGTATGATTTATGATTTTGTGGCACACATAAGAATGGTATCATTATGAGATGGGTGGGACCTATATCTCCCTCCAATTCATTGGGTAAAGATTTTATATCTCATGAGATAGACATGGCTGGAATGGTGGGTTATACCGGTTCAGTGAAACAGGACTGAAACGAGGATTACTCGATTCAGAAAGGGACTTTGTCCACTAAGATAGTCTTGGCAATGAGTCTTGAATAACAAGAAATGATTCTCTATGATTATGTGTGTATGCCACAATGAGTAATGTTTTATGTTATGATTTCATTTCACTACTATGATTTATTCCATGTTATGAAATTATGCTCTCTTTTGCAGGTTAAGATTTCCAAAAATGTTATGTTCTTATGAAAATTATGTGATTGATATTTCTTTTGTTTACCCTTACTGAGCATTTGAGCTCACCCTTTTATGTTTTCTTTTCCCCAGGATATAAAGAAAGGTTTTTAGGTAAAAAAAAGATAAGATATTTATGGGAGATGTTGAAGATCTTTCCCCACGATTTAGAAGATTTTATTCCGAGTTTCCAAAGACACTAAACTATTACGATCCTTGTGTGTGTGTTTCTGTTATGTACTAAGTATTCCGCAAAAGTAATGTAAAGTCTATGTACGTCAGGCTTCGGGTCTCTACAATATTGGTCTTGTAAGAAGAAACATTTTGTAGCACTTTCCACTGCTGAAGCTGAATATGTAGCAGCTGGAAGTTGTTGGGCTCAAGTGTTGGGGATGCAACACACACTCAAAGATTATGGCTTGAGTTTTTCTAAGACTCAAATTTTGTGTGATAACAAAAGTTCCATTTCCCTTAGTGAAAACCATGCACATCACTCCCGCGAAAAGCACATAGATATTAGGCATCAATTTCTTAGGGATCACGCATTAAAGGCGATATCATTCTTTAGTTTATCGGAACGTAAGATCAACTTGCTGATATTTTCACAAAATCTTTACCTTCCAAAAGATTTGAAAATACATTAAATAGAAGTTCGGAATGATAACCGTAAGGTAATATTTCTTTATTAATTTCTTGTTGAACCATCCTCCTTATAGTAATAAACTCATGTTCATTGGGGGATTACATTGGTTTGTATGTTTTTCAAAAAAAAAATTTGTACTGAGTTTTTTCACAAAAAATTCTATCGAGTTTTTAAAAAAAATTTGTACTGAGTTTTTCAAAATTTGTGTACTGAGTTTTTTAAAATTTCTCTTATTGAGTCTTTTATAAATTTTCATACTGCACATTTTCCTAATGTAATTTTCGTACTGGAAATTTTCATAATGAAATTTTCATATTGGAAATTTTCTTAATGAAGTTTTCTTACTGAGAATTTTCGTAATGATGTTTTCTTGCTGAGAATTTTTGTAATAATGTTTTCGTACTGAGAATTTTCATAATGAATTTTTTGTATTGAGAATTTTCGTAATGAAATTTCTATAATGATAATTTTCGTAATGAGAATTTTCATGATGATAATTTTCGTAATGGGAATTTTCATACTCATATTTTTCGTAGTGAGTTTTTCGTAGTGATGATTTCATAATGAGTTTTTTGTAGTAAAATTTTCTTCAGGATGAATGTTACCTATAACGAATAAGCATGTTAGCCAATCCGAAAGGTATTATTTCCTTAATAAAGTTTTTATAGTAAATTTATTAGTTGTTGGTAGTTTCTTATTCTTATAATATTTCTCAGACTCGTTTTTCTTCTTAAATCCAATTTTTTTTGTTAAAACCACAAAAGATCAGATTCACGATTTCCTTGCAGATTTTATTATAACCGTCAGATAAGATCATAGAAATTATCAACTGCTAGATTGGTTATGGAACTCCATTTGTCAACTTCATCCCCTATATAAAGGGAACCCCCATTGGTTGTCCCACATCAATTTCAAGCTCTCGCGTGTTGAAGCTCTGCATCAGTTGTTAAAGGTCATTCTGAATCCTTCAGCGCTCCTCCATTTTAAATGTCTGTTGTCGCTAATTCCCAATATATGTCTACCTCGAAGCCAATTTCAAAATGGAATGTGTATAGAGAAGGACTAGTCCATCTGATCTTTTACATGTACGATTCTATCATCTCCAAGAATATCAAGCTGAATGGTTGGGAAGATGTATGTGTATCAAAGACAAGTTATCAAGATGCGGTCTATCCGGAGTTACTTATAGAATTCCATGAATCAGCATGTTTTTATTAGGAAGATGGAAGAGAAAAGTTTTCTTTCAAGTCTTATGGAAACACTTACAAACTTACTTACACCAAGGCGGCAATCATGGTGGGGCCAGCATATGAAGGAGAAGCTGAATTTAGTTCACACAAACTCTCGGATGCTCAAGGTAGTTTTTTTAATGTTATGGCCTTACAATGTCTTGGACTTGCTGATGTCAAGACAGAAAATATTACTCACATATCTAATAATAATCATATTCTTCAGCATTGGGTACATGGTTTTGTGGTTTCGAGAAAGGGTGATAAAGATACCCTAAAGAAAAGTGACATATATTTCTTAGACTTCTTGGTGAATCTAAGAAAAATAAATCTGATGAGTCATGTTCTTATGACGATCAAGAACATCAGGGAAGGAAACTTGAGAGCTCAAATCATCATGTACTTAGCCTTACTATCAAAGGTGATAGTTAGGTGTTTAGATTCTTTCAAGATTTCATATAAGTCTAAGGTTCGGAATTGAAATCTTATGCTTTTCAGTGATGACACATTGAAAATAATGAATATGGATATTTCTAAAGAAACATGAGAATTTTATAATTTTCCAGAGGAAGAGGCTGAAATGATTCTTGAAAATGTGGAAAAATCTGAGCGAGTGAAGAAAGTTACTATAAAGAAGAAGCTTAAGGAAATGGTTGCTGAAGAAAAAACCCCCAATGTTAAGGAAACCCAGTCCACACCTCCCAAGACAAAAAAATAGAAAGCATATCCAGACGAGGTAGTAGCTAAATAGAGAGAAGATAAGGAAAAAATGAATGAAGGGGATCCACAGTTCGGATTAGACCCTACTGAGGCTAAGGCCTTAAGAGAAAAATTGAATGATGTATTAGAAAAGCAAGCCAAATAGAAAAAGATGAAAAAGAAGATGTTAGAAGAAGAGACTGTTTAATATCTCTTAAAATCCACAAATGTAGCTTCTGAGAAGATTCCCATTCTGGAAACTTTTGATATCCAACCATTACCAGAGACTCCTGGGAAAAATTACTTCTCTCCGGAAACGTCTATAGGGAAAGAGGGTGTTGAAGAATTAGAGCAAATAGCTGTTGAAGAAGTAGAATAAGAAGTTGATGAAGAAGAAGAAGAAGAAGGAAGTGATGATCTGGATGACTTGATTAAACATGTAAAAGATTATCCAAAAAGGCTGAATCTTCAAAATTAGTCACGTTGGGAAAGGGAGATGACATAGAAGGCAAGAGAGATGAAGTTGAGGAAGAAGATAAAGATAATGAATTATCTGATAAGGAATTAAGCTATGAGAAGCATTATCCTGGAGAAGGAACAGAGAAGGAGAAACCAGATGAAGACAAGATTGTTCAAGTATCTGAATCCAAGGAAGAATCTCCTAATGAGGAACCTATTCTGAAAACTGACAAGGGCAAGCAAGTTCTTATGGACACTCCAAAAAAAGATGTTATAAGAAAGAAAGATGTTGGTGGTTCTTCTAGAAGGATGTTGGTGCAAATTGAAGATAAATAATCCCCAAAAAAATGTCAGATTCGGAGTCATCATCACTGATTCATGACAATGTTGTTGAGTCCTTGAAAAAGTTGGTGGACACCATTCTGATATTTCCCACTATAGACTCCATATGCTAGATGTTGCAACAGAGTCTGAATCAGAAGTCATAATCCTTATCTATGGTGATGGATAAGTGTGGGAAGATTGAGGAAGATCATAGAAATTTCCTTATCAATTATGATGTTCACAGAAAATCTTTCAACAAAATCACTTTGTGGTATAAGAAAGTTGTAGAAGACATGGATGAGTTTGATCATTTTCAGAATGATGTTAAAGATGCCTTTGACACCGAGGATACCAAGATTATGAATCTTCATGATGAGCTAATCATTGAGCAATGTTATCAGAATCAACAAGTAAAGGACTTGAATGGGAAGGTTAAGTCTCTTTCTCAAACATATAAAAGGGATAAGGATCTCCAGATTGAGATCAAAGAAAATCTTGTAAAGCAAGATGAGTTACGGAAGATGCAAGAAGAGGCCATGAAGGCTCAACCAGAGGTGCTGAAACTTAATAAGAAAGGATCCCAACTTTGGAGAGGCAAGCTGAGGAGGATCAGAAAGATTTGAAGAATCTTAAAACCTTGTTGATGAAGCTAATCCCGAAGGGAAAGGAAGAATAATAGACTCAATCCGATCTTTTGTTGCATTTTTCCTTCCTTGTAAAAACATTTTAAACACTAATGAAATTTTTGGTTGGCTGTATCTTGTGTTACTATGTACTAATGTTTCAGGTACTTTATTTCTTTTCAATTCCCTTAATTTTTTTTAAATCACAAAGGGGGAGAAGGAAAAAGAACTAATCAAAAGGGGAGAGGGAATAATTTAAAATGGAGAAGGAAAATTTTCTAAGTGATGGAATCCTTAATGTAAGGGGGAGTTTCTTATTACAAGGTTTTTCATTCCCATGATAATGAAAACTCCATTTTGGAAATCCAGAATACAATCCATAGAGTCTCAATGTCTAAGGGGGAGTTAGTTTTATTCATCATCATCCATGTATAAAGGTAGATAAGTTTTAATTTCAAAGTAAAATGAAATTTTTCAAAGTACTTATATTCTTTTTCGTAAGGTTGTTTGTGCTTTCCAAAAATGGGGAGATTGTTGAGTCAATAAGGTTTTCCTTATGACTTTTCCATTCCTTCTTGTTTTGAAAATCACAAACACCTTATACATAAGACAATCTATATTTTACTTCTCTAAGGAAAATTTCCTTTTTTAAAGAAATTTACCCTAACATAGATTTCCTTATAAATATCAATATTTTTCTTAAGAATAAAAAACGTATTCATACCCAAAACCTCAGAATCATATAATTCTTAGATATGAATAATTCTATTTTATTATCCGAATTCTGGATACGAACTCTAATAAAGGTCCACTCCGAATTCTGGATACGATCTCTAATAATGTTCCACTCTGAATTCAGGATACAAACTCTAATAAAGTTCTATTCCGAATTCTGGATACAAACTCTATCAAAGTTATACTCCGAATTCTGGACTCCAAACATCTATAAGTTCGACTCCGAACTTCTATGAGTCCAACTCCAAACTTCTATGAGTTCGACTCAAAATATTTACTTGTTAGACTCTGAAAATTTATGAGTTCGACTCCAAACTTTTACTAGTGTGACTCCGAACATCTACAAGTTTGACTCCGATCACTGTAAGTATGGATTCTGAATTCTGTTGAAACCTGACTCCAAATTTACATAGAAATACTAACTCTAGATTTATATAGAATTCAGGTTCCGAATTCCTATAAAACAGAATCCGAATATCTCTTTATTATAGACTCTTAATTATATTTTGGTTAGACTCCGAACTATTATTTTCATACATTCCGAACTTTTGGTTTACTTATACTTATACTAGTTTAATTACAAAATGATGTCGTGACTTCATTTATTGACTATCTATTAGTTGTGTGAAACATGTACAGGTCCCTCCAAAATTCATGGAGAAATATGACCATTGGGGGAGGGAGCCGACCATTGGAGCTTCGCTTATATATAGGATTTCATTTGAAAAGAAGCGACAACTTTTGGAATTTTAGTGATCTGAATTTCCGGAATGCTTTCGAGAGAGAGGGGCTCTTATTAACTCTCAAGATTCATGCAGAAAGTGTGAATGACTTGTTCAAATATTTCCTTGTGCAGACTTGTTTCGTGCGACTCCGATTGATGGTGATTACAATCAAGGGCTTTCGGGGATAGGAAGAAAGAGGTTCCTACACCTTGAAGGTGAGGGTTTCCTTGCTGAGGAAGACAGAGTTGTCGACCACCTGATAGTTGAGGGCTTGAGGGGAAAGCACGACAGTCTCTGATCTTTGTATCGAGGGCTTACCCTAGTGTGGGTAAGACAAACTTTCTAGAATGTATAAATCAAGGGACCTTTATACAAGGTTGTTTGATACCCTTCTCTTTGGGTAAAAAGAGTTGTTGTTTGTTACTTGTAGTTTTACTACTAGTTTTTCCGCTGCATTTTGTATTACTAAGGAATGTATAACTTTCTTATAATTCCTTACTTTTACTCCTATTTTGTTAGATTCTATATGCTCTAAGGTAGAATCTCATATTGTAAACTTTGGTTAATTTTCATTTTCCGGATCCATATTTCCAGAACCAGTTTTTTGGAATCACTTTTCAGATTTATGCAAGTGTATAGAACTAGAAGTTTGTAACTTTATACTTTGTACCAATCATTCAATTGGTGTTAGAGGTGTTTTGAATTTGTTTAGTTTAACTTTTTTAAACATATATCTTTCCTTGTTTAATGAAATTTTTAAAGTGTACAATTCACCCCCTCTTGTATATTGAGCATCTACATCGTTATTTCGATCTTATAAGAAGTACCTATGTTAGTTATGATTCATGGGAAGCACATTTGTGTGACTTTTCTGTCCTACAGTACATGATGAGATGGTATACCAAAGCGGTCCAAGGTTAGTGGGATGCACTTCTGTGTATCCTGGTAGGCCCACTGTACTTGATAGAGGAGGTGTTCTCTAGCTGCTGAGGTGTTTGATGATGTGACTGATGATTCTCCTATGATTAAAACATATATATAACTAGTGTGAGTTGTCATATGTTCGTGCCTTAATTTGAGGATTTTGGTGTGGTATTTCCATTTTTTATTGGGATCCCTACTGAGTACTTTGTTACTCATCCCTACACGGGCTTGACCCACATGTGTTGTGTCTCGTGCAGATGATTGATATTTCAACAGAGACATTGGTGGACCAGGGCCGAGATGTGCTTTTGGAGACAGGACCAATGGACAACACGACGGCGGACTTGGTGGCCTAGGACTAGGTAGAGCCCAGTAGGATTAGGGGGATAGGACATTCTATATTGGCTTCTAGTAGCTACACTACTCTCATGATTAGTAATGGTTTTCTGTGGATGGCCATCAGTGTTTCCTATTTGTACTTTTTTGTTTTTAGTTCTTTTAGTGGGTTTGTATTCTGGCCCACTTATATTGTTATACGTGTTCCATGGTTTGTTTTAGTAATACTTGTTTCCTTTTCACTGTGTGGGACATGGTTGGAAGTATGTGTGCATACATGTACTTAGGGAAATGCCTCCAACTTGAAGGTCAAAGCTGTCACTGCTAGTTGCCAGTCCCTGGCCTTTAGGAGACAGGCTTGGGGTTGTCACAACATGGGCCACGGGGGACACATGATGAAATAATAAAATAATTTTGAAGAATTTATCCATTTGTAAACAAATAGGTTCAAATATATCTATTATAACATGAATTGAGTTAACAAAAACCATTAAAAATGTGGGATAATTTAAATAAAATAATCTTGAATGAGAAAGAATTAAATTGAAATGAAATTACCATGATTAAAAGGTATTTAATTATATAATAACTCAAGTAGTTATATTATAAATGACATAATTGAACTTAGGTGAATAATAAAAACATTTCCCATTGAAATCTATTTCAAACATGAACCTTATCCCTTGTTTTAATAAGGGATTAAAAACCACGATACAGATTTATCAAAATATAAAACATTGAAAATAAATAAATAAATAGAAATCATGGTCAAAACTATAATGTTGTAGTATATTTAGTTTGAAAAAGAAATGTTGGTGTATAACATAAACATCTCTCAATAAATTTAATTTTGAGATAATTAACCCCTTAACTTTTTCCATAATCATTCTGTATATTCACTTAACTTCACCAATCACCCCTTTATGTTTATTATATAGCTTATTAAGAACTATATTAATCAATATTTCATCTAATATTTACAATTTATTATGGTATGTGATTTATTTTTTTGAATATTTTTTCCCTCATGTTAGTGTGAATATAGAATCGGGGTCATTTTATTTTAATGATTTAAACGATAGAATGTAATATTTTAATATTTATTATAAAAAATAATATATCATAAAATAAAAAAATTATTTTAATGTTAAATGATAATAAAATTATTATTTATTTTCCCATATTAATCCAATATAGAATATTATTTCATTATTAACATAGTTGGTTAACCGAACCTCATGCATCATCAAGCTATATCCCGTCAGGTAAGTATGATTTAGGAAGATCATAATATCATCATAATAAAAGAATAATTATATATTTATGTTTTTTAAGTTGGTTATTAATATTTTATGGGGCGTTAATAATGTTATAAATTCAATATGAAAAACAAAATATGTTATTTCATGGAGGAGGTTGTCAGCACAATGTATGGGTAACATTGTTTTCTTTTTCTAAGTGGATGAAAATGAGTAAGTAAACATTTTTACATTAATATAATAAATTCTTTTGTATACTAATTTTATTTAGGTCAATTTATAACTATGGAAAGTATATGGTTGGAAAATAAAAATTATGAAGAAATTGTAAAGCAAATTATTTATCACTATAATACCACAAAATTTGTCATGGATGCCTCTTTGAAAATAATTCTCTTAGTAAAACATATGTTTACCAAGGGATTGTGAAAATTATTGAGTGTCCTAGGTGATTCAAAATGGATCTTTTATTAGAATAAAAATGTTGGAATGGTTTTTGTATAAAGTTGAGGAATTGACTCCTTTTATAAATGAAGAAAAGGGTACTTTTGTGAAACAAATTTAATTTTCAATTATATCATTAACCTATTCATTATTCATTGACTCTAACTATTAGAAAAAAATATTTGATGGGTTTTCTTGGGTATATAAACATTAAGGTATTCTCATACTTATTTTAGTCATGTTGGAAGTTGTTTGTTCAAATATTTTGACTTTTAAAATTTTTGTGGTGAATACCGATGTAACAACTTTTTAATTAACATTTATTCCAATAAACCTATGAAATTACCCCTCAAGATAGATTTGGATGTTATAAACCTAAATTTAATAACATTTTTTCTAATTTAACAAATAAAAAATATAAAAAAAATTTAAATTTAATATAATTATTTACGAAAAAATACTTTTAATATAAACACGGTGTTTTAAACATCATGTGTTCTTTATCTTAATCAATGTTGAATAACAAAAATATGGAAGTTAATATTATTATATATGTGTTTCAATATAATTTTATATCCATGGTTTCAAATATATAAATATAATTTTTTAAATAAAAATTATACTATATTAATAAAAAAAATTCTTCAGAAAACAATATTTTTACCATTATCATGGCCAATAACATTAATAATAGGAGTTAATCATTTATAACAAAAAATTAAAATGAAATCACAACATAATATTATCATTTTTATCTACAATTTTAAATACATTTTATTTTATTTAATTTCAATAACTGATGAAACCTAATATTTTAAACATAATTGATTATATCAATATTTATAGTAAAATATTATTTATGTTCCCAAAATGATCTATGTTGGTTTTATAAATATAATAGTGTAATTTTGAATACATTATTTTATTTATAAATGTATATATATTTAATAAAAAAAATTTTGAGAAAATTATTTCATTACTTCATTATAATAATATCCTAAATGTGACGGTTTTAGAAATATTTATGTTTAAATGATTATTCACAAAAAAAATATTTAAAAAAATATAAAAAAAATATATAATAATTTTTAATATATGAATATAAAAATGTTTTAAAATTAAAAAATATTATTATTTTATATGATTAAATTTTAAAATATTTATAAAAAATATTATAAAAATAAATTTTTATAGAAAAATAGTTTTTAGAATATTAGTAATTCTTATTCATATATCATTTCATTTACGAATTAAATATTTTTTAACCAATTACTCATTTAAAATTTATTCTCTAATAAATAATCAAAAATATCCTTTCATTGATATTCATAATTTAATAATATTTAATATGTTGATGAAAACATTTCAATGCATAAATTGATTTATTACTCATTTTATCTATAACAATTGAATTTCATTCATATTAAAATTATTATTTTTTATATAAATATTTCTTAAGGTTGTTACTCCTATTAATTATTTCTAATTCAATATCTATGTTTTAATTGGCATACTAAAATATTTATATTTTATTTAAAAATACCATGGTTTAATTTTAGTCTGTTGTTGTGGGTGGCGCAAGGTATCCAATATATTGCTTATTTTTTTAAATATGTACATTGAAATATCTATTTATTATAGATTTATATAAAATCAATTTTCTCCAAAAAAATATATGGAACATCATTCAAAATGAATATTCTAGTAATAACAACATTCAATAATAAATTATATATCATAATAAAAAATAGATTGAGTCACCATGTTCTTTACCTTTTCCCTTGATTTCCTTGTTAGTGCCTTAACCTTATATATAATAAATATAAAACTAAAAATTTATAATTTAGAAAAATTATTCATATAAATTTACATTTATAATCTAAATTAGTTATAATTCACTCAATATTTTATATTTTTATAATATATTTCCAATATTGGGTGTCAATATTATTAATCATTTTGAATGAGGTTTGTAAAAGAGATTTCAATATTTATTCATCATTCAATGTTCAAAATTACCAAAAATATAAAGGTACTATTATTGGTGTTTAATAATTAATTATAATGTTATAATTCATTACATGGTTGTTTAAGACATATTTTGTGAAGATGAAAACAGTGACGTACAAGTTTCAGTTTATTTACTGATATGGATGGCTTACATTATAAAAATCCTTACTTTTTTTTACCTATAAAGAAAAAATTCCAGATATATATTCATTATATAAATCACATATTATAATAAAATATGAACTAATGATGTCCAATAATGTGGTAGTGAAAATTAGAATGTGTCATTCCATAGAGGCGGTAGTCCCTAGGTACGCAAGGATGATGATTTCATTTTTCAATGGGTGGAATAAATAATTGACTTGTTCTATCATTTCAAAAAAATAAAAAATACACACACACACATGCAAAGACACACATATATATAATACATATTTCGTTAATTCCCATCATCAAAAATCTAGGATACTTGGTAGTGGAAAAAGAAAAATGTATCATTATGGAGGTAGTAGTTCACAAATATGAATGAAACAAGTTTACAGTTTTTTAAAGGAACATGTACAGGTGGATAATGATTTTACAACAGTCATAATAGGATTACAATATTACCATGATATTGATTATATAATTTATTGATTTTATAAAATAATTTCAGTTAGAATGAGTTCATATAAAATAATAGAAATGAAAAATGAGTAGTAGAAATCTATACTTGATTTATTGGATTATATCATTTAAAAAGAAGTTTATGTCATTGAGATATGGTATTCTAAAATAAAATAACCTCTTTAAGGTTTATTAAAATATTTCAGTGTGGTTTTTATATAGTTATTGATTAATTAATATGGTTTTGTTTTTGTGGAAAAGTGAGGAGAGGATTTTACTTAAATAGGTGAAAAGGGATGATTTTTATATATATATCCAATTTTTTTTACATATTTTATGTCGATATCAAGAAAAATATCTCAGAAATTTTAAATTAAAAAATATGGTTATAAATAAGGGAAATAATGTTAATAAAAACCAATTCCCACAAACTTTTAAAACATTTTTTTGTCATTCCCTCATGGTAAAATGTGTTTCAATCCTGGTTAATTATACTCAGGTTACAAGCTTTTAACAAGGTAACTGATCCATTTTGAATAAAAATAAATTGGCCTATACTACATAATTTTATAATAATGACCCCAAACATGATATAAATTTTATTATGTGAATATTTTAAAAGTGATAATAACAAATTATCAAATACTAAATATATAAGGTATTAAAATAAATCATTTTAAAAATATAAATTTTGTTCTAAAATAAAAAATAGGTTTATTTAATTTAAAAAATATTCATAAATAATAAATTCACTTATAAAATACATATAATTAATTATAAAATGGTTTCATGATTTTATAATTCATAATTATTAACCAGAAATTCCGTAAAAGTCTTGTTATTTCTAAATAATGATTTATCAATATTCACCCAAAAATTAATATTATTAGATAAAAAATTAACAATAAGTATATATATTATTGATATGTTAAAAAATTGTTTTTTTAAATTCATGTTCTAGAATTTATAAATTTATATTTTCTCTAAAATAAAAAAATTATATCTTCAAAAACAAGTTTTCTAAAGGGAATAATTTTTATTATTTTAAATATTATTCTAAAATTAATTTAAATCCAAAATATATCAAATATTGAAAATATAAATTTTATAAATTAAATTTAAATAATGAATTTTTTAGTATCTACTTATCCAAAACTATTGAAACAACATTAAAAGAGTCGTTTATATCACAAGTTGGTTATAAATGTTTGCACCTTCTTATTGAAAGATCAATATATATTCATCAATATATATTTTATAAAAAATGATTTTTGGTTCATTATTTTTTTGGTATCTCATATAGATAAATATATAAAAATTAATAATTAATAAAGAAAAATATTGTAATAAAACATGGGTTGATACTTTCTACCCCCCATTAAATTATTTCGTACCAAAATGTTTATTAAATTGAAGAGAACACGTGAAGGTACATTTTCCTCATTCAGTTATTGGGAGACCATGTGAAATTCATAAACATTTTATTCCTCTAAATAAATTTGACGAGAAGAGTATTCTTATTCAACATAACCTTGCCAGTATGATCTAGGATATCTATTGATTGATCCTCATATGAGATACCATGCTCTAATTTCATGGATACTGAACATGGAACATGTGATAGTTGTGTTATGTAATTTTTTAAAATAGATAAATAAATCACATCATTTATTTAAGATTGTTTTGGAAAGTATTATATATGATATACAAAAACCTTAACTTTATAAAGGGTTATTATGGGTCATATATACCTAGTGATCTGATTTAATTTCTACATAATTCTAATAATGTACTTGTAAGGATATATCTAGGGAAACACCTTATCACTAACATCAATCTCATATTCTTTTCTAAAGTTATCTGCATATTAATTTTTCAACATATGGTAATTTCTCATTTCATTGAAATATTTGAGTCTTATTTTTTTATTTATTCAAAAATTTCAGGTAAAATCATCATCTATTATCCACTTCATTCGAACATGTTGGAGTCATGCATATCACACCATATAGAGCCTCATATAATTCCATCTAAATGCTATAATGGAAATAGATGTTATATGAGAACTGTAAATTGGGGTGGTATTTATACATATATCCCTAAAACAACACTATAAAATACCATATAATATCCCATATAGTTGAATTAGTCCCCTTAGAATGAACATCTGTCTAAAGATGATAAACATCATTGAACCTAATCTTTGCATCTATCTGTTTTGATGACTTCTCTAGAACATCATGGTAAACCTCATATCCAAAACCAATACTATATAGACTAGTACACCACAAAACCTTACTATATCCCTAATATATATCATGGTGAGTTGGTAAAGATATGAATATTATTTAATATAAATAAAACATGTTTACATAGTAAGTCGATTGACTACAACCAGATAGAACTATAGAATATAGATGTTTTCAGGTTTCCTATGATGAAATTAGTGGTGATGTTGTTTTGATTTATATATAGTTATGGGTAAAGGTATCAATATACCCTTATAATTTTGTTACTCAACCTTTTATTTTTCGTATATAAAGTATCAGGATACATATTTGTTAATTTTTATCTTCATGTTATCCCTTCGAAGTAGGTTTTCCATAAATCAATATATGTCTCTATACTTCATGGAATAATATAGTTGGATGGCTTATATCCATCATCTAAACTTTCAATCTAATGTTATATTTTTTTATGGAATACATATCTTGTTTCTAAACCTTTTAACTCCTTTATTGATGTCTAACACTGAAATATTTTCTACTTTTTTAGATATACATCATTATTCAGGGAATTTTTCAACTTTATATAGATGGAATGTTGATCATTTAATTAGGAAATATTATACTTCTCACATCCCCTTATGAAATTAGTTTTTATTCATTTAAAATCAATAAATATGGGGTTTCTTTCAACTCTTATCATAGATACTGTAGCATGAACATTCTACCTCAAATAATCATTCATGTTATTTTAAATTACCATGGATGTAATGTATTGAGTCGACATAGTATTTGATCAGTTCTATCCATTCACATTTTCTCATGTATGAATAATTCCATGTGAATTTATATTTCAATCTCTTATGGTCAATATAAATTTCAATCTTCTTAATATAGATATAATGTTGGAAATTTTTTAATGCAATTATCTTTACTGGTATTTATAAATTAAGAGTTTGGTTATTTTTCGCTGGAGTAATCAATTTTTATTATGTATAATAAATTAATAATTTATTTTTCTTGAGGATGCATCCCATTCCCTTATTCTAGGAATAACTATATATTTTTGAATACTTCCCTACATTAGGGTAATGTATGTATAGGTGTTGTGACCAATCACTTCTTCTATTCCATAAAACATTCTTCAAATTCATCTATCTAATGGAATACCACTATCATTTTGTATAACATGGATATAGGATTTAATATAAATGAGAAATGTCCCAAAAAAATAAATAGTGTTGAGATAGGGTAATGAAACTATGAATCTTGATATCTATAGTTTGTTTGGTCCATTGTTCAGTAACATCTGTCTTTGAAGGACCATCAGATATGACGTCGTAAGTGATTTCATAACCTAAGAGTGAAAGATTTTATATTCATAATAAACATTTTCTAAATATGTAATATATCTTATACATTCATTAGTTGATCAACATGATCCAAAAATCATATTAATGATTACACTTATATTATAATAGATAAGAATATCACTATGAAGACAACCAAAAATTGATCATGTTAGTATCTAAAGACTCAAATAATTAGATCCATAAAGATTATTGGAAATTTTTTTGGTTATGAATGGAATCACTATAAAATAATAATTTATATATCTCGTTATAAATTCCATAATAAAAATATTTTTCTTTTAAACCCTTACATATTGATATTCATTTGAAAGCTCAATATTTGAAAAGTATTGATCCCCTTTGATTGTATCAGTCATTGATAAAGGGATAACAATATTTAGTTTTGATCTTTTTAAGATCTATAGAGTCAATGAATCAATGCATTGATCCTTATTTCATATTATCATAGATTATTAGAGATCCCCATAGCAAAGAACGTGGGAAAATAAATCCATTTTACAAAAACTTAATTAGTTTTTTCATTAATTTATTAGATTCAATAAAATTAATGCTGTATAGACTCTTTGAGATATTAATATATCTAGCTATAATTTTAATAAAAATCTCATCCTAATGATCATGTGGAAGACCAAGTAGTTTAATGAAGATATATCTACATTTTTCTGAATAGTGGGATTGTCTCTAATAGCGACTTACTCTCATATCATTCAAGCTAGAAATTAATCGTATCTTGGGATAAGAATGAATATTATATAATTTTCTTTCATGTAGAGATTAATGATATTTTTATACATGACATTATGATTATATGTGATATGAAATAAGGTAACTATCTCTGTAAAAATTGATATGTTATCTATATCGGGATAAGCAATCTATATTTTTTTTAAATTCATCCAAGGAGTGAAGAGTGAGATATGTTGGAATTATCCTATCACAAATATCAATTGAAAAATATTTAAATATCATAGATGAAATCGTTGGTCGACATTGTGATTTAATTGATTGTTTGATATCCAATGCCTAAGGAGGTGATTCATCATTTTTATCATTCATGTGTGATTTGAATGAATGTGATGAAGCGTAATATAATATGTTATATAGGGATATTGAATAAATATAATGTTTTACTCACAAAAATTTGTTATATTGGTCTAACATAGGAGTAGTGATCACGAATTACTTTCCTAGTTCCTTCATTTTGGTAGGATTTTAGGGCCTTTTTATTAATTTTCCCAAGGGAAGGGTTAATGATTCAAAGACTGTAAAGTATCATTGAACATGTATCACTATAACAAGAGAATATCATGAAAGGATGACATATTCTCCTCTCTTTTTTTGTAAATAAAATATCACTACATCAACAATTTTTAGCTCGGTGTCATTCCCTAAAACAATTAAAATAATTCTAAAATAAATTAATTTAATTTATTAGGTGATTCCTCCTACACATTTAACAATTATGGGGTTTAAATTTATTCACACCATGTTATGCACCATCAGGGTTCCTCATGTATTACACCTATATTTTCCATATTTAGAGTATAGAGATACCCTAGATTACATCTCCACATTTAACGTTCACTGAAAAATTTCTTCATAGATTACACATCCTTTTATTTCCAAAGTGTTTTAAAGTCAAGTATTTAATCCACTTATGAAATAATAGATTTTACTTTTTGGAAATATCATAAAACTGTAGGCATGACTTAAAAGACTCGGGGAATTTATATTATATATTATAATGGATTCATCCCCCGAATGTTTCAAATCCATCAATTTCCTCAAAATATTCTTTTTAAGAGTTGTAGTAAAATGCATAGTAAAGAAAATTATTTCAAACTCTACACATTATATATATTATAGTTAATTTTTATTAATTGTATTATTAATAATAGTCCACCATTGGTTGGCCTCACCTTCTAAATAGTAAATAGATAGAAAATCCATCTCTTGTTTTGAGAACTAGAGAGTTTGTAATATATTATCCATCACATTGTTCCATTTCTTTTTGATATGTTTATTTGATGATCCCCTAAAAGATGGTGTATTTTTTGGTTTGAAATAATCGATTCAAGATACTCAATCGATTGATCATTCAAGAGTTAGGCACAATTTTCTATATGATTCATTAATTGAGAAAGTTGAGTGAGAATTTTTATGATGTATTCGACACTATAGCATCTTCAAGTGTGATTTTCATCGGTGAAACAATCACATTGTCTCTCATAAAAATTATTAACCTATTTACCTAAGGATATAAACATTACTAAAAATAGATTCTCCTTGAGTGATTAATAATTAACATCATATGTTAATAATATCTTGAAAGTAATTCCCCCTAAAAAATTCATACTCTTTGGCATCATCATCATAGAATATAAATATATTAGTTCAAATAATATAATTTTTGGTTCTACATTAGATTGGGGTTTCCCTTACTTTTTAACCTATTCCTTAGAAGTTAAAGAGCAAATTAATTCATCATACTAGTTTTTATAAAACATCTTATCAACTAAAGCATTTCCCATAGGTGTTTTAAACTAGATATGTAGTTATTTCTTTCTGTTGTGTGCCACATGATGATCAATTTAATACCTGATATACACTTTTCAGTGTAACTATCCCTAGGTAAATCTATAAAAATGAATTAATAAAATTATAGAATCCCGATAAAGACATAAATTCAAGAATAACCAAATAGTAATAAATGAATATATTTTCTGGATAACATCCTATACATAGAAAAAAAATATTAGGTTATTACTAATTTTCTCTAACCATAATTCTCAAAAATAGATTTTGTATTATCTTAAAATAACTAAAAGTTTTTCTAATACAAATTGTATTAACACAACGTAAACATGACTTTATTTGAAAACTATTACATAAGATGAACATTAAATTTCATAAATTAAAATATTAATATAACATGGACTAATATATTCAATTTCTTTTGAAGATATCTACAAAATAATATTATTTTGAAATAATTATATCATTTCTCCCTAAGGGAGTTGTGGAAAACAATCTTCCTAACATATAATTTATGGTAATCAATTTAATTAAAAGGGGATGGAAACCATAAGAAAGGGGTGATCTCAAAAGTTGGTTAAGGGGTGAGTAAAAATTTATTCAATGGTGATTTCAAAAAATAAGTATAAAATAAGCATAAATGTAATATCGAATCATCATGAGGGAGATTAAAAGAACATTTCCTAAGAACTTAAAGCCAAAAAATATCAGCAATGAATAATAACAGTTATAACATGGATGAGAAACATTTAACATCAAACATGAATCCTGAGGAAATGTAATCATAATTTATAATATACTTTAATTGTGGCTAAACATTAAAAAATAGAAATTTTATTTTCATGAGCCACACTATCAGTGATAATGAAAATGAAAAGCTATAATGTACTCATTAATAATTTTATTATGATATATATACACTTAAAAAATGAATTAGAGGTCAATATTATACCCCCACCCATTATTCATCCATAAATATGTGTTTCACTAAGAATCATTCACTCATTACAAAATAATGGTCCCATAGATATGAAAGGGGTTTGAGAGGACTTCCAAATGAAAATCATTCTATTTTAAAAAAGAATCCATGAAATAAAATTTCATTCATAAAACATTATATTAAAAAATCATATACTATTCATAATGAATAGATGAAAATAAACTGTTCAAAAAAATCCTAATCAATATTAGTCACATTTCAAAAGGAAACTATGGAAATAAAATGGGTTTCTTTAAACATAAAAATTGTATAATGTAGAATCATGATCTAATTTCAATTATTCCTAATACATGATAAACAAATTCATATTAAAAATTAAAATTTTAGAATGAAACATGAATCATAAATCCATTATATGTAGACCATATTGAATATTTAGAGGAAAATGAAATCAAAATCATGTAAAGATATTTATTGAAAGAATTTTCTATCCATTGATGTATAGTATATAATTATAATAATAATTTAGAAAAGTATCATTATTAAAAAAAAATTAAAAAGAAAATATTTCATTGCAATCAATTTGGATAAAAAAATTATTTTACCAATAAATAAAATGGGTAACATATTTCAAAATGGAATATCTTGGATGAATAAAGAACAATAAATAATTGTACATCTCAATGAAATGTGAATTTGTTACCATTTCGCATATCATTACCCTTTATTTTCAAGAAAGATATTTATCTACATATATCGTAAGGATAAAAATATTAATTACTTATTTTATAGCCTTATTAATAAAAATTTTCATTTATACTCTTCATTAATTAAATTTTGTCATTATGTGTAATATAATTATATTCTATTATCAATATTAGGTGTTATTAATCATGACCATTTTGAAATAGGTTCATAAAATTAATTTCCATCATCGATATTCTAAATAATTTAATAATTAACCAATCATTAATGGTAATAGATTTTTTTTATAAATTCCAATAATGTTATAATTCCATCACATGGGAGTCTATGTTTTGTTTTGTAATGATGAAAACAATGATATAATATTTTAGGGATATTTATATATATCAATGGATTACACTATAACGATCCTAAAATATTTTATTATAAAAAATTTAAAATACCAATGATATATATTAAGTAAATTCCTCTAATATATTACTCAAATATCAACCAAAACCATCCATAAAAGTGGAAGTGAATAATATATATCATTCAATAGAGGAGGTTGTTTGTACAAACATATGGATGATGATTTAATTGTTTAAATTGATGAATAAATAAGTAAAATAGTTTTTCTTTTTAGTAAAATAATTATGATATATTTATATCATGCATATTTAGTTAATTATACTTTTTTATTATCGGTGTTATCAAGTGATGGATAATGAATCATGTTTCTTTGTGGAGGTGTTAGACTGCACATACGCAAGATCGACATTTTTTTATTAATAAAAGTGGGTAAAGTGGAAATTTATTTATAAAATCATCCTCATAACCTTAAAATATAATAATCATACTTATATAATTATTCTAACAATGATAAAATATAATTTTAATTAGACTAGGTGCTCATAAAAAATAGAAATGAGAAAAGATTTATTATAAATTTACAACTCACTTATCGGATTATTCCCATTGGAAGGGGGTATAAACCATTTATGGATAGTATTTTTAGAAGAATTGAAAATATTAATGGTGGAAATATTTTTTTGAAGAGCTTTGGATAGTGTTTTTCATGAAGTAATTTGGTTTTTTAGTGATGTATCTGAGGAAGGAGTTTCTTTTTTATAAGTGATATGTGATGAAGATTTTGTAGATGGTATCATCCTAGACCGAAATTCTACTAAACAATACCCCAATACCTGTAGGAAACATGATCTTTAGCATATCTCCCAAAATAGGAGAGGCTTTAGACTAGTAGTGAGGGCCTAGGTGATCCAAGGGGAAGACTATCCCCTCATCACCAGAGTATTGAACAACAAAATGTCAATAACACACAAGTATCAGAAGTAGTATAATAACCAGAAAATAAGTTAATAGTGGAAGACTGATAATATAACAAATCCAGAATAAGCCTCATATAAAAAATGTTGGTTCAAGTCAAATGTCTCTACAAAATAGACAAAATAGGTACACATGGAAGATATGAAATACTTGCAAAAAAAGTACAAAAGGATAAAATTTTCATAGTAGCATTGGAAGCCACATCTGGGTCCCATGCTCTCTTGAATCTTGGTAATGATCAATAACCTAAAGCAAGGTTCTTTTCCTTATCAACACCTAAAATCATATAGTCTATTTAGGTACCCAAAGGTGGGCCAGACATTGTGTGAGACTATATCCTAGTAGGAAACCACCCAAGGTCAGTGCCAATCAGTCAGTGAATATATATAACAGGAAGTGAGAAAGAAGTAAAGTTCTATTTAAGGAAGTACTCCAAAGTAAACATATTATAATTACAGGTTATCTTTTAATATACATTTTGTTTAATAAAGTTCATTTAAATAGTAATCCTATAATTTAAAAGTCAGACCTATGTCATTAAATTATGTTCATGTAACTAAACAAATTATTTAATCATCCGGTCTGAGAACTAGAAATAAAGCACAATATCCCCCATACACACATGAATCTAAGGATTCCTAAACATTTCATCCATTAAAGTGTAAGTTAAGACCGAATTAAAGCTTCTGCTTTATCTTGGAAAAAAAGTCATAAAAGTACTTCATTCATTAATCATACATAAACCTAATCCCATCCTTGACATTCTTTAGTTGGAATTCAAGTTTCACTCCATGTGTAATAGTAATATGAACCAAAAAGCTACATGTCCATCCATGTCAAACCTCTCAAGAACCCATGCATCGCTCTTGGTGTTGTATAATATCCTTACTAATTTAGTCTGTCTTTGGTTGTCCACTAAGGGAGATAAAGTATCAATCGTGGAATAAATAAACAATTTTCTTTGAGTCCATCTATTTTAGTCCTTTTGGATTTTATGTTTCACTTGACATATAATAGACTAGCCTCAGAGTCCAGCCAACCCAATCCTCAAGGTAGTCCAAGTATCACTCATGAATACGCAAGGTTCAGTCCAATTGACTTCGTCCATGGAATTCTCATATGAATACATGTGTCATCCAAGACATATAATCATTTAATCAATTAAATAACATTTAATCAATTTCAATTAACAATTTCAAGGTCAATTCCATGAAAAATTAATTTACGATTCACCACAAAGGTGACAAAAGAAGGGTCCAAGCTTAGAAGGATTTCTTTCTAACTAATCACATGAAAAATTTAATTTATATAAGTATCTGAAGATTAATAAGATATTTCAGGGCATTGTATATATCTATCTCACATTGTAATATCATTATTAATAGAAATTATTTCTTAATCATTCCATGACGTAATAATTGTCAAGGGTCAAGGTCAAAACCAATCCTTACATTTAAATAATTCCATTTACAGTTTATATTTCAATTCAAATCACATATCAATTCATAAATTGACAGATCAACAACCATTATCAATTCAATTACAATATTCCATAATTATGGGAATTGGGAACACCCTAAGGTATCCATGTAAAAATCAACCCATGTTGGTACTTCCATATAACTAACACACCCAACTGGGTGGTCCCATTTAATTCAAGGTTCACAACCAATAAAAAACATATACAAGATTCTTTATCTATATAGGTCAGGCCTAAAAATTCTAGAATTTAATTTCATTTCAAGGTGATGCCTAAAAATTGGGCATGTGGCATGAATACATATATAAATAGCTCGAATTTGAGAGAAAGGCATTAGACGACCTACCTTAGGCATAATAGTTAGAATATAGTCTAGAATCAGCTACTGATTCATCCCCAATTGGGAGAAATTTTAAGAATAGATGAAGGACATAATAATATGGAATATCATCTTGCACATAAATAATGCAACCAATATTCGGAAGAACGTAGAATTGGTAAAATAGAATTCATATATTAAAATTATGGATCCAAAAATATAAATGAATTTTATTTCCTGATCAGATGGAATAGTTAACTTGATTCTTAGAATATTTACTTAAGGAGGCTCCCGAGGTGGTGAGGCTATTGTGCAGGAGATGAAATGATTGAAAAAATTGTTTTAAAAATGTTTTAATTAAAATTAAAATTATAAAATTTACCAAAATATTAGAGATGTTGGGTTTGAGTGCATTATATGTCAAACTGTGCGCCAATCATGCATAAGTGAATGTAGGGTAGGGGTACCCTCGTATTTTACTCGCACAGTTTCACAAACCTTGTTAAAACCATGCAAAAATCTTCTATCAAAATTTTAGAGCTATTATCATGTTCTAGGATCCTAACCATCCCTAGACACCCCCTGAAACATCAATGACCCTAAAAGGAATTTACATTATCCAATATTTAAACATTTAAACTGGAAATTTATGGAAATAAAAATATCCATACCTCAAAGAAGAACTGGGTTCTTACAAACATCCCCCTTAAAATAATTCATCCCCAAATTGCCTTCTCAAGGGTGGTCAAGCATTTATGAGAACAAATATAGACACTAGTATCATACCCCATCCTCCTTATAATAGGTCTCATCCTACACTCAGTCAAATTTTCATAGCTCCCATACAAAACGAACTCACTATCCTAAGAGAACTTTTGTACTATGATCCAAAATACATATAGGATGATCCTTAAAGGAATAATCTACCTATAAATCAACCTCCTCATGATAAAAGGAATGATATGGGTCTGAATAGTAATTTCACAACTATGTAACATGGAAGATTTCATGAATGACCTTATACCGATGAGGTAAATGAAACCAAAAGACTACTGGCTTGATTCTCTCCAGAATCTCAAATGACCCAACATATCTCATTGAAAGATTAACCTGTCTCATGATCCTCCTATTTTCCGCCCAACTGATACATGCAAGAAAATATGACCCCGACCTCATACACTAATGTTTTTCTACGACGATCAATGTATGATTTCTGATGATACTACACAATATCAATCCACTTCTGAATCAACAGAAACAATTCTATGGTCTACTAAATAGGAAAAGGTCCAAGAATTGTTGCCCCTCCTGGCTCTAACCAACACATGAGTGATCTTCATGTCCTACCATAAAAATCCTCAAAATGAACCATCTAAATAGTATCCTAAAATCTATTTTTGAAGGAGAATCCAACTAGGGGTATATGTATCTCCCAATAACCCCATAAAGCTAGAACACATGCACGAAACATGCCATCAAGAACCTGAATCATTCACTCTGATTGGAAATCTATTTATGGGTTGAATGTTATTAACACAATCACTTATCTACCCAATAGCCTCTATATATTTTTCTTGAACCAAGTGGTAAACTAGGCATCCCTATATAAAATGATAGATTGAAGGACCCCATGCAGTCGTACTATCTCACAAATAATCAACCTACCAATATCATCAACACTGAAGGATTTCATTATTCATATGAAATATAAAACCATTTTGAGCTTATCAACAATGAACTACACAACATCATTACCACATGGAAAAATCAATAAACTTGAAAATAAACCCCCCTATGAAATAATTCAATTTCCACATAGGAATGGTTAACTACTATAAATGTATGGCTGGTCACTAGATTTACACCTTCACCTACTAATCAGTGGAACACCTCATGAAAATACCAGATACATCACTCTTCATACACATCCACTTGTATTGGAAATTTGATTCCTGATATAACAAGGTGAGGCCGGGGTGCACATCCCCAGATGATGCATAAATGTCCCACATCATCTCCCTGTGCATTTTTTCTGAAACCCATAAAATAACATTGACACCGAGAATATCATCATATCATATGGTCCAACTAGGAGGAGGGTCCTCAACTACCACACTCTCCCATATGGTTAGGCCCTCTGAGTTTGATAGATGCATCATCCTCACTCTGTCCATATGTGATGAGGAAACAACTAAAACTGATAGAATGGTATTCTCCTGAGTCTCCATCACCTCTAAGTGCATATCACAGAAAAATACATAAGAAACCACTTGCTACTGTCCTGGTGCACTACTTGTATCTGAGTCCTCCTACTATGTGCATCAACCACTGCATTACCTTCACCAGGTGTGGAGGAAATCTTGAAGTCAAAAGACTAAAGGTACTCAACCCACCCTTGTTACCTCAGATTCACATAACACTATGTAAATATGTACTTGAGGCTTTTGTGGCATGTGTACACCATAAAACAGTCTCCCAGTAAGTAATGTTTCCAACAACACAATACACGAACAACCACATCTACCTCAAGATCATTTTTTTGGTAATTCCTCTCATATAGAATCAAATGCCGAGACCTGTACATCACGACTCTATAAAATTTCATAAGAACTCCTCCTAGTCCGATACCTGATTCATTGTAGTATACTATTTATTTCCAGACCAACTCTAGAAAAATATGTGTCGGTGCTGCAGTCAATATCACTTTCAACACCTGAATGGAAATTTCACAATAATCTAACCATAATAACTTCACAACCTTCTTAGTCAATACTGTAAGCGGTGCTACTAAGAGTGAGGATTATTGTATGAAATGACTGTAGTAACTAGAAATCCATATGAAACATTGTATCTCAAGGAAATTAATAGTCTAATCCCTCAATACTATAACTCCCACATTCTCTGGTCCATGTAATACTTATGTATCTGAGATAATGTGACCTATGAATTTAATATGATCCATTTATAAGTGAAAATTTTCAATACTGTCATATAAATTATGCTCTCTTAGTATATTCAATATGATATCTAGATATTTTGCATGGTCATATCAATTGTTAGAATACACAAAAATTCCAATAATGAAAACCACAAAAAACGAGTCAAGATAAGGATGGAAAACTCAGTTCATCAGTACCATAAAGTCTACTGGCAAATTTGTGAGGCCGAACAACATTACCAAATACACATATAGACCATACCTTTTTCGAAAGTATGTGTGAGGAATGTGCAATGGTATAACACACACATGGTGATAACCTGATCTCAAATTATTCTTAGATAAGAACCAATCCCCTCAGATAGGGTTGAAAAGATCATGTATCCTCGACATAGGATATAGGATCTTAATCGTCATTTGGTTCAATTTTTGGTAATCCACAAATTCCCTGAGAGTTACGTATGACTTTATCTAAAAAAGTACCAATGAACTCCACTTGGAAGTACCAGGTTGGATAAAAAACATTAGATCTAAATCCTCTAGATGCCTATTGAGCACTTGAATCTCAGTAGAAGCCATCCTGTAAGGAGGAATTCATATAGGTGTTGCTCTTGGATCTAGCCTAATTAATAACTATATATCTCCAACTAGTTGTAATCCTAAAAATTTATCCAGGATGATGTCACTAAAATGATAAACCAATGGAGGGAAATCTATTAGATGTGTTCTTTAATCATCCTGGTGTAAACTTGTAATATGTTATGTAATCCCACCCATCCCATGATGCTTGGGTCCATCTCAGCAAACCTGGACATACCATTCACTTTTCTGAACAAAGTCGCTACCATCCAGTGATATGAAGGTCACCCTATGATGATAAAAATAAATAATTCCATGAACGTAAACAAAAAAGTCCATCCCAAGAATGATATCAAAATCCATCATCTCGAGGAAAAAGTGGTCCCGTACAAAGTGACTCCCACCAAACCCACATGGGCACTCCCCGCACGTATGTATACCATCCATTAGAATTCCCAACAGAGTGTAATTCATCATAACATCATTAGTTGTTTGAATATTTTTCACGTCCTATCCTCGGGACCCGTGCAGTGACTACCCCAAGCCCGCCTCCCATAGGCCAAGGGCTGGCGACTAGCACCAAGGTGTAAATCCCGACAAAAAAGGGGAAGGCATTGCCTTTATAAAGTAAACATACACCACAGAGTAAGCAAGAAGAAGATAACACTAAGTAAAACTGGGTACAAAAAGTAGTGTGGAAAAGTAAGTGGGCCAGAATAAAAACCCAAACTGGAAGTGAAGTACAACTAGAAAGGAAATACAACAACTGAAAGTAAAGTAGCAACGTCGATCCATCCACTGGAAGTCCCACCTGAAGGGTGGGTACATATAGAATCCTCAGCTCCTCGGGTCTAGCTGTATGCTCCGTGTACATCCCGCCCAGTGGTCCACCTACAGGTACCGACATTCTCCACAAGCCTCAACCACGATCATCGATGTCCGTCGTCTGCATCCAACACAACGTAGTGCGGGCATAGCCCATGCAGGGGTGAGTATAAGCTACTCAGTAGGGACCCCGAGACCCCCGAAGGTCTCCCAGAATCCAAAAAGGGTAATCCACAAAGGAAAGATACAATCACGAAGTAACATCCAACACTACTTAGGTATATGCCCATACATATACCTAAGTCATCAATTTCAGTTTGGCTCTAACATCCGGTCCCAAGTACGATCACGTCCACACAGGATAACACAACACAATCCACATAGGAAAACAATTCAATCATATCGAAGATAATGATTGGATGTCAAGACTCAGATCACACAGGTATACCTTTTCGGCGATAGAAATGATTAGATATAGCCACTGATTCATCTAAGATGGGACCCACGTAGGATGCTAAACCAGCTACTCTGCCAGACCCACATAGGATATCAAGAACAGAGTCAGACACTGCCAGACCCATGTAGGATACAAGAACCGTAGTCATTGTCTTCGAACCCACATAAGATTTTAGTATGGTCTTCATCGCTGCCGAACCCACATAGGATTTCTGTGCAGTCTTCATCTCCGTCGAACCCACATAGGATTTCAGTACGGTCTTCATCGCTGCCGAACCCACATAGGATTTCAGTGCAGTCTTCACCTCCGTCGAACCCACATAGGATTTCAGTACGGTCTTCATCGCTGTAGAACCCACATATGATTTCAGTGCAGTCTTCATCTTCGTCGATCCCACATAAGATTTCAGTACGGTCTTCATCGTCACAGTCGCAGCCAGCTCTAGGGTTCCCGCACACAACATGCTCATTCTGGGAGGGTCCGCTCCATGAGCCAAGGGGGTCAATACATCAACTGGCATGTAGTCCACAGTTGATGTATCTCAAAGTTCTGTCTCGACAAGAGGAACTCAATGTGAGAGACGGCGCGTCAATCGGACGCCCGGTCTGAGAGTTATTGGCTTTTTCGTTCCAGGGGCCCGGTTGGTTTTAAGGTATAAACCAACCCGACTGCACACCAACTACATCCAAACCTAGATCAGAGTAATCCAAAAGGTCTTTCTCACTAAGAGGAAACCAACAAAGACGACGGCACGTCAATCAGACGTCCGGAGCACAACTTATAAGTGTTTCTACTGCGAGGGCCCGGTTGGTTTCATGTTCAAACCAACCTGGCCGTACGCAAAGATCTCCAAAACCTTGTGTGTAATATATTGAAACGACCGTCTTGATCCAAGGATTTCTACGCAACTGACGGTTTGTCGATCGGGGGTCCGTAGAACAAGTTATGGGCAAAAGACCGAAAAGTTCCGAAGAAGGGGGGTCTGGGCCCGGTCCAACCCGGCCCACCACCCCCCCGGGTCGGCCCGAACCGGGGCGACCCGACTCGGGTCTGGGTCCGACCCGGCTGGGCGTGGCCCGGTGCGGCCGGTCCTGCCCGGGGCGGCTCGGCGCTGGCTGAGCGGCCGCGAAAAGGGGGTGGTGGTGCCCTTGATTTCTGCCACGGCCCCCGCGTGGGGGGTCGTTCCTTGCAAGAAGACGCAGCCCATCGCCACGTCCCCCCCTTCGGTCTCGCGCAGTCGCGGGACCATCCGCCCGCTACCGCGGCTTCAGTCGCGGCTGTCCTTCCCGGCGGCGCGCTGGCGGGGTCTTCCGTTGACCACCAGACGCGCTCTGGTGGTCCGTTTTCCCTGCCGGCTTCACCAGTGGTCCTCCCGGGACCGACCCTTCACTACAAAGTCCTCATAACGCTTTTGCGGCCATCCTCGTCGTCGCCCGTCGATCCACACACCAAGAACAAAGAAATGGTGGGTTCGGACTTGTTGGTTAGTCGGCACCCACCGCATTAGCGGTTTAAAAGACTTCCGACAATTAAACACATGTCGAGGATATAATTCACATAGATTTAATTAAACCAAACCCCCCTACCTCAAGCGGATGATGATCGAAGATTGTCTCGGGAGAAGGAACGTCACGGAAGAAGGGTCGATGAAGGAGGATCATCGGCATTGCGGAAGGAGGATCATCGGTGTCGCGCTACACGGTGTCGCGTCGTCGATCTCCGAGGGTTCGGCATTCTACGTCGCCCTTCGTCGGAGGTCGGCGTTCTTCTTCGGTGATGGTGCGTTTTTCGTGTTCTTTGCGTTCTTCAACGATGAAGGTGAAGATTCAAGGGTTGAGTTATTCCTCTCCCAATTCTTCTCGCACAGAAAAAACAACCCCTAAATAAAATAAGGCTTTGCCTTATTTTATTTCCCATGCCAACTCTTTTGAAATTCAAAACAGATCACGATTTAATTAATGAGCTTTGACCAATTAATGAGGTGTTTTAAAATATAATTAAATGCAAGAGTTGACTTGGCATTTAAAGGGGGGGTGCAGGTGAGTTACCATATTAAAAGCACGTGGAAGGTAAAAGGATATTAAGGGGTGGGGCTCGTGTGGGCCCCACTTCACTAATATCCTACCTAGGAGTTAGGGTATTAGTGGGTCCCACTCCAACCATCAAGCTTAGGGTTAAGCTACCTTAAATAAAAATAATATTCGGTTGCACAAAATTTTATTTTATTCATTAGTTAACCCCAAAATTTAATAACCTCACCCGAGAAAACGCAACTCCGGAAAAGGTGTTATTAAGAAATTACCAATGCTGTGATTCCATCGGTGCCCTCAGATTTTGATTCCAAGCACCGGTTCAAAAGTTAGGAAAACCCGCTTGTTCGTTCCCTGAACGTACCCAAGACAAACTTCGGAAATTGATTCCGGGCACACCGGGCATCGAAATCAGGTGCCGTCAGAAACTACGTTCTTATAAAATTCCCAAGAAAATTAAAAAAAGCATTCTCTGATTTTTACGGGACTTTAAATTACTCCCACCTCAGGAATTTACATCCCCGTAAAGATACATCATAAACGAGGGAAACAAAAGGTGGTATTGTGCAAGAATCTGAGCCTCCCGCTCCCACGTGCTCTCCTGGAGGTTCCCGTGCTACCATCTGATGCGCACTAGAGGAATCGACCGTCCATGTAGGACCCACTTGTGTCAATCATCGATCTCCACCGGGTCCTCCGTAAAAGTCTCCCCATCCTCAATGTCCAATTCCCCATGGTCGATGATATGTGTCAAGTCATGCACGTATCTCCTCAGCTGAGATATGTGGAAGACGTCGTGCACCCAGTGTAACTGAGGTGGTAGGGACATGCGATAAGCCACCTCACCTATCCTGCCGAGGACCTGGAATGGTCCGATGATTCATTGAGATAACTTGCCGCCTATGCCAAATCTCTGTAATCCACATCGAGGTGAGACCTGAAAGAAGATGTGGTCGCCATCCTTGAACTCCAGTGGCCTCCGCCTCCTGTCAGCATAAGACTTCTTCCGGCTCTGAGCTGTCCTCATCCACTCCTGGATGACCTGGACCTTCTCTGCCGTGGCCTGGACCATCTCTGGTCCCTCAAGTGCTGACTCCCCAGGGTCTGTCCAGCACAGAGGTGATCTGAAAGGTAGGTCGTACAACGCCTCGTATGGTGCCATCCCAATGGTGGAGTGGTAGCTGTTGATCTACACGAACTCCACCAAGGGTATATGGTCCTCCCAACTATGACCAAAGTCGAGGACACATGAACGGAGCATTTCATCAAGAGTATGAATGGTCCTATCTGTCTGTCCATCCATCTGAGGGTGAAAGGCGGTGCTCAGACATAGCTGCATCCCGAATGCCTCCTGCAACCCCTTCCAAATCCAGGAAGTAAAGCGAGAATCTCTATTAGAGACGATAGATAATGGGAAACCATGAAGCCGTACAATATCCTGAACGTAGAGGCATCCCAAACTCTCTACTGATCCCTGATCTCTGATGGGTAATAAGTGGGCCGACTTGGTGAGTCGGTCAACAATCACCCAAATGGAGTAATGACATCTGGAAGTATGTGGATATCCAGTCACGAAATCCATAGATATCCCGTCCCACTTCCATTCTGGGACCTCAAAGGGTTGTACCAAGCCTACTAGTACCTAGTGCTCTGCCTTCACCTTCTGGCAGGTGAGGCATCGAGAAACGAACTCTACCATCGCCTTCTTCATACCCGGCCACCAGTGTTGTCGTCTGAGATCCTGGAACATATTCACCACTCCTGGATATACCGCTAAAGGGGAAGTGAGAAACTCACTCAGCACATCCTCCTTTAAAGCAGCTGGTACCATGGTACATCCTCTGAAAAGGACATCATGCTCTCCTCCTATAGATAATCCATTAGGTGCCTATCCTGAGGATATCTACACATGACATGTCTCACAATCAGCATCCTCACGTTGTACCTCTCTGACCTGCTGTAGTAGTGGAGGAGTGACTGTGAGTGACTGAAGAAAGGCTGCTCCATCTCTATCCATGAAGGATATATGCCAAGCGGCTAGCTGCTCCTTTGCCTCCCAGAGTAGCTGGATGCCCATCCTCCTACTGAGAGCATCGGCCACTACGTTCCCCTTCCAATGAGTATAGACTATCTTAATGTCATAGTCCTGGAGGAACTCGGGCCATCGCCACTATCTCAGATTCATGTCTTTCTGCGAGAAGTTGTACCTGAGACTCTGGTGGTCAGAGTGGACAGTAAAGCGCTCACCCATCAGATAGTGTCGCCACGTCTTTAGAGCGAAGACCACTGCTGCTAACTCTAGGTCATGGGTAGCGTTGTTCTTCTCATGCTGCCTCAACCGACGTGATCCATAGGCGATCAAGTCTCGTTCCTGCATCATGACACATCCGATTCCGGTCCTTGATGCATCGTAGTAGACTACGTACCCTACTCCCTCCTCTGGTAGCCTTAAGATAGGTGCACTGGTCAATCTTTGTCTCAACTCCTGGAAGCTCCGCTGACATCTGTATGACAACACGAAGGGTTTCCCCTTCGTTTTCAAAGCAGATAGTGGTACCGAAACTTTGGAAAAGTCTTGAACAAACCTCCGGTAGTACCTTGCTTGACCGAAGAAACTCCACGCTTCCATTACTCTCCTGGGTGGCTCCCAAGCTAGCACTGCCTTGATCTTCGCGGGATCCACCGTGACTCCTGCCTCAGAGATGAAGTGTCCCAAGTAGTGGACCTCACATAACCAAAATAGACACTTCGAGAGATTTCCATAAAGCTGGTGCTCTCGGAGTGTTTCTAGTACAATCCACAAGTGGTAGGCGTGCTCCTCCTCAATGGTCGAGTATATCAATATGTCTTCGATGAAGACCATGACAAATCGATCGAGGTATGACTGAATGATCCTGTTCATGAGACCCATGAACACTACTGGAGTGTTGGTTATGCCGAAAGGCATAACCAAGAACTCATAGTGGAAATACCGACATCTGAAGGCCGTCTACTGCACGTCCTCATCTTGAACTCTGAGCTGATGATAGCCTGATCTATGGTATATCTTCGAGAACCACCGTGCTCCCTTGAGCTGATCGAAGAGGTCGTCAATCCTCGGTAGCGGATACTTGTTTCTCACGGACACCTGGTTCAGGCGACGACAGTCTACACAAATTCGCAAGCACCCTTCCGCCTTCTTGGCGAACAATATTGGGGTAGCCGAGGGTGAAACACTGGGTCAGATGAATCCCTTGCTCTGCATGTCCTCCAACTGTACCTGTAGCTCTCGATACTCAGTGGGGGGCCATCTGATATGCTGGAGTGGATATCGGGGCTGTCCCGGGGTACAGGTCAATATAGAAGTCTTCCTCCCTGAAATGAGGTAGCCCTGGGATGTCATCAGGGAAAACATCCGCATACTGATCCACCACTACAGGAAAAATAAGACTATGTACATCAACTGCTCCTAGGATGAGGCTAGCCAACCGATGAGTGATGGACTATCCTCTCCTCTCTATGAGTCTATCATGTGCTGCAAAGGCTCCCTTCTCGCCTGTGAAGGTGAATCTGCTCCCATCGGTGCGTACACACCGCACCTTGAACCTAATACATTTAATCTGAGCATGGTATGTAGTTAACTAATCCATGCCCACGATTACGTAATAAGGCCTCGACGCCGCTACATGAAGATCCTAGCCGAAGCTCTCGCCTACTAGAGTAAGCTCACACTGCTGGCACCAATGCGTAATCGTCGAGTCTGCTCCCGTAGGAGTATCTAGCCGTAAGGATTGAGCCAATGGCTCAGTCAGAATTTCTGAGCTCCGAAGAAGGGAAGTGGAAATAAAAGAATGACTCGCTCCTGTGTCTATAAGAACTTCAGTAAGGGTGGAGTAGAAACAGATTGTATCTCGAATCATCACTGGCACACCGTGGTCGTAGGCCTCTGCTACCTGAAGCTGAGCCTGTCTCTGCCCACCAGCTCCCTGTGTTCGGGGTGGACCTCCTCCTGGTGGTGGTGGTGGTGGTGATAAAGACTCAAAGCCTCTCCCACCACCTGCTGCTCGGCCATCTCCCCTTCCTCGTCCGCCTGATCTTGGTGGATCCCCACAGTCGACCCTATGCCTCTTCCTGGGTGGCCCCTCAACCGTCTACTGCTTTTCTGTACGACGCGTCGGACAGTCACGCTCCATGTGGCCCTGCTCGCCACCTGCGTAGCACTGTCTGCTCCTCGGAAGGCTGGCTCTACGCCCTCTGCCCCGCACCTCTGAGCCAGTGTCCTGAGGTCGTCTGCCTGATGGTCCGGTCTACCTGGACCCCTATGTCACCCATTGACTGCCATCTACAGACGACTCTACTACATGCCACCCTGCAGTAGGTCTCTCTGCTGGCGTAGGCTCAGCAAGAAATCTCTCAATGAGAAGAGCTTGCTCCAGTACTCCTGCCTATGTCAGAATGATGAGGGATATCATCAATGCCATGATCTCATGCCTCAGTCCCTGCTCGAAGGTCCGGTCCTGGAAGAATGGTTCATGTACCATGTCCGTCGAATAGCGCGAGAGATCGGTAAATCTCACCGAGTACTGGGCGACCGTCATGCTTCCCTGCCGCAGCTGTAGAATCTCCTGGATGCGCACCGCACGGAGGGTGGCTGGGATGAACTCCGAGCGGAAGAGGCTCTCAAAGTACGTCCAGAGGAGAGACGCCTCATCGTGCACTTGGAGCATCAAGCTCCACCATCTGCCTGCTGCCGCGTGCAGGAGGATTGCTGCGAGGATCACCATGAGGTCCGCTGGTGTCCCCACTAACCTGAAAACTCGAACAACCGCTTCCAGCCAATCCTTGGCTGCCTGAGGGTCCATCTCCCCACAATAACCTCAGCGGTCTCTGACGCTAAAACTCGTGTAGTGCACTAAGGCGACTTGCACTATCAGCAGCTGGGGCTGGTATCATCGGTGGCTCGGCGGGTAGAGGTATCGTCGGTGCCTCCACTGTCAATGGGCCATGCACTAAGGCCTCGTCACTCGGTGGGCTGTCATCTCGCACAATGCTCGGAACCCTAGCTGGCTTCCATCTTGGGGCCATCCGGAAAAGAAATAGGTGTGCCACGGTCAAACAGTATACCTGGTGAGATGACACAAATTAATCACAAAGAAAACTTTTGAAACTCACATGCAATCAATGTTTTCATGCATTGAGTTGGAAATCAGAAGTCAGGTCCTGGTGTATGGATACGTCGGCTGCCGCACCAACATTGGTCTCCCTAGACTGATAACCACACTCAATACCCTTAACATTATTTCTTCACATAGAAGAAAGATCAGAGTCCAGAGTTCTGCAGTAGAACTGAACTCCTCTGATACCAATTTGTCACGACCCGCCCTCAGGACCCATGTCGTGACTACCCCAAGCCCGCCTCCCATAGGCCAGGGGATGGCGACTAGAAACAAGGCGTAAATCCCGACAAAAAAGGGGAAGGCATTTCCTTTATAAAGTAAACAAACACTATAGAGTAAGCAAGAAAAAGTAAACACTAAGTAAAACTGGGTAAAAAAAGTAGTGCGGAAAAGTAAATGGTCCAGAATACAAACCCAAACTGGAAGTAAAGTACAGATGGAAAGAAAATACAACAACTGAAAGTAAAGCAGTAACGTAGATCCGTCCACTGGAAGTCCCACCTGAAGGGTGGGTACAGATAGCCTCCTTAGATTCGCGGGTCCAGCCGTCCGCTCCGAGTACGTCCCTCCCAGTGGTCCACCTCCAGGTACTAACTTTCTCCACAAGCCTCAACCAAAATCAGAAATGTCTGTCATCTACATCCAACACAACGTATTGCGGGCATAGCCCATGCAGGGGTGAGTATACTCTACTCAGTGGGGACCTCGAGACCCCCGAAGGTCTCCCAGAATCCACAAATGGTAATCCACAAAAGAAAGATACAATCACGAAGTAACATCAAACACTACATAGGTACATTTCCATACATATACCTAAGTCATCATTTCCAGTTTGGCTCCAACATCCGAGCCCAAGTACGATAACGTCCACACAGGATAACACAACACAATCTACATAGGAAATCAAGTCAATCATATCGAAGATAATGATTGGAGGTCAAGACTCATCTCACAGAGGTATACCTCTTCGGTGATAGATATGATCATATATAGCCACAGATTCGTCTATGCTGGGACCCACATAGGATGCTAAACCAGCTACTTTACCATACCCACATAGGACAGCAAGAACAGAGTTAGACACTGCCAAGCCCACGTAGGATACAAGAACAGTAGTCATTGCCGTCAAACCCTCATAGGATTTCAGTACGGTCTTCATTGCTGCAGAACCCACATAGGATTTCAGTGTAGTCATCATCTCCGTCGAACCCACATAGGATTTCATTATGGTCTTCATCACTGCCGAACCCACATAGGATTTCAGTGCAGTCTTCACCTTCGTCGAACCCACATAGGATTTCAGTACGATCCTCATCGCTACTGAACCCACATAGGATTTCAGTGCAGTTTTCATCTCTGTCGAACCCACATAGGATTTCAGTACGGTCTCCGCAAGAGGAACTCAACGTGAAAGAACACGCTTCAATCGGATGCCCGGTCTGAGAGTTATTGGTTTTTTCATTCCAGGGGCCCGGTTGGTTTTTACGTCAAAATCAACCCGACCAAACTCCAAATTCTTTCAAACCACTAGAGAACTAATCCAAAAGGTCTGTCTCACTAAGAGGAAACCAACAATGTCTATGACATGTCAATCGGACGTCCGGAGCTCAAGTTATAAGTGTTTCCGCTCCGAGGGCCCGGTTGGTTTCGTGTTCGATCCCACCCATTCGTACACAAAGTTCTCTGAAACCTTTAGTGTAATATACCGAAACTCCCGGCTCGATCCAAGGATCGCTATGCAACTGACGGTGCATCGATCGGGGGTCTGTAGCCCATGTTATGGGCAAAAGACCGAAAAGTTCCGAAGAAGGGGGGTCTGGGCCCGGTCCGACCCGCACCAACCCACCCCCCCCCCCCCCCGGGTCGGCCCGAACTGGGTCGACCTGACCCGGGTCCAGGTCCGACCCGGCTGGGCATGTCCCGGCCTGGCATGGTCGGCCCGGCTCGGTGCGGTCGGTCCACCCCAGGGCCGCTCGGCGCTGCACGAGTGGCCGCGCAAAGGGGGCGGCTGCCCCCTTGTTTTCCGTCATGGCCCCCGCGTGTGGGGTCGTTCCTTGACAGAGGACGCGGCCCAGTGTCGGGTCCCTCCAATTCGGTCCCGCGCGGTCGCGGGACCAGCCGCCTGCTGCCGCGGCTATCCTTCCTTGCGGCGCGTCGGGCGCCGCTGCCTCCTGGCGGCTGGCCGGTGCCGGCCTCTGCCTCCGGCCACAGGCGCCGCCGTGCTGGCAGGGCGCGCCGGCGAGGGCTTCTATAGACCACCGGACGCGCTCCGGTCATCCGTTTTGCATGCCGGCTTCGCCATCAGTCCTCCCGGGACTGTCCCTTTATTTCAAAGTCCCCATAACGACTTTGCGGCCTACTTCGTCATCGCCTGTCAATCCGCACACCAGGAACAAAGAAACGGTGGGTTCGGACTTGTTCGTTGGTCCGCACCCTCTGTGTTAGTGGTTCAAATGACTTCTGACAATTAAACACATGTCGAGGATATAATTCATATAGATTTAATTAAAGGAAACCCCCTAACTCAAGTGGTTGATGATTGAAGACTGTCGTGGGAGAAGGAACGTCGCGGAATAAGCGTCACAGAAGGAGGATCGTCAGCGTTGCGGAAGAAGGATCGTCAGCGTCGCAGTACAAGGCGTCGCGTCGTCGATCTCTGAGAGTTAGGTGTTCTTCGTTACCCATCATCGGAGGCTGGCGTTCTTCATCAGTGGTGGTGTGTTCTTCACGTTCTTTGCGTTCTTCAATGAAGAAGGTGAAGATTCAATGCTTGAGGTATTCCTCACCCTATTCTTCTCGCACAATGAAACAACCCCTAAATAAAATAAGGCTTTGCCTTATTTTATTTCCCTTTCCAACTGTTTCTAAATTCAAAATAGATCATGATTTAATTAATAAGAGTTGACCAATTAATGAGGGGTTTTAAAATTTAATTAAATGTGAGAGTGGACTTGGCATTTAAAAAGGGGGTGCGGGTGAGTTACCATATTAAAAGCACGTGGATGGTAAAAGGAAATAAAGGTGTTGGGATCATGTGGTCCCCACCTCACTAATATCCTACCTAGGAGTTAGGATATTAGTGGGTCCCACTCCAACCATCAAGCTTAGGGTTAAGCTACCTTAAATAAAAATAAAATTCGTTTGCACAAAATTTTATTTTATTCATTAGTTAACCCCAAAATTTAATAACCTCACCCGAGAAAACGCAACTTCAGAAAAGGTGTTCTTAAGAAATTACCGGTGCAGTGGTTCCATTGGTGACCTCAGATTTCGATTCCGAGCAATGATTCAAATGTTAGGAAAACCCGCTCGTTCGTTCACTGAACGTACCCGAGCCAAATTACAGAAATTGATTCCTAGCACACCGGGCCTCGGAATTAGGTGCTGTTAGAAACTGCGTTCTTGTAAAATTCCCAAGAAAATTAAAAAAAATTCCTTGAATTTTACGGGTCTTTACAATATTTCATGCATGTATATCTATAACAAGAAAATATATAAATCTATGAGAATCCACTGTTTAGAAAATTATAGAATCTAAAGGATAAAAAACTATAATTGTTCATCTGACATTAGAAGTTCGGATATCCTACTCTTGATGGGTCTATTTCACTATGTATACCTAGCATGAACCACAAACCTTTGATAATACCTAGCTACCCTAAGAATATATGATCTATGGTCACTGTAAAATTGGGGTCTGACTACCCCGACCAAGACCATCACTTTGACCTGATCATCCAGATTTACCCTAACTCCCAAACAGATGAGAAGGTGTTGACCTTGATTTTGAACATGGAGTCTGTGAAATAACTCTATCACTAGCTGCCATAGGAAACATTCTATTGAAGCCCTATAGATGACCCATCTTGATGTAAGATTGGAACTCGGGATGGTACCTCATACACTATGGCCTTGTATGTCACAACTTACTGAATTAGTAGCACCACACCTGGATACTAGAGTGTGTGTACTGGATACTGGTATCACCGTACAGACTCTCCAAATGACAATTTATACTATCAGTCGACATAGTTCCAGATATATATTTCAAATTTCCATAGCTCTCACTTCAATCCTCTCTCAGATTATGCTCTGTGGTAAGCACCTGATTCACTATCCTAGAAACATTATTCATTAAATATACATTTTAATACAATCGGATTTCATACCTGAGACCTTCATTGAATCTCCTTACTTTTGATAACTCATAACATATAAGGATTCATGTGATGACTGGGAGCTTAGTAAAATGGGATGAGTAATCCATAATAGATATCACACACTAATCCAGGTGTAAGAACTACCTGGACTTATCAACCCTCAACGTATTGAGACAGAACAAGTCAACAAATTCGATGTGAAAATCAATCTAAGAAATCTATTAGTGGTGATTTTTCTGAATAATAACATCCCACTATTTCTTGGCAGAATCATGCAACATATACATAGTGAACATGACCCTCCCCATAGCAGGTGTCTCTAGATTCTTGAAGATATAAATAATGAATTCTATCCATTACTCTATAACATGTGGTCCTCCATACCCTAAAAACATTTGAGAATGTTTCTGATATAACTCATGCATAAAATCTTCCATAGTTGGGATAGGTCTCGATGCTCCCTGAATAGTCTGCATGAAGTGAAAGAACCCCTTGCATAATTGTTCCTCAGCACCTGGGTCTATTAAAATGATTGTTGTCGTAGATGTAACTATTGGAGGATCCACTGGTATCCCATGGCTCACCACCTATTGAGTGTGGTCCTCACCACTCTCCTAGAATACGACTGGAGGTCATCATGGTGGAATGCATCTATAATGAAAAACACAAACCTCAAATTTGGATTATTATGAAAGTATATAAATTATAAGTGCTTAAATAGAAATATGATAGTTACAATACTTCATTTATAGGAAAAAACCAATCTAACTCTTCAATGAAAGAGGTCTAAGTGATGTACATATCAGGTGTAAGCCTGAGACACTTCCAATTAACCACTACTAAGGTCGAGTTTGTTCATGTTCTCCACCATAAGAATTTATTTTTCACTTGATTTAATTTTTATTTCATTTTCAACTAATTTACCATAATAATTCCCATTTGAATTCAAAATCATTTCAAATTTATCAAGATTTAATTTAAATCATGATGAAATGGTCCACCGAATTCTGATCCAAGAGGGCCCATACTCCTCAGGGAAAAAGTACGGAATCTTCATGATTCATACCATAAAACCTTCCAGAATACCTTTCACAACATCATGTATATATATATCATAGCACCTATCAAAAAAACATGCAACTAGTAATTCATCCTAAATACCATGGAATAATGCATGGAATGTGAAATGTAGAAGGTATCTAATATGATGCATGTGGTGTCATAACCTCATCTCATTAGGATTCAATGAAATAGAACCAAAATATTATCAATAATAACATCAAAATTCAATTTCATCTCCCAATGTTGTAATCAAATCAACTTTAATAGTCAAAATCCCAAAACCAGCTGTTTAATTTGAGTAAATTCAACTTTTTTCCTATATACAGGTTAAATATGCCCAGGAACAACTCATTACCAAATTCATATTCCTTTATATCCCTTTATATTGTAACCAAATAGTAAATAAAACCAGAAAATAATCCTCTCAATCCACATAGTAATGTCCTAGACTCGGATGCTTCTAAAAAGTTCCCCGAGCCCAGTTGGCCACATGGCCTCAAGCACATATCCCCAAACTCGATAGATTGTCTACTAGTATTGAGGGTCTAGTTGTGTCCTTCTGAGACTATGCCCTCATCACCAGAGTGTAGCACAATTGAAATTCAATAACATACAAGTAGTATAATATTTATAATAACTAGACAATAATTAAATTGTGGAAGACTAATAATATAACAAAACCAAAATACATCTCATTTAAAAAATGATGGTACATTTCATATCTCTCTACAAAACAACCAAAATATGTACACATGAAAGATATACAAAAAATTTAACAAAAAAACAAAAAGGAAAAAAGTATCCTAATAGCATCAAAAACATCAGCTTAGTCTCATGATATCATGAATCTATGAAATTATCAAGATCCTAGAGAAAGGAACTTTCCATTATCAACAACTATAATCATATGGTCGTTTTTGGTACCCAAATGTGGCACAAAAATGGTGTGAGACTAAACACCAGTAATGAAACACCCATGGTCTTGGAAAAGCTGTCAGTAAATTTATATAACAAGTACTGTGAAGATGTAAAGAAGTATGCAAGGTAGTAATAAAATGTAAACATCATTTAAGTAAATGTTCTCATTTAATATACATTTCATTTAATAAAATTCATTTTACAATAAGTCTTTTATTTAAAAGTGAGTCATGTGTCATTAATTTATGTTCATTTAACTAAACACCACATTTAATCATCAAATTTCAAGACGAGGCATAAATCCTATCATCACCATAAGAACATGAATCCAAGGATTCCTAAAGAGTCCATCCAAAAAAGTGTAATCAAATAACAAATCCATGCTTGTGCTTTGGCTTGAAATATGCATCATAAAGTTCATTTATCCATTAATAATTCGTGAAATGGAGCCCATATTTGACATTAATAAGTTGATATTCAAGTATCACTATTATTTTAATATAAACTCACACCCTATGAGCCCATCCATGGTGCACCTCTCAAGAACCCAGGCATCTCTCTAGGTGTGGTATAATTCCATTTCCATTAGATTTTTTCCTTGGCTATCTCCTAAGAGTACCCAAGTATCACCCATGAAATATATAATCAATGACTATTTAGTCCATCCTTATTAATCCATTTTGATTCCAAGTGTCAGTCAAAATATTATTGATAAGCCTTGAAGTCTATCCTTGGTATTACTCAAGGGATTCAAAGTATCACTCAAGAATAATAAAGGTACAATCCAAATGATTCTACCATTTAATTATCATATGAATCCACGAGTCACAAAATTTATATAAGCATTTAATCAATTCAATAAAATATAATAAATTTCAATTAACTATTTGAAGTTCAATACCAAGACCAATTCCTTTAAGATTCACCTAAAAGGTGACACAAGCCAGGGCCTAGCTTAAAAGTCTTGATTTCCCATTACTGACAAGTGTAATTTAATTTAAACAAACTTATAATGATTAACAAGATATTGTATGGAATATTTTTTTGTCTCACATGCGAATATAATTATTTAGATCAATTTGTTGTTAATAAATCCAATAAATAATAAAGGAAAATGGTTAAGGTCAAAACCATTCCTTAACTTTAAACCATTTCATTTACTATTGACATTTCAATTCAACTCACATATCAATTCATCAATTTACAATTAATTAACCATTATGAATTCAATTAAAACGTCCCACAATCATGGAAAGAGGGAACACCCTATGGTATCCAATCCAAAATCCACCCATTATGGTCTTTCCACATAAAAACAAACTAAAAGGGGTGGTTAAATTTAATTCAAGGTTCTCAACCTATAAAAAAATATAATTAAACTCATTTCACTAAACCTGCCATGCCTATAAATTCTAGGATTATATTTCTTTTCAAGGTGATGCCGAGAAATTGGGACCATGGCACGAATAATTATATGAATAGCTTGACTTTAAGAGAAAGGCATGAGAACACATAACATAGGTCTGTAGTTGATATCTTGTCTAGTATTATCTCCCTATTCGACTCTAATTGGTATAAAAATGAGGAACAAATAAAGGAAATAATAATATGGAAAATCAGCTTGAACATAAATAGTGAAACTAATATCTAGAATATTGAAGAATTTATTAAAAGGAATTGATATCTTACTTTATAGATCCAAAAATATGAATGACCTTTGATATGGAGATCAGATGGAGAAGTTATCTTGATTCTTGGAATAGTTTCTCATGGAGGCTACCAATGTGTTGAGGTTGCTATTCAGGAGATAAAATGATTGAAAAGTAGGTTTTAAAAATATTTTAATTAATTTTAAAATTATAAAATTTCCCATAATATCATGGATGCTTGATTTGAGAGCACAGTTTGTCAAAACATATGCCAACAGTGCACGTGTATCTATAGGGTATGGTCATTCGTACTATTTTCTCACACAATTTGACTAACTGTGAAAATATCCTTTGTAAAAATTGTAGATCTGGACACATGAGATGCATCCAAAAGAACTCAGTTTGTCTAAAACTATGCATCATATTCCTTTTCTCTACCCAATCCTCGTAAAATTTGTTAAACCATTGACTCTTCCCTACAAAGTTTTCACTAACTGTGTATCATGCCATTTCCTTCCCAAAACTCATGTTCCAAGCTATGAACCAGCCATAGTCACCCCTGACACCTTTATAAATTTGAAGAGAATTCACATTATCCCATATTTAAACATTCAAACTAAGAATTTATAGAAATAAAAGGACATGTATCTAAAATAAGAACTTTGTTCTTACCTAAATAAATGAAATTTTTTTAGGGAAATCACTCTCAAGGATGGTCCCTGCAAAATTATAAAATAGTATAGAGGGGAAGAGAAATTGTTGGTAAAATACTCTACCAATGTTTCCCAAACATGTTTTAAAAATTGTTGTATACTTATTATATAGGTTAAACCCTTTTTACCCCTAGAAATTTTTATTTGGGTAACTAAAATAAAAAGAATTAACATTTATTGATGAAAATTAACATTTAATTATTATATAATTTGGACCTAATGATTTAATATTTTAATTCCATTGTATTTTTAATTTGTATTGACATTAAAAAATTAATTTTAAAATAAAAAATATATAATGTAATTAGTTTTTTCATTTTTACCCTCTTATCTATAATTTTAAATAAGTTCTTAAAATTTTTAATTTTTTTTAATTACAATTTACCTTATAATGTATATATTGGTTTTATTAAAATATTTCAAGAATTTCAAATTAATTTTTATATTATAATAAATCAGAAAAACTCTTGTTATTTTTAAAAATGTTATTTTGCACTATTCACATTAAAATGAATATTCTCGATGAAACCCCAAATATTAATAATATGTTAATATTGTTATGTTATTTTAAAAAATGAATTTATTTATTTTTGATTAAAATTTAAAAATTTAAAAATTTAACATTTAAAAATAATAATAAAATAATGGGGAAACTATTTTTAAATGGAATATTGTTTTGTATATTAACCAATTTTTAAAAAATATTATTATCATCAATATATCTATCATACAAAACATAAACTATTTAAAATAAATTTTAAATATACCATTTTTTTGGATTGTTAAAAACACTTATTAAACATTATTAAAGGAGACCATTAATTAATAAATTGGTTATAATTGTTTTTATCCTCTTATTCAACACCTACGATACATTGCTCGATAAATATTTTAATATTTTTTGTTTATTAGGTTTACTGTTGTATTTAAATAATGGTCTTAGAAATGTTACTTTTTTAAGGAGGAATATTCTTCTAAAACAATGGTCATTACACTAGGGTTTCTCACTTGTGATGCTTAGGAACATGAATTAGCCTAGGGGATAGGTTTTCATGATCATCACACCATGTTAATGGTAATTATTTCATACACATGGAATGTAATATATATTTATTTTATTTTCTATATCTATTCAAAAATTCCTAGGATGAGACTTGTTTCCCCTATGATAATGATTAATTATTAACATTCATCGATGTGAACATCTGTATGTACTAAAGGTTCTCAATCATGTTATTATTATCTAGTAGTGAATATTATAGGATGTTATGGTTTGGAGACATAGATACCATTACTATATTGTTTATTTTTTTTTTTTATTCTTATATTATGATGTTATGGTTTACATCCCTAGAACATAGTTCTTTAAAACATGTTCTCATATATGAAATGCATAGATGATGACAAATTTTGAATTAATAAATTGAACAAGTATTCCTAAATATCCACATGATGTGAATAAAAACGCATATAGTTTGATCCCACAGAATTGTATTTTCCATACCTTTTAAGGAAATGTTATGAGGAGCGGTCTATATTTTTTAATTTCATGTGTTAAAATGTGACATCCCAATCGACGTTCCATATGATGGTGCCCAAATCCAGTTTTCCATGTGACATTAGACATGCTTCTCTATAATCTAGGGGATTCTGACTTGCATAAAGGGTCTAATAATTAACATAGGGAGACTATAACTGCTTTATCAAATATTCATAATAGTGGGAATCAATGAAAAATATCCAAATCATAACAAGAAACAACAATGATAGTACCAAAATCAATGTAAGACAATGAATCAAATGATAAATAGAGAACATGAAAGAAATATCCAAAACAAAAGTGGTAAATAAGTTATGTAATTCCATGTGAGTGTCATGTTTCTAAGGAAACCCCAAAATAAAGACACCGTGAAAAATCCAATATGGGTATTGACATCATGTTTGATTACCTCTTCCATGATCTATCCTGAATCCCAACTCATCTGTCTATCATAGCGCTCATACCCATATCATGTCATGCAAACACTAACTTTATTCATGTGCTTAACAGACAACCCGAGTAGGGTGTGAGTAGAAATTAGTAGGACATCACCCATAACATCTAAAACAATATCTAGTTTATAAAAGTTTATGAATTTTTATAAAGAATAAATAATAATGACAATGTAAACAAAATTTGTATTTAATTATAAATTAATTAACTATATAGCCACCTATGATCATGGTCACACATGAACCAATCATACCTACTTTAGACAATGATAGAGTTTGAACAATACACTATAAGAATATAAAAAACAATTTTCTAATGGGATTTCATTATTCATATAATCTCAATTTCACATTGATAAATTTTGGTCCTAGGACAATAATCTATCACCCCATGGGTATTTGGACCAGTAGTCCATATCCCACTTCTTAGTGATTAAATAAAATAAATATATATATCTTGGGGGCCTAGAATAACAGTTTGGAACCCCATGAGTATTTGGAGAAATTTTCCCTAATACAAAACTGTTTCATCACATCATTCAAAAATTTCATATATCATGGTTCCACATTGATAACCCATTTATAAACCATTTCCATAACCCAATATTCAACCAATTTCATAATCTCATTACTCAACCGATTTCATAATCATATTTATCAACCATGAAATAAGTATTTAAATCGATTCCATACAACTGTTATGATCATTTTCACATTTCAATATTAACATTCATTGATATTTGGAAGACCCCATGGGTTTTCGTTATATTGGTCTCATCATCTCCAATAGTTCCAATGTGATATTTGAATAATCTAATAATCATATGAGAAATCAATCAATTAATTTTATTTAAAAATAAAATGAAATTTCCCAACATGGAAGTTGAAATTTCAGAATTACATACACTGAATTTTAATTAAGGATATGGAAATTGAAAATTATTCCACCCACCTCAATATCATTTATGAACTCTAACCAAATTTCAACACTCAATTTGATGTAAAATAGCCCAAAACAAAACAAAGAAGAGATATATTATAAAAAATAAGGATCAAGATCAAAATAATAAATATCCATTAAAAACTATATCTAAACTAATTTCAAATAGAAGAAAAATTCATCCCACTCTATAGGGAAAGAATATAGGAGAGAAAAGAAACCAAATAGGGAAGAGATTAGTTACCAAAGAGGATTTTATCCCTCAATTAGGTCATTGATTCACCAAAAAAATGGTTTCAAGGAGGCTAGAAATCATATCTAAATCCTCTAAACTCAATGTAAATTGGTTAAGACAAATATAGAGTGTTTAGGGTTAATAATCGAGGGTTTGTGTATTTTAAAATAAAAAACTATTTGAATTAATTTCCTATTCACATAGTTTTCCAAGGAAGATGCACACGATTTTCTAAATTGTTCCCCATAACAGTGTGCCCCAACTCATGGGGCACATTGTTTCTCTAAAGTGTCACACATTTTGACAAAATGTGCATCAACTGTGAAAATCCTCTCTATTTTTGGAATCATGGTTTGTGGAAGGAGGCCATACAGTTTTTCCAAACTATACACCAACTCCTATGGCTATAAAATGGGTGCATGGTTTTTGGGGGAAGATCACATGGTTCTCCTTAAGCATGCACCAACTTTGAATTCCCCCTTTAGATTCTAATTTTCTCCAAATTTACTTGAAACAACCCTAATGCAAATCCCAAAAAATTCATGAACAAACAAGAATGAAAAATAGTACTTAAAAACAAGTATAAGACATCTCTATAATGGTCAGGATCTTACAATATCCCCACCTTATAACAGATCATACTCAAGTTATACCCCCATGAATCACTAATCATCCGATGTGAAAAGGATAGCCAACTGATCTGGCATATCTACTTCCCTCTCCAATGTTTCCTCTTAAACATGACAATGTTTCCACAATACTCGAAGAAACATAGAAATATTTCCCTGCAATACATTCTTACTAGGATCCAAAAAATGAAGCATATGCTCCTCAAAGGACACATTTTCCTCAATCTAAACATCATCAACATTGATCATATGATAAAGGTAATGGTGATATTTATGAATCCATGACACATTAAAAACATCATTCATAGAACTATACCTCTATGGGATTTCAAATCGGTATTCCACAAGAATGATTCTCTCACAATATCAAATGGTCCCACAAACATAGGTGCCAAATTTACCTACCACTGATTCCTTTAGTTACCCAATCTTGGAGAAACCCAATGGAATATATGATCACCCACTATAAACTCAAGGGGATAATGATATAGATCAACATATAAATTCTCCCTAATCTAAGTTGTATCTATACACTTATGAATCATCTGAACCTACTCTGATGTCTCTAATAAGTGACTCAGTCCCTACTAATCAGAATCTCTAGACATTATATAATAAATAGGTGATCCATATGGCTTACCATAATGTAAATTATATTATTCTATTTGGATAGTTTCCTAATAACTTTTTTTATATGATAACTCAACTAAAGATAAATGCTTATCCTAAGACCCTACAAAAAAAATAATAGAGGCTCTCTGAATGTCCTCCAACACATGTATAGGATGATCTGATTTCCTATATATTTATTGGGGGAAATATGTACTCAAAAACACATAGGTACTCAATTCATTCATTTATACTTTGTAGAATCTTGGAGTAAATCATGAGTCACGATTTGAAATATGCTCAATGGAACCCCATTAAAATATTATCTCTCATGAACATACATCGTACCAAACTGTTCCATGGTAAAATTATCATAGACATGTATGAAATTGGATACATTTTTCCATTCTCACAATAACCCAAATTTAATCATTCCTCCATGGGCTTCTTATAAGGCCTACCTAAATTTCCATGGTAATTTCATCTTACTGCCATTACGAAATCATAAATGACTATAGTAAACCATTGTGTTGTTGACACCCAGCCTTCACCTATTGACAGGTGTATCATTCCATCCTGAAACCTAAAATTTCTCTTTTCATGCTTGACCACCAACAATGTCGTTGGAGATTATGGGAAATTATGGTCAAACCATAATACACTTCCCACCTTGAGACATGAAACTCACACATTAGTTCCTTGTGCATACATGTAGGAAAAAAATATGGTTCTAGAAATTGGTGATCTCATCCTCATATATAGTCCAATCAGAAGGAGACTCCCCAACTTAAAGGATTTCCCTCATGGTAAAACTCTCCAGATGCTCATACTATCTCTCCTAATCTAGCATAGATATGTGGAATCCACTGATAGTTATATCTGTTTAATCAACTCCTAGCCCCCCTAAATTCTAATAATCATCTAAACTCAGAAATTCATCATCATCCATTCATAACTGTAATACTAAATTTCCTGAGTCTGCATCTTCTTACTCAAAGCAAAAAAAAACATTATTTCCATTCATGGGAATACATTCTAGCTCAAATTCAAAGGACTACATATGCTCAAACGTCCTCTACTATAAAAGATTAATTTATCACTGTTAAAATATATACATAAATGTTTTATGGTTGTTATACATAGTACACTTTATTCCAAACAAGCACTACCCCCAATACATTATGTCATAAACCACCACTGCTAACTCAATATCATGGGTAGGGTGATAATTTTCATGTGAAATAAACATCCAAGTCACATATGCCAAAAATTGTCCTCCATACATCAACACGGCTCCAAGTAAAACTCTGAATGAATCATAAAACATGAAATACACTTCACCCTAATCATGTTGGATGAATTTTGGTATGATAGTAAATCGTTTCTTCAACTCATGTAAGTAAATATCAGAATCCCTAAACCATTTAAATGTGATCTCCATATTGTTAAATCCACGATGTAGTGCTTTAAAATGGGAGAAATACAAGATAAATCTCTAATAATAACCCTCTTACCCCAGAAATATTTAGATATCAAAAACATTTTTAAGATCCTTCTAATAAACAACTACCTAAAAATTATATGGGTCCACTGACAAACCTTCCATAAAGATGGGGTGACCCATGAAATTTATCATGTTGATCAATAATGGAAACTTAGAAATATTGTCGTCTATCTGATTCTTTCTTAGTGTACTCAAGATGATGCAAGATGTTGGGAATGATTTCCATGAGACATAGAGCACACCAAGATGTCATCCAAAATAAAACCCCCAAAAAGACTAATGTATGAGTAAAATATTTGATTCATTATGGCTATAAATAGTGTTAGAGCATTATTTAGCCCAAGAAGTGTCATGAGAAACTTCATAGTCCATAACTTCTTCTAATAGTATTCCATGGTACTTCATAAGTACAAACTATCAGCTGATGATACCCTGATGTCCAATCAATATTAGAGAAAACACAAGTTCCTCTAAACTAGTAAAAGAGATCATCAATATGTGGAATAAGATATTTGTTCATTAATATCTTCCTATCCATCTTTAGGGAATAAACCTAGAAACACAACGTCCCATCAACCTTCTTGGAAGAAAACTAAAGAATTACAAAGCCATATACGTGGATGTATAAATACCATATATATCAACTCTTCAATCCAGGTCTTTAGCTCTTGATTCTTTGTTGGTCCAATCCTGTATGGTGTAATAGAAACCATTTTAGCTCTAGGAATAATCATAATATTGAATTCAACATATCTCTTTGTTGTAATCTTTATGATTTATTTGGAAAACTATTTATCAAACCAGTCCACTACAGGTGAAAATTAAATCGTTGTTCACACCACCTTCATCTAGAAAAATAATTTAAACCTAGGAATTGATCACCCCCTTTTGCTAATGAACTACCTTTTCATGACCATTTTCGGTATCCCATTATCTATGATTAACATAATTGTTACCCTAAATGGACATAAATTTTAATCTCCTATGACAATGCCTAGCATCTTGTCAAAACCCAACATTTGAATAGGTAAAGATACCAATGAAAATTATATTCACCAAATTAGAGAAAAGACCCCTTAAAAAATAGATGTCCCTAGACTATACTCCCAATAGTGTGTAGATCATCATAACCCCACTCAAAAACTCGACCATCGTACTCAACTAATTTTCAGGATGAGAAGATATATAATAATTAGATTCTTCATTATAAAATGAAGAACTAGAAAGTGTATAAGCTAAAAGAATAGTACCTTTGATTGTGGATGACCCAAACTCTATATCGGTATGTATAGGATGAATAATAAGAAACTATCTTGGATATACCCTATTCAATAGTCTGGTACCCCTGAGCTATATTAATTTGAAATCATGGGCTCTCTTTCCCTGACATACCGCATCCACAACCTTGACTACCACGACCAGAATCACTATAATTTCATGACTAATGGGGGGTAGTATATCCCCTTCTTGTACTCTGATTCATCCTATATCATCTATCAATACCCATCAATCAAGTTTTCCTATTATACATATGTATGTGACCAATCCAACCACAGGCCTGACACTATAATAGTGGTCAAGGTCATTGGCAATGAATGTCTCATGACTAACCACATTTGTGGTAGTATACCCAGTTTCTACTATGAGTAACTAATCCTTCTCACAGGCTACTTGGATTTTCATATCCCTTGTTGATGTTCTCATAGTTTCACTTCTTACTCTTGAAAGACATACTATATGGTGGTCCAGTAGAAACAACATTAATTCCATTGTAATACTCCTTCAAGTTTCCCTTAGAAATGAGATCCTAATTCACCACCCCAGAGAACTTTTTCAGCGAAAATATGTTAACCTTATACTTAATATCAAAAGTAATTTTATCCTACAATCATTTTCTAATATTTCCCCATCCCTTCCTAGTACTAGGGAACATGCATCAAGTTGTTTATGTGAAAATCGTAGTCCATCACAAATATAATCCACTAGGTCAACCTCATAAAATATGCTTCTCCCTCCTACCTATGGCTCTCTGTGTAAAAGTGGATTAATATTTCTCTGGAAATTCTTTCTATACAATGTTATCTAGATTATAATCCCAAGAATTTTCAACCCAATAACACTTTGTAGATCCGAAAAACATATTGGCACCCAATTTTAATTTTATCTCTACTAGTGTCTCTAAATATTAAACTATCATCTGGATATACTTAATCTAGAACTCAGTTTCCTCATGCCCAAACTCTCTGATGAAGGTCAGAGGGTTCTACAACGTGAAATCTCATTTGAGTTAGGGCACAACCCAAACGGTCCACATTGGGTCTCTATCTATGAACTGCATAAAGTGTGAAATGTTCTTAGGGAACTTCTCTATGAACCCATTAGTAGGAACTATCAGATCCACTGGTTCCACTTCTACAATTACATTTTCATTCATATCCTCTTACATTCCTATCAAAAAATGTCATCATGGAGGCATGTCTTTATAATTCCAAACACACATATTATGAAATATAACAAACCATTATCAAATTTTCAAAAGAGGTATTTAAATATGGATATAACATGTTATAATGAACAAGTTTTCACTAGATCAAAACCAAGGAAATATCACTAATATCTGTTGAAATATTGGGTACCCAAGACCCAACTATTCTGTGCTTTTGATTACCATATTTTGTAAACATTTAGATATGCATGATTTCAGCTTACCATAATAGTGTAGAATTTCTTGTGTTGACTATTGAAATGGTAATTTCCAAAGATTAATTGTCACATCGAAAGGTTATAGCAGTTCCCATGCTATAATAAGAACCTCAAGATACTATTACATTAATCTAAAATATATTTTCTATAGTCTAGATACATCATAATGATTGGACATAGTAGATGTTTGACTATCAGTTGTTGGGAGCTCATAAGGATTGAGACTTCTTCTCATGAAGTTCGCACTTGGTGATCTCTAGTAGTGAGATTATGATGACTGAACTGCCAATAAGAACACCACATGTTTTGGGTGTCATTGGATTTTCATATCTACGATCATGTGTAATGGTCTCTTGACTTGAGATCATTACCGATGTATGTCATTTGATTGCGTACTTTGATGCAAGACGAAAACCATGGCAATGAAGATGTGGTGTGGTAGTTTGTGTTGGGTGCATCATTGGTTGCAATACATTGGTTGAATGTTCAAGAAAGGATTTGTCGCCTCTCGGTTATGGATGTAATATATCTCTGGCCATGTTGATATGGATGGAATTACCTTTATAAGACCATGGCCATGGCAGTCGAGGGTAAATCCATCCAGTTACATCAACATACAATAAAGAAAGAAAATTTCGATGAAATGAGAGTGCGTCCTTCTTTGTGAGATATTATAGACAAAGATATTATATTACACAGTGCGTTTTCATAGGTTTGTTGTCACTGCTATAACAATCCTTATTTATTCAGGGGCAATGATGAGTTGCTAGATCATGCTCTTGGTCTGTGAATACTATTCACGGCTGTCGAAATAAGGGCCTAGAAGGTCACAATAAATAGCGTATTCAGGAATCTTCCCTATTCAGTTGAATAGGTGTATTGGACATAGTGAGCCCCACCGCAGGGGTCCGAGAACTTCCCAAAGTTAAACGATCACCAATGAAATAAATGAATTCAAATTATTCGAGTTTAGAATAATGAAAAATGAATTTATTTATTAAATTTATTTATGAGTTTTAGTAAATACTTGAAAAAATATTAATTGAAGAATATTAAATTATTAAAGGATCAATTAATATTTATGGGATTGAAGAGTTGAGAAAATAACTTAATTATTATCATGTAATATATTTTAATATATATTACCAATAAGTGATAATAATATTTATGACTCAGACAAGTAGTAGTAAAATGTTGTTGATAGTGCGTTAAGTATTCGAGGCCAGTGAGGTGATATCGGGTATTTTGATTAAGCACTATAAATAGAAGTGGAGTGGAATTTTCCAAACACTATTCAGGGAGCTTCTCTTTCCTCTCCAGTCTCCCACATTCTAGAGATAGATGCTCTGGATCCAAAGATCCCGGATGGAGCTCTATTTGGGGCATTTCTAGCGATGCAATGCAGTGGTCGTTGGAGCATCAAAGGAATCGTCACAAAGTAGTTCTCGCACCTGGATTATGAAGAACGGTGCTCTCGCGGATTCCTTGAAGCGAATGTGGACGATCTAGAGGAATTCGACTTCGGATTCTTCGAGCATCGATCGCCAACGATGAGCAAATGTCGTGGGCGGCTTCATTTTTAAACTAGGTTTTTTACAGTTTAATTTTTGCACATAAAATCCTCAACACGTGGTCCTCGGCTAGGACCGGGATACACTTCTCCGACATCGACACGTTTACGTCGACTGTGAGTGGAAATATTTTAAAACCCACCTGTTTGGGGCTTCCGCTACATGCTCGGTTCCAACAAGTTGTATCAGAGGAAGCGCATGTCAATTTTAAGCCAAGAAAATTTAATTTGAATTAAAATATCAATAGTGTGTCGATACGGTACCAACGCCATAGATGGAATCCGAATCGGGCATCGGATGGCCAGTCTACTGCCATCCGAAGATTCAAATTCGAAATCGAGTTTAAATTTTGGTGATGTTTCGTATTTTTACCGGAAATCCTATGGTCGAAATAATCATCGGAAAATCAATTTTTGATATTAACATATTAAAATTAATTGTATTGTTATAATAATAATAAAATTAGGTGATTTTATTATAATAATAATACTAAATTTATTATAATATTTATTTTATAATAATATTAATTTTATTTTTCCAAAGCCTAATATAGGTTTTAGATATTTTTTTAAAAAGGGATGCAAGACATGTAAAAGGGTTGGGAGACTTCCAAAAAATAGGGGAAGGAGAAAATAAAGACTTTCAAAAGCAAGTATAAAATGTTTTAAAAAATGTTTTTGGGGTGGACTTGCAAAAGGATGTTTAAATGAAACATAAAAAAATAAAAAAATAATTAAAAGGAAGGAGGCGAAGGTAGCACAACGCCCAACCATCTCCTCCTTCATAGCGCAGCAGGAGCACACACCCTCAAGTGGTGGCCCTACTCTGGCCAACCTTGGTCAGGTCCTCTCCCATGCACGGAGTTGCCACCTCCTCCCTGTAGACTTCCCCGCAGTGCCTCCGGCTTCTGGGTCGCCTCACCCGACGACACCCTGGTGCTCCAGTCTATCAGTTGGCCTCCCTCCCTCGTGGAGAGGCGTTTCAGCGGAAACACCTGCGCCTCCCTCTAGGACTCCTAGTCCAGAAAAACTGCCCTACCAGAGGTGCACAGCCAGCCCGCCTCTCCCACAAAGCCACTAGCAGCACCCGTCAGGTCTTCTTCCCAGGTGCAGGAAGCCTCCCCCCTTCTGCTACCAACATTCAACGTCACGCTGACAGCCTGCCTTGACCCTGGCCACCCCAAATTCTTCACATTGGGCCTGCTTCCCAATGCTGCAGCAGAGCTAAGGCATATAGACCCAGCGCGCTCCACTCCTCCTTCCATCGTGTTGCCGCACAACCGAGGATCAAATACCCTCCATGCTCTATGATGTGGCACTTTGCCCTCTGCGGACTAGGCACAACAGGCCGGCACCTAGCTGGCCACCTCGCCCTCCCGCGACGCTATGCCCACAACCCGCCTTGAGCCCCTGCCAGCCACGGATAGCCCAAGTTGGGCTATCTCCCTCCATCTGGGCAGCCCACACCATACCAGACCTGCCTCGTCCCAGCTTCCACCCAATATTCCCAACGAGCAGGTAACCAAACTATCCTGAAATAGGTCTTGGCGGGTCTGCCCAACCCGGAACCGGCATAGGCAGAACTACCCGACCCAGAAATCCCCTGAACGGGGTCCTCACTACCCAGGATGGGCCTGTGTAGGTTCGCCCTGACTTGCACAGGCCATGTCCGAGGTTTATGGGGCTCGTGTAATTTAATTTCAGTCAAAAATTAATTAAAAAAATTAATTTAACTACAGTAGATAATTAAATTAATGAGATATTAGTTTTTGGTTGATGCGGCATAATTAATTAATTGGTAAATTAATTAATTTAATTAATTAATTTAATTTTTAGTATTCTAAAATAAAATTAATTAAATCGGGACTGAATGATGTTAAATTGAATTAAAAACAAGCGTGATGTTTTTAATTCAATAAAATGTCCTCAAATTTATTTTTACTGCAAGTTAAATTTTATTCTACATTTATTTTATATACGCGAGTTATATGTGTATATGAATGATCATGAGCTGAGACCAACCAATGCATGTTTGGGGTTTGTTTATTTATTTAATTATTTATTTAATTATTGCATGTGGTTTTGTAATAATTATTTTAAATAAAATGGTGATTTGCGTGTCGTATCAGAGTCGTTATATGTATAAGGGTCTACGTGCCCATTCTTAGGGTCGTTTATTTATACCCCAAGACCCCTTCACCTGTGTGTGAGTACAATTGTTTAATGAAGAGATAATCGGTGACACATTTTGTGCAAAGTGACAATGATGTACCAGGCAAGAGTTGGATGCAATGGATGTGCAGACATTGCTATCCAAGTTGCAAGCCACACGACTAATGGTATTTACCACTAGGGTTTCGGTTGGTCCGTTATTCACTCAATAGATCAACCAATAGTATCGGCTCATGATCATGTGTTGGTTTTAATTTTACATGGTTTATTATTTTTGTGCATGTGTAATTTATTGCACGATCACATAATACAATAATAAACAATCATGCAAGATATAATGACCATGTGATGCGATGGAATTTCTATTTATTGCATGGTTAGTTGTGAGTGAGATCACATAGTATATGCTTATAAAATTAGAAAATGATCTCTTTTATCACACTAAAAATAACAAAAGCCTCAAAGTTATATTAAGTCTAAACAGCCTTCTGTCATTCATATTTGGACAAAACCAGCTGTTTGAGGTGCCAGTCATGCCTTAGCTGAGGGTGCCTCTTTCTACTAGGGAGTCTTTATAAGAATGATTGGTTGACTAAACTAAAGTTATAGTATGTATTAGCCATATATAACTTGCTAACATTTTATAGGAAATAATTGAGTAAATAAAATTTTGATTTTAAGATGATGGGACTTCAATCAACAGATCAAGGAACTACAAGTTAAAGCGGCCGACCAGACAAAAGCCTACCTGGAACCCTCCAAGTAGTGGTGTAGCCTTATCTTGTAGACTATTATAGGTGGTTCCAGGATCCTTGCCATAGAATACTCAAGCGATAGAGCATTCTGATTCTAGCATAGAGGGTTCCTAGAATCCGATAAAATAGTGGGAGACATAAAATGATTTAAGTTATTAATCAAAAATGTCTAAACCGGTAATCCATATAAAAGGAACTCATCTGCTAAAATTTATTTTTTAGAAAAATTGAAAGTTATACCACAAGATTAAAACTGCGATATTAAAATGGAAAAGTAAATGTCCACACTAACACCAGTGTCCATGAATAGTACAGGAACGTGCGCATAGTACTATGATATAGGAAACTCAAGGAGTCAGTGTCCCAAACACTGTTAAACGACCTCATGAAGCGAGAGTGAAAATTGTTTACAGGATAACAATGTACAAAACATTTTATAGTTATATCATTAGGCTTTCATCAACGTCTGGTGTTAGTTGTGGTCGCTGCACCAGGACATAGATGATATAACATAAAGTCTCATCTTTGAAAAGATTTCAAGGAGAAGGTGAAGCAGTGATATAAAAAAGGCTATGTTTACAAAGTCATGTGTAAATTTGAAGATTGATCATGATATGTAAATATCATTTACACCACATTACTCAAGTCTCATTTTATGTTACAAAACAAACAAGTATTGAGTAAATGCTTCATTACCTATCTAGGTAAGGTTCTCCATGTAAATAATAATAAAATACAATTAAGATTTAATTCTTATGGTGGATAAATTGAAAGACAATGTGAAATTGTTAAAGTCATTTAATGCCAATGAAATATTCACAACGTCTTTCAAGTAATGAGGTATTAACATAGGTTATTTTCATTGCATGTTATAAAATAATACAACCGAATTTTAAAAAAAATAAACTGATTTAAAGAAGAAAGTTTCCGCTTCTACATCAGGCATATTCATCAATGTGATGTTTCCTTTTACTACATGGGTATTAAATACAATATGCTGGTAACATATGTGTATTCTAAACTGATAAACAAGTTAGTATAGAAACCTTACTAGAAGTCAGGTGAATTCTCTAAATAGGATGTGAAAGGGTGTTACCTAGGTCAATGGTAAATAATACTCTATTTCATTAATTTCCATGTGAAATATTAGTGTTGAACTATTGTCTATTCTAACCAAAAACATTAATCTCATGTTCCCATAGATGCAAGGAGACATTCTTTCATTTTTTTGAATGAATTTTGTTTTTGGAAAACTCAATCACTAGTTCAATTATACATGAATCATAGGAAATTAGCGGTGAATATAAATGTAAGGCTTATACCCAGTTGTGAATGGATAATTCATTGCCAAGAAATACTAAAAATTAATGTCATGAATATAACAAGTATGGTATTAAGGCTCAGAACAACTAAATGCTTTTGGTATTATCAATGTATTTAGTTTGGATAAAGGAGGCTATAGAAATAAAGGTATGTCACAATGATTTTGGAAATAGTTCAACATGAAATTGTGAACTATTCCATGTATAATCTAGAGGTATATATACTTAATTAAATTATTTTACGTAATTAAGTAATATCAAAGTGATGTATTTTCCTGGTCAGGAGATATGAGTTGATTCAGGTTGGGATACTAAAGAATATCTCGACCAAGTATTCATCAATCATGATAATGTAGTGTGGATCAATTCCTAAACACACATTACCTTATCGACATCACAAAATTGATGTTAATGGGGAGGATTGATGATGAAGTATTACATATCAACATTGATCAACTAAATGTAGTGTGGATTAATTCTGAAACACACATTTTATACGTCAATGTATTGACATAAGTAATATCAATGTTGGATCTAGAAAAAAACGTCCATTATATTTCATTAAATGCATTGAAAATAACAGTGATATCCCACAACCATATGCCAATTATAATGAAAAATGAATATCATACGAGTCATTGTATGATGTAAACCCATTATGTCATAAGAACATGTGTTTGGATGCAAAGAGTTTTTTTAAATAAACTTTCATCAAGACAAAAACATTGTGTATTTAGTGTAATAATCCTAAAAATTTATTAGAATATTACATAAGTCCATAATATAGAAAATTTGTAGTCATGTAAGGGAATACATATCTATTTAAGTGTGCACATATCTATTAGAGATAGTGGGAGCTATATTGACTTGTGTTTAGTCACTCCTCAAGATGCACAAAATAGTTGGCATAGGAACTAGTTCCACAAGCGCATGTGGAACAAAGTTTTTCCAGAGACACGTACTGTGTAGGAAGGATAAAACCTTGGTGATGGTTTTTATATTCACCGTGGTCGTGATCTATTATTCAATCTGAATAATATTTCCTACAAGTAAGCAGTATATGGGAATTAGCTAAAATTGATAAGACCTACTAAAATTCAATTAATGGATTCCATGTATCAAAGTAAAAAAGGGGCTTATAATTTTGAATACTACGGTGGGTATTCAAGTGAGTTGATACATGGATCGTACAAGTGTAGTACCAGTAAGGCTCGATTGGTTTCACCAAGTCGTTATTACTTAATCTGTTAGAATTTTACTTATCATAGCTAATATCTATGATCAATTTACTTAGCATTGGATTTCAAGACCACCAATTGTGGATGACACAACTACAAATATGGCTTATAATAGCGCTAAAAACAGACTTTAACAGCGCTATAAAAGCGCTGTTAATCTCAGAGAAGATAAAGGGGTGCTTTTATCAGTGCTAAAAAAATCGCTGATAAAAGTGCCCCTTTATCAGCCCTAAGAAAGCGCTGATAAAGTTAGTAATTATCAGTGCTATTTTCAGTGCTGATAAATGTATAATATATCAGCGCTATTGTGAGCGCTAATAAAAACTACCTTTATTAGTGCTCAAAATAGAACTGATATATTATCCATTTATCAGTGTTTAACTAGCACTGATAAAGGCCAAAGAACCTATCCGAAACCAGAACCTGCACAGAACCTGCGCAGCACCTGCACACATTACAGCACCTGCACATAGTCCAAACAAAACCTACACACATCACACACAACACCCACACACAAAGCATAGAAGAAGAAAAAAAATGATACATACATTTACTTGAAATCATGAATACAAAACAACCCACTTCTATAAACATTTCAATCAATGTTTAATTTGGTTAAAATTACATTTATCCAACAAACAGTTAAAAACAATGATGTTCCATCCTTTTTGCATACATCCGCTCTAAAAAATTGTCATCCATGGCGGTGGTTTCCGAACAAAGTATTCGAACTGAGGAAAAATATTTCATCTACATAGTAAAACAAAAATTATGTTATTAATACAATAATGAAATAAATAATGGGGTTGCTAAATGGAATTATACTAGTGAGGCACAAAACATAAAGTAACCAATTAACAAAAATGGTGCATTGTTAGGGCTAATCATCTATAATAATCAAATGGTGCAATGTTTAGTAGAACATGGCTATATGTCCCCCCATTCCATAAAAAAGAAGCACCCCTGCCCCCATCCCCAGCACACCCCTACCCACTGCACTTCCCCCCTGCCCATTGCACACCCCCCTGCCCACCCCCTACATATTTAAAAAGAACCCAGAACACCCCCTACCCCTTCCCCCTACCACTTTTCCCCCTTCCCCCTCCACTATAAAACCACCCCTTCCCTCTCACCATGTCCCCTGCACATCATAAAAAAATACCTTGTATGGAAATTGTGCTCAATTTACATTATACACATCATATATATCAACAAATTCTCTTGTACTTTCATTGAATGTAAATACACATATATATAATCTCTACATCTCATAAGAAAACCCTCTTTAAAATTCACAAACACATTAAATCCATTTTAAAACACCCCTCACACAACTTTCTCATTTCTTCAAACACATTTAATTGACTTAAGCATGAAAATCCACAAGAAATACAACTGCATTCATTTTAAAAATAAAATTCAACTCTATTTACACCCCAAATTCCTTTGATAACACATTTTTAACCACAAAAACATTTCATATAGTACACTTAGCAAGCAAATACAGGATAATAAAATCATCATATACTGTAAAAGCATGGAATCACCTACATAAAGCATGGAGTCTTCCGAAATCTGCTGGAAAACATAAAACCACACCTCCACAATACCTTAATAAGGACTGATTAAACATTAATATTGAATATATTAATGGAAACCTGTGTTTATCTAGTGGAATTCCATGAGTTTAACATACCACAAGGATAGAGAGTCATGATTTAATGTCTTTAAGAGATGTAAGACCTGGGTGGATCAAAACACTTATAAAGGGGGATCAGGTAGGTACATCTCTAGGAGGGAGCACCTGGAATGTTTACCTGATAGATGGATCAAAACGCCCAATGAGGTCTGACCCAAGTGTTGTTCATCCCATAAAGGAAATGTTTCTCATTTTGAATAATTATTCGGATGCCACTAAGGGAAATAGAAGAGGGAAAATAAGCGAAGGTGTACCCTAGTGAGGGGGTCACCATGGTTTACCATTGGTTGGGATTTAACCACATGGAGGCTTCCTACGTACCCTATTTAGAATACAAGGATCAAAATACATATTTTTAAAAGAGGTATATTGTGTGTGTTAACCATGGTTACCTTCCCTTAATACTATGAATATTCTTGGTTGGATGAGTATGGGTCTTGTGAGGATTATGCATTGTCAAATTCTTAGGTTCTTCCAATAGTAGAAATGTGATGAATGGGACATACGTTCTAAGATGGACCATGTGAATGGGGTGATCCTTGTAAAGAGGCACGAGGCACAAAAAAAATGTGGAGCTATCTGTAAACATTATTTATGGTGGCCATGGGGCTTATCAGACTCCATATACCTTCCATAAACACCTCAAAACATCACGAGGACCGGATTCTACATGATGGTGCATCACACAGTTGATTCTTTTGATGATGTACTAGTCGTTTGAGCTTTGATTTCATCTCAACCAGCCTTTCCCTTACTTGAATTATCTGGGGACACATATTTTGGTTCCAAAAAATCCCTCAACGATACTTATTATCTCATGTATCTACCTAAAAATAATTGGGCAAGTCAAACAACAACACATGTGCTCAAATACAAGTTCAAACAAACGAGATACAAAAAATGGATTTTGTTGATCCTTGGTGGTTTTTTCATTCACCCCATACGCACTGCACACCATCTTTCCTTACTTCAATATTGATTTGTTCAAAGATCAATAATATGAATCTTTGGATAGAAAACATTGAGTAATAAATTAATATTTCAATACATCGGAGCATTCTCAATTCACCATAGAAGGTTGGAGGATAATCAATGATCATATATAGATAACATAAGTTGTAGGAATTCACCATCATCCTATTTGTTTACAATCATCCATCATGTATGTTGACCACTCGTTTCTAAACACATGTATATCATCTTCTGAATATGAGTTTTTGCGACAGTCATAGTAGTACTGAAAAAATATAAATACACAAAGGGTTAATAAATATTTTAAATGAACTTGTAATTATTTTCGAAAATACCACATCAGGGATGCTAGTTTGTTGATGAAATACGATCTCTTTCATAAATTTACAAACATAATAACCACAGTCCTTTCCGTATGTTTCTTTTGGACACTACAGAAACATCGAAACAATAAGTAATTTGTTTTGATGTGTTTGGATAGTGAAATGTTATTATATATACCCGGATACTTTTCCAGTTGTAGATCTTGTAGGAATGCTCATCCTTATGCCTTGGATTTATTCCATGCATTAGAAGATATTGATGCACCACCCTATCATAACAGAATCCTCATTAAAAGATAACATAAATTATATGACAAGATGTTTTGTTTTAAAATGTTGGATCTAGTGTATTACAAATTAACAAATGCCATCATGCATGGTCGGTTTGTTGGATATCCATATGTTGAATCCAGAAAATAAATATTTGGAGTATCCAAATTGACTGCAATCAGCATCCAATGATCCCTAAAAATTCAAAAAAGAATAAGTGAAGAAAGAAATGAAAATATAGTTGATATGATTAAATTTTAGAGTTTTACCCCTGAATCGTTGGTATTAAAAAGAGTTTGTCATCCGTAATTTTGTTTTCAAACGATTTGATCAGGGATGAAATTATTGCAGCCTCTTTAACAGAATCTATTTCGTCTTTTGAAGATGTGGTGTGAGGACTAACGGGTCTAAATTTTTGTTCATGGGGAAATCCATTCAATTGTTTTCAATATATACGTCTGCGACAAATATAAAATTTATTATTCGAAATTATCAAAGTATATCAGCTTTTGTAAAATCAAATCATGAAAACTTACCTCATGTATACATTTACAACTGAGGCACCTAGCCATTCATAATTGAGGAATTCATTTACATTTTCAGCACTAATGAAATCTTATATCTCCTCTCCATACATATCTTTTCTAAAAGCAACTATGTGAGTACTGCCACCTTTCAACTTTGTATCCACATGAGCCTGTAATGATATTAACTGTGGATATAAAATGGGAAGGGTGAAGGTGCTCTTAGTAGATCGTTTCAATCGGTTGGTTGATCCTTGAGATAGTTTTGAGCTAATATTTCATTTCACCCCACAGTCTTTGTCATTATGTAATAATAGTCATCGGTTCAGACCTTTTTTCATTAAATGTTAATGGTCCAGCTTGAAAAATAAATAAGAAATGAATACCTTTTTGTCGACATATTTTTTTATAAGAACTGTTGGCCATGCGATGAAGGTTACAACATCTTGTTCAACCGTATGAATGTCGTCATCGTCATTTGGAATAGGTAGCTCGACACTCGGATCATTAGATACGTTAATTGACACTCTAAGATGATCATTTGGAAGCTATCTATTGTGTAGCATGTAGTTTTCCGTATTGAACACCGTAGCTCTCGCTACAAGGAGATAGGTGGGAGTTGATAAATATAAATCTCATTCATTTTCACCCTATGGAATATTAGTACAGGAAAGGTATCAATGTCTATGTAAATCACATTTCACAGAAAGAATTATTAAAACTTTGATTACCTCATCTAAGTCAGGTTTTTTAGGGGAATGGATCGCCTCAAAGCTGGTGGGGGGGGGGGAGATCGCCACGCACGAGTTGTTTTTGAGTTGTTTCTTCTCTTTTCCTCTCCACCATGAATTTTTATATCAGCTCTCTCTAGTATTTTAAGTCTTCTTTAAAAATAGAAAATTGTTCTTGCAGCATTTCCATTTTTTTATTTTGATCCTCCATTTTTTTTTAAAATATGTTCTGGGTGTCACCCCAAAACCCACACCTCTGACGCGGCCATACTTTTCTGGCTGCTTCAAGGCTGCTGAAAGTATGTCTGCATCTGGTGTGGTGGTTGTTGATTCTTGTGACTATTTTTGACAGAAAATATAGAAAAATAAGTATATATTGTAATGTAATAGAGATTTAAATCAACTCAAATTTATATTGTGTCATACTTACACATGTTTCCCACACTTTTTGTGTGTTTTCATCTATCAATGTCCCCTATTTTTTTTTACGAGCTTCCTTCCATAGCACATGGCATGGGATGGATATGGATTTCGATTTAGATTCATCAATCTACATATAAACAGAGAAACATGGTCATGGTGTTGTTTTATTTCACATACTAGTAGTAGGGTATATTTAAAAGACGTACCAATTTTTTCCCATGTTCAGCATACCCCATCCTTTCTTTACGGTAAGGGTACGCTAGTTCTGTTGCGCGTTTTTTATTTTCATCACTTAGTAGCTCTTTTATAAATAAAAAACTGTCAATCAGAGTGATGAATACAAGAAAACATCAAACAACGTATTACCCCACACAATGTACCTGAAAAGTATGCTCCCTATGATGGTTACTAAACACATCCCATGATCCTTGGGATATCAAGTGTGCGTAAAGAGGAGGTGGGTGCAGCTTGATTTTACCTTCTGCATCTTTAAGATGATATTTTGTTAAAATGGTGCGGAAACCTCTATGAATCCTTCCTGCAACTCTTAATACATATTCCTTGTGGGAGACATCTACTACAAATGAACTCTGCAATGGATGATGAAGAGTAAGTCAATGTTTTGGTATTTTATTTTATTTTAATAAATTAAAAAATGATATCATAATGTTACTATAATCTCATCCCACATTAGTGTCTTTATCCTGGTGACAATATGGTTCCACGACTGTACATCAATCGGCACGCGTTGCCGAGTGACGATTCCAATGTAGCTACTAAAGATGGATTTGTGTGGGTAAACATATTGGCCTCGGTTATTCTATCCCACCTCAAATTTGATGCCTTTTGATTTTTTCCCGTAAGGATTTTGGACAACAATGTCAAACTACGACACTCTTGTTTTTTTTGCGCTTTCAGGGTTTCATTTCATACCATTTCCTCAGAAGTAGCATCAATATCTTCCCCCAGAGTGCTAGAATCAGCAATGGGACTAGCAGCAACAGGTTGAGAAACCTGTTGTACCTCAGCACTGGGACCAACAACAACAGGTTGAGAAACCTGTTGTTGCTCTGCACTAGGACCACCAGCATTAGGTTGAGAAACCTGTTGTTGCTCTGCAGTGGGACCACCATCTACTGGTTGAGAGACCTTTTTTGCCTCAAGATTGGGCGTATCAGTAGGTGCAGAAGTCATTGTCTGCAGAAGTGGTCTAATATTTAATTTATATTACATAAAAACCGCAACGAACATATAATAACTTAATGCAACACAATGTATGTTACAATAAACAAATAACCTGATTATTGTACTTTTTTTATTTAAAGGATGATGTGATTTGACTCCTCTATCGACAATGAAAATTCCTTCATTGTAGTCTCCTCTGACATACAAAACACCGTCTACATTTGGACTGCTGTGAAATGATTGTGAAGTCCCTATAAAAGGGTTAACCTCTGTTGAACATTCATCTGACCCTTCTGTTCTTTTGGTCGATAACTGAACAGTTGACCAATTTCGGTTTGCATGGTCTGGAACATAAAATACTTGTACTGCCTATGATGACATTATAAATGGTCCCTCTTTATCCCCTTCCTTACTGAAGTTAACTTTCACGAATCCTAAGTCTTCTATTTTAACAGCAGTCCTGTTATCAACCCACTTGTATTAATAAATCGGCACTTGGAATTTTGTATAATCTAACTCCCATATTCGTTTGATGATGCCAAAGTATGACATATTCGTATAAATTGGATTTTTGTCCTTAGCACCAGAAACAGGCATTGCCTCAGCCACAAGTGTAACACCACTATTATTCATGGTACTGTCTTTATCATGTTCATTAGTATAGAATGTTTAACTGTTAACTGCATAAGCATCGTAAGATAATACGTACACACTTTCTCCTCCGGCCAGCCGTCGAAGTCGTTCTGAAATTGAGTCTAGATTTTCATCTAACTGCTTACAAATATGGTCTCGAAACCATCATATAAACTATCGATTATGTGTATCTGATATCCATTTTTCATCCCTAGAAGTATTCAAACACATAAGAATTTTTTTGTTGGTTTGAACATATGGGTTAACGTCGAAATTGTTATGCAAAACGTAAAGGTGGGCCTACATCCGATCTGTAATATTGAATGTGACAACCTCTCTTCCATAAATTCCTTCACCCTCAAGCCACTCAGTGTGACGAGATTTCAGTAGGACAATGATTTCCACACTAGATAGGTATTCGGTACAAAATTCAACAGCTTCCTCAACAATATATTGCTCCGCAATACAACCCTCTGTCTGAATTCGGTTTTTGACATACCCTTTCAAAATCTTCATATACTGTTCAATGGGGTACATCCATTTGTAATGTATAGGACCACATAGTCGAATCTCTCTCACCAAATGAACCATCAAATGAACTATCATATCAAAAAATTTCGGTGGGAATAACATTTCCAATTCACATAATATGACGGAAATTTCTCTCTCCATAGTTGGAAATTTCGCCGGGTCTATAACTTTTCTTCATATAGCTTTGAAGGAAAAACAGAGCTTCGTTAATGTATGGTAGGAATTCATGGGAAAAATTCAATGTAAAGCTATAGGAATTAGATCTTGCATCAAAACATGGAAGTCATGTGATTTCAGACCCTTTAGTTTTAAATCTCCCATTGACACGATGTTCTTGATATTTGATGAATACCCCTATGGAACCTCTAATTCATTCAAGAAGTTGCAAAACTGATATCTCTTATGACTGGAAAGAGTGTAAGTAGCAGGAGGAAGAAATGTTCATTTTTCACCCTTCACTAGTGCCATCTCTTGTCGTATTCTCATCTCAACCATGTCCAATCTAGCCTTAATTCCATCCTTTGTTTTGCCGGGTTCATTTAGCAACGTGCCGATGACACTATCACATACATTTTTTTCAACATGCATAACATCAAGAAAATGTCTGACATACAGACAATTGCAGTATGGTAATTCAAAAAAAACTGATCTCTTTTTCCAACTAGTTTTCGTAAGGTTTTTCGAAAACGGTTTACCAAAAGAAGTGTACAAATATTTCACTTTCTCAAAAAATTGATCACCTGTTAGTGGAGACGGTGTTGTACGTTCCTCTGAACTTCCGTCGGATGATGTCATCCAAGATCAGTACTTATGTCGTCGGTGTAGAAATCTGCGATGTCCTAGAAACACGGTTTTCATTGAATGTCTCAACCTAATTGATTGTGTACCTTTTTCGCAAATGGGACACCCTTGAGTTCCTTTAATGCTATATCCTAGAAAATTTCCATTAGCAGGAAAGTCATTTATCATCCCATACAACATGGCATTCAAATTGAACTGTTCATTTTTGTAAGCATCATACATCTTAACACCTGAATCCCACAAAATTTTCAAATCCTCGGTCAATGGGGCCAAATAAACATCAATATCATTACCTGGTTGTTTTGGTCCTAATATAAGCATAGATAAAATGATGTATTTTCATTTCATGCATAACCATCGTGGTAAATTATAATTTACTAACATAATCGGCCATGTACTATGACTGCTGCATTGAAAACCAAAAGGATTCACCCCATTTGTAGATAACGCTAGACGAAGGTTTCTCAGCTCGTTCCCAAATTTAGGATACTCGTGAACAATTCTCATCCACTGAGGGGAGTCTACAGGGTGAAGTAGTTTCCCATCGTTAATTCTTGTATCTGCATGCCATGTCAATTGTCCTCTAGTCTCTTCACATCCATATAGGCGTCTAATCCGAGGAATTATTGGAAAGTACCATACAAATTTGTTAGTACTAGAATCATCTTTCTTGTATCGGGAAGCACCACACCTTGGGAATTCGTTAAGTGGTTTGTGGTTCTTGCGAAAGAATATACAGTCATTCGGGAAAGCATGTATTCTTTCAGAGATCATACCCATCGATCGTAGCATTCGTCTGGCATCATATGTTTGTCTTGGGAGTTCATTATCTTCTGGGACCATGTCATTCAGGAGACCAAGTAGTTCCGTAAAACTGGTGTCACTCCACCCATTTCCTGCTTTCAAATTATACAGATTCAATACGGCTGACAATGCTGTATATTTAGTGCAACCAGCATACAATGACGTTTTTTCACAACTATTTAACTTCTCAAACAATTTTGGACAATCACGAAGTTCATCTTCAACTGTCCTTTTAATTTCCTCAATATGATCTTCATCATCATTCACATCTGTAATCAAACCCTCCATACGATCGTTTTCACTGTTCACGCTTCTAATCATATCAGATGATCTATAAAATGTTGTTTTCTCTGAGTCACTAGATACATTGGTTTTTCCCCGTGTTTATTCAAAAATGTATAACTTCGATATATTCCGTGATAGATCAGGTGTTCTTCCAACTCCTCTGGACTAATTTTTGTTGAATAGAAACTGTGTAAACACGGACAAAGGATTTGAGAAGGGTCACATGCATGATCTTCTGCAAACATGATAAACTTGTTCACTCCATCTGCATACTCTTTTGTTAACCGATTGGAATTCATCCATTAATTATTCATATTCATCATCATTATGGGTTCTATCTCGAGAACTTGCCTAATATTATGTTTTAATTAATCAGGTAGCATTGTTTGGGTTTTATAAAAACAAATCATGGTACAAATGCCTTTAAACACATGGGAAATCCGTATACATGGTGTGTCCAGTAGGGTGAACATCGTGTCTGTATAAGATACCAGATTTAAACTGTCATATATCCAATTTATTCCAAGTTATTCTTACAAAGACTGAATGATGCCTTAGAAAATGCATGACATGCGAACAAGAGGAAACCAATGAGTAACAGGAGAAAAATGTAATAAATATGATGATATCTCAATGTACTCAAGGTGATGATAAGATGTTGGTGAAGATCAACTATGGGTTGGGAGTACACTAATATTTAATTGAAAATAACTACTAAATACTGATCCAGAAAAGGTTGAAATATCCTATTCATCAAGTCCCTTAATACAACCAATGCATTAGTTAAAGAAAAAAACATCGCTAAAAAATCATACAGGCCATAAATACTCCTAAAAGTAGTCCATGGTAGGTCAATCGATGTCCAACTAATCTAATGGTATCCTAATGTCAAATATATCTTATAGAAGAACATAGAACCTCATAGATGATCAATGTGACTATCAATGCGTGGATGAGGATACATATTCATGACTCTCATCAGGTTCAATCTCCAATAGTCCAACAAAATAATAAATACCAATAAACCATCTATTTTAGAGAACTATAAAACCCCAATGGTAAAGTATTATGCCATATGAAACCATTATATTATATATCATCAAATTGTAATTCAAAAAACTGATTCTCTTTTTGTGTTATTTTAGAAATTTTGATAGAAACTGAATTTTCTCCCAAAACTAACTAGATTATATTGTTTATCTCTTTATTAGGAAGTAAATTTTATACCTCATCAGTGAAAACATCCTAAAAATGTACTACCATTGGGGGAAAATAATCCTACATCATTCTAGCAACATCTACAATATGCCTAACTATTTTAGCCATTAGGGTAATGTAAATATATAATTATAACATGCTATTTAAAATGAAATGTAGAAACATGAAATCATACAGACTCCTGATAAACCAATAATACAAAACATATCACCTAGTATGTCAATCACATATACAAATAAATAAATTAGAAAAAAACATGCTACAAAGAATAAAGGTACGATTAAATACTTTCATTGGTCAACTTATTTTAGAAATTTTTTATCTTCATCCATGCCTTGTACTTGCACCCTTGATTTTGAAGGTGAGTATGCGTACATGATAGTTGAACTTCTTAGAGAAGAGTTTCTGGAAGAGTATAAGAGACATTAAGCAATGAAGATGTTGATATTCATTGTGGCAATCGGCTTGTGCAACGTGGCCTAAGTTACAATACCTGCAAGTTGTAACTTAGGTCGCATTCCACAATCTGATTGCCACATTTTTTGTTGCAACCACATTTTCTCCAACACTCTAATGATCTTCATTGCTTCATGTATCTTATACTCTTCCAGAAACTCTTCTATATGAAGGTCAACTATCGTGTATGCATACTCACCTTCAAATTCATGGGTGAAAGTACAAGGCACAGATGATGATAAAAAATTTCTAAAACAAGTTGACCAATGTAAGTATTTAATGGTACCTTTATTCCTTGTAGCATGTTTTTTTCTAATATATTTATTCGTATATGTGACAGACATACTACGTGATATGTTTTGTATTATGTGTTCATCTTTGTCTAATCATATAACTATGAGATTCTTCTATGTGATGAAAATTAATAGGGATCCATCATCATTTCCATTGGGATAATATTTGGGAATCCATATAACCATAAGATTAAAAACTATTTCCTTTGTATATCATTCATAAATATTCAACTTGAAGGGGTATAACTTACCGCTCATGGTAACTCAAAATAAAAAAAATGAAAACAAGGGTTGGTTATCCATAGAAGTCATCACACATAACCTTGGTAGACCTCTCACACATGTGAACCATCATAACTAACCAATTACCGTATACTTCATCTTAGAATCACGATATCCCTATGGAACCTATATGGTATCTAATTCCACATAATTCCCAAACAACCCACTTGTGTTGCTAAATATCAATAACATCTCTTATTTCTACACTCATCACTAATTATGAATCACATCCCTAGACATAATCATAATCACATTAGGACCACACTATCTATTATGGAAATCCTTACTGTAATTAGGCTCAAGATATGGTATCATTCCTATCCCACATCTATAGTCACTATTTGGTCCTCACACACACAATATATAAATAATATTCCTAGGGAATACCATCCATGGAACTCACCTCCCACCTTGAGAGCACAAGGAGGAGGAGGACGAGGAGGACGAGGAGGAGTAAGGAGGAGGAAGGAGGATGAAGGAGGAGGACGAGGAGGACGAGGTTGCGCAGCGAGGGGCCTGGTTCAGCTTCCACGAGAGCTTTCCCGCGTGCAAGTGAGAATTGCATGTTAGGGTTATTAAATAAAAACCGACAGAACCTTTATCAGCTCTCATTAAAAGCGCTGATAAAAAATTCATTTATCAGCACTTTTTTAGCGCTGATAAAGAGCTAAATTTATCAGCGCTTTTATATAGCGCTGATAAAGGCATACCCCATTATCAGCGCTTTCTATTTAGCACTGATAAAGGGCAGTGCTTCCCTTGACCTATTTTGTGGTAGTGCATGGTGTCTATACGACACAACCAAAAAGGGACTGTCACATCACATAATGATAATAATGTTTACAAGTTAATGAAATCTGGTTTAGGATTAATGTAAGAAACATGATAATAGTATATACATTTAAAACAAATGTTTTCCATGTTTCTACCAGAGGGTAGTGGGAGCGCTATGTTTGTCCAATAATAAATATGTTTGGAAAGGTATGGAAAATACTCATTGGTCTGACTGTTAGTTAAGACCAAAATGAAATTTACTCTCCAATTATTGACTTAAAGTAGCAACCTATGTTCTAGGTAACAGGATCTACTAAGGTAGATTTATAGTTTGTTTGGTAATAGTCAATCGTACATATAGTGACATTGTATTGAAAAATCCATGTTTGAACAATTCAAGAGATGAATTTTTGCTTATGTCACATGACATAATCTCTCCATGTTGACATGTCCATGACATGGGAATAGATAAATGTCGGGATATGAAATACATATGTTAGAGTGATGGATCAATCACGTATGCCATGATATGTACAAGAACTGATGTTTCCAAGGTATATTTTACAATAGGAGAATATCAGTTATATCCAGGAGCACTGTAAGGGATGTAGTCAAAACTATCTAATTGTACTTTGGAAGGTACAAAAGATATGTTCCTGGGATGTGGAGAAGAAATGATACTAGTTTTTGGGGATATGAACAAGTCTTCCATTGATCAATGTGATCAATTATTACAGTTAGTCTAAAGGTGATGAGGGAGTCAAGATCATATCAGCTGGTGGTGGCCATACCTAAAATTCCGAGTATATTGCAGCTTCTAAGATATCTAAGAAGCAGTTAAATGAATTGATTTGTTCAAGTTCTTGGAATCGCACCAGGTGAGAAAGTATTATCATAATGTAGATTATGATATTCATACTAGCCAAGATGTAAAGTTATCATAGTGAAAAAAAGGTATATACTCAGGATACCGTCTCTTGAGAATTTTTTCTAAATGATATAAGGTCGCAATAGTAGAATAACCATGCAACGGAAACATGGTGGACCAAGTAGCTAAACCCATTAGTCAAAAAAAAACTCGATGTTCATCATCTGGGTAGCTAACATGTTTGGTTATCATGTTGGCTCAAGTGCAAGTGGGGGTGTTGAAATAGTGGGTTCCCTAGTCCCAACTATTTTGTGCTTTTGGTTACCATATTGTGTATACAGTTAGATATACATGATTTCATCTTACCATTATAGTGTATAATTTTTTGCGTCCACTATTGAAATGGTATTGTCCAAAGGATAATTGTCGTATCGAAAGGTTATAGAAGTTCACAGGCTAAAATGTGATCCTCTGGATACAATGACATTAATCTTAAATATATGTTTTATAGTCTAGATACATCATACTGATTGGACACAATAGATGCTTGACTATTAGGTCTTGGGGGCTCATAAGCATTGAGACTACTTCTCATGAAGTTCGCACTGGGTTATCTCTATTAGTGAGATCATGAGGACTGACCCGCAAATAGGAACACCACATGTTTCGAGTGTCATTGGATGTTCTTATCTATGATCATGTGTAATGGTATCCTGACTTGAGATCATTAGCAATGTATGTAATTTGATTGCGTACTTTGATGCACGATGAAAACTGTGGCAATGAAGTCATGGAAAGGTAGTTTGTGTCGGGTGCGTCATTGGTGGAATAACATTGGTTGAATGGTTAAGAAAGGATTTTTCGCTTCTGGGTTATCGAAGTAATATATCTCTGGCCATGTTGATATGGATGGAAGTACCTTTATAAGACGTAGTCGAGGGTAAATCCATCCAGTTACATCAACAAACAATAAATGAAGAAAAGTTCTATGACACGAGAGTGAGTCCTACTTTATGAGATATTATAGATAAAGAGATTATATTACACAGTGCATGTTCGTAGGTTGGTTGTGGCTGCTGTGACAATCCTTATTTCTTCAAGGGCCATGATGAGTTTCTAGATCTTGCTCTTGGTCTGTGAATACTATTCACAGCTGTTGAAATAAGGGCCTAGAGTGTCAAAAACAATAGTGTATTCAACAATCTACTCTATTCAGTTGAATAGGAGTATTGGGAATATTGGGCCCCGCCATAGGGGTCCAGGAATTGTCTAATGTTAAACGATCATCAATGCAATAAATGAATTCATATTAGTCATGTTTAGAATAATGAATATTGAATTTATTTATTAAATGTATTTACGAGTTTTAGTAAATGCCTGAAAAAATATTAATTGATGAATATTAAATTATTCAAGGATCAATTAATATTTATGGGAGCGACGAGTCGAGCTAATTACTTAATTATTATCATGTAAATATTTTTATATATATTAAAAGTAAGTGATAATAATATTTATGAATCAGAAAAGTTGTCATAACATGTTGTTGATAGTGCGGTAAGTATTCAGGGCCGACGAGGTGATACCGGGTATTTTAATTAAGCACTATAAATAGAAGAGGTGGGGAATTTTCCAAACACTATTCATGGATCTTCTTTCTCCTCTCCTCTCACCCACATTCGAAAGAGAGATGCTCTGGATCCAAAGAGCTCGGATAGATCTCTCTCTTGGGCATCACTAGCGATGCGATGTGGTGGTCATTGGAGGGTATAAGGCATCGTCGCAAACATGTACTAGCACCCGAATTATGATGAACGGGCTCCCGTAGATTCCTTGAAGTGCTTGTGGACGATCTAGAAGAATCCGACTTCAGATTCTTCGAGCAGCGATCACCAATGATGAGCAGACGTCGTGCACGACTTTAGATTTAAACCAGGTATTTTACGATTTAATTTTTGTGCTTAAAATCCACAACACATGGTCCTCGGCTTCACCGAGCTACTCTTCTCCGACGTCTACATGTTTACATCGACCGTCGGTGGAAAAATGTTATAACCCACCTGTTTGGGGCTTTCGCAGCATGCCCAGTTCCAACACCCTCAACCACCCCCACCTTAGTCATGGCTAACATTGGCTAAAAACTCTAACAATTCAAGTTTCTAATTAGACACCCATTTTATTCACTTAAAATTATTATACTCATTTACCATTTTCAATTCATTATTATGAGCCATTTCATAATAATTTACTCCGACCATGAGAAGCATTTCACATTCAACAACACCCCCAAAACCTGCTTTTCCATGTGTGCCTAAAATGATGCATTTCATATAAAATCGTGAGTGCCTAGAATGATAAATGTATATTAATGTCTATTTCATTACCATGTTGTGAAGAAAATATCAGAAAAAAATAACCTCACACATCATGTGAATCACTCGAGGTGAAATAACATTCACATATAACAGAAAACCTCAATAACAACAATCTTTCCTTGGGTACTTGGTTTTCCCCCGCACATGGGTAAGATAATCCAAGGAATGATATTATGACCAAGGCCCAAATCATACTAGTATTATTTAAACCATTCCTAAATTTGAAGAAAAATTAAAAGAATGAAGAAAACATTGGATTCCACTTTGCGACATCCTGAACCTGGTGCCAGATGTCAATGCATCAAGATGGTTCTCCATATAACCTTAGGCGCGCCAACCTATATGCCAGAGACTATCAATTTTTAGAAAGGGTCTAATAAGTAACATGGGGAGACAATAACCTCTTTATTAAAGCAGTACAACATCATAAACAAATGAAAATAACCAAATGATAACATGAAATAACCAATATATAACCAAAACAAATGTAAGACCAAGCATAGCATGATGAATCCAGAACTTGAAAACAATATCCACAACCAAATTTGTAAATAATTATTATCACGTCATGTTATTGATAAGTTTCTTAGGAAAACCCAAAATAAAGGAATTCTAAATACTCTAAAAAAAGTCCTGACATCATGTCTAATCCCATCATCCATGATCCATCCTGAATTGCAACATAAGCAAATAACATAGGGTTGTTTCCCTTATCCAATTATGTAATAATGATGACTTTTAGGGTACCAATCGGAAATCCTGAGTAGGGTTTTATTAAATATTAGTTGGCCACCACCAACAACATAAAAAAATTCATGTCCATAACAATGTATGATTTTGTATAAATACTAAAGAAAAATAAAAAGTTAAATAGTTATCACATTTAATTATTATTTAATTTACTTTATAGGACCCCAATTTCATAGTGACACCTGATCCAATAATTCTTAATTAGTCCCATGATGGATTTTAAACCATACACCATAGGAATATCATAATACATTTTATCAAGGGATATCATTATTTATTTAATCTCAACTTCACATTCATACATTGGTGGACAAGAATAGTAGTCTGGAACCCCATGGTATTTGGAGAAGGTGTCCATTTCCCATAACCCAATAATAACATGAAATATATATACACAAAAATATAATAGGGGACAAGATCATAATTTTATAACCTTCTGGGTATTCGATGTTGTAGTCCCTGATCTATAAATCAGTGTTCACATCATTCAAAAATTTCAATTGTCATTGTTCTACATGCATAACCCATATATCAACCATTTCCATAACAAATTTTTTTATCAATTTTATAATCCCATTCCTCAACAAATATCATAATAAAATTTATCAGCAATGAATCAAGGATTTGAATCTATTCCATGAACTTATTATTTACCCTTTTCACATTTTAATATTATAATTAAATGATATTTGGAACACCCAATAGGTTTCCATCAATTTGTAATCGTATTCTTCAAAGGGTACAATGGGATATATGATATATCTCACAATATTATGGGAAATCATTCAGTTAATCCAATTTAAATAAAAATAAAATTGGTAAAATTGGAAATTTCAATTTTATAATTTAAAAAAAATTATAATTTTGACTACGTGAATTAAATATTAAACCACCTACCTCAATATTGTTAATGAATGCTCACCAAATCAAAACCCTCAATTTGATATAGAATGGTCAAAAACAAAATGGTAGGAGAGATATAAGATCAAAAACTAGATTCACAATCCAACAAAAACAGACCCATCAAAACATATATCTAATCCAATTTCCAATGGAGAAAAAATTCATCCCTCTCCAAAGGGAATGATTATGGGAGAGATAGGAAACCAAATGGTGAAGTGATCACATACCAAAGTGGTGTCGATCATTCACCCAGATCGTTATCTCACCTATAAAGGGGTTTTGGGAGAATAGAAATCCCCTTATGAGCCTCCAAAAAATAAAGAAATAAGGTTACCATAAAAAAGTGTATTTAAGGTTAATAACTGATAGTTCAAGAAATATAAAATAAAAAAAATTGTGAATTAAATTTCCCACATGCCTGGTTTCTTGGGAGATACGCATGATTTTCAAAACCGCGTGACTTATCCATGTGTCCCTAGTAATGGGGTGCACAATACCTTCTATTATACACATGGTTTGAAAAAATAATACAAACCAATAAAATCCCCTATGTTTTTGGGTGCATAGTTTGTGTAGGGATTCCACATTGTATTTCAAAGATGTGTACCACCTCATGTTGATCCAAAAACGGTCACATAATTTCTTCGAGAAAACTGCACGGTTTTCCCAAAACCCTAACAAATTGATCACATCCCCATGTGTTCCAAAAGTTCTCCATATTCACCTAAAAACACCAATTTAAAAAACAAACAAGATATGACCTAAAAGGATGGAAAAGTGTACTTGAAAACAAGTATGATACATCTCCAAATGGTTAGGATCTTATAAAATATGTAAACAAAAACAACCCAAAATTTTTTATTTTTAGTGATTCCACAAGAGGGTCCTTTTTTGGTTCATCATGATGGAAATATGGACTAATAGATATGGATAATTTATTATAAGTAATGTGACCCTTAATGTTAAATATGTTGGTTACTCAAAGAGAATATGACCCTCAAGGTAGTGGAATGATAAGGTTTAGAGGGGAATGTTTTAGCATGAATTTGGTATGTTATCATTAAATTTATAGATCATAAAGAAGGTTTTTCTGTAGGGGATATGGCCTAGATGAATTGTACATATTGGTTCATGGAGAGATAGGTCAGATATTATTTTATATATGAGATATCATTAGTAATATATCAGCATGCAGTTAAAACAGAATGGGTTTATGGTTTCATTTTTAAAACTCAGGGAGGCATCTTATGTATCTTCTCAAAATATGAATCAAAGTACATGTAGTTTTCATTTAACCTTTTAAGGTCATGTTATAGGACCATAGCTTGTAGTTCAGCATCATGTGGAAGGGATGATGGAAAATATGCTTAACGTCACGTTGTAGGGTCTTCTTTTTTTTGAAAGGTGCATCATCATAGGGTCAATCATGGAAGCATATGGGTATTCCCTTTGGGGAAGATTCTATTTATTATACCAAAGAAGATGACCCATTGAAAAATTTTATATGTTGAATTGTAATTATAAACTCATATCTCTACAAAAACATGAGTCATTCCAAATTTGAGAAATAAGATGTTGAAAAAGATCGATTAAATTGTCTGAATGTACATGATAATATTTAAATGGAGCATATACAGTGAGGCTTCCTTATGTAGATAACCCAAAAATAATTATGGTACTAATAATATGAACTATCATAGTAATTATGGGAACTATATTAGTCTTATACCCTTTGGGGAATCCCATCCAACTATCTTCATTACAGTGGATGGGTGAGGGCAGTATATAGATGTAGGATTCTAGAGCCCTGTAGGAAAGTAATGGGGATTACTCATTAAGAGATTTTTAATTTACAATGGAATATATGAGGGATAAGAAGTCTATAATTTATATATGAGTTCCCATGTTATTTTCCTTCATCTAGAACGATGGCCTGGATGGAGGTAGTGAGACCAAGGAAGTATGATATTCCATTTTGGATGTGGGAAAAGAGACCTAGATAAACCACTTATGATTTAATTAAGACATAAAGTCCCTCACAGCATATTACACACATTTCATAACCCCATATATCTATCCCACCATGTATGTTACTTGAAATTATAATATGAGGAAACCATTTCTATTATGTAATGGTTATAGTTAATTTGAGTAATGGAATTTATCTATCATGATTTTGGTGATATAGTTTTTCTTATGGAATTCACATGATGGATTCTTCCTAATGGATATTAACTTTGAAAATATCTTGAGAGATTATGTTCTTCAGATCATTACTTCCCCCATTCTATTTCTTTTCCCCATAATTAAAATGGTGTTTGTGTATTAATATGTAATGGGTTGGGGTATCTTGTCCCCAATGTAGGTTTTTTGGATTAGAAATATTAAGGGAAGGAACTTCCAATCACATGACCCAATAGAGTGAATAAGGTAGGAGAAAAAATCTAGATCACCTAGATGAAACCATTAATGTATCATGTACATGATACATAATCTCATAGATTGTTGGGTGATACCATGATGGAGTTTATTAGATTAATTAAGGTTGGTTTTTTAGGGAAATTCACTTTGATTGTTTGGATACATCTTAGAAATCCAGAAAATGGAACATGAAACCTTTTCATATGGACTATATTGTTATGAAAAACCAATTAATGTCTTTAAAAATTGATGACTGTATTATTGTTAGAAATACTCTATATATCTAAATGGGAATTTCATAATTCAACATGTAAATGTATCATCTACCTTTGGCTCGACTTCTGATTTGGTTATGATGTATCACCTTCTTCTTTAGTGTAAATTACATGTATTTATGCATTTTCTAAATTTCATTGTTTATTATATTTTACATATGCTACTTAATATATGTTTCACATAACATATTCTAACAATAAAATATTCAATAATGTTCCCATGAAGGTTAATAAATTGCATCTGATGATATTTTACATTACAATTTTTTAATTAGGCTTGATCCAATCTCTATAGTTTACTAGGAAGGGACTCACCAAATAAATTTATTTGGTGAATTATTTAATATAAAAATTCATATTTATCTAAAAAAAATTCACATTGGTTCATTGATTAGTGTCTAATATATTAGTCAAAATAATTCTTCAATTTCTTTTTATTTTGAAAATTTTCACATATTACAGGTAACAATGTTTAAATTGTTTTAAAATTTCGAAAAAATTTCAATAAATCACAAATAGAATATTATTAGTCAAATGAAACTACATATTTTACTAATATTAATTGGTTTTCTAACCTCTTTAACAACCTTGTTCAGTGATGTGTCAGTAGGTATTAGCATTATGATGAAAAAATATAAAATAAAGGAATTTTTTTAATTCCAAAATTCACGCATACTTAATATATGATATAAATCCTTATATTTAAAAGTTTCTTAAAAATTAAATAAATTTGTGTTATTCTATTCATATATTATATGAAGAATCATAATCTCATAAATAATTACTCTAAAAAATTCAACATAATCAATTAAAAAAATTAATTAGACCCACAAGAGTTTATGGAGTATGTGTTAATCCATAAGGAACCAATGTGAATTCATAATACCAAGACAAATTTTTGAATGTACTATTTGGAATATAAGCATTCATGAATTTCAAATTATGATACCTAGAATGACTATCAATATTTGTTTACTATCTGAATCCTTGAATTTGGACATAGTGATCCATAATACATGTCAAATTATTCTTGTTCTTAATAGTGGTGGCATTGATTTACTTATAATAGAACCTGAACTACATATATAATTAGTTGTTCCTTATAAATAGAGTGGTTTCTCCTTCTACTGAGACACTGGGGAGTATTACTCCTATATCAGATAAATATTTTTCATTTCTTTAATAAATCCTCGAATTTCACAATAGAAATTATATTCGTGGATTATTTGTGGACTTTAAATTAGAGATAATATTAATAGAAAATTAAAAAACACACTCATGTGGATATCATTGTAGTTCATTATGGAATTAATTAATGTAATTTTTTCATAATAAATAAATATTTATTTCATTAAACTTTATCCTTATTAATTATTGGTATTTGTTATTATTCTTCCCCATGAAGTTTCCATGGATGGACAACATGAGGGAATTTTTATCATGATCCAAAGTATCTCTTATAAAAGTTAGATGTTTAATTCCTTCCTTATAAATTTCCATCACTATTTATTTATAGAAAATTAAATCAGTATTCTTTGAGATCAAATCTAGCATAATATTTATAAAAATTCCATCCATTAGTATACAAATTGGTACTAAATCAGGATTTGTATCCATAAATTCTAATAAGAGAGTCAAAATATATTTTTTAGTACATTAATCATTTTATATGGGGATTACATAATCTCCAAATAAAATATAGAGGATGTGAAAATATGGGTAAATATAGAATAAAAGAATATTTTATCTGCCATTGATTTTATGACAGAATTACTTGATATAATAACAATTGTAAAATTAACTATTGTGGTACATATATTAATAGCCTGACCTTTCTCTAATAACATCATCTGGGGTAGATTCCCTTGGGACATGTGGAATTAATTAATATTGTTTACCATATCCTAATTTTAGAAGTATTCAATATTGGTATAAGCTCTCTTTTTTTACACTCATGATATAGATGTAGGTTTTCTCTATAATTGAAAAAATTATTAAATCCATCTACATAAAATAATGGGTGTTTCTTTGAGTAATTAAATCATATTGGAAATTACCAAAATCCATTAAACAACTTATTCAATATAATATCTAAAAAGTGGTCAATTTTAATCTTCCTATCATTATTTTTATTGTTGATCTATGATATAGATAACTCATTATTATTCATTTTGGAACATATCCCTATCTCTTTTCATGGTAAACTGGTTTGATACAGTAATACCCTAATCATAACTAGTTTTAGTACATAAATGAATCCATAAATCTTGTATACTATATTACATAAAAAATATATAATATATATATATAGTCATTATAATTTATCCTGACATTCATTAATATTATGATCCTTTTTTTTCTATTACAAATTCAACAATTATCTTCCCTTATTATGTTATCTCTCTTGAGGAAATTTTTTGTCACTGAATTATTCCATAATAAAATTACATTCCATTATTTATATCTATTTATCATTCAACTTATTCTTAGTCAATTTCCACAATTTATCAACATCTACAACAATATGGTATATATAAATAATAATTTTTACCATTCCACTATTTCCCAATGCATTAAATTTCTTCTTCATAAATTTAATCCATTTATTTAAAATAAATGGATAAATATTTTTATAAAATGAAGAGTATGATGACTCATAACATAATCCATTGATATTAATAAATTATTAATGGAAGCATGTTGATCAATATACAAAATGATGAATGTTATTAAAAGATTCAACTAGCTTATTATTTTGATAATCTTATCAAAGCCAAATATTATTTCATTGGGTTCCATAGTAGTAAAATCCAAACAGTTTATTATTAGTATTTATAAATATTACGATGATTCCATTATATTCAATTTATAAATAATATCATATGATAATTAGTTTATGATTAAAATAATAAAATATAAATCATATTATATGATTAAAATTAAATTATTACAATTGATTCTGATATACTATATCTATTTCATAATAATTTATGGAATTTCAAAAAACCTTTTTAGTACGTATTATTATCCAATTATGTTCTTCTAAATATAGTTTTTATGATTTCCACTAAAAAATATATGATAACAACTATAAAAAACATAATTCCAACTAGCCATATAAGGTCGTTATTTATTATGTTCAAGAGAATCAATAATTAAAATTACAGTAGTTTAAGGAGATTATATTTTTTATTTTTCTATTTATGATATCTATAGTGAGATATTTAGTGGTAACTGAAACAGAAGTCCAGATAAATACAACCCAATTAACCAAGATATCATCATCACAAGGGAAAAAATAGAAAACATCATCATACCTCCTTATTCATAAATACAGAGTGGTCTACATGTAATTTCATTGAAATTTTCATAATTTCATGATCAAGGTTAAAATGAGAAATTTCGTAAATTTCAGCAGTGATGTATTCCATGACCATACATAGTTATCATTATTAAATATTTTTTAATCCAATTACTAAAATATATAGTCATTTTAAGACTCACAATACTACGTGAGCTCATCATCAGGGACATAAGGAAATCTCTCCAAATCCTATTTTACATAACACCCCTATATAATTTATATTTCAATACCCTCATTTGTGTTACACTCATTGATTAAAGACATGAAATTTTTATTGTACACAAATATAAATTTTTTCAGAAATGTCATTGTGGGAACAAATTAACTATGTTCTATATTTTTTAGGTCCTCACTTATAAATAGAGAGCTTGGACTAGCCAAATCTGGTTGGAAATTTTTTAATTAATTAGTTATATAAGGGAATATTAGACATACTTTAGGATATAATAGTCTTTTATATTATAGGATTTAATTATTTTCTGGGTAGTGATGAATATTCAATTTATTAGTCATGTGTTTTTTAGGAATTTAGAGTTGAAACATTGTAAGTCCTTCATTGAATTCATTCTAGTCATATCATTAGATTTATAAAAACACCTACTTCTTTCATCTTACATGATATTAGTAGAGCATAAAAATGTATAAAATTCTTCACTAAATCGCTCTCACCCATATTTTGTCTAAGAGAGTCATTCACTACTGGTCCTGCCTCTAGGTTTGCTTCCCAGACTATTTTTTTCTTCAACATGGACACTACAATTTTAACCTCCTCAACCATGATCATTGAATCACCACCAAAATGATAAATTTATTCTATGTTTTTACATAATATGAGAACTAATAGGAATAATATTTTTCTGGCCCTTAAAAAACAATAAATTTAATTTCCCTTTTATGAAATCAACTCCATTCCCCATACTAGAAGACCCATTTAATCAAGTGGTAGGGATGTTATTCACGTACCTTACATGGATATATTTTTTAATGAGGGATTTTGTACATGAATTAATTTTTTATGTGGATCCTAATTAAATAATAAAATAAATGAATGTATGGTTACCTCAGATCAAGACAAACCAACATGAGGATATATATCAACTTATATAGTCTCCCTTTCTACACTAGTCTATTTTCTATTCAATACCACCATCATCAAAATAAAAATTATAACAATATCACATTTTAATTAATAATAAAATATAACTATGCAAATTTTTAATGGGGGACCAATGGGAAGGGAATCAGTACTCCTATTATGACAACCCTGCGTTAGGTGTCCTTGAAGAATGTGAGAGGAAAAAAAGTTATCCAATATTCATTGTGAATTATGGGTTTGTAAGAAAAAATACCATCTAATTTAACAACTACAAAATTTAATGGGTTTTTAGAAACATCAACCTCAATATAGATTCAATGATCAATGTGATGAAATTACACTTAGTTCTTGAGATATGTCCATAGGTTTTGAATAGGAATACTAAGAATCATCTTAGTAATTAGTTAATTTAGGATGGAAATCAGTAAATATGGATGATGAATCAATAACAATAGATACATAGGTCCTAAATAAATATTTATCTAATTATACTATCATTAGAATAAAAAAATTGTTTTTTCATATTGTGAGGTAATGGAATCAGATGAGTATTTAATGTGCATTAAAGAGTCCAACCCCACAATATCAAGTAGCTCCCGATTTTAATTATTGATTATATAAAATACATAGACAAATGTTCTATTATGGTCACGGTAAAATATAGGATGATATCATATAGATTTGATTCATATATGGATTATTTGGAGGAGATCTGAAGGGAAGGACGTCCATTATCAAATCCATGGACCTACAAACTAAACATGATACTAAGAAAAATTAAGAGTTTTTCTGGTTTAATGAATGGAATAAACCATTGGTTTAGAAAAATTTTAAAATTTTATTATTGTTTAATTCCACCCCCACTTCAAGAGGGGGTAGGCCCATAGGTCCATCTAGTGCTGAATACGGGAAAAACCTTGAAAACTTGATATTCGAATCTATAGAATTCCACAATAATTTGGATGAAAATATCATCATATTAAGGGATTAGATATTTTTTATTTTTCAATTACAATAATAAATTATTTAGATTTATAATTTTTTAAAACAATTATTATTCAATAATTTATTATATTCAGTTCACTTTTAGGCTTCTTCATGGTTTCATAGGAAAAAATAGAAGTGTGAGGTCAGTTTCTCAGGATTGTGGTAGTGTATAATGGGATAAGAACTAAATAAAATAATATTGTATTAATAAATATCAATATGATTCTATATAAATAATAACATTATTACAAAATATCCATGGATTGGATAACTTTGTTATTAAAATTAGAAAACCTGGATAACGCTAATAAATATAACAATTATGAACCAAAATTTTTTATATATTATTACAATGTTTATATGGACACATATTGAGACATTAGACAAAAAATGTATAGGAATGTAACCAATATAAAATCTTATTTCTCTCATTAGATGAACATATACATTGTGGGGACAAATAATTAATTTATAAAACATTTAGTTAATATATCTATTCAATTTAACTTTTTAATGTAATGAATAAACAATAAAATATATAATATTATATAAGGAACATATTATATTATCATTGGAGTTTAATAAACAACTATACATATTGAAATAAAATATCTATTTATTTTTATTATTTAGCCTGCAAAAAAAATAGCCTTCTGGGTAAACAACCTTATATATGTATTATAAAATCTATGGTATTTATAATGTATTGTTGAAATAATGTGTGGTAATTTTTATGATAGTGAAACACTATAAATTGGAATAGTTATATAATATATACATGGGGAAAAGAACATGAACCTTGAATAAAATGATGAAGTTGATATAGGTTTAGAGAGTGATAGAGATCATTACTACAAGAAAGAGATAAGAATGAGAGAGACCCCATTCGAATAATTTGACGTATGAAATATATAATGTAATTAATGAGACAAGTAATAAATAAAGTAAAAAAACGTTTTCATTAAATATTATGGATTTGAGGCATAAAAGCGAGATTATTAAAAAAAGAAACATTAAATAGAAATAATTATAAAATGAAATTGGACCCTAAAATTGAGTATTAAATTACTTTAAATGATCGTACAAAAAAATTTGTTTATATAATTTTTAATTACATTATTCATAAAAATATGATTTAATTATTCTCTTATAATACATTTACAATCATTAATTATACATTTATTAAATTTTTATCCTCTCTATTTATATTGTTTAGGATGATTGGGTCATTTTACAAAATATGTTTGAAGTAATGGTGGTTGTCAATGGTTAATATCTAAAGGATTCAAAAATCCCATATATGTTAAGATATATAGTTTATGTTACCCTTGATATAAATGTGCAAAATATTAATATATTTTAACAATATATTTCTAAATTAATGAGTGTGTCTCTATAATATTATAATATAGAATTAAAAATTACGAGGATTTTTTACTTCATATATATTTATTATCTTAATTGTTTTATAATTCCAAAATCATATACATGATTATTTTGTAATTAATGTTCTATTATAACATGAAATCTATTTTTATAAATACAAATAAGAGGCACATGTTAATGATTATTACATGTTAATCACATAAATAGTATAGAGTAACCAAGGTTGAATGTTGTATTTAAAAGACTTTAAATCATGAATATTTTTAAATATTTATGTTTTATAAAAAAATTATATATATTTAAACTAGTATTTTAATATTTTTGGGGAATTGAAATGATAAGTCATCAATTTTGTGACACTTATTTTGATATAGTAACAAGTAATGAAAATGGGTTGACGAGAGGATGTAAGTAATATCACATCCATATTGGATCAAAATGATGTACATTCTATTGTAAAATAATCATGGAAAAAAATAAACATGATTTACAAAAGAGTTATTCTAAAATTAATATCAAATATAGGATGAAATGATAGACAATAGAACCATTACCTTTCCCTATATGTTGACTCATTTGGATTTAGACTATGTCCTTTAGATGAGGGACTATTGGTGACATCAGGAACATATGATTTTTATAGAAGATATTAAAGAGTGTTTTTTAGTTATTTGAAAATTGATGGATGTTTGGTAGTTAAGGAGGTAACCATATATATGTAATGTGGAGGGAAATGTTTGAATAAAACTATGAACATGTTTTTTTCCCATATAGACCATTAATTATTATTATTATTATTAGTATTTTATTTATTTTGATTGTTTATGATTATTATTATTTTGATAATTTTAAAATTGAAATGAGTAAAAGTAAAAATGATATGCTTGAAATATATTATTCAACACATCAAAAATTAAAAAATAATGTTTTATTTGAATGAAATATATCATTGGATTTAAAATGTCATTTTTTTATTTGGAAACCAATTTTTTTAAATGAATTGTTTTACTCATTAAAAATATTTTATATAATTAATAATATTTGATCACTTAGTCATTTTTATTTCAGGATGATGTCTTAGGAGTTTTGAACGATTTTTAAATTTACTATTTAACTTTTCACTAAAAAATAAAATTTTTCCAAAAATGATACAATGAAAATTGATATATTATAAATTTAAAATTATGATTCTAATAATTATGTCCATTTTATCATATTTATATTATATAAATTTTATAATGAAATTTAAATAAAATTAATATATATATATATATATTATTTTTTCATGAATATATACTATTTATTTTGATATGATTGAATAAATTTATATATGTTATTACTTTATAATTATTTTAATATTGATTATATTTAATAATATATTTTAAATAAAAAATACCAATATTTGTCAAACTTATTATAAAAAAATTCCAAAATTAAATGTTTTACTAGTTTTTAAATAACACTTATAAAAATTTATGATTATATATTCATTTGGTTCCATAAAATAAAATTTAATTTTAAAAAATTAATATTTATATATTTATTTATTTCTTGATAATAAATAATAGTTGTTATACAATTTACGATTTCTAATGGCCAGGATACAAATTCAATGATTAGATAATATTTGAATGATAATATTACCCCTTATAAATACATGTTATTCAATCCTCTAAAAGCATTCAAGTAATTAATTATTTCCTTTATCATTTTTATTATATTATTTATATTTTTTTATAACAACAATGTGAAAATTTTCTTGTTATTGTCTAAATAGTACAATCACACAGATATATATTGTATTTTATTTCTTTTTTTATTTCCAATCCATAATTATGGTTGTCATAGTGATTATAGTTTTATAATTTATTTTCAATTAAAATTAAATAAATATAATTAAATTTCAATATAATATCTATTATAGAAGACTCAAAAATTTTCTCTTAATCAATTTTGTGTATGCATTTCATTGGTTACATATAGTTAATTTCTGTTAAATGGTACCCAAAATGATATATTTACAATCTATAAATGTATGAATAATTGTTTTTATATGTTTATAATTTAAAAAATCAATTTTATTTTAGAATATTTCATAGAAAATATTATGTTATAGTTTCTTGTTAGGGAATCATGATGAGTTAAAATAATGTTATAAAGACATTAAATTTAATTAAATATTTGATATATGGAATTACTATCTGAACCCTTTCGTATAAAATTAATTTATTATTTAGGTTGACATCACATTAGGTTGGATTGTGTCTTTGATTGTGGGATATATAGTTATTTTTTTAAACATGACACAACTATTTAGAATGAGTTAATCTAATTGATTATATTATTTTGAACATATTTTTTTCATCAAATAATTATGGATGGAATCTTTTTATATTTATTTTTTGATAGATCACATCATATTTAAAAATAATTTATTTTATTAAAAACATTATTTTCTACACATCGGGAAAATATTATGGTGTTTGTAAATGTATCAAATAATATTAATGCTTTATGATTGTGTATTTCAGTTATATAATTGATATCTTAAATGGGAATGATATTTTACTAATTTAAATAATCCTAATACCCTAGGGTTTGGAAAAATTACATATTTTTAAGAATAATTATTATATAAATAATCATTTTTGATGAGGTGGGTAGGTTTCATGAAATTACATTGCTTATTCGATAAACAAAAAACCATAAAATTGTTGATGTGTGGATTGTTAAATTACAAATTATTATGTGGTACAATTTTACAATGTATAGCACATTTATTTTTAACAAAAATATTTACTAATTTCTAGAGAGGTGTAAATACCAATCTAAAAGATTTATATTATTGAGGAGAATTTTAATTTTTTTATTTAGTTGGATTGTTATGTGGTGAATATTTATAGTGGTAGATGATTCTATAGGAATGTAGTTAATTTTACAAGACTAAAAGCAGTTATTTTTAATTCCAGTTCATAGAGGGGTTATTGTAATTGTATGAAACTCCTCGGTCCATTAAATTACATGTTTTGTGTGATGGATGTGTTTCAAAGGAGGATTGGGGAGGTTCTATGGTGGATATAGGCCCACCATTGTCCTTTAACGAAATACGTGTTGTGAATTATTTACATGATGTGAAATAGTGGTTTATGACTCATGTAGCCAGTTATTCAATGACATGTAAATCATTTAAGAGGGATTTATGAAACTAATTCACATCATGAAAATGAAATTCTTGATGTTTAATTTAATAAATCTGAGGTGACATGTTTTTTAGTGAAATTTATAATTTTTAGGAATCATATGTATTAAACATCATGAATGTATTACATGACAAGAAAACATAGGGATCCATGATTTAAATAATTTTTGTTCGGTCAATTTCATTCATTCAGATATGGATTCTCCCCTTCTCATTCTGGAAAAAATATCGGGGCTTCGAGGCAATTTTCTAGCCCTCTTTCACATGCTTTGATCTATTAGATTTTGTGGATGCTCGTTGGGGATCAGTGGTATGAACATATGTTCTTCTCTGTTGTCATCCTTTTATTTTTCACCACAGAATCTTCTATGGTGGTATGGATTTGGATTGGGGTGTGATTTGGGATGCATTTAGATGATCCTTTAATGCTGTGTTGGTTTATCCATGGGTTTTATGTGATTTTGTGATTTTCTAGTGTTTTTTCTTTTCCCTGTAGTGTGAAATGTGTTGGAAATGATTTTTTGAAATAGGTAATCAATTTTTTCTATTTATTGTGTATCATTTATGTGTGGAATACACATATTTATCTATTGGGAATGGTTTGGGTTGTCCTAATCATGATAAATTAATACTTTAATTCAAATTAAAGTGGAAGGTGGAAAGATTCATATGATTTTACACTTTCATATTACTGTGACATTGTTATTATACATCCTAAAAATTCCTCTAATAATCATTGTAATTGGGATCATTTTCATGATATGTAGTTTTTGTGATATAGAAAACAAGTTACATGACATTGTGATATCACTGAAAAAAGAATATTTTCGACAACTTATATTAGAAAAATGAAATGGTTGACCATAGATTTATGGATTGTGTGATGAAGCCTATAAAAATAAAGTAATATTTTATATAAGCCACTTCATTAGATTTATATAACGGTCTTTGACGTGTTTTAATTTGTGTCCATGATTTTAGGGTGACGATGTGTGGTTATGATGCAGTTTGGGGTGATGTATAATTTATTTGATCCGGATTTTAGGGTAGGGATGTGATGGTTTTTTCTTTAATTTTGAGGTGGTGTGGTGATAGTTTGTTTCACCATGATTTTTGGGTGGTGAGATGATTGTTCATTTGGACACCCTTTTGTGGTTGTGAGGTGATGGTTTGTTTGGTCGTGATTTTGGGGTGGAAAGGCAATGATTTATTTTTTCATGATTTTGAGGAAGTATTTTTGATTGGACATAATTTTGGGAATGTCGGGCAATGGTTCAGTGCGAATGGTGGTCTACATGTGATGTGTGGTTTCATTGAACTAAATTCCTGGGTAGTAATGGAATAATTAATTAATAATTATTAAAATGTATGTGGTTTTTTTGGTAAATGGGATGGAAATGATTAATGAAAAAATAAATATTGCGATGTTTGGTTAAATGTTGAATATGATTAATAATGGATAGGATGGATTGGATAATGAAATTGGTTAGTGGTTTTATGTGTCTTACATTTTGGGTTGTGTTATGAATTTAGTGGTGGCAATAAAAGTGGAATTGTTGTATGTTGGTTAGTGTTTCATGAAGCCAAATGTTGGTATTGTGTGTGGATATATGCGTATTCATGTATATTCCTTATAATTTCTATATGCATCCCACCTATATTGAGGAATATGTGTTGAAGCACATATTTTCACGTGGTGGCATTTTTGCCATTACACTGGTGATGTAGATTGATGAATAGATACCTAATATTTTCAGAAGAATAGATATGAACATGCTATGATGGATGGAGGTCTTTTAGTGCACTAGGTAATAAACCATGTATTTTTAGGTGGGAAGTGATATGAATTTGCCATGGGGTAGTGGAACTGGTGTTTTCGGGAAAGATGTGATATGACTATGCTATGGGATGTTGGTCTAGCTATTTTTAGGTGTGATGTGATATGTTTATGTGGTGGGGTTTCTTATGGTTGGGGTTGTACATGGTACGAGTAGGGAATGAGGTTGATTCCCTTAAAGTTCCCAATACCCAACTACTCTAGTTATTTATGTGATGTGATAACCAATGTGTTTTCCAATGGGATGTGATGTGTATGTGTTCTGGGGTAGTGACATAGGTGTTTTATGGCATGATGTTATGTGACTATACTGCAGGGAAGTGGACTAAGTGTTTTCAATCAGGATATGATGTGACTAAGTTGTGGGGCGGTGGGATATGTTATTAAAAATATTTGACAGAGTAAAGACATATGACATTGAGGTTTGAGAGTACTAAATCAGTCAGAAAGTTTTGTGGGGTACCCTTTATCGATATTATTCTTAGTATGTTATAAGACATCGATTTAATTATGTTGTGAATGTTCCTTGATATGTTTTGGATTGATAGTGAATTTGATTAAAAGATCTTGGTTCTGCTATTTTCTCCTAGGTTCATTAGTAATCTTTATTCTCAAGTTCATGAGAGACTTTGGCTTTCCTACTGAGTATATTGGTATGCTCACCATATGTATAAAAATGATATTAAGGTTTCCAGGAGGATTTCCTAGAACATGATAGATATTACTAGATCAGATCTGTGGTTAGTTGTGGTGTCGCTTCTTTAACCTTACATTTAGTTATTTTACATTGGAGACTTTTATCTGTATCTATTATATGTATACATGCACTGTGGGATGTTTTTGGTTTATTTTTATATTATTTCATGTACGGTTTGTGGTTGATTCATCTTATCTCATGATCCCACATTATTATATAGGGTAATTCCTCGCATTTCATGATATTTTTATACCATTGCTGTTAGTATCCAACACGTGGCTAACTAGAGGCGGGACTGAGGGGTCATTATTTATCTCCCATCATTGTGGTATCTTTTGTAGGATGGGTTTGTGGTAGAGTGTTATCAAAGGGGATGGTTGAGATATAGGGTGAAGTATATAGTTTGTTATAGTGATGATGTCATGGGTTGGTATAGATGTAGTTCTAGTTAATCTCGGCACACGACATAGGGCATGTAGACTAGTTAGGACAAAAGATTTTATCCCCCTTGTGATCCTGGGCATAAAATCTGATTTATTGAATGAAAAAGTGAGGTGAACCAATTTGTAGGTAGAAACATAAGAGAGGTACATTCGCCATGATTAATTATTCTCTTGTTTGAATTGGGTTGTTTCAAAAAGTTTAAAATTAATAAAGTTAATTAAAATGAATATAAATGAAATTCCATAATACTAAAATTATGAAATTATCGTTTTCTATTTAGCTATGGATCCTAGATATCATCTATGTGTTGTTTAAGAAGTAGTGGATTAATAGGATGATCCAGTTGACCGCCTGATGGTTGCTTATATTGTGGTGGATGACCAATGGAATAGTACACTGTTTGATTTCTATAGGTATAATTTTGGAGAGTATGAGGGTAGTGTTTAAAATATCGAGAAATAGAGAAAACTAGAGAATCATTAGTTTTCTTTTATTTTGATTCGGGCCTTGATGGGTACTGATTTCATTTGGAAGTAAGTAAGATGCAGGAAACTGCACATTAGTGGTGGGTTTTATTTCTGGGAGAGAAGGAGGAAAATGTTTCATTGATCGTTTTTTCCTCAACCATTAATATAGTGAAAGGGCATGAGCCTCATTATCTTCATAAAGGGAGTATGTAAGTGCTGGTGTGGGGAATCAAGATCAATTTACTTTTAAATTTTGACCCATATATTTTTTCATATGTGGATTCATGTTAATGTTTTCTTGAGGAGTCACTATATCCTTCAATTCAGTATACAGTCCCACAATTTACATTGTAGACGTATCTGGAGGTTCAAAAGAAGGTAGACGTGATCAAGAAGATTCAATCACGAGGATGATTATTGTGAGAGGAGAAAAAGTATGGTTATTTTTTTATCAGAGTTGTCAGTGGAAATTCATAGGTACGAGGGATATCAGGTGAAAGTGATTTTTTGGGGGTTCATGTAAATCACCCGAAACGTTTACTAGTGACTTCAGGAGCTCATTTTGTTGGATGTGTACATGGTCAACAACATCCTTAGCAATAGTTTCTAGTGTGATCATTCTAGTAGTAGGGGTTATAATATGAGGATCTACATAGGGTAGATAGAGCTTGTAGTGTCCATCATTCATATTTTCTTCATGTTCACAGACCTGAAACTATGCATGGTTGTGGAGGTGTCCCTTGATAGGGAGGTATAGTAGCTAGGCCTGGCCAATTTCCCTCAGTGGAGGAATAAAAAATAGAGGGGCTTGAGATCATTTCCGGTATGCTCAATTTGTGACATACCATGGTTTATGCCTTGTTTGGTTTAGGATTTTCACACTTCTTTGTTTTTGTTATTATATTCCATTATCTATACTATAAATTAAGAGTCTTCCCATTCCCTTGTCATTTACTACATTAGTATGAGGACATTAAATTTTTATTTTATATGTTCTGGGGGTGTATAATGATGATGGGGACACATTAGTCCCAAAATGATCATTTATTACTACCAATGAAACCATACAATTTCATAATAGGAATCTAATTTTGGTATTATATATGTACTTTCATTGAATTCTTTTGGAAGAGAGTCATGTTCTCAGATGTAGATGGCCACCATGTGGTTTTTATTGGTGAGAGGGTTTTTTAGTCATGAGAATGGCTTCTCAAGACCCTTCATTATTTTGTAAATAATTTTTATATTGATTTAGAAATGGCTGGGATGGTGGAGGTTCCTATTGATGTTAGATAATTTTTGTATCTTTTTCTTGGGGAGGTTTTTATGCTTACCCCACATTGTATAGTTCTAGATAGACTTGAATCCTGGGGATTCACCGATTTCAATGGATTCTTATCAGATGGAACCTTCTTAGTAGTGGGATTTGAGGATTCCAATACGTGATATGATGTAAATGATTTTATGAGGCCTAGTGTTTCATCATGGGGTTCTATAATGTTGTACTCTGAGAAGGTGGATGGTAGTATGAGGTTGTGTATGTATTTTCGTAGGTTGATGCAGGTAATGTTCAAGAGTCATTACCCTCTTCCATGGATTGATGGTGTTTTCGACTAGATGAGAGGTATGAGATAGTTTTCTTTGTTCTACATGTGGTCTGGATAGCACTAGTTGAGGGTGAAGTGATAAGATATTTACAATATTAACTTATGATGTAGTTATAGTCATTCTTAATTTTGGGTCTTGTCGTTTGGTGTATCAAATGCAATATTTGTGTTCATGGGACTCATAAAGTTTGTTTTCTACAAATTTATGAATAAGTTCATCATGATGTTCATTGATGATATATTTATCTAATGAACGTTATCAGAGAAGCATTACAATCATCTTAGAGATGTATTGGAGGTTATTCAATTCCCCCAGCTCCATGGATATATGTCCTTGTGAATAATTTTGATGTGAGAGGTAAATTTCCTTGGTCCTATGGTGTTTTGTAGTTTGTGGTAGTGGAACCATTGAATATCAATGGATAATTTGGGAATCAACCTTTAACATAGTATGGGTTCATAATTTTCTTGGACTTTCATGCTATTATCATATGATTATAATATATTCCTCATAGGTTTCATCATTATTGATAGTTCTAACATAGAAAGATGTGGATTTTTTGTCTACTTATTAGTGTAAAATATTATTCAACTATCTTAAGAGTAATTTGTTCATTGATTCAGTGATTCTGTTGTCTAAGGATTGTGTGATGTTTTTAGTTCTTTGTGACCCTTCATGTTTGGGAATTGGATGTGTGTTGAAATAGTAGAGGTAACTGATCTCTTATTGGTCTATAATTTTTTTTCTATTAATAATAACTATGAAATCCATGATATGGATCTAGATTAAGATTTGTTTGGGTTAATGTTATGGAAAAAACACCTAATTGGGGATCACTTTGTGGTTTTCACAGATCACAAGAGTTTGAGTTATATCATCTCCCTTCATGATTGGAATTTTTGGTAGTGTAGGTGGATGTATGATCTTTAGGATTGAGATTTTGACTTATCCTACACTTTTGGAGAAGGTAATTTTTGGATGAATCATTGATAATAACGTTGATAATGGATAATATTTTTGATTTTGGGGATTCTTGGAGAGGAATGGAGGAGTTTTCTATATTTAACTTAGATGAAAGTTTTGATTATAACTGAGAATGTTTTTTTAGATGATATTGAAGTCCCCTCATATATGGTATGCGGAGTAGTTTTAGTGGGGAGATTTAGAGGTAGAGGTGATTCATGATTGTGTTTTCCATGCTTATGCTTTAGAGGGATGGTGGGTGGATGTTTAGAATTGAATGTTGTGTGGTGGGAGGGTTTTATTCCTATATTGATTTTAGAGGGAGCACATCATGAGTTTAATAGATCAAACATTGTGGTACACCCAAGAGTCTTGATGATTTACCATGGTTTGAGGATGTAGTTTTGGTGGTCTGGGATGAAATTGGAGGTGATAGAGTTAGTGGAGAGGTGATTGATTTTATTGTAGGTAAAGGGAAAGCATCATGTTCTCGATGGTTTGTTACTACCTTCAAATGATCATGTGTGGAAATTGGATGACACCATGATGGATTTAATCATAGGGTTATCTTGGGATTTGGGATGTTTTGATGTTTTCTAGGTGTTCATGGACCAGTTGATGTAATTTTCCTAGTTCATAGTGATTAAGGAGTCGGTCACTATGCATTCTTTTCCTAAGAGGTATGTGGTGAGTTGGTGTATTTTTATGAAGATACCTTTTCCGTTGTCTTATATTAGGATAAATGTTTTACCTCATGAGTATGAAGGGTATGTAAGAATTCATTAGGCACTTAGTTTCACCTCATAACTCTTTTACACCATCATATAGGTGGTCACAGCGATTGAACTATCCATATACTAGAAGAAATGTTTTGGGTGTGTGTATTATAATTTGATGGATATTTGTAATGAAACATTCCTTTGGATGAGTTTTCATAAAACTAAATCAATCAATATTCCATTAGAATGTCTCTATTTGAGTCTTTGTAAAGGCAACCATTTCATTCACTTTTATTCATGATGGTTTCCCATCGACATGGGTAGTGGGTGGTTGGTAGGGGAAATATTTATAATAGGGTATATGGGCCCAATGATGTGTTGGGGAGATTTTGTTTATAATAGGGTATTTGGGCCCTATAAGGGGTTGGGGAGAGTTGGTGAGGTGGAATATCCGTTGGAATTTACACCATGAATATGGAGGATTGAGAAAGTCTTCCACATCTACCTACATTATTGGTATCTTCATAATGAATACCATGTTAGTTAATATGGAGATTTTTATATTTAGGATCATGCTATGTTCATTGAGCAGCTAGTAGAGATCCCAAATCATTTGGAGAATGTGATGTGAGGGGAAACCATAACCTTGGTTCGTGTGTTGTGGACTCATTGGGCACTAGAGGAGAGTACATGGGAGTGATATATATATAGATGTCTGAACAATATCTAGAGTTTTTTTATTTCTATTTGATATATTTTTCTTTTTTACGTGATGTTTAAATCATTATGTTTTAGGAGATGAGCTAATTTCTGTAGTTTAATATGAATATTGTGTGATAATGTTTTGAAATATAAAATGTGGATGACCTGATTCCTAATTGAGAAGCGTTATTATATGATGAGATTAAACTCATGTGAGTGAGAGTGTGTTTCATAGAAAGGATAATATCTTTACATGGAGAATTAAATTTTTTGGTTCCTTTATTCAAGGAAATATGATTGTTTGGTTACATCCGTTGATGGTTTCAGTTGAATTGAGTTTAGATGGTTATGGTGATGTATCTATATAGTGATGAGGTAGTGCGAGATGTTTGTGGGCATTTGTATTGGTGTGTTCGGATTTTTATATCATTAACCAGTAATGATATCCTTGAGAGGTATCTCGTGGGGTTGTTTTTCAGAACCCTTTCCTTCTAGGCTGGGGTTTTTATTCTTAAGACTGTGAATTTTTTGATTGGTATTTCATGTAATGGTTATTTCCTCCTTGGTCTATTAAAATTAATTTTTTTGGGTGTTGGAGGGGTTTTGGAGGAGATTTGAGGAGGTTACAATGTGATTGGAGGTTCAATATTTCTACTATAGTAAATACACATCTTGTTTTGTTTAAACAACATGAAATGGATGCTCACAATTTGTATAGTCAGTAGGTTCATGGATTATAAATTGGATAAACGAGATCCATGAAAAATAATCACATTGTGAAAATTAAATTCCTAGAATGTAATTCAAATAAGATTTGGAATTGTGATTTTTTGGGAATGTGGTAATTTTTGGTATTCCTGTGAATTAGAAATTAGTATTTTATTAAACAATGTGAAATTTGAGGGATCTAGGAATTAATGTCCTTTTTTTGGATGATTTCATTCATAAAGATATGGATTCTTCCACTATCACCTTGGATGAACCATTGGATCCCTGAGGATATAATCTGGACCTCTTACTATGGCTTTGAACTATTGGTTCTCGTGAACACCCATTGTAAATTGGTATAAATCCCATATATTCTTCTAGATTTTTTTACATATGTTCTTCCACCATAGATATGATTCTACGGTGCAATTTTGATTTGGTATGTGAGTTTGGATATTATATTATGATCATTTGAGGTTTTTTATGTTGATCTATGGTGTTTTCATATAATTTTGGTTCACAAGAGTTTCTTCGCCCCCTTATAGTGTGCAACGAGTTAGAAAAGATTCATTATGGTAAGGAATCCCCTGTTTCACTTTATTATTTATCATTCATGAGGGGTTCACTCTTTTATATCACTGGAGGGTGGTATGAGATAGACTAATTAATATAAAATAATTGGTTAATTTAAATTTTATGGTAATGGTGGATTATTTGAAATATTTTTTATATTTTATATTATGGGGATATTTTGATTATACGAGCTAAATGACCCATTGAAAATCATGATTGTTGGGAGACTTTTCATGTTCTGTAGTTATTTTGATATTGAATACAGTGACCAGACCTTTTCATAAATTACTATTACATAATTTTAAATATAAACAACATAATATTATTACACATTGATGATCCAATGGTTTAGTGTCTTCGGAAAAGTAGGACCATACATAACAATTACAACCTCGAGTATAAACTTTTTTGTTCATTTATTCTTCTCTAGATTATTATTTGCACTTAAAATCTCCTTAGTACATGTATCCACCTAATGATATACATCAAAAGGGGTTATCTAGATTCCTAGTAAGAGGATAGTTAAGAACAACATTTCATGGGGAGAGAATATTCATAACATTGTCAAAGAATCATGAACATGAGAGGAAGCATTAATAAGATACTTGAAATGTTGAAATGCATAAAAATGAAACATCATGTCTTATCTCTTAAATACCACACATGTATGTAAAATAATCTATCATCTTGTTCACACATCATTTCACATTTACTCTTGAGATTCATCACTTTACCCAATGCATTGGAGTGTTATATAATTCTGGGTGCACCCGTCACATCATAACATTATCATTTATCAGTAATTACACAATGAAAATATAACATAAATGAACATAATGAAACCATGAAAATTATGGTTTTCATCTCATAAGAACACATTTATAAACATTGGGTTCCCAAAACATAGAGGGAATAACATAGATGTTACAGGAACCGTCAATCTTGAGTGAGAAGTAAAAGGTCTCTTCTTGAAAAAAAAAGTTCTTTTCGAAAACATTTGGTTTTTCATAAATACCAATGACATATACTTATATCCCATAAAAGTTATGACAAAGATGATAATTTTTTTTAAGGAGTAACCAAATTAAAAAGGAGTGAAAGAGGGAGAACCCAAAGGATGGAAGTTGGGTTCGAGAATTTTCCCTTACCTTGTATCTGAACACTTTTATGTCCTTAATGTCCTATATAATGACCTTATGTTAATTATTTAGAAATTAAAGAACCATTTATACCATAATAGTGGTAATTTTGGTTTCATTATATTATTTTATGGGCCTTTTGTTGAGTTATAGTTTTTAAAAATATTGTTCGGGAAGGTTCGTTTTTATGGTTTTCTTGAGTGTTACACTTGTATTCATGAATTGAAGATTGTGTAGAACATGGGTAAACATCCAGAACATACATTAAATTTTATTAATGATATTCCAGAAACTAAAATGATATTAATAAGAGTTAAATTTTATACCATGTGGATGAATCATTATATAGGAATTTAATGATGATCGTTTGGGTTAATTCGGGCAGTTTTTCGACCACAACGAACATGTTTTGTTTACTCATTGAGTAATATGTACATAAGATAGTTACAGAACTTTAAAATATTACATAATACATATATAATATTTAGGTTCAACCATAAAAATGGTTTCATGACCATATCTGTAGGTAGAAATGGAAAAAAGAAAACATGTCGTTCTTGAAGGTGATAGATTAACACCTTATAAACAACGTTCACTTTTATAAAATAAAAGTGAGAGGAGAAGGGGTTTGTATGGTAGAATATATTTTTATTGTCCTAAAATTAAATTATATGTGTGATAATAGAGTCATCATACCATTTGTACAAATATAGGTTGGGAGAGAATAAGAAAAGTACTTGAAATTGAAAAGGAATTAGAGGAAGATAAATTACCACTTGAATCCTCCTCTTGAGGTCCTCCTTATGGGGCCTATAATTAGTCTTTTGATGATACCAGAAGATCTTTGACGTGGGGGAGGGTCTAGGGAAGATTCCTGGGTAAGGTTTATTCAATTCCTGAAGCCTGATAAGAGTGGTTTGGCAAGGGGATGTGGAGGGGTTATTTGTATAGGGGGAGGGAGGTGTTTTTAGTATCAAATATTAAATAAAATAATATATCAAAAGTTAGACATCTAATAGTAGTTTTTTGAAAGCCTAAACAATATATTAATATAATATAATACGTTTTAGGCTTTAATTAATCTTTATAATTCTAAATAATTATTTTATTGAAAGGAAATTGAAAGAAAGAGAAAATTAAGCATTAAGAAATAACCTTTTGACTTTAGACTTTGGAAAGATATTTTTAGGTTTGAAAGTTGGGTTTATTGTATTTTAAAGAACCATTTATAAATTTTAATAGAATTTGGCCAAACCTAATGTTCAATAATGTTTATGTCATCATTACATCATTAATGATGCAATTTAGGATACACTGATTACGCGAAAAACTGTATTTTTACTAATCACCCAAAAATTGAAGTATTTCAGAAAAATCCCAAAATTTCACCCTAACCAATTTTCAATGTGTGGAATCTAAAAATTCAGTCCATGTTTTAAAAATATTTTTCTACATATGATTAATTTAATATTTAATTAAAATCATAATTTACTTGAAAATATAGTTTAAAAAAAATTAAAACAGATTTTATAATGCTTTCTAAAATTTTGTAGAGTCTTATAAAATTATCTAAAAACTATGAGACATCGATTTTCTAATTAAATAACACATTTTAAGAAAATTCGTTTTCTTTTAAATTAATTAATTAATTATAATTAATTATTTATAACCTACAAAAATACCAAAACGTTTACTATGGTCAAATTTTCACTTTCTAAGTTACGTAAATTTTATTAAATTATTCATGGGTGAGGTTACTCTTATTTGGGTGATGTAATGTTCATAAGGGTCACACTACTATTCATAAGGGTAGGTTACTATTCATAGGGGTTTGTTACTATTCTCTAAAAATTATGTTTTTCTTATTTGACACCAAAAATCATCTTGAACACATCCATGTTTGTCGGATTTTTGAAATTCCAAACACAAAAGGGTAAAAATTATGTTTAAAGGTCACATAGCACTTAGTAGTTCATTATGTTGTGTTTTCATGTGATTTTATGACATATTTTTAAGAAGGTAATTTCCATTTAAATACTTTGGGTTGTTACATTCTTCCCCCCTTATGAAATTTCACCCCTGAAATTTCTCTTAAAAAACAAGTGAGGGTACTTCTCCTTCATTGCCTCTTCGGGATTCCAAGTTGCTTCCTCAATCATATGGATCCTCTACAACACTTTAACAAGATGAGTTGTCTTTTTTCATAGAACCATATCTCTTTGATTTCGAATCTCTTCTGGTTGTTCCTCATAAGAGATATCATCTTCCATTTGTACCACCATTGAGTTTAGTACATGGGAGGGGTTCGGTATGTACTTCCTTAGGAGTGATATGTGAAACACATCATGATATTGAGCCATATTCGATAAAAGTGAAAGCTGATAGGCCACGTCTCCAATATGGCCAAGGATTTCTAAGGGGCCAATGTACAATGGGCTTAAAATTCCTTTCTTCCAAAATTGCAAGACAATCTTCGATGGTGATATTCGAAGGAATAATTTATATCCAACATCGAAATCCATATCCCTTGGACGGTTGTCAGCATAGATCTTTTGCAGACATTGAGCAGCTTTGATGTTTTTCTGGATGACTTGAACCTTCTCTATCATCTCTTGAACAATATCGGGTCCAAGTATCTTTCTTTCTCCATCTCATCCCAACAGGTTGGAGTTCTACATCGCTTTCCATACAGAGGTTTATATGGATCCATCTGAATACTCGAGTGGAAGCTATTGTTGTATGAGAAATCAACACATGAGGTATTCTGATCTTATCCTAATTTGAATTATAGAGAGAAGTCTCTGAGCATATCTTTGAATAGTCATTTCAGATTGGCTATCAGTTTGTGGGAGATAGGTCCTGCTAAAATTTAATTTAGTACTCAATGCATGTTGAAGGATCCTCCAGAATTTAGATGTGAACCTTGGATCACGGTCAGACACAATTGAGAGTGGAATACCATGTAGTCTCACCACTACCTTCACATATATCTTTGCAAGTTTCTCACGCGAGATATCTTCTCGAATAGTGATAAAATGGGATTTCATGGTGAGTCGGTAAACTACAACCCATATCGCATTATTTCCCTTCGATGTCTTAGGGAGACCCATGACAAAGTCCATAGTAACATTTTCCCATTTACACATGGGTATAGGTAATGGTTGCATCATACCTTTGGAAATTTTTCGCTCAACATTAACATGCTAACATACCAATAACCTTGATATATATTCATCAATCTCCTTCTTCATGTTATCCCACCAGAAGGGTTCTCGGAGATCAATGTACATTATGGTACTCCCATGATGGATAGAGAAACATGACATACATGCATTGTCCAATAAATCCTTCTTTATCTCAGGTGATAAAGGCATACAAAGTCGCGTTCCAAGCCGAATCACACCATCATCGTCGATATGGAACTCTTACCGCTTCCATTCCTTTACTACATTCACCCTCTTTTTTGTATCCACATAATCCCTTTGTGCTTCCATAATCTTATCCTGGATGGATTGTTGCACAATCATTTGGGAAAGGTAGGATGCATCCCCTGACCTTATGATTTCTAAATCTATGTTTTTTATATCCAAGAAGATAGGGTCTTTCTCAATCCATAGCATGGATAGAGTAGAAGGTTCTTCTTTTCTTAGAGCATCAGCTACATTGTTCTCCTTTCTAGGATGATAGTGAACAGAGAAATTGTAATCCTTGATTAGCACTAACCATCTCTTTTGATGCATGTTGAGATCCTTTTGAGTGAATATATACTTTAGGCTCTTGTGGTTAGTCACTATGTCACACTTCTCGCCATAAAGTTAGTGCTGCTAGATTTTCAAGGCAAAAATCGTAGCTACCAGCTCTAGATCATTTGTCATGTAGTTCTGCTCATAGATCTTCAATTGTCGTGAGGCGTAGACTATCACATTATCATTTTTCATGAGTATGCAACCCCGGAATTTCTATGTATCATCACTGTATATAACAAAACATTCTCCACTTTTTGTTACTATGAGTACATGTGTAGTGATCAACCTTTTCTTTAGCTCCTTGAAGAATCCCAATTATTCTTCCGTCCAGACATACATTACCCCATTCCTTGTTAACATAGTTAATGGCCTTCACATTCATGAGAAGTTTCTCAAAAAACGTCGGTAGTAACCAACTAATCTAAGAAAAATATGGATTTCAGTGACACTAGATGGCATGGTCCATTCTTCAATAGACTTTATTTTTGAAGGATCCACAAAAATTCCATCACTTGTGATCACGTGTCCCAAGAACAATACTTGCTTCATCCAAAAGTCACACTTGCTGAACTTGTTGTACAACTTCTCATTTATCAATGTCTCCAACATAAGTCTTAGACGTTCTTCATCCTCCTCCTTTTTATTGGAGTAGATGAGAATATCATCAATAAACACTACCAAAAATTTGTCGAGATAATGTCTAAATAATTTCATCAAATCCATGAAGATTGCAAGGGCATTATTAAGTCCAATGGGCATCACCAAAAACTAATAGTGCACATACCTTGTACTAAAGGCAGTCTTTTGAATATCCTCTTTTTTCACCTTTAGCTGATGATATCCAGAATGAAGATCCCCCTTTGAGAAATATTGAGCTCCTTTTAACTGATCGAACAAGTCATCAATCCTTGGAAGAGGATACTTATTATTTATGGTGATCTTGTTGAGTTCCCGATAAACGATACACAGCCACATTGTTCAATCCTTCTTCTTCACAATGAGCACTGGCGCACCCCAAGGTGATGCACTAGGGCATATGAACCCTTTGTCCAGATGCTCTTGCATCTTATTCTTTAACTACTCTAGTTCGATTGTAGCCATCCTTTTGGGACACTTTGATATATGAGTAGCTCAAGGTATGAGTTCTATTGAGAACTATACCTCACGATCTGAGGGAATTCTGGGTAACTCTTCAAAAAATACATCATCGTATTCCCTCAAAATGGGAATTTTAGCATGGTTGTCACCTTCCTTTGACTCAACTATTTGGGCGAGGTTTGATCCATCATAGGGAATCAACACCCACAACATTGAAGGATATTTCAAAGGAGATTCATGATCTTCCTTGAATTTGTAGAGGAGCATGGGATGGTTTGGAATATGAAAAGAAATATCCATTTCTCGACAGTTGATATGTGTTCAATATAACGAGAGCCAATCCATTCCAATTATAGCGTCAAATCTTACCAAGGAAATTATTACGAGATTTGCAAGAAGAATCTTACCACATAGGACAATAGGAGAAGAGTCAAACACTTGGGTTGCAATGATTCACCACTTTGTGTTTTTAAAAATATATATACTTCAATGTCTCGGGGCATCGATTATATAATTCAAGAAAACATGCTAGATTTAAAGGAATGCGTAGAACAAGAATCAAATAAACCTTTTTCCATTATTGAGTGAATAGAAAGTGTACCCTATACGAATTCATTATCCTACTCCACTTCCACATCAGTGATGGCATAAGACATCCCTTGTTCCTTTGGATTTGGTGGCTGCTGACACTGATTACCCTCGAGAAATCAAGGTTTAGTGCACTGGCTTGCATAGTGACCTAGCTCCCTACAGTTATTGCATTGAACCATGAATGGTTCTCTCCTTTATTCTGCCACATTCTCCTTCCTTTTATGACTTTACGACAATCTTGAGCTAGGTGTCCTTCTTTCCCACACATGAAGCATTTCCCCATCCCTTTGAGGCAGTTCCCATGGTGCAACTTCCTACATTTTTGGCATGTGGGTCGTTGATTTTTCTTCCCACCTTTGTCATTAGATCCACCAGCTTAAAACTCCATATTTAATTTCTTATCACCATATCCATGGGACCATTCTCCAAACTCCATCTCCACATTGAGAGCACACCAAAAAACATCTTCATAACTCCCAAAGTCTCTAATTAAAAGATCCTTTCGAAGGTGTGATTTTAATTCACCAAAGAATCTATCAATTTTTATATCATTGTTTATAACAAAACCCAAAGCATACCTTGCAAGCCTTGTGAAATTTTCTTCATAGGATGTGAAATACTCTCCTTATTTTTTCTTGATCTATATGAATTCATTCTCCATATTCATATGAGGATTTAATTGGAAATACTTATTACGAAACATGAACTTAAGGTCTTCCATTTCCATCTCTTCAATTTCCTCCCTTGGCTTGGTGTTATTAATCAAAGCCCACCATTGGTCGACCTCTCCATATAGACGATAAACGGAGAGTTTCACCGTCTCCATCTTAGAATAGTGAAGAATAGAAAACATCTTCTCCAGGGACTTGACCCACTATTTGGCAACTAGTGGATCATAAGATCCACTAAACATTGGTGGTCGTTGTCACATAAAACTTTCGATAGCTAGTTACTATTTCTTTGGCGAAGTAGGTCATTACCTATTATTATGTTTATTGTTCATAATCTAAGATAATTGGGTAATCATCACCATAAAGTATTGAAATCCACATCCCAATTTATTGGGGATGTTATTCGGATAATCGTTGCATTGGCCCTCACACGAGTTTTTGGTCTATTATCTCCTGGTTTCCACCATTTTCTAAAATAGAAAAGGTTAGAACAAAATATAAGTCAACAAGTCATGAATAAATTATTCATTTAAACAAATAATAACATATGGGATACCTATTTAAAGATTCTTGGGTTCATATATCTACATAGTCTCATGCTAGAGGTTTTATCTAGGGTTCACTAATCCTAATACCCAAATTAGCTAAACCTTTCCTCTGATACCAACTATAGCGACCCAACTTTTTCATACCTTACTATTACATCATTTTAAAGATAAAAAACATAATAGTATTACACATTAAGGATCTGATGGTTTAGTGTCTTGGGAAAACTAGGACCATACATAACAATTAGAACATCGAGTATAAACTTTTTCGGTCATTTCTTCTTCTCTAGATTCTTATTGGAAATTAACCTCTCCTTAGTACATGTAGCCACATGAGGATATACATAAAAAGGGGTGATCTAGAATCATAGTAAGAGAATAGATAAGAACAATATAGCATGGGGTGAGAATATTACTAACATAGGCAAAGAATCATGAACATGAGATGAAGCATTAATAAGAGACTTGAAATGTGGAAATGCATAAAAATAAAACATCATGTCTTAGTGGTTAACTACCACACATGCTTGTGAAAAAAGCTAGAATTTTGTTCACAAATCAATTCACATTTTCTGATGAGTTTCATCACTTTACCCAATGCATTGGAGAGCTATATAATTCTGGGTGCTCCCGTCACATATAAACATTCATATTGTGCTATATAATTCCGGGTGCAACCATCACATCATAACATTATCATTTATCATGCATGACACAATAAACATATACCATAAATTAAAATAAAAAACCCATGAAAATTAATGGGTTTCATCTCATAAAAACACATTAATAAACATTGGGTTTCCATAAGAATGAGGGAATAACATACATGTTACAAGAACCATCAATCTTGAGTGAGAAGTAAAAGGAGTGTTCTTAAAAAAAGTTCTTTTCGAAAACATTTGGTTTTTCATAAATTCCAATGACAAAAATTTATATCCCATAAAAGTAAAGACAATTATGAACACAATATTTTTATGGAGTAATCAAATCAAAAAGTAGTGAAAGAGGGAGAACTCGAAGGATGGAAGTTGGGTTTGAGAATTTCCCCTTACCTTGTATCTGAACGCTTGCTTCTCTTTAGTGTCTTGTATAACGAAATTATATTCATTAATTAGAAATTAATGAACTTTTTTCATTAATAGGGGTCATTTCGGATTCATTATTTTATTTTATGGTCCTTTTGATGAGTTATGGAGTTTAAAACCATTGTTATGGAATGTTCGTTTTTATGGTTTTCTGGAGCGTTTTATATGTATTCATGAATTGAAGTTTGTGTAGAACATGGGTAAACATACAGAACATAAATTACATGTTATTAATGAAATTCTAGAAATTAAAATTATATTAATATGAATTAAATTATATACCATGTTTATGAATCATTAGATAGGAATTTAATGATGATCGTTTGGGTTAATTTGGGTGTTTTTTCGACCACAATGAACTTGTTTTGTTAACTCGTATAGTAATATGTACATAATTTAGTTACAAAACATTAAAATAGGACATAATACATATATAATATTCTGGTTCAACAATAAAATTGGTTTAATTATTATATTTGTATTTATAAATGGAAAAATAAAACATGTCATTCTTGAAGGTGATAGATTAAAACCTTACAAAAAACGTTTTATTTTATAAAATAAAAGGAATATGATAAGGGGGTTGGATGTTATAATATCCCATTAGTATCATAATATTCCATTATATGTGTGATAATGGAGTCACCATACAATTTTTACAATGATAGGTTGGGAGAGAATAAGAAAAGGATTTGAAATTGAAAGGGAATTAGAGGAAGATAAATTACCTCTTGAGTCCTCCTCTTGAGGTCCTCCTTAAGGGGCCTAAGCTGGGTCTTTTGATGAGACCAGAAGCTCTTGGACGCGGGTTAGGGGCTAGGGGAGATACTTGGGTAGGGTTTAGACAATTATTAAAACCTAAGAGGAGTGTTTTTCCAAGGGGAGGGGAAGGGGTTATTTATACATGAGGAGGGAGGTGTTTTTAGTATAAAATATTAAATAAAATAATATAACAAATGTTAGACTTGAAATAGTAGTTATTTGACATCCTAAATCATATATTAATATAATATAATTATTTTTTGGCTTTAATTCATCTTTATAATTTGAATTCATTAATTTATTAAAAGGAAAGTGAAAGAAAGAAAAATAAACACAATAATAAATCACTTTTTGACATTAGACTTTGGAAAGTTCTTTTTAGGTTTGAAAGTTTAGTGTATTGTATTTTAAGGAATAATTTATGAAATTTAATATAATTTTGAAGAACCTAATGTTATATAATGTTTATGTCATTATTACATCACTAATGATGCAATTTAGGATACACTAATTATGTGAAAAAATTTATTTTTACTATTCACCTGAAAATTGAAGTATTTAAGAAAAATCCGAAAATTTCACCCTAACAATTTTTAGACGTTTAGAATATTAAAATGAAGTCCATTTTTCAAAAATAATTTTATAAATATTATAAATTATATATTTAATTAAAAAACAATTCACTTAAAAAAACATTTTTTTAAATAAAATTAGTTTCATAATGCATTAAAAAATTATTTAGAGTCTTATAAAGTTATGTAAAAACTAGGAGACATAGATTTTCAAATCTATGAAAAAATTTTATGAAAATAAATTTTCTTTTAAATTAATTAATTAATTATAATTATTTATTTATAACTTACAAAATTACCAACATGATTACTATGGTCAATTTTCCACTTTCTAAGATGCCTAATTTTTTTTTAATTATTCATGGGTGAGGTTACTCTTATTTGTACAATGTACTATTCATAAGGGTTGTACTACTATTCATAAGGGTGTGTTAATATTCATATGGGTGGGTAACTATTCTCCAAAAATTATGTTTTTTTTATTAGACCCTCATCTTCAACACAACCATGTATGTCATATTTTTGAAATTACAAACACCAATGGGAAAAAATTATTATTAAAGGTAACTTATCACTTAGTAGTTCACTATTTTGTGATTTCATGTGATTTTATGACATATTTTTAGGAAGGTAATTTCCATTGAAATACTTAGGGTCATTATATTGAAACCTTGTTGTAGATTGTTGTGATATAACCACAAAATGGAAGTTGGATTACCACTTAGATTTTTCTCCCAAAATGGTTTCTAATGGACTTGTGGCTGGTGTGATAACACCCGTAAAATATATTGAAATGTGATATAAAAGTCTTTGATAAATCTATAAAATTGTATATTATGTGTTTTTATGTGTGGATGTTCTTATTGAGAGGAAGTGTGTGGTTGCGATATGGTGTGGGTGATGTATAGTTTATATGGTTATAATTTTTTTGTGGTGAGGTGACAGTTTGTTTGGAAATTCTTTTAGGGAGGTGAGGTGAAACATTTTTTGTCAATACTTTTGATGAGGTGAGGTGATGGTTCATTTTGCCTTGCTTTTTAGAGGTGGGGTGATGGTTCACTTGGTCAGGCATTTGGGTTAGTGAGGTGATTGTTCATATGGATTTTCTTTTTGGGTGTTGAGGTGATGATTGTTTCATTGGTATTTTGGGGTGACAAGGAAATGGTTCGATGCGAATGATGAGCCACTTGTTATGTGTGGTTGTATTCTTCTAGATACATGGGTGGTGATATAATAGTAATTTAATAATGACTGAAATATCTAGGGTTAGGATTGGTTAATAGGATGGAAAAAAAATTAGAGAACAATTAAATGATGGGATTTGTGGTAAAAAGTGGATGATAATTCGAAATAAAATCAATGATTTTTATAATGGAATTGGTTAGTGGAGGGATATATATTTTTGATTGGGTGGGTTAATTCATTTAATAGTGGTAGTGAATGAGGAAATATTGTTATTAGGTTAGTTTTATTTGTGAAACCTTGTCTGATCTTATGTGTGGGTATATGTATTTATTTTTATATTCCTTGTGATTTCAAAATGAAAACAACCCATATAGATCACTATGATTCAACGCCCATATTTTCTCATGTGGATGTTTCTCCCAATAAATTAGTGATGAGGATATATGGATTCTTACCTTATGTTTCCCTATATCTATCTCACTCAAGTATATATGAACATGATATGACGGTTGTAGGTCTTTTACTGAACTTGGTGATGGACTTGGTTTTTTCTAGGAAGATTTGATATAACCATGCTGTGGGGAAATTGACCAAGTGTTTTCTGAAAAGATGTGATATAACCATGTTGTGGGGAAATGTACAATGTTTGTTTGGGAATGATGTGATATTTACATGTAGTAGGGAAGCTTATGGTGGGGTTATTCTTGGTAGGATGAGGTAATGAGGTTGTAGTCCTTCATATTCATAATACCATACTATATAGGTTATGTTTGTGATGAGATGGACCCGGTTTTTTTAATGAAATATGTGATGTAACTATGATGTGGGGAGGTGGTCCTTCGATTTTTAAGAATCATATGGCAGCAATGATATGAGGATATGTCCTGGGTGTTTTCCAATGCAATGTGATTTGAACATGCTCTGTTATGGTGGTGTATGTTATTCAAAAGTTATGGGAGTTCTAGGAAGTTTGACATTTGGCTTTGAGAGTAGAAAATTTGTGGGAAAGTGTCTTGAGGTACATTTTATCAATACTCTTATTATTATATATTTATACTTGTCTTAATTTATTTGGTGAATGTTCATAAGTTAGGTTGGGATTGATATTTGATAAGTTTATGCATTGTTTTTTTATCAAAGGTTCATTAGTATGCTTCCTGAAAATGTAGACGCGAGACTTTGTTTTTCTTACTAAGTATATTTGAATGCTCAAGAAATGAATATAAACTAATTTACAATTTTCTTGGAGGATTATATGGATAATGTTAGGCATTACTAGTATAGATATTTGGATAGTTATGGTGGCATTTCTTTAGATTTAATTTTTTTTATTTTATTTTGGAGACTTTTATCCATATTTGTTTTATTTATACATTATTTTTTGGTTGATTTTGGATTCCTTTTTATATTATGTCAAGGATATTCTGGTTGAAAATTCATATTATATCCCGATCCTATATTGTTATAGAGGATAATGGCTCACATTTTATTTTTTTTACCCTTAGTTATATTCTCCAAACTGGGTCCTACTGGATGTGGAACAATTTAAACATTATATATATATATATCCCATAATTGTTGTATATTTGGTTGGATGGGTTTGTGGTTGTTCTTATATTACACTATTTTATATTTTTAATTATACAGTAAAAACATATTATTGTTGGATTTAATGGTTTTCGAAGACCTGTAATTGTGTATGGAATGAGGTACATTTTTTGACAATCCTATTTATATTATTAAACATTGTCACAATACATTAATTCATTGATGTTAACTGAAATAATGTGTTAATTATTCAAATATAGAGGTCACGTAAACAAGTTTTGTTATATAATCTAGTGGTGGTTTTATAAATATTCTTAGAAGTTATTTATTATGTTTTTTTGGTGATGGGTAATGATTATATGATATTTAATCAAATAATATTACATATATCATAACATAATCCCATATATTAGATATTTTAGATTTTTTTTGGGAATCGTATGTTAACTATTTTTATATATGGGTAATGTTTTCAGTTTTCATGGTGTCATATAGTCTTTATCATCAAGATAGTAGGAAAGAGTGGGGTATGATGTTATAAAAAATAATTAATAAAACCAAAACTAAATAGTATAAAGTTTTTTAAAATTAATATATTATTGATGATTTCCCTAATGCGGTATAGTATATCGTTGATATATATCCCTACGAGAATATTATTTTACCATTTATTGGAGAGATTTTGTTTTCCATTTGACTATATATAAGAGTGTATGCGTTATTTTTGGAACATATGAAATAAAAACTACGAAACAGTGCTTGTTATAGTTTTGTATTGATTATAAGTTGTAGAGTTGGTTCATTCTACCTAGTACATATAAATGAGATGAATTTCTATTTTTTACATTAAATGTTTTATGAATAATATGTTTTTATTTTTTTATTGGTGGTACACTTGTGTGATAATGATGGATAATTAACCATTTCTATAAATTCTTGATTTATTTAATTAACTGGTGGAGGCTAGTTAGTTCTCAAATAAATATACATGAATAATATGCCATTATATAAGAGTAAAATTTTATTATAGTTTGAAGATCAATTTCAAATTTCATTATGTTTATATTAACTATATGTGGATTCCATTTATACACACTATGGTGTATATTTGGATTAATGGATTAATGAATTTTCTGTATTAACCATATCAAGACCATATTGATTTTAATTTAATTTACTACATCCTGTTTTCGATAAAGTCATAGGAGTCCTATGTGGTGTAACTGTGGATAGTTTTGGAGGATTTCTCAAACATCATGTTTATAAAAAAATTAATTAACTACACATTTTGATCACTAAAAGTTCATTCCCATTTTAATTTTATGATTCATTATAGTCTATTTTTAAATCCTTCTATGATAGTTTGATAATGATTCTTAAGAGGTTCAACAAAATGATTCATATTTACATATTTATCATCGATTAATTGATTACTATCAATGAAATTATCTAACATATAAAAAATTATAGTAAAATTATCATCCTTATCATATAATCTAAATGTAATTATTTTCACTACATTATGTTAGAATATCTAGGAATGAATAATGAAAAAGATGAGTATTGAAAAAATATACAATTTTACTAGGGAAAGAGTTATGTTCACTATATATTATGACTATTTCTATTAGAACCTAGGTTGTCTATAATATAGGTCAAGTAAATCATATGTTATGTGACTAAAAGTGAAGGAACTATGGGTATAACTACTCTATATAATATCTATTTATTTTAACAGTGGTATTCCCTTTAAAATTATGACGGCTCAATTAGATAGGTGTATTATTTATGTTTTACAATAACTAAAAAATATATTAGTATATATTTTTACAAATTGATTGTAATATAAAAAATGTATATGAATTGAATTAATTTAGGTTTTTTATTTTTATATCACATATACATTAGAGAAGATAAATGTTATAGATTATTAAATATGATTAAATTTAGTTAGTGTTATTTCTCAAGATGTGAGTTAGGTGTGGATATTAAATTTATATTTTTCTTAAAATTTTGTCTTGGATGAGGCATGAGGTGAATATTGTTAATATTTAATATTATTAGATTCCCCTTTAGTTTATTATTTATTAGAAACATATATGGGGATCTTGATATAGAATCCTAATGTGATAAAATTCTTAATAATGATTAATTCAATGGCAGGATAGAAAATATATAACATCAAATACTCTATCAAAGTTATTTATATTTTTCTTATAATATTCAAAATGTTTTTTAGAGTTAGTTTAGTTTATTATATTTTTAAATTCATACTAATATTTTACACATGTACCAGGTTGTGAAGAAAGTGTTTTGGTGTTTTGAGATGAACAAATTTGTGGTAATGTTTTTTTTATGATTTATTATTTTTATAAAATGCGCCAATTTAATAATTGTATTTTCTAGTATAGTTTATTCCTTACGTATCCCATTTTTAATTTGGTTGATATCAATTTAATTTTATAGGATGTCCACCATATGCTTAAGAGTAATAAATTTTTTATTTTGGTACGTACATGTTTTTGTGTGAATCATATCCCCAATAAGTTGTAGTTTATTCAATGTAGATGGTCCAAACATTAGTTGATATATTGAGTGGGTTTATTTGATATTCTGTTTAGTCTTATGTTAACAGTATATCCTTTTCAAATTTTCTTTTAATATCAAATACCATTCTTATATAAAAATGAAAAAAATTATACAATTGAATTCTTAACTATTCCCATTATCATTATATTCTATTTTTAATGGTGAATCAATGACTATCGTTCAAAACAATGTTAACAATATATTAAATTAAATTAAATAATGGCCATATATAGAGACCCTTAAGGATTTATGTTTATGATCTCTGATTCTTCCAGGAATCACCCATTGATGGATATCAAATATTTTACTAAGGTAAGAGTCCTTCTCTATGTTCTACATGGTGTTTTATGATTTATAGTGTTCTGGTGAATTGGTATAACTATTATATCTTCTACACAAGTGGGATATTTTTTACACTATCTTCAATGTGCCATAATATTGGAAATTACTACATGATTTGTATCATGTGATTTATTAGAATATTTTTGATATTGAGGAAGATGTAAAACTTTGATAATTTATGTATGAAGGATTTAATTGTCAATGGAATGTATGAGATGAATAATTAATACCTTTTTTATTAATTATATTTAAGAAGGATGGTATGTAATAGTGTACAAGGGAATTAGATTCATTGAACAATGATTAATATCTTGATATATTTTGAACTCCATATCTTCTATGGTTATGTTATGGTTCTAAATTAGGAAGTTACTATGTTAAAATAATCATATATTTATATTTTTTAATTTATGTGAAATTTATGTGATTATTAAGTATGAAAATTCCTCAAGAGTATAATATTGTTTTATCATTTTTTTCAGTTTTACACTATTCATATAATTTTTCTGACTTATGGTTTTCAAGGATAAAAACTATTTTTAACGAGAACATAATATATGTGTCCTTTATTATTCATATATTTTTTTCTAGCAGAAAAATTTTATTAAAAATTAAAAATTAATACAAGAATTCTATGTAGTATTTAATTTTATTTTTGGATAAATATGAAATAATAATTGATGTTTTAGGACTATGGTAAAAAAAATAATTGTTAATGTGAATTATAACACCCAAACGACCTAGAACACTGATTGGTGATCGAGATATCAGTCACTACCATAACTCAGGCTTGCCTCCCCATATGTTGTAGGCTTCCGGCTAGCCGCACGAATCATAGGTGATACAATGAGGAGATTACAACGATATTTCTATAGAAAATCTATAGATGAAATATAATCCAATAGATATAATATCAAGATATGTGAAAATAAATAAACAAATACCCATGTAGTAATAAATGAGGTAAATGTTACATGTGAGTTAAGGAAAACATCAACAACATAAAAAAATAATATATCAAGGTCCCAAAAACAAAATCCATGCATTCTAAGAAAAACTAACCATAGTCCTAACCCGATCCCACATTCCATGCACTATCCCAGGTACTATAAAATCAACAAAATTTCACACTTACTCATACATGGACCTAAAAATAAAGAATTATAGCTACTCAAGTAACCATGTGCTATGGTGGCCTAGGCTGGGTGTGAGTATAACTTAGTAGGACACCGCCTTGTGTGTCCCTAAAATAACTAGTCAATAATAATTTCTATATAGGTGTTCAAAATATAAATATTTATATAGTTACCCAATTTTACCAATTAACCATTTAAATAAATGAAATAAAATAGTAAAAAATCAATGATACCCCAGGATCCATTGTGATACAAGACATCGATCTATACCTCACTCAATCATGATTGATAAGTATATAATCATGGTAAACATAATTGGTCATATTTTTTGAAGGTATACACATAAGGCAACTTTAGTTGGGAAAATTTAAGGAACCCATATGGATCTACAAGGAATTTCCTATCAATGAGTCATCTTGGGAATCTGAGGGGTAGAATGATATGAATTAAACTATATTTAGTATAACTGTATTAAAACAAGGAACTATCATTGAAATCCATATGCATGGAATTATTGTTATCCATGAGATACACTTTAGGAATTACACCAAAATAGATTAATATGAATCTGGTGATCTCATCCTATAGCATTCACTTAGGGTACCTAGAAAGAATCGATGGTATAAATCCATGGAATTTGATAATTAAGATGTTACCTAGATCTAATGGGTTACTTTATTAGTGAAATCATATTGTTAAGTCATTCTGGAATCTAGTGTCTCACTCAAGTAAATCCATCACATCATCCCTGAATGATGTGTTGGGTTTCATCACACTCTATAATTCATGCATGTCCTATATCCAATCCCAAGTCCTCCTAATTTCATTCCTTACTAATAAAGAGCATATGGAATCCATGGGATCTCTCCAAGTTTTTAATAGTACAACATTAACCAAATAGAAAAATTATACCATTCAATCAATCAATTGATTCTTTACTATCAACATAATAAACATTAATATATTGTGAAACCAACTACATTAGTTACCATTTAAGACACATAATAATATGAAAAAATATCAATAATAATATATCAAGCATTTCATTATCCTTACATTCTCATATAAAATCATTCCATTTTCTAGTAAAATTCCCACATCTCTAAGGAATGAATAAATACAGTATCATTAATTAAAGATAAGTGAAATATACTTATATGATTCTTACTATAATTATATTTAGTAAAAACATACCATTAATATTAAATTTTAATTAATTTACCTATGGAATAATTTTTAGACAATATAACATATAATTTAAACTTTTCCCAGAACAACAATACATTTAAATAAGTTTTATCCGTTGTGAAATATAAGAAAATGAATATTATTATCTTAGTTATGCATTCATTATATCCGGGTAATTTCATAGGGGAATAGTCAAGGTAAAATTATAAAAGGAGTCACCATTATAATCTTAAAATATATATAGTCTCAAACATTATTTAGATTACTATATAATAAAGGCATGGATAGGTGGAAGGTCACAATTAGTTTTTAGGGTCATCACTAACAAAACCCGTGATGCAAAAAATATGTTACACATTAAAAATATCAAACATGAATATGATTTATATTGAAAGAACACATAAAAAAACCCAAAGCCTTTAAACCTTCTAAATTAGATCAACAACCCTATCCCCATGCCTATACATGGCCAATAGATGACAGTCAACCAACCATGGCATAGATTCACCCGCTTTAGTAAAACCAAGATCAACTATCCTCTAAAGGTCTATGAGAAGCTCTGGAAACTCAATTATAAAAAACACAAAAAAGAACATAAAATATACACCAATATAAATAACTCATCTCAAAATCATACAAAAATACAAGAAAGGATATGACTCCTTAAAAATGATAGGATAAGGTGTGAAAATGTTGTCTCGGGACATCCTAATATTTGGCCGTATAGAGTCCCCATTATTTAATGATGATTCCACCATGATACAATAGAATTATATTTCAAATATATTTCTTATAGAACTTATAATTAATATGAGTAATGGTTGAAATAGTTTCAATCATTTGGCGGAGTGTATTATATTGAATAAAAACGAATCAGAGCTAAAACCACCCCATGGTGAAATGGAGCCATGATGAAATGAGAAGGGGAGCTCCCTAGTCCACATATTGTAGAAAAAAAGATAGAGAGGGGGGATTACAATAAAAAAATGTGTTTAACTAAAATTAATTCCAATAAAACCCCACAATCTAGCTAGTGTAGGCCACCGAAGATGCCATGGGAACTTACTGGCTAGAAGGCCTTCTATCAAGGCCACAAGATGCCTAGTGGATGTATCATGTAGCTCCAGCTAAGAAACCAATATATTGATCATTACCTATATCATAGACCACACCTTCAACATGAATCATAATCCATAACATCCATTTAGAGTTGGAGAATCCATAAGTAAAATAAAAAAACCTCAATTCTAAAAATTAATCTCTCACTAAAAATTCACATTTTCCATGGAACTTTATGCATGTTCTTACACAAAAGGGATTAATAACTCCCTTAAAAAACAATTATGATCCCTAATATTTCAATATGATCATAAATTTAAATATCCAGACCTAAATTAGATATCAATTCCAATAAACATTCATGTTCTAGACATAAATGGTCAATAAACTTCTAGAGTTTACATTGAACATCATGAACTCACACGACTAAACAAAATCCTACACTTTACCCCATTTTCAAAATATTGAGACACCAATCACCCACACCTGCCTATCCAAAGATATCCTAGGTTTTTCATCCAAATGATAAACCATTATATAGTGATCTCAACTATAATACATATCTAAAAGAGAATAATTAATATCTAAAACGCCTATACCTTGGGAATTGTTTATGAAAACATGATACTAACACTCTAAAAACTCCTCATAATGCAGTCCAAAAACCACAACAACCATGATTTCGTGGAAACACAAATAAAATTCAATTAATTATTTTCATTTTCATATTTCAAATAAAAAACATGATGATCCTTCATCATTAAAGAAGAATTTAAAAGGCCTCCATTTTCTTAAAAGGTCACAACCAACACCCATGATTTTCCCATGAACACAAAATGATCCACCCACTGTGGATTCCAACCCACTACATCAAACTACATGAAAAAATGAATGTAAAACCTTATAATGTATACTTTTCCCAAAGACACACCACTTCACCCACTAACATGCCTTTAGTTCCCCTATACATGATTCTATAATCCATTAAGTAATTTTATGATCATTCGAACATGACCACCAATGTTCACAACCAACATTTGGTGATATTAAATGGTTCTAAAATCATCCATTTATTTCCACTATCATGTTATATTGCATGAACAAATACTCCACTAGTCATATCATGATCAGATCAGCACAAAACATCCCAAGTTTAAGGATGATGCATGTAACCCATCCAAAACCACCTAAAAAATAAAACATTCATTCCCCACGATGTATTAACCTCATTTTTCTCCAATAAAAAAAATTCTATATTGGTCATATATTTATAGATATTGTGCACCCATTATCACCCATGCTTAGGGGTCAATTTACCATGAAAAAATATTTCTGTCTACTTTAGGAACTTCATTATCATAATGTCACTGAAACATATTCATGCACCAAAATTAATTAACTAATGAACATGGAGGATATCGAGGCTAAAACTACTCACCCCTAGGAACATTTTAAAAAGGTAAAACAATACTCATTCCCAACATATGGGATCACCACTCACAAAACAAACCAAAATGATATTCTAAAAATAGATGTGAATCATTTAAATGAAAAATGGGTCACCACACGCAATCTATCTCATCCATTACTCATCCAAGTAAACTGACCTAGATAGGTATCACGTGTATCACACACATGTTTCTACTCCCAAGACATTCTTCAATAATTGTGATGTTAACCTCTTACACTATCTTTATTTTCAAACCTGTGAAATACTTTTCACTCTACCTAATCCATCCAATTTATTGTTTCTAATGTCAGAATGTGAAAATTCTTAATAGATATCCTTGGGTCACCATGATCATTGTTCTATCACGAAACCCACATTATTCCTCATCATATATGGAAAACTTAATCTCATTCAAGAACCATAGGAATACAATTTCTAACCACCAGACCATAATCCAAATTAAACTACACATATCCAATACATTTTTTCCTACCATATTATATTTATGTTCAATGGTTAAATTATTCTATTAATCTTGAACAACTGACCATCCTTAGACTCTTCTGAAAAATACCATATGAAAACATGGTTCACAGACCCATGAAAATCAAATTTACTCTCATGTATTCTATATTCATAGGAGTAAATCACCCTAGGAACCATTCCAAAATAATAGCATATCTCTATGATCCTAAATGTGTGTCCCATTTTTTTTGGTTAAGAACCTAATTAATCCCTCATTCACAAACCACATGCACTACCGATGCATATAAAATCATTTACTTTGCAATTCCATAGTAACAAGAATCTAATCATGTATTAAAACAATCCCTTCCATGAGTATGTAAATTATAGATAACCTCACTCTTGATGAATCCCATGTCCACTAGGCATAACCCACATTTAGTTTTTTTCCCACAACAGATCAATTTCCTAATCCCATAAATCCTCAAGAACCCCGTATACTTTGATCTCCAATAAGTTATTTATCTAAACAATGATGCTTCAATGTCTATAAACAATAATAATGACTAATAGATATTCTAGAAAACTTTTTAGAAAACCATGCAGGTAAAACTGTGTAGATTGTTTGGTTTTAAAAATAGAATTATTTTAATTAAAATATAATAAAATTAAAACCTAAACTAAACACTCATCCTCACCCTCTCCCCTATACAGGACGTGTGACAACATAAGGGGTCTCCCCTTTGATGCATGATGCCTCCTATTTGGATATCCCTTGTTAATAGATATCATCCACCATTTATTCCGATTTTTTCTCCAAATCTAAATGGTAAGGCCCTCAACTACTCCTCCTCTTCATTTCCAACTTTTATTTCATCTCATTGTCAACCTAAAATGTACATATAAAACTTTGGAGTGGGTTAACTCTAATTTTATTTTTTATTCCTTTGATAGGGTATGATAATGGTCTCTCATGTCATGTTTATGTGTTTTGCGGCAACCGCTGCCAAAGGCGAAGATGTTCCGCTTGCATTTGATTGCCTCAAATGGTTTAAGGTGAGTTCTTTCCATCATTTTTCAATTATAGTTTGTAAATATTTTAGAGTTTAAAAATATATGAGTCCCTGGTAATTAATTTTATTTGTGTCGTTCCATGTCGTATTAAATTTATGTTCCTAAAATTGTGTGTAGTTGGTTATGAATTGTTTTGGGTGATCACAAATATACTTAGGTCTGAATATATATATATATATCTTCCATATATCTGTTCCCTTATAGAGTGAGGAACATGTGCATTAGGATAATGTATATATATATATATATTTATTTATTTATATGTATATATCATGGTATTTACATGAACATGTGGTGCATTTTCCACTAGTCATCGATAAATATGTCATGTGCCAGGTTTTAGTTGGACCCCATCATGGTAAGGATCCTTTATCATTTACCTTTTTTTAATGAATGAATTAATTTAAAATAATATTTCACTTATCATAGATTTAAATTAATGCAAAAAAGTTCATTAATAAAATGTGAGTTTATTATGATTCTTGAAAATAGTGCTAAATGAGGTAATGGACTGCATGAATAAAAATTTCATGATTTTATAATAAGACTCCTCCAATGAAGGTGAATTTCCTTTAATATTGAATTTTTTTTATAGGATTTCTTGCTTTCCTACTATACTTATCTTGGTTCCTTCTATAATTTTATAGGAAGGACCACATATGATAGATTTTCATTCCTTGATGTAATCTAAATGGAACTGATTAGGATGTATTAAGTGTGATAGTGACATCCTTTAAATTAAATGACCATGACTTAAATCAATTGGCCATGTTTAGGAAAAATGACTGTGGAGACCTTGAGTAGGATAGATTATAAAAATTTTAAGGTTATTTATATATAATTATTAGAATGTATAAATGATGCTTTTTTCCCTCTATAATGAAATGGACCAATTTGTTCTTAAATGAAGTGGTAATTTTGGTATTGGGAGACTATTACCCTTTACTCATGTCTTGTGAAATGGAACATTATAAATGTAGTAGATGAGATACTATGAGACTAAATTAAGGAACACATGTGAGGTTTTTCCTCATGGGTCATGTTATATACTTGCTCGTTCTCATTTTCCTTTTGAAGGTTTTGATGACCTAACATAAGTGGTAATGCCTTATGATCAAATTATAAATATTGTTCATGCTTGTATTGTATTTTGAGAAAAAAATTTATTTATGGATGGGATGAATTCTTACCCCATTCCAATATTATAATTGATTATGGATGAGATGAATTATATCTCCATTCCAACTATATTTATGTTTATGTATGGGAGGAATTCTTACAAAATGCCAGTTACAAGTGTTTATTGGTGGGATTCATTCTTACCCCAAACAACTCATGATTTAGATATATATAAAGAGGTCTTCATGCCAAGAGACTAATGGATATTTTCATTTGGTTAGGGTTAGTCTGTGATATATCCCATAAAATATATATGGAAGTGGTATGTCCCTTGCCACCCCAACATAAATCTAATGCAGAAAGGCTAAGAGACTAAGGGCTCTTGGACTTGGGCTAGGGGTAGACCATGAGAGCTACCTTGGAATTGTATGGAGAAGGTATGGCCCAATAAACCCCAATGTATATCTATCCATTTATATATTTATAGATAATATATATGTATCTATATATATAATGGTTACATAGTTATAAACTTATTCCAACAAAGAGATGAAGTTGGTATAGTCGTTATTACCCATTAGGAACCTGGATACACATTTATTTATTTATACAGTTTTGTTTTTATTTCCCTATATGTACACAAAGTTTAAATTATATTGTATTGTATAGATTTGACTTGACACCATGGGTGCTTTTCTATTGAGATTACACCTAACACACTCCTCGGGTTGCTTTGGTACCAAAGTATACCTTACACATGCATGACCTATGTTGATTGTTGTGTATCTTATACATAGGATTAAGGATAAAAGGGCCAAGTTGGATTTTGGGATGCTCATGGATATTTCCCTTATGGAATATTTGGATTTTATTTCGTTTTGACTGTATCTTCCTATGTTGAAAAGCATCTTGTATTGTTTACTATATTTAGTTTTGTATGATTTCCATGTCAGGCATCCATCCACTATATAAACTGGTGTTGGGAACATTTTTTAGTTTTATAGTAATCTATATCCAACTTTTATCTATTATTAAGTATTCTATTATAAAACTATGAAACTCAGATAATAGGGCATAGTTTCCCCCCCATCACCTTTTGAAACCCTCTCTACTAGTTGGAAACCTCTAGCATACATGGAGATTCACTTGAGGACATGTGACCAACCGGTCTGACTACCAGTTTAGTGTTAATTCAGTCTGGGATGTTAAACTCCCACTCCAATTTCTCCTATTTGATTCATACATGTGGAAATATAATTTTTACATTTGCTACCACCTTCCCTATTAATTCATTTTTCTATCTAGTCCTAAATCTCAATTGTGTGTTCCTTGTACAATGCATCAGGATATAACTCAACATCTAAATAGATAAAGACATTCTAGGGATCAATAATGTGCCTTTAGAGATGAAAAACATTAAACACATAATTCTGGCCAATTTAATTTGAATTAATATTAAAAAGGTATAAAAGTATCCTAGAAATTTTACTGATATGAAATGGTTCATTAAAATATAGGGCTAGCTTCCCTTTCTTACCCAAATGTCAATGTCATAATTTAGGATTACATCCATAAAAACATAATAGATTAAAAATAAATACAATGTAATAATATCGTGGTTTTAATGAGGTATATTCATATTCTTAGCTATGATAAGACCATTTTGAAATAACTAGACTATCATGGTTGTCCCACGTAATATATTTTTCCCGAAATCTTTTCCCTCATTGGCCTCATTACTATACAGTAGTGAAAAATATGTAATATAATAGAGAGTATAAAATATTTCATTTGGATAAAAAACTTTTCATTTTTATTTATGTGAACTAAAAAATAGCTAGGTGATAATCCAGTACAAAAAAATTTTGATCCTGTGATCAGAGAATATCCTACAATACATGAATTATATGGTCTTTTTTACATATGTATAGGGAATATATTTTTCCCTCAACCATAGTTGTGTTATTAATAGATTCTAAAATCCATAAAATACCACAAATTTAATAATTATTTATCTATTATATAAAATACTTTTAATAACAATATTAAACTACACTATATTAAGAACATAAAATTTACACAGCTCAACCACTAACTAAGAACCATGCATCAGATTGAAATGAAAAACTTTCACTAAATGGTCAACAATGAAACATATAAAATGAAGAATCATAAGGTTTAGGGGTAACCCATTAAACATTTTCATCATGACATTCTCCCATTAACACATGGCCAAGATAATTAGATAAATATCACCCCTAGGACACAAATTCTCCACATTTATCCTTTGACATGTAGGCCATCAGAAATAAATTTCACCAATGTCCCTAATCTTCCCTCCCTTGTCGAACTATCACATGAATTCATGGTACATATTTTATCATTTTGATGTATAACACACATAGAGGAATTGATATACCTCATTTAATCTCCCCTTATTGATGTAGGGACTAGAACTCTTCCATGAACTACCATAACATTGATGCCTTCTAACAACCACCTCGGTATCATGTAATATCATATTTATTGTTCCCATATCAGAACATAATATATTTCAATATCTTTCCCATACATAAATTATTCTACAAAATGAGATATTATGTCTAATTTGAAAATATTAATTGACACCTTGTCCTCATAATCCATCTTCTTCTAATAACCCAACATACTCATAAACTATCATGGTTCTTCTAAAGTCCATTAACTATGATCATGTTCTAGATAAATATTATTCCTAAGATCATATGTAATAACGTTAGAATTAAATACATCATTATCCATATAATAAATTAAACATAAGAAGATACTCTACTAGTTTCTTCTACCTCATGTCCAGGTCCCAAACTGTGAAGATATATTAGATTCTCATATGATATATATTGATAAGAAAACACTAAAAAAAGATATATATTCAGAAACATTTCAAATCAATGACCACAACTACGAGTTCCATTTTTTGAGAAGGATAGTTATTCTCATGGAGTAATAAAAAATTATTCCACTAAGCTTCCACCCTCACCCTCTACATCAATAATACTCCCAAACCCACACCATTTCATCATAGTAAAGAGAGTAACCAACACTAAAGAAAAGTTGAACCCACTCTTTATCTGAATAAAATATTCATAACACTATTTGGACCACTATTATATTACTCCCATATTAGATAATGTAAGCATGTGTGATAAAAAATGGGAAATGTCAAAGGTAAAAAGTTGATAGTACCAAGGTAAACCTGGAATGCACATTATATTGAACCCATTTTGATGGTCTGTCTATAAAATGAAAACCTCAACATTCATCAGGGCCATGGTTAAACATATCTAAAACACCAAAAATCCTAAGAATTATCCTCATGAATAAAAAATATACACATAAACTTATTATTATAATGCTGATGTGCTTGAAGAGTACTCATGATAGTACCATTATATCTTTAATGATTCATTAATGTTAGTGAGGAGAATATGCTATCATTAGTAAAAAAACAAGATGAAAAAGTCATGATATATGATGGGGATCTTGTTTATGATATCAGTGAAAAATAATTATTTTCCTTTCAATCCCAAGAGAACCAAAATGTAATCATATAGACTATAACTACACCAAAATGTTTTCTTTTGGAAATCCTCCGCTTCGACCCACGATTGGTGATCGATTAATAGATGATCAATGTTGTAAAACTAGTGGAGCCCCCACAACTAATCAAAGAGAGCAAAGATCCAATTAAATGGATATCAATTATTCTTTATAAATAGATTCAACTTCCATCAATCATTTTAGAGAAAAATTTTACCATCTTCATTCTTGGTGAACAAGATAGGTTCACCACAAAATGATGTACCTAAACTTATAAATCCATTGTATTCCAAATCCATTAGTTATTTATTGGGATCCTTCAACTAGGTTGATTCCATATGATAAGGGGTCTCAAAATTGTATAAAAGTATTGTTTTATCTATATATAAAACTAAAATCCACTCTCATGGTATAGCCCTATCAATTCATCAATGAATAATTCCTAATTTTTATCCATGATAGGTGGAGATATTAATGGGCTACCATAGATCTAGGTGAATGAAAAATGCATATAATCTATTCCATTATCACCCACAATAGTTCATGTCTAGAAAATCTATACATACTTTAAATTCCTATACAATTTTAATTACAAACATCTGTACCAATGAATTATTAAAAGTTACACATCTCTGATAATAATCAATGGGAGCATCAAAACTATTTGGGCAGTCATTTCCTAGAATCCCATCAATAAATTTCATATCTAGAATCATGATTTCGAAAATATAATTATAATAGTAATGGAATATAGTACACTCTATGAATCAGTAATGATGGTTTACTTTATCCCATGTTTTTATCCATGGAATGTAAGTCATAAGTCTACTAGATCAGTATGTCAGGTCTAGAAATAACTTTTGTAGAAACAAAATGGGAAGAACCAATATAATTAAAATTAGTATAAAATATATAAATGATTATGATAAAAAATTTAGTAGTATATAGTCTCTCACAAGAAATTTTTTGTATTCTTTTCCACCACATACACTTTTGTAAATTTAATCTGTCACTAAGTCACTATTGTATGTGTCAGTCTTGTTTTGACACCATCTGAGCCAACACATAAGGAGCTAAACTATCTCATAGGACACCAGACCAATTATACATTGATACTATATAAAAATATATCCTCTAAGACCTTGTGATTAAATTTTGAAGGTGTCCCATATTTATAAATTTTCAAAATTGGATTTGAGGTTCTTTGAAAATGATATAAAAATAATTAACCTTCCAATAATTGAAGAACTATGAATTAATCCTAAGGGAAATAAAGAACCCAAACACTAAAACACATTATATCCATTAACATAGTGTATAATTATTATCATCATATTCCAAGTAGAAAAATTGAGACTCATATAAGTAGTAGGAGGTCCACTCACCTGTGTATTAAAAGGTGGTAGAAGGAAAATTGTTCGATACTCCTATATAATATTATTAATAGTAAAATTTTTGTGTATAACCACATGGTATGATGCAAGGTAAATCGTTATATCATGTATTACGATGCCAAGATGAAGACCGATCATGGACTACTTTTCCATATGTGAATTGTTTCTCTCAATGAAAGCACAAAATCGATGTAGGTTTGTGAAATGATTAAATCATGTTAATATATTTTTAGAAACATTTTTTAACTCCATGAACACCTATACTCAGTCTCTATTCCATGGATCAAGGATAAATTTCTTGAATAACATGTCCTTGAGGTTCTCTAAGGTTAGGCTATTATGTCTTATAGCCTATCTGATCATGCACCACAACCATCGAGTAAGTCCATGTTGCTCAGACAATTCCAATGTGATATACCCATCCTCATGTGCGTCAATTAAATCTACGACACACTCGATGATATCCATATAGTTATTATACTCCTATTTTACTCCAATTACCTAAATTTTTTATGGATGATATAGATCGATGTATTTTACGTACTCAACCATTGACCACAGTTCCCTATAAACCGACATAGGAACAAGAGGAAATGATCTTGATTATGGTGGGCCCACTACATGTACCACCATAGTATGTATGTGGATTTCTATATAAAAACTGCCTATATATATGAATTGGAACAAATTCATACTTCTGACTATGGGTTTTCCAATTCATGTTAAGTTATTGTAACATTATTCTATTTCAGGGGGACTTATTCTAAAACCATAAGGAAACATAAACAAAAATTGACATAATTAGGAAAAATAATAATCAATTTATTGTGTCACACAACGTTCACCTTGCAGTCTTCCCAAAACAAAACTTAAATACATTGTATCATTAACCAAGGCATCCATCCCTATACATTATTAATTGTAACATATACATACATAATATACAAAATAATCAAGATTAATTAATTATTGAGAAAATATATATCTTGACACCATTAAAAACAAATATATCATTTAGTAAAAAATATAAACCTTCCCCAGAATGATAAAAAACATCATGTAATCAAATTGAAAAACTACTATAGAGAAGACAATAGCTATATATCCATATTGGGATCCCAAATACTTAATCATGATACATTAACATGAAAAATTTAATTAATCTATAACTATAATTCAATCTATGGTAACATAAAGGGATATTACAAATTTTCGGGACATGATCATGATAACTCCTACAACTGATTCCCAAAATACTATGAAATTTCAACAATGTCCAATTTTAGTACAATATAAATGATGAAAAATATATTATTATTGAAATTTATAATTCCTTGAATCAAACCATTGGGTTCCATCTAGAAATCCATAAGACCACATGAATTTCTTCTAGTAAGGAACTGGATTCCAACTAGAAGTGAGAGTTTAAATGATGTTATTTGGTAGATTAAACCCCCTGTAGCTTTGACATGACCATATAATATAAAGTAAATATGAATACATAGGGTTATAAAAGTGGGGGGATATAATATCAAATGAAACACATCTCATTCAATAATAAATGGAAACATTGAATGGAATTATAAACTAGAGTAATAAGTTTTATAATATTTTTAAATATTATTATGTTGGGGATATTTTTTGGAGTCTATCATATTTCCAATACATACAATATGATCATCATATCAACTATTATCTATTTGGAACTTTTAATTCCATGGATACCTATATATAAATCCCACATGTGCATTGAGATAACAGTACATGGTGGGATTACTAAAATCCTATATGATAAAATTAATGTGTCCCTAATATATATTTATATGTAAGAAATTTTTATGACATGAAAATAATAAATGTGTACAAAATCATAAACTATCATTTAATAAGAACCACTATTCTATACAATCCATTATTAGCCCCGACCATAACTGCTTTACATCCATTGTGTATGGAATATCAAGATATCATAAGTAATCCGGAATTATCCCCATGCCTATTAAACATTCTTCGAACCATAATGATAAAATGATACTATACGTCCACTAGGAATCAAATGAATCATGATACTGAATATCCACAAGGCATTGAGTGATATTTCTACTCATAATATACTAGTCATTGAGAAAAATGTTAATTTTCATCCAATAAGAGCCATGCGAATGAAATTGAATCCTTAAAGACTCATCAAATTAGTAACATACTCAATGGTCCAACATTTCCATCATCACATGTAGTTATCACACCCCCTATAAGGGATAAAAATGTAATGACAGTCCATTTGTTTTGAGTAATGAGAAAAATACTTCCAAATGAATAGTAATATATATAAATAATATAGAAAACCAAGATAGAATAACATATCATCAGGAATGAAATAGTAGAAATATAAATTGTATGTTATTAATATCTCACATATTCAAACAAAATACTAGATTACCAATGGAAGAAAGTACCATAGCTGGTCATGTGAGACACACACACTCACACATCTAAATGTGATCACATTCAATCATAGTCATTAAATAAAACAACATAAGAAACATAAAAATGGAAACATGTATATAAACGATCCCTAAATGGAAGGAATAATCCTACCACAATTTTGATAATGAGGAACTCAATGGCTCATCCTGGATTAACACCCAAACAAAATTTCACACCCACATCAAACTAACTCACACATCATAGATGACTAAATATAGTTCAATTAATCAAGAATGATTTTTTGAAAAGAGACTGAAGAAATTTCCAAGTCTTAATAGGTTGTTCATTAATCACATACCTTAAACTGTTCCTCAAAATTACAAATTCCGAGTTATATCAAAGGAGATGACTCCAAATCAATATTTCTTTTGTATATTGAATAATAGATCCAGAATTTCTCTTATATTCTAGAGGAGACCATTATATACATCAATGGAATATTGATCTATCATCAATCAATCAAGTTAAGAAAGATTAAAGATGATAATAAAGAATAATAGAGTATCAAGATGATCGGAATATGGAAACCAACCTTGAAATGTAAACCGTTCTTTTGAAATTTAATTTTTATAATGAAAGATATAGTTGAAATATCGAAACAAAATATGATCTAGAAATGATTCAAGAAACCTTAATTATATAGAATTTTAATATATAAACTTATCATGATAATTATAGATATAAGAACAAGATAAAAAATAGGTATATAAAAGATAATCATCTATAATAGAGGTGTTTTCACCTCCTTTAATTATTCTAAATCTTATGAAAACATGGATTTAATAAAATATTGTTTTTTAGTAGGGGAATTCATGAGGGAAGGAAAAAATTGTCTCAAAAATCATGTTTCTCTTATAAAAATTTTAATTGGTCAATAAATACTATAAATGGCCTATAATGTGTAATTTAGATAACTATTTTCACACATTAAATGTTTAGTAACACGATTTGAATAGAATTATGTTAACAACGAAGCCTTTCTTGGTTCATAGATAAGCCTCCTGATTTCATTCAGGGTTATTAATCCTTGGGATTACTGTGTTTCTAGAAACTGGAGATTTCCACACAGTTATCCCTATGAGGAAATTTTTTTCCAAATATTAGTCCATAACAATGAAATACTCCAAGTTCTATAACGTCTAATTCATGATTTACAAGAGGATATGCACGGTTTAGAGATATAACTCTAACAATAAACACCCTTAATGGCCGTCAAAACTATTAGAAACTATATGAAAACATCCCTAACATAGGCCAAAAAATTAAAATCTCAAAAACATATGATTAACATAGGATATTGACATATAATATAATAGAAAATTTTATTTATGTTATAAAAATAATATATATCCAAATCACCAAATAGTGAAAGAAATCTATTTCAACATTTATAATTATCAATAATTACTTGTAATATATATATGTATATATATCTTGTTGTCAATGAGGGCATGTTGATAAATTATTAGTTTTGTGGAAAAAAATTTAGAGGTTTTAATAACTTTTATATATCGGAGGAAATAGTATTTTATATATATCATATATTGTATAGACCTTAGTGATTGTGGAAATAATAGTTACTAAAAAATATTAAAATTGTATTAAAAAAAATAATGCGATTGATTGGGGATATTGATATTTATAAATATTTTTAAATCCATGTATTTAAGCAATTTTGTGGAAAGAAAATTTAGATTCATTAATTGTGTCCAGTTATAAAAATCATTAGAAAAATCTTATATCAAAGAAAAGTTGTACAACCAAAAAATGTTTAGTATCGAGAAAACTATGAACCAAGATATATAGTTTATTTATAAACCACAATAAGAGAATATTTTCATGACCCATTCTTGGGGCCCGTGTCGTGACTACCCCAAGCCTGCCTTCCATAGGCCAGGGGCTGGCGACTAGCACCAAAGGAGAAAATCCTGATAACTGGGAAGGCATTGCCTTTATAAAAGTAAACAAAACACCATAGAGTACAAGCGGAAGCAAAACCCTAAGAACAAAAGAAAGTGCTGAAAAGTAAATGGGCCAGAATACAAACCCAACTGAATGTGCAGCTACAACTGGACGAAAGTACAACTGAAAAAGACAAACAGCTGGAAGAAGGAAGCAGCTCCTGGGTCATCCCCCTCGGATCCTACCTGAAGGGTAGGTACAGATAGCACAGCTCCTGGATCATCCGCCACGAATCCTACCTGAAGGGTAGTTACAGATAGCCTCCTCAATGCTCTCTCCCGTCAACCTCCTCCGGATACTGACTCATAGTGTAGTCCACCTCCGGGTACTGACTCATAGTGTATTCCACCTCCAGGTACCTTCCAGTCCTCGAAAACTCGGCCTCTGTCAGCACTGCCCATCGTCTGCAACCAACACAACGAGGTGCGGGCATAGCCCGTGCAGGGGTGAGTATAACGATACTCAGTAGGGACCCCGAGACCCTCATGGTCTCACTAAAACCAACAAGGATAACCACATAGAAGATCTCAACAGATAACCTCTACTTAGGTATATGCCCATACATATACCTAAGTTATCAAGTAACCCATCTCAATCATCAAGAAACACATGGATCATGAAATCAATGGATAACCACTACCCAGGTATATTCCCATACATTTACCTAAGTTAATAAGTGACCCATATCAATCTTGAGGTAAACACAAAGGTAAAAAGTCTCAGCTCAAACTAGGAATTTCATTATCGAAACCGTAAATGCTGAAGAGACCCGTCTCTAGAGTGTACAATGGTCTTGTCACGACTCCGAGGTACTGCTCACTAATCCAAGTCTCTGAGGTACTTCTCTGGTCGAGTACCAGGGGTCTGCTGTGAAATACTGGGCGCTCCGTCCACTGTCGAGGTGAGACCCATATAAGGACGTGATCGTCATCCTCGAACTCTAGAGGCCTCCAAGGCCTGTCAGCATAAGGCTTCTGTCGGCCCTGTGTTGTCCTCATCCGCTCTTGGATGACCTGGATATTCTCTAATCTCACAAGAGCTGCTATGATATATTCTTTGCCAATATGAGAAATCCGGTCTCATCCCCTGGATGAACCAAATTCATTGCCTAATACAGTCAATCCTGACATGAATGATGCATTCATTCCATGGATGACGTCGTAAGGCCTCGACGTAACTACCAAGAGATCCAACTGTCACTCTCGCCTCCAAGGGCCGAGTCACACTGTCGGCATCAGTTTGAGGTCACTAGGTCTCCTCCAGTAGAAATCTCGAATGTGAGGGTCAAGTCAACAGTTTTAACCGGGACCACTCAGATCAACCAAAAGAAAGGACAGGAAAGAAAACATCACAAGGATAGGTGTCTTTATTTTATTTCAGCTCATAGTACAAAGAAACGAAGCAACTACAAACAAACATCAACAAAACTAGAAGCAACATAATCCATAGCCGCCATGTCTGGAGCTAGTCCCGCTCCTGTCCATCTGCTTCCGGAGCTCCATGACCATAGGCCACAGCTTCCTGAAGCTGAGCTCTCCCATGTCCTCTTGTCCCCTGCGGTCGGGGTGGGCCTCCAGGTGGTGGGGGTGGCAACACCCCGAAGCGTCGTCCACCTCCAGCTGCACGACCAGCTCCTCTTCCATGGCCACCTGCTCCATGCTGTCTACCCTGATCGAACCTCTGCCTCTAGCTGTGAGGTTCTTCATTTAACCGCTGGTCATATGCATGGCGGGTCGGACAGTCACGTTCCATGTGACCAATTCCACCGCAGAATTAACACTGTCCACTCTCGGCACGACTGGCTCTGACTCCACCCCGGTTCCCCCACAGAACTGAACATGAGTCGTGCAGTCGGCCACCGGTAGTTCTGGTCCTCTTGGACCTCTGCGTCATCTGTCTACTATCTGCTGCTGAAGACTCTGCCGCAAGTCAGCTAGTGGTGGGTCGTGCTGCTGGAGGCTGCTCAGCAAGGAAACTCTCTACTAAGAGGGCTCTCTCCAACACCCCTGTATGCGTCGGAATATTGTGAGAAACAACAGAAGATATAATCTCTCGCCTGAGCCCCTGCTCGAAGGTTCGGGCCCTGAAGAACGGGTCCCATACCATATCTGTGGAATAGCGCGAGAGGTCTGTGAACCTCGCTGAATACTGTGACACTATCATGTTGCCATGCTGCAGCAGAAGTAGCTTCTATATACGCACCGCTCGAAGGGTTGCTGGTACAAACTCTGCCCGGAACAGGCTCTCGAAGTCTGCCCAAAGAAGTGTCGCCTCGTCATGCATCTGGAGAATCAGGCTCCACCATCTACCTACTGCTGCCTGAATAAGGCTGGCAGCAAAGATCACCATGAAGTCTGTCGGCGTCCCCACTAGCCTGAAGACACTCACCACAGCCTCCAGCCAATCCTCATCCACCTGCGGGTCCGTCCCTCCCTAGAACCTGGGTGGCCTCTGGCACTGGAACTCGTGTAGCGCGCTCAAGCGACGTGCACCCTCTCCTGCTGGGGCTGGTGGCATCGGTGGCCCAACGGGTAGTAGTTCCGCTGGTGCCTCCGCTGGTGCCTCAACTGGAAAAGGGCCATGTACTGAGGCCACGTCGCTCAACGGGCTGTCAGTACGAACCACTCTCGGGGCTCTAGCTGCTCATCCACTGAGAGGCATCCTGAAAGGAACAACGTGACACGGTCAGACAATTTATACCTAGTGAGTTGACCTGGTTTGAGCTGATATTCAAATAAAACTTCTGGAAACACACACACAATCAGTGTTTTCGTGCACAATGTTGGAAATCAGTTGTCAGGGTCCTGGTGTATGGATATGTTGGCCGCCCGCACCAACACTGGACTCCCTGAACTGAAAAACACACTCGGTACTCTTAACACTATTGCTTCACAAAAAGAAAATATCAGAGTTATAAGTTCTGCGGTATAACTGACTCCTCTGATACAAATTTGTCACGACCCGTCCCCGGGGCCCATTCCGTGACTACCCCAAGCCCGCATTCCATAGGCTAGGGGTTGGAGACTAGTACCAAAGGCGAAAATCCCAATAACTGTGAAGACATTGCCTTTATAAAAGTAAAAAAAACACCACAGAGTACAAGAGGAAGCAAAACACTAAGTACAAAAGAAAGTGTTGAAAAGTAAATGGGCCAGAATACAAACCCAACTGAAAGTGCTGCTACAACTGAACGAAAGTATAACAGAAAAAGGCAAACAGTTGGAAGAAGGAAGCAGCTCCTGGGTCGTCCCCCTCGGTTCCTACCTGAAGGGTAGGTACAGATAGCGCAGCTCCTGGATCGTCCGCCACGGATCCTACCTGAAGGGTAGGTACAGATAGCCTCCTCAACACTCTCGCCCGTCAACCTCCTCTGGATACTGACTCGTCGTGTAGTCCACCTCCGGGTACTGACTCGTCGTGTAGTCCACCTCCGGGTACCGTCCAGTCCTCGAACACTCGACCTCTGTCAGCACTGCCTGTCATCTGCAACTAACACAATGAGGTGCGGGCATAGCCCGTGAAGTGGTGAGTATAACTATACTCAGTAGGGACCCCGAGACCCTCATGGTCTCACTAAAACCAACAAGGATAACCACATAGAAGATCTCAACAGATAACCTCTACTTAGGTATATTTCCATACATATACCTAAGTTATCAAGTAACCCATCTCAATCATGAGGAAACACAAGGATCATGAAATCAATGGATATCCACTATCCAGGTATATTCCCATACATATACCTATGTTAATAAGTGACCCATATCAATCTTGAGGTAAACACAAAGGTCAAAAAGTCTCAGCTCAAACCAGGATTTTCATTATCAAAACCGTAACTGCTGAAGAGACCCGTCTCTGGAGTGTACAGTGGTCCTGTCATGACTCCGAGGTGCTGCTCACTAATCCAAGTATCTGAGGTACTCCTCCTATCGAGTACCGCGGGTCTGCTGCCAAATACTGGGTGCTCCGTCCGCTGTGGTTCTACCACCAAATACCAGGTGCTCCCCCTAATAGCCTACAGAGGTACTCCTCCGGTCGAGTATCGTGGGTCTGCTGCCAAATACTGGGTGCTCCGTCCGCAGTGGGTCTGCCGCCAAATACCGGGCGCTCCCCCTAATAGCCAATAGAGATACTCCTCTGGTCGAGTACCGAAGGTCTGCTGCCAACTACCAGGCACTCCGTCCGTCGTGGGTCTGCCGCCAAATACAGGGCACTCCGTCCACTGGGCTAGTCGACTCACTCCAAGTCGAGTCGGTCAAGTAGTCGTCAGGTCTCAGTCATCTACACAGTCTCCATACTCCGTACGCTTGTCTCCGGGAGGGTCCGCTCCACGAGCTATAGGTCGATACTCCAAGTATCACTACGTCCCACGAAGAAGTATCTCAATGGACCGCCTCATCATAGGGGTTTCCACGCAACAGTTGGCGCGTCAATCGGACGCCCGGTCTGTGAGTTACTAGCCTTTTCGTCCCCGGGGCCCGGTTGGTTTCGTGTGCGAACCAATACATCCGTAACTCAACTATACCCTGAACACTCATAGGGTATACTCGAAGGGACCGTTTCTCAACGTGATCACCAACGCCGCTGACGGTTCGTCAATCGGACGTCTGGTCTGAAAGATAACAGCTTTTCCGTTCCAGGGGCCCTGTTGGATTTCAGGTGCAATCCAACCCGTCCACTATCCAACTGCATCCAAAACTCGGGCGAAGTATGTCAAAAGTTCTGTCTCATGAAATGTAATTCAACGAGACAGACGGTGCGTCAATCAGACGTCTGGTCTGTGAGTTATTGGCTTTTTCGTTCCAGGGGCCCGGTTGGTTTCATGAGTGAACCAACCTGACCGCACTCCGACGGCATCCAAACCTCGAGTGGAGTAATCCAAAAGACCCTTCTCACTTAGAGGAATCTAATAAAGTCGACGTCACGTCATTCGGACGTCCGGAACTCAAGTTAGGAGCGTTTCTTCTCCGAGAGCCCGGTTGGTTTCGTGTACGAACCAACCCGGCCGAACCCAATGTTCTCCGAAACCTTGAGTGTAATATACCGAAACGACCTTCTCGATCCAAGGATCGAGTTTCGACTGACAGCACATCAATCGGAGGTCTGCAGCTCATGATATGGGCATTTGACCGAAATGGTCCGAAAACGGGGGGTCTGGGCCCGGCCCGACTCCCCCGTGGGTCGGCCCGAACCGGGTCGACCCGACCTGGGTCCGACCCGGCTGGGCCCGACCCGACCGGCTGGCCACGGCCGAGCGGTTTCCGCAGAGCGGCGGGGGTGCCCCCCCCCCCCCTTCGCCGCTCATTGACACCGGCGGTAACTGCCACCGGCAACTTCCGACAGCGCGACGTCGCCGCCTTCCGCGGACCACCGGACGCGCTCCGGTGGTCCGTTTCTCCTACGGTCTTCGCCTATAGTCCCCCCAGAAACCCACCTTCACTGCGAAGGGATTCAAATGCCAAAACGGCCTGTTTCATCATTGCCCATCAATCCTTATGTCAAAAGATTAGCGTCGTCTTTGCAGTTTTCCAGCGCGACCCGATTGTGCCGCGCCCCTTCGCCGCAGCCCGACTCCGACCGCGGTTCTTTGGTTTTCTTCGAAGAGATGTGACAGCGTCGCGTTCTTAAACTTTTTTCCACGGCGCGGTGCGACGGCGTCACGTAATACATGTCGTGTGATTCCCGCGTAGTGGGACGACACCACGACATTCCGTTCCATCCACAAGGAATCAAACATGAACATAGGATGGGGGTATGGCCGTGTTTGTGCGGTCCGGCCCCCCTCTCGTTAAACGATAACATCTAGTTGAAAAATCTCAATGATCCATAAACTAGAATCATGAACGGAAATAATTAAATAAAATAATCCCCTACCTCGGTTCAGATACAGTGCACGTCAATCGAGTTGCAGAAGATTAGCGTCGCGGAAGTCGGGCGTCGTAGAAAACGAACATCGATTCTGTTGTCGTCGAGGTGCGTTCGAAGGGGAAACATCATTGGAAGAAGACGTCGCGTTCTTCGGTGGATATGTTCTTCTTTGAAAAACAGTGTTCTTCGTCGGAGGTGTTCTTCGTCGATGTTGATGAAGAAGAAGACTTCAAACTTAGCCCTTTTTCTCCCAAGTCTCCACCACAAGAACAACTAACCCCAAAATAAAATAATCCTCCCACTTTTTTTATTAACACAACATAGGTTTTGAATTTCAAGGGTTTGAAATTTCAAAACCAACATTTAACTCACTTATGTTATTAACATAAGATGTTATAAAATTAATGAGGTGATAAGTTAACAAAACCTAAATGGGGGGTTTAGAGGGGTTAGGAAAGTAATGGGTTAAGAGGAGTTAGGGAGTTAAGGAATATGAAAAGGTGGGGAGGGGTGTTTGTGGGCCCCACTCTTTAAATTATCCACACATGGGATGCTGGGTGGATGTGGGCCCCACCAACAACTTCCCATGGGATAAATTAACCAACTAGTTATGAAATAAAATTGATTCAACAATTTTATTTACTTTTTAATTAAACCTCAAAATTTAACTTCTTCACCCTCACAAACACAACTATGGTAAAGGTCCCCTTAAGCGATTATCGGTGTTGCGATTTCATCGGTGCCCTCGTAATTCGATTCCGAGCCCCGGTTCAAAAGTTAGAAATTCCCGCTCGCTTGTTCAATGAACATACCCGAGCCAAACTTCGGAAATTAATTCCGGGCACACCGGGCCTCAGAATCAGGCGCCGTCAGAAACTGCATTCCTGTAAAATTCCAAAGAAAATTAAGAAAAAAATTTCCATGAAATTTCAGGGTCTTTACCTTACTCCCACCACAGGACTTTACGTCCCCGTAAAGCTTCAACAAAATCTAGGGTCACAAAAGCGGTACAGAGCATGCATCTGAGCCTTCCGCTCCCATGTGCTAACCCGAAGGTTCCCGTACAACCAGAGTAAGTGCACCCGAGGAATCGATCATCCTCGTAGGATCCGCTCCGGTGGATCCTTGATCCCCACTAGAGCCTCCGTGGAAGTAACCCCATCGCCATTGTCCTACTCCTCATGGTCGATGATATGTGAAGGGTCGATCATGTATCTCCTCAGTTGAGATACCTGGGAAACGTCATGAACCTAGTGCAACTGAGGTGGATGGGTCAATTGGTAAACCACCACGCCTACCCAGCTGAGGACCTAGAATGGTCCATTGAACCTCAGAGATAACTTGCCTCCCTGGCCTCATCTCCGTAAACATCGTTGAGGTGAGACCCGTATAAGGACGTGATCGTCATCCTCGAACTCTAGAGGCCTCCAAGTCCTGTCAACATAAGGCTTCTGTCGGCCCTGTGTTGTCCTCATCCGCTCTTGGATTACCTGGATCTTCTCTAGTCTCACAAGAGCTGCTATGATATCTTCTTTTCCAATATGAGAAATCCGGTCTCATCCCCTTGATGAACCAAATTCATTGCCTAATACAGTCAATCCTAACATTAATGATGCATTCATTCCATGGATGAAGTCGTAAGGCCTCGACGTAACTACCAAGAGATCCAACTGTCACTCTCACCTCCAAGGGTCGAGTCACACTGTCGGCATCAGTGTGAGGTCACTAGGTCTCCTCCAGTAGAAATCTCGAAAGTGAGGGTCAAGTCAATAGTTTTAAACGGGACCACTCAGATCAACCAAAAGAAAGGATAGGAAAGAAAACATCACAAGGATATGTGTCTTTATTTTATTTCAGCTCATAGTACAAAGAAACGAAGCAACTACAAACAAAAATCAACAAAACTAGAAGCAACATGATCCATAGCCTCCATGTCTGGAGCTAGACCCGCTCCTGTCCATCTGCTTCCGGAGCTCCATGACCATAGGACTCAGCTGCCTGAAGCTAAGCTCTCCCATGTCCTCTTGTCCCCTGCGGTCGGGGTGGGCCTCCAGGTGGTGGGGGTGGCAACACCCTGAAGCCTTGTCCACCTCCAGCTGCACGACCAGCTCCTCTTCCATGGACGCCTGCTCCTTGCTGTCTACCCTGATCGAACCTATGCCTCTGGCTGTGAGGTTCTTCATTTAACCGCTGGTCATCTGCATGGCGGGTCGGACAGTCACATTCCATGTGACCAATTCCACCGCAGAAGTAACACTGTCCACTCTCGGCACGACTGGCTCTGACTCCACCCCGGTTCCCCCACACAACTGAACATGAGTCGTGCAGTCGGCCACCGGTAGGTCTGGTCCTCTTGGACCTCTGCGTCATCTATCTACTATCTGCTGCTGAAGACTCTGCCGCAAGTCGGCCAGTGGTGGGTCGTGCTGCTGGAGACTGCTCAGCAAGGAAACTCTCTACTAAGAGGGCTCTCTCCAACACCCCTGTATGCGTCGGAATGCTGTGAGAAACAACAGATGCTCTAATCTCTCGCCTGAGCCCCTGCTCGAAGGTTCGGGCCCTGAATAACGGGTCCCATACCATATCTGTGGAGTAGCACGAGAGGTCTATGAACCTCACTGAATACTGTGACACTATCATGTTGCCATGCTGCAGCAGAAGTAGCTCCTATATATGCACCGCTCGAAGGGTGGCTGGTACAAACTCTGCCCGGAACAGGCTCTCGAAGTCTGCCCAAAGAAGTGTCGCCTCGTCATGCATCTGGAGCATCAGGCTCCACCATCTGCCTGTTGCTGCCTGAAGAAGGCTGGCAGCAAAGATCACCATGAAGTCTGTCGGCGTCCCCACTAGTCTGAAGACTCTCACCACAGCCTCCATCCAATCCTCAGCCACCTGTGGGTCCGTCCCTCCCTAGAACCTGGGTGGCCTCTGGCGCTGGAACTCGTGCAGCGCGCTCAAGCGACGTGCACCCTATGCTGCTGGGGCTGGTGGCATCGGTGGCCCAACGGGTAGTAGTTCCGCTGGTGCCTCCGCTGGTGCCTCAACTGGAAAAGGGCCATGTACTGAGGCCACGTCGCTCGACGGGCTGTCAGTACGAACCACTCTCGGGGCTTTAGCTGGTCATCCACTGGGAGGCATCCTGAAAGGAACAACGTGACACGGTCAAACAATTTATACCTGGTGAGCTGACCTGGATTGAGCTGATATTCAAATAAAACTTCTGGAAACACACACACAATCAGTGTTTTCGTGCACAAAGTCGGAAATCAGTTGTCAGGGTTCTGGGGTATGGATATGTTGGCCGCCCGCACCAACACTGGACTCCCTGAACTGAAAAACACACTCAGTACTCTTAACACTATTGCTTCACAGAAAGCAAATATCAGAGTTATAAGTTCTGCGGTAGAACTGAATCCTCTGATACCAATTTGTCACGACCCATCCTCGGGGCCCGTGCCATGACTACCCCACGCCCGCCTTCCATAGGCAAGGGGTAGGAGATTAGTACCAAAGGCAAAAATCCCAATAACTGTGAAGACATTGCCTTTATAAAAGTAAACAAAACACCACAGAGTACAAGCGGAAGCAAAACACTAAGTACAAAAGAAAGTGCTGAAAATTAAATGGGCCAGAATACAAACCCAACTGAAAGTGCAGCTACAACTGAATGAAAGTATAACAGAAAAAGACAAATAGCTGGATGAAGGAAGCAACTCCTGGGTCGTCCCCCTCGGATCCTACCTGAAGGGTAGGTACAGATAGAGCATCTCCTGGATCGTCCGCCGCGGATCCTACCTGAAGGATAGGTACAGATAGCCTCCTCAACGCTCTCGCCCGTCAACCTCCTCCGGATACTGACTCGTCATGTAGTCCACCTCCGGGTACTGACTTGTCGTGTAGTCCACCTCCGGGTACCATCCAGTCCTCGAACACTCGACCTCTGTCAGCACTGCCCGTCGTCTGCGACTAACACAATGAGGTGCGGGCATAGCCCATGCAGTGGTGAGTATAACGATACTCATTAGGGACCCCGAGACCCTCAAGGTCTCACTAAAACCAACAAGTATAACCACATAGAAGATCTCAACAGATAAACTCTACTTAGGTATATGCCCATACATATACCTAAGTTATCAAGTAACCCATCTCAATCATGAGGAAACACAAGGATCATGAAATCAATGGATAACCACTATCCAGGTATATACCCATACATATACCTAAGTTAATAAGTGACCCATATCAATCTTTAGGTAAACACAAAGGTCAAAAAATATCAGCTCAAACCAGGATTTTCATTCTCAAAACCGTAACTGCTGAAGAGACCCGTCTCTGGAGTGTACAGTGGTCCTGTCACGACTCCGAGGTGCTGCTCACTAATCCAAGTCTCTGAGGTACTCCTCTTGTCGAGTACCGCGGGTCTGCTGCCAAATACTGGGCGCTCCGTCCGCTGTGGTTCTGCCACCAAATACCGGGCACTCCCCCTAATAGCCTACAGAGGTACTCCTCCGGTCGAGTACCGTGGGTCTGCTACCAAATACTGGGCGCTCCGTCCGCTGTGGGTCTGCCGCCATATACTGGGCGCTCCCCCTAATAGCCTACAGGGGTACTCCTCTGGTCGAGTACTGCGGGTCGGCTTCCAACTACCAGGCACTCCGTCCGTCGTGGGTCTGCCGCCAAATACCGGGCGCTCCGTCCACTGGTCTAGTCGACTCACTCCAAGTCGAGTCGGTCAAGCAGTCGTTAGGTCTCAGTCGTCTACACGGTCTCCGTACTCCGTACGCTCGTCTCCGGGATGGTCCACTCCACGGTCTATTGGTCGATACTCCAAGTATCACTACGTCCCACGATGAATTATCTCAAAGGACTGCCTCATCATATGGGTTTCAATGCAACAGTCGACGCGTCAATCGGACGCCCGGTCTGTGAGTTACTAGCCTTTTCGTCCTCGGGGCTCGGTTGGTTTCGTGTGTGAACCAATCCGTCTGTAACTCAACTATACCCCAAACACTCATAGGGTATACTCAAAGGGACTGTTTTTCAACGTGATCACCAACGCCACTGACGGTTCGTCAAACGAACGTTTGGTATGAAAGATATCAGCTTTTCCGTTCCAGGGGCCCAGTTGGATTTTGGGTGCAATCAAACCTGGCCACTATCCAACTGCATCCAAAACTTGGGCGATGTATGTCAAAAGTTCCGTCTCATCATGAGGAATTCAATGAGACAGATGGTGCGTCAATCGGACGCCCGATCTGTGAGTTATTGGCCTTTTCGTTCCAGGGGTCCGGTTGGTTTCGTGAGCGAACCAACCCGACCGCAGTCCGACGACATCCAAACCTCGAGCGGAGTAAGACAAAAGATACTTCTCACTTAGAAGAATCCAATAATGTCGATGGCACGTCATTCGGACGTCTGAAACTCATGTTACGAGCGTTTCCACTCTGAGGCCCCGGTTGGTTTCGTGTTCGAACCAGCCCGGCCGAACACAAAGATCTCCGAATCCTTGAGTGTAATATACCGAAAGGACGTTCTCGATCCAAGGATCGTGTTTCCACTGACAGAACTTCAATCGGAGGTCTACAACTCATGATATGGGCATTTGACCGAAAATGGTCCGAAAACGGGGGGTCTGGGCCCGGACCGACCCGGCCCGACCCCCCTGGGTCGGCCCGAACCGGGTCGACCCGACCCGGTCCGGCTCGGTTTAGTCCGGCCCGACTGGTCGGCCGCGACCGAGCGGTCGCCGCGGAGCTGCGGGGGTGCCCCCCCCCCCTTCGCCGCTGATTGACACCGGCGGCAACCGCCGCCGGCAACTTCCGCAGACCACCGGACGCGCTCCGGTGGTCCGTTTCTCCTGCCTTCTTCGCCTATGGTCCCCCCGGGACCCCACCTTCACTGTGAAGGGATTCAAACGCCAAAACGACATGCTTCGTCGTCGCCCATAAATCCGCACGTCAAAATGATTAGCGTCGTCTTTGCAGTTTTCCAGCGCGACGTGATGGCGCCGCGGCCCTTCGCCGCGGCCCAACTCCGACCGCGGTTCTTTGGTTTTCTTCAACACGACGCGATGGCTTCGTGTTCTTAAACTTATTTACACGGTGCGGCGCGACGGCGTCGCATAATACTTGTCGTGTGATTCCCGCGTGGTGCGACGGCACCACGCCATTCCGTTCCATCCCCCAAGAATCAAACATGAACATAGGAGGGGGGTTCGTCCATGTTTGTGCGGTCCGACCCCCCTCTCGTTAAACGATAACATATAGTCGAAAAATCACGATGATTGATAAACTAGAATCATGAATGGAAATAATTAAATAAAATAATCCCCTACCTCTGTTCAGATACGGTGCACGTCAATCGAGATGCGGAAGACGAGCGTCGCGGAAGTCGGGCGTCGTGGAAAACGAATGTCGATTCCGTTGTCGTCGAGGTGTGTTCGAAGGGGAAATGTCGTTGGAAGAAGACGTCGCATTCTTCGGAAGAGATGTTCTTCGTTGAAGAACGGTGTTCTTCGTCGGAGGTGTTCTTCGTCGAAGGTGTTCTTCGTCGATGTTGAAGAAGAAGAAGACTTCAAACTTAGCCCTTTTTCTCCCAAGTCTCCACCACAAGAACAACTAACCCCAAAATAAAATAATCCTCCAACTTATTTTATTAACACAACAGAGGTTTTGAATTTCAAGAGTTTGAAAATTCAAAACCCAAATTTAACTCACTTATGTTATTAACATAAGATGTTATAAAATTAATGAGGTGATATGTTAACAAAACTTAAATGGGGGGTTTAGAGGGGTTAGGAAAGTGAAGGGTTAAGAGGAGTTAGGGAGTTAAGGAATTTGAAAAGGTGGGGAGGGGTTCGTGTGGTCCCCACTCTTTTAATTATCCACACATGGGAAGTTGGGTGGATGTGGTCCCCACCACCAACTTCCCATGGGAGAAATTAACCACCTTGTTATGAAAAAAAATTGATTCAACAATTTTATTTACTTTTTAATTAAACCTCAAAATTTAACTTCTTCACACGCACAAACGCAACTACGGTAAAGGTCCCCTTAAGCGATTACCGGTGTTGCGAGTTCATCGGTGCCCTCAGAATTCGATTTCGAGCACCGGTTCAAAAGTTAGAAATTCCCACTTGCTCGTTCACTGAACGTACCCGAGCCAAACATCGGAAATTAATTCTGGGCACACCGGGCCTCAGAATCAGGCGCCGTCAGAAACAGCGTTCTTATAAAATTTCAAAGAAAATTAAGAAAATATTTTCCTTGAAATTTCCAGGTATTTAAAAATATAAATAGATAAATTAGTACATTTAATTTTTTTAATATTTTATGAAAAATATATAATTTTGTAACACAAATGACTCGTTCAGTCAAATGAGTAATAATGGGAAAATAGTTTTTTAAATATAATTGTAATTGAACATTTACTTATTTATTTAAATTTTTTTTATATTATCCATTATCAATATATATAATAATGGAGAAATGAATCTATATGAAGATAGAGTAAGACCACAATATTAATATTGATTCCTTAATGGGAAATAAAATTTCGCATAGAACTCTAGACCGAAGTAAAAATATATTATTTGTCAAATAATTTTCCATATATTGAACATTTTTATTAAATATTTTTAAATTAAAAATAACATGTATTTTATTATTAGTGTATTTTTATATTTTGAATAACAATATATTATAAGAATATTTGGGTAATATATTTTTTTGATGAATGAATACTCATAACATATAATAGAATAAATATTATATGATTTATAATATTATTATAATGTTTAATTAGTGGATAAGTATATTGATATAATATATATAATATATAATTTGAATTTAATATGAATGCTTGAAATGATACAATCTTATATTAATAATAACATAAAAAATTATGAAATGTGTTAAAACATTTTCAGATAAAAATAGAAAATTTTGAACATAACGATCATTATCAAAGGGATATCCAAAGATAATTTTGTATAATTGTTTTTTGATTATGGTATAATGATTCAGGGATGAATTAGTTACTATTTAATGTTTAATAATACCTTTTGGAATTATAAAACAGGGTATAATAAAAAATTTATTTGGAATAAATATTTATGAATGTATTTAATATTCTATTTGATATTTTTATAGAGTGATAAATCAATGAATATTATATTATTATTATTAAGAGAATAAATTCATATATATTTTAATATGTTATATTAATAACAAGTTATTTTGTTTAGTGTTTGATCCCTAGAACAACATAATTAAATTTATTGTTGATTGTTTCTCTTTAGATATAGTTTTATATACACGTGATTATTATTATTGTCAAGTATTTTATATACTTCAGTAGTCATTATGTGATAATGTATATAGAATTTATTTCTTATTTAGAGTTAATATACCCACATTGATGTGAACATTGGTATTCTATTAGTAGATTCATAAGAATTTGACCTATGATATTCATGATTTATTGAAATTTTATATAGATAATGATTTACAATAAAATATATAGGGATCATAAGCATCGAGACCTCTTCTCATGTATTTTAAATTGGGATTTTATTATATAAGGGTTTCATAAGGGCTAAACTTTCCTAGAAATTCGACATATCAAATGCATGGTTTGATATTTTTATAAAGAAGAATATTTTTTTGATGATGGACGTGAGGTCAATTGAAATATATATGTTTATTGGGGTATATTGATACAAGGTTAAAATTATGTAATATATGATATTACTGAGGTGGATTCTGTTTAGAATTTCATGAAATGTATGATGATGGATTTAATTATCAGGGATTTATCACTTTTGAGTTATATATAAGTAATTATAGGGTCGTTTTATTTAAATGGATGTTCGATAGTTCTATCATGGTCAGTGTTAGTCATGAATAATTTCATCTCATAATTTAAATTATTGGTAAATAAATTTTTATGGATGATTACAAGAGGATGAAACTTTCCTTATTTGATATCAGTTGATAATGGGATATTTTTCTCTACAAAATTCATATAATAAGATTTTTATTATGAATCCACTCTTTTGATTTATATTTTATGACGTGTTTCTATGTATCCATCCTAGAATTAGGTCTAGATTAACTTCTATAATGGAAGGGCACTAGAAGGTCCCACATACTGTGGATTTTGTATAGTGTGGGAATAAATAGATTTTAATCCTATAAATGTATTCACTTAGTGTTTGTGAGAATATATATTTTTAATTTACATTGATCACAATTCAATATCATGTTATTATTAACTTATATTAGAGATTGTAGTAAAATTAATTATATTTTACAATGTAATTATCTTTTAAAAAAAATTAAATAATTATTATTTGGGGAAATAGAATCGATATAATTTTCTACCATTATGTGATTATTTATATGTTTAATTTGTCTACACACATTGGAATTTTATCTTCTATATATCATTATTAAAATAAGATATTATTAAAGAAATTATATATTAAATAATAATAAACTCAATGTAATATCATCTATTATATTATTTAATAGATTACTAATCATGGTGAGTGTATTATTTTATGAATATGAAAAAGTACATGGAAATATATGCAATTAAATAATTAGGAGTAATTCTAGGGATAATGGTATGATTTTTTGGTAAATAGTTAATCCCATTACTTCTCATTAAATGATGATTATTTGAACAGTAAACCACTAAGAGTGGTGAGGGCTTCCTATCATACATTATACATTAATTATTAAGGGGAATATGATATGGATGATACATTAGAGGTTTTACTTCCTGACCCTATTATTTTCCTCCCTTGGAAATATTTATCCCCCCATCAAATCCAAGTTTCTTATTGATATGGGAGTTTACTATAGAAAGTAAAATACAATTACATTAAAATTTATTTTAGTGTCCTGTGGTTTGAAAGATCCATTATAACCCTGATCCATTATTTTTTACTAAATGATTTAGGATGTTGGTGATATTTAATTATTATTTCAACGTGTTTCCTTGTATTTGGAATTTGAATTTTGTGTGGGAATTATTAATGAATTTAAATAATAATGAAGTGAATAAATTATTTGTTACTGTGGTTTTTCATTTTTTTATGATTTCAATTCTGAAACCCTGATATATGTAAAGAATTTATTGGATTCAATAAAAACAATCCTACTATTATAATTTATAATATTAAAGTATTTTATATTTTTATTTTTAGTTAAAATATATATCTAGATATGGTTTCATATAATGTTTGATTTTTACAATTGTAATTTGAAAAGAATTCATATTTTTCATTAATTTTTTTTACACAATATGGGAGTTTCATTAAATTAAATTGAGGTTTTCTTGTTCTGATGAAAATAGTAATGTTTCTTTTTTTATATAATAATTTTTTTAAATGGTTATATTAAGGGGTAGAATAGGTCATGAGAAAATAAGTCCTGATTTAAATATTTCAAATTTTTATTACCTCCATTATCCTCCCTCATATATTACAATTTCATGTTTTTGATGATAATGTTGGTATGGATAAAAATTATTTTTATGTTATTATTTATGAATAATTTGGATATTGTGTTAGATTTATTGATTACACATGTGCCTTGTTATTCTATACGGTAAAATGAGGATGAGTGAAATAGTAGATTTCATTTTTCTCATTCAAGTCATATTCTAGGAATAATTGGACACCTTTATGGAATTATCCAAATGAAATGGTCTTATTGGTAATATATTTTCTTAGACTATTTTTATTTCATAATTATACATCATGTTTTCGGTGATCGAGTTCATAAATTTTATCTATACACATTATTTTTAGTCTCTTCTTTTATATAATTTACCATGCTGTTATCTTCAAAATATTATTTATATTGTGGATTATTTATTTAAAAATGGTGAGGATTTTAAAATGTGATTCCACTTAAATTATGAATTATATTATTATTTATTAGTTCTTTTTTCTTAGATCATTATTTATTTATATCATACACATGGTTTTTTGAAATTGAATTATTTTCATTTGGATGTTGGTGAAAAGTTATTACTAGGGTATCCATATTGATAAGTAATAAAAAATATTATTTATTTTTTTCCAAAATAAAATTTATTTCATAAAATATATAAGGATATAAATATATTCATGGTGTTATCCTATAATGAGTTTTCAAACACTCTATAAAAACACCATGATTGGTATATATGATTCTATTCATGTATACTAATTTTATTGTATGCTTATTATTCTAGTTCATTAGGAGAATAACTCTAACACATTCTCAGGAGAAATTAGATGATCTATATGGAATTATCCATGAGACACATGAAGTTAGATTTGACAATATTAGATTTTTATTTGATATTTGTCATACACTACTTGACTTAATTTGAAAATACAATTTTAAACATTGATTGGAAATTGGATTTGATAGATGGATTTTTATTTTATTTGTTTATTAATTATTATGAACAAACTTTAAATTGTCATATTATCAAGAATGATATTTTTTTTGAATTTATGTAAGCATTGGGTGACCAAAAACATATCATAATCCTATGGTATTCTTTTTCAAGTGTGATAACCAGTTGAACAGACCAATAGGTGACAAGTTGAGTTTCGTTGATGATGGGATATCCAAAACTAATAAATGTGTAGGGTGTTTGATGAGTAGATTAAATAGTAATAAATAAACTATATTCTTTGTAAATTATATTATCAAAATGGGAGATAAATGACTAAATGTGACAATTTTTTTTGTAGAAATGAATGAATAGAAACAAGTGAGTGACTAATATTTTATTGGTGACGAAATGATATTATATTATAAAGTGAATTATGAACCGAGAATGAATATGTGATTATTTGAGATTTTATTATTATATTTTCTGGTTGGAAGATTAGTGAGAAAAATATGAAGATTAATATTTACGTACCCATGAATTTTAGGGGAGGCAGATGTGTCAAAAGATATATAATGTAAAATTTATCTTAGAAATATTTTATAAATCACATATTCGATTATCATATTAATTAATCGAGGGTTAAATATTAAATAATATTACTATATTAGATATATATATATATATATATTAGAAGATACATATATGATGTGTAACATATATGATGATGACTCTAAAAAATGAATATGATGAGTGTTAACAACCCATAAAACACTTGATACATCATTTCATTGAAGATCATGGAACATTTATATATATATATTAAAAAATTATTGGTAAAATTATTTGTTTGTTAAATTTTTTTAAGGTAATTTATATGTCTATAGGGATATTTAGTATCCTAAGGACCCATTTTGGACTATAAAATAATTTAATATATACATTAAATAAACTATGTAGAACATCATGAAAATGAACATCAAATAGTATAAATAAAAATTATAAAATGTATTAAAATTGAGAATGGTTTTATTTAATCAGGATATAAAGATTTATTTAATACATGTTATAGTCAGATATTAAAAATTTAATAAAATCTTTGTGCTATAGAAAACCAATCCTAATCTCTTAATCACATATTAATCTGAGTAAATGAAACATTTCCAATACAAAATATTTGGAATGTGCATTAAATAAAAGGTTATACACAACTGAAAAAATACTAATGTCTCGAAGATTTAATTTAATCTGAGTTAGTTATTTTAATGAAATTATTTCATATTTTATGTTACATATCATTTAGTGAGTGAGACTATAAATCATGACCGAAATAATAAAAATGATAATTTTAAAATAATAGAATACATATGTTGTATGAAACATCTCACATATTTTTTTAACTTCATAAAAATTTAAAATAATTGATTTTATAATACAAGGGAATAAATTTTCTTCACGTTTTAAAAAAATTATCAAATGTAAAATCATATTAGTTTAATAATGTAAATATTCTTATTATATTGTATTAATAAAATGTAGTATTATGTTATATGCATATTTTATAATTATATATTAATATTAGAATGTTTTTTAAACAATTTAATTTGTATATTTTTTTGATTAATTTATATTTGTAAATCATTTCTAAAAGATTATTTTTATATATAAATGATATAATATATTTTGAAGTTATTATAAAGATAATTTTCAAATGAAATCAAATATCTGAATTGTTATTATATAATACAATGAAAAGTCATCCATCTATAAAATTATTGTATGGGATTTTTTAGAGATTTCATTGGTGAGTTATGGCGGAATTTATGAGAACTTTTTTCAGAGATATTTATTGGGTAATAAATCATTAACAATATTACAGTTCAGATTGATCTCATAATCGAGAAGAGTTTCACAAATTACCTTGATATTCATTAAAACTTATACATATTAATCAATTTGAGTTAGAATATTATAGAATGGTTCATTTATTGTGAATAATATTTACAAATACTAGTGGTTTTGGATTGGAAATTATTATGGAATTGAGGTACATCACTAGAGATTCATTTTATTATATATATATAAATGTAACATGATATTTTTTCTATAATTACTCAATAATTCATGATAAATCATGGTAAAAATGAAAATGTAAAATTTTTATAATGAAAATTTTAATTTCAAAAAGAATTCTTATATGTTAAAATAGATTTTTGAAATGATTTTATATTTTTATATAATAAATTAGGGGAATAAAAATGAAAACAAATAGAAGTCAACAATTAAAAATATTGGTGAAATTTATTCTATATCACCTAAAATTTATTTATCTACAACATTTAATTCAATATAACATTTGGTTCTACTACAAAAAAATTAAAATATAAATTAGTGTAAAATTTAATTTTTTTATGGTATAATATTCCATGATTATTATTTAATATTTTTATATTGTTATATTTATTGTAATTATTTTAAGTTTTAAATGTTTATAATTTTTAGAGATATCAATCTATGTTGTGAATAATTATTATATATATATTTTAATAAGTTTGGATAATTATTACTTTTTGATATAAATCATTCTAAAATGATTATAAGATATTGATTTATTAATGTTTAGAAGAATTTAAGTTACACATGGGTAATACTTGAGTGCATGGAGTAATTTTATATAATGGTGAAAATAAAAATTCACATATTGAGTAATATAGTTTCTTTGTATTTTTTAAATTGTGTAAGCCTATATGGAATGAGTGTTCTCCCACATCATACATTGGGACCTACCATAATATTATATCTTTTTACTTTTATCATGATGCATAATAGTGAATATGGGATGAGTTAATGGACATGCTATAAATTTAATATCTTATGAACCCATAGAGAAACCAATATTATATACTTTTATTAAGGTGGGGTCAGGTAATGTATTAGGAATGATTATACATTAATAATATGGTCACATTATACATATGTTTTATTTTGAATAAGTTATAAAAATTGAATATAATGAATATGGGGATGAGAGAGGTATGCTGAATGAATCCCTAGGTACTTTTTGATTTTTATTATAATTGGGAGTATAGTATAGAGACATTTTATATTAATTTATTATTTAATACCCACTAAATGTTTTGTGATAATTATTGGGATACATAATTGTTGGGGGGGTATTTAATTTTATTTACAGTCCATGAGGGAGAGTTTATTGATAATCATGAAATCGTATGATGATGACTCATAAAATGATATGAAAGGTTGTTTTATTCTTTATGGTTTGTCATATATAGTGAATTGTTTTTATATATTCAAATAACTTAATATCTGTTTTGGTTATATTGTTATTTTGATACAATTATGGTGGTAGATTAATTATAATTAAACTACAAAAAATTAAAGAAGTGAATGTGAGTATATATCTATCAAACCAATGTGATATTGTGGATATGTGATGAGATAGAGGGAATAACAAAAGGGTGAAAATTATTAAATAACATGAGTCCATATAGGTTTATAACTACCAAGATATTTTTTTCAACTCTCATTTGGTTTAGGTATTCATGGGATATGGTTGAGAGAGTCATTTTTGGAATGGGGAAATGTATTGGTTAGAGTCCTTCAGTTACATGGTTTCTGAACCATTATTTATTACAATGCTGTCTCATGAGAGGAAAATTTATTTTAAATAGTTGATATAATAGATGATTTGATTAAATATATTGGTATTATGTCATGTTAATATATAGGATATATCCATTCTATATAGCATTCTAAGGATATGGATGGATGTTTTTGGTATTTTGGATGGTTATGTTTTTTTTATAAATTTAGGTCCTTATTTAGAATTCTTCGACATTAATTTCGACATGGATTTATGAAAAATTCATTGATGAAATAATTTTTATATTTATATGTTCATCCATATAATATATATAAATTTTTAGGTGTTCTCTAAAATTTTCTTGTTTGGAATGTTATATATCATCATGGGATAAAAGAATCATGTATGTATTAACCTTGAAATATATACCTTGCTAATTTTATAGTTTTGTCTTTCGTTTTTGTTAGTTACTTTTCCTCAATGATGTGGAATTTTTTTAAATAACATTAAATGGATTTAAAAATATATTTTATAATCATTGTTGAAAAATATAATTTATTAATATAACAATTTTTGGGATTTCTTTCAAATAATAATTTCTTACATATATGATATAATAGTCCTTTATTTTTAAGATGCATCCCATGAACTACTAAATGTGTTATTTGGGGAACATAATTTAGTATCCTTACTTTCTTATGTTGATCCCATGTAGGTTAAGGTTCTGATATAATTGTAATAGATCAAGGGTTTTAGGATACATGTTAAAGTATAAACTAGTGAGGATTTCATGGGTAGTGTGGTAGTAATAATACATGATAAAAAATTGTAATGTTTAAATACACACAAGATATATATTGAAAATACCTTTTTATCATTGGGTGGAATCTCTAACTAAAAGATCAATGTTATGGAAATAATATACTACTTACTTGGTTCATTATATATGTGGATTTATAACTAATATATTTTAGTACCCTGATGACAACATGTGTCTTATATGTGTATATGGTTTATGTAGTGGTTATTGATGTTATAAAATTAATCTATTTTCCTTGTATACAATTTTTAGTTGATTTTTTCTTATCTATATGTAATTATGTTATTTTTTATACAAAAATGCGATGTATAAAAATGGTAGATCAATGTAGAATATATGATTATGTGATTATGTGATGGTGGGAAAACTCATATGCATGTGAGGGATGGTGATTGCCATATATGAGAAAACATGTTATTGAATTATTATTTGAATTTATCTAGTCATGATATTGATTTTTAGTTAGAATATATTGGCATTTTCATTATCATTGAACTCGATATGGGATTATTACATAGATATTTTATTGATATTTTTTTTATAAGAATTCATTTTTTATTAGAGGGGAAAATATATAAAATCTCTATGTATCACCTAATGTGGATAGGAAAGGTTTATATAAAATTTATTTAAAATATATCATACAAGAAAAATTCATAGTTTAGTAATAATATATTCAATTTGATATTTATTAGAATATTTATCCTGTTATATAATTTGTTATAATGTTTTGGGATATGTGGTGTTATTCAAACGATTTCTTGATTTCCAGAAAGATGAGTTCCCACAAAATTTTTAAGTGCATTAAAAATGGATACCCATGGAAATATATCAATAATTTCAACATGTTCAATTATTCAAATATTGTAAATGGACCAAATAAAATAGAATTTATTGACTAATAACTAACTATTCATGGATGTTTCTCCATATCACAATACTTAGAGTAAAAAATAGCTAGAATTTGTTAATGTTAATTACAATTTATGTACTAATGTGTTCAAGAGAATCTATAAAATATGTAATTTCATATCCCTTTTTAGATTGTAAAAAACCATTTAGTGATAATTGTGGAATAAAATGTTATTAATGTGGTTTTAAATGAAATTTTTAATTAATATTCCATTCTTTATAACGTGTCTAGAGGATCCTAATGTAGTGTTTGAAATTTGATAAACCTCATTATTAGATTAATTATCACCATATGTTGTAGTTTTATTCTACAACATCCTTTTATTCCATGATACCCCATCAAAAGTTACTACAATGAAGAGATAGAGAGATAATGACACACTCAATACCACCTATTGTACGCCCCAAGTTGGTGACTAGCACCGAGGGTACAACTATATTATTTATGGAGTATTTGCACTCTATAAAAATGATAATACATAATATAGGATTAATCATGCACAATGAACTCAATAAAAAAATATATAGTAAATCAAATACATCCCACAATGCATGTATAAATGAAACTGGAACATATATAAGTCACCAATGTAAATACCTAATAAAACAAAGCTAACATAGTGACCCAGTACCTATTCAAAGTTATTGAATTGTAATTTCCAAAATGATTCACAAACATCTACTAGAAACCAGAAAATAATTTTATATATGTAGTTTGATCACAAAGACATACTTAGTATGAAAACCAAAGTCTCTTGTGTACATCTGAAAAGACCATGTTAATGCATCCGTGTGAAAAAATAGAAATAAAAAAGCACCTATACTGGTATATTCAGAAAACACCAACCTTACCAACACTTTCTGACCAAATAACATAACCATGTTTAATAATATAATATGTACCATATCGACAATAAGGAAACCCACACCACTTTCCCATTGATTTTCCTCTATAAAATCCAATAAAAATTCCCTAGTGTCGTCATAACTTCTTAAGGACATCACATTACGTCGCTTAACATCATGCTAGTAGAAACATGGCCCACTACAGAACATCACATATCATAACCAGTGTAGTTGGATATCATGAAAATGAAGTACATAAGAATTTTTCCCCCCTCTAACCATGCACGCCATACACCATAATCCATCTCATCAGATATCGCCTCCAGACAACAAGGTTATCACATCTCATCACATCCGATATAGATAGATAAACTTTTTAGTTCTCACCATCCCAACTCCTCATACGACTAATCCCTAGAAGAGGGAACGAGGAAGAGAAGGTATCAAACCAAACAACCTTTGATCTAATTAATGGAGAAAACACAACCAATACAATTGGATTCAACATGTAGTTATCGACATGGGTGGGGCACATATAGAAATCAGAACATGTATTAAATGAACAAAAATATATATTAATAACATAGAATCCCAATCTTATGGGTTCATGACCAAGGCATATAACATCTCATAATTTCAACCCAATTGTTTACTACCACATAATGCAAAAAAACCCCAAAACAAGACATAGACCACAAACTATTTTCAATTAAATACAATTTCAATACTATCTGTTATCAACCCATTTAAACTAAAATAATTAACTTGTTGATTATTTCCATCCCATTTCTTCTTATATAAATATTAATCTTTTAAACTATATGACCCTTCATTAAATCATTCATTTAAACATGAAAATTAATATCATTAACATGAATTTAATTCCATTAATATTAGGCAAACTAGAATAACTAACGACCATCATATCCCCACCACACAACTGCACAACCAAAACCATCGAAACAGTATTGAAAAACCATAACACCATCACTATTGTAGCTCCACTGCATATATCTTCAAATACCCAGACACATATCACAATGATTTACCTTCCATGCATCAAATCATCAAAGAAAATCCATATCACACAACCATATAAAAAAATATATCCCATCACATACCACATTATTTTTGAGATTATGCATAGTGTATTTCCTTCAATTCATTTTCATTATTTAAGGGCATTATAATAGAACCAATAAGTTATTGAGGCATCAGTTTATTTAATTTAATACACACGGTTAACCTTTTATTTATAGTGATGTCAAAAAAATCAGACAATAGAGGAATTACAAAATAAAAAAATCTATAAATATTGGTGATACCTATAAAAATGATATTCAGTTACTCAAAACGTTTAGACTAACTAAATATCAGTATATAAAAAATATATAAATGAATGAAAGGTGTTCCCTTCACCATTTTCATTCCAATTAAACTAGTAAATTATATTTTCACATCTAGATACAACTATCTACCAAAGAGAGAAAAATAAACACATCCTTAATGATAAACTGAATCCAGAAATAAGATAATTTTTACCTAGAATAATTAAGCTTTAAAAATTCACTACACCAAAAAAACGGATGAACGAAAATGGAGAAATCGCCTATATAGAAAACATGAACAAGAAATAGAAATAGGGCTCCATGAATCCATGGAAAATGATTTCAAAACCTATCATCTAAAGAGAATGAATGATCAAGAAGATAGTATGAAGTATATTATCATTAGATGAATAGGATCTTAAACTTCTGGAAATTGATATGGTTTATTTTATCATAAGAGGAATATTTCATCAAAAAATGCATTTTAAACATTAAGAATTCTTCTAGACATTTAAAAAAAATTATATGAGTATCCTCTAATAAAATGGATCGAAAACTGTTAATTAAAACATGCCACATTTTTCTCATAATGATAGTTATCAAAAGGGAAAATCTGTAAAAAAAATTAAAACATAAAACACTATTAATTTCCACCACTAAGGAGTCACGACAAGGGAGTCACTTTAAGAATTTCTATCCTCCAGAATGACATACTACAAGAAATTGCTCACATCTAGGTTGAATCACTACTCGAATATCCTACTACTTGGAATGACTAAATTCTAGAAGTTATCACATACATAGTGACTTACTGGTAGAAGGAGTTATTGCCAGAATAACCAACCACTAGAAATGACTGACCACTAGAATGAATAACCAAAATATTCCATCACAGTGAGAATGAATTACCAATAGAATTAAAAAACTCAAAAAAATTAGTCTCCACCATAATATCTTACCATAATATTAACTCACTACAAGAAAGACATATCTCCAAATATAACTCTCCACCAGAAATTTCTCAACGCTAGAATTCCACCGGTAGCCTTAGAAACACCCCAAAGTTACACCAGACACCTCAATCATATAATTTATGATAAATTGTTATGGATAGTGGTCAAAGATATTACATAAATTAATTGTGGTGGCGAATCATTTTTTTGATGAGTCGTTCAAGCAGTGAGATATTCTAGAGGTGGGTTATTTCTGGATGTGGATCATTCTTGTGGAATGTTATTCTGGCGATGAGTTATTTTTTTGTACTTGGTCATGCTGGTGGTTTTCCATTATGGTAGTGACACCAATTTGGTGACTCCATGGTGGTGGTAGTGAATTGGGTTTGTTATTTTTCCGAAATTTACAGAGTTTCCATTTTGTTGTCTTTTATGATGAAAAATGGGTTTATTTCCCTAATTATATGGGTTTAAAAGTCTTTCTAATGGAGTATAATCACATCAACCATTTATAAAAATTTTAAGGCATTTAAAATTTTCAAAAGGTGTGATTTACAATACCTTCGACTAATGTCAAACTAAACCATGTCAATTTCCACATGTTATGGATATATCCCTTTTATAGAGAAGATGTTTCCCATTATTTTTACGCAACTGCTTTCTATTGGTATGATTTGTTTCGAACCTTTTCAACATTGATTCATGGAACACTATTTTTATTACTAGGTAATTTTTTCCATGTATGTAACACCCCAAGCTTCTACGGTACGTTTCCCTTCGAATAATGCGATAGCGTGTGTTGTACGCAACCTCGAGTTCTAACACACACCACAACTAATTAAACTAGCCGTTGTGAATAGTAATACCTACTTTTTGAAATCATATATATTCTATATTTCAAAATGGACTTCATTTTTGGATTCGGAATATCAAAATTAGCCTAGGGTGAAATTTTGGTACATTTCGGATAACTTTCATATTTTGATGAATAGTGAAAATTTCTAAATTTTAATTAAAAACAACTTTTTTAATCAAAATAATTAATAGTGATAAATTATGAATTTGAGTGGTTTTAAAGTATATTTAGAATATATTTTTACCATTCAATTTAATGTTTATCATTGGACATAATTTTACAATTAAATCGAACATAAACAAGTGTCAATCTTTTGATAGTTATTATCTCTTAAAAACACGCTTTTTGTTTTGACAGCGGAAATTAATTTTAAATTAATTTATGCCACTTCTGTGTTTTGAATTTAGGAAAATGGATTCCATATTTGGAATCAGGATGTTCAAATTGTGTAAATAGGTAACTTTTATTTTTAGACATTTTGAATAGTTACTGTGGTAAATATTTTATTTACCATGGTTAAAGGGTAAATCCGGTAAATAAGGGTTAAAAAAATAATATTATAATAATAAAAAATTACCCTAAAACGTGTCCTAACCTTATTGGTGGACACATACCCGACCATGGGCATCCTTTGGTCAATTTGGGGACCCCTTGGAGCCACTTGTATGTGGTAGGGACACTTTATATTAATAAAGTTAAAATAAAAATAAAAATGGCATAAGCTTACATCTTTTAGAAGAACAATTTTTACATAGGGTTATACATGTTGGATTTTCGATTATAAATATTCATTAGAAAGCTAAAAAGATTTCCTACATAATGCTATTTTATTTATAATTTTTAGACATTATATAATTTATTTTATTTATGACACAATGATGATGCAGTAATTACTAAAATAGTGAAAAATAAAAATAATTGATCTTATAAATACCCAAATAATTATAATATGAAACTTTTAATGAATTGAACTAATTTTCTAGGCTAATATGATATATTAGGATTGATTTAATGGACTTTGTTCGAAGTAATCAATCTGTTATAAGTTTCACAAAAATCAACTATTGAATAGTGTCAAAATTGACATAAAAGAGTTCTTAAAACAAATATTATATTATTAATTGATATTAAATTCCTAAAAATCTAAGGTTCGGCCAAGAGACTTATATTATGATAGGTTAATCATTAATGGACCACTTGGGGGTCTCTTGGATGTATATAGTAAGTTTATTAACCATAATATATAAAATACAAAGAGACATTGTAAAAGTGAAACTAATTAACATAGAGTTAATACTTAAAGATAAGGTTAATATAAGTACCCAAACCTGTCTAAATTCTATTGGATGAGTTGTTTTCGACCTATCCCCACCTCATCCTTTGAATAGTCAACTTTGGAGCCTTTAGAAACCGAATATGAATTTATTATAAATTAATATTTCTAGCTTTTCCAAAGGTGCCCCTCACCCCTCTTATAAAAGGGCACTCCTCCTTCTCATTTATTCACACCTTCAAAGCCTTTTGGTTCGGCCAAACTCTGCCCAAATACTCTCCCAACATCCCTCAATACAACCTAGAGGCCTTAGTTTGATCAGAAAGCCAACCTAAGGAGCCCTTTTGATCAAATCAAAAGGAAGAACCCGAAGAGGAGGTAATGATTTCACCACCCTTTTCTAAGTTCATTTCTTCTTCCACTTCTTCTTCCTTTGTTCTTACCATTCTGAAATAATAACTCCAGTATCTCACATATACTGTGATGTTATTATAAATATGGTACAATCATATTCAGTATTCTATCCACCCTTTGAATAACATGTCACCATACGTGCGTACGTACGGCTTACCGTCTCCACGTCGTGGTGTAATTGTTATTCAATATAATATTATTTGGATGGGTATAATAATGATGTGTAACTCATGTAAATAATAAATATAACATGTTAATGATTCTGTATATATGATATACCATCCATTTATATATTATTTTAATATCAAAAGAATGATATTGTCGCTCGTGCGTACGTACGGACTACCGTCTCCACGAACGCGATGAGATTCATTCTCCATCGTATCCATTCAAGTATAATTATCATTTGATGATTTAAAAATGATGTTTAAGGACTGTATATCATTCTGGATATGAATAAGATACAACAACCATGGCTTATGTAACAAAACATATAAAAGAAAATGAGTAAGTTAACTCCCGAAACGACGATAATTCTAAGATATTATTAACAAATCAATGTTAAAAGATCATATATGATATCATATTAATATATATGATTCTTGTGTAATTTAATAACAACTATTTCACCATTATACAGGAGTTTAACCTACCCCAACCAAGGAAAAGTACAAGGTAAGGGTTATTTCACAATCTCTTCATTATCCGAGGTTGTTTATTTGTAATAATCTACTGGGATCTCTTTATCATCCACATCCATGTTTTTTAAAAATGTATTTCAAAACATTTTTACTATTTACAAGAATATGGGTTAAAGTCATTTATACCTTTTTTTGACTTTTTATAAGAGGTTTATAAAGGAATCTTTCCGTCGTTTTCAAAACAAGGTCCTTTTTAACCTTTTCGACAGAATTGAGGTAAGAATGTTTTTTTTAACTTATACGGCGGGTGCGGTTATTTTATGCCGTTATAAAATCATCAAAGCTTTCCTTACAAGCTTATAAGAATATTTTCAAAGAAAATGTTTTATTTTTTATGGATCTTAAATGATTTCAAAATAAAAGGAGATATTTCTTTAAAAAGAATTTTGATTTCATCTATGTCAACATCCTTTGATGGATTTTAAGATTATTTGAAGTTGATTTATTATGATACAAAACTTCTATATTGTATTGAAGGTTTTGTGATATGTTTGACTGTGGATGTGCTATTTTTATACCATTCATAGTTTATTGTGAAAGTATTGAAATTTCGTATGCTAGTTTTAATACGAATGTTTATGTTATGTTTAAACCTTTTCATATGGGAATGCATTGGACTTAATAAGTGACGGGTGGAGCCCGCTATAGCTCCTCGATGCATCGGTAGGTCTCATGAGACAAACTAGTATCTTGGCACAAGGCCTTGACAAAATCTTATTTGTAGTCTTGGCACGAGGCCTTGGCTATGTGGTTATGATAGTCTGGCATTATGCATTCCAACATTATGAAAGTGGTTATTTATTTTTGCATGTGATTATTCGATTAGTGGAATATCCATGTGAATAAGTAAATGGCATTATTTCATTTTATTTATGCCATACCATGTTGAAAGTTCATGTTTAAAAGGCTTTTGTTTTAGTTATACATTGCCTTAAATGTTTATTCTTATTGATGAAAGTTTCCGCTATATTGTTATCCTTACTGGGCATTTGAGCTCACCCCTTTTCTATGTTTTATTTTTCCCAGGAAGTGAAGATGTAAGTTATGAATGACCTGCAGGGATATTATGAGGGGATTGTAGTGTGGACTGTGGAAACATTATGTTGTTGTAGTAGTTTTTGATTTTATGATGTAATGTAAAACTTATGAATATATCTAGTGTTTCCAAGGCTACTAAACCAATCGGTCTTTCGAGATTTGATCTTTCTTGTGATCATGCCAATGTTACGAAGTAATGCACCGACTCTGGGTAGCTGGGGTCGGGGCGTTACAGTTGGTATCAGAGGAAGTTTAGTACAAACCTTGGAAGCTAGATTTAGATAAACTCTGATTAGAGCACGTAGACCTAAGATGAACTTTGAGGATTAGTATAGAAGAAGTTCCTAGAATTTTGGTATTGTAGAGACTTTGTGAGTTTTGCGAGCAATACATACCTGTCTGGATACGAGCAGGTAGAGGCGGCTCTGGCACAGATGTACCTAGGGGTAAAACCCGAAAACACCGCTTTGAGCTAGACTCGAACGGGAACTGGTGCACGACAACGGGCCTTGCTGCACTCTTGGTTACGACACTCCCGGGGGATATGCTTAGGATAACTCTCACTTTCTTTACAAATCATTATGAAGGGTTTATGAGTATATACTTCCTCAAAGAAAACATATTTATGATTATGGATTATATCCATAGATAGTTCAATTTATGTTAAGTGTTTTATAAGTATGGGATTATGTATTTTGATTCATAAACTGATCTAGTTTATGCCATTGTTTAGAAATGGCGCCTAGTGGAAGAAATGGAAACCGTATCAATGCACGCACTCCATGTAGGGATTGCCCTCCTGCTCAAGATAATTATAGTGGGGCTGGTGATGCAACTGGTGATGATCAGCTAATCACCGTACTGGGACAACTTACTCAGGTTATGAATAATAACCTTACCCGTATGGAGCACCCTGATCCGCAGCGTGGAGGATCAATGTTAGATCGATTCATGAGAAAACAACCACCAACGTTCAATGGAAGTACAAATCCCTTAGTAGCTGAGCAATGGATATTTTCCCTAGAGAAAATATTTCAGGCTTTGGGGAGTAGTGAAAGGGAAAAAGTTACCATGGCAGTTTACCGCCTCACTGGAGATGCTGATCAATGGTGGTCATTGATTCAAAACATGAAGGAAGATGATGAAGTATCAAACATGGAATGGAGGGAGTTCAAAGATCTGTTTTTAGAAAAATACTTTCCTCGCGACCATCGAGCAGATATGGAAAGGCAATTTCTGAGTCTGAGACAAAAGGAGGATGAGAATGTCACAAAGTATGAGGCTAACTTTACAAGGTTAGCGAGGTATGCTGGAGATTATATTCGCAACCCAAGAAGTAAGATTGATAGTTTCTTTGATGGGTTAAAACCATTTCTCCGTCGAGCATTAGTCTCACAATCCTTTTCATCGTACGAAGACATTGTCTCATGTGCTATCAAGACCGAAAAGGAATTCTCTAAGTCTTATGACTTTAAAGCAAAGCAAGAGAAGAAGAGACCTGCTGATCAATCTGGGAATGGAAATAAGGGGAAGAAGGGAAAGGTTGAATATCCATCTTGTGGTAAGTGCGGGAAGAAACACCCCGGTGCTTGCCTGAAGGGAATGGGAGTCTGTTACAAGTGTGGTGAAAAAGGCCACCAAGCTCATGATTGCAAGGGGAAGAAGGAAGCTACCAATGTTCAGTGCTACAATTGCAGGGAGATGGGGCATTATGCAAATGCATGTCCTAAGCGTCAGGAGAACTTACCTCAGAAAAGGCCAAGGGATCAAGGCCAGGCTTATGCTATCACTACTGCTGAGGTAGAAACTCCGAAAGACGTGGTGGCAGGTAATTTAATGGTTTCCTCAAGTTTAGAAAATGCATTATTTGATTCTGGATCATCGCATTGTTTCATATCTTCCCAGTTTGCTAAGAAAATTAGATATTTCCAATTTGATTTAATAAGGGAGTTGTCAGTTAAAACTCCTAAGGGAAGTATCGTTGCAACAAAGTTTTGTGAATCAGTCCCCATTAGAGCACATAAATTTTCTTTATCTGCTGATTTCATCGTCATACCTATGATTGAGTTTGATATAATCCTCGGTATGGACTGGCTTTCGGACTATGATGCGAAGATTTATTGTAAGAAGAAAGAGGTTACGATTCTTGATGATAATGATAAGGAACACCTTATTTTTAGAGCAGAATCGTCACCACCTAATTCTTATTTAGACCCACCCCCAGTAGCTCAACTTAATTCAATTATTGGGGAGGAAGAGAATGAAATAACTGTCGGTGAGGAAAGGAATGTTCAAATAGAGGATGTACCTGTTGTGAAAGAATTTGTAGATGTATTTCCGGAAGATTTACCTGGACATCCTCCAGAACGAGAAGTTGAGTTTTCTATTGATTTGATTCCTGGATCAAGGCCTATATCGAAGACCCCTTATAGAATGGCCACTGTAGAGTTAGTCGAACTAAAGAAACAACTAGAGGAATTGAGTAATAAGGGATTTATTCGCCCTAGTGTTTCTCCATGGGGAGCCCCTGTTCTTTTTGTTAAAAAGAAAGATGGATCTATGAGGTTATGTATCGACTACAGGGAGATCAATGCTATAACGATAAAGAACAAGTATCCCCTACCTCGTATTGATGATTTATTTGACCAACTGCATGGAGCTCAATACTTTTCAAAGATTGACCTTCGATCTGGATACCATCAGTTGTGTGTGAAGAAGGAAGACATTCCGAAGACAGCATTTCGAACCAGGTACGGGCATTACGAGTTTACTGTAATGCCGTTTGGATTGACTAATGCACCCTCTGTATTCATGGATCTGATGAATAGAGTTTTCAAGGAGTATCTCGATGAATTTTTGGTGGTAATTATTGATGATATCTTGGTATACTCCAAAACCTACGAAGATCATGAAAATCACTTGCGCATTATCTTGAAGACTCTGAGGAGGCATGAATTATATGGGAAGTTTAGCAAGTGTGAATTCTGGCTTCAGGAGATTTCTTTTCTTGGCCATATTGTCTCTAAAGATGGAATCTATGTTGATCCTTCTAAGACCAGGGCAATCCAAGAATGGCCAGCACCTACGAGTATAACTGAGGTACGTAGTTTTATTGGCTTGGCAGGTTATTATCGACGTTTCGTCCAGAATTTTGCCCGATTGGCTAACCCATTAACGAAGCTCACACGTAAAGGGGTTAAATTTGTTTGGACAAAAGAGTGTGAAGAATGTTTCGAAGAACTGAAGAGAAGATTAGTCAATGCTCCTATATTGACTCTACCATCGGGGAATGATGGGTTCGTTATTTGTAGTGATGCATCAAAGAAAGGACTTGGCTGTGTCCTTATGCAGAATGATAGAGTTATTGCCTATGCATCACGACAGTTGAAAATTCATGAACAAAACTATCCTACTCATGATCTTGAGTTAGCAGCTGTGATCTTTGCTTTGAAGATATGGAGGCACTACCTCTATGGTGAAAAATGTGAGATTTATACTGATCACAAGAGTTTGAAGTATATTTTCTCACAAAAAGAACTCAACATGAGGCAAAGGAGATGGCTTGAATTACTCAAGGATTATGATTGTACGATACACTACCACCCGGGGAAGGCAAACAAGGTGGCAGATGCTTTGAGTAGAAAAGACCATGGAGTTTTGAACAATATGAGAATTGAAAGGGATCCAATTTTCATGGATCTAGTGAAAATGGACATGGGAATAACCAGGGAAGGTGAAACATCAATGCTTTTTCAAATGGTTGCCAAACCATCTTTACTAGAAAGGATTAAGAGTTCTCAGACCGATGATGACGAATTCCAAAAGAAGATTAAAGCTGTGAATGATGGGAGATTGAGAGACTTTGTGTATGAAGATGGAATTTTGAAATTCGGGAAGAGACTTTGTGTTCCCAATATACCTGATCTAAAAAGGGAATTCCTGGATGATGCTCATAGTTCCAATTTCTCTATACACCCTGGGAGCACCAAAATGTATAGAGATTTGAAGGAACATTTTTGGTGGGACAACATGAAGAGGGAGATTGCTGATTTTGTGTCAAGGTGTATGGTTTGTCAACAAGTGAAAGCTGGAAGGCAACAGCCTGGAGGAGTCATGCAACCTCTTCCCATACCGGAGTGGAAATGGGACAATATTACGATGGACTTTGTCATGGGGCTACCAAAGACTCTTAGAAGGAACGATGCAATATGGGTTATTGTTGATCGTCTTACCAAGTCAGCACATTTTCTTGCTATAAGAGAAGATCTACCCCTGGAACGTCTAGCAAGACTATACATTAATGAAGTTGTGAGACTTCATGGAGTTCCCCTATCAATTGTTTCTGATCGTGATCCCCGTTTTACTTCAAGATTTTGGAAAAGTCTTCAGAAATCCCTGGATACTGAACTTCATTTGAGCACTGCTTACCACCCTCAGACAGACGGACAATCAGAACGGACTATTCAGACCTTAGAAGACATGTTGAGATCTTGCTCACTTGATTTTCAGGGTATGTGGGATCAATATTTACCTCTGGTAGAATTTTCCTATAACAATAGCTTCCATTGGAGTATACAAATGGCACCATATGAAGCGTTATACGGAAAGAGATGTCGTACACCAACCTGTTGGGATGACGTTGGTGAAAGAAAACTTGTAGGCCCAGAACTGGTGGAGGAAACGGTGGAAAAGGTGAAGGTAATCCAAAATCACATCAAAGCAGCTCAAAGTAGGCAGAAGAGCTATGCCGATAATCGAAGGAAGGATTTGGAATTTCAAGTCGGTGATCATGTTTTCCTAAAGGTATCTCCGTGGAAGGGAGTCATACGTTTTGGTAAGAAAGGTAAATTGAGTCCCAGGTACATCGGACCTTTCGAAATTCTAGAACGAATTGGGGCTGTAGCTTACCGATTGGCAATGCCGCCAAGTCTCTCCAAAGTTCACGATGTGTTCCACGTATCTCTGTTGAGAAAATACATGCCTGACCCAACGCATGTACTCACCTATGAGGAATTAGAACTGGAACCCGATCTGTCTTATTGCGAAGAGCCCGTCAGGATTCTTGATACAAGAGAACAAGTACTGAGAAACCGGACGACGCGTCTGGTAAAAGTTTTGTGGAGAAATCATAAAATGGAAGAGGCAACGTGGGAACCCGAGGAACTAATGATGAAGAACCATCCGAGTCTTTTTATGTAGTAATACCCTAGAAATTGCGAGGACGCAATTATTTGAAGGAGGGGAGAATGTAACACCCCAAGCTTCTACGGTACGTTTCCCTTCGAATAATGCGATAGCGTGTGTTGTACGCAACCTCGAGTTCTAACACACACCACATCTAATTAAACTAGCCGTTGTGAATAGTAATACCTACTTTTTGAAATCATATATATTCTATATTTCAAAATGGACTTCATTTTTGGATTCGGAATATCAAAATTAGCCTAGGGTGAAATTTTGGTACATTTCGGATAACTTTCATATTTTGATGAATAGTGAAAATTTCTAAATTTTAATTAAAAACAACTTTTTTAATCAAAATAATTAATAGTGATAAATTATGAATTTGAGTGGTTTTAAAGTATATTTAGAATATATTTTTACCATTCAATTTAATGTTTATCATTGGACATAATTTTACAATTAAACCGAACATAAACAAGTGTCAATCTTTTGATAGTTATTATCTCTTAAAAACACGCTTTTTGTTTTGACAGCGGGAATTAATTTTAAATTAATTTCTGCCACTTCTGTGTTTTGAATTTAGGAAAATGGATTCCATATTTGGAATCAGGATGTTCAAATTGTGTAAATAGGTAACTTTTATTTTTAGACATTTTGAATAGTTACTGTGGTAAATATTTTATTTACCATGGTTAAAGGGTAAATCCGGTAAATAAGGGTTAAAAAAATAATATTATAATAATAAAAAATTACCCTAAAACGTGTCCTAACCTTATTGGTGGACACATACCCGACCATGGGCATCCTTTGGTCAATTTGGGGACCCCTTGTAGCCACTTGTATGTGGTAGGGACACTTTATATTAATAAAGTTAAAATAAAAATAAAAATGGCATAAGATTACATCTTTTAGAAGAACAATTTTTACATAGGGTTATACATGTTGGATTTTCGATTATAAATATTCATTAGAAATCTAAAACGATTTCCTACATAATGATATTTTATTTATAATTTTTAGACATTATATAATTTATTTTATTTATGACACAATGATGATGCAGTAATTACTAAAATAGTGAAAAATAAAAATAATTGATCTTATAAATACCCAAATAATTATAATATGAAACTTTTAATGAATTAAACTAATTTTCTAGGCTAATATGATATATTAGGATTGATTTAATGGACTTTGTTCGAAGTAATCAATCTGTTATGAGTTTCACAAAAATCAACTATTGAATAGTGTCAAAATTGACATAAAAGAGTTCTTAAAACAAATATTATATTATTAATTGATATTAAATTCCTAAAAATCTAAGGTTCGGCCAAGAGACTTATATTATGATAGGTTAATCATTAATGTACCACTTGGGGGTCTCTTGGATGTATATAGTAAGTTTATTAACCATAATATATAAAATACAAAGAGACATTGTAAAAGTGAAACTAATTAACATAGAGTTAATACTTAAAGATAAGGTTAATATAAGTACCCAAACCTGTCTAAATTCTATTGGATGAGTTTTTTTCGACCTATCCCCACCTCATCCTTTGAATAGTCAACTTTGGAGCCTTTATAAACCGAATATGAATTTATTATAAATTAATATTTCTAGCTTTTCCAAAGGTGCCCCTCACCCCTCTTATAAAAGGGCACTCCTCCTTCTCATTTCTTCACACCTTCAAAGCCTTTTGGTTCGGCCAAACTCTGCCCAAATACTCTCCCAACATCCCTCAATACAACCTAGAGGCCTTAGTTTGATCAGAAAGCCAACCTAAGGAGCCCTTTTGATCAAATCAAAAGGAAGAACCCGAAGAGGAGGTAATGATTTCACCACCCTTTTCTAAGTTCATTTCTTCTTCCACTTCTTCTTCCTTTGTTCTTACCATTCTGAAATAATAACTCCAGTATCTCACATATACTGTGATGTTATTATAAATATGGTACAATCATATTCAGTATTCTATCCACCCTTTGAATAACATGTCACCATACGTGCGTACGTACGGCTTACCGTCTCCACGTCGTGGTGTAATTGTTATTCAATATAATATTATTTGGATGGGTATAATAATGATGTGTAACTCATGTAAATAATAAATATAACATGTTAATGATTCTGTATATATGATATACCATCCATTTATATATTATTTTAATATCAAAAGAATGATATTGTCGCTCGTGCGTACGTACGGACTACCGTCTCCACGAACGCGATGAGATTCATTCTCCATCGTATCCATTCAAGTATAATTATCATTTGATGATTTAAAAATGATGTTTAAGGACTGTATATCATTCTGGATATGAATAAGATACAACAACCATGGCTTATGTAACAAAACATATAAAAGAAAATGAGTAAGTTAACTCCCGAAACGACGATAATTCTAAGATATTATAAACAAATCAATGTTAAAAGATCATATATGATATCATATTAATATATATGATTCTTGTATAATTTAATAACAACTATTTCACCATTATACAGGAGGTTAACCTACCCCAACCAAGGAAAAGTACAAGGTAAGGGTTATTTCACAATCTCTTCATTATCCGAGGTTGTTTATATGTAATAATCTACTGGGATCTCTTTATCATCCACATCCATGTTTTTTAAAAATGTATTTCAAAACATTTTTACTATTTACAAGAATATGGGTTAAAGTCATTTATACCTTTTTTTGACTTTTTATAAGAGGTTTATAAAGGAATCTTTCCATCGTTTTCAAAACAAGGTCCTTTTTAACCTTTTCGACAGAATTGAGGTAAGAATGTTTTTTTTAACTTATACGGCGGGTGCGGTTATTTTACGCCGTTATAAAATCTTCAAAGCTTTCCTTACAAGCTTATAAGAATATTTTCAAAGAAAATGTTTTATTTTTTATAGATCTTAAATGATTTCAAAATAAAAGGAGATATTTCTTTAAAAAGAATTTTGATTTCATCTATGTCAACATCCTTTGATGGATTTTAAGATTATTTGAAGTTGATTTATTATGATACAAAACTTCTATATTGTATTGAAGGTTTTGTGATATGTTTGACTGTGGATGTGCTATTTTTATACCATTCATAGTTTATTGTGAAAGTATTGACATTTCGTATGCTAGTTTTAATACGAATGTTTATGTTATGTTTAAACCTTTTCATATGGGAATGCATTGGACTTAATAAGTGACGGGTGGAGCCCGCTATAGCTCCTCGATGCATCGGTAGGTCTCATAAGACAAACTAGTGTCTTGGCACAAGGCCTTGACAAAATCTTATTTGTAGTCTTGGCACGAGGCCTTGGCTATGTGGTTATGATAGTCTGGCATTATGCATTCCAACATTATGAAAGTGGTTATTTATTTTTGCATGTGATTATTCGATTAGTGGAATATCCATGTGAATAAGTAAATGGCATTATTTCATTTTATTTATGCCATACCATGTTGAAAGTTCATGTTTAAAAGGCTTTTGTTTTAGTTATACATTGCCTTAAATGTTTATTCTTATTGATGAAAGTTTCCGCTATATTGTTATCCTTACTGGGCATTTGAGCTCACCCCTTTTCTATGTTTTATTTTTCCCAGGAAGTGAAGATGTAAGTTATGAATGACCTGCAGGGATATTATGAGGGGATTGTAGTGTGGACTGTGGAAACATTATGTTGTTGTAGTAGTTTTTGATTTTATGATGTAATGTAAAACTTATGAATATATCTAGTGTTTCCAAGGCTACTAAACCAATCGGTCTTTCGAGATTTGATCTTTCTTGTGATCATGCCAATGTTACGAAGTAATGCACCGACTCTGGGTAGCTGGGGTCGGGGCGTTACAATGTACGTGGTTTACTCCTATATGAAAACCCTCCTGTTTTGATTGTAATTAGTTCGTGCAGATATTATTTCTTCTATCTCAGAATTCACTTGTTTCTACATTATGTGTATCATGTAAAATGAGTAACTTTTTTTCTCATAGAATGATAGAATAAACCATCTTAACAATGATAATGAACAACTATAAAAGAAATGGAAAGGTCTAGGGTAATGATTTAAATTATTTTATGTCATTTTGATATTGTGATATTTAGATTATATTAGGTTTTTGTTATACTATATACCATGGTTATTGGTTTCCTATATTTTTTTCTTGAATGTTGTGATGATTATTTGTTTGGATGGTCATGAAACCACCATAAATAAATGATTAACCATATATATTCAGTTAATGATATGGATCCCCCAAAATATTATTGCATATGGGATAACTCCCTTAAATAATTATGTGGAATTTAATGGAATTCCATATTCCTAATCTAGAAAATGATGTGGTATGTTCTATGATATTTTTTTTGAAATTTTAATGTGTTGTGGCTTGGTTATGATGATGAGATTCATGGGATGTGGAATTATTTTGATGTGTGGGGGGGGGGTAAGTGGATGTGAAATATTGTGGGGATGTGGTGGTGGCGGGGGTATGGTTGTAATGCGGGGTTGAGATGGTAGTGTCAGTGTGGTTGTCTAGTGAGGCTGTGATGGGGGTTTTTTATGATAGTTTCCTGAGTAGAAATGAAATTAAATTTCTGTTAATGATATCAATTTCATGTTTAAAAAAATTATTTTCTAATGGTATGTGTGGTATAAAAGAATAATTTTTATATATCAACTAAGGGGATGTAATTAAGAAATAAGTTTTCTATTTTAACTTGAATGGTTTGAATATATATAATCTTTAAATTAGATTTAATTGAAAATTGATTGTGGCTCATGGATTGTTTGGGGATTTATGAATTTTGTGGATGAAAAAATGAGGGAAGGTGGTGATATTTTTTATTGATTAATTATGAATCCATATGATGGGTCTTGTGTAATGTGATTCTATATTTATAAAATTTTCATATTCCTTGTGCATTATATATGCATCCAGCATTATCGATCATTATGTTCTGAAACAAACTTTTTTGTGTATGTTTTCCCTATATCTGGGTGATAAGATAGATGAATTGATACCTACTCCTAACCATTTCCTATTCCAAGTATAAGGAATATTTATTTTCTATGATCAATAAAACACAAATGTGTCGTTATCTACATGTGATGTTAGGAGAAGTGATTGCACATGTGTCTTCTAAAAAAATGTGATGAGATAACATACAGTGGGGGGAATCCATGGTTGGATTATGTCACAAGGTTGGTTCATATCATGTTTAAAATACCCAAATATATTGTTGATGATATGTTTTGTGAGTTGATGGTCCATTTTTTTGAGGGCATGATGTGATGTTATGCGATGTTATTTGAAAGGAGGAAGAGAGATAGGATGTTTGTTGTTGAATTGTGAGATCAAAAAATCAGTGGGAAATCGGTGTGTGGTACCCTATCATCGATATGATTAATATTATATTATTATTATTATTATTATTATTTGTGTTAATTGGTGAGATACCCTTTGTAATTTTGGGTTTTTGGTTAGTATAATTGTGTTAATGTTGATAGTTTATGGTATTTTTCTCATGGGTGCATTAGTATTCTATTTTAAATTGTGAACAAGAGAGGTAATTTTTACGTGTTGGTATATATGTATTCTCACAAAATTTATATAATTCATTTTGGTTTGTAGTTGGAATTCATGGACCATGATGAACATTACTAACTTGGAACTTTTCATAGTTTCTGTGGCATTTATTTGACTTTGTCTTTGGGAATTTACATTGGAGATTTTATATGTACCTGTTTTATTTATACATGAATTGTGGGATGATTTGGATTTATTTTATATTTAATATCTTGGAGTTTATTCTGTAAGTTTCATCTTATCTCTAGATCCAACAATATTATAAATGTAATTCCTACCCTACATGTGGTTTTCATACCCTATGATCTAGTCAAAAACTCATGGCATACTATATGAGGTACATGGGGTTTTTTTTCTCTCTCCAGTCAACGTGGTATCTTTGGAGGGAGAGGGTCATGACATAATGGTATCATAAGTGAATATTGATAGAGAGGAAGTATTCCGTAGTTAGGCATAGTGAGCATTTCATTTTTTTGTAAGGAAATAATGCTGGTTGACCGTGGTGCCTGACATAGGTTAGGGATATTTTCTAAGACATGAGATTTTAGACCCCCATGATCTACTATAGAAACTCTAAGATTAATGAGTGATTATGTGGTGTAGAGCTTCTTGTAGTGTAGATAAATAGGTGATTTTTATGCATCATGATTAATTTATTTCTTTTTTCAATTGGGTTGTTTTATGATTGTTAAAGTAAATGTTATGAATTAAAATGATTATTAAAAAAATACATACTATATGGAATAGTAAATATTTAATTCTTTTTGAGCTATGGAACCTGGTCCCCATCCACATGTGGATCATCCATTATAGGATTATTAGGATTATCTAGTTGATCACTGTAAGGTAGAACTGTAATAAAATAAAGAGAGATTTTAGTGGTAGTTGAAATATATTCAGCGGCTTTCTTTAGGGAAGTATGAAGGTAGGTTTTCCAATGTTAAGACATAGGGATGGCTAGAGGATCTAGATAAAACACTCAGTTTGATCCAGGAACCATTAGAGTATTGGTCCCTCATGATGTTTAGTGAGATACAAGGATATATATGTAAGTGGTTGACATTTTACCATGGTGAGCGGTTGGAGGAAAATGTTTCATCAGTCAACTTACACAAGGAGTTCTTGGAGGAGTTATTTCCATTGACTATTAAGGCTATGATGAGTCATCAACTAATCTTCCTTAATAAGGGGAGTATGTATTTATGGTATCTTAGAATGATGTTCATGGATATTCTATGATTTTTCCTAGATCATTTACCATTGTAGGCATCTTGAGTAAGGCTTATTGATGATGCACTCCATACTTTGATCTAGTATGTAATTACTCCTTTTACGTTGACAACTTATTTTGGGGTTCAAAAGAGGGAATTATTTATTGTGTGAATACAGACATGAAAAGGATTACCATGATAGGTGAACCATTAGGCTTTTGTAAGGATTAAATTGTTTAGTGGTAGGTCTTAGGCAGTAGGGCATTGGTTGTTTTGACCAGCAGGGAGTTACCCTTAGTAACATCCCATCATTACATCTATGTCTAGTGGAATTTGTACTCCTCATGGGGATATTAGACCAGTTTTTTTGACTATGGGGATCATGGATGTCAATGGAAACAATTATCAGTGGCTGATTGAGCTCTGTTTGGTAAAGGTGGGTTGGGTTTTCACCAGCATCATAATCAGTTACTAGTGAGGCTATTCCAATAGCATGGGAATCAGGATTAATCTCTATAAAGAGTAGATGTTCTAGGATGAGTAAGACCTCAAGATGTAACTTTACCTCAAGGACCTCAACTATTGACTAGACTTATATGTGGTCATCAGAAAATATGTAGAGGCCATGGGAGTGGTTATTTGCAGGTAGTGGGGCAGCAACACTAGAGGGTCTAGAGATCATTTGTGGTATGCCTAATTTATCATTTACTATTTTTTGTGCCTTGTTTGATCTGGGGGTCTCACGGTCCATTTTATCAACAAATATATTCCATTTTATAGATATATATGTACATAGGCTTATCATTCCCTAAGTGTTTACTTTTACTTTTTGTGGCAATAAGTCCTTGTTTGATGTGATATGGGGATGTAAACTGATGATAGGACATCATCAGTCATGTTTGGAACTTTAATTACATTAGATGAATCCATATGATGTCATATTCAACATTTACTGGCTTTATTATGAGAATTATATTATAGAATACCTCTGTAGGAGAGTTTTGTTCTCATATGTAGTTGGATATCATGTGGTTTTCATTGGTTAGAGGGGTTTTAGGTGGGTATTTGACATTTTACACTCCTTTTTTCCTTAGTTGATGATTTTTACATGGAATAAATTAAAATAGGGATAAAGGAGGATCCATTTCTAGTTTAGAAGATATAGTATTTTTTCCTCAATGAGGATGTGACAATACCCCCTTTATGTGATGTTGAGTTCAGGATATACTTTCATCCTGGGGCTTCTCTAGTTTCAGTGGATCCATATCATATGGAGCGCTATGAGTTGTGGGATTTGATGATTTGGACAGATGATGTGATGCATGTGGGATTTATCTTCCATTTTGTGTCACCATGGAGTTCTCTAATTGTATTTAACAAGAAATAGTATGGTGGATTGAGGTTCTTCATTGACTACGAGAGGTTGAACCAGGTGAAAATCAAAAATCACTTTCAACATCTGAGGATCAATGATCTTTTTGACATGTTTAGGGGATCTTGATGGTTCTCCAAAATCAATCTTGGATATAGATATCACCAGTTGAAGGTAAAGGATGAATATATCCAAAAAAATCTTTTGATACAATAATGGGAACTTTTTTTCTCATGCCTTTCAATGAAACTGACACACAAGCTATTTTCATGGGTCTAATGGATACCATGTTCCTTGAGATCCCAGATCGGTTTGTTAATGTATTAATTAATGAAATAATGATACAATCTTGGACATAGGAGGAGAATTATGAGTATCATTGGGATTTTTTACGAGTTCTTCATCAACAACATCTCTATTGAATTTTTTCCACGAGTATTTTTTGGACACAAGAGTAGATTTTTCTTGGGAATGTGGTTTCTATGTTTGATGTGGTGGACCCATCAAAGGATGATGATGTTTTTTTCAGGAAGGACCCAAGATTGTTGCTAGGGATTATATATTCCTTAGTATTACAGGCTATTATCAGTGTTTTTTTGCTAATTTATCTCTCCTTGTTTCCCCTTTGATAACATTATCCAGGAAGGAACAGGTATTTTGTGGAATAATCATTATTGAGTAGCATTTGGTAACATAAAAGATATTTCAGTTAGGGATATAGTACATCAGTTTACTAAGTAGGGTGTGATGATTGTATATTTATACAACACATCCAATATTGGCTTGGGATTCTTAGGGATGTAGAATAACGGAATGCTATCTTGTGGGTATATTAATTTATGTTCGTATGAGTATAAATAAGAAACAAATTTTATGGATTTGTCAACAATTTTGTTTTTGATAATGTTGTGGAAATATTATATTAATGAGGACTTATTTTTTGACTACCTAGATCAATAGATTTTTATGAATGTCTATTATTAGTGTGATCTAAATTCGTGATTGATGAGGTGGATGAAGTTTTATTAGAACAATTATTTTGATATCTCCCACACCATGGATGATTCTAAGGGATGAATTTCAAAGAAGGATGTTATTTGGGAGTCCAAAGATTCATGGAGATTGATTGAAGAGTTGAAAACCCTCCACATAAATGAAAGGGAGGATGATGGTAGAGGATATTTGATTCTGATAGTGGTGTGTAATACTATGATATAGTTGGTAAAGGAGTCTTAGTAGAGAGAATCAGAGGTAGAGGGGATGCATGACCATGTTTTCGAGTGTGTTCATAATCATATAGTGTTTTGAGGGATGTTTTCTATTCCAATATAAAATAACAAGGGAGTCCTCCATTATTTTCATATCTCGCCATTATAAGTACACCCCAAGAGTTTTAAATATTTAACATGTATTGAGGACATAGTTTTGGTGGCCCAATTTGAAATGGTAAGTGGCGTAGTTTGGGGATAAATGTATTGTTTTCCAGCAGGTAAAGGCTCTGTATTGACTTCCTGGAAGATTAATGTAGACCTGGGATGTTCCCAAGTATAAATGGGATGAAATACAGATGGATTTACTATAAAGGATACCCTATGGTCGGGGAGTTTGTGATGCTATATGGGAAATTGGGGATTAGTTTAAGAAATCATCACACTTCCTAATGGTAAAGGAGTTGGCCATAGTGGGTGTTTTTTAAAAGAGGTCGATGGATGATGTTGTGCGACTATGTGAAATCCCAAATTCCATTATCTTGAATGAGGATGAAATTTGTACCTCAATAGTCTAGAGGGGATTTCAAACTTCTTTTTTCCCTTAATTATGACTTAGCACTACTTTTCACCGATAGACATAAATGAAGACATAAGTAGAATATCCAAATGTTGGATTACTTGTTACAAGCCCGTGTCTTGGTATTTAGTGCACAATGGGCACAACAAAAGCCTTTTATTGAGTTTTCCTATAATATAAGCTATCACCCATCCATTGTCATGATACTGTTCGAGGATTTGAATTGGTGGACATATCATCCTCTTATATGTTTGGAAGAGGTTGGTGATTTAGATGTTCTTGGACCCAATGTGTTGTAGAGAATGACAAAGAATGTCCAGTTGGTTCAAGTGTGGATTAAAGAAATAAATGATCAGAAAAAATATTATGTCAATTAAAATAGGACTTCCTTGGAGTCCCTAGTTTGATAACAAGTGTTCTTGATTGTATTCCCTCGACATGGGCAGTAGAGGTTCAACAGAGGGAGTAAAATCTCAACTTAGAATATAGGGCCCTTCGAGTTGTTAGGGAACACTAGTGAGGTGGCTTACTGGTTGGAAATTCAATATATAATTTGTGATATAAATTTGGTGTCCAATGTTTCTTCTCATTATAGGTATCTTCTCAATGAATGACATTTAATTGACTATGAAAAGTTGGATATTGAGGATAATGAGACATTTGTGAAGTATTGAGGGGAGATCCAAGATCTTCTATTGAAGGTGGGTTATGATTGGATCATTTCTATGGTTTTTGTGTTTTGGAGTCATAATTTCGTAAAAGTTAGTATTTGGGGGTGTGAGAAGCAAAATCACACCATGTAATTTGATGTGTTTTGAGTTTTTCCTTGCTCTCTTTTTCTGTGGGTAGTTTTGTTAGGACCATGGATTTTTATGAGATATATTCATTTGCCTTTGAGGTGATTTGTGATATGTGTTGTGTGATAATGTAATGAAATGTGAAAAAGGGAATACCTGAATCCAAAAATATATTAATTTTACTAGGACATGATTAAAAATATACTTGATAACTAGTGAATGCCAGATCATATAGTATCTTTACATGGAGGAATGAATTCCCAAATTTCTTTGTTTGTAGAAGTGCATATTTTTTGAGTCTTTTTTAGAGTTTGGTGTAGTAGGTTTTATGGAAGAGGAATTTTATATGTAATGAAATTCTTGGTAGGAATCTGAAGGGATATTTTTTCAGACACATTCTACCTTTTCTTCTTCATTGATATAGAATTATTGAGGGGGATAATAGTTTGAGATGTATCTAATGTAATAGCGTACAACATACTACCAATTATATTATTGAAAATATATTGACTGAGGATCACCGATGATTTCTAGTGTGTTTTGAAGCTAACATTGAAGTCATGGTGGGGATTTATTTTTGGTGGTATGTTATATCTAGTGGTTGGACATTTTGGTGGTGATTCATTCCGGAAATGAGACATTATGGTGGGGTGTAATTTCAAGCGGTAGGTCATTCGGGGGTTCATTCATTCTGGTAGTGATTTTTTTCCAGTGATTTATTCTAATAGTGATTCATTTTTGGTGGTAGGTCATAATGGTGGAGTTTCATTATGGTATTGATTCATTCTAAGAGTGATACATTCTAGTGGTGAGTCATTTTTGGAAGTATGTCCTTTAGGATCTTAACGATTCTTGCAGCGAATCATTTCTATTGGTATATAATTATTTTAGTGAGTCATTCTGATAGTGTCTCCCATGTGGTGAATCCCCGGTGGTGAATCCCTAAGGGTGACTCCCAGGATTCGAATCCCTGGTGATGGTAGTAATGAGGGTTTCTATTTTTTTTAAAAAATTTACATATTTTACATTTTGACTTATTTTATGAAGAAACATAGGTATAATTACTTTATTAATGGATTTTAAAGCTGAATTAATGGAGGGAAATCATATATTCAATTTTTAAACTATTTAGAGACCTTTTAAAATTTAAACTCACATTGTTTTCATGGAAACCACCAATAATAATAAACTAAACGAAAACTATTTTCTCTTGTTTTGGATCTAATCCTTCTAATGTGGAGATCATTCAATTTCTCTATCAGGGATATCATCCAGATAAGATGATTGGTTATAAAGGATTTTTCTATTGTATTCATGGGTCCCTGTTTTTTGTTTTGGTTTGGGTTCTACCTATAGGAAGCTTCCACTATAAGCGCATCCCACAGTTTTTGGTGCATCGAGTTTTTGTAATGATTTTTTTCATCTAGGAATGAAATCAAACATTTTTCCTTTCTATGTATCTGATTGGATATGTTTATTTTGATGTATCATGGGAAGAGAGATTATCTACCTTTAATAAAATATTTAACTGGTGGAAATGAAATATAAAGGGACATGTAAATGTTTTTCATGATTTTATATCTTTTTTTATTATGCAATATCGGGTTTATCAATATTTTTTCAATCACAGAATACCATGGCTATTATTATCCCCATTTTTTACCAATTTATTATATTTTTTGATTATCATGTGGTGGAATTATTGTGAAACCACTATAAATAAATGGGAAACCACATATATTCAATTGATAAAAAAGATTCCCTAGGATGTTAAGAATTTTTTGAAAATTCATTTAAATAATAAATGGAATTTAAATATATCCCTTATGACTAATCTGGAAAATTTTGTGGTATGTGTTATGAAATGTTTTTAGATTTGTCATAGTGTTGTTTGTTTGGGACTATGATAGAATGCATGCAGATTTATTGTGATGTGCATTGGGGGGGATGGATCTGATATGCAGTGGGGTTGTGATGATGGTGGTGGTAGGGGGGTTGCGATGACTGTGGTGGTGTGGTTGTAAAGTGGGTGTGTGATGGTGGATGGTAACAATAGTTTCTCCAGTAGTAAGGAAATTAAATTCATGTGACATATATTAATTGGAAAGTTTGAATGAATTATTTTATGAGGTTAATGTTGTATAAAATTTTAGTTTTTATATGATAAATAATGGACTAAAAATAAAAAACAATATGACTTTTTAAATTGAAATGGGTTGATAATATGTTATCTGGAAGTTGGATTTAATTTGAAAATTATTTCTAACTCATGGCTTGTTTCTGAGTTATTATTCATTTTGATTAAGTAGAGAAGTGAGGTAATTTAATGAGATGCTTTATACATTGGTCTTGATCCTATTGAATGGGGATTGTGTGCTAGGAATATATATTTATACACAGTGTATATTCCTTATGACTTTTATATGTTCCCCTCCCACATCACACACCATGTACCAACACAAATGTTTTGTGGTCGTTTTTCCAACAAACTGGTGGGAGGATGAATGAAAAGCTACCATCACATCACCACTCCCTCTTCCAGGTGTTGGTGATATGAAAAGTATATTATGGAAATATTACAAATGTTCTATTTCCTACATGTGATGTGATGAGAAGTGATAGCCCAGGTGTCTTTGAGCCAGATGTGATGATATGGATTAAGGTGGGGGTAATGTATTTTAGTAGGATTGAATGAGGTTGATGACCTTAATTTTAATAATAACCTACTACATATTTTTTAGGTGTTATGTGATGTGATGGCCTAGGTGTTTGTGGGATTTATGTGTTGTTATTAATAAGGGGTGGGAGAGCTAGTTTCTATTTGTTGGGGTGTGAGAGGGGAAAATCAGTGGGAAATCAGTGTGGGGTACCCTATCATTGATATTCATTATATAATATCATTATACGTGGTTGTGTTATTTGGTAATATTACCTTATTATTTTAGGGGTGTTTATTAGTACGCTTGTATAGGATTTGTTTGGTTCTTGTTTTTTTTCACGGGTGTATTAGAATTCTCTATTCAATTGTCGATAAAAGACCTAGGTTTTCCAATTTAATATACCAATATGACTACCCTACATAAATAATACTATTTTTATGTTTTCAAGAGGAATTTTTGGACTTTTATAGACATTACTATCTTTGACCATTGGACAGTTGATGTGACACCAAAATATATATTTTTGGGTATTTACATCACATACTTTTATATGTACATAATTTATTTATACAAGAAATGTTGGATGGTTTGGATTTATTTTATATTATATAATGGAGTTTATTTTTGATGATTCACTGTATCTCATGATCCTACATTGTTATATAGAGTAATTACTTTTAGACATGAGATTTTTATACCCAAGGTGCTAGTCACCAACCTAGTGCCTACTGTAGGTAGGACTTTGGGGTAATTATCTTTCTCCCCTCATTGAAGTATCATTAGAGAGAGGAGGACATGAAATTATAAATTATTTTTGGTAGAAAAATTATAATGTGATGTAAGGAAAAACATGATGAAACACTACATAAATAATGGAATAGAGAATTCTTGATAGAATGTAAACGTAGGAAGGATAGTTGGGGAAGACGATAAGTGTGTTGAGGATAACTCTAATCTATAAATATTTTTATGGAAGTAGTAGTATATATTGTTTTAGGTTAAAATTTAATTTAATCATCTATTTTAACAATTTTTATTATTACAATTTCATATAATTCATTTATTAATCCAACAATCATTCAAGTGTGAAAACATCTAATAGGGAATTATTATAGGTCATTGGTGTTAACTTGTATAGTGGGTTTTTGAATAATATTCATTGATAATTGTCAATTTAATCTTATTAAAACAATAATCCAACTATTTAGAAATGTATTTTTAATGGAATAAACTTCTTTACGTAATTAAGATCCATTATTTTCTTCTTCTCTTAAATTTTTTGAGTTCTCGCATGTTTTTGAAAAGATTAGGTTCTTAGATAAGTTATGTAAATCATAAGGGTTTTTTTGGAAATATTGATTCCAAAACTATGGTTGAAATGTGAGAGAATATAATACCATTTTTATAGATGGTTGGTATCCCGAAAGGATTTTGGAGGCATCTTAGTGTGTTGCGGGGTTTTTTATACACCACAACATGAGGAGTTTCACCATAGTGGGGATTATTATAGGAATTTGGGTCGTAGCATACATCATGGAAGGTCTAATTGATAGAGGATATTATTTAGAGGATTAGAACCCACTATAGTAGAATTACAACATCAGTTACAAAGACAAAATCCATCCACGGCTCACCTTTTGGGGTCATTGTCATATGTGAATCCATTTTTGTTTTTTCAAGGAATTATTTTGTTAACTAGGGCCCTTCAATACAAATTTATGAGGCTAATATAGTAATTACAATTCAAATACAAAAATTGAAGTAATTATTCTATTTCCATTAATGTAATTCTCCATATATCTTAAAAGGGAAAAAATTCATCCACATGCCACACACCCAATTCTTACACCACATATGTACATTAACCAACCTTGTTCTATGTGATAGTTCCACCTTCTATACTGTAGATGTCGAACTTTTTTGTTTTTGATGTCACAAGAATTGTCAAAGTGTTATGTTGTTTCCTCCCCAAAAACAAATACAATAGATCTTATCGACTTTTAATTCAGGTGATACTCCATAGAGAGGTCCCTATGAGGTGTCTATGACCAAGGTACCTAAGTTAGAAACCATTCACCTTCGTGGAAGCACCTATGCACCTTTGTACTATTATTCTATTTCTAATCAATGCTGAGGTGTAAGGTTTTATTCTATGATGATGATATTGTCAATTTACCTACCATTTTATAGTTATCATTCCCACAAGGTATTATAGATCACAACTTGAAGAAACCCGGTAGCATGGCGTACTTGATGTCTATGGGATGTTAGGTAGCATGTTCAAATGACCCCATGGGGTTTATTTATAGAGGATAATCTCATGAAAACAAAAATTTTATGTTATAATTTTAAAAATGAGTAGAAGTAGGTTTCTAGTAGTTCTTTTCATATTTTTTACAGAAGGTCAACATGATTTTTTATTATATGTGGTTATGATCATTATGAATTTATTATTATTATGTCATAATCATTTTCATCCATGGGAACTCTATATTGAGTCAAAATTGGTGGTTTCCTATTGAATTAGGTACTCACACACAAAATATTAGTTTTAGTGATCTTTTAGATCTAATGAAGGATCTAGTTATGGGTAATGGACCTATGGTGGACAACAGACCAGAGGAGCATAGAGGATGTGGTATATTAGGATGTACTGCAGATGGCTCCTGATATTTATTTATTTGTTTATTTTTCCTTTTCTTTTTACATTGTTTAGGATTCCCATATTTGGAGCCACATTTATTTATATGACATGTGTTCCGTTTATTAGTTTCCCCATATTTAAATTTATACCATTTTTTGACAGTAAGGTCCCATCCATAAAAATTTCATATTATTGTGACATCAAAAAAGAATTCACTTTATTAAAGATACATAATAGATTATGTATTTTTAGTGAGTTTGATCATAAGTCTTACCTAAAAATCCATGATATAATTAAGTGGAATCATCTACTCAATATCCACTATTCCAACAAAAAATCATAAAAAATAAACATGTTTTCATTTCATGGAATACTATTAATAAATTTTACTAACCTTATCCTTATACATAATAATATTTAAATACATGTGAAATTTTTTTAAAACATGGGAATAACAACAATTGTTTAATTAGGGATATAATGAGAAGAAATCTATTTATCATATAAAAGTCATGAAAACACTTGAAATATATTTTCATAAAAATTAAATTTAAATGTAAAATAGAATCATTTTTCCTTAAAAAATATAATTATCTTTGATTTTGAAATAAAATGGCTCCATGTAAACTCGATTTAAAGCATAGAAAAGTAAGGGAGTCAACATCAGACGTCATCTTCATAGAATATATAAAAAAACCTTAAAAATTTAGAAATATTATGGTAGAATTCTAATATAATTCTATTTTATAACATAATAATTAATCAATGCATTTGAGCACTTTACAAGAGAAACCGTCATAGAATCTATATTGAGCACACACATGAGTTATAATTTTGCTCAAAAAATTATATAATATGCATTAGCCACACCTGTGTGCAATAATGTTGCTCCAAATATGATAAAAAACTTCTAGACACTATATCATGAAAAAACCGTCGAAAAAACATGTTTGTTTGATTCAAAAAATATTTTGGATATCAAAATACCATTTTTTAATAAAAATTTTATTTACAATATTAACAAAAAATCGAAAATATGTTTTTCCATAATAATAAAAAATCTTTTAGGGTAATAAAAACATCAATCAGTTGTGATGATCGTGGAATAATTAGTTTTCAACTCATATTTTAAAGTAAAACATTAATTTTTTATTTTTTAAAAAATTAATAAATCTATACAAATGATCCTTTTTAAAACATATCAGTTAATGAAGAATAAAAATCCATTTTGTGATATTTTATTTCCAAATAAATACCTTCAAAATGTATTTTTAAAAACATGTACATGGGAGATAATTATTTCTAAATTGAATCATTATAACATTTAATATGAGGTTTAAGGTTAAATTTTCACTTACCTACAGTCTGGATCATCACATATTTTATTTATATTCCACAATAATATACTTATTTAAGTTATTTACATTCATGAGAACCCTTTTAAAGTTCATAATTGATTTTCTTTTACTTATTACCATGTTATATATTATTATTTAATTTTCTATGATTATATAAAATGTTTTGAGGATATTTGGTTCAAATGTATAAACTAATTTCGTAGACTTTCTATGGTCAGAGAGGCAATTAATCAAATATATATCGAATAATAATAATTATTTAATTATATTTTTTATTCATAAATTGAAATTTTAAAACAAATCATGAATTATGGTTATGAAAACTGAACTATGTTACAATGATGGGGACCATAGGCTGTACATACACATGAATAAAATTTAAATTTCCAACGATCCTTATGGAATTAATGTAAGTATTATATTATCATTAAATAATCATCATAATATAATAAATATCATATGAATTCATTACATATATATAGAATACATTTATGTGGTTATGAAAAACGAATCATATCGCTTCATCGAGGTGGTCATATAGACATACACATGAATGATTTAGTCATTTTTCATAGAATTGAAAGGCTAGAAAGTAAATGAAATTTTATTTTTACATAATGATAAATGTTTTAAAAAATTCATATATATATATATATGTTATTTTATTATAATCATCCATGATATATGGTGAATAAAAATTAATTACATCCGTTCGCAAGGATGTAGTTCATTGTACACTTGAATGTTGGTTTAGTTTCTCATTTGATTGAAGAGGATATGGATACACATTTTTAAATTAATAAAATAAAAAATATATAAATATAATATAATATTTTTTATATAATCATGATTATTTAGGATTTTATAGAGTTTTATGAATAAATTAAAATGAAATGCATGATGGAAAATGATTTCTATCTACAAAAAACATACTTTAATTAACATAATGAGCCTAATAAGGTTGGTATTCATCCCAAAATAAGTCCTATATAACTTGGGAAGGGTTATTATTAAAGTATTTATGTAGATATTTTTTGAATCAATTTTGATTTGAAGTGTGGAGTAATGGGAATAATATATTAATTTTTTATAAGAGACGAGAGAGGTACTCCTGGAATTTATCAAAACATTAAATTATAACAAATTAATAATCAATTAAAAAATGTATCCAAAAAGATTTATTTATAATATAGGATAAAAATGTATCTAAATATAATTATTAAATAATAATTAACTTTTTTGATCAATTTTTTAATGTAATTAATTTTTTATCCCATCGTCGACCCCTTTAGAACTTATCATGAAAACATTGATTTTTACAAATTAAGGGTAAATATAAATATTATATTTGAAATAGTGCTCGATAAATAGAAAATAGATGATATTTTTGAAAATATAATACTCAATTTTATAAATATTTTAATTTTCATAATTATATATAATTTAATAAAATATAATTTTTTATAATATAATATTTATGTCAATATTTTGAAGTATTCATCACATTGATTTTAATAACATAAAAAAACTAAAAAAATATTTTAATAGAACCGTATGTTTTTTTCATCTATAATTTTTATTATCACATTAACAATCTCAAATTATATTACTTTTATTATTTTCAATATAATATATTTTATTTTTTCCTTTGATTTAAGAATTACTAAGTCATCTTTGTGTATTTTTTTGGGGTAATTATTTTAGCACTAATAATTAAAAATAATTATGAATTGTAAATAAAACTCATTTTAATTTAAAAATAATATTTATAATCGAACATATCCTCATCTTGAAAACATCATTACAAAATTATATTTATTAAAAACTAGACAGTTAAATTTCATAATTTTTTTAAGTAGAATATTATAATTTTTATAATAACATAAAAATAAAAAAAGGAAATATATCTGAGTCAAGGAATATAATATATGATACAGTCCAAGTAAATAAAATTATGGAATCTGTAATGGTCATTATATAATACTTATCATTTTAAATTTAATATTAACAACCTTATTTACCATTTATTGTGGTAATAAGAACCACTAAAGTTACTACTGAAATTATGAAAAATAACAGAGAAATGTTAAAAAAATCTGGGTAATGATTAAAAACATGCTATCTATTTTTAAAGTTAAAAATAAACAAATTTTTAGATTTTTTTTTCAAATCAAACAGGGATAAGGAGAAGAAAATTCTTCTCTATAAAAAAGAATTTTTATGTAAAAATTATTTTTAACAATAAGAATCATTTTCCAAAAAAAATATTATTTTAATTCTAAAATTACTAGATCTTTCTTAAAACTAATCTAAAAAATAATTTTACAATCAAAATATTTAAAATCAAAATACAAATTTCAACAAAAATAAGTATTTTTCACAATTCAATAGAAAAAAGTTATTTTATAAAAATTATCTAAAAGTTATTATATGATAATATTAACATGCTGAATTCAAAAATTTATTTATTTTTTTATAATTAAATTTCTACAATTCTTATAAATTAATTATTTTTCACTCATTAAAAGCAAGAAAAGTAATTTTTTGTATGATACAAAATTCTAATGTGTAAAATTTCCATAATAAAAAAATGAGTTCCTATTTATACAAAATTAATTAATTCATTGGAAATGTGTAGGAAGTATTTAAATTTCATAATGTGGTTAATACTATTAATTACTAAAAATATAATGAATAGGATTAATCTATTACACAAAATTAAGTATATATTTTTATTCATTTAAGCTTAGTAACTAGTAGAAAAATCATTTTTAGCGTCGTCAATTTGACGTTAGTTTCTTATATACCAACATAAATTATTTTTGTGGAGACTTTTTGGCATCTGTTAATTAAAAACCAATGCCAAAAACCAACAAAATTATATTTGGTGACAATTTTAAAAAGAAACCGATTCGAAAAAATAAAAAAAATGTTTTTCATCAATTTTTTAAAAAAGCGACGAAAAAAAAAAAAATTTGTTGACTTTGGTTTTTATGAAAACAGGTGAAAAAATTTAAAAAAATTACTACGTTATAAAGAATTATCTATGTTTTTGTTTGACTAGTCATGGAGAAAAAAATAGAGTTATGGATTAAAAGTTATGTATTTTAGAAGTTGATATTCTCTAAAAGAAGTCTTAATAAAGTCCAACTTTCAAAGGCCATAACTTTTAATCCGTAACACCATCTTTTCTACACGACCAGTCAAATCGAAGCTTAATGAATTATCTAAAACATATTAAATTTTTTTTTTAAAATTTTTGTGTCAGTATTCCTAAAAACCGACACCAAATATATTTTTTTCACTTCAGTTTTTAAAAAAACCGACACCAAAAATAAATTTTTTTACTTTTTCACGTCATTTTTCATTAAAATAAAGGAGATTAATTTTTTTTCAAGTCGGTTTTTAATAAATCTGACTCCAGCAATATTTTTTTTACTTTTCCAGTAAGTTTTTTAAAAACTGACGTGAAACCTGGATTTTTTAAACTTTTTAGCTTTAGTTTATTGAAAAAGTGATGCCAAAATTGAAAACAATTGGAATTTATGGCATCAGTTTTCATTAAAAACCGACCCAAAATACCAATGCATAACATCTTTTGCATCTTTTTCAAACAAAACTGAAGCCAAATAGTATTCTCCAATACGCGGGATCATAATTTCATTTTTCATTAGAATTCATGTTTAACGTTTTAAAATCCAACCTACATTTTCATACAACTAAATTGAAAAAATATTCATTTACTATATATAAACACATTTCTCCTACATTCTTTATTTTCAACCTCTTCGATACAATTAATTTTTCAACATGACATCAGTTGTTAATTTGAATACGGTACCTATTCAATTCATTTATTTTCTTTAATATTAATGTCCTTCATTTATAAACAACTCGATTATATGTCATATAATGATAATTTACATTCATTATCAAGTTAAAAATATAAAACATTCATATGAGATTTACCAACCAATCTGTAAATTTAATTATCGATTGACTTTTTCATTATCGAAGGCGTTCTTAACTAAATATTAGAGATATGATAATAATGAACATATAATTTCAATGGAGGCTCCAAATACCATTGAAATATGATTTAAATATTATTTAAATTTTATATCATTTGGTGTATGTGATTTTAAATCATGTTTATCTTGTTTTCATTAAAAAAAGTTGTATCAATCGAAACTTTTACATATTCAACTTTCGACAGCCATAACATTGGATCTGTAACTCTTCATTATCTCGATGATCATTCCAATCAAATCTTAGGAAATTCTGTAAAACATAGAAGAAAAAAATTATGTTTTGGCATTGGATATTGTAAAAATTGATGCCGAAACTATTTTTTCAACTTTTTGGCTTCGGTTTTTAAGGAAACCGACGCAAGAAATGATGCAGATTAGTTTATTTGGCCTCAGTTTTTACGTAAACAATGCATAAAAACAAATGAAATACGTTTTTGGTGTTGGTTTACAAAAAATAACATAAAAAGTTATATTTTTTACGATGGAAACTTCAATGTCGGTTAAAAATCGACATAAAAATTAAAAAAAATCCGAAGTTAAAGACCTTTCCTCTATTAGTGACTGTTGTGTGGTGTACACAATATCAAACTTGATATTTTGTGTAGAAAATTATAAAGATACTAAATCATACCAATATTTAATAAATTGAATCCTGTAATTTTATATTTGGGATATATAATCAAATTTTTAAATTTGAATCATAGATTTTTTATATTTACGACTGTAAAAATGGTTAATAAAAATTTCACGTAAAAGGGGGATAGTTATGTGTGGTGGTAATATGGAATAACACATATTGATATTTACAAATAATAAAAAATATCTGGGATGTTGTTAAGTGATCTAGGAATAACAAATAAATTCAATTTATTATTACATTATGATAGAGAACATGATCATGATAATGTTAACAATAAAAATCTATATATCATAGATGGTTTAAACGAACATTGATGTCTCACTAAGGAATGTAAATCGATAACATTTTTGTATCATGTTCTTTTTCCAAGATTTGATGAATTCATTTACCATATACACTAAAATCTTTTGGAATATATAATTACTTTATACCTATAATTTCATCCTTTAATCAATATCGAGCACAACCGAATGTGTAGCTCTAAATGATGAGTGATCAAGATAAATTATTCATGCCTGAAGAACCAAAATCAATATCTAAAGGATAACATAATTATATAAAGGATCCCATGATTTTCCACAAGTCATTATGTTTTAACAAAAATCAAAATGGGTTGAAAAAATAGGATATGTCTTAAAAAGAATAAAACATCAATAGAAGATGAAAACATTTTCTCTAAAATTCAACAATAGTACCCAAAATGAAACATAGATCATTAGATAAAGAATTATCCTACATAATACTTTAAAATAATAACCAAATATATTTGATACCCAAACATAAGATAGATTTGATCACATTTTATTTTATGAAAATTTTAATATTTATCTCAAAATAACATCAATTATTCTTAATAGAACACACAAAAATGTAATTTCTCAAACAACATGATCTAAAATATATTGTTATAATTTATAAAAATAACATGAATCACCATAATAAAAAAATATAATCGTATATTCCAATAAAATAAAATTCATTATTTTTTAATATAAAATCCAATTATATTTTTTACCTTAATCATATTCGGTTCCCAAAAGAGAGAACGTATTACGAGATAAAATTAATCTCATAATCAATAAATCATAATTTTATATCATTGTTATCTATAGAATATATCATATTTTACAAAAAATAACATAACCATGATTTTTCTTTTTTATTTGGTAAAACAACAATGGCATACTAACATGCACATCATGAAGGTCCATGGTTATTGATTCGCCATTGTCTCCCATTAGTTATGGTCTATTACCCTATAACAATTTTGGATGTGTCAGGTTCTAGCCCGACCTTTGGGTTATCTTATTTATAGAATTATACTAGTATTGTTTTTATAACATTTCATTGAATATTATAAATATACTGAAAATAAAATTAATAATAATGGATTGAATGAGACCTAAATATTTTTAATACCTTTAAACACATGTCCAAAAAATGAAATTATCATTCTTCCCCAAATAACCATATTCACAGGTTCAATATAATGGTTACATATACCTTAAAAAAATGTCCCCCAATGTACTTCCATAACAATAAACATAAAAACATTATAAATTCTTATGATCATTTATGAATCATTATTCTATAATCCCTATATGTAAAAATCTAAATCATTTACCATTATTCATTATATTTTAACTTATATATTCAATATTATTCATTAATAATTATAAAATATATATATATCATTCAATAATATTTAATAATATGAAATCATAGGCCCTGATATAATCCACAACTTTTATATGTCTTTTTTTGTTTCTTCATCTAAAAAATAATTGAATAACTAATTGATAAAAAATCATTTTTATAGTCATATTGATCCCATTATTGTGCATCCTAGTGGAACATAATTTTTTTTAACTCCCACACTCTACACATTTAAATAATTCAATGGATTGTTTATGAAAAACAATTATTCCTCTTCTTAGTGTAAACTGAACACTTCAATTTTAATGGAATATATTTTATTTATCCCATCTTTTTGCACATTAAAACATAATTACTTTCTTTTAAGACATTTTTATTGGATCTTCATCTGATATTAATGACACATTTTTTGTTTAAAATTTTTTCCACTATGAACTAAATAACATGAATTATAAAAATCATCATTTCCATATTATTTGATGAGATGGGAGACTCACCTATATTCCTTTTGTTATCAAAAACTTATGATAGAAAGTTAAGAATAACCACATGTTTTTTTCACACAGCTCCAATAACATTTGGTTTCCAAATAGTAAAACCACTATATTTTGCATCAAACCAAATGTTATATTTTTTTCAACTATATCCATAAATTTACTAATCCATAAATTATTAGTGTGAGTGTATGAGAAAAATCACAACTATCCATCTTACTCAGATGATATACACTAAGATATAATAAAAAATTGTATCCAAAATAACTATAATTTTACCTAAAAAACAATCCATTGAAATAATATATGAATTTTAAATTATCTTAAAATAATATCCAAACATTTATAGTTATCTAAATATTTCTATGATAACAAATATAAAGACCCATCCTGAATAATTAGAAATTAGCGTGGCTTTAATCTAGATTTTACCTTTTTTACATTCCAAAAAATTAGTTATGATTGGAGTTTTGGAGATTTAGGAAATTTGATTTACAATTAAATATCACATTTTATAAGGTGTTAAAATTAACAATGTATCCATTTTCCAAAAAAAATTAAAATATTTTTTTTATTTAAATAATATAACTTTAAAAATTTGATCATAACCTCATACATATATATAGTCATCCTAAAACACCAATGATTTTTTTTAAAAATGGGAAGAGTATAAAAATATCTATAGGGGATATAAGAAAATAAAAAATACTAGTCACATTAATGTAATAAAAATATTGCAATTTTTTTCTAAAAAACAACTTTTTATCTTGAAGTGCATCATTTTTTTATTAGAATGAAATTTACTAAATCATTTAAAATTAAAGAATTTGTCTGAAAACTCATTAAAATGAGTAGAAAAGTCAGATAGTTTCCTTGGGAGAATATCAACTATGAACCCTTACAAAACCCTTATAATTTCAACAACCCTACGGTCAACATAAAATATAATTCGTTTGAGAACATAATCATTAACCAAAGCATCGGTGTTTTATCTAGGTGTACTTATCATATAAGAAATATCAGTCTCACCCTTGCGATATAATGGGGAAAATCATCATTTAGGAAGTGTGGGGCTCACCCATAATCTATAATCATGATACAACATTCATAAAAAAATGTTCATGGATTATATCATTATTAAAACAATTGAAAAAAGATCTTACAAACCCATGTGGAAAAAAATTAGATAGAAAAATACAATTTCTTCTTTAAAACCCAATTTCAATACAGAAATACCCAGGAAAAGTGATATAATTGATTTCTTTAAAAAATATAAATATTGTATGAGAAGATGAACTTTAAATAACGATTATGATGAAGTAATATTTCATTGTCTATAAATATGTATTAAAATAAAACATTCATTTGGTTATTCTTCAATGAATATAAAACATTCTGAAAAATATACCATAATGAAAAACTGTTAAATAATGTCATATTAAATTCCATTTCTGTCTATTAAATGTATATTAAAATAAATTCATAATATAATTTTAAAAACATTGATTTGGAATATAATTACATAGAAAATAAATCATTATATCTTTTAAATCAATAATTTATGTTAAAGTATCCCTTACATTGTGGATGAATCATTATGTATTTACATTATATTTCTAAAAATAAACTCTTGTTATTTATTTAAATTATTGAGAATCTATTTCATGTTCATTATTCATTTTTTATTTTTTATCACCATGTCATATACAATTAAATAATATTTTATGTTTATGTCGTCTGTTTTGTCGATATTTGATTTAAAACTCCAAAATGTATATGGTATCAAAACATTGGTAAGTGAGGTAATTATTTCATAATAACTAGATCAATAATAACTGCATAATTATATTATCTTATAGTTTAATTATAATTTTAATGAAAATCAAGAAATATAGTTATGAAACATGAACTACATTAGAATCATTGTAACAAAAAAAAATTTGTATGTATCTATAATGATTACTTTTTCAAAGAGAATTCATGGAAAAATTAAGTACTAATTAATCATTAATAAAGTATCATATTAAAATAAATAAAATGTAACATATTTATATATACTTATATACATCATTAATTTGATGCGGTGTTGAAAACCAAATATCATCAATTTGTTGATGTTGTTGTCCACATGTACACACAAACGAGGTTATCATATTTTAGTAATAGAATTCAAAGAAATAAAAAGATATATTAACAACTAAGAATGATAAATAATTAATTTATATAATATATATATATATATTAATTCATACAGTATAACCATATGTGACATATGGTGGTGGAAAATGAATTATACCGGTTCATGAGGTGGTAGTCTGTAGTAGACATGATCAATGGTTTCATTTTCCATTTGATGGAATATGAGATAGATATAGGTTGTTATATTAAAATAGAAACACCGTAGTATATGGAATATATATTTTTTATTATACAATCATATTTATGATATATATTGTAAAGGTCGAAGAAGAAATAAAATAAAAGCACTCTATTAAAAAAATACCTCTTTTTTAGACAACATTTTTTTCATAACACCTTAACACATATAATGTTGGAATTATTCAATAAAAAGGACTATGGAACATGGGTTGGGATTTGAGGAAGGTATTTTTTAGATCAAGTGTGATCCATATGTTTTTAAGTTGTATGTAAAGGGATGAATATTTTCTCATTTATAACAAGGGGAGGGCCGGTCTTGTAATTTATAAAAATAAATTAATATAAATTATATTAAATTTAAAATTAATTCAAACTCATTTATTTATAATATTGGAATAGTATTGATCTAAATTCTCTAATTAAATAAAAATTATACATGTCTTGTTCATATTTTTACCCTTACCTCTTTGTATTGACACCACATTAACCCCTTTCATAGTTATTGTGACAACATGGATTTTTAAACATTGAGGGTCAATATAGTTAATTTAAATTGTGATATAACTCATAAATAGAAAATGTATAATATTAAAACTCATATAGTAACCAATTTTTTGAAAATATAATTTTTAAGAATTTTATATCATTTAATTAATTTTTTTTTATAATAATATTTTATAAATGTGAATTTTTAGTACTATTCAGTATATAGACTTTAATAACATGAACGATACAGAAACATTATTTAAAAGTATTTTAATACAACCAAAACGTGTAATTTGAATCTATAAAATTAATTTATCACATTAATTATCACTAATTATATTACTTTTAATATTTTTAAAAACATTATTTTTATTTTCCATTAAATTAATAACTACTGGGTTTGTGCTGTGTAAATTTGTATGTCAATTATTATTCCTCTAAAAAATATAAATTATTCCCAGATGTATATAAAGAATTTAGATTTCAAAATAATATTTATAACATAACATTATATCAAGTTAACTATATCTTTAAATTATTATTGTTAATAATAACAATAATGTGATATTTTTTATTTTTCATTATATAAAATATTATGAATGTTATAATCAAATATAAATGGGGTTAAAATTTCTCAAAATTTAATATTGTATGATTCTATAAGAATTTTAATCATCAAATAAAATTAATGAATTTTTTATTATAATTTATAATACTTAGCACATTATTTTTGAAATTAATTATCCTAATAACCCAATACTCTAGTAATAATAATTACTATGGTTATTGTTAATATCGACAAAAATTAAAAGTCACATATTTACCAAAAATAGAAACCGTACTTCCAAATATTGAATGTAATTTTAAAAATTAATTAAAACTATGAGGGATACTTTCATTTATAATCAAACAGAAAAATGGGATGAGAAACATGATTTCAAAACTTTTTTTATTATAAAAATATTTTTATAGTATGTTCAAATTTTAAATTAATTAAAAAAAATATTGGATTATTTTAAATCCAAATGAAATAATGAAAATTTAAAACTAATTAAAAATTGAATTTTCATATTTTGATATTTAAAATGAAAATAAAAAATAAAATAAATATCATTACTTTTTAACTATTCTTTGGAAAATCTACCATCTCTTATATTTATTAAAATATTCACCCTAAGATATTATTTACATGATTAAATAAAAATTAGAATTTACTTTTACAATTAAATATTCTAAAAATTCCAGATACTAATTATCATAAAAACTCATAAAATGTAAGATACACTAATTTTGAAGAGAACATATTTTGAATAAAAATATACTTAACTAAAACTATTGTGGTGAATTAAAAACAAATTTCTAATCAATTATAAATATTTTGGGACATTATATATTTTTTAATTACAAAAATACTACTTATTTTTTCCAATTGGATGACCATGTTACAAAAATTATGTTTAAATATAAATATTTATATTTTCGTTTAAGCGCAGTATAACATGTCGTACATGCAATAAAACACATTTTAATTTTTTTTAAAATAATGCGATATTTTAATAATGTCTTGACCTGAACCGATGAAACAGAGTTGGAGTTACACTTTAACTCATTCATTCAACCAAATATGTAAGATTATTCCAACATGAATTGTTTTTCTATGTCCATCAATTGGTAGACTACTCCATAATATTAATATTATAGGATCAATAAAAACAATAAATAATATAATTAATAGTTATAGTAAACACGAAGAACCCAAAAAATAGAATATTTTACACGAAAATGAATATAATTACCAATGTGGAAAGTCGATCCATTGTAATAACAAATAGTCAAAAAATGAATAAATAAATTAATGTGGTCTTCTAGAATCCATCTTTGTCCACCAGTTTCTCTATGATACTCTGTATAGTCATCCACCACATGGAATTTACCCTTATGCAGATCCCTCATGAAATCTACAATATTACCAAAATTAAATATTTGAGTGTATGTAAAAGACACCGTATGACACTACCACTGTGTATTCAACACAGTGATCTCTTATATAAAAGATCGGTTTTATAAAAATAATAAATTCATTAAAATATTTACTATTTACATGTAAAAACAACTCATTCATTAGATAACTAATCTACCACAAACCCCTCGTTGTACCTCAATCGGATCCATACTAGAATGAAAATGGAAAATGTTTATATTATTGAAACTATCCCCTTCACGACATCCTCATGGAATCTCTTGATCATTAAAACCAATGTAATCTAGCCATAATATAGGTCTTGTTACATAATACACATTATATGTGATCTAGGATACTTCTATGGCATAATACCCAAGAAAATTCAAGCATGTGTAGAGTGGATCCTAAACATGGTCACCATGGATACCTCATAAACCCACCATATTATTAGGTCAAACATCTCTATCATTTCAAGGCAAGTGATATAAGGCCCCAGCCTTAAACCTTACTTAATATTGAACTAAATGTATAATTCACATTGAGGATCTTTTCAGGTTTAGAGTTTTAGATAAATAGATTATAAAACATGCATTACATTACACATTTAAACAAAGTGGTTACATAAAAGATAGTACTAATTTTTCCCATCAATGGAAACATATTTAAAATAAAACATGGATTCTTTCTTGACACTTCCTTGACACTATCATAACATCATGTAACTTTCCCTTGACCTGTGAAAAGCATTTCAAAAACATGGGATGAGCATAAAAAGCACCGTAAGGGGTATAAAAATATGGAAAGGAAACATGAGTAAATGTATACGTAAGAATCAATGAAATAATACTTTACTCATAAAACATAAGCACTTTAACATACCTCATCAAATCATGAATAAAACATAGAAATCATAAGACATAAAGGTAACATGAGGCATTCATAACATTCTTACGTAGGGAGTAACCCTCTTGGTTATGTTTGGAATACCCATCACAGTATATTCCCTAAAATCTCTTAGGATAAACCTTAAAGATTAACTCCTTCGCATTAACCAATGCATTGAAGAGCTATATCGGGCCCACCTGCCCTTATTTTATCACGGAACCACCCGTCTTCATAATAATTCCCAAAAACCATAACATAATCGTATCACATAAAAAATGCATAAAGGATACATAACATTTTCAATTTTCAATCACATGATATCAATACAACACATTGATATAAAACATTATGAAAACAATTTTCAATACCAAAATAAAATAAAAGTAAAATATTTTATTTTTCATTTAAAAAAAGGTATGGCTTGTAGAGGAAGCCGAAACTCAAATAATGGTCACGGGGACGGAGAAGTCGTTGTCTCCACATAAGTACGAAAAAGAAACATTCCTTTTGTCGTTTAGTAAACCGATTCGTATAAAAAAAGATTCCTTTTGAATAAGTATAATAGTCAGAGGGGTTTTAACATCGCATAAAAGAAAGTTGTGTATAAAAGAAAATATGCCTCAATGAATGGAGATTGAGACGAAGTCCCTTACGTCATGTCCAACCTGACTCGATCATTCTTTAACGTCCTGAATAATAAACATGAGTTAATTTATAATTTCTTAAGAACCTTTTTTAAGTTCATCATTCCTTTTATATCACTTATTACCCCATCGTGAACACTATGTAATTATTTAAGTTAACAACGGTCGTTTTAACGCTCATTAGTACTTGAATAAAAAATAAACTCTTTATAATTATAAGTTGTTCATGTATCCATTATATCCAGAGTTATAATCATGATGTAGATATCATATATATCATATACATCCAGTATATACATGCATTTATAATATTACATAACATTTAGAGGTAAGAAATGAAATTCACCGTTCATGGAGATGGTAAGCCGTACGTACGCATGAACGCTACTTTCATTTTTTTTATTACTTAATGGAGTGAAATCATAATGATATAAAGGTATATTTTAATTCTAGTATAATATCATATATAGTATCATTAAATATATGCTTTATACGTACCACATATGGTACTAACGAATCAAATCACTTTGAGGGGGTGGTAGTCCACACTTCCTAAAATGAAGATATCACGTTTACCCATAATAGAAACCATAAAGGTATGCCATAAATGAAAAATACAGAAGCTTAAGTAAAACATAATCATATTATATATCATATATAAATATATTTTCATCTTAATGTCCACCTTTGAAGATGTTAGAAGAATATTGAACAATCATCGTTTCGGGAGACATAAATTCGCCACCCACAGAAACAATATACTTTTTAACCATTCGATGAAGGTGTGTGTAAGTGTAGCTCGAATCCTTCTTATAACAACATCCTAGTATATTGAAGATATTGGTGTTGTTACAAATTAAATTAATAAAAATATTTTAGGGGGTTGGAGTAGAAAAATAAAACATAAGAACACAAGAGAAGACACTACCTTTAAAATGGGTAACTCTTTTTGACTAAAGCTCAAAGGCTTCCTTGGAAAGCGTTATACCAAAATTGAGGCTTCTGGGAGTAATATAGGGATGTGGAGAGGAAAAATGGGGAGGTTTTGGCCGAGACAAAGGCTTGAGAGGTGTGTGTAAGGTGGTAGAGGTGGGGGACTTTTATAATAGGAGAGGAGGGGCACTCTTGGAATGTTATAAAAGGTTACTTTATTATAAAATTTTTTTCAGATTTAAAAGGTCCATAAAATTATATATTTCTATGATAAGGTGATAAGAGTTCGAAATCCTCCCATACAATAGGTTTTTCACATTTTATGTCTTAGATTTTATATTATCTTTTTATTTATTTAAATCGTTAAATAATGAGGTAACCGCTGCATCATCATGGTGTCATAAATAATTTAATTTATTTAAAGTCTAAAAATTATAAAAAATATATCTTGATGTAGGAAATATTTTTAGAATTATAATGAATATTTATAGTCAAAATTATGACTTGTATAACCCCATTTAAAAATTGTTTTAGTAAAACAACACATGTTTGTGACATTTTTATTTTAACATTAAATAAAAAGTTAATAATGTCATTTTCCTACCAATGTGGCTCCATGGGGTCCCCAAGTTGACCCATGGATTTTCCTGGTCGGTCATGACACATATAATAAGGGTAAAACATGTGTCAAGGTCATTTCATATTATTGAAACATTATTTTTACATAAAATTACACTAATTGCCTCTAATTGCGATTACAAACATAAAAGTTACTATTCACCAAAAAAAATTTAATCCCATTGAACCAAATTTTACTTCCTAATGAAAACCATGTATGTCGGATTTTTGAAATTCAAAACAAAGAGGTGGTAAAATTTCATTTAATCGAAAAATCAGTTTTTTAAGTACCACTTAGTGGCTTCACTATTCATAAAAAATTGATGTTTTTCAGAAAAATACCAAAACTTCACCCTACGATCTATTTAATATTCTGAATTAAAAAATGATTTTTATTTTAAAAAATTCAAAAAATATAAGTTTCATTAATTAAGTTAATAATTAATTCCCGTTGTCATGACAAATAGCGTGTTTTTATGAAACAATATATATCAAATGATTGACACTAGTTTAAGTCCAATTTCAAAGTGAAATTAATTCCAATGACCACTATTGGATTAAATGGAAAATATATATTCTAATTTCAATTAAAAACCAATTCAAAATATAATCTAATCATGTAAATAAATTATATAAAAAAGTGGTTTTGAATTAAAATACAACATTTTTCACTATTCATTAAAAATGAGCTTTATCGGAAAAATACCAAAAAATTACAGAAAGTAAATTTTGATGTCCTGATTCTAAAGAAGAATTATATTTAGTCCAATATAATGTATAAGAGTAACCATATCTATATTTATAGATGGTTCTCCATCAAAAGGCGATAAGTCGACCTTTAGTGAATGTTAGAGTATATATGCCTAAAATTGAATTCTTTTCATATTTTAAGACTTTATCTTTTATTGGATAAATGTAAAAACATTTAAAAAACATATATAATCATATTTTAGTTATTTATATTCATTCCCACCAATACAACGGTTACGTGTTAACTACCATTTAAAATAATATTGTATTATTACTAGTGTGCAATGTAAGATTTCAAAGAAACTCTTTGTTGCGTATGGGGTATGCTATCGAACATAGAAACCCCTTTAAAGTAAAATTAATATTTAATTCGTAAATATTAATAAATATGTAAATGTTTATTCTTTATTTACCTGGGATGTTACATCCTTCCCCCCTTTTGGGAATTTTGTCCTCGCAATTTTATTCACTTATCAAAATAAGTGGGGGTATTTATCCCTCATAGCATTTTCAGATTCCCACATTGCATCTTCAACCATATGGTTTATCCACAAAACCTTTACCTAGTGAATTACCTTATTTCGCAACACTTGCGCTTTTCGGTCAAGAATCTGGACCGGTTGTTCTTCAAAAGAGAGATTCTTCTCCATCTGAACTACCTCTTGGCTCAAAACATGAGATGGATCTGGTATATACTTTCTCAATTTCGAAACATGAAAAAAAATTGCACTTGAGATAAACTCGGAGGTAAAGACACTCGGTAAGAAACTGATCCAACTCTATCTAGAATTTCATATGTTCTGATGAACGATGGACTCAGATTTCCTTTATTACCAAATCGCATCACACTTTTCCATGGTGAAACTTTGAGAAATACCTGATCACCTACCTCAAAAGATAGATATTTCATCCTGTTATCTGCATAACTTTTCTGTCTGCTCTGAGCTGTTCTCATGTGCTTCTGAATCAACTAAACTTTTTCTGCCATCTCTTCTACCAATTCTGGTCCCATCAGCTTCCTTTCAGCCACTCCATCCCAAAAAGCTGGATTTCGACACTGCTTCCCATATAATGCCTCAAATGGTTCCATCTGTATACTAGAATGAAAACTGTTATTATATGAAAATTAAACCAAAGAAAGATGTTGGTCCCAACATTCCTGATAATCCATCAAACAAGCACGCAGAATATCCACCAATGTCTGAATTGTTCGTTCTGACTGCCGATCTGATTGAGGATGAAAATCTGTATTAAAATTTAATTCAGTACCCAACGAATTCTGAAGGCCTTTCAAAAAGTTATAAGTGAACATGAGATCACGATCAGATACAACGGACAGGGGAACTCCATGCAACTTAACTATCTATTTAAGATTCAATCGAGAAAGTTGATCTTGGGAAAAAGTATCTCACATAGCAAGGAAATGAGAAGATTTAGTCAAGCGATCAACAATAACCCATATTGCTTTATTACCTCGAGATGTCTTCGGTAATCCCACAACAAATTTCATGGATATATTTTCCCATTTCCACTCTGGCACTGGTAAAGGCTGAAGCATCCCTTTCGGTAACTACTGCTCTTCTTTAACCAGCTAACAAGTCAAACACATCACAGTAAAATCAGCAATATCACTTTTTATTCCATCCCACCAGTAATACACCCGCAAATCTATGTACATCTTAGTACTGCCAGGATGAACTGAAAATGGAGAACTATGAGCTTCACATTACTACTCTCTCTTCAACTATGAGTCACAAGGACACACAATCTCTTCCCAAATATCAAAACATAATCATTATCAATGTTTAATTCAAGCAACATACCCTTCTGAACCAGCTCTACCTTTTTCTGCAACTCACTGTCTTGCTTCTGTGCTTGCTTGATTCTGTCTGATAGAGAAGATTTCACTGATACCTGAAACAAAATAGAAGGACATCCTGCACCAACAACTTTTATGCCAAATTTCATAAAATCCTTAACCAAAGGATCATGTTCCAAACTCAACATTGTTAATAAAGCATTACCTTTTCGACTCAAAGCATCAGCCACTTTATTTTCATTTCCCAGATGGTAATGAATTATACAATAATAATCCTTGATTAATTCTTACTACCTCCTCTGTCTCATGTTGAATTCTTTCTGAGTGAATATATACTTTAAATTTTTGTGATCAGTATATATTTCACACATTACTCCATACAAATGATGCCTCCAAATTTTTAAAGAGAAACAATAGTAGCTAATTCCAAATCATGTATAGGGTAATTTACCTCATGAGTTCTCAACTGACGTGAAGCATATGCAATTACCTGATCATTCTGCATAAGGATACAACCGAGTCCCTTCAACGAAGCATCACTGTATATAAGAAACTCACCATTCCTGGAAGGAAGTGCCAAACCTAGAGTATTCCGCAATCTTCTTTTCAACTCCTAAAAACAATCATCACATTCTTTTGTCCAGATAAACATAACACCCTTCCGAGTTAGCTTAGTCATTGGACTAGATAACCGTGAAAAATATTCAACAATCCTTCGGTAGTAACCTGCCAAGCGATGAAAACTACGGATCTTGGTAAAATTTGTGGGTCTTGGCCATTCTTAAACATCTTTTTCTTTTACAGGATCCACATTTATTCCATATTTAGAAACAATATGACCAAGAAATAAATTTGTTGCAACCAAAAATCACACTTGCTGAATTTCCCATACAATTTATTTTATTTTAATGTTTGAAAAATAACCCTTAAATTTATTTCATACTCCTCTTTAATTTTAGAAAACACCAAAATACCATCAATGAAAACAACCACAAACTTATCCAAGAACTCATGGAAAATTCTACTCATTAAGTCCATGAATACAGCAGGTGCATTGGTTAGCCCAAAAGGCATTACTACAAATTCATAATGGCCATATCTTGTATGAAACATGGTCTTTGGAATATCTGCTTCATTTACCATCAACTAATGGTACCCCGATCTCAGGTCAATCTTTGAAAAATACTGAGCTCTTGGGAGTTGATCAAAAAAATCATCGATATGAGGCATAGGATATTTATTCTTAACAATGATGTTATTCAAGGCTCTATAATCAAGGAAAAGTCTCATTGAACCATATTTATTTGTAACAAATAAAACAGGAGCACCCCATGGTGATGTTCTAGGTCGAATGAAAAATTTATCTAATAAATCTTACAATTGCTCCTTCAACTTTAAAAGTTCAGTTTGAGCCATTCGATAAGGGGGTTTTGAAATTGGCTTAGCATCAGGAACTAAGTCAACATTAAATTCAACTTCCCGATCTGGTTTTATTCTAGGAAACTCATCAGGAAAAACATAAGGATACTCATTTACCAATAGCACATCATTAATCTGAATAGTTCCCTTGCTTTCAACGATATGTGCTAGGTAACATTCATTTCCATCTTTTACATATTTCTCAGCCTCTTGATATGTTATCAACAGTAAGGGTTCATTCATGTACACAAACTGAAAATATTTATGAAAAGAAACTCCATTACCTCTACAGTCAATCATAACATGTTAAATAGAGATCCAATCTGTACCCAAGATAACATCAATCTCTAATATAGGTAAAACAATAAGGTTTTCAAGTAGGTTCTTTCCACAGATAAGGATAGGAAGATTCTTATAAATTTTTTTTTCCTCAACATTTCCCCCAGGTGTTTTTACCACACGTTCATGAGTCATTTATTGAGATGGTATTCCCATTTTACTAGAAACGTTTTCAGAGATGAAAGAATGTGTAGACCCCGAATCAAACAACACGCTGGCATAATCTGAAAAAACAAAAAAGTACCTGATACAACTTCATTTTATGGCCCAACATCTGCTGAAGTAGTCTCAAAGGATTTCACCACCTCTTTTTGCTTGTAGTCTAACTGCTTCCCATCACTCAAGATCTTAGTCGGACACTCGTTTTCATAGTTACCCATCTCATTGAACTTAAAACATTTCACTAACAGCAAATCAAATTTGGACTTACCATCACCTTGATCTTTTTCAGTGCAATCACGAGCCTTATGTCCCATCTTTCCACATCGGTAGCACTTTCCAGAATTCAGAAGACATTCCCCAACATACCATTTACGACATTTATCACAAACTGGAAACATAGTTTTCTTACCATCAGGCCTTTTTGAAGAATTCTTTCCTTTCTCCTGCCACCTTAGTCTCTTCTTCTGCTGGTTTTTATAGAACACTTGATCATCGGAAATCTCCATTTCCACCTTCTCAGCACATCGAAAAAGATTTTCATAACTTTTGAACTCACAAGAAGCTAAATACCTTCGATATTTTGGCTTTAATCCGGAGTAAAAATGATTGATTTTAATATCAAGGTCTCGGATAAAAATTGGAGCATACCATGCCAATCGAGTGAACCTTTCTTCATAGACATCCACTGAGTCTTCCTCTTGCATCAATTACAGGAATTTTGTTTCCATCCTATGTCGAACAGCCTTAGGAAAATACTTCTAAAGAAACATACCTTTGAATTCATCCCAGTAGAGAGCATCAATCTCATCAATGTCCCTAATATTTTTAACCATAGACCACCACTGATATGCTTCACCCTCGAAACGGTAAATAGAAAAACTAACCTTTTGATTGTCTGAACACCCATGACATCGAAAATCTTCTCCAGTACATTAATCCATCCTTCAGCTATCACAGAGTCAGATGATCCTCTAAATGATGGGGGATGTTTCCTCATGAAATGTTCCACCACTGACATGTTCCTTTGCGGTTGATCTAGCTGATATCATGCATGGATACCACCACCATTTATCACTTGAGTCAACTGCGCCATTACTGCAAAAAACTGTTCAGTTCCAATTCCGACCATCTCAGGGTGCTGATTTGGAAGGTTATTTCCTTTTGTATGCCTTCCTAGCACTGCTTCCCTATTTCCTCTACGAAAAACCATTCTTAACAAACATGTCTTAGATGAAGAAACATGGTAATCTTCAAATGCTATATCATTTCAATTTGACCATAAAAAAAATATTTTCAGATAATCATTTAATATAATTCTAACTCCTAAAGTTATCTAAACTGACCACTGATACTAACTATAAGGCCCTGGCCTTAAACCTTATTTAATATTAAATTAAATGTATAATTCACATTGAGGATCTTTTCAGGTTTAGAGTTTTAGATAATTAGATCATAAAACATGCATTACATTCCACATTTAATAAAAGTGGTTACATAAAAGATAGTACTCATTTTTCCCATCAACGGAAACATATTTAAAATAAAACATGTATTTTTTTTGACACTTCCTTGAAACTATCATCACATAATGTACCTTTTCATTGACCTGAGAAAAAAATTTCAAAAATATGGGATGAGCATAAAAAGCTCAGTAAGGGGTATAAAAATATGGAAAGGAAACATGAGTACATGTATACATAAGAATCAATGAAATCATACTTTACTCATTAAAAATAAGCACTTTAACATACCTCATCAAACCATGAATAAAAAATAGAAATAATAAGACATAAAGGTAACTTGAGGCATTTATAACATTCTTACGTAGGGAGTAACCCTCTTGGTTATGTTTGGAATACACATCACAGCATATTCCCTAAAATCTCTTCTAAGAAACCTTAACGTTTAACTCCTTCGCATTACCCAATGAATTTGGGAGATATATCGGGCTCACCCGCCCTTAGATTATCACATAAACACCCGTCTTCATAATAATTCCCAAGAACCATAACATAATCGTATCACATAAAACATGCATTAAGGAAACATATCATTTCCACTTTTCAATCACAAGATATTAATACAACAAATTGATATAAAAACATTATGAAAACCATTTTCAATACTAAAATAAAAGAAAAGTAAAATATTTTATTTTTCATTTAAAAAATGTATGTCTTGTAGAGGATTCTGAAACTCAAATAATGGTCACGGCGGCGGAGAAGTCATTGTCGTCGCATACGTACGACAAAGAAACATTCCTTTTTTCGTTTAGTAAACTGCTTCGTATAAAAAAATGATTCCATTTGAATAAGTGTAAAAGTCAAAGGGGTTTATACACCGTATAAATGAAATTTGTGTATAAAACAAAATATTCCTCATTGAATGGAGATTGAGACGAAGTCCCTTACCTCATTTCCGACTTCACTCGATCGTTCTTTAACGTCCTGAAAAATAAACTTGAGTTAATTTCTACTTTCTTATGAACCTTTTTCAACTTCATTATTCCTTTTATATCACTTATTACCATGTCATGAACACTATGTATTAATTTAAGTTATAAACGGTCGTTTTAAAGATCATTGGTACTTGAGTCAAAAATAAACTCTTTATAATTGCAAGTTGTTCATGTATCCATTATGTCCAGAGTTATACTCATGATGTAGATATCATATATATCATATATATCCATTATATACATGCATTTATAATATTACATAACATTTATAGGTAAAAAATGAAATGCACCGTTCATGGAGACGGTAAGCCATACGTACGCATGAACGCTACTTTCATTTCTATTTCATACTTAATGGAGTGAAATAATAATTATATAAATGTATATTATAATTCCAGTATAATATCATATATAATATAATTAAATATATCCTGTAGACGTACCACATATGGTACTAACGAATCAAATCACTTTTGAGGGGGCGGTAATCCGCACATCCTAAAATGAAGATATCACGTTTACCCATAATGGAAACCATAAAGGTATGTCATAAATGAAAAATACAGAATCTTAAGTAAAACAAAAACATATTATATATCATATAAAAATATAGTGTCATATTAATGACCACCTTTGAAGGTTTTATAAGAATATTGAACTATCATCGTTTCGGGAGGCAGAAATTCTCCATCCACGGAAACAGTATGCTATTTAACCATTAGATGAAGGTGTGTGTAAGTGTAGCTCTAATACTTCTTATAACAAAATACTAGAATATTTATGATATTGGTGTTGTTACAAAAGAAATAATAAAAAGATTTTAGGGGGTTGGAGAAGAAAAATAAAACATAAGAACACAAGAGAAGACACTACCTTTAAAACGGGTAACTCTTTTTGATTTGAGCTCAAAGGCTTCATTGGAAAGACCTCTGCCCAATGTGAGGCTTCTAAGAGTAAAAGAGGTATGTGGAGAGATAAAATGAGCATGGTTTGGCAGAGCCAAAGGCTTGATAGGTGTGGGTAAGGTGGTAGAGTTGGGGGCCTTTTATAAGAGAGGAGGAGGGGCACTCTTGGAAAGTTATAAAAGGCTACTTTATTATAAAATACTTTTCGGATTTAAAAGGTCCAAAAAATATATATATTTCGAGGATAAGGTGATAAGAGTTCTAAATCCACCCATCCAATAGGTTTATGACTTGTGTAGGTCTTAGATTTTACATTATCTTTTAATTTTATTTAAATCGTTAAATAATGAGGTAATCGCTGCATCATCATGGTTTCATAAATAATTTAATTTATTTGATGTCTAAAAATTATAAAAAAATATCATGATGTAGGAAATATTTTTATATTTCTAATGAATATTTATAGTCAAATTTATGACTTGTATAACCCATTTAAAAATTGTTTTAGTAAAACAACACATGTTTGTGACATTTTTATTTTAACATTAAATAAAAAGTTATTAATGTCATTTTCCTACCAATGTGGCTCCATGGGATCCCGAAGTTGACCCATGGGTTTTCTTGGTCGGCCATGACACATCCAACAAGGGTAAGACATGTGTCTAGGTCATTTCATATTATTGAAACATTATTATTACCTTAAATTACACTAATTACCTCTAACCGCGATTAAAAACATAAAAGTTACTATTCACCAAAAAATTATTTTAATCCCATTGAAACACATTTTACTTATTAATGACAACCATGTATGTCGGATTTTTGAAATTCAAAACACAGAGTTGGTAAATTTTCATATAAACGAAAAATCGGTTTTTTAAGTACCACTTTGTGGTTTCACTATTCATTAAAAATTGAAGTTTTTCAGAAAAATACCAAAACATTACTCTAAGCTATATATTATATTCCAAATTAAAAAATGATTTCTATTTTAAAAAATTCAAATAAAATAAGTTATATTAATTAATTTAATAATTAATTCAAGTTGTCATGACAAATAGCGTGTTTTTATGAAACAATATATATCAAAAGATTGACACTAGTTTAAGTTCAATTTCAAAGTGAAATTAATTACAATGACCACTATTGGAATAAATGGTAAAAATATATTCTAATTTCACTTAAAAACCAATTCAAAAGATAATCTAATCATTTAAATAAATTATATATAAAAGTGGTTTTGAATTAAAACACAACATTTTTCACTATTCATTAAAAAAATGAACTTTATCGGAAAAATACCAAAAATTTACACAAAGTAAATTTTGATGTCCCGATTATAAAGAAAAATATTATTTGGTCGAATAGAATGTATAAGAGTGACCCAAACTATATTTATAGATGGTTCGCCATCAAAAGGCGATAAGTCGACCTTTACTGAATGTTAGAGTATATATGCCTAAAATTGAATTCTTTTCGTATATTAAGCCATTATCTTTTATTGGATAAATGTAAAAACATTTAAAAAACATATATAATCATATTTTAGTTATTTTTATTCATTCTTGCCAATAAAATGGCTACGTGTTAACTACCATTTAAAATAATATTGTTTTATTACTAGTGTGCAAGAAAGATTTCAAAGAAAATCTTTGGTGCGTATCGGGTACGCTATCAAACATAGGAACCCCTTTAAAGTAAAATTAATATTTAATTCATAAGTATTAATAAATATATAAATGATTTATCCTTTATTTACCTGGGATGTTACAAGTAAACTTCCAATGTAATGGATAAAAATGTCACAATGGTCTACCTATCTTTTGAACCAATAACAATAACTGATGCATGGTAACCACCATACATGGTGAAGCATACAATGAATGAATATCATATCATAATGACTATATAAAAACACACATAATAACATTTTATCATAGTCAATAAATATAAATAAGCTACTCTAGTACCACTCTTGGAATCACATATCTGAAAGTGTACCATGAAATTCACACACACCCACATGTGATCATGGCCTTGAATGGTTACAAAATATGATAGTAAAAAATTATTATGGATATAAATGTAAGAACAATACCAAGAAGGTTTCAAAATTATTAACTCAAAATTTATAAATTAAATGTCCAGGTTAATCAAGGATGCATTACATAAACCAAAATCGCACACAATCCAGAACCCAATCACTTGGAAAGGGCCCATTGATCTGGTTCCATTACAATAAAATATGGGATATGGTGTATAGTATGGGTATAAAAGTAGACAAGATATATCCAAACATACCCTAAGGAGATATGTAGAATTATTTGGCTCTTAATGGTGAAATAAGGTGGTAGAGACATGGACGTGTATTGTAAACCACACCATGGAGCAGGACAGAACACCACAATGTAGGGTTGTTCCAAAAGACGAGTAAAACATTGTAGGCATTCATCTAAAGTGGTGAAAAGGTTCTCTCTACAATTTATGGGGAATCAATAAATGTGTTTAAAATGTATATATAGAGATAATGGTCAGTTCTAGTGGGGTTGTAACATGGGTTGACTGAAAAATCCTAGGAATTTCATTTCCTGTTAATGTATAAAGGTTATGATTTATTTAGATTTCTAATTTTACTTCTATTTTATAATATGAATCCTAGTAAATATTTTTTGGAACTTCTATGTAAGAATGATTCTACAAATCTTGTTCATATACTTTCCCTTAGGTTAGAGGTAGTGACTCCTTATCATCCACTACCATGATCTGTGGATGAATGCTCACATGATTTCTCAATCCAGAATCCTATATCCATTTAGGGAATACGTAGACCATATTATGATAAGGAATGGGAGGAAATAAGGGAGAGTAACATATACCTTTTTAATACATAGATAGATTAGGATGAAATGCTAATATAAATCATGTATATTGGACCCACAAAGAATTTTTGGGATGTTACTAGTCCAGACAGATGATGTGAGCGTATCAGCTAGGACCCTTTGAAGGAATTTGTTTTAAACATGTTATTACATAATACACTAAAGTGGAATCAAGAATACAATTTTATGGAATTATAGAAAGGTTCTATGTTAGTATCAACATACAAAACACAATTTATTAATATCATCTATTTTAAAACACTTCACGTTGATAATAAGGATTGGAAGGATTGAATGAATAAAATCAGAGTCTCAACCTACCCTAGACACCAGGTCGAGAACTCTAACCTAGATTCATTCCCAATGGATGTATGGAAGGCCCATCTAGTATATATTATTTTAGAACATAGATTAACGGAATATATATTCCTTTATTTGATACTTAATTTTGAATAGTTACAACTATATCAGTAAGTACTATTTCATAGGGATGGATGAGAAAGAATATGAACGTCAAGAGAAATAACTTTAGGAATCTGAAATAGTGTTCAGTTTATGTGGTTCCATATTGATTTTACCCATATTATTTTAAATAATGGATGTTTCGATATAGTAGTTGGGTATGATTAGGACCCCAGATCTAGTTCCAATAGTATAGTAAGTGAGGAAATCTACAATAATTTTGTGCATGATATTCTTCTTGGAGGGGGAGAGATCGATGATTTGGGATCTAGATGTCATGGATGGGTTCTATGAAGTAAAATTGGATTCGATGTGAACCTCACAGAAAAGGAAGGGGATCAAAATATGGCCATCCGTATTCGATGGATCATACTTCAGAAGATAGTGGAGTGGGAACATCAATGATTTCTAGTAAAATATCAATCTCATCCACTTTATCTACAACTTTTTCCATCATTGTTTTATCCTACTCATAAATATATTCTCATGTAGTTTCTAGAGTTTAAAAACTACTCAATATATCATATGAATAAGTCTCAATTGATAATCCATTGGGAATGAAAGTGGACTATCACTAGTGATACTTTGTGTGCCCTATCATTTTCACATGTTATGGAATTATATGTAAGTTCATGATTCTAGGATGATGACCATAGATCTGATCCACATATTAGATTGGATGACTGGACTATATGAACACATCTATTTCTATCAAGGGAATCTGTTATTAATATTATCAGAGGGAGAGAAGTTCATGATCACTAGAGAGTCATAATTGGGAGAATGAATAGTTTTACCAAAATTGTGTCAACTTTAGATGAATACTACACATTGTGTGTGTAACGTCCCGGTTCCGGAAGCCACCAAGAGGCACCCCATACCTGGTTGGTCACATGGCCATAAGCACTTTTGTCCAAACGCCAGAGGCTGCCGACTAGCAGGGAGGGCCTTGGGTGTGATAATGGGGAAACTATGACCTCATTGGCAGATTACACAACGAAAATAAACAACACATGCAATAGAAGAAGAAGTAAATATATATCAAATGTAAACAGCGGAAGGCTAAAACAATAAACAACTGGAGCACACACATATATATGTGAAATTATGCATAATACATATGTCTGGGAAAGAATCATAGCAATCCAAAATTCTGAATACAATACTAAACCGAAGTACAAATGAAAAACTGATAAGAAACTCTTCATCATTGCAAGCCTCGGCTGGGTCCCATGCTCTCCTGCTCCAATGCAAGTCATGTACCTAAACTAGAAGGGCGCTTTCCCTTGCCTATACCTGCAACAATACAACCAGTTTGGACATAAAAGCATGAACCAAACCGGGTGTGAGACTAAATCCTAGTAGAAACCCACCCAAAGATATGTGCCTAGTAGTTAATGAGTATATGGAAGGTAACAATACATTAAGTAGTAACAGTAAGCCGTAAAAAGGATGATACACAACAGTAAAAAATCCATAGATCAACAAGCAGCAGTGAAGAAAAAAACTAACCTCAACTAGGAAACCCTCTAGTAAGTACTCACAACTATCTGATCTGGTCCCATTCATGAAGTACCGACAACCCTCTGGGCAGTACAAGTAGTCTAACCCATCTGGTTTGGTCATACGAAATTATAAGTCACTCTGAGGAAGCACACTCAGTCAATTCCCCTTATAGTCTATGGTAGTCAGAGACTCTTTAAGGAAGATAATGCGGTCAATTCCCTCTTATAGCCCCATGTTCTATAGACTCTCTGAGGAATCTCACTCGGTAAATTCCTCTTATAGCCTTAGGTCGATCATAGACTCTCTAAGGAAGATCACTTGGTCAATAACTCTTATAGCCTGGAGTGGTTTAAGGAAAATTCAAACAAAAAAAGACTCTCTAATGAAGCTCACTTATTATATCCCCTTATAGTCTATAAAGATCAAGACTCTCAAAGGAAGATCACTCGGTCTATCCTCATGTAGTCTATAATATCCAAGACTCTCTGGGAAGCTCACTCAGTCTATTCCATATAGTTCATAATGTCCATGAGTCCCTGATGAAGCTCACTTGGCCAATCCTCCTATAGTATATATCTCCATGTTCTCAAGGCCCTATGACAGTTAGTGCATAATAATTCTAAATGGTCAACGTAAACCTATAGAGCTACTTGGTTAACCATTCTATAGAATAACTAGCATGTCAGGGAAAACACTCAATCATATGATCAAAAGGCATGGAATACAGTCATAACGACCAAAGGCTGAACAAGACAAAAAGGCCATAAACATAACAAGGCATGGGAAAAACATCCCAGCTTATAAATTATCCTTATACATTTCCAAATTACCTCTACAAAAGAATACAAGCAAGGTAGGAAAACAAAAGGGGAAAAACAGTAATCACATAATACCCTATTCAAGTGTAATGGTGGAATTTTCACATAATTCTCAAAAACATTGAATAGAAATGCACAAACGACCTACCTTGATTATAGGGGATCACTATACTTGATCCATGAGGCTTGGATCTACTTAGAACGTCATAGATCTATGAAAACACACAAAATTTTCAAGCCATGATAACGTGGAAAAGATGAAAAATTGGGAAACGATTCTCAAGAAAAGGAAGAAAATACCGATGTGGTCCCAACACAATCAACGAAGGTCAATTTTTAGAATAGACAAGGTCCAGGGGCTCGTAGAAGATCCACGGTCATACCCTCACTGTCGGATGAACCAATGATAAAAGGAAGGTGTTCTGTCCGTCAGATGTGACCCTAGTCCATTTAATGAAAAAAACAATGTACATGGTGTGTACTTTTAGAGTACACGGCGTGTACTAGCCATTTACATACTCCTATTTAATAGGAATCCACGTCACCCCACACAACCGTGTGTGTGGAACTTACACGGCCAGCACACAGCCTCGCGCGACAATGATGTACATGGCATGTACTTCAAAAAATTCCAGAAACTCCTATTTTCTATAAAAATACATAAAAAGGAAAAAAAATACCTGAAAAGAAACTCCATGTTCTTACAAAATTTTCCCATTAAAGAAATTAATCTCCGAATTTCCCTAGCAATGCGTAGAAGAAGAAACCCTTAACAGCTCCAACCACTATGTTCGTACATCGGCCTCCCTCTCCAAAGTCTCGTCCAGTACACGCCCGTGCTGCCATAGCACCATACTATAGGAACAGACGGGCCACAGAAACCTTCGTATTGTGATAAAAAATCTAGATAGGATGATTCTCAAATGATTCATCCACTTCGAGCTCAACCACCACAGGTTTAAAGACATGAGACGGGTATGAAAAGTAATGTCGAAGCAGAGAAACGTGGAAGACGTCGTGCATAGACCGGTACCTCTGAGGTAACTACAACTGATAGGAAACCTGACCAACTCTCTCCAACACCTCAAATGGCCGGATTTACCATGGTTAAAGATTACCCTACCTCTGAATCCTCTTTTTTCCCAATCGTGGTGAGACATGCAGAAAAACCTGATCCCCGACCTCGAACTCTAGAGGTCGTCTCTGCTGATCAGCATAAGACTTCTGCCGTGACTGCGCTGTAGCCATCCTCTTCCAAATCAACTATATTTTCTCTCAGGTCTCCTGAACAAGATGAGGTCCCATTAAATCTACCTATCGCACCTCCATCTAGCTTAATGTTTATCAGCATGGCCTATCATACAAAGCCTCGTAGGGTGCCATCTGAATAGTCGCATGTAAAATGTTGTTGTAGGAAAACTCTACAAGAGGTATATGCTTATCTCAAGAACCTCAAAAGTCTAGAATGCATGCTCTGAGCATGCCCTCAAGAACCTGAATCGTACGCTTGGACTGGCCATCTATCTGGGGATGGTAATATTTACTCAAAAGTACATGTGTTCCCAAAGCCTTCGGAAGTTCCTTCCATAACTGAGAAGTAAAACATGCATCCCTATCTGAAACAATGGAGTGTGGAACCCCATGAAAATGTACAATCTATTTGATGTACAACCACCACATCTCATTAACAGTAAAGGTCTCCTTGATCTGAAAGAATTGAGAAACCTTTAGGAGTCGGTCAATGAAAACCCATACTGCGTCGTTCCGTCAAGGAGACCTCGACAGACCGATCCCGAAATCCATCACGACATCATTCCACATAAACTCGGGAATGGGTGACTGCTGTAAAATCCATGAATGTTACTGATGCTCCACCTTGTCCTGCTGAAAAGTGGAACACCTCATAACAAAACCAACAACGTCCCTCTTCATAACTGGACACCAATACTAACGGTGTAAATCACGGTACATATCGGTGATGCCAGGATGAACTTCCCAAACTGAGGAATGAAAGTCCCGCATCATCTCCTCATGTATGTCTCATGGCACCCATACTCGCCCCTAGAAATGAAAGATCTCATCCTCTCCTGTGGTCCACCCAGTATTAGGGTCCTCTCCAAACATTCTTTCCTATAGGAATAGGCCTTCAGAATCTGATAGCTGCCTCATTCGTACCTGATAAAGAAGAGTAGAGGTAACAACTACAGAAGAAAGAAACATCTATCCATGATTGTCATGCACCTACAAATGAATCTCAGAGAATAGTGCCATAAGATTCCACTCACTACTGGCCTCATGAACTGCCTGTATCTGAGTTCTCCTTCTCAACACGTCAGCCACTGTGTTTCCATTCCCAGTTGTACTGACAAGCTCAAAGTCAAAGGACTGGAGGTACTCGACCCACCTGCGCTGTCTCAGATTCCAATCACGCTGAGTAAAGATGTACTTGAGACTCTTGTGGTCTGTAAATATCAAAAAGTGCTCTCCCAGAAGGTAATTTCTCCAAAAGCGCATGATATGAACAATAGCTACCAACTCTAGATCATCTATCAGGTAATTCCTCTCATGCGGCCTTAACTCTCGAGACCCGTAAGCAATGACTCCATCTCCCTTCATAAGCACAAATCCACAGCCTGATACCTAAAGCATCACAAAAAACATTATAGCTCTTGCACGATTCTGGAAAGACCAGTATCGGTGCTGAAATCAACATATCCTTAAACTCCTCGAAGGTTGACTCACAAGGATCTGATTATAAGAATGTCACCCCTTTCTTGGTCAGACCTGTCAGTGGTGCTGCTAGGTATGAAAAGTCCTATATGAAACTTCTGTAGTATCCAGACATCCCTAGAAAACTATCCACCTCAAAGACATTCTAAAGCTGGTCCCATGAAAGTAATGTTATCACTTTCTTTAGGTCTACTGATACTCATGCCTCTAATACCACCTTGAAACTCCATAGTTACAGAATCCACCCAGAGGCTCCCCATACTTCGTTGGTCACATGTCCTCAAGCACATTTCCCTGAATTCTAGAGGTTTCCGACTAGCAGTGAGGTCCTTGGGTGTGATAATCGGGAAACTATTCTCTCATTGGAAGAGTACACATCAGATATAAACAACACATACAATAGAGGAAGTAGTAAATATCTAACAATTGTAAACTACGGAAGAATAACACAATAAAATACTGGAGCACACACATATATATGAGTGAAATGATGCATAATACATATGTCTAGGAAATAATAAAAGAAGTCACAATGCTGAATACAATACTAAACCAAAGTACAAAAGAAAAATAGATAATCAACTCCTTAGCATCGCAATCCTCGACTTGGTCCCAAGCTCAACTGCTCCAATGAAAGTCAAGTACCTGATATAGAAGGGAGCTTTCCATTGTCTATACCTGAAACGATACAATCGGTTTGGGCCCAAAAGCATGACCCAAATAGAGTGTGAGACTAAATCCCAGTAGGAAAGAAGCTGAAGATCTGTGCCTAATATATCGTGAGTATATTGAAGGTAATAGTACAGTAAGAAGTAATAGGAAGCAGTAAACAGAATGATACACAATAGTAAACAATCCACATATCAACAAGAAACAGTGAGGCAAACTGCTAACCACAACTAGGAAACCCTCTGGGAAGTACTCACAACTATCCGATCTGGTCCCATCCAAGAAGAACCAACAACCCTCTGGACAGTACACGCAGCCTAACCCATCTAGTTTGGTCATACAAAATTATAAGCCACTTTAAGGAATCACACTCAGTCAATTCCCCTTATAGTCTAAGGTAGTCAGGGACTCTCTGAGGAAGATCACGTGGTCAATTCCCTATTATATCCCCATGGTCTAGAGACTCTCTGAGGAATCTCTCTTGGAAAATTCATTCGGTAGCCTCAGGTCGATCATATACTCTCTAAGGAATCTCACTTGGTCAATTCCTCTTATAGCCTGGAGTGGTTTAAGGAAAATTCAAAAAAATAAAGACTCTCTGAGGAAGCTCACTAGGTCTATCCCATTATAGTCTATAAAGCTCAAGAATCTCTAAGGATTCTCACTTGGTCTAACCACCTGTATTCTATAATATCCTAGAATATATGGTAAGCTCACTCGGTCAATCCCATATTGTCTATAATGTCCAAGACTCTCTGAGGAAGCTCACTCGTTCTATCCTCCTGTAGTCTATAACACCACTTTGTCACGGACCCATTCCATTCAGTGCATAATAATTCTATATTGCCAAAGTAAACCTACAGAGATACTTGGATAACCAATCTACGACATAACAAGCATGTCAGGGAGCAACACTCCTTCATACGATCACATGGCATGGAAAACATGTATAATGACCAAAGGCTGAACAAGACCAAAAGGTCTTAAAAAGAACAATGAATGGGAAAAACTTCCAATCATAACAATTATCCCTATAAATAGCCAAATTACCTCTACACCAGCTTTCAATCAAGGTAGGAAAACCATAGGGGAAAACAGTAAACACGCAATACCCCGTTCAAAGGTATTGGAGGAATTTGCACATAATACTCAAAAACATTGAACAGAAAGGCACAAACCACCTACCTTGATGCTAGGGGATCGATATACTTGAACCACGAAGCTTGAATCTTCTTATAACGTCATAAATCTATTAAAACACACAAAACATTCAACCCACGATAACATGGAAAATATGATGAATTGGAAAACACTGCTCTTGAATAAGGAATAGATTACCACTATGGTTCCAACACAATCAACGACGGTCGATTCGGAGAATGGACGGAGGCTCGGGGGCTCAGAGAAGCTCTACAGCCGTAACCTCGCTCTTGGACGAACCAAAGCTAAAATGTGGGTGTTTTGTCCATCAGACGTGACCCAAACCCATTTAATGGAAAAAAAGTACATTTTGTGTACTTTTGGAGTACATAGTGTGTACTAGAAATCCCGAACCATCCTCGGGGCTCGTTTCGTGACTATCCCAAGACCTCCTTTCATAGGCCAGGGGCTGGAGACTAGCACCAAGGCGTAAAATCCCGAAAAAAGGGGAAGGAATTGCCTTTGTAAAGTAAACAAACCCCACATAGTAAGCAATAAGAAGTAAACACTAAGTAAAGCTGGGTATTATAGTAAGTGCGGAAAAGTATGTGGGATAGAATAAAAACCCAAACTGAAAGTAAAGTACAACTGGATAGAATGTACAACAACTGAAAAGTAAAGCCGCAATGTCGAGCCGTCCTCTGGAAGTCCCACCAGATGTGTGGGTACAGATAGCCTCCTCAGCTCCACGGGTCCAGCCGTCCCCTCAGTGTACGTCCCGCCCAGTGGTCCACCTCCAGGTACTGAATTTCTCCACAAGCCTCCACCATGATCAGCGCTGCCCATCGTCTGCATCCAACACAATGTAGTGCGGGCTTAGCCTGTGTAGGGGTTAGTATAAGCTACTCAGTAGGGACCCCAAGTATCCCGAAAGTCTCCCAGAATCCACAAAGGATAATCCAAAAAGGAAGATACAATCACGAAGTAACATCTGACACTACATAGGTATATGACCATACATATACCGAAGTCATCAATTCCAGTTTGACTCCACCATCCGAGCCCTAGCACAACCCAGTCCACACAGGGAAACATAACCCACTCCACATAAGAATTCGCAACGTATTCCACACAGGATATCATATCAATCTTATCGAAGATAATATTGAAAGTCAAGAATCATATCACACATGTATACTTCTTTGTAAGACGATATAGATGATCAGATATAGTCACTAATTCATCTAAGTCGTCGGACCCACACATGATCGATAAGTACGAACCCCCGCAATGACCCACACAGGATCTGACCCACACAGGATCTGTATGTGCTGGCCCACACAGGACTGCTGAGCACTGACCCACATAGGATCTGATCCACATAGGATCGGTAGGCACTGATCCAAAGAGGATCGCTTAGTGCTGTAGTCGTCGCTGTTGAACCCCAGGAGGATTCCGGAACAGTCTTCTTCGTCGTCGCAGTTGTAGCCACCTCTAGGGTTCCCGCACACAGTAAGATCGTTCGGGGAGGGTCCGCTCCACGAGCCGAGGGGATGATACATCAATTGACATGAAGTCAGGATTTGATTATCCCAATGTTCTTTATCGTCAACGGGAACTCAACGTGATAGACGGCGCGTCATTCGGACGCCTGGTCTGAGAGTTATTGACTTTTTCGTTCCAAGGGCCCGGTTGGTTTTTAAGTCAAAACCTACCCGACCATACTCCAACTGCGTCTAAACCTCGAAAGGAGTAATCCAAAAGGTCCATATCACTATGAGTAATCCAACAAAGTCGATGGCATGTCAATCAGACGTCTGGAGCTCAAGTTATAAGTGTTTCCACTATGAGGGCCTGGTTGGTTTCGTGTTCGAACCAACCCGACCGAACCCAAAGTTCTCCTAAACCATAAGTGCAATATACCAAAACAACCCTCTCGATCCAAGTATTTCATCGCAGCTGACAGTGCATCGATCGAAGGCATGTATCCCATGTTACGGGCGTTTGAACAAACCTGTCTGAGAAAGGGTGTTTTGGGCCCAGACCGATCAGGCCCAAGACCCCCCTGAGTCGGCCCGAACCGGATTGGCCCGACCCGGGTCCGGGTCCGGCCCAATAGGGTGAGGCCCGGCCGGGCATGCCCGTGTGGTCCGCGCTGCAAGGCGGCTCGGCCGAAATGACTAAGCGGAACGGGGGGGGCTGCCCCCATGTTTGATGAACTGCGGCCCCCACGTGGTGGGCCTCTCCTCTTCGGCCAGACGGGGGTTACGAAACCCCGGTCTCCCCCTGAAATGGCCGGCCCAGTCCGACCGGCCGGTTGCTGCCATCACGAGACCACCGCGGTCCCACCCTCCTGCTCCGGCGTCTAACGATTCTGGCCGCCGCTCCCGCACCACCACGACCTTGGCTGATCGGCGTGCCGTGATGGTGCCGCGGCCCCGCTCCAGCCGCGGTCTCTTCGAGGTTCTCCAGCGCGATGCAATGGTGCCGTGGCTTTCTTCGACTTCAATGGCGCGGCGTGACGGCTCTGCGCTTCTTTGCCCACTCTTCATTATTTCTGCACGGTGCAACGACACCACGCTGCCTTTGCTCGTGTCGCAACAAAAACAAGCATCAAGGGGGGAGGAGAGTCAGCCATGTTCTTGAGGTCCGACCTCCTCCTGTTATTGTGATAAAAGGTGGCCCAATTTAGAAAACGATGAACGGTGAAAAAAATATTAACGAAAAAAACAATTAATCCCCTACCTCAAGCGTTGTTGAATGAAGGTTCGTCACGGGGAAGGGATGTCACGGAAGATAGCCTCGCGGAAGGAGGATCGTCGGTGTCGTAGATAGGAGAATCGACGACGTCTCGGTACATGACGTCACGTCGTCGATCTCCAAGGATTCAGTGTTCTTTGTCATCCTTCATCAGAGGTTGGTGACATTGTGTTCTTCGCGTTCTTCAAAGAGGAATAACGTTCTTCAGAACATAGAGCATTCCTCTCCAAATCCTCTCGCACAACGAACTAACCTCCTATGAAATAAGACTTTGTCTTATTTAATTAACCCAGAAGCCAACATTTCAATTGAATTTCAAAATGAATCCAAGAATTAATTATATTTAATAACCTACTCAATTAATTAATTAAGAGTTGACTTCATTTAAAGGGGGTGTGGGTGGATTACAGAATTAATAGGGGTTGAGGAAGTTGAAATGGTGTTTCTCATGTGGGACCCACCCCACTAATATCTTACCTAGTGGAGTAGGATATTGTGGGTCCCACTCCAATCACTTATCTTAGGCTAAACTACTACAAATAAAATAAAATTTGTTGCACCATTTTATTTTATTCTTTACTTAACCCAAAATTTTAATAACCACATCCGAGAAAACTCAACCCCGGAAAAGGTGTTCCAATGAAATTACCGGCGCTGCGGTTTCATCGGTGCCCTCAGATTTCGATTCTGAGCACCGGTTCAAAAGTTAGGGAAACCCGCTCATTCGTTCACTGAACGTACCCGAGCTAAACTTCAAAAAATGATTCCAGGCACACCGAGCCTCGGATTCAGGTTCCGTCAGAAACTGCGTTATTGTAAAATCCCAAATAAAATTATTAAAAAATTTCCCTTGAATTTTACGGGTATTTAAATTACTCCCACCTCAGGGATTTACGTCCCCGTAAAGATACATCATAAACTAGGGAAAGAAATGTGGGTACTGGGAATGCATCTAAGCCTCCCGCTCCCAAGTGCTCTCCTGGATGTTCCCGTGCTACCACCTGATGCACACAAGAGGAATCGACCATCCACGTCGGACCCGCTCCTGTCGATCCTCAATCTCCACTGGGACCTCCGCAAATGTTTCCCCATCATCAATGTCCAACTCCCCATGGTCGATGATATACGTCGGGTCGTGCATGTATCTCCCCAGATGAGATATGTGAAAGACGAGGTGAACCAGGTGCAACTGAGGTGGTAGAGCTTGGCGATAACCCACCTCACTTATCCTACTGAGGACCTGGAATTGTCTGATGAAGCGCGGAGACAACTTGCCACCTCGGCCAAATCTCCGTAATCCACATCAAGGAGGACCCGTAAGAAGACTTGGCCACCATCCTTGAACTCTAGTGGTCTCCGCCTCCTGTGAGTATAAGACTTCTGCCAGCTCTGAGTTATCCTTATCCGCTCCTAGATGACCTGGACCTTCTCTGTCATGGCCTGGACCATCTCTGGTCCCACAAGTGCTGACTCCCCAGGGTCTGTCCAGCACATAGGTAATCTGTAAGGTCGGTCGTACCATGCCTCGTATGGTGTCCTCCTGATGGTGGAGTGGTAGATGTTGTTGTATCCGAAGTCCACCAAGGGTAGGTGGTCCTCCCTGCTATGACCAATGTCGAGGAAACATGCACGGAGCATGTCCTCGAGAGTCTGAATGGTCCTCTCCGTATGACCATCCGTCTGAGGGTGAAAGGAGGTGCTCAGACGTAGCTGCGTCCCGAATGCCTCCTGCAACCCCTTCCAAATCCAGGAATTAATGTGCGCTTCTTGATCAGAGATGATAGATGATGGCACCCCATGAAGCCGTACGATCTCCTGAACGTAGAGGCGTCCCAAGCTCTCCACTGAGCGCTTCTCTCTGATGGGTAAGAAGTGGGCGAACATGGTGAGTTGGTAAAAAATCACCCAAATGGAGTTGTGACCTCTAGAAGTGTGTGGATGTTCAGTCATGAAGTCTATAGACATCCCGTACCACTTCCACTCCGGGACCTCTAAGGGATGTACCAAGCCTACCAGTACCTGGTGCTCTGCCTTCACATGCTGGTAGGTGAGGAATCGAGAAACAAACTCTAGTATATCCTTCTTCATACCTGGACACCATTTTTGTGGTTTGAGGTCCTGGTACATCATTAAGACTCATGGATGTACCGCTAAAATGGAAGTGTGAAACTCCATCAGTACCTCCTCCTGTAAAGAAACTGGTACTATGGTATGTCCTCTGAAAAGGATGTCATTCTCTCCTCCTACAGATAATCCATCAGGTGCCTGTCCTGAGGATATCTATGCACACCGTGTCTCATAGTCAATGTACCCATGTTGTGCCTCTCTAACCCGCTGTAGAAGTGCAGGAGTGACTGTGTGTGACTATAGAAAGGCTGCTCCATCACTATCTACGAAGGATATCTACAAAGCGGCCAGATGCTCTGTCGCCTCCCCAAGTAGCTGAATGCCCGTCCTCCTACTGAGAGCATCGGCTACTATGTTCCCATTTCCAAGAGTTTAGACTATCTCAAAGTCAGAGTCCTAGAAGAACTCGAGCCATCTCCGCTGTCTCAGGTTCAGGTCCTTCTGCGAAAAGATGTACCTGAGACTCTGGTGGTTAGAATAGACTATAAAGCGCTCGCCCATCAGATAGTGTCACGACATCTCTAGATCGAAGACCACTGCTGCTAAATCTAGGTCATGGGTAGCGTAGTTCTGCTCATGCTGCCTCAACGGATGTGATCCATAGGCGATCACTGCCCGATCCTGCATCAGGACACATCTAAGTCTGGTCCCTGATTCATCGCAGTAAACTACATACCCTACTCCCTCCTCTGGTAGCCTCAAGATAGGTGCACTGGTCAATCTCTATCTCAGCTCTGGGAAGCTCTGCTGACATCTGTCTGACCACACTAAGGGTTCCCCCTTCTTCGTCAAAGAGGATAGTGATGCCGCAACTCTGGAGAAGTCTAGCACAAATCTCCAGTAGTACCCAGCAAGACCCAAGAAACTCCGCACCTCTGTCACGCTCTTGGGTGGCACCCAAGATAGCACTGCCTCGATCTTCACAAGATCTACCGCAACTCCCACCTCAATGATGACATGTCCCAAGTAGTGGACCTCACGTATCCAGATCTGAAACTTCTAGAGCTTACCATAAAGCTGGTTCTCTCGGAGTGTGTCCAGTACAACCCGCAAGTGGTAGGTGTGCTCCTCCTCAGTCGTTGAGTATATAAAAATGTCATCGATGAAGACCACGACAAATCGATCGAGGTAAGGATGAAAGATCATGTTCATGAGGACCATGAACACTGTTAGAGAATTGGTTATGCCGAATGGCATAACCAAGAACTCATAGTGGCGATACCAACATCTGAAGTACGTCTTCTGCACGTCCTCATCCCGAACTCTGATCTGATGATAGCCTGACCTGAGGTCTATCTTCAAGAACCATCGTGCTCCCTTGAGTTGATCGAAGAGGTCGTCAATCCTTGGTAGCTGATACTTGTTCCTCACGGTCACCAGGTTTAGGTGACGGTAATCGACACATAGTCGCAAGATTCTGTTTGCCTTCTTGGCGAAAAAAATCAGGGAAGCCCATGGTGAAACACTATGTCAGATGAATCCCTTTCCCTGCAAGTCCTCCAGCTATACCCGTAGCTCTTGAAGCTCAGCGGGGCCATTCGATATGCTGGAGTGGATATCGGGGCTGTCTTGGGGTACATGTCAATATAATAGTCTACCTCTCTACGAGGAGGTAGTCATGGAGCATCGTTAGGGAAAACGTCCACATACTGATCCAACACTATAGGATAACTCAGACTCTGCATGTCAACTTCTCCTAGGATGAGGTTTTCCAACTGATGAGTGATGGGTTGTCCTCTCCTCTACGTGAGTCCATTCTGCGCAGCAGAGGATCCCTTCTCGCCGGTGAAGGTGAACCTGCTCCCATCGGTGCGAACACATCGCACCTTGCGCCTAATGCAGTCGATCTGAGCATGGATTGTAGATAACGAATCCATTCCCAAGATGAAATCGTAAGGCATCGACGCCACTACAAGAATATCCCTGCAAAATCTCTCGCCCCCTAGAGTAAGCTCACACTGCCGGTACCAGTGCGTAATCGGCGATTCTACTACCGTAGGATTCTCTAGCCGTAAAGAACGAGCCAACGGCTCTGTCGGAATCTCTGAGCTCCGAAAAAGGGTATTGGAAATGAAATAATGACTCAATATTGTGTCTATAAGAAATATAGTAAGGGTGGAGTAGACAAAGATAGTACCTCGAATCATCTCGGGTGTGCCGTGGTCAAAAGCCTCCACTGCCTGAAGTTGTGCCTGCCTCTTCCCGCCAACTCCCTATGGTCTGGGTGGGCCTCCTGGTGGTGGTGGTGGTAAATCCTCAAAGCATCGCCCACCAACTGCTGCTCGTCCAACTCCTCTGCCTCATCTGCCTGCTCCCTGCAGACCACCACGGTCCACCCTCTGCCTCTGCCTGGGTGGCGCCTCAACCATTTGTAGCTCCTCAGCACGGCGGGTCGGGCAGTCATGAGCCAGGTGGCCCTGCCCGCCGCATGCATAGCACTGTCTGCCTCTCGTAAGACTGGGTCTACACTGTGTGCCCCGCACCTCTGAGCCAGTGTCCTGAGGTCGTCCGCCTGATGGTCTGGTCCTCCTGGACCCATGTTGCATCCATCGACTGCTAGCTGTAGAAGACTCTGCTACCTGCCGCCCTGCGGTAGGTCTCGCTGCTGGTGTAGGCTCGACAAGAAATCTCTCAATGAGAAGGGCTCACTCTAGTACCCCTGCCTATGTCGGAATGCTGAGGGAGATCAACGATGCCCTGATCTCATTCCTCAATCCCTGCTCGATGGTCCGAGCCCGGATGAATGGGTCCCATACCATATCCATCGAATAGCGTGAGAGAACCATAAATCTCACCGAGTATTGGGCGAATGTCATGCTGCCTTACTGCAGCTGTAGAAGCTCATGGATGCGCACCGCACGGAGGGTGGCTGGTAAGAACTCTAAGCAGAAGAAGCTCTCAATGTCCATCCTGAGGAGTGATGCCTCGTAATACACTTGGAGCATCAAGCTCCACCATCTTCCTACTGCCGTGTGCCGGAGACTCGCTGCAAGAATCATCATGAGGTCTGCTGGTGTTCCTACCAATCGGAAGACTCGTACAACTACCTCTAGCCAATACTCAGTGGCCTGAGGGTCCGTCTCCCCGCGGAACCTGGGTGGTCTCTGAAGATGAAACTCATGCAGTGCACCAAGGCGATGTGTACTCTCCGCGGCTGGGGCTGGTAGCATCGGTGGCTCAGCGGGTAGTGGTACCGCCGGTGCCTCCGTAGTAATAGGGCCCTACACCGAGGCCTCGTCGCTCGGTGGGCTGTCGTCACGTATAAAACTCGGAACCCTAGATGGCTGCCATCGTGGGGCCATCCTGAAAAGAGACAGGTGCACCACGGTCAAAACAGTATACCAGGTGAGCTGACACAAAGTAATCACAAAGAAAACTTAAAAACACATTCAATCAATGTTTTCATGCACTAAGTCGGAAATCAGAAGTCAGGGTCCTGGTGTACGGATATGTCGATAGCCTCAACAACACTGGACTCCCTAGACTGATAACCACACTCAATACTCTTAACAATATTGCTTCAAAAAAAAAAAGATCAGAGTCCTGAGTTATGCAGTAGAACCGAACCCCTCTGATACCAATTTGTGACGACCCGTCCTCGAGGCTTGTGCCGTGACTACCCCAAGCCCGCCTTCCATAGGCCAGGGGCTGCTGATTAGCACCAAGGCATAAAACCCTGACAAAAAGGGGAAGGAATTGACTTTGTAATGTAAAAAAACATCACAGAGTAAGAAAGCAAAAATAAACACTAAGTAATGATGGGTACAATAGTAAGTGCAGAAAAGTATGTGGGCCAGAATACAAACCCAAACTAAAAGTAAAGTACAACTGGAAAGAAATTACAATAATTGAAAAGTAAAGCTGCAACGTCCAACCGTCACCTGGAATTCCCACCTGAAGGGTGGTTACAAATATCCTCTTCAGTTCAATGGGTCCAGCCATCCGATCCGTGTACGTCCCGCCCAGTGGTCCACCTCCAGGTACCGACTTGCTCCATAAGCCTCCACCACTATATGCGATGTCTGTCATCTGCATCCAACATAATGTAGTGCGGGCATAGCCCGTGTAGGGGTGAGTATAAGATACTCAGTAGGGACAATGAGACTCTCGAAGGTCTCCGAGAATCCACAAAAGATAATCCACAAAGGAAGATACAATCACGAAGTAACATCAGACACTACTTAGGTATATGACCATACATATACCTAACTCATCAATTCCAGTTCAGCTCAAATATCTGAGCCCAAGTACAACCCAGTCCACATAGGGATACACAACCAATTCCATATATGAATTCACAATGTATTCCACACAGGATATCAAGTAAATCTTATCGAAGATAAGATTGAAAGTCAAGACTCAGCTCACACTGGTATACTTCTTCGTAAGACGATAGAGATGATTAGATATAGTCACTGATTCATCTAATCCTCGGACCCACACAGGATCGATAGGTACTAACCCCCGCAATGACCCACACAGGATCTGACCCACACATGATCGGTATGCGCTGGCCCACACAGGACTGATGTGCGCTGACCCACACAGGATCTGATCCACACTGAATTGTTAGGCACTGATCCACAGAGGATCATTGAGTGTTGTAGTCGTTTCTGTCGAACCTACAGAGGATTTACGTATAGTATTCTCTGTCGTCGTAGTCACAGCCAGCTCTAGGGTTCCCGCACACATCAAGATCGTTCGGGGAGGGTCCGCTCCATGAGCCAAGGGGCTGATACATCAACTGACATGATGTCCGGAGTTGATGTATCCCAAAGTTCCATATCATCAACAGGAACACAACGGGACAGAGGCCACATCATTTGGACACCCCATCTGAGAGTTACTGGCTTTTTTGTTCCAAGTGCCCGGTTGGTTTTTAAGTCAAAACCAACCCGGCCGTACTCCAACTGCATCCCAACCTTGAGAGAAGTAATCCAATATGTCTGTCTCACTAAGAGGAATCCATCAAAGTCGACGACACGTCAATCGGACATCCGGAGCTCAAGTTATAAGCATTTCCGCTTCGAGGGCCCGGTTGGTTTCGTGTTCGAACCAACGCGGCCAAACCCAAAGATCTTTGAAACCATGAGTGTAATATATAGAAACGACCACCTTGATCCAAGGATCTTATTTCAGCTGACGTTGCGTCGATCGGAGGTCTCTAGCCAATGATACGGGCGTTTGAACAAACCTGTCCGAGAAAGGGGGTTTTGGGCCAGGACCGACCCGACCTGAGACACCCCCTGGGTCGGCCCGAACCGGGGCGACCCAACCCTGGTCTGGTACTAACCTAATAGGCCATGGCCTGGCCCAGTGGGCATGGCCCGGCCCAGCCGGCGTGGCTCGGCCTGGTGCGCACGTGCGGTCCGCACGGCCAGGTGGCTCGTCCAAAAAGGCCGAGCGGAAACAGGGGGGGTGCTGCCCCCCTGTTTGATGAACCGCGTCCCCCACATGGGGGGCCGCTCCTCTTCGGCCTGCCGGGGGTTACGAACCCCCGGTCTCCCCCTGAAACGGTTGGCCCGGTCCGGCCGGCCGGTTGCTGCGGCCGCGGGACCACCACTGTCCCGCCCTCCTGCTCTTGCGGCCGGCGATTCCGGCCGCCGCTCCCGCATCACCGCGGCCATAGGCCGTGGCCTTGTCCGATCAGCGCGACGCGACCGCGCCACGCCCCTCCACCGCGGCACCCCTTCGGCCGCGGCCTCTTCGAGGTTCTCCGACGCGGCGCGGCGGCGCGGCATCTTTGTTCGACTTCAACGGCGCGGCGCGATGGCGTCTCGCTTCTTCACCCACTCTTCATTATTTCCACGCGGTGCGACGACACCGCACTGCATTTGCTCATGTCACAACAAAAACAAGCATCAAGGGGGGAGGAGAGTCGGCCATGTTCATGCGGTCCGACCTCCTCCTGTTATTGCGATAATAGGCGGCCCAATTTTGAAAACTATGAACAGCGCTGAAAATATTAATGAACAAAAACAATTAATCCCCTACCTGAATCATTGTTGAACGAAGGTTCGTCGTGGGGAAGGGACGTCGCGGAATACTGTGTCATGAAAGGAGGATCGTCGGGGGCGCGGAGAGGAGAATCGATGGTGTCGTGGTACATGGCATTGCATCGTCGATCTCCAAGGATTCAGCGTTCTTCGTCATCCTTAGTCGGAGGTCGGCGTTCTTCATCGGCGACGGTGCGTTCTTCGCGTTCTTCAAGGAGGAAGAAACTTCTTCGGAACACAGATATTTCCTCTCCAAATCATCTTGAAAAAAGAACTAACCTCCCACGAAATAAGATTTTGTCTTATTTAATTAACCCACAAGCCAACATTTCAATTGAATTTCAAAATGAATCCAAGAATTAATTATATTGAATAACCTACTCAATTAATTAATTAAGATTTGACTTCATTTGAAGGGGTGCTGGTGGGTTACATAATTAATAGGGGTTGAGGATGTTGAAAGGGTGGGGATCATGTGGGTCCCACCCCACTAATATTCTACCTAGTGGAGTAGGATATAGTGGGTCCCACTCCAACCACTTATCTTAGGTTAAATGACTATAAATAAAATAAAATTGGTTGGACCACTTTATTTTATTCTTTACTTAACCCAAAATTTTAATAACCACACCCGAGAAAACACAACTCTAGAAAAGGTGTTCCTATGTAATTACCGGTACTGCGGTTTCATCGGTGACCTCGGATTTCGATTTCGAGCATCGGTTCAAAAGTTAGGAAAACCCGATCATTCATTCACTGAATGTACATGAGCTAAACTTCGAAAAATTATTCCAGGCACACCGGGCCTCGGAATTAGGTGTCGTCAGAAACTGCGTTCTTGTAAAATCGCAAAACAAATTAAGAAAAAAATTTCCATGAAATTTACGGGTATTTACACTAGCCTTTTGTGTACTCTGCATTAAGCCGCCTCCACGTCACCCCACACGACCGTGTGTGTGGCCCTTACTCATCCTGCAAATGGCCTCGCGTGACAAAGAAGTACACGACATGTACTTATAATGTACACGGTGTGTACTTAAGAAATTTCTAGAAACTTCTCTTTTTTTAAAATCTGCAGAAAAAGGAAAAACATTCCTGAAAAGAAGGCCTGGGTTCATACATAGTGGGAATGGATTATTTTGGCTAGATCAATAAAATTATGTTATTCTCTACCTGAAATCATGTACCTCTATTAATAAATCATTATTGATTAATTCATAGTAATACTTCCTAATATAGGAGTTTACTTTTAGATAGATCTAATATTGGGTTCACTACCCATTTTGATGCACTTGTATTGTTTGATGATGAATAAACTAAATGAGATCTTGGGATGCTTGATAACCCTGAGGGGAAAGGATTTATTTCGAAATGTACATCTCCAAGGGGTGACATAGTATTGATCATTAAGATGGAATATGATAGTCATTGGTTCTATGATAATTACAAGATGTTTAACAAGTAGAGAGTGATGAACTGATATCCATTTCCCAGGAATTATGACCTTATCGATCAGTTATGTGTAGAACTATTATTATATATGATTTATCTTCGTTCAATCCATGACTAGTTTGAAGATAGAATGGTGATATTTTTAATTTAATCTTTTATAGTATGCATGGGTTTGAAGAGTACATGGTAATGTATATTAGGATGAAGAACATGAAGATAGTATTCATGTCCCTCATGATGAATATATTTCACCCATATCAACACTCTTTAATCATGGTGTTCATTGATGAAATCCTCGTTTACCCATAAACAATAGATCTATGTGGTATATAACTTGAGATATTCATGAGTAATTTTCAAAACAAAATATTTTTGAAAATCCATTAATGTGTGAAATTTTCATAGTGGAGTTGGGATTATTTTGGAATGTGGTTTATTTGATAAGGATATTCATTGACATAGATATAGTTTAGTCCATCATGTCCTTGTATCATTTGATGAACATGATTAGAATTTGGTGAAATTGTATTTTAATAGTATATTACTTATAAATTTTAAACAAAATCTTCTAATCATCAACACCACCAGAAGCATTGAGGATTAAATGACTGAATTTGTTGTGGTCATACTAGTATTAATATGTATTCATTTAGTAAAGATAATATTGGTGATAGCTATAGTACTAATATTTCTTTAGAATTGGATTGGATATACAATATACTATGATCCATAAAGAACTGGTATGAGAGTGTTATTGATATAGAGAACGTAAGGACTATTACATGGTCCATGTTAGCAATGACCCCTAATTTTGACTACACTACATATGAATTGGAGTAGGGAGTCATGGAACATAATATTAATTTCTTGAAACACTCTCTCCTTTGTGAGTTATTTATTCTATAAAGAATCCAAAAGAGCCTTGACTATATCATCACACAATGGAACATGATCATCAGATACAGGTAATGGTTTTCATAAAAAATTACATTAAACAATAAATATTCTTACTCAAAAGGAAATATAATCTTCATTGTATATTTTCACCGATCAAAGATGTAAGAAGAGTAGAATATTGGTGAGTGTTCATATGAGAAGTATTGTCACTTGAAGAGTATATTGCATGATGGTAATGTGGTTTCATTAGAGGATGAACGTGTAATGATATGTGCTTACATGTTTCTATAATATTCTCTCAGGAACCCAATTATTTATAGACACGTGTCATGCTCAAAAAGTTATATGATGAGGGAACAACTAGATAGAGGTGATCAGATACTTGGGTGGTCATTGATAAATGAAGACATCACCATTATCAATGGGAGAGTTGCAGTGTCATCATTTTTATGATATTTGTTGATGAGGGGTAACAATACCTATATATTGATATTATATCATTGTAAAAAATAGATGTAAAGTGACTTCAGGATTCAGTTTTGGTGGACCATGATTAAGAGAGGCCATGATGGGTTCACCACATTATGCCTTACCAACAATATGATGAAGGACAAGTACTATCATCCTAGTGGATTTATCTAGACACCTGTACTGCCCATTTGTTAGTTTGAATACATGAAAATGGAGATTGAAACCTGGTTATCTCAGTCCATGAGGTTTCTTTATGATGCTTGGGTGGGTTTTGATTAGATGACGTAAGTTTCCCATATTTTAATAACCCAATAGTCACATATAGTGGAGGAGCAAGGAATTCTATTTTTTCATGCGATCAAACACATATATGGAGTATATCACCCTATGTTTTTATGGATTCGTTTATTGAATAAATAAAATATTCAATGATATATTTCATTTCTCTATTTCAAACATTCCTTTAACACGACACTGACAAGGCGTACGTTACACACTCCACATAGATTCTATGTAACTTATTTATTTCATATAACTATTTAAATATGATTATTATAAAATAGAAATTAAACATAGTAATATTAATATTAATATCTTTTTTTCAATTTTTTATAATGATATAATAAAGATAAATCAAATAGATAATGAATGATATAATTTTTGATAAATTCATTATATATTTTAAAATACTATTTTCTCAAAAGAACTACTTTTCATGTCCTTATTTGAATAAAATTTATTTTTTTAATAATGTAGAAATTTAATTTTAAAAATTAAACTACATTTTTTATTTTGAAAAGTAAAAATTTTTTTAGGGTGAGTTTTTTTGGATTTTTCTGAGAAAAGCACTTTTGTATGAACAATGAAAAAATACCGAAGTTTAATTAAAAAATTCCATTTCGTCTAATATATATATAAGGATAACCTAAATTTTAAATTGATTTAGAAATGTAATTGGATCATTTTTTATATATTAATCCAAATTAGTATATTATAATAAATTCTACGTTTAAATTAGTTATAAAAACTAAGTGAAATTTTATAATTTTTTATGTTAAAAAGACTCATTGTTATCCCATCAGCAATATTACATTTAAATTAATTTATCTAAAATATATGATTGGAATTAGGAAAAATGGATTCCATATTTTGAATCTTAATAATTTATAATATCAAATATGGTCAACATAGTTTTCTACTGAAATTATTAGCGAATGTATTTAAAATTAATTGCAGTTATCAAGGTAAAATTAAGCATAACAAGGGAATAAACCCTTAAACATAAGTGACTAAATGACCTAGCCAATTTTCCAAAATCCATTTTCTAGAAATATTTCCGGAAAAAATCATCAATTATTGAGTTTTTTACTTTAAATGTCTTTTGTTAGGTAAAAACATGGGTACACCTAACTTGTGTTCAAAAATGCCATGTGTGTCATTTACCATCCAAATAAAAGGCCTCTAACACTCCATCATCTGCAGACACCTCCAACAACATAGGCTCAGAAAAGATATTTCAAATACCATTCACATAATCCCTACCTTCCTCCTTTAATCATCCCTTTGTTCAGAAATTATTACATATAATTCTTTTCATGAAAACCAAAAGGATTTACCCAATTAAATTGTAACAACATCTATCAAGCTCCATTCTTTTATTTTGTTTCTACACCCCCTGAAATCCACTTATTTCATTTTAAAACAATAACACCATTGTAATTAATATATTTAGATGTTTTTTATTCTATTTTATAGACCTACAAAGACACAATCTTCAATTTAACATGTAACAAGCATAATATTTGCATGGATGACAAACTACTGCCTCACGAAACCATTATTGTTAATTTTTCTTTTACTACCACTAATGTTTGAAATTATGATGGATAATATTTTCATATAGGTTATAAGATATATTTATTATTTCATTAATATTATATAATACTTTTAAAAAACATATATTTATACATTTTTTTTAATATGATAATTTTATTTGGGGATGTGTGGACTACCACCCCCTTAAAGCAATGAGATTCGTTCACACGTTACAAGGAATATTATAAGGATGGGATTATTGGAATTACAGGGTATATATGATATAATATTTCTACTTGAATAATTATATATATAAATATATTCGTATACATCATTTTCCTTATTTCATTCTATATGATAAAAAATGAAAATGGTGTTAATTTGTACGTGTGACCAACCATCTCCATTAAAAGTGTATGAAAATTTATTATTATATATTAGATAGATTATTATAAAACAAAATTGTGAATATATTGATATTTATATCAGGTTTTACAATATGGAAATGATGATTTAATTATAAGGACCAAATATATAAAAAATGGAGACACATGAGAAGAACAAAGCAGATATTACCAAAAATGAATCCCAAACAAAGAGCTGTCAAAAATCATGTAATATAAAGACATAATAAATTTAAAAATGGTATTAGATATAGGAAAATTATTATATTCAATAATCTATAATTTTTTTATACACATGGATTGAATGAGTATGACAGGAGCCAAGACACAATGTAAAGGGATTTCTAGTCTCACATTTATTTTTTTGATATTTACACCTTATTAACCACTGATATATTTTGCGTTGGTATTAAACTACCCATGAATTTATTATATTATTTATATCCTTAATTTTACTATCATAACATATCCATTTTCTGATCTATCTTTAATGATATTTATGTTTCACGAGTTTCCAAATAGGAAAAGTTATTGTTTCTCAATTTTCATTCTTTGAGACACATTCCATGAACATCAGACCCATGTTTCCAAAAATGTTTTCATAGATGTTATTTTCAAATCATTATACATGAAAAATTATTTTGATGATTTTTTATGGTTTTCAATATTCATTTAAATGTTTCAAATTATTTTCACGGAAAATGTTTTTCGAAACGTTTTCAATCACTCTTAATATTTTTTGAATGAAAAATGTATCCAATGATTTATTAATAACATTTCAAGATTATTTTCATGAAAATGGTCTTCAAAATAATTTAGGTTTTAATGACCCATTTTCATGGGAGGTAAAAAAAATTCCTCAAGAAATGTTTAAAAAATATCATTCCATGTTATTTTCCATCTTGGATGATATCTGTTGATGTTATTTATTCCCTTCTATAAAATGATCCTAATATTCAATTCAAATTATTATTTTAATGGGTTTGGTTTTGATGGAATAATTATTATAGAATCAATTTCTATTCTATGGGTTATATTAATTTGAATACCAATTCTTTTCGTGAGGAATTCCTTGATAAAATAATTATGAAACCAATAAATTTTCCAAAGTTTATTATGTGATGAAATATTAATGATAGCCATTTCATTTCATGGGATGTGAATTGCTTTTTATAAAATCCATCGCTTTTAATGCATCATGATATGATGAACGTTTTAATATCATATTGAACATGTATTAATGATTTTTTTTTGAGTTGGGTGGGACCTATATATCCCTCTAATTCACTAGGTGACGAATTAAGTATCATGTGATAGTGATGTGAATCATGTCAAAGGACATGTTCCAATATGGGAAAATGGGGAATCTCAATCCCTTATATGGAAAATATTGCAACTGGGGATGGCGGTGTGTCCCACCCAGTTGGTGTAGCCACCGTGAAGATGGATGATGGGGAAACCAGATCCACTATGGGAATATAGGGAAAACAAATAACCTTGTGGATATTTGAGGAAAACCAGTCTCTTCTAAGGAAAAGACGACCACTGGTGATCATGGTTTGTCCTACCCAGATGGTGTGGTTTAATGACGTTCCTTGATTAGTTAGCACAATGATTACTAACTTATAAGGAGTGATATAATTTGAATATTTTTTCCAAAATTCATTGTCTTATTCAAATCATATGATTTCATGGTCTATGTTTTTTTATTTCGTTACGATTCATATCTTATGAACAGCTGGGATATGATCTATTATTCCAATTTCTGATCTTTGAAATGTAGGGTAGAATCTTTTAATGTTATGATCATGATCTCATTACCCTATGCTCATGACTATTAATACATGACTAATATGTTGACTCTTACAGAACATCTGAGGTCACCCCTTTTTACGTTTCTTTCCCCGTGTTATGAAGATATGTATTAATTTTGTTGTGTCTAGGAAAGGTTACATTCCATAAGAACCTAGTCAGAGGTGATGTAAGTCACCTATGTTTAGGTGTATATGTTTCCGTGATTCCAATTTCAATAGACCATCATGGTCTTTGAGAGATAATTTTTTATTGTTTTATGTATTATGAAAAAGTTATGTAATGTTAATTTATGAAAAGAGAGGGTTGTTATAGTTGTTAATTGAGAAAACGTTTAATCTGCCATTGTAATCAAGGATCATTAAACCCTAGTTATATCCCTAAGGACATGTATTGGGATAACTATAAGGATAAAGAAAATTGTCGAAATATGTTATTTAATTTTGGTAATGGTTAGATTATGTGGTATCCCTGAAATACATAAATATATGGATACTATAGGTGGATTTGGATCTGGAATAGATGTACCTAGTATTAAAAATTCCAACAATTTTTTCTGGTCCTTATTTATCATAATCTGATACATGACACCTATACTTGATGCACACCTCGTCTGACACTCTAGGGGGATATGCTTTGGGAATTCACAATAACATCACAAACTATATAAAATGATTTAAATATAATATGGATATGATTATCATAAGATAAATATAATGTGTATATATTAAGGAATGTGTCATAATTGAAATATCCTATATGTTTTTTTCAAGATTATGTGGATCCATACTGTGATAAATATTTCTTACTCTATGATTTTTCGGTTTTAGTCTACGATTGGAACCTAAAGGATTTTTTAATGATGATTACATTGGAAAATTCATTAATTTTTCTCTTGAGCATCTGAAATATATAGGATCTAGAATGTATAACCTCATTTATATGGCCATGAAAATTTCTCAAGCTATAAATCATGCTATGCTTCAAATCTAGCGAAGGATATAACAATGTTTTTTCAGTCCTTTATGACGAAACAACCAGATTGTTTCAACATATCATATAATCCACTTGTTTCTAAACACTATATCAGTACAACTAAAAATATTTTCTCCATTATATAGTGTTCATATCATGATAAATTCATTCGGGATATTTATTAGTTAAATATGAGCCATTCCAGTGGTAGACTCTAATCATGAAAACAATAATTCTTGATGATATTAAATACACAGAATGGGATGAGTTGAAGAAAGTATTCATCAAATGTATATTCTTCACGTTATTCATAAAAAAATGGAAAAGGAGTTCCTTGAGTTGAATAAAACCGATGATGAATCCATTGATACCAATGAGGATAATTTCGAAAGACTAAAAGGTACACATCCTAAATTAACATCCAACCCGAATGTAAAAATTATAGGTTTTTCTGTGGCTTAATGAAAAGTCATAGAAGGGTATTGGTTGTGAGATACATTATTAGATATGATGAGATTTTGTGTTGTGAAATCAAAGTTGAAATGGTTGTATGATTTATATATCATCCTCATGGTTTTAACATGAAATGGAAAATATAGATCAATAAAAATTATCAAAACCAGAAGAGAAGAATTATACCCTTCCTTCATGCTCTATGTGTGGAGATAATCATGGAGGGAATTTCATTATGGGTTCTAATAAGTGTTTTATTTTTGGGAGGGATGTCCATAGGAAAATGTATTACCTCACTAATGGGATGAAGTTGGAAAATAATGCAATTATAAGAAAATTTACAAAGAATTACCCTCCCACACTATAGTTCTTCAGGAATAATGAGATAGATAATTATACTCACCAGTTCCCAAACCCAAGGGATAATGATGATGATCGACATAAGATACCTATTAAACCATGTAACAAGGTTAATTCTCATGTAATCACTGTTTCAAATGAGGGTTGCGATAATGACATTGTGAAAGGTAGACATACCATCCACTCTAGCACTGCTAATGTATTATTTGATTTCAAATATACCCACTCTTTTATATTAAAATAATTTTATAATGGTATTAATATTCTTCCAAAATGATTATTTGTGAAATTTGCAGTACAAACCCTTAATTGTACGATGATTTCATATCAAGTATATGATTTCTCTTAGGTTGATGTTTGTGGGAATGTGCTTCCAACAAATTTTCTCATTATTCCTTTGGTTGAATTTGATGTCATATTCGAGATGGATTTGATTTATCTTCATAAATGCAACATCAATTATTGAGGAAGGGAATTTATATTTCATATTTCAAACCATAAAATGATTGTCCATCAGTGCGATGATAAATAAGAACATCCTGTGGAGATTACATCCAGTGTGTGGGTAATAATTCCAATTTATAAAGGATGCTTATCTAAAATGGTTTGAATAAAAATGAAACAAATGATATAATTATTGTGTTGTAATTTTTGGATGTCTTTCCAGAAGCGTTTCATATCATTCCAAAAAATCAAGAAGTTGAGTTATCAATAGATATAATACCTGTTTCCACACCAATTTCATAGACTTAATATAGATTGGACCTAATTGAGATATAATAACTGATGAAGAAACTCAAATAAATCATAATTAAGGGATTCATTCATCATTGTGTCTCGTCGTAGGGTGAACCAGCTATTTTTGTGAAAAATAAAGATGTATCTCTATGACTCTTTATTGATTATCAAGAGTTGAAAAAGGTCCCAATAAATAATAGGTATCCTCTTCCACATATTGAAGACATTTTTAATCAACTATTCAGAGCTCAATACTTTTCAGAGATTACCCTTCATTCTAGATATCATCATTTGAGGGTCAATAAGGAGGATATACCCAATAAAACATTCCAACCAAGGAATCAACTTTATGAATATATAGTGATTTATTTTTTGTCTTACTAATTCCAATGACATCATCTTGGATTTTATGAATATAGTCTTTATTGATCATCATGACTAGTCTTTGGTAGTATTTATGATGATATTCATATCTTTTAAAAGAGAAAATAAGAGCGTGATGAAAACTGGATAATTGTACTAAACACCCAATTGAATGAGATACTATATTATTAATTTATAATGTGTCACTTTTTTCTTCAAAAGTAATCATTTTTGGGTCACTCCATCTCAAAATATTGTACATTGGTAGATCCATCAATGACAAAGGCTATTGAAAAATGGCATAATCAGACCATGGTGATTGAGATCTGAATATTTCTTTGTTTAACTAGATATCATGTATAGTTTTTGGAAAAATTATGACAACTATCTAAAACTCTAACCAAGTAAACATGAAAGGCTATAAAATTATTTTAGGCAAATATATGTGTGGAAATGTTTTAGGGAAATGAAAAGAAGTTTAGTTAGAACACCCATTCTTAAATTACATTATAGTGGAGAAGTTTTTGTAATGTATAGTGATGCATCCAAAAAAGGATTGGTATGGGTTCTTGTCTAGAATAACATGATTATCTTTTATTCCTAATGGAAGTTTGTGATTCATGAAAAAAATAACCCTACTCATGATTGTGATTTATTAGTGGTAATTTTTGTCTTAATGATATGGAGTAATTGTCTTTATGGATAAAAGTGTGATATATATACTAATCAAAAAAGCATGAAATATATATTCCCACAGAAATATTTGAAACTATGCTAAATAAGGGGGTTTGAGTTGATAAAGAATTATTACATCTTAATAAATTACCACTATGGGTAGGAAAACAAGGTTGTCAATTCTTTAAGTCGAAATGATAATGCTAGATTATCTATGACGAGGATCACAACATACTCAAAAATTATGCATTTGAAAAGGATGGATAGAGAAATTCTGAAGGAAGGAGAAAAATAATATCTTTCTCACATGGATGTTAAAACCTATATCCAAGTGATTATTAAGGGGTAATTGAAGGAAGATATAGAGCTTCAAGAGAATATTAGTAATTTTAATGGGTTTAAACTTTATCCAGATGGATTAATATGGTTAATGAACTATGTATGTCTTCCTTCTATACCATATTTCAATATAGAGAAATTAGAGGAAGCTCGATGTTATTTGTTCTCTTTTCATCATGGCAGTACGAAGATGAATTTGGACTTAAAATAATACATATGGTGGAATGAAATGAAGAGGGATATTGTTGAGTTTGTATCTTGGGGCTTGGTATACCAAAAAGATATTGTTGAATGAAAAGATTAAAAGGGTATGTTGCATCCATTACCCACACCAGAATGGAAATGGAAGAACATCTCTATCTATTTAGTCATTGGACTAACAAAAACCTATAAAGGTTATAATTCTATATTGGTGATATTCGATGTCATTACAAATTCAAAAAACAATATCGCTATCAAATATGACTTCTATCTTGATTATGTTTACATGATATAAATTAAGAAAATGGTATGTTTCTAGGGAGTTACACATTATTTTTTATTGGATCTGTATCTGAAGTTCACCTCTATGATCATGCAATGTATTTAGCAAGAAAATAATAATGATTTTATTTTTTGCACTATTATCATCCATTGTAATATTTTCAGTCTGCAAAAAAATTTTAAAACCTTGGATATATGTTGAGATCTTGTTCATAAGAGTTAAAATTTGGCTGGGATATGTAGCTTCCTCTAGTTGAGTTTTTTTATCAAAATTTCATTCTCTAATGAATTTATATGGATCCTTATAATGACATATATGGGAAGAAATGTTTATCTCCAATGTGTTGGGTAAGGGTAGGAGAAAGAAACCTATCGAGAATAGAGATCACTAAAGAAATAACCGAGAAGGGTAGAACTATATATCATTATATATTGGAATCTTAAATTTTTTAAAAAATTCATACTAATTATGAACAACTAGAAATAGAAATGGAAGCTAGTGAACGGTGCTTCTACAAATCCCATCGTGGAAGAAGGTTTTGAGGTTGAGAATGAAAGGGAAACTAATCCCAAGGTATATCATTACCTTTGGTATTCTTGATCATATCGAGATGGTAGCCTATACCTTATAACTTCCTCCAAATATATCTCATGTCCATGATGTGTTACATGTATCTCTCATAGAGAGGTTTATACCAGACCCACCATATGTACTAAACTCGGAAGTCATATTACTAAAGAATTATATTTCTTATGAAGAACAACCAGTTCAAACACTAGACTGAACATTGAATTTTTTTATTAAATAATAACACTCACATGGACAATGTTTTTTGGTAAATCAAATGTTAGAAGATGCAACATGGTGACTTGAGGATATGATTAAGAAAAATTATACCCATTTTTTTACCGAACAGAAAAATTTTGTGGGTGATATTCCTTATAACGGGGGTAGATTATAACACACCGTGTTTTTATGGACATTTATTTCTTGAAAAAATTAAATTTTCATTAATATATTGCAATTAATTAAGTCAAAAATTCCTTTCACGTAACACTGACTTGGCACATGTTACACGCAACAACGAGTTTCTACGAATATTTTAATTTAATTGAGATAATTGTAGCCTATCTATTTATCATATTAATATAAATAGTACTAACTACTTATATATTTTTTAATGGTTTAATATAAAAAATAAATATTGATAATGAATGATAAAATATTATGTAAATCGATTTATATTTAAAAATAATATTTTCTCCAATGAATTGCTTTTCATTTCCTTCTGTGAAAAAAATTAGACAGATTTAAAAATTTAATTTCACAATAAAAAATTACATATTAATATATAATTTCTAATTTAAATTATGGTGTATTTTTGGAAGTTTTCATTGAAACATAAATTTAGTATGAATATTGAAAAAATACTAATTTTAATTCAAAACTAATTTCTCATATAATTTATTAATAAATATAAATTATTTTCAAAATATATTTTATATATTAATTATATCATATTATTATCAATTAATCCAATTTATCCCATTAGATTAAATTTAAATTTAAATTATGTATAAAACCATATCAATCTTTTGGATATTTTTACTTTAAAAACCCACTCTATCATCTCATCAGTAGGATTAAATTTAAATTATTTTATGCTGTTATTTGATTTTTATTTGGAAAAATGGATTCTATAATATGAATCATAATTATATATAATTTTTGATAAGGTCATATTAGTTTTTCACCAAAAATCTTTTTAAATTAAATTAAATTATTTTACCATGATTAAGGTAAAATTATGCTTAACAAGGAAAAAACCTTAAACATGGGGGCCCAAATGACCTATCCACTAGTAAAAACCCATTTTATGGATATATTTTTTCAATAAAACATAAATTATTGATATTGGTTGGTTTTTATGGAATTTTTTATGTAACAAAGTGGGTACAACTAACTACTGTTCAAAAATCCCAATTGTGTTGTTTCCCTTCACTATAAAAGGCCACCAACTCTACCTCATTTCCACACTAATCCAACCACATAGGTTAGGCCAAAATCTAACAAATTAACTTCATATAAACCATACCTTCATCATTTAATCCTCCAATTAGTTATAAGTCCTTTATAGTAATCCCTCTTATGCAAAAAATGATTTACTCGATTATGAGGTAGCACCCTCCCTCATGCTCTTTTCTTTTATTTTCATTATACTCCCCCAAAAATCTCCATTTTCTATTAGTATACAATAAAAATTATATCCTAAATATAATGATTTGTTTTTATTCTATTATTTATACCTACATTTACACACAATTCCATCTAATGTGTAAGAGACATATTCTTTACGTGTACTGCGAACTACCGCATCAAGAAATGATAAAAGTACATTTTTTCCAATAACACCACTCATTGTGGAAATTATGAGGGATTCTCTATTTATATAGGCTATAAATTATATTTATTATTTTTTAATACTTTTTAATACTTTTACAAATCCAATATTTATACTTTCCATTTTATGTATATACGATAATTTCTTTTGAGGATGTGTGGACTTCTACCCCCACAAAGCGATGTGATTTGTTCACACACTACATGAAATATTTTAACGATTGTTTTATTGAAATTATATGATATATATGAAATTATAAATCTACTGGAATAAGGAGATATTTAAATGTATTTCATTTTTATTCTTTCTTTCAATTTGAAAATAAAACACAGACAATGTTTATGCATACGTAAGACCAACCATCTATATGAGTGGTGTATTCTATTTTAAATGTCTATGTTGTATAGATTATTATAAAATTCATATATAGAATATAATATATATTTATATCATGGTTTACATTATAAAAATAACGATTTATTTATAATGACCAAAGAAGTAAAAAATTAATACACATGTCGAAAACAAATAGTACATTACCTGAAGTGAAACCCATATATAGAATTTTTAACAAGAAATTAATATAAACTCATAATAAAACAATATATGGTATTAGATATAAGAACATGGTTTTTATAATTAATTTATATTTATTATACATGATGTTTTAATGAGTACAATGAAATTCAGGACACTAGGTAAGGGGATTTCTTGGATTACTTTTATTTATGTGAGATTTTATTCTTATTCACCACTCATCTTTTTTTGTGTAGCGATTATACTGACCATGAATATATTATCTATTTTTCATCCTTAATGGTTTCATTATTTACATATCTATTTGATCATATCTCTTTCATGGTTTTTATGTTTCCAAAGTCACCATATTAGAAAAGAAGTTTTTTATTAATTTTTATTCTTTGAGACACATGCCATGTACATCTGGAACCATGTTTTCCAAGAAGATATTTTAAGATCATTTTCAAGGGAAAATTACATTAGTGATTTTTTTAATAGTTTTCAACAATCCTTTAAAATTTTATAATGTATTATAGAGGAAAATATTTATGAAAACATTTTCAAGCTCTCAATATATTTTTTCAATGAAAATGGATTCCAAAAAGGTTTTCAAATATTTATGTAACATTTTTCAACATTATTTTCAAGAAAATGGGTTTAAAAAGGTTTTAAATTTTAATGATCCTTTTTCAAAGAAGAAAAAAAATTACTCAAGAAATGTCTTCAAAATATATTTTAAATTTATTTTCCATATAAGATGGAATCTGTTGAGTTTACTCATTCCCTTCATGTAAGTGATCCAAAGGTTCCACTCATATTATTTCTTTAATGGATTATGTTTTGATGAAATGATTCTTATGAGACCTATTTCTCTTGCATGAGTTATATGATATTTAAACCTTATTCTTCTCACAGGATATGATTTGAGGAAATGATTATAAAACCTATCTCTTTTCCATATTTTATTATGTGATTAAATTTTAATGATATCCATTTCATTTTAGGGGTTATGGTTTGACGATTATAAAAATGATATATTGTAAATGGGTCAACATATAAACAATGTTTTCTTATATTTTGCCACATGTATGGATGATTTTATTATATTATGGGTAATACCAATATCTCCCTTCAATTGATTGGGTAAATATCAATTTTGCGTGAGATTATTATGTGAATCAAGTCGACAGGCTTGATCCAAAATGGAAATATTAGTAAACATGCTCCCTCGCAATGAATGGATTATTACTATGGATGTTGGTGTTTCCCACCACGTTGGGGCAGTCACCATGATGGTGAAGGAAGATGAATCTTGATCTTCTATGGGAAGATAGAGATTCATGATACCTAAAGGGATAATGAGTAAACCCGATACCATATAAGGAAATGATTGTTGCATGGTATGGTGGTGTGTCCGTCCCAATAGGTGTGGTTCCCATGAAGTGGCTTGATAAGTTCTCTCAATGAGTACTAAATTATAGGGAATGATATATCATGTCTACATATGAAATAATTCATAGTATTTTATTATGATATTATTTCATGGATTAGGTACATTATTTCATTATGATTCATGTCTCATGAAATACCAAAATTCATTTCATTGTTCTTTTTTATGATTTTTGATATGAATTGTATGATATTATAATATTATTATCATGTTCTCACACCCGTATGATCATGTTTATGATACATTTATCCACTGTTTACCCTTACTATGAATTTTAGATCACCACTATTATGTTTACATCTATAAATTATAATGATATGTATTAGGTTTGATGTGCCTGAGAAGGGTTCTTGTCATGAAGATCCTAGTGGGAGATAATGCAGCTCACTTATGTATTAGAGTTTCTATTTATGTCTTTCCAAAGGCAATGGACTAATAGTATCTTTAGGAATCTATTGTTAAATGATTCATATATTATGATAAAGTGATTTAATGTTAATGTATTAAATGTGAGGGTCTCTATATGGTGTTATCTTTATCATTGATTAGGGAAGATAATCATGATTCATGTTGTGTATTTTTTAGGGCTTGAAAAATTACCGTTCTTATATGATGAGAGTGAGCACAACAAACTATCCCAAATCATTTAGAATTTTATAGGAAAATATTATTATATTGGAGGATATTCAAATAACTTTTTACAATAACATTGTCTAAGCTTGATATGGTCACATACTATTAGGTGAGGGAATATACACAATAGTTGCTGGCCAATGATTAATATGGATATTTTCGATTTTCATTAGGTGATGAAACGCCATTTAATACATCATTTTCATGAATTGGGTTGCAAAATTGTTGTGGGCCCTAATATTATTTAAGATACCTCCAAGAGACTGCCGCTAATTCCATATATTTTTATCACCACTAATAGTAAAAAGTGATCTTATAAAGCCTCATGAGTAGATATTTATTAATCTATTTTTGTGATTTGGTTTTCTAGGGAATAAATCCTTGTTTTGGGCATATATGTAGGTGAAAATAGTCAAAGATAGAACCACATTTTGTTGTATCCTTTGATATCACTGAGTTAGTTGGGGAAGTGGGGTACCACATGGATAACAATTATCTCTGCCAAGATCTGAATTATTTTCTCAATTTTACATAACATTGGAGGTAAATATCTATGCATGTTTTTTATATTGAGGAATTTGAGATAGATCCAAATGCATCTTATGAAGAGTTTTTGGTATAGGTTATGAGTTGGTGTATGTAACTACATTAAGAGAATACAATACACACGATTAGGATTCTATGATATCCAGGGAATCTAGGATGATACATTAAAATGAGGGTCGGATGATTGCGTTTAGTGGCTTTATATTTTTGGGAAATTCACCTAGATAAGATTCTTGATGATGAGACAAATTTTGAGGGGGAAAATTGTAAAGACCTAAAATTTTTATTCTGCTATAATGAACCTTTTTTCCCACATTCTTTATATATTTTTGAGGTATCCCATGCCTTGTAATGGGATTCAAAACCTAGAGAATCAAAGTCTTAATGTTAGTTTTGTAATGATTGTTGATAAAACAAGCATGGATGTGTTATATCATATAATACCATGTTGCAGTGGATGTGATTGCACCATAATGATTATGTATACTTCTAATTCTATTAATTATTTTTGGTCTATTCCATATAATTAGAAACCACAGTATAGTGGTTATAGTCAAATGAATTTTCATGGTATCCTGCATTATGGATAAGATGATCGGTGGAGGCAACACCATGGAGGCTTAAACCACATCATAAAAGCTTTCCCATCTCAATTATAAAGGAAAAATAATTCCAAACCCAGTCTTTGAGTGTCAATATTAAAAAATATTCAATTTTTTATTTAATTTGGAGAGGGAATTTGGTATTTATTGTTAAATTTAAATTTAAAATTTTGATTCTATAAAATGTGATCAAATGTGGATTGAAGTCTATAAATACCCTTTCCATAAACATGATTATCCACTAATACATAGCTCCAATGGAATGGAAAATTAACTATATGCCATAGACCCAGTCCTTACAACATAACATTGTAGTGCATAACCATGTTATATGCTACATTTCCATTTCTACACCATCATGGTTAACCTGTAATTTTTTGTTTCTATAACCATTATTTTTGTGTCTTGGTGGTTCCTCCGAACACACCTCTATATCATTGCTTCTCCCATTTTCACCATGGTGATATTTTTAAAAGTGGTCCTAAACCTGTTTTTTTGTCCCTTGAACCATGGTGTGTGCCATTACATTGTGATAGATCTACCCCTACACCATTTTAATCTTATGCTAGAACTTTACTACTCTTTGGAACACCATCCTTATTCATAGTGTTGTTTTCAATACAATACCTAGTCCCAACCACATTCTTGAGCCACATATCCTCCATGATTTTTAGAGATCACTTTTAAATGACTGTTTCCCCAACCCTTTTACATTTATATCCATTACATAATATGTACTCAATATCACATTGGATTAAAGTTAGTTCTATGATACGTTTGTGAGAAATAATTTTCTGGTTGTTGTGTGGACTTTATTTACTCAGTGAATCCCTTTGAATTGAATAAGGTTGAAAATGACAAACATGAATTATGAAATTCTCTGACTTATTGTGTTTGTGTTTGCACATGATTCCAATATGAGTTTTTTGTTTTAATATTTGATAACTATTATTGAACATGTTCACATGTAGGTGTGAGTATCCTAAGAGACCCCTTGAGATATTTGATTCTATTATTGATACTATAGAAGAATGTTTTCATTTTTGATTGTGATCACAGACTATTATGTTTACACATATGAATATTTATGAAAATATAATTTCTTTATCACTGATCCTAAGAAATGACACTAAGTGTATAGTCTTCCCAATAACATACTCACATATCCTATTCTAATCCACAACCTCTTATGTATGTGGTTGTTGGCATGATTTCATGTGCTACCCTAGCTCTGACACAGTGGTTCTTGTGGGGGATTTAAAATATACTTTTTATGGATGAAACAAACAATTTTTTTCTGATGAACATTTATTAATGTATAAACAATATTCTATGGATTATAATTATAAATATTTTATTATCCCTATTTATTAATGAGTTTTATTCTATTTTTTGGAATGAAATTTCATATAGGCAATTGATAGAAATATATAAATTTCATTTCATCATTATTAATTAATTTTTTATTCTATGAATCAAATGGGATGAAGTAGGAACATCATAGAGTTGTTAACGATTGTACCAATACATTTTTCATAAAAATTGTTTTATTTCACAATTGATATTTAATATCTCAGATAGAATAATAATAACGTTTTACCCAAATTAAAAATAATTCTCATCAGATAGATAATTTATTGTTTTATATGATTAGAGTTTATGTGGATGTATTATCATAAATATGTATTGATGACAATGGATTACCACTATATTCTTATCTTCTGGTATTCTCAATGAATATGAATTTACGGTTGAGATAATTCTTAGATAATAAGAATTTAATGTAGGGTGTAGTAAACAATATTTATCTGATTATTAGGTTAAATTAAATACATTATTAAATAAATTGGGTGGGTTTTTTATGATTAATTTATTATATGGATATAATTGGATGAGGATTAAATATAAGTGCATCTTAATGATTTTTTTAAGATTCAATATAGTTATTTAATTTTTATTGAGTTTATATTCTGTGTTATAAAGGGACCCAATATTTAATTGTTCTAGGGGGTATTGTGGCATCGTAATGATTTATCCAACACAAAAACTTATTATATAATATATTATTCATGATTATAAAATTATAATATAATATATCTAGTGATTATATTATATATTAATAGAATATATCAGTAGTATGGGAATAAATATATGGGTTCATTTTTAATTTGTCTGTATCATTTCCAAAATTAGGTTATCTCAATTAATAATGTTGTATTATTCCATGGGAAGGATGATGTTTTTATATCATGCTACTAGGAAAATATTGATTTCAAAGTATCATATTTCATAGGTTATGATGTTATTGTTTGTGGAGTATACATGAATTTTCAATAATTATGACCCCATTATCATATTTTATTAATGATGTCATGGATTTTCTATTATGATTTATGATTAAAATATTTTTTGAATTTTTTTGAATAATAAAAAAAGTTTTATAGATAATTAATTACCTATAGAGGATATTGAATATGAGGTATATTGTTATAGATTTCATAAATTATTTTAATTATTGAATATTTATAAGTCATTATATATTACATATAGGCCATTATAGTCGCTCTATCATGAGCATAACTACGCTACCTTATGATTTGGATCATAAAATTGTTTTTTTCACATATTATATTGGGGAATTAATTACTAAGATAATTAGTTATCGTTTATATAGATCAAATGAATTTGTGGTATATTTTTTCTATATGTATTTGAATTTTTTTATTTGGAATATAGGAGAAAACTAATAAATAAATTGACAATAATATCATATATACAATTAAAAAAATAACGTGTTAGTTATTTTTTTGATGAAAAAGTGACATTTTGTTATTTATTATTATATGAATGATAAAAATAACGAAATGTAGAAATAGATATCATTACATAATTATATTAATTATATTTTCGATAGATCATATCATTAATAAATTATGGAAGCATCTTCAAAAGTGAGTTTGGTGGGGTGAGTCCTAGTTTGGAAGAACAATGGTTAAAATAATGAGGAAGCCATTATTTATTAGTCAGGATTTTGTATATTAAATTTATTATGAGGATCATGATTTTTTATTCCATGTGAATATATATGTTTATTATATTATATTGAATAAAAATTTATTTTATTTTTATAGTTAATATATCATGATAATTCTATTATTTTAAAAAATATACCATCATTTAGATAATATTATTCAATTTTTTGCGAGGATAAAGTAAAATTCTCTAAATGTATCTTTTTGTGTTGTATGAATTATAGGTGAATGTGAAAATACAAGACCTTGTGGGATTGTTAATTTTTTTAGATTTTCCTTATAAGAAATGGGTAAATTTTTTAGGGATTTAATTATAGTATTACCATATTAAAATAGTGTGTATTATTTCATACGGATTATTTTGGGCAGATTTATGAATTTTCCTGATTACATATAAATTAATTAATCATGAATTTTATATAATTTGTGTTTAATTTTTGAAAGATGTGGTAAATCTACATGATGACCTATAGAATAATTTTTGGATTGTGGTCCTAAGTATACAAGCAACATGTTGTGGGGGATCACATTTTTTTTAATCTAATTTCTACTTTAACACAATTATACATACATTGAAGTGGATTAAAATTGAGTTAATGATTGAAATGTTTGAGGATATGTTATTGGTATGTATCAATGGCTAGAGAGGTTAACAGATGGGTCGTTAATAATTAATTTATATTTTAAAATAAATATAATTTTCATTAATATTTCTTTTAGACATTATAGAGATCTATATGAGAGACTATATCATTCATAATAATTTTGGGTTGTTCTTATTAAGGTATCTATAGTTACGATCAATAGTTTACATTATATGGTAAATATTTTATAATATAATAAAGATTCCATGGGGAATTTGTAGAGTATAAGAAATCAAAATAGTTTTTAGTGGATGGAATTGTTATGATTTTTAGGTTGAAATCATGTGTTGTTAAAATTTTGTGAAAGGAATTTAAATATAAATATAGGTATAAAAATAAATTTTAACCATAATTTTTCAATGATTTTGATGTAATGGCCCGATTTCAAGACGTGGATTATTTTTTATTTAAACCATTTAATTTAAGGATGATTCATGAAACATGGCATGAAATATATTAAAATTTAAATTATTACGGTTACTTTCACAAGCCTTATTTGGATTAAGTTGATATCATAGAGGATAAATTTTTTTAGCGGAACTAATGGAAAAATAGGGATGTAGAGAAACATTAAATAGAACATATATTCTATATTAGTTAGAGATTAATTTTCTCATAGTTGTTTATAATACTATTCTTGGGAATTGTAGTCTCACTTTAAAATAAAATATACTAAATTTTTTTAATTGTTTTTTTTTGAAAATTATAATAAATTTTTATGATGATGGTTGAGTAAACGAGTGTATTTTTAATTTTTTCATCTAGTTTTTTTTATTTTATGTATTTCAATGTTAAGAACATTAAATGATGGTGTGTAATTTGGATCATCTTAAATTCAATTTTTGGGAGTATGAAATGTAATTGAGGCATTACATATCATTATGATAAATGGTATAAATGGTTAATTATCTCACCTCCAAATGATATTATAATGTCATCATTGTAATTTTTCTTGATTCATTCACAAGGACTGAAATTTATAAATTTTTAATATAAGTTCATTATATTTTTTTAATTTTTAAATTTTTAAGAAATTTATTAATTGATTGATTTATGTAATATATTTTCAAGGAATAATATTTTTTCATAAATAATGTATAATGTGTGATTTTTTTAAAATGTTAAATTTTACATAATGTCGAGAATAAAAAAAATTATACATTAATTGAATGGATTGGGGCATTGTTAGTGAGTTATTATTATTAATTAAATAGTGATGTAGTATGGAATTTTAGTGGAATTGATAGAACATTTAACAATAATTTTTAAAAAATAAATAATCATGTGTCACTATTATTTTATATGCCACATTTCTATATGGAGAAGGTTATCTTATTTTTTATCTAGGCTCTCAGTACATATATTTAATTTTTTTTATTTGGTTGTCCCAAATGAATAAATTTTGAGAAATAAAATAAATGAATGATTGGTTGTGATTGAGGAATCATGTTTATTATAGTGTTGTGATATGAAACTCAATATTTTCATATTTCTATAATCTGTGTGAATCGATCATTATATTTCTTTTATGTGATTTGTAGAAACATTATGTTAATTAGAAAAAATATTCTTATAGTAAAATTAGTTTCAAATATGAATTTGTAAATATTGTAATATACATATCAAATGATAATTTGGAGTTTTTTAATATAGATAGATAATATTTTGAAACGAATTGAAAATATAAGAAATAAAATTCAAAACAATTATCAGAATATTTGTTCTATTATTATAGAAACATTGTTGTTGTATTATGTCAACATAATGGTGAAAATTATATTAATATTAACTATTTTTAAAATATATAATGAGATAATTATATGATTATATTCATATGAAGCCTGAATCAAGAAACCCCGATAAAGTGTCTTTATATTACATTGGAATAAGATACAGGGAATCAAATCTTGAAGGACTGAATATTTTAGACTAATTTGTAAACTATTTACATTTGAGACTTTCATCGCATTTGAAAACACAAATTACCTCAGTGATTTTTTCAATGATAACATTATTCCCTCTTGAATGTCCTTTAACATAAATGACATTAAAATTTATTGAATCCTATGGAAAGGAAACAAAGTGAAACTTAGATAAAAATCTTTGAAATACATAAGTATAACCAAATATATAATTAATCCACAAAAAATGATCAACAAATAATGATAAACAATACACATTCAATTTAATGATAAAGTATAGTAGTAATTATGACAAAAAATAATATAAATGAGAAAATATATGGGATAATAACTAATATGGAATTGTAAATAACTAAAAACACATTCCATTTAATCAACCTCATGAAAATCATAACGGGATATAGTATAATTGATTTATCTAGGTAAATAAATGATCACATATTTTATTTTAACTAAAAAATAAGAATAGAATTTACCATGAGATAATATTAATTAGATAGTATAATGGATAATAATAATATTATTATTCATGAATCATATTAATAATAATTAAAAGTCATTATTTTAGGATTCATGATACCTCTACCGTCACGATCTTCTGGATGAAATTTAAAAACAAATAGGTTTGTATAAACTAGAAACCCATTTAATTAAGGCCAGCTACAAGATTCATCTTACGGGATGTACCGATTCATTAAGGGATATCTATAACTGGGACACACCAATGTCATCATACCCATAAAATTCCTTATAAATAAAATAATTTTTTTAATTCATGAACACTATTCTTTATCATAAAATATTTGTATTGATTAACGAATATAGATTTATAAATATTTCACATGATAATCATATAACATTAAATTGTGAAAAATTATGTTGAAATGATATACATATTATGAAATAAAAATATCCCTGATAAATTAATTGGATATTTAGGTAAATTTAATATCAAAGTAAAAAAGGTAAAATTCAAGAGAATGTTAATAACAATAAAAATGAATCAAAAAAGCGAGTTCCATTACATTTTTGGTCAAATTGATACCATACCATTAATATTAAGAATAAATATATCATATATACAATAAATACCTAGTGGAGTGAGAATAAAGTGTTATTTTCATTAATGAATATAATGTCCATAAAATGTTCTTAAAAACATTCTCGACGGAAATGTCTTATTAATATTTAAATTTTATTAAAACCAAGTGTCAACCAAACATTATGAAAATAATTTTCTCTAAATTTATTCATTAAAATAATTATTGAAACTTAAAAAAAAATTCTGGTTAGGATGGCTATAAATTTATTTCATTTCATACAATTTAACTTATAGATTCATTTCACTTTTTTTTAAAATAAATATGGGAATTTTCCTAAAAATGACAAGAATATTCAATTCAAAACATTTTTTTAAAGTAAAACTGGTTAAAAATGAATTTATAAAATTACTAGGAAATGGTTAAACACATTTTTGTTTTATTCAAAAAATATGGTTTTGGGGGAAAACATATTTCATGCAGAAGATAGAAATAGAGTAAAATTTTATGAAAAAATTGAAAATATTTTATGTAAAAAAGGGTGGGAAATTGTACTATTACAAGATAAAATAAGGACTAAAGAGTTGATTATTAAATAAAAGGTTTTATTAAATAATGATAAAAAATATTCCATCATTATAAATTCAAGTATAAATTATATCGATGAAAATGGGTTTCTGAAATATAAAATTAAAAAGAACGCAATGTTTAAGTGAGAATTAAAAAATTAATAGATATTGTGTATCAATTTCAAATACAGATAAATTTGTTGAAATACAATATTATTTACTCAAAATTAAATTACCACAAAATCAAATAATATCAAAGGAATCCAAGAAGTTATATTTCAATATGAAAGAAATTTTGTTAAGAAATTCATTTCCACTTTGCAATTTTCAAGTCAGATCCCCGTGGATGAAATATTCATAATAGAAAAATAGAATACCATGATAAATGAAGTATTAATAATACTACATGTTAAAGGGGAAGTACTTACTCTATATAAAATAAATCAGGTGCATTAAATTACAATATTTCTCAATGAAGGAATATTAAGATCAAGTCCCTTACAAAGATCTTATCATTTAAATAGGTATTAGTAATTGAATTGTTTATGTGTATAAAATTTAAATAAACATAAAAAATATGATATATAATATAAGAGATTAATAATTTCATACATATATAAGCATATATTTATAGAATAAATGTATTAGAAGTTTAACACAATGAATGAAAATCTAATTAAGAAATCAATGACCTCACAATTACATTACGATGAATGAGATTTAGCCTCATGTAAAATATTTTTTATATTATTATTAATATTTAATATAACATTATTCATTTTTATAAATCAATACATGAACATTTTGTAACATCTAATAAACCATTGGTTGATTATCATTTCTTTTTTTCATTATTTTTTCTGTTAATTCACATGTTTTCCCAGTCATGTTTCCTAATTTAAAAACTATTTCTTATTCATAGTATATAGTTATATCATATCCCCATAACAATTATTATATAATTTTACTATCCCACCATTTTCAAGGTATGTGTCTCTCAAAGGTCATCATTACTCTTTTCATACAATTGAGTTTCTATCGTAGATGTCTGTCATTTGAATAAATGTAGTCCTAGGTTGAGTGGAAATAATAGATAACTAATGTGGATCCACAGGGACATCATTTTTGGGGAATATGTTGTAATGTCAAAGAATGTACGATTGTTTGAATTAATAGATTTAGGGTACAAATGGGCTAAGTGTTAATAGAGGTTCTTGGTACATTGAGAAGTTATAAAGAGTGTTCAGGTTATTTAAATGGAAATGTTCTCAAAAAAATCTACATAACATTTACCCACCATGTAAAGGGATTAAGAATCATTTAATTTTTTTTTAATAAAACAATTCCTAGGTGATTAGTTTTTTTCTATATCCCATTTAAAATATTTACATGATGTGTAACTACATTACATGTTGTATAATTCTCCAACCATCTTTTCTAATGAAATTATGTGGTTGATTATTGATTTAATTTTGATACAATTGGACTCCATATGAACCTAGGTAATCTTTTAAAAAAATTTAGCAAGCCAACATCTCTTCTGGATGCCCTCTTTATGTGATAAACCCATAGTAGGACCTTTCGGCTAGTTTTTGTCCATCACCATATTTTCCCAATTATTTTTGTCAAATACCCTGACCTATTGAGTTTATGGTTTTTATCTCAATCAATATTGATATTGAAACACCTTTTTTTCGTCCACACCCTCATCTTCAATGGATATTTCCATTGGAATCATTGTTGGATCACCATTCACAGGTAGGGGGTCTAAATATTAACCCTATGGTATGATCATTGTCAAGTATATGAATTATTATGATTTCACCAACATAGTATGTTCCCAAATAAATTACATAATGAATGAAATTATACTTCCAATACATTTTTTTAAAATTGGAACCTGAGAGGGATTGTGGATACCCCTGAGGTGAGAGAACATGGATATAGTTTAATTAAATAAGGTCATAATGTGTGTTTATCATGACATATGACCTTAAGTGATTTTTTGATATTAAAAACATATGTTTCTGATTATTTATTTTTGATATATATGTTAATCGGTAGAGATTTAAATTGAAAAAAATTTATTTGAAAGACAACTGGTCATTCCCAAAATTAAGTAGTGTGATATATGATGTGATATTGTGATATCCATGTTATATGACCAAACGTGTGTTCCATGTTGAAATGCATATATATCGTTCTTTCACCTAACACGTACACACTAATATGTTTTAATTCTGATATTGAGTGGGCTCAGTATAGTATCATGCTATAGTGCTTTTAGAGAGGTTGTTATGCCAAGTCCCATACTATAATTCTTATAGGGATTTGACCAAGATGCTATAATTCTTATAGGGGTTTGACTTGGACAATTGTGAAACTACCATGGTTATATGGTGGTTTTTGACATGGTTATAAGTCATTCTATAATAAATTCTTACATGGCTATGATGTAGTTTATTTTTTCTTTGTTCTATGGTGGTGGTTGGCATAGTCATAAGACATGCCAAGAGACATTCCGTTATGGAGAAATAATAGGTGTTTTTTGTATTTTTTATATTTTTGAATTATTTAATATGCATATTTATCACTTTATTAAAAACACAACTTCTTGGACTACTTATTTTAGACATGGTGGTGTCATCCTACTGACTTTTACTCACAACCTATTCGGGCCCCCATATGGTAGTCATTGAGATTACGTGGAAGCAGGTTTGGAAGATGGTATAGGGCCTTATATTGGTTTATTCTTTTTTGGATGAGAATGAGTATGGATATAAGGATGATGATGTGTTTGGGACCATGAATTTTCCATTATATATGTTTATACATTGATCCCTATCATTTTTATTGTTTTCATTCTTCTACTATAACTCTTTATACCATGGGGTATAGTATTTCCACAAAACAATTCACACCCCTCTAAGCGTCAGTAGCCACTTGTATATGGGGTGGCATACTTGAGGTCTCATAACCAAACATTTTTAGACATGTGAGTGAGTGTTGGATTGGGTGATGTTAAAATGTGGTATCAAAGGATTATTTTTGGTTTTATTTTTATTTAATATTTAGTAAAAGTTGAATGGTGTCTTGGATATGTTAGGATTGGTAATGTGGTTGTGTATGGGAGTTGTTAACCCATGTGCAGGGTAAAATACAAGTTCCCATATATGGGATCACATTTTGTGATGTGTGCTTGTCCAAGTTGTTGTTATTTCAACTTGGTGGATTCACATATTGTGAGAGGTTATTGTTTTATGATGTCACTATTTGATGATATTTGTACTCATGGTTTGGTATGGCACAAGATGAGAATACAAATATCATAATAGAAACATAGGGATATATTGACATGAATTTTTCTAGATTGGTGTATTTCTATGTATTAATGTGATATAAATTCTTTTTAATCTTTGATAGGAGGTATCTATTTCTCTATATAAATAATATGATTTGACTTATAATTCCAAAACACATAAAAGTCATTTTTGATAGACCATGAGTCCTTGGTTGTCTATCACAATTACCTTTTAAGGGATTCTTTATTTCTAGAAAATTATCTAATGTGAAAATTTGTCTTTTAGATTAATTGACTCCTCTTCATCTTCAAATTTATTGTCCAGATTATGGAGATCCAAATTTTCTTAACACAAACAAACCAATGATTCATATAGTTACTAAGGAGAATATGTATGTTAATATTCAAAAAATCTTCCTGAGGGTCAATATATCCATGAATGGGAAGACCATTTTTGTTGTTACTTTATTGCTTTACCAGTTAAGGGGGTTTCAACTACTGTATCTTCTATTTTTTACTAGGGATGGGGGACCCAGGATTGTTGACTTCTAGATTGAGTGAGGTCAGAAAATCTTCACCAATCTTGATACACCCACAGATAGAAGGGTGAATCATTCGGAAAATATACTTCATGAAACTATAAAGAATTTGTTGGATATTCTGGATGAATCAGGATAGAAGGATGAGCTATCATAGAAGGGCTTCAAGACGAACTTCCTAATAAATTCCTATATCTAGAGGTTCAGGGATGAAAAAGAGCATGAGATTATGAATCTTATGTAGGAGGTCATTTCATTTCTAGACTATGTTGGATGTTCTAGCAAACTACAATGCTTTATGAAAGATTTGGAAGCTATTTATATCTCTATGGTTTGACGTTTCCATGATGGTATTCACTATTATATTAATAAACACGTAAATGTTTTTCACTGAAGTAGCTTTTTGGATGTGATAAACTAATAACTCATCATATAAGGAATATGAGAGAGTCCTTGTGAGGTGTCATTGTTATTTCAAAATAGAAATCAGGGAGCTCTTATTCGAGTGGAATGAAGTTATGCTATAAATATTTTTCGTAGTAATGGGCATGGTAGTGAGGACAGTGGATAGTCATCTCATGATTGTGTTATATTCTAGTTCTATCAGTGTGGAAATTTTTTCCACAAGCACCCATAGTTTCCTTACCCCATAGTCGAGTGTAACATCTATGGATAGATGGGTCATATTTAAAGGGTATGTATGAACAATTATAATTACACTAGTGGAAGGTGGTCAAAAAATGCAGTTGATCGAGGAAGGGGCACTGCTACCCCTTAGCAAGATTATAGTTGGAGTTCTACAGGTCATTCAGGCTAAGGAAGGGGTGTAGTACCCTAGTGCATGGGATGTAGTAACCGATAATGGAAATATCTCAAGGCATTAATACTAGATCAGAATATATAAGGACAAGATGGTTCAACATAATGCAGACTTCTACGGAAATCATGGATGCTGGAATTTCCACCATCAGAGGTATGATTCTAGTACCATATCCCCTAAATTTTCTTTTTTTCATTATTAGAAAAAGAAATTATTTTACATATTCAAAATTTTCAAATTGTTTGGTAATGAATTCTGAGGGTATATATGGTGTTTTAACAAATCTAATCTCCTTTGGGAGTGCGTCCAAATAATATCAAATGTCTCGAGTTGTGTTCCTAAGATATTGGTGGTTACAATTTCATTTAGGAATTCATCATGATGGAAATCACAAGCTTTCACTTGATTCATAGTATGGATTAGTTAGTTCTATAACATCATCATATAGACTATTATTGGAGGATATTTATCTTCATATCTTCAAAAGATAACCAATTCTAAATAGGGTTAGTGGAATCATCAGACTGGTTGTGCTAGACTAATTTAGTGCATATTGGATTGTTTCACTTCTTGGATACCATGTTTTACTATAGATAATAGTATAATGTAAAAGGATTATTTTCCTCAATTGGTATATCATTTTAGGATGTATTTCATTAAAATATATACCTATTACCATATGGTAAAGATATCATGTTCATGATCGAGTGAGTTGAAGGAGTAAATCTGGTTTCTATCTCACCTTACAGGATGACACTAGAAGATATTTGGGACTCGAAAGATCAGTTGAAATATCTACAATCAAAATTCTTAACATAGCCTATTACATCACCTCAGGTTTACCCAATTCCCTATTCCAAGAAGGCTACTCGGTCTTTTTGCTAATGTGTAGATTATCAGTGGTTTAACTATATGACTGTCACGAACCGATATCATCTTCTATATACTGAATGTTATTATGATTAGTTGAGAGGTTATATGGTCATATCCAATATTTATTTGAGATCAGGTTACCATCATTTAAGGATCAGAGCAACAAAAATACCTATGAATACTTTTAGGAGTAGGAATAGATTATATGAGTTTGTAGAGATGTCGTTTAGTTTGACTAACACATTGGTGGTATTCCAGGAATTATTGAATATGATCTTTCATCCTTTTCTATAATATATTGTAGTTATTTTTTTCAATGAAATATTGGATTACTCCCAATCCACATACAATCATTCCAAATATCATAAAATTACCATGAGTACATTGGGAGAGCATCGAATTTTTACCAAGCTGACAAAATATTGTTTCATGTTTAATAAACTTCACTATGTGGTCCATGTCATCTCATAGAGAGGAGTGTTAATGGACCTAGAGAATGTAAGAACAATGGTATCTTGGTAACATCCCAAGAATGACATATAAATTCAGTGTTTTCTATGTTTATCATGTTTTTATCAGTTATTTATCTTTGATTTTTCCATTTTACATCACCAATGTTTGGGATGAACAATAAGTGGGTATATTTGTATGTATGTTTGATACTAGTGATAGAAAATTTCAGGATCTTATATTAAGTATTACCTCAAAACATATAATTACATTACCTATTCCATGTAGAGAATATATTATTTTCTCTGATGAATCTAGAGATAGAAACCGAGCAGTTCTACTACAGGGAGATCTAGTGGTTGGATATGGATCTAGGTAGCATTGTCCACATGAGATGAATTAACATAATCTGTAACTAGATTTAGAGATAGTGGTAAATTCCCAAAGATGTTTGTGATAATATCTCATAGCTGGGAGGTTTTTATTATACATGAATCACAAGATCCTCAGGTACATATTTTCAAAATGGGACCAGAACCTTCAAAAGAGGAGTTGGGATGAGAACTTCAGTCTTTCTACATTGAATTTGATTATACGAGAAGAAGGGTAAACCTTATTTCTTAAAAAATAAGCCAAAATACAAATAAATAGGCAATATGAGAGTCTTCTAAGTAGTGAAAAATAATGGACCATTTTTCCAATATACATCTAAATATTCAGAAATATTTGAGATGTGTAGGTCTTACTTCCATTACTATTACACCTATTATTTTGTACCAGATTTAGATCAATCAGATGATTGATCTATAGGGATCAGTTCAAAGACTCAAATTATTTGGTGGCGTTATACCATCAAGACAGTTTATCAATAAAGAATCTTCTCTTAATTTCCATGGCCGAGTATGAGTTCCTATGGGCTTACGTGGTGAGTTTACGAGGTAGTTTCATTATAATAGAAGAGTGGTTTATATTGGTTTATCAATGATGTATCTTGATATACAGAGATAACACTTTTTATCATGAATAAATAAGGAGGTGTTAAGATTTGTGGTCGGATTCTTCACTTGTCAGTAGGTGAATTTTGTGTATGAGAGGCCAACATGGCTTTTGCAACCTTACCACATTATTGAGTTAAAATGGAGATATTTTATAATGTATTTGGTGATAGGATTAACCAATACAACCTATATTAATGAAATTGTAAGTGATGTTGTGTAAGGAATTACTAATGTATCCCACTTATTACATATTAGGTAGACCCTCACAATGGATGATGAGGGAAATAGTTATGTGCATGAGGTGGTTTGGTTGTGCAGTGTTCTGAGGATTACAATTTCAGATAGATATTGTCATTTCACATCAAATTTATGGAGATATGTTCATAAGGTTTTGGGATCACATGTTCTTTTAAGAACAACCTTTCATGCACACAATGGTGGTCAATCTAATAAGACTATTATTGTTTTGGACAATGTGTTACGAGCATGTGTTTTACTTTATAGTGGTTAATTCGATCAAGATATAGAACTATCGGATTTTTTATATAATAAAAGATTATAGGAATCGATACTAATGTAACCATTTGAGTCTTTAAATGGTAGGCCATTCTGTTCACCTATTTGTTGGATGGAGATATGTGAGTGAGCACTAATTGGAACTGGTCTAGTGTTGGAGACATCGGATCATGTTCAGTTGACCAGAAAATGGTTGGTGACCATGTAGAGAGGGAAAAAATATTATACCGACCATTAGAGAAGAATGATAGAATTTTAGGATTTTCATGATGTTTTTCTTCATGTTTCTCCTGGTCTAGGGAAACAATGTATCAGAAATCATTGAATGTTAGGACCCATGTTTGTCTATACATTTGATGTAGTGGAAAAGATCGGTCAAGTTGTGTACCGTTTATCCCTTCCACAATTCTACATTTCCTTGCACAACATGATACACATGTCAAAGAAATGATGGTAACGTCTATACCCTTACCAAATGATAGACAATATAGACGTTGAGTTTATTTAAATGCGTCCTTTTAGGATAATTTGATACAGATTGTGGATAATTGTGGGAAATATAATTGGGGTAAGACTATAAAATTGGTTTGGTTACAATGGAAGCATGCTATATTTCCAAAGGATACCAAGGAGAGGGAGTTTGATATACGAACAATGTTTCTATACTTGTTCATTGTGACAACACAATAACACTTTTAACAGCCCGGGAATGAGCTGTTATAAGGTGTGAAGGTTGAATGATCTCATCTTTCTTCAAGGATGTATCTCCCTGAGTTTTTCAGTAATCATTTTTTTTATTTTCTGTTCTATTGGTGAATGTATTTATTTTGAATGAACATACTCTTAGGTTGTTAGGAATCCTGAAAAACTAGAGTATATCCATGTGGGGTGGTTAGTTAGGGAAAATGAAATGATTTTTGGTGAGGTATGTTTTTTCGAATTAATGGAGTCTGAGTGTAAATGGGTTAAGTTATAACAAGGATGATTTCTATGTTGAGATGTTTTAAAGGGGGTTCAGGGTTTTTATGTAAAAATGGGATGAAAACCCATTTTAAGAACATTTACACACTATGTAAAGGTATTACATATTCATTTAATAGATTTGGGTTTTTAATAAAACAATTCATAGGTTATGGGGTTTACACCATATCCCATTAAAAATATTTACACAAGGTGTTACTACCTCACAAGAAATGTAATCCCCTGACCAACTATTTGAAACATGATATGCAGCTAAATTTTAATTTGATTCCACCACAAATCCACTCATCTAGACACTAGTACATCTTCTTATGAAAATTTGGAGTTCCAACATCCTACATTGGAATCCTATTTTTGTGATAAATCCATAGTAATTTTTTTAGTTTGGTATCTTACTTGTATTCATGTTATTCAATCCATTTTGCTGAATTCCTTTGATCGATTTCATTGTTGATTTTGATCATAATCTGTTTTGACCTAGGAATCATTTTACAACAAACTACATTTTCTCCCTTATAGGAGTTTTCCATGTGAATCATTGTTGGATCATCAATTAATGTTTGGGGGTATAATTCATAACCCTATGGTTTTATAAAATTAAATATATACAATATTGTAATATATCCAAAAAATGATGCACATAAGTCAATTAAATAGTCAGTGAGATTTTTCTATTTGGTAATTTTGACTCAATGTTCATCAAACATGGCTTATTGTTACCTGTGAGGTGAGTAAACTTGAATAAAATGGAACATTATAATAGAGTAAAGTTTGTGTATCATGAAATTTTATTTTATGTGATTAAATAAAATAGAATCCCAATATTTTGGCTTACTTATTATTGATATAATTGTTATTAAATTATGATTTAAAATAATTTTTTTATATAAATATAAAATGGTAAATCACATAATTAACTAGTGAGATAAATGATTTGATATTTTGAAATCCTTGTTGTATGATAGGATGTGCGTTCCATGCTAAAATTATTATATATCATGATTAAACCTTACACTTTCACACTTTTATCCATTAATTCTGACATTGTGTGGGATCAGTCTGGTCCCACGCTGTAATTATTATAGAGGGTGGGATATTCCTAGTGTGATGCTATTATGCTTATAGAGATATGTTCAAGATGTTATAATGTATATAGGTATTTGAACTATATTGCTAGGACTATTACATGGTAATATGGTTTTTGTTTTCATGTCTGTAAGACATTATCTATGATATTATTTCAAGGCACTAAAGTAGTGGTTTTTACCATGGTTATATAACGGTGTTTAGAATGGTCGTAAGACATGCTTAGAGATATTATATTAGGAAGATTAACTATGTGGTTATTTTATTTTTTGAATTACTGAATCAATTAATTCACCGATTTATCACTATATTTCATAATCTTCTTATGGGACTATTTATTTTAGACATGATGGTGTCAACCAATGGAGTTTTACTCAAAACCTATTCTGGATGTTTTTGTGTACCTGAGCAGATTACATTGATGAATATTTGGAAATGATGAAGAGACATTTCTATTTATTTATTGTTTAGTGGGTGCAATAGAGTTTGGTGGTGGTATTAATGTGGGCTTTGGGACAAGGGTCATTTGAGTATGTTAGTCTTGTATTTATATTACTTAAATCATGAAATTTCGTTACATTCTAGCCCATCATTACATTAATCTTTTTTATTTTCTAGATTATTCAGTTGTATCTTATTTTTTTCATCTCCAATGTTTATACATTGACATATTAAATTTTATGGGTCACTTTATACATTTTTTACACTCAATACTTGGTGGTTTAGTCTTCCCACTATATTTTTCACCCCCTATTGTATGTCGGCAGCCTCTGGCATACAGGGAGGTGCGCTTGAGGTCATAAAACCAACCCTTTTTCCATTTTTTATATTGCCGGATCCGGGATGTTACAATAATTATCATATTTATGAATAAATAATACTATTAATACCAATCAAGAAATATGGTTTTGAGAAATGAATTATTTTACGACCGTGGAGACGGTAGGTCAAACATATGAGTGGGTAATGTTTTGATTTTTCAATGATAATTATTCAAATGAGGTAATTAATTTTTAAAATTTCAATGTTTATCATTATAAAAAACTATTCACTTATTAATATAAACCATGTGTTTTGGTTATGAAAAAGACTGACATAGCTTTTTTACGGCAGTATTCCACATATACACGAAAGATGTTATCATTTTCTAAGAGTGAAAAGGTTGGAAAAATGATATATTTTATTTTTCAAATTATATATATTTTATTAATATTATAATAATTTCCTATATATAATATATATTCCGTGCATTTTCCTTATTATTTCCAAGAAAATAATTAGTGATATAATGAATTACATCTCTTCGTGAGGAAATAATCAACTGTACACACAAGAGACATTATTATATTCCCTACGGAAGAGAAAGTGAAAAATGAATACATATTATAGTAGATATATAGGCTTATTTATGTTATAAATATCATTTAAACACTTTATATTCATCATAATGCCCAACCATGAGTGTTTTTAATGGAAAACCGAATGACATTAGTTCATGAGTCGGTAGTCCACCATACACATGAATGATGATTTATTAAACCATTTGATGGATGTAGATATTGTAATAGTTAATGTGATTAAAAAACAAAATCTCAGTATATGTAATGTAGAAATCTTATAATTTCATTACGGTTTAATATTAATTGATATAGGACTATGGAGAATTAAAAAAACACTCATTGATGAACTTTATGTGTTTTTTTGGGTAACCTCATTTGGATTACCCCGAAAGCGTAGCTATGATAAATTGCACCCCAAAATTATGGATTACTGGATGAGATATGGGATTCTGGTATGTTATTTTTATAGGTACTAGGGAAACCCAAATGATGTGGTGGTGTGAATAATAGAATGGGGTGGCCTTTTTTAGGTGAGGTGAGTGGAATACTGTTAATTTTTGAAAAAAAGTGTACAAACATTTTAAACATTCCAGAATAGTATATCATTATAGTATTATGGAATATTAGACATGTTATAGTAGAAATATTTCCAAATAATATATATTAGATAGGTTATTTCATATTTTTAATTCATTTTGTTTTAGATTAACGCCGGATAAATCCAATTGTACCTTAATCGTGGTAAATAATTTTAAAATTTTAGACTATTAATTTTTTTATAAAAAATTGTGTTGACCATATTGGATAACATAAATTAATATTTTTCTCAATTTTGAATCCATTTTTCCAAATTCAATTAACATAAATGGAAAATCATAATTTAATATTTATCCTACAAACATGATGAGTAAACATGTTCCCAATGAAATATGTTCAAATGATTACAATGTTTTAATATCAAAATTACTTAAGAAAATGATTACAGTTACATAAATCAGATTAATTGATATATAATTGAACTTTTATAACATTAAAAATCAATTTAATATATAATTTATATCTCTATATAATTTAAATTAAACTATTGTTTTTAATTTAAATTTAGTATTTTCACTATTCATTAAAAATGTAAAATATCATAAAATTAAAAAATTCACCCGAAGATAATTATAAGAAAATAATTAATGTAATTATGTTTTTTTATCATATAAAAATTATTAATGTGGTAAAATTTTAATTGTAATTATTGTCATAGTGGATTACTTTATCCTCCATTAGAAATATTACATTTTTTCAAAAATAATTTATTTGTCTTTTAGATGAATCTTATTTTATTTATTAATGATATAAAACCATAATTGTATTAAATTAGTAACTAGTATTCATACTTTCAAATATAATGGTAAGGTTTTAGTTTTATACATTATTATTGTAGATATAGACTTGGGGTTGTGTGTTTTACCAATAATCAAAGTAATTAAATTTATGGAAACATATATTTCAGGGGTTGTTTATGATAAGTGTTATGTGGTGTAAACACTATCAAGAAAATAGGTCTTATATTAATATCATTGGGTGAGACATTCTCTACTCCATAAATAAAAGTTATCCTCTCAATTTAAACACGATCTTATTAATCATGGGTTATATTTTTTAAATTTAGTTTTATGAACACCTACATTCTAAAAAGAGTTAATAAAAAAATCAGTCAAATAATATAAAAAGGGAAGTGCATAGTTCATATGGAATAACACATAACTAGGATTACAAGTATGAGATCATATTTGGAATGTGAGGACATGAACATGGAAGAGAAGAGTAAAAATTATATAAAATTACATTGGTCATCAATATTATGATAATGAATGGTCAATGGAAGGTTAAGGACATGGAAAACTCAAATTTGTGATGATTTAGAAGACTATATGATTCAATATATATGAATATAATAGTTTAACATTTTTATTTCAACATCCATTTCTTGAAGCTATGGAATTATTTTACTATAAAAAAATTGAATGAATTATAATTAATTAATATTCCTTTATTTCATATGCAAAATATCATTCTTTGAGTTTCCTATATTAAATGAATATCAACAAATGAATTTTTGAATCATGAAGAACAGAAAATAACATTTAATGGATCACCAGATCTACAAAATAATGACTAATATTTATTTGTGTCTGTAAATATTTTTACAAACTAATATGTCTTGAACAAGTTATCCAATATATTAACTTAATCGGTAAACCTGAAAAGTATCACCACTGGTTCACAATTAATATTTATTTGTCAAAATTTTTTAATTGATGTCATTTTAACTAGGATATCATGTAGGCATGTGGTAGGTGTTAAATTCTAATCATCCTTCGGTTGTGGGTTCATGCCACATGGCCTTGCTCAACATGATAGGTTGTCACCCAACATGCTAGTTTTACTTTTTCGAAATCTATATTAATATATTTCAAATAACAATACCAAAAAATAATAATACACATCCTTCAAATAAAATTAATCATTAAATAACATTTTAACTATGGTTTTCAACAAAAATTATTTTCAATCTCATTGTCTAATAATATTATTTGACAATTAATAAAATTTCATTAATGATCATATTAACCTAAATAGTTATTAAAACCTTTAAACTTATATCAATATAATTTGATGAAATTATTTTAGAAATACCACCTTAATATACTAAATGAATGGTTGTATTCCAATAATACTTTTCAACAAAATCCGTTTATATGTAATATTCCTACAAAAATTTTATAAAAATTAGGTGATTATGTATTTCAACTTATGATCATAATTTAAATTCTTAATCCCATGATAGTATCCATAAATCTTATATCAATGAAAGAATATTTTATTCTAATATTTTAGGAATCCATTTATGTTTTTTATGATTATAAATAAATTAACATTGGAAAAATACTAATAATATTTATTTCCAGAAACTTAATACATAAATATATCTACCATTTTATTCTAACATGGTTCCTGAAATGGTATATGGGTTAATGTATAGAATATGGTAATATCATGGATAGTTTCCATAATCCCCACACATAAAAAAACAATAATAAATATATCCCTTGAATGGGATTTATTAATTACATCATACATTTCATTTATTATTTGGAAGTCATGGATTTATTTCTTTCTTCTTCATAGATAAAACATTTTATCATTCATTATTAACAAATTCATTTCAATAAAAGACACCATAGGTTAATTTTAGGTCATTCTTTCATCATTTACTAAAAACAATAATAACAGTTTATAAAGAAATTTTGAATTATCCTATGAATATCTCCAAAGAGTGTTAAACCTAGGGCATAGTGAGGCTGATAGAGTTAATATTTTCATTATTATTTATATTTATTTCAATGATTTAATCCTTCCCAATTATTCAATGTGAGTGTATTTGCATCATTTATGTGTTTTTGGTGTATTTTGGGCTTAAATGTGAAAATGGGGTAATTCTGTAAAATTTTCAGTTTTATATAGCTTCTTTTTTTCGGTCATAACCTTTAAAATATGGGTCCAATTGATATTAATCCTTTTTTTAGGATTCCTATGCTTGTTGGGTAACCATTTTTCTTCTGGAACAAGACCCAATTAGAAACCCAATGGTACATAAAATTCAATCAAGTGGAGAAATCGGTTTGGAAGGCAGAATGGACCCCACTTCATTAATTATGGAATATCTCTTTCATACTACCTTTTAATGAGTTTATTCCAGCTGTTGTCGACAGAGGACTTAAAAAGGACGGTTCACATTAAATTTCATAAATTATTGATCTCATTAATGCATCCTTTTGGCGCATCCAAGTGGAGTGGGTGAAACAGTGTTTGGCGGCCAGAAAAGTGATGGTCATTGATTCGGCTATATCATTCTTTAACCCTTTCCAAGGACTCTAAAATTTTGAGGGTCGATAGAAAATTTCATTTCCAACATTATATAAGAAGGGACCTCAGTGAGTTTCGGCCCGCTGGTGGGAGAACAAAGGCAAACTTCTTGAAGACAGATTCTGGAGTATCAAATTTATGTTCTTTCTTTTCTTTGTTTTACACTTCTTAGTCTTGTAATGTGTTCTTCTTTCCCCTTAGTCACAATTACCCTTACCATGGTGGGTTAATATTCTGTGTGATTGGGTAAGGGCAGGTTTTTCATGTTTTATTTTATGAGTTCCTTCTCTTAATGTTTTAAAATCCTCCTCTCTTCTGTGAATCAGTTACAATTTCTATAAAAGTTTTTATTATCATGTAAGATTGTATTTGATTTTAGATTATTTTGATCATTTATATTTGGTAAATGATCAATATCTCCCTCCACTAGGTTCTGGTTTAAAAAAGATGCAATAGACTGGGACTTAGTGGTGAAGTACTCAGTGATCACCGATACGTGTGCGAGGAGTAGTGAATGCTCCTCATTACTTGGGATAAACATGACCCGATGGGAATTGCCTAAGATAATTGGGAGTATTTTCAACAACTCTATTACACATTGAAATGAGATTAGACCAAACTAATATTTTAGTAAGGTTTATTCTCAGATTTTTATTTGACCAAGGGAGTGAGAAGAAACGATTGTGGATTCTCACTCTTAACGATTTAGCATAGGAGAATTGGGTAAAATGAACAATGATTGAATTACAATTGGAAAACCGATCTTAACCTGATCACCATTTCATATCACTGATTTAAATCACATCATTTTTCAATTTGTTTCAAAACATTCACTTAATTACTTTACATTATTTAGTTTCTTTCTTGTATTTTCTAAATCAAAAAATTTCTAAAAACAACCTCTTTTCTTTCTATTTTAAGGTGACGGCTTAATGCTGTGCACTCCTCTCTGGAGACAATCTAGGTAATCAACTATAATACATTTTAACATAGGTTATCTTTTTTTTTCCACACCCCACGACATGCTTGTGTGAAAACTTGGCGCTGTTTCCAGGGAAGTAGTGCCAACATTTCTTTTCTTTTCTTTTCTCTCTTCTCATCCTCTATCTTCAAAATTGCATGACTAGAACCTAAAAAACTAAACATTTACCCCTAGATCCTGAAATTGAAAGAACCTTGTTGAATAGACGTAGAAATATTAATTTAGAATCTGAATTTTAGGACGTTCCCTTTGCAGACTCAAGTGAAACATCAAGTGTTCACTCTGAGCCTGTCATCATGGCTGAAAATCAAAACCAAACACTTAGAGACCTATGTGCACCACAATTCCTTAATCAAAACAATAAACTTGCCATTCCAGTGTTACAAAATGTTATTTAAATGAAACCTAACATGATTCCTTTTCTTCCAATGTTTCATGGTTTGGCAGGTGAAGATCCAAAAAAACACATTAAAGAGTTCACACATATTTTCTCAACCTTCAGACCCCGTGGAATTACCGAGGAGCAGGTAAAGTGGAAGGCATTTATGTTTTCATTGGATGGAGCTGCTAAAGAATGTATGTACAACCTACAACCAGGAGACGTACATGACTGGAAAGACCTGGTAAGATGTTTTATGCAAAGATTCTTCCCCACCTCTAGAAGCACAACCATTCGTAAGGAAATATATGCCATACGATAATCATCTGGAGAAACTCTTTACGAGTACTGGGAGTGATTTAAGAAGCTACGTGCCAGCTGTCCACATCAAGCCATTGAGGAACACCAATTTCTTGTCTACTTCTATAAAGGACTACTGGACAATGAGAGAAACCTTCTTGATGCATCCTCTGGAGGTGCACTGATTGACAAGTCTCCAGAAGAAGCCAAGGGCATGATTGAGAAGATTTCCCAAAACTCGCAGCAATTTGGAACAAGAGGTATTGGAAGAAGAGGTATTCATGAGGTATGAACTTCTCATCCATCACCCTTATTAGAAACTAAGATTGAAGAGATTACTAGTTTGGTGAGGCAGATGGCCTTGAAGCAAGTTAGTGACCAACAAGCACCAGCTAAGGTATGTGGTTTATGCTCATCTCCTGATCATTTCACTGACTAGTGTGCTGAAATACAGGGAATGGAAAGTTGTGCAGCAACCTTTCAACCAAGGCAGTTCCAACAAAATCAAGGATGGAGAGAGCCTAACCAAGTACAATATGGATTTGGAAATCAAAACCTAGTGGAGGGGGATATTGATCATTGACCAAATATAAATGAACAACAGAATCTAAAATCAGATACAATCGTACATGATAATAAAAACTGTTATAGAAATTGAAACTGATTCACAGAATAGAAGTGGATTTTAAAACATTAAGATATGGAACTCATGAAATTCAACATGGAAAACCTCTCCTTCCCCAATCACATAGAATTTTACCCCACCATGGTAAAGGTAATTGTGACTAAGGGGAAAGAAGTATGCATTACAAGACTACGAAGTGCAAAACAATGAAAAGAAAGAACAGAAATTTGTTCCCGGAAATGGAACCAATGTTTTGAAATGTTCCTGTCGTGGGGTGTGGAAAAAACAAATATAAACTATGTTAAAATGTATTATAGTGGATTACCTAGGTTGTATCCAGAGAGGATGGCACAACAATTAAGCTGTCACCTTAAAATAGACAGAAGTGAGGTTGTTTTTAGAAATTGTTTGATTTAGAAAATACAAGAAAGAAATTAAATAATGTAAAGTAATTAAGTGAATGTTTTGAAAAAAATTGAAAAATGATGTGATTTAAATTAGTGATAGGAAATAGTGATCAGGTTAGGGTCGGTTTTCCAATTGAAATTCAATCATTGTTCATTTTACCCAATTCTCCTCTACTAAATCGTTAAGAGTGAGAATCCACAATCGTTTCATCTCACTCCCTTGGTCAAATAAAAATGTGAGAATAAACCTTACTAAAATATTAGGTTGGTCTACTCTCCTTCCAATGTGTAATAGAGTTGTATAAAATACTCCCAATTATCTTAGACAATTCACAATCAGGTCTTGTTTATCCCAAGTAATCGAGAACATTTACGACTCCTCACACACGTACTGGTGATCACCGATTACTTCACCACTAAATCCTGGTCTATTCCATCATTTATAAACCAGAACCTAGTGGAGGGAGATATTGATCATCGACCAAATATAAATGAACAACAAAATCTAAAATCAGATACAATCGTACATGATAATAAAAACTGTTATAGAAATTGAACCTAATTCACAGAAGAAAAGAGGATTTTAAAACATTAAGAGAATGAACTCATGAAATACATCATGGAAAACCTCCCCTTCCATAACCACACAGAATTTTACCCCACCATGGTAAGGGTAATTGTGACTAAGGGGAAAGAAGAGCATATTACAAGGCTAAGAATTGTAAAACAAAGAAAAGAAAGAACAGAAATTTGATCCTCCAGAATCTGTCCTCCAGAAGTTTGCCTCTGTTCTCCCACCGGCCGACCGAAACACACCGAGGTCCCTTCTTATAGAATTTTGGAAATGATGTTTTATATCGACCCTCAAAATTTTAGAGTCATTGGACAGGTTAAAGAAAGATATGGCCGAATCAATGACCATTACCTTTCTGGCCACTAAACACTATTTCACCCACTCCACTTGGACGCGCCAAAATGATGCATTAGTGAGATCAATAATTTATGAAATTTAATGTGAACCATAATTTTTAATTCCTCCATCGAAACTAGCTAGAATCACCTCATTCTAAGGTCTTCTGAAAGATATATTCTATATTTAATGAAGTGGGGTCCATTCTGCCTTCCAAACTGATTTTTACATTTGATTGAATTTTCTATACAATTGGGATTCTAATTGGGTCTTGGTACAGAAGGAACATTTTAAGACCACATGCATAGGAATCCTAAAAACGATTCACTTCAATTGGACCCATATTATAAAAGTTATGCTCGAAAAACAGAAGCTATATAAAACCGACAATTTTACAGAATTACCCAATTTTCACATTTAAGCCCAAAATACACCAAAAACACATAAATGATGCAAATACACTGACATTGAATAATTGAGAAGGATTAAATCATTGAAAAACATATAAATAATAATGAAAATATTAACTCTATCAATTCCCCCACACTTATCTCTTGGACTCCTGGACAAGTCAGAATCAAAATAAAATCAAAGTAAATTCAAAACACATATCCATGAGATCCACCAATTTGAAAACATGAAACAAAATATATCATGCCTCCTCAAACTCTATTATTTCATGTACATAATTTAGGATCATTAAATAAATTTACTCTTCATTTCTCCACCCATGCACACAAAACACATACCTAACTTTAATTATCTCTCATTACACAAATTTCAATTTTTAGCAATGTCTTTCTCATACAAACTCATACAAGGGTCTCCATAGGATTGATAAATTCCTACATCTCCAGCTACTATGAGTCAAAGACATATTTTTATCATGAGGACTTGTTATGGTTGTTCTATGGCTTTAGATTGGTAGTATTTATATGTGAAAATTATGAGGCTGAATGAAGAGGGCATGGATCTTTTTGAAGAAAAATTACATTACTCTAATTTTCACAAAAGTATGGTCTTCTCTTCACTCCCCTTAGAAGAAAATAAACTCCTTCCCCATAGAATATCAAGGAATGTTCTCATAGTTCATCATTTCAGCAGCAAACATTTCAATCTTCTCAAATATAATATTTCTTGAAAGCTCCAGAAAAGGCACAGCTTCCTTTTTACATTAGATGTCTAGAAAGGCACAGCTTCTCTCATCATGAAAGCTCTAGAAAAGGAACAGCTTTCAGGAGAATGATTTTTATTTTGCATTAATAACATCTCTTCAACATTTTTTTCACCCAAAGAATCTCCAAAAAAAAGGTAGTACAATACAAGACATATTCCCCTCACAATTATGTTCAAATAGATCATGCAATTTCACTTCAAGAGCAGGTTGGATAGGGAATATTGGCTTGTAATGTGGCTAACCTAACTGGATGTTCATGGATTATATGGGCTACAAGGATTAAATGTTCAAGTTAGGCCATTATGAAAGGGATTATCTTGAAAATGGGGCTTTCAAACCAAAGAAATTCCTCAATCATTTAAAACACAAGTACCTCAAACCCTCATGTTTTGACAGGAATAAATCAAATTCTGGTTAAATCAAGCATGATTTGGTTCTCTCAAGAAGTGAGGTGAATGTAAAGAATATGAAAATAATAGTTTCAGAAGCCTCATGGGAATGTGATTTTAAATATAAATATAGTGATATGTGGCAGGGGATTCAAAAAAACAGAGTATTTTTCATGAAATTCCCAAAGAATTGAACTTGAAACAATATCATTTTCAGCATTCATTTAAGCTCAGTTTCAAGGAATAAATTATTTCACTCATGGAGAGGGGTTTCAAAAATATCAATGATAATCATTTAAGCTCAAAAGATTCAAAAACACACAAAATTGAAAAATAAACACACAAAATTTTAAACACTCACATGTTTTTTTAAAAAAACAAATATGAAAACAAAGAACACATAAAAATCCTACACTACAAAGGTTCCCTCCCCCACAAATAAATGATGAAATGTCCAAAATGCATTCAAATGTATTTAACATGTAAGAATATTGGAAATTGAATCACAACAGTGATAAAAATATAATGGAGAGGTACGACCTGATGGAGTTTATTGATAAACAGTTTTGAGGAGTGTGATATCCTCCATCGGCTCTGATGGAATGGTCCCAAGGAATTTCTTAAATCTATGCCCATTAACAGTGAATGTATCTATCGCTCCATCCTTCATAATCTACACAACACCAAAAGGATATACATGAGTAACTATAAATGGACCTTCCCACCTGGAACGAAGATTACCTGGCATCAGCTTGAGTCTTGAATTGAATAACAACACTTTGTCTCCTGGATGGAAGTCCTTTGGTTGGATCAGTTTGTCATGAGCCACTCTTGTTATCTCTTTGTAAATCATGGAATTTTCAAATGCTTCCCTTTAAATTTCTTACAACTCCTGTAATTGCAATCTTCCCTCTTTCCCAGCACTTTCAAGATCCAGATTCATCTTCCTCATAGCCCAGTATGCCTTATGTTCCAATTCCATAGGTTAGTGAAATCAGCCTATATGGACTCATTCCAATTGGAGTTTGGTAGGATTTCCTGTAAGCCCATAATGTGTCTTCCAACCTTTGGCTCCAATCCTTCCTATTTGGAATAACAGTCTTTTCCAAAATTCCTTTTATTTCCCTATTGGACACTTCAGCATTCCCATTAGTCTGTGGATGATAGGGAGTTGACGTTTAATGATTCACCCCATACTTTTTCAACAAAGACGCCATTCTATAGTTACAAAAGTGAGACCCTTGATCACTAATGATGGCCCTAGGAACTCCAAACCTACAAAATATGTTATCCCTAACAAAATCAAAAACAACTTTAGCATCGTCAGTTCTAGTGGCTTTTGCTTCCACCCATTTGGAAACATAATCAACAGAAAAAAGAATATAAGAATTTCCAAATGACATTGGGAAAGGTCCCATAAAATCTATCCCCCAAACATAAAATATGTCACAAAAATTAAGTGGCTTTTGGGGCATTTCTTGTCTCTTTGAAATATTTCCTGAAAATCGACATTTTTCACACCGTTTACAAAATTCATGAGAATCATTGAAAAGTGTTGGACAATAAAGTCCAGATTTTAAAACCTTCCTTGCTGTCCTTTGAGGTCCAAAGTGGCCTCCACAAGCTAATGTTTGACAAAACTTAAAGACAGAATCAATTTCATTTTTAGGCAAACATCTTCTTATCATTTGGTCATTGAAAATCTTCCATATAAATGGATCATCCAAGATGTAATATCTAGATTCAGATTTAAATTTGTGAATTTTGTGATAATTTAAATGAGATGGGACCTGAGATGTCACTAGATAATTGACCATGTCAGCATACCAGGGTACTTCTCCTTCAATAAAGTACAACTGCTCTCCTGGAAGGCAATCATTTAGTGGTTCAGTGTCTGGAATTTCAACTTCAGCAGTGTTGGGTAGTCTACTTAAGTGATTAGCCACTTGGTTCTAAGATCCCTTTTTATCATTTATTTCTATGTTGAACTCCTCAGTAGTAGCATCCATCTCACTAGCCTTGGTTTTGATTCATCCTTCTTCATCAAGTACCTAAGAGCTGCATGATCAGAAAACAAAATGACTTTAGTTCCAAGCAGATACGATCTAAATCGTTCTAATGAAAAAACAACTGCTAAAACTCTTTTTCTGTTGTTGTGTAGTTGAATTGGGCCGCATCTAAGGATTTCGAGTCATATGAAATTACTTGTGGCCTCGCCTCAATTCGCTGAGAAAGGACAGCTCCAACTACTTGGTTTGAAGCATCACAAATTAGCTCAAATGGTTCTTCCCAATTTTGTTGCTGCATCACTGGTGGTGTAATCAATCTCTTCTTCAACTCATCAAATAATTCCCTACATGAACCGTTGAAATCAAAATCAGCATCTTTAAAAAGTAATCTGGATAGAGGGAGAGAAATCTAACTAAAATCTTTTATAAACCTCCTGTAGAATCATGCATGTCCAAAAAATGATCTAACATGTTTCACACAAGTTGGGCAAGGCAAAAAATTTATCACATTAGTTTTTGATTTATCATCTTCAATGCCTTTCCGAGAAATGACATGCCCAAGGAAAATTCATCTCTCAACCATAAAATGACACTTTTCAAAATTCAAAGCAAGGTTTTTTCAATGCATGTCTTCAAAACTTTTTCCAGATTTTTTAAACAATGGTCAAAAAAATTTCCACAAACTGTGAAATCATCCTAGAAAACATCCAAAAAATCTTCAATGTGATCAGAAAATATACATACTATACACATCTGAAATGTACCTGGATCATTACACAATCCAAATGGCATCCTTTTGTATGCAAAAGTGCCGAAAGGACAAGTAAAGGTAGTCTTCTCTTGATCCTCAGGGGCAATGGGTACCTGAAAATAACCTAAAAATACATCCAAAAAGCAATAATGAGTTCTCCCTGCCAATCTCTCTAACATCTGGTCAATGAACGGGATAAGGAAATGATATTTTCGAGTGACCTGATTCAGCTTCCTAAAATCGATGCATACTCTCCAGCTATTCTGAATTCTCATAGGGACTAATTCATTCTTTTCATTCCTCACAATGGTTAGGCCAGTTTTCTTTGGGACTAAATGGATGGGGCTAACCCATTGTGAATATGATATAGGATAGATGATCCCATTTTCTAATAACTTCTCAATCTCTTTTTTCACAACCTCCATCAAGGTAGGGTTCAGCCTCCTTTGGGGTTGTCTGATAGGTTTGGAATCTCCCTCAAGAAAAATTCTATGTGAGCAAATTTTTGGGTTTATTCCTAGGATATACCCTATGCTCCACCCTATTTCTTGGAAATTCTCTCTCAAAATCTCAATCAATGATTTTTATTGAGTTTTAGATATATTATTAGCAATTATTACTGGTAATTTCTCTCCCTCCATAAGGTAATCATATTTTAAATCAGTGGGGAGTGGTTTTAATTCCAGATCAGGAGGATGCTCAATAGATGAAACTAAATTTAGGTTCTCCACTTCCATTGGTTTGAAATCCTAAACAAAAGAAATCATATCATCCTCATCATCATTTAACAAATTATCAAAGAAATCAGATTTTACCTCTTCATCCAACAGGAAATCAGAACCTCCAAGAGTTTGGGAATCCATATGTTCAGTGATATCTTTAATGGAAAAATTCTCTCTTAATGATAAAAATTCATGAAACATAGCTGATTTTTCAATTGGTTCTATACCATCTTCATGGGAGAGTGCGAAGAGTGAATTATCATCTGATGGGTGCCTCACGGATTCAAAAATATTGAAGTGGACAGTGCTATCTCCAAAATCCATGGTAAGTGTCCCTTCATGGACATTAATGATGGTTTTGGCCATCTTTAAGAATGGTCTCCCAAAAATGATGGGGGAGTGTGATGGGATCCTACCATCTTCTATATTCAACACATAAAAGTCAGTAGGGAATAAACGATCTTTGACTTTTACCAGGACATCCTCCAGAACTCCTGCTGGGAAAACTGTGGATCTATTTGCAAGATGGACCACCACTCTTGTGGGCTTCAAGTCTCCCATCTGCAAAGAAGTATATACTGAGTGAGGCAATAAATTAATTGCAGCACCAAAATCACACAAATCATTAGAGAAATTTAAGGAATCAATGGTGCATGGAATAGAAAAAGTCACTGGATCGTGACATTTGGTTGGAAATTGTTGTGTGATAAGGGCTGAGACGCTTCTTCCCAAATTGATCCTCTCATTCCCTTGAAGTCTCCTTTTCTTGGGGAAAATATCCTTCAAAAACGTAGCATACTTTGGAATTTTTTTGAGTGCTTCAAGCAGAGGTATGTTGATTTCCACTTTCGGAAAGGTGTCCAGAATTTCTTTTTGCAGTTCTTCTTCTTGTAACCTCTTTGATTCAATCATCCTTGATGGAAATGGTGGTGGTATATCTTTCTTCTCCCTTTGTTTCCTTTGAAATGGTGTTTCTTGTTTCTTCCTTCTTGGCCTATCATTATCATCCTCCTCTTTCTTATCTTCTTCCCGATGCATTTTCATAGAATTTTCATCATTTCTAACTTCATTATCACCCATATTAGTTTTTCTTGTTTCAGGTTCAATGGTGGATGGTGGTTGGAGTTCTTCTCCACTTCTTGTAGTTATAATACTAACATTCTCTTTTTTGTTTGGGACTATTTGGGAAGGGGGTTTACCAAGAGTTTTGGTCATAAAGTCCATGAGACATTCAAACTTATTGGACAAATCATTAACAGTGTCTTTCAGTCCTTCAAACTCAGATTTTTGTTGGTTTTGAATTGGAGGTTGTGAACTGGTGGATGGTTCCTCCTAGGGTCTTTGGAGATTGGTTGGTTTTTGGTATGAATGTTGGTTATAAGATGGTTTTAGTTGAAATGGTGGTGGATTCTAGAATTAATTCTGGAATGATGGTTGGTTTTGAAACTGATTTTGGTACGGGGGCCTAGCTTGATTCTGTTGATTTCCAAATCCATATTGGACTTGGTTAGGATCTCTCCATCCTTGATTTTGCTGGAACTGCCTTGGTTGAAAGGCTACTGCACAACCTTCCATTCCCTATATTTCAGCACACTGGTCAGTGAAATGATCAGGAGATGAGAATAAACCACATACCTTAGTTGGTGCTTGTTGGTCACTAACTTGCTTCAAGGACATCTGCCTCACCAAACTAGTAAGCTCTTAAATCTTAGTTTCTAATAAGGGTGATGGATGAGAAGTGCGTACCTCATAAATACCTCTTGTTCCAATACCTCTTGTTCCAAATTGCTGAGAGTTTTGGGAAATCTTCTCAATCAAGCCTTTGGCTTCTTCTGGTGACTTGTCAATCTGTGCACCTCCAGATGATGCATCAGAGGCCCATTGTTGTGCACTAGAAGATGATATTTTTAAGAACAATGTGCCTTTTTGGATATTTAATTTTAGGTACATGTGTTATTGAACCATTTCCACATTTATTATACAGCCAAGGATTTATTTGTAAAAAATATCACATAATACCTTCTTTAACAAACCATTAGTATGTTATTATTTGCATATCCTCCAAGTATATCAATTTTTTGTTTCAAAATCAATGTTCTCCAAAATATAGTATTTATGGTTTCCACTAAACATCTTTACGTACCGATGGTGGTGAACTTAAAAATAGTAACCTAGAGTCAGTTTTTTCTTTATTTCATTGGCATAAGATATACAGAATTAAATACTAATGGAAAAATTGTTTTATAGTCTTGGTAACCTAGATACATACCACATTCTTGAATTAAATATGAATGCAAGAATTACAACATATTTTTTTTGAAAATAACATTATTCCAACCAGCATATACTTTCACATCAATCATAGTACACTTCCTAGAATCTTGTGGAAAAGAAACCACATAAGGTTGCTCTCAAATTCACAATATGCTTTAAGTACAACTGAAGAAATCATGAATTAATAGAGAATAATAAATATGTAAAGATAAATAGAACACATTCTATTTAATCAATAAATTAAGATGGAATTTAATCAATATATAATATTAATGTGAAAAATTAATTAATGATAATCATAATGGAATGTAAAATAACTAAAAAAATTACATTTAATCAGTTACTGGTCTATCATAATAGGATAAGGCTTAATAAATATGGAATGATAAATATCTAAACACACATTCCATTTAAACAATTACCAAGACAAAAATTCTGGACAAGATAATATCATTGTTAAAATATGATGGATAATAATTAATGAGTTTTAAATGGAGGGGATGCTTAATTATTGGATTCCATGACCTCAAGCATCATGATACTTATACAATCATGATATATCCTCATAAAAGATTAAAATAGATGGGTAGGTATACCATATATTGATATTTTTCAACGACTACCCATGTAATTCAAATCATAAGACATGTTGATGCATCGAGGGTCTGCATAAACCCATGACCCACCTGTGTTTACATGCCCAAAAAATACCTCATATATCCAATAATTTACTCAATTGTTTTATAATGTGCCTTATCATATAATATCTATATTGATTAAAGAAAACTGATTTATCACTAGTTCTCCATATAAAAAATAACATTTAATATAGAACACCGTATGTAGAAATGAAATATATTTCTCACAATATTATTATCCACGAATAATAAAATTGATATTTAGAGAGAATTTAATGTCCACAGAAGAGCATAATTCAATGGAATGTAAATGTCTATAAAAATTATCCAATGAAGTGAATGTGAATAATTTTCTTCATCAATATGATCATAATACTTCCAGCGTAAGAATAAGGATGGCATCAATTCAACATATACAAATTTGTGTTAGAATAAAGGGTTTTTGTTTTCATTAATGAGTTATCTACCATGACCCCCATAGCCTAAAGCTAATGTCATCTTTGTCACATTGGCATAAGGTATACATAATCGTATCCCAATGGACCGAATTGATTATTAGTATTTGTAAACTAGATACATAATATAGTATTGAATTACATTACATTTTAATACACATATAATAACATAGTTGTTTTCAATAATATCATGGACCCATATATCACTTCTTTTATATAATTTTTACTAACCGTTAATCATTCTCAGGAAAGGAAAAAAATAAACGAGATATCAAATTCTTAGTGAGGATAATATAAAATATAATCTATCATGAATAAATTATCATATTCAACATAGAAATATAAATTAATAGACATTATTTAGATTTAAATAATTTGAAAATCAAAATCAATATGGAATGGTAAATAACTCAAAACACATTCTATTTAATAAATAACATGACTATCATTACAGGATAAAAAAATCAATATGGAAATTTAATTGACTAGAACAATTCCATTTAATCATTATAATTGTATTAAATACATGAAATGATAATATCAAAGATAAAATACCTTAGATTATAACAATATAATACATAATGGAGGATAATATTAGTTGTTGGATGTCTCATTTTCTTGGAACATGAAACCTATACCACCGAGATATATTCTAAAGATAGTTTAAAACTGATGGGTAGAAGCCCATTTAACTAATAGTTGCCAACTGATTCATCTATTTAGATAACAAGTGAATCAAAGGGATATCGACAACATATCCTCACCCATATCCTGCATGTCCAGGGGGATAATATATATGGTATCAATAAAACATTTCTCCATTGGTGTATTTTGAATTAAATTGTTATTGAAATTGATGAATAGAAACATCATAAAAGAATATAAAAACATATTTGAGGTAAATATCATTTTCTTTTAGAATAAAACCTTTTAAAAATAAGATTTTGAAAAAAATTATGGAAATAAATTTATTTTAAAATAACCGTAGGAAGTTATAAATTATTTTTTTAATAATTTGAGTGGTCATGATGGTTGGAAAATCCAATAGAGTTGTATGTATTAAAAGAAAAATTCATTTAACTTTTCTGGTGAAAGGAAAACATAAATGTTTTTGAAAACGACATTAAAATTTATGTCAAAATATTTGTTCGAAAGTAAAATATATGTAAAAATTTATTTTAAAAATAAATTTTAAAATCTAGAAAATATTTTTTGAATAATTTTTATAAATCATGGTTTTGGAATAAAACAGATTTTTGTATGATGTGAGAAATAAAATAACATATTATTTAAAAATATTTATCAATAATTTTATGTACCAAATAGTGAAATTTCTTTTATTTTTTAAAAACATTATGATTAACCATAGAATAAGAAAATTAAGTGGATTTATTTTTTAGTGATAAATTATTTTCAACAAATGGAAATTAAAGTGTAAATAATCTTGATTAAAATAAAATTGTGTGTGAACCATTTCAATGTTCTTAATAATGAGATGACGATTAATAATTTAATTGATGATATTTATAAACTCTAAATACAAATTAAAAAATAATAAATTCATCACTAGACAATAAAAAGTACATAAACATGTAATGGTATAATATCAACAACAAAAAAGAAGTAATCGAACCAAATAAAAAGAAACTGAGTTTTGTAATTCATTACCACTGGGTAGTTTTCATGTAAAATACCCTTGGACGAAATATTTCAAATAGAGAATTAAAATACCATAAATTATTAATAAATTATAATATTACATTGCAATTAGGAATAATATACATCATAAAAAATAGAATAGGTTCATAACATTACAATATTACACAATGAAATGAAATTGATTTGAAATCCCTTAAGTTCAGTCCAACAAGATAAAAATGTTAATTTTAATCATAATTAATAATATTTTGTGTTTTTAAATTTATTTATAACCTTTATAATGTTTATTATTCAATTCATTTCACTTAATAAAATTTTATACTGACAAATTATTTTTACGTCGGGTGTTTCGACGATATTTGACACATGTATACAAAATGACATCGGAAAGTGAATATTGGACTATATCATCATTATTTCACCATTTATATAATGATAATAATGAAAAAATAATAATATTTATACGTAAATTATAATTTCATAACCATTAATGAAATAAGAGTTTGAGAGATGAATAATGTTACAATTATGGGGATGATAGGTCATACGTATGCATGAGTAGCAAATCAATTTATATATGATCATTATTCAATAATGTATCTAACTTGTTTCTATTAAAGAATAATAATAATTTTATAAATAGAATATAATTTCCTTCAAATATATATATATATAATCTAAGTGTTGTTTTTATTAGACTTGAGTTACATTGTTTTTTGAAGGTGGTAGTATAAATGTACAAGAACACTGTTATCATATTTAATTGATTGAAAAGGTATGAATGAAAATGATAAAGATCTTATTCTTTGAATTATAAATATTTCTTGGACATAATAATTATTTCATTTATATAATATATAATCATCATTAACATTATACTTAATACTTTACATGAAACATTTTTGTGAAAAAATGAATCACATTGCTTCATTAGGCGGTATTCTATTGCTGACGATGTGTCAATATGACACCGTACAAAAACGTTATGGTTGAATTGGGGGTTTGATAACAATTACATTGAAATTTTAATAATAATAATTACAACAAAAATAAACACTATTATTTTAAAGTATATTTAAGCATTTAAAATTTCACAAACAACATTCATTAAATGTTGGCAACAATTAATAATAAAATATCATATTCGAATTTTCATTTATTTATTATTGACTAATAATTTCACTGCTTTTGCACAGAACAATAACAATTATTCATGTATGGTAAAATGTTATTTATCATTTCAGTAAAAAAATATTTAACTACACATGTACTTTTCCATTTATTTTGTTTAAAAAATAAAATATTAACACACTTATTATTAATATAATATATTTATTAGTAACAATACACATATTATTAATAATATTCGATTTTTTAATAATGATTCACTTATTCATTTAATTTAATTAATATTTTATTAAAAATTAAATTAATTAAATAAATCTTTTAAAATAAAAAAAATAACATCAGACTCTCGTTACACATAAAAGGTACACAATATCTGGGATAACCCCACCCCCCCCATTCGGGACTCAACTATGGTATCATATTTTCCATATGATGCACCATTTGATGGAAATTAATAGTTTAATATTAAAAAATGGTTTAAATAATTAATTAAATGTAAACATGTATTTTTAGGAGAGAGACATCCAAACATGCCATGCATAAAAATGATGTTTGTCTCTTAGGGTAAACAACCTTTTTCAGACACAATAATGGTCTTAGATTTCTCATAAAATGTACAATTTGTGATATATAAATTTTTAAATATTTTAGAAAATACCTTAAATAATTAATTAATATTTTAAAAAAAATTCATGAGTGAGGTGTCTAAACGTCCAATACATATAAGTGATATACACTTCTTAGCCTAAAAAACCTAGTTCAGACACAATGGTGGTCTGAGATTTATCATAAAATGAACCATTTGTGATATATTAATTATTTAGTTTTCAAATAGCCAATTAAATAATTAATTAAAAAAATATTCTTTTCTTGAGCGATGTGGGAAACATCTAGCGATTAAAAATATTATACCCCGCTTATGGTAAACACCCTATTACGGACACAATGGTCATCTGTGATTTCTCATAGGATACACCATTTGTTATATATTTGTTTTTTAATAATTAAAAAACCAATTAAATAATTAATTAAATATAAATAAAGTTTTTTCATGATCAAGGTGTCCAAATTTCAAACACTTAAAAATGTTACTCACCTCCAAAGGTAAACACCATGTTTCATACACAACCATCATGTTAGATTTCCCTTACGCCACACCATTTTGGTGTTATTCACTTAGTTGGACTAAAAATTCTGGGCTTAATATATTATATTTAATATATTTTTTATTCATTCTTCACCAATACTTTGTGGGATTTATAATCACACACTTAACTATGCGTCGAAATAAAAATATATTCAGTTGATTATTTATAGATATTAACTGGAATTTAACGCATTTATCAAATTTATCAAAAATTTACTAACAAATATTTTATTTTGAATTTAAACAATGACAACCCATCTTCTCTAATTATTTTAAAAGGGTCTTCCTAAAAAAGGAAGGGATATTATAATTTCCACACCTTATAACTGTGAATCCTCAATCTGTACTCCCAAGAACATTTATGAAAAATTGGTTCTTATAATCTACCCACCTTTGAAGCTTCATTAACACCTCCTTTTAAGTATCTCAACAACCTTAATTTTTTTCGACCTCCGGTCTATCCAGAAACCTCATCTATAAAATTTCAGGGATGTACATCACAATATAATGTTCAATATATATATATATATATATTTCTTCATACACATAACCTTTATGGGGCCCCATATGCAACAACAAAAGATTAATTTATCTAGGTGTAACGCCAGATCATTCTCACTATATTCAGGGAGATGTTAAGATATGGGACATGATCATAACACATTAAAAGTACTCAAAGAAATATTAGAAGAGTACCACCACAGATACTTCATTACCAAGGTTTCCTTTAATTATCCAACCCCATGGTAAAATCTGAGGCACTATATCTACCCTTATCTGTCGTACACCTAGGTCCTCTTAATAAGGGTATAATCATTCTTATTATTCATGTGTCTCATTTGACACCCGTTTTTCCTCATATTGCATCATTTTATAATATTAATAAATTTAATATTAGGAAAATATAATTTTAATTTCATAAGCAAGGGAAAAAATCAAGTTCAACAACTTATCGAGAACCAATTACCCAATGCATTCCTATAATGATGCATGTCATAATTTAATCCTGATTGCCTTGAATAATGCATACAGACTGAACTATCATGTCATCCAAGGCCATGATTCAACATCTAAAAATTTCAAAAAAAAAACTGCAACAGAGAACATGTGTGTCCCCCAAGGTGAAATAATATTCGACTATAACAACATACAATAATAAAAATAATTCCCACCCTTGGTACATGGGTTCTCCCTCATATATGGGGTAGCTAATCTTATTCACAAACTCCTAATCTAGCGCCGACACTTCCTATTATCCTATCTACCATTCGAAAAACATGTAAGGAGATATAAGAAGAAAAGAAACTCCTTTGATACTACTTCGTAACATCTTGACCTGGGTGACACACAACGGTGCCACGAGCTGATTAATCCCATGACCTCAAGCATGCCTCCCTATATGCCCGAGGATGCTGTCTAGAAGTGAGGTTCTGTTAAGTCAGTATTGGGGATATTATACCCTCTATTATTAGTATAATCACTACTAGATGTTAGATACAATAAAGGAAGAACATATAAAGACAAAAAATAACAATAGCTGAACAAAATCATGCAGTAAATACAATATCGATGTCAAGCAAAAAAAACATGCCCTACTAATGTATGTCTCAAGTATCAAAATGAAAATAAGAAATTAAATACACCAATGACACCCAATAGGGTCCCGAACCACTCCATGTTCCCGCATCCATGCTCCTACCCAACTCAACCGTCTAACTCTGAGTATCAACCCTTAAATTTTCCAGAAAAAAAGAATTATACTCATGTTCCGATCAGGATGCCCGAGTTGGGTGTGAGTACAAATCAGTCGGCCACCACCAGTAGTTTCAAACAAATACAATGAATAATAATGTATGTAGTTGTTTAAATAATAAAATAAAAGTAATGAAGTAAAGAGTTTACATTTATTCAATTATCTCTTATTTAACATCATAAACCTCTGGGTTCCCATGGACACCTGTATCTCTATACATTCTTCAGCCCGGTTTGGAGTCTGACCCATTTTATAAAATCAATTCATATTTCATTTACACCAAATTTCTTTCATTTTACAATTAAATTCAACTAATATCACTGCTAATTGGAACCATAATACACTATTAATTAATGGGTGTTGAACACCATATCTAGAAACCTTATGAGTATTTGGAGCATCGGAACCTATCTCACAACCCATGGGTATTTGGAGCATCAGTCTATGTGCCATAAAATAATGTTTTTATGCTTGATGGGAATATAATGCTATTACGATCAACCCGTGATTATTTGGAGCATCTTTCTTTATCTCACAACCCATTTCCCAAAAATGAACACATATCTCATACATAACATTATTCATGATTAATCAACATTAATATTTTACAAAAAATTTAGATGTCACGTGTATCACAACATTAAAATAGTACATTCAACAATTAATTAATCACAACATCACATTAATTAATTTATCAATTAATTAATCATGTAGTCCCTATAATATATTCAATGATTAATTAATCATATCTCCACATTAATTAATTCAAAAATTAATTAATTACATAATTACATTATTTAATTTAATTTTATAATAATCACATATTCTAATTAATTAATCGAAAATTTATTAATCACAACATACAATTAATTAATTCAAAAATTAATAAGTAATACCACCATATTAAGTAATTTTAATAGTAATTAATTAATATTTAAAACTCAAAATATCATAATTAATTATACAATTAATTATCTTATTCACAATATCAATAACATATAATTATTTATACAATTAATTATATCGAATCATCTATTTCTATATCACATAATTAATTCAACAATTATTTAATCAACTTACTAATCTCATTTCCTCATAATTAATTCAACCAATAATTATTCAACCTTATCAATTCGATTAAAAAACCATCCACATTAATTAATTTATCAGTAAATTAATCTAATTAATTCAACAAAACCATCATTGAAAATATCATTAATTAATTCAACAATTAATTAATCTAACACTATCAATTGCTTCGACAACATAATCTCCATTAATTAATTATTAAATTAATTATTTTTACTCCTACAATTAGTATAACACTTAAATATCCATTAATTAATTTTCTACTTAATTAACCTAACTCATTCAATTAAGTCCACACTATAATCCCCATAAATCAATTTTCCAATGAGCAAATCTAACTCCTATATTACAAAATTACATCCATTAATTAATTTACCAGTTAATTAATTCAAATTATTTCCAACAAGTAATTCCTCAATTAATTAATCTAACTCAATCATGTTAATTAATTCAATAATAAATTTTCCATGTCATCTCATATTTTTTTATTATGAATTAATTAATTCACATTTTACAACACTTCAATTAATCTAGAAATTAATTGTTTTTGTCAATTCCATTATTTATTTCAAAAATTAAATAATTATGTAATTTCAATTAATTAATTCAAAAAAATAAATAATAATATTTTCCTATTAATTATTTTATCAACTAATTAATCCCGTTATTTAATTCAACAAATTTAATAATCTCATTTCTCTACATTAATTAATTTATCAATTATTTAAGCCACTATTTCAATTAATTAATTCCTCAATTAAATAACCAAATCCATCATTAAAAAATTCTAATAATTAATTCATTCTATAATTATTTAAACCATTCAGAATAATCAATCACATTATGAATTTTAATTACTTTAAAATAAATTATCTAATTCAATCATCAAAAAATCCACATAATTAATATATAAATAATTTTTTAACCAACCAATTATATAAAAAATTTCACAAGCCCCCAAAATTAATTATTTTACTCAATTAATTAACTGAATATATAAAAACACAATTGTTAATCATATCATAAAATTTCAAGAATCTCATACACATATATGAATTGAGACTATGAGATTGAATTCAGACCACCTACCTCAAGAATGATGATGACAAAATCATTACCAAGGAAACCCCCAATTTAAAGTGGATCAATTATGAATGAGGTAAAGAATGAGATTTAGATCCAAAACCCAAGAGTTATGCAGAGGGTATTTGATTGAAGATAGAGGTTTGTAGATGAGATTTGGTGCAAGATGGAGGTGCACCGATGCATTTCTATCTAAGGAGGTGGTTTGTAGAGGCCCTTTGATAATGAAGAGAGGGTTCCAAATACCTGTCGTGGAGGTGAGGAATGTCTGGAGGTCTACGAAATGTTGGAGCCATGTTTTTAAAATAACGAGCGTTAGTATTACATGACATGAATTCCCATTTCACATCATGTTAATGATGTATCATTTTCTCATAAAAATTTGGTCATGACTTTTTAAATAACAATTAATTTAGTCACATTTTTTACTTCCATCAATTATTTATTAAACTCTCCTATTAATTTCATGCATCAACTAATCATCTTATTGGGTGTTTCATGGACCTCTAGCATGATCTAGAATTAAATATTCATTATTGCTCTTAAAATGACTTCCTCAATTTTTAGGTCATGCTATTGTGAATGGTGTTTCCATATGAAACCATATGAAAATTTTATGGATTAAATGGTGTTTTGGAAACAAATATTTCCTCAATTTAATAAAAATAATAACCAAAATTATAAATACTATTTTTATAATGTATCTTTCACCTTTAGAAATTTTTCCTACAACATTTTTTAAATGTAGAAAATAGTTAATAATTTAATATTAACTCAATATTTTCATATATTTATTATTGAATAATAAATTCATCGATATTTCATTAATTATTATTAATTCATCCCTTATGGTGAAACGTCATTTATCATTTCGGTGATAAAAATATTTAATCAGACATGTAATTTTCAATTTATTGTTTTGACAAAAAATTATTATTATTCCTATTATCAAAAGATTTATTTGTTATTCACAGTAAACTTATTATTAAAAATATTCTATATAAGAATAATAATATAATTATTCAGTTAATTTCATTAATTTGTAATTAATTATTAAATTAATAAAATTAATGCTTTTTTCACAAAAACAATGATAACAATAAACGTCTGTTGTGTATAAAAGTTGTACCCTGAATAAGGTAATACCCACAATCTAGACCCAAAAGTTGTCTCAGATTTATAATATGAAATACCATTTTCTAGATATTAGTATTTAATATTTAAAAACAGATTAAATAATAAATTAAACATACAATGGTTATTTTTGTGAGTGAGGTGCCCAAACATCCAACGATTACAAATGTTATACCCCGCCTAGGGTAAAAACCCAATTTCAAAAAAACTTTGGTCTTATATTTCTCAAACGATGCACCGTTTCTGATATATAAATTATTTATTATTATAAAAATGGATTATATAATTAATTAAATATAAAAAAGTTCTTTTCATGAGAAGGTGTCTACACATCCAATACTTACAAATTTTGTACCTCACATAGGGTAAACACCATGTTTCAGAAACTAATGTTGTCTTAGATTTCACATAAAATTCATAGTTTATGATATAGTAATTATTTAATATTCATAAAATATATTAAATTGAAAATTAAATATAAAAAGGTTTCTTTTCAAAAGAGAGGCATCCAAACATCCAACACCAACAAATGTTTACACAATAGTGGCATCCTATTTCATATACGATCTATCGTTTATGATATATTAATTATGTAATACTTAAATAATGGATTTGATTATTAATAAAATGTAAAAAAAATTATTTTCACAAGAGAGACATCCAAACGTCCAACGCATATAAATGTTTTACCCCACGAGGGGTAAACACAATTTTCTAGCCACAACTGTCGTCTCATATTTCCAATACAATGCACCATTTTGGATTTACTGAATTATTTTGAATATAATGTTTTGGATTAATATATTATATTCAATATATTTTTTATTCATAATTCACTGAGACATTCTGGGACTTACAATCTCAAACATAACTCAGTGAATAACACTAAAAGTATTAAATTGAATACTTTAAGATATTAACTATCATTTTATTCCTTTAACACTTCTATCAAAATATTACTGATAAATCATTTTGTGTGAATTAGGACAAAGACAACCCATATTCTCTAAAAAAATTAAAAGTGTCATACCAAAAAAAGGATGGGATCAAACATTGGGAATGTTTTTGGGTCATTTTTTTCCCTACTATTAATTTTATAACCCTTTATAAATCAATTTTCCCTTAACTGATGTAATTTATTTTTCACTCTTTTCACTATAATATTATATAAATATAGTATGTTGACTATATTAGAAAATATAAATTATATTAAATAAAAAATATATTTTTTTTCAAATTTAATTTATATAATAAGAAAATTTTATGTTTAAATTGATCCCATATATATGATAATAAAGTGTGGTTTTAAAAAAAATCCAGAAGATTGCAATTTTTTAATATAAAAATTAAAAACGAAATTGATCCCATTTACCAAAATTGGTATAATTGATAAATAATTTAAGAAATATTATTTTGAAACAAATTTTAAAATATAATTAAGATTTATATATATTTTAATTGGAAATGTAGTTTTTAATTTAAGTTATTTATTTTTCACTATTAAATTAATAAATAAATGATTTTGAAAAATACTAAAAATTTACTGTATGATAATTTCATATGATTATCTAAAAATTTAAATTTATTTTAAAAATAAATTTTATAAATATGGTAAATATTATCTTTAAATTTATGTGTACATAGATCGAAAAAACTAACTTTTAGAAAAAAGATTTCTTTTTAGAAAATATTAATTTTTCAATTAATTTAGTCATATTTTATTTATAATTATTAGATATCCATGATTTTCGGGATTTATTTATTAATATTCATACACACAAATTTAATGAATATTATATAACCTTATACTATATTACAGTTCATTTAGACTCAGGATAGCATATTAAGAAAACTATCAAAGAGCTTATATTTCATGAAATATATTTTGTGGGATATTTTATATATATGTTTTGTATAGCATATAATAATGAATAAAATATTATTATTTTATATTTTTGTGTTATATTCTCTACAAATTGAATAAATTTCATCCTCTTATTTTACACTTTATCTTGTTAATCAAGTGTTTAATTTTTGAAAATAATATTTGTAATATTGACACCATTTACACTATTGATATTTTATAAAAATTCCATATTATTAAATAATTTATAAATTGAAAAAATATTAAAAAAATTAATGATAAAATTAAATGGTCCAAAATTTTATAATGTATCAAATTATGGAGAAAGTATAAAACAAAATTAAATATTTATAACCATTTAATATTTGAAATATTATTACCACAAATAATATTAAATATGTTAAATAATGATAAATAAAAATAATAAGTTGTAAAATAAAATAAAAACATCTCTAAATTTTATTGATTGAGATTATTTTGACCCATAATCCTCTAATATTAAAAATAAATCAGTTTGGGAGCACAATAAAAGGAAAATAAATTTATAATAAATTAATATTTAAATACATTCCAAAGGTTTCATGTCCCTCTCTTGTAAAAGGGAACCTATCCTTCTCTTTTAATAACACCTCTAAATCAATTTATCTCATTCGGATGCTACCAAAATATGCTCCCATATTCCCTCAATTTATCCTAGAGTCCATCCATTTTTTATAATTCTATATTAATGAGTCTTTATGTGCATATCAAAAAAAGATACCCGAAAAAGTGGTATTTTTTATCAACTCTTTCGAAATAATTTTCTTCTTCAACTTCTTATTCATATGAATTTTCCCTAATAAATTTATAAATAATGTATGTTTTACATGATTATATGTTATTAAAAATATGGGAAATTTACATTATTACATTTATCCATCCTCCAAATAACAATATCACAATTTGTTCTTACGTATAGGTCACCGTCTCCACCTCGTGGTGTAATTTTTTATTCAAAAATATTTAATATAGATGGGTAAAATGATGATTATAATGGATATAAATAATTAATATAACATAATAGTTATTATGTATAACTAATATACAATCCAATTCCATACCATTTATCCATTAATTAAATGATATCATCACTCGTGCATATGTAGGACTTACCGTCTCAACAACACAGTGAGATCTATTATACATGTAAACCAATTAATAAAGATTATAATGAATATATAATAATTAAGAATCAAATATTTACCATAATAATTCTACAATATGTATTTATATAAATATATATATATTTAATTTACTTGCTACAATTTAATTGAAAAAGTAAACAAAAATAGAGTTCATATGTACGTACAGCCTACCGTCACTATGAACACAGTATTCCCATTAATTTATCTATCTGTTATATTTATATATGGAATATTTACGACATATAAATTATGTTCTAGATTATATAAGTATGTAAATCTTGATATGATTAATAATATCATGAATAACAATTTAAAACATTTACAATTAGTAAAACTATTATAACCCAAAACGTTGCATTAACATGGAATTGATAAATGAACAGGTAATATAATGTCATAAGTGAATCATGTATTATATCATAAATATTTTTATGGTTCTTTAAAAAGTGATAATCTGTATACACCCACTATATAGGAGATTCAAACACAAATGGAAGAAAAAAACTAATGTAAGGGATAATCATTCAATCTCATTTTTATCCATGATCTTTTATATATATGTATTTACTAGGAGTATATTTATCATCATGTTCAATTTTTTCTAAAATTGTTTTAATAAAATGTTCATTATTATTCTATTTATTTATAAAATCATTTTAAAACATTTTTTACATTTTCTATATGGTTTAGAATGAATACTTTTTTTACCATACGAGGTAATTTTTGACATTTTTTTAAAAAAATTATGAGTAAAATTATTTTTAACTTATGTAGAATAAACAGACTATTACTTTTTCATAATGAATTATTTCCTTTAATATTACTCTACATTATTTAATTTTTATGTATACGAGCTTCAGCCTGGTTGGTGAGGACTCGACAAGTGCATCCATGAGATCTGGAATCAAATCATGATGGAAAAATATTTACAAGTACTGTAGCAGAACTATATAAGGCATTGTTCAGTACTGTAGAAGCCAGAATAGTTCATCCATCTGTGGCTCAGGGTCTCTGGGCCACTGATTTTCTCCCTAGGTCCTACAAGGCTTTCGGTCCACCCAGGGCCTTTGGGAAAATTGTTTCTCAAGGCCTTCGAGACACTTTAAGGCCATAGGGGCACCACATGTTCTTCGAGCCACATGATTCCAATATACTAGTCAGGCTATAAGGGATAAGGCATTAGATGAGTATTAGAGAATGGTTCATTCACAAGTGCAAAGATAACCAAAATTGGAAGAACGATGGGGTATGGATATTCCATTTCTACGGGGTCTGAGAAAATTTACATGGGACAATTAGACGGTTATACGTGACAATGTGAAGTGTTGATATTATGACATATGATGGTGAGGATCAGTTTCATGTTGTCTTCTATGGGTGACTCCCTCTAAGACATATGTTTCATTTAATTATCACTAAGACTTCAGGCCTTTTAAGGGTTCCACATTACCCCATTGAAGGTGTATTATCAAAAATAAAAAAAAATGAAGGCCTTCATGAAAACTGACCATTTTTATTTTCAAATAAATTTGTTTCCATTACAATTGCATGGAATTTTGTGAAAAGAAAACGTTTTGGAAGAAGAAATGATATTTTACCTAGGAATTATGATTGGGTGTTTTATAAAAATTATTTTCCATCTAAGGTGACTCTCATTAAATAGGATTATGTTCATATCCCTGTTATGAAATTGATTTTATTGTGTTTATGATGTAATTATATTTATTAAATCCATTCATCTTGTATGGATTATGTTATAATAGAATGATTTTTAAGAAACTAGTTTTCTTTCTTTGTGTTATGCTATGATGAATGATTTTTGTTTCTGTGGAACATGTAAGAATAATTTCATTATGAGATGGGTGGGACATATATCTCCCTCAAATGAGATGGGTAAATATTTATATCTCATGATATAGATATGACTGGAAAATTATGTAAATCCAGTTAAGTTATACCGGGATGGACCGAAAAGTAAATCTAGTTCAGTAATACAACACTGGAACGACAAGTGAATATTGTTCAACAATACATTACTGGAATAGGAAGAAAACCCAGTTTAGTAAAGGAATTTTTCCACTTTGATGGTATGGGTAGAAATTCCATGGATACAAAGGAAATCACATTATATGCATATTTTTTCCATAAATACATGTTTTATTCCAATGCCACTTTATCATGGTTAATATTTCTTTATGATTAATGCAATACTTAATGAAATGATTTATTTCTTGACTCATGATTTTTTTATTAAAAATTTATTTTTATGTTTTCACATTCTTATGGTTATGTTTATTTTTATGTTCTTCACTTTTACCCTATATGATCATTTGAGGTCACCCTTTTTATGTTTTTTCCCCATGATGAAAAATAACGGTTATAGGTAGACAAACTAAAGGGGAAGAGCTTTATAAGATTTGTTGAAGATCTTTTACCAAGTTAGAATATTATGTTCAATGCTTCCAAGGACACTGAAAAAATATGGTCTTTGGCCGAATATTTTTGTAATGTATTATGTATTCCCTAAAATAACTACAATGTCCATATATACGCCATGTTTGGGTGTTTACACACAGTAAGGGACATTTTTAGGAACTAAGGGACAATAATGTCAAGCCATTTACACCCTTTTTCTGAGATATTACACCATGGTATATCTATTCTAGAAGCATATCCACTTGTAGTATCTGTATAGGGATTTATTTTTTTGATATAACGACATAATCTTTACCACACCAAAACATTAGGATGTTATTATATACTTATCCGGAATGAATATCAAAGGGTTATATTAACTAATCATTGTTTTCCTATGTGTTGTTCCTAAGGATTATACTAAACATACATTAATACTAGCTATAGTGATTCCAACCCACATATCTCAGAGCCAAAATCTTCTTTAATAAATTTGAAAAGGTTACAGTGAATCACATCCTAATGGATTGAGTGTTTTTGTTGTATTGGTATACTTCATGCATACATGAGTATTATATTAAATATTAATTCATAAATTTAATTTTTTTTCATACTAAGAAATTACTCTCCAAAGAATATTAATTTATTTCTTTCTTACTATCGTTCATATATTTCTGGGGATTGGAAAAAATAAGGGTGAGATCAAATTATCAGAAATAGTTAATTACATTGGATGATATCGTGAATCAACGATCATAATAAACATGGTAAGTTCTTAATTATAGACACTCTCCTTTTAAATAATTTTACCATAATAATCTGAATTTAAATTTAAATAACTAAAAAATCATTCCCTTTTATCAATAACATTACCAACATAACATAATAGAGAAAAATAAATATGTAAAAACAAAAAAATGAAAGCACATTCCATTTAACCAATACAAATAGAATGAAATTAATTAAGTGATTATATCATTTATATGTTATCCCGGATAATAATAATAGAATTAAAAATGAAGGAAATCCAAAATTATTGGACATCACATTTCCTTGGAACATGATACCTCTAACAATAACATATATTCACAAGGATATTTAAAACTACTATGTTGAAACCCATTTAACTAAAGATATCTAACTGATTCTTATATTGAGTCTACTAATGTATTTAATGATATCTATAATCAGTTCCATCTCTGTCTGGTATTTCAAAATCATTACTTTTATATGAAAAAATCTATTTAGTTCATAAATAATGTTCCATATCCTTAAATATCTATAATGTGTAAACAATATTGATTTATAAATATTTCTATGATAATCATATTGTTGGGAAAAAATACTCAACGTATCATTGATGCATTTTTTAGGTGATTGTGTTTGTTGAAAAAGTGGGCCTCTATGTTGTGTTTATTGACAAAGAAAACCATTTGGTAAAAATATTTTGACAACTGGTATTTAATTTTGGCATGTCATGTTTAAGTTAGGTTGTTAACGATCCATTATTGATTCAAGAATGTCAACAATGTAATTGTCGATCCGGAGGCGGTTCAAAAACAGCAGATACAAGGTGGCGTCGGTGTCTTAGAGGCAAGGAGACTTGCGCACCATATGTTTTTCAAGATCAAAACATCAAAATATGGAAAAGGAAAAAAAGGGCGCTCAAGTTTTGGGTTTAGTCGCGCATGTGACTAGCTCGATAGAGAATAGGGTGTCTTGAATTGTGCGCCGAGAGGAAACATACGTGTCGGCACTCAAGGTGTCTAAATGCCTATAAATAGAGGTCGAACCCTCCTCATTCGGGGCGAGTTCAACACTTAGAGGAAATCAGAGATCCCATCGCGCATGTGTTGTGGTCTCTCATGTGGGGGTGTGTTCGTGCAAGTATAATGATATTCAAAAGCTACATGCCGATTGATAGTTGCACACCCAATGAGGTTTGGAAAAAAGATGGGTGTGAGTCTCCCTTGATTAGAGTTAAAGAATGGGGTGTCACTCAGGTGGTTTGGTGACACTTGCACGCCAGGCCTTGAAGAAGCCCAATAGTTTATTGTGGCACGCCAAAATTGGTTTAGGCATAAAAGGGTGTGAGTCGTGCAAGTTTGGAGTTGAAGAAGTGAGCTTAACACAAGTGGTTGAGGTGAACTTGCATGCCAGTTATAACTTTTGCGCCGGAACATACACACTAGCTTGGTGAAGCGCGCCAGGTATGGTTGAAGCATGCTAGTCATTTTAGTGCTGCGTGAAATCTGGAAGATTGCCCGATACCTTCGGTGTAAAGTTAGATTCATCTATGGATGAAAGTTGGACTTGAACAGAGCATCTACATACAACAGGGGATGAAATCATTAGTGATAATGAAAAGACCTACATGTCTATAAACCGTGAGTGGATCCATTCTAGAGTAGTGAGCAAAGAAATAGGAAGAAGGTGCTCCTCTCCACCGAAAGTGAGCTAGAGAGAGAGAAACACAGAGTGACAATTGGAAATGCAGTGAGCTGACCCTAAACATTGTAAAGGCAGTGATCCTGGGAATAAAAGTGATCTATCCCGAACATTGTAAAAAGCAGTGTGATTTTAGTGGATTTAGTACATCACCACATCAATGGTGCCGGCTCCTTGGACATAGCCCAATGAGGGTGAACCATGTAAAAATAACTATGTCATGTGCATGCTTTAGTTTTTTTATACTATGCTACATGAAAGAGAGAGACGAGACTTGCTTAACAATGAGAAAAGATCAATAGGGGCAGTGGTTTTAATCTGTCATACCCTGATTCACCCCCCTTCTCAGGGTATCTATCCTAGTGGACCTAACACATATTACATTAAATATATAACACTAATGTATAAATGACATAGAATTTAATAAATATACATATCCTTCATAAATAATATGGGTATTTTGATAAAAGTTAATTTTTAATGATCACATGAAACTGAAAATTTCAGGGGAATGATATTGATTAAAAAATAAATCTATGAAGTGAATTTCAACACCATCCATGATCAAAATATTCATAAACTATATAGAGGGATTATATATATATAGTTTCAATAAAACATATCCCTATTTTAGTTTAAGTAAAATTATTTGTTCTTCCATTTATGAATATAAATTCCATATATGATCATAAAAAATAATTTTGAAGAAATCATCATTTTCATTTTTAGAATCACCTTTTAAATATAGGAGTTCCCACAACATTATGAATATAAATTTCATTTAAAATAATATTTTAAACATGTAATTAATGTTATAAAATTGTTGAGTGTTCCTTAAGGGAATAAATTCTCTTCATGCATAAACTATAAAACAAATATTCCTTTCACTTTTTCTATAAATAAAAAATAAGCATTGTTCTGAAAAAGAAATGAAAATTATCATCAATTTTTTAAATAAAAAATTAAAATTGGTAAAATATTTTTAATGAATCATTTTGGAAAGGATAAAATAATATTTTATCACATTTTTAAAAAAATTTGTTATGGATGAAAATAGATTTCTGACATAAGTGATAAATGATGTCAGATTTTCATAAAAATATTTTATAAATCACACGATGTACCATAGAGGGTAAAATGGTAATATAACATCAAAAATGTCATAAATAAATTATTTATTACAAAATTATATTGTTTTATTATAAATATTAACAAATTATTTCCCTCAATGGAAATTCAATCCAAAAAAATTTAAATTAAATTGATATTGGGAAATTAACCCTTTTTTCGGGAACCTTTATAGATGCATCCCCTACCTTTCTCCATGTTCAGGTTTTGTTCCTAGGTTCTTATTGTTTCATTTTACTTAATAGTTTCATCCTTGGTTTAGTTGGTGTATCTTTCATTTTCATTCATGATGGTGGTATGTCTTCTATGTCAGATGTTTCTTTATTTGGTGGTGGTCATTGGTGGCATGATGATAAGCCTATGGCGATGGTATGATGATGATCACAAGCATCAATTTTCTATGATGTTTGAAAGGTGATTTCATGGTGGTGGTGGATCAGAGTCGAAGATAGTATTGATGAGGGGATCCTATGTAACAATGGCAATGAAACTAGGTGGTGGTGGTTGATGTCGGTGAACTAACTGATGAGGACAAGTGATTGAGATATCGATAGTAATGTGATGATGTGACGTTAGGGATGGTGATGAGAGGATTATGTATACGATAAGATGATTACATCAACGTCTAGGGTTCCTTCTTTTCTCTTGTTTTGTGGTTTTCATTTTTTTAATTTGAATTTTAAATTTCAATGTGAATTGAATCCTATAATGTTGTAGAATTATGTTTTATGTGAATGTTGTTTGGTTTTCTGTTTTAAATTTGAATATGTCTATGTTGTTGTGAGGTTCCAAGGTATCCAAATAGTGGTATTCTAAAAATAAAAAAAAGGATTTGTGGGAATGCATATATTTTTTTATCAACTATATATGAATCTAAAATAATTGAATATAAAATTTAATATGATCAAATGTAATTATAAACATAATATTATAATATAAATGAAATCAAAGAAGTAATATATCCCAATTGAAATAAATTGTGATGTGAAATTCATTACCACATTGTAATTTTAAAATAAAATCCCCTTTTATGAAATAACTATAAACTAAATCATAAAAGAAAATTAATTATTAATTAATCATGATATAAAATTTAAAAGGGCATTTATATACACCCCATAAATAATTTGGTTAATAACATTATAATATTCCTGAATGAAATTAAGTTGAGATGATATCATTTACAGTGAGTCTGACTCATCTTGTATGTTTGGTATATTTCTAAATAATAATATTATGATAGTTACTTAATTTATTATGAACATTTTTCATGATTATTATTCATTTATATAACTTATTTCCATGTTAAATTAATCAAATGAGTTTACCTTTTGTGTTTTGACGATATTTGACTTTTTTTTTCAATAGTCACTTTAGAAAGTAACTACTGGTCTTAGTGTTTATTATTTCAACATATAAATTATATTAATGATGAAATAATTATGATATTTTTTAAAAATTATATTTTTATGTCAAATAAATAAATACGGGTTTGATAATTTATGTGCACTATTATCAAGGAGATGGTATGCCATATGTTTCTGTGAGTAAAATGTTAATATTTTCAATGATCCATATAAAAAGAAGGTAGGAAATGTTTTATCATTAAATAATCCTTTTAATATCATAAATAACATATTATTTTTATAATATACTTTTATATCATCCATTTTATTTTTTGTTTTAAATAGAGTCACATCGTTTCTTGAAGGTACTATTCCACACATACACGTACAACAAAGTCATCATTAAATGAGTGAAAAGGTAAGAAAAAATGTTATATATTATCACTTCATAATAAAAAAAATATTTTTTGAATATCATAATTATTTACTTTATATCACATATAATCTGTACTAGGATCCTTTTCTTCTCAAATGAAAATCATTAATGAAATTTGAATCACATTGCTTCCCGAGGAGGTAGTTAGATGTACACACGAGTAACATTATCTTATCCCCTATTGAATAAAAAGTAAAAAAATTAATATCTGATATAATTACTCCATAGGTAAAATTTTGTTCTAAATATCACTTATATTCTTTATTTCCATCATCATACCAAACTTAGAGATGTTTTAATTAAAAATTTATTACATCAATTCACATAGAGGTAGTACCCCATACACACAACCTATGACTTCGTAATCCATTTGATTGAAGTAGAGGTGGTTTTATGTCATGAATTTAATTGAATACAAATGTTTATATGTAATAAAATTTGAATATTATATCACAATGGTTTAATAATAATGGATGGATGTGGATGATGAAGTAATATAAAAAACTATCATCGATGAAGGCTTCCCCTTTTTTAGGTATCGTTCTTAGGTTTTCCACAAAATCCTTCCTATATTGGGTTTGTGCCAAAAATAAGGATCATTTTATTAGAGGAGGGACTTTATTTAGTTATTAATGAATTTATTGACAATCCCAAAAATGTTATGATGGAATGATAAAGGTATGAGAGGGAGTGGCCTTCTATTGGTGGGGTGACTGGTACCCTTGTAGTCTTTTAAAAGATTCAACCATACACACATTTTTGTCATAGAAAATATCATAAAAAATGGTACATTATTTATACTAGAAAAATTATCAATAAAAAATGTCTATAAAATGCGATTTTCATATGATTTTATATCATTTTTAAAACATAAATTTTTATTTTATCCACTAGTAAATTCATTTTTACATTATGTGCATTAATTAATTTTTCTCCTTCCACAATTCAATTTTTCAAAAATTTATGTTTACTTGTTAAAAATTATATATTATTTTCATTCCAAATATGCAATCCAATTTTCTAAATTCAATTGAATTTTGTTTAAATTTCAAATTTAATATTATTCTTGCATAGACAATGAAGAAGGATATTTTTAAATAGAAAATGTTCAAAAGTAAAAAAAATTATGAAAAAATAATATATAAAACTAATTCCAATGACATAAACTATATAATTTTATATATATAATATTACTAAATTTAATTTGAAACAATTATTATAATATAATTTAAATTTATAATTAATTTAATAGAAAAATATTATTTTCAATTATAATTCAGTATTTTTGACAATTTATTAAAAAATAGAATATAATTGATATACATAATAAATTCACTACAAGATAATTTTAATAAAATGATATAAAAATTATGTTTAAATCTTTAAATAAATTTTCTAATAGCTGTAAAAAATTATTTGATATTTTCTGCGCAAACAAATACTATACTATTTTTTATAAAAATACATTTCTTAGAAAAGATTATATTACTTTTAAATGATTATTAATTAATTCCCAAAAAATAGATAACCATAATATTCATAATATATTTATTACTATTCATACTCAAAAAATTTATAACATGGTTATATTGGTATACAATATTACATTACATTTAGACCTAGTGTGGTGTATTCTCAAAGCCATGGAAAAACATAAATTTAATGAAAATATTTCATGGATTGTATAAGTTCATTATTGAATATTTCATATGCTGCCAGATAAAATTTTGGTATTTTAGAATTTTGGGTTGTTACATAGTAATAAAAATACCATAAAATTCTCTTTAAAAACCTCTTTTATCAAAAATCCTTTTCATTTTGGAAATGACATATTAATAATAAATGAAAAAATATGTTAATAAAATTAAAATTTTTATTACATAATTAAATAATAATTTCTTTTAGTGAATATTTATGAATAAAATTGATAATTTAAATGATATTATTAAGAATCCCTATTTGAGGATTATAATATTGATGTGATAATTGACGAATAAATCGATTATGTGTATCAAATTTTAGTCCACAAAAACAATTAGATATAAAACATAATTTAAGAAAAATATAATAGAAACATAATAATATAATATAAATGAGAAAAAAATATTTAATATAACCCAATCAATGAAATTGATTTATGAAATTAATTATGACATGTTAATATTCAATTAAAATACCTTAAAATGAAATAATTCAAATTAAAACACAAAATAAAATAAAAAATGATGTCTTCATGATATTACATGATAATGGGGAAGTATGAAACCCATATAAAATTAATATGGTTTATAAAATTACAATATTCCTGAATGAAGGAAAACTAGGGTGAAGTCCCTTTACAAGATCAGATCAATGAATTGAGGATTAATCAATGAATTTATTATTTTTAAAAAATTTAAATCCACATAAAAAAATTAAATACTTAATAACAGTTTCAAAATTCATTAAAAAAACAATCTTAGCATGAAATAATGAATTAAGTTGAAGTTTAACCGACTGAATGTAAATTGAGTTAATAAATACCATACCCCAAGATTCAATTTGGAGGAACATGATTAAACATCATTTAGATTGGTTTTAATCATGTTATTGTTTTTTGATGAACCATATTCATATTTATAATATCATATGTAATATGTGTATAAATATTTATCACACATTTGTTATTTTCATTATTTTGGTTGTTAAGTACCATGTTTTATCATAACTGTTTCATTATGGAAGATCAAGTTCACGAACATATTATAATGTTTAATCATATAAAGAATAATTATAATGAAATAATTATAATTTTTTTGAATAAATTTTAATTCTAAAAATTACAATGGATGATGGTTGTGAGAACTGGTATATGTTTTGATCATAATATTGGTTGGTTGTACGTACACATTAGAAACGTCTCCATTATTCAATCAAAATTACAGATAAGTGATATGAAATATATTAGATTTCTAGATTTATTATAATTTCATATTTTTTTAATTAAACTTATAAATATCATCCATGGGGTGTGGCGATAAAAATATAGACAGATCACTTTGTGATGGCGGTATTCCACACATAGATGAACAATGTTATATTTTTCCAGTGAGTGAATATGTAAAAAATTAATATATTATCTTTTGAAAATGATAAATATGTCATAAATATATTTATTATTTCACTTATATAACAAATATTTATTAAATTTATCCATATTATCATCTATTAAAATTGTTAGTGAAAAAATGAATCACATCACTTCGCGGGGAAACAGTCCATTGTACACATGAGTGACATTATTATATTTACTGTGGAATGGAATGAATTAAGTTTTTGTATGATATAATGACTAATATTTTTAATTAGTTCTTAAATATCATATATATACTTTAGATCCAATAAAAACCCATGAGAGGTGGTTATGAAATGATGAATTTCATCGTTTCATGAGTCAGTAGTCCTCCTTAAATAAGAATAATAATTTTGTAAACCATTTTTTGGAAGTATAGACTGTTGAAGGTAATTATCCTAACATAAAAAATTCACATTATATTTATGACATTGAGGATATTATATCATAATGTTTTAATAATAACTGACGAAATTTGAGGAAGAAAAAAAATCAAAAACATTCATTGAATAACGTTACCTCTTCTATGGGTAACATTGTTTTTATTTCACCAAGAGATTTTGAATGATTATTTATAAAAAAATTAAATTCAGTAATGAGATGATAGTTTTTAATAATTTATTTCATAAGATATTTTCTGATCCAAATTTGTGTGAATATGTGATGAAGAGAGGACATGGGGTTTACATTTATTAGTGATGTTAGTGTCATTCTTGTAATTTTTGAAAAGAAAAAAGTTGTAGCCTCATTTTTCGAATTATAAAAGTGTATAAAATTGATTATTATTTATAATTAGACATCATAGGGTGAATATACTTCCATATAAATTATTTATAAAATATTTATGTCATTTTTTCCTATATATTCTTTGTTTAACAACAACAAAATCCATTTTTACCTTAACCATGGTAAATAATATTTACTAATTTCACTATTAAATATGGTCATAAATAATGATTTAAAGAATAGATAATATATATTATTATTATTCCATACATGGAAAAAATCCATGTTCCAATCACATATGTGGAAAATATTCGCTTAAATTTTATCCTGCAGATGCGATGGGAATGTGGGTTTTCAAAGAAAAATTTTCAAATTGTTACAATGTTTTAATATAAAATTTCTAAAGGAAAATGATTCAAATTAACTAAATTGATATATTTATATATAACTGAAATAATTTTACATTATAACCAATAAATATTATAATTTATATTTTAAAAATAATAAATGAAATAGTATATTTCAATTGAAATTATGATTTTTTTTACTATTAAAAGAAAAATAAAACACCTCAGAGAAATAAAAATTTTACTACTATTATTATTTTTATGTTATGATTTAAAAATTTAATTTGTCTTTATCAAATAAATTTTATAAAAGGGATAAATTCTTATTTTTAATTATTTGTGAAAATCCTAACAAAATAGTTCTTTATAAATAATATTGTTTTTTTCAGAAAAAATATTCTTTTCATTTATGGGAATTACTATTATTTCAAATCAATATAAAATCATAATTTTCATCATTTATTGTGTAATATTAATACAAAACTAATTTAAATGTTAGATTAAAATGGTATATAATATCATGGTTCATTTTAACTTGCTATTTTATGTTCCAAAAGCTAATGAAGAGAATAAATTTAAAGAAATATATTTTGATGATTGATTATGATAAGTGTTCGATGTCACATACTCTATCAGATATATGATTTTATTTTAAGTTCATGAGGGTGTTAAAATATATATTTTTGTTTTATTCATTATTTTTATTATATATTATTTTGATAGGATTAATTTTTAATGTTTTACTAATAGTTTGGATAAATAAAATTAGTAATTTTTTTGAAATATATCTAATCCGTTATAATTGTAATTTTATATCTTTTTGAATGGGTAATGATAATTTTCCATGTGGTTCGTAGAATATAATTTAAAAGAGCTATAATTGGTTTTCTACTAATTGATTTAAATGTAATGATTCATAAGGGGCCTTTTAATGGGAGCCCGATAGTCATTATAAATACTATTGAAGATATAATTTTACATATTGAGTTTCATTGGAAGTAATTTAGGTGTCTAAAAGGATAATAATCCTAGGTAATGTAGTAGTTCTATATTCAGTATGACCTTCTTACATCAGATATAATCCTTGAGTATTTTCATAATGTATAGTGGATCATGTGAAATGAGATAATAGAAAATATAGTGTAAAATTAACCTTTAATCAATAAGATAATTTTATATATCATAAATTTATGAAGGTGTAATTATGGAATGGAATTTGAATTTTTTTATGATAATGATTTTGTATCATGTGGGGGGATAGTAATGTGGCTATGGATGTTTCAATTTCCATGATTTGTGGAATGGTAATGAAATTTTAATTGAATCCATAAGATGTTGTTTGGGTTACAATAATGTTGGAGTGTTGAGTGAATACATGTTATTGTTAAATATTCCTTATGTCCATTTTTTGGTGGGTACTATATATGTAAAATTTAAGAAATATTGAAGGGAACTAAATCTAATTACAATTCATGATTATAATTATAGTTGTGCTGTTGATATCATGTTTGGATAATTTTTATATGTGTTGGTTGATAATGAAATGGGGTAATGAATTGTTTTATAGTTTGGTGGACTATGATTTGCGGATATCCAATGTGAAATATCAAAATGATGATATGATAATGGTAGAATTAAATATAGGTTGAATTTGAATCCATGGACACCCTAAAAAATTGTTATCCCAATTAGTGGATAGATTATCTAGTACGATGATGATGTAGAGATTATTTGAGGTGGATATAGGCCCTATTGTTTGATATAGTTAAACTTTGAGAGTCCCAACATGTAAATATTTTCCTATATTTTATTTTAAATTTGTGGGGGTTGGAATTAGATGGGTATAATATTAGATGTTGTATATTGGTTATTAATGGGAGTCCATGTTTGTGGGAATATTCATAATCATTAAATATTATAGTTATATTAAAAAAAATTGACTTTTAAAAAATTTATTTCAATATTTGTTACATAAATACATAGATGTTATAAAAATTTATGTCTGATAGATTTTTAGTATTAGGGTAATTAAATACAATGAATACTAAATTGAAATAGGGAAACAAAATCAGTATTTAATTAATATATCATATTGCTTTAAATAAACTAATCTTAAAATAATTTACATGAAAACAGATGCTTGGACATATGAAATGGGGGAGTTATAAAGCCCATTAATGGAATAATCACAATTGAATATGATGAATGTAATATGTGTGATTCAATTGAAATATATATGTGACATAAAGGAACAAAAAATTATAATATTGAACATCATTTAATGATATTAGATGATATTGTAAAGTCAATATAGGAATGTGGGAATAACATAAAACCTAAACTCATAATAAAAATTCATGGAAAAATACCATGGAATCATAATGGTGTTCTTAAGAAAACCTCCCATGAAATATATAGGGTATACCATGATTCAAAAACCTTAACCAATGAATCGAACGTCTATAAAATTACGACCACAACTATAAAATTCATATCATATACATGGATTTATGTACCACATAGATCCTTAAATAGGAGAAAATAATTCACCACTTTTAAACCCATTATTATAGAGATTGGGTTACATAAAGATAGTTCACTATTCAATAAATTATTGTTATCTCTCAGGGACTACCATTTATAGGAAATGAGGATGGGTATTCACTAGAAAATAGTTTTTCACATAGAATTAAATGATAATTTTATCATCATGATAGGTGTAAATAAATATTCATTGAAGGATTAAATGATATATAAATATTTCCATTAATTACATGTACATAATATGGATAGTAATATATATGTGTAAACATATTACAATAACGAAATTCTAAATCAAATTTCATAATGAAAATAATTTTCATGAAGAAAGAGGAGCAGGAGAGGATCTATTTCATAGGATGGGAACATTAAAATTTCTTAGATGAAAATAGTAAGATACTATGGACACATAAGAAAGGATATACAGAGGTTTAGTGAGAGGAACATCATGTTCAAGGTGGGATGAATGATAAATAGAGTGTCATGACCCGTCCTCGGGGCCCGTGTCGTGACTACCCCAAACCCACCTTCCATAGGCCAGGGGCTAGCGACTAGCACCAAGGCGTAAATCCCGATAAACAGGGAAGGCATTGCCCTTGTAAAGTAAACAACCACCACAGAGTAAGCAAGCGGAATGAGTAAAAACTAAGTAAAAACTGTAACAAGCTATGTTGAAAGTAAAAGGGGCCGGAAATACAACCCAACTGTAAAGTACAACTAAAAGGGGAAAACAGCAACTGAAAAGAAAAGCAGCAGCATTGGGCCGTCCACTAGAAATCCCACCTAAAGGGTGGGTACAGATAGCTCCACTGCTCCTCGGGTCCTGCCATCCGCTCCGAGTATGTCTCACCTAGTGGTCCACCTCAAGGTACCGTCCTGCTCTGCAAGCCTCAACCACGATCAACGTTGTCCGTCGTCTGCAACCAACACAACGTAGTGCGGGTATAGCCCGTGCAGGGGTGAGTATAAGCTACTCAGTAGGGACCCCGAGACCCCCGAATGTCTCCCAAAATCCACAAAGGATAATCCAAAAAGTAAAGATACAATCACTAAGTAACAACCGACACTGCTTAGGTATATGCCCATACATATACCTAAGTCATCAATTACAACACGTTCCAACCACAAAGCCCAAGCACATCCCAGTCCACACAGGAATGCAAAGCGTAATCCACACAGGATAGCACAACTCAATCCACAAAGGAAGCAAAACAGGTTTCAACTCACACAGGTATACATCATCGAAAAGGTGAAAGGGATGATCTGACATAGATACTGAATCATCTAAGCTGGGACCCACATAGGATACAAGACCAGCATAGTTAGGACCCACATATGATACAAGACCATCTGTCTTCATTGATTCATCTATACTGGGACCCACATAGGATACAAGACCAGTACTGAATCGTCTATGTTGGGACCCACATAGGATACAACACCAGCACAGCTAGGACCCACGTAGGATACAAGACCAGCTGTCTTCATTGATTCATCTATACTGGGACCCACATAGGATACAAGACCAGTACTGAATCATCTAAGCTGGGACCCACATAGAATACAAGACCAGCACAGCTAGGTCCCACATAGGATACAAGACCAGCTGTCTTCATTGATTCATCTATACTGGGACCCACATAGGATACAAGACCAGTACTAAATCATCTAAGTTGTGACCCACATAGGATACAAGACCAGCACAGCTAGAACCCAAATAGGATACAAGACCAGCTGTCTTCATTGATTCATCTATACTGGGACCCACATAGGATACAAGACCAGTACTGAATCATCTAAGTTGTCAGATCCACAAAGGATCGATAGGTACTAACCCCCGCAAAGGCCCACACATGATCTGTAGCACTGATCCCTGTAGGATTGCTGAGTGTTGTAGTCGTCGCCGTCGAATCCATTGAGGATCTCTGCACAGTCGTCGTCGAAGTCGTAGTCGCAGCCAGCACTAGGGTTCCCGCACACAGCAAGCTCGTTCGGGAGGGTCTGCTCCACGAGCCGAGAGGCTGATACATCAACTATCACATAGTCTGAAGTTGATGTACCCAAAAGTTACGTATCGTCAATAGGAACTCAACGCAATAGACGGCGCGTCAATTGGACGCACGGTCTGAGAGTTATTGGCTTTTTCGTCCCAGGGGCCCGGTTGGGTTTTAAGGAGAAACCAACCCGACCGTACTCCACCTGCATCCAAACCTTGGGTGGAGTATTCCAAAATATCTGTCTCACTAATAGAAACTCAACCAAGTTGACGGCACGTCAATCGGACGTCCGGAGCTCAAGATATTAGTGTTTCCGCTCCGAGGGCCCGGTTGGTTTCGTGTACGAACCGACGTGGCCGAACTCAATGAATTTCGAAACCTTGAGTGCGATATACTGAAACGACCTCCTCAATCCAAGGATCGCATTGCCGCTGACGGATCGTCAATCGGAGGTCCGTAGCCTAAGATATGGTCGTTTGAACCAACTTAGTCCGAAAAACATGGGGTCTGGGCCCGGTCCGGCCTGACCCAGTACCCCCGGGGTCGGCCGAACCGGGTCGACCCGACCCGGGTGGCGACCCGGACCGACGACCCAGCCCGGCCCAGAAGCTCGGCCCGGCCGGCGGCACAACCAGCGCGGCGGCACGGCCATCGCGGCTAGCATGCCGCGCGAGTGCACCCAAGGGAGGGGTGTTGCCCCTCCTTTATGAAAAACGGCGGCCCCCTTTAAGGGGCCGCGCCATGTGAAACCCGGGGGGTGTAACCCCCCAGTTTTTCCCCAGTAACGGCCGGCCAGCGCAAAGCCGACCGGTTTCTTGACGCGGGACCCTGTGGTCCTGCCCCGGCGGCCGGAGTTCCGACCGCCTTCTTCGAATTCTCCGGCGGGTGGTTTTTCCGGCCGCTACTTCCAGGATGGCTGCAAATTCGTCCGTCGCGACATGACGATGCCGCGTTCTTCCTCCGCAGCCTGCATCATTCACGTCTCCTTTCGCTCAAGCGCGGTGCAACAATGCATTACCTTCTTCGCTAATCAAAACGAAGAATATCAAAGGGGGGAGGGGTATCAGCCGTGTTTGTGCGGACCGATCGCCTCCCGTTATATCGATAGCAGTTGGCCGAAACGTAAAACATTCATCCTTCACAATTTTTAATTTAAATAAAAATTTAAACATGACGGTCAGATTTAACATTCTTATTCAAAGGAAAGAAATCACAAACTTAAAATAGTCGAACCCCTACAACCTCTTAAATAAAAAGAATCATAACAATAATCCCCACCAGAAAAATAATCTTCGCGGATCAACATAATATTTAGATGATCCGCATTCTTAAATTTAGAAGGGTGTAAACGAGGGTTCACCAACAATCACAATTTAAATTCCCTACCTCGAGCGCGGATTGTACGGAGACTCATTGAGGAGGATTCGTCGCGGAAAACCATCGCGAAAAGAAAACGTCGTTGGCGTCACGGAAGGGGACGTCACAGAAGGAGGAAGTCACATCGCGAAAGAAGACGTCAACCTTCGAGAAATCCGGTATTCTTCACGTTCTTCGTCGGTGAAGAAGAAGAAGTAGACTTCCTCAAATCCTTAGCCTTTTTCTCCCCAAGTCTCCAGACACAAGAAAAACTAACCCCCAAAATAAAATAAGCCTCTCACTTATTTTATTAACCCAACATAGGTTTTTGAATTTCAAGAGTTTGAAAATTAAAAACCCACATTTAACTCACTTATGTTAATAACATAAGTTGTCAAATTTAATGAGAGGGAGGTGGGGAGACTCATTTAATGAGAGTGTGTTTCATCCACATAAGTGGAGAGTTCAAGAGTTAAGGGGGGTTAAGGGGGTTTGATACTCATGTGGGCCCCACCTTATGAAATCCTCTCAAGGGAGGTTATGTGTGGGTGGGCCCCTCCACTGACCTCCCCTTGGAGGTTCTAACTACCACCTCAAATAAAAATATGGAAAACACATATTTTTATTTAGTTTAAAATAAAAACCCCCGAAAACTGACCTCCAATATCAATAAAACGCAACTGCGGAATAGGCGTTCCTAAGAAAAAACCAGCGGTGCGGTTCCATAGGTGCCCTCAGAATTTGATTCCGAGTACCAGTTCAGAAGTTTGAAATTCCCGCTCATTCGTTCACTGAACGTACCCAAGCCAAACTTCAGAAATTAATTCTAGGCACACCGGGCCTCAGAATCAGGCACCGTCAGAAACTACGTTCTTGTAAAATTCCAAAGAAAATTAAGAAAAAAATTTCCTTGAAATTTCCGGGTCTTTACATTACTCCCACCTCAGGGCTTTACGTCCCCGTAAAGCTCCAACACAAACTAGGGTCACAAAAGCGGTACAGAGCATGCATCTGAGCCTTCTGTTCCCATGTGCTCACCTGCAGGTTCCCGTACTGTCAAGGAAAGTGCACCCGAGGAATCGATCGTCCTCGTAGGATCTGCTCCTATCGATTCTCGATCCCCATTGGAACCTTCGTGCATGTCTCCCTATCATCGACGTCCAACTCCCTGAGGTCGATGATGTGTGAAGGATCAAGAACGTATCTCCTTAGTTGAGATACTTGGAAACGTCATGCACCTGGTGCAACTAAGGTGGAATGGTGAAGTGGTAAACCACCTCGCCTACCCTGCTGGGGACCTAGATAGGCCTGTTGAACCTCAAAGATATCTCACCACCTCGGCTACATCTCCGTAAACCTCGTCGAGGTGAGACCCGTATAAGAACGTGATCGTCATCCTTGAACTAAAAAGGTCTCCAATTCTTGTTAGAACTGAAACTCGAAACGACTGCTACCACGAGGGTAAGGTTGAACGACTCAAGAGTGACCGGTCACACCCTCCCATGCATGAGTTTAACTTGTGCTGCCCAGCGTTTCCTTTTCGCCGACTAAGGAAAACTCATCCTGACGTTTGCCTAATACCGTCAATTTGAGTATGAATAGTGATTTCCAAATTCATACTCAAACTATCATCGTAAGGCCTCGACGCTGCCACCAAGAGGTCCCAACCGAGACTCTCTCCTCAAGGGTCAGATCACACCGTCGGTATAAGTGTGACTAGCGAGTCTCCTCCCAAAGGTATCTCCAGACGTGAGGGTCAAGTCAACGGCTTAACCAGAAACTCTAGGTCTTGGAATAGATTAATGGAAGGAAGGGATGATTCGTTTCGATGTCTGTGGCTACGGCAGCTAGTAGAAGACAAAGTCCACACTTTGAGTCATCCTTAGAGCCAATTTTGGTCGCACTGCTTGACCACAAGCAGCTAATCTCTTCCCCTTATCTCCAACTCTCTGAGTCTAGCGGGGAATACAAAGGCGGGTGATGGTAAGATGTTGAAATGTACACCACCACAAGCTTCTCTCCTAGATCTGCCTCCATGTCTACTGCTCTGCAGATTCATCTGTCCTTAAAATTTCCTCTACTTGAAACATTTTACATGCCCAAGCCTCCAAGACTAGCGTCAGTTTCCTGCTTTCCAAACATTTAACATTCTCTGGCTGTATTCGATCAGCAAAGAATTCTCAACCACAAAGGTTCCTTCTTGCACCCTAGCCTAAGTAGGAATGCATAGAGAAAAGGTGCTGGCTCGGAAGTCATTAAACAAACCACGCTCAAATGTCCGAGCTCTATTGCACTGATCGAAACGCATTCATCGAGTACCCGGTATGTTCGGTACGCCTCGATGAATTCTCAGCTATAAACATGTCGTCCTGCCGTAACTGTATAAGTTCTAGGAAACTCTCGGACACCTCCTCAATCCAGTCCTCAGCCGCCTATGAGTCAGGTTTGCCTCGGAACTTGAGGGTATCGGAAGTTAGAACACATGTAAGGTAGTAATCTTACACGTGTCACCTACCGGTACAACCGTTTGTAACTGCTGACCAACATATAGTGATGTATAGCTGACACACTACCCAAAGGCACTATCTCAGGCATCGGTCCACGTACCGAAGCCTCATCACTATACGGACCATCATCATGGTCATTCACTAGAAAACACTAGTGGCCATGTCCACCATCCACTCTACTGATGTCTCAGCTAGGTGGAAAACTCTACCAATCGCCTCTATCCACTACTCTGCTGTCTGGGAATCTGTCTCGCCTCGTAACCTCAGAGGCCTCTACTGCTGGAACATGTGCAATGCGCTCTGCCAGTGTGCACAGTTTTCTAGTATTACTGTTGGCATCTACTGCCCAACAGGTGGTGGTGCTGCTGGTACACCACCCGAGGGTGCCAACATAGTAAAAAGGGCCCTGCACCAGAGCCTCGTCGCTCGGTGAGCCGTCATCGAGTAATCTCTTGGAACTCCAACTGACTGTCTGTGTGGAGACATCCTGATCAGATGCGACACGGTCAACGTCTTATACCTGGTGAGCTGACATAAGTAATCACAATTAAAACTTGAAACACACTTGCAATCAATGTTTTCATGCATTAAGTCGGAAATCAGAAGTCAGGGTCCTGGTGTACGGTTACGTCGGCCGCCGCACCAACACTGGACTCCCTGAACTGATAACCACACTCAATACGCTTAACACTATTTCTTCACATAGAAGAAAGATCAGAGTTTGCGGTAGAACCGAACTCCTCTGATACCAATTTGTCACGACCTGTCTTCGGGGCCCGTGCCGTGACTACCCCAAGGCCGCCTTCCATAGCCCAGGGGCTGGCGACTAGCACCAAGGTGTAAATCCCGATAAACAGGGAAGGCATTTCCCTTGTAAAGTAAACAACCACCACAGAGTAAGAAAGAGGAAAGAGTAAACACTATGTAAGAACTATAACAAGCTGTGCTGAAAGTAAAAGGCACCGGAAATACAAGCCCAACTGTAAAGTACAACTAAAAGGGGAAAACAGTAACTGAAAAGAAAAGCCGCAGCGTCGGGCCGTCCACTGGAAATCCCACCTGAAGGGTGGGTATAGATAGCTCCACTGCTCCTCGGGTCCCGCCATCCGCTCCGAGTATGTCCCGCCCAGTGGTCCACCTCCAGGTACTGTCCTGCTCTGCAATCCTCAACCACGATCAACGTTGTCCGTCGTCTTCCACCAACACAACGTAGTGCGGTCATAGCCCGTGTAGGGGTGAGTATAAGCTACTCAGTAGGGACCCCGAGACCCCCGAAGGTCTCCCAAAATCCACAAAGGATAAACCACAAAGGAAAGATACAATCACGAAGTAACAACCGACACTGCTTAGGTATATGCCCATACATATACCTAAGTCATCAATTCCAACATGTCCCAACCACAAAGCCCAAGCACATCCCAGTCCACACAGGAAAGAAAATCATATTCCACACAAGAAAGAAAAACGTATTTCCACACAGGAAAGCAATGCGTAATCCACACTGGATAGCACAACTCAATCCACAAAGGAAGAAAAACAGGTTTCACCTCACACAGGTATACATCATCGAAATGGTGATAGGGATGATCAGACATAGATAGTGAATCATCTAAGCTGGGACCCACATAGGATACAAGACCAGCACAGCTCGGACCCACATAGGATACAAGAGCACCTGTCTTCATTGATTCATCTATACTGGGACCCACATAGGATACAAGACCAGTACTGAATCATCTAAGCTGGGACCCACATAGGATACAAGACCAGCACAGCTAGGACCCACATAGGATACAAGATCAACACACATAGGACCCACATAGGATACAAGACCAGCTCTTCATTGATTCATATATACTGGGACCCACATAGGATACAAGACCAGTACTGAATCATCTATGCTGGGACCCACATAGGATACAAGACTAGCACAGCTAGGACCCACATAGGATACAAGACCAGCTGTCTTCATTGATTCATCTATACTGGGACCCACATAGGATAAACGACCAGTACTGAATCATCTATGCTGGGACCCACATAGGATACAAGACCAGCACAGCTAGGACCCACATAGGATACAAGACCAGCTATCTTCATTTATTTATCTATACTGGGACCCACATATGATACAAGACCAGTACTGAATCATCTAAACTTTCAGATCCACAAAGGATCGATAGGTACTAACCCCCGCAAAGGCCCACACAGGATCGGACCCACATAGGATCTATAGCACTGATCCCCGTAGGATCGCTAAGTGATGTACTCGTCACCGTCGAATCCACTGAGGATCTCTGCACAGTCGTCATCGAAGTCGTAGTCGCAGCCAGCACTAGGGTTCCCGCACACAGCAAACTCGTTCGGGAGGGTCCGCTCCACGAGCCGAGAGGCTGATACATCAACTTTCACATAGTCCGAAGTTGATGTATCCAAAAGTTCCATATCGTCAATAGGAACTCAATGCAATAAATGGCACGTCAATCGGACGCCCGGTCTGAGAGTTATTGGTTTTTTCGTCCCAGGGGCCCGGTTGGTTTTAAAGGCAAAACCAACCCGACCGTACTCCACCTACGTCCAATCCTCGGGCGAAGTATGCCAAAAGATCTATCTCACTATGAGGAACTCAAACAAGTCAACGACACGTCAATCGCACGTCCGGAGCTCAAGATATGAGCGTTTCCGCTCCGAGGGCCCGGTTGGTTTCGGGTACGAACCAACCTGGCTGAACTCAATGTATTTCGAAACCTTGACTGCGTTATACCGAAATGACCGTCTCGATCCAAGGATCGTGTTTCCGCTGACAGCTTATCAATCGGAGGTCCGTAGCCCATGATATGGGCGTTTTAACCAACTCAGTCTGAAAATAGGGGGTCTGGGCCCAGCCCAGCCTGACCCAGTACCCCCTAGGTCGGCCGAACCGAGTCGACCCGGCCCGGGCGGCGACCCGGCCCAATGACCCGGCCCGGCCCAGTCGGCGGTGCGGTGGCGCGGCCAGCGTGCCGCCCGAGCGTGCCCAAGGGAGGGGTGTTGCCCCTCATTTATGAAAAACGGCGGCCCCCTTTAAGGGGTCGCCCCATGTGCAACCCGTGGGGTGTAACCCCCCGGTTTTTCCCCAGTAACGGCCGGCCAGAGCAGGGCCGGCCGGTTTCTTGCCACAGGACCCCGCGGTCCCGCACCTTCCGGCGCCGGTGGCCGGAGTTCCGGCCGCCTTTTTCGAATTCTCCGGCGGGTGGTTTTTTCGGCCGCTACTTCCAAGATGGCTGGAAATTCGTCCGGCGCGGCGTGACGACGCCGCATTCTTCTGCCGCAGCCTGGATCGTTCACATCTCCTTTCGCTCAAGTGCGGTGCAATAATGCATTACCATCTTCTCTAATCAAAACAATGAATAGCAAAGGGGGGAGGGGTATCTTCCGTGTTTGTGTGGACCGATCACCTCCTGTTATATCGATAGCAGTTGGCCGAAACGTAAAACTTTTATCCTTCACAATTTTTAATTTAAATAAAAATTGAAACATGGCCGTCAGATTTAACTTTCATATTCGAAGGAAAGAAATCACCAACTTAAAATAGTTGAACCCCTACAACCTCTTAAATAAAAAGAATCATAACAATAATCCCAACCCGCAAAATAATCTTCGCGGATCAGCATAATATTTAGTTGATCCGCGTTCTTAAATTTAGAAGGGAGTAAATGAGGGTTCACCAACAATCACAATTTAAATTCCCTACCTCGAGCGCGGATTGTACGGAGATTCATTGTGGAGTATTCGTCGTGGAAAACCGTCGCGAAAAGAAAACGTTGTTGGCGCCATGGAAGGGGACGTCACGGAAGGAGGAAGTCACGTCGTAGAAGAAGACGTCAACCTTCGAGAAATCTGGTGTTCTTCACGTTCTTCGTCGGTGAAGAAGAAGAAGAAGTCTTACTCAAATCCTTAGCCTTTTTCTTCCCAAGTCTCCACCACAAGAAAAACGAACCCCAAAATAAAATAAGCCTCTCACTTATTTTATTAACCCAACATAGGTTTTTGAATTTCAAGAGTTTGAAAATTAAAAACCCACATTTAACTCACTTAAGTTAATAACATAAGTTGTCAAATTTAATGAGAGGGAGGTGGAGAGACTCATTTAATGAGAGTGAGTTTCATCCACATAAGTGGAGAGTTCAGAGTTAAGGGGGGTTAAGGGGGTTTGATACTCATGTGGGCCCCACCTTATAACATCCTCTCAAGGGAGGTTATGTGTGGGTGGGCCCCTCCACTAACCTCCCCTTGGAGGTTCTAACTACCACCTCAAATAAAAATATGGAAAACACATATTTTTATTCAGTTTAAAATAAAACCCCCGAAAACTAACTTCCAATCTCAATAAAACACAACTGCGGAATAAGCGTTCCTAGGAAAAAATCGGCACTACGGTTCCATCGGTACCCTCAGAATTTGATTCCGAGCACTAGTTCAGAAGTTAGAAATCCCTTCTCATTCGTTCACTGAACGTACCCAAGCCAAACATCAGAAATTAATTCCAGGAACACCGGGCCTCAGAATCAGGTGCCGTCAGAAACTGCGTTCTTGTAAAATTCCAAAAAAAATTAAGAAAAAAATTTCCTTGAAATTTCCGGGTCTTTACATAGAGGGTTTTAATAGAGGAAGAGTATGGAATTATTTATTAACTTTTTATTATTTATTTTGGATTACATATAATAATATAATCAAAAAACGAAAAAAAAACAATATATATTTCCAATGGTTTCAATCAAATAAGAGTGGTTTTAAATAAATTATTAGTATTTAAACCATACTCACTAAAATACTACCATTAATAATTTAGATTTTAGTCATGTTGGTAATGAATAGATTTTTAAAACATTAAATAAAATATAGGTTATAGGGGATTCATTTTGTATTCTAAAAATTAAATAAAATAACATAAAATACACATTATCTTTAAAGGGAAATATTTTTTTGTATATGGATTCATATTATAGTATTCAGTACATATATTTTGGGAATTTATAATTTCATAATAAAATCCAAATATTTATTTGGTATTTAACATTGATGACAAAAATCCATTATCTCTCAAAATTACGAAAAATAAACAATTGGATTATTTCAACTAACTTATTTCAATAAATTATATTTATTTCTAAAAATAAAAGGTTTAAATGTATAAATTTATAAATTAATATAAAAATCGTTATTTAATAGAAAATACTTATTTTTATTAAACTAACCACTTCGTGAAACCTATAAATGTTATATTAAAATTAATTCGAATATATTTTCACTATATTTAACTAATTTTTTATCCAATGAGAATATTTTTCTTAAAAAACCATTTTTTCATAATTTCATGAATTTAGAAAATATTATTTCCATATTGAATATATATATATAATACAACTTTTATTTAACCATATGAATGTATAATTTTTATTAAACACATTAATCATAAATAATGTAATAATTAGAAGTGATAAATATATTAATTAATTTTTTATAGAAAATATAATAATTAACTCTATTGTGGTCTAGACACTTAACCTATTTTTACACCTGCATAATCCCAATGTGTATGGTGTGAGAAGGTGAATCATTCATGGGGTGGTTTATATAACATGGTTTTTATTAGGATCTTGATAATCTTGAACACCTCCTATAAATGGGTTCTATCATGTTTCAGTATTCCAAGCATGGAATTTTCACAATGAAAGGAAAATACCAATGATTATTTCTCCCTTGAATGCTTTGATAAATGTTAATCAAAGGATACACTCCAATAGGTTGAGGTCAATACTTATTCAATCCATATAAATTAGAGTATATGATGACCTTTAATATATTATACTCTTAATTTTCATTGTTCATTGTTTATATTATCATAAGTTATGATTAGTAAAAATATTTTAAATTTTTTGGCTATAGTGGTATAAAATAACCTATACAGTGCATCTATTTTAAATAAATAATTTTATTAAATAGGAATTTATTTCATTAAAAAATGGAGTTCCTTTTATTAATGTTCAGGAAGTTACATACCAACTTCTAAAATGTCAACAAAAAAATCTCATTTGATGAATGAAAACAGATGAGGGGTCATCTGTTTAATAACATGATCCAATTACCATGTTGTTTCCTCAAACTAGTTGAGTTGTCAAATTTAATATATTTTTTTCTCTTTGATCAATGATCTTCACTATCTTTTCATCATATGAATGATCATTCTAAAATGGTTCCACCTCTATATCCAAAAATGATAGTTTTATATTTTGTATTTACTCAATAATGATACAAAGAACACATATTGATCATTATATATGCTTGATGGGAGTGCTAGTATATAACCAATAAATCATATGTGATAAAGGATATCAATGGGGTCAATGTATCTTTGTCTGAGGAATCACTTCCTTGGGAACCTCCAGAACAACCTCTTTGATTATATACAATAAAATACCTTACCTCAACCCTCAATGTAGAGACCCAAATCATGACATACATGGACATTACATTACATTTTCGGAATAATTAATACATAACAAAAACAGACATACAAGCACTGTAATAGTTTAGTGTCTTTGGAAACATGGAACATAATCTTATAATCATGGTGAAAGATCTTCAACATATCCCATAAATAGCATCCCCTTTTGTTTTCTTACCTAAAACCTTTCTTAAAATCCTGGGAAAAAACATATAAAGGGTGATCTCAAATGCTCAATAATGGTAATCATGGATAAAATATAACAAATCATATACATTTGAACATAAAAACATGAACAGAATGTTTAAACATAAAATCGTGAGCAATGACATAAAACATGGCAGTACGTAAGGCATAGATCATAATGGAACATCAATCATGATAAAATAGCTTGGAAATAAAACTTGTAATTGTGGAAAAACATTAATAACATGATATTACTTCTGTAGTAGCCACAGAATTGCTTCCAAGACCATCTTAGTGGACAAAGTTCCTTTCTAAATTGATTTCACTACTCGTTCCAGTCCTGTATTACTAAACCGGATTAACTTGAAATTCCATCCATGTCTATCTCATGAGATATAAATCATTAACCAATACATTGGAGGGAGATATTGGTCCCACCAATTTTATAATTAAATCATTCATTCTTGTTCCAAAAAATCATAAATCATACATCATAGCATAACCAATGTAATAGAATGGGATTTTTAAACATCATGCCATCATAACATAATCCATATATAAAAAATGTATATCATTTCATCATAAGAATAATAAAACCATGTAAATAATGTAGACATTATACTTGAAACATAAACAGATTAAATAAAGTCATTTTAGATGGAAAATAGTTTAGATAAAACACTTGAAATGAATTCTTGAGGAAAATATACTTTCTTCTTTGAAATCATTTTCTTTTCACAAAATGCCATGCAATTTTAAAAGAAAATTGTTTTGTTGAAAATAATCATGAAATATTGTATAGGAAGCTTCATGAAAATAAGGCGTTATGAAATCGTAAAAATCCATTCACACAGTATAAGTTAAAAATAACATTCTCCTCGTACTTTTGTCAAAAAAATCAAAAAGTACCTCGTATGGTAAAAAAAAATATTCCTTACATATGAGGTGGTAAAAGTAAAAAAAGGAAAATATGACTTTAAACATACATTGATGAAAAGTAAAAATTTTATGAAAACATTTTGAGAACATATGGACATGGATAATAAACATAACCCCTGTAAATACTTACGAATAAACAATCTCAAATAAGAATGAGATTGGAATAATTATTCCTTACCTTATGTATGATATGCTTCGTAAGTATCAAAACATATTGTATAATGATTTAGATAATTTCATTGACTTATTACAGAATCATATACATTTATATGATATCATATATGGTTTACTTATGACTTTTAATTACCCATTCTTTTGTAAATTCGATGTAAAAGGATCGATTTGGGTAAAATCGTTTCATTTATTGTACGTGTTTCGACTTGTTGTTCTAGATATTATTACATATATACTGATTTACATAATTACAGAATGTAAAAAATGATTTATTTATAATATATATTCAGCATATACATATATATTTGATTGATCGATAAATGGAATGATTTTCACCGTTCATGGAGACGGTAGGCCGTACGTACGCATGAATAATGCTTTCGTTTCATTATTGAAGTGAATGGAATTAATTAGATGACATACATATTTATATAAATAAATAAAGTATCATTATTATTCCATATATTTCATTATTATTCAATATATATACATTATAATCATTCATGAATGGTTAACATGGAGAATGAATCTCACCACGTCGTGGAGACGGTAGTCCGTACATACGCACGAGCGATGATATCATTCCCATGATCATGGAATTGTATTGAGGTATATTTATAATATTTCAGAATCAATATAACATTACAATAATCATATAAATTTATTTATTTACACCATTATACTCATCCATGTATGGGGGTGGTCGAAAACATATTACACCACGGCATGGAGACAATATTCTGTAAGTACGCACGCGCGATGATTTCGTTTTCCATAGGATGGATTGAAGGTGAAATAGGGTTGTTTCATATTTATAATAACATATAAGTATACATGTAATAATGATGTTAATAATTTATAATGAGACAACTAAATAAGAAGAAATAGAAGAAGAATGAAACTTGAGAGAATCGGAAGAAGAGATTACCTCTTCTTCGATGCACCTCCTTTATACTTCCTCTTCACGAAGTAGAGCTGGTATTTTGAGAAGACCATAATCTCAATAATTTTTCTAGGGAAGTGGAGAAGTGAAATGGTCAGGTTTTTTCTGAGCTTCAAGTCTCAAAAGGGTGTGAAGAGAAGAGGGAAGGGGTGCCCTTTTTATAAGGGAGCATAGGGGCACCTTTGGAAAAACATTAAATACTAGTTTATAATAAAGTCATATTCCGTTTATAATATGTAAAAATTGATTTATTTAGAAGATAATGTGGGGATGAGTAGAAATTCTTTCAACTTATAGGTTTTAGACAAGTTTACGTAACTATTTTAACCTTATCGTTTAGATTTAACTCTAAGTTAAATAATTTAACTTTTACAGTGTCTTCTTATTTTCATACACTATATGGTTAATAAACCTACTATAACATGCCAAAAGAACCCCAAGTGGTTAATTATTAATATATATAACATTATAAAAATCATTTTTCCGAACCTTATATTTTTAGGAATAGTATTACAATTAATAATATAATATTTGTTTTAAAAACAATTTTATGTCAATTTTGACACTATTTGGTAATTGATTTTTGTGAAAATCATAACAGCATGATTTGTTCGAAAAAAATTAATTAAACCAATTATAAAATTTCATATTAAACTAAAAAATTAGTTGAATTCATAAAAAGTCTCAAATTACATTTATTTGGGTATTTATAACATCAATTATGTTAATATTTCATTAATTAATTAATTACTACATCATCATTGTGTCATAAATAAATTTAATTATTTAATGTCTAAAAATTATGAATAAAATACAATTATGTAGGAAATATTTTTATCTTTCTAATGAATATTTATTTTCAAATTTATCTTATATAAAACCCTATATTATAAATTATTTAGTTATTAAACTTTGATTTTAACTATTTTAACTCTTCTTTAAATCAAATAATAATAATTGTCATAATCTAATAAAAGTGGACCTAAAGAGTAATATGTTATTCCTAAGGTTGTTTTTGGTATAATTACACTTATCTAATAGAATTAGGACATGTTTTAGGGTAATAATAATATCATGTTTACCATTAATTAACCTATTTACTTTTAACCGTTGTAAATAAAAGTAAAAAGTTACTATTCACCAAAAATTATTCTTATCCTATTGAACCACATTTTACACCATTATATTATCCATGTCTCTCAGATTTTTGAAATTTCACTCACAGAAGAGGTAAAATTTTATTTTATTTACATTTTCAAATTCTCATAAGAGGAGGCTAAAAGACGGTGAAAAGTTCAATAAAATTTTTATATATCTAAAATAATTATAAAATGACTCAGATGAATTACATAGAACTTATATAGGTATTATGTATCAATTTCAACCAAAAATAAATTTAAATAAAATAAATAAATATTTAAAGAAAAATTTGGTTTTTAATAAGAACCCATTGTTTTCACTATTTATCAAAAATTGAATTTTTTTCAGAAAAATACAAAAAATTCACCCTAGGATAATTTCAATATTCCAAATCCAAAAATGAAGTCCGTTTTGAAAGATAAAATTTATAAAATTTAACAATGTGGGTATTACTATTCATAATGGCTAGTACATAATAATATCACGTTTAGTGAAACTTGGTATTGCGTACTACACACACTATCGAAGAAGGTCTTGATTGTGTATAATGCAAGCCAAGTCAAGGATGTGTGTAGTGAATGCTCTATTTGGTGTTTCGTATAACATAATCAAAACTTATTTCATTTATATATTAAAAAAAAATCTATACTTAATGTTTCGTAGAATAATTTCCACAAAACAAACTTGAAATTGTGTGTAACACGAGCCAAGAATAGAGTTGCGTATACTGAAAGCTAATACGTTTTTCCGTATAGTACAAGATAATCTTGGTGTAGTGTATAATAGAAGTCATCATAGAAATTAAAAATAATATATCTCATAAAATCTCAGGGTGTTACATTCTACTCCCCTTAAAATGAATTTCACCCTCGAAATTCATCGGGAATATAAATGGTTTACTACTTGAAAGTTTCATTCATAGAAACCCAAATTGAAAAAAGGAGTACTAAAACATCATTCTAAAAAGTGAAGTATGAAACATATCAGTTTCCAAAATTGAATCATCATTGGGTTTCCACATAGGAGAACATAGGTGATAATATGGATATGGAAGAGAAACCTAACCATAATGTTCTGATGAAGAATGGTAGAGAACATGGCTATGAAAAAGACAAAAATCACAAAGCCATAAATTTGTGATAATCTAAGGTACCATCTGATTCATCATATATAAGGGCACAGGGACAAAATTTTAGGTTTTCAATATCATTTCCCTAATGTTAAAGAATTTGAATTAGAATAAATACTTACTTTATTTCAGTATAATATCACCGTTGTTCGTGCCTTGAACCATTTCAACTTCATCTCTCAAAGAAATGATGTTGAATTTGTCCTTCGTGAATTGTTAGTAGATCATGTGATAGAATTATGAATCATTTCATCTATCTCAAACATATGGTTAGAAAAAGTTATATAAATAAGTCCATCTATGGTGAGATTAATCGTATATGGTTCAAAAAATGGGCTTATACTTAAACTATCAAAATGCATAACAAAATAATACTAATTTCTACTAACCAGGGTCTTCCTGTAGGCCAGTGGAAGGAAATAAAGTCATGTCGCACTTCGGTTGTGGGTTCAATTCCCACAACCTTGTCTGACGTGACGTGTTGTTGCCCGTCCTACATGTTGTCCTTTTTATAAAAAAAACTATTATAACAAAAAGTTCTAGCCTCAAACAATACTATCTGATGTCCAACATAATCCATTCCAATATTTAGGCTTATCCAAAATACATCTGTCCAATCTCATAGTATAAAGAAATAGATTACTTGAAAGGTCACATAACAAGCACTTGAATTCCATCATTTATCCCGCATATATCATAAGATATATCTTGTTGGTCACATTCCAAACATGTGAGTACCTTAATCATGTATTCTTTTGAAACATGAATTACCATAGAACCTTAGTGAAAACTTGAGTTTTTTCAAAAGCTAACTTTTTCCACATAACAAAATCCCAAAAATTCTATATACTCAAACCAAGAGATCAATTAGTCCTTATATCAATCATGAGATCATTTCATTTTTTTTCTTTATCTCTTCATTATGTGCATCTCATCTTCTTTCCAAAAATATTTCAATCACTTTTCATGGTTACCGGTACCATATAATTATTGAAAACAGATACATAAATATTCCAAAATTCCACGATACCAAAAAATAAGATTCCATGATAATATTTTGAAATCCCATTACAAAAACACTTAATCATTCCACAACATCATTTTCGTACTAAACATCACAAATAGTGATCGCATGTGACTTCCCGTTATCCTTTTACTTAAGATATTTCTCATGTCGATCATCATTAACCCTTGGATTAGGGCATTGATTAGCATAATTCCCCATTTCCTTGCACTTGAAGCATTGAATTGTTGTTGATGCGTTCTCTACAGTGTTTCCTTTTTTCACATCATTAGAAACCATTTTTCCATTACTTCGACACTCAGCTGCTCGATGTCCTTCTTTTCAGCACTTTAAATATTTTCCAGTCCCTTTAAGACAATCTCCACCTTTCTTCTTTCCACACTTTGAGCATAAATAAACAATCATCTTCTTTTCACTATTATTCTATGATTTCTCCTTGAACTCCATCTTTCGTTTCTTGTCAAAACCATGAGATGGATATGTAACACCAACTTCCATTTATACCTTGGTAGCACAACTCGTAATTTCTTCCAATCTACTGAAATATCTTATATTTAACTCCCTTAGAAGACTTTGTTTTAAGGAACTGAATAGTCGATCAACTTTACTTTCATCTTAGATGATAAATCCATATTAATACCTTTCAAGCCTTGTAAAATTTTCTTTGTATATACCAACAGATTCAACATACTTTTTCTTATACTCATGGAAATACTTTTCCATATTTGTTCAAAGTATAAGAGGGAAGTTCTTATTGAAAAATATGTTTTTGAACTCATCCCATTCCATTGATTCAATTTCATCTCAGGTTCTCGTATTCTTAATTAGAATCCACCATTGTTCTGCTTCACCTTCAGAACCGTAAATATCCAGAATGACTATTTCATTTTCCAAACAGCGAAGTATGGAAAATAAAATTTCAATCGTACTAATCGATTATTCTGTAATAAGTGGATCCGAAGATCCATTGAAAGAAGGTGGAAGTTGCCTCCTGAAGGACTCAATAGAATATTGTTCCCTTCTCTACTCATTTGGATATCTAGAATGATTCATAGCTTGTGTAAGTATAGCAATAAGATTTTTCACTCCATCTCCCATAACATTGTTTTGTTCAGGAGGACAATCATTGCATTGTCCATTACATTGATAAACACAGTTCCTTTGGGTTCCATCCATTCAATTAACACAAAAAAGAATAGTGTGAGAGGAAAAAATCATGCTAAGGAAAACAACATAATAAAGGGGGGAGTACATTAAATATCTAACATCTTATTTTTTAATTCTAAGATCGTTACCTTAATTCTAAGACTATAACCAATACTTATACATAACCTTAGGTACATCCCTTGACATACCTTAGAAATATCTCAAGGGATATCAGTAAAAAATTCGCATCCTAGTTTCCAAAGGATAACTAAACCATTCCTCTTATACCAACTATAAAGACACAAAGCATGACATACATGTACATTACATTAATTTTGTGGAATATATAATACATAAAAAAATAGACACACAAGGACCATAATTGTTTAGTGTCTTTGGAAACATGGAACATAATCTTCTAATCGTGGTGAAAGTTCTTACACATCACCCATAAAGAACTTACTCTTGTTTTCTTACCTAAATCCTTTCTTTAAATCCTGGGGAAAAAAATATAAAGGGTGATCTCAAATGCTCAATAAGGGTAAGCATGGATAAAATATAACAAATCATATACATTTGAACAATAAAAACATGAACATAATGGTTAAAAAAAATTGAGGAATGACATAAAACATGGCAGTACATAAGGAATAGATCATAATGGAACATCAATCATGATAAAATTTCTTGGAAATAAAACTTGTAATTGTGGAAAAACATTATTCACATGATATGATTTCCATATTCACCAAGTCATTTCTGCCAAGACCTTCTTAGTGGACAAAGTCTCTTTCTGAATGAAGTTCACTCCTCATTCCAATCCTGTATTACTGAACCAGATTTACTTACCGTTCCAGCCATGTCTATCTCATGAGATATAAATCATTATCCAATGCATTGGGGTGAGATATAGGTCTCACCGATCATATAATTAAATCATTTTTTTGTGTGCCACAAAATCATAAATCATACATCATAGCATAACGCATGTAATAGAATGGGATTCTTAAACATCATGCCATCATAACATAATCCATATATATAAAAATGGATATCATTTCATGATAAGAAGAATAAAACCATATAAATAATGGAGAAATTATACTTGTAACATAAAAATATTAAATAATTTCATTTTAGATTGAAAATAGTTTTCATAAAACACATGAAATGAATTCATGAGGAAAATATACGTTCTTCTTCAAAATAATTTTCTTTTCACAAAATGCCATGAAATTTTAAAAGTAAAGGGTTTTGTTGAAAATAATCATGCAATCATGTAGAGGAAGATTCATGACAAAGTTGTGTTATGAAACCGTAAAAATCCATTCATTCCGTATAAGTTAAAAATAACATTCTCCTCGTACATTTGTCGAAAAAGTCAAAAAGTACCTCGTATGGTAAACAAAAGAAAGATTCCTTCAGTACGAGGTGGTAAAAGTAAAAAAGGGTAAAAATTACTTTTAAAACACATTTTAGAAAATTAATAAATTTATGAAAACCTTTTTAGAACATATGGACATGGATAATAAACATAACCCCAGTAAAAACATACGAATAAACAATCTCGGATAAGAATGTGATTGGAATAATTATCCCTTACCTTATGTCCCATATGCTTCATATGTATCAAAAAATCCTCTATAATGATTTAAATAATGTCATTGACCTATTAAAGAATCTTATTAATTTTTTTTATATCACATATGGTTTAGTTATGACATTATATTACCCGTTCTTTGGTAAATTCGATGTAAAAGCAGCAATTTGGGTAAAATCGTTTCATTTATTATATGTGTTTAGACTTGTGGTTCTGGATGTTATTACATATATCTTGATTTAATTAATTCCAAAAGTTAAAAAATGATTTATATATGATATATACTCATCATATACATATATATATATATATGATATATTGATAAATGGAATGAAATACACCGTTCATGGAGACGGTAGGTCGTGCGTACGCATGAACGTTGTTTTCGTTTCCTTATTGAATTGAATGGAATTAAGTAGATGAAATATATATATATATATATATATATATATAAATCAAGTATCATTATTATGTCATATATTTCATTATTATTAATTATATAAACTTTATAATCATTCATGAATGGTTAACATGGATAATGAATCTCATCGTGTCATGGAGACGGTAGTCCGTACGTATGCACGAGCGATGATATCATTCCCATGATCGTGGAATTGTATTTTAGTGTATGTATAATATTTCAAAATCAATATCACATTACAATAATAATATATAGTTATTTATTTACACCATTATACCCATCCAAGTAAGGTGGTGGTCGAAACAGATTACACCACAACGTAGAGACTGTATTACGTACGTACGCACGCGCGGTGATTTCATTTTCCGTAGGATGGATATAAGGTGGAATAAGGTTGTTTCATATTTATTATATCATATCAGTATATAAGTAATACTGATGTTATTACTTTTTAATGAGACAACTAATGAATAATAAGTAGAAGAAGAAAGAAACTTGAGAGAATCGGAAGAAGAGATTACCTCTTCTTTGACGCACCTCCTTTAAGATTCCTATTAAGGAAGTAGATATGGTATTTTGAGAAGACCAGAACCAAAATAATGTTTCTAGGGATGTTTAGAGGAGAAATGGGCAGGGGTTGGCCGAGATTCAAGGCTCAAAAGGATTTGAAGAGAAGAGGGAAGGGGTGCCCTTTTTATAAGGGAGGAGAGGGGCACCTTTGGAAAAACATTAAATATTATTTTAAAATAAAGTCATATTCGGTTTATAATAGCTCAAAATGGATTTATTTCTAAGATAAAGTGGGTATTAGTAGAAATAATCTCCAATAATATGTTTTATACAAGTTTAGGTTACTATTTTAACCTTATCGTTTAGATTTAACTCCAAGTTAAATAATTTAACTTTTACCGTGTCTTCTTTTTTTACACTATATGGTTAATAAACATACTATAACAAACCAAACGAACCCAAAGTGGTTAATTAGTAATATATTTATCTTTACAGAAGTCATTTGGCTGAACTATATATTTTTAGGAATATTATAACAATTAATAATATAATATTTGTTTTAAAAACTATTTTATGTCAATTTTGACACTATTTTTTAATTGATTTTTTTTAAAATCATAACAGCATGATTAGTTATAATAAAATACTTTAAATCAATAATAACATGTCATATTAAAGTATAAAATTAGTTTAATTCATAAAAAGTCTCAAATTACATTTATTTGGGTATTAATAACATCAATTATGTTAATATTTCATTAATAAGGTAATTACTACATCATCATTGTGTAATAAATAAATTAAATTATATAATCTATAAAAATTATTAATAAAATACCCATATGTAGGAAATGGTTTTAGCATTCTAATGAATATTTATAGTGGAATTTATCTAATGTAGAACCCTATCTTAAAAATGTTTTAGTTATTAAACATTGATTTTAACTATTTTAACTCTTCTTTACATAAAAAAAATAATAAGTGTCCTAATCTAATAAAAGTGGACATAAAGGGTAATATTTTATTCCTAAGGTTGTTTTTGGTCTAATTAAACTTATCATATAGAATTTTGACATGTTTTAGGGTAATAATAATATCATTATTACCCTTAATTACCCTATTTACTTTTAGTTGTGGTAAAAAAAAGAAAAAAGTTACTATTAACCAAAATTATTTTTATCTTATTGAACCACATTTTACTCCTTGGTATTAACCATGACTCTCGGATATTATAAATTCCACATACAGAAGTGGTAAAATTAATTTTTATGTAAATTTTTAAATTATCCTAGGAGGTGGGTAAAATACAGTGAAAAGTTCAATAAAATTTTTATATATCTAAAATTATTATAAAATGACTCAAATGAATTACATTGAACTTATATAGGTATTATGTATCTATTTTTACCTAAAATAAATTTAAATAAAATAAATAATTATTTAAATAAAAAGTTGGTTTTTAAATAGTAACCGAGTGTTTTCACTATTCATCAAAAATTGAAATTTTTCAAAAAAATACCCAAAAATTCACCCTAGGATAATTGCGATATTCTGAATCCAAAAATGAAGTCCATTTTGAATGATAAAATTGATAAAATTTCAAAAATTGGGTATTTATCTTTATAACAGCTAGTTCATAAGAATATTATAATAATATCTCTTTTAGTCAAACTTGGTATTGTGTACTACACACTCTATCGAAGAAGGTCTTGATTGTGTGTAATGAAAGCCATCCCAGGGCTGTATGTAGTAAAATCTCTATTTGGTGTTGCATATAACATAATCAAAACTTATTTCATTTATACAATATTAAAAATCTATACATAATGTTGCGTAGAATAATTTCCACAAAATGAACTTGAAATTGTGTGTAACATGAGCAAAGAATAGTGTTGCGTATACTACAAGCTAATACGATGTTGTATATAGTACTTGCTAATCTTGCTGTAGTGTATAATAGTAGACATCAAAGAAATTAAAAATAATATATGTCTTAAAATCTTGGGTTGTTACAATCAAGCTCTAGGTTATATCAATGATCATCTTCATAGATGTTCTTTTTTACATTGTGAATATTTTATATCACACAGAATAGGTAGAAAATATCTATAATTTCAGGTATAAGATTTGGACTCATCAAACTTTTCACTTCGACATCATCCCATGATGTTAGTGTATGGCACCTCTTCCCATATAAAACCTTATAAGGTTACATTTGAATACTATAATGTAAACTATTGATATATGATAACCCCACTAGGTGAATGTGTTGATATTAGAATATTTGGAAGTGCATCATAGATAATATCAACAAATCCTATCTTGTATAAATGGTTCTTTTAGACTGGACATTTATATTATGGTGATAAGTTGAATAGTAACATGACATTAAATCCATCACACACTAAAGGATTCTCCAAAAGATTATGGTAAAAATATTATAATGATTATATGTTGTAGACAATATAATTTCAAGAAATTTTACATATAATAATATTTTTATCATTGAATATCACAAAAGAATGAAATCCTCCATGATAGAAATGATATGTGTTTTCTTTCTAATGTGATTAACTCCCACCCATATTAAATTATTTCAATAATATTTCCAGTGGTGTCCAATAATGATATCATTGGGTTTTTTCCATTTCAATAAAGGAAATGGAATTAATTTCAGCATACCATTGGAATTCTTTCTTTCATACTAGACATATTGGAAATCCATGATTTATATACAAATTATTAATTATAACCCATTATTTTATCAAAATAGATGTTTTTCCTCGCACAAAAAAAATGTATTATTTAATATAATATAAATAAATAACAATGAGTTATATGCATAAGAAATATGATCCAAAATCAGCTCTGTTTTATGTGGGACACATATTCAGGTTCCAAAACATATAACCCTCTCTTTTGCAATGTTTAACACTGGAATATTCACTAGAATTTCTGGCATCACTTAAAAATATTTTTAGGCCTCCTTTATCATCCAATGAATATATGGTTAAGACCTTATGTATGAATGTTAGGATTAAGATATATTATTATTCCCATTTCTATCCTTTAAATGCCAAAAAAGATTGGATTCCATTAATTACTCATGATGTATGAGTTTTTAAGATACATTCTACTCATGGAATGTACCACATTTTTCACCTTCCCAAGATGGTAACCGTTTAAACAAACATAATCATTGATTATATGAAACCACATTCATTGGTGAATATTGATCATTTTTTGGGTGAATAAATAAATGAGTATTTTTTTATATGTATATATTTTGAACTTCTACCATTATACATAATGTAACAAAATATTTATATTAGTGATATCTCCCTAAAATTAAATATGTTGACCTAAATAGTTATTATCAAGGATCATTGATGGGTGGGAAGAACCTATTATAATTTATAACTAATTCTTGATTATACAACACAATCCATTTTTGGATTATTAATTTTTGATCACAAATCCTTCCTCACCATTTAATTCGAGAAAAAGGGTCATAATTAGCCTCTTTATTGACTCATTAATTATCTCTATGTATTCATTAGTCCAACAAAACATCACACACTTTGGATTCAACATGGTCATAAGGATTGAAAATAATGATGGTTTTCATAGAAATTAAAAATATTTCAAATTTATTCTTTATAAACTATGGATATCCCTCACATATATTATGATGGAATATCTATAAATTCAATATATTTTTAAAGTATACTATGATATACCATTTATATTGATAATATACACTAGGACTATTTCATTCTACATAAAAATATATAATTACTAAATATTTCCTAAATGGTTACCATTCTTAATTTCATCAATACGTCATCCAATTGATCCACTTAATTTAAATTGATTTTGGAGTACGTAAGACTATAATTAATTAACATAACCATAAAATTTCATGGTTATTATGTAGGATTTTTTTCACCATTTCCATGGGGATTGTAAGATCATTAACGAGTAAAAATTTCATCAATGTGAACTTGTATTGCCCAGAATTCTAGTGAAAAGATGTCTTGGGGAAATACTCATTCTTCACATTTACATGATAATATTCATAATGAAGATACACTATGGAGAAGTAATATTACCCATGTAGTCGATCAAAAAAATCATCAATTATTGGTAGAGGATACTTTTACATTTTTTCATCTTACTCAGCTAAAGAAAATAAATTTGGGGGCACATTGAATCACTCTTCATCTTAATAAAATGTAACATTTTACCCCATTTTGATGAAATTGGGTGTATAAAAACATTATCCACATTCTCTTGTAGTTACTTATTCTACACTTAAAGTTCAATAGTGGATATTATATATTTATTCTGGAATATTAACAAAGATATTTTTATAATAGAAATTTTGACCACTATATATTTTTAAGAAAAAGACCCAAACACTATTTAGGCTTCTCATTAGTGATTTCCTTCATAATGGGAAGTCATCATCATCGGACCACCTTGATACACAAGGAATAGCTTAAGACTACATGTTGTTTTTATAATCAGAATCTTTTTTATATTATTCAGGATATTTCACAATGTTAATGAATAACATGTGTGATTTCATTCACATGTTTTCCTTTGGATATCTATAGTAAAAATATTTTTTACCAATATCTTTTATAATTTTTTGATTAAAATTTAAATATAGCTTTTGCCATATATGATTTTATTCCTTTTTGGTACAAATTCATTTATTTTATTCAATAGAGATGAAATGAATCAATTTTTTTATTTATAGAAAGCAATAACCCAATCATTGGTAATGATAATGCATAAAATTAAAGTGAATTCCACCATTTATCCAGAGTAAGATAAATGGATTAAACATTAAATGTGATGAATGATAAATACATATAAGATAATATCCATCAACCATAATTTCTTTCAACTATTCTTTTCCTTACAATGTATAATATTTTTGAGTCATTAATCATGGTGAAAATAACGAAATTTATCATTTTCTTATTTGATGTTGGTGTTGATGTCCTCATTTCTGGCTATATAAGAAGTGAGCCTTCAATCGAGCTGTCACCGTAGTGAAATTTTATCAATTTAATCCATATGAGATATTTTATTCACACATTATGTATTATACAGAACCCCTAATGATGATTAAACCTTGTTTTGATATATTTCCATGGAATACACATTAACATGCAAGACAGAAGAAAAATATATATTTTTCATATTATTGATGAATTATCTACATAATATCATTATTTTTTATTATTTTTTATTCTAAACATTCCATTACATGAATGATGAAAAATAAATTTTGTTAACCTTGAAACCTTTTCACAAAAATATAAATATATTCAAATCACCAGAGAATTAAACATTTTACCTTGATTAAATTTTTGGGTTTCTCAACATTGTGTTTTTTAAATAATATAGAAAACATATTAACTAATATGCGTATATAAAATGTAGTAACATGTATTGTTTTGTTATATACTTAACCATTTCTAAATGAATATTACTATTTTGATTACCATTAAAATATACATTCATTCCTCAAATTTGTTTCTAATAAATTTCCACAAACCATTTTATCTATCTTATTTTGACCATGATCCATGACTATTTTACATTTTTCATTGAAAAATTTACCGATATAATATCAAAAACATATTCATTGGACACCATGTGAGCTACATTATTTGAATTTCCACTTGAAAATATGGGGTCTATTCATGGAGAGAGATTACTGTAATGGGAATCATACTTTTAATTCCTTATTATCAATTATCCATAATTTTTATCTATTATATTGACAATTATATTATCTTCATAGTTATAACATATTTTATTTTTACCTATTATTTTATTTTGAGATTTTTTTAAATGGCAATGTACATGTTTTATTGATTTCTATATTTAACTCTATTATTATTTGATTGAAATTTTACATTAATCTACTTTTTTAATCATTTAAATAATAGAATCATAATAATTTTTTAGATTTTATCATCTTAGATCTCCCTATATTTGATTACTCGTTTTTTCCTCTTATTTTTGTTTAATATCATATCTCCCCTCAATCTAAACTCTATTTTAAAAATAATTTTTATTTTTTATTTTTTTATAGTTTCCACTGTTGAACTAAATATCTTTTATCCTTGGAATCCATTATTTATGATTCATCTTTGTCTACATCATATTTAGATTTCCTCTTAAAAAATTTACATTAAAATGATCTACTTATTTTTTTTATTTTAAATGTTTATTCCTAGGATTATCATCCTTATAAAAATGAATGTTTTTATAAAACATGGTAGCAAGATTACATAGATTAGAAAATTTGAAAAATGAAATTAGAATCATTCATTTTAATTTACCTTTCCTTAATTAATATTTTATGAATGAAATATCATTATATTGACAACCACTTCAGTATATGGATAAAAATTCATAGAGATTTTCATCATTTGATTGAATAAATCTTATTGATTTATATCATTTAGAACATATTTATTGTTATTGTTTCCATTCATATGTATTAATATTATTAAATATACATTATAATGATTAATCCTTTGGGTCATTATCTTCCATAAATTATTTTTCAAAATAAAACATAGATGTAGTATTCCAAGGATTCCTCTATAAATTTTGACATTGATGAAATTTAATCTATTTCCATTAATATAATTAATAGTATTATTTTGTTAATCAATGATTGTATGAAATTTTTTTATAATCACCCATGAATCACATTGTTTAATCACAACACTTGAATAATTACCTCTATAACATTAGAATAACCATTAAATATATTTATTTTTTCCCTAATAAGATTGATCATTTTGTAATGAAATAAACATTGTAATGATTTTTTCTAATGATTATAACATTTAGAGAATTGATTTCAATGGAATTGAAATTCAAATATAATTTATCAAATAATGATAGTTCGAAACATTCTATAAAAAATAAATTTACTTCAAAGATAACATGAAAAAATATATTCTCATTAAATAAAAGTATTGTCACCTTGTGCTTTATCACATTTGAAAAATGTTGACATCAAATGTGTGTATGACTTTTTTATTTAAATTAACTATTTACTCTGGGATTTATAGAGAGAAAATTCTTCACCCCAAATAATATCTCATAGAAAACATATTTCACAGTGAGGGGATACACCCAATGTTGGGGTGGGGGTTAATCAGGGTAATGTAGTTTATGATTTTGTTCCTTGATAATGATTATCTTTTGAATTTGTAAGGATAAATTGGTTCTCTTCTATACATATCACTATTTAGTTAATGAATTTTCAAATTATAGAGTATTTTTTTATCCCAAACATGAATAATATAAGGAGTATGTGATTAAAATTTTAATGTTTCTGTTGAATTAGTAAGGGAAATTATTCACCAGTGATTAATAATGACTGGAATAAGTAATCATATAGATTGAAAATTGATATATCATTAAAAAAATAAAAGGTTTTCTTCATTGAATTTCACTAAATTCTCATTTATAATGATATAATTCTACCCCCATTTTTTTACAATAATATAAATCTCCAATATTGTCTGAAAACATGTACAACATGATGAATATCTATTATGAACAACTAATTCAAAAAATTTCATCATCAACATCAAACTTCTAGATTATAAAACCTCATATATCCCATTTTAGATATAGTTATAACTAAATATAAAACATTTATATCCACTCCAATACATTACATACATTCATAATATACATATGGTCTTCAAACCTATTATAATTAGTACTGTTTTTTCAACACAAGAGAATCTGACAAATATATTAGTGTAAAGGGATTTAAAAAAATAATATAATTTTCACTAATACAAATCATTCCATGTTCCAAATGATGTTTATTAATTGAAATTTTTGGTAAATTTGTTCAATTAAGACACCTAAATCACACACCACAACAACGATAAAATCATATTTACTGATACTTCATGAAACTACTCATTTACTATGAGGCCAAATTTGTAGTACATAAAAAATATAATTTTGGTTATTTTTACATAGTCACTACATTCCTCAGGGAATTATAAAAAAATTAACAATTTCTAGTTAAATAAATTCCACTCAATTAAAAATATAATCCATTACTTCAAATATGATTTTTATTGTTGACCTAAAATAAATTTCATACCCTGAACTTTTGACAACGTGAAATTAAATTCATGTTTTTAGTTATAATTATATAGAAACCAAAAAATCATGAATAATCAATATTATTTCAGTATTATTATTCAATGAATGATCTACATTGTTAGAAAATAAAAAAAACCTACCTAGATTATTCAGTTATTTTTCAAACCTATTTATGGTGAGAGAGTCGTATATAATGAAATTTTAAGATCTAATTTTTTTTTGTTTTATAGTGAAATGATGCCATTTATGACATGAAAATTTTACACATATAAGTTCAATATACTTTAATATGTATTTTTTTATTAATTTTATGTAGTTACAATCTTTTAATGAACAATTTATTCCTAATATGACTTCATCCTTATGAGTTTTAAGAAATATTATGAACTTATCTATAAAGAGATACCTTTTTCATGTTATCAGTCACACGTATGATGTTACCAAAATAAACTAATGTATTTATATTTTTTGTATAATGAAACATAAAAAATATTATCAGGGATAAAATAATTATAAAATATAACAACTCATGATTTGTAGAATGTACTATTACTATACAAAAAAACACCACATGCCTCATTCATGACAAAGATAGCTTTTACCAAATAAGTCCCCGATATTATATTATAAAATATTAGAGTCTAAAAAACATAGAATGTTGATTTTAACAATATAGTTGTGAATTTGAAAATTTTTTAATAAAAAAGTAATTAACACTCTACTATATTTTGAGGCATTATAAACATAATGTGTTAATACATTTAATCATTGATGATGTGTTTTACCAATTATGATATATTTAGAAAAATATGATAATGAAAAAAATAATTTCCATAATACTATTTAGAGAAGTAAAAAAATTAATATTTCTGAAAAATTCTTACAAATTCAAATAGGTAATAAATAATTACTGTAAAAAACAAAAAACATACCTATATTTCATAATTCACACCTTTTAGTAATAATAATGGTTTGTGTCTTGGGTCTATCTCCCTACCATCAATATATTTATAAATTATTAGTTTGGGAATAGGTTGGTGTAATGTTTTAAGATAGATGACTTATTCACTATCGGTCCAATGTCAATGCAACTTCTACCGATATATTAGACTAAGATGAATTAAAATCATTATTGAAAAATCTAGATAGGTTATAGAAAAAAAATGTAAAACAATTATTCTTATAACATCTCATAAGTGTTCATAAAAATGGGAATATTAATTATGAATTTATTATAACGATCATATGTTCTTATTATGGTCCCTTCAATATAACATTGAATATAGTCCCTTACATGTGAGTGAAGGATCTACTTTAATAACTCAAAAACAATTCATATTATTTTTTATCAATTTTTTAAATGATTTATCATTTAGAAATTAGAAATTTAACCTCTAATGGTCATGTGACTTGGATAATACTTTCCTTTTATTGAACTAGGGTTTAGTTATCATAGGCTAGAAAAATATAGATTTAATACATTACATGTTTTTTATCTAAATGGATTATACCATTAATGAGGATAGAAAAATTCTTCCTTAAATCTTGTGTAAGATTATCAAGAATATGAAATTTATATCCATAAATTTTTGTGTTTTATATATTTAAGGTAAATTTTTCATTAATGTTTTCTTATTATGATGGATACGAAATTATGATGATAAATAAAATTTATATTATAAAAATAATGAATACAACTATTTATGAATTTTTAATGATAATAATATTTTAGGATATATAATGAAAAATATTCTATTTATTAAGAAAATATAAACACAAACATTTTATTTAATTATCCCAATAAAATTAAAATTTAAAAATATTAAAACCAAATTTCATTTTAAAAAAAAATGTGGTAATAAAATGATTACTATTAAGACCTCAAAAAAATTAATCTATAAACATACAAAAATCATTTAATAAATTAGAGTATATAATGGGTATCCCAAGTACAATCCCCTTTCATTATTCAAATTCATCATCCATAATCATCATGTTCCAAAATATTATAATGATATATAATCAATATCCATAGACATGGTAATTTATTTCATTCATGGGGAAAAGGTAGTTTCCCTTGGTAGAAGTAATGTTTTATCCAATTGATGAATACTAATTTTTTTAAATTTAAAATGTAAACTGATACTCTTCTCATCCAATCTACATATAAAGTGTGAAATTGAAAATGAATCCAATAAAAAAATCAATATATTTTATTAGACCTCACATAATCATGACTCTTTTTTATTTAACAAATTAATTGAAAAATTAAATCTTCCCTAAATGTATATATAATTCCTAAATCACAGATGAGAATATATGAAGTATCTATCAATATTTTCAAAAAACCATTAATTAAATTTTTGAATATAACTATGTGTTTTTTTGTTTAATTTAACATGCATATTTTTTATATTTTTTAACACTATGAAACTATATTCCCATTGTCAGTGAATTATTTTATTAAATTATCATGATTACAAGGAATAAAATGATGACTGATTATTCAGTTTATAATTCCCAAAAAGCCATATTATATATAATACATGTAATATATTTTGAAAAAGGAAATAAAACCATGATTCATAAAAATAAAATATATTACATCCTTGAAATATTATTGAAATATTATTTCTCTAAAACCTATGGAAAGGAAACATATTAAGGGTGAGAAAAAATTTTTGTTCTGGAAAATAAAACAAAATAAATAATGAGTCAATGGAAGTATAATAACACGGGATGGTAAATAACTCTTATCAAATTCTATTAAAATAACAGGATATGGAATATTATATATTGAAATTTAAGAAACTGAATCACATTATATTTAATTAATGAATTATGAGTTAAATGCCTCCATAGATATGTCAACACAACATCTCAATGATGAAAAGTAAATGTGAGATATATGATTTAAATGATTAAAAATTTGATTTCATGTCTTAGGAACATAAGTAACTATATTATTAAGATCCATCCTCTTGACAATTTAAAATTATATGTAGAGACATTTTTTATTTGGCCAACTTAATTATCTTATGAGAACCTGTCGTGGCATCGAGGAATAATAAAATTTCTAGGATCCCTCATCAATCCATATCCAATTAATTATTAATATTTATTAATCTATTTAATTAAAAAAATTATGCCTTGTCAAATATACGTATTGAATAAATGATACAGATTTATCAATTACTCTCCAATTAATCAAACAATTGTAAAATTTAACACCCTATGTGAAAAGATATATGGTTTAGGATATAATAATATCAATCACAGTGAAATATTTATATTCAAATAAATTTATAATGGGAATTTTTTACAATAAAACTATTGTTTCAATATAAGGTTATCATCCAAAAAAATATGCGAGATTGTGGAGATAATCATTAAGAACAATCATGAGGAGCCTAATCTTTAAACTTTCCAATGTGTCCAATACAACTTTGAAACATTTAAATAATAATCCCCATGAAAGTATTACATTAAATTGAACTAATAATATCATGATAATAATGAGACTAATGAAATTAGGTGACAAATTACAGTATACACACCATAAAAAATTGAGTTGGTTCATAACAACAAATAAGCCTCAAGGGAATGTAAATTGACACAAAATCACTTACCATAACATTGATTTTATTTTGTGGTTTTCATACTCATTTATAGTGTTTTAAAATATGTTAAAAACTTATATATTAATAATTATCATATTCATAAAATCTTATATTAACTTCTTATAATAACTTAATATCCATTAGTAAACAGAATTTCATTATTTTGACAATTTCGGGTGTAAATTTCCAAGTCTTCTCAAGTATGTATTGACTTTTTATTTTTTGTTATTGTTAATTAGATCATGGTTTCATCATATCGATAATTTAAAACATGATTTAATTATTATATATAATAATGACCTATTTATTTATAATAATCTATATGGATTAGAGATAAGAAACGAAATTCACCATTCATGGAGGTGGTAGGTCGTACGTATTTATGAATGCTACATTCATTTCATATTCATCTTAAAATAAGGAAAATGAAATTATGAATATGGATATTATAATTAATTTATCAAATATATATCATATATGTTACATATTTGAATTAAAATTATCTTTAATACATTTCCATGTATGACTTAAAAGACTCACATCGTTTTGGGGGGACGTTAGTCCACATTTCCTCAAATAAAATTTCCGTATTTTCCCATGATGGAAGGAATATTCGTATATTCTAAATTAAATTTATAGAAGAATAAAAATATTATAAATTTCATAAATATCATATATAAATAGAGTCTCCATCATAATTTCCTCTGTGAGAGGTTGTAAGGAAAAATGTACAATCATCGTTTCATGAGGAAATATTGCACCATACACTGAAACAATATATTTATTGACCATTATAATGAAGTTTTTGTAAGTGTTTGTACAAAAATTATCATAAAAAAAATACTATTATATTAAGGATATTTTTTTAATTTAAAATTTTAGAATAAGATGATTTTATTGGATAGATACTGAAAATTAAAATAAATATCTTATGAGATGATGTTTGCTCTCGATCAGATAATTTAATTTAGTTTATTCTAGAATGCTTCGTTGTAAGAATTTATTCCAAATGGAAGGAATCTAGGATGTGGTTAAGGATTTTTTTGAGATATTTGGGAAGAAATGGGTAATTAAAAAGTGTTTTGAGAGGTGTGAAGAAGTGGTAATAGAGGAAGCCTTTTTATAGTGGAGGAGTGTCACTCTTGTAATATTTTTATATAGAAATTCTATAAACATTTTCATATAAACATAGATAAAATAATGAAACAAATTATAAAAAGTGGTTATACCATATATATATTTCTATAAAATAGCTTTTGGAAAATTTATAGTTAATTTTGGGCCTCAAGGTTAAGGTCAAGTCCCTTATTAAAATTAATTTAACCTTAACCGTCGTAATTAATTCAAATTACATTCACTAATAATATTGGTCCAAAACAAAGCTGGTATAATGAAGAATTATTATTTATTCTTGTTAAAAATATATAATACATTTTTATAAATTCTAATCACATAAGTGGCTGATATCATTTTAAATTTTTTTCCCTCATACGGGACAACAATACATGTTTTAAGGTATAAGTATCCAAAAAGTTTCTATATTTTTATAGTCAATTAAAATTTAAATTTTCATTGAATAAAATAAATGTTACTAATTTATAATAATATTATATAATTATACTTATAAAACAATCTAAAAAAATTTTCATTATAAATAAATCTGATGGAAAGGTCAAATTCAACAAAGATTTAGTAGTTTTGACTATTCATTCAAAAATCAATCTTCACAGAAAATACAAAATATTCACATAAAAATTTATGTTTAGCTTTCAAATATGAAGTTTATTAGGACATATTAAATTCATAATATGATCCACATTTGGATTTAAAATGGATTCTTTAGAAAACGTTTGAAAAATGACATAATAAAAATATTATATTTTATGTATAATAATGGGAATTTTTTTATCAAACACTTATCTAATATAACGGATGAATATAGAAAATATATTATTGAATATGTAATATAAATATCACAATAATATCACCTAAAAATTATAATTATTTTAATTTATTGTGGTAAAATGACATTGTATGGGAAAAATAATACTTTTATCATTTATATTCAATCAGTTTTCATATTCATTTATAATTAATTTTTAAACCAATAAAATAATTATATATTTATATAACCCATATATTTTAATAATTTAGTTAAACCTTCTTATTACTACTAATTTAACAGGTATAATTATTATATATTATTATATTAATTAAATTTTAATAATATATAATTGTCCAGTAAATCTCAGTCTTGCATGTAATGCAAGATATCAGAGAAATCCACACATGCATGAAATGAATTCTCACTCAGTGTTTGATTAATTACAATTTATTGAATATATGAAATCTATATAAAATGAAAATAAATCTATAAATTCATAGGATCTTATATTCTCTCGCCCTCTTGGGGTTACATGTGACACATGTTATTAAATAAACTCTCATAATCTATAATTTTTGGGTGTTACATTCTCCCCACCATAATTAAATGAAAACTTCATAATTAAAACATGATCCCAGATATTTAGTGATTTACAATAAAATATTATTGAATGAACCACTTCGTAAAAAGGGTGAATATCACATATTCTTAATAATAGAGAGTGGAATGTACAATGGCCAGTTAACTTGGTTCCATATTATGAAAACATTAGTGGGAAGTGGAAACATAGATAAAAAAGAAAAATATAACATTAATGTTTAGATAGAGAGTGATGTATTAAATTTTTAGATGAATGTTTTTGAGCACAAAAACATAAAACTGATTTTAGAATAATGTTCATTGATATCATAAAAGAAGATGATATTTAGATAATTTTTGTCAAGAAAATTTGACACTATAGTTGAGAAATTTATTTACACTATGAGAATATATGAATATATAAATTTTTATAAACCAAATAATTCCCATTGATTACACATTGAACTATTTCTACTCTATATCTTAGGGAAATGTCTTTTATATAGTGATGTAATATATCAATACCAAATACCACATCTAATGTTCAACATAAAAAATTTAATAAATGGTTAAATTTTACATAATATTATATTCTAAGACATTAGAAAGATGGTCATGAAATTTAACAAATAAACTTATCAAATAACATGATTTTTCTTTTAATTTCCACATAACACACATGTGAATATTGTAATTACCTGAATTTACATAAAAAATATTTAAAATATTCATGCATCAAACTCTTTAAATAGATCAATGATTATTGGATATATTCATAAAATCAAATAATAATGTTAACTCCATAAGTAATAGTATTTAATACTTGGGAAAATAGTCACTATTCAGTTCCAGGGTAGTCATAACATGTCCCAATAAATCATTTCATATCCGTTATTTCTATATCAGGAACATATTAACGGTTTTATTTCCCTCCACTACGTGTGTTCTTAAAATTATTACTTTATACTGATGAAATTTTATTCATACCATTCAACAAATGACTTTAAATCCTTAATGAAAAAGTAAAATAATAAAATAATTATATATTTCATAAATCATATGATGAGAAAATCATAAATAAAATACATTTACAACATATTTTTTATATCCAAATACATATGTAAATTTCTCATTCCACTTAGTTTGTGTCAGTAACATATGATGAACCTTGTTTACTTATGTCTATTGGAAGTATATTACCTTTATGGTTAGGCATTAATTTGTATTGTTCCCCATAACACTTTATTTGTAACATTGAATAACATATATCTTCATCTATCATTTGAATTATTTTTATTGGTGACCCCTTTCTCCAAAATTATAAAATCCTACAAATACTTCCATGAATTTACAAGAGTGATTCTTTCAAATGTTGTCACATGCTGGAAAATTAATCTTTCAATTCATCTTCTCTTACTCATTCTCTTTATGATGATCTAAAAAATAATTCTACTTCACATGGATTCAATTGAGAACATTGGATCTCGAGATTATATTTTCTTGTTTTTATGTCAAATAATACTATCTCTTCATTGGATGAAAAATTATAAGGATCTAGTGACATTTGAATAATTTTATTAAGACCTTCAATGAAGTAGTCAAACATGCACTCATTACATAGTAAATAATTTGAATCATACATGGATTACCTTTTAAATGTATCTTCCTAATCTCCAACAATATCTTATTCCTTTTTCATCAAGCTAAAGAAATTCATGTTTTCCTTAGTTTATTGATCTAGATGGTAGTATTTACCAAATATTTTCCCAATAAAATTCCTCCAATGAATTAGTTCTATTTATTCTTCCTCCCGAGTATTCCAGATCAGAAACCACCACTGATCACCATCACAATAGATATAATATACCACATGTGTAAAATTTTTGTTTTCACGACATCCTAATGCGAAAAAATATATTCTTTAGATATTCAATATATTACTCAACTACTATTATATTAGTAGTCCCCCAAAATGATTAGGGCCTTTATCTCATAATGTGATCCACTATATGATATTCTATCTACATAAATAATTTCTCCCCATGAAAAATTTAATTTCTCATAACAAGACCAAGCTGCCATAATTTATCATTAACATTATCTCCTCTGATACAAACTACATTGACGTAATTTGTCGGGAAATATATACATTTTTCACGAGTATTGATACCATTCTTCCTTATAGGTGCATTTGTAAAAAATCAAGTATACTGGATTAGATCCTAAAATTATTAACTTATTATAAATCAAAATATAGTATAAAACACCACATAATTTTTTCCTGATAATTCCTACAATAAAATACATTGGTTACATTGGGAAATATTTACTTTCAAATTATTCATAATGGTAGGTGTAAAAAATGTGAACTATCTTAAGCCTATATCACATGAGTGTCAAACTAGGAGAATAGTAAGTCCTATTTTCATGTACTAGGATACACTGAGTTATTCCCATCACACATTTTTGGAGTTTTCACCCTTAGGTACATCTATAATATAACGACATAAACTTATAGTATATATAAATGGATGTATTTCATGAAATAATCACATATTAACTTCCATTACTAAATTATATGATGTTCTTGTAAACATATTCACAATGTCAATCTTAGGGTTGTACTCTTTAAACTATGTTTTCAAAATCTAGTTTACAAGGTTGAAGCTAATCTTATTTGATACCAACTGTAATGCATCGACCCTAGAATCCTGTAGTTAATGCATTATTTTTATATTGTAATGATTACAAGCAATCAAACCCCAATGTAGTTTTCTGTTTAGAAGTCTTGTAAATCCATATAACATACATTAATCCCATAATACATTAGGAAATATGAAATATAATCATGATAAATGTGTCCAAATATTAGTGTATGCATCAATTAATCAATTGAAATAAACTATCATTTGAAAGGTAAAAAAGTGGTAAAAATTTCAATTAAAATAACTAGATATGGAAAATTAAATATGGAATGCCAAGAAACTAAAACACATTCCATTTAATCAATGAACTAAAAATTAAATGTGTCCATAGACATGTGGATGAAAAATATCGTGGATGAATAATAACTGAAATATTTATGATAGAAATTATTAATTATTGTACATCTTGTCTTAGTCACATGAGAACCTACTCTCTAAAGATCCATCCTTTGAACAGTTTAAAACTTTATATAGAAACATGTTTAATTTAGATAACAAAATCATCTCTTGAAGATGTGTCGATGCATCAAGGATGTATATAATGTCTGGGATCCCCCATTCATTAAATCTCAAAATAATTATTCATATAAATAATCATTTTAATTAACAAAAAACATGACTTATCAAATATTTTTAATGAAAATGGTACATATTTATCAATAATTCCAAGTTTAATCAAATAACATTCAATGTAAACACCATATGTGAAATGATATAATATTTAAGGAATAATAATATCTATCGTATGAAAATTTTTATATTGAAGGAAATTTATAGTGAAATATGGTTACAATAAACTGATTCATTCAATATAAATATATCCATCAAAAAAGAAGTTAGATTAAAATGATAATAATACAGAACATCCTTGAGGAGAATAGCACTTAAACATTCCAAAGTATCCAATACCATATTGAATAATTTAAATCGTAATACCCATGAAGGTATAAAAATAAATGAAACTTTTAATATATTTTGAATATGGATATTAATGATATTATATATCAAAGGTCTATACACTCACCATATAAAAGTCTGTTTGTACATAACATCTAATATGTCTCAATCAAATTTAAATTCTGATGAAATCCATTTCCTTTACCATCCTTTTGATGGATGGAATATATCCTAAAATTCGTTGGTTAAAAATAGGTTAATAACATTTAAAATAACCATAATCATATTAATAATATCATTTATCAACTTCTTATAATATCATATTATTTTTTTGTTTACAATCGATCATTATTTTGACTATTTCAGGTGTTAATTACCTTGTTTTCTCAAGTAGGTTTTGACTTGTTATATGTTTTTATTACTAAATAGATAATGGTTTCATAATTTATATAATGTAAAAATTGATTTAATTATCATATATATTTAGTAAATATTTATTTATAATAATCTATAATTTTTTTATAAATGAAATAAAATACACCATTCATGGAGATGGTAGGTTGTATGAATGCATGAACACTACTTTTATTTATTTTTCATTTTAAAATAATGTAATTTAAATGATACACATGGATATTAAAATTAATTTATTATATCTATTTCATATATTTTAAATTATTTTATTAAAATTAACCTTAACATGTTCCCGCATTGCATGAATGAGTCACATCGCTTTGAGGGGCGGTAGTCCCTAATTTCTCAAAACAATTTATCTTGTTTACCCTATATTGAACTAATAATGGTATATTATAAATAAAATTTAAAGAATATAAATAAATAATAAAATCCATAAATATCATATATATATATATATATATTCTATCCTAATGGCCACCTTGAGAGGTGTCAAGGAAAATGGTCAAATATCGTTTTGTGAGGTAGTTGTTTGCCGTACACAGAAACAATATGTTTTTTAACCATTAGATGGAAGTTTATGTATGTTTAGATAAACATGTATCATAAAATAATCATAGTATATTTCTTATAATGGTGTTTTTATACATGAATATAATAATAAGACTTTATGGGTTGTAGAATGGAAATTAAACTAAAGTGCTTAAGAGAATATGTTACCACTTAATTGAGTAACTTCATTTTTTTCAACCAAAAGGCTTCCTTGGATGGATTTATTCCAAAGGGGATTGTTCTAGGATGAGGTGTGGGATTTTTAAGAGCCATTTCATCAATGTTTGTGTGTTATTAAGTGGAATTAGAGGAGTGAATTCATGGAAGGAGAAGAGGTTTTTTTGTAGTGGATGAGTAGTGTCAGCCTTGTAATATTTTGATCAAGGAATTACATAAAACAATTTCACACCGATTTTGCATCCTATAATAGACCAAATTATATAAAAGGATGTTAAAGAAGAAATATAGTCATAAAATAGTTTCTGTCAAGTGTATAGATCTTTTTCGGACTGATGGTTATGGTATTATCCCTGATTAAGATTAATTTAACCTTAATTGTTTTAATTAAATTTAATAACATTCACTAATATTTTTCCTCAAAAACAATGTTGGTTTTATTAAAAATAACATATTTTTCTTATTCAATACGTTGAATACATTTATTCAAATTCCAATCATATAAGTGAAAGAAATTATTTAAAATTTATTCCCACAAACAGGATGACAATGTGGGTTTTAAGATAAAGACGTCCAACAAATTTTTATGTTTTATTAAAAATTTCAAAGTGAAATTGAATTTAGTGACCTAAATTAAGTAAACTGATAAACGTACGAACTATTTAAAATTTTAAATAAATAACAAACATAATATATCATTTTAAATAAACTATATTTAAAATATGTTTTGAAATAACATTCATCATTTTTCACTAATCATTACAAAATGAATATTTAGAGAAAAAATACCAAAAATTAACAAGAAGATAATTTTTATTTCTCACTTCCAAATATTATTTTTATTTTTAAATATTAAATTTATATAAGATTTAAAATTTGGATTTCAAATGGGTTCTCTATTAAAAGGTGGTAAAAATTACATAGTAAAAATATAGCATTTTACGTGTAACATGGGGTTTGTTCTTATCGAATGCCTGTCAAATCTATTAGGTGAATTTGAATAACATTTGATTGAATATATCATATAAATATCACATTAATATGAATCAATAATTGTAATTAAGTTATTTTATTTGGTTAAAATAACATTGTGAGTAAAATAATTATAATATTTTCTATTTTATTTAATTAGTTTTCATATTCATTTCTAATTAATTTTTAACCAATGAAATCATTTCATCTTTCTGTAAACCATATATTTTAATTAGTTTGTTAACCATTTTCACAACTACTATTTTAATTGATATATTATTTATATCTAATTATATTAAATAATATTTTAAAAATATTTCATTATCTAATAAAACTCACTCTTTCATGTTATGAAAGTTATGAAAGAAATAAACTTTTGCATGTAACACATGCTAAATCAGTGTTTAATGCATTATAATATATTGAATAAATTGAATCTATTAAAAATACAAAATAAATAATAAATTCTTTGCATATTATATTCTCTCACATTCTTGGTGATGTATGTGGTACAGGCTATCAAATACAGTATTCAAACTCTAGAAATTTGGAGTGTCACATTTTCAGTTATCCATATCAAACATCAATAAATTAATATAACCTAAAAAATTTAAAATAAAAATAAAAATATAATGAACGTTCATTATGAAATTGAGATTAATTGGAAAAAAATTAAGACACTGAAAAATCATGTAAAAATTTACAAAAACAAAATTATTCTTATAAACCTAAATATGAATTAATATTATAAATAAGTAATTAAATATTTTTTGAAATTAAATTTTAATGTTTCAATTATAAAATATCACATAAATGTTTAATGATATTATATTTTCCATTAATGTATATAATTTACATTTTCTTCTCACACCATGTACATTGAATAAATTATTACATAAGGAATAAAATAGAAATTTATATGGTGGTTGAAAAAATGAAAAGTATTTTTGAATAAATTAATGAAATAAAATTATGGAATAATTTCAATAGGTTAATTTTTTATGAAGGGTGTGGAAGTAATCAATTGAAAATTATGTATTTATACCAGATTTTTAATCATTTTAGAAGTTAACAAAATAGTCTTGATCATTAGGATACATTTTATTTGTAAAAAAATTAATCATCACTAGGATCCCATAAATTTTATTCTCCAACCCAATTAAAATTCCATGAGAACCCAAATTAGTAACCATGATTATGTCACTGAAATTGGTAATAAAAAATACTTGGTTTCTATGAGATTAATTTTTTTAATGGATAAAATTCATTATGGAACATGGGGTATATAGGTATGGTTCTGGTTTTATTAAGAAGTTGTATATTATGATTCAGATGTGATATGATTTCCATAAATTATCCACGTAGCATCATATTGGATTTTAAATTCATCATCTTAGGAATAGAGTAGAATAATTCAATATTTAAATAGGATTTCATTGAGAAACATTTCACATAAAATTTAATATATGATAATGGTTTTTGTTATATATTTTATGATTTGATAAATAATTTTATTCATTATAATTGTTTAGATTAAAATTTTCAACTACTTTTATACTTCCAAAGATTGTATTTACTATAAAATGGTCATGGATGGATTTTTTAGAGCATGATTCTTCTGAAATGGTCAATGAAGGGACATCCTGAGTGTTCATGGATTCATTAATTTTTTTAATTTCTTGAAATTTATTTTCTAGTTATGAATATTTAAAATATATTATCCCTTTTTTTTTGCACAATTTCTCATGTAATGGACAAATCAAAAATTGTGATGGTTTTTTAGATGGTATTTTTATCCAAGATTAATATTGTGGTTATTGGAGGAGATTTTTTAAGAGGTCAAAGGGATGTTGGAATTGAATTTTTTGGATTGAAACAATAATTTTATCAGAAAATTTGATAGAAGGTATAGATTTGAAACATCCTAAATATTGGGTTTTGTATAATATCTCTATCAAAATCCTATAAAGTCTTTTAATGTAGGATTAAAACAGATTTTATTATTTCATATTATAAAATTTTATTCTAGAATACACAACATGTTGTCTTTAATGAAACATAACCTTAATTGATAAAATGGGAATTATATTCCCTTTTTAAGGGCCCCATATGTCACACATTTTTCAAATGATTCAATTATATGAATATTATAGTAATTCTAAATACCATTATCACCCCCTACCTAATGATGGATGTACAACTAGCTATGAGTATTTTATCAAAACAAGGAGTATTTATTCAACTAGATTTGGGAGGATACTCCAAATTGGGTGACTTACCCTATTTATTCGTTTTTATAATTTTCTTTATTAAACGTGTAGTCATTATTATGTTAGTTTATTTATTGGGAAATTAAACATAATGCTAAATTATTACTTTATTATTATCCTTAATCCATAATAAAATATTATAACTAGTGTTGGGATTTAAAAAATGAGGAGAGATACCATGTTTTAAGTATTGGTAAACCATTTTCATGTTGTTTCAATGGAATCTCTTTATATTTTCATGAGGTTATAGATGTTATATCATAATGATATTTTATAGTGGAAGAGTTTTATTTCTAAAAAATCATTTTCAATTTGTACCATGATTTGATGGATAGTAGTAATAAATTGTTTAACCATTTAATATTTTTACAATTTAATTGAAAATTATAGATATTCTTCTAAGTTTACTTGGTTTTATGTTATGTGAATATGGTATAAACTATTCCATTGAACTCAGTAAAATAAAGGTATGAAATGTCAAACTCTATCCCTTGAACATTGGGAATATTTTTTAATATATTTTTTAGAGGAAATATTGACTGTCTCCATGGGTATATAATCTAATCAAGGGGTTTATTTTATGTTGGATGGGGTGAGTGATTAATTATTATTTTATTTATAAAATACCATAGGTTAGGGGTTTTATAACTTTGATTTATACATTGGATCTAACCAATGATTATGGTTGGGTTACATACAAGACCACCCAATGGAGGGATCTTAGGATTATTAAAATAATTTAAAACTATATTTGGATCCATTTAAAATGCAAAAATAGGTTTACTTCCCTACTAATCCCTTTTATAATCCACCATAACCCAACAATTTGATTCGTTAAAGGTATATAATAACAGAACTAGAGGGAAATAAATGTGGACATAAGAGAAATGGGAGTTCAGAATAAATAGATATGGTGATAATATAAGGTGAGTGTCTGAAATAACATTTATATGTCCTTGATAAAAGTAACAAATGTTTTCTGGCCAAAATTATACAACGGGTTTAACTTTTCAGTTGCATAGTTTCCTAAATCCATAAAGACCAAAGAAAAAACCTAAACATATGTCAATTTTTATATAGTAATTTTACTATAAGTGGTAAATACTATGGGTGAAATATATTCAAATACCTGAAGCATAACGATGCCAATGTAAATTTGATTATTAAAAGATAGTTTATAGATGGTTATTTATTTAGGTCGATTGATTGCATTTTTATTTGTTCAAAAAAAATTTCTTTTTATTTTGATAATCATCCCTTCCATGAAATATAAATTAGCAACATTACACACCCATTTAATAAAAATGGATTTATAAAAATAGACAAATAAAAAATTATAGACTACTTTTTATGAAAACTCAGTGGTAGAAAATTATTTTAGTACATTGAATTTATAGCCCTAAAATTCACTGATGATTGAAGAATAAATAGAAATTATCTGTGATTACTAATTAAAATAATTCATTATAATAAAATGTAAAAATAAATAAGATACAATCCATCCCCGTGAATTTTTTCTTGGATTAACTGATAATATGTTTATATTCTCATTGAATCCAATTAGACAATGAAATACTAAAATAGTCATTGAAATATAGAAATGAATGAGGGATAAAAATAAGATAATCAAAACTAAACCATTATGTGTATAATTTCTCACATTTTATTTTGAATAACATAACACCTAGGGTAATTTGTACTATAATGATAATAATAAAAATAAAATGTGTATATATTATTAAATTTTATGAAAAAAGTTATATTAAGAATTTTAAAAACAATAAATTGATGTAACATACTTATAAAAAAAATATTATTAATAAAATAAAATAAAATATAAAAAAAATAACCTAATTTCATTAAATAAAACATCCATTAATAATAATTTATAAATCATTTTTTCAACTACTAGTTATATAATTCATCCAAAAATGTTGTTTTTTCATGATTCATTAGTATGGTTTTCAATTGTGGAATTTTACTCCCAATACTGAAAATCATTTCAATATTCATCTTGAATTATAAGACTAATAGTAATTATTACACATAACATGATTCATCATTAGGATATCATGATAATTGGGGTGGGATTCCTTTCTACACTACAGAATCTGGAAAATAATAATATTATCACTGAATTGAACTGTCGTGTTCTGCTATCAAAACATTGTATTAGATATTATCACTATTGATGTTAAATTTTCTCCTTATTTCCTTTATGAAACAAATAAATTAAATATTCACTGTTATTTTATCATTTTCATTTCTTTTTTTTTTGAGATCAAATATCTAGTTCACATGACCCATCAAAATTTAGGATTCATGTCCGAAAATTATTATTTTAACCAATAAATCTGGCATTTATCATGAAGGGAAATATCCACCATATATTAAAGATAGCCTAATCCTATAATTAATATCAAAATAATTTCATGTGGGATGTTTTCATGGATTAGAAACATGCAAGTCAATTAATATATAATTGTAATATTCACTAGTATCGGTGCACATGTCAAAAACCAATCCATAACTCAATATAAATGGGAACCCAACTTAGTCGGCGGTCGGGCTTGAAGGGTGTTCATGATCCCTATGTGCTGGAAGCAAGTGACTAGGTATAAACAACACAATTTGGGAAAAACATCATCCTTGCAAAAAATCATAAACATCATGCTAAAATAAATAATACAAAAATGAATAAACAAACTTGAACATGAAATATCTAAATATTTAGATTCATGTTTACAACATTAATTAAAAACCCGAAATGGTATAACAAAAAAAGGGAACTAGAAACTATCCCAAAAACACCCCTATGATAAGATGAGTGTCATCCTCAAGTGACCACCACATCACCTGCAAGGGAAGAGCACTAGCACCCCGAACCACATCTTCAAACATCATGACATTATCTCTACCAAACATATCCTATTCTACTGACACCCAAAAAATTATGTAGGGTCTGGGTCAAATACCAAAAGAATTCCTCTCAATAAAATAATCCATTTCATAAAAATTATAAGATAAATAGAGATTCCATTTTTATAAAGTATATACTAGAAACAATTTTATGGATTTTATTAAAGAAAAAATTCTTGCATTTTAATGATGAACTATGTGTAACGTATGTTGATGGTGAGTTCAATATCTCCAAAATGTGACTATTATATGAAAGAATCTCTAGGAACTTTCTTGGAATGGGATAGTCGGTACAACATATCTCAGTGAAAATTTTTATATCAACCATAATCATCATCTCTATCGTCAATGAGCCTCTAGGAGGGGACACACCAATTGCCTAGTAGTCTCGAAACATCATTTATTAGTTAGTTTTAAATATTAAATCCTTCCAAATGAAACTACTACAAACCAATTACGTGTCATAAAGCAAACTAGTCCTTGTCTACCCACAATGACATAAAATGATTCACTTCATTTTTTATTTCTCTTACCACATTCCATATATAAAATCAATTTCAATTATACATAAATCAAACAATATAAATGTTATTGATAAACTACTACATTCAAAATAAATATATGTTCGGCTTCCAATGGTCACTAAAACCATTGAAAAACCTATTTTTCACCACTTTCACAATATTTTAAACATGTTCCATAAATTATAATGCACATTAAAAATTCCCAGTAAGGGTTTACATTTGTAAACACCCAATTTCCATTAGAAAAAAATCCACTTTTAAATCATACACATACTAAAATCCATCAAAAATACCTTTCACACCACATTCATAAATCACATGCCTCATTAAAACACTCGCAAAACAATAACAAATTCTTTAAATAATGTTAAGGCATGAAACCACCTTTATTGAATGATGAAACATCTGGAAAATAGTATTAAACCTCAATCATGCCTCAATTGATCCTAGTAATGGAAATATCGAACATAAATCGTCTATATTGGAACCTAATATGAAATAGAAAACCCACAAAATTAGACCCCACCTATTAGAAATAATAAACCCCTAAAAGAGGGTAAAAGAACCCTTTAAAGAAGGATGAAACCGAGGATACAATCATGTACATGAAATATAATGATGTTTTCCAACGAAATGAACATAGAAAATGGATGTAAGAGGTAGAATATGGGATAATTAGATGATTACATGGTTATAATTCTTAGTGTGTCTGAAAAGGGGAGGATATGGGGTTAAATATGAAAAGGGAACAGAGGAAAATATCCAAATTATAATGTGTTAGACAAGACAGATGGTTTTCCAAGCTGTGCAGCAACGGTGTGATCCCCACAGTCAAAAATGTCTATTTAAACCTATTTGTTGCATGTTATAAAAAACCATGCATCAATCATGTTATTTGACTCTTTAAAAAAGACACATTTTTATACAGTTTCTTGGGCAAGAGTAATATTTTCCCATAATCGTGCCCAAGTCGTGCATCACCGCATACCAAAGACAAAATTTTCATTTTTCATATAAAAATAAATGGAAACCCAAGGAATGAACATATGATCAAAATAAATTGATTAAATACATGAATTTGAAGACACATATTTGAAAATTCTCCCCATCATGAAAAATTTCCTCCAAGGAGAGTCAGCTCAATGCTCGATCAAAGAATAAAAAAATACATTCCTTTTCATTCCATGACATCCACTCCCAGATCACATGCTCATCCCTTCTATGCTTCTAATGAACATAGAACTAAAAAATAGACTTCCCTTGAATCACCCTCTCTTGTGAATCCACAATTTTTACTGGCCATTCAAACAAAGAAAAATCAGGCTCTATTTCCAACTCTTCCAAATTCATCACATGAGGCATATTTCGGTAGTTATTCTATAATTGTGGGACATGAAAAAGTCATAAATCAAAATCAACTATGATGAAAAGAAGACCTATATTCTACCATGTGAATCCACTCAATGATCTCAACTGGTCTGATAAACCTTTGTGTTATCATTCCTTGCTTTCCCAAACAACGAGGACCCAAACGAGGAGACACATTCCGAAACACGGCGTCACCCATATAGAACTCAAGATCATGATGTATTTGATCCACATAATATTTGGGATGACTCTAATCTGTCAGTAACCACTACCTAATTTTCTTTAACTCGTCTAATTTCTCTTACACAATGCTCGTTCCCAACAATGAGGTCTAACCAGCCTCATCTCACCCCAAAGATATGTTAACCGGTCATCCATACTACACCTAAAAGGGATCCATTCATATTTAATATTTGTAGCTATTGTTATATGAAAACACTAACAATCCCAAATGTTTATCCTATGAACATACAAAATCTAGCTAACATGCTTGGAGAAGTTTTATATGATTTGTTTTTCTTACTCCGTCTGAATATCCTTTTGCGGATGGTATGTTTTACTGAACTTGATCTGTGCCCCCATTTCCTTCTGAAGGACATCCCAGAACTGAGATGTAAAATGAGGGTCCCTATTAGAATCAATTGTCTTTGGGACACCATTATTCCTACGTATTTCCCAAAAAAACAACCTGACCAACTCATCCACCTAAGAGGAATCATTGTTAGAAATGAACTAGGATTATTTGGTCATATGATCTATCACAAACCATATTCCATCCATTCTCTAGGGCTACTTGAAATTCTAATAATAAACTTCATGCTGATCTATTCTGACTTTAAGGAAGGAATGGGTAGCAGCTGAAGAAACCTAGAGGGTCTTTAGGGCTCTTCTTTAACCTACTTGAATGTATAACACTATGGGATGATTTTATATATATCTGGTCTCATTCATGGACACTAAAACTATCAAAGTACATCACAATACATTCTAGAATCACCAGAATGAATGGTCCCCAAAGAATGGTGGATATCAGGAATCACCACTATTCTCAAGGGAAAGAGAACAAAAAAAGACCTTGAAACACGAGGTTCACTGAGGAGTCAATGACCAAACACGAGTCATCTCCTCTCCATGATGTAACTGCATATAAAAATGACATTACTCATCACCTGGATTCTCCTACTAAATTTAACTCTATACGAGATGGATTCAACTAGATGATAGAAAAAAAAAACAAATACACTATGCTCCCCTGTCTCCCATTCTATCTAGGAAAAAAGAACCATCAACATCCACTCATAACTTGGCTTCCTCAATTATTTCACTTGATCTTTTATGTTTAAGGAGTAAGACACAACGATTAATTTTCTTAGGTTACAAACTATATCAAATTCGAATTCATATAAGTACTCAACTCAATATCGATAACTATATTCAAATCATTATAAGAGAAAATGTAGGATAAACATTTATGATCAGGATATACAATGAATATCTCCACAAATAGATAATGGAACCTTGTTTTCAAAGCTTGCATCCCCACTTCAAACTCTAATTTATTGTTCAGAATTTTCTTTTCAAGTGATTAGAATTGATGAGAGAAAAGTTCCACGATAAGGTCATTATACATAAGCACATATCTGAGACATATAACTTATGCCTCATAAAAAATTTCATACCCCTTTTTCGGTGCTAGAACAACCTAAATAGGGGTGGTGGTTAACTTCTTCTTAAGCTCGTAGAAGATTTTTTGGAATTTTGGGCACCACTAATACTTTACCCATTTCTAGGTGAGTGCTTTCATGGGTGATGTAAGATAGGAGAATTCCTAAACAAGTTTCCAGAAATATCCTGATAGGACTAGAAAACATCTGATCTTAAAACCATTACTCAGTTCCTCTCATGACATGATTGCGTTGATCTTCATAGGGTCCACCGAAACTGATTTTTCTGATATCACAAGGCCAAAAAAAATATCCTACCTAATATACAAGTTGTATTAAGAGAACCTATCATAGAGGAAGAGATCTTAAATAATGTGAAACACAATCCACAAATGATTCTCAACCTCCTCCTCAGATGTAGAATCAACTAAGATGTGGTCCATGAATACCACAATGAAGGAATTGAGATACTGGTGGAACATCTTATTCATGAGTACCATAAAAACTTTTGGATAATTTATTTAACCAAAGGCTTGTTGAAATACTCAAAATTGTCATACCTACTTTGGAATTTTGTTTTTGGGGAATCTAACTCATTCACCCTAACTTTTTGTTATCTAGAACACATGTTAATCACTAAGAACAAAAACTTTACACTTCCAATTGAACAAAAAATTAATCAATATGGGGATAAGGATTCTTGTTCTTCATGGTTACCATATTCTTCATCCGGTGATCAATGCCCGACCATAGAGATCCATATTACTTTTTCATGGAAAACTATGGGGAACTAAGGAGAAAAACTCAGTTACATGAATACATTGGATTCTAAATTGTCTAGTTATACCTTTAATTCCCTCAACTCGGTGGGGGTCATACAATATGAGGGAAGAGATATCATATGTTTTCCCAGTGCTATGTTTATAGAGAAATCCACATCCCATTATGTTGGGGAGAAATAAAATTTATCTACAAAAACCTATAGGAACTCATCGACCACATGAGGTAATCTACCCTCAAGATCACCATAATCATCCTCCCACATGAGTTATGATAATAGAAAAATAAAATTTCCTAATTCTAGAAGTGGAGTTCTATCAAAACTCGATTGAGTGTCTCATTAAACATGAAAAACCATGATACCTAAATCATGTGCCATGAAACTCACCTACCACCTATAATAATCAATATGTTCTTGAAATCAAACTATCAAAGCTAAACTGGGGATTACATCAACAAGGTCCATAAAAAACAAAAAAAATTACAATCCAACTTGAACCCTAACCTCGTGAGTAATGAAAATGGAAACCTAAGACCCTTATCTCACTTCATACCCAGAGGTGTTACCATCTCAATCGTGTATGATAAGTGTTCAGTTGGAAAACCAACAAATTCACAATAGTAGAAGAGATAAAAAAATAGAACTACTAGTATAAAACAAAACCACGACTATAGAATATGCTATCAAAATGGTACATTGAACTATCACAGGTACTGCAACTTCTTCCACTAGTGATTGGTCCATGACATGGATATTTCGTATCTCTACATTTTTCAGAGAATGAACTCTATCAAATGGATTTATCATAATAAGACTCGGCCCTGACAAGGTTCTATTCCCACCAACATGACCAGCAAATTGAGATCCCACCATCCTATGGAACTCTGATTGAGCTGACATCCCTTTGGAGGATACATATCCTAAAACACTTATATATATTCCCATCCCATTTCAAAAAACCTATAGGTGTCCTAGTTCTCTGTACTGATAGAATGGTTTGGGAGGAGATGTGCACACATGACATATATTTCATGCCTCCCCGCATTGATGGCACACAACCAACCCAGCATTAGAAGCCAATGATGAAGACTATTGGGAAGTATGGACAGAACTACAACCTTATAATGTCACGAATCTTCGATGTCCATTACATTTTCAAAATCTACTATTTGGAGTGCTCTTGGAGGAAAATATAGATCATTTCAAGAGATTTTTATTATTCTAGTTTTTCTATCAATTGGAAATATTGGAAGGTGATATCGGTAGCTCGCATCAGTAGGTGGTATCAGTAGATCATTTTAGTAGAATAGAGTTCTTGACACTACGTCGATAGGGTGGGTTGGTTGGTGGTATTGTTAGGTCATGTTGGTAGAACAGTGAAAGTGAATCTGCATCATAATGTCACATCGGTTGGTGGAATCTATATCTCGCATCTGTAGATCAGCATCATTGGATCAGTGTGGGTGGATCGGCATTGGTGGCTCATCGTTGGTAGGTTAGGCATCGATAGGTAAGGCATCGGTAGGTCGGGCATCAATAGTTCGGGCAGCGATAGGTTGGTCATTTGTAGGTAGGGTGTCAGAAGGTCAGGCATTAGAGACTCACATCAGTTAGTGAGGTGTTGGTGGGTCATATTGATGACTTTATATCATTTGGTCATGTCGGTGACTCACTGTTTGTGAGACGCTATCAGGGAATCACATCAGTGATGCACCTAGTGGTGATTAATTTCTGTCATTTCTAGTTTTTCCTATTTCGCCCCACTTATATTTTATTTGATGTAAATCTAGTTTAATACCTTGTTTTAGGTTTTGTAAATTAATTTTATTGTAACACCCCAAGATTTAATATTACGTTATTTCTTCAAAGTAATTCAATAACTTGCACTACAGGCAACACCGAGTTCTAGTGCACCATGTCTTACCAAACAAGTCGTTCAATAGCGGTTATGAATAGTATTAACAGAATTTTTATCATTATATAATCCATATAATTTTATAATCTATAAAATGAGTTTCTTAGACATAAAGTAAGTACAAATATATTTTTTCAGATAAAATAAGTATTTTCCAAAAAATGCTATTTTAGAACCTTTTCATGGGGAAGCCTTTTTAAATACAAAAATTGAATCTTTTATATATTAAATTTGACAAAATAAACTTCTTATTTAGAATCAGGACATAAGAATTTAGTTTCAATAATGTTTTGGTTTTTTCTGATTACTTTCATATTAGGGTGAATAGTAAATAATTCTATATTTTAAATGAATAAAATTTTTTAAATCAAAATAGTTTATATTGTTATATTATACATTTTAATGGTTTGAATGTATAAATAGATTATATTTTTACCATTTAATCCAATGATAGTCATTTTAAGTAATTTCACTTTGAAAATTGGACATAAACAATTGTCAAACTTTTGGTACTTATTATTTCTTAAAAATACACCTTTTGGTTTTGACAGCGGGAATTAAATTTAAATTAATAAATACATATTCTATGTTTTGAATTCGGTAAAAATAGAATTCATTATAGAATTTGGATTATCAAAAGTAGCTTAGGGTAAATTTTTTGTATTTTTCTGAAAACTTTTAATTTTTGATGAATAGTGAAAACACTGAGTTATAGTTTAAAACCATATATTTATTTAAATAATTATTTATTTTATTTAAATTTATTTTATTTCAATATATATACATAATAACTATATAATTTCAATGTAATTCATTAGAGTCAGTTTATAATAATTTTAGATATATAAAAATTTTATTAAAATTTTCACCGTCTTTTAACCACCTCCTATGAGAATTTGAAAATTCACATAAAACATAATTATATTTCTTTTGTGACAGGAATTTCAAAAATCCGAGATACATGGTTAGTATCAAGAGGTAAATTTTGGTTCAATAAGATAAAAATATTTTTTGGTGAATAGTTACTTTTTACATTTGTTTACCACGATAAAAAGTAAATTGGGTAATTAAGGGTAAAATGATATTATTATTACCCTAACACATGTCCTAATTCTATTGGACAAGTGTATCTTGAACAAAAACAGCCATTGAATTAAAATATTATCATTTAAGTCCACTGGGATTAGATTAGGACATTTATTATTATTTAATTCAAATAAGAGTTAAAAAAGTTAAAATCAAAGTTTAATTACTAAAACATTTTTAATATAGAGTTATACAGAATATAGAATAGTTTATAAATATTCATTAGAAATATAAAAAGATTTACTACATAATGGTATTTTATTTATAATTTTTAGACACTTTATAATTTAATTTATTTAGGACACAATGGTGATGCAGTAATTACATAATTAATGAAATATTAAAATAATTGATATTAAAAATATCAAAATAAATGTAATATGAGACTTTTTATGAATACCAATTATTTTCTAGGTTAATATAGAATATTAGTACTGGTTATATAAATTTGTTTCGAAGTAATAATGTGTTACAAAATTATCAAAAACAAATTACCCAATAGTGTCAAAATTGACAAAAAAGAGTTTTTAAAAAAATATTATATTACTAATTTATATTCTATTCCTAAAAATATAAGGATAGGTCAAGAGACTTATATAATTATAGGTGTATAATTAATGGACCACTTGGGGGTCTCTTGGAAATTTATAGTAATTTTATTAAAAATATAATATAAAAATACAAAGTGACATGGTAAATGTCAAACTATATAACTAAGAGTTATATATAAATGATAAGGTTAATATAGTGACCCAAACATGTCTAAAATCTATTTTATGATAGTATTTAGACCCATCCCCACCTTATACTTTGAATTATCCACTTTGTATCCATTTGAATCTAAATATGGATATATTATAAAATAATATTTCTATCTTTACCAATGGTGCCCCTTCACCCCTCTTATAAAAGGGAACTCCCCCTTCTCTCAATTTCACACCTTCATAGTATTTTTGGATCAGCCAAACTGTGCCCAAATACCCTCTCAAATATCCTTCATTCATCCTAGATTACTTACTTTAGTCAGAAAGAAAACCTGAGGATGCCTTTTGATCAAATCAAAAGGAAGAACCCGAAGAAGAGGTAATGTTTTCACCACGATCTTTAAAGTTCATATCTTCTTCAAATTCTTATTTAATTGTTATTTACCTTCTAAAACAATACCTCCAGTATAGTATATATACTATGATGTTATTATAAATATGGTACAACCATATTCAGTATTATATCCATCCTTTGAATGGCATGTCACCATACGTGCGTACGTACGGCTTACCGTCTCCACGTCATGGTGTAATTGTTATTCAATATATTATTATTTGGATGGGTATAATAATGACGTGTAATTCATGTGAATAATAAATATAACATGATAAGGATTCTTTATATATTATATAAAATCCAATTATATATCAAAAGAGTGATATTGTCTCTCGTGCATACGTAGGGACTACCGTCTCCTTGAACGTGATGAGATTCATTCCCCATCATATCCATTCAAGTCTAATTCTCATTTTATGATTAAAAAGAATTTTTAAGGGCTTGATATAATTATTTATATGAATAAGATACATCCCATACATAACAAATACGGCTCACATAACAAAGAATATAAAGAAAAACGAATTTGTTAACACCCGAAACGATGATAATACTAAGATATTATTTACAAAGCAATGTTAAAAGATCATATATGATATCATGTTAATGTATATAATTCTTGTATAATTTAATAAAAATTATTTCACCATTATACAGGTGTTTAACCCACCCTCATCCAAGTAAAATTACAAGGTAAGGGTTTATTTTACAATATCATCATTATCCGAGGATGTTTATATGTAAGTATCTACTGGGACCTATTTATCATCCACATCCAAGTTTCTTAAAAATGTATTTCAAAACATTCTAACAATTTTACAGAATATGGGTTAAATTCATTTATACCCTTTTTTGAATTTTTATAAGATGTTTATAAAGGAATCATTCCGTCGTTTTCCAAACAAGGTCCTTTTTAACCTTTTCGACAAAATTAAGGTAAGAATGTCTTTTTTTAACTTATACGGCAGGTGTGGAAATTTTCCACCATTGTAAAATCTTCGAAGCTTCTCTTAGAATATTATAAGATTATTTTAAAAGTTAATGATTTATTTTTTAATTATGTGCCTTTTAAATGATTTCAAAAAAGAGATATTTCTCTCAAATAGTTTTGATTTCATCTATGTCAACATCCTCTGATGGATCATAAGATTATTTGAAGTTGATTTCTTATGAAACAAAACTTCCATATTGTATTGAAGGTTTGATGATATGTTTGACAATGGATGTGTTATTTTTATACAATTCATGCTTTATGGATAAAGTACTTACATTTTGTATGCTAGTTTTAATACGAATGTTTATGTTATGTATAAACCTGTTCATATGAGGAATGCATTGGACATAGTAAGTGACGAGTGGAGCCCAATATAGCTCCTCGATTCATTAGTAGGTCTCATGAGACAAAATTTTATCTTGGAACGAGGCCTTGATAAAATCTTATTTGTAGTCTTGGCATGAGGCCTTGACTATGTAGTTATGATAGTCTGGCATTATGCATTTCATCATTATGAGATTGGTTATTGATATTGCATGAAATTGTTTGACTAGTAGAATATCCATGACAATAAGTAAATGGAATTATTTTATTTTATATTTTCCATATTATGCTTATTTTGAAGTTTAAAAGGCTTTTGTTTTAGTTATACATTGCCTTAAATGCTTATGCTTATTTTTGAAAGTTTCCGCTATATTGTTATCCTTACTAAGCATCTGAGCTCACCCCTTTCAATGATTTATTTTTCCCAAGATGTGAAGAAGTAATTTATGAATGTCCTACAGGAATAGTATTAGAGGATATGAAGAAAATATGTTGTTGTTTAAGTTTTCACTTTCTGATGTAATCTAAACTTTATGAATGTATCTAGTTCTTCCAAAGCTACAAAACTAATCGGTCTTTCGAGACTTGCTCTTTTGTGATCATGCCAATGTTATGTAAAAATTCACCGACTCTGGGTAACTAGGGTCGGGGCATTATTGTTGGTATCAGAGGAATTTTACTACAAACCTTGGAAGATTGATTTTGATAAAACTTGATTATAGAACATAGACCTAAGATGGACATTTTGGATTAGTATAGAATAAATTCCTATAATTTCGGTATTTTAGAAATTTTGTGAGTTTTCTGAGAAATAAATCCATGTCTAGATATGAAAAGGTAGAGGCGGATCTAGCACAGATGTACCTAGGGGTAAAACCTGAAAACACCGCTATAAACTAGACTCGAACGGGAACGGGTGCATGACAACGGGCCTTGCTGAACTCTTGGTTACGACACTCCCGGGGGATATGCTTAAGATAATACTCATTTTCTATACAAATCATTATTATGGGTTTATGAGTATATAATTTCTCAATGAAAACATCTTTATGATTATGGATTATATCCATAAACCATTCAATTTACGTTAGGTATTTTACAAGTTCGGAATTATTCATTGCAATTATTAAACTAATCTAGTTTATGCTACTGTATAGAAATGGCATCCAATAGAAGGAAAGATAACTCCATCAATATGTATGATCCAATGAGTAATAAGGATCATATTATTCATAGTATTAAGCCAACATTTAGAAGGGAAATAGTCTCCCATGTATTCTCAACATATGGAGAAATAATATCATGTGTTAATAACATAAGTAATGAATTATCCGAGTCGCATGGCATTGAAGGGAAGCAAAAGAAGAAAAGTTTGGAAGAGAGAAAGATGGATAAAGGGAAGAGGGAAACAAATAATTTTCCCATATGTGATAACTGTGGGAAGAAACACCCTGGAACATTCTTGAAGGGAATGGGAGTTTTTTATAAGTGTGGAGAGAAAGGATACCATGTACGTGACTACAAGGGTAAGAAAAAGGTTTCAAATGTACAATGCTTTATCTTCAAGGAGTTGGGACACTACAAGAATCAATGTCCCATTAATAAGAGTATACCAAAAAGGATGTTATTGGATAATACTTATGTTTTGATACTACCACATATAAGGAGGAATGATTAGAGTTCTTATGTTGTTATTTGGGTATTATGTCATTTGAGTGTTATATCAACAATGTGCCGGTTATAATAATTATGGAGTATAAAATGATTGTCATGCAGTGCTATTTCATTAAGGACTTGATATTGTGTGGAACCAAGAAATGTGACTCAATAGAATGTTAAATTTTTGGAAAATATATTTTTGTAAGAAAGATAAACCATAATATGGTTCTGATACCGAGGTAGTGATTTTGGAATAATACATGATTGATTTAGATAAATTATATTGGATATTCTTGATTACCTTGAAACTAGTTAATGATCTATATATTTCATCATTGTTGGAGTTTACAACATTTTTGGATAGAAGGAGTATATCCAGTATTCTATAAGGAATAAGAGAGCATGATTGTAATCAATAAGGTTTTTTTGAAAATTCAGGATGTTGTAGTGTTTTAAAAGAATACATGATGAAAGTTTTCACATGTTATTACTTGGAAAAAAATGATATTCAATGTGTTTACCTTCATTATAAATTTTGGACTGTGTGTTTGGATATAATTATTTTGGATAGTTCTAGTTTGAGATTATTTTTGGATTTCCATAAAAGGAAAACATGTCGGTCGGGCGGCAACCCATCACGTTCGGAAAAGCTGTGAGACTTGAACCCGCAACCGAAGGGCGACAACGGTGTATCACCTACCACTGGCCCACATGATGTACTGGATTGAATTATGTAGTCTTTTAAAAAAAATCTATTAGATTAATTATAAATTCATTTTTTAACCCAACACCAATACGACAAATAGAATGTTAATAATATGTTCTATTATCTTTTACAGTGAAAGATGAGTTTGTGGTAGAAATTAGTTAAAGGATTAGACTCTACATGTCAATTATGTATTTTTCTTCTTCTCTTATTCTATGAAGAAATTAATTCTTATAATTTTGGGAATGGATCTTTAAAAAAATGTGTTATCCTAATACCATATGTTTTGTTGACCCGATGGTATTTTAAATCATCATTGATTGATGTATTTAAGGCCCTCAATTTTATCCTTGTTTCTGATTGATGACCTCATTCACTACCTATAAATATTTACGTTTTTCCTTCAATTATATTTCTCTAATTGCCACCAATGTTCTTCTAATCTAGATAATAATTTGGTGGTGACCCTTTCATTTCCATTTTCCTCTTATTATGACTAAATTTTATTAACCTAATTTCCGATGTGGGTTTTCCCAAATATATTTTCTATTTTCAACCATTTATTTCTGAAAAATAATTTCAAATTTTGAGGAAGCAATTTAATGAACAGAGGAAGAATGTAACACCCCATGATTTCATAGTACGTTATTTCTTTAATGTAATTCAATAACTTTCACGACACACAATAACGAGTTCTAGCGCACCATTACATACCAGACAAGCTGTTCAAAAGCGGTTATGAATAGTATTAACTGAATTTTGAAATTTATATAATCCTTATAATTTTAGAATCTATATACTGAGTTTCTTATACATAATGTAAGTACAAATACATTTTTTCTGATTAATGAAGTATTTTTCAAAAACATGCAATTTTACCGCCTTTTAATAGGGAAGCCATTTTAAAACCAATATTTAAAACATTTGTATATTCAATTTGAAAAAATAAAATTCAACTTTAGAATCATGAAATAAGAATTTAGATTCAATAATATTTTGGTGTTTTTTGGATTACATTCTTATTTGGGTGAATAGTGAAAAATACTATATTTTAACTAAAAACAACTTTTTAAATCAAAATAATTTATATTGTTATACTATAAATTTTAATGGTTTGGAAGTATAAATAGATTTTATTTTTATCATTTAATCCAATTATTTTCATTGAATGTAATTTCATTTTGAAATTGGACATAAACAACTGTCAAACTTTTGGTAGTTATTATTTTTAAAAATATGCCTTTTGGTTTTGACAGCGAAAATTAATTTTAAATTAATAAATAAAACTTCTATGTTTTGAATTTTGTAAAATAGACTTCATTATTGAATTCAGAATATAAAAATTAGCTTAGGGTAAATTTTTGGTATTTTTCTGAAAACTTTTAATTTTTAATAAATAGTGGAAAACACTGAGTTATAGTTTAAAACAGAATTTTTTTAAAATAATTAGTTATTTTATTTAAATTTATTTTATGTAAAAATAGATACAGAATAACTATATAAGTACAATTTAATTCATTGGAGTCATTTTATAATAATTTTTGATATATAAAAATTTTATTAAACTTTTCATCGTCTTTTAACCACCTCTAAGGAGAATTTACAAATTTGTATAAAACTTGTTTTTACTGCTTCTGTGAGAGGAATTTCAAAAATCAGAGAGACATAGATAATATCATGGAGTAAAATTTGGTTTAATAAGATAAAAATAGTTTGTTGTGAATAGTAAATTTTTACTTTTATTTACCGCGGAAAAAAGTTAATAGGGTAATTAAGGGTAAAAATGATATTATTATTACCCAAACACATGTCCTAATTCTATTGGACGAGTGTATATCGACTAAAAACAACCTTAGGAATAAAATATTATCATTTAGGTCCACTTGAATTAGAATAAGACATTAATTATTATTTAATTCAATGAAGAGTTAAAAAGATAAAATCAAAGTTTAATAACTAAAAAAATTTAAATATAGGGATATACATAAGATAAATTAGATTATAAATATTAATTATAAATACAAAACAATTTCCTACATAATGGTATTTTATCTATAATTTTCATTCACTATATAATTTATTTTATTTATGACACAATGGTGATGTAGTAATTACATAATTTATGAAATATTAAAATAATTGATATTATGAATATCAAAATAAATGTTATATGAGACATTTTATGAATTCCAAGAATTATATAGGTTAATGTAAAATATTAGGACTGGTTATATAAGTCTTTTTAGAAGTAATAATGTTGTTATGAAATTATCAAAAATAAAATATTCAATAGTGTCAAAATTGACATAAAAGAGTTTTTTAAAAAAAATATTATATTACTAATTTATATTCTATTCCTAAAAATATATGGTTCAGCCAGGAGACTTATATAATGATATTTGTTTCATTAATGGACCACTTGGGGGTCTCTTATATATTTATAGTATGTTTATTAACCATATAATATAAAAATACAAAGTTACATGGTAAATGTCAAACTATTTACCTAAGAGTTAAATATAAATGATACGGTTAATATAGTGACCCAAACCAGTCTAACATATATTGGATGAAAAGATTTAGACCCATCCACACCTTAGTCTTTTAATAATCCACTTTGGATCCGTTAGAAACTGAATATGAATTTATTATAAAATAATATTTCTAGCTTTTCCCAAGGTGCCCCTCACCCCTCTTATAAAAGGGAACTCCCCCTTCTCTCAATTTCACACCTTCAAAGCCTTTTTACATGGCCAAAATCTTCCCAAATAGCCTCTAAAGTATTCTCCCTTAATCCTAGAGGCCTGACTTTAGTCATAAATCGAACCCAAGGAGCCCTTTTGATCAAATCAAAAGGATGAACCTGAAGAAGAGGTAATGTTTTCACCACCCTCTTTCATGTTCCTCTCTTCATCAACTTCTTCTTTCATTGTTATTTCCATTCTAAAATGATAAATCCAGTGTCTTCTATAAACTGTGATGTTATTATAAATATGGTACAACCATATTCAGTATTCCATCCATCCTTTGAATGACATGTCACCATACGTGCGTAAGTACAGCTTACCGTCTCCACATCATGGTGTAATTGTTATTCAATATATTATTATTTGGATGGGTAAAATAATGATGTGTAATTAATTTAAATAATAAATATATCATGGTAAAGATTCTGAATGTATGATATACTATCCAATTATATATCAAAAGAGTGATATTGTCGCTCGTACGCACGTACAGACTACCGTCTCCACAAACACGATGAGATTCATTCAACATCGTATCCATTCAAGTATAATTCTCATTTGATGATAAAAAATAATGATTAAGGACTAGATATCATTTTTTATATGAATAAGATCCATCCCATCAATAACAAATATGGGTCACATAACAAATAATATAAAGAAAAACAAATCCATTAACACCTGAAACGATGATAATACTAAGATATTATTCACAAAGCAATGTTAAAAGATCAAATATGATATCATGTTAATGTATATAATTTATGTATAATTTAATAACAATTATTTCACCATTATACAGAAGGATAACCTACCTTAAACCAAGTAAAAGTATAGGATATAGTTTTATTTCACAATCTCTTCATTATTCGAGGTTGTTTATACGTAATTATCTACTGGGGCCTCTTTATCATCCATATCATGTTTCTTAAAAATTTTTTTGAAAACATTCTTAATATTTTAGAGAATATTAGTTAAAGTAATTTGTACAATTTTTTAGATTTTTATAAGATGTTTATAAATGAATAATTCTGTCATTTTCCAAACAAGGTCCTTTTTAACCTTTTCAAAAAAATTAATGTAAGATTGTCATTATTTTAACCTATACGGTGGGAGCGGCTATTTTCCACCGTTGTAAAATCTTCAAAGCTTACCTTAAAATCTTATAAGAATATTTTCAAACTAAATGTTTTATTTTATAATTATGTTACTTTTAAATGATTTCAAAAAAATAGATATTTTTCTCAAATAGTTTTTGTAACGCCCCGACCCCAGCTACCCAGAGTCGGTGCATTACTTCGTAACATTGGCATGATCACAAGAAAGATCAAATCTCGAAAGACCGATTGGTTTAGTAGCCTTGGAAACACTAGATATATTCATAAGTTTTACATTACATCATAAAATCAAAAACTACTACAACAACATAATGTTTCCACAGTCCACACTACAATCCCCTCATAATATCCCTGCAGGTCATTCATAACTTACATCTTCACTTCCTGGGAAAAATAAAACATAGAAAAGGGGTGAGCTCAAATGCCCAGTAAGGATAACAATATAGCGGAATCTTTCATCAATAAGAATAAACATTTAAGGCAATGTATAACTAAAACAAAAGCCTTTTAAACATGAACTTTCAACATGGTATGGCATAAATAAAATGAAATAATGCCATTTACTTATTCACATGGATATTCCACTAATCGAATAATCACATGCAAAAATAAATAACCACTTTCATAATGTTGGAATGCATAATGCCAGACTATCATAACCACATAGCCAAGGCCTCGTGCCAAGACTACAAATAAGATTTTGTCAAGGCCTTGTGCCAAGACACTAGTTTGTCTCATGAGACCTACCGATGCATCGAGGAGCTATAGCGGGCTCCACCCGTAACTTATTAAGTCCAATGCATTCCCATATGAAAAGGTTTAAACATAACATAAACATTCGTATTAAAACTAGCATACGAAATGTCAATACTTTCACAATAAACTATGAATGGTATAAAAATAGCACATCCACAGTCAAACATATCACAAAACCTTCAATACAATATAGAAGTTTTGTATCATAATAAATCAACTTCAAATAATCTTAAAATCCATCAAAGGATGTTGACATAGATGAAATCAAAATTCTTTTTAAAGAAATATCTCCTTCTATTTTGAAATCATTTAATATCCATAAAAAATAAAACATTTTCTTTGAAAATATTCTTATAAGCTTGTAAGGAAAGCTTTGAAGATTTTATAACGGCGTAAAATAACCGCACCCGCCGTATAAGTTAAAAAAAACATTCTTACCTCAATTCTGTCGAAAAGGTTAAAAAGGACCTTGTTTTGAAAACGACGGAAAGATTCCTTTATAAACCTCTTATAAAAAGTCAAAAAAAGGTATAAATGACGTTAACCCATATTCTTGTAAATAGTAAAAATGTTTTGAAATACATTTTTAAAAAACATGGATGTGGATGATAAAGAGATCCCAGTAGATTATTACATATAAACAACCTCGGATAATGAAGAGATTGTGAAATAACCCTTACCTTGTACTTTTCCTTGGTTGGGGTAGGTTAACCTCCTGTATAATGGTGAAATAGTTGTTATTAAATTATACAAGAATCATATATATTAATATGATATCATATATGATCTTTTAACATTGATTTGTTAATAATATCTTAGAATTATCGTCGTTTCGGGAGTTAACTTACTCATTTTCTTTTATATGTTTTGTTACATAAGCCATGGTTGTTGTATCTTATTCATATCCAGAATGATATAAAGTCCTTAAACATCATTTTTAAATCATCAAATGATAATTATACTTGAATGGATACGATGGAGAATGAATCTCATCGCGTTCGTGGAGACGGTAGTCCGTACGTACGCACGAGCGACAATATCATTCTTTTGATATTAAAATAATATATAAATGGATGGTATATCATATATACAGAATCATTAACATGTTATATTTTTTATTTACATGAGTTACACATCATTATTATACCCATCCAAATAATATTATATTGAATAACAATTACACCACGACGTGGAGACGGTAAGCCGTACGTACGCACGTATGGTGACATGTTATTCAAAGGGTGGATAGAATACTGAATATGATTGTACCATATTTATAATAACATCACAGTATATGTGAGATACTGGAGTTATTATTTCAGAATGGTAAGAACAAAGGATGAAGAAGTGGAAGAAGAAATGAACTTAGAAAAGGGTGGTGAAATCATTACCTCCTCTTCGGGTTCTTCCTTTTGATTTGATCAAAAGGGCTCCTTAGGTTGGCTTTCTGATCAAACTAAGGCCTCTAGGTTGTATTGAGGGATGTTGGGAGAGTATTTGGGCAGAGTTTGGCCGAACCAAAAGGCTTTGAAGGTGTGAAGAAATGAGAAGGAGGAGTGCCCTTTTATAAGAGGGGTGAGGGGCGCCTTTGGAAAAGCTAGAAATATTAATTTATAATAAATTCATATTCGGTTTAAAAAGGCTCCAAAGTTGACTATTCAAAGGATGAGGTGGGGATAGGTCGAAAACAACTCATCCAATAGAATTTAGACAGGTTTGGGTACTTATATTAACCTTATCTTTAAGTATTAACTCTAAGTTAATTAGTTTCACTTTTACAATGTCTCTTTGTATTTTTATATAATATGGTTAATAAACTTACTATATACATCCAAGCGACCCCCAAGTGGTCCATTAATGAGGAACCTATCATAATATAAGTCTCTTGGCCGAACCTTAGATTTTTAGGAATTTAATATCAATTAATAATATAATATTTGTTTTAAAAACTCTTTTATGTCAATTTTGACACTATTCAATAGTTGATTTTTGTGAAACTCCTAACAGATTGATTACTTCAAAAAAAGTCAATTAAATCAATCCTAATATATCATATTATCATAGAAAATTAGTTTAATTCATTAAAAGTTTCATATTATAATTATTTGGGTATTTATAAGATCAATTATTTTTATTTTTCACTATTTTAGTAATTACTGCATCATCATTGTGTCATATATAAAATAAATTATATAATGTCTAAAAATTATAAATAAAATATAATTATGTATGAAATCTTTTTATCTTTCTAATGAATATTTATAATCGAAAATCCAACATGTATAACCCTATGTAAAAATTGTTCTTCTAAAAGATGTAAGCTTATGCCATTTTTATTTTTATTTAAACTTTATTAATATAAAGTGTCCCTACCACATACAAGTGGCTCCAAGGGGTCCCCAAATTGACCAAAGGATGCCCATGGTCGGGTATGTGTCCACAAATAAGGTTAGGACACGTTTTAGGGTAATTTTTTATTATTATAATATTATTTTTTTAACCCTTATTTACCGGATTTACCCTTTAACCATGGTAAATAAAATATTTACCACAGTAACTATTCAAAATGTCTAAAAATAAAAGTTACCTATTTACACAATTTGAACATCCTGATTCCAAATATGGAATCCATTTTCCTAAATTCAAAACACAGAAGTGGCAGAAATTAATTTAAAATTAATTCCCGCTGTCAAAACAAAAAGCGTGTTTTTAAGAGATAATAACTATCAAAAGATTGACACTTGTTTATGTTCGGTTTAATTGTAAAATTATGTCCAATGATAAACATTAAATTGAATGGTAAAAATATATTCTAAATATACTTTAAAACCACTCAAATTCATAATTTATCACTATTAATTATTTTGATTAAAAAAGTTGTTTTTAATTAAAATTTAGAAATTTTCACTATTCATCAAAATATGAAAGTTATCCGAAATGTACCAAAATTTCACCCTAGGCTAATTTTGATATTCCGAATCCAAAAATGAAGTCCATTTTGAAATATAGAATATATATGATTTCAAAAAGTTGGTATTACTATTCACAACGGCTAGTTTAATTAGTTGTGGTGTGTGTTAGAACTCGAGGTTGCGTACAACACACGCTATCGCATTATTCGAAGGGAAACGTACCGTAGAAGCTTGGGGTGTTACATTCTCCCCTCCTTCAAATAATTGCGTCCTCGCAATTTCTAGGGTATTACTGCATAAAAAGACTCGGGTGGTTCTTCATCATAAGTTCCTCGGGTTCCCACGTTGCCTCTTCCATTTTATGATTTCTCCACAAAACTTTTACCAGACGCGTCGTCCGGTTTCTCAGTACTTGTTCTCTTGTATCAAGAATCCTGACGGGCTCTTCGCAATAAGACAGATCGGGTTCCAGTTCTAATTCCTCATAGGTGAGTACATGCGTTGGGTCAGGCATGTATTTTCTCAACAGAGATACGTGGAACACATCGTGAACTTTGGAGAGACTTGGCGGCATTGCCAATCGGTAAGCTACAGCCCCAATTCGTTCTAGAATTTCGAAAGGTCCGATGTACCTGGGACTCAATTTACCTTTCTTACCAAAACGTATGACTCCCTTCCACGGAGATACCTTTAGGAAAACATGATCACCGACTTGAAATTCCAAATCCTTCCTTCGATTATCGGCATAGCTCTTCTGCCTACTTTGAGCTGCTTTGATGTGATTTTGGATTACCTTCACCTTTTCCACCGTTTCCTCCACCAGTTCTGGGCCTACAAGTTTTCTTTCACCAACGTCATCCCAACAGGTTGGTGTACGACATCTCTTTCCGTATAACGCTTCATATGGTTCCATTTGTATACTCGAATGGAAGCTATTGTTATAGGAAAATTCTACCAGAGGTAAATATTGATCCCACATACCCTGAAAATCAAGTGAGCAAGATCTCAACATGTCTTCTAAGGTCTGAATAGTCCGTTCTGATTGTCCGTCTGTCTGAGGGTGGTAAGCAGTGCTCAAATGAAGTTCAGTATCCAGGGATTTCTGAAGACTTTTCCAAAATCTTGAAGTAAAACGGGGATCACGATCAGAAACAATCGATAGGGGTACTCCATGAAGTCTCACAACTTCATTAATGTAAAGTCTTGCTAGACGTTCCAGGGGTAGATCTTCTCTTATAGCAAGAAAATGTGCTGACTTGGTAAGACGATCAACAATAACCCATATTGCATCGTTCCTTCTAGGAGTCTTTGGTAGCCCCATGACAAAGTCCATCGTAATATTGTCCCATTTCCACTCCGGTATGGGAAGCGGTTGCATGACTCCTCCAGGCTGTTGCCTTCCAGCTTTCACTTGTTGACAAACCATACATCTTGACACAAAATCAGCAATCTCCCTCTTCATGTTGTCCCACCAAAAATGTTCCTTCAAATCTCCATACATTTTGGTGCTCCCAGGGTGTATAGAGAAATTGGAACTATGAGCATCATCCAGCAATTCCCTTTTTAGATCAGGTATATTGGGAACACAAAGTCCCTTCCCGAATTTCAAAATTCCATCTTCATACACAAAGTCTCTCAATCTCCCATCATTCACAGCTTTAATCTTCTTTTGGAATTCGTCATCATCTTTCTGAGAACTCTTAATCCTTTCTAGTAAATATGGTTTGGCAACCATTTGAAAAAGCATTGATGTTTCACCTTCCCTGGTTATTCCCATGTCCATTTTCACTAGATCCATGAAAATTGGATCCCTTTCAATTCTCATATTGTTCAAAACTCCATGGTCTTTTCTACTCAAAGCATCTGCCACCTTGTTTGCCTTCCCCGGGTGGTAGTGTATCGTACAATCATAATCCTTGAGTAATTCAAGCCATCTCCTTTTCCTCATGTTGAGTTCTTTTTGTGAGAAAATATACTTCAAACTCTTGTGATCAGTATAAATCTCACATTTTTCACCATAGAGGTAGTGCCTCCATATCTTCAAAGCAAAGATCACAGCTGCTAACTCAAGATCATGAGTAGGATAGTTTTGTTCATGAATTTTCAACTGTCGTGATGCATAGGCAATAACTCTATCATTCTGCATAAGGACACAGCCAAGTCCTTTCTTTGATGCATCACTATAAATAACAAACCCATCATTCCCCGATGGTAGAGTCAATATAGGAGCATTGACTAATCTTCTCTTCAGTTCTTCGAAACATTCTTCACACTCTTTTGTCCGAACAAATTTAACCCCTTTACGTGTGAGCTTCGTTAATGGGTTAGCCAATCGGGCAAAATTCTGGACGAAACGTCGATAATAACCTGCCAAACCAATAAAACTACGTACCTCAGTTATACTCGTAGGTGCTGGCCATTCTTGGATTTCCTTGGTCTTAGAAGGATCAACAGAGATTCCATCTTTAGAGACAATATGGCCAAGAAAAGAAATCTCCTGAAGCCAGAATTCACACTTGCTAAACTTCCCATATAATTCATGCCTCCTCAGAGTCTTCAAGATAATGCGCAAGTGATTTTCATGATCTTCATAGGTTTTGGAGTATACCAATATATCATCAATAAATACTACCACAAATTCATCGAGATACTCCTTGAAAACTCTATTCATCAGATCCATGAATACAGAGGGTGCATTGGTCAATCCAAACGGCATTACAGTAAACTCGTAATGCCCGTTCCTGGTTCGAAATGCTGTTTTCGGAATGTCTTCCTTCTTTACACACAACTGATGGTATCCAAATCGAAGGTCAATCTTTGAAAAGTATTGAGCTCCATCCAGTTGGTCAAATAAATCATCAATACGAGGTAGGGGATACTTGTTCTTTATCGTTATAGCATTGATCTCCCTGTAGTCAATACATAACCTCATAGATCCATCTTTCTTTTTAACAAAAAGAACAGGGGCTCCCCATGGAGAAACACTAGGGCGAATAAATCCCTTATTACTCAATTCCTCTAGTTGTTTCTTTAGTTCGACTAACTCTACAGTGGCCATTCTATAAGGGGTCTTCGATATAGGCCTTGATCCAGGAATCAAATCAATAGAAAACTCAACTTCTCGTTCTGGAGGATGTCCAGGTAAATCTTCCGGAAATACATCTACAAATTCTTTCACAACAGGTACATCCTCTATTTGAACATTCCTTTCCTCACCGATAGTTACTTCATTCTCTTCCTCCCCAATAATTGAATTAAGTTGAGCTACTGGGGGTGGGTCTAAATAAGAATTAGGTGGTGACGATTCTGCTCTAAAAATAAGGTGTTCCTTATCATTATCATCAAGAATCGTAACCTCTTTCTTCTTACAATAAATCTTCGCATCATAGTCCGAAAGCCAGTCCATACCGAGGATTATATCAAACTCAATCATAGGTATGACGATGAAATCAGCAGATAAAGAAAATTTATGTGCTCTAATGGGGACTGATTCACAAAACTTTGTTGCAACGATACTTCCCTTAGGAGTTTTAACTGACAACTCCCTTATTAAATCAAATTGGAAATATCTAATTTTCTTAGCAAACTGGGAAGATATGAAACAATGCGATGATCCAGAATCAAATAATGCATTTGCTAAACTTGAGGAAACCATTAAATTACCTGCCACCACGTCTTTCGGAGTTTCTACCTCAGCAGTAGTGATAGCATAAGTCTGGCCTTGATCCCTTGGCCTTTTCTGAGGTAAGTTCTCCTGACGCTTAGGACATGCATTTGCATAATGCCCCATCTCCCTGCAATTGTAGCACTGAACGTTGGTAGCTTCCTTCTTCCCCTTGCAATCATGAGCTTGGTGGCCTTTTTCACCACACTTGTAACAGACTCCCATTCCCTTCAGGCAAGCACCGGGGTGTTTCTTCCCGCACTTACCACAAGATGGATATTCAACCTTTCCCTTCTTCCCCTTATTTCCATTCCCAGATTGATCAGCAGGTCTCTTCTTCTCTTGCTTTGCTTTAAAGTCATAAGACTTAGAGAATTCATTTTCGGTCTTGATAGCACATGAGACAATGTCTTCGTACGATGAAAAGGATTGTGAGACTAATTCTCGACGGAGAAATGGTTTTAACCCATCAAAGAAACGATCAATCTTACTTCTTGGGTTGCGAATATAATCTCCAGCATACCTCGCTAACCTTGTAAAGTTAGCCTCATACTTTGTGACATTCTCATCCTCCTTTTGTCTCAGACTCAGAAATTGCCTTTCCATATCTGCTCGATGGTCGCGAGGAAAGTATTTTTCTAAAAACAGATCTTTGAACTCCCTCCATTCCATGTTTGATACTTCATCATCTTCATTCATGTTTTGAATCAATGACCACCATTGATCAGCATCTCCAGTGAGGCGGTAAACTTCCATGGTAACTTTTTCCCTTTCACTACTCCCCAAAGCCTGAAATATTTTCTCTAGGGAAAATATCCATTGCTCAGCTACTAAGGGATTTGTACTTCCATTGAACGTTGGTGGTTGTTGTCTCATGAATCGATCTAACATTGATCCTCCACGCTGCGGATCAGGGTGCTCCATACGGGTAAGGTTATTATTCATAACCTGAGTAAGTTGTCCCAGTACGGTGATTAGCTGATCAGCACCAGTTGCATCACCAGCCCCACTATAATTATCTTGAGCAGGAGGGCAATCCCTACATGGAGTGCGTGCATTGATACGGTTTCCATTTCTTCCACTAGGCACCATTTCTAAACAATGGCATAAACTAGATCAGTTTATGAATCAAAATACATAATCCCATACTTATAAAACACTTAACATAAATTGAACTATCTATGGATATAATCCATAATCATAAATATGTTTTCTTTGAGGAAGTATATACTCATAAACCCTTCATAATGATTTGTAAAGAAAGTGAGAGTTATCCTAAGCATATCCCCCGGGAGTGTCGTAACCAAGAGTGCAGCAAGGCCCGTTGTCGTGCACCAGTTCCCGTTCGAGTCTAGCTCAAAGCGGTGTTTTCGGGTTTTACCCCTAGGTACATCTGTGCCAGAGCCGCCTCTACCTGCTCGTATCCAGACAGGGATGTATTGCTCGCAAAACTCACAAAGTCTCTACAATACCAAAATTCTAGGAATTTCTTCTATACTAATCCTCAAAGTTCATCTTAGGTCTACGTGCTCTAATCAGAGTTTATCTAAATCTTGCTTCCAAGGTTTGTACTAAACTTCCTCTGATACCAACTGTAACGCCCCGACCCCAGCTACCCAGAGTCGGTGCATTACTTCGTAACATTGGCATGATCACAAGAAAGATCAAATCTCGAAAGACCGATTGGTTTAGTAGCCTTGGAAACACTAGATATATTCATAAGTTTTACATTACATCATAAAATCAAAAACTACTACAACAACATAATGTTTCCACAGTCCACACTACAATCCCTTCATAATATCCCTGCAGGTCATTCATAACTTACATCTTCACTTCCTGGGAAAAATAAAACATAGAAAAGGGGTGAGCTCAAATTCCCAGTAAGGATAACAATATAGCGGAAACTTTCATCAATAAGAATAAACATTTAAGGCAATGTATAACTAAAACAAAAGCCTTTTAAACATGAACTTTCAACATGGTATGGCATAAATAAAATGAAATAATGCCATTTACTTATTCACATGGATATTCCACTAATCGAATAATCACATGCAAAAATAAATAACCACTTTCATAATGTTGGAATGCATAATGCCAGACTATCATAACCACATAGCCAAGGCCTCGTGCCAAGACTACAAATAAGATTTTGTCAAGGCCTTGTGCCAAGACACTAGTTTGTCTCATGAGACCTACCGATGCATCGAGGAGCTATAGCGGGCTCCACCCGTCACTTATTAAGTCCAATGCATTCCCATATGAAAAGGTTTAAACATAACATAAACATTCGTATTAAAACTAGCATACGAAATGTCAATACTTTCACAATAAACTATGAATGGTATAAAAATAGCACATCCACAGTCAAACATATCACAAAACCTTCAATACCATATTGAAGTTTTGTATCATAATAAATCAACTTCAAATAATCTTAAAATCCATCAAAGGATGTTGACATAGATGAAATCAAAATTCTTTTTAAAGAAATATCTCCTTTTATTTTGAAATCATTTAAGATCCATAAAAAATAAAACATTTTCTTTGAAAATATTCTTATAAGCTTGTAAGGAAAGCTTTGAAGATTTTATAACGGCGTAAAATAACCGCACCTGCCGTATAAGTTAAAAAAAACATTCTTACCTCAATTCTGTCGAAAAGGTTAAAAAGGACCTTGTTTTGAAAACGACGGAAAGATTCCTTTATAAACCTCTTATAAAAAGTCAAAAAAAGGTATAAATGACTTTAACCCATATTCTTGTAAATAGTAAAAATGTTTTGAAATACATTTTTAAAAAACATGGATGTGGATGATAAAGAGATCCCAGTAGATTATTACATATAAACAACCTCGGATAATGAAGAGATTGTGAAATAACCCTTACCTTGTACTTTTCCTTGGTTGGGGTAGGTTAACCTCCTGTATAATGGTGAAATAGTTGTTATTAAATTATACAAGAATCATATATATTAATATGATATCATATATGATCTTTTAACATTGATTTGTTAATAATATCTTAGAATTATCGTCGTTTCGGGAGTTAACTTACTCATTTTCTTTTATATGTTTTGTTACATAAGCCATGGTTGTTGTATCTTATTCATATACAGAATGATATACAGTCCTTAAACATCATTTTTAAATCATCAAATGATAATTATACTTGAATGGATACGATGGAGAATGAATCTCATCGCGTTCGTGGAGACGGTAGTCCGTACGTACGCACGAGCGACAATATCATTCTTTTGATATTAAAATAATATATAAATGGATGGTATATCATATATACAGAATCATTAACATGTTATATTTATTATTTACATGAGTTACACATCATTATTATACCCATCCAAATAATATTATATTAAATAACAATTACACCACGACGTGGAGACGGTAAGCCGTACGTACGCACGTATGGTGACATGTCATTCAAAGGGTGGATAGAATACTGAATATGATTGTACCATATTTATAATAACATCACAGTATATGTGAGATACTGGAGTTATTATTTCAGAATGGTAAGAACAAAGGAAGAAGAAGTGGAAGAAGAAATGAACTTAGAAAAGGGTGGTGAAATCATTACCTCCTCTTCGGGTTCTTCCTTTTGATTTGATCAAAAGGCCTCCTTAGGTTGGCTTTCTGATCAAACTAAGGCCTCTAGGTTGTATTGAGGGATGTTGGGAGAGTATTTGGGCAGAGTTTGGCCGAACCAAAAGGCTTTTAAGGTGTGAAGAAATGAGAAGTAGGAGTGCCCTTTTATAAGAGGGGTGAGGGGCACCTTTGGAAAAGCTAGAAATATTAATTTATAATAAATTCATATTCGGTTTACAAAGGCTCCAAAGTTGACTATTCAAAGGATGATGTGGGGATAGGTCGAAAACAACTCATCCAATAGAATTTAGACAGGTTTGGGTACTTATATTAACCTTATCTTTAAGTATTAACTCTAAGTTAATTAGTTTCACTTTTACAATGTCTCTTTGTATTTTTATATAATATGGTTAATAAACTTACTATATACATCCAAGCGACCCCCAAGTGGTCCATTAATGAGGAACCTATCATAATATAAGTCTCTTGGCCGAACCTTAGATTTTTAGGAATTTAATATCAATTAATAATATAATATTTGTTTTAAAAACTCTTTTATGTCAATTTTGACACTATTCAATAGTTGATTTTTGTGAAACTCCTAACAGATTGATTACTTCGAACAAAGTCAATTAAATCAATACTAATATATCATATTATCATAGAAAATTAGTTTAATTCATTAAAAGTTTCATATTATAATTATTTGGGTATTTATAAGATCAATTATTTTTATTTTTCACTATTTTAGTAATTACTGCATCATCATTGTGTCATAAATAAAATAAATTATATAATGTCTAAAAATTATAAATAAAATATCATTATGTAGGAAATCGTTTTAGCTTTCTAATGAATATTTATAATCGAAAATCCAACATGTATAACCCTATGAAAAAATTGTTCTTCTAAAAGATGTAAGCTTATGCCATTTTTATTTTTATTTTAACTTTATTAATATAAAGTGTCCCTACCACATACAAGTGGCTCCAAGGGGTCCCCAAATTGACCAAAGGATGACCATGGTCGGGTATGTGTCCACCAATAAGGTTAGGACACGTTTTAGGGTAATTTTTTATTATTATAATATTATTTTTTTAACCCTTATTTACCGGATTTACCCTTTAACCATGGTAAATAAAATATTTACCACAGTAACTATTCAAAATGTCTAAAAATAAAAGTTACCTATTTACACAATTTGAACATCCTGATTCCAAATATGGAATCCATTTTCCTAAATTCAAAACACAGAAGTGGCAGAAATTAATTTAAAATTAATTCCCGCTGTCAAAACAAAAAGCGTGTTTTTAAGAGATAATAACTATCAAAAGATTGACACTTGTTTATGTTCGGTTTAATTGTAAAATTATGTCCAATGATAAACATTAAATTTAATGGTAAAAATATATTCTAAATATACTTTAAAACCACTCAAATTCATAATTTATCACTATTAATTATTTTGATTAAAAAAGTTGTTTTTAATTAAAATTTAGAAATTTTCACTATTCATCAAAATATGAAAGTTATCCGAAATGTACCAAAATTTCACCCTAGGCTAATTTTGATATTCCGAATCCAAAAATGAAGTCCACTTTGAAATATAGAATATATATGATTTCAAAAAGTTGGTATTACTATTCACAACGGCTAGTTTAATTAGTTGTGGTGTGTGTTAGAACTCGAGGTTGCGTACAACACACGCTATCGCATTATTCGAAGGGAAACGTACCGTAGAAGCTTGGGGTGTTACAGTTTTGATTTCATCTATGTCAACATCCTTTGATGGATTTTAAGCTTATTTGAAGTTGATTTAGTATGATACAAAACATCCAAATTGTATTGAAGGTTTTGTGATATGTTTGAATGTGGATGTGTTATTTTTATACCATTCATGGTTTATGGAGAAAGTATTTAAATTTTTTATGCAAGTTTTAATACGAGTGTTTATGTTATGTTTAAACCTGTTCATGTGAGGAATTCATTGGACTTAGTAACTGACGGGTGGAGCCCACTATTTCTCCTCGATTCATCGGTAGGTCTCATGCGACAAAATAGTGTCTTAGCACAAGGCCTTGAAAAAATTTTATTTGTAGTCTTGGCAGGAGGCCTTGACTATGTGTTTATGATAGTCTGGCATTATGCATTACATCATTATGAATGTGGTTATTGATATTTCATGTGATTATCCAACTAGTAGAATATCCATGTGAATAAGTAAATGGAATTATTTAATTTTATATTTTCAATATTATGATGATGTTCATGTTTAAAATTCTTTTGTTTTAGTTATACATTGCTTAAATATTTATGATTATTTATGAATGTTTCTGCTATATTGTTATCCTTACTGAGCATCTGAGCTCACCCCTCTCAATTTTTTCCCAAGATGAGAAGAAGTAATTTACGAATGACATGCAGGGATATTAATAGGGCATATGAAGACATGTTGTTTTAGTAGTTTTCACATTATGATGTAATGTAAACTTTAAGAATGTATCTAGTTATTCCAAGGCTACTAAACTAATAGGTCTTTCGAGACTTGATCTTTTGTGATCATGACAATGTTATGTAATAATGCACTGACTATGGGTAACTAGGGTCGGGGTGTTACATTCAGAGGACATTATTGATATATTTAATATACTAATTCTCCTAGGACATTGAAATAGTCAACATTCGTAATCTTGACCACAATTCGACTTTAATGGCCATTGAAACCATTTCCATTCTATTGATATAGGATCTAGAGCATCAATTCCAAGAGGCAATCTTCCTCATGTATTTCCATTTTTCTCTTAGTGTGCCAAAATACTTTCATTCCTATAGAATCACATATGTGTTGTATACTTCAATCAAGTTTCCCTTGGAGTCCTTATGGCCACCAGCGCACCCCCAATTTTTGGCGCAAGGAGCTACTAATCGTCTGTTTTTTCGAGGTATGAATTCCTTCATCTCTCTTTTAATTGTGTATCATGTGAGGTGGGAAAACACATGCATATTTGAGAATAAAATTTAATCCAATTCATAATTAATGTTGAAATGAATATGAAGGGACCTGTTATGATAACAGATTTCACAACATTTGTCATATATAGGGGGTTGGAATGATGATATTTCTGATTGTTGTTAAATTTTTTTCATTGATCTATTTTGTAAATTGTATTGGTTTTATTCTTTTGAAAATCATAGTTGTTGGTTGTCTTTTCTTGCGTACGAGTGGTTCTTTGTACTTGTTGTTAATCCTATATTGAATGGCTGTAAATATGTAAATTTGGATAATCATGTATACTTGGTTAAATAAATGGATTCCCTAGGATTGATCTTGTGATGTGTTCACCCCTGAATTATTAAATAAGAATTTAAGAAAAGTGTTGATGAAATTTGAAGAAAATATATTTTATAGGTGTGGTTGTGTGATGTGTAATGTTTTTTCTAGATTTGGCCCTAGATTAAGTGGGTTTCATGTTTGGGGAGGATCAAGTGGTGTAAGGAAATCTCAGGTTGAAGAATTTGATTGATTGTGGAAAGGATGAACTTGTTTAATTTAGGGTCTGCATCTGGGTTGTGTTTTGGTTATTGAGCAAGGACAATTTTCTAAGTTGAATAAAAACCTTATTCTATTTTTTTCTTGATTTTTTTCTTTTCATGAAGTGGGGCTGGAGAGGATGGTTTGGGACAGATAATTTTCATTAAGGATGGCGTTAACTTGTATGGGTGATTTTCAATGAGTTTCCTAATACTAGTATATTAAAATGGGTGTTAGAGTGGATTCCTTTACCTAATTACTTCTTTATATGTTTTCCTTTGGTAGTTTTTGATAAGGTTTCTTTTCCCTTATACCATGTGTTGTGATTGGTAGTTACTCGGGTAGGGATATAATCAATATTTTTGGATTGTTAAATAATTATTGATAATTCAGTGAACAAATTGGTTGGGGTTATGAATTATGTCTATGGATGAATATGTGGTTATGAAATAGAGGTGGAAAAAAATGTAGTTCTATGTGGTTATTTTGTTAGTTTGAGAACCCATAGGTTGTGATGACTATTTGATAACTATGTATATGCATGTAGTTCATTATTTTTTATATGCCCACTCAAGCTTACTTGAGCAATATGTTCTGAACAACCCCAATTCACAGGGACAATGTTTTTATGAACATCCCAATAAAAGGATGGATGGTTGGTTATTGGATCTTCTATACTCCCTCTTCAATGATTTGGTATCCCAATACTCATCGAGAAGGTTGTAGTGTTGTTTTGAGGCCTAGATGTCGGTGGGTGAGGTGTGTTTTCCCAGGTGTCTTCAGGATGAGATGTGTTATTTTTTTCTTAGGTTCGTTTGGGATGATGTTGTGGTTATATGGCCTATTTGTCTATAGGCAAGGTGTGATATGGTTGTGGCTATTTTTTTGAGTGACTTGTGGTATGTACCCCTGGTGTGTGTTCCGGAAGGTTGTGGAAGTTGGGATTATGGAAGAGTATGGTATTGTTATGATCTTCGTTGTTTGAGATGAGTAGCTAACCAGTGGGGATTAGTGTTGGGTACCATAACATCAATGTAATCAATACATTACTTTACTTTACTTGTTTTATTTGGTTTGCATCCATTAGTGAGGTTGGGGTTGATAGTATTCCTTGTTAGGTTCTATTAATTTTCTTTGGTTTTTCTCACAATGGAATTCATATTATTCTCCCGCTTGTTCATGAGTGACATTGGATTTTCCTACTGTGTATACTTGTCTTCACAAGTTAATAATATTAAATTATTTTCAATTTTACATGGAGATTATGTGGACCGTGTTGGACCTTACCTACTAGGGGGTTTCTGTAATTGTCATGTCACTACATAGATTTGTTCTTTTCGAATATTATTAGTAATTTTAATTGTATTTCAAGAAATTTAACATTAAACATGCATGTGGGATTGATTTGTTCTTATTATATATATACATATATATATATATATATATATATATATTGGTGTTGTTTTGAGGATGTTACATATTATATCCCAATTAGGGTTACTATAAAAAAATTGTAATGCCTCCCATTTTTGACAATTGTATACTCTCGGTGTTGGTATCCACTGTAGGGCCTACTAGAGGTGGGACTCAGGGGGTTGTTATCTCTTTTTCATCTTAATGAAGGAATTTCAAGATAATTTTACATCCCATCCCTAATCTTGATGAAGGTGTATCATGGACGAATGGTATCCATGGGAGGTTGAGAGATAGAATGGATTTTGGAGTTAAGAACTGTGAGGATTTCATGGGGTGGTATGGAAATACTGTTAGGTGATCATGGTATGTGACATTGGCTAGGGAACACTAGCTAGTAAATGGGATTTTAGGGCCCCTCATGATCTAATTCTAGGACTCTGACCTTTTCGAATGATCGAGTGATTATACAATTTTTGTGTTGTAGAGACCCTAGGAAAGTCACATGCATCATGTTGACTTGTGTTATTTTTTAATTTGGGATTTTTTGGAAAATTATAATAAATAATGAGTAAAATGAATCCGAAATAAATAAAAAACTAATTAGGCTTAGGAGTTCCATGTGGAATTTTTCATCTATTGAACCTAATCATCGTCTGCATGTGGTATGAGTAATGGAGGCTTAACAGTCTGACCTGATAGATCGACGGTGGGTTGACCCAGTTGGAGAGGATGATCACTGGAAAAATATTATTTGTTCTTTCTATAGGCAAACTCTGGGAAAGAAAAAAGGCATTGCTTCAAATATAGAGATGGAGAGTGGTCCTTAGGTGCTGGTGATCACCTTTAGCTTGAGATGTGTCCCAAAAGGGTACTGGGTTCCTCTGGAGTTCATCTAGATACAAGGTGTTTCATGATAGTAGTGTATGATCTACATGGTAGAGTGGAAGTTAAAAAATGTTATGTGTGTCGATTTTGAGATGGAGTTCTAGCCATAATTCCATTCATCGACCAAGAAGCCATGAAGAGGCAAGAGTTACTCTCCCTCCATTATGGGAGTATATCAGTATAGTATATTGGGATCAGTTTCTAGTGCCTTCTTCCCTATTCTCTATATAACAATTTAGATGAGGAGTCTTGGGTGAGACGCATAGATGAGGCACTTTTTCCATCCCTCCAGTATGTAGTTTATCCCTTCACATTTCCGAAAAACCTATATTTCTAGAAGAATGATGAATTTTTTGAGGGGATGCACTCACGAGGAGGACTATTTATGGAGGTTAGATAGTGAGGTTCTATAAATGGAAAGGCTTCCTGAAATAGGTCTCAGGCACCAGGACCATCAAGGATTCAACTAGCAGGGGGTCGACCTCAGTAGTTTTAGTTTCGAACATCTGGTCCTCAAGATTTTCACATAGTCTTGGGACTAAGATATTTCACTTGTGGATTCTGTGGGAACCTTTTGAGTTAGTTCCCAGTTTGATCTCAATATGGTGGAGGTGGGAAGGTTCATCACTTTCCTCAATAGCTATTGTCAGCAAGGCCCTTTCAACAGCACAAACAACATGCTTCTACTCCAAGAAGGGGATACATAGCAAGTAGAGGCTGGCCTCATGGTGGTCCTTAGGGATCTCTACCCATTTGTGGTCACAGAGGTGGTCAAAAAGGGAGGGGAAGAGGATCTTGTCTTGGTCAGTTTCACACTGTATAGGTAGTAGTTTCAGTGGTTTAGAGGTCGTTCAAGGTATGATTATCTTCTTTATACTCATTTTTCCCTTATGGGATTCAAGAGATTCAAACTACTTTTTTCACATAGTTGTGCCCATACATTGGGTCTAGACATAGAGATGCTTTCTATGCACCTTGTGTTGAGTATTCTAGTCCAAGGATATAACAAAATTCGTAAAGATTGCTGGGAATGTAATCTAATGATTGGAAAGCATCATTCCTGTTGATATCTTTTCCAATTACAGATGAAAACATATTATATCATCCTTTTTATTTATTGGTTATACTTTGTGAATGATGTTATCGACTACTTGTGGATAATATTCATGATTTCATACATTGATGGAAAAAGTGTGTCTTTTTTTGGCAAGAAGAGTTGTCTGATGGGATGTTGGGGTGTAGATCCTCTTCATTCCTTGTTATATCAGTTGTTAGTGGGATCAGTGGTTATTGAGAGGGATGAGGTTCCCAATATTTTTGGGTAATTCATGAACTTCTTCCTTGAAGAGGTTTTGACAATTATCCCTCTACGTAATATTTAGTTTGGAGTAGACATACAACAGGATGCTTCCCAAATTGTAATGGATCCTTTTTTTTATGACAGCTTCTGAATTAAGGGAGATTCTGATTTAGATTTACATCTTGATGACGAAGGGATTTATCTGGCATTGTGTGTCACCATGGGCTACCCTATTCTTATTTTCAATGAATGTAGCTAGTGGTATAAGGTTTTTCATAGACTACCATAGGATGAATTTGGTGATGGTCCTGAACTGTTTCACTTTAACAAGGATAGATGAGATTTTTTAATATTTTTGGGGAAAATGTAGATTTTATAAGGATGATATGCTGACTAGGTACAATAAATTAAGGGAGAAGGAGGGATGCATCCTGAAAACTACATTCATATATAGGTATAGGAACACCATGTTTGTGGGTTTGTCTTTCGGTGTTATGAACATATTGGTCATGTTTATGAAAATTATGAACAATATTTTTCATGAGTTCCTAGAATAGTTCATTGTTGTATTCATAGATGACATTCCCATCTACTAAAAGTCATAGGAGGACAATATCGACCATCTCGATAATGTCCTAGAGGTCCATTGATGACACCATCTCTAAGAAAAGTTATCAAAGTTAATGTTTTGGACATGGTAGGTCTGCATCCTTGGTCATTTGGTGTCTCATATGGATGTAGCATATGACTCATAGAGATAAAAGGTAGTTGTTTTATTGGAAGCAACCAAGAATGTGGCATAGGATCATTGTATTATTGGTATGGTAGGATATTACCAGATATTTGTACCCAATTTCTCTTGAGTGGAATCTCTGTTGATAGCTCTGACCAAAAAGGACCAGGCCATTGTGTGGAGTCCGTAGGGTCTGGAAGATTTTAGTTACATGAAGGGGATGTTGGTCAATGCTCGAGTGCTCCAGTTTCTAGGAGAAGGGTTGATGTTCGAGGTGTTTTTCAATGCTTCCAATCCAGGCTTGGGGAGTGTACAGATGTAGCAATGAGGAGTGAACTCTTATGAGTCTAGACAGTTAAATCCCCATGAACGTAACTATTCCACCCATGATCTTGAACTAGCGGTGGTAGTGTTCATTCTCATGTTGTGGTGACATTACCTCAGTGGGGAGTTCTTTTTATAATTTACAAAACCCACGATCTTGAGGAATATATTTTTCATGTGATATCTGAACATGCAGCAGTGGAGGTGGATGGAGATACTTCATGACTATGATTTTGAGATCTCTTACTCCTACAGAAAGGGTAATATTATGTATGATTCCATGAGAAGTATGTCACAAAATGAGGTAGTTTGAGAATCTGCAAAAACATCGAGGGTCTCGAAGTAGTTGGCTGCATTACACATAGAAATAGGATGAATGGAGGCAGAGTTGATCTGTTTTAGAAGATGGTGTAGTCATCACCAAGGTAGAGGGTGGAGGAGTCTCAGGGGGGAGACTCAGAGGTGGAGGTGATGCATGATAGCATTTACAAGGTTGAAGCTATGTAGGTATGGTTGAAGGAGGGTCAGAATAAGATGTTGTTCTAGGAGAAACTACTTGTTCCAATGGTGATACAAGAGGAATATCTCCATGAGTTTTATATATCAACCCTATCGGTACACACAAGAGTTTCCAATATGTACTGTATCTTGATGAAAAAATTTCAGTGGCTCATTATGATGTACGAAGTTGTGGAGTTTGTAGAAAAGTGCCTAGTGTTCTAGCATGTGAAGGTTGAGCACCATGTTCCTGGTGGTTTTTTTGGCCCCTAGATGTTCCCGAGTGGAAATGGGATGAAATATAAATGGATTTTATCATAGTATTTCCAAAGGCTCATGAAGGTTGTAATTATATGTGGGTAGTGGTGGATCTTCTGAATAAATCAACTCACTTCTTAGAAATTCAGTAGTCGAGTGCAGTGGATGCCTTATGGAAGAGGTATGAGGATTATGTGGAGCGGCTGGATGGAGTTATGAGATCCATTATATCGAATTAGGATAAATATTTTTCCATGAATGTATAGAGGGGATTGTAACATTATTTTGGCACAATGTTATGACTTAGGACTGCTTTCCACCCTCAGATAGATGGGTAAACAGAACAGAAAATCCATACATTAAAGGCCATGTTGTAGGCATGTGTCTTGGTTTTTTTTGGATATTTGGAGTGACACCTTCCCATGGTAGAGTATTCTTAAAAAATAGAAATCTATATTCTATTTTTATATCTTCATTAAATGATTGGTATGAGAGACCATGTTTTTCACCTTTGTACTGGGTAGAAGTCAGTGAGTTAGCTATTCTTTGTCCTTACATGGAGTAGAGTATGGCCAAGAAGGTGAAGCTTGTCTGTGATAGGATCAAGGTAGCACATAAAGAGAAAAAGTTTTTTTTTCAATTTCTTGAGTAGGCCCTTGGACATTGTCGTTGGAGACCATATGTTCTGGAATGATTCCACACACTATGGGAAGTTGAGGTTTGTCTAAGGGAGAATGATTTCTCTTGGGTTCATGAGACCCTCCATGGTGTTGGGGAAAGTTAGTGAGGTGGCACACCAGTTGGAATTTCCAATATAGTTTGATATGATCCATGTTGTATTTCATGTATCCCATATTCATCAGGATATTCACAATGGCTCCAATGTCATTGACTCAAGAGAGATGGATATCGAGGATGACACAACATTTGTGGAGCCTCCATTGGTGATCCAGGATCATCATGAGAAGGTGCTAAATGGACATACCATTCCATTGGTTCGTTTGTTGTGGAGGAATAGTGGGTTGGAGGAGAGTACTGGGGAAAAGGATACGCATATTTGTTCCCTGTCCCAATAGTTTTTTTTTGAGATTTTTTTATTTGTTTTCCTTTGTGATGTAGTGATTGAACCTTGTTTTCTAAAAGATGGGTTCATTCATTCCTTATTAATGTGTGATGATGTCCTGACATGAAGAAAGTGAAGGATAAAAATTTTAATCAAGGTGGGTTAATTAATATGTAATTAAACCTATGTGGGTGAGTTAGTTTTACCCTGAGTAGATAATATCTCAAAATATAGGATGGAATTAACTATTTCAAGTTTCCAGACAGTGTGGTTTTAGAGATCTGTGGTGTGACTTCTGGTCGGTTGGGGGTATTTGATGTTGGAGGAGGTGTTTTTGGATATTGAGGTTTCACTCCACTATTAATACAACATAGGGTCGATTATCATTGAATTTTGATGACTGTAGCCATGTTTGAAGTTCTAAAATACCATTGAGAGGTATCTTATATGGTGGTTTTTAGGACCCCTCTTTCTTCTAGGATTGATTTGGAATTCTCGAGGGTGAGCACAATTTATGTTTTATCTTATGTAATGGAATAGACCTCCCCAGTTGATTAATTTGTAAAAATATAGTGTTTTGGGTATTCTTGGAGGAAATAGTAGCTCATTTAAAGAGTTTTCCAAAATTCTAGTTTTTCAATTGATAGGTCGTGTTAGTAGGTGGTATTGGTAGGTAACAACTTTAGTTGGTTTGGGTAGATCACGGTGGTCACGATACATCAGTGACTCATTGTGAGAAGTTCATGTCGGAAGGTGGTATCAATAGGTCGCGTCGGTAGCTTAGGTTTGGTGAATCATCATCGGTAGGTCGCGTTAGTAGGTGTCTTCAGAATCTCGCTTTGGTAGATCAATATCAGTGTGTCAACATCAGTGGCTTAACATCAGTGGTTCAAAATTGGAAGCTCGGGCATTTTGGGGTCAGGCATTGATAGGTCGGGTGTCATTGATTCACATTTGTGAGTTAGGCATTAGTGGTTCTTGTCGGTGACATTCTTTCGATGGTTCATGCCATTGTCTTATTGTCGATGACTTGTGTCAGCAAATCACACATCAAGGTGTCATTTCCAGCTTTTTCTATTTTTTTCAATTTCATCCCACATACATTTTTTATGTAAATCGACTATAAAACATTTTCTGATAATCTTTAAAGTCATTTTAAAGGATATTATTCATATAATTAATATACTAATGCTCTTGAGACTCTGAAATAGTCAAACCATGTAATCATTTCCAAGATATGACTTTAATGGATCTTGAAACCATTTCCATTCTATAGACATAGGATCTTGCTCTTCAAAGTCAAGATCTTCTCTTCCCCATGTGTTTAAATTTTTCTCTTGGTGTGGACAAGGAAATTCATCCACATGGAGTAGAATTAGTGTTGTAGACGTCAGTCAATTTTTCCCACGGATTTATTCTTGCTGCTCTCAGACCACCTAGTTTTGGTGTATGGAGGAGTTGTTGATCATCTTTTTTTTTTCAAGGTAGGAATTCCTTCATAACACCTTTAATAATGCATCATATTTTGTTGTTAAACTCATGTATATTTGATAATATGGTCTAATCCATGTCTTAATTAAGGATGCTATGAATATGAATGGACCTGTTTCAAAAACAGGTTTTGCTGCATTAGTAATAAATTAGGGGTTAAAAAGTTGATCTTGCGGAGCATTTGTATGTTTTTTATCCTTGATAATTTTTTTGAATTTTATGGGTTATATGGTTCTTATAATCAGGGGTTTTGGTGATCTTTTCATGCACGCAGGTGGTGATTTATACATTTTGTTGATCATCTATTGTATTGCTGCAAATATGAAAATATGGTTAATCACATATACCTAGTTAATTAAATGGATGTACCAAGATTAAACTTGTTCGATGATCAAGAATTATTTATGAATGTGTAGTTAAATAAAATTGTTGGTTAAATCAGTAGACACTTTTTTGATAGTTGTGGTTGTGTGTTTTGTACTATTCTGTTTGGATATGGTTGTGGTTGTAGTGTGTTTCATGCATTGGGAGCTGCAGGTGGTATAGTGGAATTTGAGGTTTGAGAGATTTATTGAAAATGGAATGGATGAACCTATTTTATTGTGGTCTATATCAGGGTTGATTTTTTGGTTGTTGAGAATGGTCTGTTTGTGCATTGGGACTACAACATGGTTCAGTTTTTTTGTATTAATAGATGTGGTTCATTTCCTAAAGTGGGGCTTCTGAGGATGATTTTTAGATGGATAATTTTGAATAATTATGTTTTTATCTATTATAACGACCCAAACATTACATACATGGTTATTACTTCAAAATTAAATCATAATTATTACAACATATAACGAAACCATGAAAGGACTGTATAGGTATAACGTCTTTAGAAACTGGGAAACATAAACAACTGGTTCATAAATCATCTACGTTGTCTCCCATTTATTTCATCATATCTAGAGTCCCTTTTTGGCATACCCTACATAATATCCTTCTTCCTGACCAGGGGAAAATAAAGCATATAAAAGGGTGAGCTCAAATGCTCAGTAAGGGTAAACAAAATATATATCAAACATATCATTTTGAAAATCTTATCCTGCAAAAGAGATCATAACATGGGATATATCATAGAAGTGAAAAGTAATTCCAATAATCATAACTTAAAACATGAAGCATTGTGGCATATACACATAATCATAGAAAATCATTTCTTAGTAGTCAATACTCATTTCCAAGACTATCTTAGTGGACAAAGTCCTTTTCTGAACTGAGTTCACTCCTCGTTTCAGTCCTGTTTCATAGAACCGGTTTAACATGTCGTTCCAGCCATGTCTATCTCATGAGATATAAATCTTTACCCAATGAATTAGAGGGAGATATAGGTCCAACACATATTATAATGATACCATTCTTTTGTGTGCCTCAAAATCATAAACCATACATCATAGCATTAACTATGTAATAAAAATGGGATTCTTAAACATCACATCATCATAAAATAATCCATAAAAGGATATCATAAAATTAATTACATCATAACAGAATCAAATCAATGTAAAAATAGGGATATAAACAGAACCCTATATTATCTTATATGGAAAATAATTTTTATAAAACACTTGAACTCCATTCTTGAGGAAAATATCCTTTCTACATCAAAAAAAATTTCCTTTCTTAACATGTCATATAATTTAGAACTAAAATAAGTTGATTAAAGTTAAAATTGAAAAAATGAAAAGGAAGCTTCATGGAAATAATGTTCTAAAAATCCATTCATGTCATATAAGTTAAAAAAACATTCTTCCTGTACTTTGGCCGGAAAAGTCAAAAAGTACCTCGTATGAAAAATGACAATTGATTCCTTTCATAGCTTTTACTAAAAAATCACCGAAGGGTAATATTGGATTTAAAAAATTGTAGGTGGACAGAAATAATATTACATATTGTGGAAACATGGATGTGGATGATAAATATTCCCCAGTAAATTCTGAAGTATAAACAATCTCGGATAAAAATGTGATTGTGATATTTTCCCTTAGCATAGGTCCGATTTGCTTCGTAAGGGTCCGAACCTACTGTATAATGATGTAAATAATTTCATTGACTTATTCCAGAATCAAGATTATTTTTATGATATCATATATGGTCATATTCCTAGCTTCTTATTAGTAATATTTCATTACTACTTGTTATTCAGGTGTTTATTGCTTTATGTTCGTATGTGTGTTTTATCGAATAAATTCTTATTCCTATTTTTACGTTATAGACACCTCATTTGTAGAATGGTATTAGTGTAATATATATCATATTTATTCATTCAATTCATTTTTATAATCATTATTCAATGAAGATCATGTATAATGAGTCGCATCACATCGTGGAGATGGTATTCCGTACGTACGCACGAGCGATGATATCGTTCCCATGATTGTTGAATTGTATTGGAGTGTATGTATACTATTTAAGAATCAGTATCACTTTAAAATAATCATATATAGTAATTATTTACACCATTATACCCATCCAGGTAAGGTGGTGGTGGAAAATAGATTACACCACAGTGTGGAGACGGTATTCCATACGTACGCACGTGGGAAGATTTCATTTTATATAGGATGGATATATGGTAAAATAGGGTTGTTTCATACTTATAAAAACATATAATTATGTGAGTGATACTGATGTTATTACTTCATAATGAAATAACTAAATAAGAAGAAGTAGAAGAAGAAATAAAGTTGAAAGAATCGGTAACAGACATTACCTCTTCTATGAAGCGCCTCTTTGAGACCTCCTCTTAGGGAAATAGAATTGGCCTTTGAAGAAGACGAGGACCTATAGGATGTTTGTAGGGAAATGGGGAAGTTAAATGTTCCAGGTTTGGCCGAGCTTGAAGGCTCAAATTGGTGTGAGGAGTAGAGGGATGAGGTTCCCTTTTACAAGGGAGGACATGGGCACCTTTGGAAATATAAGAAATATTAGTTTATATTAAGTCCCAACCCCACTTAATAACTTCCAAAATGACTCATATCAGAATATTATATGAGATAGGGTTGTAATATCATCAAACAATAAAATTTAGACATGTGAGGAATTAATTTTAAACATTAACAACTTGATTTATTCTTATTTATCAATTTAATTTTATTTTTGGTAATAATATTCTAAATATTAAATTATTAAAAATAATTACAAATGTTTTGTGAATTTTCCCTAATTTGACACATTATTAAATTTTCGACCATATAAATTTTAATTTATAAATTTTAAATATTTTTGTGATTTTTAAACAATATTATAATATGTTATTTTTATAAAATAACAATAGTGTCAATTTCGACACTATTCATTTATTTGAATTTAAATAGAATATATAGAGAACTTATGTTCTAACTAAAAGCTTTAATATATTCATAATATAATTTATGTATCTATAAAATTAGTGTAGCACATTAAATATTTCATATAATATTTATTTTAATATTTTTAAAACCATTTATTTGATATTTTAATTAATAAAATAATTTCAACATCACTATTCTGTCATAATTAATGATAATTATTTAATCCCTAAAAATTATAAATAATTTTATATGATTTAGATAATTGTATTAGCTTTCTGGAGACTATTTATGTTGGAAGCTTCACTAATATTATCACTAAATTAAAATTATTATACTTATAAGATTTAAGAAAGTGACAAGTTGTCACTTTCTTTGGTTTTAATAATAATTAAATTATTTTCAGGGTAAAAAGTCCATTAAATGAATATAATCCGACCCTTAGGTGATATGGGCCTACTTTTAGTCATCCAATAAGATTTTGGCAAGTGTTAGGGTAATTTTATAATCTTAAATTTACCCTTAATTACCCGATTTACCTTTAACTATGGTAAATAAAATTTACTGTAGTTACTATTCATAATGCCCAAGAATAAAAAGTATCCTATTAACATAATTTGGACCCACTGATTCCAAATATGGAATCCATTTTTCAAAATTCAAAACACAGAAGTTGTAGTAATTAATTTAAAAGTAATCTCGTTGTTAAGAAAACAGGTTTTAGAAGTTAAAACATTGCCAAAGATTGAAATGTTTTTACCTATGAATTCAATGTAAAATTAATGATAATGACATATATTATATTAAATGGTAAAAATATATTCTATTTATACTTTAAAACCATTCAATATTATAATTTAACCATATAAATTATATTAATTCAAAAATTTATTTTTTATAAAAAATTACCGTATTTTTACTATTCATAAAAATATTAAAGTTATCAGAAAAATATCAAAAATTAATCCAAAGTAAATTTTTATATCCTGATACAAAAGAATAATTTTATTTTTTCAAATTGAACTTATAGACATGTCAATAACTAGATTTAATGTGGGTGCGCCATCAAAAGGTGGCAAAATTGCATTTTTTTAAAAATACTTATTTTACCCGAAAATTTTATTTTGTTCTCTTACCATTTTCTAGAAAATATGTAAGATGAATAATAATGTTATAAAATTCAAAATGTAGTTAATACTATTCATAACGGCTAGTCAATAATAATATATCGTTGTTTAGTGAAACCCGGTATTGCGTACTACACACGCTATCGAGGAAGGTCGCGATTGCGTGTAATGCAAGACGAGAAAGTATTGTTTGTTGTGAAAGATTCCTTTGGTGTTGCGTATAAAATAAGACATAAAAAAATATTTCTCATAAAATCTTAGGGTGTTACATTATACCCCCCTTAAAATGAATTATTCCCTCAAAATTCCTCACTTCATTACAAATAGATGTGGATACCTCTCCCTCATCATATACTCAAGTTCCCATGTAGCTTCTTCTAATTGGTGGTTCTCCCTAAAACATTCACCGAGCGAGTGGTCTTGTTCCGTAGGAATTTTTCTCTACGATCCAGAATCTCTATCGGTTGTTCTTTATAAGAAAGAGATTTCTCCAGTGGTACAACTTCTGAGCTGAGTACATGTGAAGAATCAGGTATGTACTTTCTCAGGAGAGATACATGGAATACATCATGAACTTGAGAAAGATTCGGTGGAAGCTCCAATCAGTAAGCTACCTTCCCAACACGATCCAGAATTTCAAAAGGACAAATATCTAGGGCTCAACATTCCCTTCTTTCCAAATCTCATGACCATCTTCGAGGGAGATATTCGTAAGAACACTTTATCACCCACTTCAAACTCTAGGTCTTTTATTCGGTTGTCGGCATAACTTTTCTATCGACTCTGAGCTGCGCTTATGTGTTGTTGAATAGATCTGACATTTTCTTCCATCTCATCAACAAGATCAGGTCCTAATAGCTTTCTTTCCCCAAATTTATCCCAGCAAGTTTGAGTTCTGCATTTCCTTCCATAGAGGGCTTAATAAGGAGCCATCTGAATACTGGAGTGAAAGCTATTATTATAAGAAAATTCCACCAAAGATAGGTGTTTATCCCAACCACCTTTGAAATACATAGAGCAAGCTCTCAACATGTTTTCTAGAGTTTGAAATCTCCTCTTAGACTGACCGTCTATCTGAGGATGGTAAGCAGTGCTGAAACTCAACTCTGTATCTAGAGCATGCTGAAGACTTCACCATAATTTTGAGGTAAACCTCAGATCCCGATCAGATATAATGGAAGGTGGTACTCCATGGAATCTTACCACTTCCATTACATATATCATGGAAAGCTTATCAAGTGAAAAATCTTCCCTAATAGCAATGAAGTGTGTCGACTTCATAATATGATCAACTATAACCCATATAGTATTATTTCCTTTGGATGTTTTAGGAAGTCCATTGACTAAGTCTATAGTGATGTTTTCCCATTTCCATTTTGGTATGGGTAATGGTTGTAACATCCCCTTAGACTTTTGTCTGTCAACATTAACTTTCTGAAAAACCAAGCCTCGAGAGACATATTCAGCAACATCTCATTTCATGCCATCCTACCAGAAGTACTCTTTCAGGTCCCTATACATCATTGTACTTCAAGGATGAATAGAAAATGTATAACTATGAGCGTCATCCTATAGCTACTTCTTTAATTCTTGTATGGGTGGAACACAAACACGATTCCTGAACCTTATTATCCCATCACAATAAAGGTTGAATACAAGAACATTTCTCAACTTCTTTTGTAACTCTACATCTTCTTTCTGTGCCTCTTTAATCTTCACGTGTATAGATGGTTGAAAATTATTTTGAGAAAGATAATATTTTTCCCTTTCAATTATAATTCCAAGATCCATCCATTGTAAATCCATAAATATTGGATCTTTTGTGATCCTAATCATGGATAAGCTAGCATGGTATTGTTGACTTAATGCATTGGCTACCTTGTTTGCTTTCCTAGGGTGGTAATGAATTGAGTAGTCTTAATCCTTAATCATCTCTGACCATCATCTTTGACACATATTTATCTCCTTCTGTGTGAAAATATACTTTAAACTTTTACGATCAGTATAAATATCACACCATTCACCATAAAGATAATGCCTCCAAATAATTAATGCAAAGATTACCACAACTAACTCAAATCATGAGTTGGGTAATTTTGCTCATGGATTTTCAACTGTCGTGAGGCATAAGCTATCACTATATCATTTTTCATGAGAACACACCCTAGTACCTTCTTGGATGCATCACTGTAGATCAAAAACCTTTCTCTACTACAAGGTAGTGTGAGCCCAGGTGCACTAGATAACCTTCTTTTTAGCTCTTTGAAATTCTCTTTAAATTCCTCCGTCTAAACAAACTTAACTCCTTTCCGAGTTAACATGGTGACTGGGTTAGATAACCTTGAAAAATCGTTCACAAAACGTCGGTAATATCCAGCCAACCCTTGAAAAATTCGGATCTCAGCTACTACTTTTGGTCTCGACCATCTTTCGATAACCTCTTTTTTTGTTGGATCCACAGATATCCCCTCTTTTGAGATTATGTGGCCCAGAAATGAATCTTTTTGAAGCCAAAATTCACACTTGGTAAATTTGGAATAAAGCTTCTCCTTTCTTAGGGTCTTTAATACAATTCTCAAGTGATATTAATGTTCTTCCTTTTTATTGAATAGACAGGAATGTCATCTATAAAGACAAACACAAACTGATCATGATAGTCTCTAAAGACTCTATTCATCAGATCCATGAAGATAGCAGAGGCATTAGTAAGACCAAATAAAATCTCTATAAATTCAGTGTCCATACCTTGTACGGAATGACGTCTTTGGTATATCGTCCCTTTTGACCCTTAATTGATGATACCCTGAACGAAGATCAATCATGGAAAAGTATTGAGCTCCGCGTAGTTGGTCAAATAGGTCATCAATGCGTGGAAGAGGATATTTTCTCTTGATAGAGATCTTGTAAAGTTCTCAATAATCAATGCAGAGTCTCATTGATCCATCTTTCATCATAAAAAATAGAACAGGTGCCCACAAGGTGACGTGCTACGGCGTATGAATCCTTTATCAATATTCTCTTGGAGTTTCTTCTTCAATTCCTGCAACTCAATTGGGTCCATTCTATAATGTGTATTTGAAATAGGCAAATCACCCGATATGAGTTCTATTGAAAACTCAACTTCACGATTTAGTGGAATACCTAAAAATTCCTCTGAAAAGACATCATCAAACTCTCGTACAATGGGCATATTATTAATTGTGAGTTTCTCTCCAACCATTTGAGATAAAAAAACATTCATTTAGTGGAACCAAGAACCATAGGATGAAAGAAATTTCCACTGGAAGGTTATGTTCATCCTTGCATCGATAGAAGATCAGAGATTGATATGACTACCCTTCTTTGGAAATTGATATGAGCTCCATATAATGAAATAAAATACATTCCAAGAATCACATAAAATATTACTATAGAAAGGATCACAAGATTTACAGGAAGCACTTTCCCACAAACTTCAATGGGAGAAGAATTGTAAACTTTTGATGCGACTGTTGTGCCATTAGGAGTTGTCACAGCCAACTCAACATCTAATTGTTGAGGTAATATGACGATACCCTTAAAAAATTCTTCAAAAATAAAAGAGTGGGTGGATCCAGAATCAAATAAAATATTTTCTACTTTAGAGTGGATGGTAAGTGTACCTCTCACCACTTCAGTATCATAATCCACATCACCAATAGTAATTGCATGTGACTTTCCTTTGTCTTTGGCCTTAAGAGTTTTTTGACGTCGATCATCATCATCATCCCTTGGATTTGGGAATTGATGGCATAATTCTTCATCTCCTTTCACTTGAAACATTGAAGTGTAGTAGGTTCATTCTGTGTATCCCTTCCTTTGATTGCATCGTTAGACATCTTCTTCCCATTATTTCGACATTCAATTGCTCGATGACCTTCTTTTCCACACTTATAACATTTTCTTGCCCCGTTAAGACAATTTCCTCTATGTTTCTTTCCAAACAATGAGCATAAGGGAAAACTAATCTTCTTTTCAGTGTGGTCTTTAGATTTTCCTTTGAATTCCATTTTCATCTTCTTATCAAACCCATCTGACTGATGGGTTACACCGATCTCCATATCAACCTTGAGAGCACATCCAACAATTTCCTCATAGCTATTGACGTCCCTTATGGCTAATTCCCTTCGAAGACTTGGTTTTACGCCACTAAAGAATCGATCGATCTTACACTCAGGTTGGATAATAATTCTGGAAGCGTACCTTGCAAGTCCTATAAAATTTGCTTCATAGGTACCAAAGGATTCATTATCCTTTTTCTTCAGTTCAAGAAACTCCTTCTCCATATTTCATTAAAAATACGAGGGAAATACTTATTGAAAAATAAGTTCTTGAACTCGTCCCATCCCATGGATTCAATTTAATCCCTTTTCCTCGTATTCTTAATAAGATTCCACCATTGATTAGCATCACCTTCCAAACGATACACCGCTAATATGACTTTATCAGGTTCAGAACATTGAAAAACTGAAAATATCTTTTCAGTTGTATTGATCCATTGTTCAGCCACTAATAGATCAGAAGACCCACTGAATGAAGGTGGATGCTGCCTCATGAAGGATTCAACAAAATGTTTCTCCTTCCTTTGCTCATTTGGACGTCTTGTATGATTCATAGCTTGGCAAAGTTATGTGGGCATGGCTACATGATTTTTCATTCCAGCTCCCATAACGTTTGGTTTCTCAGGGGGGCAATCATTGTATTTCCCGTCGCATTCCGCATTAATATGGTTCCTTCGGGTTCCAGCCATTGACTAAAACCAAGAAGAATACTATGAGTAACACTAATTATAATAGGAAAACCACATAATCAAGAATAAAATTTCACACTTAAGGTCTTATCATAGGTTGTTCATGGCCATTTCTAAAACACAATGATTGTGTTCCATGCTTAGACATATCCTTAGGTTTCTTACAAAGGCTTTCACATCATAGTTTCCAATGGTTGACTATACATTTCCTCTGATACGAACTATAATGACCCATACTTTACATACATGTTTATTACTTCAAAATTGAAGCATAATTATTACGACATATAACAAAACCATGAATGGACCGTATAGGTATAGTGTCTTTAGAAACTTGGAAACATAAACAACTAGTTCATAAATCATCTACGTTGTCTCCCATTTATTTCATCATATCTAGAGTCCCTTTTTGGCATACCCTACTTAATATCCTACTTCCTAACCTGGGGAAAAGAAAACATACAAAAGGGTGAGCTCAAGTGCTTAGTAAGGTTAAACAAAAGAAATATCAAACATAACATTTTGAAAATCTTATCCAGCAAAAGAGATCATAACATGGGATAAATCATAGAAGTGAGAAGTAATTCCAATAATCATAACATAAAACATGAAGCTTTGTGGCACACACAGATAATCATAGAAAATCATTTCTTAGTAGTCATGACCCATTTCCAAGACTATCTTAGTGGACAAAGTGCTTTTCTAAACCGCGTTCACTCCTCGTTTCAGTCCTGTTTCACTGAACCGGTGTGACCTTCCGTTCCATCCATGTGTATCTCATGAGATATGAATCATTAACCAATGCATAAGAGGGAGATATAGGTCCCACCCATCTCATAATTATATCATTCTTATGTGTTCCACAAAATCATAAACCAAACATCATAGCATAACCCATGTAATAAAAATGGGATTCTTAAACATCACGTCATCATAACATAATACATAAAAGTATATCATAAAAATAATTCCATTATAAAATAATCAAATCAATGTAAAAATAGATATATAAACAGAACCCTATGTTATCTTATATGGAAAATAATTTTGATAAAACACTTGAACTCCATTCATGGGAAAATATCCTTTATACATCAAAAACATTTTCCTTTCTTAACATGTCATATAATTTTGAACTAAAAGAAGTTGATTAAAAATAAACCTGAAAAATTTTAAAGGATGCTTCATGTTAATAATGTTTTAAAAATCCATTCATTCCGTATAAGTTAAAAAAACATTATTCCTGTATTTTTTCCGGAAAAGTCAAAAAGTGCCTCGTACGAATAATGAAAAAAGATTCCTTTCATATCTTTCACTAAAAACTCACCGAAGGGTTATATTGGATTTAAAAAATTGTAGGTGGATGGAAATAATATTACATATTGATGAAACATGTATGTGGATGATAAATATTACCCAGTAAATTCTGAAGTATAAACAATCACGGATAAAAATGAGATTGTGAGGTTTTCACTTACCTTAGGTTCGATTTTCTTCGTAACTGTCTGAACCTCCTGTATAATGATTTAAATAATGTCATTGACTTATTCCAGAATCTTACTTATATTTATGATATCATATATGGTCATATTCTTAGCTTCATATTAGTAATATTTCATTGTTACATGTTATTCGGGTGTGTATTGCTTTATGTTCGTATTTGTGTTTTGTCAAATAAATTCTTATTCCTCTTTTTAGGTAATAGACACCAAATTTCCAGAATGGTACTAGTGTAATATATATCATTTTTATTCATTCAATTCATTTTTTATAATCATTATGCAATGAAGATCATGTAGAACGAGTCGCATCACATCGTGGTGACGGTATTCCGTACGTACGCACGAGCGATGATATCATTCCCATGATTGTGGAATTGTATTGGAGTGTATGTATAATATTTCATAATCAATTCCAATTTACAATAATCGTATATAGTAATTATTTACACCATTATACACATCCAAGTAAGGTGGTGGTGGAAAATAGATTACACCACAGCGTGGAGACAGTATTCCGTACGTACGCACACGCGGTGATTTCATTTTCCGTAGTATGGATAGATGGTGAAATAGGGTTGTTTCATACTTATAATAACATATCAGTATCTGATTGATACTTATGTTATTACTTAATAATGAAACAACTAATGAAGAAGAAGTAGAAGAAGAAATAAAGTTGAAATAATCAGTAACAAAAATTACCTCTACTTTGAAGCGCCTCTTTGAGACCTCCTCTTAGGGCACTAGAATTGGACTTTGAAAAATAACAGGACCTATAGGATGTTTATAGGGAAGTGGGAAAGTGAAATGGGAAGGGTTTGGACGAGATTGAAGGCTCAAATTGGTGTGAGGTGGAGAGGGAGGAGGTTCCCTTTTTTAAGGGAGGAGAGGGGCACCGTTTGAAATACAAGAAATATTAGTTTATATTAAATCCCAAACCCACTTAAAAACTTCCTAAAATGACTCATATCAGAATATTAGATTATATATGGTTTTAATTTCATCAAAAAATAAAATTTATACCTGTTAGGAATTAATTTTAAATATTATCAACTTGATTTATCCTTATTTATCAATTTAATTTTAATTGTGGTAATAATATTCTAAATTTTAAATAATAATAAATAATTACATAAGTGTTTTGAATTTTACATAATTACACACTTAATGACATTGTAGACCATATAAATTTTATTTTATAATTTTTAATTATTTTTGTGATTTTTAAACAATTTTATAATATGTTATTTTTATAAAATAACAATAGTGTCAATTTTGACACTATTCATTTATTTTAATTTAAATAAAATATATACAGAAGATATGTTCAAAATAAAAGCATTAATAGATTAATAAAATGTCTTCTGTATCTATAAAATTATTGTATCACATTAAATAGTTCATATAATATTTATTTTATTATTTTTAAAACCATTTATTTGATATTTTAATTAATAAAATAATTTCTACATCACTATTGTGTCATTATTAATGATACTTATTTTATCCCTAAAAAATCTAAATGAATTCATATGATGTAGATAATTGTATTATCTTTCCGGATACTATTAATGTTTCAAGTTTCATTATTTTTATCACTATATTTATATTATTATACTTATAATATTTAAGAAAGTGACATGTTGTCACTTTCTTTGGTTTTAATAATAATTAAATTATAGTCATGGAAAAAAGTCCAGTAAATGAATCTAATCTGACCCTTAGGTGATATGGGTCGACTTTTAGTCATCCAATAGGATTTTGGCATGTGTTAGGGTAATTTTGTAATCTTAACATTACCCTTAATTACCCGATTTACCTTTAACTATGGTAAATAAAAGTTACCGTAGTTACTATTCATAATGCCCAAAAATAAAAAGTAGCCTATTAAAATAATTTAGACCCACTGATTCCAAATATGGAATCCATTTTTCAAAATACAAAACACATAAGTTGTAGTAATTAATTTAAAATTAATCTCGTTGTTAAGAAAACGGGTTTTAGAAGTTAAAACATTGCCAAAGATTGAAATGTTTTTACCTATGAATTCAATGTGAAATTAATGATAATGACATATATTATATTAAATGGTAAAAATGTATTATATTTATACTTTAAAACCATTCAATATTATAATTAAACCATATAAATTATCTCATGGAAAAAAATTATTTTTAATTAAAAATTAGCGTATTTTTACTATTCATCAAAATATGAAAGTTATCAGAAAAATATTAAAAATTTATCCAATGAAAATTTTTATATCCCGATTCCAAAGAAGAATATTATTTTGTCATGTTGAACTTATAACCATGTCAAAAACTAGATTTAATGTGGTTGCACCGTCAAAAGGCTGCAAAAATGCATTTTTTGAAAAATACTTATTTTACCCGAAAAAATTATTTTGTTCTCTTACAATTTTCTAGAAAATGTGTAAGATGAATAATAATGTTATAACATTCAAAATGTAGTTAATATTATTCATAATGGCTAGTCCATAATAATATATCGTTGTTTAGTGAAACCCGATATTGCGTACTACACACGCTATCGAGGAAGGTCGTGATTGCATGTAATGCCAGCCAAGTAAGTATTGTGTGTTGTGAAAGATTCCTCTGGTGTTGTGTATAACATACGACATAAAAAAATATTTCTCATAAAATATCAGGGTGTTACATCTATCCTAGGTGTTTTTCCAAGAGTTTCCAAAGACTAGTATATTAGGTACCTGTGTTATAGTGTAATGTTTTACCATAATCCTTATTTATATGTTTGGAATTAGTAATGTTTTCTATGGTTTCTTCACCCTTATTATGTGTCCTATGTTTTGCAGTTACTTGGGTAGGGATGGAATACATAATATTTTATGGTAAAATATAGAATAATAATTGGTGTAACTAATTTGTTGGTGTTCTGACTGTGGCTGGCTATATGGTTATGCATTAGAGGGGGAAATAAGGGATGTTTTGTGTCATCATGTTGTTTTTTAGAACCCATTGGTTGGGATGAGTTTTTGGAACCTAAATATATTTGGGTAGTTCCTTTTAATTTTTATACGCACCCCACCCTAGTTGAGAACTTTGTTCCGAACAACCCCATTTCATGAGGGAGGTTGTTTTTACCAACATCATGGTGGGAGTATGGATGGATGATTGTTGAATCTTCTCTCCTCCATCTTCTTAGAATTGGATGACCATGACTCTTTAGGTAGTTTGTGGTATGATTACGAGGCCCAGATGTATGCGGTGCAGGATTTTTTTCTATGATTTCATTGGGATGAGATGTTTTGTGCTTTCCAATGTGACTTCAAGATGAGGTTGTTGTTATGAGGCCCATTTATATGTCTGAAGGATGTGATTTGATTTTCAAGAAGGTATTTTTAGGTAGGATGTGGTATGTTTCTCAGGTGTGTATGGTCAAGTTGTGGTAGTGTGGCATCTGGAAGAGTGTGGTAGCGTCTGGACGTTCGATGTAAGGGATGAGAAGTTAAATAGTGGGAAGTGGTGTAGGTTTTCCTATCATCGATACGATTACTACTTTACATGATTTGCATTGTTGGGTGAAAATTTCATAGTGTGGTTTGGGTTGATAGTATACCTTCTTTGGTGATTTTTTTCTAGTATTTTTTTCAAAGGGTATTTGTATGGATCTCCCACCTTTTCATAAGTGAAATTGAATTTTCATACAGAGTATACTTGTATGCTCACCCTACATATAGAAAACAACTTTAAGTATTCTAGGGAGATTACATAGACTGGTCTTGACCCAACTTGCTCGAGCATCAGGATAGTTGTTGTGTCGCATATTAGCTTTGCTATTATGGTATTTTGTTTGGAGTTATCATTTTCTTTCATGAAGTCTTACTTTGAACATGGATGTGTTATTGATTTTGGATATATATATATATATGTCATGGAGTTATTTTGAGGTTTATGCATCTTATATTACGATCTGGGTTACTATAAATAAGGTTAATGCCTCCAATTTTGTGAGAATTGTATACCATTGGTACTAGTCACAACCCCAGGGCTTATTGGATGTAGGACTCATGGGTCATTATCTATTTTTCGTCTTGAATAATGAAGATCACCAAACTTTTACATACCATCCATCATCTTGATGAAGGAGGGTTGTGACACACCTCCCTTCCTCTCCTACTCTTCCCACATTCTTTTTTTCTCAAATGAATTGCTACTACCCATTACTGATGTATCCCCAATGAAACTAAACATTACATTGTAATCAATATCCATCCTATAATCATGGTTAACAACTTCAATGTTGGTATTCATCTTATAAATGAACGGATTATAGATATCAAGCAATAACCCCTTCTTGATAATTTAATCCTCCATCTGCTTTTTGAAAATTATTTTAGGTGTATATCGAACAAGATTAGAAAATTGTTTGGCATACTCCATCAAAAACTTGTCCCCCTAAACATGATGCATAAATTCCTTGGATCTATCAAAGTACATATCCTAATAATAGTAATGGTAATTGAATATTTCATTAATGTCTTTTCAGTTCATTTGGTCGTGATTTCTACTTTTAACTACTATGTCCCACCACCTCCTACTAGTATCATCTAAAATGAATGATGTGCATTACACACTAACATCTTTATGAGTTTCCAAAAATTAAAAATTCATTTACATCTTCTCAAGAAACTCTATAATTCCTAAGGTTCGGTGTTACATTTGAAATAAGGAAGCTTGTTCTTTAGAAACGCTAATGCTTTATCCTTCCTAGGATTTTATTTAGCCACTATAACCAGAACATGACTAGGAACCTATCCTTTTATCCAACCATGGAAAACACTAAGAAAAAATTATACTAGTATATTATCAATTGTTGAGTGATTAAACTCTCTGAAAACATCCCTTTCTTGCACATGAAGTCTCTATTGAGGAATTTCACTACAATATGCAACAGTCACAATGAAAATTTACCAATACCACCATTCTAAAAATTTTATACAATGACAAAAAATACCTACATTTCATAAATCCAATAAAATAAAATTCATCCCAATAACCTGAAAACCCAACCAATTAACCTCCACCTAGTGTACATATATAGCATGCATCTTTTACATCTCACGTGGGGGAGAAGTCGAACACAAATCCACAAATCCCATGGGGAAGCAAGATCTATCACAAGGTGTTCAAGCCAAGAACAATACGTCTAAGAAGAAAAAACCATCATGAAAATCCTCACTCCATTCTATCCAGTCTCATACCAAATATCATGACCCAAAAGTGTGTGACCCACTTTGATAACATTTATTTAGAAACCATGCCATGACTCCTTCTGACCTGGAAGCTGACCTAGTCTGCGGCACATTCCGAAGGGTGTTCCTTATCCCCATGGTATGGAAAAAAGTTCCTAGGTGTCAAAAACAAAACTTTGGAATGATTTCATTGATGTCAATATCATAAAAATCTAACTAAAATAAAAAATCCAAAAATGAAAAAACACAACCAAACACAGGAAAACTAAACATTCAGAATCTAGTTTACAACTTCAAACAAAATCCCTAAAAATACTACAACATAGGTGGAACAAGACACCATCCCAAAACCCACCCTACAAAAAGAGAATTTTCGTACTCAAGACACCACCACACCACCTATAAAGGGATATATATATCTTACTGAACCACTATATCTAAATATATTTCCATTACATATATCAAACATAAAAAATTCTACTTACACTCAATGGTGTAAATTTGGTGTGATCCAAATCCTATTAGGATGCCTCCAAATAATCATATTCCATTTTATAACAATTATATGAGAAATAGACATGACAGTTTTATAAGTGATGGACTAGTAACATTTTTTTGAAATTTTTTTTAATGGAAACATTATTTTCTGTTAAATAATCAAAAGGTGTAGCATTTTTCAATAGTGAGTAAAATATTTCAAAACGGTTATTTTACGGCCTTTTAATGGTGAACCCATTTTAAATAAATATTTTTTGAAAATTTTAGAATTTTTATATTAAAAAATATTATTATTCATTGAAAGGGGAGTATGAAAATTTAAATTGGTTGATTTTTTGTAATTTTTTAAATAAGATTCATTTTTTATGAACAGTAAAAAATATTGTAAAATTAATTTGAAAACAAAATTTTCATTGAGATAATTTATATTGTTAAATTATATAGTTTATTGCTATTAAATTATAATTAAATTAACTTTTTATCAATTTATCAACTTTTTGTCATTAGAATTAATTTTACATTGTAATTGGATATAAAAACATTGTGAACTTTTGATCCTTTTTATTTTAAATGAACCTTTTTCTCGCCACATCTGGAGGATTAGTGTTGAACATAATATTGTTGCTTTTGTGAATTGAATTATGAAAATTTGACATAAAAAAGTTTTAATCAATATGATATTTATATTCTAATAGGGTTATCTTAATTTCCAGTCAATATTAATAGTAACAATAATAATTTTTCTATTTACCATGATTAATGGTAAATCAGTTAAATATGGTAAAAATTAAAATTATAAATATTAAAAAACTACCCTAACACATGTAAAAAATTATTTTCTGTGTGTTTTTTGACTAAAATAATCATTAGAAAATAATTACTACCTTTTTAATCCACTTGGATGATATTTTGAAATTTATTATGTTGTAATTAATGAAAAATTATAGAAGTCATGTTTATATTTTCAATAACAATATCATTTTTAATATAAGGATACATAGAAGATAAATTCAAATAAATGTTTTTATTAGAAATATAAGATTAGTTTCTACACCAACGTAATTTATTTATAATTTTTACTGATAATACAATTTCTATAAATTGTGACGCAATGATGTTTTATTAACTGTTTAATTAATTAATGAATCAAATAAATGATACTTAAATTTTAAAATAAAAAAAAAGTGTTATAATTAATTATATAAAATAATTTTCTAGATGAATATGACATGATAGGGATATTTTAAATGATTTTATTCTATGAAATCATGTTGTAATGAGATTTTAATAAACTCATGTAACGAATAGTTTCAAAATTGACATTGTTGATATTTTATAATGAAAAATATTTTTAAAAACGATATTACATTTATATAAAGTAAATATTTGGAAGGATAATTTTAATTAGGACTAAAATTTCCCAAATGAATCTATTTTTGTTATTTTGGAATTTTATAGAAACTATATCAACACATATGTAGTGAAAACACATGTTGTCACAATAAGAGTTAACGAGATTAATTAAGGGCTAAAACCTAATGATAAGGGAAATAATATGAACAAAAAATGTATAAAAATTATTGGATGAGAAAATTTAGATCAATACTCATCTTATAATGTAAATACATCACTTTATATCATATTTAAATTATAAATTAATTATATTAATTTAATATTTTAGGAGATACCAATAGTGTCTCTCCCCTCTCTTATAAAAATGTACTATCCTTCAATTTATTCACACCACCAAATCCTTTTTTATTGGCTATAATATACACATGTATCCTAATATATATCATACCATAATTAGTGAAACATTATTTTTGTTAAAAATTAATCAAAATGACTCCTTTTGTGAAAATTAAAATTAGATACCCTAGGTAGAGGTAATTTTAATCAACAAACGAGTTTATTTTATTAAATACTTCAAATAATTATGTTATTTCTATTTCATGTTTCAATAATAACCTCAGTATAATAAATAATCTGGTATGTTTCTATATCAAAGGTTTTAAATACACTCACACACACTTTAAACTAATGGGAAAAAATCACTATTCGTTAGTATGGTGAAATACCGCCTCACAAAATGATGTTGTTTGTTTTTTTTCCATTACTACCTATTATGGTTGGAAATTATGATGGAAACGTTATTTTTATAAGATATATATAATATATATGATATAATTATTCTTTAGGAGTGATATTATATGTATACATTTTTAACATCAATTATTTATTGAAAATGATATTCTCTCTTTTCCCTACTAATGGCTTACCATGTCCATAATGCGACGTGATTTGTTATTCAAATATATTTAATATATTATAATAATGATCAATTTTTTTGAATATATATTTTTTATTAGATATAAAAATGATTCTATAATGATAATATATAACATATTTCATTTCTTTTATCCAGATAAGAAAACAGAAAAAAAATTCATGCATACGTATGACTTAACGTCTATGTAAACGATGTACTCCATTTCATATATATATATTTTATAGATTATTATAAATGATTGTATACTAAAAATATATGATATATAAGAAATTTTTTATGTTAAGGATATTAATAAAAAATTATTAAATTAAGATGATCAAGAATGACAAGTCAAAACACATACGACAAACAAATCAGTTATTTCCTGTAAAGTTACATTGACATGAGAAATGTTAATAAACAAGTAATAAAAAGTTATAAGTAAATAATATAAGGTATTAATTATATTATTATGGTTCTTTTGTTGACTTATAATAAAATTGTATTTATTATATTGTAATAATTTATAGTGTGATGGAAATCAAGACTTTAGGTAAGAGATGTTCATCTTACAATTTATTTCTATGAGATAAATTCCATATTCATCACTCGATTCATTTTTTTGGTGTATATACTGACCTATGAAATGTTATTTAATTAACATACTTTTTTTAATGATATTAAAATTATTAATTGATGTTATTCTTTTATGGGATTCATAAATCTAATGTCACTCAAGTAGTAAGTTGATTTTTTGTAACACCCCAGGTAAATAAAGAATATGACATTTTCATATTTATCTGTATTTGTGAATAAAATATTAATATGACTTTAAACGGGATGCTATGCTCAATGGCGTACCCAACACACAACAATGAGTTTCTTGGGAATCTTACGTTGCACTTTAATAATAAAATAATATTATTTTAAATGGTAGTTAACATGTAGCCGTTGTATTGGCGGTAATGGATAGACATAACTAAAATATTATTATATATGTTTTTACTTGTTTTTAAATTTATCCAATAAAAGATAAAGGCATAAAATACGGAAAGAATTCAATTTTAGGCGTATATGCCCTAGTTTTCACTAAAGGTTCACTTATCGCCTTTTGATGGAGAACCGTCATTAAATATAGTTTTGTTTACTCTTATACATCCTTTTGGACCAAATAAAACTCTTCTTACAAATTGGGACATCAAAATTTACTTTTTGTAAATTTTTGGTATCTTTCTGATAAAGTTCATTTTTTAATGAATAGTGTAAAATGTTGTATTTTAATTCAAAACCTCTTTTTAATCTAATTTATTTATAGGAATAGATTATCTTTTGAATTGGTTATAAAGTTAAATTAGAATATATTTTTACCATTAAATCCAATAGTGGTCTTTGGAATTAATTTCACATTGAAATCAGACTTAAACCAGTGTCAATCTTTTGATACTTATTGTTTCATAAAACCACGCTATTTGCTATGACAACGGGAATTAATTATTAAATTAATTAATGTGACTTATATGTTTTGAATTTTGTAAAATAGACTTCATTTTTTAATTCAGAATATCAAATATATGTTAGGGTGAATTTTTGGGATTTTTCTGAAAAACATCAATTTTTGATGAATAGTGAAACCATTAAGTGGTACTTATAAAAACTGATTTTTCCTTTTAAATGAAATTTTGCCATCTTTGTGTTTTGAATTTCAAAAATCCGACATACATGGTTGTCATTAAGAAGTAAAATGTGGTTCAATGGGATAAAAATAATTTTTTTGGTGAATAGTAACTTATTAAGTTTTTAATCGCGATTAGAGGTAATTAGTGTAGTTTAAGGTAAAAATAATATTTTAATAAAATTAAATGAACTTGACACATGTCCTAACCTCATTGGATGTGTCTTTTCCGACCAAGACAACCTATGGGACAACATGGGGACCCCATGAAGCCACTTTGGTTGGAAAATGACATTAATATCTTTTTATTTAAAGTTAATGTAAAAATGAGACAAACATGAAATGTTTTAATAAAAAAGTTTTTACATGGGGTTATACAAATAATATTTTTGACTATAAATATTCATTGGAAAGATAATAAGATTTAATAAATCATAGTATTTTTCTAATAATTTTTATACATTAAATTAATTAAATTATTTATGACATCATGACGATGCAGTGATGACCTCATTATTTAATGATTTAAATAAAATGGAATGATAATGTAATATCTAAGACATAAACATGTCCAAAACCTATTGGATGAGTGGATTTCGAACCCGTATCAACTTATCCTCGAAAAACATCAATGTGGGACCTCTTAAATCCGAATACAATTTTAAAATAAAGTGACTTTTCTTTACCTTCCATGAGTGTCCCTTCTCTCCTCTTATAAAAGGCCCCCACCTCTACCTCCTTATCCACACTCCCAAAGCCTTTGGCTCGGCCAACCTCTGCCCATTTTGTCTCTCCACTTCCCTCTATTAATTCTTGAAGCCTCACTTTGGGAAGAAGTCTTCCCAAGGAAGCCTTTGAGCTCAAACCAAAGGGAGTTACCCGATTTTAAGGTAATGTCTTTACTTGAGTCCTTTTGTTTTATTTTGCTTCTCCAGCCCCCTAAAATATTTTTATTCATTTCCTTTGTAACAAATCCAGTATCATCAATATACTAGGATGTTGTTATAAGAAGTATTCTAGCTACACTTTCACACGCCTACATCTAATGGTTAATGAACATACTGTTTCCGTGGATGGCGAATTTCGGCCTCCCGAAACGATGATTGTTCAACATTCTTTTAACACCTTCAAATGTGGACATTAAGATGAAACTATATTTATATATGATATATAATATATTTATGTTTTCCTTAAGCTTCTGTATTTTTCTTTTTGGGCATACCTTTATGGTTTCCATTATGGGTAAACGCGATATCTTCATTTAAGGAAGTGCGAACTACCACCCCCTCAAAGTGATATGATTCGTTAATGCCATATGTGGGACGTATAAAGGATGGATTTAAAGTTATTATATATGATGTTATACTGGAATTATAATATACATCTATATCATTATTATTACATTCCATAAAAATATGAAATAGAAATGAAAGTAGCGTTCATGCGTACGTACGGCTTACCGTCTCCATGAACGGTGCATTTCATTTCTTATCCCCAAATGTAATGTACTATTATAAGTACATGTATATAATAGATATAAATGATTAATGATACATCTAAATGATCAATATAATTCTGGAATTAAAATATACATACCTCTCATTTAGTTTTAATTCCATTAATATGACATAGAAATGAAAGTAGCGTTCATTCGTACGTACGACTTACCGTCTCCATGAATTGTGCATTTCATTTTTACCACTAAATGATTATGTAATATTATAAATACATGTATATTATGGATATATATGATATATATTATATCCAAATAATGAATATAATTCTTGATATAATGAACATTTGACCACACGAACAACATGTAATTGTAAGAAGTCCACTTTCGACTTAAGAACCAAATATCGACAAAACAAACATTATTAACTTAAATGATTACATAATGTTTATAACATGGAAATAAGTGATCTAAAAGGAATAATGAACTAGAAAAGGGTTCTTAATAAAGCGGAAATTAACTCAAGTTTGTTATTCAGGACGTTAAAGAACGATCGAGTCAAGTCGGACCCGAGGTAAGGGATCTTACTCCTCTCTTTCTTTTTAAGTACACCCTTTTATGTCATTCATTTAAAGATCATATTTCTTGTGATTTGGATGTTATTTTATATTACTCTTAATTTAATTTTTATGTTCATATGATTAAAGACCCTATTTCCTCTCATCAATCCACTTTGGATGTTTTAAGTGGCGTCGTTAGGCTGCCGAGTTTTCGTAAGGGATTTTTCATCTCACTTTTATTCCCGTGAGATATATGCTACATGTGCCACAATTTCCGTTGAGTGGTGTATGTACTGCCCATTTTTATACACTTTTTGTAGTATAATTTCATTTATGGGTATTCACATCTTCATTTTATGACCCTTCTTCCATGGGGTGTACGTTTCGAATGTTACCCAACTCGGTAAGGGGACCTTTCACCCTTCACTTTTTAAAAGACTTCTTTTGTTATGTATTTTAATTCACATACTATTATGTTGGTATATGTTCTCATATATCCTTATTGATGTAAATTTTATGTCCATGTGATGAGATACCCTTTTCTTTTTTCTCTCATCAACTCATTTTGATGTGACTTCGTTAGGCTGTCAAGGGAACTTCTTAACCCAATTTTGATTTCTTTGGGTTCAACATGTAGTTATTGATTATGTCATCCTTTGAATATGTGTGAATTACCTTTGATTATTTTACAAATAATATCCACTTATATTTGGTGTATTAGTTTGTCACACATAATTATGTAATTGATTTATCCTCAAACCAAGGATACCGTCTTTGTATGGGACTTCGTCTCAATCTCCTTTCATTGAGGCATATTTTGTTTTATACACAACCTTATTTTATACAGTGTATAAACCCCTTTGACTTTTAAGTTTATTCAAAAGGAATCTTCTTTATATGAAGCGTTTACTAAACGACAAAACGGAATGTTTTTTTCGTACGTATGCGCCGACAACGACTTCTCCACCGTCGTGACCATTATTTGAGTTTCGGCTTCCTCTACACGCCATACCTTTTTTTTAAAGAAAAATAAATACCATGTTTTACTTTTCTTTTATTTTGGTATTGAAAATGGTTTTCATAATGTTTTTATATCAATGTTTTGTATTTATATCTTGTGATTGAAAGGTGGAAATGTTATGTTTCCTTTATGCATGTTTTATGTGATACGATTATGATGAGGTTCTTGGGAATTATTATGAAGACGGGTGGTTACATGATAAACTAAGGGTGGGTGAGCCCGATATAGCTCTCCAATGCATTGGGTAATGCGAAGGAGTGAAACGTTAAGGTTTCTCCGAAGAGATTTAGGGAATATACTGTGATGGGTATTCCAAACATAACCAAGAGTGTTACTCCCTACGTAAGAATGTTATGAATGCCTCAAGTTACCTTTATGTCTTATGATTTCTATGATTTATTCATGGTTTGATGAGGTATGTTAAAGTTATTATGTTTTATGGGTAAAGTATAATTTCATTCTTATGTATATATGAACTCATGTTTCCTTTCCATATTTTTATAACCCTTACTGAGCTTTTTATGCTCATCCTAAGTTTTTGAAATGTTTTTCAATGGTCAAGGGAAAGGTACATGATGTGATGATAGTGTCAAGGATGTGTCAAGAAAGAATCAGTGTTTTATTTTAAATATCTTTCCGTTGATGGGAAGAATGAATATTGTCTTTTATGTAACCACTTTGTTTAAATGCGGAATGTAATGCAGGTTTCATGATCTAATTATCTAAAACTCTAAACCTAAAAAGATCCTCAATGTGTAATCTTTTAATAACTCATGATTAAGTAAGGTTTAAGGTTGGGGACTTATAGTTGGTATCAAAGGTCAGTTTAGATATCTTTAGAGGTTAGGGTATTCTTTAAGCATAAGTTACATTATCATAATGGTTAGGATTTGAGAAAGAGTCCTAGTTTTAGATAATGTGAATGAGTAAGTATATCATAGTGTTTACCTTCCTCAATAGTACATGATGGTTTTGTTGATATACTCACACTGACATTTATATTTTTACTGAATGGATGGATCTAGCAGGCACCAAAGAGACAACAAGTTTGAAGGAAACTGTGGTGGTTCTCTGATTAAGATACTAGATAAAATGGAGGATTCAATGAGGAAACTCATGGTTGTTCTAATCCATATATCATGGAGTCATGATCAACCACTTGAACCTTGGTATGATCTGTAATGCATCATTTACGAGATGACCAATCGATGTGGAAGTTAAAGTAATAATTATAAAGGTAACCATTAGAGTTTATATGATCCTTACTTTTGAGGTAATTATGGGTTATTATATGATATGCTGGAAAATGAAAGGCATGAGATAAACTTGAGGTTAAAATATGTTATGATCATTTTTGATGATTGTATCTCTTTTTGGGGAATTATTTAAGAATTATATAGTTTTCGAAAAAGGAAAACACGCAGACCGTGTGACAACCCGTCATGTCGGACAAAGCTGCGGGAATCAAACCCACAACCAAAGTGCGACTGGTATTTATCGCCTACCACTGGACTACATGAAGTACCAGGTTAGTTTGACTGATTCTTTTTAGTTATATGATTTTATGAATTAAGATTAAGTTGATTTTGGGTTATTTATGAAAATTATTAACCTATCATGGAGGATATGTGATTAGATTAATTACTTTTCAATACGAGACTTTAAGAGCAACTGATGTTGTTTGGAGATAAATGATACTATTTAACTTTGAAGACTATGTGACTAAATCTTTCAAATATTTTGGTTTCAATCTTAGATTGGTTTATGTTGAATAATTTTATGGAAAAATTGTTTATCGGATGGTCCTCGTTGAACTTTGGGTTTTGTTGGACAAATTTGGGAGATTAAGCATAGATTTTCTTTTTAATGGGTTATCCTTTTCTGGATTATCTGACCTTGTACTAACCATTTTGGTTTTGGTTTTGGTTAAAGCCTAAAGACATGGTATGTATATAGTTCTCTTTGGTGGATTAGGTGATGCTCAAGAAGTTTATTATAGTACTCTTAATGTGAACAAGTCTCCCTAAATACTCATCTTTTGGAAAAATAATATGAGCTTGATTAAGGAATCGAGTAAAAGTTGAAAGTCAACATGATAAGTGATTATGTTTCCTTATGAATAAATTCCTCAATAAAAATTAACTTAAAACAAAAATGTTGTCTATTAACTTTTCCTACTGGGAAATCGAATACCATTTAACCCATCACAAGTTTGTGATTTTCTTATGGTTAACTTTCTCCTAGACATGTTTACTATCACTCTCCCTCAAGAACATGACCCTTTTCTTTTTCTTCCATGTCCATGTTTTTCTATATATGGGTTAATTAGGGTGACCTCTGTACTTATCTTCCTTTATTTTAAACTGATTGTTTTACTGACTCTTGTTCCGATGTGGGACTTTCAAGGAAGTTTCCATGCTCAAATTTAAAAATTGTGAGGACGAAATTCCCAAAAGGGGGGAAGGATGTAACACCCCAGGTAAATAAAGAGTATAAAATTTTCATATTTATCCATATTTGTGAATAAAATATTAATATGACTTTAAATGGGACGCTATGCTCGATGGCGTACCCAACACGCATCAACGAGTTTCTTGGGAATCTTACGTTGCACTCTAATAATAAAATAATATTATTTTAAATGGTAGTTAACATGTAGTCGTTGTATTGGCGGGAATGGATAGAAATAACTACAATATGATTATATATGTTTTCTCATGTTTTTACATTTATCCAATAAAAGATAAATGCATAAAATACGGAATGAATTCAATTTTAGGCGTATATGCCCTAGTTTTCACTAAAGGTTCACTTATCACCTTTTGATGGAGAACCGTCATTAAATATAGTTTTTGTTCACTCTTATAAATCTTTTTGGAACAAATCAAACTCTTCTTATGAATTGGGACATCAAAATTTACTTTGTGTAAATTTTTGGTATCTTTCTGATAAAGATCATTTTTAATGAATAGTGTAAAATGTTGTATTTTAATTCAAAACCGCTTTTTAATCTAATTTATTTATATGATTAGATTATCTTTTGAATTTGTTTTAAAGTTAAATTAGAATATATTTTTACCATTAAATCCAATAGTGGTCGTTGGAATTAATTTCACTTTGAAATCCGACTTAAACTAGTGTTAATCTTTTGATACTTATTGTTTCATAAAAACACGCTATTTTCTCTGACAGCGGGAATTAATTATTAAATTAATTAATGTGACTTATATGTTTTGAATTTTGTAAAATAGACTTCATTTTTGAATTCGGAATATCAAATATAGCTTAGGGTGAATTTTTGGTATTTTTCTGAAAAACATCAATTTTTGATGAATAGTGAAACCACTAAGTCGTACTTATAAAAACTGATTTTTCCATTTAAATAAAAATTTTCCATATTTGTGTTTTGAATTTCAAAAATCCAACATACATGGTTGTCATTAAGAAGTAAAATTTGGTTCAATGTGATAAAAATAATTTTTTGGTGAATAGTAACTTATTATGTTTTTAATCGCGATTAGAGGTAATTAGTGTAGTTTAAGGTAAAAATAATATTTTAATAATATGAAATGAACTTGACACATGTCCTAACCTCATTGGATGTGTCTTGGCCGACCAAGACAACTCATGGGTCAACATGGGGACCCCATGAAGCCACTTTGGTTGGAAAATGACATTAATATCTTTTTATTTAAAGATAAAGTAAAAATGAGACAAACATGAAATGTTTTACTAAAACAATTTTTACATGGGGTTATACAAATAATATTTTTGACTATACATATTAATTGGAAAGATAATAAAATTTTCTACATCATAGTATTTTTTTTATAATTTTTAGACATTAAATAAGTTAAATTATTTATGACATCATGATGATGCAGTGATGACCTCATTATTTAACGATTTAAATAAAATGGAAAGATAATGTAATATCTAAGACATAAAAATGTCCAAAACCTATTGGATGAGTGGATTTCAAACCCGTATCACCTTATACTCGAAACACATCAATGTGGGACCTCTTAAATCCGAATACCATTTTAAAATAAAGTGACTTCTCTTTACCTTCCAAGAGTGCGTCTCCTCCTCTCTTATAAAAGGCCCCCACATCTACCTCCTTACCCACACACCCAAAGCCTTTGTATCAGACAAACTCTACCAATTTTGTCTCTCCACTTCCCTCTCTTAATTCTGGAAGACTCATTTTGGGAAGAAGTCTTCCCAAGGAAGCCTTTGAGCTCAAACCAAAGGGAGTTACCCGATTTTAAGGTAATGTCTTCACTTGAGTCCTTTTGTTTTATTTTGCTTCTCCAACCCCCTAAACTCTTTTTATTCATTTCCTTTGTAAAAAATCCAGTATCATCAATATACTAGGATGTTTTTATAAGAAGTATTTGAGCTACACTTTCACACACCTACATCTAATGGTTAAAGAACATACTGTTTCGTGGATGGCGAATTTCGGCCTCCCGAAACGATGATTGTTCAACATTCTTTTAACACCTTCAAAGGTGGACATTATGATGACACTATATTTATATATGATATATGATATTTTTATGTTTTCCTTAAGCTTCTGTATTTTTCATTTTGGGCATACCTTTATGGTTTCCATTATGGGGAAATGCGATATCATCATTTAAGGAAGTGCGGATTACCGCCCCCTCAAAGTGATGTGATTCGTTAATTCCATATGTGGGATGTATAAATGATGGATTTAAAGTTATTATATATGATTTTATAATGGAAGTATAATATACATCTATATCATTATTATTCCATTCCATAAAAATATGAAATAGAAATGAAAGTAGCGTTCATGCGTACGTACGGCTTACCGTCTCCATGAACGGTGCATTTCATTTCTTATCCCCAAATGTAATGTACTATTATAAGTACATGTATATAATAGATATATATGATGAATGATACATCTAAATGATTAATATAATTCTGGAATTAAAATATACATACCTCTCATTTAGTTTTAATTCCATTAATATGACATAGAAATGAAAGTAGCGTTCATTTGTACGTACGGATTACCGTCTCCATGAATGGTGCATTTCATTTCATACCTCTAAATGATTATGTAATATTATAAATACATTTATATTCTGGATATATATGATATATATTATATCCAAATCATGAATATAATTCTGGATATAATGAACATTTGACCACATGAACAACATGTAATTGTAAGAAGTCCACTTTCGACTTAAGAACTAAATATCGACAAAACAAACATTATTAACATAAATGATTACATAATGTTTATAACATGGCAATAAGTGATATAAAAGTAATAATGAACTAGAAAAAGGTTCTTAATAAAGTGGAAATTAAGTCATGTTTGTTATTCAGGACGTTAAAGAACGATCGAGTCAAGTCGGACCCGAGGTAAGGGATCTTACTCCTCTCTTTCTTTTTAAGTACACCCTATTATGTCATTTCTTTTAAGCTCATATTTCAAGTGATTGGGTTGTTCTTTTATATTAATCTTAATGTAATTTTTATGTTCATATGATGAGAGACCCTATTTCCTCTCATAAATCCATTTTGGAAGTTTTAAGTGGCGTCGTTAGGTTGCCGAGTTTTCGTAAGGGATTTTTCATCTCACTTTTATTCCCGTGAGATTTACGCTACATTTGCCACAATTTCCTTTGAGTGGTGTATGTACTGCCCATTTTTATACACTTTTTGTAGTATAATTTCATTTATGGGTATTCACATCTTCATTGTATTACCCATCTTCCATGGGGTGTGCGTTTCGAATGTTACCCAACTCGGTACGGGGACCTTTCACCCTTCTCTTTTTAAAATACTTCTTTTGTTATGTCTTTTAATTCACATACTATTATGTTGGGATATGTTCTCATATATACTAATTGACATAAATTTTATGTCCATGTGATGAGATACACTTTTCTTTTATCTCTCATCAACTCATTTTGATGTGACGCCGTTAGGCTGTCAAGGGAACTTCTTAAACCAATTTCGATTTCTTTGGGTTCAACATGTAGTTCTTGAATATGTCATCCTTTGAATATGTGTGAATTACCTTTGATTATTTTACAATAATATCCACTTATATTTGGTGTATTCTTTTGTCACACATAATTATGTAATTGATTTATCCTTAAACCAAGGATATCGTCTTTGTATGGGACTTTGTCTCAATCTCATTTAATTGAGGCATATTGTGTTTTATACACAACCTTTTTTTATACGGTGTATAAACCCCTTTGACATTTACATTTATTCAAAAGGAATCTTTTTTATACGAAGCTTTTACTAAATGAAAAAAGGAAATGTTTTTGTCATACGTATGCGGCGACAACGACTTCTCCGCCGCCGTGACCATTATTGGAGTTTCGAATTCCTCTACAAGCCATACCTTTTTTTAAAAGAAAATTAAATACCATGTTTTACTTTTCTTTTATTTTGGTATCGAAAATGGTTTTCATAATGTTTTTATATCAATTTGTTGTATTTATATCTTGTGATTGAAAGGTGGAAATTTTATGTTTCCTTTATGCATGTTTTATGTGATACGATTATGTTGAGGTTCTTGGGAATTATTATGAAGACGGTTGGTTCCGTGATAAACTAAGGGTGGGTGAGATCGATATAGCTCTCCAATGTATTGGGTAACACGAAGGAGTGAAACGTTAAGGTTTCTCTGAATAGATTTAGGGAATATACAGTGATGGGTATTCCAAACGTAACCAAGAGGGTTACTCCCTACGTAAGAATGTTATGAATGCCCCAAGTTTCCTTTATGTCTTATGATTTCTATGATTTATTTATGGTTTTATGAGGTATGTTAAAGTGCCTATGTTTTATGGGTAAAGTATAATTTCATTCTTATGTATATATGAACTCATGTTTCCTTTCCATATTTTTATAACCCTTACTGAGCTTTTTATGCTCATCCCAAGTTTTTGAAATGTTTTTCACAGGTCAAGGGAAAGGTACATGATGTGATGATAGTGTCAAAGATGTGTCAATAAATAATCCGTGTTTTATTTTAAATATTTTTCCGTTGATGGGAAGAATGAATATTGTCTTTTATGTAACCACTTTGTTTAAATGCGGAATGTAAAGCATGTTTCATTATCTAATTCTCTAAAACACTAAACCAAAAAAGATCCTCAATGTGTAATCTTGTAATAACTCAAGATTAAGTAAGGTTTAAGGTTGGGGCCTTATAGTTGGTATCAAAGGTCAGTTTAGATAACTTTATAGGTCAGGGTATTCTTTAAGCATAAGTGACATTACCATAATGGTTAGGATTTCAGAAAGAGTCCTAGTTTTAGATAAAGTGAATGAGTAAGTATATCTTAGTGTTTACCTTCCACATTAGTACATGATGGTTTTGTTGATATACTCAAACTGAAATTTATATTTTTACTGAATGGATGGATCTAGCAGGAACCAAAGAGACAACAGGTTTGAAGGAAACTGTGGTCGTTCTCTGATTAAGATACTAGATAAAATGGAGGATTCAATGAGGAAACTCGTGGTTGTTCTAAACCAAATATCAAGGAGTCATGATCAACCACTTGAACCTTGGTATGTTCTGTAATGCATCATGTAAGAGATGACCAATCGATGTGGAAGTTCAGGTAATAATTCTAAAGGTAACCATTAGAGTTTATATGATCCTTACTTTTGACGTAATTATGGGTTATTATATGATATGATGGAAAATGAAAGGCACGAGACAAACTTGAGGTTAAAATATGTTATGATAATTTTTGATGATTGTATCTCTTTTTGGGGAATGATTTAAGAATTATATAGTTTTCAAAAAAGGAAAACACGAAGACCATGTGACAACACGTCGTGTCGGACAAAGCTGTGGGAATCGAACCCACAACCAAAGTGCGACTGGTATTTATCACCTGCCACTGGACTACATGATGTCCCTGGTTAGTTTGACTGATTATTTTTAGTTATATGATTTTATGAATTAAGAGTAAGTTGATTTTGGGTTATTTATGAAAATGATTAACCTATTATGGAGGATATGTGATTAGGTTAATTACTTTTCAATAAGAGACTTTAGGAGAAACTGATGTTGTTTGGAGATAAATGTTACGATTTAACTTTGAAGACTATGGGACTAAATATTTCAAATATTTGGGTTTCAATATTAGATTGGTTTACTTTGAAGAATTTTATTGACAAATTTTTTATCGGATGGTCCTCATTGAACTTTGGGTTTTGTTGGACAAATTTTGGAGATTAAGCATAGATTTTCTTTTTAATGGGTTATACTTTTCTGGATTATCTGACCTTGTACTAACCTTTTTGGTTTTGGTTTTGGTTAAATCCTAAATACATGGGATGTATATAGTTCTATTTGGTGGATTAGGTGATTCTCATGAAGTTGATTATAGTACTCTTAATGCGAACAAGTCTCCCTAAATACTCGTCTTTTGGAAAAAAAATATGAGTTTGATTAAGGAATCTAGTAAAAGTTGAAAGTCAACATGATAAGTGATTATGTTTCCTTATGAATAAATTCCTCAATAAAAAGTAACATAAAACAAAAATGTTGCCTATTAACTTTTCCTACTGGGGAATCGAATACCGTTTAACCCATCACAAGTTTGTGATTTTCTTATGGTTAACTTTCTCCTAGACATGATTACTATCACTCTCCCTCAAGAACATTACCCTTTGCTTTTTCTTCCATGTCCATGTTATTCTACATATGGGTTTATTCGGGTGACCTCTGTACTTATCTTCCTTTATTTTAAAGTGATTGTTTTACCGACTCTTGTTCCGATGTGGGACTTTCATGGATGTTTCCAAGATCAATTTTAAAAATTGCGAGGATGCAATTCCCAAAAGGGGGGAAGGATATAACACCCTAGGTAAATAAAGAATATGAAATTTTAATATTTATCCATATTTGTGAATAAGATATTAATATGCCTTTAAAGGGGACGCTATGCTCGATGGAGTACCCAATACGCAACAACGAGTTTCTTGGGAATCTTACGTTGCACTCTAATAATAAAATAATATTATTTTAAATGGTAGTTAACATGTAGCTATTGTATTGGAGGGAATGGATAGAAATAACTAAAATATGTTTATATATGTTTTTACATGTTTTTACATTTATCCAATAAAAGATTAAGGCATAAAATACGGAAAGAATTCAAATTTATGCGTATATGCCCTAGTTTTCACTAAAGGTTCACTTATCACCACTTGATGGAGAACAATCATTAAATATAGTTTTGTTCACTCTTATACATCCTTTTGGACCAAATAAAACCCTTCTTATGAATTGGGACATCAAAACTTACATTTTGTAAATTTTTGGTATCTTTCTGATAAAGTTCATCTTTTAATGAATAGTGTAAAATGTTGTATTTTAATTCAAAACCACTTTTTAATCTAATTTATTTATATGATTAGATTATATTTTGAATTGGTTTTAAAGTGAAATTACAATATATCTTTACCATTAAATCCAATAGTGGTCATTGGAATTAATTTCACTTTGAAATCAGACTTAAACTAGTGTCAATCTTTTGATACTTATTGTTTCATAAAAACACGCTATTTGCTCTGACAGTGGGAATTGATTATTAAATTAATTAATGAGACTTATATGTTTTTAATTTTTTAAAATATACTTCATTTTTTAATTTGTAATATCAAATATAGCTTAGAGTGAATTTTTGGGATTTTTCTGAAAAACTTCAATTTTTTGATGAATAGTGAAACCACAAAGTGGTACTTATAAAAAATGATTTTTCCGTTTATATGAAATTTTCCCATCTTTGTGTTTTAAATTTCATAAATCCGACATACATGGTTGTCATTAGGATGTAAAATGTGGTTCAATGGGATAAAAATAATTTTTTTGGTGAATAGTACCTTATTAAATTTTTAATCGCGATTAGAGGTAATTAGTGTAGTTTAAGGTAAAAATAATATTTTAATAATATGAAATGAACATGACACATGTTCTAACCTCATTGGATGTGTTTTTTCCGACCAAGTCAACCCATGGGTCAACATGGGGACCCCATGAAGCCACTTTGGTTGGAAAATGACATTAATATCTTTTTATTTAAAGTTACAGGAAAAATGAGACAAACATGAAATGTTTTACTAAAAAAAGTTTTACATGGGGTGATACAAATCATATTTTTGACTATAAATATTAATTGTAAAGATAATAAGATTTACTAATCATAGTATTTTTTTATAATTTTTAGACATTAAATAAATTAAATTATTTATGACATCATCATGATGTAGTGATGACCTCATTATTTAACGATTTAAATAAAATGGGAAGATAATGTAATATCTAAGACCTACACATGTCCAAAATCTATTGTATTAGTTGATTTCGAACCCGTATCACCTTATCATCGAAACACATCAATGTGGGACCTCTTAAATCTGAATACCATTTTAAAATGAAGTGACTTTTTTTTACCTTCCAAGAGTGCCCCTCCTCTCCTCTTATAAAAGGCCCCCACCTCTACCTCCTTAACCACACTCCCAAAGCCTTTGGCACAGCCAAACTCTGCCCATTTTGTCTCTCCACTTCTCTATCTTACTTCTGGAAGCCTCACTTTGGGAATAAGTCTTCCCAAGGAACCCTTTGAGCTCAAACCAAAGGGAGTTACCATATTTTAAGGTAATGTCTTCACTTCAGTCCTTTTGTTTTATTTTACTTCTCCAACCCCCAAAACTCTTTTTATTCATTTCCTTTGTAAAAACTCCAGTATCATAAATATACTATGATGTTTTTATAAGAAGGATTCGAGCTACACTTTCACACACATACATCTAATGCTTAAAAAACATATTGTTTCCGTGGATGGCGAATTTCAGCCTCCCGAAACGATGATTGTTCAACATTCTTTTACACCTTCAAAGGTGGCCATTAAGATGACACTATATTTATATATGATATATAATGTGTTTAGTTTTTTCTTAAGCTTCTTTATTTTTCATTTTGAGCATACCTTTATGGTTTCCATTATGGGTAAACGGGACATCTTCATTTAAGGAAGTGCGGACTACCGCCCCCTCAAAGTGTTGGGATTCGTTAATGCCATATGTGAGATGTATAAAGGATGGATTTAAAGTTATTATATATGATGTTATACTGGAATTATAATATACATCTATATCATTATTATTCCATTCCATAAAAATATGAAATAGAAATGAAAGTAGCGTTCATGCGTACGTACGGCTTACCGTCTCCATGAACGGTGCATTTCATTTCTTATCCCCAAATGTAATGTACTATTATAAGTACATGTATATAATAGATATATATGATGAATGATACATCTAAATGATGAATATAATTCTGGAATTAAAATATACATACCTCTCATTTAGTTTTAATTCTATTAATATGACATAGAAATGAAAGTAGCGTTCATTCGTACGTACGGCTTACCGTCTCCATGAACGGTGCATTTCATTTCTTACCTATAAATGATTATGTAATATTATAAATACATGTATATTCTAGATATATATGATATATATTATATCCAAATCATGAATATAATTCTGGATATAATGAACATTTTACCACACGAACAACATGTAATTTTAAGAAGTCCACTTTCGACTTAAGAACCAAATATCGACAAAACAAACATTATTAACTTAAATGATTACATAATGTTTATAACATGGTAATAAGTGATCTAAATGGAATAATTAACTAGAAAAAGTTTTTTAATAAAGTGTAAATATACTCAAGTTTGTTATTCAGGACGTAAAAGAACGATCGAGTCAAGTCGGACCCGAGGTAAGGGATCTTACTCCTCTCTTTCTTTTTAAGTACACCCTTTTATGTCATTCCTTTTAAGCTCATATTTATTGTGATTGGGATGTTCTTTTATATTAATCTTAATGTAATTTTTATGTTCATATGATGAGAGACCCTATTTCCTCTCATCAATCCATTTTGGAAGTTTTAAGTGGCGTTGTTAGGCTGTCGAGTTTTCGTAAGGTATTTTTCATCTCACTTTTATTCCCATGAGATTTATGCTACATTTGCCTGCAATTTCCATTGAGTGGTGTATGTACTGCCCATTTTTATAAACATTGTGTATTATAATTTCATTTATGGTTATTAACATATTCATTGTATGACCCTTCTTCCATGGGGTGTACGTTTCGAAAGTTAACCAACTCGGTAAGGGGACGTTTCACCCTTCTCTTTTTAAAAGACTTCTTTTGTTATGTCTTTTAATTCACATACTATTTTGTTGGGATAGGTTCTCATATATCCTTATTGATGTAAATTTTATGTCCAAGTGATTAGATACCCTTTTCTTTTATCTCTCATCAACTCGTTTTGATGTGACGACGTTAGGCTGTCAAGGGAACTTCTTAACCCAATTTCGATTTCTTTGGGTTCAACATGTAGTTATTGAATATGTCATCCTTTGAATATGTGTGAATTACCTTTGATTAATTTAAACATAATATCCAATTATATTTGGTGTATTCGTTTGTCGCACATAATTATGTAATTGATTTATCCTTAAACCAAGGATACCATCTTTGTATGGTACTTCGTCTCAATCTCCATTCAGTGAGGAATATTTTGTTTTATACACAACCTTCTTTTATACGGTGTATAAACCCCTTTGACTTTTACGTTTATTCAAAGGGAATATTTTTTATATGAAGCATTTACTAAACGACAAAAGGGAATGTTTTTGCCGTACGTATGCGGTGACAATGACTTCTCCGCCGCCGTGATCATTATTTGAGTTTCGGCTTCCTCTACAAGCCATACCTTTTTTTTAAAAGAAAAATAAATACCATGTTTTACTTTTCTTTTATTTTGGTATTGAAAATGGTTTCCAAAATGTTTTTATATCAATGTGTTGTATTTATATCTTGTTATTGAAAGGTGGAAATGTTATGTTTCCTTTATGCATGTTTTATGTGATACGATTATGTTGAGGTTCTTGGGAATTATTATGAAGACGGGTGGTTCCGTGATAAACTAAGTGTGGGTGAGCCTGATATAGCTCTACAATGCATTGGGTAACACGAAGGAGTGAAACGTTAAGGTTTCTACGAAGAGATTTAGGGAATATACTGTGATGGGTATTCCAAACGTAACCAAGATGGTTACACCCTATGTAAGAATGTTATGAATGCCTCATTTTACCATTATGTATTATGATTTCTATGATTTATTCATGGTTTGATGAGGTATGTTAAAGTGCCTATGTTTTATGGGTAAAGTATAATTTCATTCTTATGTATATATGAACTCATGTTTCCTTTCCATATTTTTATAACCCTTTATGCTCATCCTAAGTTTTTTAAATGTTTTTCACAGGTCAAGGGAAAGCTACATGATGTGATGATAGTGTCAAGGATGTGTCAAGAAAGAATCCATGTTTTATTTTAAATATGTTTCCATTAATGGGAAGAATGAATATTGTCTTTTATGTAACCACTTTGTTTAAATTCCGAATGTAATGCAAGTTTCATGATCTAATTCTCTAAAACTCTAAACCTAAAAAGATCCTCAATGTGTAATCTTGTAATAACTCAAAATTAAGTAAGGTTTAAGGCTGTGGCCTTATATTTTTAGTCTCACGTTTATTTCTAAGACACTTTCACCATATATACAACTTGTTCCTTCTACATAGCGTATATAATACACATGAATTTACTTTATGAGTTTTATATAAAAGTTAAATTAATTTTCATATCTGTATAATTTAATTTTTTTCGTGGGTAATATTATTTAATTATTATCATGTGATGAGTATTTATTTCACAATATCATCAATATTTTTGGATTAATATGTTTTATGTCTCCATTGGGGAATATTTATCTACCATGCATATGATTTTAAAATGTATTAAAAATGGTTTTTACAATTCTAATTTTGATAATTAATGTAAATATTATCAATTTTTTACATTTTAATAAAATTTTAATAAGAATATTTTTATCATTTACCAAATGAGTTACATTTTGATTTTTCAAGAAAAAAGTATGAAAGGGATGTTTTTTATCTTATATCACATAAATGTAATTTTCAACCACTTTGATTCCTTAATGAAAATTTGATTCAAAAACATTCTTAAAATATTATTTATAGAGAAATTTTTTTAAAATAATTCAATTCATTTTAAGAGAAGATAATTTTTTTCCTTGAATAAAGAATATTTTCCTCAAGAATCGTTTTAATGTGATATATCAAAATTATTTTCTATCTATGATAACATTATTTGTTGTTAGTTACGTTTTACTAGGGATATCCTAAAATTATTCCATTATTATTACTTCTGAGAATTATTTTTAATGATGGAATGCTAATTATGAAACCTGTTTATTTCCCATGGGTTATGTTATGATTGAATGATGTTTATAAAAATAATTTCCTTCTATTGGTTCTAATATGAAGAATGATTTTTTTCTTGCGGAACACATATTTAATGTATTAATTATATGACTTGTGGAACCTAAATATCCCACTAATCCATTGCATAAATATTAATATCTTATGAGATAATGATGGGAATCGAGTCAGCAAAATTCATCAACTATGGGATGATTGGGAAACCTGAACCACTATGGGATGACGGGGAAATCCAATACATTATGGGAAGATAGGGAAAGATGACCCACTATAGGAATATGGGGAAAATTGATCCACTATTAGAATATGTGGTAACGTGATCCACTATGGGAAGATTGGGGCACCCCATCTCTTACAAGGAAAGGACTTTGACATGGGATGATGGTGTGACTCACCCAAAAGGTATAGTCCCCATGAAGTGTCCTTGTCACGACCCGACCCAACGGGGCTCGAGCCGCGACTCCCCAAGCCCGCCTCCAATAGGCCAGGGGCTGGCGACCAGCGCTGAGTAGGCTATCACACACATGGGAGGCATTAGCCTAAGGTACCTGTACACACGCACCCACAAACACCTGCATGCAATAGTGCAGAGATATAGAAACTGGAAAGTAAATGCATGCATACACTATCCCACAACCAGAGAGTAACAGCGAAAGTACAAAGGGCAAAACAGGGCCCACCAAAAGAAAACTACAAAGCGCGTCCAACCTGCTCTGAAGAAGGGGAACGCTGCCACAAACACCCGCCGGAAAGCTCCCTCTGCACAGCTCCGGTAAACACCCCAGTCAACTCGCTCACTAAGCTCCGCCTGCTCCGGGTCCTCCTGGGACTTCGTCAATGGGCCTGAGGTCTGCACAAGACACAAACATGTGCGGGCAAATCCCGTGCAGGGGTGAGTATAAACATACTCAGTAGGAACCCCAAAAACCCAAAACCCAAGGGAGCAACTGATAGGCAACAGTCCACTTAACCCAGCCAGAGGGAACCCAGACAAGAGAGAAACTCCATCTCGTGACCATCCTCGGCTAAGCACAACTAGTCAGCTCAGCTCAGGTGTATGCCCATACATACACCTTGAACAATCTAGATATACACAGCTCACGCCACAAAGCCACAAGAGGTACCGACCTCATCACCAGCAACTGTCCACAACCAGGAGAGTACACCACGAACACTGTCATACCAGATGACACTCATCCGAGAGATACACTCCATTGGGATACTCGCAAACATCACAGACGCTCACCCGAGATACCACGCTCATCGGATAGCATCACTGAGGAAACATCGCTGAAACAACATAACCACCAAACTCCTCGGAGAGGGGATCGCCGCTAGGGTCCGCTAGGGGATACCAAGACCCACTCCGGTATACGTAACTCAGAGATAGGGGATCACTCCCAGGGTCCGCTGGGGGATACCATGACCCGATCTGGCATACGTAGTTCTCACAGATGGGGGATCACACCCAGGATTCGCTGGGGGATACCACAACCCGATCTGCACTCGACAGAAGCTTCACACTCAGATAGAGGATCATCGTCCATATAAAGATGGTCACGACGATACCGGAACCCTATCTGGGATAACTCGCGATGTAGGGGATCGAACCGACGATGCCAAAACCCTACCGAAACCATGCGCTGAGTAGGGGATCGCATAAACAACGATACCACAATCCTACCGATACCAAGCGCTGAGTAGGGGATCGTATAACCAATGATGCCGCAACCCTACTATAAACATCATGCTGAGTAGGGGATCGTAAACCCGACAATGCCACAACCCTACTGTGCACGACCCACTGCGTAGGGGATCATATTCCCGATGATGCCACAAACCATACGGGGTTAACCTGCTAGATAGGGGATCGTCGCCCGTGAATAAGCGGTCACAGCGATACCAAGAACCCGATCTAGGGTAAAGATGTTAGAGGATCCACTCCGGGCCCAACGGAGGGATACCACAACTCTAACAGTTTAAACATACCATCCAGAGGATCACAAACCCATACGAAGGTTGTGATACCACACGAACCCTCGTAGGAACGAACCAAGGGAGAACCCTCAACCACTGCTGGTCCAAACATCGCTAACCCGAGGGACTCGCCCCAAATCCACACTGCGCACCTCCGAAGCCAAAACCGAGGCCACCATCGCGTTCCACGCGGAAAAACACGCAGGATAGGCTGTTTACTCGCCCGAAATGGAGCACCGGTGAAAAAGGCACTATTCACCGTAGGTAGCTCGTGTGGGGCCCACACAACGATCCTGAAACCCATCGAGAGGATCACACCACGGCGATCCCCTCGGAAAAACAAGCAGAATCGACTACTCGCTCGCCCAAAACGGACACCCAGTGAAAAAGGTACTATTCACCGAAGGCCAGCTCGGGTGGGGCCCACGCATGGATTCCGAAACTCATCGAACGGAACGCACCATTTCGATCCTCTCGGAAAAACACACAGGATCGACTATTCATCTGCCAAAATCGGACTCCTGGTGCAAAAGTTGCGTTTCTCCGCAAAAGCCAAAACCCGGCCTCGTGGGGCCCGCACCCCGTTCTCAGTCCCAACACCCGGAAACCATCTCAAAAAGTTCGTCGTACCTTCAGGGTCACAACGCCACTGACGGCACGTCAATCAGACGCTCCGGGTAGAAGTTACAACGGCCCGAAGTCATAAAATAATAAAATAATATTATTTTATACGACGTTTCTAACTCCCAGGCCACGATCCCGAACCATAAAATTTTCAAAGTGATTTCAAAAGGTCCGTCTCGACGCAAGGAGCACGTCGCCGCAAACGGCTTGCAAATCGGAGTTACGGTTTGCGAGTTACGGGGGTTTAAAGAACCCCCGGAACAAACTGGCCGGACCACCGCAGGGTCGCCGGAAACAACCGCGCCGCCGCCGGACTCCGCCGCGCCGCCGCCGCCGCCACCGGAAACCGCCGCCGCGCCGCCGCGCCGTCGCCGGATTCCGCCAGGGCCGCCGCCGGAAAACCGGGTTTTCGCCGGAAAACTTCCGGGAGCCACCGAGAGCACCCCAGTGCTCCAAATTCAAATCCGAAACATGTTTTGGAAAGCTCGGGACCCGAACTATACAACCCATATGAAAATTTGAAGAAAAACAACACAAAAACGGGATCCGGGATTGTAAAACTCAAACCGCCTACCTCGCGGGCGAAACGCCGACGTTCTGCCTCAGATCTGCGCTCCAGAGCTTCCGCTGCGTGCTCCTGGAACGTCCGCCGTCGAATTCTGAGCTCGTGGGTGCTCCGTTTGCTCGATTCGGCGGAGTGGCGGCGAAGAACGGAGAAGAACGACGAAGAACCATTAAAAGGGGGGGGGGCTGAAATTTATATCAGCCGCCCGCCGGCGCCAAACTCGCCTCGGACCCGACGCCCGATGTGAACAAAAGTAAGGTCACCCCTAAGGTAAACGCGTCGTTCTGAACGCAACGGCAGTCTCAGATTTTCCATCCGAGACTCCGTTCAGAAGTTATTTGAGCCGACGCTCGCCCACTAAGTTGCTACTTATTTACGGAAACGCCCCTGGTGGCGTTTCTCACCGCAGGCTCGCGCCCGCAAAGTTTACACCCCGCCTAGGGTAAACGGCACGTTCCGGACGCAACCGTGCCCTCAGATTCCCGTTCTGAGCTACCGTTTAGGAGATATCACACCCCCGCCACGTGCATAGTATAAAAAAACTTAATATTTTTATAAAATTAATTCCGGGCACACCGGGCCTCGGAATCGCACACCGTCTTCGCGCCTAGCTCTGGAATTATTCGTAGAAATATTCCAAAGTCTGACAGGGCCAAAAACCCGAGTCGCTACATCCTCCCCCCCATAGAACTTTTCGTCCCCGAAAAGCCCCAAGCACAAGGAAAGCGACTGAACTCTCAACTGGGTCTCACACACCAGCGAGCTCACCAACAACAACCACTCAGGGTCTTACCAACGCCCTGAACAAAACTCGAGCAATAAACAAAAGGAAAGAGTACCGCTAAACAGTGTCTGACAAACTACTGCAGTAAGTAGAAAAGACACAAGGCGTACCTCTATCCATCCGCGGTGCCTCTGGGTCAACAGCCTCCAGGGCATGCAGCTGTCCTCGCCCTCGACCACCAGCTCCCTGAGCTTGGCGTGGACCACCTGGGGGTGGGGGTGGTGGAAACTGGTACTGTCTACCACCGCCTCCCACTGCACCAGCTCCGACGCCACGTCCGCCGCCATGCGGACCTCCTTTCTCGAGACGCTGCCTCTGCCAAGGCGGCCCATCGACCGGCTCCCTCTCAGCAGCACGTCGGGTCGGAAAATCTCTAGCAAGATGTACCTGACCATCGCAAGCATAACACCGCCTCTCCTGCGGCTGACCAAAAGTGGCATGCGAGCCCTGTGAGCCCTGAGGCTCAGATCCTCCATCCTGGGGTCGCCTCCTGTATCGTCGGCCACGTCCAGACCCCTGAGTCTGACGTCGGCTACCAGATGCCGATCTGACCGACGAAGTCTCAGCTCTCGAGTGCCCAGCACTAACAGGTGAGATCTGCTCGGCCAGAAAGCTCTCCACCACCAGCGCTCTCTCCAGCACTCCAGCATAGGTGGGCAGGCACAAGGAAACCACACCTCCTCGGATATCCCTGCGTAAGCCCTGCTCGAAGGTCCGAGCCCTAAAGAACGGGTCTTGAACCATATCCAGGGAGTAGCGCGACAGGTCTATAAACCTCGCTGAGTACTCCGACATAGTCATGCTCTCCTGACGAAGCTGCAGAAGCTCCTGGATCCGCACTTACCTCAGTGTCACCGGATAAAACTCCTCCCTGAAGAGCCGCTCAAACTCTGCCCACGTGAGCGTCTCCTCATCATGGGACTACGTCACCAAACTCCACCATCGCCCGGCAGAACCATGCAGAAGGCTCGCCACTAGGACCACCATCTGATCTGGAGGTGTCCTCACTAGGCGGAAAACTCGGGTGACTGCCTCAAGCCAGTCATCAGCTACCTGGGGGTCTGGATTACCCCGGAACCTCAGAGGTCGTTGCCTCTAGAACTCGTGCAGCGCACTCAGCCTGCGCGCAACCTCGTCCTGCCCCGCCGGCACAACCAGCTGCTCGACAAGTGGTGGCTCAACTGGCAGACCACCTGGAGGTGCAACCTCAGAACCTGCGCCCTGCTCCACAGCCACTACACGGGGCGGGTCATCAGCACAATCCTACTGCGGAACCCTCACTGGCTGTTGTCGTGGAGGCATCCTGAAATTCATTCAAGACACACCACAGTCAAAGAGTATATCTAGAGAGCTGACTCAAGAAGGACAAGGAAAACCCAAAACCCAGTCCTATATGATGCATGTACCATTATGTCCCCGCGACCAGTGTACGAATGTCCCAAGTCAAAATGCAGGTTATCAGAGTCCTGGTGTATGGATACGTCGGCCGCCGCACCAACACTGGAGTCCCTGGCCTGAAAGTCGAACTCGAAACATCCTAACACTGCCGCTATGCAACCCAAACCAAGCTCACAGCTAGACCAGCTATGCTCTGAGATCCCAAAGGTGGAACCTCCTCTGATACCACTCTGTCACGACCCGACCCAGCGGGGCTCAAGCCGCGACTCCCCAAGCCCACCACCAATAGGCCAGGGGCTGGCGACCAGCGCCGAGTAGGCTATCACACACATGGGAGGCATTAGCCTAAGGTACCTGTACACACCCACCCACAAACACCTCCATGAAACAGTGAAGAGATATAGAAACTGGAAAGTAAATGCATTCATACACTATCCCACAACCAGAGAGTAACAGTGAAAGTACAAAGGGAAAAACAGGGCCCACCAAAAGAAAACTACAAAGCGCGTCCAACCTGCTCTGAAGAAGGGGACGCTGCCACAAACACCAACTTGCTCACTAAGCTCCGCCTGCTCCGGGTCCTCCTGGGACTTCGTCAAAAGGCCTGAGGTTTGCACAAGACACAATCATGTGCGGGCAAAGCCCGTGCAGGGGTGAGTATAAACATACTCAGTAGGCACCCCAAAAACCCAAAACCCAAGGGAGAAACTGAAAGGCAACAGTCCGCTCAACCCAGCCAGAGGGAACCCAGACGAGAGAGAAACTCCATCTCGTGACCATCCTCGGCTAAAACACAACTAGTCAGCTCAGCTCAGGTGTATGCCCATACATACACCTTGAACAATCCAGATATACACAGCTCATGCCACAAAGCCACAAGAGGTACCGACCTCATCACCAGCAACTGTCCACAACCAGGAGAGTACACCACGAACACTGTCATACCAGATGACACTCATCCGAGAGATACACTCCATCGAGATACTCTCAAACATCACAGACGCTCACCCGAGAGACCACGCTCATCGGATAGCATCACTGAGAAAACATCGCTGAAACAACATAACCACCAAACTCCTCGGAGAGGGGATCGCCGCTAGGATCCGCTAGGGGATACCAAGACCCACTCCGGTATACGTAACTCAGAGATAGGGGATCACTCCTAGGGTCCGCTGGGGGATACCACGACCCGATCTGGCATACGTAGTTCTCACAGATGAGGGATCACACCCAGGATCTGCTGGGGGATACCACAACCCGATCTGCACTCGACAGAAGCTTCACACTCAGATAGAGGATCATCGTCCATATAAAGATGGTCACGATGATACCGGAACCCTATCTGGGATAACTCGCGATGTAGGGGATCGAACCGACGATGCCAAAACCCTACCGAAACCACGCGCTGAGTAGGGGATCGCATAACCAACGATACCGCAATCCTACCGACACCAAGAGCTGAGTAGGGGATCGTATAACCAACGATGCTGCAACCCTACTATAAACATCATGCTGAGTAGGGGATCGTAAACCCGACGATGCCACAACCCTACTGTGCACGACCCACTGCGTAGGGGATCATATTCCCGATGATGCCACAAACCATACGGGGTTAACCTGCTAGATAGGGGATCGTTGCCCGTGAATAAGCGGTCACAGCGATACCAAGAACCCGATCTAGGGTAAAGATGTTAGAGGATCCACTCCGGGCCCACCGGAGGGATACCACAACTTTAACAGTTTAAACATCCCATCTAGAGGATCACAAACCCATACGAAGGTTGTGATACCACACGAACCCTCGTAGGAACGAACCAAGGGAGAACCCTCAACCACTACTGGTCCAAACATCGCTAACCCGAGCGACTCGCCCCAAAGCCACACTGCGCACCTCCGAAGCCAAAACCGAGGCCACCATCGCGTTCCACGTGGAAAAACACGCAGGATAGGCTGTTTACTCGCCCGAAACGGAGCACCGGTGAAAAAGGCACTATTCACCGTAGCTAGCTCGTGCGGGGCCCACACAACGATCCCGAAACCCATCGAGAGGATCACACCATGGCGATCCCCTCGGAAAAACAAGCGGAATCGACTACTCGCTCGTCCAAAACGGACACCCAGTGAAAAAGGCACTATTCACCGAAGGCCAGCTCGGGTGGGGCCCACGCCTGGATTCCAAAACTCATCGAACGGAACGCACCATTTCGATCCTCTCAGAAAAACACACAGGATCGACTATTCATCTGCCAAAATCAGACTCCTGGTGCAAAAGCTGCGTTTCTCCGCAAAAGCCAAAACCCGGCCTCATGGGGCCCGCACCCCGTTCTCAGTCCCAACACCCGGAAACCATCTCAAAAAGTTCGTTGTACCGTCAGGGTCACAACGCCACTGACGGCACGTCAATCGGACGCTCCGGGTAGAAGTTACAACGGCCCGAAGTCATAAAATAATAAAATAATATTATTTTATACGACGTTTCTATCTCCCGGGCCACGATCACGAACCATAAAATTCTCAAAGTGATTTCAAAAGGTCCGTCTCGACGCAAGGAGCGCGTCGCCGCAAACGGCTCGCAAATCGGAGTTACGGTTTGCGAGTTACGGGGGTTTAAAGAACCCCCGGAACAAACTGGCCGGACCACCGCAGGGTCGCCGGAAACAACCGCGCCGCCGCCGGACTCCGCCGCGCCGCCGCCGCCGCCACCGGAAACCGCCGTCGCGCCGCCGCGCCGTCGCCGGATTCCGCCATGGCCGCCGCCGGAAAACCGGGTTTTCGCCGGAAAACTTCCGGGAGCCATCGAGAGCACCCCAGTGCTCCAAATTCAGATCCGAAACATGTTTTGGAAAGCTCTGGACCCGAACTATACAACCCATATGAAAATTTGAAGAAAAACAACACAAAAATGGGATCCGGGATTGTAAAACTCAAACCGCCTACCTCGCGGGCGAAATGCCGACGTTCTGCCTCAGATCTGCGCTCCAGAGCTTCCGATGCGCGCTCCTGGAACGTCCGCCGTCGAATTCTGAGCTCGTGGGCGCTCCGTTTGCTCGATTCGGCGGAGTGGCGGCGAAGAACGGCGAAGAACGACGAAGAACGATTAAAAGGGGGGGGGCGCTGAAATTTATATCAGCCGCCCGCCGGCGCCAAACTCGCCTCGGACCCGACGCCCGATGCGAACAAAAGTAAGGTCACCCCTAAGGTAAATGCGTCGTTCTGAACGCAACGGCAGTCTCAGATTTTCCATCCGAGACTCCGTTCAGAAGTTATTCGAGCCGACACTCGCCCACTAAGTTGCTACTTATTAACGGAAATGCCCCTGGTGGCGTTTCTCACCGCAGGCTCGCGCCCGCAATGTTTACACCCCGCCTAGGGTAAACGGCATGTTTCGGACGCAACCGTGCCCTCAGATTCCCGTTCTGAGCTACCGTTTAGGAGATATCACACCCCCGCCACGTGCATAGTATAAAAAAACTTAATATTTTTATAAAATTAATTCCGGGCACACCGGGCCTCGGAATCGCACGCCGTCTTCGTGCCTAGCTCTGGAATTATTCGTAGAAATATTCCAAAGTCTGACAGGGCCAAAAACCCGAGTCGCTACAGTCCTGGTATGTTCTGACAATACCTCTTCACTTATAGGGACAAATATTATATGTTTATGTGTATTTTTTAATTTCACGTCTTATGTCAATGTTATGATCACATGGATCATCTTCTTTGACTCCATTATGATTCATGTCTTCTGATCTAGAAAATATTTATTCCATGTTTCATGTTTATGACCATTGATATATAGGTATTGGTTTGTTAATGTTATGATCACATTTTCATACCCATTATGGTCAAGTTTATTTTTACATATCTCTATTATTTAGCAATACTAATCATCTAATCTCACCCATTTTCGTATGTTTTCTTTATCCCTAGGGTATAATGAATTGTTTTACATAGGGGTACTAATGGTGAAGATATTTTTGGGAAACATTGATGTTATTTCACAATACTATATTTCTGTGTTTCAAGTTTTAAAGGCACTAAAATAATATAATCACTAGGTTAATTTTGGTGAAATGTATGAAATATTCCACAAAAGGATGTAGTAACCATGTATGAAATTTTTTGTTCATTATATGTTGTATCAGATAAAGGGTTTTGAAAAACATTGGATACTAGAATGAGAAAACTTTAGTGGTATCCCTAGAGATATTTCATAGATTTTTCTAGTGATGTCCCTATTTATATGTCTATGAATCGGTTAAAATCCTAGAATTTTGAAAATGATATTGGATAACCTTGTATAAAACCTAATTTGTTATATATTGAATGCAATTTCCATTTTATATAGGTTTTCCCCTTTATGATTTGTGATGCACACAAATACTATTGGATTTTTTAATGGAAGGAACCCAAATCGGCCATTTTAATACTGAATGTAATGGGAAATGAAATGATTATCCTCATAATAAACCAAATGTTATTAGATAAGGAATTATAAAATTTATTTTTATAACCACACAACCTTTTCAATCCAATAATCCCACTATACATCCAAATGATCAAAGTGGGGAAGAATATATTCTGGAATCCTTATAAAAGAAAAAACCACATTATTTTAGTGGAATGATCGATCCAAATGTTTTTGAGAAATAGATATGTACCAATGAAAAGATATTTTTCATTAGACAGTGTTACAAAAATTAAAATTTTTAGTTGAGAAAATTTCCCTTGGAAGGTGAAGTGAATTATTGGGGAACATTATCAAGAGTACAATGCAGAATGATAATGTTGAGTCCATGGATTAGGATGAGTTTAGGAATTTTTTTCAGTATGTAAACTTCTTGTATTATTCTTATAAAAAGTGAGATTGAAGATACCCATTTCTCTCATGGTTATGAAAAGCAAATAAGTATATAATTAAAAGGGAACTGTACAAACTATATAGAGGAGATGATTATATTTACATTATGCTCAATTAGTAGAAGGGAACAAAGAAAAAATTATCTTAATAGGAATGGTATATGTTTTAAGAGTTGTAAAGAATGTGATTAGGAATTTTACTTCCAATGTAACTAGAGTAATAATAATGCTCCAAATATTTAACTCTATCATATTAAGGATTCATGTATAAGGAAAATGGGAATTGTATTAACCAATTCTCAAATCCAAGGATTAATGATGATGATCGATGTCAGCAACCTCTTTATTCTAAAGGAAATGGGAAATCACATGTAATAACCATTTTCGATGTGGTGTATAACAATGATGAGGTATAATGATTTAGTGTTTATGTTTTATAATTAATAGAATTCATGTTTTGATATTAAGGAATATTGAATGATTTATTGATTTATCCACTTTAGTTTTTAATTAAGGATATTAGATAATTTGTTGAACTGTATAGGTTACCATATGAATTTACTCGGGTGGTAATGTGATATTTTGTGGAAAAATGACTAATTAAAATATAACCCTTAAGATAATAATGTTTTAATAATGATACGTTGGATATAAATAATTAATTTTACAACACAAGTTGTCTTGGAACAAATTAAGGATTTGTTTAAAATGGGTTATACTATCATACATGAAGTTTATAATTTTTAGGACATAACAAATGTATCCAATAAAATTTGGAAGAAGGAAAAATTCATGTTTTCAGTAAGGATGAATGGTAATTTAGTTTATTACCATTTTTAATAGGATATGGGATGAAAGTATTCACATGTATGGAATATGACCTCCAAGAGTTTACTTATGAAATATGGTGGATAATTGGAATGATTATTTAGTACACTTAATTCTAATGGATTGTAATTTTATAAGGATTCTGGGTTATCCATTTAGGGAATGGTTGTGTAAAAATATAGATGATGTTTGTGATATCGATGTATTATCTCACCATAGTTGGATTTATGAATATTTGATTAGTTCTTCAATCCTTTTAGATGTGATGAAATTTCATTATATTTATGGATCTCATGATATGCTAGTAATTATAGAAGTACTATATCATTGTAATTATTTGGATTATGAGAGGAAGTTGAAATTAACCAAGGAATGCAAAATGGTGAGATTATGTTGAAATACTATATGTATATCTTCTCTTGAAAATTAATCCTCATTAGGAATAGAATTTTGATGTATAATGATGTTTTGTTATCATAATTTTTGATGATATGAATGAAATCTTACATGACTCATTAGTTTATGGTTCAGTGACTGTTAACATTCTCTGGATCACCCAATTTATTATAATTAGTGGCCTTTTTCAATCTCTGTGATTATTTATACTTTTCATCCATCCCAAAATATTTACCTATATTCTCCAATGTAGAAACCTAATTATGGTTTACATTGGGTAACCATTATTTTACAAAACATTCATTTTTAAAAGTAAATCTATGAATTAATTTTTATGATGAGGGATTCTATGAAACGAAATTTAATGTATTAAAATATTGATAACCTAAGAGAATTTTGAGGTTGAAATTAATTTTAAAGATGTTAGAATGTAACAACTCAATATTTTTTACATATTTATATTTTAAATTCATTAAATATTTTCGATATTTTTCATTTCAAACAATGCTATATATAGATTTTTTTGGATCAATTTATAGATAACCCAGAGCCGATATTGTACTACACTAAACATTTAAAATATATTTTGGTATAAAAAAATCTATAATTGGCCTATCTAACAAACAAGTTTGACTTCTATAAATTTATTGTGTTACGTGCAAGAATTACTTTCACCAAACAATATTATATTATTATAATATTATTATTTGAAATAACATAGCTGTTAAAATATTATTTATGAGTACTACTAGATAACTTATTAAAATATATGTTTTATAAGATTAATTCACTAGTTAACATTTAATTGTAAATAAAAATATATACCCATGGAATGTGAAGGAAAAAATTCATTTTTATACCCCCAAAAAAAATTTCTATTAATAAAATAAATTAATTAAAATTATAGAGAGATGTTAATGATATATATATATATTATGTATATTGAATTAGTTTATTTTTAGATTAATTCAATATATTTAATAGCAATAAGATACGAACAAACCCACATTTATTCATAAAACCCTATATTTTTCAAAAGGGTAATTTTTCCACCATTTAATGGAGAACCCATTTTAAATCAATTTTCTAAAAATTTCATAATTTTTATATAATTAAATAAGATTCTTCATTAAGATAGCATTATTAATATTCCCATTTTTTTTTGTTATTTTTACAATAAGACACAATTTTTGGTGAATAGTAAAAAAATATTAAAGTTTTTAAGTGAAAATAACATCTTCAACCAAATAATATATAGAGATTAATTATATATTTTATTTGTTTTAATGGAAATTATATTAATCTTTTATAAATTAATCCAATTATGATCATCAGAATCAATTTCACATTAAAATTGGATATAAAAACATGGTAAATTGTTGACCATTTTTTCATTAAAAGCCCTCTTTTCACCATGTCTGTGAGTTTTGTGTTAAATATTACTTTTCAAATTATGTTAATTTAATTTCAATAAAAAAAGAAACAAGATTAATATAAGTATGATATATATATTCTAATAGGATCATCTTAATGGTTGGTCAGTATGAACTGTAACTTTATTAACATTGTTTTATTTAGCATGATTAATGGTAAATTGGGTAATTAGGTTAAAAATGAATATTATAAATAATATAACATTACCCTAACACCTATATAATTTTTTTTGATGAGTTTGTTTCAACCAAAATTATTTTGGGATTGAAATTATAATAATTTTATTCTACTTGGATGAGAGTAAGAGATTTGTTATATTTTATTTAAATTAATGTTAATGATGTAACACTCATATATTCAATAACTATATCTTTTTTAATATATTGTTATACAGAAGATAAATTAGACTTAAAATAGCAGTTTTAAATCTAAGAAGTTATTTATATATCATGATAATTTATCTATAAATTTTTGTTATAATATAATTACCTTAAATATTGAGACAAGGATTATACATGAATTGATTAATTGTTGATGAATCAAATAAATGACATTAAAATAATAATAATAAATAATATTTTAAAAAATTAATTCCATCTATTAATTTTTTGGACGACTCTTCTGTTATAGGGATAAGTTAAATGAGTTCTTTTTAAGATATCTTGTGTTTATTTTATTTTTTAAAATTCATGCTATTAATAATATCAACATTTACATTATTGACATTTTAAAATAAATTTCATTTTATATAATGATAAAAAATTTATTAATATATAATATTTGTAAAAATAATTGGTATATGTCCTATTAAACCTCAAATTACTCATTTTATGGTTTGTTTGTTATTTTATAGAAACAATATTAACCCAAAAATAGTAAAAACACATGTTTACATGATTAGATTTAAAGTGATTAATTAATCGATAAAACCAAATATTAAGGTTAATAATATGATCATAAAATGTTTGAAAATTATTGGTTAATAGGATTTATATCTATATTTATAATAAAATTTACCTAACTAACTCTGGATCAATTTGAAATAAAAAATTAATTTATAATAGATTAATATTTTAGGAGATTCCAAGAGTTAACCTCCCCTCTCTTATAAAAGGGCACCACTCCTTCTCCATTATTCACAACCTTAAAGCCCTTTGTATAAGCCTAAAATAGCCTAATTAAACTCTAAATTTTTTTAACTTAAACATAGAAGACATAAACTGGTCCTAAATCCAACCAAAATTATTCATTTTGTGAAACTCAAAAGTATATACCCAATGAAAAGATAATTTTCATTAAGAAACATTTTTATTTTATTTCTTCATTGAAATGCTTAATTTTTTTTATTTAATATTTATAAAATAAACTAACTATAAAAAAATTATTGGGATATTTTTATATTAATGGTTCGATCCACACACATACATCCATCTAATGAGGAACGAAATTACAATTCTTGGGTACAAAAAACTACCACCTCACAAAAGAGTGTTGCTTCTTCTTTACCACCTCTTAAAGATGATAATTATGATAAAAACTATATTTATATTATATATATATATATATATATTTGATATTTATGATATAATTAAACTTATTAAATTATAATAACATTTCAACCTTTTTACCATTTAACATGGTTTGAAAATGACAATGCCGCTCATGCATACATATGGCTTTGCATCTCTACGATGTGAAGCGATTTATTATTCACCAATAATTAATTTACAGTAATGATGATGAATTTTAATGAATATATATTTTTTATACGAAATAAAAATGATTTTAAAATGATAATATATCATATAATTTAATTCCTTTTAACCTGACGAGAACATTGAAACAACGTTAATGCGTACGTATAGCCTACCATCTTCTGCAACGATGTATTCCTTTTCATATATGTATCTCATTAATATAACAGAAAATGTTCATATAGTAAATATATATTATATATAAATAATTTTTACATCTTATAAATAAGTAAATCATGATATAAATAAACGTATAAGGGAATACAAAGTCCAAACACATACGAAAAACAAATTAAATATTACCCAAAATGATACATTAACATAGGAATTATTAATAAAAATTTGAGATATATATTGAATATGGTTCTTTTTAGGATGTATAATAAACATATATTTATTATAAATTATGTTTTAAAGTTATTCATTTAAATTAAGAGTGATGGTAAGAAAATTTCATCTCACTTTTTATTTTTGTTAGATACATTACATATTCAACACTCTCTCAATTTATGTAGTTTATATACTGACCTATGACAAGTTATATCATTAATTTACTATATCTAATTTGTTAAAAAATATATTATTTCTGTGTTTATTTTATTGGATTCATGAATCTAATTTTACTCATATAGTCAGGATATTTCATATCTCAATTTTAGTTTTGTGGGACTTACTCAATATTCACCAATAATTTATTCAACCCGGTGTACATACGACACATGAATTTATTTCAGAAGTCTTGTCCACATAGAGATGGTATTTTCATATCTATATATTTTTATTTATTTCATGGGTCATATTATTTTACTCATTATAATGTGATGAGTATTTATTTCACAATCTCAACAATATTTTGGATTATTTCTTTATAAGTCTCCATTAAGAAATATTTATCTTCAATGTCCATGTTTTTTGAAATGTTTTAGAAAATGTATTTACAATTATCCTATTGATGATTAATGTCATATTTATACATTATTAACTTTTTACTACATGGTTTAAAAGGAATTTTTATCATTTTCTAGATTAGTTACATTGTGACTTTTCTAGAAAAATTCATATAAGAAATGTTTTTATAAACATTTAACACATGAATAGAATTGTAAACCATCATTATTACTTAATGATTTTAATATTACTATATAATATTATAGGTTTAATTTCAATGAAAATTTATTCTTCTAAAATTTTGTCATTTTATGAAAAGAAAATGATTTTAAATAGTGAAAAGGCATTTTCTTCCAGAATTCATTTCAATGGGTCTCTAAAATTGTTTTCCATTTATGATGACATTTCTTGATTATAATTATGTTTTATTAGGGTTATGATTCAACTATACCATTATTTTTTTTAGAGTGGTTTTTATGATGGAATGTTATTGGTAAAACCCATTTCATCGATATGGGTTATGTTATGATTAAATGATGTTTATGAAAACCATTTTATTTTATTGGGTTATTATATGATGAATGATTTATGTTAATGTTTAACACATATGTCTGGATTTGATTATGTGACATGTGAGACCAATATATCCCTCCAATTCATTGGTTAATTATTTATATCTCATGAGATAATGATGGGAATCTTGTAGAAGACCTTGATTCACTACAGGAAAATGGGAAACAAATGATACACTATAATAATACGGGGAAACATGATCCATTATTGGAAAATGGGGAAATAAAATCCACTATGGGAAGATAGAAAATCTCGAACATATATGGGAATATTGGGAAACAAGATCCACACTAGGAATATTTGGAAACCATATCCCTTAAAAGTAAAAAAAATGATTAGGGATGATAGTGTCTCCTGCCTAGTAGGTATATTCCACATGAAGGGGCGTGATATGTTCATAAAATTCATATTGAGTTATGGGGAATGATATTACATGTTTTTGTGTATTCCAAAATTTCATTCCATATGACATTGTTATGATCTCATGTATTATATTTTTTGATTACTTTATGATTCATGTCTTATAAATTACAAATATTGATTTCATCTTTCTTGTTTATGACCTTTGATATGCTAGATATGATCTTATATTGTTATAATAATTTTTTTATTCCCATTATTATCATTTTTATGTTTATGTATATCCCTTGTTTACCTTTACAGATCATATGAGTGAACCCTTCATCCAATGATTTCTATTCCTTAGGATACAAAAAATGGTTTTAGGTAGGGTTACTAAAGGGGAATCTCATTTAGGGAAACATTACATATCATTCGCTAGAATAGAAGGTTGTGTTCCAGGATTCCCAAGGCACTAAACTAATACAGTATTTGGGAATTTTTTTCAGGTATGAATTTTTCCAAAAAAAAAGGATGTACTGTCAATATATAAAATTGTATAGTTCATTATAAGATCAATATATCGTTCAATATAAGAAGAATGATTTATCTACTATCCATAACAGTATGAAAACATTCCATGACAACTTGTAATGAGTCACATAGTATCTGAAAACAACCTGATGTATGTAGTTGTTTTTGGATATTTGATTTTATAAATAATTTCTAATATAGGTATGAAAACAAAAAAAAATTATTCCATGGTTTATTGTACTGTGTATTTCTATTTGTTATGTAAAAAAATAGTGAAAAAGATGTTAATAAAATAATCAGTTTATTAAATGTTTCATAGAAGTACAAATTTAAATTTCATGTGAAATTTCAATACCCTATAGTATAATCAATTTCATTGTAAGCTAAATGAGAAACATCAAATCGATTTAAAATAACATGAATGATATATAATGTTGTGTTTAAAAAATATTTCTTATATGTGATTAAACAATTTAATGAATAGAGGAACATAATGATTTTCTAGATGATGATATAAATATATAAAAAATTATAAGATATCCATCACTTAACTCCATTACTAAACATCAACACATCAAAAAGAATCTATGAATTCTAATTTATTTTTTTATTCAACTCATCATTAGAAAAATGGATCATTTAAATTCAGTGATCTTATAATCACTATTTTGATATTTTTAGAATCCTTTATTAATTAAAATTATACATACATTTTAATTTATATTAAACAAAATTGATATTTTAGAAGAAATGGTTTTGGAAGGGTATTCCATATTCCTTTTCAAAATAATTTTTTCCCTATATTATAACTCTTAGATTGATATAATATTTTTTATCAATTTATAATTATATAGAAAATTATTCCTGGGGGTGTCATTGAATTATTTATTTATTATTTAAATGTGGCCTTTTGAAAAAAAATTTACTGAGATATTTCGAATTTTTTTTTGTTCTTATGGATCCTTTATTATAATAATGTTTTCTAGAAGATGGGTTTGGATAAGGTGAATTAGATATGGAAATAAAATTTTATAATATCTAGAAATGTTTTTAAATCAAGACTATGATTGATATAGTAAAAAATATACAATACCAAGCACAAATAAGCCACATAAAATTATTGTATAAATATGAATATTATATCATAACTGTTAAAATAGAGGGAATGAATATGATTAAGTAATTTTTTTATATATATTTGAATGAAACCAATATAAATGTATTAATTAATTCTTATGAAACAAGAACATTATTTTTTATAAATACATTTTATTCCTTACTGACACATTTACATAAAAAAAGATTATTTTAAAATTTAACGAGAAAACAATATAATTAATATTTGAAATATTTATAAAATTTATTTGATAAAATTAAGTACATTTTTATGATAAATTATCAACCTTAGTTTATGGTGATTTTTTTAATTTTTTAAAAATAATGATTCATCAAGGAATATTGAGAAATATTAAATTTTAATGAATAATATTTTTCAATTTCAATTATTAATGATGTAAAATGATATTTTTTATTATTTATAAAAAAATTTACCTATTTTTATTTTAAAACCAAACAATTATGTTTTTAAATTAATATTTATAAATGAGTTTCATTTAAAAACATTTAATTGTGATATAAACATTTTATTGAAAAATTTTGGTTCAAAACATTGTTCTTGTTTAATTTTAACATAAATTATTCCACTTATTTATTTTGAATTATGGAAAAAGGATTTCATATTTTGAATTAGTGGTTCTATAATTTGAAAACATGTCCCTTTTATTTTTGGTCAATATGAATAGTATGGTTAGTGTTATTTACGACTTCAGTAAAGGGTAAATAATGTCATTAAAATTAAAAATGTAATTATAATGACTAAACATGATCATAAAAATTGCCTTCATCTTTCATGAGTATATCTCAACCATAATCATTTAAATGTTTAACATAATTAATTTTACTATTTTTTTGTGATTATAACCTTTAAAATATTTTATGTAAAGAATATTAAAAAATAATACATGCTTGATTTTAATTATTATAATATTTTTTTTCAACGATATAAGATGAAAAAATGTTCATTTATTAATTTTAATTTAAAATATAAATGATTTATATTTTTCATCATAATTTATATTTAATATTTATTAAAGAAATAGTTACCTTAAATTTTTACAAAATGCTAACATATTAATTATTCAAAATTTGCAAAACATAATTAAATGAAATTAAAAATATTAAATGAAATATAATATAATAGATTCAATGTGACTGAAGAATTTTAGGGATTAATATGATATATAATAGAGATGTTGACTCATTGTGAACAATTTCCATTATCCTCTTGGTTTTAATAATGCCATTGTAAATTAATGACACATAAAAATATAACAATGACATTTTATAAAAAATAATATGTTATTAAATAACATAAATTTCATAAATAGATTTGAATCATCCAGATGAATGAGATTTGGTTAATGAAATAAACCTTTTTCTTTTTATGGGACTTTTTGCATTTTATAGCTGTATTATTGATCCTTAATGTGTAGAAAACAATAATATTAGTGTAATTATCAAAGGGGTTAACATAGGGTATGAATAAAAATATACAGATACAAATGTTATCGACACATTTGCAAATTATATTGGATTATTTTATTTCTACCCATTCTCATTTATTCATTAAAACAAATTTATTTAGATCCATTTAGAATTGAATAATAATTTACTATAATTTTAAAATTTTATAAATTCCAGGATTTCCCGTGCCCTCTCTTATAAAAGGGAATAATTTTCTTATCATTACATCACACATAATAAATCATTATGTTTCTCCATGTTTATGAAAAATATTTTCCAAACATATATCCCCATATTCAAGAGGAATTATGTTAGGTAGAATACCAATGTGACACCCTTGATTCATGGTGTTGTAAATTTTTTAATGAATTGAGAAGTGGAGGTATAAGATGCATCTCCATAGAGTTTTAACTCAGAACATGGAATTTGTTTAGTTTTGACTACTACATACATTTATGGATCATGGTTATATGTAAGCCATGTATCAACCCATTATGAGGGGTCTTTATTTGTACATTTGGAACTACACACTATTTTTATGCATGTTTTGCACATGGTTTTATTCATACCATGTGTCCCTTTGGAGAATCAGTGTGTGTTCATTTGTGTGCCTCACATGTGGCACATATATTTATCACAATTTCATAAATAATGTTGAATTTTTATGGTTAGATATATCATTTTTTATATAATGATTTTCCCATCATTCACATAGTGGTCATGCCATGTGTGGTACCAGAGAGGCCCTATGCGGATTGGGGATTTCCATAAGTGAGGCACAATATTTTTTAAATGTACATATTCTTAGGATTAACTTTTTAGAAAATGATTTTTAAGGATATAATGGCTTCTACATGGTGTGTGAATTGTTTTTGTAACCATGCATCCGAATCTTGTAAGTTTTTGAGTTTTTTTTATATTTTTTGGTTAATTCCCATTTTCCATCTTGATTTAGGATGGATTTCCCCTTATTATAACCCAGATAATTTATCCAACTATTTATATCATTTGGTGCCATTCCATCTTCCTTATCCATTTATTCTCATCCTTCTGATGTTATTTTCCAAATATTATTTGAGGTTATTTTTTCAACTCTTACCCATATACTTCCCTATCACTCCATTCACACTTGGTTTGGGTTTCCCCCATGAAGCATGGGAACAAAGTGGTTTGATATTAGATTTCTGGGTTAGCCTAATGATAGGTATCTTGGTTTATAGTGGTTCTATACACTATTAATAGACCCATGGTAGTGATATTTATTGAATGAGACATGTTTCAGGATGTTTTGGTTTGTTTTCTACATCTTCAATGTAAGAGTTAATAGGAACATATTGAACATTAAAAATTCCATTTTAATGAAGTAATAATTATATATGGAGGCATTATTATTATTTGGATCCATTTTGTTGAGTTCCTTTCTTGGCCAAACTGGTTTTATAGATGAATTACATGTTTTATGGTTTAAAATTCAATGCATTATTATGGTTTGATTATTTTGTAATTACTTATGGATTTTTGAAATGTTCTTTAGGATTGAAAATGGGGTATAACCCAGTTTGAGTGAAAAAATGGTTTTAAATAGAATTTGATTTTGAATTGTGGGTTTTAATTCATTTTTTTCTAACGGTGTGTTTTAAGGTATTTCATATATTAATTTGAAAGGTGTTTTTATTTTACCTCTTTGTAAACTTCCAAGACTGAATTATTCAAATGATTTTTTTGGGATAGGGTTAAACATTTTCCATGTCATGTATTTTTAATGAGGAGACCCATTATGAAAGGATGACATTAAAATTACATTAACATTTGGCTGATATAATTATTTTCCAAAAGTTGTTGGGAATGTTTTTTATGAAATATAAAAGGGCTTGGAGACTTGATCTACACTTTTGTAATAAAATCCTACTTGGTTATTTGGTTTACATGGGGAATATGGATTACACAACTAATTTCACCAATATTACGTACACCTTTTGTGGGTTTCCAGTCAGTATCTGAATCCCATTTATATACTTGTTTTTTAATTTCCTTGTTATGATTTGAGTGAATTACAATGTGTATGGGTTTTTTCATCATTGTGTTTTGGGAGTGATCATAGTTATGGTTATACCTTATTGGTATACTTGGATTGTTTGAAAATGGCCTCATTTTTTCCATGAGATAAAAATATATATGTCTGTCTCCAACTTGTTGTGATTAACCCATGGGATTTAGGTCGATTTAATTTGGAATTAGTTTTTAAGGATGGTTGAGAAAATACTATTTTAAATATTTAATATCACTTTTATGACTAAATATTTGTGGATTTAAAAATGAGCTTTTGGATTCATGATGGCTATTGTAGAATTAATATTTTATGTTAACTATTTTAATTTAAATATAACAATGTGTTTTTGTTTTTTGGGGGATAATAACTATGTGTTTGATTTTGAAAATGATTTTTTGATGGATATTTTTTCAAATGCATGTTTTTTGTTTTGGGAATCAATGGGAAATATTTTGAATGATTATTGTAAAACTGATATGATTTCCATGAAGTGTATATATGAAAATAATTCATTCTATATTTATTTTCAAATATGTATTTATGTATTTTCCTATGAAAAAGTTAATAATTTTAGTGGGGTTTTTTGACTTATACGACCATTTATTTCACACCTATATCATCTTAGGTTCTATGTTGTAAGTCGTGTCCCTCTTCATCATCATGGATGATGTGGGGTGAGTTTGGTAGTAGGGAGAAACCCGAGGCTTCATGGATATGGTTTCATTATCATCTTGAAGTGGTGTTTTTGTATTAGTTTAATTTCTTATATTTTTTCCTTGTTTTTTCCCTACTATGATCTATTTGTTTACACATGTTGACCATATATATGAAAATTTGATAGATTATGGTAGTTATTAACTATTTAGAATTATGTATATTCTTTTATCTTATATATTTAATTATTACATTGGTGAATCTATTATTTGGTAAAAACAGTACTAATGCTTTTCATGTAATTTAAATGTATTTGTGTCTAGTCCATGTGGGTTAGAAATGGCCAGCAGGCCTTGTGGAGGGTCAAGTCTGATGTTGGGTAGGATTCCATCCCAGAAAAGTTCATTTTAAAATGATATTAATGATTTGAAAAAATAGTATATAACTAATCTTCTTATAATACTTTTTTGGGGATGACATGTATAATAAATGTTATTGGTATAAATGATTTATTGGTTAGGTTGGAGAGAGACTGGCTACCTATTGCATATCTAAAACCTCAATCTTATTTTTTTGTTGGTTTTTGAATTGTGAGTTCAAGGATTTTTTGGTATAATTTTTAGGGTTTTGATTTTATTATAGTTGTTATATATCTATATTACTATGGAGTCTTATTGGGACCACACTCCAGCTTTGGTGAGGAAGGGAACACAAGTATACTAGTTAACTCGCATGTCATGGGAAACAATGTGGTGCATATGTGGTTGATTCATCACCTTTTCTATTTCTTTTGTGTGGATGAAACCCAATTTTCCAACCCACCATGTTCAAGGAATTCATTACATTATTTATCCTTTGTTAGCTTGCTTTAAAACCTATTGGTTTTGGATTTCTCAAAAGGTGGTTTCCACTTATTAGAGTTTATTACTATAGTATTTTTTCCATTTTGGATGTTCTTCATAATTTATTTCTATTTCTTATTCAATTATATTTCTTATCATATCATTTTGAAAAATATTTTCTATAAAATAAAGGTTTTTTATGAAAAAAAATTCAATCATTGTTCTGTGAGTATTGGGAGGGTTGAATTCCATTTATTTATGAATTTTTTTCAAATTTTGTTTTTTCCTTGGAAGTATATAAAATATTACAATAGTAAGATTATTTTTAAATAAATATGAAATATGTTTTTATAATCGGAGGACCTTTTGAAAATAATTTTCATATTTGTGGTTTTCATGGATGAAATTTATTTTTGAAAGATTTTTGTGTTTTCACTTATTTGGGGAAATGTGTGTGTCCCACCAAGGAGTTTTTTAGATCATGTATTTGGATTATTTTCATATGAACATGTTAGTGGAAGGGGGTTGTGAAATTCCTCAGGGTGTAATGGTGGTTTACAAAAAATGAGTTTCATTTATGGTGGTTTTTAAATGCCTTTTTTGATGGTTACTGTTGTGGTTTTGAGACCTTATGTTAGAAGTCATTTGGTATCTTCATTGGGAGATTAACTAAGTTAGTTAATTCCATTATTGTTATTATACCCCAAAGCATTCAATAGGTCTCCTCTATTCAGGTTCCTAACCAACTTTGGAGGGAGTGTTGGATGTGGGACCCTCTTAGTGAGATAATTTTTGGGTATACTCTATAATTTATCTAATATTTGGTTTAATCAATGTTTTTTATTTGGGGATGACCTGTTTGGTTTTTTCAATATTGTCTTCGAGGATTTTTCTTAGGTTGATTGATTTTGGTGGATGCTTTCCCTCTCTTATATGTTTTTTGTGGTTGGTTTACATTTGAATTATTTTGATGGATGTATTGATTTATTCTATATGTAATATTTTATTATTCTGAATATTTTTTTCCCTCCTTCCCTCTTTATTTGGTGTTTTTTGGAAGGGGTTCAATTTTTTTTCTTTGAGCCTCATTGTTTATTAAAACCACATATGAATGTAGTGGATTTACCACATTTTTTTTTCTGATCCTATTTAGTATCATTATTCTTACATCCAAGAGGAATTTGAATAAGGCCCTAGGATTATACAATATATAATAATGATTTATGTCAACATTTAATATGAAGGAACTTTTCAGGTTTAGAGTTTTTGAGAATTATGACATAATAATTAAATACAATGTGGTTAAAACTAAAACAGTATACATTTCTTCCTTAATATAAATCATTTAAAAGTAAACATGATTTTATTTTCTGATAAAAATTTTCATAACATTCATATTAACTTCTTCATTTACATTACCCATCCTCATAACAAGTTGAAAAAACATCAAGAACTATCGATGAGAACAAGAATCTTAGTAAGGGATATAAAATAAGGAATGATATTGTTATATCATAAATATTTAAAATGCATGATATCATAATTTTCACCTATAAAGCATAAGATCATTAACATGCCTCATGAAATCCAAATATTTCAGAAAAAAACCTAGAAGACATAAATCATACAGATAACTTGTTGAATCCATATCAAACATACATTTTATCTTTCAGAGCTATATAGGGAGTGACCTTGATGGTTTCATTTGAAATACCCATCATATTATATTCCCTAAATATCATAGGAGAAACCTTATAGTATAAATCCTTCTCAATACCCAATGAATTTGAGAGATATCACAGGATAACCAATCCTCAGATTGTCACATAACCACCTGTATAGATAAAAAATTACCATGAACCATAACATAATATTAACACATAAATTCATAATAAATAAAAAATACAATTTCCAAATTGAAATAAAAAGATAAAAATTTAATATATTGACATAATAAATTCGTTCTCCAAACCATTTTCAATAAAAAATTACCTAAAAAGGAATATGGTATTTATAATTCCTTAAAACCATAATGACATTTGGAGGAATCCAAATATAAAATAACGTTCAAGACATGTGAATGGTTGTTGTCACCGCATATGTTAAAAAACAACCATTTTTCATTTAGTAAAATGATTTTTAAAAAAATATTACAACTAAAAACAACTAAATGAAAATAAATATAAAAGGGGTCAATTATACATTTTATAAAAGAAGAAGGTGTATAATGTAAATATATTCCTCAATGAAAGAAGATTGATACGAAGTCCCTTAACTTATGTTTGACTATTCATGTAAATCTTAATCTTCCTGAATACTAAATTTATACTATGTTTTTACATTCATATGAACTATTATAATCATTATTATTCTTTTTTTAATATTATAATTTCATAACTATTACATAATTATTTAGATTCAAATTTGGTGTTTTGACAATAATCACTACATGTGTAAAAAAAATTTGGATTGATGTCAATAGTCCATGTGTTCATAAGTCTATCATTTAAATAATAAACTTCATTACATAATAATAACATTAATACATCAATTATACTTATTAATGAATCATATTAGTTGTGGTATGAAAAATGAATACTATTATAATCATGGAGATGTTATGCTATACATACACATGACTAAGGTTTTTGATTTTCATAGATAATTTTGGAAATAAGTTAATTATTTTATTTATAAATTATTAAAATATTATTAAAAACATATTAATGATTTAATTATTCATATATATATCAAAAAATTTGTGTGGTGAATAAAAACGATTCACATCACTTTATGGAGGTTATAGTTCACACATATACATGAATGGCCTTATTATTTTTATGTGTATGGAAATTAAGAATAGAACTAATGTATTATTCCTATAAAATGATAAATATTTTATTAATATCAGATATAAATATTTATCCCATAATTATAACATGTCTTGATATACTGTAATGAAATACAAACAATATTGGTTTGTGAGGCGGCAGTCCGCAGTATACAGGAACAAAATGTTCAGTTCCCAATTGATGAAAATAATCATGGATTTAGGTGATGATATTACCATAATAACATCTTTGTTTATTTAGTATAGTGGAGTATTTATTTCAACTTAGATGAATAATATTTATAGGAAGTTTAAGATGAAACAAATAACGAAACACACGAAAAATTGTACCTCTTCTTCACTTGACCATCTTTAAAGAACACCTTACACCTATAAGAAGGGTGTAATGCCTATAATAAGGCCTCATGATTTTGGGGATGTAATATATGAATTGGTTTGGGAAGATATTATTATATCCAATTTTTTTTGGATTTCTGATTATTAGAGATGAGTGGGTACCTTTTATTGGAGAGGTGAGGGCCACCCTTGGAAACTATTAAAATATTTAATTAATATAAATTTAAATTTGGTTCGCAATGGTCAGAAAAAATCTATTTCAAAGATAAGATGATTTTGGGTCAAATTATTACCTTATAATTAATATTATACTTGTTTTTAAAATTTTGGAATCATTATCGTTTTTTTACCCATATTTTACCATTTGTAATCTTATGATTATAACATGTCATTTAAACATTGTGGGTTAATGTAATTACCAAATCAAACCAAATGACAAATTAACATGTAATTTTTCAAATATAAGGGAATATCCCAACCATTTATCCACATCATTTATTTTTCATAATTACATATCATTTAATAAAATATTAAATATTTTAATATACTAATATTTTCAATTTTGACACTATTAATTAGTTTAAATTTAAAAAATATTATAATAGAAAGATAAGTTCCAAAAACACCTTAAAATAATAAAAAAATGTCAAATATATCCATAAAATTAGATGATGGCATAAATAATGTCATAAAATATTTATTTTAATTTTTATAATATCAATTTTTTATTCATTAATTAATTAAGAAATGATTACATAATCATTGTGCCTCTATTTATTTTAATTTAATTATTTTCTAAAAATTATAAATAAATAACAATGATATAGGTAATTATTTTACTTTTATAATCAATATTTATTGTCTAATATATCACTTTTATATCCCCATATTAAAATTGTTTTAGTTATGAGAGAGATGATTATGACATCGTGGTCTTTATTTTAAATAAAATGATTATAAGTGTTGTAATCACATTCAAGTGGCTTTAATTGGTCCTAAAATAGACCCGTGGATTGTCATGGAAGGGTAAAACTCATAAAATTAAATTAATAAATGATTTAGGGTTTTTCTTTTTTAATATAAAATATTATTTACTTTTAATTACAAAATTTTACTTTCAATTTGGTAATAAAATTTATTACCAATGATACTGTTCATAATGATAAAAAATAAAAGGGAAATATTTTAATAATTTTGAATAATATATTAAAAATATGGAATCCATTTTTATAATTAAAAAATTAATAATTTTTTTCAATTAATTTAAAAATAATCCCCATTTTCAAAATGAGAAAACATGATTTGTAAAAGTAAAAACCATCAAAAGAATGATGTGCCTTTATATCTAATTTAAATGTGAAATTACATCAAATAAAAAAATGGTTTAAATGATGAGGAATTAATGTAATTAGAAATTAAAACCAATTAAAAATATAATCTAACAATATATATGAATTAGACGGAGAAGCAGTTTTGAAATAAGATGTCATATTATTCACTATTCCTTAAAAATGAGTTAAATCATAAAAATATGAAAAATTCATTAAATGTAAAATTTTATGTAACCCTTGAAAATAATAATTTTATTTTGTAAAATATATAATATTTAAAGCTCAAACCTATATTTAAAATGGTTTCTCCATCAGTAGATTATAAAATTTATTTTTTTCGAAAAATCATTCTTTTATTCAAAAATTAATATTTTTTCTTATATCATGTCTATATAATATATGATTAATTTTAAATATTACATAGAATATATTACATATATATTTATTTAATAAAATCCATCAAGAGTGATTTTATTATTTTATAAACACGTTTATTTTCATTCAAATAGGTTTTAGGGAAAATATTTCATTTTTATTAAAAAGGGTTTTATTTTTATTTATAAATAATTATTCACAAAGAAATAATTTTATACATGTGTAAACAATATATTATTTAATTAATTAATACTATTAATTCAGGCTATATTAACAACTTGGTTATAAGGTAGCATGATAATAATTATTTGTTTTCTTCTATTCGATGTGGCATATTATGTACGCTATCTGGCATATTGTCTCCTTTTAAAAATTTGGGATGTTAAATTCTCTCCTGTATTGGAAATTGTGTCCTAAAATTTTGAATTTGGGGTTAGTGACTAGGGTTGGATTTTCCAAAATACCTTTATTTTATTCCCACATCTGAAAAAGGATTAAGAAAACATCAACTTTAAAATAAATAAATGAAGGTTTGAAGGTCACATGAGATAACACATACAAGGATTCCATATAAAAATAGTGATATGGAAGAAAAAGTAATTATTAATTTTTGATGGTGATTGATTGAAAACATGATTAGGAGAATGTTAGAAATCCCAAAACTATAAATTTGTGACTGCTTAACAGTTCATTGACTTCAAATTAGGAAAATTAAGAAGAAACCCATTTTTAAAATCCTTTTCATGACGTTTCAGAATTATTAAACTACATAGAATAACAATATAAGGAAAAATACTTACATTGAAAGTAGAGTTTCATCCATTAATCATATTCCACAAAAGATCATGATTTTCTACAAACAATTAGTTTTTATAATGATTTTTTTTCACATCAGACGAATTGTAATCATCTTCTCAAAACAACCATCAACCACAAATGGATAACTATCAATTTATTATACAATTAAACAATAACAAAATAAAATAATTTTATAATCAGATATGATAGTTCCCAAAAAATTAAAATTTCATTATGAGGAGCATTAATACTTATACTCTACAAAATTAAACTAAAATTTCAAAAGATCAACATATATCATTCACCAAATAAATTTCATTTAAATTCCTCAAAAAATATAAATTAATATTGAATCCCAAAATTCAGAAGGATTTGATCACAAAGTCTTCCAGGATATGTTTCTATATTTAACTCTCTAATAAAATCATAACATCACATACCAAAAAGTAATTTTTTAATAACATGTTGTAACTGATATATTAATAATTTACATAAATAACCAAATTCACCACAAGTCCACTATAATATGAATGATTTATAAAAAAAATTTAATCGTTATTCCAAAAATAAATTCTGATAGTAATATATTTTTCTTAGGAATATATGGGTCCTAAAATAGCGGTGTTCTTCCAAAATAATATTTATCCCTTAATCCTGAAATCATTTTCTATTATCAAAGATATCCATTTGAGGTAACATAAGTTCCCAACATATAATTATTTTATTAAAAAAATCATTTAACTAAAAATAAATTCATACTAACCATGGAGTAAACATAGGCTTGTGGTAGGAAATGCACCCATGTCGCCCTTCAGTTGTGGGTTTGATCCCCCCAGCCTTGCCCGATGTGATGGGTTGTCACCCATCCTTCAGGTTTTCCTATTTTTATAAAATTTTATAATTTTTAAAACATTTCCAAAATATGATAATTTCATAAATAAATTAACAGGAAATTTTTTAACCTAAAATATTGACTCTTAACTTTAATTCTGAATCCAAAAATTTTATAACCCATTATCACAAAAAAATCATATATTATAATATCCTTAACGGTTATCTATAACATGTCCACAGAAAATAATTCTTCCTAAAATAAAATTTTTTAAGAAAAAATATGGGTTACTCAAACTTAATTGTAATCTCCACAAATTAATCACACTAACAAAGGATTACTTGTACATTTAAACATTTCACCATCCATAAGTCCACCATAAATCTTCAATACTTTATAGACAGGCATCTAAATCATTCATCGTTCTTCATAATCCATTTTTTCTACATTTCCATATTATTTCATAATACATTATTATTATAGGTAAAATATACACATTATTTATAAATATGAATACAAAAATGTTTAATTCTGTATGGATATGAAAATAAATCATTCCTTGAATCTAGATATGAGGATCTTCTTGATATTACCTTTTTATTTTGGCTTATTTCACTATTTTCGAGAAGAAAAATTTCAGTCCACTTATTTAATTTAATTTTTCAGTCGAGTTAGAAATGGTTAGTTATTTAAATCATATAAAAAAGATATCGTGACCCATAAATTTTTTTTAGAAATTAGTTGGTGATTGGTAACTCAAAAGAAACATTTACAGGAGAATTAAATACTCAACAAACCATAAAAATCATTCAAATAAGCTTTTGAAATAATATTTATGTTCAAATCATTGGGGAGGGATAAGAAGGTTTTGTAGGGTTTCATTCCTTCTATCATGAAAATTAATCCTTAATCTGTTGAAATGAATATCATGTAAACGTGAAATGAATTATTAAGAGAATAATGCACTATATAGAAAAGATGATTACCTAATTTTTTATAATACTAAAATACATAAACCTCCGTATATCTCAGTTGATTTAGTTCTTTATCAAATATATATAAATTTACATAATCAACAAAAATTTCCCATATAATTATAAGCCTCTTGGTTATAAATTATCACAAACCTACACCTAGATAACATCATAATCTCTAAAGTTATGTAAACCAACCATTAATTCCAACTATAAGGACACATCCTTAAAATTTTCATAATCTTGATTCAAATCATGAATCCCATTTGATGATATTCAAGTTTATTATTTTAGATAATTATGCCATAAATGTTATATACAAAGTGGATACAACTAAAATAGTATCCATTTATTCCATAATATAAATCATCTTAATGTAATCATGATTTATTTTTGTTAATAAAAATATTTATAACATTCATTATAACTTATTCCTTTAATATACCCATCCTTATAGCCAATTTAAAACACATCAAAAACTAGGGATGAGCAAAAAATGGTCAGTAAGGGAAATAAAATAATTAATGAAATAGTTAGCCCCTAAATATTTTAAACTCATAAAATCATAATTTTCACCCATAAAATATAATATCTTCAACAAACATCATGAAATCCTAAGATTCCTAAAAAAATCATAGAGATTATAAATCATCACGATAACATGTGGAATCAATTTCATACATTCATTGTATCTTTGACAACTACCTAGGGAGAAAACTTCAAGGATAAGTTTGCAATACTCATCATAGTATATCCCTTAAATATCTTAGGTGAATCCTTATTTTTTAAATCTGTCTCATTACCAAATACATTAGAGAGCTATCATAGGCTGAACCTTCACAAGATTATCACAGAACCACCATTATAAATAAACTATTCTAATGAAACATAACATAATCATAACACATAAAACAAACATAATGAAAAAAATATCATTTCAACATTATACTCAAAAGATATCATTTCAAGATATTGACATAATAAATCCCTTCACAAAACCATTAACAATTCTGAAATACATCAAAAACGAATATAGTATTTATTTTTCTTTAAAACATTATTTATTTTAGAGGAATCCAAATATCCAATAATGGCCATAACGGGAGAAAGGTCGTTGTCAATACATACGTTAAATCAAATATTTTTTCATTTCACAAAATTCATCGTACAAAATGATTCATTTTAAATAACATTGAATTAAATTAAAATTTAAAGATATTTATTATACATTGTATAATATATCACGGTTTATAACATCAAAATATGCCTCAATGAAAGGTAATTAAGATGAAGTCCCTTACATTATGTATGAATTATCACGTAAAATCAATATCTTCATAAATGATATACATAGGTTAATTATATAATTTATGAATAGTATTTATAATGTTTGTTATTTCTTTTATATGGATAATATAATATGATAACAATTAATTAATTATTTAGGTTCACATCAGTCGTTTTGTCGATATTTAGTACTCGAGTCGAAAATGAAAATGGATTATGGTTACTAGTCCATGCAGTCATAATTCCATCATCTCAAAAATAAAATTCATGAATTAATAATAAATTTAAAACATAAATTATAATTTTTAAATCAAACCAGTCATTTATTGTATGAAAACTGAACAACGTTATAATCAATGAGACGATAGGTCGAACGTAAGCGTGAGTAACGTTTACACATTTCAATAATCATTTTGGGAATATAGTAATTATTATATTATCATCACATAATTATAATAATGTTATTAAAATAATATTAATAATTCATATATAGTCATATATATCATACATGTGATGTGGTGAATAAAAAAGATTCACATCGCTTCATGGAGGTGATAGTTCACAAGTATGCATGAAGAACGATTTCATTTTAATATGCATAGAAAATAAGAGAGTAACTGAAATATTTTTCTTTTACAATGATAAATATTTCCAAGATATCCTATATAAAAATTTATTTTATAATTATAAAATGTTTTGATTGATGGATATGAATAATTAACTTTATCGGCTTGTGAGTTGGCCGTCTGCCATACACACGAACCAAATGTTCATTTTGAAATTTATGAAATTTGAGAACGATTTAATTGATTGTCATGAACCGTCCCTTGGGGACCATATCCTGACTACCCCAAACCAGCCTTCCATAGGATAGGGGCTGGTGACTAGCACCAAAAGCGTAATTCCCTAAAAATGGGAAGGCATTGCCTTTATAAATGTAAACAAACACAACCAAAGTACAAGAAGAAGAAAACACTGAGTAAAAACTGTATGAAAAGTATGCTAAAAGTAATGGGGGATGTAAATAAAATCCCAATAGTAAAGTACATGGAACGGACAAACATGTACAACTAAGAATATAAATAGCTGGTAGGTGTTTAGTAGCTCCTGGATCGTCCACCAAGGATCCTACCTGAAGGGTATGTAAAGATAGAATCCTCAGTTATCCATATCTATCCGTCTCCTCTGGCTACCGACTTGTCATGAGGTCCATCTCTAGGTACCATCTAGTCCTCACACACTCTGCCTTGCTCAACATTGTCCATTGTCTATATCCAACACAACATAGTGCGGGCATAGCCGGTGCAAGGGTGAGTATAACGATACTCAGTAGGGACCCCGAGACACTCAAGGTCTCATAAAATCCAACAATGATAAACCACAAAGTATTATTTCAATGGATAATCATTACTTAGGTATATTCCCATACATATACCTATGTTATCAAGTAACCCATCCCTATCATGGGGAAAACTCAAAGTGCATTGACTCAGCTCAAACTAGTATTTTCATTATCGAAACCATGACTGATGGAGAAGTCCTCCTCCATCGAGTATAGTGGTCATGTCGCAATACGTAGGTTCTTCTCACTAACCATGGACTACTGAGGTACTCCTATCGAGTATCGCGCATCTGCGGCCAACTACCAGGCGCTCCGTCCGTTTTGGGTCTACCGCCAAATAAAGACCGCTCCCCCTAATAGACTACAGAGGTACTCCTCCTGTCGAGTACCGAGGGTCTAATTCCAAATACCAGGAACTCTGTCAGCCATGGGTTTGCCGCAAAATGCCAGGCTCTCCCTACTAGTCTAGTCGAATCAAACCAAGTCGAATCGGTCAAGCAGTCGTCAGGTCTCTCCACTATTATGTCTATGCACTCTGTATGCATGTCTCTGTGAGGATCTGCACTATGAGATACTTATCTATATTTCATGTTTCATGAAGTATCATGTGGATGTATCTCAAAGGACCACCACATCATAGGGGTCCCAACACAATATATGGAGCGTCAATCGGACACCCGGTCTGTGAGTTATTTTCCTTTTAGTCTGGGGGCCCGATTAGTTTCATGGACAAACCAACCTGACTATATATCTACAATACCCCGAACTCTCATGGGGTATTATCAAAGGGATGGCATCGTTCGATGAATATCGGCGCCGTAGATGGTTCATCAAACGGACTCCTGTAGCCCATGATATGGGCGAAAAGGTGTAAACAGGTCTAACGGGTTCGGGTCCGGTCCAACCCATTGGGACCGAATCGACCCAGTTCGTTCGTCTGACCCGGCACGAAGGTGCGGCCCAACCTGATGGTATGGCCAGACTTGAAGGTATGACACAACCCATGGGGGCAGCCTAGCCCAAAAGTGTCCCGGCCCGGCCCGGCGACCCGCACGACCAAGTGGTGGCCCACGTGGCATGGCTGGCCGGACCGCGTGGCCTGGATGGCCACGTCTGGGCGAGGTGTGCTGCTCTCCCCCTTGTCTAAAATGATTGACATGAGGCACCAACCCCTAGTAACCGCGAGACTCGAATGGTCCCCCCTACAGCGTGTACCAGCGGATCACTTTGCCGGTAGCCCCCTGCTATCCACCGCGGCCATAGGCCACGGGTCTTCCCCGGCGTGGCGCGACGGCACCGCGCCCTTGATCTCTCGCTGCGGCCCGCCCTTCCCACAATCCTGAACCACCGACACAGTTTGACGACATCGTTCCCCTCTGTCGCGGACCGCCTTGGCTTCGGCCCCCTATTGCCCTCAGCGCGGCACGATGGTGTCGTACACATCTACCATGGCCCGATGTGTCTGTGACTCTCCTCTATGTAGCGAGGCAGTGCCGTGCCCTCTTGGCGACTCGACCGCCTTTGCACCACCAGTTTCTTTCACGGTCTAGCCGTCGCTGGCCTCCATTGTTCTCAGGGGTTCGTTCCTCCATCGTAAATAAACAAGATCAACTAAAGGGGGTGGGTCATCAGTCTTGGTTCGGTCCGAACCCCCTATATTATGTTGATAAAATTTTTCATAACGAATACCAAAATATTAATGATGTAGAATGGGAACAAAAAAAACTCAAATCCCCCTACCTCTCTTGTCGTTGATCATTGACGATGTCGCGGGATGGAGACGTCATTCCATCCACGTCGGAAGAGAAGACGAAGAATTCGAGGAGAAAGGATTCAGGGAAGATGATTCGAGTTGAATTCTTCGTCATTCTTCATGGGCGATGGGGTTTCCTCTACGTTCTACAGTTTAATAGGGAGAATATGGGGCTCATCTTTCTTCGGTGGTGACTGGTGTTCTTCACATTCATTGTAGAGAGAATCAAGTCCTCTCAATTCTCCCAAAGGCTTTTCCTCTCCTTAATTCTCCCAACAAGGATTATGCCAACCCCCACCCTAATAATACATCACATAATATATTGTTGGAAAAATGAATTCAATAATTCAAAAAAGATTCCAAATTAATTATGTTACATTACATAATTAAATTGGAGGAGTTGTCTCATTAAATTAAGGGTGAAGGTGTAGAGATTCACCAAATTAATTGGGGGTTTAGAGGAGGCTTAATGATCGTGTGCACCCCACCTAATAATCCTCCCAAGAGAGGTTATGTTTGGGTGGGCCCCACCACTATAACATCCACCCAAGGGAGGTTATGTGCGGGTAGGCCGCACCACCATAACCTCTCATGGGAGGTTATGGTGTGGTGGAACCCACCACTAACCTCTCTTTGGAGGTTATAACCACAAAAAATAAAATAAAGTTAAAACATTAACATTATTCATTTATATTAAAAACCCCCAAAAACTACCCTCCACTTTTGAAAAAACACAATTGCGGTGAAGGTCTCACTATGAAATCAGCAATGTTGCGATCTCAATAGTGCCATCAGATTTTAATTACAAGCACCGATTCATAAGTTCCAAAAACTCACTCGTACTTTTACTGAACATACCCAAACAAACCTACAGAAATTTATTCCGGGTACACCGGGCCTCGGAATCAAGCACCGTTAGATACTGCAGACTCGTAAAATTCACATGTATTTTAAAAAACAATCCACAATAATTCTGGGTATTTACAGTATCCCCACCTCAGGGATTTATGTCCCCATAAACAAATGGGAGTACTGAGCACGCATCTGAGCCTCCCTCTCCCATGTTCTCTCTTGGAGGTTCCCGTGCTGCCAGCGATCACACACTAGTTGTATTGACCATCCACATAGGACCTTCTCCTGTCGATCCTCAATCTCCACTGGAACCTTCGTGAATGTTTCCCCATCATCGATGTCCAGCTAATCATGGTCAATGATGTTGGAGGGGTCGTGCATGAATCTCCTCAGTTGAGATACGTGGAAGACGTTGAGCCCCCGGTGCAACCGAGGTGGTATTTCCAAGCAGTAAGACACCTCGCCTACTCAACTAAGGACCTCAAAGGTCCGATGAACTGCATAGATAACATTCCATCTCTGCCAAATCTTGGTAGACCTCATTGAGGAGAGACCCGTAGGAAAACGTGGTCGCCATCCTCGAACTCTAGAGGTCTTCATCACTCGTCAGCATATTACTTATACCTGCTCTGTGTAGTCTTCATCCTCTCCTAGATGATCTGAACCTTCTCTGTGGTAGCTCGTACAATATCTATTCCCACTACTGCTGACTCCCCTGGGTATGTCCAGGACAGTGGAAATCTGCTAGGTTGGCCATATGAGGACTCAAAATTTTACATACTGATGGTGGAGTGATAGCTGTTTTTGTAGGGAAACCCCACCAAAGGAAAGTGATCATCCCAGATGAAACCAAAGTCGAGGAGGCATGCCAGAAGCATATCCTTGAGGGTATGGATGTTCCTCTCAGTCTGACCATCAGTCTGAGGTTGGAAGGCGGGGCTCAAGCGAAGCTGCGTCCCAACAGATTCCTGCAACCTCTTCCACAGCTGGAATGTAAAACATGCCTCCCGGTCAGAGACAATAGAATATGGTAATCCATGAAAATGAACTATATCTTGTATATAGAGGCGTACCAAGCTATCTATTGAACCTTTCTCCCTGATTAGTAGGATGTGGGCCGACTTCGGGAGTCGGTCGATGATCATACAAATCGAGTCATCACTCTTGGATATACGGCTAGAGGGGAAGTGTGAAACTACCTCAACATTTCCTCCTGATGAGAAACTAGTACCATGGTATGTCCTATGAAGAGGATGATGTGCTCCCCACCTTCAGAAAATCCATCAGGTTCTTTCCTTGTGGATATCTGAGCAAGTCGCATCTTGCCGTCAGTGTCCCCGTACTGCCCATCCCTAACTCGCTAAAAAAGTGTAGGATGCTCCATCCCTATCCACAAAGGATATCTGTAAGGCATCCATCTACTCTGTCACCTCTCCTAGAATATAAATTCTAGTCCTCATGCTGAGCGCATCCGCAACAACATTCCCCTTCCCAGGAGAATAGACTATCACAAAGTCATAGTCCTGGAGGAACTTAATACATCACTGTTGTCTCGGGATCAGGTCTTTATGAGAGAAGTTATACCTGAGACTCTTGTGATCAGAGTACATGGTAAAACGTTCTCCTATCATATAGTCCTGCTAAATCTTCAAGGCGAAGACCACTACAACTAACACCAGGTCATGGGTAGCGTAGTTCTGCTTGTTCTGCCTCAACTACCAAGAACCATATGTTATCACTGCTCGCTCCTACATCAGGACACACACGAGTCTGGTCCTTAATGTATCAAAGTAGATTAAGTAACATATTCCTTCCTATGGAAGCCTCATGATGGGGCACTAGTCAGCCTCTGCCTTAGCTCTTGAAAGATCTGCTAGAATCTCTCCGACCACACAAAGGGTTTCCCCGAATTCATTAATGCTGATTGTGGTGCTGCAACTCTGGAGAAGTATGGAACAAATCTCCGATAGTATCCAGCCAAACCCAGGAAACACCAAACCTCTGTCACACTCTTAGGTGGCTCCCAAGCAAACACTACCTCAATCTTTTCTGCATCCACTGCAACTCTAGCCTCTGAGATGATGTCTCCTAAGAAGTAAACCTCTCGAATCCAAATCTGGCACTTCGAGAGCTTACCATAAAGCTGGTTCTCTTGAAGTGTGTCCAGTACTACCTGTAAATGGTTGGAATGCTTCTCCTCAGTAGTTGAGTAGATCATAATGTCTTCAATGAAGACCACGACAAATATATCGAGGTAAGGCTAGAAGATCTTGTTAATGAGACACATGAACACTGCTGGATCATTGGTTACGCCGAATTTCACCACCAAGAACTCATAGTGGTCGTACCGACACCTGAAGGTCGTCTTCTGCACATCCTCGTAACGAACTCTGAGCTGGTGATAGCCTGATCAGAGGTCTATCTTTGTGAACAACTGTTCTTTCTTGATCTGATCAATGAGGTAATAAATACTCGAGAGTGGGTACTTGTTCTCCATGGTCACCTTGTTCAGGCGACGGTAGTCGACCCAGAGCCTCATGCTCCCGTTTTCCTTCTTGGCGAACAGAATCGGGGCTTCCCAGGGAGAAACACTAGGCCAGATGAATCCCTTTACCTGCAAGTCCCCCAGTTGTACCCTCAGCTTGCGAAGCTCAGTGGGATCCATCCGATACGCTGAAGTAGATATCGGTGTCATCCCAGGGTACATGACAATGTAGAAGTCCACTGCTGTATGAGGAGGTAGTCCTAGAACATCGTTAGGGAATACATCTTCATACTGGTCCACCACTACTGGATAAGTCGGACACTCCACATCTACTTCTCTGAGGGTACGACAAGCCAACTGGTAGTGATCGGTTGCACCCTTCTCCGAGTAATTCCACCTTGTGCTGCAAAGGTTCCCTTCTCACTAGTGAAGGTGGGCCTAGTCCCATCCTTCCGGACATGCCGCACATTGAGGCCAATACATTTGATTTGAACATGGATGGTAGATAACCATTCCATACCCAAGTTGATGTCGTAAGGTCTTGACACTGCTACTAGAAGATCCCATCCGAATCTCTCACCTCCTAGAGTAAGCTCGCGCTACTGGCACCAGTGCATAATCATTGAATCAGCTCACATAAAAGTCTCTAGCTGTAAGTATCGAACCAATGGCTCATTTGGAATCTCTGAGCTTTGAACGAGGGATGTAGAAATGAAATTGTGACTAGAACCTGTGTCTATAAGAACTGTATCTAAGGTGGAGTAGACACGAATCGTACCTCGAATTATCTCTAGAGTTCCATGATCGTAGGTCTCAACTGCCTGAAGCAAATCTCTCCCCTATCCACATACTCCATGCGGTTGGAGTGGACCTCCTGGTGGTGGTGGCGGTAGCACCTCGTATTGTCGTCCACCGCCAACTGCACATCCAGCTCCTCTACCACGTCCACCTCCACCTTGCAGACCGCCTCGATCAAACCTCTTCTTATGCCTAGGAGGTTCCTCAAATGTATGTTTATAATTAGTATGGAAGGTCAGACAATAACAAGCCATGTGACAAAGCCCGCCACATGAGTAACATTGTCCGCTCCTGGCAAGTCTGGCTCTGTCTCCACTCTGGGTGCCCCGCACAACCGATCCAGATTCGTGTAGTCAACCACCTGTGGGTCTGGTCCTCTTGAACCTCTGCGTCATCTGTCTACTTCCATCTACAGAAGACTCCACTGCATGTCGACTAGTGGTGGGTCTCGCTGCTGGATACCACTCGGAAAGAAAACTCACCACTATGAGGGCTCACTCCAACACCCCCATCTACATTGGGATGTTGTGGGAGATAACTAAAACTCTGATCTCTCACCTGATTCCCTACTCAAAGGTCCCATCCCTGAAGAACGAATCTCATACCATATTAGTGGAGTAGCGTGAGAGTTTGGTGAACCTTGCTGAGTATTGATCTACACTCATGATTCCCTGTTGCAGATGAAGTATCTTCTATATCTACACTGCTCGAAGGGTGGAGAGTGCAAACTCTGCCCGAAACATGCCCTCGACGTCTGCCAATAGAAGTGTCTCCTCATCATGAATCTGGAGAATCAGGCTCCTCCATCTGCCTACTACTCCCTGAAGGAGACTGGAAACAAGGATCACCATGTAGTCGGCTGGTGTCCCTACGAGCCAGAAAACTCTCACCACAGCCTCCAGCCAATCCTTAGCTACCTACGGGTCCGTCTCGCCCATAATCCTCAGTGTCCTCTGGCGCTGGAACTCGTGCAGCGCACTAAATAAGCGTGCACTCTTTGTTGATGTGGCTGGTGGCATCAGTGTCCCAACAGGTAGTAGTACTACAGGTGCCTCCGCTGGTGCCTTAACAAGAAGAGGGACCTTTACTGAAGCCTCGTCGCTCGACGAGCTATCAGTACTTATCACTCTTGGGGCTCTAGTTGTCCATACATGGGGAGGCATCCTAAAAGAAATAGATGTGACGCCATCAAAAGACTACGCCTGGTGAGCTAACCTAGTTTGAGATGACTTAAAGAAAGCTTTTGAAAATACACACGCAATAAGTTTTTTCATGCAATGAGTTGGAGATCAGTAGTCAGGGTCCTGGTGTATGGATACGTCGGCCGCTGCACCATCACTGGACACCCTAAACTAAAAACCAAACTCGGTACCCTTAATACAATTTCATCATAGAAAAGAAATATCAGAGTCCTAAGTTCTGTGGCAGAACTGAATCCTCTGATACCAATTTTTCATGACCCGTCCCCCAAGGCCAGTATCGTGACTACCCCAAGAACGAATTCCATAGGACAAGGGTTGGCGACTAGCACCAATGGTGTAATTCCTCAAAACTGGGATGTCATTGCCTTTATAACTGTAAACAAACACAACTAGAGTACAAGAGGAAGAAAACAATAAGTACATACTGTATGAAAAGTATTCTGAAATTAAAGGGGGCCTAAAATACAATCCCAACAGTAATGTACAAGGAAAGGAAAAACATGTAAAACTAAAAAGACAAATAGCTAGTAGGTGTCTAGATGCTCCTGGATCATCCACCACAAATACTACCTAAAGGGTAGGTACAAATAGCCTCCTCAGTACTCCACGTTCGTCTGTCTCCTCCGGGTACCGACTCATCGTATGCCCACCTCCAGGTACCATCCAATCCTCGTACAAACTTCCTCAGTCAGCGTTGTCCAGCGTCTGCATTCAACACAACGTGGTAAGGACATAGCCCGTGCTGGGGTGAGTATAACGATAATCAGTAGGGACCCCGAGACTCTCAACATCTCACAAAATCTAACAAGGATCAACCAAAAAGTATGATTTCAACAGGTAACCATTACATAGGTATATGCCCATACATATACCTAAGTTATCATGTAACCTATCTCAATCATGAGGAAAACACAAAGTTCATTGACTCAGCTCAAACCAGGATTTTCATTATCGAAACCACGAGTGCTAGAGAACTACTCCTTTGTCGAGTGTAGTGGGCATGTCTCGACACCGAGGCGCTTCTCACTAACCCTGGACTACTGAGGTATTCCTCATGATGAGTATCGTGGGTCTGCTGACAACTACTAGGTGCTCTGGATGCTGTGGGTCTGAGCCAAATACTGGGAGCTACACCTAATATCCTACAGAGGTACTCCTCCTCTAGAGTACCGTGGGTCTGCTTCCAACTACCAGTAACTCCATCCACCATGGATTTTCCCCCAAATTTCGGGTGCTCCCCACTAGGCTAGTCGAATCACTCCGAGTCGAATCGGTCAAACCATCGTAAGGTCTATCAGCTACTAGATATCTGCACTCTGTCTACTCGTCTCCTAGAGGATTCACTCCACGAGCCATTGGTTGAAACTCTATGTGTCACGAATTCTCACATGGAAGAAACTCAAAGGACCTACGCATCATATGAGTATCAGCGCAACAGACGGTGCGTCAGTTGGACGCCCAGTCTGTGAGTTATTAGCCTTTTAGTCACAAGGGCACTTTTGGTTTCGTGTATGACCAACCTAGCCATATCTCAACTCTACCCCGATCTCTTGTGGGGTATTATCAAAGGTACTAATTCGTTCCAAGAATATCGGCGCAGCTGACGGTTCGTCAAACGGATGCTCGTAGCCCAAGATATGGGTGAAAAGGTGTAAATAGGTCTGACGGGTTCGGGTCCGGTCCGACCCAGTTGGACCGACCCGACCCAGTCTATGAATCTGACCCATCTTGAAGGGGAATCCCATCACAAAGGTATGGCCCGACCCAAAAGTACATCCCGGCCAATGGGGGTGACTCGTCCCCAAAGAGGCCCGTCCCGACAGCCCATGCGGCCTGGTGGCGGCCCGCGTGGCCTGGCTGGTGGGCACCTGTGCCCTGGCTAGCCGGCCCGCATGGCCTGGCTGGCCACACATGGGAGTGCTGGTGTCCCCCCCCCCACCCCCCTTTCTGAAACGGCCGGTGCGAGGTGCTGGGCCCTGGTAACCGTTGGACCCAAAGGGTCCCGCCTGTAGCGTGTATCGGCGGTCGGCTCAGCCAGCCGCCCTCTCTTGTCGACGGCGGACATAGGCCGCAGGTCTTCCCCGGCACGACGAGACGGAATGAAGCCACTGATCTCCCATGGTGGCCCACCTTGGCCATGTTCCTTCACCACCTACCTGGCGTGACAGTGCCAATCCTCTCTGCCACGACCTGCCTTGGTCGCAACCTCCTCCTGCCCTCAGTGCGGCGCGACGACGTCGCCTGCTTTCGCTGCGGCCCGACGTGGCCGCGACTCTCCACAGTGTAGCGAGGTAGTTTCGCTCCCTCTTGGCAACCCAAAAGCCTTCGCTCCGCCGATTTCTTTCACGGTTGGCCCGTCGCTAGCCGTCGTTGTTCTCCGTGGTCCGTTCCTCCATCGTCAACAAACAAGTTCAACCAAAGGGGGAGGGTTAGTCATGTTGGTGCGGTTCGAACGCCCCATGTTATGTAGATAAAATTAGGAATAACAAATAAAAAATTATTAACAACATATAATGGGAACAAAACAACTCAAATTATCTTACCTCTCTTGTCATTGATCATTGAAGAAGTCGCAGGATGGCGGCGTCATTTGGTCCACATTGGAAGAGAACATGATGAAGTCTAGGATAAAGGATTCGGGGAAGAATAGTCGAGATGAAGTAGTCGATGTTCTTCGTGGGAAGCAGTGTTTCCTCTAATTGATTTGATTAAAGAGGGAGAGGATGGGGCTCATCGTTCTTCACTGCTGACGAGCGTTCTGCGCATTCTTCATTGAGAGAATGAAGTCCTCTCAATTCTCCCAAAGTCTCTTCCTATCGATAATTCTCTCTACAAGGATTATGCCAACCCCCCACCATAACAATACATCACATATTATATTATTGGAATAATGAATTCTACAATTAAAAAATATTAAAAATTAATTATGTCACTTTACTTAATTAAATTGGAGGAGTTGGCTAATTAAATGAAGGGTGAAGGTGAAGAGCTTCACCACATTAATTGGGGGTTTAGATGAGGTTTAAAGCTCGCGTGGGCCCCTATTAATCCTCCAAAGGGTGGATATGTGAAGGTGGGACCCACCACTATAAAAACCTCCAAAGGGATGTTGTGTGTGGGTGGGCTCTACCACAACCTCTCATGGGATGTTATGGTGTGGTGGCCCCCACCACTAACCTCCCCTTGGAGGTTTTAACCAGCAAAAATAAAATAATGTTCAAACTTTAACATTATTCAATATAATTAAAAACCCCCAAAAACTACCATCCACTCTTGATAAAACACAACTATGGTGAAGGTCTAACTAAGAAATCACTGACATTGGGTGCTCAACGGTGCCCTTAGATTTCAATTACGAGCACCAGTTCAGAGGTTATAAAAACACACTTGTATGTTTACTGAACGTAACCAAACAAAACTTCAGAAATTGATTTCGAGCACACCGGGCCTCAGAATCAAGCGTCGTTAGAAACTACTAACTCGTAAAATCATCATGTATTTAAAATAATTCCACAGGAATTCTGGGTCTTTACACAGATGATATTACAATAATAACAACATCTCAGTATATTGGGGATAATAAATTTATTATTACATCTTATAATAATAATATTTAAAGTATGTGGAAGAAGAAATAAAATAAAAAAAATTAAAAAACAATACCTCTACTTCAATTTATCACTATTGAAGAACACATTTACACATCTATGAAGGGTGTTTCTTTTAAAATAAGGACCCCAGAAAGTGGGGATGGATATTTGGAAGAGTTTTTGGTAGATCATGGAAAGACTAAAAGGCTTTGGAGGTGTGAGTATTTTAGAATATTGGGTACTTTTTATAGGAGAGGAGAGGGGAGCCCTTGGAAACTCATATAAAATTTAATTAATATAAACTCAAATTCCATTAAAAATAATCCAAAAATAATTTTTTTTGAAAATAATATTTTTTTGGTGAAATAACCATTATCAAATTTAAATTATAAACGTTTTTATTATTTTTTAATCCATAACTTTTTTTAATACCTATTTTTCCCATTTTATTATTATCGCAATATCATGTTATTTACAATTTGTTGGTTAATGTAATTTCCAAATCATGTCAAAGGAAAAATGAAAGTGTCATTTAGGTCATATTAGGACTTATCCTAACCATTTGGCTGAATATTTTATTTTTCGGATTTTAATATCATTTAATAATATATTTTATATTTTAAAATACCCTTAATGTTTATTTTCATACTATTCATTTGTAAAATTTTAAGATTTATCCTAATGTAAATATAAGCTTGAAAAACGGTTTTAAATAATAAAAAACATCGAATATAACCATAAAATTCAAGTATTGTATATATTAGGTCATAATATATTTACATTAATATTTATAATATCATATATTTTATTTGTACATTAATTAAGAATTTACTACAACATCATTGTGTCACCATTTAAATTACATATTTCTTTCCTAAATATTATATATAAATTACAATGATGTCAGTAATTTTTTTAGATATTATAGTGATGATTATGATATCTTGGACATTATTTTATATAAAATGTCTATAATTTTCATAATCACATCCATGTGGCTCCATGTGGTCATAAATTCCACATAAAGATGTTCGTAGTTAGTATACACTCATCTGATTAAATGAGGACATGTGTTAGTCTAGTTTTATATTATTATAATAGTATTTTTACATTTGATTACATAATTTATCTTTAATTGTGGTCATAAAAGTTATAACAAAATTTTCAATTAATAATGTCCAAAAATAAAATGGATCTATTAACATAATTTAGAAATACATATTAAAAACATGGAATCGATAATTTCAAATTAAAAACATTTAATTTAAACTAATTAATTTAAAAATAATCCTAATTTTCAAAATGAGAAAATAGGTTTTTTAAAAGTAAATCCCTTCAAAAGATTCACATGTGTTTATATCTATTTTCAAGGTAAAATTAAATCCAATGACTAGAATTGAATTAAATGATAAAATAATATTCAAATAATACTTTAAAACAAATTAAAAAGATAATATAACCATATATATGACCTATAAAAAATCATTTTTTAATTAAAATGTATTATTCTATACTATTCATTAAACTACGAATTTAATTAGAAAAATACCAAAAATTCAAAAAAATGTAAAATATTATATCCCTATTCCAAATAAAATTTCTATTCGGTCAAATATAACATATAAAAGTGTCAAAAAATATATTTAAAATAGGTTATCGATTAGTAGAGAGTAAAATAGGATTATTTTGAAAACTACATTTTTTTATTCACAAAATTGAATTTGTTCTTATATCGTGTCTATAAAATATAGAAATTGAAGTGAAAATATTAAATTAAATATACTAAATATACATTTCATTAATAAAATAAATAAACAGTGATTTTATTATTTATTAAACAAACATATTTTAATTTAAATAGTTCTTCATAGAAACAATTACATTTAATAAAAAAAGGTTTATTTTCATTTTAAAAGAAATTTTTCACCAAATAATTAATTATATACATGTGTAAAAATATTTTCATAAATCAATTAAAAAATTTAATTCCCTTAATTTAAACACCTAGGTTAAATGGTGTCATAATAATTTTTAGTTGTTTTTTTGTTCAATGTGACGTATTATATATGTTATCAAACATATTGTCTCCTTTTAAAATCTCAGGATATTACAAATTGGGTGATTGATTTGGTTACTAGGTTTTTTGTTACACAAGTTGATTGTGGTGTGAAAACATGTGTGTGGTTGTGGGCCTTTTGTGGGATGCAACATGTAAGGGTGATCCATGGGATGACCCTAGGTTATCCTCAATTATTATGAACCAAGGTGAGTAATCATATCATTAATTTGAGTATCTTTTAAATTTTCTTCAATTTTTTGAGTTTGGGACTATTTATTTTTTCAAGTGTTTTTATCTCATCATTGTTCATTATTTGATAATATGATATTAGTAATTGTTTCATTGTTCTACAGCTAATTATTAACTCTAAATGATGGGGAGAAAATTTTAACGAAATTATAAATACTTCGGTGGCCATGCTTGGTCTCCCCTTGGAGTATTTTTTGTTTTAGGTTCATATTTTTGTTAAACATGGAGATGTTTTGTTCTCTTAAGGTTGATAAGATCAATCAGAATCATTAATAAAAGTTGTTGGTATTAACTTTAATGAATTGTTATGGTTTATTCAGTTAGATCCTTTTGATCATCCATTATCATCTGTCTCTCATTTTGATTAGGACATTTGGGAAAAAATGCCGCATGGTGGGGAGTTTGTGACAACCACAAGACATAGTGTAGTTATTTTCATGTTATTTGAAGATATAGAGGTCTTGGTTTCCTTTTAATTATGTTCTCTATTGTAGTAGAGAAATTTATTAGGTTTTACTTCTATTATCAGTTATGGGTCACGGTTAAGGTGAAATGGGGTTTCCTCTTTCTATGTGGAGACTTTTCAGTTCATTTTGAACTACTCATGGTTGATCAGCACATGTTGCGCATGGTTGAATTAAAACCATGATGCACCCAAGGAAAAATGTGGGGTCCGTTGGTCCATCTGATGTGTTTTGAATGACCTGAATATTTTTTGGTAAACCATTTGAAAAGTGTATGTTTAGCTATGTAGTTTTTGACATAGAATTTTTCATACCTTCCGCATGATTATCAATTTATGTTGGGTGATGCAAGAGGCTATGAAAGGATTGGGGTGTTCTTATAGGGAAATACATGGCTTCTTTAAATATTTCATTTATCTGGAGTAAACATGTTGATATCTTTTTTTTGGAGGAAGTGACACACAAAACATTGGCATATAGTTTTCCAAACTATGTGTCCAAACCATTCGAGTTGTCCATAAATTTTAATTATAAGATAATTTTCATTTTACATCTTAAATACAGACAGATTTCAATTATATTTCCCCCAAAACAAGTCATATTACCATTGGGATCACTTGTGGGTGTTTCATTACCCCCTACTTTCATTATAACCCTTCTCATAGAGTTTTCCAAGAGTAATTTAGTTGAGTTCAACCTAAATTTACCTTCTTCTCCCTTATTACTCTCGTATCTCTTTGTTTGGATGTACCCCCATCAATAATTTGTATTATATGGTATGATTTTAAGAATATGGGATGGTATAATGATATTTATTTTGGTTTCTAGAGGTTTTATACACTATCGGTACTCTCGTGGGTGTGGTCGTTAATGATGGTAACAGATTTATAGATGTTTTTAATTTGTTTCCACTTCATTGAGACATGTGTTTCTATGAAATTATTTCATTTCATAAATATTATATTTCATATAAATATAAATTCACTATATATTAAATCATTATTATTTGTTGCATCCATATGATTATATGGAAATATTTTCTTGAGTATATTACTTTGAATAATCAGTTCTATATGTGAATTCCATGTTTTATTATTTAATGTGGACTATTTTATTATGATAATATTATTATAAAATTCCTTATGTATTTTTGAAATGTTTTTCTTGATTTGAATTTTTTTTAACATGGTCTTGATTTTTAATGATAAATATTTTTTTTTAAAATGGAATTAGAATTTAACTTGAGTTATGTACCTAAAAAGGATTTGTAAATAGTTTTTTTAATGTATTTCAGATGGTGATTAAATTAATGTGTGTACTATACCACTATATTAAATTACATGGTGGATTTCATCAATTGATTTTATGGAAAATGATTTCCATTTCATCCATGTTTATTTTTAAAAAAAGAAGAGAACCCTTGTGTAAGGGTGAAAATTATATGATTTAATGTTTGGGAAATTTTCGTTATTTTACACATGTGGTTTTAATTTTTTTTTATGAAATGTGAAAGGGATTGGAAACTCAAACTTTTATTTGGAGTTTATGGCTAGATTGAATATTTATATTTAATTTGTGTATGCGGGTGAAACCATTGATTACCCATTTCTTATTTACCACTTATGTTGGTCTGTGATCACTACTTGATGTTGGTTTTTCACCTTGTCTCGTAATGAGATTGTTATGCTTTGAGTTCATGGTATGTTAATGGGGATATTCATAACTGGTTTTTACGAGTTAGGATATTTATAGTTACTCCTTGTTGGTATACATGGGTTGTTTAAAATACACTTGACATCCTTTATTGCTCATGGGATTCCTGGTACATAGTGGGAGATATAATTTGTTCTTCTAGTTGGTTCCCTCAATAGTAGTTTCCAATAGTAAGGCTAAGGACACATGCTAGGTGGGGGGTTTTCATAATAAGGATTATTTTTTAGGATAATTGGATATAGAATAAACTGAAAATTTTCCAGTATCTATTCATGTTATATAAAACCACTTTAAGTTTTATTCATATGTTGTCAGTGACTTTGGTTAAGAAAAAGATACATTCATTTTATCGGGTAGTATGTGACTGAGGGGAGTTTGATCTAGTGGATGATTATATCATTTCCGTTTATTTATATGATATGGAACATTCATTTATTATGTTTCATTTTTGTTCACCACAAACAATATATATGTTGGTCCATTTTTTTACATAAATCACATGAGTTATGTAATTTAATTTGTAAAATATTTTTCAAGGATATTATTGAAAGTCATATTTTAAATTTTCAGTGAATCATCTATGAGTGATTTATTGTTGAAATAAAAATGTTTTTTGGGATAAATTATTTCATCACCAAGGGAAATATTTTAATTTAATTGTTCTCATTTAGATAAACTAGTGGTGAGTTGTTTTGTGAAATGATAACGGTGTGTGTAATTTTAAGACAGTATTAGCAGATGGATATTATTTACAAAATGTGTTTTTTTGTATTGAAAAAAAGCTAATTTTTTTTGAAACTATATTATGGAATTCAATTGATTTACATGTGTGGTATACAATTTATGTTTAATTTCTACATTTATTTTTAATCTAGAGTTTATGATTTGACATTTTAAACAAATTGAATAGTTTCAATTGTATGTGGTGACCTATTATGATTTTCAGCTCACTATAATATAATTTTGGGTTCTAGGTTTTTAATTTGACCCCTTTAGTTTTTTGTGGCTAATGTGGTGTTATTTTGATGGAGGTAACAAAGTGGAGGTTTCATGTTGTTTGTTTTAGTCTCGGCAAGATTTTTTTGGTTTTAAATATTTTTCTTTTGGTTAGTTTCATTCCGGATTTTTCCTAACTTCTATTATTTATTTTATTGTTCTTTTTGATCATATATATGAAAATGGGAGTGATCGTGGTTGTTGGTTATGGATTCTTTCAAATGTTTTTTAATAATTTTATCTTATGTATATTATTATTCGACTATTATATTTTGGATTTTGTAAAAGAAATGTTATTAAGGAGGTAATTGTGATTTATATGGTTCTTTTTACGAGCTCTTGGGGTTCATGAAAACCCTTACAGACTTCTAGAAGGTTGGGTCAGGTAAAGGGTAGTATGTATCCCTAGTTCAGTTTATTACAACCAATCCTATAGTACCTAATTTTTCAAAAAAATGATTACGAAGAGAAAAGGTCTATTTTTATCCACATTTTTAAATTTATTATATTATTATACTTCCATTAAATATTTTTCAATAATGAAAATATAACAAAAAAATGTATCTAAAATATACTAAGATTTTTTTATGAAAATTTAATAACTTATATCTTTCTCTAACCTCTATAAAAAGAAAAAGGAATTCATTATTTTTGTCTATGAAGTACAACCACATCAGGAACTCTTTTAATTTGATTTACAACATGATCTATCATGGATAGTTATATTGATATATTTAAGATATATATTATATTATTAGCATATTTATCATTCTTGAATGGTAAAATAACACATGATTTCTTATATTTCCATAAACATCAAAATTATAATGGTGGTCATTCATATGCATAGACTGCCACCTCCACGAAGCAGTGAGATTTTTTTTTGATCACCACATAAATTTGATGAAATGAATAACTATAAGTAAATAAAAAATATTATATTTATGATACGATAATAATTTTTAATAGTAAAATTATACACACCTAATTTATATTATGATCTTTGAAAATTGGAATTTTACACATTCATAAATATGTAATAGTATTCTAATGATAGTAACATAGTAAGTTATTAATAAACATACTTCATGATTAGATTTAAAAGATTAATTAATTTATAAAAATGGATATTATTTATGATTATTATTATGGGGATGATGGAATAATAACCCATTGATCAATATTCAACCTTTAAAGTTGTTTTGTATATATTTATCGAATAACCTCAAAATGCCAAAAAAACATAAATGATTAATTTTTTCTATAAAACATTGTAATAATTCACATAAGTGGAAAAATAAAATTTGAAATGGCCATTATTAATGTTAAAAATTGTCAAAATTTTATCATTTAGGATGAAAAATAAATTATGTGATGATATAGACTCAAGATCATAAGATTTTTTTTTAAAATCATATATTAATAATTCACTGGTATGTATCTTTTTATTCAATATACATATTTCTAAAATTATTTTACATATATATTTCAGTAAATTCATCGTATTTATAATGTAAATTTTATTTTTCTTTTGTATTTCCTTAAATTGTTTTTAAATGTAATATTTTATGAAAATTTATTATGTCATTTAAAAAACTGATAATGGAATTTTATATTTTAATGTATACTAAAACAATGAGATTTACCACCACCATAACTGTTATTTGATGTTTGGTGTTCTTTATTTCTTTCCATTTATCATTAATAAAAACCGTATTTACATTTATTTAGAGAATTTTTTTTCAAATAATTTTTTTATGAAATTTGATATATCAATTTCAAATGATTCATATTTATGAGTGAGAATGGATGTTTTCATAGTGAAATATTTTAAGTTTTATGATTATAATGGTTCTTCGTAATTATTCATTATCATTGGCTGTTAAGTTATAATCAAATAGTATGATATACTATTATAGATCACTAATTCATTAGGTAAAGGGTTGGAGAAAACCTACTGTGTTTTTACTTAGAGAATATATGAATATAATGATATGGTTATTCCAAATATGGGATCTAGTTAACTGATTTGATTTCTTTTATGATATTATGGGAATATAATGTGATTTCTATTCCATGTATAAAAGTAATGGTTACTATATATATGACCATGAGGGTTACATCATAAGTAAGAGTGATATGGAAATGTTTCATTAAGTAACATTCATGTATTAACTATTCATTATATGTGTTTTAGAAAAAATCTTATGATTTTCAAGGTAATATAATGAAAGATTTTCTGAATGAAAATATTTGATTACTTTTAAATTAGAAGTGATTATATTTTTGAAAATGTTATATTGAGTATTTCATGATTTCAAAGAAACCATATGAGTTTTTTTACTTTAATATTTCTTATGAAATTTTACATTAAAATAATTGGTTAGAAAATTTAAATTATAGGGATTTAAATTTTTTATTTTTACCCCAATGATAACATCGAAAAAGAAAAAAATTTATAAGTATTAATTGATTTTTTTTCATTCTTTCTTTTTATGTCATTTATTGGTCATTTTTATATAATCAAAAAAATTTAAAATGTTTTTAAATATTTGGTTAGAGACAAGGATGATATCAAGATGAATATTTTTATGATGTTCCATGAAAATGAAATATGTTTCTTTGTTAATTTTCATGTTCAATAGAAAAAATTTATAATAAAAATAATTTTCCAAAAAATAATATATGCCTTAAATATATAAGTATTAGGACCAGATTCTTAAAAAATCATAGCCTAAAAGATTATTGAGAATTGATAGATGTGAATAATATTTTAAAGTCCCAAGGATATGTAATTCTAAAGGTGATTCCCTTACATTCCATATCATATAAGTGTTTAGATTACACAAGAATATAAATATAAAAGTGTCGATGATACAATTTTTTAGGATATCTAATTTTTTATCGTCCTCATAATATAGTTTATTTAAGTTTATATTGATATTATCACACTAACCATTTTGGTTTAATAAATGGAATTTTACTACAGGAACCAAATTAATAATGCATGTGCTGAAGAATATGGTTGTAGTTTATCTATGAAACTAAAGGATATGGGAGTTATAGAGAATAACATTTTGGTTATTAAAAATCATATATCACACATTATGGTTACTAATAAAATTCTATGGGAGTTTTCCAACTCATGAAATATGAATGAAGTGATGATATATCGAAGTTTAGGTAATAAATATCTTAATAGTTAAAAAAAGTTTCAACAGATTTTGTGTCATTAATGTGTGATGAGACAACCAAAAAAATCATAAAGGGAAGATGTTTTTAGATTTTAGATGAGGTCATAAAGATATGATATTCCATCATAAAAGGAATTGGTCGGATACCAACATGAATGGGAATATATTTCATCCAAAAAAATAAATTGAATATTTTCAAATTCTAGATGTATTGTATCAATGAAAAAACTTTCCAAAGGGGGATGATCAAGTACAAGATTAGTTAAAACATACATAAATTATTTTAGTAATTCATAAAGCCATTATTATTGAATAAAAAGGACATTATAATGACATATTAATGGTTTGGATTATGTCTGGTTTTATGTTTTTATATTGTTTATTCTTATGAAATGATTCATATTCTAAGTTTAGGAAGTAAATAATAAATAAATTTTATTAAAAATAACAGTTAATAAATTACATTGAATGATCATAGTTTCTACATGTATTGAATCAAGAGTAATGATTTCATGGTATATTTATGGTCGATCATAAGTTCAAATTCATAGAAAAAACTTTTCTAAAATGTGTGATGTGAATACGTGGTGTGAAATGTATTTAGTTTTGGTTGATGTTTTATGTATATACATACCATATACTAGACATGTAAAAATATTATTTTAGGATGAATTCTATTTCTATTTTGTGGACTTATTTTTTATGGTATTTTTAATCATATTTGTTTACATGATCATTGATAACTAAGGTAAATTTTCCAAATGATCATCATGGTTTTGGGAAAATTACTGGAATTATATAAATTTATTATTAGAAAAATAAAAACTCCAAATTTGGTTGATATCCCATCGCATATGGAACGTTCATGGGGCGTAAACCCATAAATAAAGGGTGATAAAGGTGTACCTCTTGTGAAAGGCCTATGTGATATAGAATAAGTCAACAAACATTTTTTACTTAATCATTTTTATAGATAATTATTATATTTATATTTTGAGGATATTTTTTTTCTCATAACCCCGTGAATGAAGAGTGATTTGGTGAATAATTGTTTTTGTAAGATCACTATTATTTTTTGGATCATTGTGAGATATTATATAATTTTATATTAGGATTCAATATGGAATTATATGTTGTTGTATATGTGAAATAAATTTCAGAATTTGGTGATATGATTTATTTATAGAAAATATTAACATATCTTGGAGAATATATTATAAGTGTATATATATATTTGTTATAAAACATTAAGGGTGATCGATATTATTTAAAGATAACTGTTTAATTAATCTTGGAATAATATGTGAAAAGTTAAATTTAATAATTTGGATTCAATATTATTCTAGAAATTCTTTATGAATATTATGGTCAATTATTTATCGAATGATCTAGTTTAAACAATAGATTTTATTATTCTAGATCTGGTGATTAATATTATATTTTTTAATACAATATTGTATTGATTATTTGAAATATATTACCTTTTTCTAACCATTTTTGTTTTGGTTAATATCAAATATATGGGGATTATATTTTTACAATTTCATTTAATTATGTGACCTATTTAACATTGATATTACTTATTTATCAATAAAAAATTAATCTTAAATACTCAAAAATCAGTGAATGATATGATATTGAGGAAGAAATTAATCAAAGTATGAAATTATAATTTTCAAGCAATTATATTTCCTTATTATACTATAATTGATGATAGTTTTATTAAACAACTTATTGAAAATTATCTTGAAATAAAAAACATTACTCATTTAGCTTTATTATAAATTAATCAATTTTCTTTTAATCCAACAATTATTTATGGCTTGATAAAGGTTAACATCGTCCTGAATTTTTCCACATGCACTATCATTCAGTCATTGGGTGTTAGTTTTATATTCAATGCCTATTATTTCACTTCCCCCAATTTTTTCCTATACATAAACATAATTATGTATTATTCAATCTTTAAATCATACTTCAATTTTATTTCATTTCTAGTGTACTCATTTTGAACCATTTTACGATGTAGGATTTCAACAAAATCTTTTTGAAAATTCAAAATAATGATTTTTGAGTCTGAGATGAAATTACAGAGATGCAATTTATTAATGGGGTTGAATGAAACACATTGATTTTTATTAAAAGATCATTATGAATATAAATCCATTCTTTTCTAGAGATGTCTCATTCTTTTTTACTGGTACAACTTTTCCTTGTTTTGATTACTTTTTTGGGTTTTACCTTGGGTAAGTTTGGGTGAAGATTTGAAAAATTTTGGAAGATGAAGGGTAGTGCACAGTTGGTATAATTTCTTCACAAACCATGCGTTATAGCCCACCAAACCATGAAACATTAGAATTTGGGGGATTTTATGACTAGAACATGGTTTAAAAAACTACTCACCTTATTAGGAAAATACCATGAACCCGGTAAAAGAGGGGCCTGGTTTATAAAACCATGCTCCCCTAACTAGAATATGGTGTTCAAGTTTTGAATTATAATTTTTTTTAAAAAAATCCCAAAACCTTGTATTAACCCCTAATCGACCCGATCTTGACCCTAATCATTCTTTCTCATTTTTGAACGCTCTCAAACAAATTCTAATCCCTCCCAAACTCCATTCATGGTAGATTGATGGGAAGATTAAAATATCTTCCCCCATTGGGTATGTTTTTTATTTCCTTTTCTAATTATATATATATATATATATTCCATTCCACTTTCATGATAATTAATGGATTTCAAAAAATTGATGGTTGTATATCTAGATCAAGGTTTTTTAGATCATGATTTATTTGATCCTATATCTAGGTTTTGGATATATATCATGATCTTCATTATGTTCTGGATTATTCTGAACCAAATTGGGGATTTATATTGGCATGCATTTGTTATCGAATTTATGTAGGATGTCTATTATTCAAATTCCAATGTATTGATTCCAAATGTAGGTATTTTGTTTTTGAATTTATATTGGATGATTAGAAAATGAGTTCCCTAAATTGAATTAATTAATTTGGTAAATTAGTTAATTAAGGGACTGTGATATTATGGATATTGAATTTATTGAGTAAGAGTAATTATTTTTTGAATTAATTATGGGGACAGTGGGATTTATGAATTTTATTAATTAAATTTTGTGAGTAAACTATAGAGATATTCATATATTTTAATTGTAATAATTAATTTGTAGACGTAATTTTTGGGATATCGATAAAATTGTTCTAATTACTTAATTATTGTGTTATATAATGGTACTGATGTTATTAAGTAATTTTCAAATTAATTAATGGAATTTATGAGGTTAATTAAATGTAAATTTAGTTAATGAGATTGATGTGATTAATTAATAGTTTAACTAATTAATTTAATTTATTTGATTAATTTATTATTTTATTCATTAATGGAATTGATGTGATTAATTAATTATTGAATCAGTTAATGGGATTGATGTAAATAATTAATTATTTAATAAATTAATAAGATAGATGTTATTAATTAATTATTGTATTATTTAATGGAATATGGTAAAGTTGAAATATTTATATTTGTTTGACTAAATACTGAATTAATTAATGGGTTGTTGTTGTTCATGTGATATTGTGAAACATGTGATATTGTGATATGGTGATATTTGTGATAATAATTTATGGGATATGGTTTATTGAATGGTAATTCCATATTTAATAATATTGTTGAACTGTTGAATGATAATATTGAAATTCATATATATATAGAAGTTATATACCAAAAAATGGTATTTGGGTGTGAATTGAGATGAAGAATGGTAAAAGTGGTATTCAGATATAAATTAAAATGATGAATGATAACAATGGAATTCTGATATGAGTTTATATGATAGTGGAAACAATAAAATTCAAATATATGATATCATTTTTGGATAGTTCGTACTTTGGTATGGGCTGATGTAGTTATTGAGAGTTTAGGTGTCCTCAGGAACATGGTTGTTTATGAGGTTAAGTAACGAGTAATTGAATAAATTTTAATTTTGTACATTATCAGTTTTAATTTATTCTTTATATAACTAAATATATTGTTAATTATAACATATTTTTTTGTACCCTATAGGTGTTGTATTATTGAGTTTTATTCACACACTACTCGGACTACCAGATCAGTACTTGAATAGATTTCATGGTTGTCAGATAGGTTAAGGGAAAAGGCCTAATGTTAGTTGGTTGATATGGGATGAAGCATATAAGGGGGAACATGATTTGCATTTGGGACCAACTTGGGAGTAGTAAGTGACTTCTTTTTTTTTGTGTTTTTCTTGTTTACACTTCACACATATTGGCATATATAGTATTTAGTTTTGTATATTTTATTTCCTGCATTGGTCCTCATGTGATTCTGGTATTATTCTGGTTGTGGCTATATTATTTGGTTATTCTGTTTTATTTCCAATATGGTATTACCCTCATAATGAATTCATTTTTTCCCGTAGATGATAACAGACCCAAGATATTAATAGGATTCCTCTGGCATAATAGGGGGTGCTTGAAGTCACATAGCGTGGTCACCAATGTGTGGCACTCGGGTCAGGATGTAGTAATGTTGTATTAGAGCCCAATTTTATTTTTGTATATTTTGTCATACTATTTCATAAAGATAGGAATTCTAATAGAATGTGTCATGAATTGCTTATGATCTCGAGCATGGGAGTAGCTAACCCAAATATGGGTGAAGTCCCAAGTACCCAGGGATGGATTTACATTATTTTATGTTTTTTATAGTTGAATATTATTTATCCTTAGGGGATGCACTTGTTTTGTGATGTGAATTTTGTTTTGGAAATTTTCAGAGATTTTCCATGTGTACTAGAAGACAAAATGAGTTTTCTAATTGTGCATAATTCTACTCAATGAGGATTATTTTGTGACATACATTATTTTAGGCATGCATGGGAAAAGAAGATTTTGGGTATGTTGTAAACTGAATTTTTTTCATTAATTTTTTGAAAATGAAATAAAAAAGATCCAAAGAAGATTGAGAAAGGTTCAATAAAAAGATGAAATCTTTGAATAATTGGGAATCTATTGAGACTTAAAGAATTATAAATATTTCACTCATTGGTTAAACATTAACTAGATGTGGGATAGTTAAGGGTAGTGATAGTGCCTCAGTTTAGACTGTGTGGTAGAAAAAGGGGTATTCCCGTTATGAATTCTTGTGAATCCATCTTGTTAAATGAATTAATGTCATGAAAATTTTCCTAAGAAGTGTGTTTGGAATTGTAGAGATATTAAAATTATGACACATTTTGATCGAATGATTGGAGGTTATTGATACAGATGCTCTACCAGTAGTGGAACTTGTGGCACCGATAGTGATGACTAAAGAAGTATGAGAGACATTCCATAAAAACTTTTATCAATTTATTCAGTTTACATAGAGAGATCTAGAGTGGGTTGAGGAGTGTATATATCACTTGAAAATGGATTTTTAGTTACTTCACCATTCAACATTATCCATAAATGGAAGAATTGAGGTAGGACAGTTCTAGATTGAGTCCATCCATATTATACATGCCCATTTGGAGACTCTTGCTGAGAACATGATCATGTTGGAAATTATGTGTTATGAGGATCTGCAAAGCACTATGGATACATTTTGGCTATGTCTGGACAAGTTAATTGTATGGAATGGATGAATTTTTATATAATTTATTATTGTAGTTTTATCAAGATATGATGATGTAGGAGAGATAAGTTGATTTCATGATATTGAAATAGGGTAGTATGTCCATGATGGAATACGTTATATGCTTTATATATTTTCATATCATTTATACAACACTTTAAGGGGATGATATAGCTAAGGAAATATTTTTCAATATGGACTTAAATGTGAGATTAAATCACATGTTTACATATTTTTATTAATGATGTTTGATAGATTGGTGGATTAGTATCTAATAGCAGAGGGGAACATGAAGGAATCTTCCAGTGAAGGATAGATAGTTGTTTCTATATGACCATGATGAACTTCATCTGAGAGAAGAAAAATTCACTACGTGGGTGTTATCCATGTGGAGAGACAGAATAATGGATAAGGGAATAACCAGTCACTCATGACCTTACCCGAGTGACCTCAGACTAGTGAGGTAGGCTAGCCCACTCTCATATATATTGTCCCCAACCACTAGTTGAGTTTTCAAGCTATAAAATAATGGGACATATATTTATGTTATGTTTGTAATAATGATAGATGAGTAGTTATTGAGGTGTTAGAAAAAACTAGAATTCTGGAAGGGGATATTCTACAACATATGAGTGTAGTAGCTGGAGGGGTATTGGCCAAGGAGGTAGAGGAAATATACCTAGATGTACAGGGCTAGACCTCCAGGATCAACAATTTGGTGCAGCATTGAAGACTTATACTACATCACAAAGAAGAGGGGAAGGATTTTTTCATGATGTTTGGCCAACAAATGTGAAAAAAAAGGATGTATCATTGATGGCTAGACGTACTATTCATATAGCATCTATATTAGCTAGTGAATTATTTGATAATATTTCATTTAATTCTATTATATCTTCCCAAATATAGAATGGTATGATACTATAGGTTGAGTTCTTGAGAGTAGTTATGAGGACCGATACACCATTTGGAGTTTTATGAGGGGAAATTTGTTTGTTCAAGGGGTGTTCTCTCAAGGATGGGAGTATCATTTTAAATAGGATAAATAGAGTATAGATTTGTCAGGATTTAAACAAATTATTTTTATGGACTAGTTAGTATCATATTATACCAAAATATATTGTTACCATAGGATAGTGTATTTAAAATCATTTTTAAGGGTTAAAAATACATTTACCATGGAGAGTGGGATATCATGGTGGGCAGTGAAGGGCCAGTTCACCAGTAACTGGGAGAACATACCACCGAGGATGAATGTCCATTTCTGGAATATGTAGTAGTGAAACATGGTGAATTAACACAAGTAGTAGTTCTGTTTCAGGACTTTTTGATGACGTATTCTCAAGGATTCAACCTAATAGAGGTGTGGGATTTTATATTGATCACGTTCAAGGGGATGATCCAGATTCTATTTAAACATATTGAGTGTCATCAAAAGATAATCATGTTGTCAATACTCAACACGAGGAGTTAAATGATAAAATATTATATAGGTGAGTACGCAAACATGGGGCTCTTTTCTCTAATTTGAATTGAATGACGATGACACCAGGCACTTTTGTGGGGATTATTGAAAGATTAACTAGAATATATCGAAGAACTACTATCCTATTATATATATTGATGATCTATATGACTAGTTTAGGGTATCTTGTGTGTTTTCCACATTTGATGTGAGATCAGGTTTTCATTATTTTATAGTTAGACATTTTGATATATCGTGGAATAATATTAGAAGTAGGTATATCCTATATTAGTTGATCATAATTCTTGTTGGTTTTATGAACACACAAGATGTGTTTATGGACATGATGATAGTAATTTTCCATCCATATCTGGATCAGTTTGTGATAGTTTTTTTGGATGAAATCTTGGTGTACTCTAAGGCTCCTGATGATCATTCCCAACATCCTGACATCATCATATGTACAATGAGAGAGAATTGACAATATGAAAATAAATATAAGTTTCCATTTTGGATTGATAAGGTATTGATAATAGGAACATTTTATTGGAGGGATTTGTTTATGTGGACCTGGAAAAGTTGGTGACAATTTTTTTCTTAGGGTAACACCAAGAATGGATTCAATATCCCTTGATTTATGGGATTTTCTAGATATTATCTTAGGTTATTCCATGTCATTTACTATTTGGTATCATTTCCTTCTGGCCTGAACAAGGAGGGTATAATATTTTAATGAATGGAAACATGTTATAATTTATTATAGGTGTTGAAGAACCGTTTGGCATCCACAGTAATCTTGATCATCCTCAAGCTGAGTGGGGAAGATATTTTTTATGGTTCTGGAATAGGCCATAGAGAAGTGTTGATGTAGGGAGATGGGGTTGTGGTGTATAGGTCTTAGTAGTTCAGTCCACATGAATGGGATTACCCTACACATGACCTTGAGTTGGCCACAGTTGTTTATGATTTGAAGTGTTTGTGACGTTATCTACAAGGTGAGAATTTTAATACAAATACAGATCCCAAAAACATAAAGTGTATTTTTTCGATGTTATATAGAAATGTCTAGTATCCAAGACGGGTTGATTATATGTATTCATTTGATTTTAATATAGTATATAAACCCAGGAAGGAAATTGTTTTTCTAATGCACTAAGTAGAAAATCTCTTACTCATGTAGTTCAAGAGTCTAGTGAATAGTATATTTGATGAAATTAATAGGTGAGATACATTTTTTAGTTTAGGAGAGTCATGATAAGACAACCATCGTGTGAGTTTCTATGGAGACTAAACTCTTGAGATGTATTATGGAGATACAATATATGGATCAGACATTTTTGGACATGAAGAAATTCCAATGAGGTGGAGTGTCACATTAGGAATAAACCATATTTTTGAAATAGATCACCTTTTACAGGAATAGGGTGTTTGTTCCTATGCGTATTCATAAATAGAAGTCATTTTAATTTCATGAAACATAGTTGGCGGTGCATCCAAGTGGGGCCAAAATCTACTACGACATACGACAATAGATTTGTTGGCTGGGTATAAAAAACTGGATAGTGGAGTTTGTGACATAATGCTACACATTTCAATAGGTGAAGGTCGAGGATAAATGAGCTAGTGGCTTACTACATCTGTTTCCCATTTCATATAAGAAGAGGAATGATGTTAATATATAAATTTTAGTGGCTCTCCCAAGGAATCCATGGACGAGGAATGCTTTTTTTTTGGGTTATAGTGTACCGTTTAAAAAAGATAGGTAATTTCATATGTATATGGGAGAAATTTTCATTGATGCAACTTGTAGATTTATATGTCAAAGATATATTCCATCTGTATGGGGTTTCATGGAGTATTACATTAGACTATGAATCAAATTTTACATATCACTTCTAGAAGGTCATGTACATGGCGCTTTGTGAATATGTTTTATTGAGTATGACATTCCACCCATTAAAAAATGGAATGTCAGAGAATACTATTTCAGTGCTTGTGGATATGCTATGTGCATGTTTCATATACTTTGGAAGATCTTAGAAGAAGCACCTAGTTTGGGTGTTGTTCTCTTATAACAACAGTTTTTTGGAAACTATCCAGATGGAACCATATCATGATCTTTATGGTTGTCCATATAGATAAACACTATGTTTGATGGAGGAAGGTGAGTTTCAATTGTTGGGATCAAGTATCATACAATAGATGTTGGAGTAGGTTTATCTAGTTTAGAACCATAAGATTATGGCTCAAAATATGTTTAAGTTGTATGATGATTGACATCAAATACCACCTTTTCTTATAGAGGGTGATTTTGTATTCCATCAGGTGTCACCTAAAATGGGTCACCATAAGATATAGATGAAGGTAATTCTAGAAACCTATTTTTTGAACCATTTATGTTTGGAAAGATAATCAGGATGGTGGTATACTGATTGGCTCTTCCATAGAGTTACATTTCTATTCATAATTTATTCCCTGTGTAACAGCTTTGACATTATCAATAATACCCCTCTCATGTTTTCTATGTAGATAATGTAGAGATTAAGATAGATTAATCATATGGGGAGTACCTAATACATTTATTGTATAGTTTTGAGAAAATGTTATAGAAAATGGCAGTTTCGATTGTTAATGAATGTGTTAAACATGGATGAGTTAAGGAGGAAACATGGGATTGAGAAGTTGATATTAGTGCTCAATGTTTTTATCTCCTTGGCATAAAATCATATGTATGCAAAGGAGTAAAGATCAAGGATGAACAATTATATGGTGAGGAGATTTTAAGGTCTCGTCCATTTATGGAGATGTTTATGGATTATTTACAGGCACTCCATTCCTTGTTTTCAGTACCTTTTATTTTATATTTACCATGGGTGAGTTTAACTGAAAATGTGAAGAATGGTAGTTCATGGTTTGTGAATAGTTTTTTCATCCCAGGAACCCTATACCGGCAAACCGTGAAACCTCGGATGGTGGGGGATTTCACACATCATATATGGTTTTTCAAACCATGATACCTATTAAGGAAATTGTGCCCCAAAGAATATGATCATTGTTATGGTTCACGGTTTAGAAAAACCTAATACCTTACCCCATAAATTCTGAATGTGTATTTAATTAACCCAAAGTTTCTTTTAAGATTCATGAACCTCCCATATTACCCCTAATCATACCAAGCTCGACTATAATCATTATATCTCTTTTTTGGAGGTTCCTTGATAGATTCCAAACCCTCACAATCTATATTCTTGCATAATATATGGTCCGATTAATGATCTTCTCCTTCTCTGGCACGTGCTTTCATTCTATTTAGATATATTTATATATATATATCATGCTCCTCTATTAAGATAAAATTTGGATTCATATCCACTATTAGTTCAATATCAAGATATAGGTTTTTTATAACTTGATTCATTTAATCTAGATTCAACGATTTATATCTATATAATGTTCTTCATCGCACTCCTGGTCGTTCCATTCCAAATTGGGGAATTCATTCGGAATGTTCTTCTCAATGAATTAAGGTAAGGTTTTTTTATTCAAATACTAATGTATTGATTCAAATTTAATTTATGTAATTGTATAATTTCTATTGTATGATTTGAAATTGAGTTTTTTTGAATTGAATTAATCAATTAGGTAAATTAATTAATCTAGTGATTTGGAAATTGGAGATATTGAATTGATTTAGTGGGAATAATAAATTTTTGAATTAATTATTAGGCATTGGTATTGTTTAATTAGAAAATTTTAATGTGGATCTAATTATGGGTATGTTGGTATTATGGAATGGAAATATTTACTTATTTAATTAATTTTAGGGATATTGAGAATATAGGTGTGATTAATTAATTATTGAATTATTTAATGGAATTGGTTTAAATAATCAGTGGTTGAATTAATTGATGGAATAGATTTCATTAATTAATATTTGAATTAGTTAGTGGGATTTATGTGATCAAATATTTGTTGAATTAATTAATGGAGTTGTGGTGATTAATTAATTATTGAATTAATGTAAGGAAATAATGTGATTTAGTAATTATTGTATTAGATAATTGGATTGATTTCCATAATTAGTTATTTAATTAATGGGATGTATGTCAATAAATAATTGTGTTATTAATTAAAGGAATGAGGTGAATATATAATTTTAATTATGGATTAATTAATTGGTGAATTAATTGATTGATTGTTGTGGTAAATTTGATATTTTGATACTTTGATATATGTGATAATCATATAGGGGACATGGTCTGATACATAAAAATACCATAGTGATAAAATCATAATTTGATTAAAGTTTTCAATTTCATCATATATGAATTATGATGAAAATTGTGATAATTAATTGGGACATGAATTGTGATGATGTAAGGTAATAATGGAATTCTGAATTGAATTGATATGAAAAATGGTAATAATGGGAGTTTGATATGAATTAAGATGATGAATGGTATCAATAAAATTCAGATATATGATATCCCATGAGGATAGTTTAGATTACAACAGGTGACAAAGTTCGTATAGAGAGATATGATGTCCTCAAGAACCTGAGGGTTTATGTGGATACATATGAATAATTGGATCAATGTAAACTATTATATTTATTTCTTTTAAATTGTTCCTTTTACAACTACATACACTATTATTGGAATGATATAATTGGAACACTATTGGTAGTGGCCTACTGAGTTGAACTCACACCATACTCGGGATTCCTAGTTGGTAAAAGAAAAGATTTCATGGTTTCATGATAGGTTAAGTGAAAATGCCCTATGTTATATGGATGATATGGGATGGAGTTTTGATGAGGGATGTATACATGGATTCTTGACACGGTTGGGAGTTGTAAGTGGCTTTATTTATTTTATGTTTTTCATATTGACATAGGACACATATTGGAATAACTATTGATTAGTTTTTGTATATTATATTTTCTATAATCTTCGTCATGTAATAATGTTATTATTCAAGCAATGTTTAGATTGTTTAGTTATTTTGTTTTATTTATACTATTCTATTACTCTGATAAAGAGGGTATTGTCTCCCCATAATCAATATTAGATAATATATGTTTGTAGGAATATTGTGGGGTACATGAAGGTGGGGTCAAGGTCACGTATTTAACCAGATCGAGGAATCAATGTGTGGACCCAAGGTCAGAAATTAATATCCTGTTTAAAAAAAATAAAAATAGGATGGAGAGTGTAAAAAATACACAACACCGCACTTATAGAAACTTGAAAATACTATTATATCAAAATGACTTTTATAACCTAGATAATAAATTAAAATACATAAATAGGATTACATACATTTGAAATATATATAAATATTACTATAAATAAAAAATTACATATTAATTCATAGTAAATATAGAAAAATGTATTAATAAAGTCATTTTATTCTTGAGAATATGTTTTCTGGATGTTTTTTATGTGAATAATATTATATTTAGTTTTTGAAATATATAGAAAATTTATTTGAAAATATTATATTAATTTTGGAAATATATATATTTAAATTAGATTATGTTTAAATCGTGATTATATAATGAAAAATATTAAATTTTGATTGAATATTTAAAAATAATAAATTTTATTTGTGGTTCTATTTCCATTTCTATAATATAAAAATTAGAACTCCATATATGATTAGATTTATAGTATAAATATTTCATTTTTATTTAAAAAATTACAATACTTTTTTTAAATTTTCATTATACTCGAATTTAATATTAAAATACATTATACATAAAATTATAATTTTTCTGAGAAGCAAGTTTTCATCGCATTTCTATGATTTTAAATAAAATTAAATTATCCTAGTTATTTATATTGAATATAAAGTATTGTATTCAATATTTTTCATCAACTTATTATTATTTTTTAATTGGTCCTATTTATTATTTTTCAATATGAATGGTAACCTTGGTCTATTTTATAATCATGATAAAAGGTAAATAAGATAATTATTGTTAATAATTACATGGAATAATAATTAACACTAACACTTGGATGAAATTTATTTCATGATAATATATCATCCATAATCATAGTAAAGTAATATATATTTTCTTTTTTCTATTTGGAAGTGATTAAATCCTTTCAAATATTTTATTTAATAAAAATTTAAAAATTCCATACTCACGTTTTTAAAACTATAAAATATTTGATGTTGGGATAACTAGAAGATATGTTCTATTATAAATAAAATTTTCAATTAAAATAATTTATATTGATTATGGCTGTGTATCATTAATTTTTAGCAACAAAAAAGTACACATAAATATTTACATATTGTTAATGCACTATTATTTCAATTAATACTAATATATAAAAAATGATACATCAAAAATTACAAGTAAAATTATATGGAAAAATTACTGTGACCAATTAATTTTACAGGTATATATATAATTTTTTATAGGTTTTTATGAATTCTATTTTAAATCCATTATTATTTTGATTTTATTAATGTCAATGAAAATAAATTGTATTAAAAATGACATTAATTATATTTTAGATTTAATAATATTTTACCAAATAATTGAAATTATAAAGAAATATTATATTTATAAAAATAAATGGTATATTGTTATTAAATTAAATATGACCTATTTATGTATATTTTTCATATTATAATATCACGATAAACTATTAATGTGTCGAAAAAATCAATATTATTTAAATTATCAATAGTGTTAACGAAGAGTTGAAACAAAAAATTAAGAATTAAAATGAAAATTAAATTTGTCCAAATCTTATTGGATGAGATTAATTTGACCAAAAATCATCATATATTTTAAATATATATTTTTATCCATTTAAAATTGAATATTTATTTTTATTATTTTTATATTTTGAGAAATTTCAAGAGTTCCAAAACTACAATATTTTGAAAGGGATCTGTTATTCTTTTTACATCATAGTTTAAAACAAATTTTCATTGAAAATATATACCCAAATAAATTTATAGAGTCCATTACAATGTTATATATTTCTTTTTTTGTTAATAATTCCAATAATTGTGATCTTAATGATTTAGGAAAAAGTGAATCCCAAAAAAAATTGGTACAGTTTTTGAACCACTATTGTTAGTTTTATTTCTTATAACACTTCCTTGAAATCAACATAAAAATGGAAAAATAAATAAATAGTGATAATAAATATAATTATATGTGGTTATGTTATTTTTATAACCTATATCCTTCTCCAGCCACAATCAAATGTTAAATGTGTTCATCATTCTTTTGTACGATGAGCAACCACTTTACGAATAGATCTAATTTTTTTCCATAACTACCTCTCATGGTGGGATATAATGATGAATATAATTTATATATAATATAATAATAATTTTTTCATTAATAATCTTAATATTGATAGTATTTTCTTACATATCCATACATTATAAAATGATAATGTTATTTGGGTGTACGTGTGGACTACGAACTCTATGAATTGATGCTATTCATTTTTCACCACCAGATCATATATATGAAATATATAAGTATAATTAATTAAATAATGTATTATTTATTATACAATGATCATTTTTAATAGAAATTTTTTCTATCCATCAATAAATATTTGATCGTTGTAAAATGGAAAAGTTACACATGCTTATGTACTGCCAACCATCTCAATGATTGTAACATAGTAAATTATTAATGTCCATATTTCATGATTGGTTTTTAATATTATATATATATATATATATATGTTTTATTTATATCATGATAAAAATTGTATATATGAGGGTATAAAGAACTCTATTTCTATTTTTAACTGTCTAAGGTTATTTTGGGGTTATATACTGAATTTAATAAAAATGTATGATATGAATCTAAATGATTAAACTAATGTATAATAAATTGTAATAAGTAAAATAAAAGGAATCATAAAAATATATTATGGTCCAATTAATTTATATATTTTACATTTTATAATTAGTAATTAATATAAATAACGTATGTGATGAGTCAGTCTCAAGGTAAGGGACTTTCTTATTAAAATGTAATTGTAATGATTCCCTGTAAACAAAAATTTTCATCCATTAAATTTCCATTAAATTTATTTTTTATATGTATTTATATGGTTATATTTTAATTCTTAAGGAATTTTTAGGTTTCTTGTCAATTTAAATCATATTATTTCAAAAGGAATCATTTATATAATGTTTTTATGATCATTAAGAAGGAAAAAACTATAATTCAATTTAAATGTAAATAGAAAGAAATGCATGCCCCCCACCATAAACATTATTTGAATATTGGATTCATGTTTACGATTCCATTTTTTCTCCTAATAAATACCCCATTTCCCATTATTATAGAAAATTTAGCAGAGAAGAATGGATTTCATTAAAATGGAAATTGTAATAGCCAAAAAAAATTCTTATGAGTGATATGAATTTTTTTATGGTGAAATATTTTTTTATGTAATGATAATCCTATAGATCATAGGAATTGTTTAAAAGTATTGGTGGATATATTGTAAATTGTAAATAGGTGACCCTATTATAGATCTCCAATTCAAAGGGTAAATGTGAATAATTAACGGATTAGGGTTCTACTAAGAGAATATCAAAATATATTGTCTTTTTTATTCCAAATATGTGATGGTGTTTACCGATTATGTTTCTCTAAGTGATTGTTTGAATATTTTGTGATGTTCATTCCATGTATATCCATGATGGTTATTTCATTGTATCTTTTTAGGTTAATCCTTATGTACATGTGATATAAAAATTATTCCCTAAGTAATCAATGTGTTTTGAATATTCTTTCTTTGGATTTTTATAAAAATATTGTGATAAAACAAGGTAATGTACTGATATTATGTATAATAGAAAGAATAAAGTACATTTTAATATATGAAAGATGATATTTGTGTAAATTTAAGTATTCGTTTTTAATGACTTCAAATAAACCTTATGAGCTTATTTTCCCATTATTACATATTTTAAAATATTTTATGAATTTCATTAGGAAAAGAAGATGAATTCAAGGGTATAATTTTTTTAATTTTGATTCAAAGGATTATTTTGAATGTGGCTAATTATAAAAGGTATTTAGGGACTAGCAGTTCCTCTCATTATTTTTATGTCCCTTATTAAGATATTTTGGCTCATCCCACAATTTTTTATTTTTTTCACTCATTTAATTGGAAAAACTATGATGTCCATATCAAAATAATAAATATGGTTTATAAAAATAAGTCATGTTTTTTTGATTTAATAGGTAAAAATATATATTTAATAGATGAATCTACATTGTTATATATGTGTTAGTTATATAATATTTATGACCAAAATCTATAAAAGATGAAACCTAAATGATCTTTATGAATGAAAAAATTTTGAATTGTAGATTACTGTCACTAGAATATGTAATTTTTAATGCTAGTTCCATGTAAATTCTTGTAATATAATTTGCTGATATATTTAGGGAGTTTATATATGTCAGTATAAAGGTAAAATTATAGTATAGAGTTATTTTAGGTGTTAATTGTAAAATGTCATGATCGAAATATTTACAATTAGCAAGAAACCTTTTACCTATGATTGAATACATTATTCATGATTACATGATTTTTGGTAAAATTATTAAACAAAATTTGTGATGGATATTATAAAATTATTTAAATATATAAATTAAAATAAAATTGAAACTATGTGAATTATTTTGATATAGTAAAATAAAAATTAATTTTAATCAATAAAATTGAGGATAATTTTGAAAAGGATTTATAAATTTTAAATAATGAATAAATTAGTATTAGATATAGTAGTATGAATTTTATTATATGTGGAGATGTGAGAAAAGATGTATTAGATAATTTTATATTAGTTTTATCTAATTAAATATATAAGTCTTTATATTTTATTCTCTTGTCATTAAGTAGAAAATAGTTATGTTGGTCACTATAGAAATCAATATTCATAAAGAATTAGATTCTTGGTGAATGTATATAACCATTTTAGATTATATATTCTTCTAAATACTTCTTATATTACTCACATGTTATGTTTTAATCTTGTTTTAGTTATTATATTTCAATGATATATAATTTTTTTACATCCTTATTTCATTTTTGATTCTTATAAAATACAATTAATAGGCATATTTCATTTTAAAAACCATTATATAATAAAATATTTCTGATTTTATAATATATATATATATGTATATATATATATATTATACTTTTTGGGTGCTTGATTGTGGTCCGGTATGAGAATATATGAAAACAATTATATTATTTGATATAAAATTTTAATATATCGTCTAAAATTTCTTCATAACATTTCACCAACATTGTCTCATGATAGTTAATCTACATGAAAATACATTTTATATTTTTAATTTTAACATTCATTTATAGTTTTTTTTTGTTTTTGGAATTATGCTAGAGGTATATCTATACAATAGTAATACAAAATTGATGGTTTCTATTCATAGTTGGATATATTTTAATTTTTACATAATATTCATATAATGTTTGTTAAATAATAATACAAAGGATTTTCATATACATGGATTTGTTTTATTTTAAAATTCATGTAATATATCATTCTTTTTTATAGAAGTAGATGTTTTAAAATAGTCATTATATGGTGTTAGGAACTATGTTATTTTAGATGGTGTATGGTGTATTAAATAAAAAGTTTAATTGAATCCAAAAAATAAATTAATATAACATTAGTTTCATTCTCCATCAATGTGTCTATTATAATTTTACTTCACAGGTCCTTTTATATCTCATTATTAATAACAGATGAGTCTTGGATGATATTTACAAAACCATATCTCATATATATGTTCTATCACATTATAAAATTATGCATAACCAATAATGATTTATTAACACATATAAAGTGAATTTTTTTATCATCATTGCAAATAACATTTAAAATATACCATTTTTTATAAAACACATATATATTTTTTCTAAAAAAATACCTATAAAGAATCAATAATAGATGGATTATTTTATAATAATTCTTATAGTGGTATATAAATAATAAAATGTTGATCTAATATACATGTATAATGAATAACATAGTGGATATTGTTAATTGTAAAATGAAAAATTGTGTCTTATGACATAATAGAAAGGGATTTTTGGCATCAGCCCCAACCTTTATTAAAATAATTTGATTTTTAGAATAATATAGATATAAAAATACAGATGTTATACATGACATGAGATTGTAGAAGTCACCTTTTATTTATAAGGAACCATGATAATATTTATATAACATGAAAATAAAAAACTTATATATTTATAGAATATTATAAAAACAATTATATCTGACCAGAATTATAAACATAACAATGAGGACTAGGATCCCTCCAAAGGTCCCACTCCTAATTATATCATCATATATATTCTATATCAATTGAAATACTAGGTTATATTTAACTATTTTTCCAAATAACGATTAAAAATATATCTATATATATGTTTTTAAAATAGAAAAACATACAACCATAGACCCTCAATTATTTATCATATTATCATCATGATAATATTATATATGGCTCAAAAATATATCATGGGAAATATAAATAATATGATGAAATTTAATAGATAAAAAGAAGTGTTAAAATACTTATAAGAATATATCAATTGTAATAAAAGATATGTTAAAATTTTGATAATTAAAAGGTAATAGATAGAAATGAAATACCCCTACATTGGGGGTGAGGGAAAATATAAAATTTTGTATTATTTTCCAATTTTTTTTGTAAACATTGAATTATTAATCTTGTAACACCCCAAGATTTCACAGTACATGATTTTCTCAAAGTAATCCAATAACTTGCAATATACGCAAGTCCGAGTTCTAGCCCACCACGACTTACCAAACTAGCCATTCAAAAGTGGTTATGAATATTATTAACTGAATTTGAACTTTATATAATCCTTATAATTTTATTATCCATATTATGAGTTTCGTAGACATAATATAAGAACAAATCCAATTATTTTCAGATAAAATAATTATTTTTCAAAAAAATGAAATTTTAACGCCTTTTAATGGAGAACCCTTATTAAATAAAATTTTTTGAAACTTCTATATATTCAATTTGAAAAAAAAAATTATTATTTAGAATAGTTACATAAGAATTTAATTTCAGAAATTTTTTTATTTTTTTCTGATAACTTTCATATTTTGGTGCATAGTGAAAAATACTAAATTTTAACTGAAAACAAGTTTTTTATTCAAAATAATTTAGAGTGTTCAACTATAAATTGGAATGTTTTGGAAGTATAATTAGATTATATTTTTACCATTTAATCCAATGGTGGTCATTGTAAGTAATTTCACATTGAAATTGGACATAAATAAGTTTCAATCATTCGGTAGTAATTGTTTCTTAAAATACACTTTTTGGAATTAACCATAGAAATTAATTTTAAATTTATAAATACAATTTCTATGTCTTTAATTTGGTAAAATAGACTTCTTTTTTGGAATTCTGAATTTCAAAATTTACTTAGGGTAAATTTTTGGAATGTTTCTGAAAACATTTAATTTTTGATGAATAGTGAAAAACACTCTGTTATTTGTTAAAACCGAATTTTCAATTAAATAATTATTTTTTTATTTAAATTTATTTTAGGTAAAAATAGATACATAATATCTATATAATTTCAATTAAATTCATTGGAGTAATTTTATAAGAAGTTTAGATATATTAAATGTTTTTTGAAATTTTACCGTCTTTTACCCACCTCCTATGGGCATTTGAAAATTTCCATAAAAAAAATAATCTACCATTTCTGTGAAATTGAATTTTAAAAATAAGAGAGGAAAAGTTGATAATAGTATGTATAATGTTCTTCAATAATATAAAAATAATTTTTCTTGAATGATATCTTTTGACTTTTATTTACCATGATTAAAAAGAAATAGGGTAATCAAAGGTAAAAATGATATTATTATTTCCATAACACATGTCATGATTCTATTAGATAAGTTTAACTCGAACAAAAACTATCTTAGGAATAAAATATGATCCTTTAGGTCCACTTGGGTTAGTTTAGGACATTTATTATTATTTAATTCAGAGAAGAGTTAAAAGTGTTAATTCAATGTTTAATAACTAAACCATTTTTAATATAGTGTTAAACATAAGATAAATACTACTATAAATATTATTAGAAATATAAAAATATTTCCTATGTAATGGAATTTTATTTATAATATTTATAAATTAAATAATTTAATTTATTTATGACACAATGACGATGCATCAACTACCTTATTAATAATATATTAAAATAATTGATATTATAAATACCCAAATAAATGTAATTTGAGAATTTTAATGAATTACACTAATTTTATAGATTAATATTACATAATATCATAGATTAGAAGTTTTGTTTCGATATAAAAATGCTGTTATGAATTTATAGAAAACAAATTACAAAATACTATCCCAATTAACCTAAAAGAGTTTTTAAAGCAAATATTATATTCTTAATTGGTATTCTATTCCTAAAAATATAATGTTCTACCAAAGGGATTAAATACTTTTATATATGTCATTAATGAACCACTTGGGTTTCTATTGAATGTTTATAGTTTGTTTATTAACCATATAAAATAAAAATACAAAGAGACATGGTAAATGTCAATCTATTTAACTATGAGTTAAATATAAAAGATACGGTTAATATAGTGACACAAATCTATATAAAACATATTGGTTGAGTGACTTTAGAACCTTAACCACCTTATAATTTAAATAATTCATTTTGGATCCATTAGAAACCGAAAATGAATTTATTATAAAATAATATTTTTTGTTTTTCATAAGGTGACCCTCACCCCTCTTATAAAAGCGCACATCCCCTTCTCTCAATTTCACACCACCAAATACATTTTCCTTCAACAACCTCTTCACAAATATCTTCCCAAATATACCACATTCATACTAGAGGCATCCCTTTTATCATAAATCCAACCTATGGATCCCTTTGGTCAAATCAAAAGGAAGAACCTGAATAAGAGGTAATGATTTCACCACCCTCTTTCAAATTCTTTTAGTCTTCCACTTACTCATTCTTTGTTATTACCTTACCAAAATAATAATCCAGTACCTTACATATACTCTGATGTTATTATAAATATTTTAAAGTCATATTCATTATTCTATCCATCCTATTAATGATAATGTCACCATGTGTGCATACGTACTGCTTACCGTCTCCACACCGTGCTGTTATTTTTTATTCAACAATATGTTATTTAGATGGATATAATGATGAGTAATATGAATATAAATAATGAAAATAACATTATAATGTCTCTGTAAAATTAATATACAATCCAATTCCATAGTTTTGAGGAAATGATATTGTCGCTTGTGCGTACGTATGGATTACCGTCTCCACAACAAAATGAGATTCATTTCCACGTTCACCATTCATCGATGATTTAAAATATATATATTAATAATAGTTATGTAATATATGAAATAGTAATGATAATGGAGATATATATATATATATATATATGTATTTAGGTACTTATATATATCTTATTCACTTACTTCCATTCAATACGATATGAAAACAAAAACAACATTTATGCGTATATACGACTGACAGTCTCCATAAACGGTGTCTTCCATTTCATATATCTATCTATTATAAATATTTAAATTCTAAATATATATTATATATGATTCTTTTTTTCATTATATATGTATTTAAATCCTGATCTAGATGATATGGTCAAGAATAACAAGTTAAAATACTTATGATAATGAAAGCGATTATTAACTGAAATGTTAATTTAACATGAAGATCATAATTAAATGGGTAGTATAATGTCATAAATGAATCATGTATGATATAAATAAATATGAATATGGTTCTGGTATAATCTATTAACAAAAAATGGTCATTATACGAGAGGTTAAACGTACCATCGACCAAAGTAATGTCCAAGGTAAGGGGTTTTCATCTCACTCCTTATTCTCGAGAGATTCATGAAATATTTCCACAATTTTCTTTTGTGTGGTGTATGTACTAACCATAATTTTATTATTTGTGTAATAAAACTAAAATTATGTGTATTTACATCTTCATATTTTGATACTTCTTTCATGGGGTGTATGTTTTATAAGGTACCAAATTGGTAAGGGTTAATTCCTCAATCTCTTTATTATTTGAGATTGTTTATGTTTATGTTTTTACTGGAACACATTTACTATACATGTCCATGTTTCATAAAATAATTTTCAAATGGATTATTTTTAAGGGAATATTTTACTAAAACATTCATTTTAAATTATTTAAATTATTTGTTCTTCTATACCATTCTCATTAATTTCCATGTTTTTAAAATAGTTTTCATGAATTATTTATATAGACATGAATATTTTGAAATGCTATTCTATTAAAATGTTCCAAAGTGGATTGGGACACTTTGATTTAAAAATCAATTTTAAATGAACAACTTTATAAATTTTGTTAATTTAAAATGATTTCATGTAAAAGGGGTATTTCTCTGGAAGCATTTTACTGATCATTTTCATCTATGTCAACATCCTTTAATTGATTCAAAACATATTTGAAGTTGATTTATTATGATACAAATATTCCCTATTTTATTGAATGTTTCGTGATATTTTTGATAGTGGATGTGTTATTTTTATACCATTCATGTTTTATAGATAAATTATTAACCTTTCTAATGCATGTTTTAATGCGAATTATTTTGTTATATTTCAACATTTTATTATGATGAGTGTATTGGACTAGTATGTTCCTGGTTGGGGACCGGTAAAAGAATGCCCTATGTGTTGGGGTCTTGTTATAGAAGACTCACTAGGATGGAGTCCAGTTACAGAGACTCTTCAGGTTGGAGTCTAGTTATAGAGTCTCTCTAGGATGGATTTTGGTTACAGAGGCTCTCCGGGTTTGGATCCGGTAATAGTTAGCCCATAGGTCTTGGCACGAGTCCTTGACAAATAAATTAATATCCGGTTTTATACATTCCCACACTATGAAATTAGTTATTACATGTGATTATTCAACTAGTAGAATATCCATGTTCATGTTTTTATAGTAATGTTTGATTTATTGTTTCCATATTTTGTTCATGTTTATTTTTAACAGGAAATTTTCTTTTTATTACACATCTTTCTTTAAACGTTTATAGCTTCTGCTAAATTATTTACCCTTACTGAGCATCTGAGCTTTCCCCTTTATTATGTTTTATTTTCTCAGGATCCCAAGAAGTGTTTTATGTTTGATATGTAGTGTTAAGCTATGGGAGAAATTACATTCACAAATGTTTTTTTGTGTAGTATGTTAGAAAGTGTAATGTAATGTTCATGTATTTAATCTATTTTCCAAGACTGCTAAACAGATCGGTCTTTTGGGCCATGATTCCTTGTAATGTTTCCAATGTATTAAAATAATGCACCGACTCTGTGAATATAGGGTCGGGGTGTTACAAACTAAATAGAAATACGATTATTAATTTTTTTATAATTTAAATAATGAAAAAAAGATTTTCAAAAGAAAAAAATATTTGTGAAAACTAATTATTTTTAAAACATTAATAGAATAAAGACATAGAATAGTAATCAGGATGTGAAATTGGTAAAATCTAATCACTATTTTTTTAATTTGATTATATTTTTTATATTGTATTAAAAAATTTGTGTTTAAAAAATAAATGTTTATAAGAATACAATAGAGGAAGTATTATAAAACCAATTTTTTTATATAAAAATATTCCACATAATATTATATTAATTAAGGGAAAATAACATTAATATATAAGATAAATATCCAATTAATGGCTAATCAATACGTGGGCCTATGTAACGTAACTCTATAGTTTCTCAACCAAACATTGAGCCCCTATATAATAAATTTTAGTTTTTATATAATGTATTTTAAAAAACATGATTATTATTAATTTGTTTTTAATAATTTATATAATTTGATTATGAATTTTAAAGAAAATTAATCATATAAGTTCATATACTATGAAATATCCAAAATATTAAATTTATTCTTTTGAATGGATTTATCATTAATTCAATCAAATAAATAATTATCCCTTTATTAGAATTAAATAAATTAAATTTGAATCAAATTTTTAAAAAGTCACATGTTCAAATCATATTATTTATGGTTATGAATTAAAAATAATTGATGAATCAAATCACTCAATCATTATTATTATGTTAGAAAATAAAAAAATTTAAAATGAAAATTTTTAAATTATTTATCATTAATGAAAAATATAATTAATATCATTTTATTAACATTATTAGATCTTATATATCCACCATGTATTGGATATTGATTATAAAGTATCATTGTGCTTGTAAATGGTCAAACCATTCAAAATATTACAATATTATAAGTATACGATGCGTTTATTAATTCATTATAATTGTTCAAATATAAATATAAAATTAAAATATTACCATTTTGATATATTAAATAATTGTAGTTAAGAATGGTTTAGATTATATGATATTGGAAATATAAAGGGATAAGGTTTTTTTTTGAATCAACTAATTAAGGAATAAAATTAGTTGTATTGATGTCCTAAGGACATCATATTATGAATAATGAATACAAAACTAGAAAATTTATTATATGAGATAAAATAGTGGTATATTTGAGAGATAAAACCATTGTTTATATGTATACATGAATGGTTATTGTTGGATTCCATTTCTAGCTATGCGTATTCAATATGTTTTCTTATTTTGCTTCCATAAACGTTGAGAAATGTAAATTTTATTGGAAAGTAAATAATAATAAAATTAATTATCACAATTAACTTAATTACAATTATTATCAATGTTTTTTAATTTATATTTGTTGTTTTTTTACATATATGACATATATTCTCTTTTTCAGTTTACTGATATATTTAAAAATTTACCAACATAATATATTATTTTAGTAATGATTATATTTAACCTAAAAAATAACTTCAACAGCCTTATTATATTAATTTATTCAATTTTAATTAAAATTGAAAATTATTTGAAATTTTAAAATTTATTATATATATATAGATATATAATATATTTTATTCATTTAATGATGACCATTTTTTAACCAAGAATGAATATATATTCATTCATTATAATTTTGTAATTATTCATTACATTTTAATGATTTATATAGACTTATAATATAATCAATTTTAATTATTTATATTACAAATATTATCACACATATATTTATCAGAAAAAATGTTCCCAAATAAATATTTGATCATAGTAATAATAATATATTTATAACATGTTAAATTAAACATGAAAAATCTCAGAAGATGTATGTAAAATCACTATGATTGAGATACACAATGGGGAAAAAATTATAGATTCAAATAGATATAATATTGTATTATTACCTTATAGAAGAAATGCCATATGTAAAATATTTCATTCAAATGAAACATAAAATTATTTTTGTTAGTCTTGGTCATTGGAAAACCTTATCCATAAATACCACTTCCAATGATTGATTATTTTTTTCTCATGATGAAGGAATATTAAGTAGGAAACCACATATAATACCTTTTGATTTTTATACCAAAATGTGATTTATTTTATTTATTGTAACCATATCAACAGATAAATTATCATGGTCACATATCATGGTTACACCATTTTATTATGTACTACCATCCATCTAAACCAATAATAAAATACCTTATTCCATGGATCAGTTTTATATAATAAAATAGACATAATATAAAAAAATGTATAACTGAATACTGTAATAAAATTTTACTATGAATTACCATATACCCTAAATAAATTATAAACTACTTATATCAATCTCATATTTCATTATATGAATGTTTCATATATTTTTAATATTTTCCCATATTTGTTTTCTAAAATAATAATGTTCTTTCATTATATAAATTTGGGAATAATATTTAAACTATGATTCCATTTTATATATATGTTTTTATTTTCTTGATATTGTTTTAATAATTATATTTCATATAACTTCTTTCATTATATTATAATATTAATTTTATTTGGTGGTAGGTTTGTTATCCATAAAATTGAAAAATCATTCATGTTTGTGTTTTTTTAGAGGTGAAATGGGTCATTTAAATTCAACATATAAAGATATTATAAATGATTAATAGAATATTAAATCTAGGGTTCACCTTCTCAGCAGTTAATAGATCTAAACCATGATATTATATTACCAAATTGAAAAAATTTAACAATAGTTTTTTTTATATTTTTGGGTTCCCATGATACTTATTAGGACATATAATTTACTTATATATAATTATATGACCTACTAATAATGTTTTATATTAACTTACCACAATAGTCAATCATCTACGTATATTATTCCAAAAATTAATGATCATTAACCAATTATATAATCTATGTATTTAGTAAAAGTGATGGATCATGTCTATAATTCGTCAAAATCATATATAAAATATGTTGAACCGATATAAGTTGTATGGTGGATGTGCTATTAAATGTGATATAATATATATCTGATTAAGTATTCCAAAGTGGTACTGGGCTCTTCAAATTAAAATTCCCAATATCCTTAATCTCATGATCAAAATCTATTTTGATATTATATATAATAAAAAATCCCTTATATGAATATATATATCGTTAATGAACATTTCATTAACTCTCAAATCAATTTTTTATTCATTAATATGTCTCTATAGGGTTTATGTAATGGAATGAACCCATCTAGTCCAATATGTTTCCAAATTATAAGGGTTGGAGTGTCCTGGAAACCATCAGTGAGTTAAGAGGATGTGGGTGTCAGTGAAAATCTGTCATTGTTGTGTCACCTATCAGTGCAAAGGATCAGTATCACTAATCAGTTCCACCCATCAGTCTCACAGACCAGTTTCAAATATTAGATTCACTAATCAGCAACACAGATCAGCTTTATTGATCAGCTACGAAGATCAACTTTACATATCAGCTTCCCTGATCAGCTTCACGGATCAGCTTCACAGAGCAGCTTCAATGATTTGCTTCACTAATCAAATTCACTAAATAATTTTCATAGATCAGCTTCACAGATCATCTTCACAGATCAGATTCACAGATCACCTCCATGTGTTTAACATCATGGATCAATATCACTAAGCAGTTTCACCCGATCGGTTTCACCCCATCAGTTTCATTGATCAGTTTCACCCCATCGGCATCACCCCATCAATTTCATCCCATCGATTTCCCCGATCTATTTCACCACATCAGTTTCTCCGATTTGTTTCTCCCAATTTGTTTAACCCCATCTGTTTCACCGTATCTATTTCACACCATCGGTTTCACCCGATTAGTTTCACCCAATCAGTTTCACTGATCAGCTTCTGTCAATCAGTTTCATTGATCAGCTTCCCTAGATTTGCTTCATTGGATCATCTTCACTTGATCAGCTCCACCGATCAGTTTCACCTCTCAGTCTCACCAATCGACCATAGTGGGGTTTTGGGGTTTCCTTCCCCAGTTTTTCCCGTAATTCCACTTCTAATTCTTTTATCCTTTTTAATGTGGATTAATCCCATTTTTAGCGCCAAATAAAATGTTATAAATCCCCTAAGAGTGGTGTGGCCCTCAAAAGACATGTTTTCCCATCATTAAATGAAACTCATTAACACATAGCTATTATGGCCACCCATCTAATGAGAACTATTAAATAAAAATTAATTTCATCATGTGTAACCATCAATCCACAAGTGAAACCACGATCTTCCTTTAATTCCGTTCAAAGTTCATATCCTGTAACTATAGGATCTCACCTTTTTATCACATGGTAATTCCTTATTTCTGCATCTTGGCTGGTTTCATTCCTTTCCCTAGTGCATTTGGACTCCCTTCCCCCTTCCGAGACTAGTGGTGCACCTGTACTGAATCCTTTCCTACTGCCCCTTGGAGTCCCCAAAGTTCCTCCCCTCTATGTTGCGCATCCCAGTTATTGGAACGAGGAGAAAAACATCGATCATTTATCATCCAAATAGGGTAATTCCTTTGTCTCTCATTATTGTGTATCAAGAAGGGTGGGTCTGATAATGTTTCATATGGGGAAGGAAAAAAACAAACCTTAATGAAGAAAATAAGTGGATTTAATGAATGAAGGGGTGTGATTAATAATTGTAATGTACTCTTTTATCATTTCATATTTGTTTTGAATTGAATAAGATTATGACCACTAAAAAGTGTTGTTGTTGGTTTTCCTTTCATGCACACTAATGAACCTCTTTTTTCAATATATTTACGTGATTAAATGGCTATAACATGGAAACTAGTAAATCTTGTAAACTCAGTTGATTAAATTTATTCCCCATGAATAAAAATCCATATGTGGTTTAGATTATATGATAATGGAAATATAAAGGGATAAGGTTTTTTTGTTGAATCAACTAATTAAGGAATAAAATTATTTGTTTTGATGTCCTAAGGATACAAAATTATGAATAATGAATACCAAACTAGAAAATTTATTATATGAGATAAAATAGTGGTATATTGGAGAGATAAAACTATTGTTTATTGGTATACATGAATGGTTATTATTGGGTTCCATTTCTAGGTTAACGTATTCAGTATTTGTTCTTATTATGCTTCTATAAACACTGGGAAATGTAAATTTGGTTGGACAACAAAGAATAAAAAAATTAATTATCACAATTAACATAATTACAATTATTATCAATGGTTTTTAATTTAAATTTTTTGTTTTTTACATATATGACGTATTATCTCTTTTACAGTTTACTGATATATTTAAAAATTTACCAAAATAATATATTATTTTGGTGATGATTATATTTAACCTAAAAAATAACTTCAACATCCTAATTATAATAATGTATTCAATTTTAATTAAAATAAATTTTTTTTTCAATTTTACAATTTATTATATATATATATAATATTTTTTCATATAATGATGACCATTTTATTTACCAAGAATGATTATATTTGCATTCATTATAATTCTGTAATTATTCATTACAATTTAATGATTTATATAGTCATATAATATAATCAATTTTAGTTATTTAGATTATAAATATTATCACACATATATTTATCAAAAAATATTTTTTCAAAAAAATATTTGATCATAGTAATAATAATATATTTATAACATGTTAAATTAAACATGAAAAATCCCAGAAGATGTATGTAAAATCACTATGATTGAGGTACACCATGGGGAAACACAAATTTATTGATTCAAATAGATATAATATTGTATTATTACCTAATAGAATAAATGTATTAGGTAAAATATTTCATTCAAATGAAATATAAAATAATTTTTATTAGTCTTGGTCATTGGAAAACCTTATCCATAAATACCACTTCCAATGATAGATTAATTTTGTCTCATAATGAAGGAATCTTATGTTGGAAACCACATAGAATACCTTTTGATATGTATACCAAAATGTGATTTATCTTATTTATTGTAACCATATCAATGGATACATTATTATGGTCACTTATCATGGTTACAAAATTTTATTATGTAATACCATCCATCTAAACCAATAATAAAATACCTTATTCCATCGATCAGTTTTATCTAATACAAGATATATAATATAAGTAAACATATAACCGAATATTGTATTAAAATATTACGATGAATGACCATATACCTTAAAAAATTATAAACTATTTATATCAATCTCATATTTCATTATATGAATGATTCTAATATTTTTAATATTTTCCCATATTTTTTTTAAAAAACATGATGTTCTTTCATTCTATAAATTTGGGAATAATATTTAAACTCTGATTCCCTTGTATATATTTATTTTTATTTTATTGATATTGTTTTAATAATTATATTTCATATAATTTCTTTCATTATATTATAATATTAATTTTATTTGGTGTTTATTTTTTCATCCATAAATTTAAAAAATCATTCTCGTTTGTGATTTTTTAGATGTGAAATGGGTCATTTAATTTCAATATTTAACGATATTATAAATGATAAATAGAATATGAAATATAGGGGTTACCTTCTCAATAGTTAATAAAACAAAACCATGAAATTATATTATCCAATTGAAGAAATTTAACAAGAGTTTTGTTATATTCTTGGGTTCCCATGATACTTATTAGGACATACAATTTACTTATATACAATTATCTAACCTACTAATACTGTTTTATATTAATTTACCTATTCAGTCAATCATCTACATATATTATTCCAAAAATTAATGTTCATTAACCAATTATATAATCTACATATTTAGTAAAAGCGATGGATCAAGTCTGTAATTTTTCAAAATCATATATAAAATATTTTTGAACCCTTATATGTTGTATGGTGGAAGTGCTATTAAATGTGCTATAATTTCCATCTGATTCATAATTCCAAAGTGGTAATAGATTATTCAAATTAAAATTCCCAATATCCTTAATCTCATGATCAAATTCTAGTTTGATATTATATATAATAAATAATCCCTTATATGAATATATATATATCTCTTTAATGAACATTCCATTAACTTGAAAATCAATTTTTTTCTCCATTAATATGTCTCTATAGGGTTTATGTCTTGGAACAGACACAACTATTACAATATGTTTCCAAATTATAAGTGTTGGAGTGTCCTGGAAACCATTAGTGAGTTAAGAGGATGTGGGTGTTAGTGGAAATCTATCATCGTGGTGTCATATATCAGTAAAAATGATCATTATCACCAATCAGTTTCACCCATCGGTCTCAGAAACCAGTTTCACATATTAGATTCACTAATCAGCTACACAGATCAGCTTTACTGATCAGCTGTGAAGATCAACTTCACATATCAGCTTCCCTGATCAGCTTCATGGATCAGCTTCACTAATCAGCTTCAATGATTAGCTTTACTAATCAACTTCACTAATTAATCTTCACAGATCATCTTCAGATATCATCTTCACTGATAAGATTCACAGATCAGGTTCAAAGATCAGCTCCAAGTGTTCAACATCATAGATCAATATCACCAATCAGTTTCACCTAATCGGTTTCACCCCATCGGCTTCACCCCATCAGTTAAATCCCATCGATTTCCCTTGTCTATTTCACCCCATCAGTTTCTCTGATCTGTTTCTCCCAATTGGTTTAACGCCATCAGTTTCACTATATCTGTTTCACACCATCAATTTCACCCAATCAGTTTTACTGATCAGATTTCGCCAATCAGTTTCATTGATCAGCTTCACTGGATCTGCTTCATGGGATCAGCATCAACCGATCAGCTCCACCGATCAGTTTCACCTCTCTGTCTCACCAATCGACCATAGAGGGGTGTTGGGGTTTCCTTCCCCAGTTTTTCCCGTAATTCCATTTTAATTGTTTTAACCTTTTTAAAGTGGATTAATCCCATTTTTAGCGTCAAACACAATGTTATAAATCCCCTAAGAGTGGTGCGGCCCTCAACAGACCTGTTTTCCAATCATTAAATGAATTCCTTTAACACATAGCTTTTATGGCCACCCCTCTATTGAGAATTATTAAATAAAAATAAATTCCATCATGTATAACCATCTAACCACATGTGAGACCACAATCTTCCTTTAATGCCATTCAAAATTCATATCTCATAAATCCATGATCTCACCTTTTTGTCACATGGAAATTCCTTATTTCTTCATCATGGCTGGTCTCTTTCCTTTCCCTAGTGCATTTGGACTCCCCCCTTCTGATGCTAGTGGTGCGCCTATAATGAATCCTTTCCTACTCCCCCTTGGAGTCCCCAAAGTTCCTCCCCTACATGTTGTGCATCCCAATTATTGGCACGAGGAGAAAAACATCGATGATTTATCATCCAAGTAAGTTTCTTCCTTTATCTCTAATTATTGTGTATCAAGAAGGGTGGGTCTGATAATGTTTCCTTTGAGGATGGGAAAAACCAAAACCTTACGGAAGAAAATAAGTGGATTTAATGAATGAAGGGGTGTGATTAATAATGGTATTGTACTATTTTATCTTTTCCTATTTGTTTTGAATTGAATGGGATTATGACCACTAAAAAACGTAGCTGTTGGTTGTCCTTTAATGCACACTAATGAACCTATGTTTTGAAGATATTTAGATGATTTAATGGCTATAACAGGGAAACTGGTAAATATCGTAAACTCAGTTGATTAAATGGATGCCCTATGAATAATAATCCTTATTTTTTTACCTCAGTTAACCAAATGGAAAGACAGAACTAAATGAATGGAATATTGAAATTTAAAAAATCATTTTCTATGTTTTGGTGTTGTGTACGATTGATGTTTTTTAGGTGATGTGCATGGGGATGTGATCTCCTATTGAGAAGTCATTCATTTTTGTTCTTAAGGTCATATGGGGACATATGTTGGGTCTTGGTTTGGTTCCATAACTTTGAGGGATCTCACAGATCCCTTTTGGTGTTGTGACTTTACAAGAGAACTGGGTGTGAATACATAATTTGTTGCTTGGTGGTTTTTCATACATTGGATTTTGGATATGCCTATTAGTTCCTTAATAGGAAATAGTTATTTAAATGGAATCACATGAATATGAAAACTAGAATGCGTTCAATGTGGAATTATTTTCCAGGAATTAAATCGTGACTTTGTTGAGGTTCTGTGATTCTTATGAATAAATATTAATGAGGGTATTTGTGTATAGGATGGTTTTGGAACCCCTAGGTTTTGATGAGTCCACATTTACCTATATTTATAATTTAGTTCTTATGTTTCTAATTCATGCCCCACCCATGTTGAGCACTTCATGATAAACACCCCCATTTCTTGGGGGAGGGTGTTTTTCCTAACACTCCTATGATAGGCTATTTCTTAGCTCCTTTTCTTCTCCCTATCCTGAGTATCCCAAGACTCTTTGGGTAGGATAAGACTAACCGAGGTACATTACAATTAAATATTCTTCAGGTAGGGTAGTTGTGGGGGTTTCCCATGTTTGTGCGGGAAGCTGGTTTCCCAAGTGTCATTGGGATGAGGCCCGAGTGTCAATAGGTGTGGCAGTAGTTGTTCTGGACCAGGTGTTTGTAGGCATTGTTATGTGTGGTTGTTTGTGGACCATGTGTTTGCAGGTGAGATGTGTGGTTATGGTAGCCCAGTTATGTGAGGGCATGGGAGGGGGGGATGGTAGTGGGACTATAGTGAGAATGGTGGGGAGGTTTGAAAAATAGGATGTCTTCAATAACCAGTGTGAAAGTGGTGTGGGGTACCCAAATGTCGATTTTTTATTACTATTACGTTACTTGACTTCCATTATTTGGGGACTGTGCCTTGGTGATGTTTGGGTGGATAGTTTCTTTTCTAGGTCCTTGTTTATCTCATTTTTCCACGGGGCATTAGAATGCCTCCCCACTTTTTCATGAGAGTTTTTGGTTTTCCCCATTGATTATACCTATATTCCCACCCTACGTATATAAAATTACATTCAGGTTTTCAGGAGGACTTCAAGGATTGTGCCAGACCTTACTAGTTCAGATGTTGGGATAGTTACTGTTGTTTTTTTCCTTTGGTATTTACCTTTTTAGATTTATTGTATTTTAGTACTTATTATTTTAAATGTTCATATGGGAAAGGATTGTTTGGGATTTACATTTACTACTAGTTCTGGTGTTGTTTGAGACATACTGTCTTATCTCCCTATCCTTCTAAATAAAAATGGTAATGTCTTCCATTTAGCATTCAATTCCACACCATTTGTAATAGTCGCCACTCCAGGAACTATTAAATGTGGGTATTATGGGACATTTTCTCTACTTCAAATTCATGAATGAAGGGTCTCGAAAATCAATTGTCCCTTCCCTCACCTTGGTGAAGGTAGGCCATGAAAGAATGGTATTAAAGGAAGAGGTTGAGAGATAGGATGGATTCTAGAGTTAGGCATAGTGCGGATTTCATGGGATGGTAGGGAAATAGTGTTAGGGAATCATGTTTCATGTAATTGGCTAGGGAAGGTCATCTAGGGCATGAGATTTTAGGGCCCCCGATTATCTGATGCAAGTACTCTGGGCCTAATGAAAGGCCATGTGAGGATACACTGATTGTAGGGTAGATACCCTAGGAAATGTACATTCATCACAATGACTTGTGTTATTGTGTGTCTTGGGTATTATTGGGATTTAAAATGAATAAATAGTCTAATAAAAAATAAATTCAATCTTCTGCTCTACTCAGGCTTAGGCTTTCCTTGTTTACCTTGCAACTATGACACCTGGACAACGATGACGAGTAGTACGGGCGATCAAATCCCATGATGTTGTTTTTTTTGATCGGAAGAGGGAACACCGAGAGGATGAGGATGATCAGTGGAAGAGGATGCTTCATGGAATTCAGTGGTAGACCCTCGGAAAGTACGAGGGAAGCGTCTTAGACATGGAGACGGAGAGATGTCTCGAGGAGTTGGTGATAGAATTCATCTTGATTCTGGCTTTGATAGAGTATTGTGTTCCACTAGTTGTGAATTTGATGTGGGAAGAAACGTGTCAGTGGTGGATTCTCTATCATGAGAAGAAGAAAGAGGCTGATGTTTCATGAGCTGAATTTGAGAGGGAATTCCGGGAAGAATTCCTATCTTTCATAATGAAGGCGGAAGGGATCATGCTATTAAGAGAGTTGAGGATCAAGTTCCAGGATCTCATTCATATTTCTCGAGACCGTTTTCCGGATGAGGAGTCTCGGGTGAGATGTTCGAAGGAGGCAATCTGACCTTATCTTTATTATGAATTAACTCCCTTAACCCTACCGATGTACTTGGGGATCCAAAAGAAGGTTGAAGTGGTGGAGAGGATGCACACACTGGGATGTGTGCCATGAGAGGGGAGCCAGTTGGGCTCATAAAAGGGGATGGCCATCAACTGAAGGCCTCCAGCATCATGGCCTTCTATGTTTTGTCCAGTGGGAAGTAGACCCTAGTAATTTAAGTTTCCATCTCCTAGTCCTCACCATTTCCATATGGGCATAGGACCGAGGTGATTTGTCTGTGGATGTTGTGGTATCCATTGGAATTAGTTCCCAGACCGAGTGTAGTACAATGGCGGTGGGAATGTTCAGCATCTTCCACAGAATTAGCACTTCCAGCCATGCACATTCAGCTGTAACATCACGGATAGTGAGCTCCCTCTCCTCTGAGAACAGACATTGTAGGAGGAGGCTGACCCTAGGATGCTTCTCAAGAAACTCTACTAGGGCATTTTTGGGGAGGCAGCCAATAGCCACGAGGCTGAGGAGCAGGGTGTGGGAACTTGCATGCTGTAGAGGCAGTAGTTCTCGTGGGGCCAGATGTTGTTTGAGGTACGATTAGCTTGTTTAGCACTCTTACATGCTCCTGGTATGATTCATAATCTTCTTACTCCATTTATACACACATTCTATCCCATTATTTGGGTCTAGACATAGATAGAATCTTCATGCCCTGGTACTGAGTACGCTGTTTGTGGGTCATACCAGTTTGTTTGTTGTTTCTTGTGGATGTAGGATGATGTTTGGGCCACATCATTATACTAGGGATTTCCTTCTATTGAAAATGTAGCCATATGATTTCATCCATGGCATCAATTGTCTATTTTCCGTGCACATTGTTATCGACTAATTCTGGAGAAGAGTCATGTTCTCTAATGAGAATGGACAATGTGTTGCTTTTATTGGAAAACAAGGATTTCAGTTGGGGAGACGGCGTGTGGAGCTTCTTCTATCTCTGTTGGATGACCTTTTAGCAGATTCAGTGGATGCAGAGATGATGGATGATCAGATAGTTGTTATAGAGTTCCTCGACGTTTTTCCCGATGAGGTTGTGACTCTACCACCTTGACGTGATCTTGAGTTTGGGATAGACTTACAACTCTGTGCCCAGCCGATATCATTGTCTTCTTATCAGATGGAGCCGTTTAATTTGTGGGATTTGTAGATTCAGATTAACAATCTAATGAAGAAGGGTTTTGTTCAACCCAGTTTGTTTCCATGGGGTGCTCCCGTCATGTTCGTGAAGAGTGCAGTTGGTGGCCTCAGACTGTGAATAGACTACCGAAGATTGAATCAGGTAATAGTCAAGAACCATTACCCTCTCCCAAGGATAGACAGTTTATTTGAAAATATGAGGGGATCAGGTTGGTTCTCTATGATCATTCAATGATCTGGGTATCACTAGTTATGGTTGAAGGACAATGATATTCCAAAGACTGCATTCTGGTGAAGGTATGGGCACATTGAGGTTATAGTCGCGTCGTTCAGTGTTACGAATGGACCTTCTAGGTTCATGGGGCTCATGAACTTAGTTTTCCATGAGATTCTGGACAATTTCTTCATTATGTTCAGCGATTACATTTTGATCTACTCCATATCATAGGAGGAACATTTTATGCACCTCAGGTTGGTCTTGGAAATCCTTCGACATCACCAACTCTATGAGAAATTTTCCTAGTGAATGTTCTTGACATGAGAAGTGCATTTCCAGGGACATGTGGTGTCTCAAGATAGGGTAATGGTTGATATGTCAAAGGTTGAATTGGTTGTTTCCTGGGAATCACCATATAATGTGACATATGATCATATTTTTCTAGGTCATGCAGGATATTATCGGAGATTCGTACCCGACTTCTCTCGAGTTTCAACTCCTTTGACATCCTGGAAAAAGAAAGGACTAGGGCTTCATCTGGAGTGAGCAGTGTCAGGTAGATTTTGCCTATCTGATAGAAAGGATGTCCAACGCTCCAGTTCATAGTATTCCAGAGGAAGGGTTGTTGTATGAGGTGTTTTGTGATTCTCCTAGAATTGGCCTGGGGTGTGTGCCCATGCATCATTGGGGGGACTCTTATGGATCTAGACAGTTATTTCTTCATGAGCGTAACTATGACACCCATGACCTAGAGCTTTTAGCAATTGTGTTCCTGATGAATTTATGGCAGAATTACCTCATCAGGGAGAACATTGTGGTCTTCACATATCACAAGAGTTTGAGGCATATCGTTACAAAGAGGGACATGAACTTGCGACAATGATGGTTGGGGGAGTTTCTTCAGGAGTACAACTTTTAGATCTCTTACATTGAAGGTAAGTGGAATATTGGGGCTGATGCCTTGAATAGGAAGTCACAGAGGGAACCTGTTCAAGAATCTGTGGATGTTTGGAAGGAAATAGAAGAGTTAGTTTCCCTACACATGGATGCGAGTGTGGATAGTTGTAGAGGTTTGTCTATTTTAGATGATAGTGAAATCCCCTCTGTTGTTGCAGGTGGAGGAGTCTCAGTGGGGTGACGTAGAAGTTATGCGCGATTTGTTTGACCTAGACAATGGTCTAGAAGGATGGCCAGAGGATGGTCAGAGTATGTTGAATTTCCAAGGGAAGTTGTTTGGACCAGAGATGTTGCATGAGGGAGTTCTCCATGCGTTCCATAACTCAATCGTAGAGGTACATCGAAGAGATTCCCTGATGTAATGTGGCCTGAAGGAATAGTTTTGGTGGTCCAGATTGAAACGGGTTGTGGAAGAGTTCATGGCAAGGTGATTGGTGTGTCCACAGGTGAAGTATGAACACCACGCCCCATGTGATTCTTTTATCCTTTATATGTCCCCGAGTGGATGTGGCATGACATCTCGATAGTTTTCTTTATAGGACTACCCATGGTTCAAGGAGGTTGTGATGCTATCTGGGTTGTGGTATATCAGCTCACAACATCAGATCACTTACTAGAGATCATGGAGTCAAGTGAGGTGGATGTCTTAGCATAGAGATACGTGGATGAGGTTGTGTGGTTGTAGAGAGTTTATATTTCCATAGTATCAGATAGGGATGCATGGTTTACCTCACGATTCTGTAGGGTATTACAGCATGCTTTTGGCACTCATCTATGCCTTAGCACATCTTTCCACCCTCAGAAAGATGAGAAGATTGAGCGAACCATCTATAAATTGGAAGATATGCTAAGGGAATGTTTTTAGACTTCTTGGGATCATTTGAATGAAATTTTACCTTAGTCTAGTTTTCCTACAATAATATCTATCACTCTACTATTGGCATGGCACCATTTGAAGTTGTGTATGGGACGTCGTGTCGTTGGCCCATGTGATGGGCCTAGGTTGGGGAGGTACGTGTTCTTGGCCCATTTTTAGTGCAGAGAAAAATGGAGATGGTTAAACTTGTGCATGAGAGGATAAGGAAGACCAGGACCGGAAGAATCCATATTCCAATCTTATGAGGAGGCCCTTGGAGTTCGAGGTTGGAGACCATGCGTTCATGAAGGTTTCCCCTCGATGTGGGAAGAAAAGGTTCAACAGGAGGATCATGATCTCTCCTTGGTTCATCAGGATTTTCGAAGTGTTGGTTGAGTCATTTAGGTGGCATATCAGCTTTCATTTCCACCTCAGTGGGAAATGATCCATGATGATTTCCATGTCTCCCAGCTTCGTTGATATCAACATGATGATTCCCAAGTCATTTACTGGGGAGAGTTTGTTATTGGGGATGACGCTACAATTATGGATCGACTAGTGAGGATCAATGATCGAAAAAAGAATGTTCTTCATTGATGAACCATACCTTTGGTTTCAGTGTTGTCGAGGAATGGTGGCCTTGGGGAGATTACTTGGGAGCTAAAAGCTCAAATGCGTGCCCAGTACCCAAAGATGTTTTGAGTTGTTGTTACGAGCCTTCTTAGTTGTTCTTGTTTATGGGACCTACTGTGATGTAATGCTGACCAAGTTGGTTTATGAGATGTTTCTTTTATTACCTTGTGAATGTTTATGAAATGTCCTGATATGTGGGGATGGGAGAACCTGATCCCATATCAAGAGACATTAATGTGGATGCGATTAAACCTGTGCGGGCAAGTCCGTACCGCCCAAAGAAGATAGTGTCTAGACATGGAGGAAAGAAATCCCCAATCCATGTGTCAGGAAAATGTGATCCTTGGGTTTCATATTAATTTTTTGGGTGGTTTGTTCTCGAGAAGTATCTTTTGATGTGGTTGTTCAGGTTACTCTTGTATTCTCGAGGATGAGAATAAATCGAGAGGTATATGATGTAAATCCTCAGACCCTTCTGCTCTAATACATTACCATAATATATGTGTTGGGGTGTCTTGGAAACCATCAATGAGTCAGGAGGATGTGGGTGTCATTTGAAATGTGTCAACATGCTGTCACCTATCAATGAAAGAGATCGGTCTCAGCGATCAGTTCCACCCATCGGTCTCACAGATTAGTTTCACAGATCATCTTCACTGATCAGCATCACTGATCACCATCACTGAATAGCTTCATATATTAGCTTCACTAATGGTCTTCACTGATCATCTTTAGAGATTATATTCCATGATCAGTGTCACTCATCTGTTTCACATATCAGCTTCACTGATCACCTTCACTGATCTACTTCACATATCAGCTTCACATATCAGCTTCACTGATCAGCTTCAGAGATCAGCTTCACATATCAACTTTCTATGATCTGCTTCACTGATCAGTTTCACCAGATCAGTTTCACCCCATGAGTTTCACCCATAGGTTTCATTGATTGGATTCACTGATTGGTTTCAACCCATCAGTTTCGCCCCATCGGTTTAACCCAATAGGTTTCACCCCATCGGTTTCACCGATTGGTTTCACCTAATCAGTTACACAAAATCGGGTACACCGGATCCGTTTCACCTATCTGTTTCATTTGATTGGTTTCACCAGATCCGTTTCACCCATTAGTTTCACCCATCAGTTTCACCCATCAATTTCACCCATTGGATTCACCCCTCGGTTTCACCCGATCAGTTTCACCCATCGGTTTCACAGATCAGTTTCATCGATCATTTTTACCCAATCGGGTTCACCTGATCTATTTAACTGATCGGCTTCACATGATCATCTTCACAGGATCAACATCACTGAATTAGATTCAACAATCAGTTTCACCTATCAGTATCACCAATCATCCACCAAGCGGTGTTATGGTTTTCTACCACAATTTATCCAGTAATTCCACTTTTAATCATTTATTCTTTTTAATGTGGCTTAAGGCAATTTTTTGCTCCATAAACAATGTTTTATATCTACTTGGAGTAGGGATACCCCCAACGGACCTATTTTCTACTCTTTAAATAAAATACATTAAAGCATATCTATTATTGCCACCCCTCTGATGAGAATTATTAAATAACATGAAGTGCATTGTGTTGCATTTGTTGTCAATGAGGCATGAAGTTGTCTTGGATTGAATGGATGTCAAGGAGTCAAGATGTGAATGTCAAAGGATGTTATGGTGATGGTGATGAAGGAGAATGACCATGGTACACAGATGCATGTCACTTAGGAGATTCACTAAGTGACATAGGAGATGATGGTTGAAACATTCTCTAAGAAAATCAGACGATTGTTGAGCTGTTCTTAAAGCTCCAAGAACTTGTATCAACTGGATACAATGTTACAACAATGTTAGAAGACCATGCATTGTCACTACAATGCATGAGGAGTTGAAGAAGCAAGATGATCCATCCACAACCACTGAGTGGATGAAGTAGATTGAAATAAGTCCATGCACTAACACTTAGTGCATGTGAATCTGAAGAAGTTCCAATTGATCTCTGATTAGATCAATGAAGATTCATTGAAGAATTATATGTGATTCATGAGATTCAGTTAAAAAAGTCCCTCCTTAGTATTGAACACATATGGAAGAGGAGATGAAGAAGATAATTGATGATGAACCGTTTGGAATTCCATTCCTAAGTAATGAATATACGTTGAAGATAATGGAGGAATTTCAAATGATGAAGAAGAGAGGAAGAAGGCTTGGAGTGGCTTGGCATTTGGCTTATACTCATGGAGGACTTTGTTTTTGACAAAGTCTTATTCTATACTTTGCCAAAAAATATGGCCAGCCCGTGAGCACCTTGTGGGTTCAACCCCAAGGCTCATGTGGGCCTAAGGCGCCACGCCCAAGGGGGAACCCGTGGGGCGAGCTCAGGGCGGCAGGGGCGCACCCGCAGACACCACAGAGGCGCTGGGGCACGCCCGGAGAAGCGCAGGGGGCCGTGTATAAGCCCCCGAGGGCACGCGGTGGTGAAACCCGCGCGCCGGAGGAGCATAGTGGGCGCTAGGAGCGCGCCCGCAGGAGCAAGAGTGGGCGCAGAGCGCGCCAGCAGGGTGAACACGGTGCGGGGCGGCACTGTGGAGGGAGGAGTTTCAACTGGCGGGTTGCGGCAGCTCCAGGGTAATAAAGCGCGAGAAAACCGCGCCCCGTTTCGATGTGGGACGCGGAAAATTCACCGGGATTGAATCTGAGCCGCACATCTCATCGCGCGTCTTATTTCCGCCGCACGATTAATCTGCCGCGTCCCCGATCTGATCCAAGCCGTCGAAGGCTTTTTGATCACCGCATCCAACGGTGCTGAGTCCATCTTCTACCTCGAGCTCGACCGAAGCCTCCCGCGAAGCCGCCGCTGAACCAGTGCCTCCCGAAGACAGAATTTGAGTATCCGGCCACCTCCGATCAAACCGAAGTGTCCATTGTGATCGTCTGTGCCTACTGAACGTAACCATGCAATAAAATAAGCATGCATGCGATGAAAGGAGGATTTCGAGTGAGGCCGAAGCAACCGGAGGTGCGAGGCCATTCGGTGTTCGTGCCTTTGCATGGACAGGGTTTAACGAAGGCCGTGCATGCGTTTTAAATCGCATGCACGTGAAGGAGAAAAATAAAGAGGGAACCCGCGTGGAAACAGAGGAAAGAAATTAAGATTTGGAAAATCTTGATAACCCTAAACTTTCGGGAGTTCAAAGATTTATCACGCGGAAGTTTTGAGGATTCTCTGCCTATAAAAGGAGAGGCCGAGACCTCATTGTGGCTTGCTGATCCTTTCTTGAAAATCAGAAGTCCCGTGAAGCTCTTTGCCTCGCGAAGATCTGCCCCGCGCATCCCACTTGCGCGGCAGTGTGTTCCGGTGCCACCCGAGGCCCGAAGGAGTTCCTTTCGCGCACCCCTTGCGTGAAAGAGGTGAAGAGTCCCCTGCGCGCTAATCCCTTGCGCGGCAGGAAGAACCCAGGGCCGCAACTTCTTGTGTCCGCGGTTGGTCGAGGCCTTGCGTGGCCGCTTGGCTTGCGCGGCTGTGACACTTGCATGCCCCTCGGCCAGTGCACCTTGCGCACCAGAGGCAGTACCACCCTTGTGGCTTGCGCGACCGAAGCCCACCACACCTTGTGCGGCTGCCCCTTGCACCAAGACACCTTGCGCGCCTACTTTGAAGGTGGAAGAACCTGAGGTCTTGTGTGTGCATTTGAAGAAGAGGCCGTAGCCTTTGGGGTGTGCAAAAGGAGAAGGAGGCCCTAAACATTGGTGTGTGCAAAAAGAAAACAAGTGGCTGTAGCCCTTGTGTGTGTGCCCATATTGAAGAACACATCGTGTGTGTGCTAAGTGCAAAGAAGAGCAGTAGGTGTTCGGGTGTGTGTGCAAGAAGGGAAGAGAAGGCCGAGCCTTAGTGCCTTGTGTGCCAAGTGAAGTGGAAGACCACACTTTGTGTGTGTGCCAAAGAAGGCCGAGGCCTTGCCTCTTGTGTGTGCATAGTAAAGAAGGAAGGCTACCACATCCCTCATGTGTGTGCAACAAGTGAAGACCACACTATTTGTGTGTGTGCAAAGTGGACAAGAATACCTACGGGCCAAGTGTGTGTGCTAAGTAGAGAAGAAGTACCCGAGGCACTTTGTGTGCAATTTGAAGAAGGAGGCCGTAGCTCTTGTTGGGTATGCACACTTGAAGATTAAAAGAGAAAGAACAAATTGTGTGTGCAAAGGAAGTGAAAGGCCGTAGCCTTGTGTGGGTGAAGTGAAGACCACACCTTAGTGTGTGTGTGCTAAATTGAAGAACCACCTATGGGTTAAGTGTGTGCAACAACAATAAGAACACACTTTAAGTGTGTGCATTTGAAGAGGCCGAGGGCTGTGACCTTGTGTGTGCATACCTTGAAGAACAAACTAAAAGAACACTAAAGTGAGTGTGTGCAACAAGAAGAGGAGAATAGGCCAAGTCTAAAGTGTGTGCAAAGTGAAGAACTTGTGTGTGCTTAACAAGTGAAGGCCGAACCTAGTGTGTGCACTAAAAGTGTGTTCACACTTAGAAGAAGAAAGAAGTGAAAGACCCACACTAAAGTAGAACACACTCTAAGTGTGTAAACCAATTGGATAAAGTGTGTGAAGTTCAGTGAAGGTGTGTGCTTAAAGTGACTACACCCTTTGTGGGTCTACTGCACCAAGAGGAAGAAAAGGAGAGTGCATGCATGCATGCATGCACGTGCACACGTGAACAGTGCTAAATCAGTGGTGTGCAACTGAGACTGGACCAGACCGAAGATAAAGATATTATTTGTCTGAGCATTCAGTAATTGGAGATAAGCCGGGGCATCCTTAGAAGAAGGTGATAAAGCCCGAGCTAGACGAGAAGACCTGTTCACCACAAGTGATCAGAAGAAGAGCAAGGCCAGCAGCCTTTATCCCAGGCTGCTGAGGATACTTGAAGAAGCTTAAAGTGAAGAAGAGCTACTCGTGCGACTCGAGGAGCCAGGAGAAGACCCTGTGGGACTCAGGGAGAAGAAGTCTTCAGTGGGATTCTGGAGCAGGCCAGTGGGACTCTGGTTACACTGTGGGACGCAGTATAAAGACCCTCCTGTGGGACTCAGGAGAGATACAGTGGGACTCTGTATCGACCATTGTAATTTTAACAGGTTATAATGGAGAATCCATGCTGGGAGAGCATGGCAAGGATGTAGGCCTTTGGTGCCGAACCTTGTAAATCCTTGTGTCCTGTGCCTTTTCATTACTGCATTATCCGGGAAAGGTTGAGAGATACAAGAAGAGTGGATCGAGGATTTAACCAGCCATAGAGGTTTAATTGATTAAGAATCAATTAGTAAAAAAGTTTTAAAGGATCACTGATTCACCCCCTCCCCCTCTCAGTGATTCACACTGATCTGGGCACTTCAATTGGTATCAGAGGCAGGTTCCCTCTAAAAGATCCAAGAGAGTCTTTATGAAGTGCAGATTTGAGGAAATGAGTGACCAGCCTCAAATGGAGATATCTGCCAAGACTCAGAAAAATAGAAAGAAGAAACAGGCCAAGAAGATGAAGAAAGCCTGTCCTAGCTGTGATGAAGTTGAAACAATGAATGATCTTCAGAGTGCACTCAAATATCTTCAGAAGACAGTTCCCATGGAAGTGGCAAAGTGTATAGCTACAGGCATCCATGATCTTCAAGAAGAAAAATCACAGTTAGAAGAAGAAGCCAATGCAATGGAAGATCAATTGGCTAAAAGGGTTGGCATAACCAACACTCTCAGAAAGCTGGTAAATGCCAAAGATGAAACAGTATCTCTTTGCAATGAAAGATATGAAGACACTGCTGAAGAATTGCAAAGAAGCCTTTCTGAGAAAGAAATCTTTAAAGTTATAATCAAAGATGTTTACCATGCACTGGAGAAGAGACATAGAGTATCAATGATTGTTAAAGATGCTCAACTTGAAGACAAAGTAAAATTGGTGAAGGAGCTGAACAATTCATTGCAAGAATTAAAGAAGGTGCATGAAGACCAGATGAAACAACTGGTGGAAAAATGGGAAGGAAGGCTAAGAACAGTTGAGGATGAGAAGAACTCCCTCAACATGAAGTGTTTAGAATTAGAGGTGATATTGAAAATTCAGCAATCACCCAAAGCCAAAGCCTCCCAGTCAACTGAAAGGAGAAATGTTGCTACTCAAGTATGCTTTGAGAAGGATGATTCTAAGAGAAGGACATCCTCTAGTAAAAGTGCAACATCTTCTAGAAAGAAGGTACCATCCATACCATCTTGTACTGATGCTTCTAATTGTGTTTCCACAAAAAGTGCAGGATGGAAAAATAATTCCAAACAAGTATGGATGAAGGCAGTAAAGAAGCAGAGCTCTCCTGAAACAGCACAACAGGTCAAGAAAAGTACCCTACAATCAGAAGGACTGAAGAGGTCAAGATTCGTGGGACAATGCTGGTGTTGTAACAAGTATGGGCATTGTGAAAAGGATTGTTGGTACAATCCACTGAATTCCAAAGCACAGAGGAAGCCCATGCCAAGGGGGAGCAAGCCAGAAGGAAGGAAGCAACATCCATAGGTCCAGAGACATCTGTTTACTGCTAACAGATTTGGATTACTTGACAACATTTGGGATGGTTGCAAAAGTGGTCAAAATGATACATGTCAATCTCCAACTGTATCCAAAGATGAAAAGAAGAGAAGATCACTGAACCTGGCTAAAAAGGAATCCTTGGGAAGCAAGAAGAAGAAAGCTGAAAAAGATTCCAAGAAGATGTTGAAAAAGGAAGAGAAGTCCTTGGAGTCTGAGTCCAAGAAGGGTGATGCATCCGGAAGGACCACCAAGAAATGCTTCTTCTGTGGAAAGAAAGGACACATCATGGACCTTTGTAAAGAAGCCATGAAACTAAATAGAAGCCAACTGAACTCCAAAAGACAATCAATCCAGAAGAAGAAGGGATTGATTGAAAATAAGTTGCCTAAGAAAGGTAGCTTAACAGCATCAAAAGAACCATGTGGAACTTCCAGAACTGGGGCCACCCTTCCAAATGATTTACTTGTCATATGGCCACATCAGTTGCAACTTGCCAAAGATCTGCAGAGAGCTGAAGATGAAGTTCTGGCAATTGCTAAAGCAAAAGGGAAGAAGAAGGTTTCACATGAAGATGTTTTGAGAACCACACCAGCACAATCATCAATGAAGATCAAATGTGCAAGTGTGAAGAATGGTGAAAATGGGACATCTCGGTTGAGAGAATCTTCTCAACCTTGTTGTTCACATTGATGAACCAAGGAGGTTCCATCTTATTCCCTTATACATTGGTATTTACATGTGCTAACAATGCAGGGAATTGAAGATGATGATCATTCTCAGCTGGAGGATGGTTTTGTTTGAATGGAGTGCACCCCTTGAGGGGGAGCCAATCTGGAGAAGATGGTATTGTAAGATTTAATACTATCTTGAGAAAAGCTGAAGGTATTCCAATCATACTTTCATCCCTTGTTTCTTAATTGAGTTTATCTTGTCAATTAAGGGGGAGTATGGATTGAAGGAAAGTAGATGAAAGGGGGAGCTTTATCTTTGCACTGAATTTTCTAATGAGTTTTGTGAAGTATGTGCAGGATTTAGCAATTCATTGGTATATCTGAAAAATTTCAAACCCCTAAGCATGATCTCACATGTACAGTGAATTTTGGACAGCTTTGAATTCCTTGGACATATCACTCTTGTTTTCTACACCGGGTTAGCCCAAGTAGACTTAGAGCTGATTTACTAAAGGTTCTTTGCTAAAGAGAACATGTGACATCATCCCTCTCTTAGTGTTTTTCAAGAAAATACTTTTTAAAGGGAGGAAGTGATATTTTGAAGAGAACCACACCACACCTTTGCATTTGATTGCCAATAAGGGGGAGAAAATATTGGCACACATATTGACCCATTCATATGTGCTGAAGTGGTGTATTGACAACAAATACAAAGGGGGAGATTGAAGTGCATTGTGTTGCATTTGTTGTCAATGAGGCATGAAGTTGTCTTGGATTGAATGGATGTCAAGGAGTCAAGATGTGAATGTCAAAGGATGTTATGGTGATGGTGATGAAGGAGAATGACCATGGTACACAGATGCATGTCACTTAGGAGATTCACTAAGTGACATAGGAGATGATGGTTGAAACATTCTCTAAGAAAATCAGACGATTGTTGAGCTATTCTTAAAGCTCCAAGAACTTGTATCAACTGGATACAATGTTACAACAATGTTAGAAGACCATGCATTGTCACTACAATGCATGAGGAGTTGAAGAAGCAAGATGATCCATCCACAACCACTGAGTGGATGAAGTAGATTGAAAGAAGTCCATGCACTAACACTTAGTGCATGTGAATCTGAAGAAGTTCCAATTGATCTCTGATTAGATCAATGAAGATTCATTGAAGAATTATATGTGATTCATGAGATTCAGTTAAAAAAGTCCCTCCTTAGTATTGAACACATATGGAAGAGGAGATGAAGAAGATAATTGATGATGAACCGTTTGGAATTCCATTCCTAAGTAATGAATATACGTTGAAGATAATGGAGGAATTTCAAATGATGAAGAAGAGAGGAAGAAGGCTTGGAGTGGCTTGGCATTTGGCTTATACTCATGGAGGACTTTGTTTTTGACAAAGTCTTATTCTATACTTTGCCAAAAAATATGGCCAGCCCGTGAGCACCTTGTGGGTTCAACCCCAAGGCTCATGTGGGCCTAAGGCGCCACGCCCAAGGGGGAACCCGTGGGGCGAGCTCAGGGCGGCAGGGGCGCACCCGCAGACACCACAGAGGCACTGGGGCACGCCCGGAGAAGCGCAGGGGGCCGTGTATAAGCCCCCGAGGGCACGCGGTGGTGAAACCCGCGCGCCGGAGGAGCATAGTGGGCGCTAGGAGCGCGCCCGCAGGAGCAAGAGTGGGCACAGAGCGCGCCCGCAGGGTGAACACGGTGCGGGGCGGCACCGTGGAGGGAGGAGTTTCAACTGGCGGGTTGCGGCAGCTCCAGGGTAATAAAGCGCGAGAAAACCGCGCCCCGTTTCGATGTGGTACGCGGAAAATTCACCGGGATTGAATCTGAGCCGCACATCTCATCGCGCGTCTTATTTCCGCCGCACGATTAATCTGTCGCGTCCCCGATCTGATCCAAGCCGTCGAAGGCTTTTTGATCACCGCATCCAACGGTGCTGAGTCCATCTTCTACCTCGAGCTCGACCGAAGCCTCCCGCGAAGCCGCCGCTGAACCAGTGCCTCCCGACGACAGAATTTGAGTATCCGGCCACCTCCGATCAAACCGAAGTGTCCATTGTGATCGTCTGTGCCTACTGAACATAACCATGCAATAAAATAAGCATGCATGCGATGAAAGGAGGATTTCGAGTGAGGCCGAAGCAACCGGAGGTGCGAGGCCATTCGGTGTTTGTGCCTTTGCATGGACAGGGTTTAACGAAGGCCGTGCATGCGTTATAAATCGCATGCACGTGAAGGAGAAAAATAAAGAGGGAACCCGCGTGGAAACAGAGGAAAGAAATTAAGATTTGGAAAATCTTGATAACCCGAAACTTTCGGGAGTTCAAAGATTTATCACGCGGAAGTTTTGAGGATTCTCTGCCTATAAAAGGAGAGGCCGAGACCTCATTGTGGCTTGCTGATCCTTTCTTGAAAATCAGAAGTCCCGTGAAGCTCTTTGCCTCGTGAAGATCTGCCCCGCGCATCCCACTTGCGCGGCAGTGTGTTCCGGTGCCACCCGAGTCCCGAAGGAGTTCCTTTCGCGCACCCCTTGCGCGAAAGAGGTGAAGAGTCCCCTGCGAGCTAATCCCTTGCGCGGCAGGAAGAACCCAGGGCCGCAACTTCTTGTGCCCGCGGTTGGTCGAGGCCTTGCGTGGCCGCTTGGCTTGCGCGGCTGTGACACTTGCATGCCCCTCGGCCAGTGCACCTTGCGCACCAGAGGCAGTACCACCCTTGTGGCTTGTGCGACCGAAGCCCACCACACCTTGTGCGGCTGCCCCTTGCACCAAGACACCTTGCGCGCCTACTTTGAAGGTGGAAGAACCCGAGGTCTTGTGTGTGCATTTGAAGAAGAGGCCGTAGCCTTTGGGGTGTGCAAAAAAAGAAGGAGGCCCTAAACATTGGTGTGTGCAAAAAGAAAACAAGTGGCCGTAGCCCTTGTGTGTGTGCCCATATTGAAGAACACATCGTGTGTGTGCTAAGTGCAAAGAAGAGCAGTAGGTGTTCGGGTGTGTGTGCAAGAAGGGAAGAGAAGGCCGAGCCTTAGTGCCTTGTGTGCCAAGTGAAGTGGAAGACCACACTTTGTGTGTGTGCCAAAGAAGGCTGAGGCCTTGCCTCTTGTGTGTGCATAGTAAAGAAGGAAGGCTACCACATCCCTCATGTGTGTGCAACAAGTGAAGACCACACTATTTGTGTGTGTGCAAAGTGGACAAGAATACCTACGTGCCAAGTGTGTGTGCTAAGTAGAGAGGAAGTACCCGAGGCACTTTGTGTGCAATTTGAAGAAGGAGGCCGTAGCTCTTGTTGGGTATGCACACTTGAAGATTAAAAGAGAACGAACAAATTGTGTGTGCAAAGGAAGTGAAAGGCCGTAGCCTTGTGTGGGTGAAGTGAAGACCACACCTTAGTGTGTGTGTGCTAAATTGAAGAACCACCTATGGGTTAAGTGTGTGCAACAACAATAAGAACACACTTTAAGTGTGTGCATTTGAAGAGGCCGAGGGCTGTGACCTTGTGTGTGCATACCTTGAAGAACAAACTAAAAGAACACTAAAGTGAGTGTGTGCAACAAGAAGAGGAGAATAGGCCAAGTCTAAAGTGTGTGCAAAGTGAAGAACTTGTGTGTCCTTAACAAGTGAAGGCCGAACCTAGTGTGTGCACTAAAAGTGTGTTCACACTTAGAAGAAGAAAGAAGTGAAAGACCCACACTAAAGTAGAACACACTCTAAGTGTGTAAACCAATTGGATAATGTGTGTGAAGTTCAGTGAAGGTGTGTGCTTAAAGTGACTACACCGTTTGTGGGTCTACTGCACCAAGAGGAAGAAAAGGAGAGTGCATGCATGCATGCATGCACGTGCACACGTGAACAGTGCTAAATCAGTGGTGTGCAACTGAGACTGGACCAGACCGAAGATAAAGATATTATCTATCTGAGCATTCAGTAATTGGAGAGAATCCGGGGCATCCTTAGAAGAAGGTGATAAAGCCCGAGCTAGACGAGAAGACCTGTTCACCACAAGTGATCAGAAGAAGAGCAAGGCCAGCAGCCTTTATCCCAGGCTGCTGAGGATACTTGAAGAAGCTTAAAGTGAAGAAGAGCTACTCGTGCGACTCGAGGAGCCAGGAGAAGACCCTGTGGGACTCAGGGAGAAGAAGTCTTCAGTGGGATTCTGGAGCAGGCCAGTGGGACTCTGGTAACACTGTGGGACGCAGTATAAAGACCCTCCTGTGGGACTCAGGAGAGATACAGTGGGACTCTGTATCGACCATTGTAATTTTAACAGGTTATAATGGAGAATCCATGCTGGGAGAGCATGGCAAGGATGTAGGCCTTTGGTGCCGAACCTTGTAAATCCTTGTGTCCTGTGCCTTTTCATTACTGCATTATCCGGGAAAGGTTGAGAGATACAAGAAGAGTGGATCGAGGCTTTAACCAGCCATAGAGGTTTAATTGATTAAGAATCAATTAGTAAAAAAGTTTTAAAGGATCACTGATTCACCCCCTCCCCCTCTCAGTGATTCACACTGATCTGGGCACTTCATAACAAATAATTCCATCATTTGTAATCATCTAACTGCATGGTGAAACCATGATCCACCATTAAATCCATTAAAAATCAATATCTCATAACTCCAAGATCTCACATTTTTATCACATGGGTATTCCTTCTTTTTTCTTCTTTGCTTCACTCATTCCATTCCCGGGTCCATTTTGGAGTCCCCCATTTTAAGGATATTGGTGTTCCTGTACTGGAGCCTTTCCTACTCACCCATGGTGTCCATGGAGTTCCTCCTCTACAAGTCATGCATCCTAGTTATTGGCGTGTGGAGAAAAACATAGATATTTGATCATCCAAATAGTGTTCTGCCTTCATATATCTTTATTGTATATCATGCGAGGTAGGTATGATAATGTTCCCTAAATTTATGGATGAAACCAAACCTTAAAGTAGATAATAAATGTATTTAAAAAATTTTGGGGTGTGTTTAATAATTTTGTACTCAACTTTTATATCTTCCTATATGTAGTTACTTGAATGGGCTTATGTCCACTAAAAATTATTTTCGTTGGTGGTCCGTTCTTGCACACTAATGAACCTCTATTTTTTGTATATTTACTTGATTGAATGGCTGTAACATAGAAACTATAAAATCAAGTAAACTCGGTTGATTAAATGGATGGCCATGAATAAGAATCCTCATGTGGTAACCCCATTTAACCAAATGGAAATGCAGAAGTAAATGAATGGCATATTCAAATTTGAAAACTCCCTTTCTCTGTTTTGGTGATATTTAAGGTTGATGCTTGTGAGGTGACGTGGATGGGGATGGGATCCCCTATTGAGTAGTCATTGGTTTGTGGACATAGTGTCATGATCGACCATGTGTTGGGGCTTGTTTTTTTTCCAGTACATGGAGGGATCTCACAGATCCCCTTTGTTGTTGTGAATTTACAAGAGAACTAGGTGTGAATGATTAATTTGCAGCTTGGTTGTTATTCTTTCTTTGGCATGTGGATATTCCAATGAGATTCCTAGTAGTGAACAATTTTTTAAATATAATCACGTGAATATGAAAACAAGAATGTGTTCAATGGGTAACTGTTTTCTAGGAATGACATTGTGACATGGTGGAGGCTGTTGTGCTTCATAAGAATGAATAATAACAAGGGTGTTTGTGTATAGGCTGGTATTGTAACCCCTAGGAAGGGATTAGTGCATGTTTACCTATATTTATAATTTGGTTTTTATGTTTCTTATTCTCTCTACACCAATGTTGAGTACTTCTTCCTGAACACCCCCCATTTCATGGGGGAGGGTGTTTTTTCCAACACTCCTATGAATGGATGGGTATTAGTTCCTTTTCTAATCCCTTCCCTGAGTAGCCCATGACTCTTTGGGCAGACTATGAAATCCCGAGGTCCATTATATACCATGATTCTTCAGGAAGGGTAGTTTTTGTTGTTTGACCAGGTGTGTTCAAGTAGGTCATTTTCAATGTGTCTTTGGGATGAGGCCTAGGTGTATTTAGGGGTGGCAGTAGTTGTTCTGGCCATGGTTTTTGTGGATGTGGGATACATGTTGTTGTTGTGTCCCTGGTTTTTTCGGGAAAGATGTTTGGTTGTGGTAGCCTAATTATGTGTAGGGGGATGAAAGTGGGACTGTAGTCAGAATGGCGAGGGAGGTCTAACGCATAGTGTGTCTTCAATAACCAGTTGGAAAGTGGCGTAGGGTACCCAAATGATGATGTGTTATTACTATTACTTTACATGACTTATGTTATTTGGGATGTTATCGTTGTTGAGGTTAGGAGGGATTGTATCATTGCTAAGTACTTAGGTTATATCCTTTTCTCCCTGGTCATTAGAATGTCTCCCCACATGGGCACGAGAGCATTTTTCACTATTGAGTACACCTTTATACTCAACCTATGTAGTATCCTAGGTAAATAAAGAATATGAAATTTTCATATTTATTAATATTTGTGAATAATATATTAATATTACTTTAAATATAATTCTATGTTCGATGGCGTACCCAATACGCAACAATGAGTTTATTTGAAATCTTAGGATTCACACTAATAATATAATAATATAATTTTAAATGGTAGTTAACGCCTAGCCTTTGTAATGGCGGAAATAAACATAACTAACTAAAAAATGATTATATATGTTTGTTAAATATTTTAACAATTACACAAGAAATGGTGGAGGTTTAAAATGCCAATGAATCTAATTTTAAGCATAAATATGCTAATATTCTTTTATAGGCCGATTAACAGCCTTTTTATGGAGAACCCCTTTTAAATATTCTTTTTTTCAATTTTATATTTTATATTTGAAAAAATAAAATCCTTATTTAGAATTTGGACCTCAAAATTTATTTTGTGTAATTTTTTGTTATTTTTTTTGTAACGCCCCGACCCCAGCTACCCAGAGTCGGTGCATTACTTCGTAACATTGGCATGATCACAAGAAAGATCAAATCTCGAAAGACCGATTGGTTTAGTAGCCTTGGAAACACTAGATATATTCATAAGTTTTACATTACATCATAAAATCAAAAACTACTACAACAACATAATGTTTCCACAGTCCACACTACAATCCCCTCATAATATCCCTGCAGGTCATTCATAACTTACATCTTCACTTCCTGGGAAAATAAAACATAGAAAAGGGGTGAGCTCAAATGCCCAGTAAGGATAACAATATAGCGGAAACTTTCATCAATAAGAATAAACATTTAAGGCAATGTATAACTAAAACAAAAGCCTTTTAAATATGAACGTTCAACATGGTATGGCATAAATAAAATGAAATAATGTCATTTACTTATTCACATGGATATTCCACTAATCGAATAATCACATGCAAAAATAAATAACCACTTTCATAATGTTGGAATGCATAATGCCAGACTATCATTACCACATAGCCAAGGCCTCGTGCCAAGACTACAAATAAGATTTTGTCAAGGCCTTGTGCCAAGACACTAGTTTGTCTCATGAGACCTACCGATGCATCGAGGAGCTATAGCGGGCTCCACCCGTCACTTATTAAGTCCAATGCATTCCCATATGAAAAGGTTTAAACATAACATAAACATTCGTATTAAAACTAGCATACGAAATGTCAATACTTTCACAATAAACTATGAATGGTATAAAAATAGCACATCCACAGTCAAACATATCACAAAACCTTCAATACAATATAGAAGTTTTGTATCATAATAAATCAACTTCAAATAATCTTAAAATCCATCAAAGGATGTTGACATAGATGAAATCAAAATTCTTTTTAAAGAAATATCTCCTTTTATTTTGAAATCATTTAAGATCCATATAAAATAAAACATTTTCTTTGAAAATATTCTTATAATCTTGTAAGGAAAACTTTGAAGATTTTATAACGGCGTAAAATAACCGCACCCGCCGTATAAGTTAAAAAAAACATTCTTACCTCAATTCTGTCGAAAAGGTTAAAAAGGACCTTGTTTTGAAAACGACGGAAATATTCCTTTATAAACCTCTTATAAAAAGTCAAAAAAAGGTATAAAAGACTTTAACCCATATTCTTGTAAATAGTAAAAATGTTTTGAAATACCTTTTTAAGAAACATGGATGTGGATGATAAAGAGATCCCAGTAGATTATTACATATAAACAACCTCGGATAATGAAGAGATTGTGAAATAACCCTTACCTTGTACTTTTCCTTGGTTGGGGTAGGTTAACCTCCTGTATAATGGTGAAATAATTGTTATTAAATTATACAAGAATCATATATATTAATATGATATCATATATGATCTTTTAACATTGATTTATTAATAATATCTTAGAATTATCATCGTTTCGGGTGTTAACTTACTCATTTTCTTTTATATGTTTTGTTACATAATCCATGTTTGTTGTATCTTATTCATATCCAGAATGATATCAAGTCCTTAAACATCATTTTTAAATCATAAAATGATAATTATACTTGAATGGATACGATGGAGAATGAATCTCATCGCGTTCGTGGAGACGGTAGTCCGTACGTACGCACGAGCGACAATATCATTCTTTTGATATTAAAATAATATATAAATGAATGGTATATCATATATACAGAATCATTAACATGTTATATTTATTATTTACATGAGTTACACATCATTATTAAACCCATCCAAATAATATTATATTGAATAACAATTACACCACGACATGGAGACGGTAAGCCGTACGTACGCACGTATGGTGACATGTTATTCAAAGGGTGGATAGAATACTGAATATGGTTGTACCATACTTATAATAACATCACAGTATATGTGAGATAGTGGAGTTATTATTTCAGAATGGTAAGAACAAAGGAAGAAGAAGTGGAAGAAGAAATGAACTTAGAAAAGGGTGGTGAAATCATTACCTCCTCTTCGGGTTCTTCCTTTTGATTTGATCAAAAGGGCTCCTTAGGTTGGCTTTCTGATCAAACTAAGGCCTCTAGGTTGTATTGAGGGATGTTGGGAGAGTATTTGGGCAGAGTTTGGCCGAACCAAAAGGCTTTGAAGGTGTGAAGAAATGAGAAGGAGGAGTGCCCTTTTATAAGAGGGGTGAGGGGAACCTTTGGAAAAGCTAGAAATATTAATTTATAATAAATTCATATTCGGTTTCTAAAGGCTCCAAAGTTGACTATTCAAAGGATGAGGTGGGGATAGGTCGAAAACAACTCATCCAATAGAATTTAGACAGGTTTGGGTACTTATATTAACCTTATCTTTAAGTATTAACTCTAAGTTAATTAGTTTCACTTTTACAATGTCTCTTTGTATTTTATATATTATGGTTAATAAACTTACTATATACATCCAAGCGACCCCCAAGTGGTCCCTTAATGAGGAACCTATCATAATATAAGTCTCTTGGCCGAACCTTAGATTTTTAGGAATTTAATATCAATTAATAATATAATATTTGTTTTAAAAACTCTTTTATGTCAATTTTGACACTATTCAATAGTTGATTTTTGTGAAACTCCTAACAGATTGATTACTTCGAAAAAAGTCAATTAAATCAATCCTAATATATCATATTATCATAGAAAATTAGTTTAATTCATTAAAAGTTTCATATTATAATTATTTGGGTATTTATAAGATCAATTATTTTTATTTTTCACTATTTTAGTAATTACTGCATCATCATTGTGTCATAAATAAAATAAATTATATAATGTCTAACAATTATAAATAAAATATCATTATGTAGGAAATCGTTTTAGCTTTCTAATGAATATTCATAATCGAAAATCCAACATGTATAACCCTATGTAAAAATTGTTCTTCTAAAAGATGTAAGCTTATGCCATTTTTATTTTTATTTTAACTTTATTAATATAATGTGTCATTATCACTTACAAGTGGCTCCAAGGGGTCCCCAAATTGACCCAAGGATGCCCATGGTTGGGTATGTGTACACCAATAAGGTTAGGACACGTTTTAGGGTAATTTTGTATTATTATAATATTATTTTTTAACCCTTATTTACCGGATTTACCCTTAACCATGGTAAATAAAATATTTACCGCAGTAATTATTCAAAATGTCTAAAAATAAAAGTTACCTATTTACATAATTTGGACATCCTGATTCCAAATATGGAATCCATTTTCCTAAATTCAAAACACAGAAGTGGCAGAAATTAATTTAAAATTAATTCCCGCTGTCAAAACAAAAAACGTGTTTTTAAGAGATAATAACTATCAAAAGATTGACACTTGTTTATGTTCGGTTTAATAGTAAAATTATGTCCAATGACCAACATTATATTAAATAGTAAAAATATATTCTAAATATACTTTAAAACAACTCAAATTCATAATTTATCACTATTAATTATTTTGATTAAAAAAGTTGTTTTTAATTAAAATTTAGTAATTTTCACTATTCATCAAAATATAAAAGTTATCCGAAAAGTACCAAAATTTCACCCTAGGATAATTTCAATATTCCGAATCCAAAAATGAAGTCCATTTTGAAATATAAAATATATATGATTTCAAAAAGTAGGTATAACTATTTACAACGGCTAGTTTAATTAATTGTGGTGTGTGTTAGAAATCGAGGTTGCGTACAACACACGCTATCGCATTATTCGAAGGGAAATGTACCGTAGAAGCTTGGGGTGTTACATTCTCCCCTCCTTCAAATAATTGCGTCCTCGCAATTTCTAGGGTATTAATGCATAAAAAGACTCGGGTGGTTCTTCATCATAAGTTCCTCGGGTTCCCACGTTGCCTCTTCCATCTTATGATTTCTCCACAAAACTTTTACCAGACGCGTCGTCCGGTTTCTCAGTACTTGTTCTCTTGTATCAAGAATCTTGAAGGGCTCTTCACAATAAGACAGATCCGGTTCCAGTTCTAATTCCTCATAGGTGAGTACATGCGTTGGGTCAGGCATGTATTTTCTCAACAGAGATACGTGGAACACATCGTGAACTTTGGAGAGACTTGGCGGCATTGCCAATCGGTAAGCTACAGCCCCAATTCGTTCTAGAATTTCGAAAGGTCCGATGTACCTGGGACTCAATTTACCTTTCTTACCAAAACGTATGACTCCCTTCCACGGAGATACCTTCAGGAAAACATGATCACCGACTTGAAATTCCAAATCCTTCCTTCGATTATCGGCATAGCTCTTCTGCCTACTTTGAGCTGCTTTAATGTGATTTTGGATTACCTTCACCTTTTCCACCGTTTCCTCCACCAGTTCTGGGCCTACAAGTTTTCTTTCACCAACGTCATCCCAACAGGTTGGTGTACGACATCTCTTTCCGTATAACGCTTCATATGGTGCCATTTGTATACTCGAATGGAAGCTATTGTTATAGGAAAATTCTACCAGTGGTAAATATTGATCCCACATACCCTGAAAGTCAAGTGAGCAAGATCTCAACATGTCTTCTAAGGTTTGAATAGTCCGTTCTGATTGTCCGTCTGTCTGAGGGTGGTAAGCAGTGCTCAAATGAAGTTCAGTATCCAGGGATTTCTGAAGACTTTTCCAAAATCTTGAAGTAAAACGGGGATCACGATCAGAAACAATCGATATGGGTACTCCATGAAGTCTCACAACTTCATTAATGTATAGTCTTGCTAGACGTTCCAGGGGTAGATCTTCTCTTATAGCAAGAAAATGTGCTGACTTGGTAAGACGATCAACAATAACCCATATTGCATCGTTCCTTCTAGGAGTCTTTGGTAGCCCCATGACAAAGTCCATCGTAATATTGTCCCATTTCCACTCCGGTATGGGAAGCGGTTGCATGACTCCTCCAGGCTGTTGCCTTCCAGCTTTCACTTGTTGACAAACCATACATCTTGACACAAAATCAGCAATCTCCCTCTTCATGTTGTCCCACCAAAAATGTTCCTTCAAATCTCTATACATTTTGGTGCTCCCAGGGTGTATAGAGAAATTGGAACTATGAGCATCATCCAACAATTCCCTTTTCAGATCAGGTAAATCGGGAACACAAAGTCTCTTCTCGAATTTCAAAATTCCATCTTCATACACAAAGTCTCTCAATCTCCCATCATTCACAGCTTTAATCTTCTTTTGGAATTCTTCATCATTGGTCTGAGAACTCTTAATCCTTTCTAGTAAAGATGGTTTGGCAACCATTTGAAAAAGCATTGATGTTTCACCTTCCCTGGTTATTCCCATGTCCATCTTCTCTAGATCCATGAAAATTGGATCCCTTTCAATTCTCATATTGTTCAAAACTCCATGGTCTTTTCTACTCAAAGCATCTGCCACCTTGTTTGCCTTCCCTGGGTGGTAGTGTATCGTACAATCATAATCTTTGAGTAATTCAAGCCATCTCCTTTGCCTCATGTTGAGTTCTTTTTGTGAGAAAATATACTTCAAACTCTTGTGATCAGTATAAATCTCACATTTTTCACCATAGAGGTAGTGCCTCCATATCTTCAAAGAAAATATTACAGCTGCTAACTCGAGATCATGAGTAGGATAGTTTTGTTCATGAATTTTCAACTGTCGTGATGCATAGGCAATAACTCTATCATTCTGCATAAGGACACAACCAAGTCCTTTCTTCGATGCATCACTATAAATAACGAACCCATCATTCCCCGATGGTAGAGTCAATATAGGAGCATTGACTAATCTTTTCTTCAGTTCTTCGAAACATTCTTCACACTCTTTTGTCCAAACAAATTTAACCCCTTTACGTGTGAGCTTCGTTAATGGGTTAGCCAATCGGGCAAAATTCTGGACGAAACGTCGATAATAACCTGCCAAACCAATAAAACTACGTACCTCAGTTATACTCGTAGGTGCTGGCCATTCTTGGATTGCTTTGGTCTTAGAAGGATCAACAGAGATTCCATCTTTAGAGACAATATGGCCAAGAAAAGAAATCTCCTGAAGCCAGAATTCACACTTGCTAAACTTCCCATATAATTCATGCCTCCTTAGAGTATTCAAGATAATGCGCAAGTGATTTTCATGATCTTCGTAGGTTTTGGAGTATACCAAGATATCATCAATAAATACCACCACAAATTCATCGAGATACTCCTTGAAAACTCTATTCATCATATCCATGAATACAGAGGGTGCATTAGTCAATCCAAACGGCATTACAGTAAACTCGTAATGCCCGTACCTGGTTCGAAATGCTGTTTTCGGAATGTCTTCCTTCTTTACACACAACTGATGGTATCCAGATCAAAGGTCAATCTTTGAAAAGTATTGAGCTCCATGCAGTTGGTCAAATAAATCATCAATACGAGGTAGGGGATACTTGTTCTTTATCGTTATAGCATCGATCTCCCTGTAGTCAATACATAACCTCATAGATCCATCTTTCTTTTTAACAAAAAGAACAGGGGCTCCCCATGGAGAAACACTAGGGCGAATAAATCCCTTATTACTCAATTCCTCTAGTTGTTTCTTTAGTTCGACTAACTCTACAGTGGCCATTCTATAAGGGGTCTTCGATATAGGCCTTGATCCAGGAATCAAATCAATAGAAAACTCAACTTCTCGTTCTGGAGGATGTCCAGGTAAATCATCCGGAAATACATCTACAAATTCTTTCACAACAGGTACATCCTCTATTTGAACATTCCTTTCCTCACCGACAGTTATTTCATTCTCTTCCTCCCCAATAATTGAATTAAGTTGAGCTACTGGGGGTGGGTCTAAATAAGAATTAGGTGGTGACGATTCTGCTCTAAAAATAAGGTGTTCCTTATCATTATCATCAAGAATCGTAACCTCTTTCTTCTTACAATAAATCTTCGCATCATAGTCCGAAAGCCAGTCCATACCGAGGATTATATCAAACTCAATCATAGGTATGACGATGAAATCAGCAGATAAAGAAAATTTATGTGCTCTAATGGGGACTGATTCACAAAACTTTGTTGCAACGATACTTCCCTTAGGAGTTTTAACTGACAACTCCCTTATTAAATCAAATTGGAAATATCTAATTTTCTTAGCAAACTGGGAAGATATGAAACAATGCGATGATCCAGAATCAAATAATGCATTTGCTAAACTTGAGGAAACCATTAAATTACCTGCCACCACATCTTTCAGAGCTTCTACCTCAGCAGTAGTGATAGCATAAGCCTGGCCTTGATCCCTTGGCCTTTTCTGAGGTAAGTTCTCCTGACGCTTAGGACATGCATTTGCATAATGCCCCATCTCCCTGCAATTGTAGCACTGAACGTTGGTAGCTTCCTTCTTCCCCTTGCAATCATGAGCTTGGTGGCCTTTTTCACCACATTTGTAACAGACTCCCATTCCCTTCAGGCAAGCACCGGGGTGTTTCTTCCCGCACTTACCACAAGATGGATATTCAACCTTTCCCTTCTTCCCCTTATTTCCATTCCCAGATTGATCAGCAGGTCTCTTCTTCTTTGCTTTGCTTTAAAGTCATAAGACTTAGAGAATTCCTTTTCGGTCTTGATAGCACATGAGACAATGTCTTCGTACGATGAAAAGGATTGTGAGACTAATGCTCGACGGAGAAATGGTTTTAACCCATCAAAGAAACGATCAATCTTACTTCTTGGGTTGCGAATATAATCACCAGCGTACCTCGCTAACCGTGTAAAGTTAGCCTCATACTTTGTGACATTCTCATCCTACTTTTGTCTCAGACTCAGAAATTATCTTTCCATATCTGCTCGATGGTCGCGAGGAAAGTATTTTTCTAAAAACAGATCTTTGAACTCCCTCCATTCCATGTTTGATACTTCATCATCTTCCTTCATGTTTTGAATCAATGACCACCATTGATCAGCATCTCCAGTGAGGCGGTAAACTGCCATGGTAACTTTTTCCCTTTCACTACTCCCCAAAGCCTGAAATATTTTCTCTAGGGAAAATATCCATTGCTCAGCTACTAAGGGATTTGTACTTCCATTGAACGTTGGTGGTTGTTGTCTCATGAATCGATCTAACATTGATCCTCCACGCTGCGGATCAGGGTGCTCCATACGGGTAAGGTTATTATTCATAACCTGAGTAAGTTGTCCCAGTACAGTGATTAGCTGATCAGCACCAGTTGCATCACCAGCCCCACTATAATTATCTTGAGCAGGAGGGCAATCCCTACATGGAGTGCGTGCATTGATACGGTTTCCATTTCTTCCACTAGGCACCATTTCTAAACAATGGCATAAACTAGATCAGTTTATGAATCATATTACATAATCTCATACTTATAAAACACTTAGCATGAATTGAACTATTTATGGATATAATCCATAATCATAAAAATGTTTTCTTTGAGGAAGTATATACTCATAAACCCTTCATAATGATTTGTAAAGATAGTGAGAGTTATCCTAAGCATATCCCCCGGGAGTGTCGTAACCAAGAGTGCAGCAAGGCCCGTTGTCGTGCACCAGTTCCCGTTCGAGTCTAGCTCAAAGCGGTGTTTTCGGGTTTTACCCCTAGGTACATCTGTGCCAGAGCCGCCTCTACCTGCTCGTATCCAGACAGGGATGTATTGCTCGAAAAACTCACAAAATCTCTACAATACCAAAATTCTAGGAAGTTCTTCTATACTAATCCTCAAAGTTCATCTTAGGTCTACGTGCTCTAATCAGAGTTTATCTAAATCTAGCTTGCAAGGTTTGTACTAAACTTTCTCTGATACCAACTGTAACGCCCCGACCCCAGCTACCCAGAGTCGGTGCATTACTTCGTAACATTGGCATGATCACAAGAAAGATCAAATCTCGAAAGACCCATTGGTTTAGTAGCCTTGGAAACACTAGATATATTTATAAGTTTTACATTACATCATAAAATCAAAAACTACTACAACAACATAATGTTTCCACAGTCCACACTACAATCCCCTCATAATATCCCTGCAGGTCATTCATAACTTACATCTTCACTTCTTGGGAAAATAAAACATAGAAAAGGGGTGAGCTCAAATGCCCAGTAAGGATAACAATATAGCGGAAACTTTCATCAATAAGAATAAACATTTAAGGCAATGTATAACTAAAACAAAATCCTTTTAAATATGAACTTTTAACATGGTATGGCATAAATAAAATGAAATAATGTCATTTACTTATTCACATGGATATTCCACTAATCGAATAATCACATGCAAAAATAAATAACCACTTTCATAATGTTGGAATGCATAATGCCAGACTATCATAACCACATAGCCAAGGCCTCGTGCCAAGACTACAAATAAGATTTTGTCAAGGCCTTGTGCCAAGACACTAGTTTGTCTCATGAGACCTACCGATGCATCGAGGAGCTATAGAGGGCTCCACCCGTCACTTATTAAGTCCAATGCATTCCCATATGAAAAGGTTTAAACATAACATAAACATTCGTATTAAAACTAGCATACGAAATGTCAATACTTTCACAATAAACTATGAATGGTATAAAAATAGCACATCCACAGTCAAACATATCACAAAACCTTCAATACAATATAGAAGTTTTGTATCATAATAAATCAACTTCAAATAATCTTAAAATCCATCAAAGGATGTTGACATAGATGAAATCAAAATTCTTTTTAAAAAATATCTCCTTTTATTTTGAAATCATTTAAGAACCATATAAAATAAAACATTTTCTTTGAAAATATTCTTATAAGCTTGTAAGGAAAACTTTGAAGATTTTATAACGGCGTAAAATAACCGCACCCGCCGTATAAGTTAAAAAAAACATTCTTACCTCAATTCTGTCGAAAAGGTTAAAAAGGACCTTGTTTTGAAAACAACGGAAATATTCCTTTATAAACCTCTTATAAAAAGTCAAAAAAAGGTATAAATGACTTTAACCCATATTCTTGTAAATAGTAAAAATGTTTTGAAATACATTTTTAAGAAACATGGATGTGGATGATAAAGAGATCCCAGTAGATTATTACATATAAACAACCTCGGATAATGAAGAGATTGTGAAATAACCCTTACCTTGTACTTTTCCTTGGTTGGGGTAGGTTAACCTCCTGTATAATGGTGAAATAATTGTTATTAAATTATACAAGAATCATATATATTAATATGATATCATATATGATCTTTTAACATTGATTTATTAATAATATCTTAGAATTATCATCGTTTCAGGTGTTAACTTACTCATTTTCTTTTATATGTTTTGTTACATAAGCCATGTTTGTTGTATCTTATTCATATCCAGAATGATATCAAGTCCTTAAACATCATTTTTAAATCATAAAATGATAATTATACTTGAATGGATACGATGGAGAATGAATCTCATCGCGTTCGTGGAGACGGTAGTCCGTACGTACGCACGAGCGACAATATCATTCTTTTGATATTAAAATAATATATAAATGAATGGTATATCATATATACAGAATCATTAACATGTTATATTTATTATTTACATGAGTTACACATCATTATTATACCCATCCAAATAATATTATATTGAATAACAATTACACCACGACGTGGAGACGGTAAGCCGTACGTACGCACGTATGGTGACATGTTATTCAAAGGGTGGATAGAATACTGAATATGGTTGTACAATACTTATAATAACATCACAGTATATGTGAGATAGTGGAGTTATTATTTCAGAATGGTAAGAACAAAGGAAGAAGAAGTGGAAGAAGAAATGAACTTAGAAAAGGGTGGTGAAATCATTACCTCCTCTTCGGGTTCTTCCTTTTGATTTGATCAAAAGGGCTCCTTAGGTTGGCTTTCTGATCAAAATAAGGCCTCTAGGATGTATTGAGGGATGTTGGGAGAGTATTTGGGCAGAGTTTGGCCGAACCAAAAGGCTTTGAAGGTGTGAAGAAATGAGAAGGAGGAGTGCCCTTTTATAAGAGGGGTGAGGGGCACCTTTGGAAAAGCTAGAAATATTAATTTATAATAAATTCATATTCGGTTTCTAAAGGCTCCAAAGTTGACTATTCAAAGGATGAGGTGGGTATAGGTCGAAAACAACTCATCCAATAGAATTTAGACAGGTTTGGGTACTTATATTAACCTTATCTTTAAGTATTAACTCTAAGATAATTAGTTTCACTTTTACAATGTCTCTTTGTATTTTATATATTATGGTTAATAAACTTACTATATACATCCAAGAGACCCCCAAGTGGTCCATTAATGAGGAACCTATCATAATATAAGTCTCTTGGCCGAACCTTAGATTTTTAGGAATTTAATATCAATTAATAATATAATATTTGTTTTAAAAACTCTTTTATGTCAATTTTGACACAATTCAATAGTTGATTTTTGTGAAACTCCTAACAGATTGATTACTTCGAACAAAGTCAATTAAATCAATCCTAATATATCATATTATCATAGAAAATTAGTTTAATTCATTAAAAGTTTCATATTATAATTATTTGGGTATTTATAAGATCAATTATTTTTATTTTTCACTATTTTAGTAATTACTGCATCATCATTGTGTCATAAATAAAATAAATTATATAATGTCTAAAAATTATAAATAAAATATAATTATGTAGGAAATCTTTTTATCTTTCTAATGAATATTCATAATCGAAAATCCAACATGTATAACCCTATGTAAAAATTGTTCTTCTAAAAGATGTAAGCTTATGCCATTTTTATTTTTATTTTAACTTTATTAATATAATGTGTCATTATCACTTACAAGTGGCTCCAAGGGGTCCCCAAATTGACCCAAGGATGCCCATGGTCGGGTATGTGTACACCAATAAGGTTAGGACACGTTTTAGGGTAATTTTGTATTATTATAATATTATTTTTTAACCCTTATTTACCGGATTTACCCTTAACCATGGTAAATAAAATATTTACCGCAGTAATTATTCAAAATGTCTAAAAATAAAAGTTACCTATTTACATAATTTGGACATCCTGATTCCAAATATGGAATCCATTTTCCTAAATTCAAAACACAGAAGTGGCAGAAATTAATTTAAAATTAATTCCCGCTGTCAAAACAAAAAACGTGTTTTTAAGAGATAATAACTATCAAAAGATTGACACTTGTTTATGTTCGGTTTAATTGTAAAATTATGTCCAATGACCAACAATATATTAAATAGTAAAAATATATTCTAAATATACTTTAAAACAACTCAAATTCATAATTTATCACTATTAATTATTTTGATTAAAAAAGTTGTTTTTAATTAAAATTTAGTAATTTTCACTATTCATCAAAATATAAAAGTTATCCGAAAAGTACCAAAATTTCACCCTAGGATAATTTCGATATTCCGAATCCAAAAATGAAGTCCATTTTGAAATATAAAATATATATGATTTCAAAAAGTAGGTATAACTATTTACAACGGCTAGTTTAATTAGTTGTGGTGTGTGTTAGAAATCGAGGTTGCGTACAACACACGCTATCGCATTATTCGAAGGGAAACGTACCGCAGAAGCTTGGGGTGTTACATTTCTGATAAAGTACATTTTTTAATGAATAGTGAAAATGATGTATTTTAAAACAAAACCTCCTTTTAATATTATTTATTTAAATTGTTATATTATATTTTTAATTGGATTTAATGTTTGGTTAAAATTTATTTTTACCATTTAATCCAATGTTGGTCATTGAAATTAATTTTACTTTGAAATTGGACCTAAACAAGTGTCAATCTTTTGAGAGCTATTATTTCTTAAAAACACACTATTGATTTTGATAGTGGAAATTAAATATAAAATTATTTAATTCAGCCTCTATGTTTTTAATTTGGTAAAATAGATATCATTTTTGAATATCAATTTTACATTAGATAAATTTTTTGAATTTTTCTGACAAAAGTTTATTTTTAATGAATAGTGAAAAATACAACATTTTACTTCAAAACTGCTTTTTCATCTAATTTAATTATATAGTTATATTGTCCATTTAATATTTTTTTAAAGTGTAATTAAATTATTTTTTTATCACTTAATATAATTTTGTTCATTGGTTTTAATTTTACTTTCCAATTTGATGTAAAAACTTGTCAATCTTTTGATAAATTTTACTTCTTAAAAACCCATCGTTGGTTGTGACAATGGGAATCATTTTTAAATTAATTTCTAGAATTTTATGTGTTTGTAATTTTTTAAAATGGATTCCATATTTGGTATCATAACTTCCAAATATATTAATTTAGACTCTTTTTTTTTGGACATTATGAATAGTAACGGCGGTAATTATCTTTAATTGTCATGATTAATTAGTAATCAGGTATTTATGGGTAAAAAAATAATATCATAACAATATAAAATTACCCCAAAATGTATCCAAATCATCTTTTTTGAGTCATGTACGACCATGGGATGATATTTACCAAACTCGAGGTCCCATGAAGTCACATGGGTGTAATAATGACATTTATGACATTATTTTTTTAAAAGAAGAGAAATATAAGAATAGTATGTATCTCCAAAGTAAAACAACATTAATTTTGTTTACATAAATGATCTCTTAGACTATAAATAGTCATTTGAATGATAAAACTATTTCCTACATCTTGGTATTTTTTAAAAAAATTCTAGACATTAAATAATTAAATTTATTTATGACACCATGATGATGTCGTGATTACCTCATTAATGAACTATTTAATTAAAATGAAATGATAATGTAAAATCTAAAGCATAAACTTGTAAAAAACCTATTGGATGGGTGGATTTAGAACTATTATCACCTTATCCTCAAAATATATCACATAGGGACCTTTAAAATCCGTGTACCATTTTATACTAAAGTAAAATTTCAAGACTTTGCAAAAGTGACCCTCCTCCATCTTATAAAAGGCCCCCACCTCTACCCCCTTACCCACACCTATGAAGTTGTTTTATAGTCCAAAAATTTTTCATTTTATCTCTCCACATCCCTATATTACTCTTAGAAGCCTCACATTGGGTAGAAGTCTTTCCAAGGAAGCCTTTGGCTCTAATCAAAAAGAGTTACCCGATTGAGAGTTAATGTCTTCTATTGAGTTTCTTTATTTTATTTCCCTTCTACACTCACCAATTTATTCATATTATTTGATCCCATAATAAAAAAAATATCATTAATATACTAGGATGTTGTTATGATAAGGATTCTACCTTCACTTACACACATCTTCGTCTAATGGTTAAAGAACATACTATTTCTATGGGTGGCGAATTACTGCCTCACGAAACAATGATTTGTCAAACTTTTTTTAACACCTTTAATGGTTTCCATTATGATGTCATTCTATTTATATATGATATATATGATATTTATTTTTTCTATATGTTTCTGAATTTTTTTAAAATCACATCTTTATGCATTTCGTGTTGGGGAACTGCGATAATTTCATCTGAGGTAGTGTGGACTACCGCCCCCTCAAGTGATGTCAATCGTTCTACCCAAACATGGAATTTAAAAATAATGTAATTAATGAACTTATGTTAACTATATAAAATATATATTATACTTTAATTATAATATATATATGTCTCATTTAGTTTTAATTCCTTTAATATGACAAAGAAATGACTTTAGCATTCATGAGTACGTACGGCCTACCGTCTCCATGAACGGTGCATTTCATTTTTTATGTCAAAATGTTATGGAATATTATAAAATGAATATATACTGGATATATATTATATTTAAATAATTAATAATATTCTGGAGATGATGTAATTATATCTACATGGACAATTCTTATCAAACAAGTTTATTTTTGAATCATGTACCGAACATCGACAAAACGTATGACACGAACTGACATAATTATATAATTATTATAACATCATAATATGTGATATTAATTGAATAATAGACATTAAATTATTTCCTTAGACAAATATAAAATGTCCAATTATTGTTATTCGGGAATATAAAGAAATGAACAAGTCAAATCATACTTGAGGTAAGGGGATTTCTTATCTCAATTTTAATTCCGTGAGATTTCCGTTGTTCGCAACTTATTTGTTGCATGTGGAGTATTGATTACTTCCATTTCATATATATTATAATGATTCTATTTATATTCATGGTATTATGTGATTCATTTGGTTTTTATTATCTTTTGTTCATACGACTCAATTGATTACAACGAGGTAAGGGGTTTTTATCTCACTTTTTATTCCCGTGAGATTCATGCTACATATTCCACTATTACATTTTATGTGGTGTATGTACTTCCCATGATGGTATTCATTGTCTAATATACTTTAATTTATGGGTATTTACATTTTCATTGTATGACCCTTCTTTCATGGGTTGTACGTTTCGAATGTCACCCCAATCGGGAAGGGAACATTTCACCCTCTTCTTTATAAAATATTTATTTTTGTTAGGTCTTTTAATTTACAACATATTATGTTGGTATATGTTCTTATATATCCTTATTTCTGTAAATTTTATGTCCATGTGATGAGATACCCTTTTTATCTCTTGTCAACTCATTTTCTGAATTTTAAAGTGACGCTGTTAGGCTATCGAATTGCTGTAAAGGAAATTCTTAATCCAATTTCAATTCTTTGGGATAAACCTCTACTTCTTGATTATTTCATGCTATGAATATGTGTGTATGACCTCTGATTGTTTTAGAATTAATATCCACTTTAGTGTATTTATATTTGTCACACATAATTATGTAATTGATTTATCCTTAATATAAGGATATTGTCTTTGTACGAGACTTTGTCTCAATCTCCTCTCATTAAGGAATATTTTGATTTCTTCATGACATTATTTTATACTGTGTATAAAACCCTTCTGGATTTTAATTTCATTCAAAAGGAAACTTTTTACATGAAGCGTTTTAATAAATGACAAATGTAATGTTTTTCTCTTACGTATGTGGCGACAATGACTTCTTTGCCGTCGTGACCATTATTTGAGTTACATCTTCCTCTACAATCCATAGCTTTTTTTTTAAAGAAAAATAAATAACATATTTTAATTTTCTTTTATTTTGGTATTGAAAATGTTTTTGATGATGGTTTTTATTATATCAAGGTGTGTTATTAATATATTGTGATTGAAATGTGGAAAGGTTATGTTTACTTTATGAATGGTTTATGTGATACGATTATGTTATGGTTCTTGGGAATTGTTTATGAAGTCAGGTGGTTCCGTGATAAACTAAGTTTGGGTGAGCTTGAGATAGCTCTCCAATTCATTCAGTAATGTGAAGGAGTTAAATTAAAAGGTTTATCCAAAGAGATTTAGGGAATATACTATGATGGGTATTCGAAAAGTAACCATGAGGGTTACTCCCTACATAAGAATGTTATGAATGCCTCAAGTTACATTTATGTCTTATAATTTCTATGAGTTATTTGTAAATCTTATGATTTCATGAGGTATGTTAAATTTCATATGTTTTATGAGTAAATTATTATTATTTTGATTTTTTTGTATACATGGGCTGATTTATTCTTTCCGTATTTTTATATCCCTTATTTATCTTTTTATGCACATCCCAAGTTTTTTTGGAATGTTTTTCACAGGAAAAAAAGTGGAATAGGATCAATTATGGGATCAAGGAAATGTCATGTTGTCTAAAACATGGAACTAGACATGACTCTTTTGTTGAATAGTTTTTATTTTTTGAAAAAAAGGAAACTGAGTTGATGTGTCTACTTTGTAATCTTTGAGTTGTAATAGTTATGTCCTAATTTAAAAATATAAAACTTAAATGATATTCAATGTGAATTATTCTTTTAATTCATCATTATATAATGTTTTAAGTCTGGGTCCTTATAGTTGGTATCAAAGTTTCGTTGAGATAACTTTAGAGGTTTGGTTATTCTTTAAGCATAAGTGACATTACCATAGAGATTAGGATTTCAAAAAGAGTCATAGTTTTTTAGATAAAGTGAATGATTTTATGATAACATGAATAACTATATCCTATTATTATATGATGATTTTACTGATATACTCACACAGACCTTTTTGGTTTTAGTAAATGGCTAGATCTAGCAGGGACCAAAGTAACAGTAGATGTGAAAAAAAAACTGTGATGGTTTTCTGAACGAGAAACTGAATGATATGGGAGCTGTAATGAGAACTCTTGTCGTTATTCTCAACCAAATATTTGGATTCATGATTTAAAACCTGAACATTAGTGATTTTTATAAGGAATCATATATGCGAGAAACAAATCCCTACGGATGTTCAGGTAATAATCATAAAGGTAAGTGTGTTCACAAATCTATGTGTCAAATCTGTGGAAATAAACACCCGGGAAAATGTTTCAAAAGGACAGAAAGATGTTATAGATTTGGAAATGAAGGTCATAAATAATGAACCTTCCATGGAAAAAGGATTCATATAGTGGACTCTAGGAAAGAGAATGATGTTATTTCTGAAGGATCAATTGAATGATTTAAATGTGGTCTGGATGGTCATTATGAAAACACATGTCCTAAAAAGAATTTTCGGGACTGGTATCACCAGGATCGTACAAATATTCGTTTACCAATACCAAATTCCATTCCAATTGAGGATGATGAAACTAAAAATGACCAATGAAAGTTATGAATTATTTCTTAACATAGGTTTTCCTATAATTGAATCTTAGGATATGATTCATGATTTTTTCTGTAAGAAAGAAGTATTTCAGAAAAAGTTGGAAATGAATCGTTAATGGATCATGAATAATGTTTACTGAGTAAGAAGTCTACATTATAAGGGATTCAAGTGTTTTGGTAGATTTTCGGATTGTGAAATGCGTAAAAGTATTAAAGCTCTTTTGATGATGGGATTACATTAGAAGACATTTTATAGTATGTGAAACCCTAATGTTTGATATATGAAAATTTTATTCAAGGAATAATTATCTTTTCTTTTCTGGATATAGTTATAAAGAACCATTTTGGTTTATATGATCCTTGAATTTGAGTCAATTACTGGTTAATACATTTTGGGATGCAAAACGAATGTTATTAGAAAACCATTGTGGTTAAAATATGTTATGGTTATTTTTTATGGATTTATCTCTTTTTTGGGAATGCTATAAAATTATGTAGTTTTTGAAAACGGACAACACACAAACTATGTGAAACCCCGTCATGTTGGACGAAGCTGCATGAATCGAAACCCCGACCAAAGTGCGACTGGTATTTATTTCCTACCATTGGACTACATGAAGTCCCTGGGGAGTATGACTAATTATTTTTAGTTAGATGATCTTGTGAATCAGGAATAAGTTGATTTTGGGTTATCTATGGAAATGATTAACTTATCATGGAGGATATGTGATTAGGTTAATTACTTTTCAGTATGAGACTTTAAGAGTAACTGATGTCATTTGGAAATAAATGTTAAGATTTACCTTGGAAGACTATGTGATTAAATCCTTCATAGATTTGGGTTTCAATCATAGTTTTGATTACATTGATGAATTTTATGGATAACTGTTTATTTAATGGTATTTCTTAAAACATGGTTTTTTTTTTGAATTTTGGAGATTAAGATTAGTATTTGTTTATATAAAGGATTATCCTTTTATGGATTATATAATCTTGTACTAACAATTTTGGTTTTGGATAAGGTCTAAAGACATGGGAAATATATAGTTCATCTTTTGTGTATTATTTAATTCAGTAGATGATGATTATAGCATTATTAATGTGAACAAGTCCTCCAAAATATCCATCATTTGGAGAAAATATGAGTTTGTGTTAGAAATATAGTAAGAAATGAAAGTATACATAACAAGTGAGTAGGTTTACTTATGTTATTTTAAGCTCATAAATAAATTCCTCAATGAAAATTTACTTGAAACAAAAATGTTGTCTGTTATCTTTTCCTACTAATGAATCAAATACCGTTTAACCAATCACATGTTTATGATTTTCCGGTGGTTAAGTTTATCCTAAACATGAATTATATCACACTCCATCAGAACATGACCCTTTGTTTTCTCTTCTATATCCATGTTTTCATGGAATCCTAGTATCTGTTGTCTCAGGTGACCTTTGTACTTTTCTTTCTTTCTTTTAAAGATACAGTTTAATTTACTCATATTCAAATGTGGGGCTTTCAATGTAGTTTTTGAGTCCAATTTTAAAATAGCGAGGACACAATTTCAAAAAGGGGGGAAGGATATAATATCCCAAGTAAATAAAGTATATGACATTTTTATATGTATTAATATTTTTGAATAAGATGTTAATATTACTTTTATGGGAATTTAATGTTTGATGGCGTACCCAATATGCAACAATGAGTTTCTGTGAAATCTTACATTGCACACTAATAATATAATAATATTATTTTAAATGGTACTTAAAGACTAGCCATTGTAATGGCGGGAATGAACAGAACTAAAAAAGATATTATTATATATTTTTTAAAAATATTTTCACAATTACCCAATAATTGATAGAGTCTTAAAATGCGAATGAATCCAATCTTAAGCATAAATATTCTAAAATTCATTAATAGGTCGATTAACAGCCTTTTAATGGAATACCCGTTTTAAATTTAATTTATTTCAATTTTATACATTATATTTGGCAAAATAAAATCCCTCTTCAGAATCGGGAAATCAAAATTTACTTTGTGTAAATTTTTGTTATTTTTTTGATAAAGTTTATTTTTTAATGAATAATGAAAAAGCTGTTTTTTAAAACAAAACCTCTGTTTAATCTAATTTATTTAAATGGATATATTATCTTTTTAATTTGGTTTAATGCGTAGTTAAAATATATTTTTATCATTCTTCCATTGGTGGTCATTTGAATTAATTTCACTATGAAATTGGATATAAACAAGTGTTAATCTTTTGATAGATATTGTTTCTTAAAAACACGCAATTTTTTTTCATAGTGAGAATTAATTATAATATTAATTAATGAAACATATAAGATATGAATTTGGTAACATGACATCATTTTTTAATATCAAATTTACTTTGGATAAATTTTTGGTATTTTTCTGACAAATTTTCTTTTTTAATGAATAATGAAAAATACAGCATTTTACTTCAAAACTGCATTTTCATCTAATTTAATTATGTAAATAGATTTACCTTTTAATTGGTTTTAAAGTGTAATTGAATTATGTTTTTATAACTTAATTATATTTTTTTCATTGCATTTAATTTCACTTTTCAATTGGATGTAACAACAAGTTAATCTTTTGATGAATTTTACTTCTTAAAACCCCGTCTTTGGTCGTGACAACAAGAATTATTTTTAAATTAATTACTGAAATTTATATGTTTGGAATTTGGTAAAATGTATTCCATATTTGGAATCATAAGTTCCAAATTATTTAATTAAGAATCTTGCGTTTTTGGACATTATGAATAGTAACGACGGTAATTATCGTGATTAATTATTAATCGCGTAGTTAAGGGTAATAAAATAATATCATAATAATATAAAATGACCCATAAATGTGTCCAAATCCTCTTTTATGAGTCATGGCTGACCATTGGAAGATATTTACTAAACTTGAGGGCCCATGGATTCACATGGGTGTAATAGTGACATTTATGACATTATTTTTTTAAAAGAAGAGAAATATAACAAAGGATTGTATATACTAAGTAAAACAATTTTAATTTGGTTTACATAAATGATATCATATAATATAAATAGTCATTTTAAATCTAAAAATACATCCCAAATATTGGTATTTTATTCAAAAATTTTCGACATTAAATAAATAAATTTATTTATGACACTATGATGATGTCGTGATTACCTCATTAATGAACGATTTAAATAAAATGAAAATATAAGGTAAAATATAAAACATAAACTTGACTAAAACATATTTTATGGGTGGATTTAGAATACTTATCACCTTATCCTCAAAATATATCATTTTTGGACTTTTAAAATCCGAAAACCATTTTATAATAAAGAAACATTTCAAGACATTCTAAAAGTGACCCTCCCCCCTCTTATCAAAGGCCCCCACCTCAACCCCATACACACACATCTCAAGCCCTTGGATCATCCATCCTCATCTCATATTATCTCTCCACTTACCTTTATTACTCCTAGAAGCCTCACTTTGGGCTGATGTCTTTCCAGGGAATCCTTTGACTCAAATCAAAAACAGTTACCCGATTTAGAGGTAATATGTTTTCACGAGTCTCTTTCTTTTATTTTCCTTCTTCACTCACAAATATATTCATATTATTTTTTCCCATAAAAACACCTATATCCTCAATATACTAGGATGTTTTTGTGATAAGGATTCTACCTACATTTACACACACCTCCGTCTAATGGTTAAAGAACGTACTATTTCTGTGGGTGGCGAATTACTGCCTCACGAAACGATGATTGTTCAATATTATTTTAACACATTTCATGGTCGTCATTATGTTGTCACTATATTTATATATGATATATATGGTATTTATTTTACCTATATGATTCTTCATTTTTTTTAAATTACATCGTTATTCCTTTCATGTTGTGGAACTACGATAATTTCATCTAAAGAAGTCTGGACTACTTCCCCCTCAAGTGATGTTACTCTTTCATGCCAAACACGGAATTTATAAAGAATTAAATTAATGTAATTATGTTACCTATACAACATATATATAATTCTTTAATTATAATATATATAAATTTCTCATTTATTTTTAATTCCTTTAATATGACAAAGAAATGAAAGTAGCATTCATGCGTATGTACGACCTACCGTCTCCACGAACGGTGCATTTCATTTTTTTGTCACAAAATGTTATGGAATAGTATAATATATATATATATACTAGATATATATGATATTTAATTCATAAATACCATTCTGTAGATGATTTACTTAGAACAACATGGAAAATTCTCTTCAAACAATTTATTTTTGACTCATGTACAGAACATCGACAAAACGTATGATATGAACTCACATAATTAACTAATTATTATAAAATGATAATATGTGATATTAATTTAATAATAAAAATTATTGGAAGTCATAAAGAAATTATAAAATGACCAAATTTTATTATTCAGGAATATAAAGAAACGAACAAGATAAGTTAGACATGGGGTAAGTGGAATTTTTACCTCACTTTTAAGTCTGTGAGATTTCCATTGTTTACCACATATTTGTTTCATGTGGTGTATTGTGTAATAAAATTTCAAATATTTATCAATAATCTATTTATATTATTGGTATTTTTCATTAATTTTGGTGTTTATTATCTTTTGGTCATATGAATCGACTGATTACAGCGAGTTAAGGGGTTTTTATCTCACTTTTTATTCCTGTGAGATTCATGCTACATTTGCCACTATTTCCTTTTGGGTCGTGTATGTACTGACCATGATTTTATTAATTATGAAGTATAATTTAATTTATAGGTATTTACATCTTCATTGTATGACCCTACTTTCATGGGTTATACGTTTCGAAAGTTACCCCAATCGGAAAGGGAACCATACCCCTCTTCTTTTTAAAATACTTCATTTTGTTAGGTCTTTTAATTTACATCTTCTTCTGTAGGGATATGTTCTTATACATCCAAATTTCTGTAAATTTTTTGTCCAAGTGATGAGATACCATTTTTATCTCTCATCAACTAATTTTTTGAATTTTAAAGTGGAGCCATTAGGCTGTCGAATTTCTGCAAGGGAACCACTTAACTAAATTTCAATTCTTTGGGTTAAACCTCTACATATTGATTATTTCGTGATATGAATATGTGTGTATGACCTCTGATTGTTTTACAATTAATATACACTTATATTGAGTGTATTTATATTTTTCACGCCTAATTATGTAATTTATTTATCCACAATATAAGGATATCGACATTGTACGGGACTCGTCTCAATCTCCTTTCAATAAGGAATCTTTTGATTTCATTAAAAATTATTTAATATAGTGTATAAATCCATTTTGCCTTTAATTTAATTCAAAAGGAATCTTTTTACACTAATATTTTTAGTAAATGACAAGAGTAATTTTTTTGACTTACGTATGCAGTGACAAAGACTTCTCCACCGTCGTGACCATCATTTGAGTTCTGGAATCCTCTACAAGCGATAACTTTTTTTTAATATAATAATAAATAACATGTTTTAATTTTCTTTTATTTTTGTCTTGAAAATGGTTTTGATTATGTTTTGATTATATCAATGTGTTTTATTGATGTCCAGTTATTGAAATGTTGAAATTTTATGGTTCCTTTATGCATATTTTATGTGATACGATTATGTTATGGTTTTTTGCCATTGTTTATGAGTTCGGGTGATTCTGTGATAACTAAGGATAGGTAAGCCTGAGATAGCTCTCCAATTCATTTGGTAATGTGAAGGAGTTAAACGCTAACGTTTATATGAAGATATTTAAGGAATATATTTTTATGGGTATTCCAAAAGTAACCATGAGGGTTACTCCCTACGTCAGAATGTTATGAATGCCTCAAGTTACATTTATGTATTATGATTTCTATGAGTTATTAATAAATATTATGATTTAATGAGGTATGTTAAATTTGTTATGTTTTATAAGTAATGTTCGATTTCATTGATTCTTATATATACATGGCCTAATGATTTATTTCTGTATTTTTAGATCCCTTACTGAGATTTTTATGCTCATCCCTGGTTTTTTTGAAATGGTTTTCACATGACATAATGTGGAATAGGGTCAAAGATGTGATCAAGGAGTTGTCATGCTGTCTAAAACATGGATCTAGACATGACTCTTTTGTTCAAGAGTTTTTATGTTGTGAAAAAATGGAAACTGAGTAGATGTGTCTACTTTGTAATCATTTAGATGTAATAGTTACATCCTAATTCTCTAAAACTCTAAACCCAAAAATATCCTCAATGTGAATTATTATTTTAATTGCTTATTATGAAATGTTTTAAGGCCGGTTCATTATAGTATATGTATATAATATTTCTTTCAGGTTTCATGGGGGACTTTGAGGATTGTTCCTGAACCTACTAGTTTGGATGTCGGAATAGTTGTGATTGCAATTTACCCTTCTTTGGTATTTACCATTGGAGTTTTATTGAATTTTAGTACTTATTATTTGAAACTATCACATGGTAAAAGATTGTTTGAGCTTTACTTTTACTTCTATTTTTTGTGTTTTTTGAGACTTAATAACTTATCTCCCAATCCTACTAAATAAAAAATGTAATGCCTTCTATTTTGCGTAAGATTCCATACCCTTGGTTTTAGTCACCACTCTGGAACCTATTAAAGGTGGGTCTCGAGAGTCATTATATCTCCTTCCACTTGAATAATGAAGGGTCTGGTAAATCTATTGTCCCTTCCCTCATCTTGGTGAAAGTGGGTCATGAAAATTTAGGTGTTGTGTACTGTATCTTGAAAATTTATATCTCCGAAAAGACTATGATCCACATAATTATATATTAATTTAATTTCTTTTTATACTATCCAATATAGTGTCTCATATAGTATTATGTTAATTTTTGTGTGGAATTTGTTATATGATTAAAGGTTATTCAATGTTGTTAGTATAAGTATTTTCAAAAATAAATTCCTAGGGATTTATAAATTGTTTCCATATTGTTAATGGTTTATTGTAATTTAATAATATTTTTACTATGTTATTTAGTGATAATTTAAAAATATATAATTAATAATCATTAATGGATTCATAAAAAAATTTAGGTGATTATTTAATCCTAAATATTTTAAATAAAATGTTCCACAATATCTGTCAAAAATACTTCTTTTTATAATTGTCCAATAGAGATATTTGGATTAAAAAATTTATTCATATATACATATATTATTTTTTATACACATATTACAATATAAAATATTATTATTCCATCAATTTCACTATTATTCATATTTTTTTCCCAATTTCATCAATATTTTCATATCACCAATCTATTCCACATTCAACATCAATTATATGGATTGTTGAGAAATAATTTAGTGATGGAAGTTATTTATAACATTAATTATTAATTAAATATCCATATTTGATTACATTGGAATATTATTTCACTTTATATCTTAAGCTAGATAATGTATAACAATACTCTCTACCAAGAGATAATCTCACACCTCATTTTTCAAGTCTTTATTTTGACTCATTTAATTGGAAATCCTGATCCTTTTCATGGGTATTTCGTGAGATGCATGTTGAGTTTTTATGTTTCAACATTTTATAATCACCCTAATTTGGGATCTCCGTGGCTTGTTTGTGTCTTTTTGAAGAAATGGTGGTTACATCATGATTTGAGCTAAACCACGACCCCATTTCAAGATTTTAAAAAATAAATTTTGTTTTTTTAAATAAATCCTTTGTTATTCAAAATTTTTCAAAACATAAAATTCATAATTTTCCTCCCCCCAAATATTAAATCCTCCATATCCTTTTGGGACGATTATGAATTCATAAGCATGGTCAATTTGGGTAACTTGTTGTGGTATTGGGCCAGCTCGGGGGGCCCATTTCTTATATTAAAAAAAATAATTTGTTTCATTTATATCATATTAATTGTTTAATAATTATCAATGATTCAAAATCCCACTAGATGATAAAATAAGTAGCCTCACCCAAATTTTAGATTTGTCCTTTTTGGAGCTCATTTGCATCACAATTTAGGGAAACCGTTCTCAGGGTTCCTCATATCATCATGATTTGAGAAGGTAAATCGTTTTATCAATAAATCAATATTTTCATAATTTTTTACCCCAAAATTAATTTCCCTTAGTTATTCCCGACCTAAGGCAACCCTCCACTATGTCTCAATCCATTACCTCTCCTATATCGGTGTATATCTAAGGGAAGATGGATAGTTTTCTAGATTCCAATGTGATATTCCTTCTCCTTTCCCCCCCTCTTCCTCCTCATTCCATTAGTTATTATTTCTTCTCCCATAATCATGAAGGACCATTTTTTATGTTTTGGGATGATTTTTTATGGGGTTTATATTCATTTAGATATTTTCATTGTAGATTTAGGTTTTAGAAACCCATGGCGATTGATTTCGGTTGTGCGTTTCCATTCATCCAAGGATTTGAGGTAGGTCTCCCATTGACCAAGACCATTTAATTTAAGAAACATATATTTAATGATGTTTTAATCTTCTAATACTCTGAAAATTTTAATTTATTCTTTGGATAATTTTTTTGGTGAGCCAAGTAGCAGTTAAAACCTTGTTTTTGGTAATGTGGTGATATTTTGTTAAAATATCACACACCACGTGTTTGATAAAATGATTTCATAGCTTACACACCTGTTTTGTGGAATTTTAAATAAGGAAAAGTATCTTGAATAAATTAATTTAATGCCATTGATTTTTTATTCCTTTTTGAATGCCTAAAATGAGTTGTTTTGTTAAAAACAAATGCATGCCATGTGTTCAGTAAGTTTCCTAGTTATATTTTATGTGTTGAATGTTGTTTAAAATGATTGGTTTGGATTTAAAATCCTATTGGAAGTGGGTAAATAATTTTATTTGTGTTTCATATGTTTATTCCAAGTAGTTATGGGTTTTTAGAAATTAGGTGTGTTGGTTTTATGGTATTTTGACATGTGTTTCTAATGGAAGGCACATTTAGAACTTTTATAAAAATGATTGTGTAATGGATAAGAAATATGATTGTTTTAAATGTGGATAACAATGTTTTGAATCATAAAATGGTGGGATATCACATCTATATTAGTTGTGGTATGTTTTTTTGAAAAAATGTTATTTGGTAAAAAATTTTAAAGGCCCGTTTGGCCTTTCCTAAAAATGAATAATGAGTCGTTTACATGTCTATACCATGTTGCGTCAACTGGGATTGTTTTATGGTCCTTGAAATTAATTTATAAAGTGTGGTTAGGGCTATAAAATATGGATGGGAAAGGTTTTTTAGTGCATTTATCCTGAAAATAGTGTTTTTAATGTGTTTTATGTACAAAGCCTCATTACACTATTTGAAATTTGTTTATGAATGTTTTACGTGGTTTATTGATCCATGAAAGAAATGTTAAGCACGTATGTGGTCTGTTTGTGTGTTTATGGATTTGGAATATAATTTTCATTTGTAAAGTTTATTTTATAATATGCGTAACTTGATTGAGCACTAAAGGGAATCTCAGTTACCAAGGTGGGAAGACATGTACTAGTATTCTTGTATTCCAATGGGGTTGAACCCCAGTTTCACGTATCCAGATTGAAGATGACAACACTAACTAAAATATGGTGATGATGTTTTTATTGGAATACTAGGTTATGGGTATTATTCCTAATAGTGCTTCTCATGTATGAGAAGGTATATTTGGTATGATTACCCTCACTATGATATGAGGTACCTAGGGCTCACAACTAACTAGTGGCTAGGGGTGTTCCTATGACTTGTGCTCATTGGCTATTTTGTACTCACCATCAGCATACAGTGTTTTTCGTTATTATATTCAGTAGCTGGTTTGATATATTTAAATTTTTACATTCTTTAAATAATCCCTCTTGAAAACTATTTTCATTTTGAGGTTGCACCTCTTTGAAAATTGTTACTAGATTTCATGTTTATATAACAAAATGATTTTGTCTACGAATTTTTTATATGATAGGCCCTCAGTTGGAAAAAATTCCTTTATATATTGGATTTAAAACATGAAATTTATGTTTCTTTTATTTTAATGGATGTTCATTGAGAATAAAATATCGTGCGAATCTACTGAGTATTAATTTTCAAGCCTATAGTCTTGTTCTATTTTCAGTCCTTATGAAGGATTCATTTTGAGTTCAATAGCCTTGGGATATTTGTGATCATTTTTTTGGAGGGTTACTAGAGGGTAACCGTGGAGTTAGTTTGTTATTAGGTTTGGTCAGTTGAGTTGTTGGTTTAGGGGTACTTTCAGTTTCTTGTACAAATAACGTTTAGTTTAATTTTAATGTAAATGTATTTTGAACTGTCAATTTAATTCCACTATTAGTTTGATTGTTTATTGTTTTGATAAATCATTCCATTTGGTACTCTATCTATGCCCTCAGAGCTTGTCTCCATCCCGATAGGATCGATAATGCCTCTCGGGACTTGTCGTGGTCTTTCCCGGGGGACCAGTTCAGGGTCAAATCAGGACGGTTAATGAAAAAAGGGTATAAAAGGAGGTCATCTCATAGAAAACCAATATTTTTAGAGCACCGTTTTTATTTGGGGGATATAAAGGTAGATGGAGTTGGATTTTTGGGACAAGAAGGGTAAGTGTGAGAAGAGTGTCATAATCTCTTACTCATTCTGATCCTCGGGTTTGCACGAGATGTTCATTTTTATTGATGTCATTTGTTCTTGTTGATTGTTTAGTGTTGGGATATGGAAATGGGAGTTAGACTAATAGCCTATGTGGGCTCCCAGGTGCTGGTAAGCCATGTGAAGCTGGGGAATGGTCTAAATAAGCCTCTCCGTGTAGGTGTTTTTTCTTTGACATATGGCCTCCAACCATATGGTCATGTCACCCACAGACACTAGTTCCCTTTTGTGATTCTGTAAGACCATTATTGAACTATGATTTTTTTTGAAACTACTTGTGTGAGAATTTTTGAAATTGGTTTTAAAAGAAGTATTGGATTTTGGAAAGTGGAAAAACGGGTGTCAAAAAGTAATTATGAGAATAGTTTTAGAAGGTTATGGTTTTTTTGAAACAAATTTTTGGGTGGAAGGGGAAATGATTTAATGTGATTAGATCTTTCTTAATCTAATCATGTGGTTTCTTAAAATAAAATTTCTTCAAAATTTGAAACATTTTATGTTGATTCTAAATCATTATTTTAAATGCGTTATTTTGGGTTGATGAAAAGTGTATGAAGATGATAAATTGGATTTGGAAATTGGATTTGAGTGTTTGGTGTTTTCCTAGAAAGGATATTTGTCCCCATGGCCATAGGATAATGAAAATATACCTTTCTTAAAATTATAAATTGAGAAGGGGTTGTTCGGAGTAGCTTTTTTGTTTTGAATGTTGTTAAAAAGGTAAATGGTTATGTTTTTGAGCAAATGGTTCTTGATGAGGTGTGGTTTTTTTTTTAAATATATAAAGGGGTTTTGACTTGGTGGTTTGTGTTCGTTTTGAAGGTACATGATTTTTTGAATGACGTTGTTTTGTTTTAGGATTTGGTGTTTTCATGGGTTCTCACTTTTATAGTTTTATTAATATCTAGAAGGATGGCCAATATGTCATGGTGGTTGGGTGTCGGGGGTAGCATGAAAATGTCCATCTGATTGAGAAATTATGAAAGAACCATTGGTGAATGTGGAAACCCACAATGTTATTTTGTTTTTCAAAAGTGTTTTGAGATGAAAAATTATGGAATTTGTTTATAGAATTATTATTATGCTGCTAGTTTTTTCGATGTCATATATGAGTTGTTTATTTAGTATGCTTCTTTGTGATCACTAAGTAACACTCGTGTTGGGTCTTGAAATGAGATCATGTTGGTCGATCTGTTTTGGAGTAACATTAAGTGGTCTTCAAAATATGTTTTGGATTTTGTGATGTGTCCATGGATAGTTACCATTGTAACTCTTTCCTATTGATCGACCAAAGGATTCATTCAAATGTTAAATACACCTCTTCAGAAGATGCCTCTTCCCATTTGTTTGAATGGAGATCTATTTTTGATTGATATAAAGTGATTATAAGTCGTGGTAATTCTTTTGGGCATTGAAATTGTGTTTGGTGATGTTGATGTGTTTCATCATATTCCTTGTCAATTCTGCTCCACCGTTTGAATAAGATAGAATGTGATATGTATCTATATGTTCCAATTCATATTAAGGTGTTTTGTTGAGAATGTTGGTTTTTTGAGTGGTTTGATCCTTAGAACCTAACTGTATTGCATCAGATTCTTCAAGAATCAGGTCTCTATCCATATTCTTCAATTTGATTCTTTTCACGCAGTCAGGAAATCGCCAGAGTTATGGATTGCCCACTTAATTGTTAGGAAACACTAATTTGGGCTGGCCTTTAACAAAACATTTTCTTGTTATCTTCTTAATGGTGAATATGTTTGAATTTTATAGACTTATGTTCTAGATCCAAGAATCTTTGTGAAACTCACATGTAAATGAAACATTATATGGGGCTAATGTGTATAATTTTATGGAATACACATTATCCTTTTTAAGAAAAATGAATACTAATTTATTTTTTTCATAAAAAACCGGAATAAATCATTGTTAAATTTTAACATTAAATCAATCATCCCACATTTGATATATTCCAATTAAGTTATACTTTATTCCATCAACATAGAGTACTTTGGAAATTGAAATACTTTTAGGGTTACCAATTTGGCTTGGGCCGATGATTTTTTACTTTACCATTTTTACCAAGTGTGACATACCGAAAATAAATTGTTATGACACTCTTAATTCTTGAGTTATCCACTATCATGTGTCTTGGTCACCCACTATCCAAGTACAAAAAATTTCTATAAAAACTATTTTGATAGTTTACATACTAAACAGTTCTTCCAATAAATTATTTTTGTACTAATACATGTCTGGGTCTAGAAACAACAGTAATAAAAGCTTTCGGAACCCACACATGTCTTATGGGTTTCATATAGGATGAATACAAAGTACCTGAAAAATAAACTATGTTTGGTCTAGAAGATCTGGACGCATAAAGACAATTTTCGAAACTGGAAGTTGTAGTAAAATTATATTTTTTGAACAAGGAAACATATATTCTAATTTTGGTCATAAAATTTGTTTTTGATAAGTTCCATTGTCTCAGACAATATTATATTAAAGAAGTGTAATTAAGAGCTATCTTTTTACTGAAAATTTGTGTAAGTTAGTTTTCCCCATTTGTAAAATTTTCTAAATCCTTCGTTAATTGATCATTATACACTTTAAACTCATTGTTTTGCATTAGAAGTTGACCATCTTTTCCTTTTCTATAGTTAGTTTTGATTTAATAGTTACAGTAAATTCATGATGTTTCTTTAAGGATTTATATTTATTTTTGAGCTCATTACATATTCCTTCTAGCATGATTCAATATTCAAATAATTCATCAATTGTCATATTCTTAGATTCAAATTGATTTTCAGAATAATTAGAAATGTGTGTCAGTGAATCTAAGGTTACCACAATAGTTTTTTTCATAAAACACATATTTTCCATATAATCTTTCGGATCATGAGAGAAGTGGATTCACTATAGCGCCCCTCAAAAGTGATCCATGAGGCCTTCAGGGATTTCTTATAATTTATATTCTTATTATCATAATTCATTTTGTATTTTAGATTGGTTCATTCATACTTGACATGTCCTTCATTTTAACATTCATAGCATACTATCACTTCTGATTTTTCTTTTTTCTGCCAATCATTTTTCCAGTTTCCCCTATTGTCGAAGTTACTTTTGTAATTGGGATTTCATGAAAAATTATTTTTCCTATAAATTTTCTTTAATCTTTTGGCCATATTTTCCATTTCTTCATCACTATATGAATCTTATTTATCACTAGGTGTGTTCTCAACAACATCTTGATCTTTATCATAGAATTATTTTTAGTGGGAGTAGTCTTGAAAGCCTCATACTTCCATTTTGGCTCAATATCGTCCTCTTTGTTGACTTTCAAAACTTCTTCATACATCAATAACATTCTATTGAGTTATTTAAAATGTAATTTGTTGATGTCACATGATTTTATAATTGAGAAAGAGGTTCATATGAATCTATCAGTTAAACATTGGAGAATCCAAATGATTTGTTCTTTGGCAGTGACTTCTCTTCCTAGAGAAATAATAATGTGGACTATTTCATTAAACCTGAGATACATTTCAGATATAGATTCATCAAGATACATTCTAAAATTATCATATTTAATAATATATGTTTTTAATCTCAACACATTCACATTAGATGTTCCCTATTGACAAACATACAATGGGTCCAAAATTTCATGCTCAAATTTACAAGTAGAAATACGATTAAACTCTTAATCTCTTTGTGCATAGTAGAGATAATTCATAGCTTTGTAATTATTATTATAGGTTGTATTGGTATGTTCATCTCATGTGTTTCCAATAGTTTAAAGAATTACATATTTACTTTCAATAGTAGTCTAGATTTCAAATCCCATGTTTTCTAGATGAATTTTCATTTTATACTTCCACTGAACATATTTGGTTCCATTTAGAAAACGTAGACTATTAGTATCTGGTCCTTCTTAGTTTTTTCCATGATATAAATTGTAAAACAATTTCAAAGGGATAAAAATTTAGAAATAACTGAAAATTTAAGACCATTGAAATAAAACTACAATAACATTGAAAAATATATGAAAAATCATTCAAAAATGAAAAATGTCTACAAACTATGATACCAAATGTTGTTCGGAGTAGGTTTGTCAAGACAGGGGTGAATTGAATATCTATAATAAATTCTATTAAATTTGGTTCACTGAAAATTTACCCCAATTAAAAATACAATCAAAGCCCGACTATAGTGAATTTATAAATGTATTGAATTTTAAATTAATTTCTTTGACAATTGATTAGTTATCAGGTATAATAATCTAAAGATTAATATAACTTTTGAATCTAACCTACTGGTTCAACCCAGATATAAACACATGATAAACTATCTATCAAAGTCCAATTTAGTTTTATTCAAAATTTAATAATTAAATCTTATAACTAAAAGGTAATAGAACATTGGATTAAAAAGGAGGTTCACTCTCAAGATGAGACATAGTCCTCTCCACTTGGTGATCACCTTCCACCTTGCTATTAAATTTAGTAAAATAATTGGTCCACACCCTGGATTAGAGTTCCCAATAGCAAACAAGGCTATCGAGTTCATGTCGGACCTATACCACAATTATTCGTGAGATACAGAACTAACAGGCCACACATGACCTTTTCAACTGTTATTCCTGGGATACAAGAGATAATAATGAGTGCGAGATTTAGGATATAATGTATCCTCTAGTAATGAACTAGATTCTGTGTTTGTGTTATAGACAGATACCCACATTACTCAAAAAGGTATGAAAAATAAAAAAAGAGCTAAAGATGTAGAATAATGTTTAGAATGATCTATGTGTCATGTAGTAATTCTCATGACTTGAGTGATATAGTGTTAATAATGTTTGAGTCCTCTTCTTGATGTTGTCTTCAAAAAAGAGTATCATATCCTCTGTACTTTAGCTTTAATTTGAGAAAAGTTCAGCGGTTGGATGTTAGGATGTTTTTAGTAGTTCAAAATATTTTTTCTGATCTTTTTGATATCCTCTTATGTTCTTAAATTGAGTTTTTGGGATTTTGAAGAAAGCTAAAAAAGGTGTTGGAGTTTTCAGTTCTTCTATTTCTCTCTACTTTTCAGAATTTTCCTTGTATGTAAAAAGATCTAGATTTTAAATATTTTATACTTTAGGTTCAACAAAAATGGATATATCTCCATGTGAATATACCTCGTACTGTCTACTTATAGCCCTACCGACAACATTGAATATTTTCAGAAACATTTATTTTTCCAACATTGACGGTTAGATATAAAATTTAAATAATAAAATAAAAAAGTTATTTATGACTATCAGTGAGTCATAAATATGGGTGACTCACTTGAATCAGTGTGTCAGCATTGGTGACTCTGTGTATCGGTGAGTCCATTGCATTGGTATCTCTGACTCAGTGTATCAGTGAGTTGTTTGTGTTTTCAGTCTGTTTGGGCATCAGTGAGTCATTATTGGTTACTCATTTTGAATTTTTTGTGTGTCGCCCATCAGTGAATCATTAATCGGTGTGTCGTCCATCGATGACTCATTCATCATTGTACCATCCATCAGTGACTCACTAATCAGTTTTTCCTCCATCGGTGACTCCATTATTGGGTTGTCTTACAAAGGTGTTTCGTTCATCTGTTACTCAACCATCAGTGAATTGTTTTTTCTATCGGTGAGTCCAGTACTGGTGTCTTCTTCTATTGGTGACTTATATGATCAGTGAGTCCTCATTAGTGAATCAACCAATAGTGACTCCCTTTGAACTATCAATGCCAAGGATATTGAAAAACATATAATGTGTCTTTTATACACAGAACAATACTATATTTTATTAAATTCATAAATATATTTAAACATACACTTGTAGACATATTATAAAAACAATATTCATATTTTATTGACTTACAAACATGTATTTTATTATGTGTCATAATTTATTCACATATAAAATAATCACTGACAAGATTAATTGTATTTATAACATAACATATGAATTACAAGAATTCGTAGATTCTCATGATTTGTGATAATGAAAACCACTATTTCATATGGGGTCCAACAGATACGATATCATTTTAATCAACCCCAAACATTTCATGAATTTACACACATTTGAAATCACCTTATGTCACATTGAAAAAAATGAAATCGATTATAAAAATAATGAAGGAAGTGTAGGGGAATGAATTATTTTTAGAAAACCATGTTCTATGAAAGGACCTCTCCAATTAAAAAGAGACCCTTTCTGACCATTTTTATGGGACTACACACACACCTCATCCACTAAAGCATTAAAATAATCCACAATGTGCCAATATTTATTAATCCACCCACTACGATAAAAAAATTCCATAATAAAATTTATACCAATGAACACCACCCAAGATATCCAACAAGACCATTTTACAGAAGATTCCGATTATTCAAAACAAAGATGTAAGGAATTTACATGTGCACATAAGAAAATCATCCAAAAACATAATTGTGATCAATTAAAACAACAGTAAATCAAAAATAAAAATCAACTAAGAATTAAATAAATTTGAGAAACATGATTTATAAATTTAATCACCACAAGAATTAAAATTGGGAGTAAAGGGCATGGAAACACCAACCTCAATGAATGGACTGGCCAAAGATTTATAACCTAGGAAACATCCAACTCACACACACGCGCATCCACACACAGATATATATATAAAAATCTCAACTAAATAATGTGTTTCCCTCTCCATGAGGGAACACACATTTAGATGATATATATAGACACACACACACACACACACACATATATATATATTCACAACTAGAAAAATGTGTGCGTGCACCTAGAATTAATCTCAACACCCTGAAGAAATTCCTGATACCCAAATTTTAGCATGAAAACATCCAACACATGACAAAAATAGTACTATGGACTCGCATAAACCAAGAGACCAAGAATAAAGTGCGCAAAAAAATGGTTGATGAGGAAAATCACATTGGATGGTGGTGGAATCCTTGAAAACACATGGCATAATGAGATTGCAGAAAAAATAATTATCTGCACTCCATGTAAAATACACAGACATAAAAACACCATTATGACACTAAATTAAATGTGTGAAACCCAAAGATGATAATTATTCTCTCACCAGGAACGGTAGCGATGGTCCCAAAATAGGAGAGTGTTTCGCTCTGGAGCAGTGTGTCACCAGAGTAGGAGAAGTCCAGAAAAAAGGAGGTCGGGGTTGGGCTATAAACTTGTTACATTTCTAGCGAAAGGAGGGGAAATAATGGAAATAGAATGTCCGTATAGAGGAGGGAAGGCAGGGATGTTGGGGTTGACGACCGGCTGGACCGGGGTCTGGCTAAAGGCCGCCAATCCAGAGTCCGAGAGGCCGGCATGCAGGAGGCCAGAGCACATCAGCAAGGGAGTGGTGTGGCGGGGGTTGGAAGGTAGCAGTAAGGCAGAAGTCAAGCTGTGGTGGGTGGTAGCATGGTCTATTCCTAGGGGAAGGGATGTAAAGACCCATAAAATTCAAGGAATTTTTTTTCTTAATTTGCTTTTGGATTTTACAAGAACGCAGTTTCTGACGACACTTGATTCTGAGGCCCGGTGTGCCCGGAATTTCAATCTGATGTTTAGCTTGGGTACGTTCAGTGAACTAATGAGCAGGAATTTCTAACTTTTGAACCGGTGCTCGGAATCGAATTCTGAGGGCACCGATGGATACGCAGCGCCGGTAATTGCTTAGGATCACATTTTCCGGAGTTGTTTTTACACGAGAGAAGTTTTTAATTTATGTGGAAGGTAAAATAAAAATTATGCATCAATTTTTATTTTTACTTTAAGTGGTTTAAGCTTTGGGTGGAAGTTTGGGAAAACCACCCAACTTCCATTTGTAGGTTATGAAGGTGGTGGGGCCCACACGAACCTTGCCCCTTCACCTTCCCTAACCACCCATAACCCTTCATAAATTATGACAACTTGTGTAATTTAATTTTTTGGTTTAATTCAACTTTTGAATTTCAAACCTTATGTTGTGTTAATAAAATATGTTAGTGTCTTATTTTATTTTTGTTTGGAGTCTTGTTTCCTTGGGAGGTTTGGGAGAAAAATCTAAGGGAGTCTTGAGTTTCTTCATCCTCTTAGTCGAAGAACACGAAGAACGTGAAGAACGCGAAGAACATCGGATTCCTCGGAGGTCGACGTTTCCTTCACGACGTCTCCTTCCATGACGACTCTTCCCATGATGGATATTCAACGACGAATCCTAGTTAGATGAACCTCTGTTCAAGCTAGGCTCAAAGTATGGGTTATTTATTTATTTTGTTCGTGATTACTACTTTGACGTTCTTCGTGGAATATGACCAATTGCTATCGATTAACGAGAGGGGGCCAGAACGCACAAACACAGCCGACCCTCCTCCATTATCCATGTTGGTTTCTATTGTGGATTGAAATGGGAATGGCATGGTGCAGTCGCACCGCACGGAATCGTGCTGCAAGGAATGCGCGGCGCTGTTGCGCTGCGCCGTGAAATCGAACAAGGACGCGACGCCGTCGCGCCGCGTCGGAGAAACCCGAAGACACCACGGTCGGAGCGGGGCTACGGCGGAGAGGCGCAGGGCTATCACGCCATTCCGGAAGAACCAAGGCTGCGGTCGGTTCCGGGCCGCGGTGGAGCAGGGTCACCGGCTGCCGGTTCCGGGCCGCCGGTGTCGGAGCAGGGGGGACCGGCCGTCGCTGGTCCCGTGGCGACGGAAGCTGGCCGGCCAAGCGGTCCGGCCGGACAAGGGATGGCCAGGTGTTTGGATCCCCCAGCGGCCAGCTGAGCGGCCACCATTAATGGGGGCCACTGTTACAAAATCCAGGGGGGGCAGGCCCCCACCCCTTCAACGGCTCGACTGTTTGGCCAAGTGCATGCCCGGCGCGCCCAGCGCGCCACGCGCCAGGCCAGACCGGATTTCGGGCCGCGCCACGCCAAAGCGGGCTGGACCGGGACCCGTTTTGGGTCAGCCTAGTTCGGGCCAACCCTGGGGGTATTGGGCCGGGTCGGACCGGGCCCGAACCCCTTAATATAGAATCTCTTCCGGTCTGACGCCCATAACATGTGCTACGAGCCTCCGATTGACGCACCGTCTATTGCGATGTAATCCTTGGATCGAGATGGTATTTTCTTTATATCGCACTTAAGGTTTCAAAATACTTTGGGTTCACCTGAGTTGGTTCGTGCACGAAACCAACCGGGCCTTCGGAGTGGAAACGCTCATATCATGAGCTCCGGGCGTCCGATTGACGTGTCATCGACTTTGTTGGGTTCCTCTTAGTGAGACGGATCTTTTTTCTTACTCCACCCGAGGTTTGGACGCAGGTGGAGTATGGTCAGGATGGTTTTGACTTAAAACCCAACCAGGCCCCTGGGACAAAAAAGCCAATAACTTCCAGACCGGGCGTCCGATTGACGCGCCATCTGTGACGCTGAGTTCCTGTTGACGATACAGAACTTTTGAATACATCAAATCCGTAATTTGTGTTAGTTGATGTATCAGACTCTCGACTCGTGGAGCGGACCCTCCCGAACGACCTTGTTGTGTACGAGAACCCTAGAGCTGGCTGCGTTTACGAATGTGACGACGACGACTGTACAGAGATCCTCAGTGGATTCGACAGCGACGACTACAGAACTCAGTGATCCTATGTGGATTAGTGCTACCGATCCTGTGTGGGTCCGATCCTGTTTGGGTCAGCGCTCAGCGGTTCTGCATGATCCAGTGCCTACAGATCCTGTGTGGGTCCGATCCTGTGTGGGTCTTTGCGGGGGTTAGTTACCTATCGATCCTTTGTGGGTTAGATCCTCTGTGGGTCATTGCGGGGGTTAGTACCTATCGATCCTTTGTGGGTACGACGACTTAGATGAATCAGTGGAAATATCTGATCATCTCTATCATCATAAAAAGAAGTATACCTGTGTGTGCTAAATCCTGTTTTCTCTCCTATGTGGATTGTGTTGTGTTATCCTGTGTGGATTTACATTTTGATTTCCTGTGTGGACTGGGTTGTACATGGGCTCGGATGTTGGATCCGAAAGAGAATTTATTACTTAGGTATATGTATGGGCATACACCTAAGCAGTGTCATATGTTACTTCGTGATTGAATCTTTCCTTTGTGGATTTTCCTTTGTGGATTTTGGGAGACCTTCGGGGGTCTCAGGGTCCCTACTGAGTAGCTTATACTCACCCCTGCATGGGCTATGCCTGCACTACGTTGTGTGGGTTGCAGACGACGGACATCGCCGATCGTGGTTGAGGCTTGCGGAGAAAGACGTTACCTAGAGGTGTACCACTGGGAGGGACCTACTCGGAGCGGTCGGCTGGACCCGAAAAGCAGAGGAGGCTATCTGTACCAACCCTTCAGGTGGGATTTCCAGTGGACAGCTTGACGTAGCAGCTTTACTTTTCAGTTGCTGTTTTCCCTTTACATTTGTACTTTACATTCAGTTTGTGTTTGTATACTGACCCACATACATTTCCACACGTACTGTTGTACCCAATTTTTACTTAGTTTTTACTTCTAATGCTAGTTTGATCTGTGGTGTTTGTTTACTTTACAAAGGCAATGCCTTCCCTTTTAACCAGGATTTACGCCTTGGTGCTAGTCGCCAGCCCCTGGCATATGGAATGCGGGCTTAGGGTAGTCACGAAACGGGCCTCGAGGACAGGTCGTGACAAATTGGTATCAGAGGAGTTCGGTTCTACCGCAGAACATTGGACTCTGATCTTTTTCTATGTGAAGAAATAGTTTTACGCATATTGAGTGTGGTTATCAGTCCAGGGAGTCCAGTGTTGGTGCAGCGGCCGACGTATCCATAAACTAGGACCCTGACTTCTGATTTCCGACGTAATGCATGAAAACATTGATTGCATGTGTGTTTCAAGTTTTCATTGTGATTACATTGTGTCAGCTCACCAGGTATACTATTCTAACCATGGATAACCTGTTTCCTTTTCAGGATGGCCCCACGACGGAAGCCAACTAGGTTTCTGAGAGTTGAGCATGACGACTGCCCACTGAGTGACGAGGCATCGGTGCAGGGACCTTTGACAGAAAAGGAACCGGCGGTACCTCTCCCCGCCGAGCCACCGATGCTTCCAGCCCCAGCCGCTGACGATACACGTCGCATTAGTGCACTGCATGAGTTCCAGTGCTAGCGACCACCCAGGTTCTGTGGGGAGATGGACCCCCAGGCAGCCGAGGACTGGCTGGAGGCAGTGGTACAGGATTTTATGTTAGTGAGGACACCAGCATACCTCATGGTGATCCTCGCAGCGAGCCTACTGCACGCAGCAGCAGGCAGATGGTGGAGCTTGATGCTCCAGGTGCACGATGAGGCATCTCTCCTCTGGAAGGACATTGAGAGCCTCTTCTGCTCGGAGTTCGTCCCAGCCACCCTCCGTGCGGTGAGCATCCAAGAGATTTTTCAGCTGCGACAGGGCAGCTTGACGGTCGCCCAGTACTCGGCGAGATTTACCGATCTCTCGCGCTACTCGACAGAAATGGTACGAGACCCATTCTTCTGGGCTCGGACCATTGAGTAGGGATTGAGGCACGAGATTAGGGCATCGATGATCTCCCTCAGCATTCCGACTCAGGAAAGAGTACTGGAGCGATCCCTTCTGATCGAGAGCCTCCTTGTTGAGCCTACATCAGCAGCGAGACATACCGCAGGGCGGCACGTAGCAGAGGATTCTGCAGCAGGCAGTCGACGGATGACTCATGTGTCCAGGCAGACCAGACCCTCAGGCATATGACTGTAGAACACTGTCTCTGCAGTGCGGGCACACAGTGCATTGCCAGTCATTCGAGAGGCAGGCAGTGCTACTCATGCGGTGGGCAGGGCCACATGGCTCGTGACTTCCCGACCCGCCATGCCGAGGAGCAGCAGATGGTTGAGGGGCCACCCAAGAAGAGGAAGAGGGTTGACCGTGGAGGTCCACAGGGAGTAGGTAGATGAGGCAGAGGAGCTAGCTGAGCAGCAGGTGATGGGCGATGCTTTGAGGCTCTACCACCACCACCACCAGGAGGTCCACCCCGACCCCAGGGAGCTGGCGGGCAGAGACAGGAACAGCTCCAGGCAGCGGAGGCCTACGACCACGGCGTGCCCGAGATGATTCGAGGTCCTATCTATGTCTATTACACCTTTTATGTAGTTCTTATAGACACATGAGCGAGTCATTCTTTCATAACCGCTGCCCTTGATCAGTGCTTGGAGATTCGGATATAGCTGTTGGCTCGATCCTTACGGCTATAGACTCTTATGGGAGCAGGCTCGACGATTACGCACTAGTGCCAGTAGTGTCAGCTTACTCTAGGAGGTGAGAGCTTCGGCTGGGATCTTCTTGTAGCGGCGGCGAGGCCTTACGACGTCATCTTGGGCATGGATTGGTTATCTACAGTCCATGGTCAGATTGACTGTATTATGCGCAAGGTGCGATGTGTATGCACTGACGCGAGCAGGTTCACCTTCACCTATGAGAAGGGAGACTTCACAGCACATGATGGACTCTCACAGAGGAGAGGACAACCCATCACTCATCATTTGGCTAGCCTCATCCTAGGAGCAGTTGACGTGCGGAGTCCTAGTTTGCCTGAAGTGGTGGATCAGTATGCGGACGTCTTTCCCGACGACGTTCCAGGGATACCTCCTCACAGAGAGGTAGAATTTTATATTGACATGTACCCCGGGGAATCCCCGATAACGACTCCAGCATATCATATGACCCCCGCTAATCTTCGAGAGCTACGGGTATAGTTGGAGGACTTGTAGGGCAAGGGTTTCATCTGACCCAGTGTTTCACCCTAGGCTTCCCCGATTTTGTTCGCCAAGAAGGCGGACAGGAGCTTGCGACTTTGTGTCAACTATCGTTGCCTGAACCAGGTGATAGTGAGGAACAAGTATCCGCTACCGAGGATTGATGACCTCTTCGATCAGCTCAAGGGAGCACGGTGGTTCTCGAAGATAGACCTCAGGTCAAGTTATCATCAGCTCAGATTTCTAGACGAGGACGTGCAGAAGACGACCTTCAGGTGTCGGTATGGCCACTATGAGTTCTTGGTTATGCCATTCGGAATAACCAATGCTCCAGTAGTGTTCATGGCCCTCATGAACAGGATCTTTCAGCCATACCTCGATCGATTTGTCGTGGTCTTCATCGACGACATTTTGATTTACTCGAAGACTAAGGAGGAGCACGCCTACCACTTGCGGGTTGTACTAGACACACTCCGAGAGCACCAGATTTATGGTAAGCTCTCGAAGTGTCAGTTCTGGATACGTGAGGTCCACTTCTTGGGACACGTCATCTCTGAGGCGGGATTTGCAGTGGATCCTATGAAGATCGAGGCAGTGTTGGCTTGGGAGCCACCCAGGAGTGTGACTGAGGTGCGAAGCTTCTTGGGACTAGCTGGGTACTATCAGAGATTTGTTCCAGACTTCTCCAGAGTTGTGGAACCACTCTCAGCTCTTATGAAGAAGGGGAAACCCTTTGTGTGGTAAGACAGATGTCAACAGAGCTTCTAAGAGCTAAGACAGAGATTGACCAGTGCCTCTATCTTGAGTTTTTCTGAGGAGGGAGTAGGGTACGTAGTCTACTGCGATGCATCAGGGGACCGGACTCAGATGTGTCCTGATGAAGGAGCGGGCGGTGATCACCTATGGATCACGTTAGTTGAGGCCGCATGAGTAGAACTAAGCTACCCATGACCTGGAGTTAGCCGTAGTGGTCTTTTCTCTGAAGACATGGCGACACTAACTGATGGGCGAGCGCTTTACAGTATTTTCTGACCATCAGAGTCTCAGGTACATCTTCTCTCAGAAGGACCTGAATCTGAGATAGCGGTGATGGATCGAGTTCCTCCCGGACAATTAATTTGAGATATTCTATACTCCTGGGAAGGGGAACGTAGTAGCCGATTCTCTCAGCAGGAGGACGGGCATTCAACTACTTGAGGAGGAGACAGAGCAACTAGCCTCTTTGCAGATATCCTTCATGGATAGAGATGGGGAAACCTACCTTCAGTCTGTCACAGTCACTCCTCCACTACTTCAGCAGGTCAGAGAGGCACAGCGTGGGGATGCTGACTCTGAGACGCGGCGTGCACAGATATCCTCAGGTCAGGCAGCTGATGGTCTCTCCTTTGGAAGAGAGCATGACGTCCTTTTCAGAGGACGTACCTTGGTACCAGTTGCTTTGTGAGAGGAGGTGCTGAGAGAGTTTCACAATTGTCCTTTTGCGGTAAATCCTGGAGTGGCGAAGATGTACCAGGGTCTCAGACGAAGCACTGGTGGCCAGGCATGAAGAAGGCTGTGGCAGAGTTCGTTTCTTGATGCCTCACCTGCCAGAAGGTGAAGGCAGAGCACCAGGTACCAGCAGGCTTGGTATAACCCTTGGAGGTCCCAGAGTGGAAGTGGGATGGGATATCTATGGACTTCGTGACTGGACTTCCATGCACTTCCAAAGGTCACGACTCAATTTGGGTGATTGTCGACCGAATCACCTAGTCGGCTCACTTCTTACCCATCAGAGAGAAGAGCTCAGTGGAGAGCTTGGGACGTCTCTACGTTCAGGAGATTGTATGGCTTCACCGTGTGCCATCATCTATCATCTCCGATCGAGATGCTCCCTTTACTCCCCGGTTTTGGAAGGGGTTGAAGCAGGAGTTCGAGACACAGCTACGTCTGAGCAGAGCCTTTCACCCTCAGACGGATGGTCAGATGGAGAGGACAATTCAGACACTCGAGGACATGCTCCACACATGTGTTCTCGACTTTGGTCGCAGCTAGTTGGACCACCTACCTTTGGTGGAGTTTGTGTACAACAATAACTAGCACTCCACCATCGGGATGTCACCATACGAGGTGTTTTACAGCCGACCTTGCAGATCTCCTTTGTGTTGGACAGAACCTGGGGAGTCAGCACTTGTTGGACCGGAGATGGTCCAGGCCATGACAGAGACGGCCCAGATCATCCAGGAGCGGATGAGGACAGCTCAGAGTCAGCATATGTTTTATGCTGATAGGAGGCGGAGACCACTGGAGTTCGAGGATGGTGACCACGTCTTCTTGCGTGTCTTACCTCGACGTGGATTTCAGAGATTTGGCCAAGGTAGCAAGTTGTCTCCATGCTTCGTCGGACCATTCCAGTTCCTCATTAGGATTGGAAAGGTAGCTTATCGCCTGGCTCTACCACCTCAGTTGAACCGGGTGCACGACGTCTTCCACATTTCACAGCTGAGGAGATATGTGCACGACCCGACACATATCATTGACCATGGGGAGCTGGACGTTGATGATGACGTGACTTTTGCGGAGGATCTAGTGGAGATCGAGGATCGACAGGAGTGGGTCCTACGTGGACGATCGATTCCTCTAGTGCACATTAAATGGCAGCATGGGAACCTCCAGGAGAGCACTTGAGAGCGGGAGGCTCAGATGCGTTCTCAGTACCCATTTTTTTCCTAGATTATGATGTATCTTTACGGGGGCGTAAAGTCCTGAGGGGGGGAAAATGTAAAGACCCGTAAAATTGAAGAAAAATTTTTTCTTAATTTTTTTTGGGATTTTACAAGAACGCAGTTTATTGACGGCACTTGATTCTAAGACCCGGTGTGCCCGGAATTTCTATCTGAAGTTTAGCTCGGGTACGTTCAGTGAACGAACGAGCGGGAATTTCTAACTTTTGAATCGGTGCTCGAAATCGAATTCTGAGGGCATCGATGGATTCGCAGTGCCGATAATTGCTTAGGAACACCTTTTCCAGAGTCGCGTTTACACGAGATAAGTTATTAATTTATGTGGAAGGTAAAATAAAAATTATGCATCAATTTTTATTTTTACATTAAGTGGTTTATGCTTCGGGTGGAAGTTGGGGAAAACCACCCAACTTCCATTTTTAGGTTATGAAGGTGGTGTGGCCCACACAAACCCCACCCCTTCACCTTCCCTAACCTTTCATAATCCTTCATAAATTATGAGAACTTTTGTAATTTAATTTTGTGGTTTAATTCAACTTTTTAATTTCAAACCTTATGTTGTGTTAATAAAATAAATTAGTGTCCTATTTTATTTTTGGTTGGAGTCTTGTTGCCTTGGGAGATTTGGGAGAAAAAGCTAAGGGAGTCTTGAGTTTCTTCAACCTCTTCGTTGAAGAACACGAAGAACGCGAAGAACGCGAAGAACGCAGGATTCCTCAGAGGTCGACGTCTCCTTCACGACGTCTCCTTCCGTGACGCCTCTTCCTGCGACGGATATTCCGTGATGAATCCTCGTTCAAAGAACCTCCTTTCAAGCTACGCTCAAAGTAGGGGTTATTTTATTTATTTTGTGCGTGATTACTACTTTGACGTTCTTCATGGAATATGACCAATTGTTATTGATTAACGAGATGGGGCCGGACCACACAGACACGGCTGAACCACCTCCATTATCCATGATGGTTTCTATTGTGGATTGAAAAGGGAATGGTGCGGTGTCGTCGCACCGCGTGGAATCGTGCGGCAAGGAATGTGCGGCGCCATCGCGCCGCGCCGTGAAATCGAACAAGGACGCACCTCCGTCGCGCCGCGTCGGAGAAACCTGAAGACACCGCGGCCGGAGCAGGGCCGTGGAGGAGAGGCGCAACGTCGTCATGCCACGCTGGACGAACCAAGGCTACGGAAAGTTCCGGGCCACGGTGGAGTAGGGTGACCGGAGGCCAGTTCCGAGCCGCCAGTATCGGAGCAGGGGGGGACCGGCTGTCGCCGGTCCCGTGGCGGTGGAAGCCGACCGACCAAGCGGGCATGCCGGACAAGGGAAGGCTGGGGGTTTCGAACCCCCGAAGGCCATCTGAGCGACCCCCATTAATGGGGGGCGTGGTTACAAAATCTAGGGGGCAGGCGCCCCCCCCCCCCCCCCCCCCACCACCTTCAACGGCTCGGCCGTTTGGCCGAGCGCCCGGCCAGCGCGCCCCGCGCGCCAGGCCGGGCCGGATGCCTGGACGGTCCACCAAGCCGGGCTGCGCCGGCCGGGCCGGGCCACGCCAACTAGGCCGGGCCACACCCCAGTTGGCCGGAACCAGACCTGGTTTGGGTCAACCCGGTTCGGGCCGACACTGGGGGTATCGGGCCGGGTCGGACTGGGCCCGAACCCCCTAATACCGAATATCTTCCGGTCTGACGCCCATAACATGTGCTATGGACCTTCGATCGATGCACCGTCAGTTGAGATGTGAGCCTTGGATCTAGAAGGTCATTTTGGTATATCACACTCAAGGTTTCGGAATACTTTGGGTTCGGATGAGTTGGTTTGTACACGAAACTAACCGGGCCCTCGGAGCAAGAAACACTCATATCTTGAGCTCCGGACGTCCGATTGACGTGTCGTCGACTTTGTTGGGTTCCTCCTAGTGAGATGGATCTTCTGGCTTACTCCGCCCAAGGTTTGGATGCAGGTGGAGTACGGTCGGGTTGGTTTCGACGTAAAAACCAACCGGGCCCCTGGGACGAAAATGCCAATAATTCCAGACCGGGCGTCCGATTGATGCGTTGTCTGTGACGCTGATTTCTTGTTGATGATACGGAAATTCTGGATACATCTACTCTGTACATTGTGTCAGTTGATGTATCAGCCTCTCGGCTCTTGGAGCGGACCCTCCCGAACGAGCTTGCTGTGTACGGGAACCCTAGAGCTAGCTGCGTTTGCGAATGTGATGACGACGACTGTACAGTGATCCTCAGTGGATTTGACGACGACGACTACAACACTCAGCGATCCTATGTGGATCAGTGCTACCGATCCTGTGTGGGTCCGATCCTGTGTGGGTCAGCGCTCAGCGGTTCTGTGTGAGCCAGCACCTACCGATCCTGTGTGGTTCTGATTCTGTGTGGGTCTTTTCGGTGGTTAGTTACCTATCGATCCTTTGTGGTTCAGATCCTTTGTGGGTCATTTCGGGGGTTAGAACATATCGATCCTTTGTGGGTCTGACATCTTAGATGAATCAGTGGCAATATTTGATCATCTCTATCGTCATACAAAGAAGTATACCTGTGTGAGGTGAATCCTGTTTTTTCTCTTATGTGGATTGTGTTGTGCTATCCTGTGTGGATTTACATTTTTTTTCCTGTGTGGACTGGGTTGTACTTGGGCTCGGATGTTGGATCCGAACGAGAATTGATGACTTTGGTATATGTATAGGCATATACCTAAGCAGTGTCTGATGTTACTTTGTGATTGCATCTCTCCTTTGTGGATTATCCTTTGTGGATTTTGGGAGACCTTCGGGGGTCTCGGGGTCCCTACTGAGTAGCTTATACTCACCCCTGCACGGGCTATGCCCGCACAACATTGCGTTGGTTGAAGACGACGGACAGCGCTGATCGTGGTTGAGGATTGTGGAGCAGGACATTACCTGGAGGTGGACCACTGGGTGGGACGTATTCGGAGCGGTTGGCTGGACCCGAGGAGCAGAGGAGGCTATCTATACCCACCCTTCAGCTGAGATTTCCAGTGGACATCTCGATGTTGCGGCTTTACTTTTCAGTTGTGGTTTTCCCTTTCTAATTGTACTTTACATTCAGTTTGGGTTTCTATACTGGCCCACTTACTTTTCTGCACTTACTGTTGTACCCAGTTTTTACTTAGTGTTTACTTCTACTGCTATCTTGATCTATGGTGTTTTTTTACTTTACCAAGGTAATGCCTTCAATTTTTACCAGGATTTACGCCTTGGTGCTAGTCTCCAGCCCCTGGCCTATGGAAGGCGGGCTTGGGGTAGTCATGGAACATCCCTCGAGGACGGGTCGTGACAAGGGAGGGATGTTCCTGCACTGCCTTGTGCATCAGGGAAAATGCATGGGGGGGGGGGGGTTTGCTACGCCTCCCCCCTAAGGATTCAATATTCTTTTTTATCTTAGGAATCATAATAATAATATAACAACTCAAAAATAAAAAATCACAAAAATAAATTTTTTTATTTCATTTTAAATAATCATAATAATAATAAAATTATTATTATTATCAATTTAAAAAATAGAATAATTTTATTATTTTCACAAAATATTATTATTTCAAGAAACAAGAAGCCACATGGACTCTCAACCGAAATGCACGTTCACTGCTAACGATGTGGTGTCTGTGCATCGGCCCAAAACCCATCAATAATATTAAACATCAAAAAAATTAATGGGACTGATAAGAATGAAAAATAAATGGAATCTGAAGTTGGGGTATGATGATTATCCCCAACATAGAGACTTTCTTTCACTAGAATTTCACCAAGACAATTGTTGACACAACTAGAGTCCTTTCCCAGACTAAACCAGAAGAAACTAATATTCTTGGGGTGACCATTACCAACACACATCACACCTAAAAAACTCAATAACAATCACTGCCTAAGGTTGACGAGAGAAAATGGGAGGTTTCTCCTCACTATAATAATTTACTAACATGGAAACCTTCAAACCCAAACACACCACCCTTTGGGAAAAAATATGGGAACTTACCAAACTGAACTCATCCCACCTTCTCACCGCTAATGAAACTACTCCACAAATAGGATTAAACCCATTATAGGAAAAACAACTGAGGGTAAAACGTCAAAATGAGGAACTAGTGTCTATGCCTAACATGGAAACAAGGTTATGAGCCATTACCCATGAAAGGAATAACACTAAGATAACATTGAACCGGGCACCCAGACTCCACATGGGTCACCACCCTACATAGGGCCACAACATACCCTGATTTTCCTCCATTGTAATCCCTCAATCCAAAACAACCCCTGACAAAAGACTCAAATCCTGTACTACCCCTGGAAACATGTGGATCAGGGTGAGAAATAGTTCACTATGTTATCCCCACACCTACCTACCATGTCCTGATAATCCTAATCTCAATCTATCAGGCACCACAAATAACGAGGGAATCCTCTAATACCATTTTGTCACATACCATCCTAGGTAAAACCTGAACCGGTCACTCGAGTTGGTTTGTGACATGTCCTGAGGGGAATTCCCAATCCCACTAGGGTGGAAACTAGTGTCGAGCATCAATATTAACATGTGGGAACAGTTTGTAAAATAAATAAAAGAGACAAAAATATATAAAGACCTACAAAAAATATAAAAACACGTAGTGGAAAGAAAATAATACTCCACATAACTCTATGTAAACTAGTAGGTCACCACCCAACTATGAACTAGGCTCTCTATAAGAGAAATCCAACACCAGTAGAACCAGAAATAAAAATTATAATGTATGGGTGATAACCCAAATTCTCAGTATTAAATCATCATAGGGTTCATGAAATTATTTTCCCAAAAAAACATTCCATTTGTACCAGTTTAAAAAATATATAAAAATATATTTTCATAAATGTTAGTCATTTAACACCACACCTGATCTGTTGTCTTTTTAATTTTAAAATAAAATACCCAAAAGGGAACAAGGAGGATGTTAATTTTCTTCCAAATATATTCTTACAAATCCTTTTTAAAATATCAACACATTTATAGTGTTCCAAATGAAATCCAAAACCAGGTATAAGGAATAAAATTCCACATGACAAGAGAAACAACACTAATAATACTCATTAAAAGTAAAAATAAGAAATCCTCTTAATGTAGAGGATGACCAGAACATAATATACATGTGACTCGTCCAGAAGGAATTCCCTACTCAATGATGTCCTAATGCCCTAATGCTCGACCATCTCCCAACCTTTCCTAGTCGAGGTGCCCAATCCCAGAACAATAATAACAAAATATCTCTTTGCTATGGGCCGCTAGCCTGTGCATAATGTAAAATACTGCATCAATCATTCTTTGTAAGCCTCATTTTTAGAATATTTTCCCATGTATATTTCATGGGGGGATGTGCCATGTAATTCAAACAATAATCCTTATACATATAATCAAACACAACACACAAACTGGCACCACCCCAGCCACCTATAGGGTTCGTCTCTTGCCTCAAAATAATAAGCATTCAAAGAAGTCACATACTAAGGAACCTTCATCACATGATCATCCAATGAGTCAAAAGACCTAACTCAGGAGGGGTTTCCAAAAAACATTTTTTAATGATGCCAAACGGGCCTCATCCTGTTGTCACACATCAATCCCTTTCCCTATAACCATAACAGAAGTCCCAACCGGGCCCATAGTTATAACCATACTAGCCACATTTACCAAAACTCATTACGAAAAATATTTTAAAAAATAGAGATCCCATATTGACTATTCCATTTTCATTCGGCCTTTCAGTTTCAAACACACACCCAAACATGTTACAGATGCCAAACATGCATTATTTAAAATCCTATTTCCCAATCTATGTTGGAACCATGGATAAGATACACGAAGGAGCCAAACAGGCCTCCAACCATTTGATGATAAAATAGAATTTTTATTAACAACAAACTTGTCATGTCATTGTAAAATTTTGAAATCAACAGAAGTCACATTGAAAAAAGTGAAACAACTTATCAAAATAATAGAGGATGGTTGAGGAATGATATCTTCTAAGAAAAACTTGTTTAGGGAATAGAAATCTCCAAATGAATAGATACCCTTTCAAATTATTTTTAAGGAACTACACACACACATCATCCACTAAAGCACTAAAACAATCTACAATGTACCGATTTTCATAAAGCCACCCATTACAGGAAATTTTTTTTCCATAAAATAATTTTAACCAATGAACACCTCCAAAGATATCCAAAAAGACCCTTTAAAAGTGGATAATGACTGTAAAAAACTTATAGGCAATTAATTAACATGTGCACAAAAGAAATGCATCCAAAAACCTAATAATGACTAATTCAACCATCACTAAATCACTAATATAAATCAATTGAGCATGTAGTAAAAGTGAAAAAAATGTTTTATAAATTCAATAACAAAACTAAAGAACCACATGAATTGAAATTGGGAGTAAAGGGAAAAGAATCATCAAACTCAAAGAATGGACAAGCCAATAATTTAAAAGTCAAGCAATAGCCTGCTCACATGCACGCACTTTTATATATATAGACACACACAAACCTTTAAACTGAAGCACATGATCCCTACGCTATGAGGGAACATGAACTCACAATATATATATATATATATTCATTTGTGTGAAAAATTAATGCACACACCTGGAATTGATTTGAACACCCTGCCACAATTCTCTCCACCAAAATGTAATCGCGACAAGGACTAGCACAGGACCAAATAAGTACCAGGGATTCTCATAAACAAAAACCCCTAAATAAAGTGTGCACAAAAATGGTGGATGAGGAACATCACCTTGGATGATGGTGGAAACTTGGAAACGTGCGGAAAATAGATATTGAAAAACATATATTTTACCGAACTACAAATAAAATAACAGAACATCAAAGCAAAATTACTATAGTAAATTAATTGTGCCCAACCCAGTGGCGATAATTAAACTCTCACCTCGAAGGGCGGTGATGGTATAAAATTGGTGAGGGGTTCACACCAGAGTAGTGGGTCACTGAAGTGGGAGAATTCTAAACAAAAGGAGGTCAGATCTGGGCTACCAGTGCGCTATTGGGTGAGCCGAATGAGGGGAGAATAATGGATGGAGCAAGGCCAAATAGAGGCATCATGGTTGAGGTGTGGCGGGGGATGGATGTTAATGGCCAGGTGAAGGCACAAAGGGTTCCAAATGAAAGTGGCAAGGCAGAGGCATGGTCTACTCTCGGGGGATGGTAGGGTTGAACCTATAGTTTCTCATGCAGGAGGAAGAAAAACAGGGGGAGCTACACAGACCCCATAGGGTTTCAATTTTTTGTTTTTGTATTTATCTTAATAATAAAAAATAATAATAATAATAATAATAATAATAATAATGTAAAAGGTAAATAATAAAAAACATAATAATAAATTTGTTTCATTTCATTTTACATAGTAAATATAATAATAATAACAGTAATAAAATTAATTAAAATTTAGTAATAAGAATAATGTTATTATTTATAAAAAAATATTATTATTTCATGCCTCATGCAGCTATATAGTCACCCGTCTAGAAAGAACGATCACCACTAATGATGTAGTGTCTATTCACTTGCTTTAAACCCATCATAAATATTATAGTTCAAAATATATTCGATTCGGGACCATGAAGAGAGTAAAATAATGGTGGAACGAGGTTAGGGTGTGACAATTTCTCCCACCACAGACACTTTCTACCCTCAGAAAGTAACCAAGACAACAATTGACACAACTGGAGCCCATGAATAGAACATACCCAAAGAATCCAAGAGGATTGGGGTGACCATTACCAAAACACGACACAACCGACCCACCCAAGAACAATCACTGCCCGAGATTGAGGGTAGAAAATTAGAGGGTTATGCCCGCCACAAGAGTTTAATAACATAGATTATTTGAAAACAAAACACCCCCCATTGGGGGGGAATGCATGAAATTCCCAAATCGAATTCATCTATCCTTCTAATCACTAACCGGAGAACTCCAACATTGGGATTAAAACAATTACTTAGAAAACGAACACACGAGGACACTATGATGGAGTAATCCCCTACAAAACTGAAACACACTAAAGGAAAAGATAGAGAGAGTTTCCCATATAAAGAAGGACCCTATAAACACCACCCATTAAACTGTAAAACAAAACATTTCCCTCATGAACTCAAATAAGACCAAACTCAAGATCTGAATGGCTCATCTTATTTATGTGACCAACACACCTGAAGAAATACATCTAATTTAAAAGACACAGTTTGAGCAGATGTGGCAACTTGGATTGCGTTACAATGAGCTCGTCACACTACCACAACAAGGATGAGATTACAATGATGACAAGAATATAACATGGAATCATTGGATATTTCTCTCCTCAAAGATAAAAACATGATCCAGACCAATGTTCCACATACCCTCGACAACTCCTGACTATGTTCGTGCTTCACCCCGAGACCTGTGGTTGGGGCCCTAATGGCTGAAGCATATCCTGCCTCACAGTTTGGAATTCACATCCCCAAGTCCCCAACTCCTTCCTCCCAATGAATCAAACAACTGTAATGGTGGAATGATTTCAAAGGGATTCAAGATGAAGACTTAGAATTACTAAACTTGATACCCTGGTTCCACATAAGGTAATGGTTCGACAAACTGGGGGATAACATAGATGAAGAAGGTTTTTCATAAATAGGATCCTCTTGAAGGCACATCTCACCAAATAGGGAAACCTTATGAAATCCAACCACCCAAAAATACACTGCAACATCTAAAAAATTAATGATGACCAATCTCCACTTCCCCCAAATGGAGCCCTCAAATAGACCCAATATGGAAAAAACCATAACACCATCGGGAGTTCCCTATAACCAAAAAACACACAATATCCACAATCCCCACAACTAATTTAAACGTACATTGATTACCTCGATAAAAAAGAAACACTATAAAAGTACTGGAAATGGAAAATGAATCATTTGAATCATTTAGTATCATTTTCGGTGGAAAATTCATAACAACACAAAAAAACAATCGAGATAGGCATCAAGAAACATTCAATCATAAGAAACACCATGAGCTCACAAAAACCGACAAGGATGCTAGAGAAATAAGAGCTCAACCAAAAATATATTTTTAAGAATCCCATTTCATATAAACTCTCAAAATGGCCACATTTACAATCATCTTTAAAAATAAAGAAGCCCTCATTTTAAACCAAATTCAATTACAGAAATTTCATCTCCCATTTTTATAAAAACTAACTTGTGGTCCCTTACGAATTGTCACATGTGAATTAATCAAATAACACTTATATCATACACAGACATGTTCCCCCATGCACTATCCGTACATACCCATGCACATGTGAACCTCTATAAATAACATCATGGTGCCATAATCTCTTTTTCTTATCAAATCCAACCACATACCAAACCTTCAAAATTAAAATAGTTTCCCTTTTAAAAACCAACATTACCCATTTAAAACCATCTGAGGGAAGCACTACCAGTCCAAATCCATTTTGACTTTAATAGTCCACATTAAATTTCAACACACACTCACCAAAATTGATATCAAAACGAAACAAAACAAAAGATCAACAATAAAAATGAGTAACTAATGTCTACACCTATCTATGTGACATGATGGCCAGCCATGCCCCATGTAAGGAATAATACTAACTGAACATTGAACTAGCACCTAGAATCCTCGTGGGTCAACACCCCACGTGAGGCCACAACACAACCTGATTTGCCTCCATTTTCATCCATTTATACAAAACCACCCAAGATAAAACACACAAATCTTATACTACCACTAGAGACTCGAGGATAAGTTTCAATAAGAGTTCATGATATTCTACCCGCACCTACCTCTCGAGTCCCGACAGTCCAAATATACTTCTACTGAACACCCAAAATAAAAAGGGCCTCTTCTAACACCATTTTGTCACAAAGCAGCCTAGGTAAACTTAGAACCAGTCACTTGAGCCAGTCCGCATCATGTCCTGAGGATCATTTCTAATCCCCCTGGGTTGGAAAGTAGTGTTGGGTAACAAAATTAACGTTTGGGAAAAATTTTACACATAAATAAAAGGTAATTTAATATATAAAGACTATCAATTCAAATAAATACTATTAGTGGAATGAAAATAAAACTCCGCGTACCTCATTGTGACCCATTTGGTCACCGCACAACTCAGAACCAAGCTAGGTCCAAGGGAAATCCACCATTAACAGAACATGAAACTGAAATGATTATGTAGGGTTGAGCACCAAAATGTTCATTGAGTAATCATCATAGATTCCATGGAATTATTTTCCCAAAAACAATCCATTGGTATGAGTTTGAAATACATTTATAAAAAATAGATTTTTAGGAATGATAGCAATTTAAAATTTCACATGATTCTTTGCCCTCATAATTTTAAAATGAAATACCAAGAAGGGAACAAAGATGATGTGAATTTTATTCTAAAACACCTTCTTATAAATCCTTTTTAAAACAACCACACATTCATAGTCTTCAAAATAAACACCAATAACAGGTACAAAAATTACAATTCAATATGATGTGGGAAACAACACTAATAATACTCGTAATGGGGAAAGACACAAAATCCTAGGAATTCAGAGGAAGATGAGAACATACTATACATCTGTCTAATCAAGAAGGCAGGACCTTCCCAATGAATTCCTAACGCCCTAATGCTCGACCATGACCATACTAGTCCTGGTTGAGGGACCGAATCCAATAAAATTAAAACAAAACATATCTTTGCTATGATGCACAAGAAAGTGTGTAATCTAAACTAGTCTAGTAATAATTTCAGTAATCCTCTTTGTCATTCTATATTCTTTTGTGTATTTCATAATAAGGGGTGTTCCATGAAATTAAAACAACAATCTATATACATAGAAGAAAATAAACCAAACTAACCGGAAGCACCTCGGCCACCTCAAGGGTTTGTCTCTTCCATAAAATTAATTACCATTCAAATAAGTCCCATACCAAGAACCCTTCTTATCATGATAAACCAATGAGGAAAATGTTATAACTCAATTGGGGTTTAATAAACATTTCAAAGATGCCAACCATGAATCTTCCAGTTTTCACACATTAATCCCTTTCCATGCAACCATACCAAAAGTTTCATCGATGCCCTTTTATCTAACAATATAAGGTACATTTATAAAAACACATTAAGAAGAACAATTCCATTAAAAAGAGATCCCATTTTCACTATTCCCTTCCCATTTAGGATTTATGTTTCAAACACACACCCTAACATGTTATACATTCCAGAATTTCCTTTATATCAAATAATCATTACTAAAATAATTTGAAACCATGGACATGAAACTCGAATGGGCCAAATGAGCCTTCAATCCTTTTTAGAAACAATAGATTTTAATCAACACCAATCATGTCATTACATTCCAAACATTTGAAATCACCTTAAGTATGTTTTAAAATAATTAAACCATTTATCAAAAGAAGGTAGGAAGGGGAGAGGAAGGAATATTTTTTAGAAAACCATATTCTAGGAAAGGACCTCTCCAAATTACAAGGGACTCGTTCCAACCATTTTTTATGTTCTACACACACACCATCCACTAAAGAATTATTACTTTCCACAAATTATTGATTTTTATAAATCCACAGATTAAGAAAAAACAATTTTCCATAAAACTATTTATACCAATGAACACCACCCAAGATAACCAACATGACCTTTTGAAAGAAGGTGGTGATTATTTAAAACAAAGAGGCATGGAATTTACCTGTGCATAAAATAAAATCATCCCAAAACCTAATTGTGATCTTTTCAACCCACACTAAATCACTATTAAATATCAACTAAAGATATAATAAATGTTAGACACGTGTTTTAGAAATATAATAAAAAATTCAAGCACCACATGAATTGTAATTTGGAGTAATGCGAATTAAAACACCTACCTCAATGAATGTCCAAGCCAAATATTTGTAACTGAAGAAACTACCTTCTCGCATTCATGCACTTTGATATATATATATATAAACATTTAAATGGAAACACATGTTCTACGTTCCATGAGGGAACACACATTTGGAAGATATATATTCACACACATACATACACATATTTATATATATATTCATACATGGAAAAGATGTCTGTGCGCACCTGGAAATGATCTGAACACCCTAAAACCATTTCTAACAACATAATTTTAGCATGAAAATGACAACCACAACAACAATAAAGTACCAAGGACCCAAAAAAACCAAAGGAAAATGTATAAATTGTGAAAAAAATGGCGGATGTGGAACGTCTCCTTGGATGGTTGTGGAAACCTTGAAAACACGCGGTATGGAGAGATTGCATACCGAATAATTATTCGTAAAAAAAATACATGGAAATAAGAATAAAATTATGAAACTAAATTAATTTTGTGTAACCCGGCTACAATAATTAAACTGTCACCTAAAATAGAGGTGATGGTCTAAAAATCGACGAGAGGTTCGTGCCAGAGTAGCGGGTCTCGGGAGCCGGAGATGGACAGACAAAAGGATGTCGGGATGGGGCTACTAGCATGATACGTGTCAAGCAGAAGGTGGGTGATGCCTAGCTGGGGCACATCTAGATGGAGGTGGCAGGGCCGGGACATAGGGATTAGGTGTAGAAAGAGCGTGTCCTGTCCAGTGGCGGCCTAGCTGAAGAATTTGAGGGCGACGTGTGGGAGACCAGATGACAGTGGCGGGGTAGTGTCACTGTAGGGTCTGGACGACAGTGGTGAGGTAGAGGAGAAGCTATGGTGGGTGGTGGCCAGGTCTATTCCTAGAGGAGGGGAGGACTACACCTGTAGAGCCTCACGCAGGAGGCGGAAAAACAGGGGGGATGTGCCTCACCCCTTATGATTCCATTTTTTTATCATAATAATGATAATAATAAAAAAATAACAACTCATTAATAAAAATAAAAATAATAAATTTATTTCATTACTATTCAAATAATAATAATAATAATTACATTAATAATACTAATAACAATTTACTAATATGGATAATGTTATTATTTACACAAAATATTTTTATTTAAAGCATCAAACAGCCGCATGGTCATCTGACCGGAACGCACGGTCACCACTAAAAATGTGGTGTCAGTGCATAGGGCTAAAACCCATCAAAAATATTAAAGATAAAAAAATATTCTAACTAGGACTGAGAATAGAGTAAATTAATGGGATTTTGAGGTTGGGGTGTGACACCCCGGCCAGTTGGGAATCAAATTCGATGTAGTTCTTGGAGAACCGCGATGTTTACCATCATTCGCTGAGGGCGTATGTTGCAGAATTTTTTATTGTAATACGACTTAGACAAGAGAGGGACAATGTCTTACCAGGGGATTAACATGGAATGGAAGAGTATACCTAACATGATATAGGGAAAAATTATTCCCCATCACCCCATTTCCATTTCCAGAGAGGACACGGGCCAAGAGGAAAAAAAATAGGGATGGAGTGATTTGTTGTGCCTTGGGTTGGACCCGAATCCAAAATGACTAAGGATTACAATGTATCCTATTTGGGATGGAATCAAGACAGACATTGTTCATGATAGTTCATGTAGTGGAACCTGATTGGGGAGGTTTAAGGGTGAAAAAATAGTTTATTGTTTGGAGGCTTGGACAAAAAATGGTGGGATAGTGTCCCAAATGGGATTCACGCAGCACAATAAAACAAACCTGATGTTAATGGGGGCCAATATATTCTTCACTACTCCACACACTTCTAATAAGGGACTCAGGACAGGGGGAAAGGAAATGACATATTGGCTTAAGGATGTACCCGTGAAAAAATTCACTGGTGTTCCTATGTATCCCATGAGTATGGGAATCAATCCACACATAGTTCTTAATACTCCACACAGTTTAATGTCGTGGGGGGCATATGAAGGTCCCATGACATGAATGGAGGATAATACTCTGGAAGGGCTCATAAGAGAGTGTTCGAGTGTCCCTATGTTACTTATTGAGAATGAGAATGATGCCTCAAGTATTTTATGAAATTATATCATGGTAGGAAATTGATACCTCTCAGGGTATTCCTCTTAGATGAGGTCTACGGTAGCATAATGTTCCATTTTGTGTAGGGGACATAGATCATGATGTTTATCATCATGTGGAGAGGATTGATGTCACCCCCTTTATTTCTATATATTTATGATGATAATGGGATCATCTAAAGACTTGACACAATGATTTGTGTGGGGGAACCCTTAAAAAAAAAATTTAAACTCACGTGAGGGATGATCGATGCAAGAAACAAGGAGTGTCAAGGAAACCTCCCAATAATAGATGCATTGAGGGTTGGATGGAATTATTTTATTTTATGTGGTGGTTGGACCATGATATTAGATCACAGTGTCCCTAAATATATCATTGAGAATGAGAACCAATCCATTAGTAGTTCTAGAGTGACTATCTTGTTTAACATAATGCAGAAAGGAATTATCTACTCAGTTTTTTTTCGTGTTTGAGACATTCCATGTAGTTTAACATCATTCGGAAAGGATGTGAATGGGACTTAAACCAACATGGATTCCATATTTCTCACGACTATGCAAACTATTTCTTGATAAATTTCAAATTGGTGGGTGGTGTGACATGCTACCTATCCATGGTGACTAGAGAATAATATCCATTATGAAGGATTTAAGTATGACCTGGAGTCCCTCCAACATGATTTCCATCTTTGGGGGCTTGTTCTGTGGTACCATCGGGGTTCAGAGTGCATTAACCAATTATCGTTAGAGGAATTAACAGAGTTGAACCTATTTTTGAAAGGTCCATTCTATCCAATTTTGGTGGACTTCATGGTTGTGAAGTGTGAAAAACCTATTCTATTCTAGCCACTCCAACTCATCGAACCATTTATGAGATTTTTCATCATCTCATAGATGCCCTAAAAAACTATTCAGATCGAGGGGAGTTGTACCTCTTTGGGAATCACTTCCTTGGTCCCATAAACTATTGAGTATATAATTGCTTGTCTAGAAGTACACATGGTTGTACGGTAGGCCCACAAATCATGGAAGAGTTTTTCTATCTATTAATTCATATCCTTGTTCACCATATTTTGATGTATATTTAAAAGAGTATTATTAAATGCATCTATCTGTGAATTTACCATTGTATGATAGCACGATGAGTGATTGGATTCGATGTTATACCCATGATATAAATTTGTCAACTCCATCGAACAAATGTTTGTTTCATTTTTTCAATATAATGTGATGGAATCCGAATATGGAGATGATGTGAGATATTATGAAGTTGATTATATTATTCGACCGGAATTCCTTAAGGTGTATCATATGAGACCATTTGGAGAATACGTTGGTAGTAGTAAGGATGTACTTGACCTTCATGGCTCTAACTGGGGGTTATAGGCCCATAACATCCACCCACCAAATAGAAAATGGATTTTAGTATTTATCATTGTTCAAATATTCCATGGGAAGATAGATGAAGTTTTTATGAATTGGGAATGCAAGGAATTTTCTGGTGAATTCCACATATACTTGTATCATGATTTTCCAGTAATACCCAACCTTCTATTCTAGTTGGAAATCCTGGTTCATGATTCGTGGTTGTTGTAGGAGCTTTCTTAGAATTCTTCCATGATGGTGAGAATTTCTCCTTCTACTATGCATTAGATGGTAATTCCATCCAATCCACAGGTGTATAGGATTTTCTGATCGTTTAAACTATCCTACGAGGTAAGGTTTTTAGCTCAGCACCAGATCTATTCCATTCCAACTAAATCCATTGGAAGTGTCCCATCCTGAATATACATGATTTTGAGATTCTTTCTTCTATAGGTGGTCACTTTATCATTTTACTCTAGGGTGAAATTGATCTAATATATTTGACTCATGACACATGATGATTGATGAGACCATACTTCTATGTGGTATTTGGATGGTTACTTCCTCCAAATTAGGGTCTATCAAGGTAGCTACCACATTATCCAGTGCCTTAGCATGACCTTTCACTAATCGACTGATATAATGAACCATGGGCTCAAAGGGGAACTCTACCATTGGTCCCATAACATAGCCATTGGGAGGGTCTTGTTCTTTCTATTTTTGATGGTTTATTTTCCACTTACATGCTTAATCACCATCTCTAAATCACCTTTGATGTTCTAGTATGCAATGAGAAATTGTAAATATATTTATAAACAAGTGATGTGGTCTAGGTACTGAAGCTCATTGTTTGTGCAACTTTCGGACAACGAGAAAGAATAGTATAAAACTGCATTATTTGGGTAAAAAATTTGACCACTAGGACAACCCGATTGAGATTTGGGTTCTATATTCTTGTTCCAATAATACTCTTTTAGGAGAAATCAAAATAAATCTCCAATTTCCTAGGAGTGTTATGTTTATAGATAGAATATTCTTCATGGACATGAGTATCTTTAGTACATTTTCTGGAGCGGGATGTGATGTGAGGAAGTTAGAAAAGGGTTGAAATTTTAATAACCTCTAGGATACAAACAATATATCTAATTACTACAGGATGACTGCACATTGAGCCAAACACCCAATAAACAAAGTGAATCTAATGATTTACTAGAGTGGTTCGATACGAGAGACTAAGTGGATATCATGGTGATGAAATTAATGCCTCAATTTTTGTTCAGTGAAGATAAGAACTATAATTTTATTTTTGACATTATAATATCTTTGTGGTGACATGTATAAGATGTCACAAGTCCTATCTATTTCAACCTCGATGCCACGATGGCGCACCTCAAATACAAGGAACATTCTTGATGTCACCCAAATAGTTCACTTTGGTAGATTCATCTTCATACTATGTAATCAAAATTTGTCATAGATTTTTTTTGATTTCCTTGAAGTGACAAAATCGACGTCGATATTGGATGACATGTTCATCAACATATCACTCAGCTATATTTCTTCAAGAATGTCTTAAATATACGATGCATGGATCGATGATATGAGGTTCCACCATTCTTTAATCTGATGGGAATGACCTGGTAGTAGAAGATCCCCTGGGGAACCCTAAAGGTGGTGGCCTCTTCACCAATATGGTCATTTTGATCTGATTATACCCCGAGTACCCATCCCCGATGGAATGGTCTTGGAAGCAATTAGTTTCCTCGATCAATTGCTATGTGATTGGAAATGGAAAATCATCTTTCAGGGAATGCCAATTTAGGTATCTAAAATCAATGAAGACCTTAATTTTCCCATTATTTTTTTGATGGGAACAATGTCGTAAAATACATTTTGGGTATTTCACATCTCATACAATGTTTTATTTGATCAACTTGTCAGCCTCTATCTCAACATCTGTGGCATCGGAGGGGTGCATTATTCTAGCTACCTTCTTGAAACATATATGATCTTCGGGTAGCCTGAGATGGTGCATAGCTATATCTGGATTCAATCAGGGAATTTGTGTATAGTTCTAGGAAAACACATATATGTTCTGATTTCGGAATGTGATGCAAATAAACTTCTCCTTGGGAGGCATTGCTACAGTAATCAATGTAGTTCATAGACATTCTTTTTTTCCATAGGTTTATCTGTTGGAGCTTATATATGGTGGGGGAAACAACTACCATAAGTGATAGTGGGGTATTTATGAGATCATCTTCATCCTATTCTATTCTCGAATCCCTGAGGAAAATTTCAGGTGTGGATGGTAGTTTGGGGGACTCTCTGTCACTATAATTGTGAGGAAGAATATTCGGATAAATGTCATCATCTACCGTTATCTTGTTTGTGGAAGAGAGATTATGAGGGTGACTGTTCATTAGGCCAAGAGAGGGTTGGAAATCCATAACAAGGCCTGATGTTTCAACAATGTTTATGGGGATCATGTATTCCTCATCATGAAAACTATAGATATTTACAGGGAACGTCTACAAGCCATAGGGGGTGGAAACCAATATAACATCAATCTTTACTATTTTTTCCTCCAATATTGTAGAAGTCCGCTTCATCATATACTGCTCTAGAATTTTTGATGTGGGAATTATCATTGTGGAGTATTCTAACAATGTCAATGATGGTGTAATTCTAACATTGATGGAATTTTTATGGGACTGATTAGTGTCTATGGATATAGGTCCTTACATGTAAGATGTGATGTAGAGTGTATTATTGGATAACCTAGAACTTAGCATCATACGTGAGATCCCCAAATAGAGTATCTAGATTAATATTTTTGAGGGGTCGTTTCTTTTGATTATCATACCAATGGGTGGTCATATTTTTTGGGGGCATGTCCCCTTCACTATACCACAAACGTGGGAGTGTCTTGGCTAGGATGAGATTGATCCTGAAACTATTATCTATCCACAATATTTGGAAACTGAAATTATTAAACCTAACTGAGATGAATGCATGACAGATGTGTCCATAGGAGGCCACTTCATAATATTCTTCAGTGAATGAAGAGTAAGTATGCCATCCTATGTACAAGGTTTCTGCTCGATAGACCTCAATTGAAATGAATTATATCTCAAATTCTCATGAGCTTCGGAGGGATTCAAAAAGTTCCTCTTTAAGTTATGTGGAAAGATGATGCACATCAAGGATTGAAGGCATGGATGGGACCACAACTAGTCATTTATTAACTTCATACATTTGTTCTAGAGGTCATCGCTTCCCAGTATGGTGCTTCTCCTACGCATGCAGTAGAGGAGTTGGACAGACTGAGGATGATGGACCTATAGACTATGTATAAGTCAAGGGAATATCAGCCACTACTGGAATATATTTCCCTGAAACATCCAATGTCTTGGGTTAACAAGGTTGAACCCCCAATAAATGGTCACATAATACAATAGGGTGCAGGAAGATACTAGATGGATTGGATGAACCTCCATATATCCTCGATCTTCATGGATCAATTACCATGAGCCTCAGATGCATATGTGTCCTTTGTGGTGATTTTACCAGGATACTAACTATGCCCATATCCGCATTGTACCATGTATCCTTGGCTTCTATGCATGCAACATCACATTCCCCTATTACATGCAGAAAAACCATATTTAGTGTGTACTAATAACCAGATAAAGAGTTCATCTAGTGTATCATGTTTACTGAATTGAATATGAGTTCTTCGCCTGAAGAGGATTCTATTTGGTGGGGGTAGATCCTCTACTTTAGATGTTGTAGATTAGAAATATGTGAGAGCTAGAGAGTACTTTGGAGAAGAATATAAATCTTCATCTTCCTTTTTATACTGTGTCAGGTGGTCACTCCAACCTTTGGGAGGTAAATCTTACTTCTCCTTTTTGGGTGGTGGGGCAATTTCAATTTGGCGTAACTACTCCTTGACGGAACCATGGTCTCAATCACATGTTTTATGAGTCATCCAATTGTCAATCTTATGTCACTTATGTGTAGGAAATGTATACCATCCTTCCTATTCCTCAGACCGGGAAATAGTTATGGAAGCCAATTTTTATAGAGAATCATCTAATTTTACATGTCCATAGTCGATCATACCATAAAGGAATACCTTTAATATGAAATAGTTCAGGATATTATGACCTAGCCTTATGTGGAAATGGAAATAATTGGTATTGTCGGAAGATTGACTTATTGAGGATTCTTGGGCTACCGAAGCTTGAGTAGGTTGTTATCCATGGATGCTATGAAGCATCCAGGGACATGATTATTTTGGATGGATAATTCCATATTAATACACTCAAGGAATGTTGTGTATACCTAGATTCATTGTTTGTTTGGTTGATGGTGATTATGTGGTTGCCACAGGTCAGTAGGTGTGATGGTTAGTTCAGACCTTTTCTAGGTGATTGGACCATTGCAGACATGATGGTGACATCTTCAGCATCCACATTTACTAATTTTCTTCCATTAAATTGTGGTTTGTGCTGAGACATGGATTAGGTTCTCTTGATAGAATCATCATGACGTTGTGCTATTTCAATGAATTCCCAACATCCAACTAGATATTTCATGGGGATTTGGGGTGTCTGTAGATCATCCAGTATATTTTCAGTACATAGTTCAAAAAGTTATTCTTGTGAGAGAGGGATGCTACATGAATAGGTCAAACCTTTATACCTTTCTATGAAGGCGGGAACCCTATAATTCTCACACTTCTTGTCATTCTTCATGTCAATGATCATCGCCTTCCTCAATGTAGAACTAGAGTTGTTACGAACCATCTCTTGGGGCCCGTGCCGTGCCTACCCCAAGCTCTCCTTTTATAGGACAGGGGATAGTTACTAGCAACTAAATGGAATATCCATTAAATTGGAAGACATTTATTTTTTGACCTATACAGACACACAGTCCAAGAACACAACAAGAAGCAACCACACATACTAGAATTAAATAAAATGCAACCACAATGTGAACAACTATAGTAATAGAGTACTGAAATTAAAAATTGGCCGGAATAAAGCCAAACTGTAAAAGTATATGTACTACTGGAAGTAAAATAAAATTGAATGAAAAATGAAAAGAGATACTGGGACATCCTCCGAGGTTCCTACCTGAAGGGTAGGTATAAATAGACTCCTAATAACTCCACATCCATTAGTCTCCTCCATGTCACGTCACGTCGAATGGTCCACCTCTGTGCACCATCAATTCCTTCCTCCCTCAACCTAGATCAACGTTGTACATCATCTACACCTGAGAAAACAAGGTGTAGTCGAAGCCCTTGCAGGGGTGAGTATAAAAATACTCAGTAGGGACCCCAAGACCCCTGTAGTTCTCCAAGAGTTACACAATGTAAAAAACACAAAGCAATACATCAACTCTACTGAGGCATATTCCCAAACATATACCTATGTTATTAATATAAACACATCTCAAACATGAGAGAAGGGCACCACAAAGGTAACACCTAGAAGGATGAAGTACAACATCGGTAAAACCATGGTGAGAACACCACTAAGGTAACTCCACTAAGGTTGAAGAGCCACACATGTAACACCACAAAGATAGAAGTACCACATAGGTAACACCACAAAGACAATAACACAATGGAAGATGTGCCACACATGTAACCCCAAGGAGATAGAAGTACCAAATAGGTAACACCACAAAGATAGAAGTATCACACAGGTAACACCATGAAGATGATACCACAAATGTAGAAGTACCACACAGGTAACACCATGTAGCTAGAATTACCACACAGATAAAACCACAAAGATAGAAGTACCACACAAGTAAAACCACGAAGATGGTACCATAATGGTAGAAGTACCACACAGGTGACACCAAAAAGCTACAAGTATCACACAGGTTACACCACCAAGATAGAAGGACCACACCGGTAACACCGCGATGTTATAATTAACACAAAGGTAACACTAAAAATATTGATGTACCACAAAAGATAAAGAATCAGCTCACAATCAAGTATAAATTAAGTATATATATACTGATTATTAGTCGTAAACTAGATCATATTATTCTGTTAAGAAGCACTGTTGCATACCCACATAGGATCGATAGGTAACTAACCCCCACTAACCCACACATGATCGATAGGTAACTAACCCCTACTGAACCACATAGGATTGGTATGCGTTGACCCACACAGGATCACTGAGTAATGACCCACAGTAGATCTATAAATGCTAACCCACATAGGATCGATTTTCTTTCTTCACGTTGCATCTTACCACTGGTTTCCTCGCACCCTATGCACTCGAGTTGCGTAGAATCTGTCCCTCGAGATATGGGTCATAACTCAACCTACACTAAGCTCCAAAATGGAGAAACCAAAAGGAAATCCATTTTGTATGAGTTCCAACATGATAGATTGCACGTCAATCGAATGCTAGGTCTGTGAGTTATAAGCGTTTTAGCTCTGAGGGCCCATTTAGATTCAGGTTCGATTTAACCAGGCCATACTCCAACATTTTCCAAAACATGAGTGGAGTTTACCAAATTGATCTTCCCGATACAAGGATACCAAAATAATAGACGGTTTGTGAAATGGATGTCGGGTTCTCAAGATATGCCCCATTAAGTGTTTCTGGGTCTGTTGGGGCTGGGGTCCAGTCCGACTCGGTCTGACTAATCTGGCCCGACCTGGTATGTGTAGGGCCTAGGTGGACTCGACCCATTGGGACGATATCTAGGATGGCCCACAAGACGTGCGGCCTGAAAGGGTGGCCCGACCAGTATAGGGCGACCTGCAAGGGGGGAAGCCCGTAAGGGTGCGTATCGGCCCGAGGGGGTGGAGCCCTCTAGGGAAGCGGCCCGATCTGGGGTGGTGTCCTGAATTGGAAGTAGCCCAGCACGAGGGATACAATCAACTCCGAGGGTGGTGGTCCTCTTCGAGGGTGGTGGCCCACCCTGGGGGTGGCGTCCTGCTCTGAGGGCGACGACCCAGTCCAAGGGCGGTGGCCCTCTCTCATGGTGGTGGCACGATATGTGTGTGGTGGCCCGGATCGAGGGTGGAGGCCTGGCACGAGGGAAGTGGCCTAGTATAAGGGCGGCCTCATGCTCCATGGGTGAAGGTCCACTCCAAGGGTAGCGGCCCAATCTGTGGTAGGCATCCCTGTGTGTTGGGGGTGGCTGGGTTTGAGGGCTGCGACCCGGTGCGATGATGGCAGCCCGCCTAAAGGGTGGTGGTCTAGCTCGAGAGGGGCAGACTGATGCGAGGGTGAAGACCTGCTCCGAGGGATGCGACCCACTCCAAGGGCGGTATCCCAGTTTGGTCTTACGTGGGGGGTGTAACCCCATGGACACCAAGATTCCTGAATGGCCCCGAGGTCGTTCAGTTGGCGAGGCGACAATGCCGCGTGGGCATCATTCAGTCATTGTGGAACTCGGCAGCGGTGGGTTCTTCCTCCGTTGTGGCTTTTGTTCGTCAGTGGCGCGGTAGTTGTACCACCTTCATTCCCATGGCCCTCCATCGTGATGGCCGCCTCCTCTGTTCGCCACGGCTACTGATCCGCGACCCTCCTCTTGAGGGATGCGTCGACGTTATCGCAGTAATCCGAGGTAGTACATGGAACGAAAAATAGTGGAGGGTTAGGCTCGGGTTTGTTAGGCCTTCACCTGCTGTGTTAGCTCGAAATATGATAGATATTAATGGAGTTCAAAAAACAGTTGTTTTGAAACAAATATTAACCCTACATGATTCCTGGCAATAACTTCCCTCGAAGACGAATGAATCGTGGGTCAACCAGTTAGTTGGTTGACCCGTGGTATTCATGTTCTTCAAGAATGGAGAGGAGGAAAATCATTTGAATGCATAAATGAATTAAAACCCCCCTACCTGGAAGATATATACAATGATCTCGGTTGAAGAAACCTCATTCATCAGGGTCAATGGTTCATGGCATGCTGGCATTAATCACCACTCGTTGGAACCAGCCTCATCTAGCAGGTGGTTGGGGTCGTGAAACATTTCCAAGGATTCATCGATTGGTGAATCCATTCCAACACCCCTCCCTATGATCCATATAAATAAGAGAGCATAAAGAGTGTGCAACGATTGAGGAATTAATGAGGTTAATTTAATTAATGAACCTCCAAAATTCCCAATGGTCCAGTTACAGGAAAAGAAGAGTCCACCCATTTGTTGGCTTGACAAGTCGCCAGTCCCTCCATCGTCGTTCATCTGTTGGAAGAAAGATATAAAATAAACTACAAAACATGTTTTTTTTAATCTTTTAAAAGTCCACAAAAATAAAATTTTCACTAGAACAACCATGATCGATGTTATTCATCCCTTAAGTGAATCCCGACCCTGAATATTCAATGGTGCGTTCAGGATTTTAATTTGAGAAGTGGTTCAAAATTTAGAAAATGCCACTCAAGCATTTACTGAATTTACCCAAAAAAATGTTCCGAAAATTTTTAATAGTCACTATCTACCCCCTACGGTAAAGGTTTGTCTCTTCCTAAGTAAAACACGCACCAACTAACCCAATGGTAATTTCGGATTTACAATCATAGTTACCGTTTAAAAGTTATGAATTTCACAATAAAATAATTGTCACTTAATTATTTTATTTACTGGCAAAAACTACCTTTCATTGGTAGCATGCACCGAAAAATGTTAGTATCATCCTAATGAAAACATACCATCTCATGTGTAGCAGTGGTCTCAGATTTTTAATCAGAAATACCATTTATGAGTTATAAGAATTTTAAAAATAAAATAAATTTAATTATAGTTATTCCATTTTGGGTTTTCTAGCCAGAGACCCACACCAACTAAACTTATGTCATGACGAGGGTAAACCTACTATCTTGAGTGCAACTATGCCCTCAAATTTCTAATCCAAGTAAATTTTTATGAGATATTCCACTTTTTAGGAAAAATATTTATGGGTTCTAATTAATGTTTAACAATACTTCGACTGATCATTTCAACCACTCCAGACTTCGGAATCACGCGCCATCAGATTACATGGTCGCAAAATAATTCAAAATAATTTCATAAAATTATACGGAATTTCTTGGACATTTCATTCTCCCCTCAAAGATTTTTTCCCCAAAAGCCACAACATAGAGTATGGAAACAAATGGTGGTACTATGCATAGATATGGGCCTCCATATACCACGTGCTCTCCTGGAGGTTCCTGTGCTGCCATCGAACGTGCACCGGAGGTATCGACCACCCACAAAGGACCCGCTCTTGTCGATTATCAAATAACACTGGGAACTCTATAAAAGTCACCCCATCATCAATGTACATCTCGCTAGAGATAATAACATTTGATGGATCACGCACGCATCTCCTCAACTATGACACATGGAAAACATTATGCACCCAGTGAATTTGTGGGGAATGAGATAGATGGTAAACCACCTATCCCACTCTACTGAGAATCTAGAAAGGTCCGATAAACCTCAGAGATAACTTGTTGCCCAGCCGAATCTCTTCAAACCTCGTCGTGGTTATACCCATTGGAATACATGGTCTACCTCCTCCTGTCAGCATCCGACATCTTCCGGCTATGAGAAGTTTTCACTTTATAACAAGTGATGCATCATGATACACTCTCTTCCACTAATTCCATTATCCCAGGCCATCAGTACAGACGTCGGAGGTCCTGGAACATCTTTTCCACTGTAGGATGTACCGCAAGAGGGGACATATGGATCTCGTTCAACACATCCTCCCGTAGCTCTATTGGTATAGTGGTACATTCTCTAGAGAGGATGGAATGCTCCCCACCTTCAAAAAATACATCAGGTGCCAAACTGTAGATATCTAAGCATATCAAACCACGTTGTTAGTGTCCCCAAGCTGTGCCACCCGGACTCGCAGAAGGAGTGAGTGTTTGAAGGTCTTATAATGGAGGTATGATGCTCCATATCTATCCACATAGGATATATGAAACGCTGATAGCTACTATGTCACATCACTCAGCTACTGCAAACCAGACCTCTTGTAGTGTGAATTATCTACCACATTCCCCTTCCCAGGAGTATAGACTATCTCAATGTCATAGTCCTTGGAGAACTCTATCCATAACTTCTATCTCAGGTTCATGTGTTTCTGAGAGAAGATATACATGAGACTCATGTGATTAGAGTAGACTGTAAAATGTTCACCCATAATGTAGTGCTGCCACATAATTAGTGCAAAGACAACTGCTGCTAACTCTAGATCATGGGTAGTATAGTTATATTGGCCAGTCCTTGCCTCAGCTCTTGAAAACTCTGTTGACACTTCTCCGTCCATAGTAAAGACTCCCCCATTTCAACCAACCTGAAATGGGTGTCGCTACCCTAGAGAAGTCAGTTAAAAATCTCCAGTAGTACCTAGCTAAATAAGACGTCCCTCTCCTTTCAGGGATGTAATCTTGGAAACATATTTTGAAAAGATGTCCTAATGCTCTCCCACTCCAATTTGGAACAGTAATATCAAAAATCCTCCTTCCACGATGGTATGTCTAGCCGACTCAAGAGTGATCGACTGCACCCTCTTATGCATGAGTTTATCTCATGTTGAATGGGTTTCCTTTTTCCCTGAACTAGGAAAATCACATTCTAATATTGTAGGTAAAACAAAAAAAATTCCTAATACATTCATTCTGAGTATGAACTATGGATGTCCATTCTATACCCAAACTAACGTCGAAAGGCCTTGATGCTGCCACCAAAATGTTCCAAAAAAAACTGTCACCTCAAGTGTCATATCACACATTTGGTGTAAGTGGGATTATTGAGTATCCTCCCAAAGATATATCCAGATATGAGGGTCATGTCAAAGATATAACTGAACACTCTAGGTCTTGGAAAAGATCCGTGGAAGGAATGAATTATTGGTACCTATGTCTATTAATACGATAGCTAGTAGTAGACACATAATATTGATTGAATCATTTCAAGATCCCTTGGGTAACACTCCTTGACCATATGCAGCTACTCCCATCCCATGTCCTCCATCCCCTTGAGGCAGGTGGAGACCACAAATGGGGGGGGGGCGGGTGTAACATGTCTAAATGTACACCAACTCATGATACTGAACTAGCTCTGCTTCCATGTCTGCAACCCTAAAGATTCATCAGTCCATAACAGTTTTTCTTCATGAATTTTTATACACGCACTAGTCTCTGAGACTATTTCCAGATTCATGGTTTCCCACTGCTAACATTCACTGGTTGTATCCACTCATCCAAAGAAGATTAAACCATAAAGGTTCTCTCTATAACCCTAACATAGGTAGGAATGCATAGAGTAATAGTGCTGACACAAACGTCCTTAAACACACCACGCTCAGAAGTCCGATCCAAGAAGCACTGATCGTATCATATTAAACCAATACCAAGAATGGATGGTTTTAGAAAAGAAAAACTAGATTTTAGGATGAGACCGTAAGGGGCGTTGCAGAAGAGGGTTTTCCTCTCGCCGCCGCCGCCGCTCCACGCTCAAGTTCTGTGCTTCCCCCATGGTTCACGATTCATGACGGCGGCTTCCCTGGCTTGAAAATCTTGATGGTGTGCTTGATTTTCTGGCTTATTTTCTCAACTCCAATATTTGGATAGGGTTCTCGGCGGCGTAGCCGTCCAGAGGTTGAGTCCCAGTTTCTGTGGGCGGGGATAGATGCTCCGTCAGTGATTGTGTATTGTAGGTGGTGAAGTGAGTCCTCTGTGGGCGCTATGGTTGGTGGCGATGGGATCTCGATCCACCTTTCGCTGGAGTTCTTGTCTGGTTCTTTTGGGCATTTGTATTCCTTCTCTTATTCATTTTAATCATTTGAGTATGGTTTATTTATTCTCATTGTGATGCGATTTGTCGTTGAGTTAGTTTCTCCTTTGGATTTTTGGATTTGGGACGTCTGCGGTGGTGATGGCGGACAATGGTGATGCTTACACATGGTTGTTGTGGAAAATTTTGTTTGTTTATGGTCATGTTGAAGGTGGTTGCGGTGGCGACGAAGAGGGGGGTTCCCACTGATGTGATTCATTGATGTCTTGAAGGTGACGACTAAGGATTCATTGGCAGGTGCGTGCCCCGAGGGCTGGGTTCCCTGGCTGATGGCTTTGACAGCTTCTCCGACGGTGATGGTTTTTGACAGTCGCTGGTGTTCCTCGCCAGCGTCAGTTAGGTATGAAGTCACACCGGTTGTCGTGGATTGAGGTCACGCCGCAATCGAGTGGTTCCTTTTTTTGAGGTCAGCGCGTGATGTAGGGTCGCATGTCGGGGCTCGTGGCTCGTGGCTCATGGTGGTTCGAAGCCTGAGGCAGTGGAGGTTCGTGCCTCGAGGCGTTGAAGGTGGTGTTTTTGAAATTTTGAATTCTTCCTTTTAAAATTTCAATCGTGGACTGCCTGGTGGAATCTTGTTTTGGGTTATTTGAAGTTTGAATTTTAATTTGATGTTTTGATGTGGTGATGTGGAAGTGAAGAAGTCTTGTAATGGGTACTGACAACCCTCAAACCGGTCACATGGGAACTGGATACCCTCAAAAAGTCCATTATAAAATTAAAAAAATGATATGTAGCAGCAGTACCATGAATGGTAGGTATGACTCAATGAATACTCAGCTACATGTTTTCCTATTGATTCTGTAGATTCTAGTGGGAACTCTCTACCACCTCCTCAAGCTAGTCCTTAGTCGCATGTGATTCAGGCTCGCCTTGGAACCATAGGGTTATCTGGTGCTGAACCTTGTATAAGGAACTAAGCCTAAATGTTTCCTCTACCGGTACTACCGATTGTAACCACTTCCCAACGGGTGGTGGTGATACTAGTACAACACATGAAGGTGCCAACAAAGTAAGAGGGCGCTACACTAGAGCCTCATAGCTCGGAGGGCCATCATCATGTACTATATGGGGAAACCTGTGTGTCTGTCTTTGTGGAGACATCCTCATAAGGAACAAGTGGGCCATGGTGATTAATTTATACCTAGTGAGGTTACTCTAATCAAGTCAAAAGAAAACATTTTAAAAAACACCCATAATCTGTGTTTTCGTGCGTTGAGTCAGAAATCAGAATTCAGGATCATCGTGTATGGATTTGTTGGCCGCCACATCGACACTGCACTCCCCAAACTAAAAACCACACTCACAACACTTAACACTACAGCTTCACATAGAATATGAGATACCCAGTTCTTTGGATGAACCAAACTCCTCTGATACCAAATTTTCACAACCCATCTATTGGGGCTCGTGTCGTGACTATCCCAATACCACCGTCCATAAGCCAGGGGATAGCAACTTGAAAAAGAAAAGGCATATCCATTAAATGGGAAGGAATGTACTCTTTAACATGTACAGACACACAGTCCGAGAACATAGCAAGAAGCAACCACACAGACTTGAACGCAACAAGATGCAACCATAGAGTAAACTATTGTAGTAAAAGGGCATTGAAAGTAAAAAGGGTCCGAAATAAAATCCCAACTATAAAAGTACTAGTATTACAGGAAGTACAATACAATTGAAAGAAAAAAGAAAATACCTACTGGGTCATCCTTTGAGGTTCCTTACTAAAGGGTAGGTACAGATTGCCTCCTCATCACTCCATGTTTGTCAGTATCCTTCATGTCACATAATGCCGAATGGTCCACCTTTATGCATCGTCCATTCCTAGCCCCCTCAACCTCGATCAACGTTGAAATCCATCTACATTGACACAACAAGATTCAGGTGAAGCCTATGCAGGGGTGATTATAAAAATACTCAGTATGGACCCCAAGACCCCCGTATGTCTCCCAGGGTTGCAAAAATGAAATACCAAAAACCAAGACATCATCTCTACTTAGGAATATGAACATACATATACATATGTTATCAAGATATAATCATCTCATACATGAGGTAAGGACACCACATAGGTAACACCACGAAGGTAGAAGTACCACATACGTAAAACCACAAAAAACACCATGAAGGTATAAGTACAACAGAGGAAACACTACAAAGATAGAAGTACCATAGAAGTAACACCATGAAGACAGTAACAAAAAGGCCGAAGTACCAAACATGTAACACCACAGAGATTAAAGTACCATACAACAAACACAATGAAGGTAGAAGCACCACACGGGTAACACCATGAAGATGATACCATAAAGGTAGAATTACCACAGAGGTAACACCATGAAGCTAGTAGTACCACATAGGTAACACCACGAATATAGAAGTACCACACAGGTAACACCCTGAAGATGATACCACAAAGGTTAAAATATAACACAAGTAACATCACGAAGCTAGAAGTACAACATAGGTAACATCATGAAGATAGAAGTACCTCACTGTTAATACTACGAAGATAGAACTACCACACAAGTAACACCAGAAATATTGAAGTACCACACATGTAATAGACTCAACTCACAATCAAGTATAACTAAAGTACAGAAGTATATATGATTAGTTGTAAACTAGATCATCTTATTCTATTAATAATCATAGCTTCTAACCCACACAAGAATTATAGGTAACTAACCCCCATTGACCCACACATTATCGATAGTTAACTAACCCCCGCTAGCCCACATAGGATCTTTCCCACATATGATCAGTATGTTCTGACCAACAGATGATCATAGAGAATTAACACACATAGTATCGGACCCACATAGGATCTATAGATGCTGACCCACATAGGATCGATGTTTTTCTTCACATTTATTCCTAACACAGGTTTCCTCGCACACAGTGCGCTCGAGTTCTATAGAATCTACGCCTCGAGATATGGGTTGTACCAAGACCACCAATAATCTCCAAAAATGGGAATCCCAAAGGTCCTCTATGTCTTAGGTTTTCCAACGCGATAGACGGTGCATAAATTGGATGCCCGGTCTATGAGTTATAAGAGTTTAACTGCGAGGCCCATTTATATTCGGGTTCGATCCAATATGGCCATACTCCAAAATTATCCAAAACTCAAGTAGAGTATACCAAAAAGACTATCTCGATCCATGGATCCAAATTCTACAGATTCATAATAAAAAAGGCATATGTTTTTCAAGATATGACTCTTTAAGTGTTTCTGTATTCAGTTGGGCCACCAGCACGCTCTGAGGGGGGCGACCCGCTCTGATGGCTGCGGCCCGACTTGAGTGCAGCGGCCCGGCTCAAGGGTTGTGGCCCAGATCGAGGGTAGTGTATTGATCTAAGGGCAGCCGTCTGATATTCAGGCAGCGACCCCCTCCAAGAGAGGTGGCCCAATCCGAGGGCGGTGGAATGGTGCGAGGGCGGTGGCCCGGCTCGATTGTGGCAACCTGATCCGAGGTTGGTGGCCCGCTCTGATGGAGGTGGCCCGATCCGAGGGTGGTGTCTTAGTTCAGTCTGATATGGGGGGTGTCACACCTCAGTCACCTGGATTCACGAAGGGAATAGAGGCTGTTCGGATTGCGAGGCGGCGACACCGCATGGGTGCTGCTCGGTCACCGCGGAACCCGTCGGAGGCAGGTTCACCCTCTACTCTAGCTTCTGTCATGGCTTCCTTTAATTGGCAGTGTGTCAGTCACGCCTCCGTCCTTCCCTCAGACCACCATCATGCCAGCCACCTCCTCTGTTCGTCACAGCAGATGAGCCATGACCATCCTATCGTAGCATGCGTCGACAAGCTCGTGGTCCTCCATGGTGGAAAAAGGAAAATAAGATAGCAGATGGTCCAGGCCCAGTTTGTTGGGCCCACAGCCTCCACATTAGCTCGTAATATGTATGATATTAAATTATATCAATAAATAGTTGTCTAGAACACACAATTAATGCCACAAGATTCCCTGCAATAACCTCCCGCGAAGACAATTGAATCACATATCAACCCCTTTGTCGGTTGACCCACGCTCTTCATGTTATTCAATAATAGAGAATAGAAAAATCATTTGAATTTATAAATGAATTAAACACTCTAACTGGAAGAGACGTTCACTAATGACGGTTGAAAAAACCTCTTTCATCATTGTCATTGGTTCGTGACTTGGTGGTGCTCATCACCACTCGTTGAAACAAGTCTCATCCTCCATGTTGTTGGCATCACAGTAATTTTCCCAGGTTTCATCGCTTGGTGATGCCATTCCCACACCCCTCCCCGAGCTCCATATAAATAAGAGAGGATGAGTTGTCAATTCTCGAATAATTAATTGGGTTCATTTATTTGATGAACCTCCCAAATTTCCAATGGTTCATTTATGAGAAAATAAATTTCAAGCCATTTATTTTCATGACACGTCTTCGGTCCCGCTAGCACTATTAGTCCATTGGAGAAAAGAAACAAAATAAAATAACAAAACATGTTATTTTATTAATTGTTCAAAATTCCACAAAAACAAAATTTTCACCCGACCTACAATGGTGGATGTTATTCCTCCCTTAAGAAAATCCCAACGCTGTAGATTCAACGTTTTTCTCAAATTTTTAATCTGGGCAATGGATCAAAATTTATAAAACACCACTCATGCATTTACTGAAAATACAAGGAAAACAATTCTAGAAATAATTAAAAGCCACCCTCGACCCACAAAAATCGAGGTTAGGCTCTTCCTAAGTGAAATACACCCCAAAAAACCCAAAAGTACTCTTGTATTACCAATCCGAGTTACCGTTTAAAATTTATGAATTTTACAAAAAATAATTGTTGCATATTTATTTTATTTATAACCAAAAACTAACATTCACTGGTGGTTTGCACTAGAAAATGTTAGTATCTTCATAAAGAAAACATACCCTCACAAGTTCAGAGGTGGTCTCATATATTTAATCCAAGTTACCATTAATGGGTTATAATAATATGAAAAATAAAATAACTTTATTTAATTATTTTATTTACTATATTACATTATCATGTTTTCTCATAGGAGGCCCGCACTGGGTAAACTTTAGTTGCGCCTCGGGTAAACATACCATACAGAACATAATAGTTCCCTCATATTTCTTATCTGAGTATCCGTTTAATAGTTACTCCTGTTTTTCAGGAAAACTGCTTAAGCATGGTAATTTAATATTAACAAAACTTCAACGTATCATTCAAGGAACTCCGTGCCACGAAATCGTGCGCTGTCAGATTCCACGGTCAGGAAATAATTCCATATAATTAAAAAAATATACGGAATTTCAGGGACATTACATAATTTCTTAGGAACTCATGATGAAGGTCTTCCAATCTTATGATAGACCCCATAGGCAGACAGATATACCTAGAGAAGGTCATCCTTGTCAATGTCTATACAATACACCTCAGTTCCTACTAATCCTGAGGGCTGATGATCGACCCACATCGAGAAAAAATGTTTTTGAGATGTTGATCAGGATCCCATGCACCAATTAATGTGGAGAAGTTAGGATAGAAAAAATTGGGGGGAGGTGGGGTATCATATAACCATTTAGTGTAGGGATTCTTTTTTAGGTTTCACATGAATGATATACCATTAAATGGTTTCCATGACGGTATCCATGTATTAAATGGTAGTGAGTAGCTCTAGGAGAACAACCATATAAATCTCTTCCCTTCCAAAAGGAGTGGATGTGGGATGATGAGGTGGTAAAACATCCATCTCTCTCTGAACCTATAACTATCTTATAACTGAGGAGTTACCCTAGCATGGGAGAGGCTGTCGCCAGAGCGGAGGGGGTCCTGATTATTTCTAGCTTCCTTATTTATGTTGATGGGTGGTCTATACCCAGAGCCAACCTAATATCCAGATACTTATCAGGCTATAGGATCATCCATAAGAGGTGTAATATCTACCTCTTTATAGATATGATACCCGGTGGGAATATTTCCCCATTGTAAAACTTCATTAGGTGGTCAAAGAGATCTTATCTCACTCTCATATTGTGAAAATTTATCTTTCGATTATGGAAAACTACATAGGTCCACTTCATTCCCATTATCATTTGAGATGTTCCACCAAGGAGGTGGAAAATCATTATTCTATGGCTCCAAATTCTAAAGCCTTATTTAATTATGGGGGCACAATCCCTCATTTGGTGAATCCAAATCACCCTCCTCATTTGGAATGTCTTACATGTTATGATCCTCTACATCATGATCTTGATCAATTTCTGCCATGCCAAAATTGACAGAATTCACAAAATCATATCCATAAATTGTGGTTTTCTATTTTTTTTCCACATTGAATGACGGCTCTGTAGAGATTTCATTAGGGTCATTATTCAAACCCTCGACCTTATTGGGCTATTTTTTCTCATGACCCAAATGGGCCTTGTTTGCATTCATAGTATGCTCATCAACTATTTTTATTATGAATGGTGATATTGAGGGAATATCCAGATGGGGTTTCCGAAAGAGCACTGACCTATAGAGTCTTGAAATATTATGGGAAGAACTGGTGGGTGCCAACTGTTGATCTTTTCCTCTCAATATGGAGAATACAGATTCTTTATGTGGTGGTGATGATGATAAAAATTGACACATACATATGATATTGGGTTGATCTAGAATCTCAATTTATAACTCCTATGATTTATTTGGGGATGAGGAATTTAGAGATTTCCATTGAGATATAAATTCCCCCATCACTGTGGGAAGGGGTTTTCCGGTGACTGTTGTAAACACGTCCTGAATTGTCTCAGGGACTGATGACCTGAAAGGAGGAGGCAAATGAAAATGTTCTCCTAGGCCAATTGGTCAAATCCACTCTTAGACAACAACCATATCAACTACTACTGCAGTCTCAATGATTTGGATTCGTTGTTCCTTCCTGATATATAAGTGTAATGTCATCCCATGATGACAATCAGTCATTGCAGGTAGGTTTTTGTTTGATCAAGACATTGATCTCTATATATTTAACACCCTCTTATTAACATGAGGGGTAAAATTGGAAGAATTTTTTCCAATCCTATATACCTATATGTGATGTCTAGGCATTTTTGTAGCGGGGTTATTTTGTTGCAGTGACCAACTAGCTTAGGAATTCCTCGATCCTCTTATGTTTCTGGAGGCTATGAAATTACAAGATTCAATGTTTGAGGGGATCTTCTAAATCTGGGATGAGGAAAAGTGTAATGCTCCATAATTTCCCCATCCTCTAATTTGGATCCCCGACATGGATTCATAGATCAGTAGTCAAATATTCATGATGCAATGGCCAAAAGCATGTTTCAAATTTTCGATGTAATTTTCCTGTTTCGGATCCCGAGCCATGGAGATAGTGGCTATGTTGAGATAGAAATAGAGTATCCTATTGGTCTAGAGGTGAAACTCATTTCTTGGATAAGAGTGATTTTCTATCCTTTAATCACTGGTTATCATCCCACATATTATGTCATAGATAAGGAATGAACACCATTATTATCTCATCCAGAATCTCAAAATTGGATGTAGCGAGTGGCCAAAATATTACGGGGAGGATGTTTCCAGCTAACATTCTCTATAATTAAATATAAACCACTTTTTTGTTAGACATAAACACATCTATCCTATCTGACCACTGAAGATGACTCTGATTGTCTCCTACTTATGGGAGTGGAGTGTTGCTGGATGATGATGCAGAACTATATAATTTTGTTCCAGATGTTTCAAACACATATATATATATATATATATGAAGGTGTCACTGTTTGGTTCACCTATCTATAAGTATTTGTCTAGAAAATGGGAGGACTACCTTCCCAAAAAAGATATTGTCATGGGGAGGTTGAACATGTTGGATGTGAGGACTAGTTTCCTCATGATCAGTCCCCACATTACCATAAGGAGGAAAATCATGTTAATTAATGTCCCCTAAATCCAATTTTATAGAAGTGCTGGTAGAACCTTGTGGTGTTGAGAGTGTTTATTGAAAAAACACAAGGACACTGGCATTAAGAAGATTTAAAATATGAGTCATGTTCTATGTCATGGTCGGAGAAAGTAGGCCTACCATTGGTTGTTGTGTAGGGATATGGGATTATTGTATGGAAATTGCTAGAATTTTCCGAAACTACATGGTAATGTGGAGATTTTATCCCACTATTGAGGAGATGATTGAATATACTGATGCACTACCTCAGCGTTGATAGGGATATGAACCTGTCTTGAGGTGTGTGCCACTCTCATATGGTTAGACTTAGTTGGATCAAGAATATATTAGTGGTTTGAATATGCATTCCACAATGGAATATATCGATGGACATCTATAATGGGAGAAATAATATGAGCCCCTCTTGTATTTCATTCTATCAATGTTGTCATAATCATTCAATGGATGTAGATGGAATATACACCATGTTATTTTCACTGCTGGAGTATGCCAACAAGGTTCATTGATAAGAATATGGGTTGATCCAAAGGGTTGTGCCACTCTCACCAATTTAGCCTTGACCAAAATGGGGATATAGCCCGACCCTAGGCCTTCAAATGATGCTGATGGAATTATTCAACATGAATGTACCCCTATCGCAATTCATGTACCACTATCACCTAGTTGGCCCATGTTGGAATGATATTATGAGCATTGTATGATGCCTCTCCCTTCATCAAGATATGCTGATAATCCTCCTAGGTGAGAGTAATAATGTGCACATTCTCCAGTACAACCACTTGATCATGATGATTATTGTGTTGAGTCATCTTGCCTATAGATGTAGTAGTTTTCACCTATCCTTTAATATAGAAAAGTGCATGAATATATCAGAAGAGTTCTTCATCTGTTGCTTAAATATATTGGAAAATTAGCAGAATGTGTATAGAAATATAAGCATACATGTCCTCCATTTAAATAACATGTTAAAAGATGTATTATATTGAATATAGAATATGTGACCACTTCTATCCACCTTGTTCCATCAAGATATTACCATGGGATTCATGCATGGGTGTAGGAGTATGAGCGTCTCCCATGTTCACATTAGGAATATTCCCATAGACTTGTTCAACGTGAGAATGGATATGAACCTGCTGGATAGTCCCTACTAGAGTATTCTATAGGGAATTTTTTGTTGGAGTAGGGATATTCACCTTCTCCCGGGTATCCTGAGTTTTCTTATTTCAATGAGACTTTCTCGGTGGAGCCCTTTCATGGGTATCCAAAATGGATTTCTGTAGAAAGGTTACATCATTTGTTGGATGATAGTTACCAATATATTGATGTTGGCGATAAATGTTAGCAGGCTTCATCTTCAGCAGTGCATAGACCGTACGAGAGCTAAATTCGGCATCCTAACCCACTTTGATTAGGTACCAATGGTGGTGGGTTGTCACGATCTAGAGATAGGCTCCCGAAGTAATTGTTCTTGATGATGTGTGCTGCTGGGCTAACATCGACATTCTTCCAACAACATGAACTAGCCAGCTACCAAGCTTACAAAATCACAGGAGAACCTTCCATAGTCGGGATCGTTCAATATCGGTGGTACTCCTGAAACATCACGTTTGATACTTGTTGATAGATATTTTTGGAAGGTGAGACCATTTTATGACACGTTGGGGTCCTGATAGAAGGTGACATGCCAGAATGAGTGCTTGAAGATGAAGATATTTTCTTAGATCGGGAGTCTGAAATCATACAATGAACAAGGATTAAGGTCACCAGTTAGTTCTATATTATAGACACGATAATTCTCAATTAGATATTCATTGTTAACAAAATTATATTGTATCCTCTCTCTGGACATTTTTCTCAAGTGGAATCCCCTACATGAGGATGGAAATATATGAATCCCAATTTTTGGTGGTCATTCAATGTTTCTTGTATTTGAATTACAAAAAACATTTTCCCGAGAGGTTCACATTGAGCAAATCAATATTTCTTTCATGTGAGGGGAATGAAACATGGATCGAAAGATTATAACTCGGTCGTTTTGTTATTTAGAAAATAGATTCCTGGTACACCATTTTTGTTTAGGAGGGATTTCATGGTATGAATTGGGATTTTTCTCGTCATGCTACCATTTCTATTTTCCTTGAAACTCCCAATAGTTCTCCTATATATAGATGAATAGGTAAATTGGTTCAATAGGAAGGTTTTCATCTGGGTTTTAAGGCCCAGTGACGCTTAACGGCTCGCAATGGTTGATAGGATGATTGTTCATGCTCATATAACCTTTAGGGGGGGAATTGTGGTATACTGTAGTACATTTTACCGATTTAATACATGTTTGTGGATATTTCACTTATCTCGATAAGAGACCAGTTACCCAAACAAAATAGTTACGCATTAATTCAATTTTATTTAAAATAGATTGGGATTCATCTGTATGTATATGAGGTTCTCCATCACTTTTTGATAATGGGAAATCACATATATTCTGATGTCACATGACAAAGTTCTTTAGTATATGCTCCCATGTGTTGAGGCGGTTGATATTATAAGGATGGTATTGTGCCATTATATGGGTTTCAACATGTCTGGGTTATTTTAGTAACCAAAATCCACGAATTTCAATTGCAAATGGGACTCACGCGCCATAGAAGCCCTATTTATTATTCCTAACAAGGTTCTCATTGCAACCCCATATGCCCATGTGAGTGATGATCGTTGTGGTAAATAAGAGGGAGTACATGATCTGCCTCATGGAATGTAAATGTGTGATATTCATATTTGGGGTAGTCCTTGAGATATTTTATATCGAGCCTGAGCCTTTATGGAGGCATCATACCAATCCCAGTATGGTAGGAATAAGAGTCCTCATATTTCTTTAAGGCTGGGGCTTACTCACTGTGTATAACCTATTTATGATTCCTATTGAGGTTTTTGTTGCTTCCCCCTAATCCCATGCAATCCATGAACATTGTGAGAAAAAATAGGGAGATAATGATCAACCTCATGGAATATGGATATAGGATCTTCCAATTGTGTTAGACCATGAGGTATTTGATTTCGTGTTCGATCCTTTAAGTATGGTTCCTACATATCCTGGTTAGGGTAGACATTAGAGTGTTCATAGATCTCTAATGATGGGGCTTACACACCAAGGTTTCCTTTTTTTTTGATTCCTAATGAGGTTCAAGGTGCATAAAACAAAGCCTAGGTTATCCATTTTTATTGTGGGAAACAAGAGGGTGTGCATGATCAACCTCAGGGAATGTAGATATGTGATCTACATATTGGGGTACTCCTTGAGATATTTGAAGTGGTTTTCAAGACATTGAGGAGGCAGCCTATATATCCATGTTATGGAGTGAATCAAAGTCCTTGTAGTTCATTAAGGCTTGTTATTACCCACTATGTCCACCATGATGAATGTATTTTTATATTTGGAAGGTGTCTCATGATGATGTTCACATACCATAGGAGTCATTATATGACACAACCTGACAAATATGGGGGTGTCGTGATAAAAATGGTGTCATGGTCTGGGGGTATCACATTTCTTGGCCAACACCTCGTGGAGACATAGTTAGTATAGGATGGAATGTCCCAAGGTGTGCCACATGTCTTGATAGACTTTTACGAGAGACACCGTGAGACCAATATGACATGTCCAGAGGTGTCATAGGTCTCAAATGACTCATTCAAGGTTAGGTTCTATGAAAGGCGGGTCATCAAATCCAGATGTTTTTAAGTGACTCAATTGACATGAGTAAGCATCATCATATTAGCCATGAGATGTATCCAATGGAATTTATAGGTCTATTGTGACAAACCGAAAGGGTTTGCAGAACATAGGTGGTGCACATAGATTATTTTCAAGATTTGTTCTAACATTTATGGAGCGTTCGACATGTCCTAGATTACGTGCCAAAGATAGTTTGCAAGATCTAGGTGGCATGATTGGTCATTTTTGTGTTTCGTCGGATGGCACATGTTAAGCCAAAAATGGTCTATGATCATGTAATCCACATGAGTTTTCAATATTGAATAGCATATTTTTCCCAAGTATTGCAAGTTACTTAGCTAGGATCAGGGCCAAATTTTTTTGGTATCAGTTGACCTAAAAGACATGTGACATAGTCTTCGCATGTCTCTGTAGGATTAATTTGTGTGATCTTCAATTTATAACACGAAGAACATTATGCATGGTGTGTGAATCTTCAAGTAGTCCTCTTGTGTATTGCCCTGCGGAAAGTTGGTAGATCTCATGATTAGATGTGTGAAGAATCCTAATATCTGATCATTGACATGTGTATCCTCTAGCATCTAGTCCATTGATCATTGCTTCAACATACTATACAACCATCCATTTTTTCGGGTTGGTGTAAATAATTTAAAAGAACATACATACTACATAATCCTCAGTTTTTGTGGGGCATCATATGTGAGTCTAGACTGGAGTCGATGATGGGTCTAGCATTACACGGTTTCACGAGTCTCTACACTAGACCGCGTCTGGGGAAGCACATAATTTTCATCAGTCACATTCCCATTCGTCCTTTATGAAATTATTGTATATCATTTAAGACCTTTTCCTTTATTTTATTGAAAAAATTAATTTTGATATGAACAAGTGTATTTTTGAGTTCCAAGTGCCTGTCAGAGGTCACTGAAGAGTCCTTGGAAGACATTTCTTGGGGTCTTGCGGTCCCTGGCGAGTGTTATCTAGATGCGTCATATGTCCTTTAGAGACTGTGATTCCAGCTCGCCTCCCCCTTTTCCATATCCTTCATTTTATTTCACGAATATTAGGAGTCATGACCAATTATTTGGCACTGAGGTTTTATGGTCTCTTTTGGGTCTCTTTGGGCACACAACACATGTCTTTCAACGACTATGGACACCACTCACCTCCTCACTTTGATCACATTTGTTTTATTTGACATGTGTTAGGGGTACGTGTGTTTTATCGGGTAATATACATGATTATTTGTCAAATTTTTGGAGGTGTCTCATGTGAACACTGTGAATAATATGAGAGTGTGCAATTATTGGGTTCCAAACTATGCAATTGTCCTTAGAGCGCCATAGAGTTGTCTGGTAGTTCCCATGTGACACGACTAATGAGGCAACTATGTTATGCGAGACGCTTCATCCATGTAGGGGTATGTCGCGTGTCTTCAAGTGTACACCATATGTACTCTAACAACTGCAGAACCCTCTTTCACCTCCTCTATATCTCTTTTATTCTTTGTGGTGAAGTCTCAAAGGTCCCAGAAGATGGATTAGGCATAATCTTGGTATTTTATTTTTCCAAATGATACCTTTTTTATGATCATTATGAATAATGGTGGTCTATTCCTTTGGATGTTTCGTCCCAGGAATTATAAGATGTTTTCAATGGTATTTCATTCACTTTCCAATGACAAATTGCAGAGTCTCGGGGGACACTCATATGACCGTCACCGTTGGGTCACTGGTGACCATGGGAGCCCACTGTGGAGGATTTCGCATGACTTTCCATTTGAAAAGAGCCATGTAATGGAGACATCACATAACCTTAATGTGGTCAATCAATCACAAGAATTTTAGGTGATCTATATGCCTTTGACCATTATATTTTCTCATGATCTCATGGGAATGATAATACCCATGTTCAGTTATACTGTCCCTTGTGATTTTTTTTCTGGTGCTCATTTTGTGAGAATCAACAACTATATATCAAAAAAACATCACACATACAGAGTTTCATGAGTATATGTACAAAACCATCCTCATATTTATCTCTATGAAGTTGTGATCACATTCTACAATTGAAAGGGACATAAAATAATGTTAGTTAATTGGATGATGTATTTGGGAATATTGAAACAACTACTACAAATCATTATTATTACATAAATATTATAAGAAATATATGGTTATATTTTATAGTATTATTTTCGGGACATTATTCAATCAACTACTCCATTTAATTATCTACCAAGAAGCCATTACTTGGGATTAAATTAAATAAAAATGATATGATATATTGAAATTATACTAACATACTAACTTAAGAAAACGATTTCTCCATTAGTAATTTTGTTATAACAATTCTCCAATACTCTTCAAATAATTCATTTTTCATAGAATATAAGATATAATCATATATAATGAATATAAAACAATATGTTCAGATATTATTTGAAGAATAAATTAAATAATCATGTGATGGGAATAAGTTTTATTTAAATGTATAAAATATATCTCTATGAATTTTTGGCATCCATATCGTATATAAAAATATATATTTGGGAAAAAACCTTCATATAGTTAGTTTATTGTATTTAATTTACATAACATCCTTTGAGTAGTAGGGATTCATATAAATTTGGATAAAATGTAACTAGTAAAATGTACAGTTAACGTTTTCATGATCATGATGTTTTTATGATTACGATAATGATCATAATGATGTATTAACTAAAAATAAATAAAAATAATGTGGTACAGTTAACAATATGGTAATAACATGGGGTTATAATACATATGTCTAAATTAAAATAATTTTTCTTCTAGAATTTATCAAACACAATTGTGGTATTTTTATATTTTTACTTAGTTATATGAATAATAACATATATGAGTTAAATTACATTTTTAACACTCGATCCATGGGAATAAAAATAAGTATTTTTTGAAATTTTTTACATATTCCCATTAAATTTTAGGATATCATATATACGAATTTAAATATTTCCCATTTAGGAAATATCATTAATTATTTGGTCTTATAATCCATCTAAAGTACTAGTTTCAATATGTATATAATATTTCTTCATGTCTGGCTATCAGATCATGGAATCATTTTGGATTTTCAATAATAATTTCATATCCATGATATTAGATTATCTCATTGTATTTTTGTGTATTAAATATTAAATATTACATAGAATTCTAATATGTAAAAAAACTATATTTTTATATATCATATTACTTAAAATATCTCTTAGGGAAGAGTTTTATTCATAGATTGTAGTAATCACACCCATGGTTTTGTTCACTCCTACCCCAATGAAAGCACTCGAATGTTTCACCTAATGATAGTGGGTTATTCATCACATGGAAGTCAAATTATATGAGATAAAATTCCCAGGATCATGGTTCTGTTAATCTTATAAATTTTTGTACATAATCATTAAATTACTTATTATGAAATTGATTTAAATCTTTTATAATTAATATGATTTTACTATTATAATACCCCAAAAGTATATCAATAATATACATCACATTTTTTACCGATGAAAATTGGAAGGATATAAAAATGGAGATCTCAAATGACATATAACATATAACTTACTACTAAAGTAATTTTGGAATAATGAAGGAATAAGAAACATAATTATAATATATTTACATATGTTGCAATATCAATGAACTATTATTTATGACATAACACATCAGTAAAATTGGATATAAATAGTCCTATATACTAAATGATAACATAATAATTAAAGCCACAAGATCTTATAATATTATTTGTCATAGACACATTTCAAAGGTATTTTCTGATGACATCATACATAATAGGATATTTAATTGAATGCACTATCTAGTTTTCTAATGAGTCATTACAATTAACACATATGTTATAATATGCTATAAATGTTACGTAATCTCATATAATTCAATCAAATGGGGGTGCATAATTAAATATAAAATAATCTTAACATCATAATCTTCTGATAATCACTCAAATAGAAAAGGGATGGAACACAACAAATAACCAGGATAAATGTCTTAGGAGACATAATAGTGATCAATAGAGCTAAATAAATCTTTTCATTAAAGGAAAAGTTACATTTCTATGATTCTCATTATATAATAAATGATCATTTTCAATATGTGTCATAGTTTTCATGAATTAACAATTTAAAACCACAGAACATAAGTTCAAACTAATGATAATCATATATGATTTTCTTATATTGAATAGATAATTAGGTGGGAATTCCAATATCTTTCCCCAATCAGTGAATAAATAATTACAAATTAGATAATTAACATAAATGTTTTATAAAATAATGAGTAATTTAAACTGAGAGATTATATACCTATTTAATTTTCATAATAATTAATTTTTTGGGTTAAGTAAAAATGTTTATCATTTTAATGAAATAATTGATTTATTTGATATCATATGGAACTAATGAAATTATGGATGAATCCCCTCTAAAAATATTTACTATGTATTCCAACATATTTTATTTTGATTTTGAAAATGAAATATTCCTAGGGAAAAACCTTCGTGTTAATATACATTCATTCTAGAGATAATCCAATGCAAATAAAGTGTTCAGTTCACATATTAATTAGTATAGGATCAAATAGAAACATCGTGATCATCCTTTATTTGAAAAATTCACCCTTTTATAAATTATACATCCAAAACAACAAAAATATATGGAATATGTCTATATTATTTAGCAAAAAATATATATTTATTTTCAATCTTTTGTTGGATGTTTTTGTCTATAATTGATTATGAATGAATTATAAAAGATGGGATATTGGGTGTCACATGTCGATGATATGGTATAGATAGTACTCATAATTAATTTGATATTAATAATAGAATAATAATTCAGTATGTTTAAATTTATACAATTTTTTTATAATTTTAATTTAATGTAAAGTGAGATGGGAACATTAACTTCTTTAAGATTCATCTCATAAGGATATATAATATGTGAGAATGAAGACATAAATGTTGAATTAGTTTCCTTAGGAGTGACACATTGAGTGTTCTATATAGATAAAAATCAATCATTGCATAATGATAAATCATATATGGTGGTGATTATTTTTAGGTGTGGTGAGTTTAATATCATTGAGATAATTGTAAAAATTTTTATAGTTCCATTTTCTAATGCGCATCACTGAAACTATAATTCCCCATTGAAACCCATAACAATACACAATATTGGTTATTGGATAAATAGGCTAAGTACACTATATTGGTTTAAATTTTTGATTAATAGATAGATATAAATTTTTATTTAAATTATGTTAATATAATTTAGAATTTTAATTTTATTTTAAAACATTTATGATGAAAAAGAATTATCTTTAATTAATTTTTTAATATTTATTCAAATTATTTATTTCAATTTTACAATTTATACATTTATTTGTGTAAAATATATCTTTTATATATGGGGAAACAATAAATAAAAACTACATTGCCTTGATAAATTCAAATTTATAAAAAAAAAATAATACATTCATACAAATTAACACGATGATTCATTACCCATTATCTCATAGCATAATACTTAAGGGTATTGTTTGAAATGGGGTCATTTCATGTGTTGGGTGTTTCCATTATTTATTTTCTACATAATTCAACGAAAAAGTTCTTATTCAATAGATGATTCAATTATAACCACAATTTCTAATTTTCCACTTCGAATGGGTCTAGGGAAAACCCTACTAATTTACCCATGTTCCCTATGTCGAATTAATGTAATTTATATAGTATATTTGTGTAACTTTATGTCCTTGTTTCTTTGTTTGACTATAGTTAAATCTCATAATGGAACTAATTAATATACAAATATTTAAAAATCCCCACTATAACATCTATATATTTAAAAATATAATTTATATCATTCATATAATCTGTACATTTTTTATGACATAAAATTTATTAGTCTAGAAAAAATATCCCAATAATACTAATCATTATTATTTAATAAAAAAATTTATTTATTTTTTTTAATAATATTGTTTTTATAATAGTGTTGTTTATTGAATAATAAAATATTAAATTCATTTATATAATTATCAAATTATTTGTTTTTTTATATTTTTCATTCTCAAGTATAATGGTCTTAGTAAATTTGTATCATTAATTTGTAAAACATCATTTTTGAATAAATAAATTTATTTATTACTATAATTTCTTAAGTATTACATTTTTCCCCAATAATAATGTTTTCATAAAAAAAAATATTTTGGTCCATTAAATATTTTGGATTCATTTCCATTATCTCATTAAATTATTCACATTTATACTTCTCTAATTGATGATTCCTATAAATAATCTTCTCTAGTAATGTGGTATAATTTCATTGAAATTTTTCTCTTATATCATTCATTTGAATTAGTTACTAATGATTAGAAATCAGTCTTCAACTTGACTTTATCAAACATATGAACATGTGAAGGGTATAGAATATAAATACTTATAGGAATCATATGGCTGAATTAATTCACATGATATAGGTTTGGTCAAATTGAATAATGATATTTCACAACACATATATACTCCTTTATTTTTAATTCGATAATATTACATTTAATTAACTTAACCTTCATTCAAAATCTCAAAAACCCAATAAAAATAGTTATCATTTACAACAAATAGTCCATTACATATATTACTAGAACATTCCACTAGTTGTATGTATATATTTTTTATCAACTTCTGAGATTCCATAATATTTTTTAAGAAAATATTTCCTTCCTTGATAAATCAATATTATTTTCTAGACCTAAAAAAATAATTTCATTTATTTCATCCAAATATATCAGAGTCTAAAATATATTTCCAAAAAAAGATTCAAATGGTTTCATTTTATATAAAAGAGTGTAAATATCTATTATACAAATATACCTATATATTTAAATAATAATATTCATTTACCCATATGTCAAGTAATAATTTCCATAAAATATCCTATGATATTTTAGTATTCCATTTAGATTACACAACTTATTTAGTTTGAATCATTTTGATAGGATTATTAAATATATTTTAACATTATATAGATTATTTTATAATTACAATGATAAAAATAGATCATTAAAATATAAAATATATAAAGGAATACAATGAATTATCACACTATATTTTAAATCTACTCTATCATGATGATGTGAAGATACAACTTCTTTTATTTTAAAAACATGTATGACTTTTAATGATGATCTATAATGAACAATTTTTCTATATGATCATTGTATTTCAACTGAATAAAATTAATTAAATCCATTATTATGTTACCCTACATAAAAAATGAAGAATATAAAGTGGCATAAAACCCTTGGAAATTTGAAACTCATTTATCACTTGATTCAATAATAATCACCTAATAGTGTAATTTATAATATTTTAACTCATATTTTACGAACAATAATTTCTTGAAATATACAAATACATGTTGGTTCTATAAGGATATTTATTTAACTTTTATTACAATTTTCAACCAAATGATATTTCAATATTATTATTATTAATGAAATACATAACCTGATACCATTTCTGGAAATACCATCATTACCATAATTAATCATTTTCATTGATTGAATGATATTATATTCTGAATGCATCTAATAAATTATTTGTATTCATAAGATGATAGTGTATAATAAAATATTAATTAGTGAGTTGTTACTACCATCTGATTTTCATAATATTATATTCAATTTAAATATATGTATATTTTAAACTCCTATGGTATGTTTAAAAAACAAATTTATATACAGAATGATGATGAATCATTATTAGTAATTTAAAAAGACCACAACTAATATATTTCCATGATGTGTTTTTTGATTTTTACATACAATGGTAATGACATTATCATTTATCTATAGAATAAATCCATTAACACTAATTGATATATTAATTTATATTAAAATCCATTCATTTTTTGATGGAATAATCAATATAGGTTAATGTACCAATTTATTTTTTAATTTCAAAATGTAATATTCATAATCAATTTTCCATGAATATTTTTCATCAATACATTTTATCTTGGTTATCAAATTGGATAATCAATTTTCATTTCAAAAATAAATGATAATCATCATAAAAATCAAGGATACACACAATTTCAATTAGGTTTTGTTATTTTTTTCTAATTAATGAGATATATTAATTTTAATTAGAAATTATATACAATGTTTTTATATAATATGGTAATCAATGAAAACATTTGGTATCTTAATTTAAAATTTAATGAATTTTAAATATGACCATTTTACCGCATAATCTCAAGATAAATTTGTAAAAAAGTCTCATGGTCCTAAAAATATAAATTTAAATAATAATATCAACAACAACTTCCACAAATAATTATTAGGATAACCCATAAAACATTTTTTGTTAATTTTTTAAATCTAATTCATGGATTATATAACCTAAAAGAATTTATATGAAATCATAATGGCCATAAATTATATAGAACACCATAGTCTTGATATCTGTGTTTTCAAAATATAATTAATTTTAATGTGAATGAAGATTATTTTCTTGAATGTTTTATAACACTTGATGTTAATAAAAATTAATATCAAATTGGTAAAATAAATGATTTTTAATTATATTAATTCCATTGATTTCTTTATAATGAATTCATATAATCATTGTGAAATCAATAGTACTTACAAATAAAATTGGAACTCGGTAAGTTAAAAAACATGAATTATTGAAACCATAATTAGATAAATATTGTAGTTTCAATTTTTGATAAATTAATACCACTCAATCTATTTTTATGAAGACTCAGATAATTGATTTACACAATGGATAATATATATAGATTATTTAGCTTATTGAATAATGGTAAATTTAGTCAAACACTTTATATATATATGTATATATATTCTTTTTATGGTTACTATGTAAATCCCTAAAAATACTATTGTAAAATATATAATTTATTTCATCATCTTGATTAATAAATACATCATTAAATTGAATGAGAATAAGTGGTTTTTGAAATGATTATAAAAAAGGACCATTCCCTTTTAATGTCTTTATATTCAATAATTTCTATACAGATATTATATGATTTAAATAAAGAAAAAATTTAGAATCAATTATTCAAGAGAATGTACATCCATAAAATAAAAAAAAATTGTAAAAATGACAATGAGATTTTCAAAAAGAATACAATAAACCATTCTAATATCCATTTAGTGGATTATCAATGTTTACCCCAAGCAAAAAATAGTTATCTAACTGATATAGAACATTGTATTTCTTAGGTCAATATTGAATATTCATTAAAATTTAAAATGATATAAAACAATGTATGGATCCATAACCATGAAATGTATAGATATTTTTGTGGAATAGCCAACATACCTTTCTTAAAATCCTAAGGATCGTCTACATCTATTATCATAAGTATAAAAATATATAAACAAAAACTACACCACATATGTGGTGGATTATTTTGGTTTATAGGGATTTATTAATTTAATATCCCACATACTAAATGATGAAATGGTATACAGTTACAAAACAATTAATACTTTTAATCAAATGAGCATGTGGACCTATTATTATAAATTTAATTCAGATTCTTAATCCCTTATGTCACTCTTCTAGGTTCTTTATATTATATTTATTGAATATTGGGAAATACATTTTCCTTGTTTACACTATATAAAATCATTCCATATAGATGTCAACCACTGTCTTCAGTATATATTCAACTCTGTAAATTGATGATTTAGAAAACTCACTATCAATCTTGGTCGTAGTCACTATTCTATCAATATAAGTTAAATATGATTTGGATGTTAAAGATATTGAAAATCATTAATTATAGACATTAATAAATTAAACAATAAAACATTAATGAATATATTTAGATTCAATATTATTACTGTCAATATTTATCAATTAAAATCATAAATAACCACAATCTCTTTTTAAATTTTATCATATATTCAATAATTTCCTTTTAATTATTTACATATTTCCCTATACGATGATAATTTTTTTAAACAATTAAATAAAAATTCATTCCATAACATGTTTTCTATCTGCTGATCCCACACAATATTTTGAATCAATTTATATTATTTTATAGAATAAACCAAGAGATAATATTCAACAATGATAAATTTTTCATTCATCGAATATCCCAATGCACATGTGACCATCCTTAAATAATTTTTTCATTTAACTGCAACCATTTTATTAGACCGACTAATTGATAATGATTTTTTCCTTATAAATGATATAAGTTTATTAATCCATGTTGATCTATATAATTAACTATATGAAGGGAATGATATTTTTCCTAATAGTAGTTAATTTCTCAATAATAGTAAGAAGTTATCTACTAAATTCATTATTATGATCATACAATTAATCCTGTAATTTTTCTTAATTAATGTCATAGATTTTGTTCCTTCGATTTTATATAATTATCCATCATATGTCATATAATAATTTGTAATATTACAAAATGTTATTCTCTAAAACATTATATATATATATATTTGTTTCAAGAAATGAGGTTCCACACATTTCATAGGTTATATATCAATATACTTAATGATTAATTTATAAAATCATTTATTACTATATTAACCGTCATATGAAAATGTTTTTAATATATTGATAATTTGGTCATTATAAATTTTTTATCTGATATAGAATGAAACACTATCGACCCTATACACCCAGAACTAATGTATTGATTATTTCATATTCGTTAGATTAAATTTGACGAAAAAAGAATGAAATTTTTTTAGAAGGATATTATAGAATAATGCGGTAAATATTGCTTTAAATTAGAAACTTTACATTTCATATCATTTAAATAAATATTTTTCTGCATTAGTGGAACTCATGATTCCAATATTTTATAGTATTCATTATTATTATCCAGATAAATTTGAATGATAAGAAAAGAGTAAATTAAACTCATAAGTAAGGTTTAATGAATAATTTAATCTATAATTAATAATAATATCATATAAATTATATTTGTAAAATTTTAATAAATGAGTCCAAATAATTGAACATATGTGAATAAAAATATCAATGGATGATAATGGAAATGAATAATTTAATGGATAAGATTAAATATTCTCATGATGATGGAAATAAGTGGAATATATAATTAATAACCACAAAAACATATTTTAAAGATCTTATTATATGTAATAATACATATATTCTATGTATACACAAAATACCCAAGATAATGGTCCAATGATACAAACCTATTAACTGGGAAACAATATCAGGTCCCATCAACCATATATTCTCATCTAATGCATTTTAATGTATATACACATTTTTTAATATAAAATAAATATCATCTTGTCAAAATTTCAAACCCTAATATATAAAAATAGTTTAATAATAAAAAATTCATAGGTAATTGTTGCATGGTACCTACCACTACAATGAGGGGAATTATAATTTTGGGCCACATCTATCTGATTAATGTCCATCAAATTTTATCATATAATAAATGAACATTGTCAATATGTGATGTAATTATGAGGAAATAAGAACATAACAATACATAAAATAATTTCTCAATGATGATTATATTATTGTAATTATATGATATAAATAAAAATTTTAAAAACAATATAATATATTTACCCAATCAATGATGTTTTATGGATATATCAGCTTATTCCCGTGATGTTTTAGGAAATAATTTGTGGCTCTCAATATTAAACTATTTATGTTGTAACCATTAAATAATATTTATTGATTTTTATGATTTTTTTTATTATTTATGGTGTAGTTATTTTTTTTGGACATTGAATTTGAAACTGTTTAATATTTCTAAAATTAGATGTTATACATAGTTGATTCATAATTATAGAAAACTTTATAGAATCTATTCATTGATGTGAGGAGGTTTTAATAGTGTAATTAACATGTTTTGTGCATGAAATACAATACCATGTATTGAAATAATAGAAATGGACCATGTTTCGGTAGTTAGGTCCACATGGGTTGAACATGATTTAGAAAACAATAAATCTTATAGTGAAATTAAAAATAACAAATTAGATATTTTTCAAACACATTAATCTAATCTATAATTTTATCATTCACATCCAACTCAAATTTTATCATCCCACACACAATATTACCAAATCATATCAAATTGACTTTAATTCACATTATCTTCCTCAATATTATTCAAGGTATGTACTCATAAATCTCCCCCTCCCATGCTCTTAGAATCTTGTCAATTCGTTCATGTTTTCCACTTTCAGCTACACCATGGTGGCGTAGGGAACATGCTAGATTATTGTATTCCATGTTATTAAGTATATATCTATTTCCAATCTAGGATCCCATTTTGAAATAGAAATTTATTTCCTTCAAATGAGTGTTGTATACATATTATTTTCCTGAATCTTGTTTTTGGTTCTCTATGATACCATTTAATGTATTAAATAATGATTCCTGAATCGTTTAATTTATTATAATGGATTATAATGGTATTATATGATATAATATAAGGATATTGATAGAGACACTATTGAATAAATTTCATTTATCTATTTCAAGGAATTTTTTCACTAAAAAATAATAAATTCATAAAAATAAATTGATGTAAAGGAATGGTCACATGATAATGTATTAAATAAAACAACTCATGAGAGATTTCGAAAATAATATAGGTGAACATACATGGGATGATAAACTTTTAACATAGCATCTATAGTAATGTATGTAATATTTTATACTCTAGTTAAGTGTTATATTATTTTATACTAACAGAAATAGATGTATATTTTATATGAACCTAGGAATAGTAAAATTTGATTTTCATCAAATGATATTATTTAGAACATTCACTTTTAATGAATATTAAAAAATTTCTAAATTTCACAGTTTAGCATATCCTGGTAATTGTTCTCATGGATCATGAAAACAATAATTTATTATATTAAAACAATAGTTTTTAATCATTGAAACAATGGATTTCTATGAAAAACATAGTGGGATACTAACTCCTTTTTGGATACCCACTGAATATCATGTTAGGATTATAAAGACCTAAAATTTTCATATTCAATAAGGGGAAATTAAAAAAATTATGGGTGGTTACTCATTTTATAAATTTCTAGGATTATGTTGGTGAAATGGTTTTGAGATGACATACCATGTCATGTAGAGATCATTTTTTCTGTTTTGGTATTTTTATGAAAACAATTGGAATGTTATATGTTTTAGAATCTTAAATTCCAATCTAGAATTTTTTATTCTCTATTTACTGGCATTTGTTCTTATATCCTATAATTTATTTCTTCTATGAAATGATGTTATTTCATTAAATTATTTTTTATCATTAATTATATGTTTTTATGCTTCCTACTATGTATTAAGAGAATGACTCAATTTGTTATGCCGAAGAAATACTGTAATTTTTCATAAGGACAATGTTTTATTAATCCATTATGGAAATAATTATAATACAATGATACCATGATTCCATGGAACATCTTCCATTATATGTGGATCCTATTTTTTATTTTGGTTAACCTAGTTCAACGAGGTTTCTTATTACATAGTTTAGATGAATTTGATATATGGTTAATTGTATCAGAGCATGATGTTTTTTGTTTATTTAGTTTATGAATTTTTTGTAAACAAAGAGGTGTGAGTGTTATTATTCAAATATGGTTTGTTCAAAGGGGTATCTGGAAAATAATCATAGTTCATCAAGATGCATATTTAGGTGATGTCACTAATATTTTTTTCAATTTCATATTTTTTATTTATATTAGGTAATCATTATTGGATATAGACTATGAACTTTTTAAATATCTAAATAATTTCGTGAATTTCATTTTCATTTCATTTAATCAGTATATGATAATTTAAATAAATTATTGGAGAATTTTGTAAGGATATATTGGTATATCCAAGAGGATGGAATGAATAATTAATCACTTACTTAAGATTGAATTTAAATTTTGTCGCATAATTACCAATTCAGTCATTCATTTAATAGATCTGAGTAATTATCTCCAATTTAGATGGTATGCCAATGTAGATCCAGAATGAAATGGTAGGGATAAATAGATTTTGTTAATAAGGTTCATATCATTTCATTTGACTATAATTGTGGTGAATCCTAATTATTATCCAATGTTCACAATTCCCATATTAATATCAAATTAATACTAGGAATGTTTATAATCTTGAACATATAAACCATTCACCAACAATGTACTAAATAGGTGGAGGCGTGATTTCCCTTTTTACACATTAATAATATAGTACTTCCTTTGAATAAATATCTCCTTTTATGGTCTGATTCCCTATTAAAATATAATTATTTGAATTTATTCCTATGATACTAATGTAATATGGATTCCATATTGTTCTTAAAATGACTTTATCACGATACAATAGGCTATATATCTTAGAAAATAGGGTTGTAATATGATTTGTTTCAACTCATCTGAACTCTATATTCATCAGGCATTAATAATGAGTAATGGTCGTATGATAGCTCTCTCTATTTTATTATTCATTATCGTATACATCTTATACAACCTTTGGGGAGATTAATATAATTCTAATCACATAATTTGTCATTTATTTCCTCTATCATATTCAATACATTTATAGAATATTCACAATTATGCATATATGATAACCTCTTCATCCTTATGTCAACGTGTATAATGATGTTAGTGTTTGTATATTTAGGAGTATCACCCTTAAATCGTATTTTGATATATATATATATATATATATGATGATAGATATATAATAATTAAAACAACATTTTTTATTTCTCCTATTAACTCTACAAAATAATTTCCATCCATATATAGGATCTCTGAATCGTAGAATTACATAAATTCATCTTGAATGGTAACTTGCATACTATAATTTTTTCGTTTTTTCATATTTTAATTTATCAGGATTCACTACATTTTTATTCAAAACAATTTATTTTCCATAATATATTCAAATATGTAAGGTTATGTGACTCATGTAGATTGTGGAATGCACATCTTATTCTGTGCAGACACACAAACTGTGATACGGAACTATCTTCAGTAGTGTTTAGCAATCATCTAAGTAGTACCATCTTCTCCCATGTATCATTAACTAATTTAGATCTCATGTTGGATTAGAATCATAGGATTAATCATGACTATTAACATTCAATGGTCATAAATAAACACATATTATGGGTAATATCATCTTTCATTTATTCATAAAATGAGGTTTTCATTTTTGACTTATCATAAAATATCACCCTCAGAAACATATCATACTACATGATGAATTACGGTTTAAATAATGGATTGAAATAGTAGCAAAGAATCATGGAGAATATTTTATCATTCAGAGTCAATGGTTTATATATGTGACATTTTCATTTTTTGGCACACTATAAGTGCCTTGTGATAGGAAAAATTAATATTATTATTTGAAGGAGGGGAGAATGTAACACCCCAAGCATCCACGGTACATTTCCTTTTGAATAATGCAATATCTTGTGTTGTACGCATAATCGAGATTCTAACACATCTCGACCAATCAATCTAGCCATTATGAATAGTAATACACACTTTTTAAAATTTTATTAATTTTATCATTCAAATTGGACTTCATTTTTTGATTTGGAATATCGAAATTATCTAAGGGTAAATTTTTTGTATTTTTCTGAAAACATTCAATTTTTTTATGAATAGGGGAAAACACTGAGTTATAGTTTAAAACAGAATTTTTTTAGATAATTATTTATTTTATTTAAATTTTCTAGGTCAAAATAGATACATAATACCTATATAAGTTCAATTTAATTCATTGGAGTCAGTTTATAATAATTTTAGTTATATAAAAAATTTATCGAACATTTTATCTCCTTTTAACCACCTCTAATAGCATTTGGAAATTTATCCAAAACATAATTTTATTACTTTTGTGAGATGAATTTCAAAAATCCAAGTGACATGGTTTATATCCGCAAGTAAAATTTGGTTCAATAAGATGAAACTAATTTTTTGTGAATAGTAACTTATTAATTTTATTTACAACAGTTAAAAGTATGTAGGGTAATTAAGGGTAATAATGATATTATTATTACTGTAACACATGTCCTAATTCTGTTGGATAAGTTTTATTCGACCAAAAAGAACCTTAGGAATAAAATATTTACCTTAAGGTGCACCTGGATTAGATTAGGACATTTATTATTATTTAATTAAATGAAGAGTTAAAAGTATTAAATTCAATGTTTAATAAATAAACTATTTTTAATATAGGGTTACACATAAGATAAATTTTACTATAAATAATTATTATAAATATAAAAATATTTCATACATAATTATATTTTATTTATAAATTTTAGACCTTAAATAATTATATTTATTTATGACACAATGATGATGCAGTAATTACATATTCAATGAAATATGAAAATAATTGATTTTATAAATATCCAAATAAATGTAATATGAGATTTTTTTTGAAATAAATTAACTTTATATGTTAATATGACATATTAGGGTTGGTTATATAAATTTTGTAGAAGTAATAATGCTGTTATAAATTTAGCAATAACAAAATTCTCAAATATTGTCAAAATTGACATAAAACAGTTTTTTAAAAAAATATTATATTATTAATTGATATTATATTTCTACAAATATATGGTTCGGCCAAAAAGGCTTATATAATGATAGGGGAAACATTAAAGACCTTCATGGGGTTCATTTGGATGTATATAGTAATTTTATTAACCATATAATATAAAAATACAAAAAGACATGGTAAATGTCAATCTCTTTAACTAAGAGTTAAATCTAAATGATATGGTTAATATTGTGACCCAAACCTATCTAAAACCCATTTGTTAAGTGGTTTTTGACCAATAACATCCTTATAATTTAAATAATTAATTTTTGAGCCATTGGAAATAGAAGATAAATTTATTATAAAATAATATTTCAATCATTTTTTAAGGTGCCCCTCACCCCTCTTATAAAAGAGAACTCCCCCATATCATTAATTCACACCTTCAAAGCCATTTGGCCCAGCCAAGACCCACCCAAATACCATCTAAAATATCCTCATTTCATCCTATAGACCTTCTATTAGTCATAAATCCAACCTAATGATCCCTTTTGATCCAATCAAAAGGAAGAACCCAAAGATGATGTAAATATTTCATCACCTATTTCATGTTCCTTTATTCTTACACTTCATCTTTCTTTGTTGTTTCCATTAAAAAATAACAACTACATTATCTTCAATAAAATATGATGTTAATATAAATACGGTACAACCAAATTCATTATTCTATCCATCCTTTGAATAACATGTTACCATACGTGTGTACGTACGACTTATCGTCTCCATGTCATGGTGTAATTGTTCTTGAATACATTATTCTTTGTATGAGTATAATAATGAAGTTTAATTGAGGTAAATAATAAATATAAAATGATAATTATTCTTTATATATGATATAACACTCAATTATATATTATTTTAATATCAAAAGAATGATATTGTCGCCTGTGCGTACGTATTGATTACCATCTCCATGAACGTGATGAGATTCATTCCCCATCGTATCTATTCAAGACTAATTTTTATTATATGATTAAAAATAATGTTTAAAGACTTAATATCATTCTGAATATGAATAAGATACATCCTTTCCATAAAAAACAATACTTACGTAACAAAGTATATAAATGAAAATGAATTAGTTAACACCTGAAACAATGATAATACTAAGATATTATTAACAAAGTAGTGTTAAAATATCATATATGATATCATATTAATGTATATGAATCTTGTATAATTTAATAACTATTATTTCACCATTAAACAGAAGGTAATCCTACCCTCGTCCAAGTAAAAGTACAAGGTAAGGGTTAATTTCACAATCTCTTCATTATCCGAGGTTGTTTATACGTAATTATATACTAGGATCTCTTTATCATTCACATACATGTTTTTTTAAATGTATTTAAAAACATTTTTACTATTTACTAAACAATGTGTTAAAGTCATTTATACCCTTATTTGACCTTATAAGTTTTGAGAGGAATCTTTCCGTCATTTTCCAAACAAGGTACTTTTTGACCATTTCGGAAAATTTAAGGTAAGAATGTTTTTTTAACATATACAGCGGGTGCGGCTACTTAACGCCGTTATAACATCATTGAAGCTTCACTTAAAAGATTATAAGAATATTTTTAAAATAAAATTTTCCATAAATGATTTCAAAATAGAAAGAGATATTTCTATAAAAAAGGTTTTGACTTCTTCTATGTCAACATCGTTTGATGTATTTTAAGATTATTTGAAATTGATTTATTATGATACAAAACATCGATATTGTATTGAAGTTTTTGGGATATTTTTGACTTTGGATGTGTTATTTTTATACCATTCATGGTCTGTGGATAAAGTATTGACATTTCATATGATAGTTTTAATATGAATGTTTATGTTATGTTTAAACCTTTTAATATGGGGAATGCGTTGGACTTAGTAAGAGATGGGTGGAGTTCTCTATAACTACTCAATGCATCGGTAGATCTCATGAGGCAATCTAGTGTCTTGGCATAGGGCTTTGAAAAAATTTTATTTGTAGTATTGTCACTAGCCCTTGACTATGTGGTTATGAAGTCTGGCATTATGAATTCCATCATAATGAAAGATTCTATTGATATTTCATGTGATTATTCGACTAGTATAATATCCTTGTGAGTAAGTAAATGGAATTATTTTGATTTATATTTTCCATATTATGATGATGGTTATGTTGAAAATGATTTTTTATTAGTTTTAAACATTACATTAAATGATTATGCATATTTATAATAGTTTTTGCTATATTGTTATCCTTACTGAGCATCAGAGCTCAACCCTTTAGATGTTTTATTTTTCCTAGGATGCGAAAATGTATATTATGAGAAACCTATTGGGATAGTCTATGGGATCTCAGTGTTGTCTATGGAAACAATGTTGTTTTATTTTTTCATTTTATGATGTAATGTAAACCTTATGAATGTATCTTGTACTTCCAAGGCTACTAAACTAATCGGAATTTCGAGACATGATATTTTGTGATCATGACAATGATAAATAATAATGCACCAAATCTAGGTAATTAGGGTCAAGTCATTATAGTTGGTATCATAGGATGTTCTGTACAAACCTTGGAATCAGTATTTAGGTAATCTTTAATTAGGGCACATTACCCTAAGATAATCATTGAGGATTAATATAGAAGAAATTCCATGCTTTTTCGTATTGTAGAGATTTTTTGAGTTTTTAGAGCAATACATACTTGTCTGGATACGACAAGGTAGAGGCGGCTCTGGCACATATGTACCTAAGGGTAAAACCACAAATCACCTCTTTGAGCTAGACTCGAATTGGAACTGGTGCACGACAATGAGCCTTGCTGCACTATTGGTTATGTCACTCCTAGGAGATATCCTTAAGACAATACTCAATTTCCATACAAACCATTATAAAGGGTTAGTGAGTGTATACTTCCTCAATGAAAACATTGATTATGATTAAGTAATATATACCTAAATTGTTCAATTTATGTAAAGTAATATACAAGTTTGGAATTAGGTATTTCAACTCATAAACTAATCTAGTTTATGCCATTGTTTAGAAATGGAACCTTATGGAAGGAATGGAAACTGTATCAACACAGGTAATCCATTTAGGGATTTCCCTCACATTCATGATAATTATAGTGGAGCTCGTGATACAACTGGTGGTGATCCTCTTATCACAATATTGGGACAACTCACTGAGGTTATAAATAATAACCTTAACCGTATGGTGAACCCTAATTTCCAGCTTGGAGGATCAATGTTAGATCACCTCATGAGGTAACAATCACCAACATTCAATGGTTTTACAAATCCACTAGTAGCTGAGCAATGGATAAATTCTATAGAGAAAATATTCCTTGCCGTGGGGAGTAGTGAAAGGGAAGAAGTTATCATTGCAGTTTACAACCTCACTGGAAATTCTAATCAATGGTGGCCGTTGATTAAAAACACAAAGGAATATGATAAAGTATCAAATATGGAATAGAGAGAGTTTAATAAAATTTTCATAGAAAAATACTTTCTTCATGACCATCAAGTGGATATGGAAAGACAATTTCTGATCCTAAGGCAAAATGAGGATGAGAATGTCGCAATTTATGAAGATAGAATTACAAGATTTTCAAGGCATGCTGTAGATTATATACGTAACCTGAGATGTAATATTGATCATTTTTTGGATGGGTTAAAACCGTTTCTCCATTGATAATTAGTCTCACAATCCTTCTTATTGTACGAAGATATTGTATCATGTGCTATGAAGACCGAAAAGGAATTATCTTCATCTTATGACTTTAATGAAAAGCATGAGAAGAAGAGATATGTTGAACACTCTAGAAATTGAAATAACGAGATAAAGGGAAAAGTTGAATATCCATCCTATAGTAAATGTGACAAGAAACCCCCTAGTAATTTCTTTAAGGGAATGAGAGTCTTTTACAAGTGTGGTGAAAAAGGCCACCAAGCTCATGATTGTAAGGGAAAGAAAGAGGTTGTCGATGATGAAGGATGTAATTATAGAGAAAGGGGGAATTATGCGAATAAATGTCCTAAGTGTTAGGGGAACATACCTCAGAAAAGGCCAATGGAGCAAGGCCATGCTTATGCTAACAATACTGATGAGGTCAAAGCATTGAAAGACGTAGTGCATGTAATTTAATGGTTTAATCAAGTTTAGAAAATGATTTTTTTGATTTTGGATCATCACATTATTTCATATCATCCCAGTAGGTAAGAAAATTAGAAGATTAAATTTTGATTTAACAAGGGAGTTTTCAGTCAAAACTCATAAGGGGAGTATCATTGCAACAATGTTTTGTGAATCAGTCACCATTAGAGTATATAAATTTTCTTTATCTATTGATCTCATCATCAAACCCATGATTGAATTCGATATAATCCTCAATATGTATTGGCTTTTGGACCATTATGTGAAAACTTATTGAAAGAAGAAGGAGGATACTATTTTTGATGACGATGATAAAGCACACCTTATATTTAGAGAAGAATCATCACCACCTAATTCTCATGTAGATCTACACATAGTAGATCAACTAAATTCAATTATTAGGGAGGAAGAGAATGAAATAACTGTGGGTAATGTTCAAATAGAGGATGTAACTATTGGGAAAGAATATGTTGATGTGTTTCCAGAGGATCTACCTAGATGTCCTCGAAAAAGAGAAATTTAGTTTTCCATTGATTTGTTTCCTAGATCAAAGGCCATATCGAAGACCCCTTAAAGAATGTCCAATGTTTCATTACTAGAACTAATGAAACAACTAGTGTAATTTAGTAATAAGGGATTAATTCTCCCTAGTGTTTCTCTATGGGGAGCCCATGTCCCTTTTGTTAAGAAGAAAGATTGATCTATGAGGTTGTGCATTGACTACTGGGAGAACAATGATATAACAATAATAAACAAGTATCCCCTACCTCGAATTGATTATTTATTTGACCAACTTCATGGAGCTCAATAATTTTAAAATATTTACCTTCGATCTTCATGTCAATAGTTGTGCATGAAGAAGGAAGATATTCCAATGACATCATTTCGAACCAGGTACAGGGATTACAAGTTTACAATAATGTATTTTGGATTGACTAATTCTCCATTAGTCTTCATGGATCTAATGAATAGAGTTTTAATGGTATCTTGATGACTTTGTAATGGTATTTATTGATGATATATTGGCATACTCCAAAATCTATGATGATGATGAAAATTACTTGGGAATTATTTTAATGTCTCTTAGAAGAAATGAATTATATGTGATGTTTAGCAAGTGTGAATTATGGCTTCATGATATTTCTTTTCAAAGCCATATCATTTCTAGGTATGGAATATCTGCTGATCCTTCTAAGATAAGAGAAATCCATGAATGGATAGAACCAATGAGTATAACTGTAGTACACAGTTTTATTGGTTTAACAGGTTCTTATCGGCGTTTCTCCCTGAATTTTTCTAGATTGGCTAACCCATTAACCAAGCTCACACGTAAAGGGGTGATATATGTTTGGAAAAAATAATGTGAGTAATGTTTTGAAGAATTGAAGAGATGATTTATCAATTTTAATATATTGTATCCACCATCAGGGAATAATGAGTTTGTTATATAAAGTGATTCATCGAAGAATAGACTTATTTGTGTCCTTATGAAGAATGATAGAGTTATTGCCAATGCATCCTGACAGCTGAAAATTCATGAGAAAAACTATCCTACTCATGATCTTGATTTCGTAGCTATAATATTTTCTTTGATGATTTGGAGACACTAGCTCTATGGTGAAAAATGTGAGATTTATAATAATCACCAGATTTTGAAGTATATTTCATCATAGAAAGACCTCGAAATGAGGAAAATGAGATGGCTTGAACTACTCAAGGATTATTTTTTCATGATACACTACCACCCAGGGAATGAAAATAAGGTGGGTGATTCTTTGAGTAGAAAAGATCATTGAGTTTTTAACTAGATAATAATTTAAAGGGATCCTATTTTCATTGAACTAGTAAAGATGGATATGGGAATAACCATGGTAGGTGAAAAATTATTTCTTTTTCTAAAGGTTTCCAAACCATCTATACTAGAATGGATAAAAAGATATCTAGTTGATGATGAGGAGTTTCAAAAGCAGATTAAAGTAGTGAATGATAGGAGATTAAGTGACTTCTTATATGAAGATGGAATTTTGAAATTTAGGAATAGACATTGTGTTTCCGATATACCTGATCTAAAAAGTGAATTGTTGGATGATGCTCATAGTTCCAATTTAACTATACACCCTAGTAGCAGTTTGATGTATAGAAATATTTGGGAACATTTTTGGTGGGACAACATGCAGAGGGAAATTGATGATTTTATGTCAAGATGTATGGTTTGTCAACAAGTGAAAGCTGGAAGGCAATAGCCTGGAAGATCCATGCAACCTCTTCCCATACCTGAGTGCAAATGGGATGATATCACGATGGAATTTTTTATGGGGCTACCAAACACTCCTAGAAGGAATGATGCAATATGGGTCATTTTAGGTTGTGTTACCATGTCAGAACTTATTCATTCTATTAAGTAATATTTACCACTTGAACGTTTAGAAAGGCTATATATTAATGATATTTTAAGACTTCATATAGTACCACTATAGATTTTTTTCTGATCATGAATCCCATTTTACCTCACGATTCTGGAAAAATATTATGAAAGCCCTGGTTACTGAACTTCATTTGAGCACTGCCTACCACCTTCAAACTGATGGAGAATCATAATGAACTATTCAAACATTAGAAGATAGGATGAGATCATGCTCACATGACTGTCAAGGTATGTGGGAACAATATTTACCTCTGGTAGAATTTTCCTATAATAATAGCTTCCATTCAAGTATTCAAATGGCACCATATGAAGTGTTATATGGAAAGAGATGTCGCACACCAACCAGTTGGGATGATGTTGGTGAAAGAAAACTCGTAGGCCCATAACATCTGGAGGAAATGATGGAAAAGGTGAATGTAATCCAGAACCACATCAAATTCGCTCAAAGTAGGCATAAGAGCTACACTGATAACCGAAGGAAGGATTTGGAATTTCAGGTAGGAGATAATGTTTTCTTGATGGTATCCCCATGGAAGGGTGGTATACATTTCGGTAAGAAGGGTAAATTGATTCCCAGGTACATCAGACCTTTCTAAATTCTAGAATGAATTGGGGTCGTAGCTTACAGTTTGGAAATTCCTCCATGTCTCTTCAAAGTTCACGATGTATTCTGCGTATCAATGTTGTGAAAATACCTGCCTGACACAACACATGTACATACCTAGGAGTATTTAGAACTAGAACCCTATTTGTCTTATTGCGGTGATCATGCCATGGTTTTTGATACAAGAGAACAAGCGTTGAGTGTCACGACCAGTCCTCGGGGCCCGTGCCGTGACTACCCCAAGCCCGCCTTCCATAGGCCAGGGGATGGCGACTAGCACCAAGGTGTAAATCCCGGTAAAAAGGGAAGGCATTGCCTTTGTAAAGTAAACAAGCACCACAGAGTAAGCAAGCAGAAAAGTAAACACTAAGTAAAAACTGAGTACAACTGAAGTGAGGAATGTAAAAAGGGGCCGGAAATACAAGCCCAACCATAAAGTACAACTCGAAAGGGAAAACAACAACTGAAAAGTAAAGCTGCTACGCCGAGCTGTCCACTGGAAATCCCACATGAAGGGTGGGTACAGACAACTCCTATGCTCCTCGGGTCCCGCCGTCCGCTCCAAGTATGTCCCGCCCAGTGGTCCACCTCCGGTACTGCCTCGTCATCACGTCCACCTCTGGGTACCGTCTCGTCGTATAGTCCACCTCCAGGTACCATCCAGTCCCCGAACACTCGGCCTCTGTCAGTACTGGTCGTCGTCTGCAACCAACACAAAGAGGTGCGGGCATATCCCGTGCAGGGGTGAGTATGACGATACTCAGTAAGGACCCCGAGACCCTCAAGGTCTCACTAAAACCAACAAGGATAACCACCTAGAAGATCTCAACAGATAACCTCTACTTAGGTATATGCCCATACAAATACCTAAGTTATCAAGTGACCCATCTCAACCATGAGGAAACACAAGGATTGTGAAATCAACGGATAACTACTACCCAGGTATATGCCCATACATATAACTAAGTTATCAAGTGACCCATCTCAATCATGAGGTAAACACAAGTCAAAAGTCTCAGCTCAAACCAGGATTTTCATCATTGAAACCGTAACTGCTGAAGAGATCCGTCTCTGAAGTGTACAGTGGTCCTGTCACAACTCTGAGTACTGCTCACTAACTTATGACTGCGGTAGTACTCCACCTATCGAGTATTGCGGCCAGCCGCTACCACCAAGCGCTCCCATGTGCCGGTCCAACCAAGCGCACCACTGTCGTGGGTCTGCCACTAAAAACAAGCGCTCCCATGTGCCGCTACAACCAAACGCACCTCTGTCATGGGTCTATCGCTACAACCAAGCGCTCCCATGTGCCGCAACAACCAAGCGCACCTCTGTCGTGGGTCTGCCGCTACAACCAAGCGCTCTCATGTGCCGCTACAACCAAGCGCACCTCTGTCCTGGGTTTGCCGCTACAACCAAGCGCTCCCATGTGCCGCTACAACCAAGCGCACCTCTGTCGTGGGTCTGCCGCTACAACCAAGCGCTCCCATGTGCCGCTACAACCAACCGCACATCTGTCGTGGTTCTGCCGCTACAACCAAGCGCTCCCATGTGCCGCTACAACCAAGCACACCTCTGTCGTGGGTCTTCCGCTACAACCAAGCGCTCCCATGTGCCTCTACAACCAAGCGCACCTCTGTAACACACCGAGTCGTTCGATCAGCAGAGGTCGGGTCTCAGTCAGCTACACGGTCTCCGTGCTCCGCCTGCTCGTCTCCGGGAGGGTCCGCTCCACGAGCTACTAGTCGATACCCCAAGTATCACAAAGTCCCGCAAGGAAGTATCTCAAAGGACCACCTCGTCATAGGGGTCTCAACGCAACAGACAGCGCGTCAATCGGACGTCCGGTCTGTGAGTTATTGGCTTTTTTGTCCTAGGGGCCCGGTTGGTTTCGTGTGCGAACCAACCCGGCCGTATCTCAACTGTACCCCGAGCACTAATAGAGTATACTCATAGGGACCGTTTCTCAACGTGATCGTCAATGTCGTTGATGGTTCGTCAAACGGGCGTCCTGTCTGAAAGATATCAGCTTTTCCGTTCCAGGGGCCCGGTTGGATTTCGGTGCGATCCAACCCGGCCACTATCCATCTGCATCCAAAACTCGGGCAGAGGATGCCAAAAGATCCGTATCGTCAACAGGAACTCAACGCAACAAACGGCGCGTCTATCGGACGCCCGGTCTGAGAGTTATTGGCTTTTTCGTCCCAGGGGCCCGGTTGGTTTCGTGTACGAACCAACCCGGCCGTTCTCAAGTATTCCGAAACCTTGAGTGCGATATACCGAAACGACCGCCTCGATCCAAGGATCGCGTTGCCGCTGACGGCAGGTCGTTTGGAGGCCCATAGCTTCAGATACGGCTATTTGAACGAAGTCTGTCCGAAGATGGGGGGGTCCGGGCCCAGGCCGACCCGGCCCGACCCCCCCTGGTTGGCCCGAACCGGGTCGGGTCCGACCCGGTTGTACCGGCCCGGCCCGGCCAGGGCTGGTCCGGCTCGGCTCGGCCGAGCGGCCGAGCGGCCGATGCGGGGGAAAGCCGCCGCCCCGCGGGGTGCCGCGTGACAACCCCGCGACACCCGCGGGGTGTCGCACTGGACACCCGCGGGGTGTCGCGCTGGACACCCGCGGAACCCGCGGGGTGTCGCGATGGACACCCGCGGGGTGCCGCCGCCTCCGGCCGTCGGCGCCGCCGTGCCAGCGAACCGCGCCGCCATCGGCTTCCGCGGGCCGCCGGTGTCGCTCCGGTGGCCCGTTTTCCTTCCCGTCTGCGCCGTTGTTCCTCCCAGGTTCCGTTCTTTACTGCGGAATCATCAAACACCCGTTGCGGCACATTCCGTCATCGCCCTCCAAATCCGCAAAACACGAAGAACGGCGGAGGGTTGCCAGGACGTGTTCGTTTGACCCGCACCCTCCACGTTAGATAAAAACAACGGGAGAAAATAGAATGTTCAACACATGAACCAAAAATTTTAATAAAATAAAATTGTTTCTTTGATTCTGGTTCTTTAATTTTTAAAGAATGTTCACGGGAATAATAAAGATGGGTATTCCAAAATTATAAAATCCCTACCTCAAGCTTCGTCGAGCGAGGGTTCGTCACAGATTTTCTCGTCGCGGAAGAAAGCGTCGCGGGAAGGGGATCGTCGATGTCATGTCGTGGTTCAGTGTCACGGAAGAGGATTCGTAGACGAAGACGGAGGTTGTCCGAGGTGGAACGGCGTCTCCCTTTGATGTGGAAAGAAGAACGAGGGATGGTGCGCCGTCGTTCTTCAGAAGAAGGACGTGACAACGTTCTTCGTCGGAGACCAATTCGTTCTTCACGTTCTTCGTCGTTGAAGAAGATGTTCTTCAAGCCTCCCAAATCCTCCCAACGTGACAAGACTCAAAAAAAAATAAGCCAAATTCTTATTTTATTAACACAAGATAAGAAATTGAATTTCAAAAGAAAAGAAACGATCAATTAATCTCAAAGAAAATTAAGAAAAAAATTTCCTTGAAATTTACGGGTCTTTACATTACTCCCACCACAGGGCTTTACGTCCCCGTAAAGCTTCAACACAAACTAGGGATACAAAGGCGGTACTGAGCACGCATCTGAGCCTTCCGCTCCCATGTGCTCACCTGGACCTTCTCTGTCGTGTCCCGGACCACCTCTGGTCCCACTAGAGCTGCTATGATTTCTTCCTTGTCGATAAGAGAAATCTGGTCTCATCCCCTTGATGAACCATGTTCTTCGCCTAAAACAGTCAATCCCGACATGGATGGTACTAAACCATACCAAGGATGACGTCGTAAGGCCTCGACGCTACTACCAAGAGATCCAACCATTACTCTCGCCTCCAAGGGTTGAGTCACACTGTCGGCTTTAGTGTGTGATAACTGGGTCTCCTCCAGTAGAAGTCTCACGGGTGAGGGTCAAGTCAATAGTCTAAACCAGAACCTCTTATTAACAACACAAGAGAGGACATGAAAGTAAACATCACAAAGGTAAGCGTCTTTTATTATTGCAGCTCATATTACAAGGACGCTACACAACAGCAACAAGGAACTAGAAGTACAAAAGACGTATCCCCTAGCTCCGCTCCTGTCCAACTGCTGTCCATATGCTCTCAGAGCTCCACGATCGAAGGCCTCAGCTGCCTGAAGTTGAGCTCTCCCATGTCCACCAACTCCATGCGGTCGGGGTGGATCTCCTGGTGGTGGTGGTGGCAACACCTCGAAGTGTCTCCCACCATCGGCTACTCGGCCAGCTCCACTGCCTCGTCCGCCTGCACCCTGCGGACCACCGTGTCCGAATCTCTGTCTGGGAGGTCCCTCTACCGCCTGCTGCTCATCTGTGAAACGATTCGGTCAATCTCGAGCCATGTGACCAATCCCGCCACAGGAGTAACACTGCCCACTCTCGGCACGCCTGGCTCTTACTCCACCCCAGCTCCCCCGCACAACTGAGCCTGAGTCGTGCAGTCGGCCACCGGAAGGTCTGGCCCTCTTGGACCTCTGCGCATATAATTGATGCCTCGTCGTGCACCTGGAGCATCAAGCTCCACCATCGGCCTGCTGCTGCGTATAGTAGGCTCACTGCGAGGATTACCATGAGGTCTGCTGGTGTACTCACTAATCTGAAAACTCGGACGACCGCCTCCAGCCAGTTCTCGGCTGCCTGGGGGTCCATCTCACCACGGAACCTGGGTGGTCGCTGGCGCTGGAAATCGTGCAGAGCTCCGAGGTGTCGTGCATCGTCAGCGTTCAGCGCTAGAAGCATTGGGGGCTCGGCGGGTAAAGGTACCGCCGGTGCCTCAGCTGTCAAAGGGCCCTGTACCGAGTCCTCGTCGCTGGGCGGGCTGTCGCCACGCTCAACCCTCAGAACCCTAGCTGGTCGTCCGCGGGGAGGCATCCTGAAAGAAACAACGTGATACAGTCAAACGATAAGAACCTGGTGAGCTGACCTGGTTTGAGCTGACTTTTAAAAACTGCTGGAAACACACACGCAATCAGTTTCTTCGTGCATTAAGTCGGAAATCGGAGGTCAGGGTCCTGGTGTACGGATACGTCGGCCGCCGCACCAACACTGGACTCCCTGGACCGATAACCACACTCAATATTCTAAACACTATTGCTTCACATAGAAGAATGATCAGAGTTTGTGTTAGAACCGACCACCACTGATACCAATTTTTCACGACCCATCCTCGGGGCCCGTGCCGTGACTACCCCAAGCCCGCCTTCCATAGGCCAGGGGCTGGCGACTAGCACCAAGGTTTAAATCCTGGTAAAAAGGGAAGTCATTGCCTTTGTAAAGTAAACAAGCACCACAAAGTAAGCAATCAGAAAAGTAAACACTAAGTAAAAACAGAGTACAACTGAAGTGCGGAAAGTAAAAAGGGGCCAGAAATACAAGACCAACCATAATGTACAACTCGAAAGGGAAAACAACAAATGAAAAGTAAAGCTGCTACGCCGAGCTGTCCACTGGAAATCCCACCTGAAGGGTGGGTACAGACAGCTCCTCTGCTCCTCGGGTCCCGCCGTCCGCTCCGAGTATGTCCCGCCCAGTGGTCCACCTCCGGGTACCGCCTCGTCGTCACTTCCACCTCTGGGTACCGTCTCGTCGTATAGTCCACCTCCAGGTACCGTCCAGTCCTCGAACACTCGGCCTCTGTCAGTACTGGTCGTCGTCTGCAACCAACACAAAGAGGTGCGGGCATAGCCCGTGAAGGGGTGAGTATAACGATACTTAGTAAGGACCCCGAGACCCTCAAGGGCTCACTAAAACCAACAAGGATAACCACATAGAAGATCTCAACAGATAACCTCTACTTAGGTATATGCCCATACATATACCTAAGTTATCAAGTAACCCATTTCAATCATGAGGAAACACAAGGATTGTGAAATCAACAGATAACTACTACCCAGGTATATGCCCATACATATACCTAAGATATCAAGTGACCCATCTCAATCATGAGGTAAACACAAGTCAAAAGTCTCAGCTCAAACCAGGATTTTCATCATTGAAACCGTAACTGCTGAAGAGCTCCGTCTCTGGAGTGTACAGTGGTCCTGTCACAACTCTGAGGTACTGCTCACTAACTTAAGACTGCTGTAGTACTCCACCTATCGAGTATTGTGGCCAGCCGCTACCACCAAGCGCTCCCATGTGCCGCTCCAACCAAGCGCACCACTGTCGTGGGTCTGCCGCTACAACCAAGCGCTCCCATGTGCCGCTACAACCAAGCGCACCTCTGTCATGGGTCTGCCGCTACAACCAAGCGCTCCCATGTGCCGCTACAACCAAGCGCACCTCTGTTGTGGGTATGCCGCTACAACAAAGCGCTCCAATGTGCCGCTACAACCAACCGCACCTCTGTCGTGGTTCTGCCGCTACAACCAAGCGCTCCCATGTGCCGCTACAACCAAGCGCACCTCTGTCGTGGGTCTGCCTCTACAACCAAGCGATCCCATGTGCCGCTACAACCAAGCGCACCTCTGTCGTGGTTCTTCCGCTACAACCAAGCGCTCCCATGTGCCGCTACAACCAAGCGCACCTCTGTCGTGGGTCTGCCACTACAACCAAGCGCTCCCATGTGCCGCTACAACCAAGCGCACCTCTGTAACACACCGAGTCGTTCGATCAGCAGACGTCGGGTCCCAGTCAGCTACACGGTCTCCGTGTTCCGCCCGCTTGTCTCCGGGAGGGTCCGCTCCATGAGCTACTGGTCGATACCCCAAGTATCACAAAGTCCTGCAAGGAAGTATCTCAAAGGACCACCTCGTCATAGGGGTCTCAACGCAACAGACGGCGCGTCAATCAGATGCCCGGTCTGTGAGTTATTGGCTTTTTCGTCCCAGGGGCCCGGTTGGTTTCGTGTGCGAACCAACCCGGCCGTATCTCAACTGTACCTCGATCTCTCATAGAGTATACTCATAGGGACCGTTTCTCAACGTGATCGTCAATGCCACTGATGGTTCGTCAAATGGGCGTCCTGTCTGAAAGATATCAGCTTTTCCGTTCCAGGGGCCCGGTTGGATTTCGGTGCGATCCAACCCGGCCACTATCCATATGTATCCAAAACTCGGGCGGAGGATTCCAAAAGTTCCGTATCGTCAATAGGAACTCAACGCAACAGACGGCGCGTCAATCAGACGCCCGGTCTGAAAGTTATTGTCTTTTTCGTCCCAGGGGCCCGGTTGGTTTCGTGTACAAACCAACCCGGCCATTCTCAAGTATTCCGAAACCATGAGTGCAATATACCGAAACGACCGTCTCGATCCAAGGATCGCGTTGCCGCTGACGGCGGATCGTTTGGAGGCCCGTATCTCAAGATACGTCTATTTGAACGAAGTCTGTCCGAAGATGGGGGGGTCCGGGCCCAGGCTGACCCGGCCCGACCCCCCTGGTTGGCCCGAACCGGGTCGGGTCCGACCCGGTTGTACCGGCCCGGCCCGGCCAGGGCCGGTCCGGCTCGGCTCGGCCGAGCGGCCGAGCGGCCGACGCGGGGGAAAGCCGCCGCCCCGAGGGGTGCCGCGTGACAACCCCGCGGCACCCGCGGGGTGTCGCCCTGGACACCCACGGGGTGTCGCGCTGGACACCCGCGGCACCAGCTGGGTGTCGCGCTGGACACCCGCGGGGTGCCGCCGCCTCCGGCCGTTGGCACCGCCGCGCCGGCGAACCGCGCCGCCACCGGCTTCCACGGGCCACCAGAGTCGCTCCGGTGGCCCGTTTTCCTTCCCGTCTGCGCCGTTGTTCCTCCCGAGTTCCGTTCTTTACTGCGGAATCATCAAACACCCGTTGCGGCACGTTCCTTCATCGCCAGCCAAATACGCAAAACACGAAGAACAGCGGAGGGTTTCCGGGCCGTGTTCGTTTGACCCGCACCCTCCGCGTTAGATAAAAACAACGGGAGAAAATAGAATGTTCAACACATGAACCAACAATTTTAATAAAATAAAATTGTTTCTTTGATTCTGTTTCTTTAATTTTTAAAGAATGTTCATGGGAATAATAAAGAGGGGTATTCCAAAATTATAAAATCCCTACCTCAAGCGTCGTCGAGCGAGGGTTCGTCGCGGATTTTCTCGTCGCGGAAGAAAGCGTCGCGGGAAGGGGATCATCGATGTCATGTCGTGGTTCAGTGTCACGGAAGAGGATTCGTAGATGAAGACGGAGGTTGTCTGAGGTGGAACGGCGTCTCCCTTTGATGTGGAAAGAAGAACGAGGGATGGCGCGCCGTCGTTCTTCGGAAGAAGGACGTGGCGACGTTCTTCGTCGGAGACCAATTCGTTCTTCACGTTCTTCGTCGTTGATGAAGATGTTCTTCAAGCCTCCCAAATCCTCCCAACGTGACAAGACTCAAAAAAAAAATAAGCCCAAGTCTTATTTTATTAACACAAGATAAGAAATTGAATTTCAAAAGAAAAGAAACGATCAATTAATCTCAAAGAAAATTAAGAAAAAAATTTCCTTGAAATTTACGGGTCTTTACATTACTCCCACCACAGGGCTTTACGTCCCCGTAATGCTTCAACACAAACAAGGGATACAAAGGCGGTACTGAGCACGCATCTGTGCCTTCCGCTCCCATGTGCTCACCTGGACCTTCTCTGTCGTGGCCCGGACCACCTCTGGTCCCACTAGAGCTGCTATGATTTCTTCCTTGCCGATAAGAAAAATCTGGTCTCATCCCCTTGATGAACCACGTTCTTCGCCTAAAACAGTCAATCCCGACATGGATGGTACTAAACCACACCAAGGATGACGTCGTAAGGCCTCGACGCTACTACCAAGAGATCCAACCGTTACTCTCGTCTCCAAGGGTTGAGTCACACTGTCGGCTTTAGTGTGTGATAACTGGGTCTCCTCCAGTAGAAGTCTCACGGGTGAGGGTCATGTCAACAGTCTAAACCGGAACCTCTTAGTAACAACGCAAGAGAGGACAGGAAAGTAAACATCACAAAGGTAAGCATCTTTTATTATTGCAGCTCATATTACAATGACGCTACACAACAGCAACAAGGAACTAGAAGTACAAAAGACGTATCCCCTAGTTCCGCTCCTGTCCAACTGCTATCCAAATGCTCCTAGAGCTCCACGATCGAAGGCCTCAGCTGCCTGAAGTTGAGCTCTCCCATGTCCACCAACTCCCTGCGGTCGGGGTGGACCTCCTGGTGGTGGTGTTGGTGGCAACACCTCGAAGTGTCTCCCACCATCGGCTACTCGGCCAGCTCCACTGCCTCGTCCGCCTGCACCCTGCGGACCACCGTGTCCGAATCTCTGTCTGGGAGGTCCCTCTACCGCCTGCTGCTCATCTGTAAAACGAGTCGGGCAGTCTCGATCCATGTGACCAATCCCGCCACAGGAGTAACACTGCCCACTCTCGGCACGCCTGGCTCTTACTCCACCCCGGCTCCCCCGCACAACTGAGCCTGAGTCGTGCAGTCGGCCACCGGTAGGTCTGGCCCTCTTGGACCTCTGCGCATAGAAGTGATGCCTCGTCGTGCACCTGGAGCATCAAGCTCCATCATCGGCCTGCTGCTGCGTATAGTAGGCTCGCTGCGAGGATTACCATGAGGTCTGCTGGTGTACTCACTAATCTGAAAACTCGGATGACCGCCTCCAGCCAGTCCTCGGCTGCCTGGGGGTCCATCTCACCACGGAACCTGGGTGGTCGCTGGCGCTGGAACTCGTGCAGAGCTCCGAGGCGTCGTGCATCGTCAGCGTTCAGCACTAGAAGCATCAGGGGCTCGGCGGGTAAAGGTACCGCCGGTGCCTCAGCTGTCAAAGGGCCCTGTACCGAGTCCTCGTCGTTGGGCGGGCTGTCGCCACGCTCAACCCTCAGAACCCTAGCTGGTCGTCCACGGGGAGGCATCCTGAAAGAAACAACGTGATACGGTCAAACGATAAGAACCTGGTGAGCTGACCTGGTTTGAGCTGACTTTTAAAAATTGCTGGAAACACACACGCAATCAGTGTCTTCGTGCATTAAGTCGGAAATCGGAAGTCAAGGTCCTGGTGTACGGATAAGTCGGCCGCCGCACCAACACTGGACTCCCTGTACCGATAACCACACTCAATATTCTAAACACTATTTCTTCACATAGAAGAAAGATCAGAGTTTGCGTTAGAACCGACCACCTCTGATACCAATTTGTCACGACCCGTCCTCGGGGCCCGTGCCGTGACTACCCCAAGCCCGCCTTCCATAGGCCAGGGGCTGGCGACTAGCACCAAGGTGTAAATTCCGGTAAAAAGGGAAGGCATTGCCTTTGTAAAGTAAACAAGCACCATAGAGTAAGCAAGCGAAAAAGTAAACACTAAGTAAAAACAGAGTACAACTGAAGTGCGGAAAGTAAAAAGAGGCCAGAAATACAATCCGAACCATAAAGTACAACTCGAAAGGGAAAACAACAACTGAAAAGTAAAGCTGCTACGCCGAGCTGTCCACTGGAAATCCCACCTGAAGGGTGGGTACAGACAGCTCCTCTGCTCCTCGGGTCCCGCCGTCCGCTCCGAGTATGTCCCGCCCAGTGGTCCACCTCCGGGTACCGCCTTGTCGTCACGTCCACCTCTGGGTACCGTCTCGTCGTATAGTCCACCTCCAGGTACCTTCTAGTCCTCGAACACTCGGCCTCTGTCAGTACTGGTCGTCGTCTGCAACCAACACAAAGAGGTGCGGGCATATCCCGTGAAGGGGTGAGTATAACGATACTCAGTAAGGACCCCGAGACCCTCAAGGGATCACTAAAACCAACAAGGATAACCACATAGAAGATCTCAACAGATAACCTCTACTTAGGTATATGCCCATACATATACCTAAGTTATCAAGTAACCCATTTCAATCATGAGGAAACACAAGGATTGTGAAATCAACGGATAACTACTACCCAGGTATATGCCCATACATATACCTAAGTTATCAAGTGACCCATCTCAATCATGAGGTAAACACAAGTCAAAAGTCTCAGCTCAAACCAGGATTTTCATCATTGAAACCGTAACTGCTGAAGAGCTCCGTCTCTGGAGTGTACAGTGGTCCTGTCACAACTCTGAGGTACTGGTCACTAACTTAAGGCTGCTGTAGTACTCCACCTATCGAGTATTGCGGCCAGCCGCTACCACCAAGCGCTCCCATGTGCCGCTCCAACCAAGCGCACCACTGTCGTGGGTCTGCCTCTACAACCAAGCGCTCCCATGTGCCGCTACAACCAAGCGCACCTCTGTCATGGGTCTGCCGCTACAACCAAGCGCTCCCATGTGCCGCTACAACCAAGCCCACCTCTGTCGTGGGTCTGCCGCTACAACCAAGCGCTCCCATGTGCCGCTACAACCAAGCGCACCTCTATCGTGGGTCTACCGCTACAACCAAGAACTCCCATGTGCCGCTACAACCAAGCGCACCTCTGTCGTGGGTCTGCCACTACAACCAAGCGTTCCCATGTGCCGCTACAAACAAGCGCACCTCTGTCATGGGTCTACCGCTACAGCAAAGCGCTCTCATGTGCCGCTACAACCAAGCGCACCTCTGTCATGGGTCTGCCTCTACAACCAAGCGCTCCCATGTGCCGCTACAACCAAGCGCACCTCTGTAACACACCGAGTCGTTCGATCAGCAGACGTCGGGTCTCAGCCATCTACACGGTCTCCGTGCTCCGCCCGCTCGTCTCCGGGAGGGTCCGCTCCATGAGCTACTGGTCGATACCCCAAGTATCACAAAGTCCCGCAAGGAAGTATCTCAAAGGACCACCTCGTCATAGGGGTCTCAACGCAACAGACGGCGCGTCAATCGGATGCCCGGTCTGTGAGTTATTGGCTTTTTCGTCCTAGGGGCCCGGTTGGTTTCTTGTGCGAACCAAACCGGCCGTGTCTCAACTGTACCCCGAGCTCTCATAGAGTATACTCATAGGGACCGTTTCTCAACGTGATCGTCAACGCCGCTGATGGTTCGTCAAACAGGCGTCTTGTCTGAAAGATATCAGCTTTTCCGTTCCAGGGGCCCGGTTGGATTTCGGTGCGATTCAACCCGGCCACTATCCATCTACACCCAAAACTCAGGCGGAGGATGCCAAAAGATCCGTATCATCAACAGGAACTCAACGCAACAAACGGCGCGTCAATCGGACGCCCGGTCTGAGAGTTATTGGCTTTTTCGTCCCAGGGGCCCGGTTGGTTTCGTGTACGAACCAACCCGGCCATTCTCAAGTATTCTGAAACCTTGAGTGCGATATACCGAAATGACTGTCCCGATCCAAGTACCGCGTTGCCGCTGACGGCGGGTCGTTTGGAGGCCCGTAGCTCAACATACGACAATTTGAACGAAGTCCGTCCGAAGATGGGGGGGTCCGGGCCCGGACCGACCTGGCCCGACCCCCCTGGTTGGCCCGGACTGGGTCGGGTCCGACCCGGTTGGCCCGGCCCGGCCCGGCCAGGGCTGGTCCGGCTCGGCTCGGCCAAGCGGCCGACGCGGGGGAATGCCGCCACCCCGCGTGACACCCCCGCGGCACCCGCGGGGTGTCGGCCAGACACCCGCGGGGTGCCGCATGACAACCCCGCGGCACCCGCGGGGTGTCGCGCTGGACACCCGCGGGGTGTCGCGCTGGACACCCACGGCAACCGCGGGGTGCCGCCGCGTCCGGCCGCCGGCGCCGCCGCGCCGGCGACCCGCGCCGCCACCGGCTTCCGCAGGCCGCCGGAGTCACTCCGGTGGCACGTTTTCCTTCCCGTCTGCGCCGTTGTTCCTCCCGGGTTCCGTTCTTTACTGCAGAATCATGAAACACCCGTTGCGGCATGTTCCGTCGTCGCCCGCCAAATCCGAAAAACACGAAGAACGGCGTAGGGTTGTCGGGCCGTGTTCGTTTGACCCGCACCCTCCGCGTTAGTTAAAAACAACGGGAGAAAATAGAATGTTCAACACATGAACCAACAATTTTAATAAAATAAAATTGTTTCTTTGATTCCGGTTCTTTAATTTTTAAAGAATGTTCACGGGGATAATAAAGAGGGGTATTCCAAAATTATAAAATCCCTACCTCAAGCGTCGTTGAGCGAGGGTTCGTCGCGGATTTTCTCATCGCGGAAGAAAGCATCGAGGGAAGGGGATTGTCGATGTCACGTCGCGGTTCAGCGTCGCAGAAGAGGATTCGTAGACGAAGATGGAGGTTGTCTGAGGTGGAACGACGTCTCCCTTTGATGTGGAAAGAAGAACGAGGGATGGTGCGTCGTCGTTCTTCGGAAGAAGGACGTGACGACGTTCTTCGTCGGAGACCGATTCGTTCTTCACGTTCTTCGTCGTTGAAGAAGATGTTCTTCAAGCCTCTCAAATCCTCCCAACGTGACAAGACTCAAAAAAATCCCAAGTCTTATTTTATTAACACAAGATAAGAAATTGAATTTCAAAAGAAAAGAAACGATCAATTAATCTCAAAGAAAATTAAGAAAAAAATTTCCTTGAAATTTACGGGTCTTTACACTGAGAATCCAGATGAATCGTCTGGTAAATGTTCTATGGAGAAACCATAAGATGAAAGAGGCAGTGTGGGAACCCGAGCAACTTGTGATGAAGAACCAACCAAATCTTTTTTTGTAGTAATATTCTTGAAATTTTGAGGACGAAATTATTTTAAGGAGGGTAGAATGTTACTCCCCATGCTTCCATGGTACGTTTCCATTTTAATAATAAAATAGTTTGCATTGTACGCAACTTCGAGATTTTAACACATCGCGACCAAAAAAACTACACGTTATGAATAGTAATACCTGATTTTTGAAAATTTAAAAATTTTATCATTCAAAATGAACTCTATTTTTGGATTTGGAATATCGAAATTAGCTTAGTGTGATTTCTTTTTATTTTTCTGAAAACTTTATATATTTGATGAATAGAGAAAAAACCTGAGTTATAGTTAAAACAAAATTTTTATTTAAATAATTATTTATTTTAATTAAATATTTTTATGTCAAAATAGATACATAATACCTATATAATTTCAATATAATTCATTTGAGTCAGTTTATAAAAATTGTAGATATATAAAAAATTTATGGAACTTTTTACCTTCATTTACCAACCTCCTAGGAGGATTTGAAAATTTACATAAAACATAATTTTATAGCTTCTGTGAGTTGAATTTCAAAAATCCGAGAGACACAATTGAAATCTGTAAGTAAAATGAGGTTCAATAAGATGAAAATAATTTTTGGTGAATATCAACTTTTTATTTTTATTTACCATTATTTAAAGTAAATATGGCAATTAAGAGTAAAAATGATATTATTATTACCCTATATCATGTCCTATTTCTATTGGATAATTTAATTCCACAAAAAACAACCTTAGGAATAAAATATGATCCTTTAAGGCAACTTGAATTATATTAGGAAATTTATTATTATTTAATTCAAAAAAGAGTTAAAAGTGTTAAATTCAATGATTTATAATTAAACCATTTTTAATATAGGATTACACATAAGATAAATTATACTATAAAAAATCATTAGAATTCCAAAAAGACATCCTATAAAATCATATTTTATATATAATTTTTAGACATTAAATAATTAAAATTATTTATGTCATAATGATTATGCAGAAATTACCTAATTAATGAAATATTAAAATAATTGATATTATAAATATCTAAATAAATGTAATTTTATACTTTTTATGAATTCCACTAATTTTATAGGTTAATATGAGATATTAGGGTTGTTTATATGATTTTTTAGAAGTAATTGTGATGTAATGAATTTAGAAAAAACAAAATAACAAACAGTGTCAAAATTGATATAAACGATATTTTCAAAACAAAGATTATATTATTAATTAATATTCTATTCTTAAAAATCAATGGTTCTACCAAAAGACATATATAATGATATGTGTATCATTAATGAAAAACATGTTGTTCGTTTGGAAGTATATAGTAATTTTATTAACCATATAATATACAAATACAAAGAGAATGGTAAATGTCAAACTATTTAACTAAGAGTTAAATATAAAATATAAGGTTAATATTGTGACACAAAACAGTCTAAAACATATTGGTTGAGTGGTTTTAGACCCATCCCCACCTTATCCTATAAATAATTCATTTTGGGGCCTTTAGAAACCGAGAATCATTTTATTATATGATAATATTTCAATTTTTTCCAATTGTGCCCCACACCCATATTATAAACGGGAACTACCCCTTCTCTCTAAATCCCACCTTCAAAGCCAATTTGCTCAAAAAAAACCCTGTCTAAATACCCTATCATCTATACACTTTTCATCCTCAATGTCATCCATTTGTCATAAAGCCAACCTATGTAGCCCTTTTGATCAAATCAAAAGGAAGAACCTAAAGAAGAGGTAAATATTTCATCACCCCTTTCAAATTCCTTTCTTCTTCTACTTCCACATTCTTTGTTGTTTACTTTCTAAAATAATAACTCAATTATCATTAATATACGGTTATGTTATTATAAATATGGTACAACCAAATTCATTATTCTATCCATATTTTGAATGACATGTCACCATACGTGCGTACGTACGGCTTATCATCTTCATATCGTGGTTTAATTGTTATTCAATACATTATTGTTTGGATGAGTATGATAATGATGTTTAATTGATGTAAATAGTAAATCTAACATGATAATGATTCCGTATATATTATATACCATACAATTATATTTTATTTTAATATCCAAGGAATTATATCGTCTCTTGTGTGTTTATACGGATTATCGTCTCCAATAACGTGGTGACATTAATTCCCCATCGTATCCATCAAATACTAATTTTCATTAGATGATTAAAAAAAGATTAATGACATAATATCATTTTTAATATAAATATGATAAATCCTATCCATAATAAAAATTACTTACATAACAAAGCATATAAATGAAAATGAATCAATTAAAACCCGAAACGATGATTATACTAAGATATTTTTAATAAAGCAATGAAAAAATATCATATATGATATGATATTATTGTAGATGATTCTCCTATAATTTAACAAAAATTATTTCACCATTATACAGGAGGTTAACCTTCCATCGTCCAAGGAAATGTACACGGTAAAGGTTAATTTCACAATCTCTTCATTATCCGAGGTTGTTTATTCATAATTATCTACAAGGACGTCTTTATCATTCACATCCGTGTTTCCTAAAAATGTATTTCAAAACTTTTTTACTATTTAATAGACTTGGTTTAATGTAAGTTATACCTTTATTTGACCGTATATGTTTTGAATGTAAGATTTCTGTCATTTTCCAAAAAAAAAATTACTTTTTGACCTTTTGGAAAAATTTAAGGTAATAATGTTTTTTAACTTATACGGAAGGTGCATCTATTTTCCACCATTATAACATCATCAAAGCTTACCTTACATGCATATAATAATATTTTCAAAATAAATTTTCTCTTAAATGATTTCAAAATAGAAAGAGATATTTCTCTAAAAAATGGGTTTGATTTAATCAATTTAAACATCCATTGATGGATTTTATGCTTATTTGAGGTTGATTTATTATGATACACAACATCCATATTGTATTGAAGGTTTTGGGATATTTTTTTACTGTGGATGTGTTATTTTTATACCATTCTTGGTTTGTGGATACAGTATTGACATTTTGTATCCTTGTTTTAATACAAATGTTAATGTTATGATTAATCCTTTTCATATGAGGAATGCATTGGACTTAGTATGTGACTAGTGGAGCCCACTATAGATCCTCGATGTGTTAGTAGTTATCATAAGACAAAATAGTGTCTTCGCACAAGCCCTTGACAAAATCTTATTTGTAGTCTTGGAACAAGTCCTTGACTATGTGGTTATGAAGTCTGTCATTATGCATTCCATAATTATGAATGTGGCTTTTGATATTTCAGGTTATTATTCAACTAGTAGAATATCCATGTGAGTAATTAAATAAATTTTTTTTAGATTTTCCATATTATGATGAATTTTATGTTGAAAAGTCATTTTTTGAGTTTTATATATTTCCTTAAATGTTTATGCTTATTTTTGAAAGTTTCCCCTATATTGTTATCCTTACTGAGAATTTGATCTCACCCCTTTCTATGTTTTATTTTTTCCACGATGCGAAAAAGTATATTATGAATGACTTGCAGGGATAGTCTATGGGATCTTAGTGTTGTCTATGGAAACAATGATGTTGTAGTTTTCCATTTTATGATGTAATGTAAACCTTATGAATGTATCCAGTACATCAAAGCCTAATAAACTAATTAGTATTTTGAGAATTGATCTTCTGTGATCATTCCAATGGTACGTAATAATGCCTCAAATCTGGGTAACTAGGGTTGGGGAATTACATTCTCTATGTCATCAATCCCTCTTGGGTACACCTGACACCATGCCGATAAAACTGTAGCGAATTCTACCTGAACCTTATTTGTTCATTCAGGTTTCCATATATTGCTTTCAAAATGGTGTTATCTTATCTATTTATGTGAATCATCTAAATTCGGTTTAGTTATAAAATATTCTTATATCAATACCCATTCATCACATTCTTTTAGGGATATACATGTTTTTAAAAGAATACCTCTTTAGAATGTTTCTATAAGAAGAATTATTTTATGGGAACTACCCGAATGGTTACCCAATTTCAAGAGCAATATATCCTCTAATGTAATATATAATTTTATTTATAAAAACAATATTTTATTATAAAAACATTCATGGTCAAAAAATGGTTTTATATAAATGATTTTCCTCTTTTCTATTTGAAAATCTCTATAGTATTCTCCGTAACACCTCAAAAAAATGTTTTAATTTAATGTTTCTAAAATACATTTCTCATATGATGTCTCCTCTGTTTGACACCACTCACTTTGTTATATGCATGTTTTACTCGATGAAATTCCATGTATTTTCTAATTGTTTCCTTACATGGACAATTTCATGATACACCCATTGGATATGATTTAGATTATGATTGTGGTACCCAATGCATTCTATGGGTACCCTTATGTTTATGTATGGTTGATTATGTATGATTTTATATGTGGTAAGAATATTTATATGGAAAAAATATTCATGAAAATTTTGAGATGGTTGCACCTAGATATCCCTCCACTGCATTGGTGGGATTGGAAGTTATCCTTGACCCGTACTAAAATGGGAAACAGAATTGGCGGTTAGTTGTTAACCGTACTAAAGAAATTTTTTATGATTCTGGCACATTTATATTATTCCATGTTTATATGATTCCATGATTATATGATATTATTTCATATGTTCCATGTTTTGGATATAAATATGTCATGCCTCCTAACTCATGTTTTTAAGATGTATCGTTATGTTCATTCCCTTACAGGGCTTTTCTGCTCATCCCTTTGTTCATGTGTTCCCCAGTGCACCCTATGCAGATGTAAGGGCTCCAAGGATGTTGGAAGCTCTTTATGGAGATTAAATAATGAATTGTTTTTATGCTACATGTTTTATTGTATATGTAAGTATTCTTCCAAGACACAAGACTTAATGATCCTTTGTATGTACTTTGATAATTAACTATGCAAGAAATCATGAGAAGGTATATGTGAAACGCTCAAACAGGGAGCACAAAGATGTATCAAGATCTGTGAGAAATTGTAACACCCCAAGATTTTATAGTGTGTTATTTCTTCAATATAATTCAATAACTTTCAATACACGCAACACCAAGTTCAATCGCACCATGACTTACCAAACAAGCTGTTCAAAAGAGGTTATGAATAGTGTTAACTAAATTTTAACCTTTATATAATCCTTATAATTTTAGAATCCATATTATGAGTTTCTTAGACATAATGTAAGAACAAATTCATTTTCAGTATTGCACTTTTACCAAATTTTAATATTGAACCCTTTCTAGATACTATATTTTAAACTTTTTGACTAAATGGGGACATCAAAAATTTAAAATGAAACATCCCAAGCTTCCACAGTACGCTAGCGTGTGTTGTACGCAACACCGAGTTCTAACACACCGTAACCAATCAAACTAGCCGTTATGAATAGTAATACCTACTTTTTGAAATTATATATATTCTATATTTTAAAATGGACTTTATTTTTGAATTCGGAATATCTAATTTAGCCTAAGGTGAATTTTTGGTACTTTTCGAATAACTTTCATATTTTGATGAATAGTGAAAATTACTAAATTTTAATTAAAAACAACTTTTTTAATCAAAATAATTAATAGTGATAAATTGTGAATTTGAGTGGTTTTAAATTATATTTAGAATATATTTTTACCATTTAATATAATTTTGGTCATTGGACATAATTTTACCATTAAACCGAACATAAACAAGTGTCAATCTTTTGATAATTATTATCTCTTAAAAACACACTTTTTGTTTTGACAGCGGGAATTAATTTTAAATTAATTTCTGCCACTTCTATGTTTTGAATTTAGAAAAATGGATTCCATATTTGGAATCTGGATGTTCAAATTGTGTAAATAGGTAACTTTTTTTTTTAGACATTTTGAATAATTACTGCGGTAAATATTTTATTATCCATGGTTAAGGGTAAATCCGGTAAATAAGGGTTAAAAAATAATATTATAATAATACTAAATTATCCTAAAACGTGTGTTAACCCTATTGGTTGATACATGGTCGACCATGAGCATCTTTGGGTCGATTTTGGGACCCCATGGATCCACTTGTAAGTGATAATGACACTTTATTTTAATTAAGTTAAAATGAATACAAAAATGACACAAGCATATATCGTTTAGAAAAACAATTGTTACATAGGGTTATATATGTTGGATTTTAGATTATAAATATTCATTAGAAATATAAAAAGATTTCCTACATAATGATATTTTATTTATAATTTTTAGACTTTAAATAATTTATTTTATGTATGACACAATGATGATTCAGTAATTACTATAATAGTGAAAAATTAAAATAATTGATATTATAAATACCCAAATAAATATAATATGAAACTTTTAATGAATTAAACTAATTTTATAGGATAATATGATATATTAGGATTGATTTAATTGACTTTTTTCGAAGTAATCAATCTGTTATGAGTTTCAAAAAAATCAACTATTGAATAGTGTCAAAATTGACATAAAAGAGTTCTTAAAACAAATATTATATTATTAATTGATATTAAATTCCTAAAAATCTATGGTTCGGCCAAGAGACTTATATCATGATAGGTTCATCATTAATGGACCACTTGGGGGTCTCTTGGATGTATATAGTATGTTTATTAACCATATTATATAAAAATACAAAGAGACATTGTAAAAGTGAAACTAATTAACTTAGAGTTAATACTTAATGATAAGGTTAATATAAGTACCCAAACCTGTCTAAATTCTATTGGATGAGTGGTTTTCGACCTATACCCACCATAAACTTTGAATAGTCAACTTTGGAGCCATTGGACACCGAATATGAATTTATTATAAACTAATATCTCTAGCTTTTCCAAAGGTGCCCCTCACCCCTCTTATAAAAGGGCACTCCTCCTTCTCATTTCTTCACACCTTCAAAGCCTTTTGGTTCGGCCAAACTCTGCCCAAATACTCTCCCAACTTCCCTCACTACAACCTAGAGGCCTTAGTTTGATCATAAAGCCAACATAAGGAGCCATTTTGATCAAATCAAAAGGAAGTACCCGAAGAAGAGGTAATGTTTTCACCACCCCTTTTCAAGTTCCTTTCTTCTTCCACTTCTTCTTTATTTGTTCTTACCATTATAAAATAATAACTCCAGTATCTCACATATACTGTGATGTTATTATAAATATGGTACAACCATATTCTGTATTATATCCACCCTTTGAATAACATGTCACCATACGTGCGTACGTACGGCTTACCGTCTCCACGTCGTGGTGTAATTGTTATTCAATATATTATTATTTGGATGGGTATAATAATGATGAATAACTCATGTAAATAATAAATATAACATGTTAATGATTCTTTATATATGATATACCATCCATTTATATATTATTTTAATATCAAAAGAATGATATTGTCGCTTGTGCGTACATACGGACTACCGTCTCCACGAACGCGATGAGATTCATTCTCCATCGTATCCATTCAAGTATAATTATCATTTGATGATTTAAAAATTATGTTTAAGGACTTGATATAATTCTGGATATGAATAAGATACAACAAACATGGCTTATGTAACAAAACATATAAAAGAAAACAAGTAAGTTAACACCCGAAACAACGATAATACTACGATATTATTATAAATCGATATTAAAAGATCATATATGATATCATATTAATATATATGATTCTTGTATAATTTAATAACAATTATTCCACCATTATACAGGAGGTTAACCTACCCCAACCAAGGAAAAGTACAAGGTAAGGTTTATTTCACAATCTCTTCATTATCCGAGGTTGTTTATACGTAATAATCTACTGGGATCTCTTTATCATCCACATCCATGTTTCTTAAAAATGTATTTCAAAACATTTTTATTATTTACAAGAATATGGGTTAAAGTCATTTATACCCTTTTTTGACTTTTTATAAGAGGTTTATAAAGGAATCTTTCCGTCGTTTTCAAAACAAGGTCCTTTTTAACCTTTTCGAGGGAATTAAGGTAAGAATGTTTTTTTTAACTTATACGGCGGGTGCGGCTATTTTCCGCCGTTATAAAATATTCAAAGCTTCCCTTACAAGATTATAAGAATATTTTCAAAGAAAATGTTTTATTTTATATGGATCTTAAATGATTTCAAAATAAAAGGAGATATTTCTTTAAAAAGAATTTTGATTTCATCTATGTCAACATCCTTTGATGGATTTTAAGATTTTTTGAAGTTGATTTATTATGATACAAAACTTCTATATTGTATTGAAGGTTTTGTGATATGTTTGACTGTGGATGTGCTATTTTTATACCATTCATATTTTATGGTGAAAGTATTGACATTTCGTATGCTAGTTTTAATACGAATGTTTATGTTATGTTTAAACCTTTTCATATGGGAATGCATTGGACTTAATATGTGACAGGTGGAGCCCGCTATAGCTCCTCGATGCATCGGTAGGTCTCATGAGACAAACTAGTGTCTTGGCACAAGGCCTTGACAAAATCTTATTTGTAGTCTTGGCACGAGGCCTTGACTATGTGGTTATGATAGTCTGGCATTATGCATTCCAACATTATGAAAGTGGTTATTGATTTTTGCATGAGATTATTCGATTAGTAGAATATCCATGTGAATAAGTAAATGGAATTATTTCATTTTATTTATGTCATACCATGTTGAAAGTTCATGTTTGAAAGGCTTTTGTTTTAGTTATACATTGCCTTAAATTTTTATTCTTATTTTTGAAAGTTTCCGCTATATTGTTATCCTTACTGGGCATTTGAGCTCACCCCTTTTCTATGTTTTATTTTCCCCAGGAAGTGAAGAAGTAAATTATGAATGACCTACAGGGATATTATGTGGGGATATGAGTGTGGATTATGGAGACAATATGTTGTTGTAGTAGTTTTTCGTTTAATGATGTAATGTAAAACTTATGAATATATCTAGTGTTTCCAAGGCTACTAAACCAATCGGTCTTTCGAGATTTGATCTTTCTTGTGATCATTCCAATGTTATGTAATAATGCACCGACTCTGGGTAACTAGGGTCGGGGCGTTACAGTTGGTATCAGAGGAATTTTAGTACAAACCTTGGAAGCTAGATTTAGATAAACTCTGATTAGAGCATGTAGACCTAAGATAAACTTTGAGGATTAATATAGAAGAACTTCCTAGAATTTTGGTATTGTAGAGATTTTGTGAGTTTTCTGAGCAATACATCCATGTCTGGATACGAGCAGGTAGAGGCGGCTCTGGCACAGATGTACCTAGGGGTAAAACCCGAAAACACCGCTTTGAGCTAGACTCGAACGGGAACTGGTGCACGACAACGGGCCTTGCTGCACTCTTGGTTACGACACTCCCAGGGGATATGATTAGGATAATTCTCATTTTCTTTACAAACCATTATGAAGGGTTTATGAGTATATACTCCCTCAAAGAAAACATTTTTATGATTATGGATTATATCCATAAATAGTTCAATTTATTTTAAGTGTTTTATAAGTATGTGATTATGTATTTTGATTCATAAACTGATCTAGTGTATTCCATTGTTTAGAAATGGCGCATAGTAGAAGGAATGAGAACATCAGAAATGCACATGATCCAAAGAGAAGGAAGGATCATATCTTTCATGGTCTTAAGCTAGAATTTATAAGAGAAAAAGTCTCCCATGTATTATCATCTTATGAAGAAATAATATAATGTGTTGATAAGATAATTAAAGAGTTTACTGAGTCCTATGGCTTTGAAGAGAAGCAAGAGAAGAAAAGGATGGAAGAGAGAAAGATGGATAAAGGGAAGAGGGAAAAGAAGAATTTTCCCATATGTGGTAACTGTGGAAAGAAACACCCTGGAACTTGCCTGAATGGAATGGAAGTTTGTTATAAGTGTGGAGGAAAAGGGCACAAAGTACGTGACTGCAAGGGTAAGAAAATGGTTTCAAATGTACAATGCTTCAATTTCAAGGAGTTTGGACACTACGAGAACCTATGTCCCAGTCATCAGACTATGCCGCAAATGATGTTATTGGATAATAATCAAGTTATGATACTACCACAGATGAAGATGAATGATTAGAGTTCTTATGTTGATTATGTCAATTGAGTGTTGTATCAACAATGTACTTGTCATAATAATTATGGAGTATATAAGGATTGTACTGCAGTACTATTTCATTAAGGACTTGAGATTGTGTGGAACAAAGAAAAGTGACTCAATAGAAGGATAAATTTTTGGAAAATATATGGTTGAGAGAATGATAAATCATAGTATAGTTCTGATACTGAGGTAGTGATTTTGGAATAATATGTGATTATTTTGGATAAATTATATTGGATATTCTTAACTACCTTGTAACTGATTAATGATTTGTGTATTCCATCATTATTGGGGTTAAAAACATTTTTGGATTAATGAAGTATATCCAGCATTCTATATGGAATAAGGGAGCATGAATGTAACCAATAAGTATTATGGTAATTTAGGATGTTTCAGTGTTTTAAAAGAATAAATGATGAAGGTATTCATATGCTATTACGGGATAAAAAGGATCTACATTAAGTTTACCTTCCTTATAAATATTGGACTGTGAGTTTGGACAGAAGTATTTTGGATAAATTATAGTTTGAGATTAATTTTTTTATTACCATAAAAGGACAACCCAGAGGTCGGGCGGCAACCCGTCGCGACCGGCAAGGCCGCAAGACTTGAACCCGCAACCGAAGGGCGACAAGGGTGTATCACCTACCACTATCCCATGAGATGTCATGGATTAAATAAAGTAATTTTTAAAAGATCTGGTAGATGAATTATAAATTCGTTGATTTTGGAACCCTCTATGAATAGTATAAATGGAATTTCTTTTACGAGTGAATGATGCTTTTTTTGTAGAAATTTATTAATGGATAAAACTCTAATTATAAAGTAAGTATATCTCCTTATGATCTTTTCCAATCTCATAAATAAATTCCTCATCATTAAGAAAAAGAACTTAGAACAAAAATGTTGTCCTAGATGGTACCTTAAATCATCACAAATTTATGGCTTTAGGATTGTTGGCCTTTTCATAGCCATGTTTTCTACCACTCTCCATCAGATAATTGATGGTTAGATTTTTCTTCCATATCCATATTTTCCTACATGGAACCGTAGTATGTGTTATTTTCGGTAATCTTCATACTTTCCACTCTTTATTTAAAATAGAGGCCTCATTAATTCATTTTTCGATGTGGGATTTCAACTAAGATATTTTGAAACGTCAAAAATGTGTTATCCCAATACCATATGTTTTGTTGAACCGATGGTATTTCAAATCATCATATATTAATGATTTTAAGGACCTCAATTTTATACTTTTTTGTGATTGATGACCTCAATCACTACCTATAAATATTTACGTTTTTCCTCCAATTATATGTCTCTAATTTCCACCAATGTTCTCCTAATAGAGATCATAATTTGGTGGTGATCCTTTCATTTCTCTTTTCCTCATATTAAGACTAAATTTTAGTAACCCAATTTTCGATGTGGGTTTTCCCACAAAGATATTTTCTATTTTCAACCTTTTATTTTCGAAGAACAATTTCAAATTGCGAGGACGCAATTTATTGAAGGAGGGGAGAATGTAACACCCCAAGATTTTATAGTGTGTTATTTCTTCAAAATAATTTATTAACTTTCAATACACGCAACACCAAGTTCAATCGCACCATGACTTACCAAACAAGCTGTTCAAAAGAGGTTATGAATAGTGTTAACTAAATTTTAAACTTTATATAATCCTTATAATTTTAGAATCCATATTATGAGTTTCTTAGACATAATGTAAGAACAAATTCATTTTCAGTATTGCACTTTTACCAAATTTTAATAGTGAACCCTTTTTAGATACTATATTTTAAACTTTTTGACAAAATGGGGACATCAAAAATTTAAAATGAAACATCCCAAGCTTCCACGGTACGCTAGCGTGTGTTGTATGCAACACCGAGTTCTAACACACCGTAACCAATCAAACTAGCCGTTATGAATAGTAATACCTACTTTTTGAAATTATATATATTATATATTTTAAAATGGACTTTATTTTTGGATTCGGAATATCTAATTTAGCCTAAGGTGAAATTTTGGTACTTTTCGGATAACTTTCATATTTTGATGAATAGTGAAAATTACTAAATTTTAATTAAAAACAACTTTTTTAATCAAAACAATTAATAGTGATAAATTGTGAATTTGAGTGGTTTTAAAGTATATTTAGAATATATTTTTACCATTTAATATAATTTTGGTAATTGGACATAATTTTACAATTAAACCGAACATAAACAAGTGTCAATCTTTTGATAATTATTATCTCTTAAAAACACGCTTTTTGTTTTGACAGCGGGAATTAATTTTAAATTAATTTCTGCCACTTCTATGTTTTGAATTTAGAAAAATGGATTCCATATTTGGAATCAGGATGTTCAAATTGTGTAAATAGGTAACTTTTATTTTTAGACATTTTGAATAATTACTGCGGTAAATATTTTATTTACCATGGTTAAGGGTAAATCCGGTAAATAAGGGTTAAAAAATAATATTATAATAATACTAAATTAACCTAAAACGTGTGTTAACTCTATTGGTTGATACATGGTCGACCATGGGCATCTTTGGGTCGATTTTGGGACCCCATGGATCTACTTGTAAGTGATAATGACACTTTATTTTAATTAAGTTAAAATGAATACAAAAATGACACAAGCATATATCTTTTAGCAAAACAATTGTTACATAGGATTATATATGTTGGATTTTATATTATAAATATTTATTATAAAGATAAATATATTTCCTACATAATGATATTTTATTTATAATTTTTAGACATTAAATAATTTATTTTATGTATGACACAATGATGATGCAGTAATTACTATAATAGTGAAAAATTAAAATAATTGATATTATAAATACCCAAATAAATATAATATGAAACTTTTAATGAATTAAACTAATTTTATAGGGTAATATGATATATTAGGATTGATTTAATTGACTTTGTTTGAAGTAATCAATCTGTTATAAGTTTCACAAAAATCAACTATTGAATAGTGTCAAAATTGACATAAAAGAGTTCTTAAAACAAATATTATATTATTAATTGATATTAAATTCCTAAAAATATAAGGTTCGGCCAAGAGACTTATATCATGATAGGTTCATCATTAATGGACCACTTGGGGGTCTCTTGGATGTATATAGTATGTTTATTAACCATATTATATAAAAATACAAAGAGACATTGTAAAAGTGAAACTAATTAACTTAGAGTTAATACTTAAAGATAAGGTTAATATAAGTACCCAAACCTGTCTAAATTCTATTGGTTGAGTGGTTTTCGACCTATACCCACCTTAACCTTTGAATAGTCAACTTTGGGGCCATTTGAAACCGAATATGAATTTATTATAAACTAATATCTCTAGCTTTTCCAAAGGTGCCCCTCACCCCTCTTATAAAAGGGCACTCCTCCTTCTCATTTATTCACACCTTAAAAGCCTTTTGGTTCGGCAAAACTCTGCCCAAATACTCTCCCAACATCCCTCACTACAACCTAGAGGTCTTAGTTTGATCAGAAAGCCAACATAAGGAGCCCTTTTGATCAAATCAAAAGGAAGAACCCGAAGAAGAGGTAATGTTTTCACCACCCCTTTTCAAGTTCCTTTCTTCTTCCACTTCTTCATTATTTGTTCTTACCATTCTAAAATAATAACTCCAGTGTCTCACATATACTGTGATGTTATTATAAATATGGTACAACCATATTCAGTATTCTATCCACCCTTTGAATAACATGTCACCATACGTGCGTACGTACGGCTTACCGTCTCCACGTCGTGGTGTAATTATTATTCAATATATTATTATTTGGATGGGTATAATAATGATGTATAACTCATGTAAATAATAAATATAACATGTTAATGATTCTGTATATATGATATACCATCCATTTATATATTATTTTAATATCAAAAGAATGATATTGTCGCTCATGCGTACATACGGACTACCGTCTCCACGAACGCGATGAGATTCATTCTCCATCGTATCCATTCAAGTATAATTATCATTTGATGATTTAAAAATGATGTTTAAGGACTTGATATCATTCTGGATATGAATAAGATACAACAAACATGGCTTATGTAACAAAACATATAAAAGAAAACAAGTAAGTTAACACCCGAAACAACGATAATACTAAGATATTATTATAAATCGATATTAAAAGATCATATATGATATCATATTAATATATATGATTCTTGTATAATTTAATAACAATTATTTCACCATTATACAGGAGGTTAACCTACCCCAACCCAGGAAAAGTACAAGGTAAGGGTTATTTCACAATCTCTTAATTATCCAAGGTTGTTTATACGTAATAATCTACTGGGATCTCTTTATCATCCACATCCATGTTTCTTAAAAATATATTTCAAAAAAAATTTATTATTTACAAGAATATGGGTTAAAGTCATTTATACCCTTGTTTGACTTTTTATAAGAGGTTTATTAAGGAATCTTTCCCTCGTTTTTAAAACAAGGTACTTTTTAACCTTTTCGACAGAATTAAGGTAAGAATGTTTTTTTAACTTATACGACGGGTGCGGCTATTTTCCACCGTTATAAAATCTTCAAAGCTTCCCTTACAAGCTTATAAGAATATTTTCAAAGAAAATGTTTTATTTTATATGGATCTTAAATGATTTCAAAATAAAAGGAGATATTTCTTTAAAAAGAATTTTGATTTCATCTATGTCAACATCCTTTGATGGATTTTAAGATTATTTGAAGTTGATTTATTATGATACAAAACTTCTATATTGTATTGAAGGTTTTGTGATATGTTTGACTGTGGATGTGCTATTTTTATACCATTCATAGTTTATGGTGAAAGTATTGACATTTCGTATGCTAGTTTTAATACGAATGTTTATGTTATGTTTAAACCTTTTCATATGGGAATGCATTGGACTTAATATGTGACGGGTGGAGCCCGCTATAGCTCCTCGATGCATCGGTAGGTCTCATGAGACAAACTAGTGTCTTGGAACAAGGCCTTGACAAAATCTTATTTGTAGTCTTGGCACGAGGCCTTGACTATGTGGTTATGATAGTCTGGCATTATGCATTCCAACATTATGAAAGTGGTTATTGATTTTTGCATGAGATTATTCGATTAGTAGAATATCCATGTGAATAAGTAAATGGCATTATTTCATTTTATTTATGCCATACCATGTTGAAAGTTCATGTTTGAAAGGCTTTTGTTTTAGTTATACATTGCCTTAAATGTTTATTCTTATTTATGAAAGTTTCCGCTATATTGTTATCCTTACTGGGCATTTGAGCTCACCCCTTTTCTATATTTTATTTTTCCCAGGAAGTGAAGAAGTAAATTATGAATGACCTACAGGGATATTATGTGGGGATATGAGTGTGGATTATGGAGACAATATGTTTTTGTAGTAGTTTTTTGTTTAATGATGTAATGTAAAACTTATGAATATATCTAGTGTTTCCAAGGCTACTAAACCAATCGGTCTTTCGAGATTTGATCTTTCTTGTGATCATGCCAATGTTATGTAATAATGCACCGACTCTGGGTAACTAGGGTCGGGGCGTTACAGAAATATTTTGGTGTGACAATATGAAATGAGAGATTTCCGAATATACATCAATGTGCCTCATATATCAGTAAGTGAAGGATGAGAGACAAAAGTATAAGGGGATTTATGAGACCACTACCGATACTACCATGGAATTGGGATAACATAACCATGGACATTTTCACTGTATTTTCGAAGAAATATAGAGTAAACAATCCTATATGGGTCATTATGGATAATCTTATGAAGACAACTAACTTTATTTATATTTTAGAGGACTTCTCATTGGATCAACTTGCATAGATTTACATCAAAGAAGTGGTAAGGCAGCATAGAGTACCATAATCTATTGTATCCGATCGTGATACGAGATTCACCTCGATGTTCTAGAAAAATCTCCAGCATTCTCTGAGCACTGAACTAAACTTCAGTATGGCTGATCATCCTCCAACTAATGTCCAATACGAGAAAACGATTCAGACATTGGACGACATGTTGATAGCGTGTTCAATTGAATTCAAAGGAGGATGGGACCAACATCTTCCACTAGTTGAATTCACCTACAACAATAGTTTCAACTCGGTCATCTGAAAGGCACCATATGAATACCTTTATGGGAAAAGGTGCAGAACACTAGAATTTCGGGATGAAGTAGGTGAGCGTAAGCTTCTAGGACCTGAAAAGGTCGAAGAAATGGTGGAGAAGGTGAAAACCATTCCGCAACATATCAAGGAAGCCCAAATTTGTCAGAAGTGTTATGTAGATAACCATCGAAGATACCTTGAGTTCATAGTTGGAGACATAGTATTTCTACACATATCAAAGTGTCATGAGGGTTTATAAGAAATAGATGTTAATTCCCAGGTACATCGACCCCTACGAGATCCTTTATCGAGTCAGAGCAGTGGCCTATCGACGAGCACTTCCACCTACCATGTCAAAAGTTCAAGATCTCTTTCAGGTATCCCTCTTAACGAAGTACATAATATACCCTTCACTTGTACTCTCTTAGGAGGTGGTACAATTGGAGGATGATCTATCTTACGAGGAGCATCTAGTGGACATCTTGGATCATAGATACAAAGTTATGTGCATCAAGACTACTCATCTGGTCAAGGTATTTTGGAAACCCCTAAGTACGAAGTGGAAACATGGGAAGTAGAGGTAGCAAGGAAGGAAAAGTACCCCCACCTATTTTTGTCTTAGAATTTAAAACAAAATTTTGAGGGAAAAATTTCATAAGGGTGGAAGAATGTAACGACCCAATGCTTTTCAATGGAAATTCCCTTCTCATAAGTTTGTCATAAAATCACATGAAAACACCACATAATGAACTAATAAGTTCTAAGTGATCTTGATACATATTTTTGACACTTTGGTGTTTGGAATTCTGAAAATCCACCATACACGGTTGCAATCCGTATGTTATTTGGAGTACAACAAGGAAAACATAATTTTTGGTGAATAGTAACCTACCCTAATGAATAGTAACATACCCTTATGAATAGTGATATACCCTAATGAATAGTAAACTCACCTATGGTAGTATAACAATAATATTCATGTTGGATGTACGATATACATATATTTTAGAATAAGTTAATGAATGTTTTAAAACTGGTTTGGATAATAAATTGTTATTTTAATTAAATATTAAAATAATCATATTTAAAAAATTATTTTTGAAAAATGGAATTCATTTTTGGAATCAACACATCAAAAATGTATAGGGTTATTTTTTGGGTTGTTAATGAAAAACATGTATTTTTGATGAATAGTAAAATATGATAAATTACAATAAATGCTAAATAAGAGATTTATTGAGTCATTGATGATTTTCTGCTGATGTATGCCCACTCGGTTTGGGATAAAATGATAAAATTACTATTATTGGTCATGGAATACTTACTATTTCTTCTATTGTGAAGAAATAATAAATTAATGATTATAATATTATGAAATCCCTCCTCTTCTCCACTATAAAAACTCACATTCACTCCCTCTTATCTTCACTCCTATCAAGCCTTGTACCTTGCATTAATCTTTCCAAATATCTCCCCATGAACCTCCCCCACATCCAAAATCTCTTATCCTCTTAAAAATACCAAGACATCTCTCCTGAAGAGGTTCTCAAAGTAGAAAGTCTCATGAGTTAAAATTTATCGTCCCAATTTCACATTTTCTTTTAAGTTCTTTTCTTTTTATTTATTTCCTCAACTACTTTCACCATAATAGTATGATATATCCAGTAAAATACATGTACTAGAATGATTTCATGAAAATGGTATATTTCATTATTTTCTCTATATTCCCCACACTTTTATTTGAATGAAATGAAAGCACTGTTTAAGATGTGCTAATTTAGCACAATCTAGGACAACGATTAATCAATTTTATTATTATCATAAATTCTGGTCCTAAAACCATCTGTGTTATTATTGAACCAAATTATTATATATATAATATATATTATTTTTATTTATGTAATAATTCTTTACAAATGGTAGTAAATTATAAAGAAAAACATGTTCTTTGTAATCAAATCCACTAATTAACCAAAACGGTTATCACCAAGGTTATATATATAATAAATCGACTTCACTCTAAGTAACCTAATTAAAATTAAAACTATGAAATCTCTTGTATGTGAACTAAATAATATAACTTCAATTTGGGAGAACCACTTTTATCTTACATATAATCTAATCATCAATATAAGTGTATTGATCTCTTAAAGCCAAGTAAACAAACGAGCCCGAACAATGAAATGGAATATTAAAAAATAAAATAGGCTTTGAATGAACTAAAACGGGTATAGTAAATAAATTACATATAGTATAGGTCCTAGAATTATTAATTATTAAGCCTAAATTTTTTATTATGGTCATTAGTAACAAGTGGAGAACACCAACAGATTTAAGGTATGGGATTCTCTCCATTTCACTCTTAATCAAGAATTTCCTATATGTTATGCTTTTTTATGGGTAATCCTAAATGGTGTTGTATGTTTTTGCACCTCCATCATACTGACCTCATGATTTATAATTGATGAGAAACCCCTTATCTCTACCATCAAGCCCTCTTAGGTACACTCGAAACCATGCAGATAAAACTGTAACAAATTCTACCCGAACATTCTTTATTCTTTTGGGTTTCCTTATCATGCATTCAAAATGGTGTTATCTTAACTATTTATGTGAATCATCTGAATTATTGTTAATTATAGAAGAATATAATATCATTACCCTTCCATCACATTTATTCTTGGATATACATGTTTTTAAAATATTACCTCCTTAGAACTTTCTGATAAGAAAACATATTTAATGGGAACTTCCCGAATGGTTACCCAATTTCAAGACCACTATATCCTATTTTATAAGACATTTTTGTATTTATAAAATAATTATTTTATTATGAAAAAATTATTAGTCAAATTATGGTTTTATATAAATGATTTTCCACTTTTTTATTTGAAAAGATCTATAGTATATTCCATAAAACGGTACAAAAAGGTTTTAATGCTAATATTTCTAAAAAACATTTCTCATATTTTATCACTTCAATTTGAAACCACATACCGTGATATATTCTTATTTTACCCTATGAACGTCTATGTATATTATAATTCTTTCGTTACATGGACACATTCATGATATGCCCATTAGTTATGACTTATGTCATGATTTTGTTACTCAATTCATTCCATGGGTACCCTTATGATTATGTATGGTTGATTATGTATGATTGTATATGTGGTAAGAATATTAATGTGGCAAGAATATTCATGAAAATGTAGAAATGGGTGCACCCGGATTGCACTCTAAGGCATTGGGAAAGGTTATGTCTAATGAGATGCAATGTGAAACAGGATTGGCAGTTAGCCATGACCCGTACCGAAATGGGAAAAGGAATTGGCGATTAGCCTATACCAGTACTAGAGAAATGTTTTATGATTCTGACACATTTATATGATTCCATGTTTATATGATTCCATGATTATATGATATTATTTCATATGTTCCATGTTTTGGAAATCAATATCTCATGCCTCCTAACTCATGTTCTTATGATGTATCCTGAGGTTCATTCCCTTACTGGGCATTTCAGTTCATCCCTCTCTTCATGTGTTCCCCAGTGTAACCTATGCTGATATAAGGGCTCCAAGGATGTTAGATTATTTTTATGGAGATTAAATAAAGATGTGTTTTTTGCCCCATGTTTTATGTTATATTTACATAGTTTTCTAATACACTAGACTTAACGATCCTTTGCTTGTACATTGATGATTAACTCTTCTTAAAATAATGAGATGTTATATTTAAAAGGATCAGCCATGGAGTACAAAGATGTATCAAGATCTCTGAGAAAACTTTTGGTGGGATAATATGAAAACAGAGATTTCCAAATTTACATCAAAGTGCCTCATATGTCAGTATGTGAAGGATGAGAGACAAAAGTCTATGGGGATGATGCAACCACTACCCATACCAGCATGGAAGTGGGAGAACATTACCATGGACTTTGTCACTAGACTTACAAAGACAACTAGAGTAAACAATGCTATATGGGTCATTGTGGATCATCTTAAAAAGTCAAATCAACTTGTCTCAGTTTGAGAGGACTTCTCATTAGATAAACTTTCACATTTTTAAATCGAAGAAGTATTAAGGATGCATGGAGTACAACTGTCTGTTGTATCCGATTGTGATCCAAGATCCGTCTCGATGTTCAAGAAAATTATCCATAATGCTCTGAGCACTGAACTAAACTTAAGTACGGCCTATCATCCTCAAAATAATAGCCAATATGAATGAACGATTCAGACCCATGAAGACATGTTGAGACCGTGTTCTATGGAATTCAATGGAGGATGGGACCAACATCTTCAACTGGTGGAATTATCCAAAACCAATAGTTTGCACTGGGGCATCTGAATGGCACAATATGAATCCCTTTATGGGAAAAGGTGTATAAAACATTCATTATGGGATGAAATCAGTAAGCGTAAGCTACCAGGACCTGAAATGGTTGAAGAAATGGTGGAGAAGGTGAAAACCATTCAACATCATATCAAGGAAGCCCAAAGTCAACAGAAGAGTTAGGCAGATAACCGTCGATGATACCTTGAGTTCAATGTTGGTGACATTGTATTTCTATACGTATCTCTGTGGAAGAAGGTCATGAGGTTTGGGAAGAAAGGGAATTTTAGTCCCAGGTACATCGGCCCCTTCGAGATCTTTGATCGAGTTGGAGTTGTGGCCTATCAACTTACACCTCCACCTACCATGTCAAATGTACATGATGTCTTTCAATATCCCTCTTAAAGAAGTATAATCCAGACCCTTCATATGTACTCTCTCCAAAGGTCATACAGTTGGAGGATGATCTCTCTTACGAGGACAAGCCTGTGAAGATCTTGGATTGTAGAGACAAAGTTCTACAAAACAAGACTACTCATCTGGTCAAGGTACAATGGAGAAACCATTAGTACGAAGAGGAAACATGGGAACTGGAGGAATAAATGTATGAAATGTACCCACACATGTTTTTTTCATAGAATTTAAAACGAAAATTTGAGGGAGAAATTTCATAAGGGAAGAAGAATGTAATGCCACAATGTTTTTCAATGGAAAATCCATTCTCATAAGTATGTCATAAAATCACATGAATACACAACATAATGAACTCCTATAGACTAAGTGATCTTTATACATAATTTTGACACTTATGTGTTTGGAATTTCTAAAATCTGGCATACACAGTTGTAATCAGTACGTTATTTGGAGTCTGATAAAAAAACATAATTTTTGGGGAATAATAACCTACAATAATGAATATTAACCTACCCTTATGAATAATAACATACCCAAAGGAACCGTAACCTCAGATATGGTAGTACAAAAATAATATTCAACTTGGAAGTACGATATACCTAAATTTTAAAATAAGTTAATGAATGTTTTAAAACTGGTTTTGATAATAAATTATTATTGTAATTAAATATTAATATAATCATATTTAGAAAATTATTTTTGAAAAATGGAAATCATTTTTTGATTATACACGTTGAAAATGTTTTAGGGTGAATTTTTAGTTTTTTTTTATGAAATACTAGTATTTTTATGAATAGTAAAATATGATAATTTACAAAAATGCTTAATAAGGGATTTATTGAGTCATTGATGATGTTTTGCTGATGTAATACCACTTGGTTCGGGATCACATGATAAAATTATTTTTCTTGGTCATATAATACTTATTATTCCTTGTCATTTGAAGAAATAATAAATTAATGATTATAATATCAAGAAATCCCTCCTCTCCTCCACAATAAAACACCCCTACACTCCCTCTTCTTTTAAATCTTCTCAAGCCTTGTGCCTTGACATTATTCTACCCAAATATCTCCCCAAGATCCTCCCCCATGTCCAAAATCTCATATCCTATTCAAAATAAAAACACCTTTTTCATTAAGAGGTTCTCAAAGGAGAAATTCTCAAGAGATTAAATTCCGCTACCCAATTTCTTCTTCTCTTATATGTTCTTTTATTTTTATTTTCATCCTCACCTCCCTTAAACATAATAGTATGATAAATCCAGTAACATAGATGTAATGTAATTTTTTCAGGCTAATACTATATTTCATTATCTTCTCTCCTTTCCACACCCTTTTATTTGAATGAAATGAAAGCACTGTTTTAGATGTGCTAAATTAGCACAATCAAGGACAACGATATAACAATTTCTATTATTAACATTAATTCTGGTCATGAAACCATTTGTGTTATGGTTGAAGAAGATTATTATATATGTAATATATATCCTAATTTTATTTCTTTAAAACTTTTGTACAAATGGTTTTTGATTATAAACCAAAACAAGTTCTTTGTAATCAAATCCACTGATTAACAAAAACAGTTATCACAATGGTTATATATATATCAATCCTACTTCACTCTAAGTAACCTATTTAAAATTAAACCCATGTAATCACTTGTATGTTAACTAAATAATATAACTTCAATTTGGGACAACCACTTTATAGTTACATATAATCAATACTTTAATATAAGTGAACTGATCGTTTAAAGCCAAGTAATCAAACAAGCCTGAACAATGAAATTGAACCTTATAACTAATCGAAAAGGACTTGAATGAACTAAAAAGGGTTATAATAAATAAATTAAATATTGAATAGGTTCTTTACCTATTAATTAATAAGCCTAAATTTGTTTATTCATGTCTTTAATAACAATTGTAGAAGACAAATATATTTAAGGTATGGGATTCTCTCCATTCCACTCTTAATCAAGATTGTACTCTATGCTATGCCATTTTATGGGTAATTCTAAATGGCGTGGTTTGTTTTTTCACCTCCACCATAATTCACTCATGATTTATAATTGATGGGAATCCTCTTCCTTCTCTCATCAATCCCTCCTGGGTACACCTGACAGCATGCCGATAAAACTGTAATGAATTCTAACCGAACCTTCTTTGTTCTTTTGGGTCACCTTATCTTTATTTTAAAATGGTGTTATCTTATCTATTTATTTAAATATTCTGTTGTATGTTTATTTCTACAAGAATCATATATCAATACCTTTTCATCACTTCCATTTGTCGAAATACATGTTTTTTAAAGATTCCCTCCTTAGAACATTCCGATAAGAAAACCTATTTTAGGGGATCTTCCTGAATAGTTACCCAATTTCATGAGAACTATATCCTCTATTGTAAGACATAAATTTATTCATAAAATAAATATTTTATTTTGAAAACATTTTTGGTTAAATTCTGGTATAATATAAATGATTTTTCTTTTTTCTATTGGAAAAGATCAACAGTAATTTCCTTAAAACTGCACAAAAATGTTTTTATGCTATTGTTTCTAAAATACATTTCTCATATGTTGTTGCTTATATATGACACCACATACCATGTTATATGAATATTTTACCCTATTAACTTCCATGTATTTTCTAAGTATTTCCCTACGTGGACACTTTCAGGATACACCCATTGGTTTTGATTTATGTCAGGATTGTGGTACCCAATTCATTCCATGGCCACCCTTATGTTTTTGTAAGGTTGATTATGTATGATTGCTTATGTTGTAGGAATATTAATGTTCCATGAATATTCATGAAAATTTTGGATGTGTGGTCCTAGATAGTGCTCTAATTAATTGGGTAAGGTTATGTCTCATGATATGTGTTGTGAAACGGGATTGGCAGTAAGATTTGACCCATACTGAAATGGGAAACGGGATTGGTGGTTAGCCTTGACCCATACTAAAGAACTGTTTTTTTTATTATTTCAAATTTATATGATTACATGATTATATGATCCCATGATTATATTATATTAATTCATGTGTTCAATTTTTTGGATATAAATATTCCATGCAACCTAAATCATGTACTTAAAATGTGTCCTTATATTCATTCCCTTACTGGGATTTTCAGCTCATCCCTTTGATCATGTGTTCCCTAGGGTACCCTATACAAATGTAATGGCTGAGAGGAAGTTAGATGCAAATTATGGAGATTAGATAATGATGTGTTTTTTGCACCATGTTTTATGTTATATGTACCTAGTCTTCCAAGAAACTAGACTAAATGATTATTGGGTTTTCTATTGATGATTAAATATGCTTAAAACCATGAGATGATTTATGTAAAAGGCTCATGTCTCTATATATTAAATTCTACATATAAGTGAATGTAGTTATTTTGGTAATGTATTGGATATGGGATAACGTATGTAATGGAAATATGTAATTCATTCAGAACTTATCCTAGAAAACATCTACTACTTCCCCCAACAGACTATATGACTTATATCATAATTCTGTAATACATGAGCATAATGTTATAGTATATATAGAGGAACCAAAGTATTTTCATTAGTGCGGGAAATTAGATACCTCTAGTGGTGTTTAATAGTGAACATTACACCATGAAGTATTGTATGAAATTTGTCTCGTATATTATTGCAGAACTGTCTAAAATGGAAATGGATGGTGATTATAACTCTCTAGTTAATAGAGGTATTAGTGGATTATCACATAGGATGAGATAGCTTAGAGACGATAATTATTATAGTCATTAGAAATAATCTCCTAAATAAAGACACCAAGTCCTTGCAATCGAGTTGACCATCATAATGCTCGAGGTAAAGACAACTACAATGAGATGTACAGTAATTTTACCATTATATATGGTTGTTTTTATTATATATATCTATATATTAATCATTTATTTACAATTGAGCATTGTTTTTTATAAATATTTTAATGGAACCAATGTTGATTTCTATTTAAATCACTTCTCTACCTGGTAATAAATAGTGCAGACCGTATTTTAAAAAAATTCCATGCCTTTAACCATGTAAGAAGGGTCATGGATTTTTATAATTCCAGACATGTATATTTTTTACATAATCATCATGATATACAGGAATATGAACATAAATCACATATTGAATATTATCATTAGAGGGATTCTATCATGACCCCTATTGAGAATATCTATCCATTCCAAGGAGAATGAGATCCGAGATAATGTTATGTGATCATCCAATTTCCAAAGTGGTTTTAATATTGTGAGTGTTCCCGTTAATTTATTCAGGATAGTAATAATGGGAATCAATAGAATTTGTAAATAAATCTTACCTTTTTATCACATTTTTTGTATCCATTGAATTTTTTTTACTTTTTCAGTTGTTGATTAATGATGAAAAGTAATGAAGAGGATACTTGTAATGGCGATGTCCGGTATTTTATGAAATTTTATGCATTAAACCAGGTGTATCTGTTATTCTCTATGAAGTCACATGACATATAATAGAAGGACATAACATATAATGGTAGGACACAATGTGTAATGAATTCCAGAAAAATCCCATGAACTGAATAAAATCCTTGAGAATTTTACACAACATCTGAAAGTTCTGCATCGTGTAATGAACAATATCAGGTTTTCCCGAAATGTATATGAGTTTTTTTGATGTATATGTGATTCGAGGATTAAACTATGTGTAATTGAATTAGATGAAAAATAAAATCCCAAAGGAATTTTTAAGTAGCTGGTTCATCTAATTTATTTTCATTTATATGGACTTTCATGCCATCAACATAAAGGCACTTCTAAGAAAATTTTGGGAAAGCCCCATCCATCCAGATTGCTCTATTCAATGATTAATCACCAGTTTAGTGGATTATGTCTCTATGGGTATGTAATATTTCTAGATCATATTTTCCTTTGATTGATGATATAGATATGGTTACGTAATTGTGATCAGATACTCTATTATATCAACCCATTTCAGTTTCACATCTTGCATTTTCAAACAAATGATGTTATTTGGGGTTTGGTCCCCATTGTCAAAGATGTTTTTTTTTAATTTTAGGAGTTATTTTTTTCACTAAAATGGGTAAATATGTTAAATTACATGTATTTATTGACAAATTCCATTGGGATGTTAATTTATTTGAAGTGATAATTGGTTAAAAATTATTTTTTAGCATGGAAAATGTATTTTAAAAGGGGGTTTTCATGTAAAAAATATTTTCTTTATTTGGAAATAGGATTCCAATGTATGAATGGGATTATATTGGAATAGAAAATAGTTTTATAAAACTGTTTGAACTGTTTTGATAATGTATATGATAGTTTAACATTATGAACATTTAGTGATTTAGGAAAGAGACACAAGTATCATTAGTGTGTATTTCACCATAGTGAGTTATCCATTTTCAATATAAAATCATAGGACTATATATTTATTGGATCCAATGTTATTAACGTTTTGGATTTTAAGAATCTTGTATGTATTTTCTCATATTCTTGAGCCCATATGTGAGGTTATTTTTTATTTATGTGTTTTTATCATATTATTTTAGTATAATAGTCTTTCTCAAGGGTTTTTATATGATGTTTTATCAAATAGATTCTCATAATAAGAAGTTTAATGGATATTTGACTACATATTTAGTTCTTGATTCAAGAATATGATTTAATGTTTTATAACATATAATTTTCATTTTTCATGTTTGATAATATGAATGTATTATATGAAAACCTATTGAGAAATAGTGGAAATAATTTATAAATTGAATGAATTTATAAAAAATACAATGTAAAACTATTTTGTCCTAAAATCTGAATTGTTAATTTTTTGATATTATACGATGTATATAAATAGTGTCAGTATACTTATGGGATTTAGTTCAAACCTTACTTGTGCCTTTGGTAATTTTTTGATATTTTATTGCTATATTATGGTAAATAAAATAAAATATAAAAGTATGATGAATTCACTGACTGTTGATTGTTTAATTTTGGGTTGGACATGAGGTTATAGTTTTCCACACATGGACATGAATTTCTTTTCTAGTTTATCCTATTTTTTCTTGGATTGTATTTCATTTGAGGTATATCATCTGTTTCTACTTCATAATTTGGGTTATATTTATTTTTTCCTATATTCAGGATGATTTCATGTTATCCTTCTTTACTAATATTACCTAACTGGATGGTTCTAGTGGATTGTAAATTGACCAAGTTTTAGTTGATACAATTTTGTAACAATTGTGTTTCTCAGCCAACACTATACCAAAACTACTTGAGACCGTTTCTATGTATTAGGTAGAACAAAGATTTCATTATCATAATTCAAATATTAGGTTTTGAAAGTGGTTTTGGATTGCTCACTTTTGTGACTGAAACTGAGTTTCCATGGGTGGTTAAGGAAATTTCCTAGTTTTAAGACTTAATATTTGAGGAAAATTTAATGAACATTAATATAATTCTATGAAAATTTACATGTGCATTTTTATGAATATTTTTTCATGTTTTCGTTAATATCTAAATATTTTTAACATTTTTTATCAACCCATAATGTTGTTCTAATGTTTTTTTTATTTTACCTTTAACTGAATGGTTTTTTAATTTTTTAGAAAATTCTACTAGGAAGAGATCTTCCAAATCCAATAGAGGAATTAGTGAGAAACATTCTGTTGGAGAAACCACTTGTGGACCCCACATTGGTAGAAGATGTTTTCCAAACTATATATACTTTGAGTACATAGTTTTTTAGGAACCCAGGATGCAAAATTCACCATGCATTAGAATTTTCTATGTAGAATCCACCCATATTTTATGGTGAAAAACGACCCAAATAATATGAGGAGTGGAATTATAATTTAGTAAGTATCATATAATTTTTTAAGACTCCTAAAGACTCTATGGTGGGGTTTTCCACGTTTATTAATCAGGGGTTGATAAAGAGATAGTGGGATTCTATTGTTTAAGATAGGTTGAAAGAAGATATTACCTAGGATTACTTAATGAATATTTTTAACCTATATCTTTATCCTAAGAAATTTCACATGGTGTAGACACAAGATTTTCTTACCTTAGATCATGTGGAGCATAATTTTATAGTTTATTATACCCATATTACTATGTTAGTAAATCTTGAAATAGATCAAGTCACCAATGAGTTACCGAAGTCTCAAAGGCTTGAGTTAGAACTAAGGCCTGATATTTAGTCAATGTTGATACTCATGGTCCTTCTTACTATTTTTTGATAATTAACAAGGAATATTTTCTCATGGAAGACATAGTTAGGATGATTGGTTTGGGTGAGGCATTAGTTGGTTCAGTGGTTACTTGTTATATATATTCTATCCAATTATGAAAACATAAGAGTGGTCTGTTTAATATGGGACTAGTTTTGAAGGCTTGAATATAGTGTTAGATTTTTTCCTCTTACAATGTAGAAGGTGAGTTCATTCCATGACACACTATTTGGTGGATATAATGATCTGACATCATTGTGGATGATTTTTCCACCTAAAAAACTTCTTTGAAAATATAACCTAGTAATGTATGGTAGGATTCAATCTTACCCTGGGATTATATTATTTTATATATGTTCCAAAGGGTGGAGGGTCAAATCCTTATCCTAGGGGATATGTTCTTATGGCTAAGTCTCTAAAACTTTATGTTTCTAAATGTGCACTAGAAGAATTAAACTAGGGACAACTACTATTAGAGGTAAATTTTTTATCTCATTTTCTCTGGTGTTATAGTAGTTTGATATAGGTTATACTCAATATTTTATATCATCCACATTATTTGACTTGTTATTTATGACTTTGGAAGTTATTCAATTATTTTTGGATCTTTCCCCACCCAAGGGAATGAGGTATGAACATGAATTTAGATATCCCATGTGTTAAGTGATGAAAATAGACTGTATGTTGGAGTAAGATTTTATTATTATTCATCTTAACATATTTTACATGATTATTAGCATGCATTAGATATGATGTTATAAGTCATAGATAAATTGTTACCATTATCAATTTCAGTTCTTATTTTCAAATGGGGACACTAATATTTTCCAAGGTATGTGGGATACTATATTGTCAATATAAGGGCATGTTGTCCCATTTTCTACGATAATCTCGTTCCTTTTGTTATATATTTTTTGACAAATTTTTCCCATTAGTATGTGGTAAAATTCTTACCGTTGTATGTGAGTACCCTGTGATATTTCTAATTTTTTCATAGATAAAAATTGATATTTCCATTAACCTACTCCTTGGTACAATTATTGTTTTTATTCAATCCTACCATATTAAGCCTAAGCTATTTTTGGAACATAATGTTTATCATCAGGACATAGAGGGTAAATAATTTATTCTTCCATGAATTTACTATGGAATTCTCCTATCCTATTTGATTATAAAAAATATAAGTTTTTTGTAATAGTTATTGATTATCAAAATTTAAATCTAGTGACCATTTAGTTAAGATAACTTTTTTCCATCGATTAATGATCTCATTGATCAAATTAGAGAGACTCGATGTTTTTCTAATATTGACCTGCTTTCAGGTCCTCACTAGATGAGATTACAATTAAAGAACATACCAAATAGTGTATTTGGTATTTTATTTGGAAATTTATTGATTTTAAAAATTAAATGTTTCTCACTAATTCTCATGATGTTTTTTTTGAATTGATGAACCATATATTTCATCAGTTCTTGAATTCATTCTGTGTTGTGTATATGAATGAATTTTTTTGGTACACCTAGTTAATATAATATCATGTGGACAATTTTTATATATTTCATCAAATATTGAAATAATACTATATGTGTGGCAATATTTCCATGTGACAGTTTTGTATATAAGTGGATATGGTTTTGGGGCATGTGATATCTGAGAGGTTTATCTGATTAGATCCTAAAAACGTTTAATAAGTTTTGTTTTGGGAGTATCATAAAAATGTTTTTTACATATGATGAATCATGGGTTTATCTAGTTACTAAATATGGTTTGTATTGGACTTCCCCATGCTCGGTGATTTGATGACATCTTTAACCATAAAGGACATAAATATTGAATGATATGAAATGTTTTATAGATATTATTAGGTGATAAAGATAAGGTTGACTTACTTAATAGTTTTTATTCTTAAAAATATGGGATGGATTGTGATTTTTTTATGATGCCTCTATTATCGTGTTGGGATGTTTCTCGACGCTAGGAAATTTGTTGTGTCTTCTGGATCTATGTAGTTACGCTGACATGTTAAAAACTACCATACCCATGATCTTGAGTTCATAGAGGTTTTTCATGATCTTAAAATGTGATTCCACTTTCACTTAGGGGAAAGTTATTCTATATATTCTGATCAAAAGAGATTGAAATATGTGTATATAAACGGTGATACGAATTTGTGATAGAGATGCTAAGTGTAATATCTTTGTAACACCCCAAGAATTCATAGTGTGTTATTTCTTCAAAATAATTCAATAACTTGTACTACACGCAACACCGAGTTCAATTGCACCATGACTTACCAAAAAGCCATTCAAAAGAGGTTATGAATAGTATTAACTAAATTTTAAACTTTATATAATCTTTATAATTTTATAATCCATATTATGAGTATCTTAGACATAATGCAAGAACAAATTCATTTTCAGTATTTCACTTTTATCAACTTTTAATAGTGAACCCTTTTTGAATACAATATTTCAAACTTTTTGACTAAATGGGGACATCAAAAATTTAAAATGAAACATCTCATTCTTCCACGGTACTCTTTCTTTGAATAATACAGTAGTGTGTGTTGTACGCAACTTTGAGTTTTAACACACACCACAACCAATCAAACTAGCCGTTATGAATAGTAATACCTACCTTTTGAAATTATATATATTTTATATTTCAAAATGGAATTCATTTTTGGATTCGGAATATCGAATTTAGCCTAAGGTGAAATTTTGGTACTTTTCTAATAACTTTCATATTTTGATGAATAGTGAAAATTACTAAATTTTAATTAAAAACAACTTTTTCAATCAAATAATTAATAGTGATAAATTATGAATTTGAGTGGTTTTAAAGTATATTTAGAATATATATTTACCATTTAATATAATTTTGGTCATTGGACATAATTTTACAATTAAATCGAACATAAACAAGTGTCAATTTTTCGATAGTTATTATCTCTTAAAAACACGATTTTTGTGTTGACAACGGGAATATTTTTTAAATTAATTTCGGCCACTTCTGTGTTTTGAATTTAGAAAAATGGATTCCAAATTTTGAATCAGGATGTTAAAATTGTGTAAATAGGTAACTTTTATTTTTAGACATTTTGAATAATTACTGCGGTAAATATTTTATTTACCATGGTTAAGGGTAAATCCGGTAAATAAGTGTTAAAAAATAATATTATAATAATACTAAATTACCTTAAAACATGTCCTAGACATATTGGTTGATACATGTTCGGACATAGGCATATTTGGGTCGATTTTGGGACCCCATGGTGCCACTTGTAGGTGATAGGGACACTTTATTTTAATTAAGTTAAAATGAATACAAAAATGACACAAGCATATATCTTTTAGGAAAACAATTTTTACATAGGGTTATATATGTTGGATTTTTGATTATAAATATTCATTAGAAATATAAAACTATTTCCAAAATAATTATATTTTATTTATAATTTTTAGAAATTAAATAATTTAATTTATTTATGACACAATGATGATGCAGTAATTACTATAATAGTGAAAAATCAAAATAATTGATATTATAAATACCCAAATAAATATAATATGAAACTTTTAATGAATTAAACAAATTTTCTAGGATAATATGATATATTAGGATTGATTTAATTTACTTTTTTCGAAGTAATAAATCATTTATGAGTTTCACAAAAATCAACTATTGAATAGTGTCAAAATTGACATAAAAGAGTTAATAAAACAAATGTCATATTATTAATTGATATTAAATTCCTAAAAATATTATGTTTGGCCAAGAGACTTATATCATGATAGGTTAATAATTAATGGACTACTTGGGGGTATCTTGGATGAATATAGTATGTTTATTAACCATATTATATAAAAATATAAAGAGACATTGTAAAAGTGAAACTAATTAACTTAGAGTTAATACTTAATGATAAGGTTAATATAAGTACCAAAAACTGTCTAAATTCTATTTGTTGAGTTGTTTTAGACCCATCCACACCTTAAAATTTAAATAATCATCTTTGGAGCCATTAGAAACCGAATATGAATTTATTATAAACAAATATTTCTAGCTTTTCCAAAGGTGCCCCTCACCCCTCTTATAAAAGGGCACTCCTCCTTCTCATTTCCTCACACCATAAAAACCTTTTGGTTCGGCAAACCTCTGCCCAAATAATCTCCCAACTTCCCTCAATACAAACTAGAGGCCTTAGTTTGATAAGAAAGCCAACCTAAGGATCACTTTTGATCAAATCAAAAGGAAGAACCCGAAGAAGAGGTAATGATTTCACCACCCTTTTCCAAGTTCCTTTCTTCTTCCACTTCTTCTTCCTTTGTTATTACCATTCTAAAATAATAAATCCAGTATCATATATATACTGTGATGTTATTATAAATATGGTACAACCATATTCTGTATTCTATTCACCCTTTGAATAACATGTCACCATACGTGCGTACGTACGGCTTACCGTCTCCACGTCGTGGTGTAATTGTTATTCAATAAATTATTAATTGGATGGGTATAATAATGATATGTAACTCATGTAAATAATAAATATAACATGTTAATGATTCTGTATATATGATATAACAACCATTTATATATTATTTCAAAAGAATGATATTGTCGCTCGTGCGTACGTACGAACTACCGTCTCCACGAACGCGATGAGATTCATTCTCCACCGTATCCATTCAAGTATAATTATCATTTGATGATTTAAAAATAATAAGGACTTGATATCATTCTAGATATAAATAATATACAACCTATCCATTACAAACATGGCTTATGTAACAAAACATATAAAAGAAAACAAGTAAGTTAAAACCTGAAACAACGATAATACTAAGATATTATTATCAAATCAATATTAAAAGATCATATATGATATCATATTAATGTATATGATTATTGTATAATTTAATAACAATTATTTCACCATTATACAGGAGGTTAACCTACCCCATCCAAGGAAAAGTACAAGGTAAGGGGTTTTCATCTCACTCCTTATTCCCGTGAGATTCATGCCATATTGCCACCATTACCTTTTGTGTGGTGTATGTACTGCCCATAATTATATTCTTTGTGTAATACACTCTAATGTATGTGTATTTACATATTCTTTGTATGATACCTCTTTCATGGGTTGTATGTTTCATAAGTTACCAAATTGGTAAGGGTTATTTCACAATCTCTTCATTATCTGAGGTTGTTTATACGTAATAATCTACTGGGATCTCTTTATCATCCACATCCATGTTTCTTAAAAATGAATTTCGAAACATTTTTACTATTTACTAGAATATGGGTTAAAGTCATTTATACCCTTTTTTGACTTTTTATAAGAGGTTTATAAAGGAATCTTTTTGTCGTTTTCCAAACAAGGTGCTTTTTATCCTTTTCGACAAAATTAATGTAAGAATGTTTTTTTAACTTATACGGTGGGTGCAGCTATTTTCTGCCGTTATAAAATCATCGAAGCTTCCCTTACAAGATAATAAGAATATTTTAAAAAAAATGTTTTATTTCATAAATATAAGACTCTTAAATGATTTCAAAATAGAATGATATATTTTTCTAAAAAAGTCTTTATTTCATCTATATCAACATCCTTTGATGGATTTTAAGCTTATTTGAAGTTGATTTATTATGATACAAAACATCCATATTTTATTGAAGGTTTTGAGATATTTTTGACTGTGGATAAGTTATTCTTATGTCACTCATGGTTTTTGTTTAGAGTATTGACATTTCATAAGTTATTTGTAATCTGAATGTTTATGTTATATTTCAACCTTTCATTCAGATGAATGTGTTAGACAAGTATGTTCCGGGTTTGGGACCGGTAAAAGTAAGCCCTCCAGTTTGGTCTCCGGTTATTAGAGGAACTCCGGTTTGGTCTCCGGTTATTAGAGGAATTCCGGGTTGGTGTCTGGTTATTAGAGGCACTTCGGGTTAGTGTCCGGTTATTAGAGGCCATCCGGGTTAGGTTCCGGTTACAGTTAGCCCCTAGGTCTTGGGACGAGGCCTTGACAAAGAAATTAAAGTTCAGCATTATGCATTCCGACATTATGAAAGTGGTTATTGATATTTCATGTGATTATTCCATTAGTAGAATATCCATGTGAATAAGTAAATGGCATTATTTAATTTTACTTTTTCCATACTATGTTGAAGTTCAAGCTTAAAAGGCTTTTGTTATAGTAATTCATTGCCTTAAATGTTTATGCTTATTTTTGAATGTTCCGCTATATTGTTATCCTTACTGGGCATTTGAGCTCACCCCTTTTCTATGTTTTATTTTTCCCAGGATGTGAAGAGGTATGTTATGAATGACCTGCAGGGATATTATGAGGGGATAATAGTATGGACTATAGAGACATTATGTTGTCGTAGTAGTTTTTCACTTTATGATGTAATGTAAAACTTATGAATATATCTAGTGTTTCCAAGGATACTAAACCAATCGGTCTTTCGAGATTTGATCTTTCATGTGATCATGCCAATGTTATGTAATAATGCACCGACTCTGGGTAACTAGGGTCAGGGCGTTACAATCTTCATACGTTATATTTATGTATTTCATATACCATTGGGAATTGAAAAGTTTTTACTGATGGATTGATGAAAAAATTACCCACATTCAATGAGAATTAATTAGTCAAGGTGTGGTCAATCATGATTTTTTTCTAATATGATCTTGGATGTTTAAGATGTTGGTGGACACATGTTCATGGATTCAATGAAAGATGAATCATCTTTTGATGAGCATGTTTGGCATGAACATGTGGATGAAACATAGCACCAACTCTTGGGTAAATGATTTTGTTGTAGGGATACCTTGAGTGAGCAATCATGGTCTCTTATCGGTGATTTGGGCCTTTATAGCTGGTTGGATGTTCAATTTTCCATATAGGTGATTCTATAAGAATGTTGATACCATTATTATTTTTTCAATGTACCATAGGAAAAAAATATGTATAACTATGAGATGCATGATTACTAGTGGTATAGGATAATACATTCGATTGTATATTTTTTTATAGTGTCTTATTTGATAGAGAATTATGCTAGATCACTTGAGAACTATGGTGTTGTTTCTTATCGTACACATTATGATTTAAGTTGGAAGTTATTTCTACAGATTTCATTTTCAGTTTTGTATGGACTCCTGGTGGAAGGGATTTGACTTTCTTTATTATTGATCAACTCATGAAATTATCTCATTTCCTACCTATCTAATAGATGAAAACGTTAAAAAACACGGTGACTAGTATGAATAATATTTTGTGATACTTCCTGGGGTTACCTATATAGATGTTTCTTACATGGATTGGATATTGATATCCATGGTTTAGAAAGGTTGTTAAGTGGCTATGTGTTCCGTAATTAAATTAACCATGTCTTATCATCCATAGATGGATATAATGATAGAGATGGATCTCCAGGTTTTAGAGGATATGCTACAAAAATTTATACATGATTTCATAGTATCTTATGAATAATATTTTCCTTTGGTTGAGTTTTCTACTTTTAATAGTGAATGTGATTAGATACATATTGTACCATTCATGGATATGTATGGGAAGCAATATAGATATACATTATACTAGACAATGCTATTAGAGATGTCCTTTGTTAGTCTTAGTGTTGTTTAAGAGACAATAGAGATGGGTTAGTTCATCTAGATGAGATTGACCATAACATAGATTCAACAAAAATCCTATATGGGATGTCTTTTACATTCCTTGATGTTTGAGGTTCATGATTGAGTTTTAATTCGATCTTCACGTTGGATTGTACATCATTTGTTGAGTAGTAAGGGTAAGTTGGAAACAAGTCTTGCAGGTTCCTTTGAGGTCATTGGATAACTAGGGAGGGTGGCCAACCAATTGATCCTTTTATTTGGTTAGACAACTATTGATGATGTGTTTCAGGTTTCCCAGTAGAGGAGGTATATACCAGATCCTTACCATGTGATTTGATTGGAGTATGTTGATCTTCAGTATGATAAATCCCGTTCTCATTATTGATTTCTTGTAAATGGTATTATGAAGTTAACTGACTACCATTTTTGAGATATCGTGGCAGTGCTAGTTGAATAGCCTCAAGAAATGGATGAGTGGGTCACTACTGAGGTAGTTGAGGCCGTATATTTTTGTAGATCAAATATATTTAGGTAATTTTGTGAGAATGAATCATTTATGGTGGTTATATTTAATCCCCAATTAACTTTCTATTAGTTTTGTTTTATCTATTTTTTGTATTTACTTTTTTGTTAATTGAGTAATGCAAAAAATCAAGTTAAATGATACTTGTAATGGTTAATTCATGGATATTTTTGGTATTTTAAGAATAAAATAATGAGTTTTTGTTTTCTTATAGGCTGTGAAATGATGTTTAATGGGAAACATGAAATGTAATGGATTCTTGATAGAACTCATGGAATGAAGAAACCATGTTACAATTTTACACTTTGTATAAAGGGTACATTACATGTAATTAAAAATATATAGTTTCATAAAAAATGAGACTTGATTTTTAGTAAATACATTATTCAAGGATTACATGATATATATTGGGATTAACCACCTTTTCAAATTCCATGGGTTGTATTTTAGAAGATTTTTTGGCTATAATTATTATTTCATTCGTACATGATTTCTTTCAATTATATTAGGGTCTCTTCATATGAAATTTTGGGTCAATCCGGACTATCAGGATCACATCGTTCAGTGATTAATATATATTTTAAATGGATTTATTCTGTCATGTAATGTATTACCTCTTTATCTTCTTTGGTTTGGGTTACATTATTAGTTTTGCCTATGGAATTGCGATCAGATTGATTTTATATCGATCATTTTCAGTTTTGCAGTGTGCCATATGTTGAGAAGGTTGTTATTATGGGTTTTGTTTACCATTATTGAAATAATCTAGTTTTCTACCATGGTAAGGTAGGTGTTTCTATAAAATGTGTTGTTTGTATGAATTTCATGTTGTTCTTGAAAAATTATTTTTGGTTTTTCTTTGATCTGAAGTGATATATCATTTAAAATGATATTTTTTTTGGAAAGGGTACAATTTTCAAATGGTGGTTCTTATATAAAAATTAATTTTTATGATTTGGAAATTGGATTTATAACTCTAATGTGTATTTTCATGGATTTAGAATGGGTTTTATAAAAATATGAGAAAGGTTTTAAAAATATATTGGACAAATTGATATTAAGAACCTTGGGTGAGTCGTGATGGGCACATAAGAAGCCTTTTTTTGAACCACTTATTGGTAAATGTTTTCAATATAAATTTGTAGTACTTAATATAGTTCAATTTTTTTACATGTATAGGGTTTTTAGTGTCTATAATGTAGTGTCCTAAAGGATAGTTCCGATATGTGGGGTGATTTTGGATTTATGATTATTTCCATGTGATTGTACTTATCATTGATTATTGATAACAAGTTTTTATATGAGGTTGTATCACATAGCGTATCATGATAGGTTCTTTCAAGGATATGTGTCTAAAAATTTACCTAATGATTCTTGGATAGTCTCTCCTTTTTTATTCCTTCATATTTTCATATTTCTTGTTTGATAATAGGAATGGTTTTTATAAATACCAAATTAGATAAAAGAATTTTTTTATAAATGGTTTGGATTTAATAGAAATATTTTGTTATACTTTTTTTTGTAAGATATAATTTTTTTCTTTCATGATATTATAACTTGTATTGAAATCGTGGAGGTCTCTGACTATAATATGAATAATTCCTTACATTTTCATTTAAGAATTTATATATTTCCTATTATAGGATTCAGGTAAAGGTATGAGAATACTATAGTAATATGGTTTCTATTATTGCTGTTTCATTCAAATTTGGTTGGTCTGGAGGTGATGGTTAGTCGCAGGGGATATGAAATTATTTTTGAATTAGCCTTTTTTGCCTAGCATTTTATGTATTTTATAGTATGACATCTTATTTCGACCTCATACTTTGGTTTTGTTTATTGTGTTTCCTATATTGAATATTATTTTAAATTATATTATTTTACATATATTACATGATGGGAAGGTTAATGGGTATTTTTAGTAGATCCGGGTTGGTTCATTATATAAAGGGATTCCTATCATTTATAGATACTTCCATAATGTGTTTCTGAATAATTTCATAATGTTCTCTGCAGAGTGAGTGGATGTTTAATGAAAATAAATTTTTTTGTGATATAAAGAATTATATTTTACGTCATTCCATATGGATATAGATAAAGTATCATTGTTTCAAATATTTATATATGTCCATGAGTGAAATAGATTTTTTGCATTAGAGGACCATTTATTTTCCACTATAAAGTATGATCATTATCTTAGACATTGCATCGATTAATGAAATATATTATAAAATTACCATTTATCAAAATCATAATATTTTTGGTCAATCTATGAGAGAAAATGTTATTTCAATGATATTATATAGGTTCAAGAACCCATAGTTATGTGTAAGATAGGTAGATGATCTATAAATGGAATTTTAATATACATATATTAATTTTGAGTACCTTTTAAAGTTTTTTGGATTGAACAATGTCCCAACTCCCTTTATAGTTTTAAGGGATCAATTATTAAACCATTTTCCAATCATTTTTAGGGATATTCATCAATGATATACTATTTTATTTTCACTCTGATAAGGAAAAAGAGGATAATCTGGTGATTATTTTAGGAATTCTTGGACATCATTTACAGTATTACATTCAATCAAAATGTAACTACTGAATACAAGTGGTTATATTATTATATCATGTACTGTATGAATATTGTATTTTTGTTGATCCAAAAAGGTGATATGCATTATTTTCTTGGGAGAGGCCAATAATATCCTTTGAATATCCATATTCATGGTATTAATAGGTTAAAATTGTTTTTCATAAGTTATTTCATTACGCTTTTATTTTCTTTGACAACACTAACCCAAAAGGGCTAAAATTTATATTCCATATAGAGTGTTAATATCATTTAATTCATTAAAGCAGACTTTACCCTCTACACCAATTTTAATTTTTCATGATGATAGTAAGGGAAATTTTTTATATTATGATAATCTGTATAAGATTGGGATGTGTCCTATCACAATGAATCCTCGTGGCTCCTTACATCTCCCATATTCTCTGAACTAACTAATAACACTTCCCTATATAGTATTTTGAAATATAAACAATCACATATATTATTAAATGTTTTGAAAATTACATGTTAGTAATGAAGATCATAATTTTTACTAATCATAAATATTTGAGTTATATTTTCTCATTGAAGGACCTAAAACTCAGCTAGATATAGTAGCTAGAATTCATTATACAATATAAATAAATATTTTTTACACAAAATGAATATATTATATATTTAAAAATGAAATAATAATAATGATTCTATATATGTCTGTTAGTGGATCAATGAAGAGTTAAATATCATGGACAATATAAAAGAGTATCATTTGAAAGTGAGTACATAATGGAATTTCTTTTTTATTAGTAATATTTAGTTGGATCTATCAGATAATTATAATAGATAACAAAATAGGTTTGGGGAATGAGTGTTTTGGAACTCTAGTGTATCATTAAATGGTGGGGATACCATATCATTATACTGTGGGGAAACCATAAACTTGATTTATTTACTTATGACAAGCTATATTGTCATTTGATACCGGCTTATGATCCAGACATTTCTATGAAAATGTAGTATCACAGAACTACCATCAATCAAAGTGGGCCATCCACCCCGAAATAGAAAATGTTTTATATGTTAAAGATAATTTATTATAGTTACTAGGATGGTGAAATCATATAAAAAATATGGTCTTTAAATGATATGAATGTTTTTATGTAATGAATTTCCAATAACGAACATCATGCTTTCTCCACCCCAATACATTTATAATTTGAAGTGGGTTGATGTGCTCCTAAAGATTATTAATTATGTACCTCATAACTATAATGATATTAAATCAATATAGGACTTTGTCTATTTTCTAATTAAATCATAAAATGTGGTGTTCCCTAGTTTGATGTATGCCAGGGAGGTAATGAGAGTCGTTCTTTAACCCTCATTCTTCATTTATGAAAGGGAAAATCACATTAAATTTATATTATTTAAGAGATTTAAATAGTAATGGAAAACCATGTGATTTTTTTTAATAACATGATATTTTATGAAATATTTATCAATATAAAATCTTAATTCTTTGATAGCTTCTGTAAGATGCAACACGAAGTTTAAATGAATCTCTATAAACAATTTAAAAATTATTATTTCATGCGACCAATGTTACCCAGAAGTAGGTTTGGAGGGTGTGAATAGGAATAAATAATTTATGAAAAAATATTTTTTACATATGAGTAAAATGAATTCATTGTTTATCAATTAATTATAATATTTTATTGGAAAATAAAAATATGGTTTTTTGAAAAACTGTATTAAGGAATGTAATGTATTTTTATCATTATAAATTAAATTCATTATTATTAATGAATTATTTTAATGAATTATATATATATATAATATATTAAATAATTTTTTTATATTTTAGTTAATATTTTTTAGACATTGGGTATCAAAAAATCCAGTTTTATGATTGAAAATGTATTTATCTAAAAAGAAATTTTATCTCATTTTTCATTCGTATTTGGAAATAAATGGATTATAATAACTAAATTTAAATTTAGTAAAAACGAAATATAAAATTTTAACATGGATTTGTAAAATTTCAAAATATGTTCCTATTATTTTTAGCAATTATAAATAATAACCATGGTAAACATTATCACCTCGGTAAAGGGTTATTCAGGTTAATCTTGGATAAAAATAAGTAATAATTCCATTATTTTTACAAATAATTTATTATTTAATAAATTTAATTCGACTATTATCACCTTTGACAAGAAAGTTTATTCTTTAATGTTAATTTTCACATTAAAATGAAATAAATAATATTCAAATTAATGAATGTTACAAAATGTCGGTAGCTTGTTTAAAATGTTCATTTTGTGTTGACATAGGGATAAAAGGAAGTTATAAATGAATATACATTTCTATTTTGATAATAATTTAAATTTTTCAACGATCTATATTTAATTTAATTTTTGAGTAATTATATAATTGCCTTAAATACTTATGAAACACATACTCAATAATTCTTCAACTAACATAAATATAAAAAATTGATATTAAAAATATTAAATGTAATTTGGAAAGAATGATTTATAGTTTTCAATGAATTATTTAGAATAATATGACTTATTATAGTTGTTTAAAATTATTATACTCTAATCACATGGTTTTAATTATGTATTTAATTTCAATTTAAATGAATTCTGTCAAATAGAAATTAAAAATATTTTCTCAAATTTGTATTTTATGAATTTATTTCAAAATAACAAATACCATGACATGAGACAATACACATTGAAAAAATATAGGTTCTTATAAAAAAATATCTCTTTTTCTATAATTAATTTTGTGAAATTCATTATAAATGTATAATGAAATAAGTAGTATTTATAGAAATTAATGAATTTAAACTGATGAAATTATAACTCAACCTTATGAATAGTATCATGACCATAATGATAAGTAATTTGGACAATAAAATATTATCCCAGCCTAAGAAAGTATAAATAAAAATATTCAAAATCACAAGTGAAAATATATTATAATTATATAATTAATAATTATTTTAAAAAAATTATCAATTAAGTGTTGGTATTATTGTAAGTTATTAATATTTAATTACAATTATATAATCAATATAATGGTATAAAAAATATATTTTCATAAAATAGATTCATAAATTATTAATTATTTATGTTGTGATTTTAAAATAATTTTATGCGACCTAAAATATGTTTTCAAATTGCTATAAAATCAATTATAATTTTAAAAGATGTATTTTTATAATAAATAATGATTTTAATTAAATATGAAATTTCTAATTTTTATAAATTTTTTAAAATATCTATTATATTTTTGAATTCTACACATTAAAAAATGGTTGGGGAGAGCTTTTGGTATTTTTTTTGAAATTATTGATTATTTGGTGAATAGTGAAGTACAATAATTTTCATAATAAGATAAAAAAAGAATCAGTGAGTCATGGATGATGTTCTACTGAGCTAAGAACCCTTGGTTCTAACTAAAATGCATTAATTACAATTTCCAATCACAATAACCAATGATATTTCTTTCCTTGAGCAAAATTAAATAAATAATGATTAATATAATTGAAATCCCCCACTCCAACACTATAATTACCACCCCACCGCAAATTACCCTCACACCTATCAGTCATTGATTGTTAGAAAATTTATTCCCAATCCTCTTACTGAGCCTGTTCCCCATGTCCTAGACATACTGGACTCACCAAAAGGCCAAAACCAAAATCCTTACATAATTTCTCAAGGGGGACAATTCAGGTGGTCAAAATCATGTTTTATTTTCTTTTATATTTATTTCATTTTTTTTATTTTCTTATAATCTCATAACATAATATTATAAATAAGGAATTGAAAAAAATTATCTTATATATAATGGAATTTTATCTTGTTTATTGGAATAATTAATCATCATACTTCTTCTTCTCTCCCTATTATTCTCAAAATAACTACATCATTCATAATGTGTTGATTTACCGACATCACAAATGATGTTTATTAAAATGCTATTACAACCTTAATGGATGGTAATAAACCCATTTTAATATTTGAATAATATTTTAATTTTCATTATATATCCTCTTTTGTATATTTGAATTAACATATATACATAATATAAACTTATATAACGAAACTCAATTTTTATTTTCAAAGATCCACCAAAAATATAAAAAGTATCATTAATTTATCATCTGATGATTCATAATCAGATATGGAAAAATTATTTATGGTATAATTTATTATAATGGAAACATATTAATACTAATTCATTCCCCTTCTATAGTTTCTCTTCCATTCAACAAGAATTTCCAATACGAACCAACCAAGGATTCCATGTAAAGAATGCGCCCGAAAGAATGGTTATAAAAATATTATTAATAGATGGGTGGAATGATATTATAAAAATATTATAAAATGTGTAAAAAATGAATATATTTATTTAAAATAATAATAATACTCTATTAATCATTATAAAATTGTTTAGAGTTTATTGGATGTAAGACGAAACTGATGTAACATAATTCATAAGACAATTTCCATTTATTGGGTTGACCTTCAAATTCATTAATATTGTGTTACTAAGATTACTTTTTAAATGAATATCGATTAAATTATGTTTTTATTTTTATTTTTATAGTATAAAAATATTCCATTTTTTTATCAACTCTCTTTTCAAAAATATGATATCTTTAAGGGAATTTTCTATGAAAATCCTCATATAATTTACTTACATATTTTTAAAAAATATATTATTTACATGATGCATTATGATCATGCTCTTGTTCATGGGTATTTTTTATAATTATGGTTGAAGCCTATATCTCCCTCGAATGTATTGGGTATGTTTATGCAGAATGTTGGTCGTAAGGTTACTCCACGTGTAATTGTGATGGTTACACCATAAGGTAGCTATGTGGGTAACATTGTAAGGTATCTATGAGGGATATAAATCATAAAATATCAACAAGCATTACAATATTATGTAAATAATTCCCCAATTTACTTTTATGGTATTGTTATCTTTGTTTTATATAGATCTATTATTCTAACAATGTATGTTTATGATACCATATGAATGAGAAGTGTGTCATTGAGAAAATGACTTCATATGTATATAAGTATTCATGTGATAATGGATTCTATAATTATTTTTATGACCCTTAATGATAATTTTATGCTCATACCATGTTTTTAATGTTTTTTATAGTTTTTAAGGTTGTTTCAAATAAAATTAATAACCAAGATAAATGTCGTGAATTATTTTAGTTAAAATAATTCATGTTTTTATTGAAAATTTCTATATTATGGAAGAAATAGAAATTGTATTAATAATACCCACAATTTATGCTAGTGATTTCATATGCATGATTTGTTTCCTAACATTCTAAAAATATAATCCGAAAATAACCTTTGGAATCTATTGAATTTAACTCTAATGGAATTCACTATATTATTTAATTTTTATGGATGTGAAATTATAGTTGGCATGAGAGGATGGTTTATATAAAATTAGGGGTTTGGATGGTATTAATAAAATACCATAAATTATTCTTAACTTATTTTTATGTTAAAATAATGTTGAGTTGTAAGATTAATATGTTTCTTCCTCTATGATGTGTCTATTCAAAATAGTTTTCCAAAGAAGAAACATCGAAGCTGAAGTTGGAAGGCACCATGAGGATGATATCTTTCTAAATACGCAACCCCGATTGGTTGGAATTTTAATGGAATAGTTCATTATAGAAATCGATCTATTGAAACAAGATACTAATGTAATTGGAATCCTTACAAGTGAAAAAACATAGCTACCACAATGTAACATGATGATAGTGGAAAATTTTATGAGGAAACACCCAATTTCTTTTTGTGGGTCTTGTGACCATGTGGTAGAAGAAGGATAAATTAAAGTGCTTGAAAGGATATTGGATGTTATGCCGTGTTTGGATAATCACTTTTTAGTCATTCCATGTAACAAACAGGCCTTAAAAATTACATAATCATGTATTAAATGTATAATTCACATTGGGAATATTTTCAGGTTTAATGTTTTCGAGAATTAGGATATAACTATTACATTACATCTTAGAAATTAAAAGGTAGACACTTCAACTCAGTTTAAATTATTTGATAAAATAAAAACTCTTGATAAAAAGAGTCATGTCCAGTCCCATGTTTTAGAAAACATTACTTTTCCTTGATCCCATCCTTGACCTTATTCATCATTATGTCATGTGAAAAGACATTTCAAAACATGGGTTGAGAATAAAAAGATCAGAAAGGGTTTTAAAACAAAGAACGAAAATATTAGTTCATCAATACATACATAACTTAAGCTCTTTAGAAAACCTCAAGAAATCATAAGATTAACATAGTAAACACAAATCATAATGGTATCTTGTGGCATCCATAACATAATTTCCTTATAGCTTTTACAGCTACGTAGGGAGTTAAATTTGGAATAACCATCACATTATATTTCCTAATTCTCTTAGAAAAAAGATTCATTTTTACCTCTGTCATGTTACCCAAGGAATTAGAGATCTATCTCGATCTTGCCCGGCCTGGGTTTATCACAAAACCTCTTGTATACTTAAAAAATACTCAATAACCATAACATAGTCATTACACATTAAACAATCATAAAAAATAACATTTCTCCATCATTAAAATATATTTACATAAAAAATACATTATCAAAACCATTTTCAATACCAAAATATTTAAAAGAGATTTTGGTATTTATTGTCCTTTTTAAAAACATTTTGGTTTGTTAAGGAAGCCAAAAATCAAATAATACTCGTGGCGGTGGAAAAGGTCATTGTCATAGCTTATGTTAAAAAGTAATGTCATGTATAAAACAAAATATGCCTCAATTAAAGGAGATAGAGATGAAGTCCCTTACCATGTGTCCATCTTGGCCCCTTTATTCTTTATTCTCTTTAATAATAAACTAAAGACAATTACTACTTTATTTAAAACCTTTTTGAGGTTTATAATTTCTCTTAAATCACTTATTACTATGTTATAAACATTATGAAATCATTTATGTTAATAATGGTCATTTTGTTGATATTTGGTACGTGAGTCAAAAATGAACTTCCTATATTTACAAGTTGCCTATGTGGTTAAAAATAAATTATCTCCCAAATGATATTAATTATTTAGATATCATATATATCTTATATATACATTATATATATGTATTTATAACAATAAAAAACATTTTGAGGTATGAAATGAAATGCACCGTTCGTGGAGACGGTACGTCGTACGTACGATTTAATGCTACATTCATTTATATTTCATATTTATTGAAATGAATACAAAATGAAATATAGGATTATTATAATTATAGTAAAATATTATATATATAATCTCATTAACTCTATCCTTTATACGTTCTATGTAAGGCATGGACGAGTCATATCACATTGAGGGGGCGCTAGTCCGCATTTCCTCAAATGAATTTATCGTGTTTACCCATAATGGAAACCATAAAGGTATGCTATAAATAGAAATTATAGATGTATAAAGAAAACATAAACATAATATATATCATATATATTTACAGTTCCATCATAATGGCTACCATGAGAAGCGGTTGGAGATATTTGAACAATCATTGTTTTGCGAGACAGTAGTTCTCCGTCCATAGAAATAGTATGTTCTTTTCCCATTAGATAGAAGTGGGTGTATATGTAGTTATAATACATATCATAAACACAAACTAGTATATTGATGATTCTGGTGTTGTTATAAGAGAAAATAATAAAAATAGTATATGTGGTTAGAGAAGGAATGTAAAACAAATGAACATAAGAGAAGTCGTTACGTTTAAATCGAGTAACTCCCTTTGGTTTGATCCAAAAGGGTTTCTTAAAGTGCCTTATACCTATGTTAAGGAACCTAGGTATAATAGAGGGATGTTGAGAGCTTATGTGGGTAGAGGCTGGCCAAGCTAATGGGCCTGAGTGGTGGGATTAATGGGATAGAGTTGAGGTATTTTTATAAGGGGGAGGAGGGGTCACTTTATGAAAGTGTGAAAATATTATTATATATATAATGATTTTCTATTTCAAAAAGTACAATACTTTTAAAAGATTATGATAAGATGAATTATGGTCGAAATAAATTCATCAAAAAATAATTGGACATGTTTTGTATATTATTTTAATCTTTATAATCTTATTTATTTAAATCATTTATAATGAGGTACACACAGTATAATTATTGTGTCTTCAATAATATAATTTAATTTATGTCTAAAATTTTAAAAACAATTACTATGATGTAAGAAATCAGTCTATCTTTCCAAAGAATATTTATAGTCTAAATGATAACTTATACAACCCTATGTAAAAATTAATGTCATAAAATAAATTTGTTTTTGAGAGTTTTACCATTACATTATGTTAATTAAAATAAAGTGTCATTATCACTCTTAAGTGGATCCATGGGGTCCAAAAATATTCCCAAAGATTCCAATGGTCGTCCATGATACATTCAATAAATTTAGGACATGTGTTAAAGTAATTTTATATTATTACGATATTATTTTTACCTTGAATTGCCCTTTTCACCTTTAACCGCGATATATAAAAGTCAAAAGTTTGTATTCACCCAAAACTATTTTCATCTTTTTGAACCACATTTTACATAATAATAAAAAAAATTATGTCATATTTTCAGAATTAAATTCATAGAAGCGGTAAGATTTCCATTAAATGATAATGTTAGTTTTTTACAACTACTTTGTCGTTTCACTATTCATCAAAAAAATTGAGGTTTTTCAAAAAATACCAATAATCCAGCCTATGATATATTTGATATTCTGATTTAAAAAATGATGTTGATTTTACCAAATTCAAAACATATAAGTTGGATTAATTAATTTAAAATTAATTCTCGTTCTCAAAACAAAAAGCGTGTCTTTATGAAATATTAACTTTCAAAAGAATGACAGTTGTTTATGTCCAATTTCAATATAAAATTAATTTCACCGACCAAAATTTGATTAATTTATAAATATATAATCTAATTAAACATTAAAACCAATTAAAAAGATAATATATCAATATAAATAAATTATATTTAATGATGTTTTGAATTAAAATACAACATTCTATCACTTTTCATTTAAAATTGAATTTAATCAGAAAAATACCCAAAACATTACCAAAGTAAATTTTGATATCCTGATTCTAAATAAAAATTTTATTTTTTCATATATAATATATAAAAGTGACCAAAACAATATTTAAAGAGGGTTCTCCATCAAAATGTGGTAAATCATTCTTTTATTGTAAACTATGCATAAACTTATATTAATTCAGATTTTAATCCTTTAACTTATATTATATAAATGTAAAATCATTTGACAAACAAGTATAATCATATTGTAGTTAGTTCTATTTTTTCCCAAAAATACATTGGCTATGCATTACCAACAATTTAAAATAATAATATTATATTATTACTGTGCAATGTAAAATTTCAAAGAAACCTGTTGTTGCGTATTGGGTACACCATCGAACATAGAAACCCATTTAAAGTAAAATTAATATATAATTCAAAAATATTAAACATTTTGAATATTTATTATTCTTTATTTACTTTGGATGTTACATCCTTCCACATTTTTGAAATTACATCCTCACAATTATTATTCACTTATCAAATAAATGGGGGTATTTGTCCCTCATAGATTTTTTTTTGTTTCCCACGTTTCCTCTTAAACAATATGGTTTTTCCACTAAACCATTATTTGGTGAAATACCTTATTCTTCCATACTTTCTCTCTTCAGTTAAGAATATTGACTGATTGTTCCTCATAAAAGAGATTCTCTTCCAACTGAACTACCTCTGGACATAAAACTTGTGTTGGATCTGGCATATTCTTTCTCAACATTGAAACATGAAAAACATTGTGTACCAAGGAACACGTGGTGGTAAATCCAATCTGTACACTACTTATCCAACTTTCTATAGGTTTTCTTATGGTCCAACGAACCTCAGATAGAACATTTCCTTTAAACAAAATGCCTCACTTGTTTCCATGGAGGATGTTTGAGAAAGACATGGTCACCTACCTCAAAAGAAAGATGATTCCTTCAATTATCCACATTAGTATTCTTCCTGCTCTAATATGTTCTCATGTCATTTTGAATTAACAAATCCTTTTCTGCCATCTCTTCTTACAATTTGGGTCCCATCAGCTTCCTTTCATCTACATCGTCCCAAAAAGTTGGAGTTCGACAACGCTTTCCATATATTACCTAAAATGGAGCCATCTGTATATTAAAATGAAAACTGTTATTATAATAAAAATCAACCAAATAAATCTGTTGGTCCCAACATCCCTGGTAATCACGTAAACAAGCACATAGAATATCCTTCATGGTATGAATTGATCATTCTGACAGCCCATCTATTTACACATGAAAAGTTGTACTAAAATTTAATTTAGTGCCCAACGACTTCTGGTGGGAGTTCCAAAATTTAGTATTAAACATGGGATAATGATCAGATACAAAGGAGTGGGGTACTCTGTGGAACTTTACTATCTCATCTACAGACAACTGATAAAGTTGATCAAGAGGCAAATTATCTAGAATAGGGAGGAAATGAGCAGAATTAGTCAATCGATCCACAATAACCAAGATTACATTATTTCCTTGTGATGTCTTTGGTAATCCCACAATGAAGGCCATGGATATATTTTCCCATTCCCACTCTGGCACCGGTAAATATTGAAGCATCACTTTCAGTAAATTCCACTCTTCATTAACCTACAGACAAGTCAAACACATCACAGAAAAATCAGAAAAATCTCTTTTCATTCCATCCCACCAGTAATACTTCTGAAGATCTCTGTACATATTAGTACTGACAGGATGAACTAAAAATGTGGAACTATGAGCTTCACATAACAACTTATTTTTCAATTGTGAATTACAAGGAACACATAATCTATTTCCAAATATCAAAAAACAATCATTATCAATGATATGTTCAAGAAACTGACCCTTCTGAACCAACTCTACCATTTTTTTGTCACTCATTATCTTCCTTCAATGCTTTCATTATTCTATCTAATAGAGATGATTTCACTAACACCTGATGAAAAATAGAATAATTTTCAATACCAACAACTTATATTCCAATGTTCATCAAATCAAAAGCCAAGGATCTCGTTCCAAACATAGCATGGTTAATGAAGCATTAAATTTTTAACTCAAAGCATCAGCCACTTTATATTATTTTCCCAGATGGTAATGGATCATACAATCATAATCCATGATTAATTCCAATCATCTCCTCAGTCTCATGTTCAATTCAGTCTAAGTGAATATATAGATAAAAATTTTGAGGTCAATATATATTTCACATTTTACTCCATACTAATGATGCCTACAATTTTTTAAAGAAAAAACAACAGTAGTTAATTCCAAATGTTGTGTAGGGTAATTTAACTCATGAGGTTTCAACGGGCGTGATACATAAGCAATTACCAGATCATTCTATTTAAGGACACAACCAAATCCATTCCACAAAGCATCACTGTAGATATGAAACTCAACATTTTTGGATGGTAGTGCCAAAACTGGAGCATTCAAAAATTTTCTTTTCAATTCATGAAAACAATCATCAAATTCATTTTTCCAGATAAACTTATCACCTTTTCTAGTTAACATAATCATTTTACCATATAACAGTGAATAATTATCAATAAAACATTGATAATAACCTGCCAATCCTAGAAAACTATGAATCCCATTTATAATTGTTGGTCTGGAACATTATTCAACAACTTTTGTTTTATCAGGATGAACAGTTATACCATTTTTTGAAATAATGTGACCATGGAAAGAAATTTGTTGTAACCCAAACTCACACTTACTGAATTAACCAAATAGTTTTATTACATTTATGGTTTGCAAAAAACCCCTTAAATGACATTAATTCTCTAATTTACATTTAGAATAATCTGAAATATCATAAATGAACACAACCAAAAAATTATCCAAGAACTCATAGAAAATTCAATTCGTATGATCCATGAATATAATAGGTTTATTGGTTAAACCAAAATGAAAAAATAAAATTTCATCATTTCCATATCTATTATGAAACACATTCTTCAAAATTCCTACATCCTTTACTTTCAACTGATGGTACCCTGACCTAAAGTGAATCTTCAAAAAACACTAAACTCCCTAGTGCAGATCAAGAAAATCATCGATATGAGGAAAAAGATACTTGTTCTTAACATTGATGTTATTAAATTCTCTATAATAAATGGAACGTCTCATTGAAGCATCTTTATTTTGAAGAAATATGACAGGAGAACCCCATGGTGGTGTGCTAGGTCGAATTTAATATTTATCTAATAACTCTTGAAATTTCTTATTTAACTCTAAAATTTCAATTTGAGATAGTCGATAAGGGGGTTTTAAAATTGTCTTAGAATCACGAACTATGTCAATGGTAAATTCAAATACTCGATCAGGTATAATACCAGACAGATCATCAGAAAAAACAATAAGGATTCTCATTTACCACTGGCATATCATTAATTTGAACAGTTCCTTTGTTTTAAATAATATGTACAAGGTAACATTCAGTTCCATATTTTACTAGTTTCCCAGCTTCCTGATATGTTATCAAAAGTAAGGGTTAATTATTGTACTCAAATTCAAAATATTTACTAAAATAAAAATATATATCTCTGCAGTCAATCTTACCATGATAAATAGAAATCCAATCTATGGACAAAATAACATCAAACTCTATTAAGGGCAAAACAATAAGGTTTTCAGGTATATTCTTTCCACACACAAGCTAAATAAGTTTATTATTATTCCTTTTGTCTCAACATTTCTCCTATTCTTTTTACCATAAGTTCGAGATTCGTATATTGAGATTGAATTCCCAATTTACTATAAAACTTCTCAGAAATGAACAAATGTGTAGACCTCGAATCCAACAACACATTGGCATAATCTGAAAAAACAAACTATGTACCTGATACTACTTTATTTGATGGCCTATCATTTTCCGAAGTAGTTTCAAAGGACGTCACCACCAATTTCTACTTGTAGGATTGTTGCTTTCCCTCAGTTGAGTTCTTCATTGGACACTCATTTGCATAATGACCCATTTAATTTAACTTAAATTTTTTTTACTATTTGTAAATAAAATTTTGTCTTAGCATTACACTGATCATTTTTTAGTGAAATTACATGATTTATGTCCCATTTTACCACATTGGTAGTACTTAACAGAATTTAAAAGACATTACCCATAATGCTTTATATCTAAAATTTAACAAATTGCAAAATTTTGTTTCTGACCAATGGACATTTTTGACGAGTTCTCCCCTTTTTCCTGCAACCTTGACCTCTTATTCAATATGTGGTCAAAGAATACATGATCATTAGAAAACTCCATTCACACCTTCTCCTCACATCGAACAATCTTTTCATAACATTTGAACTCACAAGAAGCTAAATCCATTATATACTTTTCCTTTAATCCAGAGTAAAAACGATTGATTTTACTATCAAAATCTTGTATGAAATTGTGAGATTACATTTTTTTCAGGTGAAATATGCCTCATATGTAGCCACTGAGTCATCCTCCTGCCTCACATTCATGAATTCTCTTCCATACTAAGATGAACCACCTTAGGAATATAATTCTCAAGAAACATACATTTTAATTCATCCCAATCAAGAGCATCAATATCCTCAATATCCCGGATATTTTTCACCATTGACCACCACTGATAAGATTCACATTCAAAACGGTAAATAGTGAGTCTAACCATTTGAGGATTTGGACAACCCATGACATCAAAAATCATCTCCAGTACTTTAATCCACCCTTCAACTAGCACATGGTAAGATGATCCTCTGAATGATGGGGATGTGGCCTCAGGAAATGATCCACTACAGACATGTTACACTATGGTTGATCTGGCTGGTCTCATGCATGGATTCCACCACCATTTATAGCCTGATTAAACTATTCCATCACTAAAACAAACTATTCAGTTCTGATTACAACCATCTCAGGTTTTCTATATAAATGTTTGACTTCTTTCTGATGTCATCCAAAACTAGCTCCCATATTTCCTTTGAGGAAAACCATTATGAACATAGAGATATCTTAGGTGAAGCCACATGGTATTCTATAAATGCTATAAATTCAAAATTAACATAAATTAATTTTAGATTTTAATTTAATAGTACCCTAACTTCTAATTTTATTTAAACAAATCTCTGAAACAATCTATAATGACTCAGCTTTAAACATTACATAAAATTGAATTAAATGAATAATTCACATTGTGTATTTTTTAGGTTTAGTGTTTTAGATAATTAAGCCATAAATATTACATTATATCTCAAAAATTAAAATGTAGACACATCTACTCTGATTCAAATTTTTTATAAAATAAAAACTCTCGAAAAAAATACTCATGCTGAGTCCCATGTTTTAGACAACATGACTTTTCCTTATTTTCATCTTTTCCCTATTCATCTTTAAGTACTATGAAAAACATTTAAAAACAAGGGATGAGTATAAAAAGATCAGTAAGGTTTATAAAAAAATGAAATAACAAATTACATCATCAATAAATAAATAACATATGATCTTGAAAATACCTCAATAAATCATTAGATTTACATAGTAAACACAAATCATAAAGGTAACATGTGGCATCCATAACATACATATGTTGTAGCTTTCACAGCTACGTAAGGAGTTACATTTGAAATACCCGTCACAGTATAGTCCCTAAATCAATTAATAGAAGCATTCATGTTTACCTCAATCACATTACCCAAAGCGTTGAAGAGAAATCATGTGCTCACCTTCTCTATGTTTATCACAGAACCACCCATATATATAAAAAATTCCCAAGAACAATAACAAAGTCATAACACATAAAGAAACATAAAGGAAAGATAAAATTTCCAAATCATTTAAATATATTGACATAAAAAATTCATTATCCCAACCATTTTCAATAAAAAAATACCTAAAAGAGTGTGCGGTATTTATTTTCATTTTTAAAAACATTTCGGCTTGTAATGGAAGCCAAAGATCAAATAATACTCACGACAGCATAAAAGTTCTTCGTCATCACTTATGTTAAAAAGTAACATTATTTTAATTTTTTAGTAAAACACCTCGTAGAAAAAGATTCCCTTTGAATGCAATGAAAATTTAAAGGTGTTTATACACCATATAAAATAGTGTCATGTATAAAACAAAATACGACTCAAGGAAAGAAGATTGCGATGAAGTCCCTTACATCGTGTCCGACAGGACCCATTCATTCATTAATCTACAGAATAATAAACTAAAGTTAATTTAAACATGCTTAAAAACATTTTTCATGTTTATAATTCCTTTTAAATCATTTATTAATATGTTATAAACATTATTAAATCATTTATGTTAATAACTATCATTTTTTTTCGATATTTGGTACTTGAGTAAAAAATGAACTTCTCATATTTACAAGTTGTCTATGTGGTCAAAATTCAATTATCTCAAGAATGAAATTAATTATTTAGATATCATATATATCTTATATATCTAGTATATATATTTATTTATAACAGTACATAACATTTGAAGGTATGAAATGAAATGCACTATTAATTGAGACTGTAAGTCGTATGTATGCATGAACACTACTTTCATTTCTATTACATATTTAAGGGAATGAAAACATAATGATACATAGATATATTATAATTTCAGTATAATTTAATGTATATAATCTCAATAACTCTATCCTGTATATGTTCCGTGTATGGCATGAATGATTCATATCACTTTGAGGGGGCGGTAGTCCATACTTTCTCAAATGAAATTATCGCATTTACCCATAATGAAAACCATAAAGGTAGGAAATAAATATAAAATAAAGAAGCATAATGATAAAATAAACATAATATATATCATATATTAATATATTGTAATGATAATGGCAACCATGAGAGGCGGTTGGAGATATTCAAACAATCATCGTTTCCTGAGGTAGTAGTTCATCGTCTATAGAAACCATATGATTATTACTCATTAGATGGAGGTGTGTGTAATTTTAGTTGAAATATTTATCATAAGAAAAACCTAGTATATTGATGATACTGGAGTTGTTATAAAAAAAATAAAAAGTCTTTAGGTGGTCAGAGAAGGAAAACAAAACAAAACAACTTAATAGAATAAATTACCACTAAATCGGGAAACTCCCATTGTTTTGAACCAAAACGGTTTCTTGAAGTGCATTCTACTTAAGGTAAGGATTTTAGGTGCAAGAGGGGGATCAAGAGATATTATATGGGAATATTTTGGGTGAGACAAGAGGTGTGAGAGGTGTATGTAATGGGTTAGAGGTGGGGTCTTTTTACAAGGATGAAGATTGGCTCTTTAAGAAAGTGTGAAAATGTTATTTTATTATATTAATATTTTAAGTTTTAAAAGACAAAAACTTATTAATGTCAAATAAAATATGAATCGTGGTCAAAATAAAATCATCCAATTAGAATTGGACAAGTTATGGATATTATTTAAATCATTAAAATCTTATTAATTTAAAACATTTTTAGTGAGGTAAACACTGCAAAATTATTGTGTCAAAAATAATTTAATTTATTTGATGTCTAAAAATTATTAAACAAATACCCTGATGTATGAAATCAATATATATTACCCAAGAATATTTATAGTCTAAAAGATAACTTATATAATATAATGTAAAAATTAATTTACTAAAAGATATTTGTTTTTGTCATTTTAGCCATTACATTATGTTAATTAAAATAAATTGTCCTTATCAATCGTAAGTGGTTCCATGGGGTCCCAAAATAGACCAATGTATTCCCATGGTCGGCCATGGCACATCCAATAAGGATTGGACAATTGTTAAGGTAATTTTGTATTATTACAATATTCGGTTTACCATGAATTACCCTATTTACATCTAACCATGGTAAATACAAGTCAGATGTAACTATTCAACAAAAATTACTTTCAACTTATTGAAATACATTTTAATTACCAATAACAACCATGTTTATAGGATTTTTGAAATTAAATTCACAGAAGAGGTAAATTTTTATTTAAACGAAAAATTCAGGTTTTAAGTACAACTTAGTGGTTTCACTATTTATAAAAAATTAATATTTTATAGAAAAATACCATAAATCCAGCCTAAGATATATTTGATATTCCGAATTTGAAAATTATATCTATTTTATATATTAAAAACATAGAAGATGGATTAATTATTTTAAAAATAATTCACGTTGTGAAAATAAAAAGTGTGTTTTTATGAAATACTAACTATCAAAAGATTGACACTACTTTATGTCCAATTTCAATGTGAAATTAATTCCAATGACCAAAATTGGATTAAATGGTAAATCTATAATCTTATTCCACTTCAAAAAAGTAAAAAGATAATCTATCCATATACATAAATTAGATTAAAAGGTAGTTTTAAATTAAAATACAGTATTTTACATTTTTCCATAAAAATTGATTTTTATCAGAAAAATAACAAAACATTAACCAAGGTAATTTTTTATATCCAGATTCTAAATAATAATTTTATTTGGTACACCATCGAATATAGAAACCCCTTTAAAGTAAAATTAATATTTAATTCAAAAATATTAATAATTATGAAAATGTATTATTATTTATTTACTAGTTATGTAACATTCTAATTATCTTTTTTAAGGTGAAGCTAAATAGTGGTGGTCAATGTTAACGAATTTCGGGGATAACGATTAGATTTATGCCTTTTGAATGGTATGAAATTAAAAAAAATTTCCTTTAAAAAGATATTCATCGGGAATTTTGAATTAGGATCGAAAATCAATTCCATGAATTGAAGACAAATGAGGAGGATTCAGTGGTTCGGTGTGAAGAAAAATTCCCTTGATTGGGATGGTATTCTCAAAATATTATATGGGATATTTATAGATAAATCACTAATTTTTAGTTAGTACTGAATCTGAGATACCAAATGGAATTAGCCTCCCAATAATTTAAATGTTATTAGAAACTCATTAAATGTGTTTAGAGGGTAGATACTGAATTTTGATCATGTGACCTTTCGAAAAAAGTAGAAGAAAATGTCCAAATGACTATAAATGGGTAAGAATCAACCAAATAAATATAAAAGTAAGAAATCATAGTATACATTTTTCGGGATGGGTAGTAAAAGCACCTTGGGGAATTCCTTAGCAAATAATTGAAATGTTTTTGATGTGGTGATTTAGTACATGTGGCAAGAGAATGTAAGGAAAATTATCTTAAGAACAATTTTTATAAAAAATCTATAAATTTTTTAAAATTTAGTTATAAGGATCATTATTATAATACATTCCCAATGAATGATTGGAATGATGGATTGTGGCCAGATTACAACAAGAAAGTTATAGTGAAATCCTTTGTGACTACGTCTATAGATGTCAGACCATCCAATGATGTGGTATCAGGTACTTTGTTTGTGTAATCTAATTTTTCTAATTTCTTGTTTGATAAGGGGTCAAACCATTCATTTATTTATGAGAAAGATTCTAGTAAATTAGAAATTTGGCCTCAATAAATGAGACAATAAATTATAGATAAATTACTAGGAGAAATATTACTGTAAATACACATTATATGAATCATCATGTGGTTTTATATGGAAATACATTACATGAAAACATTTTTTTTACCCTATGTAGAGTATGATGTCACTCTGGGTATTGATTGGCTCACATTTTATCAAGATAATATTGATTGTAGTGATAAAGAAGTTTTCATTTAATCAAAAGTTATAGTTTCATACAATAATGAAACCAAATTCCTGATATAATATCAGGAAGATGATAAACTGTTAATAGATAGAAGTGAACATTATCTTTTTCATTTTGTTGAAAATAATGTAATTTTTTATATTAATGATATAATAATTGTAAATGAATAATTTTATATTTTTATGATGTGTTAACATGATTTATACCTTATCGGAATGTTGAATTTACCATTTAATTTGTTCTTTATTATAAGAAAATATCAAAACCCCTTTATCGAATGCCTCGTGTGGAAATTATTTAATTGAAAGATTAGTTACATTTTTTAAGGATGGTTGTGTTCTGGTCAAAGACCAGAACTCTAAAATTTATTCAAAAAAGTAAAGAGTACAAGGGTAAATTACATGAGATGAAAAGTAGGGAATTATTTATTGTCTCTAATATAATAAGGAAGAAAATCTGAAGGAATTTCATTCCTACAAATAACATTGTGAGGAAATGATATGTTGGAATGACAATTGGAAATCCTGTTCACTTCCTGGTTGGTGTGAGTGACAATAAAATTGAGCTTCCTGAGTGAGTTAAGGAAATCAATCCATCAGGAGGTGAGAGTCCAGGAAGGATGAGAAAACCCCTTCAAAATGGCTTGAAAGATAGTTGTAGAGTCTCTCCCAATATAAATGATATTTCAGTTGTACTTTTTGGAAAAGGAAATAACATGAATAACACCCATCATTTCAGCATCCAATGCAGAAGAGAGACCACAACTTCCATAGAAACATCCTAATATTTGATCAAGATGGTCTCTAAAGATGTTACCACGACCTGAGGTCCTATATTTATCTTTGATTCTCTGTCCACATTGACTATGATCCAGCCAGTAGGAGGATCTTTCCAGAAAACATCAATAGTGTATTTGGGCTTCAGGTTGTTTCCATGAAATCTGATGTGGCTGAGGATCTATAAATCCTTAACAAAGTTGTATTAGTTGTCCTTTTGTTACATAAGTTTTTTTATAAAGGATTCATCCATCCATGAACATCACCATGTGGTGCTAATATTGTTTTAAAAAATAAGGATGGTCCCATGATATATTTAATTGATTAAGGATTTTTAAATAACATTAAAGTCAAAAATTTGTATCCCATGCCTCATATATATTACTTGTCTATAACATGATCCCTTGATTAATGTTTTGATGAATTTCAGATTGGATATTTTTGATGTAGGAAACTCATATTTTTTTCAGTGTCAATAAAGTCATCTCTATTAGAGAGAATTTTAAAACAAATGAAGGAAGACTATGAGTTGCAGTAAAAGGTAATATTGGTTAAAAATGGTAATTCACTCAAATTTATCTTTGATACATATTATGGTATGAGATTTTAAAATAGATTATGCATGCCTAGTGTTTTTTGTCTAAAGAAAGAATTTTTTTGGGATGCTCATAGTTCTACATTTTCATTTCATCAATGCGATACTATGATATATAGATACCGTTAAGTGTATTACTAATGTGATGAAATTAAAAGTGATATTGTTGATTTTACCATGAAATGTGTGACATGTCAATAAGTTAAAGTAGAGTAAAAACTACCAATGTGGATTCCATAGAATTTTCTCGTGGTAGAGGTGATATGGTAAAATATGTCCATGGTATTCATGGTTGGACTCTTAATGAATTATTAAGGTAAAAATTAAAATTGGGTTATTCTTGATCGGAGGAAAAATCAGCACATTGTCTTCCTATTCAAGATATTATCTATTTGGATCAGATTTTTCAACTATAGATCAATGAGATTTTCAGGTTATATAGAGTTTATATTTCCATTTTATCTGACCCTGATCTTATGTTCACTTCAATGTTTTGTAATGGCCTTCAAGATTCATTGGACACATAATTAAATTTCAGCACTACATTTCATCATCATTTCGATGGATAGACCTACAGAACAATTCATTCTATGGAGGACATGCTCTGAGCATATTCAGTGGATAACCATTGAAGTTGGGATAAACATATTTCATTTGTAGAGATTCCATATATTTATAGTTTTCATTTGATTATAAAAAATGGCCTTTTGAGGCATTATATAGAATGTGATATCAAACTCAATAATTTTGGGATGAATTCAAGAATGGATGTTGAAGGGACCAAAATTATTTGAGGAAGTGGATGAGATAGTGAAGATAATATATAACATCATGAGGACAACTAAGAGTATGTAGAAAAGTAATGCAGATAATAGAAGTAATTTCTTCTCTATCAAGGTAAGTGATCATGTTCTTCATAGAATTTAACCATTGAAAAGTGATATACGTTTTGGTATGAATGAAATGTTATGTACATAGTTCCTTGGAACATATGAAATCCAGAATAAATTATTCCCAATTGTCTACTAAGTAGATTTTCCAATGATTTTATATCATGTACACAATATTTTTCAGCTTTCGATGTTGAGAAAGCATGTTCCGGATTCATCTTATGTTTTGAGCCCGAATGTAATTTAGCTAGATAAGAAACTATCTAATTAAGAGAAATCTATTCATAATCTTGATCATAGTGAGAAATTATTGTGAAATAAGTTAATTCACCAGGTTACAGTTTTTTTGGAGAAACTTAATGGTTGATGAAGAAACATGAAAATTGGAAAATTCATTAAGGGAAAGGTACCCTAAATTGTGTAATTAGTAAATAAAAAAGGTGAGGTTGAAATTTCTAAATGGCAGGGAGAATGTGAAAACCCACATACTTATAAAATAAATCATTTTTAAACTGAAATTAGGTATTTAAATTCATGATTAATTTATAATTAAATAATTTGAATTTATAAAAATTGATAAATTTAAACTGAAGGAATATTGACTCAGCTGTAGGAATATTAACATGACCATAAGGAATATAAATATGTCCATTAAAATAGTAACCTCACCTAAATAATTATAAATAAAATATAACAATCAAATATTTTAAAATTTGATATAATTATGTCATTGAATAAGTAAATATTTTTAAAAAAATTCTCAATCAAGTGTTGGTATTTCTATAGGTCATAAATAACTTATTCATACCATTGAATTAAAATAATTACCTAAAATAGAATATATTGTCATAAAAAATATTCAAAAAATATTATTTTTTGTCATTTTATTATAATATAATTTAATGAGATTTCAAATAATTTCTCAATGTGATATAAAATCAGTTATTGTTTTAATACTCATATTTTTAAAATATATTAGTATTTTAAATAAAAATTATTGTTATCATCATATTTAAATTATTTTTTTAAAAAGGGTTTCATTATTTTATTATACTCCCCAAAAAATGGTTCCGTTAATTTTTTGGGATTTTTCCGATATACATGATAATTTTGTGAAAAATGATATTTGATATATTAACAGAAAATGTTAATTGATAAATTAGTGACTCATGGATGATGTTAGAATGATTTAATTATAATTATTTATAAAAAATATTCACTAATTACTTATTTTATTCACACGAACGAACAATATTTCTTATCTTGAGAAAACTAAAAAAATAAAATTTAAAATAATAGAAACCCCCTATCCTTCATTATAAATCCCACCCTCAACCCTCTTCCCCTCACACAACTCAAGATTGGTGAATTTTCTACATTCTTACCAATACTATTCATATGACTCTCACCACATCCAAAACCATATTTTCTCACCAAAAAGTGAAAACCAAATTCCATAAATATTTTATCAAGGAGGATAACTCATGAGGTAAAAATGCTCTTTCATTTTCTTTTAATTTCATTTCAATTTTTAAATTACTTATAATATCATCTACTCCCCTATTCTAAAAGTCATAAATAATAAATTATCATATATATACTATAATTTTATTAATATTATGGAAAAATTCATCATCATTCTTCTTCTAGTATCCATCTTATTTAATAATAGAAACACCATCTGTGATGTGTCGATTTACCGAAATCATGGAAGATGTGTTTTAAATTTATATTACTGCCTTCAAGGATGGTCCTAAATCCATTTTATCTACTGAAACATAGTTTAATTTTTATTATATAACCTATTTTATGTTTATAATTAAAATATATAATAAATATTTTAAAATATAATGAAACTAGTTTGTGATTATCGAAGAACCAAAAAAATTATGCAAACTAACATCATTAATATTTTCTCAGATGATTCATCATCATAACCTAAAAAAAATTCATTTATGGTATCATTTAATTTTTTATGTACATATTAATTCCAATTCAATCCACTTCGGATGTTTCCCTTTCCATTCAACATGAAAAACCGTAATGAATCAACCATGGAGACCATGTAAAGAGCACACCCGAAATATTGGATATAAGAAATTGTTATTAATAAATGGGATGAATGAGGTTATAAAATAATTATTTATGTTATAATAATAAATAATATGTTTATTTAAAATAATAATAACACTAGTTTAACCATTATACATGAGTTTTAAATACATTTTTATTAAGAAGAACTCGATATAATGGTGTTCTTAATACAATTTCCATTCTTTGGGTTAACATTATACTTCATTAATTATGTGGTACTAATATTATTTGTGAAATTAATATTGATTATATAATTTTTTATTTTTTTGGATTTAATATTTTTAAAAATATTTAATTATTATAATCAACAATCATTTCAATTATATGATATTTGTAAGGGACATTTAATTAAAAATCCACTTTTAATTTCATATTTTTTATAAATGGAATTATTTATATGGTGTATAATGATTATGTTCTGGTTCATGGGATTGATTATAATTAAGGTTGGGACAAATAAATCCATCTAAATAATTGTGTATTTTTATGTTAGATGTCGAACATATGGTTATGTCATGTGTATCTTCAATGCTTACACCATAATGTAGCCGTGAGGGTTATATTGTATGGTTGTCGTAAGAGATAATAATCATAAGGTAGCTACAAGGGTTACAATATAAATTATGTAATTAAACAAGTTACCTATATTATATTATATATTTTTTCTATGTTTAGTTAATTCTCATTTTTTAATGATGTATGATTATGATACCATATGGTTGAGATGTATTTTTTTGTGAAAATGATTTCATATGTTTGTAATTATTCTCGAGATTACAATTTCTCTCCTTTTAACGAACATTAAAATGATTTTTATGCTCATATGATGCTTTAAAATGTTTTTTCATAGGGTTTATGTATGGTTAATATAAATGGACAATCCAATATGACTGTTGTGATAATGTTTCATTAATGGATTTGTCTTTTTTTAAATATTTTTTATTATGAACGAAATTGATACTATATTATTAATTCGATAATTGAATGCCTATGGGTCTATATGTATTAATTATGTACTAAATTTCTCAAACTATAAATCTAAATGATTTTTGAAAATGTAATGAATTGAATTATAAATTATTTTACTAGATTATGTATTTCTTAAGTTCGGGACATTATATAGATAATATATTTTCTAAAATTCCTCCCCTATTCCATTTCTTATTCTATTTTCACCTTATATGAAAAATTAAGACCCCATAACAAAAAAATATATTATCATTATTATCTATATTATAGGTTATATAAACTATTAATCCAACATATAATCTTTTAAAACCACATAAATGATTGATAATGTTCCTCTCCCCACACTTATAAACAGACACATATTCTTTATCTTATTCCCACAACAACAAGAATGATATCCTAACAAAAAAATAACAAATTCTTAAATATAATTCCATATCCAATGTATATATTTTATTTTTTTCCCAAATATCATTCTAGAGAGTCCTTAGGAGGATTTCTAAAAATTCTGAATCAATGAACTGTTAATCAATATCAAAGGTAAATTTATTTTTTATTCCCATATTACTTCCAATATATATACTATAATAATAATAATTATATAATGAATTAATTATATGAAATATACTAAAATTTTATTATTATTATGAAATCACCTTAATTCACCATTATTTAATGAAAAAGTGTACTAAATATTCCACTCAAACATACATACGACATACCATTTTCATGTACTCATACAGTTAATTTTATATCACCATATTTTATGGATGAGTGTTTTAATGGGTTTAATTATTATAAGTTATATTAGTGAATAATATTAATATTTAATTATGATATAATATGTACCTTCTCACTATCAAATCTATTGGTAAATGATAGTGTCGCTTGTGTGTATATGTGGACTTTACCCTCCACGAAGTGTAGTGATTCATTTTTCATCAACATTTTACATGGTTTGTAATAAGAATGTGTTCCATGAATATATATTATTTATATTAAATAATAATGATTCTAAAAATTATTATTTTTTATTCAAAATTCATTCATTCCGTCTGTTGATATGTGAAAATTATGTTCATGTGTATGTCTGACCAACCATCTCCATGAACTTGATAGATCATTTTTTTGTATATAACATATATGGATGATAATAAATATGTATATATTAAAATATTTGAAATTAATATTTTTAATATATTTTAAAATATATAACCACTATTAATTTACATGGATATGGACTTCCGAACCATAACATGCTTGAAAATATTAGTTGATATCCCCAATAAATTGAATTGAATAACAATTTTTTTAAAAAAGTGTGTTAATATGTTATAAATATATCATAAATGGTATTATAGATATTCATATAAATGTAGAATATATATATGATAAATAAATATCAATTATAAATTATGTTTGAACATGTATGGTGAAAGGAGAGAATTTTGGTATGGGATTTATTGTTCAATATTATTTTAATATGGATTGCTTAATCCTGAATATACATTGTGGAAATTATATGATCCATTAATCATAAAATAAATTAATTTTATTCCACTAGTAATTTGTTTAGAGTATATTTTGTCATTTAATTTTCCTCAACTTATGTATTATTGATATCAAAAGGGTGTTTTAATGTAAAATCGGCTTCATTTATCTATTTGGTCTAAAATAATTTTTCTTCTATATAAATATATTATAAAAATTAATTCATGGAATTTTATTAAAATATTATGAACATACAAATTTATTTTTACCTATGATTTAATTTTTACACTTTTTTTAAAAGGAATCATATTTTCATTTTCCAAACAACATACTTTATGACATTTTCACCAAAGGATTAAATGAATGTTGTCATTTAAAATTATACAACATGAATGGTACATACCCCCATCATTACCACTTAATGAATTAATGATTCTATAAATAATTATTTATGTTAATAAAACCAATTTTGTATATATTTATCATTTTTTATAATTTCTGCATTGGATATCAAAATGCAATAGATTTGTTCCTAAATAATCTTTCAAATAGTATTTATATTCATCAATGTAATAAAAATTTGTTTTGTATTATGTTCTACATTGGATATGATCCATTTCCAATGTAATTATTCTTTCTTAAGATTGTTAGTATTATGATGATGATATCATTTTGAAACAAATTAATTTTCCATGGGTTATTCTATGATGAGATAATTTAATGATTGTGAAACCCTTTTTATTTTCATTGATTATTATATGATGATATGTTTAATATTTTGTGATTTCATAGGATAGATAAGTATGTTTTTGTCATGTTATGGGTGGGGAAGGATTTATATATCCCTCAAATGATTTAGGTAAATTATTATATATCATATAATAATTATGGGATACAAGAAAATGTCATTAATACATTACAAGAAAATAATTGATTTACAAGATCCATCACTGGAAAAAATTCAATCTCATTTATCCACTATGGAAAATAGATGTTCAGGCCTGATCCATATGATATTTTTGTCTTGGTAGTTAACCTTTACATATGAAAAGTTTCACATACCTATGTTGGTGATATGATTTTAGGACATCAAATACGGATAAGGATGGATTTATGAAGACTCCTCACTCAAATAATTCATCTATTTTAAATGAAAATGATTTATTCCTTGACTCATGTTAAAAATAATTCACACAGTAGGTATCAACATTATATTTTAGGGTTATGAAATCGTACCGATATTCTTTTATTAGGATTTTATATGATCATCGATCAATATCTATTATCTTTACCAATACCGAGCATCTGAAACCCAACCTTCTTATTAATTTTTCCAAGGTTATGATGAAAGGATTATGTTCAGTTAATATTACAAGAGTATTTAAGAGAATGATCGCAATGGGTGATGATGAATACATTTCCTGAAATATGATGATTTTGTATCTATATTGTATGAAAACTAAACCTTTTTTATCCATGTTTTCATATTTGTCGAATTTATTTATTATTCAATTAAAAATATGTAATATCTTTGTTGAAAATTGAAATAATTAATAGATAGTATTAGGGGAATATATAGTTAACACTTGGAAAATATGAATAGAAAATATTGATGATAACCCATGAGATAAGTCAAATTATAGGATGACTTGATATATTTTTGGTACTAACCATCGATAACATATGCTAAAAATAATGTTGAATAAATTGAGAATATGGTATCATGAATATGATATCATATGAATTATTATTTTTGATTATGTGATTTTCCATTATGATTATTATCTCACACACATATCAATTTTGGTTTTAGTCAATTTCATGAAATATAATACATCATAACAACAACAAATGTTATAGATAATTCTATAATTATCTAATTGAGAAACCCAGTGTCATGGGATCTAGAACACAAAATATTATTGTTATGAAAATATATATTTCTTACGAAAATAATTGTGATTATCTTTCTTATGATCAACTAGAGGAACAATGTACCAATGATTATTTTATAAGGAAACATCCATCAAATTTTAGTGGGAATTATAATTCACTATTAAATAAATTATAGATCAGAACCATTGACAATATATTTTATGCTCCCTACTACACAAAACATCAAATAATTAACCTATACATTTATCATTTGGAAGGTGAAGATGATCAAAACTATAATCATATAAAAAAGGGTTAATCTGATGAAATTTACTCTATATAATGGGGTTAGATTATGTAGATATATTTATATAGGTACATACATTGTATTTTATATGCAATGTGGGATAAGGAACTCCATGAGCTTAAGAAAAATGAGGATGTATAAATTTGTAATTATGTGGATAATTATACACGACAATCTATTTATTCTTCTTGATTAATCAGTAGACCTTAATAAAAAATTCTATGATTATATACCACCATAAAACCAATTATCTGATAGTTATATGTTAAAAGGGAAGTTAGTATATTTAATGAATTTTTATTTCTCATTTAAGGTATAAATATTATTTTAAGATTCCCACCATTCCTAAAATTTTCATAATAAAAGGATGACATTATCTCCTGAAAACTAAAATAGTTAACTTTATTGAATGAAATTAAATCAATGTACATGAATAAAATTTAGTTGTAAACATAGATGAAATTATATTAAAGGTCATATAGCTAATTTAAATATGGAATAGTAGATCATATTGCCCATAAATGTTGATTGTGCATAAGTAGAACTGTTAATATAATGGGGGAGAATAAGACCATGACTAATGCCCCAATCAAGATATAATGATTAAAAATTAAAGAGTATTGGAATTAGGTTAATTAGTTCATAATTATAAATTTTATTCATGATTAATTTAATCAACATAAAATTAACTTTAAATACCATTGGAATTTTCTTACGATCACTCCTAATGACATGATTTATTAGAATGACGTGATGAAAGGTACACATATTTTCCACTCTATTACTACAACTATATAATTTTAATCCAGTTCATTCATCTCATTTATATCTAATGAATTTTCAAATGGTATAAAAATTATATTCGAATGATTAAATAATGAATTATTTGTGAAAAAAAACTTATTGTGTTGATGATCAATTATCATGTCTATGAATTTTTTCAAATTTATTTTCATTGTAATAATATTCATTCAAATATTATTATTCTTAATAAAGTTGAATTTTATGTTATTTGGAGAGTGGAATGGATTTATTGTTATAAATCCTTCATAAATAGTTAAGTAAGGTAAGAGATGTTTGTTTTTTCAAATCAATATATGATTTTCTATTAGTGATACAATAAATATCAACAGATGATGTAAACCACATTAATTATATGGGTATTTATTCCTTTTACAATGTAATGTTTATCATAGACGGTTGTGGATGAACACAATATAAAATATATTCCCAATATACTAGTGTTTTTGTTGTTTTTATATATTTTTTTTTGATTTCTTCCATAAAATATCCATATCTAGTTCTCAATAAAACTTGTTCTGAAGATATATTTCAAGTGTGATAGTATTCAAAGATATATTTCTATATATTGTAGTTATTGGTATTTTAATATATTATGACTATGATAAATAATTATAAGGGGATATATAATGATTACACATAGAAAAATAGAAATGTGAAATCATCACCTTCCATTATGTGGCCAAACTCTACAAAACATCTAAACAATAAAAAGTTATTTTGATTGTAGTTTAGCATCATAAAAATTTAACATACATCATTTCTATTATAAAATATTTCAATATATATTGGTTGTCCTAGATATAAATAATGTAATGGTAAGGTTGAATGGATAAACGCATGTCATTATAAATGATTGGTGTATGAGGTCTACATCAATGTTTTGGTGAAGCCTTTAGTGGGAACTCATATATAGAGATGAATATTGAAAATATGTATCATCATTAGATAAATTGATACAATGGGATAACCATTAGAACCCCATAGGATTTTATGAGTTATTCTTATATGGATTTTAATGGTTTTTGGTATCATTACCATCCTCTTGTGAATATTTCATAAAAAAATATATTTTACCAGAGCATTCATATAGATTATAATAAGTAACTATATGTAATGATTTATAGAAATCTAATGTTCTAGAATGATGATGGGAAATGAATTATATTGGGACATATGTAATTTGAAGAATTTTATGACAAAGATATATATATTTATCAATAAATTAATGTAGGTTAGTGATAATGTAAATGGAATGCATATAGTCATTCGTGAGAGAAAAAATGATTTTATTGAGAATTTTTTTAGTTGAATTTTACCATGGATGACTAATTTGTGACATGATAAATTATTAAATGTGACCCCAAGTTATATTGTCCCTTATGAGAACATTTATCAAGTGTGAATATAGAATACTACATGGATATTCCATCAAACATCTCTCATGTTTATAACATGTTCCTTATAACTCTACAGAGGTATTACATAACTGACCAGTAATATGTAATACTATTAGATATCATACCAATAGACCAGGATCATTCTGGTGAATATGTACACGTCGAAACAATGGATCACAAAGATAATGTTTTATCTAGTAAGACTACTTACGTGGTGAACGTTCTCTAGAGAAATCATATTTTGGAAGAAGATAAATTAGATCATGAGGATGTAATGAAATATAGATTTGATAATTTATTATTAGAGTGTCATATTATGAGGATAAATTAATTTTAATAGGGGTATTGTGTTACACCTAAAAATATTTATAAAAAAATATCTATATAATAATTAGATTGTATTGATTAATTAGTTTTGATGTAAAACTGAGTTTAAACAAACTAAAATATACTATTAAAATATTTTTATATACTATGATTATAATTGAGAAGATATTAGAATAGGTTATTTGAATAATAATAACTAAATTATGAAACACTGACTGTGTTTATATAAATAAAATGAAATCATTCGTTATCAGTTAGTTATAATTGGAAATAAAAAATATCCATTAAAATCTAAAGTGATGTTTTTCTAAAAAACTATAATTTATGCATGATGTATTTTTTAATATTATTTATAATTAATAAATAATTTTTAATAATTTAAATTAAACACATATTTTTTATATTCAATAAAAAATATATCATTTATTAAATATTTTTAAAATACATTATAAATTTATATCATATGTTATGCTAACTAGTGTATTTTAGGAACTATTTTCGTCGTAAATTGCATGTTGATATTTTATTCCACTTATTGAAATTGAAATTTATGAAATTCATTCTATATTTGGAATTAGTATGTTCCTATTTGGTAATTATGTCCCTTTTATGTTAAGGAATTATGAATAGTAATCGTTGTAAAATTTATCATCTTAGTAATGTCTAAATTGAGTTATTATAAATTAAAACTATGTTATAATAATATAACTATTCATCATAATTCTTATTTGATAATTTTAATTAATAAATTTTCTCTATAGAATGTAATTTTAGTTTCTAGATTGAAGCTAATCCATCAAAATGACATATGTAATATTTAAATCAATTATGGATTGAAAATATAACTCTATTAGTTATAAATATTATTAATGTGTCTATATAAGGAATATAACTAGTTATGAAAAAATTTAAATTAAATCTTTAGATAATTTTTTTTTTCATAATGTACTTTTTTTATAAATTTTATTGAGGATATAAATATATTATATTATTATGAAATACTGACACAATATGTCCCCAATTAATTATAAAAATAAGATAAATGAATTTGAAAATAGTATAAGAATCATAAATGGATGTGTTATAGTTTTCATTGAATTTTATAGCTGAATATGAAATTTTATTGAATTGTAGATGAATTACATCTAAATTCTATATTTTTTATTATGTAATTTGTCTCTGATTAGATGAATAATATCTTAATAGACATTAATGACACATCATCAATATAATATTTTTTAAATTATTAAAAAATCATAAAAATACTTTAAAGGGATATTTTGGATATTTTATAGGCTAAAATGTAACCCATTAGAAATTTATGTTCATATTTTCACTATATATGTAAAATTATAACCCATTATGAGGGAAAAATACATTATTATGATTAATGTTAATATAGGTGAACTAAATTGTTAATCATATTGATAAAATATTAAAAAACACCGAAACCAATAAAATATTATACGATGATGGGATTTGTTCTCTATATTATATTAGCTTCAAATATGTATAATGTTTAAGAGTATTAATATTTTTAGGTAGATGATGACTTTAGTTGTATTTTAATAATTTTAGAAATTTCGTATTACCACTCCCCTCACTAATATAAGGGAAAATATCCCTTGTAATCATCAATCTCTATTTGATCTTTATAGCTCAAAAAACATACCATATTCTAATATATTCTCCCTTATTAACATTTTAATGGTGTTTGTCTTCTCAAAATACCAATCCTATGGTTATTAAGAGGATATTTAAAGAAGTTGTTTGAAAGAAGAGGCAATCATAATAATTGATAACTATCATCGTAATTATTAATTTACCTAATCTATTATATATATATATATATTATTAAATAATAACTTAATTATGCAAAATATTATAAAATATTATGATTATTAACATTTTATTATATACACTTTTTTCTATAAAATCTTATGCGAATGTATCACTCATGAGTATGTGTGGATGACCATCTCTATATATCGATATAATTCATTTTCCATCACTATATATTATGGTTGAGTATTATGATGGGTTTTACATTTATATATGATATTAATGAATGAATTATTCTTCAAAAATTATAATATAAAATCTATCTTCTTACATTTATAACCATCAAAAAATGTTGGTGTCACTCGTGTGTATATGTAGACTACTACCTCCCTGAAAAATGTGATTAATTCGTTTATCCATTCAAAATAAATGATAATAAATATGTATTTTACCAATATTTATGATTTATTTCATATTATAATTATTCCTAAATTATGAAATATTAATTATCATTCTCTCATTTTGTTATTTGAAAAGTAAAAACAATTTTCATGCATATATACAGCATACCGTCTCCAGGAATGTTGTAATTCATATTTTTTCCTAAATATATTATAGATGAATATAAATATATAATTAATGAACATATATGATATTTATATCATTATAAAAATAATTTAAATTATAAAATCATAACCAATGTAAAAGTACTGAGACTGCCGAGCTAAATCATACATGGAAAATGAAGCTAATATCTATAAAAATAGTTATTTTTTATAATAAATTTTTAATAATTGTGTGATAAGACATCATGAGTATATCATAAATGATGTGATAGATATAAATATGTATTTTGAAGATATATATAATAAATATATGTCTTTTATATATGTTTTTTTTAATGTTTATGAATAATGGTGAGAGTTTAGGAATTTTAATTATGATCCAATCATATTTTAATCAAGATGGATTATTCTAGAATGTTAGTAGAAGATATTATATAATACTTATATAATAAATCCATTTAATATAGTTTTAAATTTATTATTTATTTTTAAAATATTTTTCCATTTCATTTTCCTTACTTTATGAATTTATGATATCAAAATACAATTTTTTAGGGAAATATACTGTATTTTTATCTTCAAAGTAAAATCATATTTCTCCCTTACAAATAATTTCAAAATAATAACATTTATTAAAATTTTTTAATACTATTCAAGGATTTATAATATTCATTTTTACACATGTATTATGTTTTTTATAACAAATTGAATATTCTTGTTTTTTTTGGAATGATGTGATATTTGATGTTTTCTAAAAATAGGGTGAAAATAATGTATTTGTTTAACACATATTACATAGAAAAATTCCACTATAATTAACACTCAATTTTATGAATTGCACTATATATTTTTACAATGTACATTTCCTATAATCTACTTTCTGTAATATTTTGTAAAAATTAAAATTTTAATAAATGCATTTAAATATAGAAGTGATATTTTCTTAATGAATTTTTTTAATTGAATTTATACACATCGACAAGAAAATAATTTTTTACTTATATATTACTAGTATAATGACATGTTTTACAAAATTATTTAGTGTTCATTACTTATTCATTGGTGATATAATATATTCTTATTAAACCCATTTTATTTGCATGGGTGATGATATTAAGAATCTGAGCGGGGAAAAATTTGTTGCTTACTATAGAAACAATATAGTAGCCCTAATTTGTAGAGTACACACCAGAAGTAAACAACAAAAAAATAGCAGAAGCTGTAAATATCCAACAATAGTAAACAACAGAAGACTGATAAAGAAACAATTGGCGCATTAATATTTATATAAATGGTGCATGATACATATATGTCTAGGAAAACAGATAAACAAGTCACAATACAGAATATATTACTAAACCAAGAACAAAAGAAAAATAAATGAGCAACTCCTCAGCATCCCAAGCCTCGGCTTGGTCCCATGCTCACCGGCTCCAATGCAATCAAGTACATGAAGTTGAAGTGCACTTTCCCTTGTCTATAACAGCAGTAATATAATCTATTTGGGCCCAAAAGAATGGCCCAAACACGGTGTGAGATTAAATCCCAGTAGTCAACCACCCGAAGATATGTGCCTAACATTCAGGTATTATATTTTATGTAAAAGTACAGAAAGCATTAAACAAGGGAGCACTAAACAGTAAACAATCCATAGTTTAAGCATTCAGAACACCATAGAACATACAACAACAAAACAGATAAAACAACATGAAACCCTCTGGTAAGTACCCCTAGCCTATCCCCCTTGGTCTGACCTATCAAGTAAAAACAACCCTCTAGGAAGCACACAATGTCTCACCCTTCTGGTTTAGCAAAAGTATAGCCTATCTGAGGAAGCACTCACAGTTAATTCCCCCTAGAGTCTCGTATTGTACTAAAGGCACTATGGGGAAGCACTCAATATTAATTCCCCCTATGGCATGCGTTGAGGAACTACATACACTCTGGGGAAGCACTCAATGTAAATTACCCTTGTGGTCTCGCATCGTATAATTACAAAGACACTCTAGATAATCCCCCGACATCAATTCTCTCTATGGTCTATACACCAGGTTATAATATCCCTGTGTAAGTTAATCAAGTATAGTATCATGTAACGGCCACGGTCAACCCCAAGAACTACATGGATATAATTCTATAGAATAACAACATACTATACCAATAGTCACACCATCCTATAATACTAGGCATGGGAATGAAAATAGCAGCCTATAGGAAAACAAGACCCAAATGTCCTAATAGGAAAACATGCATGGGGAAAACATCCAAAGACCAACAGTTAACCCTATTCACAATCAATTAATATCTACCCAAGCATACCAGCCTATCATAGAAACATTTGGGCTAAAAAAGTAAACATGCAATACCCCATTTATGAGTATTGGGTGAAATTGCACACATAACTCAAAGAATTCCAACAGAAATGCAAAAAGCTCCTACCTCGGGTTCAGAAGATCAATATACTTGAACCTCAAAGCTTGAATCTCCATGGAACACCATAGATCTATGAAAACATCTAAACCGTTCAACCCATAATAACTTGGAATTTAAAATAAATAATGAAACAAGGATCCAGTAGAAGAGAGAACTCATCAATGAGATTCCTACGCAATAAACAGTGTTTGAATCGGAGGACAGACGGAGGCTCGGGGGCTCATCAGAGATCCATAGCTGCTAGGTGCCCTCAAACAAACAAAACCTAAAATATGTGAGTTTGGTCTGTCAGATGTGACCCCAATGTGTTTAATGAAAAAAAAATCAAAATTCAAGGTGTGTACTTTTAGATTATACATCGTGTACTTTCTATTTCCATACTCTAAATTATGTGACCTACAGGTCATCAAACATGGCCATGTGCAAGGCTGGTACATGGCCAGCACACAGGTACCCGTGTTAACCATGTACACGGTGTGTACTTTAAAAATTTCTAGAACTCCTCTTTTCTCAAAAACTCTAGAAAAAAGAAAAAAATGCCTCAAAAGTGGTTCCAGGTTTTTAAATACATCCCACCTTAATGAAATTTATACCTGAATTTCCTTAAAGAGGCATAGACGAAGAAACCACAAAAAACATCAGCCACTGATCTTGTACATCATCATCCCTCTCCCAAGTATTGTGATGTACTCGCTTTTACTACCATAGTACCCATATTAGAGGAACAGCCCGGTCATGGAGAACCTTTGTACTATGATCCATGATCCAGATAGAATACTCCTCAGACGACACATCTACTTTGATCTCAACCTCATTGGGTTGAAATACATGAGAGTGGTCTGAAACGTAACATCAAAGCTGAGAAACGTGGAAGAAATCGTGCATTGATCGGTACCTCTGAGGTAACTGAAATCGATAGGAAATCAGAACCACTCTCTCCAACACCTCAAACGGCCTGACATGCCATGGTGAAATCTTACCCTGTCTTTTAATCCTCTAGTGTCCCAAACTCAGGGTGACATATATGGAAACCTGATCCCCGACCTCGAACTCTTGATATCGTCTCCACTGATTAGCATAAGACTTCTGTCGAGACTGTGCAGTAGCCATCCTCTTCTGAATCAACTCTATCTGAACTGCGGTCTCCTTAACAAGACGAGGTCCCAGAAAAGCTACCTCTCCTCCCTCCAGCCAACATAAATGTGATATGAATGGCCTACCGTAGAAATCCTCATAAGGTTCCATCTGAATAGTTTCTTGAAAACTATTACTGTATGAAAACTCCCCAAGAGGTATATGCTTCACCCAAGAACCTCTAAAATCCAAAACGCATTATCATAGCATGTCCTCAAGAACCTAAATCATATGCTCGTACTGGCCATCTATTTGGGGGTGGTATGCTATACTCAAAAGGACATATGTACCTAAAGAATTCTAAAGCCCACGCCAGACCTGAGAAGTAAAAAGTGCATCCCTGTCTAAAACAATAGAGTGTGGAACTCCATGTAGACGTAAAATCTCTCAGATGTACAACCATCCCAGCCCATCAACACAAGAGGTCTCCTAGATCAGCAAGAAAGGATAAACCATAATGAGTCTGTCAATGAACACCCAAATTGTGTCATTCCCTCGAGGCGCCCTCGGCATACCGGTTAAAAAAGTCCATCATGACGTCGTTCCACTTCCACTCGAAAATGGGTAACTGCAATAGAAGCCCTACTAGTTGCTAATGATCTGCCTTCACTTGCTGACACGTGGAACACATCATGATGAAACCAGGATCATCCTTCTTCATACCTGGCCACCAATACTGATGGTGTAGATCACAATACATCTTGGTGACACTAGGATGAACTGCCCAAACTATGGAATGAAATACCAAATCAAATCCTTACATATATCTTCTGGAACCCATAACCGTCATTGGAATTGAAAGATCTCATCTTCAACTATGGTGCATCCAGGAATAGGGTCCTCTCTTTACACACTCTAGGACTAGGCCTTCAATATGTTGTAGTTTCCTCATTCGAACTCGTTCATGATTGGTAGAGGTAATAGTTAAATAAGATAGAAATGTCTACCCCTATTTGTTGAGCACCTCCAAATGCATCCCAGATAACAGAGCCATAAGCTTCCACTCACTGCTGGCCTCCGGAACTTTCTGTATCCGAGTTCTTCAGGTCAACATATCAGCCATTACATTTCCTTTCCCAGGCATATAGTCAAGCTCAATGTAGAAGGACTATAGGTACTCAACCCACCTACGTTGTCTAAAATTCATATCACACTGAGTGAAAATGTACTTGAGAATTTCTTTTAGTGAAAATCACAAAATGATATCCCCGAAGATTATGTCTCCATCAACATAAGGCATGAACAATAACTGCCAACTCCAGATCATACTTTAGGTAATTTCTCTCATGTGGCCTCAACTTTTGAGTCCCATACACAATGGCTCCATCTCCCTGCATAAGCATAAATCACATCCCAATACGTGACACATCATAGTAAACATTATAGCTCTTCCTTGGATCTAGCAAGACTAGTATCAGTGCTAAATTCGACAACCCTTTCAGCTCCTGAAAGGCCGACTCAGAAGAATCTGACCACATTGACTTCACACCATTCTTGGTCAGACCAGTCATTGGTGCTGCTAAGCGTAAAAATTCCTTTATGAAATGTCTATTGTATTTGGCCAGCCTGAGAAAACACCGCACCTCAATGAAGATCTTCGGATTCTCCAAGGATTCTGCAGTTCTCACTTTCTCTGGGTCCACTAATACAATGACCTCTACAATAACGTGACCCAATAAGTGAATCTGGTCCATCAAAAAGTGGCATTTTGAGAGCATAGCATATAACTGATTCTCCCTTACTGTACTCAAAATGATCTCAAGATGGGTAGAATGGTCATGTAGAGTGTGATAGTATACAATGATATCATCCTCAATGACCACCATGAAAGAATCCAAGTATGGATGGAACACTTGGATCATCGGTTCCATGAAAAATGTAGGCGCGTTCTGGATACCGAACGACATAACCATGTACTCGTATAGACTATACCTATTACTAGATGATGTAAGAGGTATATTTTATGGTCTAATGCGCAACAGATGATAATTGGACCTCAAGTCAATTTTCGAGTACAACCGTGGTCCTACAAGATAATCAAAGAGATCATCGATCCTTGGCAAGGGATATTGGTTCATAACTGTCAACTGGTTCAACTTATGATAGTACACACTATTCCTGGGGGTACCATCTACCTTCTTCACAAACTAGATAGCCGAACACCAAGGAGAAGAACTGGGTAGGATGAATCCCTTTTCCTGCAACTCCTCCAACTTCTTCCTGATCTCCTATAACTCAGTTGTAGCCATCCTACAAGGAGGAATAGACACTGGTGCTGCTCTCGACACAAGCTCAATAGAAAACTCCACCTCATGCTTTGGAGGCAAACTTGAAAAGTCCTATGGAAAGACATATTTGAAATGATACACCACAGGAGGAAAGTCTAACTGTGAAGTCCCCTGGTCATCCAGATAAAGACTCGCAATATAGGTTGTAACTCCTCCCAACCCATGAAGCTCTGGACTAGCTCTGCTCACCTGGACATCCCACTAACCCTTATGTACAAAATATACACCCACTAGTGATATGAAAATCATACAATAGTGATAACAGTCGACGACTACATGGTAGGGAACTAGCCAGTCCATTCTGAGAATGACATCATAGCCTATCATCTCCATTACATAGATATACCAATGAAAGTGACACCCACCATCTTCAAGAGGACACTCTTTCCACTAATATACACTAGTTGTTCTTGTCCCCAACAGAGTTTCTATTCTCAAAACATCGGCATAAGAAAAGATACCGAGCCCATGTATCTCCACAACAATGACATATATAATGTTATGCACAGTACCAGTATCGAAAAGAGCTGATGATAAAACCAAGGAATCTAGGATCGTACCTAGAACTGTATAGGGGCCGTGATCCAGATCCTGATGGGTCTACTCCACAGCAAAAGTCTGGAGAGCTCTCTATCCCTATGACCCTACCTGACTACTCTGAGCTGATCCACCCTGCTGTCGCAGGTGTCATGGTGACTAACCACCACAGGTACGACCACTACCTTGGACTAAACGGCTAGAAGAACTCTAGTTACTAGGCTAGTGAGAAACTGGCGGAGCTTCTCTTGTACGAGGAGTCATATATGAACCCATGTCACCAACTACAAGTGAAAATATCTGACAGAAATGATGAAGGTGTTCCAAATTGCTGCAATATTGGCACTCCATCGGGTCTCTCTCGCACTACGACCTCCTATGCCCGATTCTCCCACACTGGTAGCACACCACCTGGCTGCTAGAAGATGTATCCCGCCTACTTGGATCACCCAGTGTAGTCTCCATATGGTGTTTCCGGATATCAGCTAGAAAAGAACTAACTCTGGATGTCGAGCCTCCTTGGATCACAACCCCGGATTCCATCAGATTCTACTTTGTGATCAGTGACTGGTTGACGATGGAAGCGATGTAAGTCAACCTGAAAATATTCACCTGTGAGCGGATGTCTTGTCTGAATCCATCCTGAATATTTTTGTTCAGGAATAATCCATCTCCTCCCAGTAAGGGTGTGAAATGATGATTCTCTGTGAAATTATAGGAAAACTCCATAACCGATATGGTACCATGCTCAAGACTCATAAACTCCTGGGCTCAGTCAGCCTTCAGGGTCTCCCGATAGATGTAGTCATAGAATATACTCTCAAACTTCTCCCAAGACATAACTTTCTAATGTCCCTCCTGTGATATTAAATCCCACCATCTCTTGGCGGAATCCCATAGCATATAGGTAGAGATAATTACACTCCTCTCTAGAGGCATCTCCATAATCTCAATGATTGTTAGCAAAGATTCTATTCATGAGAATGCAGCCTGAGGTCCTCTATCCTCTGAAATAGTGGGAGGATGCTGCTCCTGGAAAACCCGCATAAAATCATCCATCGATGGGGGAGGAAGAGGCTCTCCCTAAAATGTATACATCATCCTCATGAAGCCTTCCCTAAAATATGCATCCGCACTAGTATCAGGTATATCTACTGGTTCCAAGATTGACACAATTTCCGGATCTGAAGGAAGTCCCTAATCAGATTTATCTGGAGTCTGATAAATGCTATGTAACCGGCGGGTAGCTGGAAGACATCTCAGTGGCAGTAATCTGCAAGGTCAAACACACACCTTAGATCAAAATCATCGTGGACTGAGAACAAGGAGTGTAATAGAATGACTAGAGGAAGAAGGAATTCATGTTTTACAAATCATGGCTACATGGCGTGTACAATTCCTATAAAATGTGTTCCCAGAAGTAATTTACATGGGTTTGTAGTCCTACCTAAACTGGGCATGTAACATCTCAAACACACATTGTTTTGTCTTAACACATGGCATGGAATTGAATCCTTTTTCCCTACTCGAGTTCATATACACGGTTAAGCCACATGGAATTCCTAGGGAATGACTATATGGCATGTAAAATTACTAAATGGCGTGTACTAGACAAGCTTCACCTGGCCGGTTTTGTTTGTGACACGACCATACACATGGATCACACTACACAGCGTGTTCCATATGATCACGAAGTGTATGAGAAAGAATAACATTGGACCGTGTTGTTCGTGACACGGCCGGGTACCTAGGTCAGACTAAACGGCATGTTCAAGGTGGACATGTATTGTATAATAAGAGACTCCACCGACCCGTGTTGTTAGCCACATGACCTGGTTCTAAGGATTATACTACACGGCATGTTAAACGTGGACACAATGTGTTTCCCCCAGACTTTTAAAATCCTGTGTATCATCCCACACATCATATAACATGGTCAGTGACAACACGGAACGTACATAAATTACACGGAGTGTACTAAAAAAAAACTTTTTCTTCCTGAACAAAAGAACACATGGTATGTAATTAACATTACACGGCGTGTATTCTGGGTTTTTCCAGACTGTAAGCCTCAGAAACTATTTTGGAACCCAGAAAACAATGAAACAAGAATTGAAAGTTCCAAATTCCAATCTGTAAGGGCCCATACTCCCCAAGAATCAATGTTTTTCATTGAATACATGTTATAAACAAGGATTGCAGTTCAAGGATCCAAAAAATTCCGATCCATAAGGGTCCATAACACCTCAATAACCAATGTTGGGCATTAATTCAATAAAACCATACACACAATTCACTATCAAACAACTGGTATTTCTATCATGCATCTATCACAACAGCGTGCATATTCTAAACCACATTTATCACAACAATATGAAATCCATAATTCATCCTAGATACCATGGAAAGAATTCATGAAATCTGATTTCTAGAAAGTTCCTATAAGATACATGAGATGGAAAACCCTCAACTCATCGAGTTTTGACAGAAATAGAACCTCAATAACATCAACGGTAACCACACAAAACATGTGAGTCGCCCAATGGTGAAAATAAAATCAACCGTAAAACTGAAAACTAGAAAAATTACAATAATGATCTAGATTGGATTTTCCCCCTACACAGGTTAGCTACTCCTAGGAAAAAATTATTACCAAGTACCTATTCCATCATATCCCTGGAAATAGGCTCTAAATAGTAAATCAAGTGAAAAGAACCCCTTTGATACCACATTGTATCATCTCGGTTCCGAAATCCACCAAGAGGCGCCTCATACCTTGTTAGTAACATGGCCTCAAGAACATTTCCATGAACGCCAGATGTTTCCGACTAGTAGTGGGGGACTTGGCTGTGATAGTGGGGAGACTATTCCCTCATTGGAAGAGTACACAACAGAAGTAAACAACACACAATAGCTGAAGCAGTAAATATCCAACAATAGTAAACATTAGAAGATTGATAATGAAACAACTAGAAAATAAATAAATATATAAATGATGCATGATACATATATATCTAGGAAAACAGCCAAACAATTCACAATGATGAATATAGTACTAATCTATGTACAAATGAAAAATAGATGAGAAATTCCTCAACATTGCAAGACTCAGCTTGGACCCATGCTCTATAGCTCCAATGCAGTGAAGTATCTGATGTCGAAGGGCGCTTTCCCTTGTCTATACATATAGAAATATACTCTGTTTATGATCAAAAGAATGGTCCAAATAGATTGTCAGACTAAATCCTAGAAGGCAACCACCCAACGATCTGTGCCTAACAGTCAGTGAGTATATGGCATGTAAAATTACAAAATGTAGTAAACAAGGGAGAACTAAGTAGTAAACAATCCACTTTTTATGCATTCAAAACACTAAACAGTATGAAACAAAAAAATAGATAACACAACAGGAAACCCTCTGGGAAGTACCCACAACCTAACCCCCTAGTCCTACTTATCAATTACAAGCAACAATTTGGGTAGCACACAATGTCTCACCCCTCTGGTTCATCTAACGTATAGACTCTATGAGGAAGAACTCACTGTCAATTCCCCCTATAGTCTTGTATCGTACTTAAGGCGCTCTAGGGAAGCACTCAACGTCAATTCCCCCAGTGTCCCTCATCAAGGAACCACAAACAGTATGGGGAAGCACTCAACATCAATTCCTCATGTGGTATCACATTGTTTAATTATAAAGTCACTCAAGAGAAACCCTCAACATCAATTCTCCCTATGGTCTATACACCAGTTTCTCACGGCCCTGTGTTTGTTAAGAAAGTGTAGTATCATGTAACAACCATGATCATACTCAAGAAAAACTTGAATAGAATTCTATAACACACCAACATACTAGAAAAGTGGTGACACCATCCTATAATACTAGGCATGGGAAAGAGAATAACATCTTACAGGAAAACAAGAACGAAAGGTCAAAACAAGAAAACATTCATCGGAAAAACTTCCAAAGCACAACAATTAACCCTATTCACAATCAATTGACATCTACTCAAGCATACCAGCATAACAGAGAACCATTAAGGCTAAAAAGCTAAATTCACAATACCTTGTTCATGGGTATTGTGAAAAATTTAAATCATAACTCAAAGACATCCTACATAATGGTACAAACCACCTACCTTGGGTTTATGAGAACAATATACTAAAACCTCAATGCTTGAATCTCCTTGTAATGTCGTAGATCTAAGAAAATGTCTAAAACATTCAACCCATGATACCATGGAAATGAAAAGAAATAATGAAACGAGGTTCCCACATAAGAGAGAACTCAATGATGTGATTCCAACGCAATCAATGGTGTTTGAATCAGAGTATGGATGGAGGCTCGGAGGATCGTCAAAGATCCAAGACTGCTCAGTGCTCTCAGATGAATGGAATATAAAATAAGTGAGTTCTGTCCGTTAGACACGACCCCAATGTGTTCAATGAAAAAAACAAAATACACGGTATGTAATTTTGAAGTACATATCATGTACTTTTTATTTTTCATATTCCACATTAGGCGACCTCCATGTCATCCCACAGGGCCGTGTGCAAGGCCGCTACATGGCCAGTACACGGCAACCCTTGGTAACCGAGTACAAGGTGTGTACATAAAAAATTTCCAGAAACTCATCTTTTCTAAAAAAACTAGAGGAAAAAATAAATATATACTTGAAAAGAGGATTCGGGTTATTACAAAAAGCTCTAATAAAGGGGAACATTAAACCGTGTTAAGAAAGCGTTGTTAAATGTAACCCTTTATCAGCACTTTTTTAGTGTTGTTAAAGGCCCACCTTTTATCAGTGCTTTATTTATTAGCGCAGATAAAGTGGGGATTTATCAGTGCTTTCTCCAAGAACTGATAAAATTTATATTTTAAAAAATCATGAATAACTGTATATTTTAATATAATTATATTTATATTGATATAAATATAACATATATTTTTTAAATATGTTTTAGATAAGTTTAAATAGACCATTACATTTAATATATAACAAAAGTTAGTTAAAATGGCTCTAAATTATTTTAAGAAATATTATTATTTAAAAATTTCCTATTTATCATCGATTAATAATAATTTAATAACAATATGAAGACACAAAAAATAAAATAATTTGAAATAAAGATATAAAATAAGTGTAAAATGTAACTCCAACTTCAAATGGCCAAAACATTTCATTCGGGTGTCTGTTTGAGCTTTACAACATATCAAATAAAAGCTTGCGATGAGTTCTACCCACTATGGATCCAAGTGAACCTTTGTTCACATTTTTCAAGGTCCAAAAGGCCCCAAATTTCTCCAAAAATGTTTTTTTAATTGGGATACCCCAATTGTTTAACCTTCAAATAGGTATAACTTCTGATCTAAATGTCCTCAATGATTATACCACACAACATATCAAATGTTGTTTCATTTTTGTTGATTTGATTGGTTTTTGAGTTAAAACATACTTCTGGATTAGAAGTTATAGTCATTTAATCCTTCTATGGCTTTACAAATACACAAATATATGTATTTATTCATATATATATATATATATATCTGTGTTTGTGTGAGTGTGTCTCTCTCTCTGTGTGTGTGTGTGTTGTATATATGTATGTATTTATTTATTTTATTATGTATTTAATTATAAACACGCATAAAAAATTTTATAATATTATATAAAACTAATATTATAAATATATATTAATATAAAATTAAATATATGGATAAAAAATCATACCTATATATATATATATAAATTATTAAACGAATAAATATATATATACCAATATATGAATAAATATATACGTATTAATATATCTAAATTTATTTATATTCACATGAATCTAGGACTATATACGAATAAATATAACTATATATATGTTAATATATATTAATATAAATATATAAATATATTAATAAATGAATAAATATATATGTAATAATATAACTAAATATATTTATAATAACATGAATCTATATTAAAATACTGTTAAATATAACTATATATAGATATATCATTAAATAGAGAAAAAATTGAAATGGTTTAGTGGTAAAGGTGAAGGCCAGCTAGGGGAAAGATCGCATGTTCGATTTCGGGTGGAAGCAAGGTGGTGCACGCGAGGAAGTAAGGAAATTCGAGGGCAAGGGAAGCACGTGGGAGAGTGAGGGGGGTATGCCTAGTGCTGATAAGGGTGGGGGGTCATGTGTTATTAAAAGCTCCTCACCACACATTATATATTATTTTTTATTTATTTTTTTATTTTTTTAACATTTATCATAGAAAAAAGAGTACTAGATAAAGGTATCCTTTATCTAGGATAAAAAAACCACTGATAAAGTACCCCTTTTATCAGCACTTTTTTTAGCGATGATAATGGGGTCCTTTATCAGTGCTTTTTTAGGGCAGTTAAAAGGTTCTTTTATCATTACTTTTCTATGCACTGATATAAGGGACCCTCCCCCTGTATTCTCCTCGATTAAAAGATCATTTTTTAGCGTTGTTAAAGCAATTTTCTAGTGCTGATAAAGGCCATATTTTTAGTTGGGGACATATTGTTTCAATGATGTGTGTAATTTATTTTTCTATCAGTAACATTTTTTGATGACTCTATATAACTATATAATAAGTATATATTAAATTTATATCATGATAATTAATATTGAAATTATTGAAAAATGATAAATTTATGAGGACTATAACTAATGAACTGATATTCCCTACAAAAAAGAACCAGTTATCACCAAAAAATAACAATATTAAGAAAAACTTTTTTACAAAGCGTTTCTAAAATGTTATAAAGGGATAATACAAGAAATAAATATTATGAAGATGGATATTTTAAAATTTTAACATAAATATAAATATATTGTAAATGTGGGTAATGTGATTTCAATGCAAATAGAACTCATGGAAATGATTTATTTCACTATCTCATTAATATTCAGGATGGTTTATGTGTAAGTATCCAATGTGGAATATTTACCCACCATATCCATGTTTTATAAAAAATATTTAAATTTTTTTAACCCTTATTCTATGATTTATTATTTTCTTTTTTACCAATGCTTTTCTGTTTCTAAAATGTTATGAAAGGAACAATTTTTTTCATTCTCAAAACAATGTATATTGGGTCTTTTCAATGAATTTATAGAAAGAATGTTTTTTAAATTACAATGAATAAATGGATTTTACCACCCTAATGTCTAAATTTGAATTTTAATATTCATAATATATTTTATGTGGTTGAAAAAACTTATATTTATTTCTATTATAATTTTATTACTTTTTAAAAATAATTTTTTTAAATGTAAGTGTAATTTTCTTAAAGATTTAATCCATTTGATATTTAAAAATAAGTTTCCCATAGATATAAAATTTATTGATGTTACTTATGCTTTAATGAGTATTTAATCTATGGATACCTCCATTATTATTATTCTATCTAGTAAAGTATTCTGGTGAAAAGAATAAATTCTTATGAAACCCATCTCATTTCCATGTGTTATGTTATGATGAAATTTTTTGAGTTTTTTTTTGAAATTCATTTCACATCAATGGGGGTTGTAGTGATGAAATTTATATGAAACCTATTTTTTCATTTGTTCTGATATGATGATTTATTTAATATATTTGGGAACATATATGTTGGATCCCAATTTCGTTATGGGTTCGACTTATATCTCCATCCAATTCCTTTAGTAATGATTAATATCTCATGATAAAAGTATGATTGTACGGGTCTTTTGTCATCTATTATTATCTTGAGATTAAACCTTGACTACAATAATGGTTTGTAGAGTGATTAAATTAAAATATTACAACATTGGAAATTATCCTTGAGTACTGAGGAAATTATTTTTTTCATATGTATATGAAATAGTTCCATGGATTATAACTATATAATGATAGTATAGTTCATTCTCTTTGATTCCATTGTGATTCATGTCTTATGAACATAGAAAAAATATTGTAAAGACACAAACATTTATTAATGAAAACACTGATTGATATATTTAAATGTCTTATTATGTAAAATTATTATATATAACATATGAAATTCCATGGTTGTAGGATTATGGATTTTAAAATTCCATTATTAATTGTTACCATTGCTAGCGTACCTGTTGAACAACGATCACATGATTTGTATAAATACAGGTCTTTAAAAAATCCAATTTACAATGAAAAAGGAATCAATGGCCTCATCCAGTTGAATTGATCCACATGACACCCATTTTTCAGAGCTTGAAAAGTATTTGGTTTCACTGGGATTCACTCTTGACCAAGCCCAATCTGATCTTCAACATGTTATGCTTGAACAGATCCACCTACAGAGGAGGTGGAAGCTGCTAGATATTTCCACCCATGTGATGTTATCCATGCCAACCAAAGAGTTTTTCACCATCATACACCTTTCCCTTAGGTATTATGTGGGGTTTATAAGGGGTTTTGTAACAATACCTTAGCACTATGAGTAACTGCATTATTTTTGTAAATAATAAAAATATTCATTCATTTTATTGTTGTTACATTGTAAATGGTTTTTAAAGAAAAAATAGTATTTTAAGTTAATATAAACTTATGAAATCTATTATGATAAATTAATGGATTTTTAATTAAATAATATTTTAATGACATATTATTACAAAATTACTTTTTATTAAATATAATTGATCGTATTTGTTTTTGGAATACAATTGAAAATGTTTTAAGGTTTGAAAGAACTTTTTTCAAAACACATGAATTTTCAATAAATTTGGTTTTTATTAAAAAAGAAAAAACTCACATATTTATAAAATTAGTTAGATAAAATGGTACTTATTTTTGTAATAAGGACATCCATATTATCCAACAGCGAATGATTTATAATTTTCAGAGAAAATAAAATGTTTTGGGTAATAATTAAATACTGTTTGAACATATAATGTGTTTTATAACATCATTATGACCATATAGTGATTTAGTAAAATACTGTGAACATAATTTTCGTCCAATATAAGTTTTACCTTTAAAATAATGTTATTTTATATTTGTGGGATGAATTTTATGGTCCCTGAGTTGACCCTCCATGACTTATAAAATATTTTTACTTAAAAAAATTATTTCCTTGAGAGTGTGACTCACATCAATATAAGAAAGCCTAATATATTAATATTTTATGCCGGTGGCCTTATAATATAAATTTTTACACCCCCTTTGGAAAATTCCATGGTAAAAAACCATGGGTTGGATTTTGATATTGAAAAGTTTAATGTGGGGTGTCCAAAACATAAATAATAAATAATTCCCTCTATTTTCCTATATAATCAAACACAAGCTCCCACATCCTCCTCACCCAAAGCCTTTGGAGAATGACCAATAACTGAAATCCTTTCTCTATAATCCTACCAATGTTCCCAAAGGTCCCAAGAACCCTCTCGGACACCTCTCCCAAGACATTGGGAAAACACATCCAAGAAAGGTATTTTTTTCGATGCTCATTATTTTCCTTGTTTCATTATGTTACTATACCTTTTTATTTTCAATAAAAAAATCGAGGTATGATTTATCACCTAATGATGATATACCTCTTTCTCTCAAATTAATTTCTCCCAGGTAAACCCATTACCAAGCCGAAATTCTATGAGAAATTTCTCTCTTCTCAAATACATTATATAAATTCTTTGGTTTTATGAATCTAAAATCAATTACATATGTTGGGACATATATATATATATATGACCCCATTGATTTACATTTCAGGTAAATATTATGAGACACCGATTTATCTCTCATTATGTATTTTTATGAACCCTTTTGTCACATCGTTATCCTGCCAAAACTGCACTACGATTTTCCAAGACAATGTCATTGTGTAGTGAATACCTTGCCCACTTCTCTATTAAGGGTATTCAACCTTATTCCATTTTACATATTGATAATATATTTTAATTATGTATTCCAAATTCTTTTATAATTCAATAAGTGTGTTGTTTAATGATTCCATGTCGTATGATCCATGTGGCACACTTATTCATTAAATTAAATGATTAAGAAGGGTGCACCATAATAGTGCTCTAAAGCATTAGGTAAAGATTAGTATCATGATTCGGCAAGTGAAATTAGGGTTTACTAATGATAATTAAAGTGCAATGAGGGTATACTCATTCTACATGTTCAATGATCCTTGGCTCATGGTAATATTATATTAAATGATGATGCCACATTTCTGTGTTATAATAATCATGTTATATCATGATTTTATGTTTGTGTTTCTTTTGTGCTCCATTGATATGGCCATTTACTAACATGTATTATATTCCTCATGTTATGCCTTTTGACACCCTTACTAGGCTTTTTAGCTCAAATTTTTCATATACATGCCCTCTAGTTATCCCATGAAATGCTATGAATGAAGGAATGTGTGTGGTCATGTAAAATAGGTTTTTTTAAAAAAAGTTTTATTTCATGTTTTAAGTTGTTATGTCATATTCATAATATCCAAATACAATGGACCTCTCAATCTACTTATGTTGTATCAAGTAAATTATTTATTTAATAAAATATTATTAAGTGTGAAATTAATATTAGGGTCTTTAATGTTGGTATAAGAGGATTTTAATAGTTAATTTTGGGATTACGATTAGAAAACAACATAGTGAAAGCCTTAGGGATAAGACTATGTATAATAAAAAGCATCCCTGAAATTTGGATTTTATTGAGTAAGCGATTTATCAAGAAAATAAATCCATGTCTGGATACGAGAAAGTAGATGCAACTTTGGTTCATATGTATCTAGGGGTAAAACATGAAAAAACTTCTTTGAGCATGAATGGAAAAGGAATTGGTGCAAGTCAATAGGCCTTTCTGCACTATTTCTTATGACACTCCCATGGGATATGTTTTGGTAAAGTCATAATCTTTGTAGGATCCAATATTAATGGAATAAAAAATTCCCATATGAATATATGTTTGGATGTAGATCATGGATAAAAGGGATTTAAGCCTATAAATTCATAAGTTGTAGAAATAGATGTAATTTATAAGTTATCCCTTTTTTCATTGCTTTCCCCTTTATGTGTTTACCATAACATTCATTTTATTCCATCCAATGGTTGGTACTCGGAGGAATGTGGCTAACAACTGATGATATGATCATTGTGACAACTATTGTAATGAGATTCCAAATCCTATGAGAGTAGGAATCACAAACATTATCACGATACTCTCTCAGTTAACTCAATTTTTGAATAGAAACATTGGTCAAGAAGAATTTTCAATCCCCCCCTCAACAAAAAAATAACTAGTTTCAATCATTATATTCATGACACAATGACCTACCAATTTTAATTGATCCTATGATCCCTTAATTGTCGAACAATGAATTAATTCTACTGAAAAGATCTTCTCCATCATTGAATGTTCTGAATAGGGGAGGGTACTTCTGTCTACATATCATTTGAAGGGTGAATCTGATCAATGGTTGACATTGACCAAATTTAAAAATCATGACGAGGATATCAAGGAATTTGAATTAAAGGATTTAGAGAAAATGTTTTTTGGTAAATATGTTCCTTGTACCCTCCGACATAAGATGGAAATGTACTTACATACCCTCAACCAAAAAGACAACAAACCCATCGGAGTGTATGAGAAAAAAATCAGAAGGCATGCAGGATGCTCCTTTGGCTTTATAGATACCCCAGAAATCAAGGCTGATCGCTTCTCTTGTTGGCTAAAACCTTACATACGGAAAGCCCTAGTGATATGTGACTTCGAGATCTATGATTAAATTATCTGATATTCCCTCAATTTCAAAATAGTGATTGGAAAATTTCTGGGGTATCATGGGGATAAGAAGCGTAAGGTGGAGTTCTATTCTGGCAGTCCGATGGATAAATCCAAATGTGCTAAAAATACATTTTCCCCATATTCCCTTGATGTAGAAAGAAGAAACTCATAAATTTCCTTAAGGGGATGAGGAAATTTTGTAGGTGTAGAAGATAAGGGAAATTGGTGATTAACTTCCACCAAGAAAAACTCTTGGTTATGATAGAAGAGATAAATGATTTGTTCAACCATCAACATATTTTTTATTGCTTCAACTACAAAGAAAAAAGTAAATTTTCAAACTAGTTACATAGGCTAAGGGTTTCTATAGGCAACAAACAACATCCCAGGGTAAAAGGGAAAGATTTTTCCATCACTACAGTAGATGTGAACTCTGGAAATAATGTGGTGACATGTAATCTAGTTATTTATTCCAGAATGGCGATGGAACTTTTTAAATATGGTTCTACAGATTTATTTATATCCCAAAAGTTTTGTAGAACAATCCCAACCACACCACAAATCATGGACGTAACGATGTTGATGAGAATAGAAAATGGTGTTATCATTTCATCCCATGAATATAACTCCTACCCTGAAACGATTTAGGGTTTGAAATTCTTGGAGAAACTCATCTTACTCCCTATGGTGGAATTTGATGCAATTCATGGAATTGATTGCATTTTTTATATAGATACAACATAATTTTGCACAAGAGGGAAGTCACTCTCCATTTTTCAAATTGACACCCATTTCTGTACAAGTTTATCGAGAAGGATGAGTCTCCTTTAATACCATTATCAAAAGCATGGATATTACTACCCTATGAGCACGTGTACCTTTCTAAGGTGATTATGTCTAAGGGAGAAGCCATCCTAAAAGACATTCATATTTTTAGGGAATTCGCATAATGTGTTTACTGAAGAATTTCCAAGTCTTCCGCATAGAAGAGATGTTGAATTCTTGATTGACCATATACATGGGGTATTTACAATATCCTAGAATCCATATATAATGGATATTATGGAGCTTGATGAGATGAAGAAACAACTACAGGAGAATCTTGATAATGTTTTTATAAGCCCATGTGATTCACCATGGGGTGCACTAGTCCTATTCTTCAAGAAGAAGGATGTGTAAATGAGCATTTTCATTGATTATAGCGAGATCAACAAAATCACGATAAAGAACAAGTATCGTCAACCCCAAATTTATGACTTATTCGATCAGCTACATGGAGAACAATACATCTCCAACATGGATTTTCTGTAGTGATATTAACAAGTAAGGGGGAAGAAGGTGGATATCCCAAAGACTAATTTTCAAAAAAGGTACGATCACTATGAATTCAGAGTAATGAATTTTGGACTCACAACTACTCTTGAAATATTTATGGATGTGATGAATAGAGTCTTCCGAGATTACCAAGGCAAATTTGTGCTATTATTTATATAAAATATTCTAATATACTCTAAAATCAAATAGGATCTTGGAGAGTGTCTAAGAACTGTACTAGAGACCTTACGAATTGTTAAGCTCGCTGAAATGTACATAAAGTGTGAGTTATGTTTGAATGAGGCCTCATTCTTGGGTAATATCATCACAATCAATGGGATATCTATGGATCCCACAAGACAGATGCAATTAAGGAATGGATGAGGTCATCATTAGCGACAGATATCTGTAGCCTCTTGGTGTTATCATGTTATTATCGTTTATTTGTGAGAAATTTTTAGGAATTGTCCTACCCTCTTACCAAGATAACTCGGAAGGGAGTAATGATTTCTTAGAGTGACGAATGCAAAGAGATATTCATGGAGTTGAAAAAGAGGCTTATCACTGTGCTTGTTATCAATCTACCCACATGTGGAGTCCTTTTGTGGTATTTAGTAATGCTTTAAAGAAGGGAATATGATGTGGTTGATGAAAAAAGACAATGTCATTGCATATGTTTCAAGGCAATTGAAATTTCATGAGAAAAACTACCAAACAAATTATCTAGAGTTGGTAGCAATAATCATCACATTGAAAATTTGGTGGCATTACCTCTGTGGGGAGAAGTGTTAAATATATACAAATCACAAAATCCTCAAATATATATTCACACAAAAATAGATGAACATGCACCAATAATGATTTTTAGAGGTGATTAATGATTATAAATTCTCAATCCATTACCACCTGGAGAAAGTGACCAAGGTGGCATATGCTTTAAGTAGAAATGAACCAAAAATTCGTTCATTGATGAGAATTGAAAAGGAACCAATCTTCGTAGATTTCATGTATATGGAAATGGGAATCATAATGAGCAGAACATCATCAATCCCTTCACAAATAATTAGTCAACTCTCTCTTTTGGAAAGGTTATAGGATACACAAAAGGATGATGTGGGAATTCAGAAGTAATTAGAAACTATTAGAAAAGGGAATTCTTCGGAGATCAATGGTAATGAAAATTTAATTGTGAGAATTGGGATAATATCATGACTTCCATCAAATACAAAGCTAAATATTTTACTTTTGGATGATTCACATAGTTTGAATTTCCCAATTCACCCAGGAATCACATGGATATATGAATTTCTTCGAGATCCTTATTAGTGGGATAACATGAAGAAAAAGATCATTGAGTACACATCCAAGTGCCTAGTTTGTCTTCCAATGAAGGCTGAGAGGCTGAATTGTTAGTGTATGATGCAACCACTACCCATACCAGCATGGATTTCAGAGAACATCCCCATGTAATTTTACATTGGAAATCCAAAGAAATCCAAAAGAAAAAAGTCTATTTGTGTTGTTTTGGATTGTCTTATAAATACTAAACACTTCATTTCAATTTAGACGGATTTCTCATTGGATCAAGTGGAATAGATATATAATAGGTAATTGGTATGGCTTCATGGATCACCACTATCGATTATATCCCATCGAGATCCAAGATTCACCTCTATGTTTTAGAGGTCTTCATCATCGTCTAAATACTGAGCTAAACATCTGTACAATTTATCATCCTCAAAATTATGGCCAATCAGAGCAGACCATACAAAAACACGAGGACATGATGAATGAATGCTCACTGGACTTCAAAGTAGGACGAGCTCAGCTTCTTCCTCTAGTTGAGTTATATTACAACAATATTTTCCACTCAAGAATCCAAATGGATCCTTATGAAGCCCATTATGGGAAGAGGATAAGACCAGTGACTTGTTTGGATGATGTTAGGGAGAGAAAACTCCTAGGTCCAGAAATGGTCCAAGAAATGGCAGAGAAGGTTATGTCCATCCAGCAGCACATTAATGCTGCTCAGAGTACACAAAAGAGATCTGAAGGTAATCGTCGAAGTGACCTAGTGTTTGATGTTTGGGAAATGGTATTCCATTGCATATCATCATTGAAGAGTGTTATGAGATTTTTGAGGAAGGGAAATCAAAGTCAAAGTTACATCAACCCATTTGAGATACTTGATTACAATGGATCAATTTCCTATCGACCAGCTCTCACACCAAACCCATATCAAGTGCATGATGTAATATATGTATCACTCTTGAAGAAGTACATACGGAACTCAGTTCATGTACTCAATTCAGAGGTGGTACCATTAGAGAATGACCTACCTAATTATGAGAAGATAGTTAAGATCATTGATCATATAGAAAAACTTCTACAAAATTAGAAAATGCCCATCATCAAGGTGTTATGGTGAAACCCCACGTTTGAAGAGGAAACGTATGAATCAGAGGATGTGATGAAGCGGAGTTACCCACATCTGTTTTAGTGTGGAAAAAGGAAATTTCAATGGATAAATATCATAAGGGGTGTAGATTTTAACAACCAAAAATTGTATTAATGAAAATTCCACTTGATCTATTTAAATTTCATAATATGTAAAAAAAAGTTATATAAATCATATGAACCTCATTGGTTTTGTGTTTTTGTATTTTAAAAACACCATTAATAATTTTTATCATTTCCAATAAAGTTGTTGAACAATGATCAGATGATAAGTATAATTATAAGGCATTAACAAATAAAATTTTATCAAAAAAGGAAGTGATGGCCTCTTCCAGTAGAATTTCTCCATACGAAGCCCATTTTTCGGAGCTCGGAAAGGAGGTAGTGATATTTGGATTCACTTTTGACTAAGACCAAGTTTATCTTCAACACATTAATCTTGAACAGAACCCCCTATAGGAGAAGTGGATGTTGATAGAGATTACCACCCGAGCAATGTTATCAGAGAAACCCTAATATTCCATCACCATCACACACCATACCCTTAGGTATTATGTGGGTGTAATAAAGGTATATGTACAAATACCTTAGCATAGTTATTATGTTCATTATTTTTTAAAATAATAAGGAATATACATACATTTTAATATTGTTACATTGAAAATGGTTTTAAAAGAATAAATATCATTTTTATTTAATATTTATTTAAGAAATATATTTTGATGAATTAATGGATTTAATAAATAAATAATATTTTATTGAAATATTATTACTAAATGACTTTTTATAAATATTAATGATTTTATAACTTTAAGGAAGACAATTGTTATTTTTATTGGGGGTTGAATGTTGTTTTTGTCAAAACACATAAATTTTCGATAATAGTCGGTTCTTAATTTAAAATAAAAAATTCACATATATTGAAAATAATTTACATAATATGAACATTATTTTTTGAATCATGATGTCAAAATGGTGAATTTTTCTTAATTTTATGAGATAGATGAATTTTTGGATAAAAATTAATTAACGTTTAAATTTATAATGTGTTTTTTGACATCACAATGAATCAATAGTGTTGTAATAAAATATTATAAACATTATTTTATGCCAATATATGTTTTAAATTTATAATAATGTGATTTTCATGTGTTTGATTAATTTTTTGGTGCCTTAGTTGACCATCCAAGACTTATAAAACATTTAAAATTTTAAAATGATTTCCTTGAGAGTGTGACTCACCTCCACATATGAAAACCAATTATTTTAATATGTTCGGCCATTGGCCTTATAAAATAATTTTTTACACTCCCATTTAGAAAAAACCATTATCCAAAACCATGGGTTGGTTTGTGTGTTTGAATAGTTTAATGTGTGCTTTCTATAACCATAAATGATAAACAATACCCTCTCTTTTCCTATATAAAACCTCACAAGATCACACTTCTTCTTCACTAAATGAATTTAGAACTTGACCTAACTATTCCATAATATCTCTATAATACTTCAAAGACTCCCTAAGCTTTCAAGAAGCTTATCTCAAGCCTCTCTCTAGCCTTTTGGATCACACTTCCATGTAAGGGATTTCATACTTTCTCTATTTTGCCTATGTTTAATTATTTATATATTCCATTGTCTATAACATTATAAATTTTTGTGAATGATGTATCAAATCCACCATACTTGAATACTTATGGTTTAATGATGATATACCTATTTATCTCTCATTAATTTCTCTCAGGTACACCAGTTTCCATGCCAAAATTCCATAAGGAATTTCTCTCTTCTCAATTACATTCAAGAAATTCTTTTGTATTATGAAACAAATACCAATTACTTATGTTGGGACATATATATATATGACCACATTAATTTCTATTTCATTTAAATATGATGATACCTCCTTTATCTCTCATCATGAATTTTTATGAACTCTTATGTCACATCATTATGCTGTCGAAATTCCCCTGTGTTTTTCAAAGCCAAAGTCATTGTGTATTCTATACCATGACCGTTTCATTATCAAGGGTATTAAACTTTATGAACATTTACTTATTTATTATAGAGTTTCATGTATGAGTTCCACATTAATTTATCATGGAATAAGTTATGATGTGGAATGATTCCATGTTGTATGATCCATGTTGCACACTTATGAATTAAATGAAATGATTGAGAAGGGTGTTCCCTGATAGTGCTTCAATGCAGTAGGTAAATATTAGTATCATGATATGTCAAGAAAAATGGTGGATTACAAATGATAACTCATGATCAATGATGGTTTACTCATGATCCATGTTTAGTGATCCTTGGATCATGCGAATATCAAGTTAAATGTTGATTCCACATTTCCTTGTTATGATAATCATGCTATATCATTCCTTTACGTTCAAGTTTACTTTGTGCTCCATTGATAATCCTATTGACCTAAAATGTACTATATTTTTAATTTTATTCCTTTTTTTCTACTAGAATAGGCATTATTACTCATCATTTTATTATGCATGTCCTCTAGTTATCCCATGCAATGCTAAATAAGAAGGAATTTGTGTGGTCATGTAAATGATGTTTTCAATAAAGATGATTATTTCATGTTTTAAGTTGTTATGTAATGTTCGTAATCCCCAAATACACTAGACCTCTCTATCTTCTATTTATTATCAAGTGAAATTTTTATTTAATAAAATATGTTTATGTGTGAAATAAAGTGAAGGGTCATTATATTTATAACATAAATTATGATTAGGATCATTGATATGAAGGGTATGGTTTCAAAATGTTATGATCATGTTATTATATCATTATGATAATGTTATTAATATCTGTCCATTGAAATAACCCATGATTAATGGTTCTAAGCATCCCAATATGCCATTTTCTTATGTTTCATGTCGACATATTATAAAGAAATTTATTATGTATTATAAATCCATGAAGGGTTATATATTTGAAGAAATATGTTTTATACGATGTAGATATATTTTAACCCATTGTATATACATCCAAATTTTAAAATACAGAAGACCTAAATTATACATGCATGGATTCAAATGTTATATAATGAATATATTCATTTAATATGAGATTTTATGTATGATATAAATGGTGTCTACAGTTAGTATTGTATCAATTCTTAGTAATCCTTTAATAACAAGGATGAGTAAAAAAAATTATAATCCCAGGTAAAAGTATATGTAATGGATAAAAACATATTGTTTCGGTAATGATAATGAATAAATAATGTGAAACATAAGGAGTTATTAAATAATGTTTAACAATTTATAAATGCTATAAATCATTTTACATTATTTTATTATTTCATATCGTGACTTTTTTTCCAAAAAATTATTTTTTTGTTTTAGTAAATTGATGTATCCTAATAGAATCGTGTTAAAAATAAATATGTGGAATAGTGAAGTTGTTGTACACTGAAGAGAAAAATTATTATGTGAGTTAAATTACATATTTTTTTTCTAAAATAAGAAATCATCCTCAAGGTAAAATGTCATTATGATCATTTGAACATGTAATGGAGGGATGGAAATTTTGTTAAGTCTTTCAAGGTGAAATTATAACATCCCATCTTGAACCACCATGTTTTATCTATAAGGTTATATGACCTCATGAATTCCTCCCCATATTCAAGAGGTTTCATACTATTAGTGAGATTATATGACATCCAATGGGGATACAATGGCTTTTGTAAATGTCATATGAAAAATAACAAGATTAAAAAATATCATTAAAAATATAATTAATCATGATTATGTATATAAATGGAATCCAAGTCGTACAAATAAATTACATCCCAATATGGAAATCATATATTTAAAAATAGAGAAGGCATAAAATAAAGCAGATTCCACATGATTCTTCTATTCCCTAATTATAAAACCATATTTATATTATCATAAGTCCACCACGTCATCCTTTTCCCTTATTAGATATCCCTTAAAACATATAGAAGTGCAATAAAATTCCTGACTAAGGTGTTAGTAATTTACTCAATAGGAAACCACTATTGTGATCATACTTGCTGTTATCAAGTATAAAAATTATATTCCAATATTTTTACTGATTTGGTAAAAGGAATAAACACAAAATATAAAATCAAGTGGCCATGCACTGACTAAGGAGCCAGAGTCCTATAGTCATGAAAACATCAACTCCATGATATAATTTTAAAATCCTATCATTCAAAGACCATAACTTCTACATATACCGATAAAAATGTTGTTGTGATGTTGCTTAGAAATCTAAAATCCATTGAGTTTCTAAACTATGTATAATCCATATCACATCAAGTGGCACAAGAAAATACACCATGGATATAGTATCTAAATCATATCCATAATCATTAATTCATTTTTCAAAATTTTGAAAACCATAAGGGATGGAGTATCAAAATCAACTTAGAAGTAATCAATCTATTGAGTAGAAGTAAACATATAAGGATATCATACACCACAACAATCACCAGTGAAACTCCATATGTGTACACCACAAAGAGTAATAATACCTCTATAATATCTTATAATTGATACACATACAATACATCAAAGGGAAACATGAAAAATCATAACCTAATAACATCCACTGACCACATAATGAGAAATATATCATAATCATATACATCATCATGTGAATAAAAAACCATTATGGGATATTAATTTCACATCAATATCATTATATCTAATCGAACCATATCATTGGATACACACAGAAACCCAAAAGTTATCACATTTCGAAAAAGAATATAAATATTCCCACTAAATTATAATACAATAAAACCATTATTTAATAAGATTCCATGAAGGTAATGAAAATCCTACCTCAATGATGTTAACATCAACTAAACAAACCATCCCTATGCAGTTCGATAGCTAGAGTGGAGTCCTAAAATTCATGAATAACTCATTTTCCCTTATTATCATATTATTCAACATATAAAAACTCTATTTTCATCATGATTTACTAAAAATAAACCATAAATTATATTTAAATAATAAATAAGATATTAAAAGTGTTAACAATTTTTCTATCATTGATATTTTTGAAAATATAATTTTAGAAAATAGCCACATTTTTATTCATCTATGTAATAATAATTATACAAGAAAATGTAATATTATTAATCTCCCTCTAGATAAGTCAAATATCATACATGGATATTCCTTGAAATGATTTTTTTCATAAAAATTAAAAATATCCTAAATAGATCACATAATTTTCCCTACATATTAAATTATATCCTCATAATGATCTTATTAAAAATATATATAAATTGTTCTGTTATAGTTTCAGTTATTTATCTTTTGGTAAACCTTATAATTATCTATATATCCTCTCATGTAACAAATTTTTGTTAAATATAATTGATTATCCTTTGAAAATATAGGAATATAAATTTTCATAATATTTATAAATTATCCTTTTTCCAATTGATGTTAATATCCATTTATGAAAATAAGAATATGTTTTTTTATTTGTATTACCTTGGTAATTCATTATAAATATCATCTAATTATCGATTATGATTTTTCATAATTATAATTCTATAATCCTGATAGTTACCCATGATAATTTCATGTAATTACCTATTGATATGTCATTCAATTAAATTTTTTATAATAAATTAATCATATTTCATTTCCATAAATTACCCAGTAATAATTTCCATACAATAATTTATTATAAATTAACAATTCATAATTTTATATCAACTTTCTCTAATAGTAATAAATAATATATATATTCTCATAATTATTTATTATTATCATCATATAATTCTATTAAATTATGAAATTGTAATTATTTCTAAATTATTGAAGGAAATATTTGGAATTATCCCTTGATAATTTTTTCATATCAATGTCATAAAATTGAATCACTTTTTTATTAAACCAACAACATATTTAAAAAAAATACAAGTATTTTTTAAACTATAAATGAGTTTTTCTTTTACTCCATAATAATTAATATTGGGAAAAGACGATAAAATAATTTTAGAGAAAAGTGAACACACCACATTCTTTAAAATCAATCAGAGCATTAGGGGGTCTTATTACACCTTTTCCTAGAAGAAGAAACCAGGGTTAGATTGATAGATTCTATAATACATGAAAATTTGTTTCATCTTCTCTTGGTCATGATGAGAGTAAATCACCACGAATAATGAAGGAATATTCTCATTTCAAAATTCCAAAATTTATACATGGTAGGAATTTAATAGAATTCCATTAAATAAGAGATTTAACAAAAAATTCATTGTGGGGACATTAATTTTTACTTTTTATATTATAGTAATTTTAATGGTAAAAAAGAGCAACTTACATGATTTAAGAATGAATTCCATGTAAAAAATGATTTTTTGGGAATTTAAGGAGTTTATTTATTGTAACATAGAAAGTAATTATTAAATTATTAATAATATAAAATTTTTTATAAGATACCCTTATATATTACCTAACTCAATACCCAAAGTGAAAAGATGTTATCTCGCAACTAGGGTAAAACCCACATCTAGGACCTAACAATGGACTCATATTCATCATTTGACACACAAATTTGAAAATATTTCATTACTTTTGGAGTCTAATATATATTAAAATACATTATATAAATTACCCTCACATGATTTGTTACCAAATTTTTGACAAACACAAATTTTATGTCACTCATAGTGTAAATTCCTAATCTTAGACGTGACAATGGTCTTGAATTTATCATACAAGACACTATTTGAATGATATTAAATTATTATTTAATTAATATATAAAATATATAAAATAAATTTTCCTAATATGTGATTTTACCATCTGCATGTTGTAAAAAATTTTATATCATGCATAGGGTAAATGCCACATCGCGAACAAACATGTTTTATTAGATTTCTAATACAATACACCATTTGGATGATATTTCATTATTTAGAAGAAATTCATGATCATGTCAATATAAATATTTAACACTTTTATTATATCAAAACCAGGGTTTTATGAGTCTCATAAGTTGACACCAAATTTGTGACTAACCCTTAAAATATAACAATGAATATTACACAATTTTAGATGAGAGTTTTCAATTATATATATCCATTAATTTGATTATGAAATGATACATAGGGAAATAGTACTTTTTCATATAAAAAACTCTAAATTTATTAACATAGATGGATAATTACCATGAAAAGTGAGGATAATACAATTATCCCCCAATATCGACTTCATGCCCCCATGAGGAAATTCTTACAGAAATACTCAAATAAATAATTCCTTTTTTCTCAAACATGACACATGGGATATCACATATCCTCCTTGATCTCACTATACTACCACTAAATCTAAAAACATGGTACTACCTTCCATCATAAAACTTTATCACACAAGTCTATAATATTCAATGGATGCTCCTAATAATATTTAACTTCTTCCATATCAACATTCTCACATTCGATGACATATGAATGATACATCATGTACCACCAGATCAATGACACATTAAACAGATTTTGATAACCTTATTAGTGAGATGGGGAGTTCAAAAAATATTCCAATATATTAACCCTTAAGATAATCATAATATATTCCCTGAAGTGTATTCCATTATTTCCATGTTTCCTCAAACATCATTGGTCTAAATAAGGATTCAATATTAAGAAAAGTTGAATTAACATTTGAAAAATATCTACACCTATGGTCAACATTTGATATATCCCTACCCTGATTAGTGTACATCTTCTTATGAATCATTTTCACCATCTCAAAAATATTATATTCCAAAATGGTCCACTAAACCATTTCCTCACAATCCTCTTGACATCAATTTGGTGATTGAAAGGGTCTCCCATAAATGGAATCATATTATCCCCTGTGAATCAAATATTAATAATAGTTATTTTATGCTAACTAAACCTCGTTTATATGATCATCTCAATATAAAGAAATTTCTAGATCTAGAGATATATAAATATCATGTGGTATGCATATTGGCCACATGGATTATCAATTTGGCTGGTCTGGGAATATCGTGCTTGAACAAAACTGAGACCCAAGAGAACTTATCAATATATTACAAAACCATTATATAAAGACATAATATTTTTATGAATAATTCTAATGTAAATTCATTTATGTTTATAATATCATGAACATAGATCATTCCTGGATCCACTATGTGAGTCTCTCTGATTGGTAGGAAGTGGGATGATTTTTTTTAGCCAACTGAAAATCATGGAGACTATTTCACAATCATCAGGGTCCTAAGAAACCATTTAAAAATTACATACATACAAACACCCAATTCCACATGGGTAGAGGAATTGGATGAATAAGACCGCCAGGACATTAGTTCTAAGCCTCTACCCTTTGACATGAGTGGCACCATGAGATGAAACTAGTAATTTCCATCATCATTACTATCCAAAAAAACTGACTTCTGATATCTTGACACATCTTGGTCACACCAAGATGTATTAACCACATATAGGTATAGTAATCTCTCATAAAAACCATTTAGAACATGTATGGGACCCATAATCTCATAATTTATATGATCACGTCGTCATAAATATAAATCCAAGAGGGTATCAGATCATCTCCATCTAGTTTATCCTTCATCACAATAGAGTCTTGGGTTATATTCTAAAAATCCTTCAATCGATCCACAAGTCGAGACATTATCCCAAAAGGGTTAAATGTCAAAAATCATTGATCCTAAAAAGCATCCACAATCCAATCAATGAACAAGATCATCATGAGCCACTACTCCCATGATGTATACCCACCATCCTTTTTATCATATTGTTTCAAATGGGTACAAACATTTTTATAGAAATTATCCTAACCCGGTTTAGATTCCGTAAAATTATAAAATATATAGATAATCAACCCATCATCACTGTCTCAGATTCATGTCCCACTATGTTATTATATAGCAATGTATCATGTGTTATTTTTAAATAATAAATACATCATTGGGGAAATATTGTATCGAACACTTTATAGCTTGTATCAATTTTATAAGATCAAGATTATTTATATGGTAGTTATTTTTTTTGTTCATAGCTAATGTGACTTGTCAACTACTACCTTCTCTTCATAAATTAGTACTACTCCAAGACAAAATGCAAATGAATCATAGTACACTATTTAACTGTTCGCAGGCTTAGGAGGAGTAATTAATGCAGACATGATCAACCTTCTCTTTATCTCAAGGACTATGTCTTCACACTACTCTCATAACTATAATTTCACTACATTATTAATAATTCTTGACATGGGTGATGATAGTCGAGAGTAATTCTAGATAGAACATTAATAATACCCTACAAAATCTTGGAATCTCATGATTTAAAACATCTTCTATGGAAATATCTAGGACATGACTAACATAACACTCTAAATGTCCATGTATATACCCTTATATGGCACCACATGTAATAGTAATATCAACTATTGATTAAAGATTCACTCTTCGACAACATAGAGGATATCTAGGGTTCCTGAAGATTAATAAAGCCAAAATCTAGAGGCCTATTATGTTTCATAGTTTTTAAAATGTAGATGATTATTTCAATGAAATAATACTACAAATGTGTCAAATTATGGGTGGATGATCTTGTTCATGGGAACCTCAAAATGTTTTGGTTTTTTGTTATCGCAAATGACATCATCGAGTAATTATACATTCCACACATGCTCCAAAACTCTATATTGAGAATTTCGTCCACACTAACTAAAAACTATTGATATCATGATCATATATATATATATTAGGGAACAATGGGGCTCCAAATAATAGATCAATAATGAAATTGATCATTAAGAAAACATATTGATTCATCACCATCACCGGATTTAGCTTATGGTAATCTATTAAAAGCCATAGACTACCACCCAACATCTGGGAAAAAAATTGTTGCACACCATGATGATGTAATGGTTGAAATAAATCCATTCCAATACAAGTAATCAGATTCCCCTTATACTACTTTATCGAAGATTCATCTATATGATAATGTGTTTCAAAATGGGTTTCAAACCTAGTATAATCTATAACTTGAATTCAAATCCTCTATCTGGACATATGACTAGTGACGATGATATAGGGTTAACACATATCAAAATGAATTATAAAAGAAATTAGTTTATGTTGTGATATTCCTATTATTACTCAATTATATCCCAATTCTACTAGCTCAATGTTCCCACTCTCCAGTCATAATGAACTTCTCCCGATTAGGCTAGGTAAATGTCACATTTCTCTGATAGAATACAATGGGTGTCCAGAATATTTTTACCCAATCTATGTTGACAACCACATCGAATTTATTAATTAATAGTATCAAATATTACCATATATTTTCATATTCGATGATGAATAAAGTAAAATATGAGAATCATTCGATAAAATACACTATTTTTTCCAATGTCGTAATAAGGGATATTAACTCAGAGGAAAACATTAACTATATGTTATGTTTGATGACTACCAGTATGCATATTAAAAAATTGAATACGCCAATATATAATAAAGATGTATATAATGTAGACGTTATATGAATTTAACCAATAAAATTGGATGATCCCTCTCAATAATTTTCTAGAGTCAGATATTTATCATACACATGACCAGCCAATTCATCTCTCCCTTTCACTATACTTCATGAACAGTCCGTGTCTTCTTCTAATAACACCAACAAGATGATATTGCCTAACCATAAAATATAATATAATTTAACTTAGGAAAAAGAGATATAAATTGTTATATATGTGTTGATATTTGAAACTGCAATAAATCTATCTTAATCTGACAAACATTATTTATCATAATATGAGGCCTTTCTATAGAAAAAATGAAACATAACATGATGTTGTTGAGGAAGATACTCTTTATTCTACCTTCATGTTGGTGAAATATTGTTTGTCTCTTATCTTCCTCATCACATAGCTATAATATACTCGAGGTATAGTGAGAGGAATCTCGTTCACTAGATCTCCATGGGTATTATGTAGGTTTTATACCCTTTATCCTGTAGTCATTTCACAAAGGATACTGAATTTTGAATATCCTAGGTGTACTTCATCATGTCAAATAAAAAACGAAAATGTATATATTCCTGGATAAGTCCCATGTCAATGTTCTAATCCTCCTAGACCTTATTCAAAACTACCATATGAGATAACAGAAGAAATACCATAAATCAGGAAACATAAGTGGAGACAATATTGAAACCCTGTCATAATTCTATTTCCTCGTAATCATTGTCCATATTTATCATGTAGGGTTACTAATAATCATTAAAAATCTCCATGAATGTCCCCTATATAATAACTTCTCATCATTCAGACTACCTAATGGTAGTCCATTATCTCATAGTGGTTTGGTGGAACATGAATGTTAATTAGATCACATTCTCTTACATGGGAGTTTTTTCAGTTAAATGATTATTTAAATAATGTCTAGCCAATCCTCAACATCATGTGGGCTACCTGCTCCCTTGAAATCCAATTGGTGATGCAGAAGGAAATCAAAATAATTATTAATCATGGTATTTAGTGTAGATCTTCTACATATTGTTAGAATCCAAAATATTCCTATATGAGTGGGATATATATAATATATACAAAATTATGATACATGATAATTTTGGGGTATATCCCCCTACATGACATCCGGTGAATGGTGAGAATCCTAGGCTTCCATAGTTGGTAGTCTGGTCAAAAATATTGGGGATATATATTGGAAACAATGAAAGCATTCAGAACATAATGAGATCCACAAAGTCTTTAGGATTACACAAGGTTCTTCAAGTGGGGTTTAGTTAACCTATTGTATAAACCTCCATAAACAAAATCTAGTTGATTTATATGTTTTTTAGTCAAATTCATGGAACAAACAGATAAATATATATATATATATATATATATTTGTGTGTGCGTGTTTGTGGGTATAATTCTTCAACATCATGGTTAGTTATTATAATATATTTTAGTAAAGTCAAATCATTTAGCATAGAATGAATTATATATGTCACAAAATCCATGATAATATCCCAAAAAGATATTGAAAATCAAGTAATATTATTAATGAACTATTATAAATAAATATAATAGTAATATTTACATGGAATGAGAACCTTCGTGCCTCGTCATGATGTAGGAACATAGAAAAAATCAAAAATCACATTTCAACAACATGTGACTCACATAATTTGAATTAATAAATAAAATAAAATAAATTTATTCACGTTTTTTAATAAATAGAGGCCCACTATAGATTACTATCTTGTCTCTTTGTTAGTTCCCATGATCATGGAAAAATGTTAATATCTCTTATATATTTTTTCCCATACCATGGACAAGAGAAGAACAATTTAGTGAATACTGAGACATTGATACCATTTTATAGTATCACAACCTGAACCACATGTTCCAATTTGAATGGTAACATGACCAAATTTGTGCCTCCTCATATGTAAGGTGCTAGAAATAAGTAGGAATGGCCTAAATCCATTCCCGAGGAGACTAAAACCTCTAGATAATGTCAAAGGATAAATAAAAGTAATATAGTTTATAACAAAACATTTGAGTAATCATTAATATTTAAATAAATGGAATACATTTCATTACAATAAAAAACACCCAATTTTTCTATCTAATCATGAGTAATACAATATAAAAATAAAATAGTATGTAGTGTATGGATCCTAGGAGTGGTCTCTTTCAAATAGAAATTTCCATCCTTAACTTCACCACTGTCCACCATAGGTCCCTTACCCTTTCAAGTTCATATACGAAACTTACCGACATACCAAAATACTTGAGTTTGGTGTATGAAAAAGACTCATAAGGGAACAACCAATTAATCCTTACCTATTGTTTTCATGTATAAAAATTTTATTCCAGTGGTGATAAAAAAATAAATGGCATAATCACATGATATCTAACCAAGCACTCATGGAGATACCAATCCACCACAAACCCATGACCAATCCATATTTGGATCGAGGATAGAATATGTATAGTGTGTTGATAAGATATCATAACAATCAAAATGGATATAGTCACAATGATATTGGGGTGTTATGTGTAAATCCACAAGTTATAGTGTGACCAACCCATAGGTAAACCTCATGGAATTGGGTAATACAGTAAAATAAAAAATGAATCGAGTATCTATAACCAACGTTAAAACCACAAGGCATCGAGTACTACTCAAAAATCCAAAATGCATATATTTTTATTATCTACTCATAAATTTATAAGTAATTGAGTAGATGTATGGTTACAAGGTTATAGTACACCACCAACATCTCTACTACAACCCCATGGGTGTACCCCTGACTTAGTAATCATACCATGATGGTCACCTATCATGGATATACATACTAATCATTTAGAGGGAAACATGAAAAGTAATTGATAGATTAAAAAATATCGAACATAATAAGAAATATAGCATAATAATATAAATCAATCCGGGAATAAAACATCATCTTGGAATATTACTATCAAAAGAATATCATTGAATTCAATCATAATGTATCACGGGCCACACATTACCCCATATGTGATCAAAAATCAATCATGAATATCAATATTCTAACAAATTCATCAGCCAAATAAAAAATGTGTAATTATATCACATTAATGTAATGAATCTCCTCCCTCAATGTTTTTGAAATCAACAGAAATGATAATCCACCCTATGTGGTTCGATAGATATAGTGGAAAATTAATAGTCAATAATACCTCCCTATGCAAAAATTTTTATAGTCATCAAGACATCGACACATTCTATATTTCATGGATTCCTAAAATAAAAATAATATATTTTATTTGAAAAAGAAAGATAATATTAGTAATGAAAATACTTTTTCTCTCATAGAAACATTTCAAATTTTCATTTTATATAGTTCAAACATTATAAATCCTCTCGTAGGAATAATTATACAACCACATGAAATCATCTTATAATCTATCTAGATTAGTTTGAGATCATATGTGGTTTTCATTGAAATTGTTCATTGATCATATAATATAATTACCCATGATAATTTACATAATTATACTAAAAAAAATTGTTCGTAAATATCATAATACAATTCTCGATAAATTATCCTTTGATAATTCCATACACTTATATTTTGATAATCCCTGTAATTATTTTTTGAATGTCCCCTATTTTAAACATTGATAATTTTAATAGATAATCAATTGATTATTTCACAATTTTCCATTTGATACCTTTTTGAAATTATCCATTTCTAAGATGATATTATTATCACTTTATAAAAAATGATGTTCTACTATAAATCAGCCATAATAATTCACTGTATATATCATTTAATGATACATTTTAAATAAACTTCAATATAATTTTATAATATCGATAAATTTTGATTATATAATTCATAAAATTTTAAATTTTGGGTGTATATTATATATTAATAATTTCGAGAACATAACCATAGATAATTAGCATAATATAATTTCTTGTAGCACTCCATATTCTAAAATAATTTTTTTTATTCGATGGAGTAGGCAACTCGTAACACCATGCATATAAAAAGATAATAAAGCACTGATATTCCATGAAATATTTGTTATTTAAAAAATTTAATCTCTTTAATATATTTCCTTACATGAAATAACGAGTTTAATATTATTACAAGCAATAACATGTTTCGTCGATATCTTTCATTACACACAAATATATATTTTAAAAACAACAATATTCTATTGAAATAATAATATTTAATTTAATCATTATCACCATGAAATTTAACTCGATGGTATGAATGTAACTATCTAAATTATAAGAATTATGGTTATCTATTAATAAGGAATAAATTAATAATCATTTATAAGAAATTGAAATCCATTATAAAAAATGAATTTTTTCTAAATGAAAACATAATCATTAATTGGGCACATAGATGAAAATTAATTTGTAACACATTTAAAAAATTTATTTTAAATAATAAAATAAAATTTTTATATTGAAATACCAAAATTATCAGATCGTTAATTTTTTGGATTTGATTCTAAAAAGATTCGTTTCTTGATGATTAGATTCAAATAGTCCATTTTAATTGAAAGATTCCAATTTATTTACATAATTTATAATTTTAAATAATATTTTTTATTTTTTATGAGGTAAAACCAGTTCAAAATTATATCAATTATTCCAATTTATGAAATTTTTATAATTTTTATATTGAATTTAGATATATAATAGTATTAATATTTCGAAAATATTAACCTTAAAAATCTGCTTTCTCAGAACGTAAATGGGATTAATATTAAAATAATATTGTCCACTTATGTTAATTTAATTTTTAGAAATTTATTCCATTTTTTTAATAACCTTAATTTATAATGACTAATAAAGTCATTTTTATTTTTGACTAAAACTAAACATTAATGAAATCAAAATTGATTTCCATAGTTAAGATAAACATTTATTTACTTGTGTGTTCACATAAATGGAAAAGGGTATAAGTGACCTATAGAATTGGTTACAATCTAATTTATAGAAATATTCGGACCATTACACCTATAATGACCGATAATGGTCCATTTTTTACACTTATGACATATGAAAAATGTTGGAGCAATCAATTAATTTTAGAAATACCATTTGTATCCTCTCCCCCACTTATAAATGGCTACCCAATCTCCCCTATTATTTACACCACCAATACATTTTAATTCATCTAATTCCTATTGAGATCACATACCAAAATACCTATTGTAATTATAGAATCCCTAGTTTTGGAATTAACCCTAAATAGGAATTATTTAGTGTAATTTTGATGGGGTTACCCCATGAAGAGGTAATTTTATTCAACGAGTGTCTTTGTATTACATCTCTATCCAAAAACATTATTTTCTAAAAAAAATTATGATATATTAAACTAATTTTATTGAATAAATTAGGATTCTTTTATAATAATTTGATAACCCAAAGACATTTCTACTCCCATTAAATGTGTAGCCAAATCATCCATTGTTTGTATAGTATACTACCACCTCAGTAACATATGTCATTCATTTTTTCATACCCTTCAGTCAGGGTTGGGTATTATTATGAATATGAAATATATATATGATATTTAAGACATATATATATCTATGGAGTCCCAATATTATATATATATATATTTACCTTTCATTCCATATGCAGTATGATAATTTCACTCATGTGTATGGTAGAATACCACCCCACTAAGCGATGTGATGTATATTTCAATAATTATTAACATGGAAGGTTATAAAAATAAAATTAATTATTATATACTATATAAATTAAAAAGTTATTATATTCCTAAAATATTTTTCATTAGGTAAAGAAAATATATAAAATTTAGTTTCCTTCATTTTCACTCATCTCGTATCATTAAAACAACACATGGATGATATATATAAATTTATAATAATTTATTTATTATATTATTGTCATTTTTGGAAGTTAAAAATTTAGTTACCTTCATCCCAAAATGATCATTGAAAAAATTTAAGTGTTACTCAAGAGTACATATGACATATCATCTCCATGCTCGTAAAAAATTCGATATTCAAAAATATTATTCATGATCATAATCAAAAGTATAATCAATGTAAAAATATCATAATAATTTCCTCATCATTATTCAGTAGCTGATTTAACTATTGATATTTTTCATGAACTAAATTATTCATGCTGAAACACACAGGATGAAAATGGAAATTTACACCCAAAATAATGAAAATAATTAATGATTTTTAATGCATAGATATAAAAATATTAGAAAAGGATCGTAAATGATATTATAAATATAATACTATTATTTTATAATTTAATAACATTTATAATACAACTATATAGAGGTTAATTGATAAGTGTTTTTCAGGTAATCATTAAAGAATGTTTTAATGTATTGATTTATGGATTTAAATAAATAATCTTTCCAATTTTAGAACTAATTGACTTGCCTTAGGTTTTATAAAATAAAATGATTAATATATGGAAAAGTAACGAAAAGGGTTTAAATAGGAGAAAAATTTACCTTAACACAGTGGGGATTGGTTGTGGTACAAGACCAGAATTGTGAGAAATAATAAAGCAAGAAAACTCAAAAAACATTGTTACATGTCGTGTACCAAATTAAAACAACATCACTTCATCAGAGAAGCAGGTCACAAACAGAACAATTCACGATCAGTATACATACTGTGAGACACAAGTACATGTCATTTACCTTCATTACAAAATACGATGGTGTTCCAAATTAAAATTTATGAACAATATTTGCACCAGATTTTTGCGAACACATAGGTGACACAGAAAAGCTGTACACGACGTGTATGAAAAGTTCACGTCATGTAGGTGGTCAAAATTCCAATATAACATTCATGATCAATGCATGCATCCTGAAGATTCAAAAAAAGAATATCTCCAGTACACAACATGAAAAACAAGTACACATCGTGACAATAGTCATGAATAACCTTTCGAGCACCTATAAATAGAGTCCCTTACTGCAACTTTGGAGCATTCATATTCGGGAAATGTTAAAGTCTTGGAGCGATTATACTACACTCTTTTTAATTATTTATATCTTTAGATTATGCATATATTTACCCCCTAACTTCTTATTCTCTCATCACTAGGGTTAGGGAGTAAACCTATATTGTTCTATGGTGATGTAGTCATAGGGGGGAGGTGCGTTGGATTTAAATATTTTTATGATTCCTATATTTGGTTTCCGGAATTTAAATTTAAAACTTCCATGAACATTCTATTTTCATTTATCATGCCGGGTGACTTTATAATATAGAAGTAACATTTAAATTGTGAAACTAACAACCCTATAGAAGGCATAAACATTTACTACATTAGAGTAATCAGGATTAAATATAGTATCGATAAAAACATGATTCAGAGAAATCTTAAATTACATGTCCGAGGGAAATAGAAAACTCTCACGTCAAGGAGTAGATACCATGATCATTGTTTTAATATCATCTCAAATACAACACCAACCATGAATAAACATATTTCCTTAAATCAAATTTCACATGAACCAGGAGATTACATTACAATAACCCTCTTTCAAAATTTGTTTTCACAACCAATAAATCAATCTATTTCATTTTCATATTGTTTTCTCAACTAATAATTTCACTATCTTCGTCACCTCATTATTTAATCAAATATTTTGAAAACATAATAAAACTAAATAACCATATCTATGGGTTTGACATAGAAATTTTCCTATACTACGTTAATTGAGTATCACAATTTCAGTTTAATAAATTTGATTTCTCATAGTAACATAGGTAATTATCGATTCCCTATTGGGATATCATTAATCAAGGTTGATCCCAAAGGAAGTGTTAGGTATGGTATATCATAGCTCAAATTGAAATCAATTTTTTAATATTATAATTTTTAATTAACGATAATTTGTTATCATGATTAAAATATAATGAATATTTTTTAAAAATAATTTTAAAATACAAAAAGTCTCAAAACTGTAGATTTACATTGATCCTCTTGATGTAGAGGCATGAGATTATCAAGCACCTAATCATACCAGGGATGATAAAAACCATTAGCTACATAATTTTGAAGAACATATACCACCTAATTGGACTCCCAATTGATAAGATTTATAATATAATTCCTAGATGAGAGAAAATCCAAGAATTTAATCCCCCTATTAGTTATGTTTTAACAGATTTGAGAAGAGCTTGTTCTAATCGAAATAAAAATAATAGTAGAGTCACAGTCATGATTGATGTTATTCCATAAAATATATTTCTCTTGATTACCTGAAATAATTAATTCAAAAATATTTAGCTTTAAGGGGGAAAATAATACTACATGGACCATGAATACATTCGAGGATAACCCCATGGTGATCCATGAAAACATCCACATAACCCGAGGCACTCGGGTTTCCCCTTGATGCTCTATCAGAATTAATCATAACCCATCCCGAAAATGAGGCCTTGCATAAGACATCAATAATTCCATGCTGGGGAGAAAAATTTCATTTGACAAACACTCAATTGTGGAGGGACAAGTAATAGGTTGATTTATGATAGTAATCTTTTTGGGGGTGCATTATATATACTAGTGGAATTAAGTAACTTGGATAATGTAGCATCCAACCTAAAAATGAAATGATCGTGAATTGATTTATTTATGAAATTCCAATGAATGAGAATAAGATCCACCATAGTATATAGGAAAATTTTCAAAATGGGATAAAATAACACTAAATCATTGCATCATTTGAGGAAATCATAGACCATGTTGACATACGGTATTTAAAAATATTAGATATGACCTTCTGAATTTGTTAAACTAGTGAAACAACTTATTAAAAAATGGCCAACTTCTTCCCTATGATGATGAAATATTTCATAGGAAGAGTAGAGTGAAATTACCTCGGATTTAATGTAATCATCATTTAGACGTTTATTATGGTCCAATATCCAAACCAGTACAGATCAAGATGGCATAATAAAATTTATATTCATTCATCCAAGCCACTATAGTTCCATATTGGTGTAGAGATAATGTCGATAGAAAATTTATGAATTGAGAATACCATTAACAAAAGGTTCCCACATCCAAAAGACATTCATAGATGAGAAAACATATTTCTCAACAATGTTATTAAAATGATATGGAAGGTTCCACATGTTACCATATTGATCATTGATTCAGATATACATATCTATATTTGAAAATTCATTCAAAATATAATTAATTAATAGGAAAATGAACAAATTGAAATTCTAGAATTTAGTAGATTATTCTTCAAAGACATCCCACCTGGATTGAGAATCCATTTTGGAAAAAATGGACATGAAACAAGGTCATACCATTGAATAAAAATGAATAATATTTAATCTTTATATTCGTTTATAGAATTTATCCTTATAAATGATGAAATCCTCATAATTTCTATTAATATGTCTCCACATAAATGAATACTAAAAGGAATCATTGAAATATCCGAGAATATTAATTTTCCAACCCTCGTTTTATAGTTCTTTAAGAAATTACCCCAATAAAAGTTTCTAACATTTTATCTATAATGTTACTACACCCAATGAAATTCTTAATTTAAATGTTGATGATTATTATAATATGAACATGAAATTTATAATCCATGAAGGAGCAAACACACTTTTAAATAATAATAAAATTCACTAAAAAACATGACCAGACATGGATAAATACTTTCACTTACAAAAAAAATTCACCTAATATGACTAATAGTATAAAAAAAGCAACCCTTTGGTCAATCCCAGAAAATAATAACCCCAAGATTAATGAATTGAAGAATTACCTCATGAATACCCAATTCATTAATGATGTAAAAATTCCTGAATTTTAATATATTCTTTCCAATGTAAACTAATGATTTATTCCATCTAATCACCTAGTCGGATAATTTCTCATAGATTAATAGATTCATCTTGATATTTATTATACAAAACCAAGCGTGATATACATAGAAATTACATTACTTTTTCAGAATACATAGTACATGAAAAAAATTGATGCCCAATGACCATATTACTTTATTTTCCTGGGAAACTAGGAACATAATATTATAATCATGGTGAAAGATCATCAACATCTCCCATAAAGATCTACACAATTTGTTTTCATATATACAACCATTCATTATATCATGTGGAAATGAAAATTTAGAATGGGTTATGTGAAATTCTCAGTATGGGTAAACATGGAGAACATAAAACAAACCATAAACATTTGAATGTAAACACATGAATATGATTCATTACAATCCAAATCTTGAGCCATGATATAATGTTGGAAGTACATAAGCCTTGGATAATAATGGAACATTAATCATGATAGAAAATCAATGGATTAAATCATGTAATTTTGGAAAACTATTAATCTCATATTATGATTTCCATAGTGTCCAATCCACTACTTCGAAGACCATCATAGTGGACAATGTACATCACTGAATTGGGATTACTAGTCGTTCCAGCCATGTCATTACTGAACCAGATTTACCTACCTTTCCAGTCCTATCTATATCATCAGATATAAATCTTTACCCAATTATTTTGAGTAAGATATTGGTACCACCCATCCCATAGTGAAATCATTATTACAAGTTCCTCAAAAATATAAACCATTCATCATATCATAACCAAAGATATGAAATGGGTTTCATAAAAATCATTACATTATAAAAAAATCCATGTAACATAAATTTATTTGAAAAAAATAATACCATTATAAAAACAACGAAATAAATGTAAAAATTGGGAAATAAACATTACACTCTTTAATGTGTGACATCTTTGATGAAAAGTAATTTTGATAAACCACTTGAACATAGTTCTTGAGGAAAATATCCTTTCTTCTTCAAAAACATTTTCTTTTCCAAATTCCCACAATGTTTTAAAAGAAAATAATTGTAGTTAAAAATCAACACGAAATAGTGTATAGGATTCTCTATTGAAATAATTCATTAAAAATACGTAAAAATCCATTCATGTCGTATATGTTAAAAAATCATTCTCCTCTTACTTTTTCTAGAAAAGTAAAACAATACATCGTATGGTATAAAAAATATTCCTTCCATACTTTGTTGTAAAAGTCTATAAGGGGTAAAAATTACTTTAAATATACATAGATGAATTTTAAATAATTTATGAATACATTTTTTTGAAAACATGTACATGGATGAAAAATCTAACCCCTGTAAATATTTACATATAAACAATCTCATATAAAAATGAGATTGTAAAATTATCCCTTACCTTTGGTCCATTTATTCTGTATGTGTCCAAAACATCAATATAGTGGGTTTGAACATATTATTTACTTGTAAAAGAACCATAATAATACTTATGATATCATATATTATTCACTTATGTGTTAATATTACCTGTTCATTTTGTCAAGTCAATGTTAAAGCAACGTTTTGGGTAAATATAATTTCATTTATTGCACATGCTTGGACTTATTTTTCTCCATATGATTACATAGATCAAGATTTAAATTCATAAAAATGTAAAAAATTATTTATATATCATATATATTAATTATATAAATATAAATAATAGATCGATAAATTGGATGAAAATAAACCGTTCATGGAGACGGTAGGTCATACGTATGCATAAACACTGTTTTTGTTTTCATTATTAAATTGAATGGAAGTATGTAAATTACATATATATATAAATAAATCTTGTAGAATAATTATTTCATATATTTACTGATTATTTATTATATATACTTGGTAATGATTCATGAATGGTTATCATGGAGAAGTAATCTCATCGCGTCGTGGAGACGGTTATACATATATAAGCACGAGCGACGATATCGTGACCATATTTTTTGAATGGTATTGAAGTGGATGGTGTATAAAATCTATGAATAAGTATAACTTTATAATAATAATATATATATATTACTTCCACCATTAAATAAATTCAGGTACGGTGGTGGTGAAAAATAGATTACACCACGGTGTGGAGATGGTAATCTGTATGTACGCACGTGCAATGATTTCGTTTTTCATAGGATGGATAGAAGGTGAAATAGGGTTGTTTAATAATTATAATAAAAAACTCAGTATATTATTGATACTGATTTTATTACTATATAATGAAAATTCTAAATTATTGGATGTAGAAGTAGAAATAAATTGGAAATAATCATAAGAAGATATTACCTCATCCTCAACGTGCCTCTTTTAAATATCCTCTTAGGGCACTAGAGTGGGTATTTTTAGAAGAACAGAACTTATAGAATGTAAATTGGGAATTTTAGTGGATAAATGTTAAGGGGTTGGCTGAGATTCAATTCTAAAAATAGAGAAAAGTGGAGAGGGAGTAGGTGCCCTTTTATAAAAGATGAGAGGGGCACATTAGGAAAGTTCCAAAATATTAAATTATTATAAATTCAATTTCATTTTAAAATTGTTGAATGCTTATTTAATTATAATATAATATGATTTTGGTTCAAATAACCATCATAAAATAATTTTTTGTCTAGTTTTGAATATTATTTATCATTATGTTTTTAGTTTTAACCATATTTTACACTTTTTAATGTTGTTGTGATATCAGGTTATTAACAAATTGTGAGTGTAATTACCATATCATGTCAAATGAACCAAAAAAAGTTATTTATGACATATTTGGATTTATATTAATTTTTTTTCTAATCATTGGGTTTTTCTAAATTTTATATAATTTAATAAACAATTTTATGTTTTATGTTATGAATTTTTTCAATTTTAGACAATATTCATACATGACTTTTTTAAAAATTCATAAAAACCTTATTCATTCAGAAAAAAAGAATTTAATTATCCTTAATATGTTAATTTCATCCGTATAATTTTTGGATGGAATAAAAATATTCAAATTAAATTTATTTTAATATTTTAATATTCATTAATTTGGATCATTAATTAATGAGGTAATCACTACATAATAAGTGTGTCATAAATAAATATATTTATATAATGCCTAAAAATTATAAATAAAATACCATGATGTAGAGATTTTTTTTAGAATTCTAACGACTCTTTATTTACTTATATATTAGTTATATAACCCTCTTTTAAAATCAATATACTAAAATAGGTATGTTTAGGTTATAATTATTTTTACATTAAATTAATTCTTATAAATTATAATTTTCTCACCCTAGTAAATCCATGGGGTCCCAAAAACGGCCAAATAATTCCAATGATTGGAATAATCTCATCCCATAATATTAGGGCATGTGTTATGGTAGTTTACAATTATTATAATATTATTTTTTACCCTTATTTAGCAGATTTACCATTTAACCATGGTAAATAAAATAATTACTGAAGTTACTTTTCATAATGATTAAAATTAAAAGGTACCTATTTACACTATTTGGACCAACTAATTCCAAATATTTAATCCATTTTTCCAAATTTGAAACAAAGAAGTTTCAGTAATTAGTATAAAATTAATTTTCGTTGTCCAAACCAAAAAGCAGGGTTTTAAGAAATAATAACTATTAAAAAATTGACATCAATTTATGTCCAATTTGAATGTGTAATTACATCAAATGAAAAACATTGGATTATATGAAAATAATATAATACAATTATAAATTAAATAAAATTAAATTTACAATCTAACTATATAGATAAATTATATTAAAAAGAATTTTTGAATTAAAATACATTATTTTTCACTATTCATTAAAATTTTAATTTTATTAGAAAAATAAAAAAACTAAAAAATGTAATTTTTTATGTACCTTTTCCAATGAGTAAATTTTATTTTGTCGATGTTAACTTATAAAAGTATCAAAAACTAGATTTAAAATGAGGGCGCTATCAAAAGGAGGTAAAATTGCATTTTTTAAAAAATACTTCATTTTTCCGAAAAATTGATTTTGATCTCATACCATGTTTTAGAAAATGTGTATGATGAATGATATTTTTATAAAATTAAAATTCTCGTTAATACTATTCTTAATGTCTAGTTGTATACTATTTTAATTATATAACATTGTTTAGTGAAACTGATTATTGCATATAATACCAAGTTATCGAGGAAGGTCGCTCTTGTGTGTAACCAAATCTATGTCAGTGTTGCGTGTAGTACAATCGTCATATAGTGTTTCTTATAAAATAAATCCAAACATAGTTCATTTTTACATTCAACAAAATCTATACTCATTGTTGCGTGAAATTAATTCTATCAAATAAACTCGATATTTTGTGCAATACAAGAAAATAATAGTGTTGCCTATACTACAAGCTAATACAGGTTTTTGTATAGTGTAGGATAATTTTGGTTTAGCATAATGAATAATATATCAAATTAAATAAAAATAATCTATCTCATAAAATCTCAGGGTGTTACATTCTTCCCCCTTTTGAAAAAAATTTTCCCTTTCAAACTTTTTTGGGGTTATATATGTTTTACCACATGAAAGTTTCTTCCATAGAAACTCACACTGTTAAAAGGAATATCAAAACATAATTTTATAATGGAATTTTAGAAACATTATGGTTAGACATAGTAACTCATCACAGGGTTTCCACATTGGAAAACATAGTTGGGAGTTGAAAAAAGGATATTAAAGATAAATCTAATCATCAAGTTCTGATGGATAGTGATATGAAATACGGTTTGGAGAAAGTTAACTACCAGAAATCCATACAAATGCGATGATTTAAGGGGCCATCTGATTCATCGAATAAGAATGCAGTAGGATAACTTTTTTTTCAAATTCATTTATTAAATATGATGAACATGAGAAGAAATAATTACATGATATCATTGAAATCTGATCATTGATCTTACATTGAACAATTTCCACTTCATCACGAATATAAAGAAATGAATTTGAATTTTTTATTCAAAAAGTGTTAGCAGATAATGTGAAAGAATGATAGGTCATTCCATCTTTCTCAATAAACATGATAGCTTAGGTGATAAAATAGGCATAAGTCCACCTATAGTAATATTATATAATAATCTAACAAACATAAAAAGGAAAATAAATTATACTATCCATAAATGGATAACATTAAAATCCATCCAAAAACTAAAGAAAAAATAAAAAATTAGGAAGATGTGAACTAAATCAACATAAAATTTTTATCCCATAACTGATTCAACAGTTCTTAGTTGTCACATTCGAAGCATATGAATACCTTAATAATGTATTCTCTATAAACAGTGACAATAACATGAAATACCATAGAACCTCAGTGAATAAAATCATTTTGTGAAAATCAACATTTCCCACACACCAAAAATTCCAAAAAATCTATATACTCCAACCATGAGATCACTTTGTCCTTTAATCAGACATGAGCTCATTAATTCTATCAAACATCTCATTATCTCGTTATCCCATCATTATTTTCATATCATGTACTTTTAAAAAATATTTCAATCTTTTTTCATGGTTATCGATACTATATAATTATGGGATAACACAATAAACCAATACATAGATATTTTAATTTTCTATAATAATATAAATGAGATTCCACAACACTGTATTGGATTCCCATTACTGAAAAACATAATCATTCCACCTATTTATTTTCAAACTGAACTTCACCAATTGTGATTTCATGTGTCTTCCCTTTGTCTTTTTCCTTACGAAGTAGCAGACATTGATCATAATTAACCCTTGGATTAGGGATTTGGTTATAAAAATGAACCATTTCCTTGCACATATATAATTGATGTGTTGGTGGTGTGTTCTCTGTAGTTTTTTCTCCATTCACATCATTAGAAACCTTTTCCCCATTACTTGGGCACTTAACTGCCCAATGAACTTTTATCCACACTTGAAACATTTTCTAGTCCATTTAAGAACATCTACACTATGCGTTTTTCCACACTTTGAGCATATTGAATCATTTATCTTCTTTCCACCACTGTTTTGAGATTCTCTCTTGAACTCCATATTTCATTTCTTGTCAAAACCATGAGATGGATATGTAAAAAAAATACTTCTTATTCTACCTTAATAGCACAACGCCCAATCACTTCATAGCTACTGAAGTCTTTTATCATTATTTCTCATCGAAGACTTGGTTTTTATCCACTGAAGAATCTATCAAATTTACTTTCAGGATTAATGATAAAGCCAGAATCATTCCTTGAAAGCCTTGTAAAATCCACCTCGTATATACAAACAGATTCATCATCCATTTCCTTAACCTTAAGGAACTCCTTTTCCATCATTGATTGAATAATATAAGGAATGTACTTCTTGAAAAATATGTTCCAGAACTCATCCCATTCGATGTATTCAATTTCATCTTGGTGCCTTGTATTCTTAATTAGAGTCCACCCCTAGTATGATTTACCATCAACATGGTAAAAATCTAAAATTGATTTTTCCAGATCCGAATAGAGATGTATAAAAAATATATTTTCAATGGTACTGATCCATTTTTTAGCAGAAAGTGGATTAAAATACCAACTGAAATAATGTGGATGTTTCCTCATCAAGGACTCAATAAAAAATTGTTCCCATAACTTCTTATTTGGAAGTAAAGAATGATTCATTGATTCTGTATGTATAGAATTTAGATTCTCCACTCCATCTCCCATAACATTTGGTTGTTCATGAAGAAAATAATTTCATTTCCCATTTTATTGATCATTAACATGGTTCCTTCAGGATCTATCTATTGTCGAAAACTCAAAAATAATAGTGTGAGAGGTAAAATCATACTTTGAAAACAACATAATCAAGGGGGAGTACTTTTAATCTCTATCATATTAGGTTTAATTTTAGGTTATTCAATATTATTATCAAAATTGTAAAACTGAAACATATACTTATATGTAACCATTGGGACATCCCTAGACATTACGTGGAAGTATCTCTTAGATTATCACTAAAGATTTCACATCCCAATTCCAAAAGGTTAACTAATCCTTCTGTCTATTACAAACTGTAGAGACCCAAGCTTGAAGTACATGGACATTACATGACCTTTTTAAAATACTTAATACGTGAAAAAAATGAGAAACCTAAATTCAATATTAGTTTAGTTTCTTTGAAAATTCACAACATATTCTTCTAATCATGGTGAATGATATTCAACATCTCCCATAATGATCATCCCCTTTTGATTACATGCCTAAAACATTTCTTTATATCCTAGGTATAGGAAAACATCGAAAGGGTGATATCAAATTCATTGAATGTGTAAACATGGATAACATTAAACAAACCATAAATATTTGAACGTAAAAACATGAACATAAATCTTAAACATCAAAATCCTAAGGAATGACATAAATCTTGGCAATACGTAAGGAATGGATCATAAAGGAATATTAAACATGATAAAATATAATTGGAATAAGACATGTAATTTTGGAAAACTAATAAGCATATATTATGATTTCCCTAGTTGTCAAGGTATTGCTACCATGACCGTTATTGTGGACTAGATCTATTTCTGAATCGGGTTTAATTATTGTTCCAACCACATATTTACTAAACTGGAATTACCATCCATTCAATTTATGTATATCTAATGGGATATAAATTTTTACCCAATTAATGTGATGGAGATATAGCTCCCACCCATTTCATAATGAAATAATTCTTACATGTGACAAAAAAATATAAACCATTCAACATAGCATAACCCATGAAATAGAACAAGTTTCTTAAATATAATTACATCATAACATATTCAATGTAAAATAAATGGATTTTATTTAAATATGGAGATCTCAGAAGGAAAATAATTTTGATAAACCACATTAAATTTATTCTCAATGAAAATATCATTTCTTCTTCCAAAACATTTTCATTTATCAAAATGCAGCATAATTTTAAGTGAAACTAATTTTAGTTGAAAATAAACTTGGAATAGTATAGTGAATGATTAATAGAAATACGGAAATATGAATATATAAAAATCTATTCATACCGTATAATTTTGAAAAACATAATCCTCATACTTTTGCAGGAAAAGTAAAAAAGTACATTGTATAATAAAAATAGCGATTTCTTCCATACAATGTAGTAAAATAAAAGCAGGGTAAAAATGACTTTAAATATACATAGAATAATGTTGAAAATTGTATGAAATTATTTTTTTGAAAACATGGACATGGATGATAAATATAACCCCAGAAAATACTTACGTATAAATAATCTCAGATAAAAATGAGATTGCAAAATTATCTTGCACCTTAGGTCTGATTTCTTATGAATGTGTCCGAAACACATGTATATTCTGTTTAAAAATGATATTAACATATAAAACCATAATAAAATTTATTATATCATATATGATTCACTTATGACCTTATATTACTCATTCATTTTTCAATTTCAGGTTAAAGAAAAGATTTGGGTAATAATCGTTTCATTTATCATACGTGATATGAATTGTTATTCTGTATATAATTACTTAGATAATTATTTACATAATTACAGAATTTAAAAAATTACTTATATATCATATATATATTCAGAATATAAATATATATAATATATTGATAAATTGAATGGAATACACCATTCATTGATATGGTAGGTCGTATGTAGGCATGAACGAAATTTTTGTTTCATTATTAAATTTAATGGAAGTAAGTAAATGATATAAATATATATAAATAAATACAATAAAATTTTTATGTCCTATATTTCCTAATTATTTATTATACATACTTTATAATAATTCTTTAATTTTTAACATGGTGAATAAATCTCATCGTGTCATGGTGACAGAAAGTTGTATGCACGCACGAGCGATGATATCATTCCCATAGTTTTATAAAGATTTTGAATTGGATAGTGTATAATATATAATTATTAGTGTCATGTTATAATAATAATATATATTTTTTATTTCCACCATTATACACTTACAATTAAGGTGGTGGTGAAAAAAAGATTACACCACAGTGTGGAGACTGTAATATGTACGTATGCACGCGTGAAGATTTTAAATTTTATAGGATGTATAGAAGGTGAAATAGTGTTGTTTCATATTTATAATAAAATATAATTATATTAGTGATACTTTTTTATCACCTTATAATGAAACCACTAAAGAAGAATACAAATAAGGATAAATAAATTTTAAAGAATCCGTAAAAGAGATTACCTTTTCCACGACCTGCCTCCTATAAATTCCGTCTTATGGTTCTAGGGATGGACTTTTTAGAAGACCATCACCTATAGAAAGTATCTATAGATGTTTATAAAAGAAAATTTTAGGTTTTTTACTGATATTGAAGGCTCAAAATGGATTAAAGCGGAAAGGGGGGAGGTTCCCTTTTATAAATGAGAAGAGGGGTACTTTAGGAAATTTCCAAAATATTAATATATAATAAATTAGTTTCGAATTTAAAAAGTCAAAAACATATTTAATTAAAATATAAGATGATTTTTGTTCGAAAAGAAATCACCCATTAGTTTTTAACAATGTTTTTAATTTTTTTATCCCTATATTTTTTATTGTACTCTTATTTTATTCTTTTTAATCTTACCGTGATATCATTTTATTTAAACATTGTGGGTTATTTTAATTAACATATCATGTCAAACAACCCAAAAAGTTATTTAGTAAATATTGGGAATTATATTAAATAGTGGTTCAAATCTTAGATTGTTAGGAATTTAATATCACTTAATAAAATATTTTATGTTTTATGTTATGAATTGTGCTAATTTTGGATGCTATTCATACTTGACATTTTTAAAAATTCATAACCACATTATTCATTAAAAAAAAGGCAATACCTAATCCATAATTTGTTAATGGAATCCCAAAACGTAATGGATGGCATAAATGTTTTCAACTTAAATTTAGTTTAATATTTATAAATTCATTTTTTTGAATCATTAATTAATGAGGTAATCACTCCATCATAAGTGTCTCACAAATAAATATATTTTCTAATGTACAAAAATTATAAATAAAATACCATGATGTATTAAATCATTTTATATTTCAAATTAATATTTATATACATAGATATCCATTATATTACCCTATATTAAACTAGAATTATTAAAATACATATGTTTAGGTTATAATTATATTTACATTAAATTAATTATTATAAATTGTTATTTTCACATCAATGTGAATCCATGTGATCCCAAAATCTTTCAAAGGATGCAAATGGGTAGAAATATATCATCCAATAATATTATAAAATGTTTTAGGGTAGTTTAATATAATTATAATATTATTTTTTCCCTTATTTACCAGATATTCCATTTAACCATGGCCAATAAAATAAGTAATAAAGTTATTATTCATAATGTCTAAAAATAAAAGGTTCCTTTTTACACAATTACGACCTCATGATTCAAAATATATAATACATTTTATCAAACTCAAAACATAGAATTTTCAGTAATTAATATAAAATTAATCCCTGTTGCCAAAAAAATTGGGTTTTTATAAAATAATAACTATCAAAGATTGAAATATATTTCTATCCAATTTGAATGTGAAATTAAAAACAATGACCAAAATTGTATTATAAGATAAAAATATATTCCAATTATACATTACAAAAATTATTATTAAAATCTATCTATATAAATATATTAAATTAAAAAGTAGTTTTGAATTAAAATATTGTATTTATCACTATTTATTAAAAATTTAATTTTAATAGAAAAATACAAAAAATTCATCAAAAGAAAATTTTTATTTCCCAATTCAATAGAATATGTTTTATTTGTCAAATTTAACTTATAAAAGTGTCTAAAATAAATTTAAGTTGGCTGCACCATCAAAAGGTGTTAAAATGTCATTTAAAAAAATATGGATTTCATCCAAAAAAATTGCTTTTTTTTCTCATAACATGTTCTAAAAAATGTGTAAAATAATGATAATGTTATAAAATTCAAAATATTGAAAATACCATTCATTATGGCTAGTTATATAATATTTAAATAATATATTATTTCTTAGTGAACCTTGGTATTGCGTACAATGCAAGCTATCGAGGAAGGTCTCTCTTGAATTGAACGGAAGCCAAGTCTGGGTTGTGTGTAGTAACAACTTCTTTGGTTTTCTGTATAACATAATCAGAATATAATTAATTTATACATTGAAAAAAATATGTACATAATGTTTCATGAATTGAATTCTATCATTGAAACTCGAAATTGTGTGCAACATAAGACAAGAATAGTATTGCGTATACTGCATGTTAAAACAGGGTTTCATATAGTGTAAAATAATATTGGTGAATCGTAAAACACAAGGAATAAAAGAAATTAAAAATAATCTATAACATAAAATTTTTTATTATTACATTTATTATATTTCTTATATCCCCTTGAGTTAAGATAATAATATCAATATTATATAGTAGATGAGTAGGACAACCAATCCCTCACCAACACAAATAAATTTTATTTTCCCATTGCCATCCATAATATAAATAAGCCTAATATGATATCCCTTTATAATGGAAAAAAATTCTATAGAAAGTGGATTATGCCGGCTGAAACCTCTAGAGAAATAAATAACAATTATGAGATCCATTGATGAGAATAGAGTTTATTTATATCCCAAGATGATTCTAACCTAGTTGATGAAAACACCATTAAATCATCAGAAAACAAGGTTCTTTTAAATCATTCTCAAATCCATTATGTCAATTGACGTCTAAACATCATAATTAAAATATGTATCACCTTCTCTAGTGGGATTATTTAGGAGAATAAAATATTTTGATGAATTAGTGAGGAAATCGTGAAGATAAATACCGTAGATAATAACAAACTAATTTGAAGAAACAATACTGCATATAGTTGATGTCAATATGTTAGTTAGAATTTTGGGAATGATCTAAATGATGGTTTTGAACGTAGAAAATGGAATAAATAGATGAATCTACTAGGAATTCTAAACTTTTGGGATAATGTAAAGTAATTGATCATTTATCTCATGAGGATGAAGAAAAAAATAAAGAATTTAACAACCCACATGCATGCTTAAAATTGAATGATGCCCCAAAAATAGTTAATGAAAAAGGTACTAAACCTATCCAATCCAGGTGAACATTCAGGTTTGACACTAAAGACAACATCCTTAATCTCATATGCTAATGGTATATATGTGATCCTAGAGTTTTCCTTTGATTCAAAAAATGCGTAATAATACCATCCATATGGTCAATGGTGAGAGAATATCCATTGGAGACATCCATGATATAGAATAAAACATGATCAGAGAGATATTTACTATTATAAATCATTTGATGCAAATTTTTGATGAAGGAATGAGGCCTGGAAACCATCATTTTTTTTTAATGACAATTGAATAATTTATAATTTCTACAAATATCATTTTGATAATTACAATTAAAATAATATAATTGCATAGAATCATTCAAATTCATAAGACTATTGATCTAGATAATAATCTCAACATGTTCCAAAATTCCATTAGAGAAATAATTACTATTGTAGTTCTCTTGATCAGGATAAATAGTGTCTTTTAGAGTGGAAACTACAATTTCAATATAACTAATATAGTATTTCATATAAATTTTTAGATTCTTATTGAGAAAAAAAAAAGCATCATTCCTGTAATCCATAGAGTTCCAAAAAATCTCAATAATATCCCTATATTCTAGGTGAGTAACCCAAGCCCTGGTGAACATGAAGGGAAGTGGTGGCCTAGAATACTTACCAACAAAATCATCCAAAAGTTTATGATGATTGGAATTGAGTCTTTAAAGAGTTTTTCATGATATATATTCCCATGATACAATAATAGACTCATTAAAAAATCCATAAATTCTTTTTCTTGAAACATAACCATTGAGATATTTTTTATCCCATGTGTAATTATCAATAAAAGTATTGACTTTGGTCATTGAATTATGGTCAATTCATGTTCTACATATATTTAGGAGATGTAATTAGTCACACTACCCATCTTCTCATCCTAATTTAAAATTAAAATTTATTACACATGAATAGTCCAAAGACTAGTAATAATAGATTTTATGAATCCAATATCCATCCAAATATTTCTATGGTCCTGATACCTCTTATGATAATAAATAAAATACAATTAATGTTAAATTCCAAAATAGTTATAAGCACATGTATCACGTTGGTCCATAATTGTGACCAAGGATGGATCAACTAATGAAAAATGTTCCATTACCCAATGAGTGTATAATTTTATTCAACATATATAAATTCCAATTAAGGGAAATTCAAGATTATCTATATTGGAAATTCTATAGAAGACTAATGTTTTAGGTCCAGACATCCTTATAAGGATAGGATTGTGTTTCTGAATAATAATTATAAGGGTATTTTTGGTTTTATAGTTGTTTATTCCTTGTAAATTACAACATAAAATCTTCATTTAGAACTAAATCATTGGTTTTATCCCCCATTCTTTTCTCCATACATTATTTTTATTGGATTTAAAAGGCATAATAGCCTTATTTTTTGAATAGGGAGTGATTTTATAAAGGTCATTGCTCTGAGAAACATTTGGAAATTCATTTTCCATGAATCAATTATTGTCACTATCATTTTGGTTGGGAACATGGAAAGTGAACCTAGGAATTATAATAGTTATTATCAATTTTGAAATCACCCCATGTTTCAACGACATCATAGATCATAAATTTTGAGTCCAAACCTGTCATGACAAAAGGCGTGACAATGTCTTCCTGAATAGGGTTTTCTTAAATATATAGATATGTCTATCCATGTTGTTAATTTTGATTTTCATTATAATCACTAATATATTCATAGTAGGATCATTCCAAGTTCTTAGGTTTATAAAGATCAATATTACCCCTATATCAACATATTCATGGTTCAATCCAATTGAGTCCAAACTAGACATGATAACAAGAACCCCCTATTCTATCTAGATAGAGTCTACATGAGTATGCCTAACTTCATGTATATGTTGTAAATTAATATTTTCATTCATAATGCCGATGTCAACCCAAACATCAACACAATCAACATTTAATAATTTTAGATCCAAATATGCCGAGTCTGCAGGATTCCCAAATTGACCAGTTATAATGGATGTCTACATATGGGATTCAGTCTCCCGTTTTCCTAATGGAATGAAAGGACCTTGTCTAAAGACATAATGTAAGGAATTGACGGGAGAACTAGCTGATTTATAAAGACCTTATCTACCCAATAATTCATGAACCATTTAACTGATGCCATGTGAAATTTAATAAATAATTTCACTGTCATCCATTTCACTATTGGATACCACATTCTTCGGGGAACTAGGAATAACATGAAAATCATAAACCTTTTCCTCCTCCTCATCTATTTCATAAAAATATTTTGTCAATGGATTTCAAGTGGAGGGTCCATTTTGAATCATTAAGATTTCCCACCCCATCCTCAACAATCACATTCCATTCCCTGATCATAAGATCTTCATTCACATTCCATTGATGTACCCTTATATTTATGATTGTGTGACCCAGAACCCGAAAAACATCAAAAAATAGATTAATCTTTTCATATTAAATTTTGGAATAAATATTTTTATTCATTAGAAAGTATTATAATTCTCTCTTTTCACATTATTTTAAAAATAAGATCAAATATGATTCTCGAAAAAACCATGTTCCCTTCCAGATTTATCTAATTTATCCTAATAGGAGTGACAATACACGATGAAACATCATTGAGAATATTTGGTTTACAATGTATCCAATTCAATCCGTGAAGCTTGACCAAATATTGTGTATTGGATTTTATCATATTTAATGGTTCAAAATTGACATCACATTTCAATAACATTAGAATTAATGGAAAGAGTTGCTGGTTTCCAAGTGTCCATGTAGCATTGATAAATTCTCTATAGTGTAAGACGACATGAATATATCCCCCTCGATAGTTATTATCAAACTATTTGGAATTACCTTATAGTAATGAAACATATTTTTGAGATCCACATAGAACCATGGGTTGTCTCCCCATGAAAATTAACACACTTCATTATTGAATGAATACATAGATAGATTATCAATTGAATAAACTTCAGATATGCCACCATAAAAACTCCATTGTTATCTTGTTTGCAGAATCTAGAGGATATAAAAATATAATCCTTAATCGGACCTAAAAATTCAGATAAATACTTTGTGAAGAAGACACCCTTCTTCTTCCAAATAATAGATTTCAAAAAATCCATTGTAATTCTATGAAACTAAAATGACAATATCTCATACATGGATGTGAATTTGAAGACAGGGAGATTGAATCCATGAACAAAAATCAATCATGAATCCAAGATCTAGTTCTTTCTCCACAACTAGATTAAAAAACATGGATTCTCTCCCTCCCCATGATTGACAAAACTTTCACCCCATCTACTAATTTGTTGATTATGTCATAAAAATAATATATGTGTAGTGAATTTTTATTATAATATGTTTTTATTTTAACTTTTTATGTTGGTTTACAGTTGGTGAACATAATCAACTAATTCAATATTTCCCACATCAATGTTATGATCATTTTTAGGGTTTATTTTACAATCTTATTCTAACCGAGATTTTTTATTTTTGAATTTTGGACGATAGAAATTATTTGTACATTTCCTAATAATAATATTTAATATTATTATCCTTAATTTATTCATGGTATTTTTATTTAATAGAACCATTTTTTACACTTTAGTAATTTAATTAATTTAGAAAAGGATTTATGAAAATTTAATTTCAATTCACTCTTTTGTCAGAAGTCTATCTTCTTAAAAAACCATGTTTTATAAAATTTAATTCCAAAATGTGTTTGAATATTTAGAAAATATTTAGAAAAGTAATTTCACAAATTTTTAATCATTATAAAACGTTTTCAGTTGATTCATATGTTGTTTAAAAAAATCTCATTAGGCTTATTCCAAAATTGAAATTGGAATGATCTCTTCAGTTTATGAACAAGGAACATTCCTGAATATTTAATAGTGAAAATGGAATTATATTTTAAACATTATCATAATTTATGGAATTACAAACCTTCATTACTGAAATTTTATTAATTCTTCCATTGCATGATTAATTTTTGTTAATGAAAATTTCTTCTAATTTTATTTTCAATGAAAAGATTTTTAAAAAAAAAATTAAATTATGAAAATATTTTCATTAATAATATTTTAACGATATTTTATCTAACTTATAGTCATTAATGAAATAATCCATTTAATTTTCATTCAATGGATATAGATTGATAACATCTTTATTTATCGTTTGTATGGGTTTTAATTATTTTGACCAAGTGCATTATTGTCAATGACTTCATTATTTCATTTTAATCATTAACTCCACTATGAAATATAAACATTCATGTGATCATTAGACATTAAAATTACCCTAAATATCTATGTTCTTTTTCATTGAATATTATTATTTCTTAAACCATACACCATATTAATATATTTTGTTTACATTAAAGGTTATTTGTTTTTCTATGAAATATTGATAAATTCATATTCATTACACAATATAGTTATTTAATAATTATGAGATTTTTTAATGAACAAAATAGAATTTTAAATATATAAGGAATTAATGGAACATTAAATACGAGTGTTGGAGACCCATTAAAGCAATACCCTCAATTCATCGGTAGTCTCATGAGACATAATCTGTTATCGAAATCATAAAAGTTTGTAACTGGTAGTTTGAAAAAATCATGTGATCAGTCTAGAAAATAGTATGATATAAACCATCATTGGAAATGCATTTATGGTAATTGTATCATTTTTCTAGGAAACCGGATCCTAATAATTTTGAATTTTTTTTAATTTATAATTTTTTTATTATTATCCATGAGTTTTTTCTATGATATTATCTATGGATGTATTTCACCCTCGACTTACTGATTAAATGACTTGTGTTTTTAGTTATTTAGTTTTCTGTATTTATTATTCCAAATATTATCATGATATTAATGAGGATTGGAAGTAAAGACTTATTAATTATTTAAATATCCATATCGATTGTTCTAATTTTTTAAATATAACTTATATTGTACTAAACCCTTATTGTGAATTTTATCCCATCATTATTTTGATTCCATTACATAAGATTCAAATAAGTTTAATATCATTGATATACATGGATATAATAGAGGGAATAATGATATTCTCTTCAAAATATTCATTAAATTTTTTATTCAAATTTAATGTGAGAATAATGTATGTATCTGGTTTACCATGAATACTAAACTCTTAAGTCGGTCAAAATGTATTTCCTGGTATCTTATTCCAATGTAATGCAATAAGACATATAATCTTGTCTAATGGGGCATGGGTTACTAAAATTGGTAACACCAGGCGATCAGTAGAATCCTTTGTATCTTTTTTTTGTAAATCATTGATTAGTAAAAATTACCATATGACATAATTTTAGAATAAATATATAATATCAATATAATATTTAACTGAGGTAGTGATTATGTGGGTTTCCCTTGAAATATATCCAGATCTAGAAAATAAAAGTTTATGTGGTTCTAGATCATTGGTACCAAGGTGTAAAAACATTAAAAAATAAGTATTGAAATGACCTGATTGTAACATGGTAAATGAAAATGATCCTCACAACACACCTAGTTTGACACACATATGGGATATTCTAAAAAAAATTCTCATTTTCATTACACACCATTATGACAGATTTGAATAGAAAATTAAAATTAATGTTCTGGGTTAAGAAATAAACCATAGAATGAGCATTGTGAAAATTAAATAAATGAATTATTTATTTATCTTAATTTTACAATTAATGTGTTAAAGTACAGTATAAATTGAATTTTTTATACAAAAAACATGAAAATTTTAATTATTTGGATAAATTTTAGAATCATACATCTTTTTATTAATCTATGAATTGTGAATACCATCACAGCTTAATGAGATTAAAATTGGTCATATGTTCAATGTTAAAAACTCACTCTTCAGTTTTTCTATGATGAGAGCTTACTATAACTAAGAATTTTTTGGAGAAATTTTGTGAATGTATATTTTTTTGTAGATATATTATTCTATTAATAATTGATTTAAATTTTATAGATATATTTTTAAATCAATTAATATCATTTTGGACTAATATGATCATTAATTAAATTTCAACATTATTAAAATAATATTATTAGATTTTTGGAAAAAATAAGAAGCATTGAAAACCTTAGTAAAATTTATAGTTAAAGGATAATTATATTTCAAGGGCGTCTATAATTTTTTTCAAATTCATATTATTTATATTAAATTTTCTTATAAAAATTAAAACATGTATTCTAGGTGACATTTGATTATTCCTTGAAAGGCCACAAGGCTTGAACCCATGACCAAAGGATGAAAATGGATTTTCAAAAACCACTTGCCGATAACATGTCCAGGTTAATGTGTCATTATTTTTAGCTAACCGATGTGAAAAAAATAAATATTATTGATGAACAAATTATGTCACATTTTTGCTTTAGAGATTAAAATATTATGTCAGGTAACATGTATAGAACATATTGGTTACGAGAAATATTAAGTGAAAGATGGAATGATTTGTCACTCTTGTATAGATCATATGATATGTTAAATATGAATTAACGAGTAATATTTGACCATTATAATTTCTATTAAAAGGGATTTATCGGTGCTTTAGAAGCGCTTATAATGTGAATAATGTTTAATTGATGGATTTAACAGTTATTGTAAATAGAACTAACAATGTACCCCATAAGACCATTTAAAAAATTATTGATAAAGGGATATATTATCTTCTATAAAAAAGAATTCATTATGAAAAAATATATCAGTTCTTATGGATTTTTTTGTTTGAACCACATCCCACTCCAAATATTATCAGTACATCCCACCACCTTTAACTATTATTTCTACCCAGTTTCAAAGTAAAATCACCTCATTATGATAGCAATACATAATTATAACATCTTACACATTTTCCTACCTCTTGTGAGTTTCCACTAGGAGAGATACTCCTTATATGACCAAGCCTTTTTGACAACCCTATAATATTTTGTTCTGTATTTTATGATATATCACTATATATATATATATTTAATTATTTTTAATCCATATACTTATATATATTTAAATACATATTAAATTTGTGGGTTCCTATGTATATACGTATGTGTATGTTAATTAATAAATACATATATATATATGTATGATTATATATATGTGTGTGCGTGTGTGTGTTTAGATATTAATAAAATTATACATATTTATATTTCATTACATATATATTATATACTAATATTCATATAAATCTATTAGAATATAAATATAAATAAATACCCTGTTAGAAATAAAAACCAATCAAATATATATATTTATATATAAACAACAAATATAAATTAATTGTATAGGTATATATATATACATTTTCAAATTAAATAAAATGGATTTTATTTTTTATTTAGATGCCGATTATATAATTAGAATTATATTATATATTTAAATTTGTTCATATATTTATTTATAAAATCATTTTTTTATGTGCGAATATAAAATATGTATTTTTATATTTTTATATATTTGATTATAAATAATAGTAAAATACAAGAAACAATAAATTATACAAAAATATCAATATGAAGGTAATCACAAGGAATAAATTCATTCTCTCATAAAAAAAGATAATAAAACACCTTCAATGAGTCTAAATTTCCATTAATATGTTACAAAATTGCGATAACCTGACTAAAAACATAGTTTTTGAGGCATTTTGATGATTTTTAACCTTAAATTAGGTTTTCGAGGTTTCTCCGAGTCACAATCGAAAAATAACATCACATGAATTTATTTAAGATATTGCAAAGCCCACACAAACACTCAGATAATAGCTTATTGAAATTTGAAGATCAAATTACACTTAAACTCATTTTATAGCGTTTATTATTATTTTTTTAGTTTTTATGTCATTAAATTTTTCTTAAATAAAGAAAAATAATATTTTTTATACATTAATTAATTACTATTTATTTTTTTAATTATTTTATAATATAATTTTCACTATATACCTTATATATTAAGTGTAAATTCATATTTAGAAATATATAAATCATATATAATAAAATATTTTATAATGAAATCAATATAATTATATTTTTATTTTATTATGTTATTTTTAATGATGAGTATTTTTTTATGAAAGTTACCCTTTATGAACAATGGTAAAAAATCACTTATAAAGAGCTCCCTTGATCAACTCTTTTTTACATGCGTAGATAATGGTGGGAGGGGATGGTTAGCAGTGATTTTTCACTATAGTTGATTAAGGGACACATTTTATCAACAATTTCATAGATCCATGCTAAAGGGCCCCTTTATCAGAGAGTATTTATTAGAACTGATAATGGTCCCCCTAATGAGGGTTTTTATCCCTCATGAAGACCATTATTAATATGTTCTTTTTAGTAATGATAAGGGGACCTTTAACATGGATTTTTTTTCACTGATAAAGGGATACATTAGAAACACATTTAGTTTGAGCTAATAAATATAATCACTTATAAAATTCTATTTCTTAGTTGTGATTTTAGTGATTCAAGAAACAAAATCATCATTTTGGATATTTATTTCATATAGTATGTGATGAATTGGAAATTGATAGAAGAACAACTAATGGAAGAAATTGTACATTTAAAATAGAAATTTGTAATGTATGTATGTTTTATTATATTGATGGACAGTAAAATAATGTAAAAACAATATGAAAATGATTTTGAAGAAAAAATAAAATTCTATTACATTACTTTCTAAGGAATTAGATTGTATGTTATACCATAAAATATCTATATTTAAATCCCCTTAAATTTATATTGATTAATCTCTTTATTTTTATAAATGAACACTATCACTCTCTATAAATATTATTATATTTTTTCGATGTCAATAGATTCACATTCCAATAATGTTATCCAATATATAATTCCAGTCATTTATTATTACATACAACCTCTGTACTTCTCATTCCCTCTTATTGAGAGGATGTTTTATTAACCCTACCATGATGTGGGTTTTAAAAAAATGGTATTCTCAAATATTATACTCTAATTACTGATATAATGATTTCTATTTCAAGAATACAATTTATTTATGTTGTGTAGAATTTAACACCCTAAAATTATGAAATGATAACATTTTATTTTATCATTTATGTGACATAAAACACGAAAATTATATGAAAATACAAAACCTTATAAATTTCTGATAAAATTTTTTATAAATAAATTCAATCTATTCAATAGTATGAACTAAAAACAACAAATATTTTAACTTGTGTTGCACACATAAAATAGTTTCTTTTATTTCTTACATTACTCACATGGCTGGGTTTTACAGAAAGAATACTATTAAAATATAATTATTTAATAAAATAGTAAAATACTTATCATTAAAATGGTATGTATGAATAGTATGGAATAAATTATGAAAATTAATTTTGTGACGTCGTTTTTTCTTTCATATCCTATTACATCATTTGAATGAAAAACAATGTAAAATCATTAAATAATGGGGATCCTATATATTTAGTTTCTTGATAAAATTAGGACCATGCATAACATTTAAAATATAAAAAATAAAAATTTATTCCATTCCTTCTTCTCTAGCTGCTTATTGGTCCTTGAATTCTCCTTAGAACATATAATCAGATGAAGATATACCTCAGAAATAGGTGAGTTAAAATCTAAGTAAGAGGATAGATAAGAACATGAAATAATATATCATGGGGTGAGAATAATCAGAACATTGAAATATGATCATAATCATTTGAGGAAGAATTATTAAAAGTCATAGAATATGGAAATGCATAAAAATGAAACATCAAGTCTTAGTGGTAAACTAGAACACATAATGCCGATCAAAGAAAAAATCATGTTCATGCATATTTCAATTTTCTCATTACATATATCACATTATCAAATTAATTTGAGCGATATATAATTTCCAATGCACCTTTCACATCATAACATTTACATTATCATGTATGCAACATAGAACATATATATATTGAATAAAAAATAACCCATGGAAAGGAATGGTTTTATTTCATAAGAATCAATTTATATACATTGGTTTCCCAAAATAATGTTGAAAAAAATATAAGATATTAGGATAATCAACCTTAAGTGAAGAAGAATCAATATCGAGAAGTAAAAGTTTTGTTAATTTTAAATGTAGAGTTATTTTTGACAATAAAGTGTTTTTCATAAAATCTACCAGAAAAAATTTATATAATAGAAGAGGTAATATAATGACATGGAAATGATATTTATGGAATAAATATATGAAAAATGGGTGAATGAGGTAAACCCCAATGAAAGAGGGTTGGGTTCGAGAATTCCCATTTCCTTTAGTTCGAATGATTTCATCACATTAATAACATGTACAATCATATTAGATTTATTAATTAGAAACTAAAAAACCTCTAATAAATTAATTTTATTTATTATGGTTTTATTTATTCATATATAGGATTTTTGATGAGTTATAGAGTTTAATTTCATCATTCTTGAGCATTTGTTTTCATAAATGTCATAATCGGTTCCTTTAAATAAATGAATTGAAGTTCATGTAAAATGAGGATAAATATGGAAAAAATTTATTATATGTTTTTAATGATCCTTAAAAATCATAAATGTTCTTAAAAATAATTTAGTTATATAAAATGAGGATTTATCATTAGATGAACGTAAATGGTGATCATTTTAGGTTAATTTTTGTGTTTTTTGATCACAACGAACTCATTTTGTCTTATAATTTAGTATTATGTTTAAATATTAGTTCCATAACATAAAATGGTTTGTATCATAAAAAACCTATTTTAATCTATTTAACTCTTTTAGTAATATACTTGTTGGATTTTATGGAAAATAAAAGTGCATCGCACACAATGACAGTAAATTCACACTTTAGGGGTAACGATTTCATTTTTAAAATAAAAGAGATAGAGGGAGGAGCTTAATGATGTATATTCCATTAAAATGGTATTATTCCAGGATGGGATTTTTAATGGAGTTATAATATCATTTTTATAAAGGTTAGTCTATATTGAATAATAAAATAAATGAAATTGATTCAAAACTAAATGAAAAATAGAGCGGATTTACCTATTGAATTCTCATTTAGAGATCGTACCCAAGGCACCAAGTCGTGGTATTTTGATGAAAAAAGAGGTACTAGAGTTGAGGGATGGTCTAGTAATGAGTATTGGGTTGAATTTTAGAAACTTGTAATGATTTATAGGTTTAAGGAGATGTGGGTGTGAGAGGTGGTATTTATAGTGGAGAAGAGGGGTGATTTCTCTTTATTAAATCAGTAGTTTATTATTTTTATCAAGACAAGAAATATTATTGATTATTGAGAATTAATACATTAATTATATCATGTGAGTTGGAAAAATTGATCTTACATCAGTTATGACTCAATGAATAGATATTTATCTTATAATGTATATATACCATAAATTACAGTATTTCACTACTGACAAAAAATTCAAGTATTTCAGAAAAATCCCAAAAATTCACCATAAGTAGTTTAAGATGTGTAGACTAAAAAAATAAATCTAATTTTTAAAAAATAATTCTCAAATACGAAAAATTTAATTTGTAATCAACATCATTATTTATATGGAAAGTACATATTTTAAAATTATAATTTGTTTTATAATAGTCTAAAAAATTATTTATGATCTTATAGAATAATTTAAAAATAATAAGAATCAAAAATATTTATTTCTGATTAAATTTGATGGAAATAAATTTTCTTTTAAATTATTAAATTTATCATTAAATTGAAATTAAATATTATTGAATTATATAAATACCAACAATTAATTAAAAAATTTTAAAACATTTATTTACCTAAACTATGATATAATTATACTATAATATTGTTTATAAGATAACAAAATTTTTTTTTCATGTGTGTGGTTACTATTTATTTTTATAGTTCACAATTCATGAGGTTTATATTACTATTCCTAAGGTCAAGTTTCTATTTCATCCATATCAGTTCCTTAACATCTAGAAATACTTCTAATTTCAGAAATTATTAATTTATAATGTTTTTATAATGGACTAAAAGTGATATTTTTTATTTGTACTATGTGACATTAAAATAAGAATTGATAAATTACTTTGATAAATGTTTGGATTTTTTAAAATTATAGTCGTCTATTAATTAGAAATTAAAGAGGAATCATTTAAATGGAAAATAAATATTTCACTGAAAACACTATTTATCTAATTGATCATTTAATCACGCCTCACGTTCATAAGAGAAAATAAATTTTAACCACTTTTAATAAAATTACTGGAAAAAAATTATTTTATTTTTGATTCATAGTACTAAAATTATCTTGGTGTTAATATTTGGAATTTTTTTAAAAGATTAAATTTTTTATAAATAGGAAAAAATAATGAATTTTAATTGAAAATTGTCTTTTCAGTTAAATAATATACAATGCTAAATTATATTTTTAATTTATTTTAATATATAATTAGTTCAAAATAATATCATTTATTCTAAAATTACCATTACAAGAATTTTAATATTTAATTTAGTAATAATATCTTCTTAAACATTAGAACATTTCTGATTTAAAACCTTTATTCTATTCACTTATGCGGGAACAAATTTAATTTAAATATTTCCACTTATGTTAATTTAATTTGAAAAAAATGTTTTCCATATTTTTAATAAAAATAACTTATAATATATAATATGGTAAATCAAATTTTTTTCAAAATGAATAGTTAATGTAGTATAAATTAATTATAATAGTTATGGTACAAATTGATTTACCAGGAGGTTAAACTAAAAACAAAACTGTTAAAATCACCAAAAAAAATTTATAAACACCTTTTTTATAGAAATATTTCCACCATTACACATATATTGTTATTTAATATCCTTTTCTACCTTTTTTACTTACGATAAACATAGTAAAACCCAATTATATTCAATGGTACCAATTGTATTTGATATCCCCTTATATATAGACACCCAATAATATCTCTTCCTAAAACCGTTCATCCCTATGGATTTATTCAAGAACATCCAAAATTACTTCCAAAAACACCTCCATACTTTTTAAGAAGGATTATTGTCTATGTAAATCCAAACTATGAATGCTTTACTGTAAGCCTAAAGAGGAAACAAGAAGAAGAGGTAATGTTCATCAACGAGAATCTTAATTTTACTTATTTATCATCCTACATAAATTTTAATTTTCTAGGATGATATTAAAACGTTATAATATTCCATATATTTGGATTTAATTATTATAATGGAATTTCATAAAAATATATAATCTTTTTTAAAATTATTTTTGAAATATCATCCATGTGTACAGTGGATTACCTCCTCACTAACCGATGTTATACGTTTTATTTCCATTTTCACCTCTCAAGGTTGTAAATGATGATGAATTAAAATTATATATATGATATTTATAACATTTTTACACCCCTTGAGTTACTACATAATATATATATTTTTAAATTCCATTCCATAGAAGATATGATAACTTCAGTTGTTTGTACAACAGTCTACTCCTCATTTAGCTATATGATTCTTCTTTTAATAACACATTATATGGAAGGTGATAAAGAAAAGATTGATGATTATATGTAATAAAAATGACTTGAATATTTTAGTTATGAAATATTTATCATTATGAAATGATAGTATATATCATTTTATTTACTTCCTTTTCATTCAATTAATTATTGTAACACCATATGTGTACACATGAACTAACCACTTCACAATGTATTGTGACTCTCTTTGAATCACCACACCACGAAGATGATATATAAAACTATATAATTTGTATATATGATATAATTGCAATTAAAGGGTGTTAAAAATTAATTACCTTCTTTATATAAGGATCTGTGAGAAATTGATGCATTATTCATGTATAAGTACGACCTACCATCTCCATGATCATAACATATTTCATTTTTTTGTAACCAACATTCATGATTATTTAAACTATAATTGATGTAAAAATTTTATAATTATGTACTGGCTATTATTTTGGAGAATATATATCTATTTAATATGTTTAGGAAGAATATATCTCATGGAGAAACACACATGTGAAAACAAGCCAATTAACACAAAAAGAGATGAATATAATTAATCATTATTAACGATTAAGTAATAAGATGTTATAAAATGATGATATATTATAGTATAAATATTAATATGTTTTCATATATGTTACTAATATTTTGATACCCAATATACATTACGTTGTGGATTGTTAATGGAAAAAGAAGTGTGACATAAGGTACATCTGAACTCAATTTAACATTCAGTTGGTTTACCATATAATTTGTTTATTGTGTCTTATTAAGATTGATTGATAAATTAATTTTTATTATAATATTTTTTATTTTAACTAGTTTTATATTTATTTATAGATGATACTCATAAATTATTCAATTATTATTTTTCACTTTAATATTTGGACCATTTTCAAGTTTATGTTCACAACCTCAATCTAATTGAGAATGTTTATTCTTGAAAATTTTTTATAGGTTATCATTTGAAAATTTCATTATAACACCGTTAAATTTTATTATCTTTGAGTTATCTAATATTTTACTAGTAATACAAACATTTACCCAATCAATGTTACTTAAATTAATCAAGATATAAAATCTGAAATCATTTTTCTCATCGGTCAGAATTATTTTCCCAACGCATTGTTTTCTAGAGAAGTTTACCCAAATGTTTTTAACATTTTAAAAATTATATATCAATTTTATTTTCCCGAATTATTATTCATTAATAAATAATTTAAAATTAATATAAATTCATTTCCAAAACAAAACCAATTTATCTTTTTCAGAAAATGTTAAAGGAATCCTCTTGTATTTTTTCATGCAAGGAACTTTCATGACCTTTTTACAGTTCAAAAGGAGTGTTCTATTAAAATTTAATATAATGCACATATATAAATAACATCATGAAAATTATTTCTTCTGTTATTCCTTTTAAAGTTTATGAAAATCATTTTAATTAAAATATTTTTTCAATTTATTTTCAATTAAAAATGTTTTAAAAATATTTTTCAAAATCAAAAAGGAATATTCCTAAAGACTGTTATTATATTTAATTTTATTTTATTTATATATATCAATGAAAACTACCCATTATTCATAAACCAATGGTTATATATTGATTCTATCCTAATTATTACACTTGATGTTTTTTTATTATTATTACCATTAATATTGTTGACATTCACTTCCTTGTTTCATTTTAGTCATTAACATAAAATTGAAACATTCACTTTCATATGATCATTGGACATTAAATTTCCCATAAAAATTCTTTTTATTTTAAATCACTATTTGTATTTCATACACTATATACCATTTTAATATATGATATTTATTTTTAAATTTATTTTTTTTATCTTGGAAATATTGTATTTTTTTAAATATTTAAATAATATTTATTTCACATGATAATATATATTATTTGACAATTAATGACATTTTTCAATATATAATGAATGATTTGGAAATTAAATACAATGGTTGGAGGAAACGTTTTTCAATCCCCTTGTTAAATCACTTTTTTATGAGACAAAATCAGTTAGCTAAGCCCTATGTGTTTGTAACAAGTAGCTTTAAAATTTATTTTCAATGTTATTGAGAGTTGTACGTTCAAAACTATTTTGTGAAATGTATTGACAGAAAAGGAATCATGTTCCATAGATACTTGAAAATTGATAATTTGGCATCTACCTAATTTAGAAAATATTCATTTCTATCATTGAGAAATTATCTATGATATTATCTATGGATTCATTTCACACTCAGCTTATTTATAAAATTACATGTTTTCTCAATTATTTACATTGGAATATTAATTTTAGTTCATATTATCATGATTTTCATGTTATTTAAATGATATTTTCTCTCAGTTATTTATATTTTCATATTGATTATGATAATAGATTTAGGATATCATCCCCTATACTAAACTATTACATAGAATTTAAGCTCACCCATATTTTTTTCTATTCCCCAAGATTCCATTAAGATTACTTAGACTGATATAAAAGAATATACGAGATTGTATTAAATATTATCGAAAAAAATATGTTGTAATTTATATATTCAAATGTTATGTGACTCTCAAATTTGTATGTTCACTACCATACCTGCCAAACTATTTAGTCTGTTAGGTTGTGTGTCCTTGTATATTTTTCCGATGTAATAATGTAAAACATGGACTCTGAGATACTAGTGTTAAAGACTTTATATTTATTAAAAATTATTATTTGACAATTAAATATCTTTATCATCTAATAATATTAGGAAATATTTACCTTTAGTAAATTATTTATAATTATCATATTACAACTTCTAACAGTGTCTTCATATTTCCAATATGAGACACCATTTGGGAGATATATAAATATTTTTTGGAAATATATATATATATATATATATATGTGAAATAAATCACAATAAACAGAAATGATAAAATTCCTAATGTGATATATTATTAAGTTTCAACTAGGGTTGATCCCTCATCTTAGACACTACAGTGGTATTATATTTATCATATGAGACACAATTTTCTATATATTAAATTATGTTATGAAAATTATAATAAAAAATATTAAATAAATGACCCCCATGTGTGATGATGAAGAATATCCAACACTTAAACATTTTATATCATGTTTAATATAAGACATGTATCACAGAAAAATGACAGTTTCATGTTTCTCTTACGGTACCACATTCTTTATATACTCTATTATTTTAGAAAAAAAAATTTCTCCATGTTAATATTAATATTTATGATTTTTATTAGATAAAAAATGGGGCTCTAATCAAATTATAATTTCTAGGCTACATAGGACCAAGTTCAAAGAAGAAATTCATTGAATTCATCAATGTGTAAATAGAGTTTTGATCATTCCAAAAATATTTTAATTTAATTATTAAGATATTTTTTTTGAGAAGATACAATTTTCATATAAAAATATTTATAATTTATTAAGAAATAAGGTTTATTATCTTAAATATGAGGATATTATATGTATGACCATCACCTGTTAGTGGGACTTCATTCCAACTATTTTAATAGTAACTGATCCATACCATTGAAATGATATTTTTATTCCCGAGCTCATAGAACAAGATATATTATATTTATTATCTTATTTTTAGAGGTGATGAATATTTGTGGTATACTATTATCAAAAACATGAGAGAACGAGTAAACATTGAATCTATTGATTGATATAAATTTATAACATTTTTTTCAATATGTATATTCCTCATATTCATCATATTAAAATGATGAAATAATTCATTGAGGTAAATTAGAATGATAATTAATATATTAGTTCTTATAAGGATAATTTTAGAATACTTGAAATGTACGGTTCAAGTATTTGACTCAACCCCAATGTTAGGTTGACTGATTATGAAATAGAATAAAAATAAATATCTGATGTGCTTTCTTATAAGGTAAAAAAATTTCTATAATGAAATAATTTTATGTTCTATCATGGTGGAATTGAATACTAAATTTACCTATCAATATCATATTATTGACAGGAAAAGAAAATATGTAATTTAAAATAAAATTATAAAACCCAATTAATGTAGAATTCGACCTTTCCCTTATGTAAAAAATAGGGAAAAAAATATGGAGGAAATTGTATAAAGGGAGTTGAGAAATGATTCAAGTGTGGGAAATTTGGTCATCAGAAAAAAAAATGTTGAAGTTTGGAGAATAACTGAGCTAATGATGTGAGTAGATATAAATCTCTATATAATGTACCACCCAAACTATATTTTTGAAATTCAGGGTATATGTGAATTATTTCATCACATTCCTAGATACAAAGGTTATTTACCAAAATTGAAACATGTATCATCATATTCACAAACGTAAATGAAAATCTCATGTGATTACTATTTCTAATTATAGGTATGATCATTACATTGTGAAAGGAACACTACCCCTAAATTCTTGAATTACTAATGGATTATATTATTACATAGCTACAAACTCTATTTTATCTAAATACTCTTCTTAGGTTATCATAGTACCACCTCGAAAATTTGATGTCAAGTTAACAGTAAAATGAATAATGCTATTATGATTGCATACCATGTCTAGGATTCTACTACTGTTGATGTTCGTGCGAATGTGTTACACTAAAATCATATTAATCTCACCATACATTTATATTATGTTTTTATAGGAATGTAATGGATTTTATTACATATATTCTAAATCAATTTCCTAGGCGGGGAAGTTACATTTTATAATAAAATCCAATCATTGATCATCTATCAGTATGATGAAAAAAATAACTTACAATAGAATTTACATCCATAATATAGGCCATGATTCCTATAAAAAAGCGGTATTCCTCTACAATGGATTGTGATAAACTCAAAAAAGAATATATACCTTGTTTTTTGGAGTATATTTATATCGTAATGAAAGAGTTTCATAGTATTCTACTTAATTGTGATGTTGTGTTTTGAATGGAACTCATACATGGGGCCACACATATTTCAAAAACACTATATGTAATGACTGTAGTTTAGTTGACATAATTTATGAAGTACCTCAAAGAGAATCATGAAATGGGATTGAATTTTTTCTTAGTTTCACCTTGGGGTTCACTTGTTATGATTTTCATTAAAAAATAGATCTACATGACTATATATTTATTATCAAGAACATAAAAAGACCATCAGAAATTACAAGTATCTTCTGCCCTGTATTGATGAATTTTTTTGATCAACTTTTGGAGATAAACACTACTCAATTATTAACCATTATATTGTTTATCAAATGAGATCAAACAAGGAACATATCACCAATAAATTATTCCATATATGTTTTGGACACTAATAATAAATGGTGATTCCATATGTTCTTACGAATTCTACCACTCCATTAATAGATTATTCAAATTGAGTCTTTAGAGATTACCCTGATCATTTTCGACATTCCTTATAGATGAAATACTTATTTATTCAAGGAGAAAGGAATATCCTAATGTTCCTTTTAGTATTTTTTGAAGACTCTAAGTTTGAGAAATGTTTATGAAGAAGTTACCATGGGGTAATTTTGGATTTGGATTGTTTCGTTTTGGGGTCATATAAACTCATTCTATGGTATACCACAATACTATTAAAAAATAAAGGTTATTAAACATTTCCCTAGACCAAACACTATGAATTAGTTCCGTAGTTCTCTTCGATTTGTTGGATATTATTAGTGCTTGGTGTAGAATATTTCAACACCATTGAATCAACTAACCCTATTAACATGGAAGGGATTTATGTTCTATAGGGTATATGAATACATGTTCAGTTATAGGGAAATCATGAAATGTCTAGTGATCACACCCATGTTTTCACGAACCAATATTATAGAATTTTTTGTAATTTATATTGATTTCTCTAATAAGTGAACTGAATGTGTAAACGTGAATAAATATATAGTCAAAGATTTACCTCATAAAATTTTATTGTCTATGAGAAAAATCACATAACTCGGGATTTGGTGTTAAGTGTCCAAATATTATTATTAATTATACAGAGGAAATATCATTATAGGTAAAATTTAGACATATATATTGACAAATAAATATTAATGGATATTTTTACTCAATAATTTTGTAACCTATGATAAATAAGATGGTTGAAGAATATTAATTATTATAACTACTCAATTTCTTACCAACATATAATGGGGATGAATCTTATCATTCTCAATTGAATGTTCAACCACATATCCATGTGAAGATTAAAGATTCATATAATGATGATATATAGATGAATAAATTAATGAGAAATGTTCATGGGTTCAACCATGATTGTGATGGAATAATAAATAATACAAACAGTTTATATGTCCCTTTAGTACTAGAATTGAATAAGGAGCTGATGGACGAAGCTCTTGCATTATAATTCTCCAATAATCCTAGACATACAAATATGTGTATACATTTAAATGAATAATTATTATGGGTTGAAATAAAGAGAGATATTATAGACTTTGACTATATGTGATTGGTATGTCCATAAATTAATTCTACAAGATAGAATTCCATGAAGATATTACAACCATTACCCATACTAGAATAAAAGTAAAATAACATCACCATGTATTCTATTGTTGGAATAACCAAAATATCTATAGATAATAACTATATTTGTGTTATAGTTTACCAATAAACAAATTCACCATAATTAATTTCCATTAAGGAGTAATTATCTCTTTATTAACATATTCTACTACACATTAAGTATTTTTTTTGTGTTCCTGCTGTATAATTATCAATTGTAGTGGACCAAGATCAAATTTTTACCACAAATGTTTGGATTTTCCTTTCGTAGGTGATGGGTAAAGAGTTATATTTCAACACTATGTATAATACTCAAACAGATTGTTAGTATTATTGGACCACTAAATCTCTAGAATAAATTGTGAGAGATTATTTTACGTATTTAAAATGTTTTTGGGATCAAAAAAATCATTTAGTGAAACATTCACACAATAATACTATTTAATCTAGAATTCAGATGGTCCCAAATGATCCACTTTATGATGGGAAGTGCATAACTCTATCATGATAGAATGAAGTTAGAGAAATAATTCTATTAGGACCTAAAATTATTGATAAAGGGATTGATTATATAAAATCAATTCAACTACACATGAGACAAAATAAGATACTAATAAAATTAAACTACAAATAAATGGAAAGATCTTTATTTTTTCGTTAGTGGCATTGTATTCCTAAAAATATAAAAATTGATGTGTGTGATGGTATTTGGATGGATGGGAAAACTATTCCCTAGGGATATTGTAATATTTCAAATTCATGATTTTACCAGGATGATATCTTATCGATTAAAGATTCAATCAAATATATCTCATGTTTATGATGTGTTCCATGTATCTCTCATAATCATGTACAGACTTATACATTTAAATAAACTAAACTCAATGGATTATACCACTGGAGTTTGATAAATCTTATAATAAATTATTGTATGATATTCTTTATTGTAGAGAGAAAGTTATGTAAAAAAATACCAATTACTTGGTCATTGTTTTGTGGTGAAACCAATAATATAAATAAGCTACATGGGAACCTGAAGATGTGATGTAATAGATTTATCCTTATATTTTTGTATTATATTGATTAATTTAGAGGGTAAAATTAATTTTTTGGTGTTTATGTTGTAACACATGGATATTTTTATGAATTATGTCTTTATATAATTTTATTTATTTGATATCTTTTGTTATATAACTCCCCGAGATTAAATAAACCCCAATATACTAGGAAATTAAAATTTTATAAAATAAATTTTCTTTTCTTTATATAGGATTAGTTAGTATGAATAAGACTATCGAAATAATGAAAAATGTATGTTTATGTATATATAAAATTAATTTATTGTTTATCAGTAGATATAATTGTAAATACAAATCCATTCATAGAAAAAAAAATTGTTTCATGAAAAATATTTTTGAGTTAGTTAATTATTTATAATTAAATTAATTAAATTCACACATACTGGTAAATTATTGTAATTAATTTCATATATTATTTGCACTAAAAATATTTTTCAATGTTAATAAATTAATTTTAAAGTCATAGAATATGAATACATTTTTTTTATAATTAAAAATGTATTTTATATGGATTTTAGTTTCAAAATAATTTTGGGAACTTATATTAAAAATAATTACTACCAATTATATTTATTTAATTATATAAATTTAATTCCATATTTATAAATATGAGTTTAATATTTGTGAACTTAGCCCCTTATATTTTTTGTCAATCTAAATAGTAACCATGGAAAAAAACATCACATCGATAAAGGGTAAATAAGATTAATATGGATTAAAATTAACTGATAAGGCCATAATCATTCATAAAATTAATATTCAATGAAATTAATTCTAACCCTAACAATATATTATAATTTATTATTGAACACATGTCCATAAAAATAACTTATACATTATTTAATTAAATGAAAGTTACAATTTTTCTCATTATTTATATTTAACATCCTTTCTGTATACACATAAACAAGAAAGTAAATTATAAATTAATATGGGAAATTATTTAGAAATTATTAATTTTCGTTTCAAGATACCAATTTATTTTCAATTTGTTCTTTTTATATAATGACTTTAATTCATTATTCAACTCTGAAGTATCATGTCTCTATTTTATTAAAAAATTCAATGAATTCTTTTAAAAATAATTAAAATTTTAAAACATGAATGATTTAATGTTACCCATGAAATTTATTAATCTAAATTATATATTATTGATGGTTGAAATAATTATATTTGAATTCACCCATTTTATTTTTACGATTTATAGATAAATTATATGAATTTTGTCAAAATTAACTATATAAATATTGTTAAAAATAATGTTTTAATAAATTATTTTAAAATTATAAAAAACACGATATAATATTATGGGGTTATTTTATTGAATTAAATTTTATAGATTTTATAATTATTATCCAATTTTCACCTTATATGTAAAAATAAGAACCCTCTAATATTGAATAATTTGTAATCATAGTAAAAACTTAAATTGGATAATAGAGGTTTAATAAAAATGGAAATGTTTAAAATTAATCAAAAAAATTTTAATATATTCATTTATGGTAGTAAAAATCAATTATATTTTAGCTTATAATCGATGGGAATTTGGAATAATTTTTATTCATATAAAATTTCGTATAGTATAATATTTTTAGAAATTCATAAACTTATCCCTCACCTAAATTATAAAAGTGAACCTATTACCTCACTCCGTCATACAAATTTTAAATTACTAGATCAAAAAAAATACAATCAATTAACCTTTCAAAATTTAATTTCCACATTCTATAATATTCTTTCTTCCCATAAGGCCATCCCAAGAAGCCACTAGTTGAGATATGAAGGCGTCATTTCCAGGAATAGGTAATCATCTTAACCGACCACTTACTTTTCTACTCTTCATTATTTCCTCTATGTCTACGGTATATGTCATAAAATAATAACACTGGTACAATAAATATTACTATATTTATTATTATAAAAATAAAAATATGCATAATTTTTAACATAAAATGAAAACAGAATATATCAGTCAAGATTATATAATTATTATAATATCAACATAGAGATACAATTAATTTCTCACCACCATTATTTATGGATGGGTAGTATGATGAGATTAAATTTTAAAAAAAATTAGTAGAACAATTATTATTCTATAATAAAAATATCACATCTAATATCATACCATTTAATCGATTTAGAAATGATAACAACACTCATGTGTATGTGTAGACTATCACCTCCACGATGTGATGTGATTCATTTTTTATTTATAATTTAAATGGATGGTAATATGGATGAATTTATATAATATATAAGATATTTATGATTTAATAATTTTCCATTAATATTAAATTAAAATTTACATTCAATTTGTTTCTACCAATGAAATGTTTAAACAACATTCATGCATATGTACCACTATGAGCCTCAATAAATGGTGTAATTCATTTCTTATATAACCAATAATTTTGGTTGAATTTATATATTTATATACTGAATATATACGATATATATATCATGGTAAATGTTATGGATAATATGATTCCAGGATTAATATACAAAGACCTGATCCACTGATCAAATAAACTCAAGATAGTGAAAATAATTAACACCCAAAAATAACAATATTAAAAATGAATTTTTCAGAAAAGGATGTGTTAAAATGATATAAAGAGATCATATATCATATTATAAGTACGAAACTGAATCTTTTAATGGTCTACAATAAATCTAAATTTTATATTAATGAGGTTATAGTTCTATTAATTAAAGGAGAAGTGGATGTTGGGGTTTATTTTGAAATTTTGTCAATATTAAGAAGTAAATTTATGATTAATACCCTAATGTGGTATATTTCTCTTCCATTTCCATGTATTCTAAAAATTATTTCAATTTTTTCCATTATCATATGATTAATAAAATTCATTTTCTCTAATTTTTTACTTATTAAAAATGTTTGGAATAGACTATTATTGTCATTTTCAAAACCAGGTTATGTCTTACTTAATCCTAAACAATATAGAAGGAATTTTTTTTAACATATATGAAATTATTGAATTTTTTATCATTCGTGAATAAATTTTGAATTTAGGAATCATTTACAATATTAATTTTTTTTAAATAAAATTTTTTCCATTATCATTTGAAAGCTCTTTAAGAAGAAATGATTTTGAAATCAAAATGTTATTTTCGCTAGATTTATTCAATTTGTTCATTAATTATAATTTCTATATAAAAACTAATTTATTTCATAATAATTATGCTTTATTATGGATATGATCCATGGTTAACATCATTATTTTTTCCATAAATTGTATATATTTATTAAGAAAAGATGAATAAATTTTTAAACACATTTTTTTACATAGGTTATCTATGCTAATTTTTTTTGATATATATTTATTTTACATGGGTTTTGTTATGATAAAATTTCTATTAAATCAATTTCTCTTCATGGTTTGTGATATGATAAATTAATTGTGGTCATTTAGAATGTATATTTATGATTTTATTTATGTTCATGGTGTGTCCAATATGTCACTCTAATATATCTCAAAAAAAATGATATGTTTTTATATAAACTTGACTATAATGTTGAGTGATCCCAGTTATGTAAGGAAATATATATAATATGATATTCATAGTAGTAAACTATCACTACTATGATTTTCTGTGGAGTGAACCCATTCTACTATGATAGACTTTTTTATGAGCCATAAAAAATGAAATCAATTTATATGATTATATGTATTCCTCAATTACATGTATTATGCCTATATTATGATCTCATGGTTCATGTTATTTGAATCCATTATGATTGATTTATTATTAATTGACATGATTTATAACAGTACATAAGATTATGTTCTTTGATATATATGTAATTTTTTTAAAAAATATTCTTATTGTATTATACCCATATTCTCATGTTATTATTATGTGATCAACAATATCTCTTTCGATTAACCTTACTGATAATTTGATAATACCAATTTCTAATATTTCCTTTACCAAGGTTAGGATGAACTGTATTTCTAATGATATGTCTAATATGTATTCTAGTTATGGTGAAATAACTGGGATAAAATTTTGAAATTTCATGAAATATTTTTTTATGATTCCTTGAATATAAATATACTATATTTAATATCCCATGATTTTTTAAATTTAAATATTATGAATTATATAATAAAAGATAAACAACACAATGATTAAATAAAAAATGAATTGTTATTATTTAAATGTGACAGTCACATCCTAGATGCTAAATTATAATTAATGAATAATGTTAATGAAAATATGATATATTTGACGTGATTAATATTTTATGATATCTCAATTAATTCATTTTAAATAAGTACCATATTATTAGTAAATTCAATTTGTTATTCAAAAAAATGTTTTCCTCAAATATGGGAAATATTTTTTATGTGTGATTATTTATATTAATATTTATATATTTTGAAAACTATATATGAAGAAATAAATTTCATTTTTGAAGCCTAATGAATAAATTATTATATGACAAAATTTTGATAATTATATGATAAGATTCATTTTAAAATGTATAGTGAAAAATAATGATTTTTATCAAAATATTTATTTTATTTCGTTGAGTTTTAAAAGTATAATTATATTGTGGATTAGTTTTAAATTTTAATTATTTAATTTTAAATAAAAAACCCAATAACGAATTGGAAATGTATTTAATAATTTAATTTATTATTAAAACAATATTTACATTAAATGGTCAATTTTATGGATTTATTTTTCTCATTATGTTGATCCAGTTTAATATTAAATTAAAAATTTTCCCTTATGTGTTTTAAATGTTTCCAAAATACATTCCAAATTTGAAATTACTCATTCTAAATTATCTATATAGGTCCCTTATCATTTTGGCCAACAAGAATAATAAATGTAGTAATTTTTTTACAACAATAATGATTAAATTGGGCAATTATAGATAAAAATATAATTTAAAGGACAATAAAATGAAAATAAATCCTTCAAAAATTTATTAGGTAGTTAATGTTCATCCAAATTCATCCATGAAATTGTAAAATAGAAATTGTTTGTTCATTATAATATGATTTTATCATTTATAATATTTTATTTAATGGAATGTCAAAACATTTAAACTATTTTTTTTAAAATATAATATTTATATCATAAAGCTATATAAGGGATATATTTTTCTATAAATAATAATTTTTATGGTAAATTATTTATATTATTCTTGGAATATTATTTTTAATTTTTATGTCTAAAAACAACCTTAAATATTTACACATCAATGACATTGTTATTTTTCAATTGATGGATGAATCAAATAAATTCTATTATAAATGTTAAATTTAATATAATTTAAATAATTAATGTGATTCAAAAAAAGTACATTAAATTTAAATTTTATGTATTTATTGATTCTTTCTTTCTAAATTATACTTATTTTACTTTTTAATTAAAATAAAAATAAAAATTTTTTATAAAAATTAATATTAATGAAATATTACATTAAATCATATTTATTAAATGATATAAAAATGATAAAAATATATTAATCTTCAACAAATTTAATCTATGGTTAATAAAATCATTCATCATCCATTTATGTGGTTTTTTATATTTATATTAATTTTATTGACCATAAAAGTGTAAAAAATAACTATAGTCATGGTAATGGTAAAATGGGTTAACAATGGGTTAAAATAAAATGATAAAGGAAATAAAAATATTAAAAAAATTCTCTTATTTATTATATGGGATTATTTTGACCCATAGTCATCATATCTATAAAATAATCATTTTTTATATTTTTAATTGAAATGATATTTATATTAATTTAATGATTTGAAAAACACCGAGAGAGACCCATCCATAACTTATAAGGGGAACCAATTATTATTTTTTCATCACACGTAAATAACTGATTGTTTCATAAAATACTTATTGAATTCTGTTAATATAATCTTTTCTAATATTCTAGTTTCCTTTTATAGGCATAATTCTGAACATATTGATCTTAATGTGTCAATCAAAGGATACATTCTAAAGAAGAGGTATAGTTTTTACGACATGTTTTAGTTTTGATTCATCTTCATCCTACATAATATATTTATTAATCAATATTATAAATAAAATAGTTGAATCCATATACTAATTTTTTTAATTGAATTACCTATATCCATCTCCTCTTCCATCAAATAGGATTCCAACCATAGTTCATGTGTACAAGGGACAACCACCTCACAAACCGATGAAATTCATTTTCGATAACAATATTTCATTGATATATTATAATTAAGGAGTTAATGATAACTTATTTATTTATAATTTATTTATAATTCTGAAAATATTATATGTCATTTCCATTTTTATCATTACATTCACTAAAATGATAAAATTTTTCATGGGTACGTTTGGACTACCACATAAACAATGTGATTTGATTTTTTTATGACCACATCACATGGATCATATATACATTATTATATCTAATGATATATCATATTATATATTAATTCATAAAATGTATAATAATAAATTCTTTTTTCCATATTGGTCATTGAAAAAAAGAAATGTTACTCATTCGTATGTACCACATACCTTCTAAATAATTGTAACATAATTCATTTTATGTAACAATATTTCACGGTAATATATTATTGTGTAATGGATGGTTAAAAATGATAAATATTTAATTATTATTATTCTATAGATGGTGTAATAGTTATCTCTTTGACCATATTAAAACTAATGAAGTCAATTCTGACATATGAGACGAATATCACCATAACACTCAATGTGAATTAATTCAATTATGTGTATATAAAAAAGTACTAAATTAAATACATAATAAAAGAAAATGAAAATGGTGTTATTATATTTTATTATCAACATTAGTTTTTTATTTAGAATTATATTGGGAATATGTGATGAGACCGACTCAAGTTATTGTACTTTTTTTTAAAATCCTATTTTGAAGTTTCCAATAAAACAACATTTTTCCTCCATATCAATATGTTATAAAAATGATTTGTAAAATATTTTTACAGTTATATCAGGGATTTTTGAATAAATTTTTATCAATGAATGGATTTTTATAAGATCATTGGAAGAATTTTTTTTCATTCTGTAAATAAAAAATGTTGTGGATTTTCTAACAAAAGGATTGAAGGAATATTTTTTAACGAGTGCTACGTGAATGAAATATCCTAATTTCATGTTTCCTCAATTATTTTAATTTAACATTTCATTTTTATATGGTTTTTTCAATGATAATGTTTTCATTTTTTGTTTAATAGTTTTTATATATGTTATTTCAAAATAGAATGGTTATTTTCGTAAATAATTTTGTTTGAGTAAAATTATGGAAATGAAATAATTCATATTTTATGGTTTCTTGGAATTATTATAATTACTGATTCCATTACAAATCACATATGTTCATTACGTTAATATCTAGTAGTGGGTGGTTCTGTGATAATCTATGTATGGGTTAGTCCGTCATATCCATCTAATACCTTCGGTATAGAATTCCATTGAATGGTTATTCCATTTGTGGGAGTGATTCAATGACAGATATGGAAATGATGTCTGATGTAACCTATAGGTATTATCTATACTTTCTATTTATTTTAATGATAAATCTATTTCAATCATGTAATGATATTGAAATTTGGGTTAATGATAACATGTAATACTTTTTATTGGGTGAAAAGTACTGCATTATGAAATATAATTAATAGTTTTCCATTTTTTTTGGAAGAAACAATTTTTATTTTTTATGGAATTATTCTTTCATATTATTATTTTTTGAAACAATTGAGGCATATTAGATTATTTATTGTTTATTAATATTGTTTTGAGCCAAAATTTTATTTTCAAAAAGGAAATTTTTAATATTTATTGTTGAAAAAATAAATTATTATTTTCTTTCTTCTCCCTTACATAGATCATTTTTCACATTGAACATTTCAAAATTATTTTTTAGTACTCATGGTTGAGTTATGCGGCATTTTTGTGCCTTTTATTTCATAAAGAAGGATGGTAAATGTTTGGGGTAGTTTGGATGGATTTTGGAAAAGTTTGGATTCTTTTCTAAGGTTGGGTGTTTTGAGCATGGTTTAGGAAAACCATGAAGCTTTTCCTAGAAACCGTTCAAGTCGAGACAATGAGATTTCACATGATCAGGGCATAGATTGGATTAGAATTCCTTCCAACCATGGAGGGTTCTTCTTGAGTAATTGAAAATATCATGGTTAGTTTATATCTTCTCTAACCGTGCGATCAAACCATTTTCGACATTAAAATTGTAGGGTTTTTAAAAATATGGTCACTCATGATTTACTGTAACGAACCCATTTTTTCAACATCTCAAACCCAACTATGGATATTAATTTCTAATGGGTTAGAGAACCTATTATACTGATTTTGGAAGCAAATCAAGTGATTTTATTAGTTTTTTGAAGGTGATTATCCTCGGATAAGTATCATATCAAGGTTGTTTCATGGTATTCCATAGATCTCACTATCATTCTCTCTTTGTTTTATATATCTACATATATTTCATTTAAATATAGTGTTTTTTGGCCAAAAATAATTTTAGTTTGAATTTTTATTTATGTAATAGATATCTAAGGTGGTTTTGTAAATGTTTCACCTAGTTTTGTTGTGTTGATGTTCAATGGGGGAATTTTTACAAACATAATGTTATGCGGATTCTTTGTCATATCCATCTTTTTATAACTAAAGGAATAATTTAAAATTAAATTGTTTTTCATGAAATTTATTGTGATATTTATTATAAAATCTTTATTAAATTCCATTTTTTGATTATTTTTGGATTTTGGGGAAAATATTTTGTTGTTTTGAAATGGTATTTTTTGTTGGATTGTAAAATTATTATTATAAAATTGGTGGATGGGGTGAATATGAAAATTGTTTTTTAGAAGTATTTAATAAAAAATACCTTGTTTTATAGAATCATGGTTTGTAATGAATAATGTCATAAGGGTTATTTCAATAAATGGATGATTTATATAAGTTGTTTGGAATGTTTTGTTGAAATGTTATTAGGCATAATTGGTTAACATAGTTTGGTGAATTTTGTGTTGATATGATTTTGGTACATGTTTACTATGATGATTGTTAGATTATGTAGTACAGTCATGGGTTTTATGGGATGTATAATGGGTGTGAAAGACCCCCATCAAAGGAATGGAATGTTGCCCTTGTGTACCACTATAAATCGGGGATGAGGATGAACATTATGTTCCACCATAAATGGTAACAATGATATTGTGTTGAATAATGTGTTTATGGTTGTGGTAGGTGTGAAGACACAAAAAAATACATTTGTTATACCAATATAGAATTTTTAATGATATGATGGGTAACATTCGTTGGATTTGGGTTGATTTTGATTAATTTCATTGGGTAAGGGTGTGTTTGGCTTGATGTTAATTGAATAATTGTTTTAATGGATTCATATAAATTGTTTTATATCATTGGTCTAACTTGTTATATCCTAGTGTAGAGCTTTGGAGTCATGTCATGGCTTCTTTTGGTTTATTGGTTTAGTCTTCCAGTTGGTACTCTGATTTAGTATTATTGTGGATTTTTGGTATTGGTCATTTGACATTGTAAAATTGTGAATCATTATTAGAACACATAATGTAGTTTCTTGGGTATTGGAACACTTGGTAGGGTGTTTTATTTTGATACGGATTATCATCCCCAATGTTTTTGAATCACTAGTCATTTATTTATTGCCATTGGCACCATGGGGATGTTTCCTATGGTCGGGCAACACCACCACTGTTATTTCAAAAGTCCTATTTTAAATTTTTGGCCTTTTGTATTCGAAATCCTAAATCTATTTATAAAATCCCATCAACTTTGTCCATCATAATAAATTTTCCTATAGTATTGACTTCGTATATCATATAGACTCTATCTATTGTACTGACTAGGTCTATCGTAGTGACTCTGTCTATCGTACTGACTCTGGCCATTATACCTGCTCTGTTTATCGTATTGACTAGCTATTGGCAATATTACTTAATTTGTTTATCGTATTGACTATGTTCATCATACTCACATTGTGCATCATAGTCACATTGTGCATCATACTCACTAGTCAGCATATCAGTAGTTTTCAAGAAGTAATATTAATCATTATCTTGTTATTCTTTTATCACATGCATGCATTTATTAGTTTATCAAAACCCAAGTTCTATAACAATCGTACTCATGTTATCATTTCCATTTACCTGTATTTCTAACCAAAATTATGACATAGATTTAGTTACAAACACATCAAAATGATTTCATGTCTTCTGTTTCAATATGACTGTTGAAATGACAAGTGTCTATGTACTTCTATGTTTTCCAATGAAATAAAACTATTGGAGAAATTTCGTTCATTGGAACCTGAGGCTTATAAATAATAGTTCATTTGAAGCAGAAAAAACAACTTTCGATACATCCAAGTTCAATAGAGAGACTGTGAAACTTATCTCAGCTTCATGTGAAATCCTTGAAATTAAAAAAAATTAATGGCTCATTTAATATTTTTGTTTTTAATTTTTTTTTTCAATTTGTGTGTTCGATAAGGTGATAATGATCAATGGAAGTCAAGGATAGGAAGACGGTGAGACTGATCATCTCATCGATGGATTGAAAGTGTTTAAAAGATAGAGGTTCTGATTTCCTATAATATTTAGGGATTGCGAGGATTACAAGAATGACCATATGGTCATTATATCGAGGGCTTACCAATATTGGTATGACAGACCTATTATTCTAGCTGTAAGGATACCCTACCCATCGAAATAAAATATTTGTAATATATTTTACATTTCCACTTTTTAATGCAATAGAAAGTGTATAATTTTATTTCATCATTCTATTTTTATTCTTTTTTAATTGTCTTAATTATAGCTTATACATTCAGTATTGATTCTATACTCTATATGGTATAATAATTTACACTTTTTATAATATGAAATTTTTATTAAATCTGAATACTATTTCTTCATAACCTGTGGTACCTAAAACATTTCATCGGGTAGAGAGTCAATCTGATCATTTTCTTATAAGAGGCTTCAAGAATTGTTTTAGATTATGTTAAGAATCTTTCTTAATGATTTTAATAGAAATTATAATATATTATTCACCCCTTCTTGTATATTTTCCATCAAATATCCATTTCGATCCAATAGTTGGTATCAGAGGAGTTTTTCCACTAATTGTATATTCACAAGATATATTGTTTTCTATATTTTTAAATACATTAACTTGTATTTGTGGAAAATGATATTTTTCTTTATGATGAAAGTCATGATGAATGTCATTTGAATTGAAAATATTATTCCTACAAGACCAATATTTTTCTATTGTAATGATTTTGAATATTGCAGAGATCAAATAAAGACATCTATCATAAACACCGGTGTAGATAACATTGATATGATCACTGAGGAAAAGATGATCCCTGAGAACAAAGTCAGAACCTTTACAACTAAAAAACATGAATATCAGCTAAAATATAAGGTACACAATAGTTTATTGTGTTTTATAACCTAGAATATCTATAGACAAACATATTTATTTGAATCCGCAAATAGAATATGGAAGAAATTATAGATTACTAACATAAGTACTTCCAATTTTATTGAAACTAGAAGAGTTGGGCATTGAAATTACTACTAATAATTTGAGTTTCCTTATGGCGACACTATTGATAAGGTTAAAAAAATATTTTTGAAAACTGTTAATATTATTCATGCCATAGGAGAGAAAAATTTAGAATACAAAGTCTTAGTTGAGAAGATCATATACATTATTCATAATGATTGAGAATACAAGAGGACTGCAGTTCATGAGTCTAGAAAGATTACTAATCATACTCTTGATGATCTATTTGTAACGTTATTGAAATATGAAGGAAGACATTATAGAGATGTAGATAAATTGTAAAATAATAACAGTGTAGTAGCATTCACTACTACATAGAATCCTACAAAGTCTAAATCTCCTATGAAAAATATGTAAAGAAAGAGGATGGTTGAAGTATTATCAGATTCTGTTGATACTGAGTAGTCAGATAATGGTCATAAAAATCATTCGAGAAGAACAAATAAAATTAGTGGAAAGAAGGATTTCTAATAAAGATATAAAAATACATTCAAATTTAATAATGGCACGAAATAATCGTAAGTCACATGTTATGAATGTAAAAGGTAAAGACACATTTGAACTGATTTTCCTATAATAAAAAGGAAGGATACAAAGAAAATACATTCAAAAAAAAATATGAAAAAATAATAGAAGTCCAATGTAATGAAATTCTTGAATCATAATGACTCATGTAATCTGAGTGGAGGTGATTCTTATAAATACTCTTCTGATAGTGATATCAAAAATAATAAGAAGGTTGGTCTCCTTGTCATGAATCCTTATCATTCGTTAATGGATAAGGTGCACAATTATAAATCTCTTACTAATATGTCTTTGACTAACAATTATCCAAATAGAGATTATTATTTTGATTAAGAAACATCATTATCAACGAATGGTAATTATCTACCTTCTAATGATGATGTTTCCATATTTACTAAAATTTCAAAAAATGAAAATTTATAATGTTTCTAGAAAACATGAAAATGAAAATTATAGAATTGATATTTTTATAAGAGAAATAATATATATCTATATTGATCATGATTATAAAACACAATATATTTAAATATTTTCTAAAAATCATGAGCAAATGAATTTTGAAAATAATTTTATTTAATGATATTGAACATATTTTTTCTTAGAAAACTATTTTAGAAGGAAAAAATAATTCTAAAACTAAAAAAATGGGGATAAGAATTTAGTCATAAGGATGAAATATTAAACATTTTCTATAAAGAAACTCTTAAATAATTTTACTACTTGAAGGAATGAGTTTGATTAAATGTATTACCAAATTCATCCTATATTAAATTGTTTTGGAATATGTTATACTTATTCAAAACCAGCTTATATTAATCTCTTTTTTTTCAAAAGAGATCCATTCTGAACAAAATGTCAATGTTGTGGAAATTGGTAATGAAATTGTTCCCTTAAAATAACTGAATCTTTAGGATTCCATAAATCCCACACTAAAAACAAATTTCCACTCCCAAAATGTTTCTTTCTAATATTTCTAGATCCAAAATGGTTTGGATTCAAGTATATTAATTGACATTGCTTTAGGAAAAGAAAATAAGAGACAATAACCATAAAAGAAAAATGGATAGTGAATGGTCCAGGATCATGATTTGAAATATAAAATTATTTGAAAATTTTTTGAAGAGAAAAGGTGAAAATTTTTCCTTCAGATACATTTCTCATGGAATAATTATTGGTATAAGAAATATTGTTTTCCTCAGTAAATTTTTGATTTCTAATGTTTTACTTTTTGATGGTCTTAATAACAACATCATTATCAAATGTCAATTATGTATAGAAGGATACCTTTTGAATATTAGTAATGATAAATGTATAGTTAAAAATTCCAAGGATAAATTCATTCTCTCTTTCCAAAGGCACGATAATTTTTAAACATTGAACATAGAAGACCTTATGAGCCCAAAATTACCTTTCCTATGTGCATCTAAAGTTCAATCCAGGATATATCATGGAAAAATAGGATAGTGTAATTTTATAAACTTATATAAACTATCAATGAAATGACATGTTAATGATATAACTCATATTAGGATTAATTCTACTAATGTTTGTGACCCTTGATAGTATGGAAAACAACATAACTCAATATATAAATCAATCAGTGAAGTTAAACATACTGATTCATTATAGTTAGTATACATGGATAATTTTTTTCAACAAAAACTTGTAGTATTGGAGGCATGTACTATGTATTAGTTTTAGTTGATGATTACACTACATATACATGGGTATATTTTTGTGCTAAAAACCAGAAGCATTTTGTTTCTTAAATTTTTATTTTGCAATAGTTAGAAATTACGAAAACCGAACATTTATAACTATCCAAAGTGAGAAAGGTGGATAATTCATAAAATCTAATTTTGAAATGTTATTTATTAAGAAAATTCTTAATGAAAAATTCTTGAACAATGAATGCCTAGTAAAAGTGGTGTTTTTGAAAGAAGAAATACAATTCTTCAAGATATAAATAGAACCATGTTGAGTGAATACTCCATATCAAAACATTTTTGGGAAGAAGCTGTCATTAATTATTGTTATAATATATACCATGATTTAATTCAAACTTTTATTAATAAAACCCTTTATGATTTGTGAAATTTCCAAAAACCAAATGATTCATAATTAATGTTATTTGGTGGATACATAATTATCATAAATATAAAAGATAACATACATAAGATTGAACCTAAATATGATGAAATAATATTTTTCGGTTATTCCTCCATTTTTAAGGATTATTGAAATTTTAATAAAAAAACTTGTGTTGTTGATGAACAAATACATGTTATGTTTGATGAAGAAAACCAATTTTTAAAACAACATTAAAATTATTCTTCAGAAGTGTTTTCAAAAACTGATTATCAAACTATGATAAATGACTCTTTAAAAATTGTAATTACTGAAGAAATTTTTTCTAATTCATTTAAACATGATGACGTTCTACCTTATGTTTATGAACATGTTTTACAAAATCCAAATCAGTAATTTCTTAGGAATCATCCTAGTGATAACATCAATGGTGATGTAAATCGACCAGTATGGACTAGAAACTCCTTACAAAATGAATTAAAACATATTCTATTTCTATCAAAATTTGAACCTAAAACTCTATGTTAGACCTTAAGTCGCGAGTATTTGATTAAGGAAATTCATGATGAACTAAATTAATTTGAATGGAATAATGTCTGGACCATGGTTAAAATAACCTAAGGATTCATCTGTTATTAGAAAAAATGAATTTTCAAAAACAAATGTGATGAAAATGGTATTATTGTATAAAGTAAATCTAAAATTGATTTTATAAGTTATATTCAACATGAAGTCATAGGCTATGAAGAAACCTATGATCCAGTAGCAAGAATATAATCTATTATAATTGTATTAGCCTTCACAACATTATTTAATTTAAAACTCTTTCAAATGAATTTTAAGTGTGCAATCCTTAATGGATATGTATTAGTGGTAGTCTATATAGATCATCCCCTAGTTTGGATGATACAAAACATCCTGAATTTGTTTAAAAACATACAGAGGTTTTTTATTGAATTATTCAATCCCACAGTGCTTGGAATTATAGCCTAACTTGATATTTTTCAAAAAAAAATTAACAAAAAAATTGATTCAGCTGATTTTATAATGAATGAAAACAAACTCTTATTATTTTTCAATTTTATATTGATGACATAATTTTTGGATAAACTCAAAATACATTAAAAGATTCATTTGAAAATTAATGAAGTCTGAATTTGAAATGACTATGATGGTTGAAATAACATTCTTTCATGGTTTTCAAATTTCTCAAAAACCAGGATTTACCTTTATATGTCAACATAAATATTATAAAATAATTACAAAAAAATAATGGATATTACAAAACTAAAGGTTTTTGTACTCTAATTGGAGCCTCAAACAGTCTTGATCACGATGAAGTTATGCAACTAGTTAATCATAAAACATTCAAAAATATGATTTGATGTCTACAATACTTAACAACTTGTCATAGATACATAATGTTATTGATATTCTTATGTTCTCGATATCAAGAAAATAAAAAACAACGACATTTAAAAGTAGTTTAAAATATTTTCCTCTATTTAAAAGGAACATTGGATTTGGGCCTTTTCTATTCTTCTAGAAATTATTTAGAAATAAAATGTTTTTCATTTTCTGACTTTGGTGGTTTTAGAAGGGATAAAAAGAGGACATCCGAAACATGTCATTTCCAAGGATATTTTTTAGTTTTGTGGTCATAAAAAAACATCACTCAGTTGAACTATCAACTACTAAAGGTGAATATATGGCACTTGAATGTTGTTGTGCTCATGTGTTGTGGATGAGACACACACTCATCGACAATGGAATGAGTTTTACTGAATCTCAAATATTGTGTGATGAAAAAAGATCCATTATCTAATTAAAAACCTTACACATAACTCTCGTAAAAAACAAAAAGATATTGGGCATCATATTCTTAGGGATAACACACAAAAGGGCGATATTATTTAAAAATTAATCATAATGAAAGAACAACTTATTAATATTTTTACAAATCCATTATCTTCATATATATTTAAATATATTTAATAGAAGATATTAATAATTACAATAAAATAAAAATTCACATTACTTAATGTTTTAAAAATTCATCTTACACTGAAACACTAATTTTTGTTGGGGAATTACATTAGTATTTTGTTATTGGATTTAACTATTTCATAAAATTTTGTGTCATATTTTATATTTTGTATTAATTGATTATATTTATAGATTTATTTGTTTCATTAGTGTTTTTCATTCTTACATTCGGCTTCAATTTCAGTTTTACATTTTGTTTATCTATTTGAAATTATGTTTATCATTTTTACATTCTGATAACCAGTTTGAAATTTTTTTATTGATTTAACATGTTGTTAATTGGTGTGATAGAATCTTTTCCATCAGCTTGACATCCAATTATAACCACTTTGTTTTCCCTCAGCATGTCACCATATGGTATTGAATTTGTTTTCCATTAGTTTGACAACCTATGGTAACAAAAAAAATATCCATCATCTTTACAACCGATAGTAATGACTTTTTTCCATCTTCTAGACATACTATGGTATTGATTTTTATTTCCATCAGTCTAACTATCAAAAAATGTAACTTTCCTTCTCATCGGGTTGATATATTAATCATATTTACTATCATTGTTTCAGATATTTATTTTGTGTATTGAATTATGTTTTTAAATTCATAATAGTATGAAATTAACAAATCTAATAAAATATTTGATAGGTACATTCACTTTTCATTTTGTATCACTTTTGTTTTGTGTGATTGTTTCTCATTTTTTTAAACAAAAAAATTCTTTTCAAATAAATATTTTTTTTAAGATCCCTTCATTTTATACCATTGTATTTTTTTTATCAAATATCAACCATAGAAGTCCGATGGTAACCTAAATTCCTCTATAAATAGAAGACCCCCCATCCTCAGACCCACACCAGTTCTTCATATTTCTCAGTGAAGTTCTACTCTTTCTTCTTAAGACTCGGTATAATCATTTATTTTCTCAATCAACTATATGTCTCAGTCTTCTGCCAACACTCCCGCCAATACATCACCAAAGAAAATCTCGAAAATGGATTTATTCAGAGACATAATAGTTTCATGAGATTTCATTGATATTTATGACATAATGATCGAGGTGGATTATTTTGTTCCAAGTCTAGGAACATATTTTTGTCTACTTACCCATATCTCAGTATATGATTATTGTTGAAGAGGATAGAACATTTTACAATACATTATTATTTGATAAATATATGATTAATTTTTGTGTGTAAGATAGAATGTTTTTTATTCAAGTAAAATAAGAAGCACACATTCTCAATGTTTCTTGTGAAGGTGACTCCTTATACCCTTCTTACAAGCTACATGAGGAAGCTATTATGTTTTATATGAAAACAGCAGAAAAGTCAATGTTTCTTATAAATGTGGGGAAAATATTAGTATCCCACTTCTTTCCTAATAACTCTTTTATTGTCCTTTGGATGAAATGGTTTCTTATAACATGGAAAGGGGATAGAGAAACACTTAAGGATTATGACATAATTAAGTTATATTTCCTTGGGAATATGAAAAATATTAATCGTAAGGATTACATTTTTGAAACAATCAATAATGTGATGTCGGGAGAAATTAAAACTCATATTACCTTGTGTCCAACCATTCTCACAAACTTTAATCATGAATGATTGATGTTTTAAAAAAATTTCTATTAAAGGATAATTGATAGTGCTTAATGTTTCATGTATAACCAAGAATACAATAAAGAAATTGAATGTTTTTTTTATGAGAAGTCCAAAATCCTTGTCAAAGATATGGGAAAATCAACAATTAATCTATCGGGTCTAATTCTAATAAGCGATACTCTACAGGTTGAGAAGAAGAAGATGAAACCTTAAAAAGAAGAGCTCCAGATTTTTATGTTTCCAAGATTATGAATGGTGTAGAGTTATAATGTTCTTAACTAATAGAATAAATCCAATAAGATCTGATCATGAAAGTTCATCAAGAGAAATTAAAAGGAATGAAAAAGTTCAAGAATATAGTTAATTGGATTCACAACAAGAATGTAATTAATAGGATTATTACATTCCTATAGAATTCCATTAGTGTTCTAAGAAATTTATAGAATAATATTGTCATAAAAAACAAATTGAAGGGGTTTAACAACAATATGGTCATGCCGATCAAGGACCAAAACAATCTATGGAAACTCCATTAGAAATATTTCCTTCTATGGTCAAGAAAATGGATCATAATTCTCATTCTGAAAGAACCATTATAATCAGTGAGAATGTTGAAGAACAAATATCTAAAAAATAAGAAGAACGATTTGAAAAGGAAATAAAGAAACTAAAAGGAAAACAACCTGATTAAGAATCAAGCTAGTCAAATGACCTTGAATCGAATTATGATGATACAGATTGATATCACACACTTTTTTTTATGAAAAGTGATTACATTTTTTCATGTTTTGAGAAGGATTGAAAAGACTATTCCTTATTTTTCCTAAATGGAATGGAAAATATGTTTCACCATAGAGAATCAAAGAATGAAATTTGGTTCAGAAAGTGATATCATAATGACAGTAATTAATGTAGATGATGATCTAATTTTTTTAGTGATATCTAAATCTATCATAATAATTCTTGAAAAAAATGAGCTCGTGTACTTGAAAGACAGAAATCTATATTAATGAACTTGAGGAATCAATTGAAGACATACATAGGCATTCAAATGATCTTTATATTACTTTCAATAAGCTTGATATGGAAACTATTGAAAGGGTAAATCAGATTCTGAAAACTCATGGTGCTGATGATCATTCGGTGAAAGAGTTTCAAGAATAGTTCAGTGATTTCTTTTCATAATTTTAGAAGGTTAAATAAATCAAAGATTAAATAGTTTTGTTAAATGAAAAAAATAATTTTTTGGATAAATAATAAAGTAATATGGAAGACATAATTGATACTCTTGAAGAAGTGATCAGAATTCAAGAAGACACCATAAAAAAAAGATATCAACGTTTTGAAACCAAAAAAGAACATATCAAATGTCATGGTGTTTTTATCTCAGAATACAAGAAAGAGATTTAGTAAATGAAGTTCGTTCTCTAGGAGTCGATCAAGAATTAAAAAGAAACAGAAAAAAATTAATGTTTTGGTGTATATTTCTTTTTTTCTTGTGATATGAAATTCTATGAACATTTGACAATTCAATGAGGTTTATGTTTTCATTGCCATTGATTTTCATTTTTTTATCTCTATCATTTTCATGAAAAACAAAAATACCCATTATATTATTAAATCAAAAAGGGGGAGAATGTTTTATGTGAGGGTTTAATGTTCAAAAAATTAGGAGAATCATTAATTTTTTACTCATATCTTATACGGTATATAAAATAATAATCAAAATCAAGGAAAATATATATGAATACAATCCTTAATAATATATATACCAAAGGGATAGTTATTATTATTCATTTCATTATTTATAAGAGTTTTCATAACTCAGGGTGAGATAAGTATTTTATTCTACTTTTACATTGTGTTTTATTTTATCCAAAAGGGATAGATTGTTAAGTCCAAATTCTTATTTTTTACTTTTATATCTTTTGTTTTGAAAATAAAAAAATCTCTTCACACTATCATAATAACTTTTTATATCATATTTAATCTATCTATCAGATTTACTTTGTCTATCATACTGAATCAATCTATCGTACTGACTTTCTATGTTGTACAAACTCCATATATCACACTGACTCTATCAATCATACTGACTCTGTCCATCATACCCACTTTTTTTGTCGTACTAACTCAACATTATCCATTGTACGTAATATGATTATACTATAGAGTATGTACATTATACTCACTTTGTGCATCATACTTTCTTTGCATCATATAAGTATTTTGTACTATGTAATATTAGTCATATATATGTTATAATTTTGTAACATGCATGATGTTATTAATTTATCAGAACACATGTTCTATACCAATTTTAATTGTGTTATTATTTTCATTTATGTAATTTTATAACCAAAATGATGTTGTAGAGTTAGTTAAAATCTAATCATAATGATGTTGTGTTTTCAATTCCAATATGACCACTACAATTCCTGATGTCCAAGACCCTCAGAGTTTATTTTGGAGAATTATCAATGCCGGAGAAATTGCAACCATTGGAACATGATACCTCTAAATAGGATTTAATTTGATGTAGAAACCACAACTTTATGTTCTTTCATATTCTAGAGATAGACTATGTGACTTCTCTCAACATCGTGTAAAACACTTGAAATTACAAAACATGAGCATATAATTCTTAGTTTTTGTATTTCAATAAGTGGTTTTGTCATTATTTGTGCAATTGATCAGGTGATAATGATCAATGGCTATCGGGGGTAGGCAGACAGTGTGACTGATCATCATATCGACGACTTTCAATTGTTTCAAAGAGAAAGGGTCTGCTTACCTATAAAATCAACAGCTTAAGGGGATAGCAATACATACCTTTCGGTCTTCATATTGAGGTCTTACCATTGTTGTAATGACAGTTCTATTATCATAGGTGAAAGGATATCCTTCTCTTCGGGATAAAATAATTTTATTGCCTTTTACTTTTCTGTGGTTTATTGTAATACAGTGAAAATCATATTTTTTTTTCATTCAATATGTATTCTCTAGTAATTGTTTTAATTACATCGTATACTTTTAGTAATGATTATATATGATATATGGTAAAATATTTTACACTTTTTATTACACCAATATTTTTATTCAATCCGAATACAATTTCATCACAACATATGATAACAAAAAAATTCATCGGGGAATGAGTTAGTCTGATAATTTTTTTAAAAGAGTCTTTTTGAATTGTTTTAGTTTATGTAAATAATATTTATTATTGTTTTTAATATTAATTTTAATATACAATTTACCTCCACCTGTATTTGTGTCATCTATTATACATTTCTATCTAACATGAACCTCAAATCAAGATAATGAGGTTGGTCTATATGTTTCAAGTGGTATCGGTTTGTTCAATCCTTGATTTTCAAGTGAAATATGTCATGTTCGCATCATGTAATTCGGGGTCAGACACGGAGTTAACATATATTCTTTGTGTACTACTTTAGTGGGATGGTTATAAGGTGTAGTATTTTTGGAACATTAAAGGTATATCATCAATGCAAGTACCTAGCCCTTTTATTTTGATTTTCATGTTACTGGGGAGATAGATACATAAGTGTTTGGGGGAAATTTTTTTAGCATGATATCATTGTCATGGTTTTGGCCAATGAGACGAGTATGACATGTGTCGTATAAATGGATTCACCCCAAGATTGAATATTTCATTTTGAATTATGATTTATGTTAAGATATGAATGTATTTATTTTTGAATAATCTGATTTTTTTTCAAAATAGATGTGTTTACATGTTAATAGTTTTTTGTATTTTCAAAATGAACTAATTTTCAAAACCTATTGAATTTTTAAAAAATATTGAACAGGAAAAATTTAAATTTTTGAAAGCCTGGTTAGGATATCTTGAATATGATATAATTTGAAATTTAAAGCCTTTAGTTTTAAGAGCGTGGGGATTATGGTGATTTTTGTAATGATAGAAATGGAATCAGGTAGACACTGTAGTTACCAATCATGGAATGATTCAAAAAACATGGTTACTCATGATCCCTATGTGAACCATCAACTAGTTTATTGCATAGTGAAATATTTCCTAGAATGGAAAGTTGGAAAGGATGTGATGAGCCATGGAATTTGGATGAATTATTTTAGTTAGAAAATAAGAATTGATAAGTGTATTTGATATATAAATTGTATACTTTTTATTACATTGATTTGTCTATTCAATGAATATTCTTTCCAAACGTAAGAAAATTTTAGTTGTTTTGTGATTTTTGTATGGATACAATTAATTATAGGAAAATGAATGAAATGAGTAAATTTTTATAGGAAAATTAAACTTTTCCCAGTATTACTTCACTCTGGGCATGATAGTAGATTTTTTAGGATGGTCAAGGAGCACTAATAAATGAAAATATTGAAAAAAATTAGAAATGAGATCGGAGAGAATAAAATTTATTTACACGATGTGAATCGTCATTACACGATTTTTATTTTCATTTCACAGATGTTTTAGACCATGAAATCATGTTGTGAAATATCATGTCGTGATGCTATTACATGTCCTAAGTCCTAGTTACATGTTGTGAATCGAGTAAATGGTCAAAATAGACAAACTAGATAATCTAGAGAATCATGAAGATTCAAAAATCATGGATGCAATATTAATTTGTTATTACACAACATGAATAACCATTATATGTCCTTTAATAGTTTGGCTAGATCCCATCTAGAGCCTTTAAATAGAGATCTTACCTTTGGTTTTGGGCATTCAAATTCACATGGAGAAAATATTGTGGAGTGGAGCTGTTGTTCCCTCTCTAAATTCAATCTCCATTTAATTTATGTATTATTTTTATTTTCTCATTCCTCTTTATTCAATGATTACTAGGATGAGGTGGTAAACCCACATTGTTTTATGGTATTGTTATCAAAGGGGGAAGGTGTATTATATTTATTTATTTAAAATATACAGGCATTTGGATTGTAAAAATAATTCATGAACTTATAATTCATTTATTTTATACATTATCTTGAGCAATGATTATTTGATTAAAAAATTTACAATTCAAATGGAAAACTAATAACACTATATAAGGCATAACCATTGGAAACATTAGGGGAAATTAGGATTAAACATTGTATTGAGACAAACATGATTCATCAACACCATAAATTACCAGACTAAGGAAATATGATATTATCACATCAAGGATGAGATACCATAACCATTGGATCTTCTTAATCTTGTCTCTGACACCAACCATGAATTAGTCATCTTATTTTATAAAATCAAATTAGACATTAACCCTGAAATTATAAAATGATGGAAAGCTTTAGAAATATGATTAAAAACCCAATAAATCATATTGATGTTGTCTATTTATTTTCCTAAAATTGAATGATGTCCAATATTTCTCATAACATTCATAAAATTAATAAAATTAAATATTTTTGGAAAACCTAATAAAACTAATGTTACAATTTATTTTGGTTCGACCTCAAACTTTCCAAATACTAAATATTAATTAACTGAGTGTTATAGTTTATGTTTTATAAATTCATTTTCTCATAGTACCGTGAAAAAATAGTGATTACCCTATAAAGATATCAAACTGGCGTTGTTTCTTCAGATTTATGTTTTTTAGTTTTTAGGATTTCAAATATATAAATATTTATTTATTTATTTTAATTTATCATTTTACATTGGGTATATTGTGTTGTGGATATTATATTTTCAATACAAAGATACAACAATTGGTTGAAGGTAAAAGTCAACATTGGTTTAGAAAATCATTTTGATTATATCTCAGAGGTCAAAGTCACTAGAACCATGGTGGGATCAGAACAAAATAAAAATCACCAAAGAGATCTCGAGATTTGGGAGCTTGCAGACGACAGGGATTTTTAAACATAGGATTGAAATGAGAAACCTAGAACCCCCAATTGTAGCAAATCACTTCGAGATCAAGCGAGAAATCATATCAATTACCTCGAAGAGCATGCAATACACCAATCATCCACACGAATATCCGAACAAACATCTCAGAGACTTCATTCATCTCTTTGAAACCTTCTAGTTCACGAATTTTTAATGTGATGGGGTTAGACATCGTCTTTTCTGATTTCCTTACGAGACCATTATTCATACTAGATTGAATGCCTTCATGATCATTCAATCACTACATGGGATTAGATGGATATAAAATTCATCAACCACTTTTTACACCTTCTAAATCAATGGATATATGGGAAAACATTCTAAAATTTGGTCAATTTGATCCTGAATCTATTTATTCTGCCAAGGAATGGTATAAAGACATGGCATGAGAAATCCCACATCATAGAATAGAGATATAGATACTATTAAAAACATTCAATATGGGGTTTTCATTAGGGAATAATTCAATTCACAATGCCGCATCTGCAGGACCCTTAATGAATAAATCATCTAATGAAATATATAACATGCTTGATGAAATTGCGAGCAACAGTTTCTAGTGGCCTGTAGAGGAAAAACTATAGAAATGCATTCAAGATGTCCAAAATAATTACTATATGGTAGCATAAAATTAATATATATCTAAGAAAATGGACATCATGATGGTCCAGTAGTAGAACCCAAACGGTACGTGTATTGATGATTCAAGTTATGCTAATTAAAATCAGGGTGATAAATTTAAGGACTTGCGACCACAACAACAAGGGAAAATATATCAACAAATACCACAACAGTTCCTACAATAATAAACATAATGGAATACAATGAAAATCACTTTTCATTCATTAGATGAGATGTTGGACACATTCATGACTACTTTTGGTGCGATAATCAAAGAAATACAATAAGAAGCATCCAACCATAAGTCGACATTATAAAATCCAAAGCATCAAATTGGAAAAATTGCAGACCGGATTTGAGGCACAAATGTATACTTCCCAGATTCCCTGAGGTATATGCACACGAGGACTTAATGGAAATAGAAATTATAAGTGGGAGGAATAACATAGGAAGTGGAATAGGATTTTTAGGAAAAACACCAATGAATGAAAGAGAAGTGGAAGAAAATTCTATAGTGGAACAAGTAGCTAAAGAAGAAGAAGAGTAACCACATCAATATAATTCAGGGATTAATTTTTAAGAGCGAATGGTTCATGTAAAAACAAATGTTCAGAAAATTATGTTTTTGGAGCACTTACAATAATATTAATATACCTATTGCTGAGGCACTCATGAACATTTCATCATACACAAAATTCATGAAAGAGTAGGTAATAAAAAAAGAATCTATAATAGATTGGAACCATTACACACACATGAGAGTGTTTGGTAGTTGTATCAATTAATATACCTATGATTCCAAGAGACCCATGTAACATTTCCATTCAAACAATTATTAGTGTTAAAATTTTTTGAAAAGAATTGTTTGACTAAGGTGAAAGTGTCCAAAACATGTCATAAAAGTCATTAAAGTCAATTTGAATAGATGAAATAAATCTTTCAAGAGTAATTATTCGATAAGAATATTTTTTAGTGAAATACCCACAAGGAGTATCAAATATATACTGATCAATGTTGAAATGTTCTATATCCCCATCAACTTATTTATGTTGGATATGGAAGATGATAGGAATACACTAATTCTGGGAAGGCTGTTGTTAACCATAGTGAGTAGGCTAATCGATGATAAAAATAGAGAACTATGTCTAAGAGTGGGAAGTGATAAATTAAGACCCAGAATACATTGAGAAATGATGAACTCTGATGTGAAAGAGGTTACAGAGTTTCAAGAAAAACAAACATCTGAAGTTTAAGTTGACACTGAGATTTATGTGGAACAAGTGTTAGATGCTATTGTAAAAGAAGATTCTCAACTGATAAAGAATGATAATATTAGGACCAATCCCACTAAAACCATAAGACAGATCGACTCCACTATATTTGAGAAAGGACAACAAGTATGGATTTTACATGAACACTTAGTCAGTTTATTAGGATTACAGATGAAATTTTGGGTCAGTCAAATAGAGATAAAGAAAGTACTAAAATATGTAAGAATCATGTTATTCAAAGATGAAGGATAGGGGATGAAATGTGTGGATACGACACAATTTCTACAATCTATGGACAAAAAAATCGTAAAACAAAAATTAATTATCTGTTGCATGAGTTGATGCTGAAGGATGTAAGGTTGAGCCAATGATGTTAAACAAAATCTCTTCTGAGAGGCATCCTGATTTTTTTTTCATTATTTTCTTTTTTAAAAGAATCCATTCTCTTTCTCCAACTATTTCAAAATTCATTGATAATGGACTATTCCTTCACTTGTTGTTTTTTAATTTATAGTAACATCAAGTCCCAATGAAACTAAATGATGTAGGAATCAAAAGTAGAAGATAAAACCACAATACCTTCCAAGAAAGAAATTTACATGTCATGAAAAGGTATAGAAAGAACCTATAGAACCATGAATGAAGCATCATTTTGAAGGTGATTAATATTTTCAAATCTATATTTTTCAAATTTATTCACACCATTTATTCAAAATTGTAAATTCCAATTACTTTCGCATAGTTGATTAAATTTCTAATTAAATGAACTATCAGACATAACTAATTTGGATAAATACCATGACATGTATTTAGATTAAAATTTCAACTATATTTAAATGATAATAATAGGGGAATGAATTAGTAGAGATAATCATGTTTATATTGACTTGAAAAATCATGATATGATGTTCATGTTGATTAATATTTTAATTTTTGATATTAAAATTAATTTATTTAATTATTATTTATGTATTTTCATGAGTTATTGTTCCAACAATTCATCTCATTCTTGAGGCATCCACAGAGCCAATAATATCCATTATTTCTTTTGATATTTCTTTAGATTCCCATGCATGTTTTCTTTTAGAATATTCTTTTTTATTATAAATGTTATGACTTAACAAAATAAAATTTTAAATTATTGAATCATTATTTTGTTTAACCATTATACCGAGGCCACCATGAATTAATCTAATTCTACACCTGTAGAACACATGAATAGCCTTTTTAAGAAATTTACGATGTTACAAGCCTATTTTAAAAATTCCTAACATCCTCTTAATATTTTTTCATGATTATCCAACATATGAGTGGTGGATGAAGATACCTGTGGAATGGATGGACAGTTGGTAATGGATATATTTTGGGGAATATCCAACTATTTGGGAAAGGAACATTCATTGAATTAATTACACACCATCTTATGAAAAAATAAAAAATAAAAAATGTGTTATGACTAGGGAAATTAAAAAATCACCAATTAATTAACCATTGACCTTGTTAAAAAAATTACAAATAGTATCATGATGATAACATTAGTGGTGGGGTAGTGTATATGAGAAATTTTCCAATCAAAAATTCTGAAAAATAAATGAGAAATAATAAAATAGAAAAAGGGTCATTAATTTATTAAATTTCATCACTTTATAAGCATTATATGAGATACTATAGAGAAAATATAATCACATTGACTGTTTTTTTATTATTATACAATTTAATTTAGAGTTGAACCACCATTTTCAGAAATATCTTTTACACCATTTACCTACATAACATAAATCCTCTTTGTCATTTGATCATTAATGGTGAAGCCCTCATGATTAATTGTGATACTACCATTACATGATGGAGATGTTAGCTACCCTATAAACCTATGGTATGATACATGTTATTGATGTGTGCACATCATTCCAGTTAGAATTATTCCTTGATAATGAGTAAAAAAATCATGTGATTTAAATTGAAAATGGGATGCATACTGATAAGGGATTGAGAAATGAAAAAGGAATAATGAAATGGATTGGCTATTTCAAAAGATTAAAATTAAAATACATGGTTTAACTATTTCATTGAAAATTTTGGTGTTAATTTAAATTCTCGTGTGATGCTTCAAAATTTAATATTCCAATTAATCAATAATTTCTATGGAAATTAAATAAGAAGAAGGGTATAGTAAATGTCCTTAAAAGTATGATGATTTTTTTGAAAGTGAATGAAATGAGGGAATTTTTGGAGGAAATGGTCTTTCATGCCTTGAGAGATGTGAATAACCATGATAGTAGATTTTTGTGGATGATAATGGACCACTTATAAAAAAACCAACTGAGAAACCACGGAGAAATGCGATCCATGAGTGAAAAAATAAATTATAATTTGTGAATCATCATTACACAATGGGTAGTTTCGTTTCATCGTATGCCACAGACCGTGAGGTTAATTCTTGAAATATATTTCCAGTATGTTATTATATGTCATGGGTCTTAGTTACTCATCTTCAAAGGAGTCAACAATCAAAATATTCAAACGATATTCATAGGATATTTGTGCATATTCAAAAATAATGGAGGAAACATCTAATCTGTATTAAACAACATGAAAACCAATTATAGGTTGTGTAATGATCTAGGATGATCCCATCCAAATCCTATAAATACCGGGCTTTTGAGAAGCTATGGGGATTCCAATTCATCTAGAGGCAAAAATCATTGAGAGGAGTTATTGTTCCCCCTTTGAGTTATTTCTCAATTATATTTATGCATTATTTTTTCTCCTTCCCTCTTATTCTCTCATCACTAGGATAATAGGGTAAACCCGAATTTTTCAAGGGTAATGCAATTTTATAGGGAAGGTTCATTAGATTTATTTATTTTAAATAGTTATTTATTGCTATTTTGTAATTTATTCTTTTACATCCAATCCCATTATTTTTTTATTTTATCATGACCACTAAAAAATTAATTAAATAAGGAACATTTAAATATCAAAACTAAAAACCCTAAATAAGGGATGGACATTGAAAAAATTTGGGGAAATAAATTTTAATCTTGGTATCTAGCTAAACATGAATCCGCAACACCCCAAATTTTCAGACCAAGAAAATAGGATATTGTCGAATCAAGAATGAGATTCCATGACCATGGGATCTTCCATGCCTCTACTCTAACACAAACCATTAAATTATATTATTATTTATTAAATACGAGTTACACCTAAACATTGAAATAACAAAACCACAATGGGTATTCAAAACCAGATACTAAATCCCTACAATCTACTTGCATTCATCTTGTTATTTTCCTAAAATTCAATTCAACCCAACATTTATCACCATATTCTTAAAATAAAAAATTTAAAATCTTTTAGAAATCCTTATAAAACAAATTTTACCACCTATATGGGATAGAATTCAAAATTTCATAATACTTAATTTAAAATAATTGAGTAGCATAGTTTTAATTTTATAAATTTTGTTTTTATAATACCATAGAGAATCAAAGATACCCCAATGAGGATATCAATAATCCACCTATTTTTAATAGTGATTAGGAGATGGAAAGGGAATATGAGTGGTTTAATATGATGAAATAGATATTCAATATCATGGGAACACTAGTAGTGTTAAATGTGAAGCTAGAGGCATACATGTTTGATGATATTTCATGTCAGTGGTGAGAGTGGGTGGTCCATGATGGAATTTACTAAGGAATTACATGGGAGGATTTTGAGGGATTGTTTAACAAACAAGTCTACCCTCATTAATTAAAAACTAAGGGTAAAATGGATTTATTCCTCTTAAAGTAGAAAAACATGATAGTGATGAAATATTCATCTAGGATTCTGAACATATGGATGTTTTAACCTAAGGGTTTGGGTACTGCATCCTTGAAGGCACAAATCATTGAATTTTGTATGAGAAATTAATTTTCTCCATAAATTTCATTCCCATGTATAAGTTATTATATAGAAATTGTGAATAGAGAAATAATAAATTATTGGGATATTGTGGGGGCTATATGCGAGTGAATCTTGTAGGAACCCATGGGGAACAGTGGGAACTCTAACGTAGGGATCATGTGTAAGAGGTACACTTATTTCTAGGGTGAGAGTATGGTTAAAAAACTAAATACCAGATCAGCAAATATTCCTCCAAAGTGTCAGAGTAATCCATGATGATTTTAGTGTGGTTTTACAAGAACCATGAAGTGGGATTATTTGAAATAGTTTCAATCATGTCATAACTTATATAATATGGAGAATATTCAATGTTATTATCATAATTATACAAGGTCATGTGTTTTTTACTCTCCTAAAGGGTCACATACAACCTATGCCTTGAAGATATGGGGGAAACAACATATATCATATCATCAGAGATGAGTTAGTAATGAAAATTCTAGGAATACAATGACTATTCTGTATCTGATGTTTTAGTTGGGTAATAAAGAAATGACTATGGAATGAAAGTTATAGTTTGGAGTTGAACAAGATGTCGTGGATGGTATAACAAGACCATCCATAGTGTGAGGTATGATTAATTTAAATTCTATATTTAGGAATGTTTTTTTGGATATGGGTACATCTCATTCTTTCATTGCATCTCATGCGGTTGATTTTTTGGGGTTATTTTTGGAAATTATGCCTTCTATTATAAAAAATCATACTCTATTGTGCCATAGAGGGTGTCCATCCTTCCTCTGTAGAGTATTAGGTATATATATGGATGGATTTGAGTTGATGTGGTACTTCATGATGCATCAGATGGATGTGTATGATATAGTCCAGGGTGTGGATTGGTTGATGATATTTAAAAACAACAATGATTATTATGCATGAATGGTTATTTTTATGATCAGTGATGGTGTCCCAAGTCTCTTTAGATGAGAGAAAAATGTAATTATGGGTGCAGTGGGATTGTTAGCACCAATAGTTGGAATGATATCATATCAGTTGATGGTATTGTATTTGGGATCAATGGAAGATGTTGGGAGAAGTAGTTTTTCGACGGTGGTTGATCAGTTTATGGTTTAATTTCCCAAATAATTCTCAAAATTTTAACATGTGAGAGAAGTGGAGTTTATGATTGAACTTATTCATCGTACCTTTCCTATGTCAATTTCAACATACCTAATGTAAGTACAATAAATTATTCAATTGGATGTGTAGTTGGAGGAGCTAGAAAACAAAGGGTTCGTGTGCCCTAGCATATCTCTATTGGGAGTACTTATTTTGATTTTTAAAATGGGGTACTGAACTATTAAAATGTGTTTTTATTATTATAGTTATAATGAAGATGATATATTGAATCAACATAAACTACCTCTCATTTCTGAATTGTTTGATCAGTTGAGGGGAGATCATTGGTTCTCCAAGATTGACTTACGATCAGGGTAACATCACTTGTGGGTATGGAGGGAGGATATCCCATAAATATAATTCAGAATTAGACACGGACATTATGAGTATGTTATTATACTCCTTGGTCAAACAAATACACCATTTTTTTATCTAATTGATGAATCATATATTTCATATGTATTTATATTTTTTCCTAGTGGTATTCTTGGATGATATACATGTGTACTCAATGACATGTGTGTATCTTGAAAATATGATGGAATTAGTGTTGGGGATATTAAGAGATAATAGGATGTATTCCAAATTGTCAATGTGGAAATTTTTCTTACAAGAGATAAATTTTATTATCCATTTAATTACATTTGGAGGGTTTTCATTAGATCCAAATAAGGTAGAAGCTATTATCTCTTGGTAACCATTGAAGAATATTTTTAGTATTTTAAGAATCATGGTTCTATTTTGTAATTATTGATGCTTTGTTCATTAATTATGACCATTTATTCTCCTATGGAAACATTAAAAAGGAATAATGTTCCCTTTTAATGGAATAAAAATTTCCAAAAATCATTTGAAGAGCATAAGGATTATCTTACATCTCCACCAATACTGGTTTTCTAGAACATTGGAAAGGGTGAGTGGTGTATTGTGACACATCCAAATATTGGTTGAGCTGTGTTCATGTGAACATAAATCATGTGGTTGAATATGGATCATGGAATTAGAGGTTTCATGAGAAGAACTACCGAAAAAATTATTTGATGTTAGCGGTGGTGGTTTAGTCATTGAAAATATAGAGTTACTATCTCTTCAGGGATAAATTCACTCTGTATACCAATCATAAGAGATTGAATCATATTTTAAAATAGATATATTATAATTTGAGGCAAATAAGATGGATATAGTTACTAAAAAATTTTGACAGTGAAATGATGTATAAACTGGGAAAAGATAATTCGATGGAAGATTAATTAAGTAGTATATCATATTTTAATGTGGAAAAAGAAGATTTGGAACAATGGTAGTTGATATTTGTTATAACCATGATGAATTTTTAATGTGATGGTTGTGGTGATGTAACCATATTTATTCTAGTTTCATTAGTTCTTGGCTTGGTTTATTGGATAAATAGTTGTATATGTTCAATTTAAAGTGTGTGGTTACAAGGTCAAACAATAATTGTGGGGAGGCAATTGATGGATGGAAATTGGATGATAATTTAGTCTTGTTCTTTCCGAAAGAGATAGATATACCCGTACCTTTTCCCGAAAAACATCTCATTTATTATCATCATTATAGATGGGCTATGCCTCATGGAATTTAGAAAAAATATAATGTTTTAAATGAATTATTTTGGAGGTATGATATAAATATGAATGTGATTGAGTTTGTATTGAGATTCTTGACTTTTTATCAAGTCAAGTTAGAGCAACAGAGGATAGAAGTTATTTGGCAGTGATTACTTATCCCAGTGTGGAAATGGGATCTGATAAAAAAGATTTTGTTACATGTCTCCTAAGAACGATTAGGATGAATTTTTACATTTGGGTGATTGTGGATAAAATATCAAAGTCTCCCCATTTCATCCCTATTCATGAATATAAAATGGTGGAGGATGTATCAAGAATATAAATCTATAAGATGTTAAAGTGGAATAGTGTACCAATTTCCAATATATAAGATAGATATATGAGGTTCACATCTTGTTTTTAGAAATACTTGCAATAATAACTTGGGAATCAGTTGAAAAAGAGCATGGAAAATCAACCTTAGATGTATGGGAAGTCTGATAGGCTAATACAAAAATTATAATATATGGTGTGAGAAACCTTCCTAGATTTTAGTGGATCATGGGAGGATCACTTGTTTTTGGCTGAGTTCTCCTATAATAACTATTATCAAGACTCCATAAATATGGATCCATTTGAGTAATTGTAAGGTCTTCCTTGTCATTATACAATTTTTAGGGGAAAATAAGAGAGACATTGATAGTTGGGATGATCCATGTATAATAAAAAATGAGATGATTTTGTTTATCATGAAATGAATTGAGATGGGGTAGAGTCCTGAAAAATCATATGTGAACCATCATCAATGATTGTTGTCATTCGAGGTGGGTAATCATTCATTCTTGAGAGTCACTCTTTGGTTGGGATGGCATCCATTTGGAAATATGTGATCTACAAGGTATATTATCCCTTTTGATATAATATTGTTTTTTTGAGAGGTGGTATATTAGTTTTATTTTCCATAATGGTTGAGTGTAGGGAAAAATGTGCTTTATGTTTCATAGATGAAAAATTATCGAATTTATCATAACCATTCAATTTATTGGGATCAGGTTGAGATAGATTTGGATGATTCCTTGGTAGACTTTATAGTGTGGATTGAGGATAGGAAAGATAAATTATTTTGTTGTTGAACAATCCATCTAGTTTTGGTTTTGTGAAAATATGGTTAGATTCTAGAGGAGTCTTGGGAGTGGGAGAAATAGATGGACGAGCAATGGCTCGATCTATTTCGTCAATGAAAGTGTTCTTTAATTTCTAAGGATAGAATTTCAAATAGTGGGGAGAATTAAATACCCCTAGTTTGAGGTGGTATCCTTTTGTATTCCAATTTATATGTTGAAAATGGTTTGGAAAAATTTCAACGACTTCATATGGGTTTTGTAATGGTTTGAAGACTTTTTAAGGGGGCACGGTATGGGAACGGTTCGGGAAAACAATGTAGCTTCTCTAGAAAACCATGAATAGTGAGATAATGGGATTTTTCATGGATAGAAAACCGTTTGTCTAACCATGTGAGGTACCTCCTGAGGCATTATCAAGATCATGGTTAGAGTATGGTTTGTATAATAGTTCGAGCTAACCATATGCGACATTAAAAATGGGGTTTCTAAAAATGTGTCACTCATTATGTTCCATAAAGCATCCAATTCCTATCCCATATGAACCCATCTCGAGATTTTAACATCTCATGGTTTAGGGAACCAAATACACTAATTATGGAAGAAAATAATAGTGTTTTCTTACTGGTTTGAAGGTGATTATATTTCGGTAAGTATGTTATGTTTTTTTTCTTTGTATTCCGTACATCTAGTTCTCCCTCTCTCTATGTGTGTGTTTTCTGGATCATCATGGATCATAATTAGATGTATTGTTTTTCCTTAAAATGATGTAATTTTGGTATGTTAATGTTATGAAATGTGATCAAAGGTAGTTTTGGAATTATTTCACCCTTATTTGGAGTGTGGTTGTGTGGTGGGTAAATTTTGAAAACCCCTAAGCTAGGTGGATTCTCTCCCATTTCCATTTTGATAAAAATAGATGTTTTAATTTTAAAATAAATGGTTTTTATGGAAATTTATTGTCATTTTAATGTAAAAATATTTATTAAAACCCATTTAGTGATGTTTTTTGGAATTTGGGAAAAAGTGTTATCATTTTGAAATGTGATTTGTTGATGGATTTTGAAGTGTTGACTTTAAAATTACTTTCTTGGTTGATTATGGAAAATTGTCTTTTAAAAATTGAGATTCAATAATATTGTTTTTATTGAATTATGGATTTCTATGAATAATGGATTTAGTGTTCCTTCATTAAATGTTTTATTAATTGATGTGGCTTGATTTGTTATGATGAAATGTTATTGCACATAATTAGTTATCATAGTTTTGGAAATATTGTGGTGACATTGTTTTGGTAGATGTTTATTGTCATGATTTTTGTATTATGTGTTATATGCATTGGATGGATGGGATGGATAGTGTGTGTGAAGCACCACAATCAAAATAATGGAGTGCGGGAATGATGTACCACTAAAAAAAGGTAATGGGGATGAACATGAAGTTCCATCATCAATGGTAACACTGGGATCATGTAGAAAAGTGTGATCATGGATGTGGTAGGAGTCCAAAAAAATTAAAATACTTTGGTTATACCAATATAGAATGTTTAATGACGTATTTTCTACATTGATTTTAATTTTGGAGGATTTGGGTTAATTTCCTTGGGTATGGAGGTGTTTGGATTATTATTAATTGATTAACTATTTTAATAGTGTTATATAAATTGTTTTATATGATTGTTATATGTTTTTAATCCATGTGGTGTGTTCAGGAGATTAATTACTGGAAGACCTACAGAGTATTATTACTCACTCCATGCATAGGAACTTCGGTTCATTTACAAATAAGGTATTTCATGACATGGGAAGAGGTAATGAATTCCATTCCATTAGTGGTGCATCATAATGATTAGGTGGTATTGTGGTTCATGGAGCATGGATCATGGTGTGGAGCTATGATGTTGTGTCATATTTTCTTTGGGATTTGTTTTTTAGTCATCCACTTGATAATATGACTTTGGATTAATGCGGATTATTTGTACTTGTCTTTTTGTATAATTGAATTGTGAAACATTGTAGACATGAATCATGTAGTCTATCTGTTATTGAATCATTTGGCAGTGTGTATTATTTTGAAAGCGAATATATTCCTCCACCATTTATGAATCCCACATCATTTATTTCCATTCTTTTCCGCTACAATGATGTCACTTAAGTCAAAGTAACACATTATCCTAATCTCAAGAAAATGAGTAGGGTCATGATATTAATGATTTTCCTAGGGTTTATGGGTTAGTAGTGACAATATTGATGTAAGATCACATGTTTTTGTACCATGTGGTAATTTTCTATGGGAATTTTAATTTTACCATTAGGTAGAAGGTAAAATCTCAATAGCTTGTTTTAGAATATAAATCCAATCAGTATTACCAATAAATTTGATGTTTTTAAAAGATGATCAAGGGTTGAAAGGTTTATAATGTGTTCATATGATTTTTTGATGCATCAGAATTTGAAAAATACATTTTATTGGAAACAGGAAATAGTATATGTTTAGTACAAACCTTGCAGCCCCCAATTGAAATAGTTAGTCATGTTTTTATATACGAGAACTATTTTTTGAAATCATGAAAACCCTAGGTAAAAATAAGCTACCATGTCTAAATGTGTCTGAGAATATGCATGATTTTGATCTTATCATGTTAGAGGAAGAACATTTCCATTAGGGGTGGTCTACAAAAAACTATATAGGGTATCCCATTGGAGTCACACATTTTGACTAACTATGGGAATATACCATACCCTTGGTGCCACAACGATAGCGTTACTATATGTTTGGTGCACAGTAAGTCAAATCATGTTACCAAACCATGATTCTCATTATTGATCTGAAAATTATGGGTTTCACATGATTTATTTTAATCTTCTCCCCCTATATTATTTTCCTCCATGTGCATAGTAGAGGTGACACTTGAGATCTTCCCCCAATCATCTTCAAGACATGGGAACATATTATGATTTGATCTTCGATTAAAGATCTTTTTTTCACATTTGAATTGTGCTGGTAAGATACTAATTTTTTTTATTCTTTACATCGTTTATATTCTCATATGTTATGATAAATCCATGTAATCTCTTTGGACATAATTTCAGTTATTTTTTACATTTCATCAATTTATCTCTAATTATCATTAATTTGTGAGCAGTATGGGATGAGTGTACTTTCCAGAATATGTGTTAAGTGATATAATACTTTTATCTTAATTTCTATAGAGGTTATAAAAAATATCATTGTTCTAAACACAATTATTCTCATGTGACTCACTGAAAATGTAAAATTTATAATTTATATGCTAATTCCATTGATTAAATAACCATTTTATGTTTAATCTAATTATTAGTGTTTTTACCAAATACAAAACCAACCCCCTTGGTGTATGGATTTTATGACTGTGACCTATGATACATCTTATGTATTAATACTACTATTTATTTGATTATATAAATACATTTAATTATAAATCCCCACCCACTATTGATTACTATTTGTGGTCGGGTCATTAATTCCCAATGAAATGGATGATTAAAATAAGGTATGCAATTTGGAGATGATAACCAAAAAAGGAACGTTTTATAATAAAACCATATATGAGGTAAATTATATTCATAAATAAAAAGGGTAATCTAAATTGGAGTATTTGAATAATGACTAAAACAGAAATTCCCATGGTATTCTTAATATTCTTATAAATGAAATGACCTAATTAAAATCGTTGAATTATGTTACTACATAATTATGGAAAATTAGATTTTTAATTAAAAAATTGAAGTATATATTAGAATTTTATTTCACAAATGACCCTCTTAGATATTAGATAATTCAATTGAATAACAATTAAAATATTTGATAATAGGATTGGCTTGGATACTTTCATGGAATTAGATATACCTTTGCATTTATGGATTCAATTTCATAGGAAAAGTTGACATAGCCCTTATTATAAAACATTACGACACATGATCATGGTTTCCCTTATTTATTGTGATAACAAAGTATTGATTGAAATTTATATTATCAAAATCATGAATAAAATACCCATGAAATTTTAATGCATAGTTACAATGTCCCTTATGAATAGAATCACTTATATAATGTGATACTCGGGCATCCAATCATTTATTCATCACGATACATGAGCTTGGTGTCCCTATAATATGGAGTTACTTATATACTGTGATACTATTTCATAAAATACCTTATGCATTATGATACATGGGGATGTTGTTCCTCCTATATAAAATCAATTCTATATAGGAATACTAGGGCATTTCTTCCCTTATAAATTGTGAGAAGCAGACATTGCATCGCTCAGTCGTGGAATAACATATGAATCTAGATACCCTTGGTTTTAATCCCATATATTATGATATATGGATGTGTCACTTTGGGAATAGAGTCCCTTATCTGATATGTGATCCTATAAAAAGAATTTTTTGGTATTAATCTTCAGGTCGAGGCCAGTGCATGTATATCTGGGTAAATTATTTTCTGACAGATGCATATATATATATATATATATGGAATAAGGGGTGAATAGATATCCTATCATAGGATGAAGGAGGTATGGTCAGCTATGTGTCCTTGAGGAAAGTTATCCTCTCATATTCACATATAATTTTTTTATAGTATTACTCATATAAAATGACACTGAAAAATTTTATTTTCACAAACTATATACTATTATAGACTCTTTTTGGTGGTCTAAGGAATATAACCCACACCATCTTCAGGCCTCTATTTCACTAGGGTCCTCATACACTCCACATGGTTGCAGTATCAGGTTCTATATTAATATTTATTACTCTTTATTCTTTGATATTAGAGTTAGGAGCATGTGACTAATCCAGAACTCTGAATGTTCATAGAGTTAACCCAATTGGGAGTTTTTTACTTTTATTATTCATGTATTGCACTATATCATACCAAAATATATATTTTTATATATTTATATTATATAGCCTCATCTGTACATGTATATAGGGTGGTATTTTTGTAATCGGCTATTTTATCAGAGTTTGGTCTCCTTTGACATTCTTTCATTTATTTATAATTTTATGATATTGATTTATTTATTAATTATTAAGTCTATATGAGACATAGATCATGAGTGTATATACTTACCAATACTATCTTTATATCTTTTATACTAGTCTTCATCTGCTAGAATATTTTCAGGCACACTTGAGGCCATGTGATCGAATGGATGGGGACAGTAATTATATAGATTCTGTATTAGGATGTTACAATGTGGTATTGAATGTTTATTTTTTCATTAATTTTTTTAATTGAGGTATTTCTTGAAAATAGATTATGAAAGTGAAAAATCATGATAAATAGTTGTTACTATGGGTGATCAACCAAAGGTAGTGGAAAAGGCCAAGTGGAATGAGATGGAAGTATTGATAATGTTGTCCATTGGTATATATTATTACTATTTCACCTTGAGATATTTCTCTAATTTTTTTCATTTTAATTTATGAGACTGTGTCATTTTATCCTTATTGTAGTTTGTAAATGAAGTATTGTTACGTGCATCACAATAGGCACATAATCAATCACATTCCATGTATATGTTGTTCCATGTATGTTTCATACCTTGAATTTTCTAATAATTCAGAAGTGTTCCTTGTCTTATTATATTCCATCTTGTAATACAATTTAGGATATCAATTTTCATACCATTAACAGGTATTTATTTTCCACTATTTCAAATTTTTACTAAATTTTAGAGCTTGTCTTGTTAATTTTTTTTTAATAATTTGTATATTTTTTTACATTGACCTAAATAAAATTTTCTCATATATATTAATGGTTATGAAATAAATAACAAATCATGACATGTTGAAGCCCTTATATATTGGTTTCATGGGACAAACAAAATTGTTTCAATTAAGTTGTTTCCAATTTTCTATCTATAATGTGTATCCGCACATTATAAATTAATATATGGTAACCAATAAAATACGTAATACCCTAAGATTTTCATTGTTTTTATTTTGTATTACATTAAATTTTTTTAGAGTGGGTTTCAGTTTTTGTTATTGGTGGGGGAAAATTCTGTTTTTGGAGGATTATTAGTTGTTTAATGGTTATCCAACATGGTTAGTAGTAATAGTGTTGTTCCTATGCTAGTCCATAGTTGAGTCAGTGGTGTGGTGAAAAACTTGTGAATGGTCTATTAAACCATACGAGAAGAATCCAATTGGGCTTTGTAATTTAGTAATACCAAGGGTCTTGGTTTGGGCCTAATTTTCCCAACTATTCATCTTTATATAATTAACTATATGATGGTAGAGTTTGGATTTAGGCAACCCTTGGGTTATTCCATGTTCATTACCTTTTGATTATGTTGTTAAATATTAAAATAGTGGAACATGAGTCCTTAATCCTAGGATTTTTGTGTTTAACAATGTATCATGGGTTTATGAGAGGAAATTTTGAGATTTTGGTTTATTTGGTCAACATAGATTGTATATGAAATTGGTTACAATTGTGCCAAATGGTAGCATGGAATGAAGGAGTGTTTTGATTGATGAGGTTGGGTTAATTAGATATTGTGTGAAAATGGTATTATGTTCTTGGGTTATGGAAAGAGATTTATTTATGTTTTGATGAATTATTAATTTGGAATGTTATTTTATTTCTTGGATGTGGTTGTGAAATGGTATATGTCATAAATGGTTGGAGATGGTAAGAGGAGTTTTGTTGAATCCGAGTTGGGTTTAGGGATTGATTATTTATATTTGATAAACTATTACTAATGGATTTGGGATGTTGAAAAAATACTACACTACTTAGTTTTTGGTGGGTTAGACTGATGCTCCAAGAACCCTGGTACACCATAGTTTTTTGGAAAAGGAAAGATTCTACTGAACCAAAGGGTATGAACTTGAAGTTATATATTAAGTTAGGGATGGTCTGACATGGCGTTTCAAGTCAATATATGATTTAGGGGTTCATTATTTGTGTTTTATAAATTATTACCTACTAGATGGGAAGTCCAGATATGGTGTTTTGAATCCCCTAAAATGTTTACTTTTTCGATGAGTTTGTCAGTTTATGGATGTATTTTATTAGTTCCATGTTTGACTTGATGTACTGTGATATGTTATTCCCAGTATGATCACTGATTTTGTGTTGATGATTAAGTCCTTTTTCAATGCCTAGTGGGATATTTGAGCATGTTTTCCCTAAGTGTAATTGGGTGTTTATTTCACCATTGATGAAAAATATTTTTTAGAGATTATTTCATTTAAATATATAATGTGACTTGTTTTTATAAATGATAACGGTGTGTGTAATAATGTTTCTATTTTTTGATGGAAAATAATGAAATGGTTCTCATGGTGATAATCTTGGAATTTATTCTTTTATAATGTTTTAAACCATGTGTGATTTAGTTATTCAAGTGTACATTGTTCTAAAAAAGGCATAGTTAGAACAGTGAATTATAAAACATATCATTTATTTCATGGATGGAATGCCTTATGTGTTTATATTATTTCCATGTTATTTCTATTTTAATTAAATCCATTTATCTAGATGGTTTTTTTCATACCCTTATTAATTTTTTTATCATTATTTGATAAAATTTTGATCCATTTATGGGTTTAATTTATAAATTGTGGTTGTTAATGGAATCGTTTCGTTTTCCTTGGATTTGGTTTATATATTTATTTTTTTTCCTTGAGATGATTTTGTATATAAATAAAAACATATATATTTATTTTCAAACTAGAATTGATGATCATCATTATGGAACCAATTTCAAAGTTTAATTAAGTTGTGGTGACATACTGGGATTTTAGCTCATGACTATATCATTATAGGTTTCCAGTTGGATTCCTTTTCCCCTTTGTGGATGGAATGGGGGGAGTTGGGTAGTAATGTTTTGGGTCTTTTTTTGAGAAAGGTAGTATTCCTTATTGATTTCATTTGTCTATCTATTTTATCTAGTTTTATCTATTATAGCCTATATTCGTTCTTATTTGTTTATTTTAGTTATTTAATAATTTTTCTACTATTGTTTTGTCTTTTTTTGGGAAATTTTTCCCAAAATATTTTTTGTGATGCACATTGTCTACTTTCCAATCCATGGAGACTGAAAATTTCCAAAGGGCCATTTAGATAATCAGGTTGTCTGTCGAGTATGATCGAAACCTATGGTGGTTCTTTAAAAAGTTGTATTAGATACCATGTTCCATTTAGGAACATGGTTTGGTATAACCCATGTTGTTTTTTGATGTTTATGTATAAGGGAGTTTAGGGATATCAGGGCATGAGATGTAAGGGCTGTGAGAGTATAGATATCACTTTCTTTCCTGGAGCCTTAAACTTCTGGGTGATGTTGGGTTTTAAATCATGGATTCTTGTTTGTTTTGGTATGTTTTTATTCATTTTATTTGATTGATATTTTGATACCCATTGATCACATGAGTTATATTTGGGGTATATCATGGTCATGTGATGAAAATAATGGAAAACATGAGTTGCGTAGTGAGAATTCATGTTTTGAGAAACCATGAGGTTCTCATTTAGTTATTTATTCCCTTCATATGGAGTGAGTTTCATGGAAACTTATAGTCCCCCAATCCTGGTGACAAATCATTAATAACATTATTCCATTTATGGTTTCCTTGCTTTGGAATAATCATGATTATGTATTTTTTTAAAGGCGTTTTCCACACATTAGAGGTAGATGGAATAGTGTTTTGGGATGTGTTTTTTGTGATTATTATAATGGTTCTTGTGTTGTACATTTTTGTTCATGGTTTTGAAAACATAGATTGAGAAATAAAGTGTCGTTTTGAGGAAAAAATTAATATACATATTTGGTTTATTAGAAAAAGTAGAGGGGTGAATTTTCTTGGTTATATAAAACTATTTAAAAAATGGTAGCCTCCTTAGGAAATGGTGTTTTCAAAATTAATGTGAGTTTTTGATGGGAATCCTTAATTTTGTAGTTTTCAAAACGAAAGGATATTTTGAATAATATTTCATGTGGTTTTCAATGTTTGGAGAATGTGTGGGTTCAATAAATATTGTTTGGTTTCTAGCAGGGATGAAATGTTTTGTGAAGATACCTAGGAGGATGGTATTTTTTAAAATTCCTTGATGAATATTTTTTTTGGAAGGTGCAGATTTTTTGAAGAATTGTTTGTGCCACATTACAGTGGTTTTATGCACCTAGTTATGGATTGATGTTTTTCTAGGTCATTAATTTAAATGGGATACTTTTTTCTTTTAGGAGGAATGGATATATATGTTCTACTCCAATTTTCATTATTTCTATGCACTTAAACAGTCAAAAATTTTAGTTTGATCTAGTTCATACCCTGACTTCGATTGGAGTATTGGACATAAAACCATCATTGTGAGAGAGGATGGGTTATATCATTCCAGTTCTAGTTTAGTATGAATATGTGATTTTTCTAGGGAATCCTCTATTTTATTGTCTATAATATTGGTTTTGGAGCTTGGGTTGTGGTTGTTTATATCTAGTGTATTTTCCACCCATTTTCTAACTGAGCTATTATGGTGATCGTTATTTGTGGAAATGACAGGTCATGGTTGAAAAATCTATTAACTACGGTGTTTTAAATAACAATTGATTTTGGTATACTAACTGGAATTTTATTGTGGTGATTTTGTTTTCAAATAGTGGGGGAGATATAGGATTTTAACACAATGATATTGTATGTGTCATGAATCTAGGTGAGAACCCATGTCATCCTTTGAGGCTTCATGTAGTTGTTCGTTATTACTTAATTATGGAAGTGGATTTTCCTTAGAATGTTTCTATCTTGGATGTTCAGTGGATTTATGATATGTTTTCTTGTAGTTCCCTTTAGTTTCGGAATTATATAGGAACTCTAAATTGTGGGGATACCTTTATAGATGTACACCTACGGAAGAATACTTCTTGTTTGAGGATTGGGTTCCAGTAGTACATGGAGAAGGTGTTTCATACTCGTCGTTGTAGAGATATTTCATGTATTTCACCCGTTTCCTTCGAGGTTAAGACATGTTTATTGTTTCATTTGGTTAGCTCATATTTTTACTTTTATTTATACTTTTTTATTCCTTTTATTGGGACATCTTGTGGGTATAGTGGTATGGTGTGGAAATTGGAATACCCTGGGTGTCGTTGTTTTTTATTTTGTATTATTTTAATTTTTTTTGAGAGGGATTGAGTATCCATTATTGGATGTATGAATATTCATCTTTTTTATGGTTTTTTATTTTTCTAATTTTTATCATTAACATTTAGTAGTAACTTAGAGGTGGTCATGCAAGTGCTCAGGTGAGTCTGTGGTGTAGAGATTGGCTTGCACATATTCTATTTAACCATGCAAAAAAGCTTATAGTTGGACTATTTATGATTGAAGTGATGAATGGGATGGTCTGATAATGGGTTTTCAATAACACATCTGCCTATAGGTAACCTTTTACGGGTGCTTGACCAAGAATGTGTACAGCACCCAGATTTGTAAACTATGCCCAAACAATGAGAGTTGAACAGAATTTTATAATTTCGGTTTTAATTTTATATTTTTTTTTATATATTTACTTTTTCTCTATTCCCCCACCCTCTTTTCTTCCATGTGCATCATGTGAGTCACCCCTCCCATTCAAAAATTTCCAAGCACCACCCTCCCCTTCGATCCTCTCTTATGCTGATTAAACCAGCATATTAATTTTTGATTCTGCATCAATTCTCCAATGTAATTTACTCACTCCATATTCATCCTCATTTTGGATGATTTTCCCACTCCCCATCACCTTGTTTGGATTGGATGAATAATAGGATTAGGATTAATCTAATTTTTCAATTTTATTCAGTTATTAGGGTATATAGTGGCTCTCTCAGGTCCACCATGTTTGTATTCTGACATCCTACACAGAATGAAGACTATATTAGTTCATTTTGGATTTCTTAATTCACATGAGGTAGGAATTAATCCACTATTTTTAGAGTAATTTTAATGGTTGTTTTTGTTATTATTCTGCCCTCTAAGTTAAATAGAGAGTTTAGTCACTCCTTGGAGGGTTTAACTCTCATACATGTGTATCTGTATATATATATCTTCTTCATATATATTACCTCTTTGAGAGGAGAATATTTTCATTAGATTAAGGGGTGTATAGATATATATGAATTTGTGTATATTCTAGTGTGGGGTGGTTCTGTCAATACCTCCATGTCCCAAAGTGTTCCGAATTGATCCTCTACTCCTTGAGGAAGGTGCCACTATGAAATTCATTTGTTTGTAACTATAATATTCGTGTGACCATTGTATTATCTTTTTGGTGGATGTATAAATAATTTTGAAAGGCTTGTGCTAATTTCAATCCATTTTACTATTCCTTTTTCTTAGCATAAATGGTTGTTTTTGAGTAATCCATGTTTTATGAAATAAATTGGAAAATATAATTGTTCTATTCTTTTTAGAGAATGAATTTTGTATTTTTGAAATGTTTTAATGATGGAAAATGGGTTTTGACTCGGTTTTTTCTCCATTTAGTGAAAATGATATATTAATGGGAACTCAGTTTAAAATTTAGTTTTTGACCTAATATTATTTAAAAATTGGGGTTATCTCTTTTATTTAAAATGTTTGTATGAAATAGGTGTGTGGTTTTTTGCGTTTGAAAATGGAATTATGCCTTCTTTAAAATGGTTAAATATAAATGGATATACATGGTACTTATTTTCGTTATAAAAAAATAAAACCCATTCTCGTTGGGTTAATTTGTAATGTTATGAATGATCAGAGGGTTTTCCTATGGAAAGAGTTTATTAATTTCATTATGTAGTGAACATAGTTTTTAAATGGGGTTTTATGCATTATTCACGTATGATAAAATTATAATAAGGGTTTTCCTTTTGAACTGTACTTGATCCATGGGCTTTAGTAAAAATTCATTTTTAATTGGGCTCCCATTTTTTATTTGGATGGTTTCAATGTTTTAAATGTTTTATTATTTTATATATTAAAAATACTATTTATTGTTATTTATGTGGTTGTACATGGAAGTGTCAATGTTTTTATTGGAATTGTGTTTGATATTTCAGATTGGTTTTAAATGCATTTTAAATGTTTATGATATGTGTGAAAGCCTAGTTAGAACTTGTTGTTTGATAAATGTTTGTGTTATTAGTATCTTTTTCTTTTGGGTTACCTTAGGTAGAAATGATAGTTTTGTTTATTAAATGAAAATTAAAACCCTCATGATCCCCATGGGATTCCTGGAGGATTTTAGGTTTGGGATTGAGGCTACCCATGGGGTGTCAAATTTTAATGAACTTGGTAACATGTTGTTCAATATGCCAATGGTGGCATATGAGGAGTTACACATATGACTATTATGTTTTAAATGTTAATGTGGGTTTTTAGAAGGATATTTTTAGAATTCGTTTTAGTTGGATAACATTGTTTTTAAATGAAATTGGTGTACATTGTTACTAATTTATATCATTGCATGAGACTGTGGTTAGTACACTATTAACGGTTTAAGAAAAAATGATTTTGAAATGGTAACATATTCATGTGTTATGACTTGAGAATGATTTATGTTTTCATGAATAATGAATAATTATTGTTTTGTTATTATTTGTCTAGGGTTGTGAAATGGTATATGTAGTTAATTTTTGGCGATGGTCAAACGAGTTATATGGAATCCCAGTTTGATTCATGGATTAATGCACTATGTTTTATGACCCATTGCTAATGGTTTTGGGATTTAGGAATTATGACCCACTTCTGACTTTTGGGTGGTATTGACTGATTCCCTAGGCACCTCTTGAACGGTAGTTTTTAGGGGAAGGACTGATGCTCTTGAACCCATGTGTATGGACGTGAAATTTCAGATATTGGATAGGATGGTTCGACATGGAATATTAGGGCTCAGTAAGATTCTTGAACTAATGCTCCATGTATTTTGAATTGTAATCTAGTGGTTTTTATGGACAGACATAGTGTATTGGATCCATTTATATGTTTACTTATGGATGATTTTTTTGTTTTCATGTTTTATTTTTTTCTAACATGATGTATTGAGGTATGTTTTTTTATTATGTTCATTGAGTATGTGTTTATGAATATATCCATTTCAATGACTAGTTGGATATTTGAGCATGTTTTTCCAATGTGGACTTGGCAGTTTATTTTACCATTTTTGGAATAAAATGTGATTGTTTCATTTTAATAAAGAAAGAGGATTTTTTTCTTTGAAATGATAATGATGTGAGTTGTTTTTAAGAAGCCTAATGGATATGGCTTTACATTCAAGTTATGTGTGTCCGTTTTTATAATGAAAAAGGGATTCATTTTATTCATGGTGTAAACTGTGGTTGGAATGATTTTGGAATGTTTTAAACCATGTGTGATTGACTTATTTAAGGGTGTGACATTTTAAAAGAGGCATATACATGCCATTGAATTGGAATTCAAATTATTTATTTGATGGATAGAATACATTGTGTGTTGATTATTTTTGTTTTTTCGTGCTTTTGTCTACTACAATTACATCCATTTATCAAGATGAATGCTTTTGGTTATATACCCTTATTTCCTTTAATAACCATGATTTGGGGGTGTTTGTTTGTTTAATGGAAAAATGGAAAGTTGTTTTCAATGGGAGACTCATATTAACATATTTTATAATCATTTTAAACCCTATATGTGTTAATTTTATAAAGAAATATTTCTAAAAGAAACTATTTAGTTTTCCTTTTATGTTGATAATGTATTTAAATGTTTTTAATTGAGATGATTATGTATGTTTATCCAACTTTATAGATTTATTAACAAACTATCATTGTTGATAGTCCTTGGGGGACATATTGCTTATTTCTGGCGATTATTGGTGTCTGAATGGGATTTTTTCTCATGCCTATATCATTCCAGGTTCATAGTTGGATTCCTTATGTTCTTTTTTCACTAATTGGGGAGAATTGGGTGCATATGTTTTGGGTCTCATATTATGTCATTTATTTTTACATCTTGTTTTTAATTTGATATTTATTTAATCCATTTTGTTTTTTTATATCTTATATTCGTAGTAATTTCTTTATTTCGGTTATTGTATTATTACATTACATTCTTCAACTATATTTTTGGAGATAAAATTCACAAAATATTTTTTGTGAATCCAGTGTGCTAGTTATCAACCCGTGGGGAACAAGAATTCCCATCATACATTGTAGTGAATTGGGTTGGGTGTTATGTATAATTGAATCCCAATATAGATCATTAAATAATAGAACCATCAAATTTGAGTATGAAATACATTGAATGTATTGTATAAATATAAATGTACATATATTTTTATTTTAAACGAATTGGATTCTTATGGTACTTAATGTATGAATAAATTGATAAATGGTAGTATTATAAAAATTTCCAAAAATTTAGTTGCGATTAAAACTAAATAAATAAGTCATGAATGTATTTTTAATATAACTTTGATATTTCCCATTTTGGGGTTACCTAAATAAAGTAAAATACATCGATTTTTTATGACATGTTTTATATGATCATTATAATTAAGAATTTATGTTATTTTTAAATAAATATAAATAAGTGTAATGGATTATGTTAAACCATATAGTGGGGTTTTCCTTATAATCAACTCTGATGGTTGTTTAAATTCTTCCATAATCATGGCTTTGAATGTGAGAATGAGTGTTGGCCTTAGGATTCTCTAACTCTTCTTAGGTTGTGTTGATCACAAATGGTAGGTAGTAAGCGTAGTTTTTTTTCATCAATGAGATTATTATTAGAGAAATTATTTGTGAATTAAAAAGAATTCACCCTAGGGTAGGTATCATCCTCAGTAGTGATCTGGCATTACTATATACTTTTAATTAGTTTTATAACAAGTGGTCCCATTGGGGTGCTAGTCTTACAAATTATAACTACTAGGTTCATAAAATACTCCTAGGATGCATGGAGTTAATGGGATAATATGAAAAATTTTATATTTGTGAGATTCATTTAAAAGTCAGTTTTCATGGGTTGGTCATGCCTAAAGCATGTGTGGAAGATGAGTTGGTCATTTTTCCCCACTTCATCATCCATAATATATGATTAAGTATGTTATTATACATAATAATTGTAATGTGGGTTAATATGACTATGGGATCAAATATTTTTTTGACCCTCAAATACTAAATGCACAGGGCTGGTAAGACTATCGATTGTATTGGGTGATGTGTATTTATGTTGATGATTGTTATTGTAGCATGCACCAATATTTGTTTTATCCATCTAGTTGTTGAAATGGTACAACGATCCATGTGATTTCAGTTATATTCATTTGATCCTTGAGCTATTACACATTGTTCAGTAGTCATGTCTATGGTATATTGGCCTATTAATTAATGGAAATTTGACACATTGCAATGATCATGATTATGTTTCAATGTGCATTGGGTTTTCCCCCATTTTTTAGTTTATCCTTCAAATCCTTATTTTAATGATGCATTTCTGTGAGGATTAATAGAGCATCACAGATACTTCTTATGTGAAAATTTTCTAGTGTGCTTTTATTTAGATTAGTTTAAACTCCATTCACTTTTGAACATTGTAAAAGCATGTTGACCATGTATTGAACTTGTATTTGGTGGTGGGTGGATCATGTGTCATTGGATGATTTCTAATCATTTGTAAATGATGAATATGAAACTTTAAAGGTGGGGAGCATTTAATAATCCAGGATAATCATGTTCTTTTTATAGTGGGATAAAAATAATGTAAGGACCATTTAGAGATGTTTGGGGTTGATTTTAAATATTCCAGGGGAATTTATGCATTTAAATTTCTCTGCACCTGTGTGGAAAAAGGAAAATGATAATGTTTATAATGTTTGAAAGCTTTGGAAAAATCATTTGTCAATGATTAAATTTGATGATTTTTCATGAGTCATCTCAGAATGCTTTGGGTGGAAATGATACCTTTTTTATTTAATGTAAATTAGTCTGTAGGTATTGACGAGCTATTTCAAATGGGTCCATTAAGAGGTTGTTTGTTTATCTTTTCTTCATTAGTTTTTTTTAGTTTGTGTTTGAAACTCTATCAGGAATTATTTTTTGTTGATATCAGTGACTTGGGTTTCAGTGGTATTACACTATGGATAAATGTATTATACTAAAACTAATGTTTAATAATGAAAATCCATTTTGATATCGTAGAATACTTGTGGTTTATATGTTATCAGGCCCCTGATAATGAAATCATCCATTGTATGTTGAGATAATTTTTCTTTTATTCGCACCTAAAAATTCACAATTCCCTTCCAGTTCATTAACTAGTTAATATGGTTTTTTTCTCATGGATTATTCATAATTCTACAGGATTGAATGTATTGAATGATAAATTGGTTCCGAAGTTGGAAGAGATTTTATGGAATCATGGAAGCTAGTAGACTCTGGACATGAATATTGTTGGGTTCGGTTAGTAATTATTGTGTGTGGGTGTTTTTATATGTAAATGAACCACACTATTATATGTCAGAGTATAGAATACTATTTATGAGAACATTAGACACCATTTGATGATTTTTATGGTACCTCAGACATTATTTAGGATCTGATGAGGTGTTTTAATAGTAACGATTCAAGTGTTATTGATTAAATTTACTCACTTGTTCATATTGTGGAAAACCAACATAAAATAATGTTTTCGATGGATATTTCATTGGAATATATTTATGGTATTTATTGCTAATGAAGGGAGTGATCAAAAGGTACCACTGATAAAATTTGTCAGAATCTGGCTATCAAATCTATCATCTAACTAAGACAAGAATTTTTGTATGTTGTCAACCTAAAGTTGTTTGACATCATGTATAAAATCTTTTCCATGAAGATGGTGAGGGATATATTCTGGATTGTCACTTAGATGTGGAGAGGAATTGATGTCAGATGAGAATTTTCATGAAAATATTGGTTTTCCATGAAAAATTAGTTCATTTTCAAATTAAATTTTGATATAGTAGGGAAAAATTTAGGGAGTGTCATTTTTGTGCTAAGGGAAGGCATAATAGGAAATTATTTTTATTGATGTACCATAGATTTTAGTCATCCTATAAATGGTATAAAACATGTCAGGGTGAACTGTGGGATATATTATTAATTATATTATTACATGATCATGTCTCTAATTATATGTGACCAGGTAAGTGTTGTATCTTCATTTCAGTTTTGGAATGCAAGCGTTGTCTTTAGTTTGACCGTCTTATGCATCGAATTAATAAAGTTGTTCTTATGGGTGTATTGGGTATTGGAAACACAACATCAATATTTAAACGAATATTTATGACCCATTTCGAGCAGGGAAATGTATTATTGATCCTCGAGGATTATTGAGAAATATAATTTTAATTATATGGTGACTGTATGATTCTATGTTTTGGACTAGGTTTGCATTTTCCCAGGGAATTAGATTTTTATAGTTTGGATGATGTAACATTTTCTTATCCAATATTAAAATTAGATTTATAAGAAAGGGGAAACCTAATAGATACATTTTTATTTGTGGTTCAAGTTTTGTAATATGTCTTGAGAGTTTGGATATGTTTTAAACAGATCAGGCTTTGAAATCACTCTTTCGAGAGAAATGGAATGAGCCTATGGGTTAGTACTAACACCAAGGACCGCCCCGCAAAAATGTATTGATTATTTTTATATTGGTTCATGGATTATATAAAATTTTAGTGCATTGGTAAAGCAACGATTCATGGTCCGGTGTTGTTTTGGGTCTCACATTGTTTGAGAAAAACATGTGAGAGGAGGCACCTGACTGTGTGGGGTGGTCTCCATAAGACAAAAAAAGGGATAGAAATTTCTATTTCGGAATTCAAAAACATGTGATTAAAATAAAACCTTAGTGCCATATTGGCTATGGATCCACACAATTATGTCACATTTAGAAAGACCATGCATCTAAACCATGCATCTCCTTGATGAATTTAAATTATGTTTTTCCACATTATTTCCTTTATGGTTATATCACGAATTATTATTATCTATAGGCATATTAAAAAAGGATAAGAACATGAACTAATTCTATTATATGGTTTTTTATAATGAAAAACAACATTCTTTGATTTATGGTTAATTTTTCTGGTTGTATTCATACTAGTAATATATTGAATCCTATTTCTTAATTCCGTAATTTATTATCCCATATGTAATATAAAATCCATGTAAAGTATTTTTCACTATTTTTATGAATTATAAGTAATTCATAAATTTCTATTCAATGATCTAGAATTGAGGCTCCGTATTGGATGAGTGAACCATCCTGATCATAAGGATTGTGGTCTATGTATTTTCCATTAATGTATAAATTTGTTTCAAACTGCACCATTGTATAGTGCACCAGAATTCATGTGTGTCACCCATAAAATGATAAATTGACAATATTTAATATAATTACTTATACTATGTAACCAATTTAATTTTCATTAAAATTGTTTATGTTTCTATCCACAAAATGGGGAACCCCTTGGGTATTAAAATTTTAGTATACATAATTATTATTTATCTATGTGATTAAAACAAAATTTTGTCTGATTAATTAAATATTTACAATTTCAATTCATTGTATATTTTTTATCACCATATAATTTGTTGTGACTAATACTTCATTTAATGGATTATTAAATTTAATAATGTAATTTGGGTAAGATAACCAACATGGACCTTTTTATAAAATTACCACATTTGAATTATATTTTTTCATAAATAAAAAGATCCATAATAATGATAATATTTAAGTGATGAGTGTATTGGAACATACAAGGAACAACATTATTTTATTATTAATGAAAAATGCCTAGATTCATTATTTAATTTTGTAAATGAATTATTATTATAATGGATATTATGAGTTTAATAAATTGACATGCATTTGGGTGTTTTTTCTCACATTACACTCTTAGTTATTGTTATGTTGAACTGACTAAAAACAATGATCCTAGAGAATCAGTTCAGTATGGTTTCCCTCCTAGACAATGATATAAATTTTCTTCTATTTTTCTGAATCCCTATGATCATTACACACAACCCTTATAATGTGAACTTATGATACTCATTCATGAGATCCATAATATATTGTGATACATCGGAATAGTGTCCCATGTATATTTTGATACTAAGGAATTGTTCCCATTATATATTTTGATACCTTGGCATGGTGGATCTTGGTAATGGATTCCTATATATATGTAGTGATAATCAGGAATGGAATCCCATTATCCTTGTTATATGTGGGATTATAAATGTTCATGCATGGAGCCCCCTATATTTTGTGATACTCGGTCATGTTGACCCTTATTTATTGTGATACTTGGTTGTGGAATACCATAGTCAGGGAATCGATTATATATTGTGATACATGGGCATGGAGTCCCTTATATATTTTTATACTTATCAATGGTATCCCAAAGGCATGGAATATATTACAAATTTTGATACACAGAACGTGGAATCGCCTATATTATGATAAATGGATGTAGAACCCCCAAAATAGATCCCCTTATCTGATATATGACACTCTTATATAGACTTCTTGGTAATAATCCTCTATTCCATGTAGTTGAATTTATAACTATACAAACTAATATATGACATTTTAATATATTAACATTATGGAATGTGTTAAAATAAATTATAGATAGTGTTGAATTATGTATGGTTGGCCATGTTTCCTTGAAAAAATATATCCTTAATTGATTAAATTTATTGACTTTTTTATAGTCTTATTGATATTCTAGCACACTTCTAAAATTTATTTCCACCAACTGGATATATTTAGACACCATTAGCAGTGAAATACAAAGTATATCCCATTTTTTAGGATTTAATTTCTCTAGGGTTCCTGAACAACCCCATAAAAGCAGGATAAGGTTCTAGATTCATTTTCCCTGCTATTATTTATGGATATGGATGTTAGAAGAACATGAATGATCTATAACCGAGGATTCTCTTAGATTTAGTACATTTTGATTATTTGTTACATTTATTATACATGTACAATTTTGTATTTTACAACCTCATTTGTGTTTAAAATTTAATGTTATATATCATCATCTATACTTTCATGAATGGTTTTATTTTTGGCACTGTGTATTTAATCAGTTATTGTTATCTTATACGCATTCTTTGTATTATATTTATGATCTTTTCCCTTTTTATTGATATATTTATCATTATACCATTGAACTACTCAAAACATAGGAATATAATCTCCCCTCCATACCACCTTTATACCCTCACTTCTAGTCAATATCCTCGGGGGTACTGAGAGTCACACAGGAGGCCATGTGACCCATGTGCTTGGGGAATAGTTTCAGTCACTCAAGGGTCAGAATGTCATAGATGAAGTCAAGATCAAAATTTTTAAAATGATACAAGAAATTAATAATTGGTATATCTTAAATTTTTTGTTTTGTGTGAATATGGATAATAGATATAAGTTTTAACATTCTTCTATATGTGTTTATTATGTAAAAGTTATAACATCACTATCTAATAACCTAATCCTAAATGATAATTTCTTATTTAATAATATAAATTCCCATTTATTGTCACTAGAATAATTAAGGATGGGACCTTATAGTTTGTATCATAATTAGGTTAATATAAAAATATAGGCTAGGATATTATTTTAAATGAATTAGAAAATCCTCTATAACCACACTAGATATAATATTAGATAGAAGTATGGTTATTTTTTGTACCATGGTTACGGACATAACACTGTTCTTCATCTAAATAATATGATACAATGATATTTCATTGACATTAACACAATAATATTTTATGGTTATGTAAAAGGCTATATCCCTTAAAAAATAATGTAATAAAGCATGTGATGGAAAATAAATAAGTATTATGAATGAAAAACCTAATAGAAGGGGAAATATAGTGAGTAATATTTTGGTTAATATACCATTTTTCAAATGTTATTATTAAAAAATATCATTGAGGATATTTTTTTAAAAAAGAAAATAAGATATATGTGAAGAAACCTATATGTTCATGTTTTATGGGTTTTAAAAGTAAAAAAAGATTCATTTATACATGTTTCATGAATGTGGGAAGAATAGCCCAGAAAAAATTATTTATCGAATTAAAGATGCTTTATATGTGGTAAAGTAGGTTATAACATAATAATCATACAAGAATAAATTATAACTTCATTTATCTCTATGATATGGAATGAATATATTTTGGATGTATCAATTGAACACATTACATGGGGTAAGAATAGTGATTATAAAAATATATGACATCATGGGAGTGATCAAGAATGGGATTAGTAAAGAAAATATACATAAATGTCTTCAAATGTCTAACGACCTTGTTATGGAAGATGAGAAATTTAAAAATGACACATAATGGCACGAATTATATCATGGATTGTGTTTTTATATTTTTTAAACTTATGGAATGATTCATATTTTATTTATTGGAATGAAAAATTAGGTAATAAGATAGAATATCGTGGTTAATGTATTATGAATAATTTTTAATGATAGGGTTTTCTTTGTATATGGATTCATGAATTTTCATTTAAGGTTGATCATAATAATTAGTACACATTGGATGTTTAATTTGGTGGATGTAAATTAGTAGAAATTTATTTTGGAGGAATATGAACCTTCATGATTAACATGTGAACATGTTTTTTGAGGTAAAATTTTATTTTCCTTTTATGGAAATATTTTTAAAGGAATATAACAACATTAAAGATTATTTGAAAATTTATTTTTGGAGAAACATGAGTTATTATATTTTTGAAATAAAAAATCGAATGTATGAGCAATCCATTGAGGATAAAATAATTTTTTCTTTTAAATAATTTAATATAATGTTATATGATATTTATCAAATTTTCATAAAATTTTCATAAATTATATTAATATTGTTTTATAAAATGACATAAGTTATTTCAGGATACATCCCATTACATATAGTAAGGCTACGTGTTACAAACCCAGAACTAAAGGAAAAAAAGGTTCATCAACTTCCATTATCCTATGGGATGTCTTAGTTTGTATGAAATTTATTATTTATTTAATCTATCTGAAAAACCAATGCTATGTTTATTATTTTGGATAATTGTTTATTCATATAAGATAACTAATATATTGAAAAATTATCTGGATATTATTTGATAAATATTTTTCTAGATGATGTTCGTTATTTCTACATATCCTATATGAATAAGAAAAACATAATTGAATTGTATTTTATTTGAAAAACAGTTATTTTGTAATATTTTTGTGGAATATATGATTTTAATATGACATTATATTGATTAGTAGAAAATAAAATCACATACTGGAGTGTATATTGTTATATAAATTAAATGTTTTGTATTAGAAAATATTAGTGATATTTTTTATTTATAGGTTAATATAAAATTTATATTAGAAGACTATGGGATAAAATAGAACTTTTTTTAGGTTTCAATCATTGTCTTTAATTTTATAATTAATTTAAAGAATATTTTATAATGAAATGACCAATGATCATTTTTGGGTACTACAATTGAATTTTGGAAATTGATGTATTTTTTTGTTATAGGAAGGTTTAATAATTTTTTAAAATATATAATAATTTCATAAAATGTGTTGTTTTTTAAAAAAATGTCTTATAATAGGAGTAATATCGTTTAATAATTATATATATTATTTGATCCTTTAGATGATTAATCTATTGCACCAGGAAATAAATAGTTTAGGTTGAATACACATCATTCAATGAAAAAAGAATATTTTTTAGGAATTTACTAAATCAATAAATCATTATATAAATGTGAGTATTTTAACTTATGAAATCAGAATATATGATATATAAATACCTCAACTCAGGGAAAATTATTTTGAAATAAAAAATTTACCTTTTTTTACTTTTCCTACTGAGAAATCAACTACCTTTTAACCCATCAAATAATTATTGTTTTTTGATGACTAAATTTATCAGGACAATGTTATATATCAATATATATCATTCCATGGATTAATTGTTTCTATAAATATCCATTTCATCACATCCTATTTTTTTCCTATGTGGTAACATATTTGTTCATTATTTCGTAAGTCCTTCACAATATCCTTTACAATACTTTTCTAGTAAAAATTTTTGAATCCATTTTTAATTGAGATAATTTCAATAAAGGTGTTTTTAAATGGAAATCCCATTGTAATTGAACCTGAGTAAAATTTGTGATGATGGAATTTTTTATTGTGTATGGGAGTGTAATATATGAATAATTATTTAAAATCAATTACTATGTCTGATAGCATTGAAAACATGAAAGACTGTGTTATAAAGAATTATAAGTTATTATTATTTTAGTATGATTGTTGTATTTGTGACATTAAATTAGAGGGACATAGTAGTAATAACCTCGTTTCAAATATATAATGGTATTACTTATTTATATTCAATAAATTAAGGGTTTGTAAATAAGTAGTACATTTTTCGTAAGTTTTGTTTTTTCATCCAAAATATGTTCCATCAAAAATGTTCTGTCTGGGCTTGTTTTGGGAATATTATAGAAAATTAGTGAATTTTTAATAAAATATATTTCAAAAAATGAATTTCCATTTAAATATATAATATAAAAATTATTAATGGAATAAATTATCATAATTTTATGAAATTATTTATTTTCCAACGAATGGGATGAAATAAAATTGGTAACTACAAATTGATTTTTCCATTTAATTATTTTCAATGTAATGTTGTATTTATGATTACTCTCCAAGTTTTATACATTCCATATATTTAAATAAATGATATCATGGGTTTTTAATTGATTTTATACATTATTATGGAAAAAAATGAATTTATTATTTTAAAAGGGAATTTTTCTAAAGAAATGTTGTTCGTTTCATTTTGAAGAACTAGTTTAAAAATTAATTCATCCACATTTGATTGATTATGTTTTTTAAAATGAATCCCATATTTTCAATAAGTGGGATCATATTTTTTAAATAGGATTCTTTTAATAATTTCCAATACTTATATTAATGTTAAATATTTTTTTTACAATGGAAATTGGTAAATTATATCAATAAATTTAATAATAAAAATTGATGGACTATAAAATAAACATAAAACATACAATTAATATATTATAATAATAAATTTAAATAATAATCATAAAAAATTATTTATTTTGTAATTTCTTCAACATTAATGAGAATAATACTTATATAATATTAAATATAACGAAAAATCAAAATTGTGAAATTCTTATATTTTATTGGTATAATAATTTTAACAAATAGATAAATAGATTATATGTTACATTTTTAATAGTAATTTAAAATGTAAATTATTTATATTATATATTATATTTAGTTTTTGTTTATTTTGAATAAATATTAACCATAAATATTTACTAAATGCATATGCATACAGTATATAAATAAAAAAAGAATGAAATAAGTGATATTTAAAATATTAGAAGTAAAATAATATTAAATAATAAATTTTATTCGTAAATTTTTTATATTAGAATGAAATTTTATGGTTGTATTAAAATTAAATTTTTTCTCAAATTTTACATATTTATTAAATCAATGCATTGAATTGTTCTAGCAAGTTAACTTAATGATATATTATAATAAATACTATTTTATTATATACTAGAAAATTTATAAAATATTAAATTCATCCAACTGATCGGGGTATGGTTGATAATATTATCAATTATCCATTTATGGGTGTTTTACTCATTTATTGAAACATGACTGGCCTTCAAAGTGTAAAACCCCTTATTGTCACTGTAAGCATGAAAGGGGATAACGAGGTGTCAATTCCAAAATATAAAATTTAATATATCCAAAAAAAATTAATTTTAATTTTAATTTTTTATTCAATCCATTATCATTATATATTTTCACTGAACACTTTTTTGTCCATCAAGAATGGAAAATTAATTTCTATTAATTTAATATTTTCTAAAATTCCAAGAGTGATCCTCCTCCATCTTATAAAATATCACCACACATTATCATTTATTCAAAAGTCAGTACCAATTTGGGTCATCAAATTCCTATGAATAATCTTTGTTAGAATTCATCCCCTAATTCTAGAGGGCTTTGTTTAGGTAGAATATTGTCCTTATAGAGCTTAAAGTGTTAACTAAAGGAGAATTTCGAAAGAAGAGGAATAGTTTTAACCACATGTTTTAGATTTATTTCTTCATAAAAATCAATAAAATATTAATAGACAACTATTTTAAAATAAAAAATTTATATTACATATATTGGGGTTTTTTATGTTAATGGGAGAACCTATATCCAACTAATCTTCCCTAAAATGTGAAAAAAAACACTCATTGCTGTGTTTGGTGGACAACTTCCCCACAAACATATGTAATTTTTTTCCATAACCATACATAATGTATTGATTATAATGATGAATTTAATTTATATATATGATATTTATTAAAAATATATCATTTTGGAATGACATTTTCTTACCTTATCATTTACTAGAAAATGATAACATCATTCATGTGAATATATGGAGAACCACATCCACAAAGCAATGCGAATCGTATTTCCTCACCACATCACATGGATGATACACACAAAGACACACTCATATATATATATTTGAATAATTATAATTATATTTATTTTATTATGAACATTATTGGAATATGAAGTAATACTTAATTTCATTCTAAAATTATATTTCAAAAATGGAAGTGTTACTCATGCTTACGCACAACCTGCAAACTCTATAATTTTCATATTAATTTATAATAACCATATTTAATATTTATAATTAATTTATTATTGATTTATATAAATCAAAATTATGTCATGATAAATATTCTAGTGGTGTTGAAATGACTACATCTTTTACCATAGCCATCCTATAGAATTCATTTCCTATATATGATCTATATGTCATCAATATGATGTATTTCAATTTAATTGATTATGTATGTGTATAAAAAATGTTATGAAATTTAATATAGGTAAAAATACCCTGAAATTTTTTCAAATTATTTTATAAAATGAATACAATTTTCATATTTAGAAATAGAAATAATGTATGAGATGATTCTATCTAAAGGTAAAAGAATATATTTTAAAAATATTAATAAATTGATTATACTAAAAATTCCTTATTAATCCACCTCCATGTTGTCATAAATGTTTTAAAAAAATATTTTTTAATATATTATTCTGATTTTAAATATTTTTAGTATCCATTTTTGACATTTTAAAATTTCTTTTGGAATCTTTTTCTAAGATTGTAACTGAGACATATTGTGACATTTCATGCCAATGTATTGAACGATTTTTTTATATTATACTTGATAAACATAATTTCCCTCAACCATGATGACTTATTGAGTTCAAATTTTCATTATATTCTTACATTGTTATTTTTAAGGATAATGTTTTCTATTTTAATTTATTTAATTTAATTAAGTATTTTTGAAATGGGCTTGTTATATTATTCTTGAATATATTATGTGTTTAATAATTAAAATTAAAGATTACATTTTGTATTGCACTTTATAATTATTATGATGATGGGGGGTTATATTATAAATTTGGTATGTGTGTTTATTTTTTTTACTACGGTTATGTGGTTCTGGGATAAACCATAGATGGATGTGTCTATGATATTTTTCTAATTCAGTAGTCATGGAATTCAACTGTAAAGCTAATCCATTTGTAATAGTGATGGTAAGAGTGATATGGAAATGATTTCCCAAGTAACATATATGATTTATATATAATTTTTATTGGATTTAAGTGAATTTAATGATTTTTCATGGTAATGTAATGATTTTTGGTATAAAGGGAAGAATATGATAATATTCAATGGGTGAAATCTATAATTGTGTGAATAAATACTAATGAGTTTTTCTTGTCATAAAAGTAACATTTATTGGTTTTATTAGGAATTTAATATTATTATTAAATGATTTATTATAATATATATGTATACAATTTGATTTGTTTTGTATTAAATTGTGAATACTAAAAAACATTTATTTTGAAAAAGGTACATTTTTAAAAGTAGTCATGAAATAATGGTTTCTTTCATTCCTTTTATGTCCCTTAATGAGAATTTATCACTCGTATTATATTTTAAAAGGATTTTCACATGGATAAATGATTTTTATGTGAAATAATGATGTCATGATAACAATTTTGATCATGTGGAAAGAAAAAATAATAATTATATATAATATGGTTTTCTTTTGATGTAAAAATCTTTTCTTGGATATAATTGTAAACATTTTAATATATGGGATTCCTATGTAAATATTATCACCTAAATCTCTAATACTATAACCATAAAATATATAAGGGTATTAAAGAAACATAATTCAACATTATAATCACTATAATGAATAATGTTTATTGAGTGGACCTCATACCAATCCTTAACATTAATACATGGATTCAAAAGTTTTGTAATGAAAATTTATCATTTGAGATGTAATATATTTGTATGAATATTTATGTTCGCTAAAGTAGACTAGATATAGGTAGACCCAATAAACAATGTATGATCATTCATATTCTTTAATAATGATGCAAATACATTCACCATGGTCCCTTTTTTGCATATGAAAAATACAGTTTACAATTATATCATTGTGTTCATCTTATGATTTCCATAATATAAAAATATGTGAAGGAGGAACCAATTCAATAGACTTTATTAAAAAACGGATTTCCTCCATGTGGTTATTTTCAAACCCTCACATCATGGAAGCTAACAATATGTTTCTCTACCCAATATATAATAAACACAATCTTTATGTCATAGACTCAAAACCTTCCCTAGTACCTAGGGTAGTGTGATATTAAACATATCAACCACTACCCAATAACATATGTTTAATTCAATATTTATCCCCAATCTCCTCATACTATCTACCTGACACCACCATCTTATTTCATGTTGGTTCCCACTATTAATCTATATCACATACCCCACATACCACAAATATATCTTTCAAGGTGAGGACCTATACAACTTCACAAATTATATCTAATACCAGAACTCTGTAAAATTGGGTGAGTCCTTGTAACATATTAAAAACCATATCTCTTACAACCACACTCACATTTAATGTGATTTATCAAATTCAGTCACATATACTATATTATATATAGACATTATCATTTATGTAGAGGTCTCATTGTGAACCATGACCACACCACTCTGACTTGGGGTAATCATTTCAAGCACGAGGCCATCACATACACAAGGGATCCCACATACCAATTATGAAATACATCTCAAAAGGCTATAAAAAATCCATAACTACAATCCATTATAAATAAATTTATTCACAAAATAATAATAAATATTACATATAATATAAATGACTCTGTGAATGTTACCATTTAATTAATCTATAATAATGATTCTTCAATATAGATGTCTCAAAAGTGGATTTATCCAATCACATCCTATATTTCATTACATGTACTAGGGTTATGGTGACATAACACATATCATACTCCACCGTTTAATAATTGTATGGGTCAAAAATGAACCTTAAATGCATAAAAAAGAGTATCATCCTCGACCCACTCAATAGGTCTAGGGTCGCACACTGAATCATGATCTCATAACCCATATAATATCAGCACATTATCACTAAATATGTTGTCAGTAATCACATGTTGAATATTGTCTCATACAACAACTCACACTATAATGGTTTGGCATAAAACTACTTCAATCATCATATCTCATTTCACAACCCAATCATAAATGGTCGATTCTCAAGACATTTAGCATATCATTTGTCAAACCAGGAAAAAACTTTTTTATGTGTGTGTTGTCATACCGGACCAAAACATATACACTATTACATAGGGTAGGCATGTCATACCATGATATGGACTTATACATACAACACATGATTTTTCTTAATACCAAAATATTCTTATATAATAACACATAATGCTGTAATTCATAATATTTCACAATCCATACAATCAAAATTACTCATATGATGAATAAATAATCATTAGATAGACCCACAAGCCATCAATATTCCATATACATCAATATCAAAAAAAATTTCATTATTCATCACCAAAAAATACATATTGAATTATATCTCATTATGTGCCCATCGTTTTTGATAAAATTCCATGATAGTGTGGAATATTAAACCCGAATATTCCAAACCTTTTGGAGTTATATTCTTTCTCAGCAAGGTATATACATGGATCATCATACCAAAATAAGTGGAAACCTATAAATGAATAAAAGGATGTATTTTCACACAGTGACCACACACCCAAATATTCAATCCTAATATAGGCATCAATGGATGATCGTTCTCTTATACATTCACCTATGATACGCTAAAATTATAATTCATAAAATATAGTCTATTGTCCGATCATCATGGAATTCTTTAAAATTACTTCCAAGTAATAAAAAAAGATCATATTTATTATACCTTTAAACCCCTTTTATAGAGGATTTCCTCCATAATATAAAAATATAATCCATGTAAGGTATACAAAACTCACCACGTTCTAAAGGGTTTCAACATTCCATAGTGTGTGTACTCCAAAAAATACAAGAGTGGAATGACCATTCCACCCATTTTATAGGCATAAACTCATGATTCATGTCTAATAGCCCCTAGATGAATAATATTAGGATATATATGAATCATCACAGTACTGAAGACATATCCTGGGAAACTTATAATAATACGAAACATCATAACCCACTTAGACATGTTGTCCCTAGGTGAGTTCAATTTCCATTTTACATAGTGTTTCACATTCTCCAACCCTAGTTTACACAATTCCACACAATTCACTCATATTGAACTCATAGTCCCAATTATATTTTTTTGATCCCAATATAACATGGAAGAATGGTTGATATTAAATAAAAAATTATATTCCTATGTATTATATGATCAACGTATAATGAAACAGAATTACCATACTCAAAAAATTATTTATTCTCCGTCAAACAACTCAAACCCAATCCCATTCAAGCCATCAGTCCCTCTACCATATATAATTCCCATATAATTAAATATAAACATTTAAAATTTATTTTCAAAGTAACTTTAGTGTGAAATATCAATTAGAAACTCAGTGACTCCCTCCATTTTAATGAATTATATAACCATATGAATAATGTCAACAATATAACCCCAGAATCTATACCAAAAAAATTTCATCTAATCACTATCAAAATAATTTACTGCTTTAAGAAAAATGATTTCATTTTCATAGAACGGATTTTATTATAAATTATTATATCAAAATAAAGGGTTAAAATTTGTTTTAATCACCTATAGGCATTTTTTCCTCTATATAACAAAGAAACATCATCTTCCCTAATTCCAAAATATTATGATAGAATATCTTTTTTCCCTAACCCTATACATCACAAAATTAGAGAGATCCAAAAATATAAACAACTTATTCAGGAGGAACGAAATTTTACATGAAATATCCATTGAGAATGTGAAAAAATAATCCCTTGTTATGAAGAATAATGATAGTAAAAAGGAGTATAGGGGCCCACTTAATAGCTATCTCTTTTTTCACTTTATTAAAAATGATGAGTCTAGCAAATATTGATTATGATACTCTAGAAAATCAGAAAAACTAGATATGAGGACCCTTTTAGAATTCAGAAATGATATAAATCACAATTTAACTCTAATAGGGTTTCATTATAGAGTTACCCACATGGTTTGAGCATATGAGTTGACCAAATAAACCACTCCAAAATATAACAACATCACCATACAATGTAGAAAAAATACCTATAATGAAATGAATCTCGCAATTTGATAACCCTAGATAAATTCTCTTATTGGGATTGGGGAGAAAATATTTGTGAAAATTATGCCTCATGATACAACTCCATAGTCATAATGATATACTCACTAAAAAAAACATTTAGTCTTACATATCTCTTCACCATATCGCAACACCCTCGTTATTTCATGATATGCTAATTTTAGAAAAAAAAAACTTCGGCACACTATAGATTAATTTGGTCCACCATTTAAATGGTGTAATGATTTATCCACCTTATTCCACTACATGAAACCATCGGATGTGATATGGTATTCTTCTTAAAGTGAAACATTTTCCCAAACTCCACAAAATAAGTTGAAAACAACACCTAAAAGCCATATTCTAGAATGTAATAATCAAATAAAAGGAAAAAACATACTTGAGATGTTTAAGAAAGAAAAATCATAATCTCCTATGGAATCCTAGAAACACCCATTCTCTAGGGAAAAATATTTGAATTTTCTATTATTTCACCAAACACATCATAATTGATTTTATTAGTAAGTCTTAATTATAAAGACTCACATCCATTGGAATAAAAAGAGGCCATTAACATTTCTCGAACAACTTAATTTACTATTGATTCAACTTCATCGTCTTTATACTAATATGAATTTAATGTGGCTCCACAACTCTTCAACTTAACACAGATGTATCAGCTTTACATTAAATACCCCTGGAGAAGACATTCATACCTAACAGTTGCATAAAATATGAAACAACAATATACGATTTAAAGACAACTCCCTTAATCACCAATGAATAAACTAATTTATTCCACACAGGATAAATCCACTAGATACATGTAGCATTAAATACTATTGCACCATCAATAAAATAATTTCAATGTGTTATCTTCCAATTATAATTTATGATGCATGGGAACATCCCCCATAAGACTCTCATGACCAACACTACAAATTTAGTGATTGAATTCCCAATTAAGAGATCTAGTCACTGTGATCCATCGATAATATATGTTTTATCATATAACCAAATACCACATTTAAAGATAGGGATTCTCATCATGACCCATTATTTTTATTCATTTTTCCTATATAATTTACAAAACAAAACACAAATTTTTGTTCTATTATAGATATTAATATAAAATCATACATATTCAGGGATTCCTCAATAGTATTTAAACTATCAATATATAAATTTTATTATTTATATGACCATTACTATAAAATTATTATACACCCATGTCCAATATGATACATCCCACAATATGAGTAATATTATAATTATTATTCAAAACAATTATACACATTTATCAAATCCTATATCCAATTAATTTGGGAAATATTGGCCAACTATAATAAAATATCATATTTAGGACCATTGATAGGTTGAAACTGATACCAATCCCATACCTATTATGAACATCACAATTGATGTTCACTAACGGTCCCATGAAATGAATAAAATATCATAAAATTACTAATTGTGTGGTGCCCAATATATTTCATCCCACATTCCACTCGATGAGAAAAATATTCAAAAAGATCATATTTTAGCACACGTTCATGGTGTTAAATACCATATAGCATTCAAAGGGCCCACAAGTGTCTCAACCCATTTATCAAAAAATAAATTTTCCACCTATTAAAACAAATATACATTTCTATAATACATTATGATTTTTCCAATAGATAATGATAATCCCTCTCCCCCATTTAGAGGATGGACAAAAATATATAGTGAATTGTTTTTGTAGTTGTCAATAATTAAACATAGAATTTTCGTAAGTATAAATGTGGTAATTATTTTTCTTTGTTTCCAAATAATATAATATTTGACATTATTAAAAAAATATGATATCACTAATCCTATACATATGAATAAATAATATAACTATTTATCCGTTAAATTTCTTCAGAACTACTTAGAATCACATTTTGTTACTTCTATCCAAATATCATAAAGCGCCTTAAATGTACATTGGTGGACCATAAGAACATAAATTTTTATTGAATAATTCAAAAATTTATAAACAGATACCATATATAACAACACCTAAGACGATTATATAGTAGTTAAATCTCATTACCTTAGTTAAAAACATGTTCATATCCAACATGTATAAAAATAAAAATGTTCTTGCATTCTAAAAATAATAAAGAATCCAAAATAATTATAAATACTTTTTTTCTCCATGCCTTATGTCATCCAATTGGGAATTACCAATACCCTCTCAAGGTTATATAACAAATTAAGGGATTTTATACCAATATATTATCTTGTAGGAATAGCCTACATTTACTAATTAACAATAATAGAATTAAATTCCCAAACTAAACTAATAATGGTTATCTTCTCACTCAATAATGTATGTATAATAAACAAATGATCATAATATGTCCCCGGAAAAGATCAACGTAACATGTCATAGGAAAATTGGGACACAATAGATATGATAACAACAAAAATGGTATTTATGAAAATGTAATATAAATTATTAATGATGTGTTACAAAAAATAACATTCTTCCAAAGAATCAAAAATAAATTACAACATTTATATGATTTGAATCATATAAAAAAATATTACGAATACCAACATGCATATTTTCTTACTGGGTGATGATAAAAAAATCTAAAATAAATATATTACATATAAATTTGTATATCCAATATAACAACCAAAACCATGAATCCCAATCTCACCACACTTGTATTTTAGATTTTTTATGGATATATTCAAATAACACACAACCATGAGTTCTATAACAATATCTAAAACATCCTTATATCCAACTATGATGGTTGCATATTGTATAAAAAAATAAGTGAATTTTACCATTTCATATTAATGTGACTAATGTCACAGTTGTTAATCTCTACACAGAGTGATTGCATTAAATATAACATACCTATATGTATATAAAGGGATCCTAACAAGTGCTGATATTATTTGATAATTTTTTTGAGACAATGTGGTTTATGACACTGTAAAAATTATATATCAACTTTAATACACTAATTAATTAATGTTTTTATATAATTACAACATTAGAATCCAATAATAAGATAAAATATTCAAATGAATGTAATAAATTATATGTTTCACAATAGAGAATAAAAGACTTTTGTGGAGGAAAAATAATGAAGTGAAGAAATGGAATCATAATGTTTCTACATTGGCTTTATTCATCAATAAAGTTAATAATTACATTCAATAACATCGATATTAAATATAATATTCCACACACACACACACACAGATATATATATATATATATATATCTGTGTGTCTTCAAATAATGGAACAATGGAAGTTTGTATTAAATATAAAATGTAATTTGAATTAACAATTTTGTGAAATGCGATAGATTCTTATGTAAGAAACGGTAATCACAAAAAATCAGTTTTCCAACTTGGTTAATTCTCACTAAAAAATAATTTTTTATTAATTGATACCAGATATTCATTATTTTATCTAATTTAAGGAAATATCATATAATATTTTGTATTTTAAATTAATTTTATCATGACACATAATATGTATTTTCTTAATTATTGAATGAATAATATCCCAAATTGGAACATATTGATTAATATAAACTAAGGGTCTTATACCTGGTAGTTGTTGATAATTCTTTACCATGAAAAAATAATTATTTTCAAGGTATGTATCTATAAATGAATCTGGACATTTAAAGTGCAAAAATATTTTATATTTTACATATTTACTTTTTTTGTTTCAAACTATACACCTTTTAATATAATATTATCACCCCAATGAATATAGTGTCAGTGGTGAATGATATAATTAGAGTATTTAATAGATAAGATAGCTGTGATTTCATTATATAATGAAATTAAATTAATAGAACTTTGGAATGAAAAATGGATGTAATTAATGATATTTTGAAATGTTATAATATCTCATTGGTGTATATTGATTATAACATAATAAAACATTCAATGATAATTTATATCTATAATGGTCTTACTAATAAAATAAAATTATCATACGCCCATCAAAGAGAAGATAATAATACATGGGGTATTTTTAATGTGACTATTAAATATATTAAATGTACTCCATATATACTTTCAATATTTCATAAAAATAATTCCAGACAAATCACAGGTCACATAAATTAAATAATGAATACAAAATATGGAATGATAATATTTGAATACATTATCTCATAGATTCATGTGTTTTATTATAAGTATATATTAAATCATACATTTGAAAATTATATATATATATATAAAGGATAAAACTATGTGAATATATGTTATTTACCCAATAGCTAGTTTGGATACTAATATATATATTAAAATGTATTAGTCAAAATTTATTATATTTGTTGAAAATGAATCATAAATCATTTCATATTATGGTATCATGATGGAATTAATTCCTTGTAAAACACATGATGCACATGAGTATGAATAAAAACAATAAAGGAATCAATTTTTTTTGTAAGAGTTATTCCATAGATATATTAAGTATTTTTATATTATAACTATATATATAGTTATATATTTATAGAAAGAGGTTATATAGGTTTTTATAAGAATTATAAATCATACATATAATTATAAAATTAAAACATCCTCTATATGGATTAGTTATATGAATTTTGATATGGATTCCATTTACCAAATTCCAGTTCTTCCTTTTGGTATATTCTATAGTTGATGATATTTTATAGGTGGATAATTAATAATAAACTATACAGATATAGTAAAAGTTGTTATATATAATCCTATATTTGAATGTAATGGTTAATAAATTGTATAATACTAATCTTTAAAGTAATAATACACAAATATTATGAAAAAAAATCTATTTGGCTTAAAAATATTATAACAAAATTCCATCATTAATTAATTGTGAGAGGAATTTTTTTTCAATTTATAGATTATAGATAAAATCATGACTATAGTATTTCAATTTAACAAATCAATTGGTGTTTTTTATTATGAATGAATGTGTTCAAGGTGAGTACATCAGTTTAGAGTGAGAATAATAGTTTTTTGTGATAAATATGAAGATAACATAGAGAAAATAGATAATTAATATTACATTTTATATGAGCATTGAATAATATTTCATAATCAAATTACAAAAAGTAGTTACATAGGATCATGCGAATAATATCTACCAACATAAATATATGGGTTAAAACATTTGATGAAATTTCAAATACTTCAATAGGTATTAAATATTACATGTTTATACAATTCAAGAATGATTAATTTCTTATTTCATATGGCATCACAAATATATAAGTTGAGGTAAAATATAACAAGAGAGAATCCATTGGATGAAATAAATTTAATATTCCATTAAATAATTTCAAATCAATATGATGATACATGCTGATAAACATTGAATATTTTTTCTTATACAGAATTCATAGTGGGAAATATCATACAAAACCAGAATAATTTCATAGGATTACTAATTATAATGGTTTTATAATACATTTGCAATTAAAAAATATATGTTTTCTATTTAATTAGTGTAATTAGAATATTCTTTTCTTGGGAATGAAAAAATATAACTTCATCTCACCAATTTAACTATATATATAATAAATAAATGAAAAGAAGAAAAATATTAAAATTATAAATGGTATTGATTATATACATAGACGGAGTACTTTATAGCTTCTAATGTAGTGTAATATATTATAGAAAAATGAATTTTTCTAAATTTTTTAATGGTTAATGAGTAGAATATTATTATCATTTATTAAGTTAAATATAACAGTATTTTGTCATCCAATAAGTTGAGAATGGAATAGTAAAATGTAAAATGGTGTGTCATATCAAATATTGAGGGATTATTTCAATGGGAAATGAAAAAAATAACATATAAACTAAATGTGAATGTGGAAGTCCTAATAAATATATATGTACATCTATTGTATAATAAAAATCATTTTAGATATTATTATGTTAGTTAGTTAGGTATATTAAATCAATTGGGTGCCTACTAGAGTTGGTTCCTATAAAAAACCAACTTTATGACTTTTAGGAAAAAAATATTCAAAGTCCCAAATATTAATAAATTTATGTGCAATGATAATTAAAAATTAAGGATAAAAATTTTCTAATTTAGAAATTGTATTTTTTTATTAAAAATTTAAAATTGTTCGCCACTATAAGGAGGATAATAAAATACAGTGATAATATTCTCAATAACATACATCATAAACTAGATAACATCAATCTAAATGGATAAATATGATGGTTTGGTTACAAAAAAAATATATTCAATGATGTATATGATGTTTATTCTTCTGATGTTCAAACATTGAAATCACTAATAGATGAGGTTTTTTGAAATACATTCCAGTAGTAATTTTATAGTTAGTTGTCTCATCAAATATAACTATATACGAATGTGTATATTGTAATATTGACCATTTTTTATAAATACATTGTATTATGACTTGTATAAAGTGATATATTAATGAAAACCATGGTCACCTATGTTCTTAGTAGTCTAGGATATATTTTATGAGTGGTAGCTGGTATTACATTAATTGAATAAATAAAAAATTATTTTTACATACACAACTACCAAATATTTGACAATAATTATATATTAATTTCAGTAGATTTTTTCCATTGAAAGCACTAAATAAAATTATAGGGAATTCACATGAAAACAACCACTACACCCTAGATACTTGACATTCTCTATTTGTTTGATTTCCAAAAAACTCTACTATATTATATAAAATAGTTTCAAATGCATTATTTTTATTACTCAAAAAAAATTAATGATACGATTGTATCAGGTTGTTAGTATCTTCAGACAAGGATTATGTGGTATTATTCCAACGATATTTTAGTATTCATAATTTGAATGTATTATCTTATACTGAAACACTGAATTGAGTGCATTATTTTCCAAAAATGATGATTTTTTATTTATATAGTTTTACCACTATAGTGGGTTGAATTTCTGGAGTTTATTATATTCTAATTGAAATAAATATATATTTAACAATATTATAATTTTTTTCATAATATTATATTTTAATTCAATTTAATATTTATCATTTAGTTTTATTAATTTGATAAAATGTTATATTTGGAGTTATGATAAATCTTATACTATATATTGTTCAAAATTTATTTATTTTATGTTTAAGTGTTTTTACATGTATTTTTTATGGATTGTATAATTTAATGAAGTTATTAGTTATCGTCTCATTGAATTGATATTTCATGAATTGTAATAGAGTTTATTTTTGGAAATAATATATTAAATCAACACATAACAATAACCACGTCTTAAAATGTTTTCATTAATGGATTTAATTTGAATTTACTTTTATTTTGTTATTCACATAGACACATTTCAAAATATTTCATCTTTTTTCTAGAATAATTCAAGTACAATTGTGTGTCATTATATGACATTGTATTTACCCCAAGAATAAATTTCCCATTTTATTTTATATATTATTGAATTGAATCATAGTATACATTTGTGTGTACCAATAAATCATGAGTCAATATTTCAATGAATTACATTTTCTAATCAATATAATCCAATAGGTTTATAAATTTTATTCATATAATTAAGGAATTACCATTCTAATTTGATGAATTGTGGATAAATGTAATATATAATGAAAAATATTTTTATAAATACCTCTATTTAATAATGTTATTTTTCAATTATATTTTATTCATATTCAATTCCTACAGTTTAACTAATTTTTCTTATGAATTATAAACATATAAAGTCTCATTTTTATTTATATAGTAATGATTAATTAAAATATATCTTCTATTAATTTTTTCAATTATATAATATTTCGTGAATTTGATGACCTAAAAACAAATAGTAATTTTTATCACAGGATGAAAAAATGACTATTACATCATTATTTATTGTTTTTTGGATATAGATATAGGCTAGGTTATTATTTTAAATAATATATATTTAGGGAGAAATATCCATGTATATTTTAACATATATTCACAATTTTTTCATTTCATGGGAAAATTATTGATTTGTTTTCGTATTTAATGTTGTTTTTGTTCAACCTATTATACATCCTACTTTTATTAATCATGATTTTTTGGTGAATAATTATATCATATAAATATTATTAATAATTAAAATTAATATTATAAATATAAATTAATGTATTTTTGCATACGTCCCATTGTATAATACTATCTATTTTGGGATTTATCGTCCTATTATACATATGTTAAACCCTAAAGTTAATAATATTAGTTGATAATTAAAATTTTTAAAACCAAAATATTTGATAAAATTATTAATTATATTCATATTAATTTTTTAATATATAATTATGATAAAATAAAAAATAAAAACCTAGTAATTAAGTATATTTAGATATTTGATATTAATTTTATCACTATATACATATAATAATGAATTTATAAAAAATTTATATATGATTCAAATTTAAATGTATACATTCATATAAAATCATCCATAAATATTTGAATAAAAAATTGGTTGAATAATATACGATTAATGGGGGAAATTTTGGGATATTAGTTTCATATAAATGAAATATTATAATATGATACCAAATAAAATACCTATTTTTAAAACATTTTGAGTAAAAAATATTGACATGCTACATTAATAAAGAGTGTATAAATCATAGTATATTAATTATTAAAACATTCAAACAAAATTATATCATTAAAATATAGAACACATAATATTATGGTATATCAAAAAACTATGTCGAAGTTATTTAGTTACAGAACTATATCATTGGGGATTATGCTTATTTTTCATATCCCATATAGACTAATAAAATGAAATAATATCATTACTCAATTCAATAAAGATATATAAAATTAAAAACCCTTATAACATTTTAACATAGTGATACATAGATATAACACAATAAAAATATATATTCATATATGCTAAAAATAAAATAATAATTCAAACCTGAAAATGAAATTTTTATAAACACATTTCAATAGGAATATATGCCAATTTTATAATGGATGTGGCTAAAATAATTATTTTAATTACATTGAAGATGATTGAAATGATAATATAATAGATGATCAACATAAAAAATATTAAAGGATATTTACCCAGATTACTAGTCCCATTAGATGATGGGAATAAATTATATGTAAATATTGATTAGTTTTTTATATGTTGAAATATTATAGAATATTTAAAAATCAGCATTTCTTGATACATTAAATTATTTTAATAATAATATGAATATTTTAACTAACTATATTTTTGAAATAATTATTTAACCAGGATATAAAAAAATGAAATAGAATAAAGATTGTTGAAGATGATCAATATAAAATTTTTAAGAATATTTACAAAAAATATATTGAATGTATCTAGATTGTACAAAATATAAATAAAAATTTATTCAATATAGTTAATGGAAATTTTTTTTTGAGATCAATGGATTTTTTAATGAAATGTTCTCAATAAAATTATAGTAATAAAGGAGAATAAATGTGGATAATGAAACATAAGAAATTATCAAAATAAAAATCAATAACTTGTGGCCTTTATATGTACTACAAATTAATCCCTTTATTACCAAAATATTAACAAATTAAAAAGAAGAATGTTATATTAATAAATATTTTTTCATGTGATAGATGTATTTTATGTATTATTATAATTTTGGATTAACTATTCAAATTTTTCACTCAGACATAGTTAATTTTAATCACAATCTATTATTCTAAGAATAAATTATAATTCTACTTAAAATTTTAAAAATAATAATTATGCACATTTATTACTTATTTTATTTATATATGGTACTGGGTATTTTTAATCATACATATTAATGTAGTTTATAATGACCATATAACATTTATGTCATTGGTCCAACCAACAACATTGGAATTTTTTTACTTGTAGATAAAACACATTGTTTCAAAAGATTAATATAACTAATAAAGAATAATAAAAACTTATTGTGTAATTAATTTATATAATTAGGAATATTAAGTTTGGAGAATCTATGATAAAAATTATAATTTATAAAGAATGTGTTATGTTAATGATTAATATTGTTACATAAGGAAATTCGTAATGTTGAAGAGAGTGAGAATTCCTTCAATGAAAAAATTCTACCAAAATTAGTAAGTTATTTTAATACAGATAGTTATGTAAAATTTATAGTGAAATGAAAAAATGGTTTATGTTTTGATATGGGACAAGGTGGTTTACATTTAGGTGTAAGTATGAGTAATGTTTTGTTTATTCATATTGTTTAATTGTATGAAAATTATTTTCTAAGAGAAATGGCTCCGTAAATTTTAAAAATTAAATTTTGTTGATTATTAACTAAATTATTTGATATTTTTTATTTGTTAGTTGTTTTTAAACAATTTTTAAAATATAATATTCTTTATGACATTTTTAGTTATATGATGTATGTCACTATATATCCATAAGACATTTATTTTACTAATAGTTAAATTAACTATCTTAACAAATTAAAAAGAATAGATTCCAAATATAATATCCACATAATTATATACAATCTAAAAATATCGTAATGTAATTTTTTATGTGATCCTATTATATATATTAAAATACATTGAATGAATTTTTTTTAATTAATCGTTACCTAATAAATAGTTATTTTTATCATTTTTTATTTTTCTATATATTTTAATTATTTATAATCACAAATTATCTTATTTTTAATTTTGATTATAAATTTAAATATTACGATGGTAATATTTATAATTTTAAATTTATTTTAAAATGAAACAATTATAAAATTTATTATTACAAATTCGACATATTATACATTACACTTAAATAATAATTATATATATCTAGAGAATTTTTTAGGATGACATAGGAAGTATTTTAATCACTGAAAATTAATTAGCTATCATCAACTATGAAGATATCTCCATAATCTAGCACATTTCATATTATCATTTTCATTAATGTAATAATTGATGATATTTGGAATTACCTTGGTAAATGGAAAAAATTGATAATACTTAAATCTGATTCTTGGAAATATATATTTTATACATTTGGATTATTTTACAAGAATTAATAAATTCTAACATTAAATAAGAATTTCAGTGTTTAATTACATAAATTTATACACAATATATCACCACTTCATTATAATGATAACATCCCATGGTCATCTTGTTTTATTATATAGTTATTTTTAACCATCAACATAATAAAATACCTTACACCATTTTCCCTCTCCTGAAGACAATATATATATATATATATATTGAAATACTATATATTCTTCATTATTATACATATCCATAAGTTTTTAATACACATATATCCTAAAATATTTCTAATTACTTTTAATTATAATCATGTATTTAATTTTATAACTAGATATTAAATTTATAATATGTTTCATATTTTTATCCTTTTAATCTATTATATGTTTACCATCGGTGATTGGAATTATCAATATTTCTTGTATAAGAACATTTAATTTCATTATATTTTTTGTCCTTATATATTTTTCAGAAATATAAACAATAAATATTGGTTTCAATATCTAGTAATGTTTATTTATAATCATGTTATTTTATAATAAATTAAATAAAAAATATTTTCTTAATTATATATACATATATAATATTTATGGACATAAGGAATCAATTGTAAAAAAATTAAATATAATAAATAAAAATATACAATAAATATGGGGTGTTATATTGGGTTTCTATGGCCATGAATGAATTGTATTACCACCAGGTTTAGTATAAATATTTTATTATGATACAATTAATAATTGAAATGATTGTTATGGAACACATTTTTTAAGCATTTTTATAGTGGTTTTTTTGGGAAACCCTCTATGGATATAATGAATTCTTGTGATTCTAACATTGTATTCTAGTCTCTAATGTTTTTTATGGGGAAAAAAATATTAAATGGATTGTATCAATAAGAATTTGATAGTTATGAACAATTTTGTTTCAATATATAATGTTCTTATATAGGATACTTTTTAATTGGTGTCAATGGGTGAATTTAAATGAAATTATTTAACATTTCAAAATTCATATGCTTATGATTTATTTTTCATGGAATGAGATATGTTATGTATAGAATTCTATAATATAATTATTTAATATAGATAAAATTTGTTCATTAGACAATGTTTTAATTCATTATAATAAATATTCATATGATATAGAGTTGGATGTTATAATAGATCCAAAAAGAAATTATAGTAAATTTTATGGGACCCATTTCAAATTCGATAGCGTATTATAAGAAAATGGAAATATAGAAATCATTTTAGTTGATTATAAGTATTTATTGACATGAGATACTCATGGATATTATATTATAAATATTATCACCTAGTAAACCATTCAGTCATTACCAGGGAGATATATGGGTGTTTTAGGTTTTGTATATTTTTCTCATGTATCATGAAGAAACAATTTAAATTGGTCACCCCGTCATGTTACTATAGAGTTTATTTCACCCATTTTTATACATTTTAATGGTGTTTTAGTTTTCCAAGGACTTTAATACTTATGAATATATATTATAATAATTTTCTTATAATTAACTAATTTGATGCACACTTAAGAAGAAACTATGATTATATAATTAAAAAAGGGATGTTTTAGTTCATTTAGGTCCCCAGGCATTTTTATACCAAATGTACTGCAATTGTTAAGTCAAAAAATTACAAATCATAGAGGAATGTATGTTGGGGTCTGTGGTGAGTGTGAGTTTAATCCCAAAACAATTATATGGTATGAATTATTATTTTTAAAATAATCCAACCCATTAGTAGTTTAATATTTCTAATTATAACACTAGGAGCATGGTTTTTATAAATTTTATGGATCCTAGGGTGAACTGTGTGAGTGTATTTTTCTAGTAACTTTTTTCCTCATTGTCGAAATTTTTTTTGTAAAACTATGTGGTAAAACTATGTTTACTTACCATATTCATTTAAAAATTGAAATTAAACTATTCACCCAACTAGATTTTAATAATCCAACCCATATTTTCTCTCTTCTACAGAATTTAGTGATCTTGGTAAATCAATGGGTAGCTATATGCCTTCCTATTAATTAAATTTGTGACCATACAATAATGTTTAATGTGGGGTTTTTTAATTCAAATATATTTTAGAACCTCCCCCTTATTTATTATTTATCTTTACATTGATTATATTCTTTAACAAGAACCTAAATCATTATGTAGTCCAATTTTAGGCATGATATTGGTTTAAATTATTGATATATTAAATTATATCTTTTGTAGAGGGTATATCTTGTGAATTGGGAGTCCTCTATATCATAAGAGATAACTCATTTCCAGATCACTATTGAAATGTGATGTCTTTCACTTTTTTCCACTTTATATCACTTTCCATTAATTTCATGATTAATTTAAAATGGAAATTTTTTATATTTATATGGATGAAACAATAGGGATCATAATGATTTTAGATGATTATATCCCAATTCATGGAATGTAATTCAATATAATATCTTTCCCAAAACATTAAAATGTATTTCAATCAATTATTTTCATTTTGAAATAGCTGGTGTGAATAGAAATGAGATTTTGAAATTTTTTTAATGTTAATTTACATTCTAACAAATATAAAATTTTATTTGGATGTTTTTAAAAGACAAAAATGGGTCTTTATCATTCAATATTATTTGATCTTCAATATCCTAATGGTGAATAATTCTTTTAACAAAAATTATGTATTATAATTTAAATATTTATAAGTATTTTATACTATTGAAATAATTAGATGGGTTGGTTATTTTATAAGTTATTTTAGACCATGTATATATAATTTTGAAACTAATTTGTGATGATGAATGTTTGTAACTTTTATTAAAAGGGACGATTGAGTTCTAATTGAGTTTGAAATGAATTTTTTCTAAAAATGGTCTCTTGAGTATATGTACATGGATTTATAAAAGATGAGTTATCATGTAATTCAATTAGATTTTTAAATGTAAAGGACCATTTCGAATTATGTGGAAAATGATTTTTCATAAAATTTATGAGAGACTCATTAACACTCGTATGATTATTTTTATGAGGGTGTAGCTTTTAAACCACTGGTGGATGATTTCATTGACGAATTTGTATATACACTCTCTAAAATTTGTTTTTGGGGATTTTTAATATGACTATTTTAGGGGAGATATTTCTATTATTTTTTAAATTATTTATCCTATATTTATTTATTGTTTGACTGTTTTATCCCCCATTTAACTCATCATGGGAGTCCATGGTAAATTATATGTTGATTGTATGAGGAAAAAAATAATTCTGATAGTGGATCGACTTGGGAGAGTTACATGGTTACATAATTATAGTTAGACCATGATGTGTAGTATGAACTTATTCTAGTAGTCTCATATATATGATCTCATGAATGTATGTGATACTGTGAAATTAACTTCATCAATCTTATTGATTATGGATTTCCTAGGGTAATAACCATCCTTTATCTCATGGGAAATTTAATTCTATTGGCAGTATCTGTAGTTTTATTGATAATAAATTAGGGGTTCTAGACTTATAAGGTATGTTTGTAAAAGTTCTCTTCTCTTCAGTATATTTCCCTTCTCAGTAGAGTTGTTGGAAGATTCATAGGACTATAAATTCTTTTTTGAGGTTTATCTATGGGGTTTGTCATAATGTATACATTTTACCCCCTAATTCATAATATATTTTATGAATTACATTTTCTAGGGAAATGTTTTCCATGTTCTATCACATAACATCAGGGCCCCTACTGCATGACTTATTCTTTATTAGTGCGGAAAACATATTTATTGTTTGAAAATAGTTTTTTTATGAAAATTATAGGAGGTTATTATGTAAATGTAAAATAAATTAAAAAGAGTTATAATGGGAGGCATTTAATGTATAAAAATGTATTTTACCAAGTTTTTTTTATATTATTTTAATTTAAAATCTGAGGTAGATTTATTTTTAAACTATGTGTGTGTATGGATTTTGAGAAAAAATGTTTTACTATGTTGTGCCTATTTTTTAAAAAACCAATGTTTTCATTTCGGTCAATAAAACCATTGAAAAATTTAGAAAAAAAAATAAGTATTTGAAATACTTATTTCATAAAGAAGAATTGAAAAAAAAATTAATGTGGAAGAATAAAATGGCGGTTTTTTATGTTGTATTTTAGAAGGGAACAAATTTTTAAATCTGTTGATTTCATTTAATAAAAAATGATAAAGTGTTTTAAAAAATTGATGTGTCGGTTCTTCTAGAATAAATCCTTATAAAAAATTATATTTCTTTCATATTGTATTTAAAAATAGTTTTTTCTATTTATAATGAACTACTTATAATCATTTGGTTATGGTGAACCTTTAGTTGATTTGAATCATGATTATATTATACTTGCATTGGTTTCGTCTAGTTCGTTTTGATTAATTTGATTTTCAGGGAGAGATGGTTGGAATGTTTTTGTCCCGGGGTTATTAAAGGTATTATTAGAGATATTCAATGTTTTTTATTATATTTTATATTTCAATTTTTCCAATTTAGTCATATAATATAGCTTATGAATATAAATTTATATTTTTTTCATTACTCAATTTAAATAGATTCCTTTTATTATACATTCAGTTATGTCTATCCCCAAGAAGATATTTTTTTCTATTCCTGTTGGTTATAATTTTATTAATACTATTTAATGTGGGTAAGACCATTCTGATGGTTCATTATGTTATGTGAATAAACTAGTTACCAACATTTGGGGATCGAGATAAAAGTTCTGGATATGTGGTGGACCAAGATGGGAGCCATTTCCATTTTCCCACTATGATGGTTCATTAAAAATTAAAATAAGAACATATAACCTCAGTGTGACAATTTTTAAGAATGAAATTATCTTATTTTGGGAGCAGGTAGTCAAGAAATAAAGTTTTCTTCCCTTTGGAGGTAGGTCCATGTTCAATATCTTGATACTTTCTTTATAGAAGCCTCCTATTTTATTCTTTATTTATGGAGGTTTACATTGATTACAGTTTTACATTTAATATAATTGTTGGATTGAGAATTTATTACATTGGGAAAATTTAATTTACCTTAATTGAAATATATTCTATATCCTTGGTGAGTCATTCATGATGTTTTTTTGATAGAGAAAAAAGGGAAATTAAAGCATGTGGTAGGATTATATGTCCAAAAAATAAAATAAAAATATAAAATACATCAAAGAGACTAACTCAACATTATCACATGACTATAAAAAATGTTCCCAAATTCTTTGAGGTTATAATTTCTATATTTTATTATTATTCCACTATTCCCTTTGATTTCTTATCATTTTTTATAATTAGTAATAATATCATGGCGGGTCGTAGTATATAATATAATTTGTTTATTTTTTTCAGACTATGATATTCTATTATTTATGAGATTTTTTAGGTTCAATGAAATTCAATATGTATGGGTAAAAATTGGAATTTATAAGAAAATGTTTCTGATTAATAAAAAATATTTATGGATTATTTGTAAAATTTGTAAGGGTTTATGATTATTTTTTGAAAAACAAATTGGAATTAGTTTTTTATTTAATAAACTAGAATATTTTTTTAGTTTTCAAACATGTGGGGTTTTTTTAAAAAATCATATGCATTTTAAATATAAAAAGTCAAGAAAGGTCTTGTGGATAAAATTTTCAAATGATTGTGGCCAAACGTGAATGAATGAAAGAAAGGTTATAAGTGTTACATATATTTCAAATGGGTATTTGGTGTTATTGTTAATAATTAGAGGCCTTTAAAATAATTTTGGGTTTTATTTTTCCTTTTCTTGTTTTTGAGACTCCTTGTTAAATTTTAGGGACTTTTCCACATAATGGTCCATGTCTCATGTTATTGATATAATCCTCCCAAAATTATCTACAATAATGTATATGTTGTTTTATAGATTTATTTACTCTATTGATATGTATGCATAATATTTAGTCTTTGTAATGGTTCTTTGTTTATATATATATATATACCATGAGTAATGTTTCTTGTAGGATAAGATTGATGTTTTTTGGGTGAGTCACACTCAATTGTTGCAACCCATGGGTGTTTGAAATTGTCACTTTAATGTAATGAAAATATTTTTGTAATTAATATTATTGATATTTGAGATGTTATTTCTTTATTATTTCATGTTCCAATAGTTTCGTGGGTGTCTCATTGGTATATCTCTATGGGCTTGGGTTCTATGGGAATAATTTTCCAAACTTTTTTTTTTGTTTCTCATAGTTTCTATAGACTAGGAGAATGTTTTTTATTATTATTTTTGAAATAAAATGAACATATGTTCTGTAAATGGGTACTTGGAGTGTATTTATATTTTATATTAATTCTTGGATTTTATTAATATTTATGTTATGTCATAATTAAAATGGTATCATATTATGACAACTTGTCTCTATAATCCCTGGTATGAAGGGTGTGACACATAGGTTAGGGTCATATTATTTGGTAATGAGGATTTATTCCATTTAAATGATCGTATTTATATTCATCAAATTGTTTTTGATATATAGTTTTTAATTAATTTGGGATGATTATTAGAGTAGTGATCTCATATTTATTTTGACCGTGTACATTACGATTGGTTGTAAACATAGTTTTGAATATTCACATTGCAAATCAATGGAAATATTTATATTATTATTCCACAGTGATAAATAAGTTATAAATGGTTTTGAGACATATCCTTCACTAATCTCTCTTATAGAATCTCATTGATTCCACATTGATTACATATTGGTTGATTTTTCTAGTGGATGTTATGTGATGTCTAATGATTCAACAAGTAATTTAGGACCCATCATATTCCTAGTGGTTTTTAATAAATCATTTTATTTTAAACTATATAATGAACTATGACATTCATAAGTATACAAGTGGAATTGTGAAAATAGTTTTGACACCCAGCAGTCCACTTTCTTATTTTTAATGTAGTTTTACGCATATGAGATGTGTTGCATAAATCATAATTGTTTCAACCCAAAAAAAGAATTTTGGAGCTTTTACTATGGTGTATAATTTACATGGTTGATTTAGTGAAAACCAATTACCAACCCTATTGAGATTCTATTTTTGGTTAATTTTTTTCAATACATTGTTTGTTAGAATGATTGGCTCATGGCTAAGTCTAAATCATAAAAATCATAGGAGAAACTATATAGGGAAATGAAAAAGTCATAAATTAAAATTATGACTTGAAAAACATTTGTATGTAATTGTGTGTGATCCCCTATAAAATTTAAAAGTGTAGATGGGAATGGTGGGAACATGTTTTCTACATTTTTTTGGCATTTTCAGGTGAATTGTGGGAGAGGGTGTTTCTTCAATACTGAAATGGGCATGATTGTTTCACTATTTTCTAAAATGTGTATCATTCAAAGATTAATTAAATATTGGAAATTAACTTGTTACAGTACTTGATTATAAATATAAATCCCCAAATTTTACCCCCACCACAATTTATAAAATCAACTAGGAACCCCATGTGGATCTTCTTCCAATCCTCTTATTTATTTTTATTTTTTTCACCATAGATTCGAGTGGGTTTTACTAATGGGAATTCCATTTGAACCCCTTTAAATATTTAATTACATTTCATTCCCACGATTTCAATCCTTCTTAAAACCTAATATTTATGGGGCATGATTTTTCAGTTGGTATTTTTATAATCATTTGGATTTCCTCATTACCAATTGGTTAAGGATGTGTATTGGGTAACTACATTGTTTGGCAACATATGAAAAATATTTTCCAATGGTCAATTATGAACCAACTAAGTTTTCTATTTACCATAATATATTTATTTCGTTTTATTAATTCCAAGATAGTATCCATTTGTTTTTTCATATATTTTATTCATAAACAAATGAAACATAAGGGTATAAATTTATTTATTATTATTTTAACTCATATCATAGAATGATATTTAATTTTATATATTTATAAAAATTTTAAATGGTGTTTAACAAATCCGTTTGGTTTTAAAATAGATTTAAATCAATATTATTAGGTATATAAATACATTATTATGTTAATTAATATTATAAATATATTTTTGGGTGTTTTGAAGGTTTTTAATTATTCAATATGGGTTATTGAATTTCCAGTGGATGCAATAACCGTTTTTTAATTGTGAAACATATTTCTCAACCGTAATTTTTTTTCATATAAACATTTTTATGTATTTAAATATATTTATGTAGTTTAAGGATATGGTTAGTTTCAACAGATTTTTAGACCATGTAAATTGTACTCTGAAACTCATTAGTGACATTTATTATACTTAAATATGATTTAAAATGTAGAGCGAGTTCCCGCCAAGTTTAAAATTTTTTGACTAACGTTATATAAATAATAGATTGAAACAACTATATAAATGGTGATCTGTCATAAAATACAAATATATTTATTCAAAATCGATGGTTTATTTTGTATCATATAGAAAATTTGATTTTCTAAAATGTCTGAAATTCTCTTTGAGACCCGTATGATACTTGTTTTGTTCCTGTGGGTTGTGATCCCATTAGTTGAATTTTTATGAAGAATTTATATATATTTTTTTGATTCATTTTTATGTTGATTATTCTTATGAGGGTGTGAGATGTTATTTGTGAGGTATTATTATTGTTTTATCCTAAAAATATGGAATTTTTTAATTTTTTCACCTCCATTCGACTCGTGATGGGATACTAAGGTATACGTTAGGGGTTCTATGTGAAGGAAACCCCTTATAGAGACACTTTGATTACAATGGATTCTTTCATGGATACATAAATAAGGATAGACCAGAATGAATATCATTCCTTTGTTTTAGATAACTATTTTATATGATCATGGGGGTAAAGGAATTTCAAGGATGAAAACATAATTGATCCCAAATAATAAGAAATAAGGGGGACATTATCATCTATAATTTGATAATAATTCTATGGTTGTGGAATGGATCAGTAGTTTCATCCTATGTTACTTGTATATAGTTCTTGTCCTATACAAATAGAGGTTTATGATGATTCACGTGATAATAGAAACAATTTTAACATCAATTACTATTTATCCACATGTTTTAATCACATCAATATCAAAATATTAAATTATTTTGGAAAAATTATCTTGAAAATTTATTTCTCCCTCTTGCGTGACATGATAGAGTAGTGACTATTTGTATTCTATTTTATTTCTTTTGGTTATTTACATTTAATATTGGTGAAAGTGGGCTGTGAATGTTTTTAATATAAGTATGAAATATATTTTATTTTTAAGTAAAATTCCTAAAAAATCGTACATTGGAATAAATAATGGTGTTCAATGCAGTGTCAAAAGATAAGTACTAAGGATTTTAGGAATGGGTTAAATATAAAAATTTAAGTTGCTTTTTTGAGTCTATATGACGATGTGGGTTTCAGAAACAGGGTTTTATATTGATGTCCCAAGATTCATTTAATACATGGGTTCCATATATGTTTTGTAAAAATATTGAAAATTTTGATACCTAATTTATATTTTTTATTTTTTATTTTGAAAAAAGGAATTTATTAAATAAATTTACTGTGAGATGTTAAAATTTTCTTTGACAGAAGTTGTGTATATATGGGTAACTTTTTGTAGATGTGGATGTTTTCATTTAATTACAATAGTGGTAAAATAATTTAAACATGCTCTTAATGTGTTGGTTTTTTAATTTATAAACACATGTATATAGTTTTATATTCTTTCCTTATAAAATATTAAACTATCATTTTTAGGGTACATTTTGAAAGAAAATATATAAAATTAGGGTTTTAGTGAAATATTTCTTCTATCATCTCAATGTATAATATTTTTTTATTATTCCATTTTGTTTCACCTATTTTGATCCTCATGGATAAATTTTTGGTTAAAGTGTGACCGTGGGTCACTCGATTTATCATTAGAGATGCAATTAAATTTTCAATTAGTTTGGATCTTTTTGGATATTTCAACCATAGTATATTATAAATATTATTATGTATATGTATTTATTTTAATTCATTAATAATGTATCGATCTGATTCTTTTTTATTGGATGTATATTTCTGTTTATCTCTATCTTCATGTAAATTGATTTTATTTATGTATCTTATTTAGTTAATAATATTATTCTATAAGGGTAAACCTATTTCCATGGTATCTTATAAAATGACAATGAACTTGGTTTCCTTGAATTGGTATCAGAATAGACGTTTGTTCTATTTAGTGGTCGGCTCTGGAGAGACTATATAAGTAGCCCATTTTGAGTTTGGTAAATTATAATCTTGTTGTATTTTTCCGTGTTTGTATGTGTTATTAATGAATATACGTGGGGGTTAAAATATACATATATTTTCAATCTTTTTTAAATATATAATATCAGTCAAATATAATTTTTTTAATTGAATGATAATGGAGTTTCATTTTTATATAGTTTTATATACAATGATGTAGTTCAATATAAGATCTAAACCAGGTATATATAAAAATTCATCATATTAAAGGATAAGTTAATCGAGATGAGATTAGTATTAGAAGATCCAAATAAATAGTGAATTCAATATTTATATATAAATAGTGTGAATATCTAGTGGAAGTTTCGTAATTATGGGGTATCAAGTTCAATAGTTACCTAAAAATTCACTTTGTTTTAAAACACCTATTTCTTTAAATTTCACTTTTCCCACCCCTATTAGAAATTTAATGAAATATTATTTTAATTATGATGAAATATATAAAAAACACTCAATCCTTAATTATCAAGGTAGTAAGTGGGGTCTGGTAGTAATATAGTGGATTTACCCTTAAAATATCCCATTTTACTATTTTTATAGTTAAATCATCGATAGTACCTAACAAAATGATTCATAAATATGATTGCCACTTGGGAATGTCGTTGCTAGAGGAGGAGAGTCTAAAGATATTAATATCACTATTGGATATATGGATATGTATGATTATATTAGGATCATGATATATTTGACGATGTGGAGGGGGGATAGATATACTAATCTACATGATATGTAATTACCCATCCTAGAGTAGCCAAATTATGTCAATTATCATTCATAGAAATTTTATTCTATAATAATCAACAGATTCAATTCACATTATTTAATTCAATAATTATTTTATCATGTAATTAAGGTCATTATATGACGTATTCATTGAACCATTAAATAATTTTTTCATTTATATTATTATACAAGGTTTATTGAATTACAACATTCTTACAATATGAGATAAATAATTTTAAGTCATAACAATAATTGAATTTATTGTAAATTTAAATCAATAAATTCATTTATAGAATTTTTTTGTAATCCATGTGAACACGTATATATTTATTTTAACAATCAGTTATTTCAGTCATATATAAAGTTATAATGCAGTTTTATTTTGTTACTTATCTCATCAGATAAATCATTAAAGTATAAAATCAATCAATTATGAACTGGGTAGTTAGAAATTTTTTATCAAACTACTCTATAATTAGTTTTTACATGTCTATGATGAGATTATTTTGAATGTTTCTATAAATAAATATTTAAATTTTCTTAATTATAGTAAGTTAAAATTTAATTGAGAAATATAAAATTGTAAATAGAAAAACTCCTTGTTGTCATGATAATTGTCAAATGGGTTAGTAAAGGGGTTAAAAAATTGATAAATATAAAAATTACATATAAACATGTTAATCTATTACATAATTATATTAATTTGGCACATAAATATCTTAATATTTCATAATATAGCTTTTTACAAATTTGGGTAAGAAAATTTATTTTGAATTTTATTTAAATGTATTAAAAAACAATGATTTCCTCTCGCCTATATTTTAAATGTTCACATCCTATAAAATTTTATTCAACCATAAAAACACATTCCCGATCCACCTATCTCTTCCAAAAAACATTCTAAATTTCCACCCAATGTTCTAGTTGACGTAGTTATGGAATAATACTAGGCTTATTGTTATTAATTTGTTAATAAAACTAGGTTGCCTAATGTGTAAGTATCATTTTTAATTGAGGGTTTCTTTTTTTATATCATCATAGAAATCCTAAAAATATTCCTTATCTATGATTATATAATTAAAATATTATCATTAACACTATAATGTGTTTTTATTTTATTTTAAAAACCTATTGTTATATCATATTAAATCACATGTGAAACAGCACAATCGTTTGTGTGTATAGTAGACTACATCCACACAAAATGATGTAATTTATTTCCAATTTACACCTATCATTGATTTATTTTTAAGATTTAATTAATATTTATATATCATATTCATTAAATAATTATCATTATTAATATATAATAAATCATTTATCATCTTAACTTCACATTCATTAAAAAATGGCAACACTCTTCATGTGTACATGTGGAGTACCTCCTCCAGGTTGTGGGGAGATTCATTTTTTCATCACCGCATGAAATGGATGTTATATATAAGTTTAATTATAGTAATAATATTTTATTAATGATATTAACATAATTTTGGAATGATAATATAATGCTTATCTTTATTCAATAATTATTATTGAAGAATAAAAATGTTACTCAAGCATATGTATGACATATTGTCCCTATGATTGTAACATAGTTCATTTTTTCATAACAATATTTCCTGATTTGTTTTAGAATTATGATTAATATAAAAAAATGATACTCATTTACTAAATATTTTTGAAGGGATAGTGGAATGATGACCTATTGGACTGTTGTCAACCTACATATGTCATTTCTGAAATATGAGCCATAAATAACCAAAATTCATAACATGAGTTTATTTGATTATATAATTAAATATATATTATGATTTTAAATATAATAGTGGAATAATTAATATTTATTTTTTTCATAATAATATATAAAACTAGAATATTTTTTAATTCATGCTAATAAAGGATATACATGATGTCTCTAAGTCAATTTGAGGGACACGTTCACTTTCGCACTCATATAATGTATTTATATTAAAAATATTTTCCTTCAATTTATATATTCATAAAATAATTTATTAATGAAATAAATATTTTTAATGCATATTTTATTTATATTGTGACTTATATAGATAGGTTTCAAATGAAAATGTTAATTATTGATTGATTTTATTTCTACAAGTACAAATTTATGGTTTTATTTTAATGTAAATGGTGACAATTATTTTCCCACCCTCGTAACTGTTATTTGAGGAATTTCATTCTCAGCAATAAATAAAGTTTTCTTCAAAAAAGACCCTTATTCCCATTTTATTTTTATTTTAGTTTCGATAATGGGTTTCATAGAAAGAATCATTTGATATGAAATTTTTTTACATGGTTCTAATAGTGTTTTCATGGTTTTGTCTAATGACATGGTCGGTATAAATTGTTTACAAATGGTTATTCCCAATTATATATCATATGATATCATAATAAAACATATAAAATGAGTTGATCACCATTATATGTCATAAGTGTGCCAGATATTTCATAGAAAATGGGTTCACCCATATAGGACTCTAATTCAATGGGTAATGATTATTGTTACTAGATAATTTCATTAGACATTGGTTGAATGGGATTTCAAAATTTATGTGTGTTATAAGTTGTTTTATGTAGTCCTATCCCAAGGAACCAGTATTACTTTTCTATTATTTATAATTTTTTGTCATTTAAACCATTTATTAAAGGTAATATAATTTTAAGTTCAATGGAAAAATTATTATCTTTTCATATTTATATTTGTGTTTTTGTGGAATTATTTGTCTTGTGATTTCATATTTTTCACTAGATGAAACTATTAATTTATTTTATTTCCATTTCTATGATTTTTATACTCATCACACATGTAAAAAAGTTTTTACATAGTGTTTAGTGATGGTTATCCTAAAATATTTTCCCATGTTGAAAATCATAATGATTTATGTGGAAAAGAAATTAACATTTTTTAAAAGTTTTATATCATGGTAAAATTTAATACAAATTAGATCTATCCATGTTGTATACACTTGTTTTATATATAATATATTAGTTCTAACACTCTAATTATCTAATCCTAAATGATAATATAGAATGTATGGGTGTTACTTCATGTTTAATGGTAGTATAATATGTAATTTTTATAGAAGAGTCCTTTCTGTTTTGATTATAGAATGATATAGATATCCTTAGGGGTTAGAATAATGATAACATAAGACCCTAAATATATTTTACCTAATGGTTAAGTATAAAATATATATCATTCAAATATTACCATATTTCATTGAATATAATAGTTTTTTTAGAATGATTTTTCATATAGGAAATATAGAGGTCTTAGTAGAAAGGAACAAAGTGGATTAAATTCATCAAAAAAATCAACCCAGAGAGGTAATAATTAGAACCGAGTAGTTTATTGCTATGATGTATCAATTGACACAATCTGTAAATGGGTGTGGAATCCATGTTAGTTAGTATCCAGATCTACCACTGAGGTACATGATGAAAATATAAAATTTTATGAGAAAACACACATCACCATTGTTTTTATCTTTTTACTAAATAGAAAGAAAAGGATAGTCCATCTCAATGAAGAATATATTTATTTTCATGGGTATTTCATAGCATTTAATGGAATCCCTTCCCTTTTATGTTTTTTATGGACTTTGTTATCGATGGTGTACTTTTTTTAATAATACCATAGTAAAATATGAGTTTTATTCTTTCTAATGGGACACATATTAGAATATAATTCTTAATATATATTTCCCTTTTATTGTTTGACTCTTGATGGAGAAATAATTCATGATTTTGTTGAAAATTTATGATGACTATATAACATCATATAGATAAAATTTTACATGATTTACTATGTATATTTGTGATTTTATTCACAATAATGATATGATTATTAATAAATTTTAATATCTTTTGAATAAATTATATAAAATGGAATTAGGTTCCTATGAATACAAATGTTATAAAAAACTCATTTGTTGTTCTGAGATGGTTAAAATGCATTTCACTAATGAGAAATTATTACCTGTTAATAAATTTAAAAAATATCAACTATTTAGTAATTGGGAAATAAACAACACATAAAATAATAGGTATGAAAATCATGTGTTCATCATGCGATCAATGTAAAAAAAATATCCTAATGAATTTATCGTAAATAATGTAATGGGTTACCATTGTGGTAAGTTTACTCTAAGGGAAAATAACTCTATAGAAAAATATCCCAAAAAATAAAATAATGGTGTAAATGATATCCTCTCATTAATTAGATGATTTTGTTGCAATGAGTAAAATCTTTATGATAAAAAGATTATCAAGTTAGTTACATTGGAGGGAAATAATCAAGAATAGAATAATAATGGATTGGAAAAATCATTTTCTTGTAAATAGTTTGTTAAGGGACATTTAAGGATGTGGTGACCTATATGCTATTTATTTATTCTAATTATTCCAATAAAAATTTTAAATTTGAATTATTGAATTCATTCATTGTTGATAAATTTGAATGAGTGATATAATTGAATAGATCTACATGGATAAAACATTTTCATTTTCAAGAATCATGAGGAACTCAGGACTGTCATAGAGCACATTTGGATGAGTTGTGGTGATAAATTATGGGTTTTCGGAACATTCATGGTCTGAATGTGGGATTCACGTTGTGTCATTGTTTGAGGTTTGAAAAATAAAATAAAATGAGGGGGTGATGGGTTTCGGATGAAACCCACCTCGAGTCATTACATGACATGAAAGAGGATTACACATCATGTAATTCACTGTTTCTATTTGTTATAAATTTTTTTACCACGTGGGCTATTAAACCTTATGTCTAGTAATTCCCTCCCTATCATCCCAACCCACTAGAGAGAACCTTCTTCGGTGCTTTAGATATCCTTTTGACAGTGATCGATCCTTTGGTTTCCCCATATTATTTTTGGTGGTGTGGATTGATCCGATATGTGTTTCCTTCATTTTATAGAGGTTTATAATAATTTTTATCTCACTTATTATCATATTTTCTCACTATTCTATAGTGTTTCTTACCCATGATCTAATGGTTTTTATCAGATGTTATCGGTTTTGTGGTTCAACGTCATGCTCCTTTGTATTTAGTACTATCAAGAGAGGTGATGAAATATTTTTTACACGGTCAATTCTTCTTTAAAGAACATCAAATAATTTTTAGGTAGTGGATTCATTATTTACCTATTTTTTTATATGTAACCATTTATCTATGATGATTTATCACCTTGGATATCAATCAAATTTACATTATAATTATATTAACCATATTAAATAATTGGTATCAATCGCCTAGTGATGTTGTTTCATTATTCCATGATAATTGTTTGCATCTTGATTTTCATGATAGTTATATTTCTATTCAATGCATGTATCAACATAATGAACTTGATGGAAATTGGTAAAGAATGTGATGCTAGAATTAATTGATAATTAATTATTTAAATGGTCAAAGTGGAATGTGTAATGAATATTGTTGTTGTTGTTTAAATTTAATGATAATAAAATTGATGCAGGTATAAATGTTTAATTGAATTAGTTAATGAACTTAGAGCATATTGATTCATGTTGATAAAATAATTAATGTTACATCAAATTATTTGTTTAATTAAATTTTTATATTTTGTGATACCATGTTTCATAGGTTTCTCTAGATAAAACTTGTGAATAATGTATCGGTTAATTAAAGAAAGAATAAGAACATGTTTTGTGATAAAACAGAATTCCCTTATAGGGCCTAAGATACCCCATACCATCTAGGAAAATTTCCTTATTCTTAGGATCCATGAGATCTTATAGTGTGTGAAGGATGAATGTCTTTATTTATTTCCAATAGACTGGTTTCTATATTTTTTCTTGTTACATGTCATATGGATGAACCTAGAGGGCTATTGTGGTTAATGGGGGTAGGCAGGACGGGTTGTGAAGTGAGCTAGGGTTAACTATGCCTAGTGGTCTGTTATGTCATGTGAGGCATGTATTCCTAGTTTTTGTGGTGGTAGTTGACTAGTGGAGTGGGGATATTCATCATTTTATGCATATGGATTTCAGGGAGGAAACTTGAGATGATTGAATGAGTAAAAGCTAGTATTACCTTTTTATGTAAAAGATGTATAATTTTTTTAATCTATTTTTTATTTCCTTTTTTTATTTACCCAATGCATGGGGGATATGGTTTACCTACTCTCCTTCCAAAAGAATAAATTAATGGTGGTGTATTTCACATACTTTCAATGTTTAGCTTGTTGTGGCTAGTTGGGTCTACGTTCCTTCTATATGTGGCAAAGACTCGACAGGTAGTTCATTTACTCACTGTGTTGATACAAATATGTTAATAATCTTTGAATGTTTTCCATGAAAACCTAGAAATATAGAAAATGGTAATGCTTTTGAATAAATGAATAAATTTTCACCCCATGGGGTTGGAAGTTGGGGGTTGCAAAGCAGAGGTTATAATTTCAAGATGCCATTGACTTTGTTTATTATTACTGGAGGGAATGAACCTTCTTCCAGTGCTGTTGATATGTAATGTGTAATTGATAATGGTTAATTAATGGCTATAATATTAATTAACATAATTTGGAACTAATAAAAATGGATAAAGTATTTTAATATACCTTTTTAAATTTTTCTTTGTTTACAGGATTTCTAGTCTTAGTAGTGTCATCCGGGAGTCCAAGTGACATTAGCTGTAGTTGATCTTGATACCCAGATATTTATATAGTGTGGTTGTGAGGAATACTATATCATGTATTTTTTCATTATTAAACCCTATATGTTTTGGAAAATGACACCCCATGGATTCTAACCCCTGGGGGTGTTTTCCCGAACATCATGGTGTGAAGTTGGATGGATGACTACCACCTTTGGAAATGATCTCTTCTCTTGGTAGTTACTTGTGATATAATGCATGGACGTTAGTTTTCCCAATATATATTTTTTTAGATGGATTAAATTTCTTATAGTCATTTCAGAAACATGTATTTTGGGTATAGTTTTCTAAGGACTACAATATGTATAACTAGTATAGGATGTGATGGCTTGAGGATCATTACTCGATGTATTGGTTCTGAAGGATTGAGGAATAATACCCAATCTATGATCCTCATTATGCGATATATGGTGGATCTCGAGTATGACCATGTTAATTTTGTTTATTTTTACAAGGTGGTGTGTTGCATGAGGTGAATTTTGTGGTTCTTTGGTATGTTCTTTGTGGGTAACCCTTTTTGGAGTGAGATCCTCAAGGAGTGCAACGTTGGGGTTGAGTGGAAAACCAGTGGCGATGTGGTAGAGGGATACCCTTGATATTCATTTTTATTATATATGAAATTATATGTGATACTTGTTAAAAGTATCCATGGTGAGGTTGGGAACTTACTATAAATTTTTAGGTGACTAGATATTTTCCCTTATTGTTCACTGTGCTTTAGAATTATTTCTCTACATTTTCTAAAGAGGATTTGGGGTGGATCCATGATATTATACTGATATTACAATCCTAAATATATATATATATATATATATATATAATTTAGGTTAGTTAATGATGTCCAAATATCATTAGTGTTACTATTATATTTTGGGATGAAGGGGTTTTTTGGGATTTTTTGTCGCTAATGTCATTTTTTGTTACATACATTTTACTTTCTGTTGATTTAGTTCATACATATTATTACATTTCTATACCTAGGGTTTCTTATATATTGTAGTCTGAGGAGGAGGTGGTTAGTGTGTTTATTATCTCTGTATTCTACAATTGTTTCTCTTAGAGGGTAATGCCTCCCATCTCTATGTCTATTATTCCTTGAGTTCCAGTCGCCAACCTAGGGAATACTAGAGACTTGACTTGGGGGTAGTTATCTGTCTTCTCCAATTTTCATCCCAGAAGGGGTACACAATGTGAGGAGGTGATCCTGACAAAGTGGAATCAAAGGTCAGGTTGAGGTATATGAAGGATTTTGGAGTTAGGCAGGGGTGGGGTCTCATTGGTTGGTAGGTAAACTATCTTAGTTATGTTTATTGAGTGCTATAAACATGGGAGACTGGAAAAGACACTGGTATTTAGGGACACCTGGGATATGATGAAAAAACATTAGGCTTGTAATTTCTACTAAATGAGTTGATACATGTTGTAGGTTAGAGACATAAAAATGTATCATGCATCATTTTTCAGCACACAAATGTTTAAAAGGGTAGAACATGGGATAGGATATACTAAAATTAAGGAATGAACATAGTTTATTAATTTTAAGGTATTCCATATTATGTGTTTAGGATATTTAACTATTTTTTATCTTGTTTGTATGGCTCTATATGATCTTATCGTCAGGTTTTCATGGATGATGCTTATTAGGATTCACCAAAATATCATCAAAGGGTAGAGGGTGATGATAATGAAAAATCGAAGAGTACACTCTGAGCGTTTCATCACAAGAGCCTTTATAGGTATGATGGATCCATTTTCATTGTAGTCATTGAAGACTTATTAGAGGAGGTTGAGATAGAATTCAGTTCATTCTATGATAATAAAGATCACTAGGAATTATTTTTTTGTGACAATGATGCATGGGTAAGCAAGCCAGTGGTGGATCTTGTTCCTCAAAGATCATGAGGATTCAACTGTATCATGGTAGGAGTAATGAGAATAGTTCATATTTGAGTTTCTTTCTTCGACCGTGAAGGTGTCCAGCTTCTAAGAGATTCATACTCTTCAGCAGGGTAGATCTAGTGTCTGATAGTTTGGAATTATTTTAAGGAACCTTCTGCGACATTCTATAGACCTATTACTTGATCAGGATTCCATGGTGAGGCATTTTCAGGTGGTCTTGCATCCAGATATCTAGAACCAGGTCTACCCATTTATGATAATGACATATCTCGAGGTTCCAGGTAGAGAATAGGTCGTTGAGAGGATGTTATCCAAAATGTGGTTATCCTAAGAGGGGAGTCGTCAGGATTCCTCATCAAGAAGAGCCATGGTCTTGGCTTCCTAGTTGTTAGTATATAAAAGCTTCTGATCGTCCTATGTTCGGTTCCATCCCTCAATGTTCTTATCTTCAAGGATGATGACTCTCAATCCCATTCCATGGGATCAGATTCTTGTTTTTCATAGGGAGGCTAATGTCATAAGTAGTTAGAGTGACCAACCATTATCAAAGGTCAATAAGGTCTAGTTGTTCTTCTTTTTGTTCCACCATTGTGGTACTTCTAGAAGATGAAAAAGCAATAAGTTAAACAAGTTTTGGATCCACAATGAGTAGATAGGGAACACAAGAAGATATACCTTAGTGGATCTCCACCCTTACTGAGCAGAGCATGGCTATTGAAGGGGTCATCAACATAGTAAGATGTGTCATGGAGTATGTATAGGTCAGCATCAAGATTTAGATTTTACATCACAAGGAGAGTGAGGCATTATTTGGGGTACTCTTTTCTTGTTTTTTACATGGGTACAAGCCTTATTTTTTTATGTATCCATAGATTCCTTCATATCACCTCACATTGTCCATGTTTTTGGACATCAGGTAGAGAGACATACAGTTCCTTTTTCATTTCTTACCAAAGTTGGAGGTCGAGCTTATTTAAATGAAGTATGTAGAGATTGTGAGCTAGTGTTGGGGAATCACCACTCCTAGGTAGATTTACTATGTTTACAAATAAAAAAATTTATTTCACCATTTGAATGGATTGTTTTTATTTTTTTGAAGGATATCATTTATTGATTTAGGAGCCTGGTTGTGATCATTGATGCTGATGCAGAGCAATCGGTATTTGTTGGAATGCGAGACCCTGAGATGGGTATAAGCCATGTTCAGTATTTATCATCCTTTATTGAAGAGCTGATGCTCAGATCATCAGAGGTTTAGCTATAAGCATTTCCTAGTTTCACAGATGAGTACCCTAATATTTTTATAGAAGATGTTGTAGCGTTACAACCTCAATAAGAGATCGAGTTTCAGATCGAGCTATATCTAGGAATATCCCCTTCCTCGATGTCTCCCTATAGGATGACTCCTTTTGGGATGTGATACATAGGTATATAGATTTCTAGTTTGATATGTTGTGGTTTTATTCAACTGAGTTTGTCACCATGGGGTGAACCATTTAGGTTCCTAAAGAAGGATGACAATAGTTTGTTGTGGTGTATAAATTATATTCACCTAAACCGAGTGACAATGAAGAACTGCAGTCCACTTCCATGGTTTCATGATTTTTTGATCAATTGAAGGGTTAATGTTGGTTCATAAAGATCCAGTTGCAGTCATTATGTCATAAAATGCATTTAAAGGATTAGGATATACCAAATTCTTCTTTCAATTTTCGTCTTGGGGAATATATGTTCTTTGATATGTCCATTGGTATGATAGATGCTCCAACTGTGTTCATGGGGTTAATGAAAATTGTGTTTCATGAGTTTCTATAAAAGTTCATGGTGGTTTTAATCGATGAAATTCTTGTGTAATCTGTGTCAAAAGTGTATAATATAGAGTATCTCTATGTGATTTTGGGGTTTCATTGTCGTCAGCAGCTATTTGGGAAGTTATCAATGTGTGAGTTTTTATGCTCAAGAAGTCCATTCCATTGGTCATGTCGTATCTTAGTAGGGATTAGTTGTGGATCCATAAAAGATATAAGAAGTTGTGTCTTGGTAATCCCCAAATATAGTATAAGAGTTACGAAGTTTCAATATCCATACATGTAATTATGGGTGCTTCAAATTATATTTTTATCGAGTTGTGATTCCTTTGGCAATGTTTAGTAAAATGGATCAGGCATTCATATGGAGTGATCAGTGTTAGGAATCTTTAGAAAATTTATAGGAGAAGTTGGTTAGTGCTCCAATTAATTTTCTTCTAATAGAATTATCTCAGTTTGATGTTTTCTATAATTATTTACATCTTGGATTGGGTTGTGTTCTGAAGCAGCATAGATCAGTAATTTTTTATGGGTATTAATTATTAATCCCCACAAAGGTAATTATTCCACCCATGGTATTTATTTGGAAACATTGGTTTTTCTCTTATGTTGTTGATAAATTTACTCATAAACATGCATTTCATGGACTTCACCAATCATAAGATCATGATATATGTTTTCTCCCAGTGTGACTTGAACATAAATCAATGTTGGTGGATATTGTTCTTACAGGATTACTTCCTTGAAATTTTACATACACCTATAATGGAAATGTTGTGGATGATGTGTTGAGAATGATTTTGGGTAGTGATGAAATTCATTAATCTATTTATTCGTTGAGAGAAATGGAAGAAAATTCAACATTAAATTTTGATATGGGAGTGGAGGTAGGTAGAGACCATCATTTTTTGTGAGAATCTTAACAGTTGGCATGAGGATGAACAAAACTGGATGATGTTTCCGGGTAGGCTATTCATTCCGTTGGAGATGCAAGAGATGGTTCTCAAAGTGTTACATAGTTTTATTTTAATGGTATATCCTGGCTTGAAAAATATGAAACTTGCTTTGATATGTCTATTTTGGTGGCCTAGGATGATGCCTGGAGCTATCGAAAATGTGTCACGATGTTTGGTATTCAAGAAGGATAATGTCGAGTACCATGTTTTGAGTGGTTTTCTTTATCCACTTGATATTACATAATGGAAGTGGGATGTATTATAGATGGAAAATGTTAATTTATTACCTTGATCTTAGGGAATCTATGATGATATTTCGGTTGTAGAAGTTCATTTGATGAAATCATCCCACATTATAGTGATTAGGGAGTAGATATCAGTGGAGGTTCTATCAATGAATTATCTAGAGGAGGCGATGAGGCTCCACTATGTATTTACAATAATCCATTTCTGATTGAGATCCTCATTTTACATCCTCAGTATGGAGAGACCTCCACCATGATTTTGGTTGTCAGTTTTTCCTTAGCACTTCTTTTCATTTTTAGATGGATTTTCAGAAAGAGTGCACTATCTGGAATCATTAATACATTTTTAAATATTGTGTATAGTATATTTGAAATTCATGGTTGAGGTACACTGCCTTGGTAGATTTTTATTATAACAATAGTTCTCGCTCCACCATTGGTATGGAATCGTTTGAGGTCTTGTATGGAAGACCATTCTATTCTATATTATTGTGGAAGAGGGTTGAAGAGTCAACAATTATCAGGACATAGCTTGTAAAAAACATGACAGAGATGGATTAGGTAATTAGTGATATGTTGATGGAAACTTCATATTGTTAGAAATCCTATATAGATCATTGAAAAATACATATGGAGTTCAAATTTGGGGATTTGGTGTTCTTTAAGGTGTCTCCCATCATTGGTAGGGGAGTCTTGGTCATGGGAGTAATCGTTCTCCCTAGATTGATGGGCCATTTGAGGTGTTGTATTGGGTTGGAGTTGTGGCATATTAGATAGCGATTCACATAAATTTGAGCCGAATACACAATGTTTTTCACATGCCACAGCTCCGTTGTAATTGTAATGAATAGTCTCACAACATTTATTGGGGTGTGATTGATGATGATGACTGTGAAAACATTGAGTAGTGTGATATAGAGATCTAGGACCATGAGGAGAAGTTTTTACGCAAATGTACTGTCCACTTGGATCATATATTGTTCATACACAGTGGTGTAGAGGGGAGTACATGGGAAAATTATTTGCAGATACGTGCTTAGTATCCCAGTATTTTTGATGATTAACTGCTCTGTTATAACTCATTTTATTTGGTGGTTGTAGACCTTTCTGTTTATGAGATAAATTTATCTTGTTTCGTGTTGTGGATAACTACCTTTTCAATGATATCTATCCCAAGAGAGTATTTATTAGATGGTTGTGGTTGTTTCATGGTTTCATACTCTCCCATTGATGAAGTGGTTGAGCTCCTATGGTGGCACAATATTTGATAGGTATCATTTAGGATATATGTTAAAACAAACACCTTTCTATTTCCTCTCAATGATGGTATTTGATTCTAAATGATTATAATTTATTAGAGGAATCTGATGTATGCTCCTGGATCTATGTGTGTCGACGCTTTGCATGGTCCCAAGTCATCTGGATCTCAGGGGAGTCATGGAGGATATTTGGAAATGTTTAGGTTCTAAAAGTTGGGATTAAGGAACTTTAACATTGGGAAATTATTATTCACGTAGTGTAATATTTCTAGGATTGATAAATAAAATAAAATGATGTGGTGAAAGTTTTTTTATGGAAACTAATATTGAGGAATTACACAACATGAAATGGAATTACACGCCATCAAATTACCCTCTATTAAATATTTTAAAACATTTTCTATAACATAGGTTGTCAAACACTATAGTTTCTACATCCCCCCTCCTTTCCAACTGACCTGAAAGACCCTACTATTTCACTTTGGAGATTCATTTGATGGGGATCGATCTCTGGGTTTACACCTTTTATTATTGATGTACAGACTTTATCCAATGTGTGTTTTTTTTCAATTCCTAGAGATTTATTCCTGGTTTGATCTCGTATACTCTCGTGTATTCTCATCATGCTATGGTGGTTGCTGACCTATGGTCATAAGGGGGTTTCTCTTAGTTGTTTTTTGTGTGGTGGTTCCATGAAACCTTCGGTTTGATTTAGTTCTTACAGGAGTTTTGATTAGAGATCCGTTGCATGTACAACTGATGTGTGATGAATGCTGAGGAACTTTTGAGGAAGGGGATTCATTACTTATCTATTAATTTATGTTAAATCAGAGATATTGTATAATTTAACCCCGTGGATGACAATGAAATTGACCAAATAATAATTTGAAAAGGAATAAAGAATTTGTATTGATAAAATAGGGATGTTTTTTCTCTAAACCATGATAATTATTTTCTTTTTCATTTTCTAGATATTGTGATATCTATTCCTTTCTATCTTTAGTATATTATTCGCGATGGAAATTTTTACTAAAGGTAAAGATGGATCTAATTGATTATGAATTGGATTAATGGTCAAAGTGGCATGTTTAATGAATCTTGTTGTAGTTTTTTCAATTAAATGATAATCTAATTGATCCAAGGTAGCATGTTTAATTGAACTTGTTAATAAACCTAAATCATGTTGATTGATGATGATTAAAAAATTAAATACATGATAAATTAATTATTTAATTAATATGTTATATTTTATTATATCATGTTTCATAGGCTTCCCTGAGTTGAAACGTCTGAATAATGAATTTTTTAATTCAAGATGGAATAGGAAATTGATGTGTGATAAAAGATAATATATTTGTAGGGAATTTCTTTCACTCTTAATTTTATGGCCAATGCACTTATGAATTGGAGGCTTGAGAAGTAGTTATATTTGAATGATGAATGCTTTTATTTAGGGCCAGGATCCATATTGATATATTTGTTTCTTGATTCTTATGATATGGATGAGCTCGGAGGGGCTAGGAGTCCATGTTTTTTTAGAAAAAATTTATGCTTAGAGTGGAGAGATACATGGGTTTATGAATGTGTGGGTCGGGGAGGACAAAAAAGATGAATGAATTTTTTGATGTTGGGATTTGCCATTTATGTGAAATTTGGATTCTTGTTGAATCAACAATTTTTTTTTTCTAAATTGCATTCCCTGCTTCTCGAGGCATATGGTCTTTCTTACTCTCTTTCCAATTGAGGCAATGACTTGTGTGTTATTCCATGTATTTTCCATGTTTACATTCTTGGGGTGGGATGAGTCTATTCTCCAACTGTATGTGGAAAAGACTCAACAAGTAATTCATATACTCATAGTGTTGAGATCCATTTGTATGGAAGCCTAATTGTTTTTACAAAAATACAATGAATTGTTTAAATTATTAATGTTTTTTAATAGATTAATAAATGTTCAACCCATGGGGTTTGGGCTTGATGAGATGAAATGTTGTTGTCATAAATTTGGGAATTCATTTACACTATTTTCTTAGGCCAGGAGGGAAAGGATTTTGTAGTGGTGTTTATGAAATTTAATGTGGAATTGTTAATGTTTAAATAATTAATTAATTTAATGTGATTCTAATTAAAAAAATGTAATTTAATATACCTATTTAAATGGTTATGTTTCTATAAAATACATATCCATAGAAAAGGAAATCAGAGTCTGATAGACATTAGCTGTTGTTGATTTTGATAGTAGGTTATTCACATTTTGTGTTTGGGAGCTATATTATATCATCTTCTTTTTAGTATATATTTGATACTCCACCCTATCGAGTAGGGAAAATGACATCCCATGGATTCTGAGCCCTTGGTGGTGTTTTCCCCAACATCTTGGTGGGAGGATGGATTATTGACTAACCCATTTGGATCAACTATATTCTATTGGTAGTTACTTATGATAGTATGAAGAGAGGATATTTTGACCAATATATGTGTGTAGGTGGATTAAATGGCATGTGGTTATTTCACAGACATTAATTCAGGATATATTTTCCAAAGGACTACTATATGTATAATGTGTTCAGGATGTGATGTCTTAAGGATCCTTACTAAATGTATGGGATGATATTTCTTAAGTTATAATACCCATAGTATGATATATGTTATGATAGATGTGGTGGATCACGAGAACCACCTGGTAACATTGGTTTGTGTGGATGAGGTGGTGTGTTCCACGATGTTCATGTTGTAGTGATTTTCCCTAGTGTCTATGGGCAAGAATATTTTGACAGAGATTCTATGGATGTGCGATGTAGGGGTACATTCGAAACCTGGTGGGGAAGTGGTATTGGGTATCCCTTTATATTCATTATTATATTATATTCTATTGTATGAGATACAACGTGGCATTGTCCATGGTGAGGATTGGAACTTAGTATACATGTTTTGGTGACGAGTAAGTTTGAATTTTTGTTCATTGTGCTTTAATATTATTTTTTAAATTTTCATTGGAGGCTATGTGGAGGATCCTATTGAGTATACTATTGTACTAACCCTACATATATACATAAGATATTAACCTTTTATTTAATTCTAGTTGGAGATCAGGTTGGTTACTATTAGCTTGTGGGTTGTTAGTCTATTAGGGCTTTGTGGTTGTTTTTGTCTTTACATTATTTTGGAACATACCATTTCAATTTTTTTAGCAGTTCTCCAATTAAATTTCGTTTTCTACGTGGGGTTTCATATATATTTTTGTATAAATAAGAGTTGGTTTTCGTCGGTCTTACATCTCTACTACACATGTGTTTTTTTAAAGGGTAATGCCTAATATCTATGTGTCTACTATAGCATTGATGCTAGTCGCCTACCCAAGACCAACTGATGGTGGGACTCAGACAAACTATCCCTCTTCTCCCATTTTCGTCCCAATAGTGGTACACTTTGTGTGGAGGGGGATGAGAAAACTATTGTGAAAATCTCATTCTGAATGTACGAAATAAAATTTTCATAAATATCGAGTGGAAATATTAAAGCAACTAGGATTTATAATAATCATCTTAATATCATCAACATAATGGTATTTCCATAAAATAAGATTAAAAACCCAATTAAGAGGATGATATTCTAATTTTTATGTATTGTATTTTAGTTTATCATGCTAATATATATTATAGAGCAATTATTGTTTAGTTAGATGATTTCATAACATTTTATCAAACAAAGATGTGAAAAATTGAAAAGTAATATCCATGAACGATTCATATTTCATGATGTGGAAAATAAAGAAACTATATAGATTAGTGATGTCCCAATTGTGATTGAATATATATATATATATATTATGATGATTTAACGGATGAAAATTATAATCGAGAGGTCTTGTTTACTATAGACATAGTACATGATTCTAAAAAAATTCAATCCCAACATGTCAAATATCAAAATATGTCTCATGGAACTGAAATAGAGATTTCATGAGTTTATTGATAAATGTATCATTCATCTAATTACATTAAATTGGGGTTCTCCTATTATTTTTTTAAAATATATACGGTTTTATTATGCTTTTGTTTAATTATAGTTCTTTCAAAAACATTTTGGTTATAAATAGTTATTAGTTGCCTCATATATATGATTTGTATTTTCATATACAAGGATCATAGAATTTTTCAATGACTAATATTTTTTAAGGTAAGATTAGTTGAAGGTTATGTAGGTAGATATTTCGATGACTGATTTCAATATTATGTATTTTCACTATTTGTTTATAGTAATTATTATTGTGTAATATGACACACCAACTGTATTTGTGGAACATAAGTATAGTTTCTTCCATAATAATTATTATATGTTTTTTCTATCTTTATAAATGACATATATGTGTACTTTATCATTCATAAGGATCATTAAAAACACCAAATTATTCGTTTTTTAAAATAAAAATGATTTCAAACTATATGGAAATTTGATTAAATGTGAATTTATGTTGTGATAAATTTCTTTTCTATTGAATATTATTTCTATGTAATCTAAAACAAATTAATATTAATAAAAAATAGTTGGAGATGAGTTTCAAAAAAAAATTTACATAGATTCATATTTTTCATGGATTAGTATGTTACAAAAGGAGGGGATATGATATAATTTCTTGGTTGATTGTCCATGTAATTACATTAACTTGAAAAGGAGTTATATTTATATATGAAAAATAGTTTGAAAAAAAATTAGGAACTAAAATTAATTTTACATAATGATCATAGTATTTCATTTTCCCTATATGTATGTTCAAATTTTCATCTAAACTGATGATTATGTGAAGTGGACTAGATGTGTTTGGATGTAATATGATCATGTAATTACATTTGATTCATGGTAAACATAACATGATTTGTCAAATTATTTTAAAAATATCCTCAAATTGAATAATTTGGGTTTCCATTAAATATTTTTAGGCATAATATATATAGATCCATGTGTGAGATATACAGTGGTCACAAATTTTTAATTTATATATTTGCATATAATGGATTGAACATGAGATAGAGAATATTTATTGAAATAATTAATAATTATGGCTCCATTACTCATTATCATCATGAAATAAAAAACAATGTATTTAAGGATTTGATTCCGAAAAACATTTCTACATTGAAAACTATTCACAAGAATAGTAACCCTTTATGTAATAATTGGATTAAATTAGGCATAAAATATGTTGATGTAGTAAAATCCTATGACTTATTTTTAAATTTCAATATAGTTTACATAGATTGATATAATTAATGAAACTCATAAGGAAGATTGATGGTTATAGGAAATAGTATAATTTATTAAGATGTTTATGTTTACAAAATTAATTATTGATAGATATGGGTCTTTAGATTTGGAATGCGAATATATTTTCCTTTTGAATATTAGTATAACAGATTTTTGTTGAGTTACATTTATGGTTACAAGTTTGGTATTCATATTAGAATCACAAAGATGTATAAATACAATAATGATTATTATTTTTAAAATGTAATGGAAGGAGAAATTACACACATTATCATGATATGCTTGAAATGTTAGTAGGTCAAAGCAGCACAAAAAAATAAGGCTATACTTCATCCATTCCTAGTGCTTGAATTGAAATGGGAGAATGCATCAATGGATTTTGTACAATGATTTCCAAAGACAACACTAGGAAATAATATGAGCATGGTTCTTATTGAATGATAAACTAAATCTATACATTTAAATACTAATGGAAATATAATATCATTAAATCAAATTTACTTATTTTATCTCAAGGATACAGTCACGATACATTGATTTTCCCTTTCCATCATATCTGACAATGATCTTATGATCACAGGAAATTCTTGTAGATGACCTTTCTAAAATTTAGATATAAAATTAAATATTATAATAGATTTTCATAATAGATATAATTTATAGTATGAATGAAAAAAATCAAACGTTATAAAAAATTCATCATGATTATTTAGTTCATTACCAATTATATTTTTTATTAAAATCAATCATTAATTTATTTTTCTAATTATAATAAAATTTCCTCCTGTAAACTGATTGAATCTTTTGAGGCTATATTTGGAATGTGATATTAGACTCCTTCATATTGGGATAATGTAAGGGAATGAAAGGAGATGGGACTAGATCATTTAGGAGATTTGGATCATATGGTTATGTTTTTTTGAAATATAAGTGGAAAACACCTAGAATGTTGAAAAGATTTAATGATAACCAAATAAAATATCTTTCTATTAGGATAAGTGACCATGTTTTCAAAAAAATATCTCTATGTAAAAGTGTTAGGTGTTTTGAAAAAAGGGGAAATTTTGCCTATTGTAATTTTTTCCATCTGATATCAGGAATAATGATGATTAAATAGCCTACTCAGTGTGTTTTTCTCATATTTTATCCCAGGTGACCAATTCATTTCATTTTTCGTTGTTAAGTGAGCTTGTTTTAGAGCAATCCCATAATTTAATAACTGAGGTTGTTTAGTTGGAATATAACCATTCATATGTATAAAAAATTATTCATATTATTGATAATATATATCATGAATTGATGAACATGGTAATTTAACATGTTAAGGTTTTATGGAAAAACTAAATGTCTGAAAAAGAAACATGATTGTCTGATAATTCTACTATGTAATGTTATACTCACTAATTATAAGTGATGAAAATTATGAGAAATTAATTTGGAAAAGGGGAAGAATATAAAAACATAGTTAACTATAGAAAAATCATTTTTAAAATTTAATAGTTCTCATGAAACAATTATTTATATTAATTATTTTTTAATCAGGATTGATATTATTTTAGTAATCTATTTTTATTGAAGAATTTAATGAAAAAGATAAAATTTAATTTATATAATATGAATTTATAAATCTAATATCATTTTTAATTAATAGTGTCAAATTTATATTAAACTAATTTTCTAATATTTTTCTAAAAAATATAACATTTAAGAAAATACTGAAAAATAATGTTTATTATTGAAAAATACTTTTTCATTTCAATTATATATAATATAAAATTAAATTATAGATTTTTTTAAACATAATTTGATCCCTTTTTTTAAAATTATTCTTATATGGATTTTCATGTTATTTTTATACTTGAATTTAGTAAATAATAATTAATAATTATTTTTAGAAAAACCTTTTTTGTGGAATTATATTGGTTTAATTAAAAATGTTTTTGACATATTCTATATTTGAAATCAATGATTCAAAATCTCGTAAATGCGTAGATTTTATTTTAGGTCAATACGATTACTAACATAAGTATATTTTTTTTTAATAATGTACAAGGTAAATTAAGTAATTAATGTCACAAATAAAATTATGTTGATAAAAAATTAGGTGAAAACATTCAAAAAATTTATCAGATGAGTATTACTCATGCATATTAAAAAATAGATTAGAAACATGTCCTTCTATTTCCATTTTTATATTATTATATCCTTAATAATATTTTATTATAGTAATAGATAAATATTCTACAATATTATTTTTATTAATTATTATTTTTTCAAATAGTGTAAATAAGTTGATATGATCAGTTATAAATATTTTTTTGAAATATAAATGTTTTTATTTTCAACATGATAATTTATTTCTAATTTTAATTAATTAAATAATAACTGTAAAAATTAAAAAAATAGATATTAAAAAAGTATTCAATTAATAAAAATAATCAAATAAATTATATTAAAAAATATATTATTAATATAAAATAAGATAATTATTGTGATACATGAATATTAAATTTGAAAATGACATGTTAGAGATGAATTAAAAAAAATTATTCAAAATTTACATATTTTCTTGATTTATGAACTTAAATGTAATGAATAGTTTTAAAATATTACATTAATGGTATATTTTAATATTAAATATTTTATTAACTAATTTACTATTCATAATATTACTATATTCATCCAATTTATTAGGATAAGGTTTCTAAAGTCTACCATGGTCTATTTATATGACATTTTTCCCTTTTATTGTCACTATATTGACCCTCAAAGAGTAAATATCAGTATTCCCATTATTAGTCTAAAAGTTGTTAGTGACAAATTAATAAAAAAATATAAGGTTAATAATTTTACACAAATTTAAGATCCCAAACATTTGGATGTTTTTCATTGAATAATTTTTTGATAAAATTTATTTTAGGTTAATTAGGGTTTTCCCGGGAGTTTGTAGCATCTCAATGGTGTTCTGGGGGTATGGAACATGAAATAAGGGGTAAACCTCACCAACTTGTGAAAGGTGAACTATTGGCACATGGTTAAGTAAACTATGCAAGATGGGGCCCAAACTTTGAAATTTTGGATAGTGGAATATCACCCAGTTGTTGCAATATTTGTAAATCATGTAGGTATCCTCACAAAACAACATAACCCAAATTTTCAAGGATTGTGGCTTGCCCACTGTTTTCTCATGGTTTGGACAACCATGTAGGTATACCATTCACACCTTTAAATGTTTGAAAAATTACAGTATTTTCAATATCTTATTTGAGAACCTCACCCATTTTTTCTCCCATGTCTTCTCTAAAACCAAGGGATGAACAAAAACCTCCCATGCTTCGAAGATGTGATTCTCATTTGATTATAATAACTTTCAGCCTCATTGGTTGTAGATAAAAACATTGGGTTGATTTAATCCATCTCTTTCTTCTATTTTTGATTTAGGTTTTACGTCCTTCCCTTATATCCATCAAAATTTAAAAACATTTTTTGTGAAATCATGGTTTAGTATTTAAAAGGTGGTAATTGGGATCTATTTCATTGATTAGGAGTTCCTTCCACAATAGATATTACGTATAAAGTCTAAAAGTTATATCATAGGATTAATATATGGATTTGTGGATTGAAGTCCTCATTCTTATTTCTAACATGTTATGTTCTTGGCTCTATTTGTGGGTTTTGAGAAAATGGATTTCCAAATTACAAAATAACCTCTCATGATTCCCATGTGACACATGGAGGATGAATTGAAATTTTTTTGACCACCCATGTGGTGGGATGACCATCACAAATAAGGTAAAAAAATGGTAAGTGTGAAATAGACTCATGGTTAGAAGATCCCAATGTAATCATGTTAAATTGATAATGTTCTTATTAAGATGAAAAATGTTTAGTTTTTTCTAGATGTGTGTAATGGAAAATTGGTTGTTTATCTTAACATGAAATTTTTTGAATGAGGTAAATGGTAATTTATTTAATGAATTGTGATTTTTATATGATTTTCATGTGGGGGATAATATAGGGAATATGCTAAATGGGTTTAATGGGTCAACTTATTGAAAAGGTTGGAAATGTTAATTTGGATAAAAAAGATTAATATTCAGATATGATTTGTTAGTTTGAAAAAAATGGGAATTTGGATAAATGGAATTGTAAGGTAAAAGGTAAATGTGTTATTAGGTTAGGGCATAATGTCGATTTCCATGTCTGTTGGTATTGATTGTGATTAATATTGGATTTGGTTTTGTTTTTCTGTTGTAATATATATATGTTGTTAATGGAAAATTAATCATGTGCTAACGGATTTGTGGAGTTGGGTATTGGCATGAGGATCTACGCCCATAGGTCGAGTAATTCCGAGGCTCTAAATTCCATCTCAGAAAGCATGGATTTGGGAAGGGTATGGAGTTATATTCTAGCATTGGTTTCATTTTATGAGACTACGTTAATATATGATTCAAGGTTAGTTTGTTGTATATGTGATGATGCAAATAACCCTTGTGATATATGGAAGTTGATTTATTTCCCTTATTAATTGATTTGATGAATGTTTCATACCCATTGATGAAGTGATAAAAGTGAAAAAAGCTATGATGTTTGTATAAGTACTAAAATTTGAAATAATTCTAGGAATTGATCAGGCGAACATTATTAACTAATGGGACATAACATGTCTTTATTTTCCTTTTCTTTAATGTAGCACCCCAAACACTACATAATATTTTTATCTTAAATACATTCTAGTTATATCCTATATTTCATGAATCACTGAGCATATATGGAACAAAACATGGTTACCTATAGTAGATAGTCAGACCCTAGCCATAAAACATAAATTTGATAGTTCTATGATTTTAATATTTAAAATCTAACATACACTGTTGTGATCAAGATGATAATTAGAGTCTAATAGAATTAACATAATTTTTGGTGAATAGTAACCTACCCTTATAAATAGTAACATATCCTTATGAATAGTAACATACCCTTATGAATAATAATATGACTCTTATGAATGGTATCCTTTCCCTTGAATGTATAAATGAATTTAGGAACCTTAAAAATGAAGATGAATATTTTAAGTGTTTATGTTTTTCTGATTAAATAATTATTTTAATTAAATATTTAAATAATCATACTTATAAAATTATTTTTGAAAAATGGACATTATTTTTGTATTCTACACATCGATAAATTGTTAGGGTGAATTTTTGCGATTTTTCTGAAATACATAAATTTTTAATGAATAGTAAAATCCTATAATTCAAAATAAATGCTAAATAATGGATTAATTGAGTCATTGATGACGATCATCCGATGTAAGCCCAATTGGTTCAAGGTCACATGCATATATTACTATTCTTGTTCATGAAATACTCACTATTTTTTTTCTTGAGAGTAAATAATAAATTAATGATTATAATATTAAGAAAACTCATCTCCCCCCACTACATAAAGCACCCCTGACCCATCTTCCTCTCACACCTTTCAAGCCTTATGCCTTGCCAATATTCTACCCAAGTCACTCCACAAGATCCGTCCCCACTTCCAAAATCTCCTAGCCTCTTAAAAATACCAAAACCTTTCTCATTATGAGGTTCTCAATGGAGGAAGTCTCAAGAGTTAAATTCCACTTTCCAATCCCATCAATTCATTTATGTTATTTTATTTTTGTTTCTTTCTTCACCATAATAGTGTGATAAATCAATTAACATACATGTACTAGAATTTTTTCATTCTAATCGTATATTTCATTAACTTATCTCCTTTCCCCACCATTTATTTGAATGAAACGAAAGCACCATTTTAGATGTGCTAATTTAGCACATTCAAGGACAACGATTTATAAATTTATATTATAATCTTTAATTCTGGTCATGAAACCATTTTTTATGGTTGAAACAGATTATTATATATGTAATATATACTAGTTTTCATTCTGTAATCCTTTTATTCAACTGGTATTATGTTATAAAGGAAGACATTTTCATTGTAATCAAACCCACCGTTTAGCCAAAACGGTTGTCACTAAGGTTATATACATAACAATTCAACATCACACTAGGTAACAAATTAAATTTAAAACCATGTAATCTTCTGGATGTACACTAATATAATATAAATTAATTTCTCAAAAACCACAGACATCTTATATATTTATCTTGAGGTGAATATAAGTGAACAGATCATTTAAAACCATGTAAACAAACAAGCCCGAACAATAAAATAGAATCTTTTTGTATCATGCACATAATAATCCATATGTGGTGTACCTACTTCCCATTTGAGATCACAGATCATTTGAAATTATATTTAAATTAAATATACATAATCTCATATCATGGATAAGTTTTCTTTCTAAACCATATATCATTTTACATACGGTATTTATTTGGAAATTTTTTAATTATGGAATTATTGATGAATCGGTATACTGTACTCTATACGTATATTGAAAAGGAATATTGATCTTGTATATATCAATGTATTATAAATGATCTGAAGATGAAGTAGCAGTTAGAGCCTGATATATCCTCTCGATGCATCAGTATGTCTCATGAGACAAATCAGTTTGGCGAAAAACCCTTCGAGTTTGTTTCCAAAAATCAGATGGGTTTCTTCCCATTGAACTAAACTGTTTTTACATTATTATGGTTGTGCCAGATACATGACGAACAATTAATAATAATTCTTTTCATTCCTTATCTGTTTTCACTATCCATGAGGTTTTCACAATGACAAAATCTATGGATGCTGTTATATTCACAGTTTATTAAGGTCACAAGTTTTTCATTTATACGCCATGCCTTATTGATTATGTCAGATTGATTATGATTGCCTTATTATGGTATTCATGATTCTGTTATTTTTAATCCTTACTGAGCCTTTGAGCTCTTCAATTTCATTGGTCACCTTCAATAGGTGATGAAGAGAAGATCATTTCTTGAGTTCAAGTGGTTGCCGTTTTTTTTGTATTGTATCTTGTAACCATTTTAAATGTAATTTGTCTTACATAAATGAATCCAGTTTCTTCCAGACAACTATACTAATCGTTCCTCCGGGATTTTCATTCCTTCTAACTATGCCAATATCACATGTAATGCATTGGCACCACCCTAGAGGAGTTGGGGTGTTACAGTTGGTATCAGAGGAAGTTTAATAAGAATCTTGGATACTATAGTAGGAGATATATAGTAGGGAACAAATCCCGAAAGTAGTATTTGAGGATAAATATACCATAATGTATGGGTATTTTTGTAATGAATAGATTATATGAATATTTCTAGAAAATACATCCCTGTCTAGATATGAGCAGGTAGAGGCAGCTCTGACACATATGTATCTTTGGGTAAAACCCGAAAACACAGCTTTGAGCTATACTCGAATGAGAACTGGTTAACAACAATGGGCCTTGTTGCACTGTTGGTTATGGCACATCTGGGGGATACGATTAGGATAATTCACATTTATTTTAAATCCATTATGAATGAGTTTAATGTAAATTTTTTCCTTAGAGAAACCATGTTTATAAGAATAGATATGCATAGAATTGCAATCTATGTTGAGTGATTTCTGATTTGAGATTCATAAACTAATATAGTAAATCCCATTATTTAGGAATGGCATCAAATGGATGAAGGGAGTCAATACTCAAGGGAAAGGTAGGGATCCCCCTATTGATCAAGTCAACACACTCAATGTTGGAGTAGATCAGATCATAACCATATTGGGACAACTTACTCTGGTTGTAACGAATAACCATTACACACCTGTGATGGATCGTTTCATGCTACAGAAGCACCCATAATTTTGTGGGACTACTAACCCAGTGGTTGCTGAGCAATGGATCATGTCCCTTGAAAGATATTCATCACATTAAGATGCAATGAAAATGAAAAGGTAGTACTGATAGAATATTCTCTCAAGGCAGACACTGATCAATGGTGGTTCTTTATTCAGAATACCACGGAGGAAGAAGAAATAAAAGATATGGAATTGAGGAAATTTAAGGAAATATAATATGAAAAATACTTCCCACATGAGAAATGAACTGAAATGAATAGGAAAATCCTTAACTTAAAACAAAGGGAAGAAGGCAATGTTTCAGAGTACGAGGATGCTTTCACAAGGCTGTTCAGGTATGTCATAGATTACTTATGTGACTCGATAGCAAATATTGATCATTTCATTGATTTTGATAAAGGGAATTTTCTTCTCAATCATTTTCATCATATGATGAAATTTTTTCAAGTGCCATAAAAATTGGGTGGAAATTTTCTAGATCAAATCATTTCATAGGAAACCAAGATATGAAGTAGTACTCTGATAATAAAGGAAAATGAGGAGATCCAAAGAAGTGCAAGGGAACAAATCTATTCCCATTATGTGAGAAATATGGAAGGAATCATCTTGGGAAATTCTTGAAAGGAATGGGAGTCTGCTATAACTGTAGAGAAAAGGGTAATCGATCTCATGAATGCAAGGGGAAGAAACAAATCAATGATATTCAATGCTACAATTGCAGAGACATGGGACACTATGAAAATGAGTGTCCTAAGAACCAAAGATACATGCCTCAGAAAAAGACAAGAGAACAAGGGAGAGCATATGCGATTACACCTGCAGAGGTTGAAGTTCCTAATGACGCGGTGGCATGTACATTAATTGTTTCCTCAAACATAGCCAATACATTATTTGATTATGGATCATCACATTCATTTATATCCTCCATGTTTGCCATGAAAATTAGATATTTACAATTTGATTTAATAAAATAGTTTTCATTTAAAACTCCCATGGTATGTATCATTGCAACAAAGGCATGTCGACTATTCCCCCTCCAGACACCAAAACATGATTTAGTTTCTAACCTTATCATCATACCAATGAAAAAATTTGATATAATTTTTGGTATGGATTGGCTGTCAAATTATGATACGAAGATTAATTGTAAGAAGAAGGAAGTTACGATTTTTGAAAATGGTGTAGAATCTCTTGTCTTTAGGGTGGAAACTTCACAACCTGATTCTTATCTAGAACCACCCCTAGAAGCTATAATGAATGCAATACATGGATAAAATGATAAACCAATGTCTATGGGCGAGGAATGAATTCTCCAAATTGAAGATGTGTACATAGTGGAAGAATATATTGATGTATTTCCTGAGGATTTACCTAGAAATCCTCCAGAGTGGGAAGTTGAGTTCTCTATTGATTTAATTCCTGATTTAAGACCTATATCAATGACACCCTATAGAGTGGCTACTATGGAATTAGCATAGCTAAAGAAAAAACTAGAGTATTTGAGTGAAATAGGATTTATTCAACCTAGTGTTTTTCTATGGGGAGGTCGTGTCCTCTTTGTCAAGAAGAATGATGGATCCATGACGCATTGCATTGATTACAAGGAAATCATTAATATTACAATAAATAATAAGTATCCTCTACCCTGGATTGATGATTTATTTGATAAGCTTCATGGAGATCAATACTCTTCAAAGATTCATCTTCAATCCGAATGTCATCAGTTTTGTGTAAGGAAGGAATATATTCTTAAGACCACATTTCGGACCAGGTATGGGAATTTTGAGTATACAGTAATGCATTTTGGACTTAAAAATGCACCCTCTGTTTTCATGGATTAAATGAATAGATTTTTCAAGGAATATCTTGATAAATTTGTTGTAGAATTCATCGATGATATCCTCATATACTCAAAATGCTATGAATACCATGACAATCTATTGTGGTTAATTCTAAAAACTATTAGAAGCAATAAATTATATGGGAAGTTTAGCAAATAATAATTCTGGATTTAATCAGTTTCTTTTGTAGGCTATATTTTCTATAAGGATGGAATCCTAGTTGATCGTTCGAAGACAAAGGCAATCCAATATTGGCCCACACCAAAAAACATAACTGAGGTACGCATTTTTTTTGGTTTAGCACATGACTATCAGTGTTTTGTTCATAATTTTTCCCGACTAGAAAACCCACTAACCAAGCTCACATGTAAATGAGTTATGTTTTTGAGGACATAAGAATGTATAGAATGCTTCGAAAAATTTAAAAGAAGATTGACCAATGCTCCAATTTTGACTCTTCCATTTGGAAGTGGTGGATTTTTAATATACAATGATGCATCAAATAATGGACTAGGTTGTTTCCGTATGCCATATGATAATGTTTTTTCTTATGCATTAAGACAGTTTAAGACTCAGGAAAAAAATTATCCAACTCATGATCTTGATTTTTCAGACGCAATCATTGCTCTTAAATTATGGAGGCATTATCTCTATAGAGAGACATGTGAGATTTATATAGACAACAAGAGTTTGAAATAAATTTTCACACAAAAATAACTCAACATGAGGCAAAGAAGATGGCTCAGGTTACTCAAAGAATATGATTGTTCAATACACTACCACCCAGGAAAGGCGAATAGGGTGGCAGTTGCATTAAGCAGTAATGATCATGGACTTCTGACTCAAATGATGATTGAAAGAGATCCTATATTTTTTTTGATCTACTAAATATGGATATGGGAATTATTAAGGAAGGGGAAACATCACTACTATTTCAAATGATTTCTATACCATCTTTACTAGTGAAGATAAAAAACTCTCAATCTGATGATGAGAATCTGCCCAAGAAAATTAATGCAGTTAAAGATGGGAGACTGGCTGACATTGTGTATGAAGAAGGAGTTATGAAATTTGGGAAGAGGTTATGCATTCCATCAGTACCTAAGCTAAAAAGAGAACTATTAGATGATGCTCATAGATCAAAATTCTCTATACACCATGGTATCACCAAGATATATAGAGATCTGAAGGAATATTTTTGTTGGGATAATATGAAGTGGGAATTTGCTGACTACATGTCAGGATGTCTAGTTTGTCAACAAGTGAAGGCAGAGAGACCACATCCCAAAGGAGTGATGCATCCTCTAGCTATTACTATGTTGAAGTGGGATAACATTATGATGGATTTTGTCACTGGACTTGTAAGGACACATAGAAGTAATAATGAAGTATGGATAATTGTCTATTGGCTCACAAAATTCACACATTTCTATCCTATAACAGAGGATTTTCCACTTGGGCGCTTGGAAAAACTTTATATTAATGAAGTTGTAAGACATCATGGTTCTCCTTTATCGATTGTGTTTGATCGAGATCACCAGTTTACATAAAAATTCTAGAAAAGTATTCCAAAGGATTTGAATACTAAGACTCATTTGAGTACTACTTATCCCCACCAAACTGATGGACAGTCTGAAAGGACTATTCAAACTTTAGAATACATGTTGAAGTCATGCTCTCTTGATTTACAAGCTATGTGGGATCAATACTTGGCTTTGGTAGAATTTTCCTACAATAATAGTTTCCATTCTAGTATTCTAATGGCTCCATATAAAGCATTATATGGAAAGAGATGTCAAACTCCATCTTGTTGGGATGAAGTTGGTGAGAGGAAACTTATAGGCCCAAAACGTTTTGAAGAGACCATGACAAAGGTGAAAAAAATACAAGACCATATTAAAGTAGCCCAATGTAGGAAAAAGTGTTATGCTGACATCCTCAGAATGGACATGGAATTCCAAGTTTAAGATCAAGTATTTTTGAAATTATCTCCATGGAAGGGTGTCTTAAATTTTGTTATGAAGGGGAAATTGAGTCCCAGGTACATCAGACAATTTCAAATTCTGGAAAAATTCCGAGCTGTAGATTACCATTTAGTAATGCCAACAAATTTATCCAGAGATCATAATGTGTTCCATGTGTCATTGTTAAATAAATACATTCCTGACACAATACATGTACTCACATTTTAAGAAATTGAATTGGAACTTGATTTGTCATACTGCGAAAAGACTATCAGGATTCTTGACACAAGGGAGAAGGTATTGAGAAATCAGAAAACTCTTCTAGTAAAGGTTCTTTGGAGAAACCTAGATATTGAATAAGAAACATGGGAACCTGATGATTTTATGAAAAAAGAATCACCCACATATTTTTGGTGGGTTTCATTCATAATATTTTGATGATGAAATTTCAGGAGGGAATAATGTAGCACCCCAGAAACAGCATGGTATGTTTCTTGTATATACATTCAAGTTATAGCCTATATTTTATGAATCACTGAGCCTATATGGAACAAAACACGGTTACATATAGGATATAAAAATAACATATCCATAAAACATAAATTTTCCAGCTTTGTGATTTGAATTTTAAAAATCTAACATACACGGTTGTGATCAAGATTATAATTATTGTCTGATGGAGTTAAATTAATTTTCATTGAATAGTAACCTACCCTTATAAATAGTAACCCTAAATTATGAATAGTTATGTAACCTTACTAATATTAATATGAATCTTATGAATGGTGACCATGAATTTGAATGTATATCTAAATTTAGGCACCTAAAAAATAACGATGATTATTTTATGTGTTTATGATTTTTCGATTAAATAACTATTTTAGTTAAATATTTAATTAATCATATTTATAAAATTATTTTCGAAAAATTGACTTCATTATTGGATTCAACACATCGAAAAATGGTAAGGGTGAATTTTTTGGATTTTTCTAAAATACTTAAATTTTGATGAATAGTAAAATCTGATAATTCACAATAAATGCTAAATAATGGATTAATTGAGTCATTGATGATTATCTGATGATGTAAGTTCAATTGGATCGAATTCACATTAATATATTACTGTTATTGGTCATGGGATACTCACTATTGGTTGTCTTGAGAGGAAATAATAAATTAATGTTTATAATATTAAGAAAACTCCTCTCCCCTCCACTATATAAAGCACCCTCACCCCCTCTTCCTCTCAGACCATTCAAGCCTTATGCCTTGCCAATATTCTTCCCAATTCTCTCCCCATTATCCCCCCCCCCCACATCCAAAATCTCTTAGCCTTTTCAAAATACCAAAACCTCTCCCCTTATGAGGTTCTCAACGGAGGAAGTCTCAGGAGGTAAATTCATCTTTCCAATCCCTTCAATTATTTTAAGTTATTTTGTTTTTGTTTCATTACTGACCATAATAGTATGATAAATCCAGTAACATACATGTACTAGAATTTTTTCATGCTAATTTTATATTTAATTACCATCTCTCCTTTCCCCACCACTTATTTGAAAGAAATGAAAGCACCGTTTGAGATGTGCTAATTTAGCACATTCAAGGACAATGATTTATCAATTTCTTTTATAATCATTAATTCTGGTCATGAAACCATATTTTTTAGGGTTTAAACATATTATTGTATATGTAATATATCTTATTTTTAGTTATATATTCCTTTTTTACAAATGGTATTAATTTATAAAGAAAAACATGTTAATGGTAATCAAACCCACCGTTTAGCCAAAACGGTTGTCACTATGGTTATATATACAAAAATTGGACTTCACTCTAAGTAACCAAATTAAATTTAAAACCATGTAATATTTTTTATGTTCACTACTGTAATATAACTTCATTTTTGGGAAACCGCATCCATCTTATATATTTATCCACACTAGAATATAAGTGAACCGATCATTTAAAACCAAGTAAACAAACGAGCCCAAACAATAAAATAGAATCTCTTAAACCAATCCGAAAGACATTATTGAACATACAAATGCTATACCATGTCAATTAAATGTTTATGAGGTTAATTTAATTATTAATTAATGAAGATAATTTTATTATTCAGGTCATTAAGAACAAACAAGAAAACATTCGAACGTAAGGTATGGGATCCTCTCTCTCACTTTGTTTCAAGAATCTCCCATATGTTGTAAACTTTTATTTTTAATTCCTAATGATGGGTTATGTTTTAAAACCTCACCCATACATCCCTTGTGACATATAAATAATGGAATACCCCTTTAACTGTCAATAAGACCTCTCAATAACACTTGTTACAATGTCGAAATGTTTGTAATGGATTTATCTTCTCACTTTCATTTCTGTGAGATTTTCATTTTTCCCAACTTATATATATTATTTCGTATATGTGTGCTTCCATTTGATATATAATAACATGATTCTATTTATATTCATTTTATTCAATGATTAATTTTAGTTTTATTATGTTCTGGTCATATGATTTGACCGGTTACATTTTGGTAATAGACTTTCTCTCGACTACTATTTTGTTGTGAAAATCGTTGTATTGTTTACCTAATAATCCTTATGTGGTGTACCTACTTCCCATTTGAGACCCAATTTCTTTTGAAATTATATTTATATTAAATATACATAATATCATATCATGGATATGTTTTTTGTATAAACAGTATACCATTTTACATACAATGTTTATTTGGATAGATGTTTTAATTATGGATATATTCATGAATCTCTATACTATACTCAATGAGTATATTGAAAAGAAATATTGATCTTATATTGAATAAATGAATAAATAACTCTTTGTACATATAGTGGTGGTTGGGTTCCTCTATAGCCCCTCGATGAATCAGTAGGTCTCATAAGACAAATCAGTTTGGCGACAAACCCTTCGAGTTTGTTCCAAAAATCAGACGGGTTTATACCCATATAACTAAATCGTTTTTATGGTATTATGGATTCAGGTTCCTCATACATGACATAACATTAATAGTAATTCTATTTATTCATTATCAGTTTTTACTATCCATGAGGTTTTCACTATGACAAAATCTATGGATGCAGTTTCATTCTCAGTTTATTAATGGCATTAGTTTTTCATTTATTAACCATGATATATTGATTATATCATATTTATTATGATTCACATATTATTGCATTCATGATTCAGATATTTATAACCCTTACTGAGCATTTGAGCTCACCCCTTTTATTGTTTACCTTCAACAAGTGATGAAGAGAAGATCATTCGTGGGGTTCATGGGGTTGATGTTTTTAGTTTTTATATGTACTGTATCTTGTAACTTTTTTAAATGTAATTTGTGTAACATATATATATCTAGTTTCTTCAAATCTACAACACTAATCATTCCTTTTGGATTTTCATTCCATATAACTATGACAATATCACAAGGCACCAGATCCATCCTAGAGGTGTCAGGGTGTTACATTTACTTTGCACATGCTTGGACTATATATTTAGTTGATATTTTTTAGACACAATTTGTATTGTGTTGTTCTCAAATCATATTCGAGAAAACATAAGGTACCTGAGGAGACTTATGCTTCCAGGATACTACAATGGATATAACCTATTCAAGGGAGTTGATTTTGTAATGGGACATGTAGGGAGGTGTTTCTAGATATAGATTCAACACCATTTTTTGAATTCATCTATTTTCCACATTCTGTGTTTTGATCACTTTAGCATTGTTTAGTATGTCATACCATGATTATTGTTGGTTATCGCTTTGACCATGTTTTAGGGAATGTTAGTTATTTATGTTTATTGGTTACTTCACATTGTTTTCACTATTTTTCTTGTTATTTTTTGTGACTTACTATGGTAAATTGGGTATAGTCTCTCCACTGTAATAATAGACCCCCACTCTACATGTCAGAATCCTTTTGTATACAGGGATGCGCGCTTGAGGTTATGTAGTTTCTCGGCTCGAGGCCCCGTTTAGTGGCTTCAAAAATGTTGAATTAACAATGTAGTATCAGAGTAGGTATTTTCTATGACATATTATATGGTGATGGTATAATGGATATTAGGAATGTGTGAGGCCTTAGTAATTTTATCATGCTTGGGAGTAGTTAACCCATGTATAGAAGGAATCCCAAGTACTCTAGCGAGGGAATTGTTTATCTTATTGTGGGTTGTTACATTTGATGAAATTTCACCATTGAGTGATTCCCTTATTGTGTTATTGGACTATTTTATGATATTTATCTGGTGATCGCAATGTAATTAGGATACGTATTAATGCATCGTTGCATGATCCTTTGAATTTAAGGGGTATACATCATGATAGGCACACACCATATTGGTGTGTGAGGTATAAATTATTCATTTTGTTACACTTCCAGATAAATTTAATGAAAATCGTGTTTGATGAAATGATGCAATGATAAAAGGAAAAAATGTTAAGTATTGGTGTTAGATAAAGGTATAATAATTTCAAATGGTAAATGACGATATAGAAAAGGTTTACATATCAATTATAGAAATAATGGTGTGATGGTGGCAAAGGAAAAACTTGTGACCTAGTGAGTTTGTTACACATCGTTATCCATGACCCATGGTAGTGCTAGTCGAGGTTTATGTATTGAATGTGTTAAGTACTATTTTCATGGTTTATGTGAAATGGGTTTCTATTTCTAATAGAGATCCATTATTATGAGGCGTATGAATTTTATATGTTATGTATTCTAAATCATGTGATTGTATTGAAGAGAAATTCCTACATGATGTCAAGTTCAAGTTGAGAGACATGAAAATGTTGATAAGAACACTCCTCCCATTATGGAGTAATATAATGTATTGATCTAGGATATTATAGATGAATAGTTTTGCGATAATCTGTTTTGGTCAATGAAAATGATATAATGGGACCGAAAGATGGCTGTTTCGAGCTTGTTTGAGATGACCAAAGAGTTTCAGCTACAGAACCCTCCATATTTTATCAATGGAAGGGAATAAGTGGAGTCCATGTTATGTCTAGTGTCTATGCAGATGATTATCTACCATCTAGAGACGACCATTGAGAAGTTGGTTTTGTTAGGTGGCTATATGATGAGAGGCCAGGAAAAGTATCTGTAGAATATAATGCATGAAATTGAATGACATGAATTTATTTAATGGAAATATTATTAGGAAATGTTTCCATATAATTTATATCTAGATACCATGAGGTAAGAGAAGGCCATATATTTTGATTCTTTTTATCCAAGGATAAATGTTGGTAATAGATTATTCAAATTGTTTCAATGATCTTCGATTAATCTTTGGCAGTTGGAGAGGAAGCTGTGGAAATATTTTTCCAATATCGTATGAGACACAAGATTAGGACTCAGGTTAATATATTCAATTTGAAACAATTTATAGAGGCAGTTTATCATGCCCTTAGTACTAGAGGAACTCCAAAGGGAGCATTAGATAGTGGAATTGTGGTCCCCACTAGATGAACAAGTGTGGAAACTTCTGAGGGAAATATGTTTTTTTGGGAGTTTCATTCATGGTGTAAGTGTGAATAATAGTCACAAGAAAGGTTCATCCTATCATTGTGGAGATCATATGTTCTATTATCATTGTGCTTGGTTGGGAAATATGCACTGTCACTATCCTCGACCACCAGTTGAGTGGTGAGAGAGTGGTAGAAGGTGCATGTGTAAAGGTTCTACAAGGACCCTTGGTAGTTGTGAATGGATGACATTTTGAGGATGGATCATAGTGTTGGATGGGGGTCATCGACCTAGTATCAGGTAGTAAGATGGATGCCAATGGGTCATAGTAGTCGAGGGGGTGGACACGGTACTTTGGGGGGAGATCATCCATATCAAAAAGGTAGTGGAGTTCCATGTTCATAGGTTGTAGATCTGGAAATAGTGGAAGGTTAGCTTCTCATAGATTAGTCGATATATGGAGGTGGTGGGGATAGATCATCTACAGTTTAAGATATGATTCTTGTTGCATTTACCATTTCTGCTGTGTTATTTGAAAAATGTTCCACCCACTCATAGTTTTCTTCCTTTTTTGATGTTCTGGGTTTTTTATTGGAGCATATTATTGAGATTATTTCTATTGATACTCCATTGGGTGTGAAAATTAACGATGTTAGACAATGTAAAGGTTTTTCCAAAGTATTTCATATGTACAATTTTATCTTTGACTTGTTCATCCTCCAGATTTCAGGTTTTGACCTAATTCTTGGAATGGATTGGATGGTGACATATCATGACCACATTATCGGTTACCATCATAGTGTAACATTCATGTCTCTTAAGGGAGGAAAGTATGTTCAATTAGGAGTAATAGATGTTCATGTGTGTCATGTAGGGCCATTTTGTGAGATATTGGGTTAACTCATATCAAAGGAGTCCTTCATTTTTCTCGATGATTGTGGGGTGGAATAGATTATACTTCCACATGTTGTAGATCAGTTTTATGATTTCATTAATGATTATTTCATAGTTCTACCACCTAGTGGTTCCATGGAGTGAATAATATAATTTTTGACATGGTTGGAAATAGATTGAATTCTGTGATACCAAATGATACTAGAAGAAATGCATGATGATAAGGTTCAATTATCAATGTTGAAGGGTAAAGTGTCCATTCTTCTATGTACATCGTCATGGGGATCACCTGTGTTATTTTCCATGAAGGCTGAGGGATCCTTTTAGTTGAGTGATTACAACAAAAGGATGAATCAGATGACAGATAAAAATAGGTACCCAATTCCCTAAATTAATGAAATATTTTACCAACTGAGAGGCTCATTAGTGTTTTCAAAAATAGATTGGTGGTCATGGTATCATTATCCAATGATGATAGATTATGATGTAGCATAGAATAATTTCAAGAGAAATTACGTTCTGTATGAATTTGTGGTAATGTCGTTCAGATTAACCAACACACTATAATTGTTCATGACTTCAATGAACTAAATAATACCTTCCTATCTGAATCAGTTCATATTTGCCTTCATTATGGACATCTTTGTGTTCTATAAAACTCACAAATATCATGCCAAACATCATAAAATCCTCTTTGGTACACTAAGAGGATAAATTCTTTACGCCATGATATCCATATCTCAACTCCTTAATGATGATGTGATTTTATTAAGTCACGTTATCTATGTCGAAGGTTTGTTAGTGGATTCAGATAAATTGTAGGCCATTTCATCTTTATAGAAGCCTAAGTCTGTATATATAGTTTGGATTGTTATTGGTTTATACAGTTATTACCGAATACACATTAGATATTTCTTTTTTTAGCATCGCCGCTTTTTGGATTAACCAATAATGGAGTAGTGTATGTGGGGTTGAATGTATACAAGAATTATATTCTAGAGTTAATTAAATGGTTGATGATTGTACCGATCAAGGTATTACACAATCATGGAATGAAGTAAACGTTGTTCTGTGATAAAAACTATGTTGGTGATGGGGACGTCTAGATGAAGGATGATTGGTTTGTAGCTTATTGATCCAGGAAGTAGAGACATTATGAATGGAATTAGCCTACTCTTGATCTTGAGTTCTTGGCGGTGGTGTATACAATGATGTGTTGGTGGATATACTTTTTGGGGAGTAGTTCACAGTTTTTATCAATATTAAAAGTATTATTTAAATTTCATTCATCTGGATTTGAAAATATAGAATCCATGATGGGTTGAATAAATGAAATCTTTCGATAATAAGTATGTTTGCATGCTGGGAAAAAGGAATAGTGTTACAGATTTCATCTGTTTGGAGACTCATATTTAAGTGGTTCATGAATCCAAAACTGAATGTAGGATGATAGTCCTATTTTCAGAGATTCACCTCGATGTGTATGATGAGAATGGAAAGATGACAATCACATTCATGGCGGTTGAGTCTATGATTTCTAACAAAGATAAGGAGATTAAAAATGTGGATCTAAAGTGTTAGGATATGAAAGAAAGAATTAAATGTGGGGAGTCACCTTATGGTGGGGATACTGGGGTCTATTAGGTTGTTCATGTTCAGTTTTGTGTTATGGATCCAATGAGAATGAAAGAAGAGGTTATGGATGAGTTTCATGGTTCGATGTGGGATGTGAACCCTAGGTTGACTAATATGCATCGTTATAGTGAAATTTTGGATATTGGATTGTCACATAGTTGGTGTATAGTATGTATGTTTTTAGGGTATTTCCAATTACCCATGTGACCAAAAAGTCCATGGATAATGGCTTGCACATGGTTTGTGCCCGGTTTGGAAAATGTGTGGGTAAAATGTGTTCCCCTATAAATGGTCCAAAAATTAGTGAATTTCTATTATGGGATTTAACAACCTCACATGATTTTCCTCCAATTTATCTTCCTATAATATATTTTGAGGAACCATATCCTCCCAGATATCCAAGAGTTTATTCTATTTTGGTCATATTCCATTTGGAGAATTTTGGGTTGTGTATCGAATCACCGAGGGAGTCTGATCCCTCTGATGATTCTCTTTGTGGTATAGGGGTTTCATCATTCTTTTTTCTCCTTCCAAAAATATAAAAACTTATTTTTTGGAAGAGGTAAAAGATTAGGAATCGAACTGTGGTTGAATCGGGATCTAGGGTTTTGATAAGGAGAGTGTCCGTCAGTGTATTTGAGGAAAGTGGTCTACATGTAAAATCCCATTGGTTTTACATGGATATATGCATTCAAAGAACTCCTATTATTTCTCCCTTATTGTGTTCATTGTTCAGTTAGTGATATCGGATAAAGTGGGTGTCCCAATGAAAAATATAACCTATATTGATCCCTCCAGAATTTATAGTGGATGTCATAACCAATTTAGTGCCACCCAATGGGAGTTCCAACCTTCTGGAACTCATGTTAAATTGATTTTGTGGTGACTAAGAATGGAGAATAGATAGTTGGTCAAAGATGTGGGTAATGGCCAAGGGGTTTCTTTTAATGACTTGAAAATGGTTGAATGAGGTGATTGCGAATTTTCCAATTGAATTGTGATTTTTAATTGGTTTTCATTAGTAGGATAATACAGGAGAAATATGAAATGAGTTAAATGAATTAATTTTTTATAAAATATTGATATTTTAATTCAAATAATATAGGGGAATGTAGAATATATTGTTATTGATTTAGGAATACGATCTACGAATTGGGATCAATGTATATGTAATATAAAATGATATTATGTTATTATGTTACAGAAAAATTTTGATTTCCATGTTGGTTGTTCTAGATTATGATTACTATTGGAATTGGTTATGTTTGTAATTGATATGGTATATGTGTGGTGAAAAGGAAAATATTCATGTCCACTTGGATTGGTAGATTGGGGTAGTGACATGAGGTTCTACCCCCTTGGGTAGAGTTATACAGAGGCTATAACACCTCAACCCCTGTTACACAGAGTCAGTGCATTATTATATAAGATTGGCATGATACAAGGAATCATGTCCCGAAAGACCGATCTATTTAGTAGCCTTGGATGTACTAGAATCATTCATAAGTTTTAAATTACATCATGAAATAAAAACATAAAATTTTTTTTTTGCCTTTTGAAAATGCATATATCCTTAGCCTATCCCCACAAGTCAACCATTAAATAGTTATTCACAACCTGGAAAAAATGAAACATAGAAAGGGGTGATCAAAGTTTCCCAGTAAGTATAACAATATAACAGAAACATTCATAAATACACATAAACAATTATGGAAATGTATAAGACTAAAACCAAAGACTTTTGAACTTAAACTACAACATAATATGGAAAAGTTACCATTAAATAATTCCATTCACTTATTCACATGGACATTCTACTAGTCGAATAATCACATGCAATATCAATAGCCACTTTCATAATGACGGAATGCATAATGTCAGACTTTATAGCCACATAGTCAAGGCCCTGTTCCAAGACAGAAAATAAGATTTTGTCAAGGCCTTATACCAAGACACAAGTTTGTCTCTTTATACCTACAGATGCATCGAGGAGCAATACCCAGCTCCACCCGTCACTAACTATGTCCAATGCATTCCTCATATGAAAATTATTAAACATAAAAAAAATATTAGTTTTAAAACTAACATACAAAAGGTCAATACGTTATCCATAAACTTGAATGGTGTAAAAATAACCCATCCATGGTCAAACATATCAAAAAACCTTCAGTACAATATGGAAGATTTTGTAATGACCTGAGAAAACCATGTTTTGAATTTTGACAAGTTTGTTTTACAATGTCACCCTTAAGTGAACAAACAATCAACATTCAAGGTAATAATAATAAAATGCATCAAATGAATGAAATATCCTTTGATTCAAATAAGTAACATCTCAGATACAACTCTCACTGACCGATCAAGAAGATAAACTAACCAAAAGTCCCAATTAAACACCCGATTACAATAATGGGGAGACTGGTTAAAACCACCAAGATACCAAGAAGGCTGTAAGGGTTTCTGACATCCATCATAATAAACATGAGGATGGCTGAAGCCACTGCAACTGTGTTAAGCACCAATGGAATCACACGAACCATCTCTTCATTTCTCCTTCAGTTACCTGCAATGAGACACACACTGAGATGAGATCCTTTATAAGCACACTAATCCGACCGTTGAACCCAAACGTCTATAAATATGACCGTTGGATTATCCTATCCACTTTGTTTTATTTTTTTGAACATTGGAGATAAGAATGGCTTACCCCGAATGGTTCGGAAAATTAACTATGAAATTTTCTTTAATGTTTAAAGAATGACTTCAATGATAATTTAATTTATTTATTTCTTGATTTCCCAAAAATGTGAATTATATTTTATGTTTCAAAATGGTGAAAATTAATACTTTATTTTTCCACTATTCACAACATATTTTTTTAATTTGAGAAATTAAAATTTTATGTTGTAATTATATTAAATCTGATTTTTTTTATTATTTTGTCTATGTATGTACTAACTCTTGAGTTATATATATATATATATACTTTTCATCAAATTAAATGATTCTTTTTACCTAAATTAAATATATGAGATAATAATAATGCGAATGTTTTTAATTTGGATTAATAGATTTTCAAACTATATCAAACTATGATTTCTTTTACTTATTTGTTTCGTAGTGGTAATTTTTATATCAACACACTCTCATGTGTGATTGAATATAGATACGTTTAATGTTTAATTAATATTAATCTTTAATTAAGGAAATTAAGGTAATTAGCTAATAAAGGAAAATAAAACATATATATATATATATAATGATTTGATTAACCAATGTTTTTAACCATTGACCTTTCATAATGTAATATGAAGTAATTAATAATTATGGTTTAATATTAATAATGATAATATAATAAAAATTATTGATGCTTTAAAAATAATATATATATATATATATATTTAAATAATAATATATTTTGATTAAATCATTTGACCAATGACGTTTATTAAGATAATAAAAGTTATTTTAATAATTGAATTTTTAAAAAAAATAAAAGACAATGTTATAATAAGATAATAGAAAATAATATAAATAAATCAATTTTTTATTATATAAACCGAAGACCCGCGTGGGTGTTTTCATTATTTTTCACCGCTTCAACTGGGGGTCATCTGATCTGTTCTCCCAGATCGTGGTCGACCGATTTTTTTATGTAGCGATGCATCTAAGTCATTCAATCAACTTCTTTGTAATCATGGTCGTCCTTTCCGTTCTGTGTCTCTCACAACACAGCTTCTTCTTCCCCGCGCCTCCTTTGCCTTCATCACCGCGCTGCTGAACCAGTAGGGTGTAGGGCCTTGTTTTCTTTGTCTAGGCCGGTGAGTGGACCCGCTTTTCCCCTCTTTTCAACAGGTTGACACTGACTTCGCCTCGGATACCCCGGGTCGATGTCTTCGTGTTTAGTTATGTGTATTTTTAAAACCACCAAGTTGCACCGAAGGCCGAATGTTTTTCACCCGAGCCTCTTTGATCCTTCCGACCACCGATCCATCATCGCTGTATCGTTTACTCTCCCCCTCTCTGAGCTAAGGTAAGGGAGAAGTATTGTTTTGGTTTTTGTTTGAGCTTCGGTTTTTATATATATACATATATACGTGTTATGTGTATATGTAAACCTTTTGTGTTTATACCTCTGATTTCACTTTCCTCGTTGCCTCCTTCTCACCTCCTCCCCAAGATAAGGTAAGGGGGCCTGTTTTATTTTGTTTGGTTTGGTTGAGCATTTGTTTATATAAAAAATATATATACATGTTATATGTATATATTTCCGGTGTGTATGAACCTGGTGCAAACCCAGACCATGAGATCTCCCTCTCAGCTTGAAGAACCGAATAGGAGTAAGGGGAAATCATGTTCTTCGTTTCCTACCGTTGTTATAAGCTTTACATAGTTATATAATCTTGTTAAATAAATGTGTATAAGAATATACAGGACAATATGAACCTATCTATACCCGTTTTACCTCTTCCGAGGATCGAACCTGATTAGGGGAGGTCTTCTTGTGTTAATTTGTCACCTACTTCAGTGAATATACACGGTTATACACATATACACTTCATGCATATGTGTTTACATATATATATTTGTATTCATACATATATATAAGATGATACACGCATATGTACACCCTTAATTCACATGTTTATAACCCTAAATTTCGTTTCGCCTATGAAAAATGGAGTTGTCGAATAATTGCATGAACATGTAAATCATGCAATTAGATGGAGCATAAAGATATATATGTACATGTAATCATATATATGTACATGTACATCAATGTGCATAAGGGATGAATTTGACACTTTTGTTTTGTACAATATAACATGATAAATTATTTACTCAATAGCTTATTATTTCAAGAAAAGTACCCATAAACCATTTATATACATATTTATATGTATAATGAAGTTTAATTGATAGTTTGATATCAAAATAGATCTTTCAATTGAAAATTTTTATTTATCATCATTCTTGATAAATCAAGATTTTTTTTGAGAAAATAGTAAGAATTCTTTAAACTTTTATATACATGCATTCATGTATATGTACACATGTTTATGGATCGACCAATTTTCATGGAAGATTGATTTTATGCCAATAAGGGTTTTATGAAAGTTAAGTTCATTTCTTTTTATATAAATGAACCTCACTCTGTTTGCCAAAAATTATTTTTGTTTAATGTACAACTTGGGAAATATTTTTTGAGTATGGTTTAATGTGGTAATCCCATGCATATGTGTAGGTATATATATCATTATGTTGTCTTCAACTACAAGTTCGTTATGATGTTTGGAAAATTTACAAAGAAAAGGGGTCAAGTTATTTAAAGTGCTAATAAAAGAGTTTTTACACAATTATATACATGATTTCCCCAAGATGGACCTGATTAGGCACGTTGTATCCCCAAATTCATGTATTAAACCCCCATAATATCCATTTATCAGCATATGTGTATTTTTTGAACGACCATGTTTTAATTGGGTAATATGATGTTATGGTATGTTAAGTGTTTGTGTTTATTTCCCTTAAACCCATGTTTTTATTGTTATGTTAATTTCTTGGGTGTACAGATTTTAGCATGCATGTCTCAGTCTATTTCTCATTGAACTGTCTTCATGTTATGAATATGTAAGTGAAAAGGTGGTTGATTAAGAATACATGAAACCCTATGAATGAAAGACCATGTCAAGATATGTGAGGGATTTATTGGACTTAAATGTGACGGGTGCGCCCGGAATTATGTAGCGCAAGATGAATGATGTGACGGGTGCGCCGGGAATTATACAGCACTCCAATGCATTGGGTAAAGCGAGAGTCTCATGAGACATTATGTGCGACGGTCATGGTAGTTAGCCTTGGCTTGTGCTACCATGGAAACGGGATTGACAGTTAGCCTTGACCCATTAAGTATATTATATGGTCTTGACGAAAGGTCTTGACAATGTCCGGAATTATACATTCCCTCTAGATGTAATGATAATTGGTCAACCATGGGTTAGGTCAACTATCATGAAATCCCCTAGTTGAATATTCTCATGACTATGAAAATGTAACTTTGTGATAAGAATTGTATTTCATGTGGTAAACTGCTAGAAGAACTGTATATGCTCATGAATCATGTTATGAATGTTTTCCCTAATTAGCCACAGAATTATTTTTAGAATTTAAGTAACCTTGTTTGAATTTTAAGCATTTTCTATTCTTCATATGTTTCACTCTCTGATCATGTTTACTTTAAATCTTATTTTAAGTATGTACTTCTCTGTGCAAGTGGTTTTCAAAAAAATGTTGGATTCCATGTTTTTAAGAAAAGATAATTCTTGGTTTTTAGCAATGGGTTTTATTCTCTTCAAAAGGACTGCATTGAGAATGAGTTTTCCTAAAACGTTTTTAAAACCCCTTACTGGGCATATTTTCTCACACTATGTTTTCGTTTTAAATTTTTCAGGCATGGTTGGTACTAATGAAGTTAATCAGAAGCAGCTGGTTTCCCAGAATCCTGAACCTCGCGATCTTCTGTAGTAATGGGACATGATATTTAATTAGTAATGATGTAATGAAACGTTATGTATATCCTGTCTCATTAAGAACCCTGGGTTTGGGGTCGCTACAGTTGGTATCAAAGGATGGGTTCAGGAAACTTTGGAAAACTAGGTGGTATAAATGTATTTCTATGACTAACTATGTAAAAATGTTATAACTTATAGATGGCTGATGAAAATGTACCTACCGACCTACTGACACTTTCCATTGAGGCTCTAGAGAACATTGTATCTCTAGCTAGCCGTGAGAACTTTATAAATTATGCCTGAATTCGCATGACGTGTAAGCACCTATATGACCTGTCAAACTCGCCTAGGGTGATTAGTCTTCACTGGGGATTGGAGATGAATTATCTCCTAATGATGATGACCCAATTTCCCTCTTATGAACGTCAGGGAAAGTATCACGAAGGAGTCTTCCAAGTTTTCACAACTGGCGAGGAATTTGGCATGATGCTTGATAACCCTTTTCAAGAAGCTGCTACTGCCGGAGATCTCCGACTGGCTTACCTATGCTAGATTTTGCACTACGGCTTCTTGGGCGAGATAATGGACCTTGGATTGTTGGAAGATGAGTCCACCCGATTGTCTCTTAGGCAAGAAGTGTATACTGATATTTCCCAACTCCATTCCCCTCATGCGAAACTCAAGAGGCATCATAGATGTTCCCAGGAGTTTAGTCCTGTCTGTTCATCCTGTCTGTGGTTTGATGAGTTTGAGAGTTTCGCCACTCTTTGTGGTGTACATCTAGTAAACTCATGTTTTGTCTTGTAAACTTTTTCATAAATAGATGTTTCATGTATCCTTTCATGTCTCTACCTTATCAATGTTGTTAAGAGTTTCCTTTCAATGTTTGTTTTCAGATGGCTGGTGAAACGATCTTCTCATCACTACCCGATGAGTTAGTAGACGTCATCTTGATCAGGGCATGCACGGTGGATTATCCATCCTTTCTCCATCTACGAGGGTCTTTCTAGGTTCTCCTCAATCTAGCAAACGGTCCTGAGATTCTTCGGTTATGTGAAGAGGATGATCGTGTTTTTCACCTCCTCGCCACTGCTCAACTCCCCTGCTATAGGCAAAGGGGAAGATACATTGAAGGTCTCTTCCAGTGTTTTACTCTGACACATAACTTTTCTTCCAGAGCGTGCTTCCTCGTAGCTCCTCAGAATGGCCACCTTAGTGCAGCCTATATGTTCCAGGTCTTGAATCTCAGTCTCCTCAACCGCATCATCCCTCTCGACTACCTCGAGCATGATGTGGCCCGAAGAGTTATCAAGGAGTTTATCTACTCGGATGTTTCTGATATTTTCACCGCACGAGCCTCCCTATGGAAGCCCGTGTGCAGTACGCACGAGCAGGAGTTCAAGACGTACTGTTCAAGGTGTATCTGGGCTAGGGAAATGGAAGAGCTATGTGCCAACATTGGTATTCCGTTAATTGAGCCAGATCCACTGTTTCGGTAATGTGGTACGTGTGGTGTTTCCATTTTTCTTTTTATGATAGAATTGCGAGGGCACAATTCTTTGAAGGGGGAAGTGATGTAAAAACCCGAGAAAACCATGTTTTGAATTTTGACAAGTTTGTTTTACAATGTCACCGTTAAGTGAACAAACAATCAACTTACTAGGTAATAATAATAAAATGCATCAAATGAATGAAAGATCCTTTTATTCAAATAAGTAACATCTCGGCTACAACTCCCACTGACCGAACAAGAAGATAAACTAACCAAAAATCCCAATTAAAAACCCGATTACAATAATGGGGAGACCGCTTAAAACCACCAAGACCCCAAGAAGGCGGTAAGGGTTTCTGACATCCATCAGAATGAGCATGAGGATGGCCGAAGCCACTGCAACCATGCAGAGCACCAATGGAATCACACGAACCATCTCGTCCTTTCTCCTTCAGTTACCTGGAGTGAGGGACACCCCGAGACCAGACCGTTTATAAGCACACTAATCCGACCATTGAACCCAAAAGACTATAAATATGACCGTTGGATTCTCCTATCTACTTTGTTTTATTTTTTGACCATTGGAGATAAGAATGGCTTACCACGAAAGGTTCGGAAAATTAACTATGAAATTTTCTTTAATGTTTAACGAATGAAATCAATGATAATTTAATTAATTTATTTCTTGTTTTCCCAAAAATGTGAATTATATTTTACGTTTCAAAACGGTGAAAATTAATACTTTATTTTTCCACTATTCACTACATATTTTCTTAATTTGAGAAATTAAAATTTTATTTTGTAATTATATTAAATCTGATGGTTATTTTATTATTTTGTCTAAATATGTACTAACTCATGAGTTATATATATATATACTTCGCATCAAATTAAATGATTATTTTTCTCTAAATTAAATATAAGAGATAATAATAATGAAAATGCTTGTAATTTGGATTAATTGTTTTGGAAACTACGTCAAACTATGATTTATTTTACCTATGTGTTTTGTAGTGTTAATGTTTATGTCAACACACTCTCATGTGTGATTGAATATAGTTACGTTTAATGTTTAATTAATATTAATCCTTAATTAATAAAATTAAGGTAATTAGATAATAAAGGAAATTAAAACACATATATATATATATATATGATATGTTTTGATTAACCAATGTTTTTAACCATTGACCTTTCATAATGTAATATTAACTAATTAATAATTATGGTTTAATAATAATAATGATAATATAATAAAAATTATTGATGTTTTAAAAATAAAAAAAATATATATATATATATATATAATAATATGTTTTGATTAAATCAATTGACCAATGACTTTTATTAAGATAATAAAAGTTAGTTTAATAATTGAATTTTTTTTAATAATAAAAGAAAATTGTATAATAAGATAATAGAAAATAATAAAAATAAAGCAAATTTTTTTTATTTAAACCGAAGACCCACGTGTGTGTTTTCTTTTTTTTCACCGCTTCAACTGGGGGTTGTCCGATCTTTTCACCCCAATCGCGGCCCTCCGTTTTTTTAAAGTCATGATGCATCTAAGCCATTCAATTAACTTCGGTGTAATCCTGGACGTCCTTTCCATTCCGCGTCTCTCACACCGCGACTTCTTCTTCCCCATGCCTCCTTCGTATTCATCGCCGCGCTGCTAAACCATTAGGTTGTAGGGCCTCGTTTTCTTCGCCTAGACCGGTGAGTGGACCTGCTTTTCCCCTCTTTTCCACAGGTTCACACCGACATCACCTCGGATACCCCGGGTCGACATCTTCATGTTGAGTTCTGTTTTTTTTTTAAAACCCCCATGTTGCACCGATGGCCGGAAGAGTTTCACCCGAGCCTCTTTGATCCTTCTGACCACCGGTCCAGCATCCCTGCATCGTTTCCTCTCCCCCTCTCCGAGCTAAGGTAAGGGAGAAGTCCTGTTTTGGTTTTTGTTTGAGATTCAGTTTTTATATATATACATATATGTGTGTTATGTGTATATGTAAACCTTCTGTGTTTATACCTCTGATTTCAATTGCCTCGTTGCCGCCTTCTCACATCCTCCCCGAGCTAAGGTAAGGGGGCATGTATTATTTTGTTTGGTTTTGTTGAGCTTCAGTTTATACAAAAAAATATATATACATGTTATATGTATATATTTTCGGTGTGTATGAACCTGGTGCAAGCCCAGACCATGATATCTCCCTCTCAGCTTGAAGAATCGAATAGAAGTAAGGGGAAATCCTCTTCTTCGTTTCCTATGATTTCTATAAGCTTTACATAGTTATATACTATTGTTATATAAATGTGTATAAGAATATACAAGACCATATGATCCTATCTATACCTATTTTACCTCTTCTAAGGATCGAACCTGAGTAGGGGAGATCTTCTTGTGTTAATTTGCCACCTAATTCAGTGAATATACAAGGTTATACGCATATACACTTCGTGAATATGTGTGTACATATATATATTTGTATTCATACATATATATAAGATGATACACGCATATGTAAACCCTTAATTCACATGTTTATAACCCTAAATTTCGTTTCGCCTATGAAAAATGGAGTTGTCGAATAATTGCATGAACATGTAAATCATGCAATTACATGGATCATAAAGATGTATATGTACATGTAATCATATAGATGTACATGTACATCAATGTGCATAAGGGATGAATTTGACTCTTTCGTTTTGTACAATATAACATGATAAATTATTTACTCAATAACATATTATTTCAAGAATAGTACCCAAAAACCATTTATATACATATTTATATGTGTGATGAAGTTGAAGGGATAGTTTGATATCAAAATAGATCTTTCAATTGAAATTTATTATTTATCATCATTCTTGATAAATCAGGATTTTGGTTTTGAGAAAATGGTAAGAATTATTTAAACTTTTATATACATGTATTTATGTATATGTACACATGTTTATGGATTTACCATGTTGCATGCAAGATTGATTTTATGCCAATAAGGGTTTTAGAAAAGTTAAGTTCATTTCTTATTATATAAAAGAACCCCACTCAGTTTGCCAAACATTATTTTTGTTTAATGTATAACTTGGGAAATATTTTTTGAGTATGGTTTAATGTGGTAAACCCATGTATATGAGTAGGTATATATATCATTATGTTTTCTTTGACTACAAGTTCTTTATGATGTTTGAAAACATTATAAAGAAAAGGGGTCATGTTATTTAGAGTACTAATAAAAGAGTTTTTACACAATTATATACATGATTTCCCCTAGATGGACCTGATTACGCGCATTGAATCCCCAACTGCATGTATTAAACACCCACAATATCCATTTATCAGCATATGTGTAAGTTATGAATGGACATGTATTAATTTGGTAATATGATGTTATGGAATGTTAAGTGTTTTTGTTTATTTCCTTAAAACCCATGTTTTAATTATTAATATAATATCATGGGTGTACGGATTTTATCATGCATATCTCAGTCTATTTCTGATTGAACTGTCTTCAAGTAATGAATATGTAAGTGAAAAGGGGGTTGATTAAGAATGCATAAAACCCTATGAATGAAAGACCATGTCAAGATATGTGAGGGATGTATTGGACTTAAATGAGATGGGTGCACCCGGAATTATATAGCGCAATATGAATGATGTGACGGGTGTGCTCGGAATTTTACAGTGCTCCAATGCATTGGGTAAAGCAAGAGTCTCATGAGACGTTATGTGCGATGGTATTGGCAGTTAGCCTTGGCTTGTGCTACCATGGAAATGGGATTTGCAGTTAGCCTTGACCCATTAAGTATGTTATACAGTCATGATGAAAGGTCTTGACAAAGTCCGGCATTATACATTCCCTTTGCATGTAATGATAATTGATCAACCAGGGGTTAGTTCAACTAACAGGACATCCCCTAGTTCAAAATTCCCATGACTATAAAAATGTAACTTTGTGATAAAAACTATATTTCATGTGGTAAACTATTAAAAGAACTGTATATGCTCTTGAATCATGTTATAAATGTTTTCCCTGCTTAGTCACAGAATTCTTTTTAGAATTTAAGTAACCTTGTTTAAATTTATATCATTGTTTATTCTACATATGTTGCACTCTCTGATCATGTTTACTTTAAAGATTATTTCAAGTATGTACTTCTCTATGCAAGTGGTTTTAAAAAAATGATGGATTCTATGTTTTTAAGAAATAATAATGCTTGGTTTTTAGAAAAATGTTTTATTCTCATCAAAAGGACTGCTTTGAGAAAGAGTTTTCCTAATATGTTTTTAAAACCCCATACTAGGAATATTTTCTCACCCTACATTTTTGTTAAAAAATTTTCAAGCATGGTTGGTACTAATGAAGTTAATCACAAGCAGCTGGTTTCACAGAATCATGAGCCTCGCGATCTTCTGAAGTAATGGGACATGATATTTAATTTGTAATGATGTAATGAAATGTTAATTATATCATGTCTCATTAGGAACCCTGGGTTTGGGGGTCGCTACAGATTTGTATCATAATAAATCATCATCAAACAAGCTTAAATTCCATCAAAAGGATGTTGACATTTATGAAATCAAATATTTTTTTTGAGAAATATCTCCTACTATTTTGAAATCATTTAAGAGTCATATATTTATAAATTAAAAAATTTCGTTTGAAAATATTCCTATAAGCTTGTATGGGAAGATTCGACGATGTTATATTGGCGGAAAAAAGTCACACTCTCCGTATAAGTTAAAAAAACATTCTTACCTTATTTTGGTTGAAAAGGTCATAATGTACCTTGTTTGGAAAATGATGGAATGATTCCTTTCAAAACATATAATGTCAACTTAGGGTATAAATGAATTTAACCCATTGTCTAGAAAATAGTTAAAAAAAATTGAAATAAAATTTTTAGAGAACATGGATATGGATGATAAAGAGGTCCCAATAGATACTTATTAAGAACCCCAGATATGTAAAGAGATTGTATAATTAACCCTTAAATTTTACTTTTCCTTGGTTAAGGGTACTCTAACCTCCTATATAACAGTTATATCATTGTTATTAAATTATAAAAAACTATATACAAAACTATAATATCATATATGATCCTCTAATAATTCTTTGTTAATAAAATTCTAGTAGTATAACCATTTCGTGTGTTAACTGATATGTTTTCCATTATATTATTGGTTATGTAAGCCATGTTTGTTATGGATAGGATGTATTTAATTCATATACAGAATGATATTTTCATCATAAAAATTATTTTTAATCATAAAATGAAAATTATTCTTAAATGATTACGATGGGGATTGAATCTCATCACATTCGTGTAGATGATAATCCCTACGTATGCATGAGAAAAAATATTATTATATTTATGGTGAAATATTATGTAATTGGATGTTATATCATATATAAATAATCATTAACATGTTTTATTTATTATTTACATCTGTTATAATCATTATTATGCATATCCAAATAATGAAGTCTTTGAATACCAAAATACACCGCAGTGTGGAGATGGTAAGTCGTACGTACGAATGTATGGTGGCTTTGTATTTCATATGATGGATAATAATAAATATGGTTGTACCATTTTTATAATTACATTATAGTATATATAAGTTAATGGAATTATTATTTTATAATGGAAAAAAAGAAAGGGGATGTGTAATAAGTAATGATCTTGAAAGAGGTGATGAAATATTTACCTCTTCTTCTGGTTCTTCCTTTTGATTTGATCAAAAGGGATCTTTAGGTTTTCTTTCTGGCCAATGTATTCCCTCTATGTTGAAGAGAGGATAGTTGAAAGGATATTTGTTCAGGGGATGGCAGATTTAAATGGCTTTGGAGGTTTGAAATTATAATAAGGGGAAGTACCCTTTTATAAGAGAGGTTAGGGTCACATTAGGAAAAGCATGAAATATTATTTTATAGTAAAATTCTTTTCAATTTATAATTGATAAAAAATGAATTATTAATAGGATAAGGTGTGTATGGGTCGAAAAACTCTCAACCAATAGGTTTTAGGTAGATTTATGTCACCATATTAACATTATCTACTAGATTTTACTCTTAGTTAAAAAGTTTGACATTTACCGTGTCTCTTTTTATTGTTATATTATAAGGTGAATAAACATAAAATAATAATCCCAAGAACTCAATTTGGTTCATTATTAATATATATAACCTTATATAATCCCTTTGGATGAACCTTATATTTTTTGGAATATTATATCAATTAATAATAGAGTATATTTTTTTCAAACTCATTTATGTCACTATTGATATATTTATTATTTTGTTTTAGTGAAAATAATAAAAGCATGATTACTTCAAAATAAAATTATTTAATAAACCCTAACAAGTCATATTAACCTAGAAAATTATTGTAATTCATCAAAATTATAAAATTACATTTAATTGGATATTTCTAATATCAATTTTTTTAATCATTCATTAAAAACGTAATTACTAGATCATCATTATGTCATTAATAAATTAAATTATTTAATTTCTAAAAATTATAAATAAAATACCATTATGTAGTAAATATTTTTACCTCTATAATAAATATTTATAGTCGAATCTATCTTATGTGTAACCCTATATTAAAAATGGTTAAGTTATTAAACTTTGAATTTAATTGTTTTAAGTTTTATTTAAATAAAATAATAATAAATTTCTAAATATATTCCATGTGGACCAAAATGGATCATATTTTATTCCTAAGGATGTTTTTTGTCGAATTACACTTATCCAAAAGAATTAGGTCTTGTGTTAGGGTAATTATAATATCAATTTTACCTGTAATTACCTTATTTACAATTAACTTCGGTATATAAAAATAAAAAAATTATCTATTCCCCAAAATTTATATTCATCTTATCAAAGCAAATTTTAATTAATAATTTCAACTTTATCTCTCAGATTTTTAAAATATCACTCACAGAAGTGGTAAAATTAGGTTTTATGCAAATTTGCAAATTCTCCTCATAGGTGGGTAAAAGACGGTAAAAAGTTTAATAAAATTTTTATATATCTAAAATAATTATAAAATTACTTATTGAACTTATATAGTTATTATGTATCTATTTTGACCTAAAATAAATTTAAATAAAATAAATAATTATTTAAATAAAAAAATTCTTTTTTACCAATAAAGTAGTATTTCTTACTAATAATCAAAAAATCAATGTTTTTTTTTGAAAAATACAAAAATATCACCCAAATCTTATTTCGATATTCTGAATTCAAAAATGAAGTCCATTTTGAAAAAAAATATTAAATTTAAAAAAATGGGTATTATTATTCATAATGGCTAGTTTGATTTGTCAATGTGTGTTAGAATCTCGAAGTTGCATACAATGCAAGAAATTGCATTATGCAAAAGGAAATGTAATGTGGATTCTTAGGGTGTTACATACTCCCCTCCTTAAAATAATTTCCTCCTCGAAATTTCTAGAATATTTCTGCATAAAAAAGATTCTGGTGGTTCTTAACCATATGTTCCTCAGGTTCCCAAGTTGCCTATTACATCATATGATTTCTCCATAGAACATTTACCAGAAAAGTCGTCGGATTTCTTAGCCCTTGTTCTCTTATATCAAGAGTCTTTACAGGATCTTCACAATATGAAATATCATGTTCCAGTTCAATTTCATAAAAGGTGAGTACATGAATTGGGTCCATAATGTATTTTTTCAATAGTGATACGTGGAACACATCGTGAACTTTGGTGAGACTTTGCGGAATTTCCAAACGGTAAGCTACAGCTCGAGTTCGTTCTAGAATTTCTAAAGGTCTGATGTACCTTGGAATTAATTTACCCTTCTTACCAAAACATAGAACACCCTTCCACATAGATACCTACAAGAAAACATGATCTCCTACATTATATTCCAAAATGTTCCATCAGTTATCGGTATAGATCTTTTGCCTACATTGTGCTACTTTGATGTGGGATTGGATAATCCTCACTTCTTCCATTGTTTCCTCAAAAAGTTCTGGGCCTTCAAGTTTTCTTTCACAAACATCATCCCAACAAGTTGGTGTGAGACATCTATTTCTATATAACACTTCATATGGTGCCATATGAATAATGGAATATAAGCAGTTTTTATATGAAAATTTTACCATAGGTAAATATTGATCCCACAAACCATGAATGTTAAGTGGGAAAGATCTAAACATGTCTTCTAATGTTTGAATAGTCTGTTCGGATTGTCCATCAGTTTAAGGGTGACAGGCAGTGCTCAAATGAATTTCAGTATCTTGGGCCTTCTGATGACATTTCCATAATCATGATGTAAAATGGGGATCACGATTAGAAACAATTGAAAGTGGTACTCAATGAAGTATTACAACATCATTAATATATAGTCTTTCCAGACATTCATGTGCTAAATCTTCTCTTATAGAATGAAAATGTGATGACTTGGTAAGACGGTAAAAAATGACCCATATTGCATCATTTATTCATGGAGTCATTGGTAGCCCGATTACAAATTCCATCATAATATTATCTCACTTCCACTCATTAATGGGAAGAGGTTGCATGACTCTTCTAGGATGTTTCCTTCCAGCATTAACTTGTTGAAAAACTATACATCATGACAGAAAATAAGCAATACCCCTCTTCATGTGGTCCCACCAAAAATATTCCATCAGATATCTATACATCATGGTGCTCACATGGTGTACAGAAAAATTGGAGCTATTAGTATCAACCAAAAATTTCCTTTTCAGATCAGGTATATCGGGAACACAATGTCTCTTCCCAAATATCAAAATTCCATCTTCATATATGAAGTCACTCAATTTCCCAACATTTATAGCTTTAATCTTCTTTTGAATCTTCGCCTCGTCAATCTGAGAACTCTATATCCTTTCTAGTAATGATTGTTTGGAAACCATTTCTAAAATCAATGATGTCTCACCTTCCATGATTATTCCCATATCCATCATTAATAGATCAAGGTATATAATATTTTTTTCAACTCTCAGTTGGTTCTAAACCGCATGATCCTTTCAACTAGAAGCATCGTCCACTTTAATTGCCTTCCCTGGGTGGTAGTGTATAGTGAAATCCTAATCCTTGAGTAATTCAAGCCATCCTCTTTGCCTCATGTTGAGTTCTTTCTGCGAGAAAATATACTTCAAACTCTTGTGATCAGTACATATCCCACATTTTTCAGCAGAGATATATTGTATCCATATCTTCATAGAAAATATTATAGATTCTGACTCTATATCTTGGGTGGGAATGTTTTGTTCATGTTTTTTTAGCTGTCATGATGCATAGTCAATAACTCTATTATTCTATATAAGGACACATAAAAGTCCTTTCATTACAGTATCACAATAAATAACAAACCCATCTTTCCTCATTAGTAGAATCAATATAGGATCATTAAGTAATATTCTCTTTAGTTCTTCAAAACATTCTTCACACACTTTTTTCCAAACAAATTTAACCCCTTGACGTGTGATCTTAGTTAATGGGACAGACAACTGGGAAATGTTCGGGACGAAATGTCGATAATAACCTGCTAAACCAATAAAACCACATACCTCACTAATACTCATCAGTTCTGGACATTATTGGATTGACTTGGTCTTTAATGGATTAATAGAGATTCCATTTTTAGAGAAAATATGTCCTAGAAAAGAAATCTCTTGAATCTATAATTCACATTTACGAAACTTCACATACAATTCATTTCATCTAAGAGTCCGTAGGATAATACACAAGTTATTTTAATGATCCTCGATGCATTGGGAGTATACCATGATATCATTAATAAATAACACTACAAAGTCATCAAGATATTCCATGAAAAATCTGTTCATTAGATCCATGAAAACAAAGGGTGCATTAGTCAATCCAAAAGGTAATATTGTAAACTCATAATGCACATACCTAGTTCTAAATGAGGTTTTTGGAATGTATTCCTTCTTCAAAAACAACTATTGATATCTAGATCGAAGGTCGATCTTTGAGAAATATTGAGATCAATGAAGTTGTTTAAATAAATCATCAATGTGAGGTATGGGATACTTGTTCTTTATTGTTATAGAATTTATCTCCCTGTAGTGAATGAAAAACCTCATAGATCCATCATTCTTCTTAACAAAAAGACTTGGGGATCCCCATGCAGAAAAATTTGGGTGAATAAATCCCTTATTACTCAATTCGTCTAGTTGTTTCCTTAGTTCCACTAATTCCATACTGGCCATTCTATAAGGGGTCTTCGATATTGGCCTTGAACCAGGAATTATGTCATTGGAAAACTGAATTTATCATTCTATATGATGTCTAGGTAAATCCTCTAGAAACACATCAACATATTCTTGTACGACATGTACATCATATATTTGAACATTCCTTCCCTCACCCATCCTCTCCAATAATTGAATTTAGTTTAGCTACTGTTGGTGGATCTAAATAGGAATTAGATGTATATGGTTTTTCTCTAATGATAATATACTCCTTATCAACATCAAAAACTGAAACCTCCTTCTTCTTACAATAAATTTTCACAAAATGATCTGAAATCCAATCCATTCCGAGGATTATATCAAATTAAATCATGGGTTTTGTGATGATATCAATAGATAAATAACTTTTATATTCCATAATGAAAACTGATTCCCAAAAAATTGTTGCAATGATACTTCCCTTAGGTTTTTTGACTGAAAACTCCATTGTTATGTCAAATTGAATATATCTAATTTTATTAGAAAAATGGGAAGATATGAAACAATGTGATGATACAGAATAAAATAATGCATTGGAAAAATATGAGGAAACCATTAAATTACTTACCATCGTGTCTTTCGGAGCATCAACCTCAGCAGTAGTGATCGCATAATCTTGGCCTTTTCTGAGGTATGTTCCCTTGGCGCTTTGGACATTCATTGGAATATGCCCCTTTTCTCTACAATTGTAGCATTCAACATTGACAGACTCTTTTTTCCCCTTGCAATAACAACCATCATAGCCTTTTTCACCACACTTGTAACAGACCGACATTCCCTTCAGGCAAGTACCAGTGTGTTTTTCACACATTTACCATAGGATAGTTATTACCCTTTTCCATTATTCCCATTATTTACATTTCTAGTGTGTTCATCAGATATCTTCTTCTCTTTCTTTTATTGGAAGTCATATGACACAGCAAATTCCTTTTCTGTCTTGACATCGCATAAGACAGTATCTTCATACGATGAGAGGGATTGCGACATTCTCATCATCCTTTTCCCTCGTCCTCAAAAATTGTCATTCTGTGTCCGCTCGATGGTCACGTAAAAATTATTTTTCTATGGAAATATCTTTAAACTCCATCTATTCCATGTTTTCTAATTCTTCATCTACTTTTGTGTTTTAGATTAATGACCATCATTGATCCACATCTCCCGTGAGGCGATAAACTATTAGGAAAACTTTTCCCCTTTCACTACTCCCCAAACAATGAAATATTTTCACTAAGTAACATATTCATTTCTCATATACTAATGGATTTTTACTCTTATTGGATATTGGTGGTTGTTTCCTCATGAAGCAGTCTAACATTGATCCTCTAAATTTTAGATCAGGGTGCTTCATATGGGTATGGTTATTATTCATAACCAGAGTGAGTTATACCTGTATGGTTGTAAGATGATCAGCACTAGTTGCATCACCAGATCAACTATAATCATCTAGAGTATGAGGGAATCCCTAAATAGTATACATGTGTTCATACAATTTACATTCCTTCCACTAGGTTCCATTTCTAAAAATTGGCACACAAAAGATTAGTTTATCAATCACAATACATAATTCCAATAATGTAAAACACTTAAGATTAATTGAACTGTTTATAGATATAATCCAGAATCATAAAAAATAATTTGAGGAAGTATATATACTCATAATCCCATCATAATGGTTTGTAATGAAAATTAGAATTATCCAAAGAATATCCCCCAAGAGTGTCGTAACCAAGAGTGCATCAAGGCCAGTTGTCGTGCACCAGTTCTCATTCAAGTATAGCTCCAGGTGGTGCTTTCGGGAATTTTAGCTATGGACATCGGTTCAAGAGCCACCTCTACCTGTTCATATCTAGATAGGGATGTCTATCTTGTAAAAATCAAAAAATCTCTACAGTACCAATATTCAAGGATGTTCATATATACTAAACCTCAATGTCTATCTTAGGGGAGTTTTCTCTAATCAGAGTATTTCTAAATCTAGCTTCCAAAGAGTGTACTAAACCTCCCTATGATACCAACCATAATGCCTTGACCCTAGTTACTGAGAGTTGGTGCATTATTACATAACATTGGGATGATACAAGGAATCATTTCTTGAAAGGACGATCAATTTAGTATCCTTGGAAGTACTAGATACATTCATATGTTTTAATTATATCCTGAAATAAAAAACATCAACAACATTTTGTATCCTCTTGAACACACAAATAACATTAGCCTATCCCTACAGGTCAATAATAAAATACTTCTTCACATCTTGGTAGAAATAAAACATAGAATGGGGTGAGCTCAGATACTCAATAAGGATAAAAATATATCAGAAACATTTATAAATAAGCATAAACATTTGAGGCAAAGTATACGACTAAAACAAAAGCCTTTTAAACATAAACATCAGAATAATATTGTAAATAAAAAATTAAATAATTTTATTTACTTATTCACCTGGATATTCTACTAGTTTAATAATTACATGCAATATCAATATCCACTTTCATAATGATGGAATGCATAATTCTAGATTTCATAACAACATATTCAAGGCCTTGTGCCAAGAATACGAATACAATTTTACCAAGGTCATCTGCCAAGGTAGCAGTTTGTCTCATGATACCTACAGATGCATTGAGGAGCTCTAGCGGGCTCCACCCTTCACATACTTAGTCCTGTGACTTACTTATATGAAAAAGGATTAAACATAAGAAAAACATTCGTAATAAAACTGGCATACAAAATGTCAATACATTATCTATATAAATTGAATGGTGTCAAAATTACACATCCACAGTCAAAAATATCACATAAACCGTCAATAAAATATAGAAGATTAGTTTTATAATAAATCAAAATCAAAGAAGCTTCCAATCCATTAAAAGGATGTTGACATAGATGAAATCAAAACCCTTTTTAGTGAAATATCTCTTTCTATTTCGAAATAATTTTAAAGTCATATAATTATAAAAGAAAACATTTATTTCGAAAATATTATTACAATCTTGTATGGGTAGCTCCGATGATGTTATAACGGCGCAAAATATCTGCCCCCACGATGTAAGTTAAAAAATCATTCTTACCTTACTTTTGTATAAATGTTCATAAAGTACCATGTTTGGAAAACGATGGAAGGATTCCTTTAAAAACATATAAGGAAAAATAAGGTTATAAATGAAATTAAACCATAGTCTAGTAAATATTAATAATAGTTTTAAATTAATTTTTTAAGAAAACGCGTATCTGGATGATAAAGAGGACCTAGTAAATACTTACGTATTAACAACCTCATATAAGTAAAAAGATTGTAGAATTAACCCTTACCTTGTAGTTTTCCTTAATAAAGGGTACATTAACCTCCTTTTTAATAGTTAAATAATTGTTATTAAATTATACAAGAACTATATACATAAATATGATATCATATATGATCCTCTAATATCAATTTTTAACAATATTTCAACAGTATTATCATTTTGTGTGTTACCTAAATCGTTTTCCTTTATATGTTTGGTTATGTATTCCATGATTTTTATGGATAATATTTATTTGGTTCATATACATAATGATATTATGTTTATAAAAATTATTTTTAATCATAAAATGAATATTATTCTTTAATGATTATGATGGGTAATTAATCTCATTGTGTTCGTGGGGACGGTAATCCGTACATACGCCCGAGCGACAATATCATTATATTGAGGTTGAAATAGTATGTAATTGGATGGTATATAATATATAAAGAATCATTAAAATGTTATATTTAATATTTACATCAATTATACTCACTATTATACCCATCCAAATAATTAAGTGTTTGAATAACTAACTACACCACAACGTGGGGACGGTAATTCGTACGTACGCGCGTATGGTGACTTTTCCATTTATATGATGTATAACAATGAATACGGTTGTACCATTTTTATAATTACATCACAATATATAGAATATACTGGATTCATTATTTTTTAATTGAAACGAAAATGAAAGAGGTACTTGAAGAAGAAATGAACTTGAAAGAGGTGATGTAATATTTAGCTCTTTTCGGGTTCTTCCTTTTGATTTGATCAAAAGGGTCCCTTGTTTTGAATTTTTTTATCAAATAATGGCCTCTAGGTTGTAGAGAGGATAGTTGAGGGGATATTTGGGTAGGGTATGGCCGAGGAAAATGGATTTGGAGGTGTGAAATTTAGAGAAGGGAAGTACCCTTTTATAAGAGAGGTGAGGGTTATTTTAAGAAAATATTGAAATATTATTTTATAATAAAATCATTTTCATATTTAATGGATCGAAAATGAACAATTTCATGGAAAATGTGTGGATGGGCCTAAAAACTCTCAATCAATAGGTTTTAGATAGGTTTAGGTCACCATATTAACCTTATCTTTAAGATATAACTCATTGATAATTTTTTTGACATTTACGATGTCTCCTTATATTTTTATATTATACGGTTAATAAACATACTATAACAAGCCCAAAGACCCCATGTGGTTCATTATTAATATATATAACCTTATCTAAGCCCTTTGGACGAAATTTTGATTTTTAAAATTATTATATCAATTAAAAATATAGTATTTGTTGTAAAAACTAAATTATATATATATTGACACTATTTAGTATTTGGTTCTTGTAAAAATCATAAAATCGTGATTACTTTGAAAAAAATTATTTAATCAACCCTAGTATCTAATATTAACCTAGAAAATTATTTTAATTCATCAAAGTCTAAAATTACCTATATTTGGATATTTCTAATATCAATTAGTGTAATCATTCATTAATATGGTAATTACTACATCATCATTGTGTCATAAGTAAATTAATTTATTTAATGTCTAAAAATTACAAATAAAATACAATTATGTATGAAATATTTTTAGATTTCTAATTAATATTTATAGTCAAATTTATCTTATGTATATCCCTTTATTAAAATTTGTTTATTTATTAATCTTTGAATTAACTCTTTAAACTATTCTTTAAATAAAATAATAATAAATTTCTTAATATAATCCATGTGGACCAAAAAGGATCATATTTTATTCCTAAGGCTGTATTTTGGTCTAATTACACCTATTCAATAGAATTAGGTCATGTGTTATGGTCATTATAATATCAATTTTACACATAATTACTTTATTTAATTTAAATTGTGGTAAATAAAAGTAAAAAGTTACTATTCACCAAAAATTATTTTCATCTTATTGAACCACATTTTTATTACTAATGTCAATGGTGTCTTTTGGTTTTTTTAAATTCCACTCACAGAAGTGGTAAACTAATGTTTTACGCAAATTCGCAAATGCTCCTCAAAGGTGTGTAAAAGACAATAAGAAAGATCAATAAAATTTATATATATATATATAAACATATTATAAAATGAATCATTGAACTTTTATAGATATTATGTATCAATTTGGACCTAAAATAAATTTAAATAAAAATAATAATTATTTAACTAAAATATATTTGTATTAACCTATAACGATGGGTTTCTTACTATTCATAAAAAAATTGAATGTTTTCAGAAAAATACCAAAAATTCACCCTAATCTAATATTAGTATTACGAATTCAAAAATGAAGTCCATTTTGAAAAATAAAATTTATTAAATTTCAAAATTTGGTTATTACTATTCATAACGGCTAGTTTGATTTGTTGCGGTGTGTTAGAATCTCGAAGTTGTGTACAATACAAGCTATTGAATTACTAAAAGAGAAACGTACTGTGGAATCTTGGGGTGTTACAAAGGATCTATGATCCACCCAAAATTGCATGGAATAGGGAAGGGGGAAAAGATCTATTCCCCTAATGGTTACATTTGATGAGACCACATAGACCAATGTTTCATGGTGAGTGTGTTGTATATGCAATGATATGAATATCCATAGTGAGATAAAGATATTGATTTATTTCCCCTATGCATTTAGAGGGTGAAATTTAAAAATCTATTTATGATGCAATAAATGTGAACTAAGTAATAATGATGGTATATGTATCGAATTTTGGAATAATGCGAGGAAGGTCATAAGGGAACTTTGGTAACTAATGAAACCCAACTTGTCTTAAAATAACAGACATTACATAACATGTTAATTCAGTATATATTTAATTTGTATTTGGTAGAAATCATTGGTTGTTTCATACTTCATTATACTCACACCATGCTTGGGCCTCCATCTGGTACCCAAGCATACTTTATTGTTGAATGTCTATAAAATGGAAAAGGCCATATGCTTGTGAGTTAAGATTAGCCTGGGACATTCATGGATTATGTTCCAGACATGGATTCAAGATCATATTCTTAATTCCACTATTAGGCTAATTTTTTGTTTGGTTCTCTTTATCATTTTTTAGTATGACATTAAATTTTTATTGTTGTTATTAGTTTGTACAAAGTTTTAGAAGATGTTAATTATGCTTGTTGATTAGTTATTGGGATTTTCGAAATATATTTTTTATTATATCATATGGATATACTATTTTAAAGAGGTTATAGTATCCCCACCTGACTAGCCTAAAATCTCTCTACTAGTCTGTAACGTCTTTCTTTTGGGGAGGCGTGCATGAGGTCATGTGGTGAATCGACTCGGGTCACTATTTAATGGCTTCAAGGCTTGTAATGTTACAAAAAATGTGTGAGATTATTACTATATGATAGTATTTCAAATCATCGTAATCATATATTTTAATTTATTAAATTTTTACCTATTTTTATATCGTATTTAATATATATTTAATTAGTATTTGTAGAAATACCATGATTTCACCACCCGACTGTTATAAATGAGAAACTTTTCTTCTCATTCTGTCAAAATTTAAAACCCATTTTTATGGGACAATATTTGATCTAATCCATTTTAAAACTCCAAAATATTTTCTATATGCCATATTTAGATCATAATACGAACTATATTTGTCTTATGTATTTACGAAAAGTAGTTTCACTAAAAAATAAGTATAATTTTTTTATTTTGTGTTTCTATTTTATTTATACTTCCATAGCATTCAAACCATTCAAAAAAATTATTATATAATGACAGTATTGTATTCCATATAACTAAGTTCTCCTACGTTAATGTAATAGCCTATATCTATCCCCTCTTACATGTAACTCAAAATAAAATCAGTGTTCCTGTGTACGAAGGATTACAACCTTGCATACCGATTTAATTTATTTTGCAACACCACTTATAATAGAGATATTATAACGATGGAATTAATTTATACATATGATATTCATGAAATATTTATAAGTCTAAATATATAATATGTCCATTATCTTCTTACATGTCCATTGACTAAAATATGGTAACATCATTCGCATATATGTATGTACTACCACCTTGATGATTCTGTATTATTAATTATTCACCAACAAATCACTTGGATGATAAATCAATGAATATTTAAATAATTTATATGATATTTATGAAATTATTATAGTTATTTGGAAATAAAACAATAAATTTCATATAAGGTCTTATAAGCATCTAATCCTACAAATTAGATGTGACTGAATCTTGTAGATATCTAAAGGTTCCTAAAGGGGGTATGTTAGTGTTTGTATGCTAAAAGTTGAAATCTTGGAGACAAGAATATATAACAATGGTTTTTTGGAATATTTTTTGCTTAAAATATAATGATTTTTTTGGGATAATATTGTATTATAGTTTATGTGTGGCTTACACCTATAAGGGTTTTATGGCTTCTATGACCGAGTCCATGGAATTTATATCAGAAACATAAAATTTCTATCACATGATAAATATAGGATTTGTGTTTTGAGGTGATGTTATTTCTTTCAAAACATAATTCTTGATGTATTTACATTGTAAATTAGTTGTATATACCATTACTATCACATTTGAATAGAACATTATAACTTATTACACCTCCAATTTCCTAAAAATTTTATTATCCCTCAATCATCTAGGTGGACACAACATTTCTTAATATGTTTCTAGGGCCTGTTGAATGGGATTGATTTATGAATTCTTATGTAGGATCAATTTATATTTAATGATATTCCTCCTTCATTATATTTTGTTTCATTGATCATGTTAATTCAATTTGATTCTTTCCATGTGATAATAGTTCATATCATTTTTCTTTTGGAGTATTGGTTGTCTATTCGAAGGGCTGTGGAATGAAGTCATTTAAAGGATTAAACAACATGAATATTAGTTATTGGGGGCCAAAAAATTATTATACCATTGTGTGAATAATTTTGATGCATATTAGTTTGGTGATTCATTTTATATCCAATTTATTTTCAGGAAATCAAAAAGAATTAATGGATTATAACATATAAATTCTTTGAAATTAACCTAATATTGATTAAACCAGATTAAAAAATAAATTTTTTATCAATCTCATGCTGATGTCTGGTACTGTGATAAATGTTTTCCTCATGATTTTCTAAATAGTGTTCTATCTAAAATAAGCAAGTGAAGCAAGTTGTTACGTTCAGTTTGGAATGTTACTTTTAAAATGAAATTGATAAGACATGAATATTGCGTTTATTGATTAATTATCCTAATAAATAATGAATATGAATGTTGTTAATATATTCATTCATTTAGTTTTAATATAATAATATTAATTAAATTCGCATTTTTAATTGAATATTATTATCAATGTATTAATGGAATAAATAAATAATGTGTATAATTTTAATGATAAATGATGTAAAAAATAACTTGACATGAAAAATTAAATTTTTTCTACTCATAGTTTGATGAAACTAGAATTCATGCATTAGACTATACAGTATGATAGCATATTATGGAGGATGACTAATTTTTATTATGGTTGTAATATTTTAATACTGTATTTGTTAATTCAAGATAGAAATAAACAAGTAGTTTTAAAAATTTAAAATATTAGGTCCAAGATATATTCTTTATTATAATTTATTTCTTTCTTTATGTTGGGTTTGTGACTACACATTTCTGTGCAAAAGGTGAATGACATATTTTAGGTTTCAGATTATTAGTTGACTACGTCTGTTCTTCCTACCATGTGATTTTCTATACATGTGATGGTTTTGATGTGGTGTGTTAGGAAAAAAAATTTCTTACCTTGGGATGGATGATGTGATATAGGTGACCATGCTTATAATGTGTGGAATAAGCTTACACCATTTTTGGTGAGATGTATCTGGATTGAATTAGGGTGTCCGGGATCTCATTGAGGTTAATGGAATGTGTTAAATATGGTCATACCCAATATAATTTCTTTTTTTGGATTTAGACCTGATATGAATACATCTAACGGTTTAGGGCCTGGTATTTCATTTATCAGCATTCATTTCTTCACTGATTGAGGCATATGGATGTTCTATGATGTGTCTCTTGATGGAATATTATGTATTTTTCCTATATAAAATGGATTAATGTAATAAATATATTTTTTTTGATAAATTCTTCACCCAGGAGGTTGGTGTTTCTGGAATGTGAATGGGATGGCCCGGAGAGACCATGGACATTGGTTGAATTATTCCTAAAGGGCCTAAACATCAAAATTATTTTTAATGTAATGTAATTATTGTAATTTTATTTAATGTATAATGAATTAATTAATGTATAGTTGTTTGTTAATAGAAAATAAATTAATTTTAATATATCTCATTAAATGGTTGTTTTCTTCTAAGATAACTTTTCTATATCAGTTACAGTCTGGTGTCAATGAGATGTTACCTGACGTTGGTCATTGGAACATGTTATTACCATATTGTGGTTGTTAGATATATTATATCACGTATATTATGTGATTTCATATTCATCACCACATATTTCAGTTAGGGTATATAACATCCAATAGACTCTATGAGGGTGTTTTCCCCATCATCCTAGTGGGATGATGGATGGATGACTACCTCGCCTAGCCCAATTCACTCTTATTAGTAAAATTTTGTGATTCTATATATGGAGGACTATATTCCCATATATGTTTTTAGAAATTTTTTAGTCTATGTAGTTATTTCATTAACATATATCTCTAGACATTTTATCCAAATGATTATTATGGGTATACTTTTTGTGGGATTTTATGGCTTGAGTTACCTCACATGGTGTATGAGTAGGGATGAATTGAGGTATAATACATGATGTATGATACACATCATGTTTGACATTGTTTCTCTCAAAAAAATTGGATATAATATTCAGTGATGATATATTGGATAATGTAATGTAATGATTCTTGGGATACTTGTTTTAATAAAAAGCCAATTCTTATGTGAGATGACTTATTTTGAATAGATATTTCTCAGGAAGTGAAGTGTTATGTTAGATCAAAAAATTGTGGGAATAGGTATAGGGTGCCATTGATGTTTTACTAATATAATGATATATCTATTTTATGTAATAATTAATGATAGATATCCAAGATGAGGATTGGAATTTTGTATATCTATTTAGGTGGTGGGTTATTTACAATGTTTTTTACTATGATTTAGCATGATTTTGTTATATTTTTCATGAATGAAAGTGGGGATGGTCTTACTATGTATAATGTTAAACATAATATATATATATATATAAATTATTTTTTAGGTTAGTAGGATCAGTTTGGTAAAATGGATGGATTTTATAAGTCTAATGTTTTTAAGGGGATATTTAGTTTTTATGGTCTCATTTTTCATTAGATTTTTGGTAGTACATGCATCCAATACATTTTTTGTGGTTGTATAACATTACATGTGTCCACCGTGGTTTTTATTTTTATTTATCTTGGATATGATTTTTATTGTGGTATATATCTTATCTCACTGTTTCTATGTTCTCTTATATGTTAAGGACTTCATTTTGGTGGATACTACACCCTAAGTGATAATCATCATCCAGGGTCCTAGAAGTGGTTAGAAGTAGGTAGTCACAATCCCTATTGACACACTACGAGCACATGAGGAGTAATAAATGGGGAAATAGGGCCACACCAAAGTAGTTAAATAAATTCAGATAATGGGATATGAGGAATATTAGTTTAGGAACATGTGATGATTGTATTGTAAGTAGGGAAACAATGCCAATGATATGTCGTAAGTGATTTAAACATTGATGATATATCGATACATTGTTATTTAGTTAACCTTTATGATCTGATGCAAATGAATATACGATTATAGAGCCTAATAAACAATCTATTCTGGGTGTGAATCAGAGACCTAGGAAGGGATCACAAAGAATTATTTTGTTGATTTTTTAGAGAATTGATAGTATTTGGGAGAGGATAAAACCATAAACTAGCTAATGAAATAATTTATCAACTTATGTTATCTATGTGATATTATCGGTTTTGGATATCTAAAAAATTATTTTTATAGTAATTCCTCCTAGAAAACTATATAATAAGGTTCACACTGATCATGTTCACTAGCACATTCTAATAGATTTACACAAAGTGGACGTCTGTCCCATTAACACATGGTTGAGGGAACTACTAGTGTTTTTTCGTAAGAGTTTTTAATAATAAGGGATCCATTTGTATTTAGAAAAAATATACAGGATGGAAAAGACTGATATAGATTCGAGGATGATTCATTCTCTAATTAAGAACATGGTTTCGTTGGTTTTAAAAATTCTTGTTTGGGGAAATGAGGTAGTTTTTAATCTTTTTCCTCAGGGATGAGGAGGAGTAAAAACTCTCATGGGAGATCTCCTAAAAAATGTTCCGATATGATATTATATCTTCCACTAGAATGTTTTATATACTCAAGAAAAAATATAACCATAAATAGGGGATTTATAATGTGTGATGCTTCATGATTCATCTGTAGACACATATGTGATATGATTCTGACTTGATTCTATATTTAGCAACAAGTGAGTGTCATTTTGAGGATTTTTTTTACTAGATATCCAATTCCCGGTCACCAAATTTATCATGAATATTTATCTCAAGGTTTTGGAAATAGAATAGGATATTGAGAGTATTTAGTTTCAAATCAGATATGTATGAGATGGGAGTCAATAAGATTCCTCTAGAAGTCGATACTCAATACCAGTTTCCCAGTTTCCTAGGAATAAGTGTTATTGGTTAGAAAATGGTATTTCCCATCCCTTGCTGTCTTGTTTATCTTGGGCAGTTGATCTCAGAATTATAAAATGTGATTGGAACAATGTTTTTATAGTTGACAACTAGGACATAATTTGTGATACTAATATAACTTTATAAGTGGTCATTATTTACCTTATTTCCAAATTCTTGATCCTCCATCGAGGAAATTTCAATTGTGGTAGCATCATTAGGGTGTTCAGAGAAAGAAAACACATTGTATAAAATCAAAACAAGTTACCCAAAGAAGAGGTTACATCCTCCCACATGATATTTTTATATTTCCATCTCCACTGCCTTAATAATTCATATTATATGTTTATATTATAGCCTTAGTGTCCAACATATACTAATATGTTTTCATGTAAAGGGTTTTACCAAGACGCACACATACATCCATAAAATTGGATACATAATCACCGTTCATTTTTATGGTGGACTACCACCTCATGAACTGATGTCAATTTTTATTTACTTAAAACCATTCATGGTGAGGAATAATGATGGAATTACAATTTTGATATGGTATATATTATATTTATAATATCTTTATGCTTCAGAAATTGTTATATAACGCATACCTTCATACTTTCTTTTTTGTTGGAATATGATAATTTCGTGGATGTGTGGATGACCACCTACACATTGCAATGTGATTTGTTTACACTTTACATAGACGGTATTAATGTTTATTTTAGTAAACATATATGATATATATTATATAATAATTCTACTAGAATGATAATATGTATATCTATATATACATATATTTGATATACTATATTTTTTTAAAATGATATGAAAATGGAAACAACCATCATGGGTACGTATAACCTAACATAGCCATGAATGGTGAATTCAAATTAATATTTCTGTATTTTAGATATAATTATAAATAATTAAATACTTATTATATATGAAATTTAAATCTTTTATTAATTTATGGAAATAATTAAATCATTATCTATGTAAGGGGATCGATAAGGACAAGTCAAAACTTATAAAAACAAAGTGGTAAATACCTAAAACGCAACATTAACAATAATTTGATAAAAAATGGGTAATGTAAAGTCATTAAAAAATTATATATGAAATGATATAATAGAATATATTTCAATAATATATTTAAACTAATCTTATATTCATTATATAGGTCATTGTAATATGTACAAATAAAGTCTATACATAACGTAAGGGTTTTCTTGTCCCACATTTATTTCCCTGGAACAAATTACACATTCATCGATGATGAATCTTTTGTGATTTATATACACTCCTATAACATGTTTTATCTTGAGTATACTTTATTTAATGGTATTAAATGGTCAATTTTTTTATTATTTCAATAATTTCATGATTCCAATGTTAGATATGTAGTAATGGTATTTCTAGGATAACTTTTATTTATATGAGACTTCGGAATTATTCACCACTCTTTTACATTGTTTGGTGTATATTATACCCATGAATTTATTCAATGTCTCTTATAAATTTTTGTATGTATTTACATATAAACATTATTATCTCACCTTCACGGGGTTTGAGTTTTAAAAGTTACCAAATCAGTAAAGTAATTATGTCTGAACATGAATTCTTTGAGAATTTTTTTTGTTATTAACCTATATTATTTTACAATGAATATAAAAATAAAATTGAAATTTTGTATAATGAATAATGTTATTTTATTCATATTTTAATATTATTATAATTTCAGCCTATCATTTGGATAATTATTCACATTTTCTGATGTGGAAAGAGTTTATTACTACAATCTCATCTTTCATAATTATTATGATTATGATTACATTGATGAAATATCATGATCAATATCTCATGAACTCTCAATAATTTCCACCTCATATATTTATTCATTATATCTTCCTGTATTGGTAATTTTCTTTCCAACTTATGGTACTTATGATAATTATTATTTTTTTTAATAAAATCTATATTTCTATTTCCATTCAATCAAAAATCTATGTTCTTTCAAACCAATATTTTCTAAAAAAGTCAATAAAATGGTCTAATATTCTCCTATTATCATAAAAAAAATTACCAATGTTTTAATCTTTTTTAAAAATTCCGTTATAATAATAATCTTCTTGTCATTTATGATCGAGGAAATTTCATAAACATTATACGTCCAAAAAGGAATGGTTTTCATGTATAGATTTTACCACTGTCCTGACTGTCATCTCATTAAATCGTCCATTTAATGTTTAAAAGATAATTTTCTTAATGAAAATGGTTTTATAAACATTATTGTAATTCATTTTTTAATGTGGGTTTAAATGAAAAATAATTTTAATTTTTTTCATGATTTCATTATATGTCATCATGGAAATAAGTTTTCAAGAATATTTTCTATAATCCATTATATGATTTCAGGATTATTTTAAAATAAAAATATCCATAATATTATTTCAATCATCATTTTTAATAGTTCAGTTTAATTTTCAATGAAAATGGGATTCAAAATATTTTCAAACATCCTTAATATGTTTTCAATGAAAAAGTTTATCAAAATTTTCTCAATCCACCTATATAAGAATTCAATGATTTTTCATTCATTTTGTATTCAATCATCCATTATATTTTTTTGTGGAAAAAGGTTTTGAAATGTTTTTCAGTATTACAGAACATGTTTTAATGTTATTTGTAAATTAAAGGGTTTTGAGGAATTATTTATGCAAAAAAATAGTTTTTCTATGTAGAAAAGAAAATTTTCCTCAAGAAATGTTTTCTTCAAAAATATATTTCATAATTATGTTCCATATATGATGACATCTATTAATATTACTAAAGAAATTATATTAATATAAATTTATTGATACATTAATATTATATCTTGGAATGATTTATTTTTTGTTGGAATGATTCCTATAAAACCCATTTATACTCCACATATTATATATTTATGAAACATGTTTCTCTTGTAAGGTTTATATTCTTTTGAAACATGATTTTTTTTAAAGGTTATGTTTTGATGAAATATTTGTGAAACCTATCACATTTCTGCAGGTGAAGATATGAAGACATATTTTTTATACCCATTTCATTTAATGGGTTATGATATGGTTGATTATGAACTTGTATCACATGTATGTATGGATTCATTATGATATGGGTGGAACCAATATCTTTATACATTGTATAGTGTAATTATTTATATCTCATGATATAGAAAATGTTGGAATGTGGAGTGAACTCGGTTCAATAAAAGACGTTTTTCATTAATATTGTCTTGGGAGTGAATGATGACTACCAACATGGACATCGGAGTGAACCATGACTACCAAGATGGCTGGGGGAATGAACAAATTCCAATAATATGACCTGATAATTAATAATTTATTAATATTTATTCCATTTATATTAATATATGTCTTCCATAATTCTATGTATTATTTCATTGTTATGTTTTCATGTCAATTGCTTAAGATTTCTTAATGATTCACATCCTATGAACTATCAACATTTCTTCCATGAATCATGCATAAAATATTTGATATGTATGATGTGATCATTAAATATGATTATAATTTCACCATACTCTTATGATAATTTTATGATATATATCTTAATTGTTTACCCTCACTGGGCAACTATGATCACCCATGGTTATGTTTTCATTCCCTAGTCTATGAATAAATATTTTATGCAGGGGTAATGATGTGTATTATATTTATGGGAGATATTAAATATTATTCAACATGTTAGATGAATATGCTTCCATGGTTACAAAGTCCCTATAATATTACTATCATCAATCATCCACTTTTATAATGTGATGATTATTAACATAAAATGATGTAATTACCCTAAATGATAAACATGGGTTGCAATATTAAATACCATGAACTACAGCACATAAAAATACAATGAGAACAGTTTAGGTACAATGGGTATAGTGATCCATCCATCCTCGCTAGCCATGATATTAGGGAACACGCCATCCAAGATTCTACTGGGTTTCAATCAACCTAATATTAATGGGTGGTGTAACATATCCAATATATAAATAAACATAATGAAATATAGCTGAAAAATACAATGGTGATAACCGTGTTGTATGGTCTATTGAATTAGTTGTTATTTCTACTCTCAACTCCCACTACTAGGCAATAGACATCCTATAAGAACATAATCATTTAATGAGATACATTATGTTCATTGATTTCTTTTATAATTTATCATCTTGCCAGCTAATTAGTTATACATTAATTAACATTTTTACAATTATATTTTATTAACCAATAACTCTATGTGCATTCCATAGTAGAATAATCTAAAAAATTCCATGATTTCTCAACATTATAATCATCATTTTCATTAGAGAAAAAGTAGCTCCATAAGTAATTTCGTTTAGAAAACATCATTAAACATTTCCTAAATATAGATACTAAAGTAAAGAAATTGTATTCTACCGTCATGGCTAGATAAACCATACACATCCAGCTACCTCATTTAGTGGGAACACTAAAGTATATAAAAAATAAAAATTCCCATAAAAATATTAATAAAATTCAAAAATAAATCTTCAATGATCTCGATATCACTAAAATGTGTAAACCCAGATTCATCCCCTTACATGATCCCTATGTTATCTTTGAAATCTATATGAATATCTTTATGCGTATAACCATCTAATGAGTCCACAATATATATGACTCTCGGAGCCCCTAACACAACAAATTAATAAACTCTGGTCATATCAAACTGAAATGAAAATATCACATCTAGAGAAAAATAGTAGGAATATGATAGTAATCATAGTAAATAGATAAAATAGTCCATCATACATAGAATTTATCACTGACATGAAATACACTTTTACAATATCCAATAAAATACATCTATAATTTTAATTACTAGGAACTCACAGACCTAATGATTCATCATTTTAAAAAATATATTTTTATTCCATAATTATATATCCTATTCAAGTATTACATGCTCTAAATACAAGAATCCTACAATATTAGCTATAAAAATCTATCAAATATTTTTAAAATGGTTCTTTTAAATTTCATGATTTAACAATTGTTAAGGAACAAAAATTCTAATTATAATCCCATTAATCAGTAATATCATTGACAATATAAATCATTATGAATTCATGTTCATAAAAAAAGACATTAAATGTTAGATCAACATCAAATAAACAATCAATTACCATAAATTCCATTTCCACTAAATGAAAAGACAAACTATATATATAAAAAATTTCTTTTCAATATTTTGTATGAAAATTCCAACAATTTTTTTGTGAATACATTGATTTCCATTTCCCTTTAATCTAATGTGAAATACTAAGAAAGACATAACATGCCAATATGAATATTTTAGATATCACCCTATCTATAATATCAAAAGGAAAACCGTTATTAGGGTGGAATGAAACATCAAGATATCACTACAAACATAAAATAATTCCATTCAATATTTTGATTAAATCGTTATTATATTTTATTATATTCCATCCAAATGGACAAACCATTGCCATTTTGTTATTTCAATACAAATAATAGGAAATTCATTGAATAACCTAAATCAAAAATCTTATATTTTTATAATGAATGTGGAATACATACAATTATCTCTAATACCCTCTCCCAAATAAATCTATATACATCTATGGTCTTTGATAAATTACCAAATCAGAAATCCAACAAAGAACCATTTTAATTTAAGATATCTGCAATAATGACATTAATTGAAGAAATAAAAAAATTGGATCAAATAAATAGAACCCTATAGAAAATTGGTGTTTAACACACCTATGTGAATCTGAGATCTATCATAGGATGCTAATTAATTATCCTTGTTTTAAAAGGTATTCTAGGCCTTCAAGGAATACTATATGTTTCCTAGAGTTTAATAGGAAGAAGTGGTTCAAAATATGAGTTCATGTGCCTTATATAATATATAGTATGAATTTTTATATAATACCATAGTGGCACCCAATGGGCCATGCCACATACTATGAAAAAATAGAAGGTCTATAATAAATTTTGAATGAGACAATTCAAAAATACTTCTTGTAAAACACACATCCAAGATAAATGAGAAGATACTATAAAATTAAATCTTGGGGATACATAACATCCCAAGTATCATTATTTTAGAATCCCATTTTTCAAAATGGAGGTTATGAATCAGGCTGAGACCCATGTCATAGATGGCCCTAATAATGACTGATCCGTCCAAAATTGTTATTCTATTGCCACTTGTTCCATGTCAAATCTGCATGCCCTCTATGAAGGGAATATTACAAATCAAGGAGAACATTCTATATTTTCCTTCTTATTTGGAATAGCCACCTAAAATCCCTACACCATATGTCATCTTCCAAACGTTGTTTCTTATACTCTTATAGTGCAGTGAAAACCTCAGCGATGTTGAAATCCTTAAAACATCTCATTTCCATATTAACACCTCTAGAACCTACACTGAGAACGTCCAACAAAAAAAGAAAAAAAAAATGAAAAATGCAACATGGATCTGAGACCGTAAATTGGATACCTCTCAAACCATTGTAATCACTATAAACCTAAACCCTAAACCTTGTAGAAATGAATGAATAAGGGTTTTTTTAATAACCACTCCACATCATAAAACACATGGTTCTCACCATAATAGGATTTAAATGACCACAATAATGGGAAAATGGTTCAAAATAATGAAATATCATCAACCAACAACAAAACATTCTTCTAGGTGATATAACTCTCAAAAAATAGTAAGGCCACAAATATACATCAATAGAAAAAAATTCTTATAATCTATAATGTTTTAAACATAGAAAAAAGAGAAATGAATGTCGAGAAAAAATTAAAATAAAATAGATCAAGGTACTAAGAGTGTATATTTGATTCTTGTTTCCATGTATTCCCCTCCATACAACTACACCAATAAATGGAATGAAATAACTGGCAACATGCCTACAAAACACCATCTCTTGGTGGTCTTGGATCTCCTAAGGATGTTACTCAAATGTCACATTTTCTTTATTAGTATGTTCCATATAGATGATGTTTAATTAATCATTAAAGTTTCTAAAAAGTTATGAAAAAAAGGGATAATTTAATTCTCTCTATCATTTATAGGGGATGTTCTTTCTGATAGACCAACCTACAACTAAATCGAACACCTTTAAAGGTACACAAAACTGGGTCGAAATATAACTCTGATAAACAAACTGTTATTTCCCATGATGAGGAGTCACCTTAAAGAGAACATGATAGCCACAGTCAAAAACATTAGGTCTCCAATTATGACCAATATAGGATTATTTATTATCTTTCAATACTTTAAACTATTCATAAATTACCTAATTTATATCTGACATGTTATACACTAGCTCCTCAAGAAAATTTCATATTCTCCAATCATAGTTAGAAAATATAAATAATGGTAATGTTGGATCATAAATTATTAAAATAGAAATATTACTTGAGTGTAGTGATAAAAAATATTGAATGAAAGGAAAATCTATGGAAGGAGAATCATCCATGATCATCAAAAATTGCAGAATCAAGAACGAAACATATTTTCATGATTTGAGATGGGTTTCTTTATCTTTTTATCCATCAATGGATTGAAAGTAATTATATGATAAAAATAATATCCAAAATAAAACAAAAAACCTCTATAAAACCTAGAGGTAAAATGAGGGTCCTGATAAGAGATTATTATCCTTAGGTATCTATGGTGTATCACACCTTTATCCCACACTATTATATAGAACCACTACTAAGATCAACTTCATGATCATTACAATGTTTGATGATGTCATTAGAGGACCCAATGTCACACATAAAAGAATTATATCCTTCATGATATAATGGTAATTAATTAAAAAATCCAATCAGGATATCCAACCACATTCAAATGATGGGAAAAATGGTTGGAGAAAACAATTGTTAACATAGTGGATGACCATCACCTTCTAAAATACCAAACATTAAGACACAACTTTGTAACTACAATCATAATCCTTGTCTAGAAAAACTAAACCCTCATATCATAAGACATCCATATAATTAAATGATATTGCAACAATGTTTTATTTTCAAGGTCATTGAGAAACATCTAATGCATAATAGAGGGGGGAAATCATTCCTTAGAATAATAATTGGTTCTATCCATCCTCACACTAACAATAAGGGGAATCACCAAAAACCAAATATTGTCCCTTGATGAAAACCTCAACATAGACCAGATATAAATACCCCATATTCTACACCAGTGATGAATACATGGTCATTTAGAAAAGATATCCTCCACCACTAATAATTATCCTATTAAGATGCATCACTAATATCTATTCCATCTCTCTCCATTAATTAGTCATTTCATACATGGAATCACAGTGTGGATGACATCCTAGGGTATCACTCAAAACATTATCATTTCCTAGAGTATATGAAAAATGAAAAGTTATAATCCCACAATAATTCCATCCTTCATAAAAATTTTATATTATATTAATTTTTAGAGAAGACAATCCTCGAGATCCTATTATTAGGGAAAACCAAAAAAACAGATTGAAGAATTAATGGCACTATAAAATTTTAAGGAAATAAAACTGCAACCATATTGATAATATTAATGGATTTTTTTATCATGGTGATGTAACTAAAAATACCTATAAGAAAAAAATACCTCTACGACATAAGAACACAACCCAATCCAAGGTGTAAAACATCATACAAAACCATGAACTAAATTTCTTCAAATGAAAACATAAAGTCATAGTGATGACCAAATTATTGTTTAGGTACACAATCTCTTCCTGACATCAAATAGACACAATGATACCCTGATGATTATTGGTCAAGGAATTCATAGTATTCACAACCTAATATAAAAAGGCTATGAACATCACATAATGGATGGTAAGACCAAGAAATCACTTTACTGTGACATTATTCTTATGGTTTTCCCATGAAAAACTACCTTGATCATCAAATGATAAATAACCACAATTCCCATGCACCCAACATGCCCCATGAAATGACCATCGTAGTACTATAACTAAAATATCGATAATTTTTTCAATATATTTGATGATAATGAACTACCCAAACAACAAGCTAATTCACTATAGTTTTCCCTCAAACATGGGGTAAAAAAGGTTAAAATCATTGAAACCAAACAAGAATTTATTCTAAAATATCATGGACATTGAGTTCATTAAACACATTGACAGGGCTCAAGAATTACACATACCAAATAGAATAAAAAACACCTGATGTCATAGAAGATAATTCTTCAGAATATCCTAATACATCAAATACAAATTTGGTTTTCCTGATTTTTTATTGGGCTTTGAGAACCAACTTGATGTTTTTGTATGATAAAATATTAATCAATATGTGGAATAGGGTTGTGGTTATTAAAATTCACCCAATTCTTGGATTTATAATATATACAATGATATAATATTCCATTGTAATTATTCATGAACAATATAGGTGCACCACCAAGAGACACACAAGGAAAAAAGAAAACCACAAAAATCAAAATAATTGAACTATAATCAGATCAATCCCATATATGAATGCTCAATATCCTATTCAAAAAAATTGTGATAATAGGAACTCCCATCTATATATGAATCCTAAAATACATTTTCACCTAGAGTATAACGCTATAACCACATCATGAAAGGCATAAATGTATGCTTTTACACCGAAAGGGAAACATTGATAGTTGATCCTATAATGAACACAACATCATATTGACCATCAAGGAATACAAGGATAAAACATGCCTCTAAACCATATGAGGTTCTCCTATTACATTGATCAATACAAGATTACCGTAAACATCATTGAAAACTAAATTTCTACTCTATAAATCAAAAATGAATATCACAGAATACAATATTTATATATAATTATTTATTTCTTATGACTATTTATATAAATTGAGATGTCTCCCTAATAGCGGTTCATCCCTAGTAGTATATCATAGATTCAACATACAAAATAAAAATATTTGCAGTCTCCAACATGAATATTAAATACCAATGTAATGGAGAGCTTCTCAATATCTTGTAACAATATAGGGACTTGGAAATTTGATATAACAGTGTTTTTAATTCCAAAAAAATCATTCACCAATGTAGATGATAATTATTGGATACCTTGAATGATGTATAGATCACCAAATCAAAGAAATACAATAGCATAAATCTAAACATAACACAGTTCATTACCTCTCTGACCATGAGAGTGAACAACATTAGGTGAACGATCTACACTTTAAGGATGATTAACATCTCAGGGTTTCCCTCTTCAAACCCATTCCCTTTGTACTTATCCCAATATGGAGCACACAGATTCTTCTACTTCTACTGAAACATCCCAAATATAGGGACCTGAAGAGAAGCACCAGGTGCTCAATGACTATCTACAGTTATTGGTAACTCTCACCAATGGGGACCTCATCCAAAACATAAGAATCATGCATCCATTCTCTTGGAAATTTACTTTTAACTAAGTCCCTTAGGGAAGCAATATGATATGGGATGGGACCTACCAACAGCAGAGTGAAACCGCTTCTATACTGGAATCAAAAAACACTAAACAACATATATACATCAACATGAATCCAGAATACTCCCCTATCATGATGATATTATTCTGGCTAATATACCCTCTAAAAACAATATATATTCATACACTGAATGATATGTTGACAATATGTATATATTGACCTATAGATAGAACATTTTATAAAAGGGAATCACAAAACACTTCATTGACACTTCCATATCCATCAATACGTCTATAGGATATTATAATGGGGCCTAAAAATGGATCCCAAACTCATTCCCACAGCAAATTCTCTATAATATTGGTGTAATCCCATTAAATTGTTATATATATCACTGAAGAATGTAAATTAGATCCCTTTTGGGACTCGGTGTTCACCAATAAATGGACATCATGATCCCATAACTCTCACTACACATTATTCAGAATATATGATAATGATAAGAAACTCCAAAATGAGAACAAATGTTCTTTGTAGGCTCCTCTATATGTGTGGTTTTTATAGGGATTTCATAAATTAAACCAAAAATTATCATATTAATAAATTTTCTAATCACTGAATTAATCATTATATTTATCATAGTATAATAATTTTTATAAATAAAAATCATCAAAATGAACTCATTATTACAATATAGAAATAAGGATCTAGTCCATAGAATATTTTTATCCTTTACTCATATCGGATGATTTCAATATGATAGATCAATTTTTTAATTTAATAAATCATTTCAGATGGTCAAATAAATCTTTATTATGTAGAAGAGGGCAGTGAGTCTTCACTATCACCAAATTATTGTGAAAATTATCAATAAAATTATGGAAACCACCATCCCACATCTTCATAAACCAATTTTGATCACCCTAATGTGAGACACTATTAAAAAAACCAAACTACAATATATCATCATGATGAACATTTTTCTCTACCTACATAGAATTTTCCATACTATAGAGTGATTTTGAGAGAAGTGGAAAGGCTAAATAGAGATTTATCCCAATATTGATCTCCCATTGAGGGGTAAAACCAAAAGATCCTCAGAAAAGGTATATGAGTATGTTTTTACAGGACTAAGAATAACTGATGAATAAACCTCAAATAAAAATAAAATCAACTCAACAATCATGGGATATAAGGATATAACACACCACTGACCTATTTAGGGGTTTTGTCTCATATCTAACACTATAGGCTAACGATAAACATCATAGAACCCAACATACCTCATAAATAAATCCACAAGGTCATTCACCAAGCACAATTAGTAAGGATGATGCAGTTGGAATGTATGTATAAATTAATAAGTCCTAAAATGAGTGGTGAATCCCTGGAACTAGATATTAGTGTCAATATACAACCTATAGAAAAGAACATCGTCTAACAAGACTATCAAATAATAAGGCAACTGGAATTCCCTCTACATCATTTCGTAAATCATGGACTATGGAAAGTGATATCATGGTGTGTTATTATACAAAATCAATCCATTGTTGCAACCTTATTGAAATTAAGAAATTGTTACCTAAGAAGATATTTCACTCACTGATCATTGTAAATGCTAGAGCAGGATCCTTAAAACAAACACCAAACCTAAGGGTAATGTAATTTTATAATAATTATTGAACTATCCATAATTCTTTATACTCTTTACAAATATCCCAATCTACCATCAAAAGAATAGTACCCAAGAACATCCCACTACCTAAAGTATATATGAAAGAGAAGTAGTCAAAATAGAAACCTAAAAATCTAGAATTTAAATATATTCAATAATAAACCAACATCCTCTCATCATAACATTATAGGAAAATCATATTTTCATCCCATTAAACCGTCCTGATTCGATACCCATCACAAACATGAATATAATCATTCATCTAATCGTAATATGCATATATTACAACCACAATCATCATATGAACCACACATATCTCATTAGTTTTTCTTAGATCATATCACATCAAAAAACAATGATCACAACCAGAGAAAAGATGCATCCACCAAACATCAAACATAGTGAACAGGGAAACTAAACCCTCAAGAGAAAAATATATTCTTCACATGAAATAGTCTAACATGTCCCCCAAAAAAATTCATCTAACCATTACAACAATGGGAACTAATTTTCACAACATTTAAATTTATCAAAAAACTAATTTTATGAAATATAAAATTATCTTTTATTATTAGAATATGTTAAAACATCAAGAATTATGATTCATCATATATAAAATTATTTAAAATCATTAAAATGTGATATCAAGAAATTTATATAATTAAAAATATTTAACTAAAAAAATACACACTACCCAAAGGCCCACCCTGATTCTTAAACGGGTCATCTAACTAATGACAGTACTTGCAGGAAAAAACATGTCCTTTCCAATTTTCTTTTTTCTCACTCAAACACACCCTAGGAAACTTTCTAGAAGTTCACCCATCATGTTCACTACTCTAGGCCAAGCAAGATGAACTGTGGAGTTTTAATCTGACAGGCTCCCGAAAATGAAGGTGCACATTGTTGACATGAGTCATATCATTTATTAATTTAACCATTTATCATTTGGGGGTGTTACAATCCCCCCATTTTGAGATCAACGTCCTCGTTGGGGGCCCTATATCTCAACCCAAGAAGTGTGCTGCTTCTAAGGCTACGTAACACCTCTAATACCAAATATGACAACTAGGACCCGATGAAAGCACAACCAGCCCTCCATAACATGGTCATCAGGTCCTGGCCCACAAGGTACCACCAGTTGCCCCGAAAACACCTGGTCCCCACCCAGAGGCCCACCCAAATGGCTGAATGGGTCATCTATCTAATAACAGACCTCATAGGCCAAAACATGTCCTTTCAAGTGTGCTTTGTCTTAACTCACACACACCTAGGGAAAATTTCCATAAGGTCACCCATCCTGATCAGTGCTCCACGCCAAACACACATAATAGTGGAGTTCTCATTAGACATGATCCCAAAAAATGAAGGTGTTCCTTGTTGACATGAGTTATATAATTTAGTGATTTATCCAATTTATTTTTTGGGGTTGTTACAGCTGGCACCGCATCGATGGTGACACACATGTGCTTCTTCTACGGGCCACCGGGTGAGCTATGTTGGTCTGTTGTTACTTCTGGATCCACCTACGATCCTCTCAAGATTCTATCTTCGTTTCACGCCTCTCTATTTCATAGTTCCATCAGTTTGGAAACACCATCCTTAGAATAATGCAATGAAAAACAAGTTGTGGAGGGTTTGGGCTTTGTTCATTTTGCCCATGCCCTCCACTTTAGCATTATAACAATTGGGGGTAATTTATAAATCACTTTATAATAATTTTAAAACCTAATATTATACCCCGCAACGGCCACCAAAAAATTCATGAATGGGGAGAAGAAACGTGGGAATTTATTGAATTAAAATACAACCCCTACCTTGAGATTCATGGAGATGTAGCGGTGGTGGAATATTATTCTGTGTTCGATGAAGTCGTCAATGTTCATTGATCCCAGTTCGTTGCCACCCAAGCATCTATCTCTATAAGTAAAAGTCTTTAGGTCACATACTTATAGGTTCCTTGCATGATAATGTCATTCCAAAAACTCTACCCCGATCCCATTATAAATATATGGGGAAAGGGTGAGTAACACACTGAGAAATTAAGGAGGATAATTAATTGACATAATCAATGCAACAAATTAATTGCACGAGGGTTGGTTATGCGACCAAAGTGCAACCGAAAATTTAATATCCCATATTAAATGAAGGACTACCTCCGTGGTCCCCTCCACTACCACTCAAGATGTTGTAGGACAAAATAAAATAACAATTTTTTTATTTATTCAATTCATAAAAGATGCAATAAAAAACAGTTTCACCCAACCTACTATGATCGATGTTAGGAATACATTAAGCGAATCTCAGTGCTACAATTTCAACGGTGACATCATCATTCAATTCTAAGAACCAGCTCATAAGATAGAAATTTCCGCCCGCACGTTTAGTGAACATACCTTAAAAAAAGCTCAAAAAATATTTAACAGTCACCCTAAACTCCTGACGGTCAAGGATAGGCTCTTCCTAAAAGAAAATATGCCCTCACGAGCTCAACCTAATTATCATATTTCCAATCTGATTTACCTTTTAGGATTTATAGAATTTTACATTAAAATAATTGGTACCTAATTATTTTATTTGCACCCAAAAAATATCTTCTATTGTTGGCCTGTACTAGCTGATGATAGGATCTACCTGAAGAATTAATACCCTCACGAGTTCAGGGGTGGTCCCACATTTTTAATTCCAGTCATCGTTCGTGAGTTATATGAATTTGAATAATTATATATTTTAATTTAAATATTTTATATATTATTACTCCATTTTTGGTTGTTCTACCTAGAGGAATACGACAACTAATCTTATGTCGCTCATAGGTTAAACCATCCATTCTAAACGCAATGGCTCCCTCAAATATCTGATCTAGGAACCCTTTAAAGATTTATTCCACTTTTTCATGAAAACAACACACACACACGCTATTTTAAGAATAACACATTCTCAACAGATCAATCTGGGCACTCCGGACATCTGAATCGTGAGCCAGCATATTTTACCATCTCATGGTAATGCCAAATAATTTTTTTAAAAAATATGGAAAATATGGGTCTTTATATTCTCCCCAACATAGGGATTTTCATCCTTTAAAGCCAAAACAATGGAAAATCAAACAAATAATGGTACTGGGCATGAATTTGAGCCTTCTTCTACCATGTGATCTCATTAATGTTCTCGTGCTGCCACCGAACTAACACTAGATAGATCACCTGTCCATGAAGGTCTCACTCCTATAGATCCACTATCTCCAATAGTAACTCTGTAAAAATCTCCCCAATGATAATGTCCAACTCTCCCTAGTCAATAAAGTGCGATTGATCATGAATTCATCTTCTATAATACGAAACTTTGAAATCTTTATGCACCTAGTGCACCTATGGGGAAAAATATAGATCGTACTCTACCTCTCCATCTATACTAAGAATCTGGAAAGGTTCAATGAACATCAGAGATTTCTTGTTGCCCTGTCCTAATCTCCGCAATCCTCATTGGGGTGAGACCCGTATGAAGACATGGTCTCCCTCCTTGAACTCAAAGGGTTTCTTTCTTCTGTAGTGATAAGTCTTTTTCCGGCTCTATGTAGTATTTATTCCTGGACAATAGTACTGATTACGGAGGTCCTGGTACATCTGTGCCACACTACTATGTACGGGCTAAGGGGATGTGTTCAACTCCATCAACACCTCATCTCGTAGTATCACAGGTACCATGGCGCATCCTCTGAGAAGAATTAAATGCTCTCCATAATTAGAAATTCATTTAGGAACCTATCCTAATGATATCTGAGCACGTCAGGCCTCACAGTTTATGTCCCCACGTAGTGCCCCCCGAACTCGCTGATGGTGTGGTGGAGTGAATGTTATATACTGGAGGTAAAATACACCATCACTATCAATGAAGTGTTTCTTTAATACTACAATATGCTTTGTCACCACACTCAGTATCTATAAACAAGACCACCTTTTGAGTGCATCTAATACCACATCCCCCTTCTAAACTCTCTACTCCCAGATCTCTACTGGGGACAGTCAATATGAAGATATAGATATTGTTGTCATCACTGGGTATAAGCCAATATAAAATTCCCTCTCCCTGTTGAGAGGAAATTCTGGAAAAAACTTTTGAACAGTTTTTCTCACACTCTTCTACTACTATGGGGAACTTAAAACTCAATAAATCTACTACCATGAGGGTAAGGATGGACGACTAAAGATTGATCGGCTGCACCCACCTATTCATGAGTTTAACCTGTGCTGGTTGGGTTTCCTTTTTCACCGACCAAGGAAAACCCAATTCCAATTCTATAGATACACCGCAACATTTTTTAATAAAATAGTAAATCTAATCATGAACTGTGGATGACCAGTCTCCACCTAGACTAATGTCCTAAGGCCTTGATGCTACCACAAATAGGTTTGAACCAAAACACTCACCTCAAGGGTGATATCACATAGTTGGCCTATGTATGATTATCTAGTCTACCACCCATAGGTATCTCTATATGTAAGGGTCAAGTCAAAGGTTTAACCAGATAATCTTGGTCTTGAAGAAGATTTATGACAAGAAGTAATGATTATTACCAATTTCAATCAATATTAAAACTAGTAGTATACAGATATAGTACCTCCAATCATTCTTGTAGCCATTGGGTCACACTCCTTCACCGCATGAAGCTACTCCCTCCCGCTTTCATCTATCTCCCTAATCCTTGTAAGGACCACATTGGGGTGGTGGTTGTAATATGCCAAAATGATTAACACCTCCTATTTTTCTCCTCGCTCCTCTTCTATGTCCACTTCCCTACAGATTCATCTAGCCCTATCACATCCTCTTCTTGAAACATTATTAAACATACAATGCTCCCATACTGATGTCAGTTTACACCATTCTGACTGCTTAGATTCACTGGCTGTATCTGCACAACCAATGAATTTTAAACCACAATGGTTCTCTCTAGCACCCTAACATAAGTAGGAATGCATAGAAGAATATTTATAGCCCAGATGTCCCTAAACTCATGTTTCCATAGATCATAACCCTAAAGAACTGGTCGTATCATATTCATCTAGTACCTGGAATGGTCAGAACTCCTCGTTGAGTACTCATCAACCAACATGTCGTCCTAACGAAGCCATAGATGCACTTTAGAACATGTACCCCTTAGCTTTTTATGGAAAGAGACCCCCTTCTCGAGGAAGGTTCTCAATCGAATTCATTGGAAAATGTCATCTCATAATACTATAGGGGTAATCTAAACCCTAAAATCGCCATAATGATCCACATTTAATGCTCACTACCAGGACGACTATCTGATCTAATGGTTCCCAGCTTAGATGGAAACTCAGTCACCACCTCAAGCCAGACCATAGCTGCCTATGAGTTAGGTTCACCTATGAATATTAGTGTTATCTATATCTAAATATCATGTATGGAACTGAGCCTATAAGTGTCCTATACTGGTAGCACTGGTAGTAACTATTGACCAATGAGCAATGGAATCGTTGGGAAACCGCCTGAAGATACCAATAGCGTGAAACAATCCCTGTACGGAATCATAATCACACAGTGGACCGTACTCATGGTCATAAATTGGAATCATGGTCGGTTGTCTATGTAGAGGCATCTTAAAAGAGAATCAAGATGAACAATAGTCTATAAGATATATCCGGTGAGCTGAATCAAAAGAAAAAAATTCCAAAACACATGTAATCAGTGTTTTCGTGCACTAAGTCAGAAATCCAACTTCATGGTCCTAGTGTATGGATACATCGACCACTGAACCAACACTGGACTCCCTGAACTGAAAACTACAGTAAAAAACACTACACAATTTCTACATTGGAAATATTAGAGTCCTATTTTTTCAGTAGAACTGACTCCTATGATACCACATTGTCACAACCCGTCCCCAGGGGCCCATGTTGTGACTACCCAAATCCTTCCTTCCATATTCCAGGGGTTGATGAAAAGCACTGGAAAGGAATGTACCCATAATCGGAAGGAATTTCCTTTAAACTTGTACAAACACATTGTCATGAACACAACAAGATGAAACCACAAAGAAAGACTATTGTAGAACATGTATGTAAAGAATGTAAGGGGTCAAAAAACTAGCCCGGCAGAAAGATACAACTAAAACTGAAAAACCAAAATAGTTCCAATGATCATCCACCAAGGATCCTATTTGAAGTGTAGGTACAACTCGTCTCTACTTCTCCCCACATCATCATGTCTCATCTGTGTACTGCCTAGTCTTGGCTGCCACCAATCTCAACCAAGATGCTCTTCATCTGCACAAGACAAAATGAGGTGCGGGCGAATCCCGTGTAGAGTGATTATAACAATACATAGTAGGGACCACTAAGACCCTCCAAGGTCTATCATAATTACACAAAGTAAAACCATAAAGAATGATCTGAATCACAAATCACAAAGTAAAGTACACAACTCCAACCATATATACTCGTCTCATCTACAAAGAAACAAAAGGCCCCATACTTAATCCATTTCTAGGATTTCAAAAGATGTGTCAATGCATTAGTCAAGGATTAGGAGTACACACTCAATGAATTTTCCATACGTGATGGCACTCGTCTGAGAGATGTACTCCATCTGGTACCACTAAAGAATTTATAATGGAATGCCCAAAAGGACATGCTCCATCAAGATCTCTCTACTTGAACAGAATCTAGTGCCTAGTACTAGAGTTATCACATGCACTGTATTGTGCCCAAGGATAGACCATGGGAATACAAGTGAAGAGCACACTCCTCGATAATATTTCATGTAATTGAGGGAGCTCTAACATTCCTGAAGGACCTACTCACCTTCACTACTTAGAGATAGGGGGTACTACTCCATATGTGAGGACCCGCACCCTACCCAGTAGGGGAGTATAACTATGCTAGTTTGATTGATGTGGGGGACCCACAAACTGTATGTCAGGGTAGAATAGACCTCAGGCTAGTGGACCCACACCATGGCACGGCAGGGGGTAACAAATCTATTTGTGGGGAGCCTCACCCTACCCGGTAGGGGATTACAACTTTGGTTGATTGTTCGCAGTAGGGGACTCTCTCCCTAGTAAGCTAGGTGTGTACCAATCCCCAGGAAAGAGGTCCCACACCCTTGCATAACATGAGATTACTGACTCTGTTGTAGCACTACATAATAAGGACATGCACCCTTGGTTGATAGGGGAATACCTACTAATAACATAGAGGACACGCACCCTACCTGACAGGGGAGTACCAGACACTATGTGAGTTATGTGTGGAAGACCCGCACCCAAGTCAAATAGGGGAGTACCAAATCCACAAATAGAAAATACAATTAAGTGGAAAATGGATCTGAACTCATGACATGGGGAGCACCGCCCATACGGGAGCAATGGATTAAGGAATACTCACGCCTTGAGTCGACAAGGGAGTAGCCATTACAACTCTCACTACAAAAAACACACTGGTACTGCTCCTATGGTTATATTCCATACATAAATTGCCAAAAAGTTCTATAAGGAAGTAACCATATGATTCTACATGTCATAAGGGTTCCAACACAACAGACGATACGTTAATCGGACACCAGTCTATATGTTATATGCATTTTTTTCCGATGGTCAGGTTGTATTTGAGTACAATCCAACCCAGAAAATGACCAACATTATTCGAATGTCACATAGAGTATCTAAAATGTACAGTATTTCTCCAATGATTAAATCTCGTTAAACGCTTCATCAAACGGAGGTCTGATTCACAACATATTTTCTTTTAAGCATATCTGGTCCCAAGATGGGTCTGGGTCCGGTCCGAGCTGACCAGATTCGGTTCACCCCTACCTGGGCCGTGTACGACCCGGACCATCATGGTTGGGCTAATCCATAGCTGGCTCGACTAGTTGGGCCACAGACCAGCCCGGCCTACTCGGGTAGTGATGGGATGCAGTGGTGTCGGCCTTCCGGTTGGCACGACTGGCACTGGGCCGCGCTGTCTACAGATCTTGAATTGCTCAAAGAGCCATTCATCTCCTTTATTGGAGGCGCCAGGTGGCACCACCTCATCACCCACATGACCTGTAGGGATCAGGTACACTACATCACCGCAGATTTGAGCAATGACACCCTTCAGCATGACATTAAACGGCGCACTGCCTCCACCTCCACGTTCGGTCGTTGTTGGCCGCCTGTCCGACCACCGCAGTGTCGAGCGGCGCCGCTCGCAGCCCACGTTCGCTGGTGCTTCCTCCACGGGCCACCAGGTGATCTCTTGTGGTTCTTTATTCCTTTAATACACACCTATGGTCCTCTCGGGATACCATCATCATTGTGTGCCACTTGGTTTCAAGGTTCTGTCATTTTTTAATATCTTACCTCCGAATAACGCAGTGAAAAACAAGCTGCGGAGGGTCCGAGCATTGTTTTTTTTTCCCGCGCCTTATGCATTAGCATTATAAAAAATGGGGGTAATTTATACATCCAATTAATATAATTATAATACTTATTCAAATCCTCTGCAACTACCACCAGAAAATTCAGGAATTAGAAGATGAAATGTGGGAATTTATTGAATTAAAAGACAACCCCTACCTCGGGATTCTTTAGAGACGCAACGGTGGTGGGATAAGATTATTCATCCGTTGAAGTCTTCGGCATTAATCGATCCCAGTTCATTGCCACCCGAGCTTCCATCTCTGTTGTTGGAAGGTGTCACGCCATTGTTCAAGAGTTTCCTTACTACATGAAGTTGGTCCATAAACTCTACCTCGAGCCCCATTTAAATAGAGGGGGGAAGGGTGAGTAATGCCCCGAGGAATTAATGAGGTTCATTAATTGACATAATTAATATTCCATATTAATTGAATAAGGGGTTATTATGCCACCAAAGATTAACCGAGCATTTAATTTCCCATATTAAATACTTGAATAACTCCACAGTCCCCACAATGGTCACTGGAGAGGTAGTAGGATAAAATAAAATAACAATTTGGTTATTTTATTAATTTTTAAAAGATTAAAAAATAAAATTTTACACTCGACCTTTATGGTCGATGTGAATCCTCCCTTAAATGAATGATGACATTGTCAGTGGAACGATGCCCTCTGATTTCATTTACATGCACTGGTTCAAATGATAGAAATATTCTCCCGCATGTTTATAGAACGTATCTTAAAAAAGAGTTCATGAAAATGTTAACACTCACCCTTGACCAGTGTCGGTCGAGCTTAGACTCTTACAAAGGGAAAAATTCCATTATTAGCTCAACAGAACTCTCAGATTTCCAGTCTGAGTTACCAATTAGGAGTTAGATAATTTAACAATTAAATAATTTTTACTTAATCATTTTATTTGTAGCAAAAAAGTAACTTCCATTGTTGTCCCATGCCATCCAAATACAGGATTTTATTAGGGAAAGAATACCTTCATGAGTTTAATGGTGGTATCCGATTTTTAATCTGAGTCACCATTAATGAGATATAAGAATTTGAATAATAAAATAATTTTATTTAATTCTTTTATTTACAGTTATGCAATTTTTAGGTTTTCTCACTAGAGGCATGCACCAACAAAACTTATGTTGTGCCTATGGTTAACACGCCATCCTAAATGCAATGGTTCCCATAGATTTCTGATATAGGTACCCTTTTATGAGTTATTCCACTTTTCAGGAAATCTATATACATGCTATTTTAAGCTTAATACTTTTTCGACGGATCATTCTGGGCACTCTTGGCCTTAGAATCACATTCCATCAGATTTCACGGTCTCTTAATAATCCAAAATAAATAAAAAAATATATGTAAATTTTGGGCCTTTTCAAATCAAATTGGTGTTCGCTACATGTTTAGGACCAACACCCATGTTAGATAATGGAATCACTCTTCCATGATATAATACCCTTGATTTGGTATCTCTCTTTTATGAGGTCATGAATCACAACAACAAAATAGTTAGAATAAATAATATAGTTACCATAATATATATATAAATATATCGTTTTGTAGACCGTCTTCAAATAATCTATGTATACAAATATCATCCCCCATTTGCATTTGAATTTTTTTTACATCTCTATAATGAAAGCATTATTTTTTATCCCTAATAACACTCAATATATATGATTCATAACATCATAGCCACATTTTCCATAAGGGTCACATTGAATAATGGATTGTAAATTATAGTATCAATTTCATCCTCAGATATCCAATCTTTTATATCTTCATGTAAAACTAAATATATATGATTCATTACTCACTATAAATGTTGTCCATAAGTATAACTATGAATAAATGAATTAAAATGAGAGCTTTAAAGTGGTTCTTAGGTTTCCCGTCATGTTGATATTATGGGAAAAACTTCCAACATTAACATCATTATAAGTCATAATTTATATGTTGATAAATTCACCATTTTATTGTGAGGATTCTGTAAATGAATAATGTTATTCTGAATGCACTCTTCATAGAGGTCACCAATATGGGACTACCCACACCTATAAAAAATAGATGTAGATACATCACAAATATTTATGATAAATAACAAATACATCTCATAGGGTATCAATATCTATACATTATATATATATTTCATATTTAATATATTTGATAATAAATCATTACTAATGGAATAAAAAGAGGATCTGAATGAACTTATTTTTCAGATTTCTCTTATACCCACCATAGTGAGAAACTGGAGGTCTTCATTGGTGGAATCACTAAAATATTTAAAGAACACTAATTTGAACTTATTTCTCTCAATGATTTAACCTAAAAATTAGTATATAGTGACATAAATAACAATTCAATGCCATATATACACAATAATAAATAATAAAACTACATGAAAGATCTTTTCATCTCCTCCAACTCATGAAAATGGTTGACATAATATTAATAAGATATGCATCAGTTCATTTCCATTTTATCAATATATTATTTTTTTATTTATTTTCCCGTTTTGGGAATTGTTAAATTAAATTTTATTCAAAAATAATACATTAAATCAATTTATAATTTTCTAATTCAATGATATTTAAATATAAAACATAAAATATGTTTATTATACATTTTAAATATAAATAATCCATATTAGGAATTTGTTAGAAAACATCCCACATTAATTTATATGTGACTGTTTTATATGATACTTATGGTACATAAAATAACCATCCATGAATTGTAATAAATTGAATAAATTTCAAGATGGTAAAAAAAAGTAATTTCAACCCTATAACCTAAATATGTATCTTGGACTCACAATCTGGCTTGACATGCTAGGAAAATAGTGAAATTTCATATATCATAAATTTAAAATATATATGAACCACACTCGGTGATGTTACTCAAATGAAGAAAATATATCCTATAATAAAAACCCCATCCCAAAAAACCTTAATATTTACACTTATATGAGATTGATACTACAAAATTATTTGTGCATTTTACGTTTTAGAATGTAATGTGTATTTCATCTGTGTAATATAGTTTTTAGAATGTATAAATTGATCGGTACTTTGGGATTTGATTCTTGTATCTATTCCCATGTAATAAAGCATGGAACCAGCTCTAGGATACTAGGGTCAGAGTCGTTACATATATTATTGATTCCTTCTATTACTCAAAGTGGATCATTCTATGAGTTAAGAAATATGATCAATGTTTTTCTCCTTTTGGCTCCCCTATGTCATGTGTATGAGCATTTATTATCCACTATTACTAACATGTTTTTCTTATTATGAATTGTAATATTTGATTGTAATCTCTTGTTGTTACACATTCAGACCCCTACAATCAACCTTTATCAGGTTATTATACTCAATGTTTTGAATTAGAATACAATTTAAGAGATATAAAAAAGATAACATGTGATATGAATTTTACGTGAGAGGTTTTGATCATTTTAAAGAAGTTGTCTTTTTTTCTAATATCCAAATACACTAATCCTAGTGGTTTAGGATGGGTGATTTATTATGATATTACTAGATTTTATTGGGTAGGATGTGGATTCGATACCCATGATCCAGTGGGTTTGAGCCTACAAAGAAACACATTAAAAATTTGGGTGATGAGATAGTGGACGGAGAAAGAAGTAGCTAGATATTTATCTGAATGTATTAGGCTAGAATGGAAGGAGGAGGATATATTAAAATGGGATCGAAGACTTCATAGAGTCATATGATGGTGGATATGGTATGGAGAATGTCTTCCAATGATATCAAATAGTATATTTGAAGTATTTTAGTGAGGGCTTGGATGGAGGTTGGTGGTTGAGGTCATTTGTAAGGGGATGAGAATACGAATTGACCAATGAGGTTTTATAGAATCTATGATTGATGAAGATGTCAGTGAAGGCATATTGAATATATATGGAGGCAAGTCAGTGGGGTGGGGTGGGGGGTAAAATTTATGACATTGTCTTCTCTTGGGTGGGAGTCAATCCAAATGATGTTTACCCAACATATCATTGGAGGAAAATATTAGTTTGATAGGGATAAAAGGAAGTAACATACTATTGTTTCTTCTCATAAATGGGTCTAAAATAAGTATTAGATGAGAGAATATTGGTATTATTTGTTTTTTGGAATTAATTGGGAGTGAATCAGGTGTTTAAATGAAAATGATGAATTTTATTTGGAAAAGGATAATTTTAGTAGAGAGTCGTATTGAATAGTATGGGGACATATGAGAGTGGGTGAATACAGTGTGATGAATTGTATTTTTAAAAAAATATAGTCTTAGGGGCCAAATCATATCAATGAGGGACTACTGGAATGGTTAATCATCTAGTGAAGGGTTTTCATACAAGAAATCTATAAATATTTTGATTTAAATAAACCCACAATTTCCCAAACCCACCCCAATTTTCATTGACATGGCCCAACACCCCATTTCATACGATTAATGATATTTTAGGAATATTATTTTAAATAAATTAATATATATGTACGTTGTGTTTGATTCATGTCAATTTGTAACCGAGTTAGTTGTATTTAGTTTTTAGGATTATTTTTTGTGAGATATTGTGTAGAGCCAAAAATTATATAATATGATTAATACGTGTTGTAGGATAACCCAAATAATTTCACTAGTTGAAATATTGGTGTTATAATTTAGAACATCATCTAATTTAATTTTCTTATCGTATGATTTCATTATCTAATTATTGTTTCTTGATACCCATGAAAATAATTATCACATTAGTTTTTCACTAAAAAATAAAAAAAATAAAATATAGCTGGTGATATATAAACAAAATATTCTATAATTACCTTCATATAATAAAACGTATCCAAGACTATTCATTTTTTTCCTAATTGTACTATGTTAAATTTTTAATAAAAACTCTGAATGTTTTGATGATGGAATTCCACATTTATTACATCTATTGTTTTTTTGTTTGATGGAATTCACATCATATACATATATATATTGTTTATCTATAATTAATATAGTATTATTTGATTTTTATAATTGAATGGATCTACATGGATAAATATCCAATAACCTTCACAGATTGAGATGTTACATTTATTACCACGAAATAACATAGTATAAACTATCAATGTAAGAATCTCCAAGAACCCCCTGTGGAATTTACATCCATTATAAAAGACAAAATACTCGATACTAAGTGGTATATTAATTAAATGGGTTGGTAGTGTAGAACCAAAAGGTTAGTAATGAACCACTCATATTGTTTCAAATGAATGTCATGGTGTTATTTTGAATTCATTCCAATGTAAATTAAATTTCATGAACCTGTTAGTTTTCACGATCAACTAAATGATATCTCACAGCCACACATAATGTGAAACAATCTATTTTGAGAGAGAATAATACCCCATTTAAATATTTCAGTATTAAACCTACTCCTTGTAATGTTGGATAGACACCCCAATATTCAATATATTCTATTATATTATATTTAATTATAGTTTACCCCTGAGTCCATAAGAGTGTGATTTGTTATACCCCCCATCACATATATTTGGAAGAAACTCTATATCAACACAAAAATATTTTATCCTATTGTTGTTTTTTCTCATCTCAATCATGTCAACTAATTACCATTTCTGATTATTCTCCCCTACCATGAGACATTGTAGAATGTATTCCGACTTGTTCACAGTCATCTTCCACAAAGGTAAGATCAAGAATTCTCATGTACATATTCTGGATCTTCAATATCACTACAGCACTACTATAACGATGATTAAAAATATTTGAGACTATGTGTGATATATAAACTCATTTTTCGTAGAATACTTATGTTTATACACTTCAAGGAGTAATAAATTTTTCTCATCATCACTCCCTCTTTGATATTTTATATATATCATATCTCATAAATCTCGTGTACGAAAGTGTTTATGATTTGTCAATAAATCCATATGAATTCATTGATATATATATTTAATTTAAATAGTATAAATGAATCATAAAAAATTATTTTTTTTGTCATTTTTATTAATAAACATTATGTTAATTTAATAAGAATCATTCATATTTATTCTCATTCAATTAAATTAAAATTCATATCAATAAAAGTCATTTATTTAGAATTTAATCTCAATTAAATATTATCATATATTATATTCTATTACACTTAAAAGAATTTATACTTCTTTTTATGTGATATTGAATGATGTCTAAGCCTTATAAACTCCTTAATAATTTGAATTTAACCTTATTTAAATCTGTCATTCAATCTTAATTTCATTTACCAAAATGACCCAATATTATCACTCTTGCATTTAAAATGTCACCACACATTCCATTACATTCCATATCATTAAACCATTTCATTAATTATATTTTATGGAATTAGTATTTTTATTAAAATACATGAAATATTCACAATATTGTTAAAAAAATAGGCATAGTGATCAATGTATACAGGATCATCATGTTTATCTCATAGACATATTGAATGATCATGTCATGAAAACATAGATCCTTAATTTATAATTTTCTCATTCAGTTTAAATATTTTATAGTGTATCTTCATAAATATATCTCATATTTTAATGCCCATTCATCCTTATATCTTCATGTTTATTTTAAAAATGGATTCGTATTTAAATAGAGTCATGGAGAAACACTATAAAAACTAATTTACACCCATTATACACATTAATTACTTAATTATTTCTAAAATATGAATTATTTTTTGGAATTATACAAAATATATTTATACACATGTTATCACATCATCTTCACATTAATACATCCCCAATAATATAACAATAATGTGTGTGAAACTCAAATTTCCACACACTGAATCTCCCTTATTGATTATCGTTCTCGTATTAGATAATCTATTATCCATTAATGTGGTATATTTATATGACTACAATATCGATAATAAATCTCAAAAGATATTTTAGTTTCATTTACCATGAGTCATCATGTTGGATCTTTGTTTCAGTAAGAAGCTATTCCATATACCATGTAGGTTGTCGCTGAAGCTCATTTTTTCACTCACAGAATCATCCTATTATGAAATTATACATTTGATCATATGATTGGTTTCAAGCTAATAGATAAATATATGGTAATTTAGTTAATTGAAGTATATAATTTCTGGAAATTACTATAAATAGATTTATACTATCAACTAACATTGTATAGTAGGTAGACATATGAAGCATGGTGTTTGAGGTCGATTATTCATGGCATGAAGCATACGTATTTAAACCAAAGGAGATGAGGAAACGTTTTTTTGGGATGTAGAAGATATGGATACAGTGATATTTAATTTGGCTCATATTAATTTCAATAGTATTAATAAAATATGTATCATTTCCCTATAGGAGGATTTTAAATATAGAATTTCCATTTGTCTAGGAACTACTTAATTAATCTCCCATGTTACATAAAATCCCATCCATAAAACTATTTTCAGCTATAGAACACACACAAAAACACATTAAAGAACCACCACATGTGGGTTTTACCTCCCCATGAAGACCCGTTGACAATAGTGCACTCTGTGAGAGAGTTAAAATGTGTTATCATTCCCATGCACTCTAATTCATTACTATATGGAGGATACATAGGGTATTCTCCTGAACGTCAAAAACCTCCTTATATCCAATGATTGGAATTATATTTTAATATTTTTTTTTTGAAAATAATAATATTATTTACATTTTATATTTTATTCCATATGTTCTAATCAATAGGATGCCTCATGAAAATTCATTTTTTATCCCTATTTCCTTTTTATTAAAAATATAACCTATAATTAATTCACAATTTTTAACTTTTAAATATTTTCTATGACATGATACATCAGTAGAAAATATATTAATCATTAATAAAATATCACTATTAATCATAAATAATATTCTTTAGGATGTAATCAAAAAACAAATAGCAATGATTTCTAATAATATTTTGAATGAAAATATTTATACATTGACAAAAAAATCATCTAATACATGGGAAATTCAATATACCTCATTGAGTATTTTAGTAATACTAGTCCGCAATCTCAATATTTGGGCATAGATTTGGAATGTCATATCCCCATTATTGATAATAAATGTAAAGCTAAATATAAATATCATATCAACTCATGTTAGGATACTAAAGGAACTATAATTCTATTACCACCTTTTAAAATATGAGATATGGATGATACCCCATAGTTCTATTATCATATATAATTTAGATGGGATATTTTAAGTCCATGTAGGCTAGCTTGGAGTAAAAAATAAGAGATATATAATCAATATTGTTTATTTTATCCATGTATTACCTAATTAGTGATACCATGTTAAAAAATATTTTAACCTCTCATATATGTATTATATTATGAGAATTGTTGAAAAAAAAAATTTATTCTACACATAACAATAAAATAATTAAAATGTTCCAGGTAAAAAAATGAATATCCACATTTGTCTCCAATTTTCATCCATCATAACTGCCACATTATAAATATTTTTGACATATAAAATTTAATTTTATAATAGTGTGATTGGATTTTAGAAACTCGAATTTTTTTACATGAATACCAAATCATATTTTAGACAAATAACTATTAATTAAACCATTATTGAATGAAAAGGTTGTGTATCGTTGAAAAATAATTTTAATCTATCATTATTAAAAATAGAAATCAACAAAATTATTTAAATCCATTATCTTAGACCCACAGAAATCTCACATGTCAAACATAGTACATGTATTCGCTAGAGAATATACATTAGCTAATGGCATAATTAAAAAACATGGTAAGGGGAGAAAATATATTTAAGGAAAAATATAGATGAATAATTAGTAAATTGGTGTGTATAATAATAATAATCATCTCATAAGTACTAAAGAATTATCATTATAATTAATAAATCATTTTAAAAATGAATGATATGTGCAATATGAATAATAATTAAATAATATAAAACTGCAGTCAAATTTTACACATAGCTACGAAAAATGTAATCATAATGTTGGCGCACAACATATGTGAATATATCATTACATTTTTTTGTAAACAATAAAACAGTCTTATTGATTAATAATAAAAACAATCACATGAGATATATCATATCACCAATTTAATTGGAATATTATATTATTCTATTAATTCCCATAAAAATATTAATTGGTCATAATCATCTATGATACATTAAATGGAAATATATTTCACTTATAGGTACAAAATAAAACAATAGAAATATAATGTGTTTATATGGATGTACTGAATCACATCAACATTAATAGAATGTATGATTCCTACTATAATAATTGAAAATAAAAAATATTTAATTTATTTAATTTATTTAATTTTATTAAATATAATACGTCATAGTGATACATGTTAAATATTAAATAGAATCAATGAAATGTATTGGAAAATTTGTTTTTTTTGGAAAATCATTATAATTTGCACTAAAATCATCTATATGAAGAAAATGAATCTATGTCCTCAAGAAAAAAATAATGAATTGTGAAATGGAATATTTAATGGAATGTATAAGACTCAATATTTGAAATAATGACAAGGATGTGATAAACCCAAAAAGGAAATGATTGGTTCTATATTCCTCTTACCATAGGTCTTGGGTTATTATAATAAATTTCCAACTATTTTTTATTAATGTTTTCCTTTTATATTTCCATTAATTTCATGAAATAAATGAAATTTTATCCCATATTATCCCATATCATGATAAAAACATAAGAGGTTGAATTTGGGAAAATTATTTTCATTGAGAAGTGTTAGTAAATAAGTTTTATGAGGGTTATGTAAGGGTTAATCTATACTTGATGAGATAATATTTTGTAATATTAAACATCTAATAAATGATAATTTACAATGTATAATATATAATTGCTAAATTCATGGCAACTATAATTACTTTGGATTAAAATTTAAATTTTTATCACAGTATCACTCATTATAAACTAAATTTATAAATGTATTTAAATAGATTTTTGGAAAATGATTTTTTGAATGAAAAATATTGGATTTTATAAATTTACATGTAATTTTATATATGTAATATGAATTTTATTAATTATTCAGGTTAATAAAATATTTTTTATTTTTTATAATATTAAAATATTTGTTAGTTTATTATTACATCATGAATTATTTATTTTAAAACATATTGGATTTTAATAATCTATAATTTTTGTATTCACAAAATCCTTAAATTTTTAAGAAACATACCATAAAATCAACCGTAGATAATTATTTCAGAATAGTTTCAATATTTATATACATTTATCAAAATAATTTCATAACATGGGTTAAAATATATAATTTTCTAAAACATATTATTTTTATAAAATAAATTGAAATGATGTTTAAAAAAATTAGTATAGATTCATTGATTATTCATTCATGGTACTTTTTTAATTGATTTAAAATATATTTTTATATAATTAATCAGGATAAATATTATTTTAGATATTATTTATATTTTGTGGTCAATATAAATTTACAATGGTAAGGTTAGTTTTCCTAAATGTCTGGAAACTATACAAAATGTAATGGTATCTTTTCCAAATGATTGAGGTACAATTAAAATAATAATATTATTATTATTATAATACCACTAGATTCTTTAATTCAATATTTATTCCATTTTATATCTGGTGTATATATTTTTTATTTCTAAAATTTTGACTGGTTTACGGATGTTTGATATCCTTTTAATATTATTCTTAGTGACTGTGATAAATTCTAGAAATCGCGATGATGTAAATTTTTATATTACTATATTTTATTTTATTTTTCTATCATTATCCCAATGTAATATATTTGACTCTAACAAAAGTTATTTATTATTTAAATACTTTTTTGACCATATAAAACATTATGAGTTACATTTGTTCAAAAGATATTATATAGATAATTTTGGAATGTATTGTTATTTAGATGTATAAATCAATATATATTAATCATTTGGATTGTACATTATTCCCTCTTCATGATTTTTTTCATCAAATTCTCAACACATAACAATATTTTAAAATTGTTAATGGTAATTTTGTATCATTTTTAGCTCTATACTTTTTCTTAGATCATATTATGTGAGACTTGGCCAATGCACTACAATAAAGAACGATTTCATAATTCGTAGAACAACTTCTTTGTGCTCCAAAATCATCAACTAATTTTCCTGATAGAATAGATAACTCTATAATTTTACCACACATAATTTTGGTTCATGTTACTGATCGTGTATATACAATATATATGATAGATAACTAAGACACATCACGAACATGAGTCATGTTTGGTGAATTTTCTATCTAATATATCTAAAATCCATTAATACCATGGATTACAAAAAAGGGACAATGTACCAAGTGATCAACTTTCCCATATTTCCAATCATCATGTATTTATTTCATGGAGACGATAAATATAATTTTTTCTATATCTTCAAACTCCATATGAATTATAATAATGTTTACTTGGGACTTTTGTTGACACTGAGAAACTATTGTGTAATATTAAATTGATTGAACCTTCATAATAATTTTTTTTTAATTTCATTTGAAATGAGAATTAAGAAAAATAAATTATACTATAATAATAGTTCTCTCCCACCATTATCATATAGTTCCTTATATTGGTCATTTTGAATAATATAATGGAAGGTAATTTTTTAATGTTTGGGGCTGAAGCATCAATTTATTATTTAAAGAAAAGGCTTCTTTAAGACTAGGTAGGGGGGACCCATTACATATCCTGAAGGCCCAAGGCCATGTGACCTGAATAGAAGGCTTGAAAGCCTATTTTTGGCCCAAAATACCCCTCGGTGAACAGTACTAGTATAGTACCCGCGCTGCTATAGTACCATCGCCGCCACATTACCGGCTACAGTGCCTCCCCCATACATCTCTACCACGACTACAGTACTGCTATAGTATTTCTACAGTACTGGAAAATTCTTCACTTCCCATATTGGATCCTGGGTATTTCGGATGCCAATCAGGGAGCCTATACTACTTAGGTACATGCACGATGGCTAATGGAACCTATAATTGAACGAAAACCTGACCAATAGTATAAAATGTTCCCATTATCCATTAATTATTATTGATTATTCACCCAACATTTCCTCAAGTGTCTGAATAATATTTTTATATTGGAAATATATCTGGATCTATTATGATTTAATGTTGTTCAATTCTGTATTCATAGTATGTTGACGGATTATTGAAAATTTATATGTGAACCATGTATGTTGTTTACAAATGAACTATAGTTTTCCCCATGAAGCCTCACCACATCCATTACGTATTATTTTATTTGAATTTAACTAAAGATATATTATTCAATATGAATGATGTAAGAAGTCTTGGTGGGTCAATACATCACAATAGATATACCATTGTTTCCATTATATTTTTTCTGATTATTTGTGTGAAATTCCTATGGTGAATTTCAACAATTTCAATATTTTTATGGGTAAATGTTTCATCATCCATTATGAATTTTCTAATCAACATTCACATTGTGATATAAAATGACCAATGTGGTTTAATCAGTAATGTACTTATTTAAATTTTCCTACCATATTTTCTCTTAATGATCATGATACATATTGGTTATTTTAGGAATCTTAGAAAAATATGATTTTTCAGTATTATCAAATAGGTCATTCTTTATAATAGATGATAATAGTAATGACATTATAGTCTAAAATTTAATGAAACATACGTTATTGATGTGTAATTCATGGATCAACCTTTATGTTGTAGTTATCTCCTTTTTTTATCCTCCAAATCATCTTCTTATATATCCTTTAACTATTTATAAATAGATTATTGTGAAATCATTTGGGAGACGTAGGATGTCTTCCACCTCATTATGATTTCTAGGAATATCCATTAAATCATAATTAAAAAAATTTCATACTCAAATTAAATAATTTATTGATTAGTATGTTATTTTATTCTAATAGTATCAACTACCTTATTCAATTTTCCATGATAGTAGTGAATATAGATATTATTCTACATAGTCAACACTAAACATATTCATTTTTTCAAATTAGGATAATTTAGTGTGCATATATCATATAGAAAATTGTGATATATATATATATATATCAGAATTCTAACAATATAGTTGTGACACTAAATCGTCAATGTGATAATCGTACCTTCTAACTCGAGATCATACATCAATTTGATTTGATTATGGATAAGAAACAATCCTGTAGAATTAACTATCAATTTATTTTAAAAAAATTTAATACAAAACCAATGTAAATTCATTAATGAATCATTTTATATCACAAATACAAGTCTATATGTGGGTATTGTGTGTTCAATTATAGTGAAAAACTTATTTTTGAGATAAAAAGATATTCCCTGGTATTCTATTATCGAAACATAAAATACTAATTTATAGGATATCTTATATAATGTGTTATATTATTGTGAGAAGATTCTAGTGATCAATTATTAGTATTAAGATATTCCATTTAAAATAAATATTACCATGACACATGATTATAAATGAGAATACATAAATTTCATTCCATTGAGGGGTATATAGAAATAACATCACTTCTGTTTAGATTCCCCTTGAATGAGACTTGCTTCATCAAAAAAACATACTTTATCAACACATTGTAGATTTTATCATTTCATAATTTCCCTACAACAATCCTTGAATTATTTTCATATTTTTACTTGGTTTTGTGAGTAAATGAAAATTTATTAAATGATAATTACAAATTTTTGAAAGGGGGTCTCTAAATGACTTATTCAAAATTTCCTTGAAGATAGAAGGGGCATTACTATGTCTGAATGGAATCCATATAAAAACATACCATATATATTTTTTAAGTAATGTTGTGTTATAAATTTAATACATCCCCACTTCTAGATGATAATTTTTAGAATGATGATCTACCTTTGACATGTATTAATTATATCAAAGAAGATTGAACAAGTATTCAATCAATTTATATAGATTTATATTATATATAGTAATATTGTTGATCTTCGAGTTATAAGAGAACAACTACAATGATTATTAATTATTATTTACAAAGATTAATATTAATCCTTAAGTTTATGTATAAGGGAATATATACATTTATTTTCTAAATTTTCTTTTATATACTTCGTTGAAAAATGATGTTCTATTAGGGTTATATTTTAGGGTAATTTGGAAATAATAGTTTTTTCATATACGAATTATATTGGGAATAGTAGATAAGAATTTGGGGAATTTCTTGGATAGCCTTTTGGAAAGAACACATTATATTACATCAAAATAAGAATTTTCATACTGTTGATTGTAAGAAAGGAATTTTTATGAAAAACTTCAGATCCATTTATTTTTTATTAATATCATAGTTTAGACATAATATGAATTAATTGATAGGATATGGTGGAAATGTCTATGTCTAGGGATTGTTCATAACCTAAATCCACAATTATTTGAAGAATCAAATTTCTCTCACAATATGTAGAAACTATACAACATAGTCCACATGACTTTTTTCACACTGATGGACTTTTCATTGAGCGGATGTGGGACACACTGTTTTCCCTCTATGTGTGCCTGTGGAAGGATTCCCTTGTGACAAATCAATAGATTTTATCAGAGAAATAATTCTTGTATTTTTCACGATTTCCAAAACCATGTGCCTTATATGTGGGAGTCCCTTCCCTAGATAGAAATTTTCACATGTTAGGCACATGGTTCGGCAAGCCTTGCAGACAAACCACACACCATTTTTTGGTAAATTACTATTTTCCTACAAAATTGCTATATCATAATCCTATTAATTATTTCATATTTCCATCTTTCTATATTTCAATTTATCTTGAGTTGAAGCTCCACTTTACATCATTATAAGTTCAATGATAATTATTCTATCCATACATGTAATAAATAATCAATGGACTTGTTGGATTTCTCTATGTGACGAATTCAGACTGTTGAATCATTTAGTGATTTTTCTTCCTCTTTCCTATAATCTTTTGATGGATGATCACACACTCTATTTTCATAGTGTTAATTTCTTATACCGTTTTATTTTAATCCAATACAATCTAAGGGTCTATACTGGATGATTCGTCTACTATAGTAATAATGATTATGATCAATTAAATTACCCTGAATGTATAATCATTTATAAATTTTAATTATTGTGATAATTACATTTTCACTGGGTGATGCTTCTATAATTCATCTTCATTGATTATAAATGTTTATATTCTATTACATTTCCTCAATTATACATGTTCTTCATATTGTTCAAGTATGGGACCTCAGTAATTTCCATAGAATTATGGAAATTACCATATCATCACATTTTACCAATTGTTAATGTTACATGAGACGTCATTTATGGGTGATTTAACTTCTCATTGTTAAGGTATGTTCACTATTATAGTTAAATGAATCCTTAATTTATTAATGTATTGTATACTTACATATATCATTTTGACTAGTTATTTATCAATTGAATTACTATTGGATGTATTTCCTCTACACTTTTTCATTTTTAATAATTGGTTTTGAATAAATAAGTAGAATTATTATAAAATAATTCAACAAATTGTTTCATGTCATTGATAAACATGGTTACTTTTATTGAAAGTTAATGGAGTTAGAAAGTTATTAAATTATTAAATAGAATTAATATTAAATGTACAATTGTTATATTTGATATAATGTGAATGATTATAAGGTGAACATTTCATTAGAAAATTTTTTCATTCATAGGAATTTTCATACATAAGATTGTATTGTATTCATAATGGAATTATTTTACCAATAAGACTATGACAGTCTAAATCATTGAGAAAATTTTTATTGGATATACCCACAAAAAATATAGTATTTTATTATTATGTTAATTCAAAAAAGAAGTTCTAACTATTCTGTTGACATTTCATTAGATAAAATAAACCCTTAGATTCTCTCATTGGATTTATCATTATTTCATCGGACACATGACAACATGGATTCACTCCATTGGTCACAGTCATGATTTTATAGTGAATACCATAAACGATATATATTGAATTTGTTATAATCTTTTCCATTGGAATGATTTGGAAATTTCCACTTTGATTAAACTCAGACATCGTAACTGCAAGACTACATGTGATACTAATTTGGGTTTGATCAAAACCTGAGGTCATGGATGCCTTTTTTATACCATGGACTTATTTTATTACTAATCCATATTATGTTTTTATAATACCTATTTATATATGATCTCGTTACATTAATTTTAATATTAATTAATTAAACGATATCATGTTTAGAGAAACATAAAGATAAGGTTAATGCTTCTGTCTGTTTTTTGTTATAGGATAACATTACATATATATGTATAATCTAACATTTTTTAGCTTATATTCACATACTGAGATTGTATATATGTCATTGGTGATGGAATACAAGTATTTATCTCACACCCAATAAGGGTGGAATTACTGACAGAGATTACTATATGATCCTTGTTATGGATAAGGGGAAGTATCCCACATTGGCCACATGACATTCCTACTTGTTCAGTATGAGATATTAGAAGTATGTGACTAATCCAGAGCTCGTGAAACATAGATAGTTTTCTTTCCTTTTGGATTTTTTTGAGTGCACTACACGCTTTCCTTACTACCACGTATCTATGATTTCTCATTTTGGAGAAATATTCTATACTTATTCTTCAAATGATATGGTTATATCTTTAGAATTGTTTATTTATTATATTAATGATTATTATAACTTCTACTACTATGTTTTTTAATATTACTTTTAATATTAGTTTTCTATATCCCTAGAGTTATTCACTCTTACCAGGTGTAATATTATCCCCACTGTCAAAATCTATTCCCTTACATCTAGCCAGTATCCTCTAGAGTTTTGGGAGGTTCAATTGAGGCCATGTGGACACTCGGTTTGGCTTCTGGAAATTGAGTTGTGTTCGGGATGTCATAAAGTGGTGTCAAAGGTTATAGTTTCATTTCTATTACTATTTTTGAAATTAGATAGAATATGATGAACATGTTTTCAAATGGATATAATATGTTCTTGGGAGCAGTAAACTAATCAAGGGTAAAAACCATGTTTCCTAAGAATAGAAAATTGTTTTTCTATATTTCTTCTATTACAGTTTATGTTCATTCACCAATTTGTGGTAAACATGAATTTTAGTATTAGATATTCTTTAAGGATATCATTAAATGGACTAATATGGTAAGGATCATTGTTACATACATCATTATAGGCACAATGAACTCACATTCCATGCATATACCATGCCATATAGGTGAATTTCCTTAAATTCATTGCTTTTGTTTCCTATTATTGCTGAGTCTTCCATGTTTTTTATATATTTTAATGTTAATAATAACATCTACATCCAATTAACGTTGGTTTTTTAAGATTTCGACATCAATATTAATATTTGTTACCTATATAGATTGATAGTTTCATATTAAATAACCATTTGAAACCCTTATAAGAAATGTACCACTACATATATGAGTTTCATATTATCTACGATAACAAGACTACAATTTCAATTATATAGTCTATATGATCATGTAAAATAGAATGGTTTTTCCCTTAAAATAATGCCATAATATTTTACTCGTTACATTCTAACACCAATTTTATGGAGGGCTTATTAGAATTAAATGGGTGTCGATTTTAGTTTTAAAGTGTATGGGTCTTTATTAACTAGAAATGAAAATAATTTCAATCAATCCATATCATACATACATAATCCCATTCAAATAGAATATATAAATCATGAATTTAAATTAATTGTTTACTAGTAAATTGAGACTTCAATAGCGATTGAATGTGTGATTTCAACAATAAATTTCAATTGACCCTTCCATCTAAGGAAACACATATAAATTAAAAAATGTCCATATAACAATACTAAATCCATCTCAGGGGTTATTTTGGGTAATATTATGTTATTATTATGTTAGTTATACTATATGTTTTCAAATATTGATCTTAGGATTGTGCTTTCCCTTTGTAGATCTATTGCACCATGACATCTTTGTGTCAGGTGAATTGGTCGTGGTGAGAATAATGATCTATCTATAGTGGAACCTAATACACCACTAATTCCTCCCAAAGTTACACCAGAGGAACCACCTATGATTCCAAAATTAATAAGAAAAAAATATTATTTAGTAGGGTCTCATTCTTATGATTTATTGCATCCGGAGTGGTCTATGGCCATGACCAATAATGTTTGGTATGAATCATGAGTTCTATAAGGTACATTATCCCATATTCTAAGCGGATATATATTAATAGGTGGATGAGTAAAGTATAAAGACCATGTTATCTATAATATAGAATCTAGAGATTCAATATGAGAGTTGTTTCAATATCACCACCCAAATTCTATGTTATTGTTCGAAGTACTAGTGCGATGTCATTATCCAGGTTGATCATCATCAAGGAATTTTATGGGATGTGATTATGATTTATTTGTATAATTAATTTTCCCCAAATAAATAAGATCTAATTGAGATATACTTTTTTCACTTGGAGAATGACACTATGTATATTGTGTATTATTCCACACAATTTTATGAGTTTCAATGTTTTCATCCACTTTTGGTTGGGGATGCATTACGGTGATTTAGTTACATCAAGGATGGGATCTTGTATTAAATCTTCTTACATGTGAATTTGCATCACATATATAAATTTTCAAATTACATGAATAAGGATCTTATCACTGATCTCATATATAGGGAAGATGATAGTACTGAGAACATAGATTCAGTGCAGAGGAAGGGAAGTGGTTATTCTGGTTGAAGGAATCACATCCTAGAGGTTTCTCATCATATTATTAGTGGAAATAAGAATCTTCTTCTAGAATATATACTATATTCAATCTATGTGGATTTAGGAGCATATAACACCTCAATGAGATAAAGACCCACTTTTGTTCTGTTCTAGTAGCCGGATGGGTCCTCTACAAAGATTATTCAGGAAAATTCCATGTACTTATAGTGGATGAGGATCTAAACAAGCTCCATCATTAAGATAATGATCAACTACATCATGTTAGGAAGAGATTTGGAGAATAACCTAAAACACAATTTGAGGAGGACGTAATGGCCATGGTAGCTTGACTTCTGATTTTTAGCTCCAACAGAGAGAACATAGTAAAGGTAGTCTAGTTGTTGCACATGGACAAGGGTCAGGAAAATTTCGTACACTAATGTTGATACCAAATCAATAGAGTACAAAAATAACTATAGTGTGAGATACTATTATATTAGCCTTTAATATTGTATCTGATTTATTTTATACAGGTGCTTCACACTATTTTATCAATTTATCAATTGTGGAATGTATTGGGATAAAAACTCAATACTTATTTGGGGTGATGACCCTAGATGGATCATTGGGTGTTTGGTCAGAGGGTATACTACAATGATGATATTATCCACTCTACGGTTGTACTTTTCATTTCTTATGGAACAAATGCATCCTTTAAATACATGATTTGATCTCATTCTTAGGATGAACTAGTTGGTCCCATATGACAATAATGTGGAGCCCAATAGATACAAAGTATCATTAAAAAACAGGGTGTTACAGTTATCATCACATGGTGTGTTGGATTCATAGGATAATATATCTGGACTAGATAATCATAAAATTTTAGGTATCATAGTTTAGATTTCCATCAATTATGTAGAGGATCCGGGTTTACATTAGACCTATGATACCCATTCTCTTTATTACACATTAATTCAAAATTTATCCTGTTATATTACACATTATAAAATTAAATACACTAATATGTATATTGAAATTGGGAAATTATTGCATCGTATAAAACCTTGTAACATGGAATAAAACAATATTACTAAAAACATATATGACATGATCATATTATTCTTTTTTACATAAGACTGCATCAGATTACCTAAGGACATACACAGTATTGGGTTCAGACATAAATACCAGTAAGGGAGTAAACATGTAATAAAATAAGTATATTATTACATGTTAGACAAAGGTACTATCAATGATGCATAAAATGAGTTATAATCATATTAAAGAACAATGAAGAGTGATATAGAATGATAATCCTAAAAGGAATCTTGGGAAATCTCAAAATAACATAAAACACTGTGTCATAATCATAGGTCAAGGATAAATACCAATACAGTAATATTTATAATATTATGTGATGGATTAAGTAAATTCAAAAATATGATTTATGAAATCTAATTACATTAAAACATTACACAATGAAATGGAGCTCAAAATAATGTTGGGTGAAGCCGTCACATTCACTTCACTCTCATGATTATGTTTTTCAAATAGAACATAAAACATGAAATCATTTATCATCACATTTTATTACATGATCATGGAGTGTGAAATAGAGACATAAAATTCACTAATAAATTATCTATAATTATATAATTTTGAAAACTATTGAACGGAAACGGATATGGGTAGCCAATACACAATTTTTGGGAATGGAAAATCATTGGGAAATTTCAGCATCATATTGTGGGAGTATAAATGTTATTGGAATGGATTAATTATATTGAAATTATTATCTCATAACTTAGGAATCATGGTGGAAGTAATGAGGGTACGGGTGGACATATACAAACACTAGAAATGGATATAAAAGTCATAATAAAATCTAGGTCCTTGAATAATGTAGTGAAGGAGATGATCCCTTCCCATGACAGTGTGATTCCAAAAGCATGAGAGGACCTTCGTGAGAGAATGGGGGACATTGTGAGGAATCTAGAGGGGGTGGGGTTGAGTAATAATGTGAGAATTGTTTTTAAATCGATAGGTATAGGAAAACGGGATGAGGTATACAGGAATAGAGATAGGAGTTCTTTATTATTTATCAAACATAGGTTTTGGACTCTATATAATAAAATAATGAAAACCACAAACCTTAAAATGGGGTTTCCAATGGTTTTTAGAGATAGTTGGGGTCATAATTATTTTTTAAGTAAATGGATGAAATTATTAAAATATTTCCATTACTAATGTGGAAGTGAGTCGTTTACTTAAGGAAATTATTTTAAAACCATAAAATATAATATTGGGTTTTGAGGATTAATAAAGGATTTATAAAATTAATCAAATACCCGTAAAGTAATATTTTATTTAATGGGATGAATAGATTAGGTATTGGATACACTTTATAGTATTTATTAAATCATTTTGGTTTCTTATGTTGTCATAATATTCACCATAGATTTATACCATATTTAATGTTTACCCAAAATATCGATTGTCTTAAAAACTAGGAAAAATTAACTATTGGATATTTTTAACATTATATTTACAAATATAATATTTCTATTATCTATATAAACTTTTAAATGTTTGAAATGTATCTTTTAAAATAAGACTTTTCATTAATTAACAAATGTGGGTCTTTTAACAATAAACGTTTTTTATCCCTTAAAAAACACATTAGACATAATATAAATTATATGATAATTTTTATTTAATAAAAATTAATAATATAATATATTAAGATTTTGTTAATTCTATAAATACATTAACTCCTCAAAATAGAAATATTAATTGATGTTGAATATTAATTAAAACTCTTTTTTTTGTATTATATCAGTATCAAAATCGTTCAACAAGAAGTAGATATAAGAATTATAGTATTAGTAATAATATATTCATATTCATCTTTTTTTTGTCATGATAATTATCCCCTAAATGTGGAAAAAAATTATTTAAATATAAGGTGAATGACTGTTATACTTTGATGGACTGGTTCAATATATAAGGTTGGGGTTGTGATCTTGATGAGCTTGACATTCTCTAGTAAAAGAGTTTTCTCATGTTTATGTTTTTGGATATCATGTTGGGTTTGGTCAAGAGAAAACAAAGTGATTATATCTTCCTCTAAAACTATTATAAAATTTAATTGTAGGGTATGATTCTACTAGTTTATTCCATCACATCAATTATTTGTGTCAATTATACTTGTTAAGACCCAAAATTTATAATAATAATATGATCTGTATTTATTGAATATATTTACAATGATAATGTTTCAAAATGATATTATAAATTTTATATCATTCTAGTGTCTTTATAAATTATGTAAATTATATAACAACATAAATCATGGGATACAAAAACATTCTAAAATCCTTACATGGCATGGTTAAATATTTCAAGTTTACTTTAAACTATATGAGATAACTTGGGGACAAACATAAGAAGGGGGTGATCTACAAACCCATGTAAGAGACTAAACATGCTAGAACATGGGTAAAATATTACATGTTATAATATTGTATTATAAAGGAGGTATCAAATGTGTTACAATCATAAGAATGATCAATGAGGAAAGATATATCATGGTTGTCATTAAGGCAACATTGGAATTGTGTCGAAATCATAAAACAATATATCATTAACATTGGTTAAGGATAACTAGCAAGAGATCAGGTTGGAAGAAGTTATGTGATGGATTAGGATAACTCCATATTACTTTTCGTGATGTATCATCAGACTAAACCATTACCTAATTCATTAGAAAGCTATATAATTCTCGCTAAACCTATCACCTTCATTTTATTCCCATTCTTAAGTGTACCACATTGATTAGAAAAAATGTAAAAATTTATCATAAAATTATATTACTTTATAATGGAGTGTGGAATAGATACATTTATTTTCATGATAAATCTTTTATATGTTTATAAAGATGAACAGCTTTGATAGGAAACGAGTAAAAGTATTCAATATAGAATTATTTGCCATGGAAATTCATAGTGAAATTTAGACATCAGGATGGGGGCATAGAAATGTTTATGGAAAGGATTTATGAGTTTGAAGTGGTATATCACAATAATGAAATCATTGAAGTAGTAATGGATAAATTTTAAAACATATAATAAAATTTGGAAAAGGATATAAAAGGAACAGGATAATGGAGATTCCAGAATAAATAGGAGAAGGAAATGATCACTTCCATTGAGAATGTGATTCTACAGGCTAGAGAGGAGCATATTTGGATCATCGAGGAACCATGGGGGATCTATATGAAGGGGAGGGTAGAGTATGAACGTTTTTGATGGGTTTTTAGTGTAGAGTAATATGTGATTTTTGGGGTTTATATAGAAAAAGAGAGGGGAGTTATTTGGTAGTACTCAAACATAGTTTCTGGACACTATATAAAAAAATAACCAAAACAAAAAACATTCCCATGTTTTTTCAAGTGGTTTCTTCCAAATATTTGTAATTTTCAATATTTTATATTTCTGAGGGATACAATTATTCAAATAGTACCAATTCTAATGTGGAAGCAAGTAATTTACTTTAAGACATGTGTTTAAAACCTTAAAATATAATATTGGATATGCGGGATTTGTAATGGATATATTAAAATAATTAAATAATTTAAAAATATATTTATATTAATGGGGATAAATATATTTGGTGTTATATACCCTTTATAGTATTTATTACATATTATTTTGAGACAACATGATGTCATAACATTCATTATATATTTATACTGTGTTTAGTTTCAACATTAAAATTCATATGTCTTGGCATATAAAATATTCACGATGAAATCCGAGCAGGGACTAATTTTAGGGAGTACTATAGAAGCCCTGTAATAGTGGCATGAATGTAGCGGTGGTGATACTATTATGGTGGAGGTAATGCAATTAGAACTGTAGTGGCGGCAGTACTATAGAAGGTATTGTAGGATCCCGGGTATGGTAGCAGTACTATTCATCGAATGGCCCTTTGGGCCAAAAAATTGGATTTCAAGACATGTATTCAGGACACTTGTCCTTGGGATTTCGGGATATGTAATCGGTCTCCCACTACCTAGTCAAATGAGGTCTTTTCTCAAATAATAAATTGAGGCTTCAACCCTAACCATTAATAAAAATAATAACGATGTTTTATTTATAAAAAATATATTTACTATGTAAAAATATTTTTCTAAAAACTTTTTTTACTTTTAAAATAAGAATCATCTTTATTGAGAAATGTTTGTTATTTTATAATTACAGTTTTTAAACCCAAAAAACCCACATTTTTATTCATAAAAATTATATATTCATTTTTTTAATAAATTTTTTTAATAATAATATTTAAGTAAATATTATTTATTTCCCAAATCTTTTAATTCATTGAAATGGGATTCTTAATTGAAAATTAATAATAATGAACAATAAAATTTATGTGTTGTTGTATCAAAAAACCAAATCATTTATAATATAACAATAATAAGTTGAAAATAAATTATTTATTTTATAAAATATAAATATTCATATTATTATTGTATTGATTCATATTCATTAAATAATCCAAGAAGCTCCCTAAGGTTAAGGTGTGTGATGATGAGACTATTATGTGGTGGTTTAGCATATATACTACTATTCATTACACAATTACCTTGAATTGTTCCTATAAATTAAATCAATAATTCTTATATTTTTGGACATAATCTTTATCATAGTGATGGGAAATTACAAGTGATTCTATCCCTATTTTAAACTCTCATAAATGGGATTCTTAGGGTACAATCCAACTAGGTGGGGACAACTCTTCCTTGTTATATGTCAATTGGATTTTTTAATACCATATTTTATACATATCATATGATCACTATTCAATTGATATATAATTAATGCTAATGATTCTTAACCATATTTTAAATCTGATATGATATCATTAAACTAATTATGATCATGTTTTTTATATCCAAAATATATAAAAATAAATTTAATTAAAATGCAATTGGAATTTTATTAATAAATGTTCGGGTTGTTACAATATGCAACCCTTGAAAATTTTCTCACTAAAATATTAAATTTCCCACAAAAACGGTTGAAAATAATTATATTTCATTACTTTTAATGGTTCCAATATCAATTGTTCAAACGCATTCATTCTCCACATCACATGGACCATGTCCATTTTCTTATTACGTGGATAATTTTCTCTACGCTCTATGCTCTTAACAAGATACTCCTAATATGATAGTTCATTCTAAAATGGAACCACATCTTTATTGAGTACATGTGAGGGTTTTGGAATGTTCTTATTAATGAGTGATATATAGAATAAATCATGTACATGAGGTTGGTTAGGCGAGAGTGCAAGTCGATAGGCCACCACACTAATACAATCAAGGATCTCAATGGGAACAATGTTTCTTGGACTATGATTTCCCTCCTTCAAAAATATCATAAATTTATTCGATGGATATATGTGGAGGAATACCATTATCCCATCCTAAAATTTTAGGGGTCAACAAATTTTTTATCATAAATTGTTTGTTGATTCTATGTCGACATAATGTGTTGATGAATGGTCATGGAAATTTCCACCATTTCCCCATCCATTTTTTTCTAGAAGTTTCTATTCACCAAAATCATCCCCACATGTATTTGATGTGAAACACGTCCTATAATTTAATTCATAGGGATCCATTTGGATTCGTGATTAGAAATTGATATTTTATTAGAATACGACCGATGAAAGGTGTTTATCCCATCATTGTTAAAGTCAATTGAGCATGATCTGAAATTTCCATCATGTTTCGGGGTAGTCCACTAATATTTTCCATTACTAAGATTGTTATAATACATAATAAACTTCAATTCTGTATTTAGACCTTAATGGAGGATCATCTAAAATAAGGATGTGTATGTTGGACCTCGATCCAATATAATTGATAGTGGTGTTCCATGTAGCCTCAGGTCTTCTATAATATATATCCATGCTTGTTAATGGAGTGAGAAGTCCTATACAGTGTTAATTATGTGAGAGACCATTATAAGATTATTTCCCACAACCCAAATAGAATTATTTTCTCTTGATGTATCTGTAATATCAGTGAATCTTTCTAAATTCATATTTTATCATTTCCATTTATGTATGGGTAATGGTTGAATCATCCCCTTGAGTTTCTCCTTTATTCCTGCACATTATAACATAAAAGAAATATTTATTTATATTAAACTATATAATTATTTATATTTTAACATTAATAATTCTCTTAGAAATTTCTATACAACTATGTGATTCCAAGATGGATTGAGATGGTTGAGCTATGTGCATCATCCAACAGTTACTTTTTTAACTAGTGATTTGATGGTACACATAATCATGACCCAAATTGTAAAACTATTTCATTTAAATTGAAGTTTAAAGATTCATAATTTCATATGGAATACACAATATTATGATTTCCCATAATATTCCTTTGAGAATTTGTTATCATTTTCAAACAGGACAGTTGAGAAATCATCAGTAAAATGGTTACATATGTTCATTTTTTTATGATTCCCATATCCATCCATTTTAAATATAAGAAGAATATATCCATATCAATTATCATAAATGATAATATTGTTGGATAAATTTAAATTAGATTATATGACACTCTATTTGATTTCGTAGGATGTGGTGGATTGAGAAATCAAAATCCCTGATCATTTATTACAATCTTCATTACTGTATAATCAACTCATTCAGTGTGAATATGTTCATAGTATTTTTTATCTATATATATTACCTACATATCCCCAAAGGGATATTGCCTCCATATTTTATATGAAAATATCACTCAAACCATCTCTAGATCATACTTTTTGTAGTTCATTTCAAGAAAAATCTATTCCATTAAATCATGGGCTATCACTTTTTAATTTTTCAGTATCACATAGCACAATCCCTTTTTCAAAGCATAAATGAATTCCATGAAACATTCTATACTAGAGGGTAGTGTATGTATTAGTGCTGTGAAAATACTTTTTTCAACTACATGAAACTGTCAACACATTCACCATTCCAATTAAACATGACACCATTATGAGTTATCTTGATAAGAGGTTTTGTCACTCACAAGAAATTTCATACAAATTGATGATAATACCTAGCTAATCCAATGAAAATATGGGTAAGTCTCTCAAATGTTGTCCATGGACATAATTCAATTTCTTATTTCATAAAAGGGTCCACATATATCCCATTGTTCATGATAATATTCTCCGAGAATGATATTTCATTAAACAATAACTCATATTTTCTATATTTTACATAAATTATCTCATTTAAAAATGTTCTTAGCATAATTCTCAGATTCCCCTCATGAACCTCCTTTATTTTGGATTATATTAGAATATCTTCTATAAATAACACCTCAAATTTTTTCATGTAATCTCCGTAGACTATATTATTCTTTTTAATGATATTTTAGGTGAAACTGTGAGTCTAAATTTCATTACATAGAATTCATAATGGCCCTACCTTGTATGAAAAGAACTATTGTTGATATCTTCTTTACTCACCGATATATTGTAATAAACCTAATAAAGGTCCACCATAGAGAGTTATTGTTCCCCACATAGAATATGTAACTAAGTCATAAATTGATGGATGATGATACATTATATATATATTGATCTTGTCGAGCACATGATAATCAATGAAAATGAAAATGAACCATCCATCTTCATGAAAAATAGGACTGGTATACCCCATGGTTAAGAACATAGGTGTGTGAACCCATTATATATATATTATATTATATTTAATACTATAGCTCCTCATGTTTTACAACACACATTTTATATGGAGTTTTGGATAATTTTATCACCCTAGGAATACGCATGATCGAAAATTAGTAAACTCATCAATGAGGAGAACCAACCAATTCTTTGGGAAATACTTATTAATAATCCCTCACAAGGGGAATGTATGCAAGGATGAAATTTTTTTTAGACTCGATCAGTTCATCTAAATAGTATCCCTTGGCATGAAATAATATACATTATTGATATTTCGATGCTATAGAAGATTCATCCATCTCTTTGAATTTGTACAGTATCGAAGGACAATTAATGATATAGATATTGATTTGATTTTAATGGAACATTATGTTAGTTCTTTATAATGAAGGACAATTATTACCAATAATTCTATCAAATTCCCCTAAAGGGAGTATGAAAATGTTTTATGGGATGTTTAGAAAGCAAATTTTTAGAGGGGCAGAGTTATATACTTGACATGAAAAAAATTCCATATTTACGGGTTTTACCAATATTTACTATTCAATGATATATTGTCATATTTGAATTGTTATAACAAACATGAATGATATGAGTAAATTTGTAAAACCTAAATGAAAAATTATTTTCTATATTATTGAGTGAATATATAGCACACCTATCACCGCATAATTATCATGAATCCCCTCAAAGGTTTTGATGGTATCAGATCTCCCATTATTCCTTAGATGTTTTTGGTTGTTTCCAAAAACACATGGCATATTACATTGGTTTGAAATTTCCCTTATTCCTTGTAGATGAAAGAATGAAATATGTGTTGAGGGTTTCCTAGAGAATTCCTTTTCTCCATCAAAACAGTGGTATTCCCCTATTGGAAATCACTAGCTAAGTGTCATTCCTTCCATAAAATAAAGCATTTCCTCACCCCCATAGGAAATTGCTTGTGTGATTCTAGCCTCAATTTTTATAATTAGGATCTATAATTTCATATAACTTATATATTTATCCATCAAATGATAATAATTGAACCCCAAATTCATCATTCGATCCCCCACTGAAATAGTTTAAATTCTCTAACCTCTCTTATGACATTGATGGAACATCAAACCATTTCCTCATAGATATCAAAATATTGGATCACCAGGGCTCTTCATTGTATATGTTTTATACCACTAATGAATTGATAAACATTTCATTCTGGGGTAATGTATAATCCATAGTTTTATCAATAATATCATGTGAAGTTTTCTTTGTACTCCCTGATAGATACGTCATCTTTTTTCTTGAGTTTAAGGAAAAATCATTCCATTTTTTGTTGGAGAGTCAGAGGAAAATATATATCGAAAAACATTTCATTCAATTCCCTCCACCGCAATGATTCAATAACTTATTCAGTATAAATATTATTGATCAATGAAAAACATTTATGTGTTTTTCAATCTACTGAATAAATATCCATTATAACATTATCATTCCCTGATCATTGATGTATGGAGAAGATCTTATCAATAGAGTTAATCTACTGATCCATGATTAAGAAATCAGATGATCAATTAAATTACATAGCCCTTTTTCATGAAAAGGTCTATATTATAGAATGTTATTTCATATGTTGGGACAAATAATTCATTATTTTTTGTAATGGTGTCATGATTGGTAAGAAAAACTGGACTGTTAAACGTCTTGGTATCAAAAAGGGATCTTTACACTTTAATTTTCTTGTAGTCCCTTTATTCTGGGGAAGTGTGAGGAGGCAACATATGGAATGCATAGCCTCTAACATTGTGATCCAACATTCTGGCTAGAAAGGGATGGTGATTTCCATGGCTGGGAGGGTCTACCTTGTCAACTCAATGATCACCTCTAAGTTTGTTCACTCATTTTCCCTTTATAGATGTCCTATAGGTCTCATTAAGGATTTACAAGGAATGATAAAGAACTTCATTTGGAAGGGGTCAGTTCATGAGAGGAAAATTCTCACTGTTGCCTAGAAAGAGTGTATCATACTGGTTGAATTAGGAGGCCTTGGAGTCAAGGATCTATAAACATTCAATGATGGTCTTATCGGGATGTTCACATGGGGTGTGATCTCTAAATATGGGTCAAGTGACTTTCTTACAAAAAGATTCATAGGAAGGTTGTTTAATGGATACAAGCAATATATTGCATCATCCGTTTGGGCATCTCTCAAGCAATCTTTCATGAAACTCAGTCATGACACTAAGTGGCTGGTTTGTAGGGACTCTCACATCAATTTATGGAGTACAACATGGTTTGATAGGCCTTTGCAAGAAAGCATGGATGTTCCCCCTGGTGCGGGTCATTTTAGATAAGTTATTTTATTTCATAGATGCAATGTTATACCATCATTGTTCCACGGCAGGTGGAGATGAAAGTTCAAAGTTACAGTTTCATGGATTGTGATACGGTGATATGGAAGCATAATTGTTATGGGCAGTTCATGAGCAATGATTTTTATTCGATGATGTGTGGAGGGTCCTGCCGTGCAACATCCTGAATCTTAAAATTTTGGGCTAATTTTATCCAGTGTTCTAGATTTCTTTTAATCTGGAGATTATGGAAAAATCAACTGCCTACTCATGATCATCTCAAACGGGCTGGTTTTCAATTTGTGTCATCTTTTCATATATTCATGGCTGCCGAGGAGGCTGCTCTGTATCTTTTTGTGGATTGTATCTATGTTAAGAGGCTGTGGGATTATATTGGAATACTTTTTGGGCTTGTTATTGATATAAATCTGCTGGTACATGATTTGTTAACCGGGTTGTCCAAGGTGTGCTGCAGCACACAGATTGGGAATCTCTTTCTTATAGCCATTGCAGCTGTGATCACAGACAAATGGGCTTCTCACAACACCCTTCTCTTCGACGACATGCATGTCCCTTTTTAATGATTCATGGCTATGGTACATTAAAAGGATCATGTTGCTTCACGGATTCAAAAAGGTACAATGCATATTTTTTTTATGAGTTGCATATTTTTAGACTTCTTGGAGTTTCCGGACGGCCTCAGAAGCCTCAGGTTCTTAAATATATACAATGGATACATCCAATCAGCCATGGTTCATGGTCAACATGTATGGTTCTTCTTCTGGTGCTCCAAGACTATCTGGATGCGGTGGTGTCTTTCAAACATACCATGGCTTTGTCAAGGGGTTCTTCTATCACTTTACTGATATTGGGGTTGCCTACGTGGCTGAATTATGGGAGATAATTCATGCTGTTCAGTTTGTTGTCCGATATTGCTGGAACATGTTATGGATTGAATTAGATCCCCAGCTTAAGGTTCATACATTGGAATCAGGATTGTGAAATGTCCCATGGAGAGTGTTACCTCACTGGGTTGAATGTCTCCTCAAGGATGTTAATTTACAAGTGGTGGTCTCACATGCTTATAGGGAATCGAATGAGGTGGCATATGATTTTTCCAAGAAGATGAATTTGGAGATGGATATGTTGTGGTCCTTTATGGCCCCTAATTATTGTGCTTCAATGGTAGTGGCAGATATGATGGGTTTCATGCACTCTCGGTTTTGTAATGATCCCATGTCTGTCTGAATCATTTATATTTCTATTGAATAAATTATTTTAGGACAGGTTTCTACTGGGTCCAAGGATTTTGGAGTAATTAGGGTGATCCACCTGATCTTGTATTCTATTTAGAACCATAGTCATCTTAGTGAGTTTCATTATAATGTTCACTATCCCTTTTATTACTGGGTTTGGCATCTCATTTTGGTGATAATCCCAATTATCTTCACATTGGTTGTTTACATGATTCCATTTATATCTGTCCATAAGAATGAATAATTTGGGAAATTTGGGATGATTATTTTTAAACTATTAAACACATAAATTAAAATAAAAAAATAAATTGATAACCAATAAATGACATATATTTCATAACATATGAATTTCTATAATTCCATCAATGTTATCCAAGATCAACATCATAATATATAATCTTATGTGATTTTTTTATTCATGTAATAATGGTCAATAATGATATTTTGAAATTTAAAATAAATATCTAAGGGGACATTCGAACTAGGAGTACTGAAATTCCCATTATTGGGAACCGGTTCATGGATAAGTCTTTCTCAATGTAGTGTTTTTGGGTTTTACAGTTATGCAAATCTGAAATAGAGTGACTTCTACATATAGGTTATAGAAAGAGATATATTTTCTGGACAAATAAACTAATATATACATTACCAATATTTAATGATAACATCATATATTTAGTTTTAACCCAAAGGATGTAAATTTAGTTTTCTAATGATAATCCCAAAAAAATAACTAAACAATTACTCTAATATGAACTATGAAAACCCTACACATTATTCCAAACTATTAGTTATTTTAGATCATAACATCACACACAAGAAAAACTAGATGAAAATGGATTCTAGGGTATTTGGTAAATAGTTACATTAAAGAATAGTGTAATACATGGGATATGAAAACATTTTTGAAAACATTCATGACATTCTCATATTATTCAATCATTCTTAATAATGCATGGGATAACCTGGGGACATACATAAATACAGTGTGATATATAAATCCTAGTAAGAAATAAAGAATGGAATAACATGATTAAAATTCTAAAATATTGAAAATGGTAATATTACCAAGGCATAAAACTAGTGATAATCATAAACATTAACAATGATAAATGATATATCACGATAATCATGGAGGCATCCTAAGAACTGTTTGAAGAACATAAAACACAACATTATAAACATATTTCAAGGATAAGTACTAAAAAAATTTATTTGAAAGAGTCTCATGATGTATTTCGTTCGAACTCTAATCCCATGTATGATGAATCATGAGACAATCAAAAATACCCAATTCATTGGAGTATTATACAATTTTTAGCACTCCCGTCACATTCATATAATTGACCCGGTTAAATGTGTCACATGGATCATAAATTAATGAATAATTACCCATAAAATTTTATTCCTCAATCATGGAGTGTAGAATGATTATTTTTTTTCAAATGAAAGAATTATATGTTCAAAATGGTGATCACCCTTGATAGGAAATTGGTATGAGGATAACCTACACGATTGTTTGGAATTGAAATTCCTAGTGAAATTTTGGTATCATAGTGTTTTTGTACAAATGTTCATGGAAGGGACTAATGAGAGTGAAAGAGATATCTCATCAATTTTTCATAATCGGTGTAGTAATGGGTTATGGTAGATCATATACCAACATTAAGAAATGGATATTAAATGCATATTTTAATGGAGATTCTTAAATCAAGATGATAAGGATAGGATCCCTGACATTAAGAGTGATATTACAAAAGGTTGTGAGGAACCTTGTGAGAGTGTGGGGGAATATTGGGAGGACTCTAGGTATGGGAGGGAAGAGTAAGAACATGGTCAATGGTTTTGAGTTGAGATGAAAGGGAGATTGGGAGGGATTATATAGGAAATGAAATGTGAGTTCTTTATTATTTATCAAACATAGGTTTTGAAATAAATATAATAAAAAAACACCAAACCCACCCCTGGTTTTTGCCCATGGTTTTTAATAAATAAGAGATGTTTTCATTATTTTATAATTCCAAAGTAGGAACGTTTTAAAATATTAATCATGATGACATAGAAATGAGTCATGTCCTTAAAGAAATAATTTTAAAATAATAGAATATAATATTAAATTTTGGAGGATTACTAATGTATTTATAAACATAATAAAAGATAGTTAAAATAAAATTATTTTAAATTAGAGACATATATATTTTCTTTGATACAAAATTTTGTATTTATTGGATCATTTTTTTGAAATTATGAAGTCATAATATACACCGTATAATTATGCCATATTTAATTTTTACCCAAACATTTGACATGAATAAAATAATAATAAAAATCTATTTTTGATAATCTAAAAGTTCTACATCCAATAATAATATTGAATTTAAAGAAATAACTTTCAAAATATGTATTATTTATCTCTTTAAATAAGAATCCTCATTTATTGAGAAAGGCTGCATTTTTGACATTATCATTATTCCAACCATTAAAAAATTACATTTGAAATTATAAAAATAATATGATAATATATATTTAACAAAAATGGATAATAATTTTATATGAAAATATTATTTATTTAAAATATTCAATTATTTATGAAAATGAAAATTTTAGTTTATATAGAATATTAATTATTTATAAAATTCTCATTTTGTTTTATCCAAATAAAAATAATTTATCAAGATGTAAACATAACCAATAATGATATGAAAGAAATTAAAAATTCAAATTGTTCTGTTCATTATTCATATAAATTTAATATACCATAAACACCATAAGGTTAAGGTGTTTGATTCTGAGACATTCATGGGGTGGTTCGGTTTACATGGTTTTGAATGTGATCTTGACGAGCTTGAACATCTAACAAAAATAGTTTTTTCATGCTTAAGTTGTCAGATACTAGCTTGGGATCATCCAAGGGAAAATTGTAGTGATGTTATCTCCCTTGCATGTTGACCTAAAAGGGCTTGGTATTATATGATCCTTCTTGTTGTGGCCATTACTTCCATTGACTATGACAATTGGATTTGTGAAAACTATATATTTATTCAAATCATATAACCATACTGGAATATATATATTGTCAATAGTAATAAATCTTAAATGTATGTTAAATATGATTCAATATAATAAAACAAATGAATTTTATGTTTTTTCTATATCAATTATATATAATAATAATGTAAATTAAATTTCAATGGGATTTTTACACATTAAAAATAGGGTAATTACAAAATTGAGTTCCCTCCAGTAGTAGATGGTTTTAGGGATGTATTTCCTAATGTTTTTTTATAGATTACATCCTAATTGAGAGGTAGAGTATCTGATTCAGCTTGTTCCAGGAGTATTCCATGTCTCTATACCACCATACAGGATGAACCCTACTATGATCCAAGAGAGAAAGTGATAGTTGGATGATTTAGAATATAAGGGTCTTATCTGACCCAATACATTATATTTTGGTTCCCCAGTTCTTTTTGTGAACAAAGTAGACGTGAATATTATGGTATTCAATGATTATTGGTGGTTGAACTAAATTATCATTATGATATAGTTTCAATTTCATGGTATAGATGATCACTTCATCCATTGTTGTGAATCTAGCGTGTTCTCGAAGATTAACACCAGATCGTGCTATCATTCGTTTTGAGTTTTCCCATTAGGCATACCGCATTCATTTTTATAAAGATTGTATGGTCTCTATGAGTTTTTATTTATATCATTCTGTATTATAAACATAACAATATTTTTCATGGAATTAATTAATTGCATCTTCCATACATAAATATATTCATTAATCAAGGTTTTTCAGATGAAATATTCTTGTACAGTTACTAAAAATAAGGGAATTCCCAAGTGTGGCCTTTTCAAACCCTCCATACAAAAAAACCCATCCCCACAAAGAGGTCACTCAGGAGAGATCCCCATCCAGGAAGGATTCATTGACAGCTGAGATGGAAGAGCATCCCGGAGGGTGACAACTTGGGTGGTGATGGTTCATCAAGAAATCCGTCAGCACGGGTGGGTTGCTCCTCATTTTTCCCTCCCAGTCCAAAAACCAGGTGACCTGGCAAGGTGAGTAGATCTTGAGGGAGAGGTTCACCCCAAAATCGGACTCCATTGATTCAAACCCGGAACATCCCAAATAACGGCGTTTTTGTTCCCCTCTGAAAGCATAATTAATTTTCTAGGATTTATAAGTTTAAATTCTAGATAAAAGGCTAACATAGAGGCTATATTATCTATGACTAAGAAGTATATATTGAACCAGAGATGTTGTGTCATATGGTTTCCTAGGATCAGAACAAGAATTTGTCTGATATAAAGATATTATTTGGGCTTGTTGGATATTGTAGGTGTGTAATATAAGAATTCTTGTGTTTTGATGCACCAGATAATCTTTTTAATAATAATGGTAGGTGTTTTTTGTCTTTTGAATAAAAAAAAGGCCTTTCAGGACCTAAATGGATTTCTATCCTCAAAAATAATTCTGCTTTTTACAGTGTTTGGAAGAGGCTATAGAGTATTATAGAATGCAGTAGACATAGAATTAGGGGTACTATTTGTGGAACATGTAAAATTCATTGTTTATGGTTCTATCTAGTTTATATTTCATGAGTTTAACTACCCAACTCATGAAGCTGATCTTATAAATGTCACTTAGGACTTATGCTACTGGACACAAATCTAATCGGTGATCTCTTTATGTCCTACATAGACCACCAAAGCCTCAAATTTACTTTCACAGAGTGTGAATTCATCCTAAAATAGTGATTATATATATCATTCCTGTAGTCATTTGACTATCATGTTTCCAACTTTCTAAGAATGGTTAATGTGGTTGCTGATGTGATGAGCAGGAAATCTTAGGAACATTCCCCACAAGAAGCTAAGGATGAATGGAAATTGGTACCCCTTATTTCTAATTAGAATTTAGAGTTTCATGAGAGTCAATAAAATATTTTACTTCTAGACTTAGTAGTTACCTCTCCATTCCATGATATATTAAATATACATATATTTATACATATTATTGAATTTGTATATGTGGAATGTATTTCAAGTGAGGATTTGCCTATGGATTATTCTCTTGATTAAGATTACATACTACACATACATAAATGTATATTGGTTCCTATAGATAGGATTTAGGAGAAGATAAAAGAATCATATAATTATAAATGGTTAGTACATCCCTGTATCTCCTATTTGTATCATGATATGTGTTCCCTGTATTGGTGGCCTGTGATGAAATTTAATATATCATGTTTTATCACTATGTGTTCCACTTTTTATAAGATGAAGGAGGAGCACCAATGGATTGCGCACATACAACATCCTTTTCTAGTCCCGAAATGGAAATGTAAAGAAGGCATAATGATATTTTTTGGTTTACAAGGTTCTCCTTGAGTTATATATGTATTTTCAGTAGTTTTGGATCATCTAATGAATGTAGACCACTTAATTCCTATAAGTGAGCCTTTCTCTGTTAATGAGTTAGGAATATAGTACGCCTAATAGATTTTACGTCTAAATGGGATCCCACATAGTATCTTATTTGATAGGGATTCTCATTTCATGTTGAGATTCTATTATTAGTAATAAAGTGATATAGGTACCTTGGTTATTTGTATTACACCCTTTTAACCTCATAACGATGTGATGTCAAAAAGCACTATACATGTACTGAACAAAATCCTCTGAGCCTGAGTAATTTGTTTCAGTGGTTCGTGGGTGAAACTTGTTCCTCTTGTTAATTGTCCCTAGAATAATGAATTATAATAAATGATTTAGAAAGATAATTTGTAGGACTTATATGTTAGGTCATTCCTTTCCCATCTGTGCATGTTAGGGGAAGGTGAGGATGTGCTACTCAGTCCTAACCATGGCTGGAGACATCGGAGTACGAGATGTTGATCAGAAAAAATACCATTGTAGGTTTGTCTAGACAGAAACCATATTTAGATCACTATTAAATACCAATGGTGTTGAATAGCCCCTAAAAGAGGCTAATATTCATTGTTTATAATAAAATAGTTATGTTCAAAATTAATCATAGACTCCATTATTAGTTCATTTTACACTTTCAACATTATTTCACATTATGGTTGTAATTACTTTTTAAAATGCACTATTACATGGTACATTCCTGAACATCTCACAAAACATGAAATGTTATTAATTATATTTTAATATTTTATTTTCAGTACTCCCATGTTATAAGGAAAAATTCATTCTTTTGGAGCACTTGGAGATTAAAATTGGAAGACCACCAAAGTTGGCCTTGAAACAACAAGATTTTGGGTGAAGTGAACTAGATAGCAGCCCAATAAATGTACTGTAGAGGATAGGATTCCGGCCCAATGATTATAAAACTATAAATGAATATAGAGGATTTTATGGGGAACATTTAATTAAACAGTGTCCTAGGATAAATCGAATTTTTAATAATGTTTCATGCGGCTCAAATTTATGACAAAATTCTGGGACAGATTCTATGTTCCAGAAACATATCCCACCATTTAAATCATATCTCACTAACCAAACAATTTTTTTGCTGACATTTTAAAGACAACTATAATACCTCTGGGGATACAGTTTACCTTTCTATGACCCACTCTATTTATTCCTCCTATAAGGTCCCTTCGTCACGTCTTTTCATTGGTTTCAAGCTGGCTTCCACTTCCGGGGAAGAGTGGAAAAGTTTCCTCTCCATTTATTATCTACCGACCATTCCCAAAAACAATTAATTAAAGAGACTACGGAAGACTGGGGCTCGACCAAAGGCTTCCAAAATTTATATTTAATGTATTAATGGTGTAGGTTTTGGGTGATCTTGGAGCATTGTTTTGATTGTAATGTTCTTATTCCCATTTGTCTTTATAACGTTCTTCGTTCACATGTATGTTTTTCAAATAACAGTTGATTTCGATAAAATTTATTCTTCAATTATTCTGTTCTTCTTCATATAACCTTGATGCCATTTCCTCAAGGTATTAACTTTATCACACCAAACCTTGCGATATTGTTCACACAACGGTGGTGTGATCGTTATTTGGTTGTTTTTACTTCTTCAATTATAACCACTTAAGTTTACTTCCGGCTTCTGTTGACAAAATGTCAGCAATGGAGGGATAGATATTATATGGGTTGATCCAAAGGAGTAGAAAGGGAATGTATTTGATGTTATTTATCACTCTCTAAATGTTATTAATGTCTTTTATTTTAGTTTCTTTCATTCTATGATTATCTCTCTTCCTCTTCCTTATTGAATTTAATCACCCCACTTTTATGTGCTAATGAGATCCTTTACGTTTGAGTGCTCATGAAAATGATCCTACAAGTGTATTAGGGATTATAATTTATTTTTTGAAGGTGTTTAATCAGTATGTGATGAGTTCATCATGAATTAATTGCATGAAACCTTCTCAAGTTAATGAAATGGATATTTTTTAGAAAATAATTCACCCAATCCACCCCGAGCAATAACTTAGGATCAACTCATTTTCACATATTTTGAATTCAAATAGATCTTTTAGTTATCTTGTAAAACAATATAATATCAAACCAATTTGGCCAATTCATAGACAAAAATCCATCTCTATATATTGTGTTTCTAAGAATATTTTTAGGTCTCTGAGTTTTTGATAACCCAAGCTAAACTGCAAGCAACCACTTAACCCTTAGAACATGTGTAAATTTTGGTGACACCAAATTTTGGTGCTATTGTGAAGGACCAAGTAACCTTTATAGACCAAAAACTCTCTTTCCTCACCACCATTATTCTATTCTCACCCAAATTCTATTATATTTTCCCTTCCTCGGTTTTTTTTGTGCATGTCCACCTATACTGGCGATAACTCAAACTAACTAGTTAGGGTGGGAATTCCTAGGATAGGGGAGTCATGTTCATGTAATGTATTGTTTACATTGGATCCTAATATTCATGAAACTATATTTTTAACAATTAAAACAAGTACAATGGAGGTTCTTCAATGAAATAAAATGGTAAACCCTATGGGTGATCAAATGGGACACCCAAACCATGAAGCTCCAAACATACGGTATGTAGTCGATCAAACCATGAACGACTACCTCACTTCATCTTGGACGAATTCCCCATCACGCATAAGACAAAATTATCTAGTAGATGCCAAATACATATTTAAAAACCATCCTATAAACCCCCATCCCACATTCTATGGAATGGAGTCCGAGATTCCCTACCTTCTTGTTAAAGAGTTCAATGACATCGAAGAAACCATGTGTCCCCCACATCTACTAGAATCCGCTAAGATGAGGATCCTCCCTTTTTCAATAAAGGATCAAGATAAAAATTGGCTAAAAAATTTGAGTCCATAAACCATCAACTATAAGTGAAAATTACAAAGAGATTTCTACAAAAAATATTTTCCCCACAAAAAAGCAATTTCACTAAAAAAGAGCATCAAAACCTTTTTTGAAAAAGAAGGAGACTCATTCTATATAACGTGGGAGAGGTTCAAAGACACCATAAATATGGTTCCACCCTATGGTTTCCCTATTCCTATAAAAGTTAGAATTTTTAATGGAGGGTTGGGCCTAGGGACCAAACAATTCATTGACATGATGTGTAAGGGGACCATTAAAAACAAATCCCAAAATGATGCATACGAGTATCTAGAAATACTTGATAAAAAAACAAACATTGGGAACGTCACCTTATTCTGAAAATCCCCAATGAACTTTTGGAATTCATACACATAGAGAATAGGAAATCCTCAGGGCTAAACTCACAACACTCACTAGGATGTTTCTAGAGATAGTCCTTAGAAAAATCTATGAAATACAAGCTGTAGACCATGTTTGAAAAAATTATTACAAACATGACCACAAAACAGACAACAACCCAACCATTCCATCCATAAAGGATGTTCATATAGGAAGACCACCTGCTAAAGTCAATGTCCTAAACATTCAAAATCCCCAATACAAAAACACATTCCACCCTAGGTATAATGACCACCCATGATTCAGCTGGAATGATAACCAACAACATAGTCAAACCCAATGACCAAACCCTTACCCTACACACAATTTTCAAAACAATAAAAAATTCCCACCACATCTCGTCCAATAATATCATCCTCCTATCCAATACCAACAACCCATCCAATAACCAATGTATCCTCCTAGGATAAACTAACCAACACAAACCCCCACCCAATCTTTCCCTCTTCCAATCCATGAACAATTGTGTAAACAAATGGGAAAAATAAACTCCCAATTATCATCCCTAAAATAAGAACATAATACCATAAAATCTATAAATTCACCCATTCCCACATAGTACATTCCACAACAATCATCAAGGGGAGTGACAAGTTCCACTCAAACAACTCATGAACAACATAATGCTGGGACAATTTTAAGAAGTTGGAAATCAATGGAGAAAACTGAACAAATAATTCAAAAATCATTTGAAGATTTAAACTATAATGAAACCTCAAACGATCCACATTATAAAATTAATAAAACTGACAACAATGTGAAGGAAAAAACTCTTCAACAAAAATTCCCACAACCTGCCCCTTTTCCTCAATGCATTAGGGGGAAACCCAAGCCTGAATTGAGTGAAACATTGAGGGAAATATTCTCAGAAGTAATGTTGAACATTCCACTCCTTGATGCAATTAAATCCATTTATTTATTCTCAAAATACTTGAAGGACCTATTCTCATTCAATAGGATATTCTCACATATGAACCAAGTCCTTATGGCCGAAAATGTTATCAAAACAATCCAAAAAACCCTTCCACAAATGATGAAACACCCTGGATGCCCATACATAAATGTTGAACTAGGAGAGAACAATGTTGAAAAAGTATTATGTTACCTAGGTGAAATTTTCAATATCATTCCATATGTTGTGTGATATGTATTAGGCCTAGAGGAGATCCAACACACATCTGTTACACTTCAACTCGCTGATCGTAGCATTAGGATTCCAAAGGGGGTTTTAAAGGATGTAGTGTTAAATGTAGGAAACTTCATATACCATGCTGATTTCATTTTAATTTACAACAATCAAAAATTAATCTATAAAGAACAAACCCCAATAAACCTTGTTCGTCCCTTCCTTGCAACAATCAACTTTGTTATCCATGTTTGAAATGGGAACATGACCATTACCATTGGAAACATGAGTCAAGACTTGACCATCTATAATGCAAGCTCCCAAATATGTTATGATGAAGATATTCATGAAGTAAAAATGATATGATGAAGTAATAATTAATCCATTTAACATGAATGTGAATTTGAGGAATTTTTATGTTAGGGCAAGATTAATTTCCATTGTTCACATGAAAGAAGTTTATCTTCATGGAAAGAATCAATTTCAGATTGCTCTTATGATGAAATATGAAGACAAAAAATAAGTGAAATATTTTAGGAAACCACATTTATGGAGACCAATCAAACTCCCTTGCCTAAAACTTACCAAATAAATCTTTTAGCTGAAACTTCTACACATGGGGACTCAATATTATGTGTATCTCTAATGAAAAAAATTGGTCTTGATCCAATGACCCAATCATCTACTAAAATTTTGAACCAAATAGATCTTGAATTGAAAAAACCTCCTATTACACTTATGTATTCCTTCCTAGTTGAAAAATGGAGACATCATATTGTTTTTTCTTCTTCTCTTTAAGATGATCATGATAGGATGCCTCTAGATGACCTTAGGATACACAAGAAATACAATGGATGGACTCTATCTGATATTCCTAGGATTAGCCCACTTTTTGGGACTTATTGAATTGTTCTAGAAAATGATTCAAATCCACGCTGTCAACCTCAGCGGTGACTCAATACTAATCTAATGGAAGTAGTGAGAAAATAAATTTTGAAATTGTTAAATTCTGGTATCATCTATCTGGTATCTAAGAGTGAGTTGGTTATCCAAATCCATGTGGTTCCAAATAATTCTTGAATCATATTAATAACCAACAAGTATGGAGAGATTCTTCCAACTAGATTGAGTAGTAGCTGGAGAGTCTACATCAACTATTGGTAGCTTAAATCATTTATAAAAAATGACTCTTTCCCCTTACCATTCATTGACCAAGTACTTGAGAGGGTGTAAGGTCATGAATTCTACTATTTTTTAGAGGGGTACTCAGTTTAAAAATAGATTGAGGTCTCCTAGAAGGATCAAGGGATGACTAATTTTACCTGTCTATTCGGAAACGTTTCCTTCAAACGCATGCCCTTTGGGTTATACAATGCCCCTGGAGCCATCCAGGGGTGCATGATGGGAATATTCTCATACATGGTAGGGGTTTTTTATAGGACTTAATGGATGAATTATCTGTGCATGGGGATACATTTGTGGGATATCTAAGGAATGTATAGTTTTTTTTGACAAGATGTGAAGAAAATAATCTTGTAAAAAACTGGTAAAAATGTCATTTCATGGTTAAAGAGGGACTAGTCCTTATCCATGTATTCTTAGGAAGGGGAATTAAGGTGGATAAAGGCAATGTTGACATCATTTTTCACCTTATGTCACCCAAAACTACCAATGAATGTGATTTATTTCGTAGGACATGTTGGTTTCTATGGATGATTCATTAGGAATAATAGTTCAATAGCTCGTCCAATTTGTATTCATTTAGTAATGGATTCTCCATTTTCTTGAATAAAAAGCTGTGAGGATTAATTATCAACAATCAAAGCATCTCTCACCTCTCCTCCAATCATGAAATCCCAAAATTGGAACCTTACTTGATGTTGTGTTTTCTTTTGAAAAGTTAAGTCCTACCTCTTATGATCCCCCATCACTGTGTTCACTGACCATTCTACACTAAAATTCCTCTTCCAGAAACAAGATGCTGAGGCTAGACTGATTTGGTGGGTCCTTATATTACCATAATTATACCTTAAAATCAAGGATAAAAAAGGGGTTGAAAATTTTTTAGCTTGCCATCTATCATGGATTGGATTTAATGACAAATTATCCCACCGTTATGTGTATGATTCATTCCCTGATGAACACCAATACTCTTTGAGTGACTTCCCTTGGTATACTGACATTGAAAAATTATTAGATACATGAGTCATTTAAAAATTCCTAGGGACTCAAGCTAGATGGAAATTACTTTCTAATGTTATACCCTGTGTGTTTGATTATCCATACCTCTATAAGTTCTGCCCAGACCCAGTCATAAGGAGGTGTGTCCCAGAATCTGAACAAGAGTCCATCCTTAAATTTTTCCATAGTGAGTCATGTGGAGGTCTCTTCTCCTCTAAGAAAATATTTGGTACGGTTCTTCAGAGTAGACTATTCTCGGCCACCCTCTCAAGGGACTCCTACACATTTTCTAAATTTTGTCCTAGGTTTAAACTTGTTGGGTCCATCACAAAAAGGAATCAAATGCCACTTACTCACATCTTAGTGATTTAAATCATTTATTGCTGTGGAATCAATTTCATGGGTCCTGTAACAAACTCTCAGGGATATTTTTACGTCTTATTAGCTGTCAATTGTGTCTCAAAATGGGTTGATTCATTTCCTAAAAATTCCAATGATTATCAAACTATTATTAGAATTCTGAAGGAAAGAATCCTCTCTTGATTTGGTATTCCTATGGCTATCATTAGTGAACGTGAAATGGATTTTCTCAATCATCCATTCTCAGCACTCAAGGAAATATATGGAATATCTCAAAAAGTATTAACTACTTACCACCCACAAACCCATGGCCATGTTGTGTTAGCCAATCGAGAAATCAAATAAATTCTTGAGAAAATAGTTAATCCATCTAGGAAATATTGGTCGAGAAAACTATTAGATTTCCACTAAGCCTATAGAACTGCATTTAAATCCATTTTAATAATTTCCCCATATAGGTTAGTTTATGTTAATGTATGGAATTATCTAGTGAATATTGAAAACAAGGCCTTCTAGTAAATTAATGAAAAAAATTATAACCTCTAATTGGCCAAAAAATGAAATTAGATCTCATTGAACATGAGGAACCTAGGGTGGAGGCTTATGAGAATTCTAGGATCAATAAAGCTAAATTATAAGTCTACCAATCTCGAAATCTTAAAACTAAACACATTGTACTGAGTAAAACTATTTTTTTATTGTTTTTAAATGTAATTTACATCCAGGAATGTTGAGGTCCATATGGTCAGGCCCATACATAATGCATAAGGTGTACACCCATGGGGCTGTGTAAATTAAAGATCCCAACAATGGCCAGTCTATTAAAGTTAATGGCCATAGAATCAAACCATTCATTGAATAATTTTAAAAAGAAGAATTAGATGAATTCTTGTGTGATCCAAACATATATGAGGAAAATACATAAACAATTATGGGTTTATGTTGAGCTAGAGACTATAAACAAAAGCGATGCATGGGAGAAAACATGTGGTTTTCATGATTCCATTCATTTAATTAGTTCCTTAGACTATTGACATGTCCGTCATTTATGAACAAGGATGGGTATGAAAGGGGAGAACCATATTCACACGTGTCACGTGGTGTGATCCCTGAGTAATATTGTACCTAGAAATTTAAGAGAAGACAATGTATCATCAGTTTGTATTATTTCTATGTGATTGTTTGTTAATGAAAAAATAAAAAAATAAAAAAAATTCTTAGACTGTTAACATGTTCTTATTTTTTTATTAAGGATGGGTATGAAAGGGGAGAACCAAATTCACCCATGTCATGTGGTGTGATCCGAAAGTAATACCTTACCCAAAAATTTAAGATAAGGCCATGTATACACAATTTTTATTATTTGTATGTGTTTGTTTGCTAACGAAAAAATACAAAAAGAAAAAAAATTCTTAAACTGTTGACCTGCTCTTCTTTTATTAGTATGTATGGGTATGAAAGGGTAGTTCTATATTCATCCATGTCACATGGTGGGATCCCTATGTACTACCATTACGAGAAATTTAAGATAAGACCATGTATCATTAGTTTGTTTTATTTCAATGTGTTTGTTTGTAATGAAAAAATACAATAAGAAAAAATATTATACTATTTACCTTTTCTTATTTATTTAAGTAAGGATGTGTATGAAATGGGTGTGCCATATTCACCCGTGTCACGTGGTGTGATCCCGGAGTAATACCTTACCTAGAAATTTACTATAAGACAATGTATCACCAGTTTATTTTATTTTTATGTTATGTAGGATAAAAGAAAAATAATAAAATAATAATTTAGATTGTTGACCTATTATTATTTTATGACTAAGGATGGGTATGAAATGTGAGCACCATATTTATCTTTGTCACGTGGTGTGATCCCTATGTATTACCTTACCCATAAATTTAAGAGAATATAATATATAATCAGTTTGTTTTATTGTTTTTATTTTTTTGGTTAATAATATAAAAAATTATAATAAAAAAATTATAATACATGCCTTTGGTCACGGGGAAAATCCTGTCACAATCGACCAAGCTGATGGGACTCGAACTAGAACTGAAGGGAGACTGAGGAATGTATTTTCAACATCAATCATCATGTGACTTTATTCCATAATATTCATTTTCAATGTCTTCGTTGAACATCTATTATACCCCCTTCATTGATTTCATTTCATTATACACTACGGATAGTGTTTATCTATATTGGGGGTGATGCAAAAAAAAATTGATTTTTTTTTCATCATAATATGTGTGGAAGGATATTTTTCATTAACCTTAAACATGATAACACACATTACAAACTCTAAAATTGGATATCAAATAATTTTTCATGCCTTGATTTATATTTTAATGCACGTTTAAGTTCATGTGTATAGATTTTGAAAAGTGAGGATGTCTGATGTAATTTTTCGCACTTTACATTTTCATCCATTTAACAAAAAAACACAATTCATTTCCTCTATATTGTGGGGTATTAGTTTGAGTTCTTGGGTCCATAATAAATTGCATGGGGCTGGTGATCATTTTAATTTTAACATGAGTACTCAAAATATCTATTGCACATAGAGTAATGGACTGACCTAATGTATGGATTTCGTCACATGGGGATCGTGACTCCATAGTTTTCTGGAAAGGAGTTAGGCATTTAATATCAATTTTTTGTATTTTGAATTTTTTTATTGAGTTAACTCGAGATGATGCCCGAGTATGTGAGTTTCACTTGGTTCCCTACAGACTTTGAGCCAGGGAGTCATCTGCATTGTCTTGCTCCATGGGTTAAATTGATTGATTTCAATTTCAATTACAATAGAAAAATTTCAAAAATTAAAAAAAATAATTAAATAAATTAATACCCATCTTAATATTTTATTTTTATTCCTCCTAGTGCTTCCATATATTCTACCTTGATTGAAAATGAATCCTATGTCTACTGTGACACAAAAAACATCATCATCCTTAATTGAAATTGGATGAAATATGGTGATAAATTTTAACAATGGAACCAGCATGGGCTTGGGATATACCTATGGACCTAGTTGGTTATATATTATTTTAATAGGTTTTATAATTTTTTGGTATGATATCTTTGGGTTAGAAAAGTGTATTAATTTTTTTTTGGACAGGGGAATTCAAATTTAATATTTTTGAGATTTATTTTCCTCAGGACTAGAAAAACTCAAATTGGGGGGTATGATTAGCCCCTAAAAGAGAATAATATTCATTTTTTTTAAAAAAAATCATTTTTTAATGATATACACAATTAATAGTGCGTTTTACACTTTGAACATTATTTCACGTTATAATTGTAATTCCTCTTTAAAATGCACTATTACATGGTACATTCTATAACATCTCCTAATAAAAAATTATTAATTTTATTTTCATTTTTTATTCATATGTAAACCATGAAATAAAGAACATTTCAGTCTTTTGGAGAACATGGAGATTCGAATTGGAAGACCAACAAAGTGGGTCTTGAACCAACATGGTTTTGGGAGATGTAAACTGGATAACAGCCCAATAAAAGTTCTGTAGAGGACAGGATTCAGGCCCAATGGTTCTTTAAATTTAATGTAATATAAATGATATTATGGGGAACATTTCATTAAAAAGTGTCCCTATCTAATTTGGATGTTTTAATGGTGTTCATAGTATCCCATGTTGATGATAAAATTCTTGGCCAGATTCTGAGGTCTATAAAAATAGCCCGCCATTTAAATCATATCTCACGAACTGCACACTTTTATGGGCAGAAATGCTACAGGATATAATAAGACATCTATTTCTAAATTTTAACTAGATATGGACCACTCCAATTCATCCATCTAGAAGGTCCTTTCGGTGCATATTTCCGGTGGATGAAAGCTTGCTTCCACTTCAGTAGAAAAGTGGAAAAGTCTCTTCTCCATTAATTATCCACCCACCTTTCCCCACAACAATTAATTATAGAGACTTGGGAAGATGGGGACTCGACCAAAGGCTTCTAAAATTCATATTTAAGTGAGTAGTGGTGGAGTATTTCGCAGATATTGGAGCATTGTTTTGATTATAATGTCATTTTTCCAATTAGTCTTTGTAATTTTCTTCATTTTCATGTAAGTTTTTTGACTGACCTTTGTTTTCAATAAAAGTAATTCTTGTTCTATAATTATTTTTTTATTCATATAACCTTGATTTTTTTCCTGAAGTAGTAAACTTTTTCACACCAAATCCTGTGATATTTTTCACACAATGGTGGGGTTATCGTTATTTTGTTGTTGTTACTTCTTCAATTCTACCCTGGTAAGTCTACATCCTGCTTCTGCTGACAAAATGTCATCAATGGAGGGATAAGTAATTTATGGGTTGATCCAAGTGAGTACTAAGGGGATGTATTTGATGTTATTTATCACTATCTAAATGTTTTTAATTTATTTTATTTGAGTTTCTTTCATTCAATTATTTTAATTCTTCATTATCCTTATTGATTCCCCCCCCCCCACTTTTATGTGATAATTAGATCGTTTACCGTGCAATGCTCAAAAAAATGATTCGAAAAGTATATCAGTGATTATAATTTGTTTTTTAAGGTGTTTAATCAGTAAGTGACGAGGTTATTTAGAATTCATGACATGAATCCTTCTCAAGTTAATGAAATAGAAATTGTAAAAAAATAATTCATCCAATCCACCCCATGCATTAACCTAGGATCAACTCATTTTCTTTTAATTTGAATTCACATCGATCTCCTAGTGCTCTTTTAAAACCATATAAAATAATATCATGTTGGAAAATTCATATCCAAAAATCCATCTCTTTATATTGTGTGTCTAAGGATCTTCTTAGGTATTTGAGGATTCGACAACGCAAGCTACACTACATGAGACCGCTTAACCCTTTGAAATTAGACAAATTTGGGCGACACCAGGTGTTTATGGTTGGGGACCTTGTTTTCCAATTGGTATCACCCAGTTATTGGAACAAGTAAATACATAAGTGTGGGAAGTTATCTCATTTTTTTAGATGTTAGATACTTTTAATAGATTTGGGAAGGAAACCTATCAGTTGTTATTACCCTATTGATACTTTTCAATGCACGATGTTTTTCACATATCATGGTTATTATATTAACATGATCAACCATCTATTAAATTTTATCCTATGGATGTTTCGTTAGATTATGATGCTTATTTTGAGGTGTATCCCATAAACATTGTAGATTGATTTATAATATATCTTGGGGTCCATTTTATTCAAATCATATGATTATTATGGATTCATGACCATTTAATGCATGGTTCATGAGAGTGGGAGGACGGCGTACTTGATTATTGACCAATGTTGGTCTCTAAAATAATTCTACCACACTTGGTAGGGAATTTTTGGGATATTTTCTTTTTATGTTTGGGGTGATTGTTAGATCCATTTTATATATAAGGTAGATATTCATTTCTCTTCTGTATAACTCTATGGTTTTAAGCTAATATGAATACCTAGTGATCCTATGGAGGAATTTATTGTTTCTAGGCCTTACATGTTTCCTAGAATCCCCACTAGTGGATGAAACTATTTTTTCATGCGATTTATGGAAACTGTGCAGCCATGTCTACGTGGTTTCTCATAACCATGTGAATGTTTCAGTGTAAAGAAGTGAGAAACATGGTTTTCCATCACTATAAAATCATTGTAAAATTGCTAGATTAAAAATATAATGTTTTTATCATAATAAATAATCATGGTTTGATAAAGGTTCCCCAATTATTTTCTAGAAGCATTATACTACACTCCTTGGATAGTAGGTCATGCATGACTGGTTCATGTTTCGGACAACTTTTCAGCTAATCCATGTGACCCAGTTTTTTAAGGGTAAATTAATATTTCTAACATACATTTTTTATAACCTAATCATATTCCGACATTATTTCCAACATACAAGATGTCAATTTATGTCCCATTTAAGCTCCACTTTCCTTCCTCTTAGGTTCTCAATAATTCATCAATTATGAAATATAATAAATATACCATCTTCTGGATTGATTATTCTTAGTGAGTGATTTAATACATATACTACTTTAATTATTTTTCTTCTTATTTTCGCTACAATTTTGATGCTGGTTAATATTCCATATTTTTTGTTTTTTTTGTCCTTTTTTTAATCCGAGTTTGGAAAATCAAAGGGCCATTACTAGACATGGAATATACAATAGAAATATGGTATCTGGTATATAAAATTTCCATGAATTTATTTTGATTTATAAATTTTTATATTTTTTCAAACTACAATTTCATTGGGATATTCATATTAAATTATTATTTTATATTTATATTTGTTTATATTGTGTTTTATATCCTTAATTATTGATGTCTATTATTTCGTTGGAGGATGGGAGCTCAATATAGTCCACCCAATCTGGGTGCATACTATTTTATAAATTTTCCCCCATTGATGAGATAACATGAGAAAATATTAGGTTGTGATTTAACATAGCTTTCTTAATATAAGTGTTCCATGGTAATCAAATGAATTATTAAATTATTAATTTAGGGTATATATATTTAGATCATGTGTCTTATTTAATTATAAATTAAATTTTTATTTGTTTAATGTCCTCTACAACGTATATTGATTATTAAAAGGTATATAATGGACTTATTAAATTCTTATAAATTAAATTCATTAATGGATTAATTTCCATCATACACACTGTCTTATTTTATAAAGGTAATAGAATGAACATATTAATAAATCATAAAATGGAGTGATAATTGGATGTATGTTTATTATGTTTTATATAAATGTAATTAAAATAAAGAACCCATTTATTTTTAACTTTTTCATCATTATAGTAATTGTTTGACATGAGGTATCCTAGGATTCAAAATATAATTACTTGTGCACAAAGAGGATTATATTATGATTCATTAAGCCGAATTATATAGGAGATACCTAATACTAAATATATAATTTAATTATAACATGTATTCCTTGGCAATGAACTAATGATTCAGATGACATTTCTCTGGTAATTATAGTTCCTTGGATGTAGTCCATGGATTCATATTGATGTATCCAGATATATAGTTTGTTGATTCACCCCATTGGAACTAGATATAATTATCATGTGATTATTGTGGATTAGATCCATGGAATCATTTATAATCATTAACAATATAATTCCTCGGTTATTTCTCCATGGATTACACTCAGATGCCATTATATCCAAACATGATGTGATACTGTTATGCATTCGTTTGACCCCTATGGTCATGGATTTCTTAATTATCCTATACTATTGTAACACCATGTTACTTAACCACTGATAATTGTTTATACATCGTCTCATTTTTATAATTTTAATAATAATTAATTAAGTTATCTCATTTTTTCAGAAATTTCCCGCTAAGGATGAATCAGGTTAATATTGTTTATTATTTCATTGACTTAATTTAATATATACATAAAAACTATTTAGTTTATATTCAAAGACTAGATCTGTATAAAATCCAATGGTGTTAGCCTACTGAGTTTTATCTGACACCAATCTTAGACATTGTTGGTACTCGTGATGATTATATGATCACATTTGTAGATTTAGTAAGAATGTCACTATTGACATATGAATCCCTTGAATGATTAGGATTGTATCTAAGTAGGATATAATTTGGAGGGAATAAGATATTCTTGTATAGTTTTGTTAATTTTGAGAAAATTTTGTATATTATATATTTCAACTTCATTGTACTACTTTTTATACATGTTTTCTAATTTTTTAGATACAAAATATCACCATTTTTTATATGATAGAACTGAAAATTCGTTGTTTTTAATTTATTCTATTTTTGTATAAAATTATATAATATTACATGTTAATTATTATGCTTATAATTTTTATTAACAATTACATATTTTCTTTTATATTCTTGGAATAGATGGTATAGTCTCCCCAATATCACACACTAATCCCCTTGATTCTATTTGGAAGCCTCTAGTATACTGGGAGGCACACTTGAGTCCTTGTGGCCACCATGTTCATATTCTTGGAATTAAACTAATTCCAATACACCAAATTGATTTCTTTACATGACATGATAATTTATATAACATTTTATTCATTGATCATTATCATCACCCACAACATTGAGTGATTTTGAAAAGGGGACATATTATATTCTAGGAATATCTATAGGAATTTCATATGGTTTTAGATATAAAAAATGAAATAATCTTTCAAAGTAATTATTTTGATCTCCATACATAGAGATATAATCCACACCATATATACAATAAAATTCCTTAACGGATGGATTATGAGATTCAATGGACGAACATTCAAATGTATAAAAAAAAGATAAGTTTCATATACTTAGTCGAAATTTTCACACATAATTATTTTTATGGATATATCAACTTATAGTTATGAGTGATTTGAATATATAGTTCTATGAATATTTTTGGATATTAAAATTTTAATATTATTAATGAAATTAAACTACCTGCATTCATTATTTAATAAAAAGTGTACCTTGTACAATATTAGTTTCATGCTCTACCTTTGCGGGGGTAATGGAATATTCTTTCTGTTTAACCAAATTCTATTGTTGTTACTAATGTTATTTTCCATAGAATAGTTACAGTTTAGGAAACAATATTTCATATTTCTTTTTCTATTTATATTTATAAAATTAATCCATTTGTGGCACATTGGTAGGATACAACATCTAAACCATCATGATGAATAAATTCTTAATGTAACGTAAACATTCTTTAGAATAATATCCTTGGCTCACAATGTAATATTTTTCCAATTAATATGATGATTTTTTAATAGAAATTCATTCCACATGTTTTTTTGTGTTAGAGTTTTTACCTTCATTCTTCATTATTTTGTTTAAGCATCAATATGAAAGTCATTTAATTTTTTATTATATTCATATCATCAGGACCATCATTTAAACATCATCATTGAATTTGGAACAACATTAATCTAATTCATCATTACACCTAAATTTTATGATATCTATTTCCCATAGTATATGGGGTCTTAAACCACTATTAAGACTACATATGTTTCTATCATTTCTGAAAAGAAAATTTGAGGTGTAACATTCAGTACATAATAAAATTTTCTCATATTCAATGACTGATTAACTCTCATTTTCCATAAGATATAGAAATTCCCTCTTTATTTTTTCTCTATGTTTGATAGAACTAATTGATTTAAAATATAGTATTACAGTGATCAAATTTCATATATTCCATCACATCAATTTCCATAGTATTCCTGATATTTTACACCATTTTCAACCTCTACATCATTATGATAGAGGGATAGGGTACCTTTATCCTTCTTATAATAGTAAATAATGTAAATCATATTTTCTATTAATCTAAAAAACTATTCCATGATAAGGGTAATAAAAGATATTATAAAAATTATTGTTATCTATCATATAAAAACCTATATACATATTAATTCATTCATATGAGAATTTATACATTCAAAATTGTAGAGGTAATTATTTATTTCCATAGAGAGTTGGAAAATTACCACAACGGGGTTTTGAATAACACCTCTTATTTCATTTGGAATGTGATTTAGTAAATAATTTTATTATCCCACTCATTTTCTTTTTGGATGTATTCTAAAATATCTAATAATTTTCATATATAAAAAATTATTATGAAAAAAATATCAGAAAATATTTAATAAAAACATTACAATGTCGGGAAATTAAATTGTAAATTGGTCTTTTATGGGATCCCTAATTATAGCACCACCATCATTCAAAAAAATAATTCTAGGATCATATAATTCAATCATTTTATATCCTTAAGGTATATAATTAAATTAGTTATTAATACATCATAATTTCTGTGTAGCATGAATTAAATTAAACAGTTAATATCCCATAGGTTTTTCAATCAGTTTTTCAGTAAGTCTCAATACCAATGTTCTGGGTGAAGTCATGTCTATTTAAAACTAGCCCATTTGGTTTATTAACACTTGGTGGATCTACACCCAAGATAGATCCATATGTGTTATCCTGATAGGGTTGCTATTTGTGGAGGTAACAAAATCCTTACATTATAAAAAAATTATGATGATTTCCAATAGTTGGACATATCCTTTAGTATTCATTTATAGTATTCATGTCTTAATTCTAAAATTAAATAATATTTATCCATATACCACTCTAGAGAACCAAATGTTTCATACATTATTATTTGATCATATTATCAACAAATAAATTTGTTTTCTTATATTAATGAATGATTCTTTAGTATATTTTTCAAATTTCATTCATATATCATGATTAGAAGATAAAACCAAATCATTAATTAAATCCATCATTATAGTCCCCTAAAAGCAATCATGTAATTTATAGTAAATGTAATTATTTGGGGATATACATTGATGAAATGGGTGATTTTAAATCCCCGTAATAGGTGGAATAAAATATATGTAATAAAAGAGACAATTTAATAGTAAATTGGTTATCATAATCACAAATAATATCACATGATAAGAATAATATCATCATTATATGTAACAGAATGAGTTATTTAACCTTAAATAAAATATATATTGTGTACGATTCCCTAATCTCTATAGACTACATAAACAACCCAATAAATATGATGAGAAAATTATATATAAAAAAATAAATACTATACTAGTAAACCAATAATTTTTAGTACTTTTATATAGTAAATTATTAAAATGTTTAAATATTGAAAATGATATTTTGGATGATTAATTATCATTATATACTTTAATTTCTGTTAAAAAGATAAATTAAAATTTTTATAATGTAAATATGATAATAAATAATTCATAATTTTCCTATATTTATAAAAATTTACACAGTATGAATTTTTTATTTCTTCTGAGGAGACTACTATTTATATTAAAAAAAAAGAATTTGTGAGAAATATAATTTTTTTATCTCATAATTATACATTTTTAACAAAGAAGATTAAAATCTCATTTTACCAATTAATTATGTATTTATGTAATATTTTAATAAAAGTAAAAATATTAGTTGAGTTTATGAGTCTCATGTGTATCTTTTCATTGATCTAAATTAACAAAATAGTTTAATAAAAACACTTTTAGGGAATCTATTTAAATGAAATATTTTAAACATGTGATGTAGAGGTTTATACCATGAATGACTCATTAATTTCATAAAATATTATATAAATAAATTTTTTTCTGATAAATTATTAAATTATTAATATTTAAATAGTATATAAGGTAAAGGCTTAAACAATTACTTTTTTAGAAACTTTTTAACATGATTAATTTTTAGTTATTATAAAAATAATTTTTCAAACATTCCAATGCATGATATGATTAAATTATTTTCATATTTTATATGTTATCAAATATTATAATAATTTAAATTATAATTTTTTTTCCTCAATGTGTTTTATATGTTCATTAAATATTCAAATTCTATAAATATAAATATAATTAAAAGAAATTACTAAGTGTAATGGTCAAAAATATTAAAAAATTTCATGAAATGAGTGTTTGAGGAAAATATTGCAACACACCAAGATTCACATCCACATTATTCCATTTTTTGAGCTATATAAAATTTATTACTGTTGTGTAATAATTAAAACATGTTTTGGTTTTCCAAAAAATCTTCTTTTCTTCTCTTATTAACTTATTCCAATTACCTCCATCTAATATTAAAATATCCTTTAAATAATGTATTAATCCATTGATATTTTACAGCCTCCATAACCCAATCCCATATACAAAATACCATGAATGTATTTTTTCTTCCCATGAACATCAGTTCCATGGTGGATTTAAATGAAAAATCTAGTATCAAAATTATCTATTATCTCTTTTGTAAATTTCCTATAAGTCTTACTCATCCAGAAACCGCATCACAATGTTTTTATGATGATACCATTGTAATTATTATATTTTTTTCATGTTATAGTTATAATACTTATTTATTCATTTACATACACAAGGAAAAATAATATAACATTATCGTGCACATGAATAGACTACTACCCCAAAATGAATACATTTTTTCACTTCAAATCCATATTTTAATTATTTATCCATAAATAATAATATAAAATTCACTAAAAATATTTTAATTATTATTAAAAAATTATTAATTTATTACAAATCAAATTAATAATTGACTTTAATAAACAATCATTTTAATGGGTGTTTAGGTTTGGTTCTATTAAACCACATATATGAATGATTCCATAAAACTCACTAATATAACATTATAGAAATATAACTACAAATATTATTAAAAAATTCAAATTATGTCCTTTATAGAAATTTTTTGAATTATAATTCTATATATATAATGGATTATTAATGTATCCACATCCATAATTAAAATAACTAAATTAAGACAACATAGAATCCATTTTAACTCAACACCACTTAAAAAGATACTGAATGATATATTATAATTACAAATAATTTTATGTACTGTCATATTGTATCTTATAATATTTATTAGTGATTAAAATTATATCAAATAATCGTTAATAATATCACTATTATAATAATTTCACACATTATTATTTTTATTTACACCAAATGGATGAGATAGGCTTCAACTAACAACTTTACACACAAAAAATGTTTATAATTTTGGGATATAAATGGTAAAAAATATAAGTAATGTTATTGTATTGATTTCTATTGTAGTCATAACTTATTTATATGAAGTTATAGTTTTATCAACATTTCATGGGAATAAGGTTATTGCTTTTTCATCTCAACATCATTTTATTGAAACATGTTTTAGTGTTATCTCACAATTTCATAATTCAATGAGGTATTTAGTGAATTAGATTTTATTTTATCATTCTAAACAAAATAATGAATTATATTTAAAAATTTATATTATTTTCAAGAAACAAATTAATTTTAAATCATGTTTTACTGAAATTTTTATATCATTTATAACTTAGACTGGTTTACTAGAGTTAAAAAATTTATTGTCTGAATATAATTTTTCCATGAACTTTAATTTACTATGTTAATTTCATTTTATTTAAACAAAAAAAATAATTTAATTGAATTACTTTTCATGATTTTCATTCTTTGAATTATTATTCAAAAAAAGATACTATTATAAAGGAAAATCAAAACTACAATAATTTAAATGAAGAATAAAAAAGGTTTTCAAAAATATAATCTTTTTATTTTTTTGTTATCTTAAAAATAAACTACCTCAAATGGGTTTTTATGTCAAATTATTTTTTTCATGATTTTATGTTATATCATTTCATTAATTTATGAAAACCATTCTTTTTAGGGGTTTAATATTATTATTGTTGATTCATATTTAGTTTTTGTATGAATACAATTTTATATCAAGAGGAATATTATGGTGAGAAGTGTGAATGAATTTGTTTTGGAACATAGATGTATATATATGTGATGGGTTGTTATGTTATAATTTAAGGTTGGTTTATTATAGTACAACCCAAGAATGTGTGGTTATGTTACACACAATAAATAATTTGAACATCTATATCCCAAAATTTCATTGGATAATTTCTTATTAATCTTGACATAAACTATTCAAGAGAAATTTCTTTCTCATCATTATGTACACTAATGTGGACTCCCAATACAATAACAATTTCTTATACTAATGTATGTAACATAATTAAAAAATCATTTTAATATTTTTCTTAGGATCTTATGATGTGTCTAAATAATTTAATGATTTTATATGATATTAATTATGCCCTCATTAAAGTATATTATTTATTTTGATCTTATTATCTCATGATTCATGGTTAATGTTGAAATATTAAATCTCATTTTATTGGTATTAGGATTTTAGGATGATATTTTTGTAATTTCATGTTTTAATACAATGATAATTGAATATAACTTATATTTTTTATATATCACTCATGATGTACTAATATTTCACTTATTCTAATGTTCTTTGTAATCTTTATAAAAATTCCTTGATGACATTTTTTTACATCCCTTTTTGAATTACCGGTCACAATCAATTCTTCTATTTTCATTCCCATAGTTATGATGATGAGTGTTATTCATAATATTTCAATAATGTTGTCTAGTATGAGGACAAAAGGATAAATGATCTGAATTTTTTTAAAATAACATTATTAAACTTATAATTTTGAAAGACATTGAACATATTAGTACATGGGAAATTTTTATTTATTTAATGAAATGTTTTATATAATTGAATTGATATAAAATATAGGAATTCAAATATTGGTAACTATATTGTGCCTCAAATAATTTTTTTAGTTATTTTTATATATATGATAAGTTTTTTGGAGAAATTTATATAGAAAAATATGAGTTATAAACCATAAATATGATTATATATCTAGAATGGTATCCTAAAATGATTTAAATGTCATGTCATTGAGGTTCTCATAAAAATTACATCCCGTTATAGTATCTTTATGTCAATAGAATATATAGAAAAGATAAAGAGAGGTTTAATAACCCTGAATAGGGACAATTTTATACTAACTAATTCATTACCCATTTCATAAGAAAGTGGCCTAACTATACATTGAATATGATATTACCATGTTATATGATTTGTTTGAACATATTTTCTTTGAAATTTTCTTAATAATTTTCATATATATATATATGTATATACATATATGAAATTTAAAAAAATATCCATGGAAAACCGATAATAAATCATGATATTAATATGTTAGGGCTTGGTTATCTTATATTGATCCTGTCTTTTCTTACATAACTATTTCATCACTAAAATGATAAGAAACATCATAGTATTACAAAAAATGGATCCAATGTGTTAGTGTATTGGAAAAACTATAACCATACATAAAATTTAAAACATAAAACACATGAATTTATTTAATACATTCTTCTCCATCTTTGTATTGTCACTTGAAAACTCCTTAGTACATATAATCACATGAGGATATACATAAAAAGGGGGTGAGCTAAAAGATAAGTAGTAGTGTAGATATGATAAATTTAATAATGTATGATCACAACCATTACATTGGAAATGGATCATGAACATGAGACGAAGAATTAATAAAAGACTTCAAATGTGGTAATGCATAAAAATGAAACCTCTTGTATTAGTGGTCAACTACTTCACATGTTTGTGAACAATGATAAAATCATGTTCATATATATTTCCCAATTTAAATAATTATATTAATCTCTTTATCCAATTCGTTGGAGTGATATATAATTCTAGCTTCACCCATCACATCATAACATTTATAATGCGTTATAAAATTCTAGACGTGCTTGTCACATCATTACATTTACTCTATCAGGCATGCCACATAGAAAATAATAAAAATTTAAACAATAAATAACCCATGTAATGAAAATTTTTTCACATCATAAAGAATACACTCATAATTACTTGTGCTTGAAAATAAATAAGGGATTACATTCTTCACATATAACAATCAATGATGAGTGAAGTAGAAACAATTTTTTTAGAAGTACAAAAAAGAGGTTGATTATTTGTAGGGAGAGTTCTTGTCGAAGAACATTGGGGATTTCATTAACTCAATTAGAAAAAATTTATATCCAAGAATAGGTAATATTATGATGAAGGAATGATTATAATTTCATATTCATACTAATAATGGATTTAAAGATGGAAAACCCAATGTATGAGTGATTGGTTCGAGAATTTCCCCTTACCTTGAATTTGAATGATTTCATCACTTTAATATCTTTTAATACAAAAATAGATTAATTAATTAAAAAATAAAAAACCTTTTATACATTAATAAGATTCATTATGTTTTTATTATTTTCATTTATGGTATTTTGGAGGAGTTATAGAGTTTAAATTAAGTGTTCTGGAATGTTCATTTTTATCATTTTCTTGAACAGTTCACTTGTATCCATGAATGAAGGTTCATTCAAATCAAGGATAAACATACAAAATTGTAATCTTATGTTATTTATTATGATACTGAACTTTAAATTATATAAAAAAATTATACTCTATGATAATTAATCATTTTATTTGAATTTAATTATTATCATTTGGGTTAATTTGTGCAATTTTCCAACCACAATGAACTTGTTTTGTTTAATTATATGTTAACATATAAATAAGTTTTTTCCAGAACATTATAAGTTATATAATATATATAACATAATTTTTTTCAACTGTAAAAACGGTTACATGGATATATATGAAGTCAGTAAAGAAAAATGAAAACATGTCCTTCTTGAAGGTGATAAATTAACACCTCATGAACAACATTTTCGTTTCAAAAAATAATAAGATAAGGGAGCATGATGATATATTATCCCATTTTAATCATAAAGTTATTGTATTTGTTATATAATGGAGTTACCATAACATTTGGATGAGGATAAGTTCTGATATATTATGAAAAGAACAAGATTTTGAATAGATATTGAAGGAAAAAAAGAGAGAAGGGAATTACCACATCAATCATCTTTAGGGAACCAGGTAATGGTCTTTTAATGAGAAAAGTTTCACTTGTACGTGAGGTAGGGGCTAGGTAATATGTTTGGGTTGAGTTTAGACATGTATTGAATAATTAGAGGTGTAACAAAATGATTACTTGAGGGGTGGTATTTATAGTGGACGGAAGATGAGTTTTCAAAATATTATATTCATTAGTTTAATATTTCCACATACATCAAAAAAATAATTATGATTACATGTGAAATAATAGTAATAAGTCTAACTGAGGTCTATGAAATGTGCATTTACATCATCCATGACTCAATTATGATGTCGAAATTCATCTATTTAGCAAATTTTTTAAATTATTGAATTTCATTACTCACAAAAACATTACGTATTTCAAAAAATCCAAAAAATTCCCCTTAACCATTTTTTGAAATTTAGAATCCTAAAATGAAATCCATTTTTGGAAAATAAATTTCAAAATACATTAAATTTAATTTTTAAATAAGATGTTCGATTATTTAGAAAAATAAATTTAAAATAATTTATTTACATACACCAAGATATACGTATATATTACTTTAAAATAGATCATATATATACTATCATATGTAAGGTGAATATTCATAAGGTAGTTTACTATTTATAATGGTTGGTTACTATTCATATGGTTAGGTTGCTAATCAACAGAAATTATGTTTATTTCATCAGACCCCAAAAATCATCTTCGATGCGACATCTAATGTCAGATTTTCAAAATTTAAAACACAGAAGTGGAAAAATTATGTTTAATGGTCACATAGTATTTAGTATCATTATATGTCATTGTGTTTCCAAATATGATTACAAATTAAATAATGATTATAATAAGTTATTTTTATTGATAAAACATTGGGTCATTAAATTATTCCCCCCTTATGAAATTTCACCCTTAAAATTTCATTGTAGAGAAACAGGTGAGGGTACTTATTCTTCATCACCTCCTCTGGTTCCCATGTTTCTTCTCCAAACCGATGATTCCTCCATAACAATATGAAAAAGTGGGTTGTATGGTAGCATAGAACCTTATCTCTCCAGAAAAGAATACTTACTGCAAAATCCTCATAAGAGTGATAATCTTCATATTGTACCGTATTTGAGTTCAGTACATCTGAGGGATCTGATCTGTATATCATCATTAGTGATACATGAAACACATCACAAACTTGTGCCATATTTACTGGATGTCCAATATGAAGGACCCCGGGACACCCTGAGAGGTGAGGGGTGAATCAGGGTGATATCTTTTTCTTTTAATGTGGTGGATCTTGTTCCCACATTGGTATGAACCTGTTGAACCTGTATGATGATTATGATTAGAAAGAAAACATTCACATGCATAGAGAGGACACATCACTTTTTACTTGGTTCACCACTAAGGGCTATGTCTAAGGAGCATATGCCAACCGGTTGTCGGTCGTACCAAAATCCACTATGCTTCACTAGCTGTAGATTAGAAATGTTCGGGTACAGTCACTCTTTCCCAGGCTCACTGCCTTTACAAATGTTTAGGGATAGCTCACTGCGTCCCTCGGGTCACTCCCATTGACTCCCCCTGGCTCACAGCTGTTGGTGAAGTCACACTCAGTTTATAGACGTGAAGGTCTCTTAATCACGACATAATAATGCATCATCTGTTGTCTGTAGATGCTCTATTGATGTCCAATTCTCACCAGAAGATGAATATCAATTCTCCCCGAATGTATTGGGTAATCTTCCGGCTTTCATGCAGCTCCAAACAGACAGGCCGGCTTTAGCAATACATGGCGTGCTTCACCAAGCCAGTCGCGCAAGTCCCAATAGGGCGCGCAAGTCCAAACTGGTGCGCAAGTGTAACCAAAGCACCCACGCGACGCTTCCTTCCCCAACTAAAAACTTGCGTGGTCCACTTCCTCTCTCTCCCAAACTGCCTTGGGTGCACAGCCAACAACCGGTGCTCAAGCTCTACTTGCGCGACCCAATAACCACTTGCGCATCTCAAGCACCTGTGCTACGAGAGCTCGAACAATCACTAAGACTTGAACTTCGTAAGAAATGAGGAGGGGATGACCTGTATTTATAGGCAAAATGGACCCCCTGCGCGGAGGCGCGCAAGTCCCTCATTGGCGTGCAAGTCTCGTCTCCCATAACCTCTGTCGCGCAACTCACTTGCGCGACCCAACCAATACATGTGCGACCTTCTTTACTTAGCCAAATTTTGAAGTTTTGTTCTTGGAAAACAATAGGCTCACAAGTCCGAATCCTTCTAGGTACCAGCGCAAAAGTTTTTTCATGGTGCGCAAGTCCACTTGCGCGACCTAACCAACACTTGCATGACCCTTATCCCTCTACCATATTTTTATGATCTGATCCTCAAAAACATATGGCGCGCATGTTACCTATCCTCCAAGACCTCGGTGCGCAAGTCCCTTTTCCAAAAACAATTTTCATTATTTGTTGATTTTCAGGCCCAAAAATTTGGCAAACACTGGGAAACGGCGCCACCTTCACTATTGTTGTCTGCTAGAATGGTATGATCTCTTTGTTGGTACACATTCTGAACTTCCACTGAGGATTGACAAAAAACACAAACCATACGCCAAACCATTCTTAGAAGACCCCGGTTCCAACCCAATATAGTGGGCCACATCTCCTATGCGATCAGTAATATCCAAGGGGCCAATATAACTTGGGCTTATCTTCCCTTTCATTCTAAACCACATGAGTTTCTTCCAGGGTGATATTCAAAGGAAGAAATTATCTCGAATGTCGAACTACATGTCTCATCAACGGTTTTCAGAATAACTCATTTGATGATAGGGATCAATGTTGATTTTTTTTATGGATGAATTGAACCTTCTATGTCATCCCTTGCACATGATTAGGTCCATGTAGCATTCTATCTCCAACTTCATCCAAACAGGTTTGAGTTCTATCTATATTTCCATATTGATCTTCATACAGAGCCATATGATTACTCAAGTGAAAGATATTTTTGTATGATAAATCATTCAATGGGAGATGATGATCCTATCCACCTTTGAATTATATATAGAAGGCTCCTATAATATCATCAAGCATCTGAATAGTCCTTTTAGATAGAAAACCGGTTTGGGGATGATATGCCATGATGAAATTTAATTCAACACTCAATGAAAGTTGACGATCCTCCAAATTTTTTTATGTAAATCTAGGAACATGATCTGAGAAAATCGATAGTATAACACCATAATTCTCACCACATCCTTCACATATATCTTTTCATGATGTTTAAGTGAGAGATCTTCCCAAATAGTGAAAAAATGGGTAGTCTTGGTGAGATGATCAACCACCACCCATATGGCATTATTTCACTTCAGCGTCTTCAGGAGACCCCATGACATTGTACATAGTGACATTATCCCATTTCCACATGGGTATGGAAATGGTTTCATCATCCTTTGGACTCTTGTTGCATTTTATTAATTTGATAACATACCAAGCAGGTTGTGATATATTCTGCAATCTCCTTCTTTATTTTATCCCTCTAGAAGTGTTCTCAATGATCCCAGTACATCTTGGAGCTACTAGGATGGATAAAGAATGTTGATCTATATTCTATAATTTCTCCTTATTTATCCTGGGTGATGATGGAACACAAATCCACGATCCAAATTGAATCACACTATCATGGTCATTATAGAACTCATGCAGATTCCCTTCCATTACTGCATTAACCAACTTTTGTAAATCCAGATCATCCCATTGTTCCTCCTAAATCATATCTTGGATCGATGGTTGCACAATCATTGGGAATAGTAAAATGTACCTCAAGACCTTTTTATATCCAAATCAATCCTTATAATATAGAATATTATGTGTACTTTCTCAATCTGTAACATGAATAGAGTAGCAGATTCTTTTCAGCCTAGAGCATCAACAACATTGTTTTTCATTCCAGGATGATTGTGAATACAGAAGTCATATTCATTTAATATCTCTATCCATCTACTATGAAACATGTTGATCTCCTTTTGTGTGAATATATACTTTCATCTCTTTTGATCGGTGTATATGTCACACTTCACTCCATAAAGGTAGTTTCACTAGATTTTCATGTCAAAAATCACAGCTACCAGCACTAGATATTGTGTCGGTGAGTTCTCCTCATGGATTTTCAACTTCTGTTATGCACAGGATATCACATTATAATTTTTCAGGAGCACACAAACCAATCCTTTAATTGATGAAACATTGTATATCACAAAAAATTACTTAGTTTTTAGTAACTTGAGTACAAGTGCAATGATTAGCCTTATCTATAGTTGCTTGAAGATTCACTCACATTCATCTATCTAGACATACTTTACCCCTATCCATATTAACATAGATACCAGGCTTGATAATCATGATAAATATCTCACAAATTGTCGTTAGTAACATGATAATCGATGACAAATACTGATTTATGTGACATTAGAGTATGAAGTCCATTCCACAATCACCATTGTTTTTTTGGGTCCATAGAAACTCCCTCACTTGTGATCATATTTCCCATGAACTGGAATTTCTAAATCCAAAATTTAAACACTATTATCATGGAGTATAACTTAACTTTTCTCATTATACCCAACACAAGTCTTAAGTGTTCTTCATGTTCCTACTTACTCTTGGTGTATATTAGAATATCCTTGATAAAAACTTACACAAATTTTTCAAGGTAATAATTAATGACTCTAATCAAAAAATCCATGTTGATTATAGGTGAATTTATAAGTCTGATGGGAATCACCGGAAACACATAGTGCCCATACCATTAATGGAAGGCAATCTTCTCAATATATTCCTTCTTCACCATTAGCTGTTGATATCCAAAATGAAGATCCACCTCTGTGATGTACTAACCTCCTCTTAAACTATCAATCAGGTCTTCAATCTTTGGATGATTATACTTTTTCATAATGGTGATCTGGTTGAGTTCCTGATAATTGATATAGAACCTCATTTTTCTGAACTTTTTTTTACAAAAGTGCACTGGGGCACCCAAGCTGATGCACTAGGGAAAATGAACCCCTTTTCCAAATGCTCTTGTTGTTGCTTATTTAATTACTCTAGCTCAGATGGAGCCTTCCTATAGTAACCCATTAGGATAGGAGTAGATCAGCGTATGAGTTCTATGGAGAACTAAACCCCATGATTTGGGGGATGTTTGTGTAAATTTTTAGGAAATACACAATTGAATTCCCTCACAATGGGAATTTCTTTAAGGTTGAGACATACTATTGACTCAATGATTTGAGTGAGGTATTACTCTTCACATTGAATCAACACCTATACTGTTGAAGGATTTTTATAGGAGATTCATTATCTTCATTGAATTTGTAATGGATCCTGGGATGGAATGGAATATGAAAATATATTCCCATTTCAAGATAGTTGATAAGTGTTCTATATAATGAGATCCAATCCATTCACATTATAGCATCGAATTCCACTAAGGGACATATTACGAGATTCAATGGAAGAATCATCCAACAAACGCTAACAAGAGAAGAGTCAAAAACATGGTTTTCAATGATTGAACCACTTAGTGTTTTTACAAATATATATATATATATATATAAATGTTTCGGGGCTTCAATTCTATAGTTCTAGCAATCATACAAGATATAATAGAATTCGTGGAACAATAATCAAATAAGACTTTCTCCGAAATATAATAAATATGTGTGGAACTTTATATGACATTTTTATCTTTCTCAACAAATGCATTAGTGATGGAATAATCCATCCCTTTTTCATTTACATTTGGTGGCTGTTGATGAAGCTTAACCTCAAGGAACTGAGGTTTAGTGAACTGGCTTTTATAGTGCCCTTCCTCCCTACAATTTCGGCAGTGGACAATGGAAAGTGCTCTCCTTTATTTAGCTACATTCTCGTTTGGTTATCAGGTGTTTTCCATAATCTTGAGCATGTTGGAATTCTTCCCCACACTTTTAGAATTTCTCAATCCATTTTATGTAGTTCCCAAGATGCCTATTCCCACATTCACTACTAGAAAAACAGGTATTTGCGACGATTCATTTGCGACGGGATCCCGTCGCAAATGGGTTTTTGCGACGGGGGCCCGTCACAAATGACCCGTTGCTGAAAACGGTGTCGCAATAACAATATTTTGCGATGGGCCCGTCGCTAAAGTCTTTTTCTGCAAAGGGGAGAATCCCCGTCGCAACAAGTACTCCGTATATTTGTAAAAAACTATTTGCGACGGGGCCCGTCGCAAAAACTATTTTTAAAAAAATAAAAAAATAATCATACTATTTGCGACGGGAATAGTATCCCGTCACAAATACTATAAAAAAATAAAAAAAAATGTTAATAAATTATTTTAATTAATATAATAATAATCCAATTATATTTCAAAAATAAAAAATAATAAAATATTAATAAATGATTTCCATTAATATAATAATAGAATTATAATTCACAAATAAAAATAATAAATTATTTTAATTAATATAATAATAATAGAATTATAATTAAAAAATAAAAAATAATAGAATATTAATAAATATTTTATAATGAGACATAAACTACGAATAGAAAAAAAATCATATTTTGATTTCACAAATTTTATAACATAAATACAAACTCTAATCTGATGGAGGGGGGGAGGGGGGATCTGCAGATGGTGGTGGAGGAAACTCCATCCCTAAAGCATGAGTGAGTCGGCGCATGTACTACATCTGCTCCTGATGCTGCTACTGCCACCGACTCGTCTTCTCCTCGTACAGCTGCTGCTGGCGTCGACGCTCCTCCTCATGCTGCTGACGCATCTGCTCCTACTCCTGTCGGAGACTCTCTATCAGTGCAGTCTAAGATCGCAACTGATCCTCATACTGTGTAGCAGAAGAAGATGCAAGAGCACCTCTCGAGCTGGACGCCGACATCGCAGCACTGCCATAATAATCTCCGGGAGTCAGTCGAGAGCTGATACCAACTACCCGGCCCTTCTCGAAGGCATACTGGGTGGCCTGCATCCATGCCGCCTCATCAAACTGGCGGCCAGTGGTCTGATCTGATGACTCGGCCTGACTCTCAGGCCGGGCCTGTGACGCTGCGGCCTTATATGACTCCTGTAGTTGCAATTTAAAATTAAAATTGTGAATATATTATATACAGTTAATTTTTAAACTTGAAAACAAATAATACTAACCACGATGTGATGCTGACGATCACCTCTGAGCTCCCCAGTAGCAGGATCACTATACATCCTCTGATATATGTCGTACTCCGTAATATCGGGGTGCTCGACAACCTATAAGAATAAAAAATAAACTATTTATATTTATAGTTATTTAAAATATTTATAAATAATGTACGTACCAGATGTTGTCTATGAGTACTAAAAGAACGACTCCCAGCTCGATGAGTCACCTCCTATCTCCCACGATTCTGCCTCCCCACCGATGATCTCCTCTGAAAGGAACCACTCATCCAGTGCGCACATAATCCATCCCATACATGGGATGAAATATACTCTGGTCGGTGTGCTCTACATGACTCGTCAAAATCTGACACTCCTTCTTTCTTCATCGCATCTTTTCTTAAATTCTGCAAAAAACTGACGAAGGCGATCATGCATGGCCACCTCCCATGCCTCGTGGATGGCGTCAAGCATGGTATCCTCGATCGGATACCATAAACCTTACAAATAAATCAAAATATCAAGTTAGAAATGAAATAATTTTCAATATAAAAATTATTTATTTACGTACGTACCAAGCAATGGCCGAACATGGCCTGCTGCACATCAATGGGAATCTGCTCCCATGTGGTCCACGACTGAGAGAAAGAGTTGCGCAAAATAGTGTTGCCCTGTCCGACTACTATATGCAGAAAACTGTAAAAATAATAAACATTTATTATGTGAATAGATTAGTGAAATCTTAGTCAAATCCACATGTTATCACACAGGTTATCACACCTCCATGTGCGTGGATCAAACCAAGACGTGGACGTTTCTCGGGGACGGGGTCAAGAATCATCAATCGTGCAAGACTGCACCCCCTCCGCGTACTCCCTGGAGCGCCTGCAGGCTGAGGGTCATCTGTCATCAACTCATCCGCATCGAAAGTCAGGTCAGCATCTGCCAACTCACGAAATGTGGCGTCGTCCATCTGAAAAATAAAATGTTAATGTTGTTAGAAAATAATTGATAATTACTATTATATATACATATATTCATATTATGATTGTATATAAATACCATGGAATTCTATCAGTGATCATCTTCATCATCATCTTCATATATGTCAATGTCATCTTCATATTCCTCCTCAACATCATTGATATCTATTCGAGTTATAGTTGCTTCATCTCTTACCATTTCAAATTCGTATGTGACATCATTAACATCATCGTCATCACCGACTCTTAAATGTGGGGTGTCGTCATCGATACTCATGTCTCTTTCTAAAAAAGGTTGATTTTTAGTACTCTCTTGAAAAACTTCAATTCTTTGCACATCAGTGAAATCACAGTCACTTTGACTAAACTGATTGTCTCAAATTTTGATTTTTATTACACTCCACCAATCAGTCAAGTCTCTTTATGTAGCACAGTACTTTGCGTAATAAACTTGATATTCCTGTTCAGCCAATAAGAATGGTTCATTTACTACGAGAACACTTTTACTTTTAATATCGATGATTCCATGAGTCGGATGAACACGCACGCCTCTCTCTATATCCAACCACCGACATTTGAACATGGTTATGTAATGTTGTCCAAGATAACAGAGTTCAATGATTTCATCAAGTATGCTATAAAAGTCAACTTCATTTTCTCGATGATGAGATCCTCTCAAGCTAACTCCACTGTTCATTGTTTTTTTCGATTCCCCATATGCATGTGTGTGGAATCGAAATCCATTCACCACATATGCATTATAAGTTTTAACACGTTTGGAAGGTGGGTTACAAAATACACATAGTCGTTTGTAAATTTTATCAGCATGTCGAGACACCTGAAAATTTGTGAAATAATTATCAATATAGTAAACTATACATTGAATGAGTTGCTAAAATATAAAGAATTTATGTTACCAGTTTTTGAAACCACTGAGAGAAATTTTTCAGTCAACGTTCTTCGAGAGCAGCTTCTGTAATTTGTGGAATTTGTTTCTTGATATGATTATCATACAACCTATAAAAACCAAAGTTATTTACTGTAACATAAATGATAGAATAAGTGATATAAAAACATACAGTACAACTGATGTCATCTCTTCACAGTTGAGCAGAACATACGTATGAGCTCCATGATGTTCATCATCTGAAGGCCAGCGTTCATCAAATCCACCAAAACCAAGCTCTGACTGGTTAAAAAAAGATAATTGATTGTCGATTTCATAAATATGTCTCTCGTTCCGTCCCATTCAGTTGTGTTTTGAAGGATACTCAGATTCAAAATAATGGGAGCAGAAAAAAGATATTTCCTCTTGCAAATAAGCTTCTGCAATAGATCCTTCAACAGATGCTTTGTTAAGTACTTTTCATTTCAATTTTTGCATGCATCTTTCAAATGGATACATCCATCGAAACTGTACTGGACCTACACATTTGGCCTCATATGGAAAATGTAACATCAAATGTTCCATTGAGTCGAAGAAAGACGGCGGAAATATTTTTTCTAGTTTACATATAATTACAACAACATCTTTTTCAAGTTTTACTAGTTCATCATAATCTGTTGTAGCCGCACAAATTTCCCAAAAAAAAATGAGACAAGTCTGTTATGGAATCCCAAATCACAGATTTCAACAGACCTCTTAATCCAATGGGTAGCAGTCTTTCCATTATAACAAGACAATCATGACTTTTTAATCCAGTAATATGTTTATTCTTTACATATCTACCCAAATTGGAAGCACAACCATCTGGAAGTCACAAATCTGCAATCCACAGACAAAATAATAAACGATTTTCTTTAGACAGTGTATAAGCTGCTTTTGGTTTCAGTAACCTTTCTGTTCTGACATTCTCAAACAGTTCCAATTCTGGACGCCTACAAATTTGGGAAAGATCTAAACGTGCATTTACATTGTCTTTGCTCTTTCCTGGTGTATCCAAAACTGTATGAAACAAATTATCAAAACAGTTCTTCTCAATATGCATGACATCTAACATGTGTCGGACCAACAAATCAGACTAATATGGAAAATCCCAAAATATGCTACGTTTAATCCAATTGTGTTCTTTCCCAAAAACAGAAATTTTCTGTTGGTTTATTGTGGGACCAAAAGTGATGGGAGGTAATGAAAATACAACTGATTTTAACTCTGAACCAGATAGAATTTTTGGAGGTCCTTCCCTTTCAACTGTTCCCTTTCTGAAATGAGATCTGTTTCTGCGAAAAGGATGATTAGCTGGAAGAAATCTGCGATGACAGTCAAAATAACAAGTTTTCCTTCCATGAATGAGCATAAATGCTTTGTTCTCTCCCATACATTTAGGACATGATTTCTGACCATGTGTACTCCAGCCAGATAACATCCAATAAGCCGAGAAGTCACTTATTGTCCACATCAATGCTGCTCTCAGTATGAAATTCTGTTTCATTGCAACATCATATGTACTGACACCAGTACTCCACAATATATTTAATTCATCAATCAATGGTTTCAAATAAACATCAATATTTTTCTTCGGATGTCCTGGAATTAGTAAAGTCAAAAAGATATATGGATCCTTCATCAACATCCATGGAGGTAAATTGTACGGAGTTAAAAAAATAGGCCAACATGAATATTGACTACCATAAGATCCAAATGGACAGAAACCATCAGTGGAAAGGCCCAGTCGAACATTTATAACTACTAAAGCAAAGGATGGATGCACTCTATCAAAATGTTTCCATGAATAACCATCGGCTGGATGATTAAAGCTTTTATCAGTTGAAATATTCTCTTTATTCCATGACATCATTGTCGTTGTATTCTTAGACATGAATAAATGCTGAAGTCTGGATGTATGCAGAAAATATCTCAACTGTTTTACAGGAATCAAACCAGACTTCCCGTGTTGTCCTTCTTTATATCTCAGTTGCCCACATGTGGGACAACTATCCAACGACTCATTTTCCCCAGAATATAAAATGCAGTCATTTGAACATGCATGAATCTTCTGACAAGTAAGTCCCAAATTTTGAACCAATCTTTTACTCTCATAGTAATTTGCGGGTAAAACATTTCCTTCGGGTAACAGTGTTTTAAGCAAAGAAAATATCTGGTCAAAACAGGTGTTTGACATTCCGTTATCTGATTTGATAGCCATAAATTTTGCAACTGCTTCTAATTTGGTCATCTTGCAGCCAGGATATAATGCATCCTTAGCAGACTTCAACAACTCATAAAATTCAGACGGTGCCAACTCAGTATTTGAAGCTATATCATCCGGAGTTTCTGTATGTTGAACAGATGAACCTGCAACATCATGTACTAAATCATGAAACCGGAATGGATCCGGAATCAAGTTGGTATCACCTGCTCTGGAACTGCGTTCACCGTGTTGATACCAAATAACATAATCTGGTTGAAAACCAAAACGCAAGAGATGTTCTCCCACTTTGTCAAATGTGTCAAAAGTTCTTAATGCACATTTTCTGCAAGGGAAATTTATTTTGCCTTCTGAAACAAATTCTGGATTTGATGCCGCAAATGATAAAAAAGCCTCCACACCCTCTACATATACTGGATTTAAATCGGAACCGTTTGGATTTCTACGTTGATTTATCCATATTCTGTCACCTAATAATGATTGTTGAGGACCTTGTTGTTCCATATTTCTCTATAAAATATAAAAGCATTACGGGTTTTGAATAATTTGTTAGAAAAAACACCCAAGCTAGGATAATTATAGAGTTTAGATCATACACGACTAACGCAAATTTTTTATTGAGATAGACCTAAAAATTGACCATTTAAGAATTAAATATGTTGAGAATAAAGCAAAACATGTTACAAATATTGATAATTTTAATATTATATAAATTTTTTATTATTTTCATAGTACTAATATAATTGGTAATTGTTACTAATTATTGGTAATTATTACTTATTATTACTAATTATTACTAAATATTACTAAATATTCCTAACTATTACTAATTATTACTAATTATTACTAATTATTGGTAATTATTACTAATTATTGGTAATTATTAGTAATTATTACTAATTATTACTAATTATTGGTAATTATTACTAATTATTACCAATTATTGGTAATTATTACTAATTAATACTAATTATTGGTAATTATTACTAATTATTGGTAATTATTAGTAATTAATGGTAATTATCGGTAATTATTACTACTTATCGGTAATTATTACTAATTATTAGTATTTATTACTAATTATTACTAATTATTACTAATTATTGGTAATTATTACTAATTACTAATAATTATTACTAATTATTACTAATTATTACTAATTATTGGTAATTATTAAAAATTATTGGTAATTATTATTAATTATTGGTAATTATTATTAATTATTACTAATTATTATTAATTATTGTTAATTATTACTAATTATTACTAATTATTACTAATTATTGGTAATTATTACTAATTATTGGTAATTATTACTAATTATTACTAATTATTGGTAATTATTACTAATTATTGGTAATTATTTTTTATTATTGGTAATTATTGGTAATTATTAGTAATTATTGGTAATTATTGGTAATTATTGGTAATTATTGGTAATTAATACTAATTATTGGTAATTATTGGTAATTATTGGTAAATATTACTGATTATTGGTAATTATTATTAATTATTTATAATTATTACTAATTATTACTAATTATTATTAATTATTGGTAATTATTACTAATTATTGGTAATTATTACTAATTATTGGTAATTATTACTAATTATTACTAATTATTACTAATTATTACTAATTATTACTAATTATTACTAATTATTGGTAATTATTACTAATTATTACTAATTATTACTAATTATTACTAATTATTACTAATTATTACTAATTATTACTAATTATTGTTAATTATTACTAATTATTGTTAATTATTACTAATTATTGGTAATTATTACTAATTATTACTAATTATTACTAATTATTACTAATTATTGGTAATTAATACTAATTATTGGTAATTTTTGGTAATTATTTCTAATTATTGTTAATTATTACTAATTATTGGTAATTATTATTAATTATTACTAATTATTACTAATTATTGTTAATTATTACTAATTATTGGTAATTATTACTAATTATTACTAATTATTACTAATTATTACTAATTATTGGTAATTATTTCTAATTATTAATAATTATTACTATTTACCGGTAATTATTCCGAATTATTGGTAATTATTACTAATTATTGTTATGTATTACTAATTATTGGTAATTATTACTAATTATTACTAATTATTGGTAATTATTACTAATTATTACTAATTATTGCTAATTATTACTAATTATTACTAATTATTACTAAATATTACTAATTATTATTAATTATTACTAATTATTACTAATTATTACTAATTATTACTAATTATTGGTAATTATTGGTAATTATTACTAATTATTACTAATTATTACTAATTATTGGTAATTTTTACTAATTATTACTAATTATTACTAATTATTACAAATTATTACTAATTATTGGTAATTATTACTAATTATTACTAATTATTATTAATTACTTCTAATTATTACTAATAATTACTAATTATTGGTAATTATTACTAATTATTACTAATTATTACTAATTATTACTAATTATTGGTAATTATTACTGATTATTACTAATTATTGGTAATTATTACTAATTATTACTAATTATTGATAATTAATACTAATTATTTGTAATTATTGGTAATTATTACTAATTATTGGTAATTATTACTAATTATTGGTAATTATTATTAATTATTACTAATTATTACTAATTATTGTTAATTATTACTAATTATTGGTAATTATTACTAATTATTGGTAATTATTACTAATTATTACTAATTATTACTAATTATTACTAATTATTACAAATTATTACTAATTATTGGTAATTATTTCTTATTATTACTATTTACCGGTAATTATTCCTAATTATTGGTAATTATTACTAATTATTGTTAACTATTACTAATTATTGGTAATTATTACTAATTATTACTAATTATTGTTAATTATTACTAATTATTACTAATTATTGGTAATTATTACTAATTATTACTAAATATTACTAATTATTACTAATTATTACTAATTATTACTAATTATTACTAATTATTACTAATTATTACTAATTATTGGTAATTATTGGTAATTATTACTAATTATCGGTAATTTTTGGTAATTTTTGGTAATTATTACTAATTATTACTAATTATTACTAATTATTGGTAATTATTACTAATTATTACTAATTATTACTAATTATTACTAATTACTACTAATTATTGGTAATTATTACTAATTTTTGTTAATTATTACTAATTATTGCTAATTATTGGTAATTATTACTAATTATTGGTAATTATTACTAATTATTACTAATTATTACTAATTATTACTAATTATTACTAATTATTGGTAATTATTACTAATTATTACTAATTATCACTAATTATTACTAATTATCACTAATTATTACTAATTATTACTAATTATTACTAATTATTGGTAATTATTACTAATTATTGGTAATTATTACTAATTATTGGTAATTATTACTAATTATTGGTAATTATTACTAATTATTGGTAATTATTACTAATTATTGGTAATTATTACGAATTATTACTAATTATTACTAATTATTACTAATTATTACTAATTATTGGTAATTATTACTAATTATTGGTAATTATTACTAATTATTGGTAATTATTACTAATTATTGGTAATTATTACTAATTATTGGTAATTACTACTAATTATTGGTAATTACTACTAATTATTACTAATTATTACTAATTATTGGTAATTATTACTAATTATTACTAATTATTGTTAATTATTACTAATTATTGGTAATTATTACGAATTATTGGTAATTATTACTAATTATTGGTAATTATTACAAATTATTGGTAATTATTACTAATTATTGGTAATTATTACTAATTATTGCTAATTATTACTAATTATTGGTAATTATTAGTAATTATTACTAATTATTACTAATTATTGGTAATTATTACTAATTATTGGTAATTATTACTAATTATTGGTAATTATTACTAATTATTAATAATTATTCCTAATTATTGATAATTATTAGAAATTGTTCCTAATTATTAGTAATTAAATGAATAATTATCAATAATTAGGAATAATTACCAATAATTAGGAATAATAACATTATTAGTATATTTTATTATTAATATTAAAATAATATAAGTTTATCATTTATATACAATTCTCCTTTCATCTGTGTGTTTTCTATCTCCACATACAAATAATACATGTGGAGACAGCAAACACACAGATGAAACTAGAATTGTATACATATATATAAAATTATATTATTTTAATATTAATAATAAAATATACTAATAATGTAATAATGTTATTATTCCTAATTATTGTTATTTATTACTAATTATTAATATTTATTCTTAATTATTAAAAATTATTACTAATTATTCCTAATTACCATTAACTTTGAACAATACTAATAATTTAAATTTATTAAGTAACAAAACAATGTAAACATAATTAAATTACAACTAATTAAGAATAATTGAAACTAATAAAACTTTAAAAATTAATATTAAATTAAAATGAATATAAATACCATGAAAATTGATCTGAGGTTGATCTCTGATCGTTCTTCAAAACTTCAATATCAACTCCGGAGAAAAAAATTAAACTTGAGAAAAACTGAACTTTAGAAATAAAATTTTGAGAGAAGAAGAAGATGGAGTTTGAGAATGATTTGAAAAAAACGGATGGGGGTATTTATAGGTTAGATTATTTGCGACGGGTACCGTCGCAAATACCATAGCCATCATTTATTACGGTCAACGGTTAAATAGTTATTTGTGACGGGTCCCGTCGCAAATAACCACCTGCCGACATACTATTTGAGACGGGGGAATATTCTCGTCGCAAATACCTTTTACCGCCGTCGGTTATTTGCGACGGGAATATTCCCCCGTCGCAAATATGTTTCCCGCAATTTGGCGTGCAAAGGGCGCCAGTCCTTTTGCGACGGGGAAAGCTATCCCGTCGCAAAACGCTACTTATTTGCGACGGGCAAATACCCCCGTCGCAAATAAGTTTTTTACAGGGCTACTTGCGACGAGATTTATTCTCGTCGCAAATAACCTGTCATAAATACCCATTTTTCCCGTAGTGATTTTTTTTCATGTTGGTGGTTGAGTTTTCCTCCCATGTTTATCATTTGATCCACCAACTTACAACTCCAACATTGACTTTTTTATCACCATATAAATGTAACCATTCTACAAACTCCATTTATACTTTTAGATCACACCAAATAACATATTTATAACACCCGAAGTCTTTAATTACAAGAGCCTTTCAAATTTGTGGTTTTAGTCCACAAATGAATTTAAGAATTTTCTAACATTGAGGATAACAAGACTCGATGAGTACTTTTAGTTTCTTATGAAATATTCATCATATGTCCTGAAAGATTCTCCATCATTTTTTTTGATATCTTTGAATTCTATCATCATCATCATATGAAGATTTCCTGGGAAATACTTATTAATAAACATTATCTTAATGTCTCCCCATTCCATCTCATCAATTTCCTCTCTTGGTTTGGTGTTCTTGATAATATACCACCACCTATAGATCTATCAAACTAGACAATACATAAATGTAACACCCCAAGATTTCATAGTGTGTTATTTCTTCAAAATAATTCAATAACTTGCACTACACGCAACACCGAGTTCAATCACACCATGAATTACCAAAGGAAAAAGCCATTCAAAAGTGGTTATGATTATTATTAACTAAATTTTAAACTTTATATAATCCTTATAATTTTAGAATCCATATTATGAGTTTCTTTGTCATAATGCAAGAACAGATTCATTTTCAGTATTACACTTTTATCAACTTTTAATAGTGAAACCTTTTTAAATACAATATTTTATACTTTTTGACTAAATGGGGACATCAAAAAAAAAATGAAACATCCCAAGCTTACACGGTACGCTTTCCTTTGAATAAAACAGTAGCGTATGTTGTACGCAACTTCGAGTTTTAACACACACCACAACCGATCAAACTAGCCGTTATGAATAGTAATACCTAATTTTTGAAATCATATATATTTTATATTTCAAAATGGACTTCATTTTTGGATTCGGAATATCGAAATTATCCTAGGGTGAAATTTTGGTACTTTTCGGATAACTTTTATATTTTGATGAATAGTGAAAATTACTAAATTTTAATTAAAAACAACTTTTTTAATCATAATAATTAATAGTGATAAATTATGAATTTGAGTGGTTTTAAAGTATATTTAGAATATATTTTTACCATTTAATATAATTTTGGTCATTGGACATAATTTTACAATTAAACCGAACATAAACAAGTGTCAATCTTTTGATAGTTATTACCTCTTAAAAACACGCTTTTTGTTTCGACAGCGGGAATTAATTTTAAATTAATTTCTGCCACTTCTGTGTTTTTAATTTAGGAAAATGGATTCCATATTTGGAATCAGGATGTTCAAATTGTGTAAATAGGTAACTTTTATTTTTAGACATTTTGAATAGTTACTGTGGTAAATATTTTATTTACCATGGTTAAAGGGTAAATCCGGTAAATAAGGGTTAAACAAATAATATTATAATAATACAAAATTACCCTAAAACGTGTCCTAACCTTATTGGTGGACACATACCCGACCATGGGCATCCTTGGGTCAATTTGGGGACCCCTTGGAGCCACTTGTATGTGGTAGGGACACTTTATATTAATAAAGTTAAAATAAAAATAAAAATGGCATAAGCTTACATCTTTTAGAAGAACAATTTTTACATAGGGTTATACATGTTGGATTTTCGATTATAAATATTCATTAGAAAGCTAAAACGATTTCCTACATAATGATATTTTATTTATAATTTTTAGACATTAAATAATTTATTTTATTTATGACACAATGATGATGCAGTAATTACTATAATAGTGAAAAATTAAAATAAGTGATATTATAAATACCCAAATAAATATAATATGAAACTTTTAATGAATTAAACTAATTTTCTAGGATAATATGATATATTAGGATTGATTTAATTGACTTTGTTTGAAGTAATCAATCTGTTATGAGTTTCACAAAAATCAACTAATGAATAGTGTCAAAATTGACATAAAAGAATTCTTAAAACAAATATTATATTATTAATTGATATTAAATTCCTAAAAATCTAAGGTTCGGCAAAGAGACTTATATCATGATAGGTTAATCATTAATGGACCACTTGGGGGTCTCTTGGATGTTTATGGTAAGTTTATTAACCATATTATATAAAAATACAAAGAGACATTGTAAAAGTGAAACTAATTAACTTAGAGTTAATACTTAAAGATAAGGTTAATATAAGTACCCAAACCTGTCTAAATTCTATTGGATGAGTTGTTTTCGACCTATCCCCACCTCATCCTTTGAATAGTAAACTTTGGAGCCTTTTTAAACCGAATATGAATTTATTATAAATTAATATTTCTAGCTTTTCCAAAGGTGCCCCTCACCCCTCTTATAAAAGGGCACTCCTCCTTCTCTTTTCCTCACACCTCTCAAGCCACTTGGCTCGTCCAAACTCTTCCCAACTAAGCTCCCCACATCCCTCTCCTCCTCCTTGAAGCTTCCCCTTAGGCAGAAAGCATTTCAAGAAGTCCTTTGGTTCCAACCAAAGTGAGTTACCTAAATTAAAGGTAACAATTTCTCTTAAAGTATCTTCATTTATTTTGCTTCTCCAACCCCCAAAATCTTTTTATTTCCTTTCTTTTGTAACAACACCAGTATCCTAAAATATACTATGATGTTTTTATAAGAAGGATTCAAACTACACATACACACAACTCCATCTAATGGATGATGAACATAATGTTTCTGTGGATGGCAAACTAACGCCTCACGAAACGATGATTGTTCAAATAAATCTTACCGCCTCTCATGGTGGCCATTATGATGGCACTGTAATTAAATATGATATTAATGATATATATTTTATATATAAGCTTCTGTAATTCCATTTTAGTTCATACCATTATTCGTTTCATGTAGTATATACATACGATAATTTCATTTGAGGAAGTGCGGACTACCGCCCCCTTAAAATGATATGACTCGTTCATACCACACATGGAACGTATAAAGGATGATGTTAATGAACTTAAGTAACATATATAAAATATTATATTATACTAGAATATTAATATACCTATGTATCATTTGGATTCTATTCTTTTAAAATAAAAATTAAATGGAAGTAGCGTTCGTGCGTACGTACGGACTACCGTCTCCACGAATGCGATGAGATTCATTCTCTATCGTATCCATTCAAGTATAATTATCATTTGATGATTTAAAAATGATGTTTAAGGACTTGATACCATTCTGGATTTGAATAATATACAACTTATCCTTTACAAACATGTCTTACGTAACAAAACATACAAAAGCAAACAAGTAAGTTCACACCCGAAACAGCGATAATACTAAGATATTATTATCAAATCAATATTAAAAGATCATATATGATATCATATTAATGTATATGATTCTTGTATAATTTAATAACAATTATTTCACCATTATACAGGAGGTTAACCTACCCCAACCAAGGAAAAGTACAAGGTAAGGGGTTTTCATCTCACTCCTTATTCCCGTGAGATTCATGCCATATTGCCACCATTACCTTTTGTGTGGTGTATGTACTGCCCATAATTATATTCTTTGTGTAATACACTCTAATTTATGTGTATTTACATATTCATTGTATGATACCTCTTTCATGGGTTTTATGTTTCATATGTTACCAAATTGGTAAGGGTTATTTCACAATCTCTTCATTATCCGAGGTTGTTTATACGTAATAATCTACTGGGATCTCTTTATCATCCACATCCATGTTTCTTAAAAATGTATTTCAAAACATTTTTACTATTTACTAAAATATGAGTTAAAGTCATTTATACCCTTTTTGACTTTTATAAGTGGTTTATAAAGGAATCTTTCCGTCATTTTCAAAACAAGGTCCTTTTTAACCTTTTCGACAGAATTGAGGTAAGAATGTTTTTTTTAACTTATACGGCGGGTGCGGTTATTTTACGCCGTTATAAAATTGTCAAAGATTTCCTTACAAGCTTACAAGAATATTTTCAAGAAAATGTTTTATTTTATATGGCTCTTAAATGATTTCAAAAATAGAAAGAGATATTTCTCTAAAAAGTGTTTTGATTTCATCTATGTCAACATCCTTTAATGGATTTTACGCTTATTTGAAGTTGATTTATTATAATACAAAACTTCTATATTGTATTGAAGGATTCGTGATATTTTTGACTGTGGATGTGCTATTTTATACCATTCATAGTTTATGGTGAAACTATTGACATTTCGTATGCTAGTTTTAATCCGAATGTTTATGTTATATTTCAAACTTTTCTTCAGATGAATGTGCTAAACAAGTATGTTCCGGGTTGGGGACCGGTAAAAGTAAGCCCTCCAGGTTGGGGACTGGTAAAAGTAAGCCCTCCAGGTTGGGGACTGGTTAAAGTAAGCCCTCCAGGTTAGGGACTGGTAAAAGTATGCCCTCCGGGTTGGTGTCCGGTTATTAGAGGCACTCCGGGTTGGTGTCCGGTTATTAGAGGCACTCCGGGTTGGTGTCCGGTTATTAGAGGCACTCCGGGTTGGGTTCCGGTTAGAAGTAACCCCTAGGTCTTGGGAAGAGGCCTAGACAATGAAATTAACGTTTGACATTATGCATTCCAACATTATGAAAGTGGTTATTGATATTGCATGTGAATATTCGATTAGTAGAATATCCATGTGAACAAGTAAATGGCATCATTTCATTTTACTTTTGCCATACCATGTTGAAGTTCAATTTTAAAAGGCTTTTGTTTTAGTAATTCATTGCCTTAAATGTTTATGCTTATTTTTGAATGTTCCGCTATATTGTTATCCTTACTGGGCATTTGAGCTCACCCCTTTTCTATGTTTTATTTTTCCCAGGTAGTGAAGAAGTAAATTATGAATGACTTGCAGGGATATTATGAGGGGTTAATAGTGTGGATATCAAGACTTTGTTGTTGTAGTATTTTTTCACTTTGAAATGTAATGTAAAACTTTATGATTATATCTAGTGTTTCCAAGGCTACTAAACCAATCGGTCCTTCGGGATTTGATCTTTCTTGTGATCATGCCAATGTTACGAAGTAATGCACCGACTCTGGGCAGCTGGGGTCGGGGCGTTACAGTTGGTATCAGAGGAAGTTTAGTACAAACCTTGGAAGCTAGATTTAGATAAACTCTGATTAGAGCACGTAGACCTAAGATGAACTTTGAGGATTAGTATAGAAGAACTTCCTAGAATTTTGGTATTGTAGAGATTTTGTGAGTTTTCCGAGCAATACATCCCTGTCTGGATACGAGCAAGTAGAGGTGGCTCTGGCACAGATGTACCTAGGGGTAAAACCCGAAAACACCGCTTTGAGCTAGACTCGAACGGGAACTGGTGCACGACAACGGGCCTTGCTGCACTCTTGGTTACGACACTCCCGGGGGATATGCTTAAGATAACTCTCATTTTCTTTACAAATCATTATGAAGGGTTTATGAGTATATAATTCCTCAAAGAAAACATTCTTATGATTATGGATTATATCCATAAATAGTTCAATTTATGTTAAGTGTTTTATAAGTATGGGATTATGTATTTTGATTCATAAACTGATCTAGTTTATGCCATTGTTTGGAAATGGCACCCAGTAGAAGGAATGAGAACTCCAGCAAATGCACATGATCCAAAGAGAAGGAAGGATCATATATTTCATGGTCTTAAGCTAGAATTTATAAGAGAAATAGTCTCCCATGTATGATCATCATATGAAGAAATAATATCATGTGTTGATAAGATAAGTAAAGAGTTTACTGAGTCCTATGGCTTTGAAGGGAATCAAGAGAAGAAAAGGATGGAAGAGAGAAAGATGGATAAAGGGAAAAGGGAAAAGAAGAATTTTCCCATATGTGGTAACTGTGGAAAGAAACACCCTGGAACTTGCCTGAAAGGAATGGGAGTTTGTTATAAGTGTGGAGAAAAAGGGCACAAAGTACGTGACTGCAAGGGTAAGAAAATGGTTTCAAATGTACAATGCTTCATTTGCAAGGAGTTTGGACACTACGCAAACCTATTTCCCATTCATCAAACTATGCCGAAAATGATGTTATTGGATAATAATCAAGTTATGATACTACCACAGATGAAGGGGAATGATTAGAGTTCTTATGTTGATTATGTCAATTGAGTGTTGTATCAACAATGTACTTGTTATAATAATTATGGAGTATATAAGGATTGTACTGCAGTACTATTTCATTAAGGACTTGAGATTGTGTGGAACAAAGAAAAGTGACTCAATAGCAGGATAAATTTTTGGAAAATATATGGTTGAGAGAATGATAAATCATAATATAGTTCTGATACTGAGGTAGTGATTTTGGAATAATATGTGATTGTTTTGGATAAATTGGATATTCTTGACTACCTTGGAACTGATTAATGATTTGTATATTCCATCATTGTTGGGGTTTAAAACATTTTTGGATTAATGAAGTATATCCAGCATTCTATATGGAATAAGGGAGCATGAATGTAATCAATAAGGAATATGGTAATTCAGGATGTTTCAGTGTATTAAAAGAATACATGATGAAGGTATTCATATGCTATCACGGGGTAAAAAAGAATCTACATTATTCTTACCTTCCTTATAAATGTTGGACTATGAGTTTGGACAGAAGTATTTTGGATAGTTCTAGTTTGGATTATTTTGGATTGCCATAAAAGGACAACCCGGAGGTCGGGCGGCAACCCGTCGCGTCCGGCAAGGCTGCGAGACTTGAACCCGCAACCGAAGGGCGACAAGGGTGTATCACCTACCACTGGCCCACGAGATGTCCTGGATTAAATAATGTAGTTTTTTTAAAAGATCTGATAGATGAATTATAAATTCGTTTATTTTGGAACCCTATACGAATAGTGTAAATAGAATTTTTTTACATTCTATTATCTTTTAGAAATGAGTTTGTGGTAGAAATTGATTAAAGGATAAAACTATAATTATAAAGTAAGTATATCTCCTTATGATCTTATCCAATCTCATAAATAAATTCCTCAACATTAATAAAAGGAACATAGAACAAAAATGTTTTCCTAGATGGTACCTTAAATCATCACTAATTTATGGCTTTGGGATTGTTGGCCTTTTCATAGCCATGTTCTCTACCACTCTCCATCAGATAATTGATGGTTAGATTTCTCCTCCATATCCATATTTTCCTACATGGAACCCTAGTATGTGTTATTTTCGGTAATCTTCATACTTTCGACTTTTTATTTTAAATAGAGTCCTCATTAATCCATTTTTCGATGTGGGATTTCAACTAAGATATTTTGAAACGTCAAAAATGTGTTATCCTAATACCCTATGTTTTGTTGAACCGATCATCATAGATTGACGAATTTAAGGACCTCAATCTTACACTTGTTTGTGATTGATTACCTCAATCAATACCTATAAATATTTACATTTTTCCTCCAATTATATGTCTCTAAATGCCACCAATGTTCTCCTAATCGAGATCATAATTTGGTGGTGACCCTTTCATTTCTCTTTCCCTCATATTAAGACTAAATTTTAATAACCCAATTTCCGATGTGGGTTTTCCCACAAATATATTTTCTATTTTCAACCTTTTATTTCTGAAGAACAATTTCAAATTGCGAGGACGCAATTTATTGAAGGAGGGGAGAATGTAACACCCCAAGATTTCATAGTGTGTTATTTCTTCAAAATAATTCAATAACTTGCACTACACGCAACACCGAGTTCAATCACACCATGAATTACCAAAGGAAAAAGCCATTCAAAAGTGGTTATGATTATTATTAACTAAATTTTAAACTTTATATAATCCTTATAATTTTAGAATCCATATTATGAGTTTCTTAGTCATAATGCAAGAACAGATTCATTTTCAGTATTACACTTTTATCAACTTTTAATAGTGAAACCTTTTTAAATACAATATTTTATACTTTTTGACTAAATGGGGACATCAAAAAAAAATGAAACATCCCAAGCTTACACGGTACGCTTTCCTTTGAATAAAACAGTAGCGTATGTTGTACGCAACTTCGAGTTTTAACACACACCACAACCGATCAAACTAGCCGTTATGAATAGTAATACCTAATTTTTGAAATCATATATATTTTATATTTCAAAATGGACTTCAGTTTTGGATTCGGAATATCGAAATTATCCTAGGGTGAAATTTTGGTACTTTTCGGATAACTTTTATATTTTGATGAATAGTGAAAATTACTAAATTTTAATTAAAAACAACTTTTTTAATCAAAATAATTAATAGTGATAAATTATGAATTTGAGTGGTTTTAAAGTATATTTAGAATATATTTTTACCATTTAATATAATGTTGGTCATTGGACATAATTTTACAATTAAACCGAACATAAACAAGTGTCAATCTTTTGATAGTTATTACCTCTTAAAAACACGCTTTTTGTTTCGACAGCGGGAATTAATTTTAAATTAATTTCTGCCACTTCTGTGTTTTGAATTTAGGAAAATGGATTCCATATTTGGAATCAGGATGTTCAAATTGTGTAAATAGGTAACTTTTATTTTTAGACATTTTGAATAGTTACTGTGGTAAATATTTTATTTACCATGGTTAAAGGGTAAATCCGGTAAATAAGGGTTAAACAAATAATATTATAATAATACAAAATTACCCTAAAACGTGTCCTAACCTTATTGGTGGACACATACCCGACCATGGGCATCCTTGGGTCAATTTGGGGACCCCTTGGAGCCACTTGTATGTGGTAGGGACACTTTATATTAATAAAGTTAAAATAAAAATAAAAATGGCATAAGCTTACATCTTTTAGAAGAACAATTTTTACATAGGGTTATACATGTTGGATTTTCGATTATAAATATTCATTAGAAAGCTAAAACGATTTGCTACATAATGATATTTTATTTATAATTTTTAGACATTAAATAATTTATTTTATTTATGACACAATGATGATGCAGTAATTACTATAATAGTGAAAAATTAAAATAAGTGATATTATAAATACCCAAATAAATATAATATGAAACTTTTAATGAATTAAACCATTTTTCTAGGATAATATGATATATTAGGATTGATTTAATTGACTTTGTTCTAAGTAATCAATCTGTTATGAGTTTCACAAAAATCAACTAATGAATAGTGTCAAAATTGACATAAAAGAATTCTTAAAACAAATATTATATTATTAATTGATATTAAATTCCTAAAAATCTAAGGTTCGGCCAAGAGACTTATATCATGATAGGTTAATCATTAATGGACCACTTGGGGGTCTCTTGGATGTTTATGGTAAGTTTATTAACCATATTATATAAAAATACAAAGAGACATTGTAAAAGTGAAACTAATTAACTTAGAGTTAATACGTAAAGATAAAGTTAATATAAGTACCCAAACCTGTCTAAATTCTATTGGATGAGTTGTTTTCGACCTATCCCCACCTCATCCTTTGAATAGTCAACTTTGGAGCCTTTTTAAACCGAATATGAATTTATTATAAATTAATATTTCTAGCTTTTCCAAAGGTGCCCCTCACCCCTCTTATAAAAGGGCACTCCTCCTTCTCTTTTCCTCACACCTCTCAAGCCACTTGGCTCGTCCAAACTCTGCCCAACTAAGCTCCCCACATCCCTCTCCTCCTCCTTGAAGCTTCCCCTTAGGCAGAAAGCATTTCAAGAAGTCCTTTGGTTCCAACCAAAGTGAGTTACCTAAATTAAAGGTAACAATTTCTCTTAAAGTATCTTCATTTATTTTGCTTCTCCAACCCCCAAAATCTTTTTATTTCTTTTCTTTTGTAACAACACCAGTATCCTAAAATATACTAGGATGTTGTTATAAGAAGGATTCAAACTACACATACACACAACTCCATCTAATGCATGATGAACATAATGTTTCTGTGGATGGCAAACTAACGCCTCACGAAACGATGATTGTTCAAATACATCTTACCGCCTCTCATGGTGGCCATTATGATGGCACTGTAATTAAATATGATATTAATGATATATATTTTACATATAAGCTTCTGTAATTCCATTTTATTTCATACCATTATTCGTTTCATGTTGTATATACATACGATAATTTCATTTGAGGAAGTGCGGACTACCGCCCCCTTAAAATGATATGACTCGTTCATACCACACATGGAACGTATAAAGGATGGTGTTAATGAACTTAAGTAACATATATAAAATATTATATTATACTAGAATATTAATATACCTATGTATCATTTGGATTCTATTCTTTTAAAATAAAAATTAAATGGAAGTAGCGTTCGTGCGTACGTACGGACTACCGTCTCCACGAACGCGATGAGATTCATTCTCTATCGTATCCATTCAAGTATAATTATCATTTGATGATTTAAAAATGATGTTTAAGGACTTGATACCATTCTGGATTTGAATAATATACAACTTATCCTTTACAAACATGTCTTACGTAACAAAACATACAAAAGCAAACAAGTAAGTTCACACCCGAAACAGCGAAAATACTAAGATATTATTATCAAATCAATATTAAAAGATCATATATGATATCATATTAATGTATATGATTCTTGTATAATTTAATAACAATTATTTCACCATTATACAGGAGGTTAACCTACCCCAACCAAGGAAAAGTACAAGGTAAGGGGGTTTCATCTCACTCCTTATTCCCGTGAAATTCATGCCATATTGCCACCATTACCTTTTGTGTGGTGTATGTACTGCCCATAATTATATTCTTTGTGTAATACACTCTAATTTATGTGTATTTACATATTCATTGTATGATACCTCTTTCATGGGTTTTATGTTTCATATGTTACCAAATTGGTAAGGGTTATTTCACAATCTCTTCATTATCCGAGGTTGTTTATACGTAATAATCTACTGGGATCTCTTTATCATCCACATCCATGTTTCTTAAAAATGTATTTCAAAACATTTTTACTATTTACTAAAATATGAGTTAAAGTCATTTATACCCTTTTTGACTTTTATAAGTGGTTTATAAAAGAATCTTTCCGTCATTTTCAAAACAAGGTCCTTTTTAACCTTTTCGACAGAATTGAGGTAAGAATGTTTTTTTTAACTTATACGGTGGGTGCGGTTATTTTACGCCGTTATAAAATTGTCAAAGATTTCCTTACAAGCTTACAAGAATATTTTCAAGAAAATGTTTTATTTTATATGGCTCTTAAATGATTTCAAAAATAGAAAGAGATATTTCTCTAAAAAGTGTTTTGATTTCATCTATGTCAACATCCTTTAATGGATTTTACGCTTATTTGAAGTTGATTTATTATAATACAAAACTTCTATATTGTATTGAAGGTTTCGTGATATTTTTGACTGTGGATGTGCTATTTTATACCATTCATAGTTTATGGTGAAACTATTGACATTTTGTATGCTAGTTTTAATCCGAATGTTTATGTTATATTTCAAACTTTTCTTCAGATGAATGTGCTAAACAAGTATGTTCCGGGTTGGGGACCGGTAAAAGTAAGCCCTCCAGGTTGGGGACTGGTAAAAGTAAGCCCTCCAGGTTGGGGACTGGTTAAAGTAAGCCCTCCAGGTTAGGGACTGGTAAAAGTATGCCCTCCGGGTTGGTGTCCGGTTATTAGAGGCACTCCGGGTTGGTGTCCGGTTATTAGAGGCACTCCGGGTTGGTGTCCGGTTATTAGAGGCACTCCGGGTTGGGTTCCGGTTAGAAGTAACCCCTAGGTCTTGGGATGAGGCCTAGACAATGAAATTAACATTTGACATTATGCATTCCAACATTATGAAAGTGGTTATTGATATTGCATGTGAATATTCGATTAGTAGAATATCCATGTGAACAAGTAAATGGCATCATTTCATTTTACTTTTGCCATACCATGTTGAAGTTCAATTTTAAAAGGCTTTTGTTTTAGTAATTCATTGCCTTAAATGTTTATGCTTATTTTTGAATGTTCTGCTATATTGTTATCCTTACTGGGCATTTGAGCTCACCCCTTTTCTATGTTTTATTTTTCCCAGGTAGTGAAGAAGTAAATTATGAATGACTTGCAGGGATATTATGAGGGGTTAATAGTGTGGATATCAAGACTTTGTTGTTGTAGTAGTTTTTCACTTTGAAATGTAATGTAAAACTTTATGATTATATCTAGTGTTTCCAAGGCTACTAAACCAATCGGTCCTTCGGGATTTGATCTTTCTTGTGATCATGCCAATGTTACGAAGTAATGCACCGACTCTGGGCAGCTGGGGTCGGGGCGTTACAATAAAAAATTTCACCACCTACATATCAGAACAATGAATCACCAAAAATATCTTCTCCATTGATATTACCCAATTTTACAAAACTACTTGATGAGAAGATCCACTAAACGTCAGTGATTTTTTCCACTTAAAACACTTGATAGTCAGTTACTCCATATTTGGTGAAGGAGGGAATTCACCATTTTTCATGTTATTATTCATATCCTAAGATAGTTTGGTTAGCTTCGCCAAGATGTTTTGAACTCCACCTCCCAATGCATCGGGGATGTCATTCAAATAATCATTGCAATGGCCCTCGCAAGGGTTTTGTTCAACATTTCATCTTGTTCCGACTATTTTATAAAATAGAAAAGGTTAGAAAAAAAAATATGTCAACATGTAATGAATTAATAACTTATTCATTTGTAAAATTTAAAAAACACAACTTATGGGATACCTATATAATTATTCTTCTATGCATATTTTTACTTAGTCTCATACTCATGGGTTTTTCTAGGGTTCAGTAATCTTAATTCACAATTTAAATGAATCATGATTATGATACCAGTTATGGAAACCATGCATTTTATTATATTACAATTTCATCATTAAAAATATAAAACAAAAATTGTAATACAAAATTATGATCCAATTGTTTATTGTATTTTGAAAACTATGAAAATACATAACATTTACAATATAAAACATAAACAATTATTTAATCCTTTCTTCTCAATCATCTTATTTTCCATTGAAAACGCTTTAGTACACATAATAAAATGAGGATATACATATAAAACGGGTGATATAAAATCCCGGTAAGAGGATGGATATGAACAATAAAATAATGGTTGATCCCAATCGTAACATAGGCAATTAATCCTGAGCATGAGAGGAAGAATTAATAAAAGACATGAAATTCAACAATGCATAAAAATAAAACATCATGTATTAGTGCTCAACTTCCAAAAATAGTTATAAAAAAAATATAGAATCAGGTTCATGCATCATTTAACTTTAACTCATGGGATTAATCTCTTTACCTATTGTATTGGAGTACTGTATAATTCCGAGCACCCATGTCACATCATTATATTTACATTATCATGCATCCCACATAGAATATATTCCAAACATAAAAATAATAAAAATCATTTAAATAATGGTTTTCACATCATAAATAATTCAGTCAAAAAAATTTGGATCCCAAAATAAATATGGGATAAAATTCATGACATAGAACAATCAAAGATTGGTGAAGTAGAAACAATTTTTGAGAAGTAAAAAAGAGGGTGTTTATTTGTAAGGGGATTTCTATTTTATGAACATTGAGTTTGTCATAACTTAAATTATAAATCAATTATATCCCAAGATTGGTATGATGAGGATAATGAAATTATTCTTAAGTAATATCCATACTGAAAATGGGTTGAAAGAGTGAAAACCCAAGACTGAGAGTTGGGTTCGAGAATTTCCCCTTACCTTGTATTCGAACACTTTCTTCAATTTAATGTCTTGTACAACCACTTTAGATTCAATAATTAAATATTATATAATTTTTATTACATTAATAGGATTCATTATGGTTTTATTAAGTTCATTTATGGTATTTTTGAAGAGTTATCGAGTATAAATTCATTTTTTGGGAAAGTGCGTTTTTATAGTTTTCTGGAATGGCTCACTTGTATTCATGAATGGAATTTCATTTAAAATGGGGATAAAAACCAGAATTGAAATTAAATTTTATTTATAATGTTAAAGAACCTGAAATGTTCTATTAAATATAATTTTTATAAACCATTATAATGAATCATTTTATAAGAATTTAATGTTGATCGTTTGGGTTATTTCATGTGGTTTTTTGAGTGCAACAAACATGTTTTGTGTAATAAATTATTAATATGTACATAAGAATGTTGAAAAAATGATATAGTATATAACATGTATAAAATAATCTCGTTCAAACATAAAATTGGTTTCAGGACCAGATCTGAAGGGGTAAAGGAAAATAAATACAAGTCTTTCTTGGCGGCGATAAATTGAAACCACCGGAACAACGTTTTCCATTCTAAAATAAAAAAAAGCGGGTAAGGGGGTTGGATAATATATTATAAATTTTGTATCATAAAATTATAGAATATGTAGTATAATAGAGTTACCATACCATGTGGATGATGATAGGCGGGGAGGTACTAAGACAAGTCTTGAAGCTTGAGATGTCTGAATAAATGAGGGTGTGAGGGGTGGTATTTGTAGTAGAGGGGAGAGGGGTTTTCACAATATTATATTACTTAATTTATTATTTCCCTACAATATAATAAATAGTGATTATTTTATCAAAAATATTTGTAATAAGTGATTTTTCTTTTCGAACCAATGGCTATATACATCTTCCATGACTGAAGAAAGATGCAGAAATTCACTTATTTAGCATATTTTGTAAATTATTGATTTTAACTATTCACCAAAAAATTTAAGTATTTCATATAAATTTAAAAAAATTACCTTATCCCTTTTACAATGTGTAGATTCCAAAAATGAACTCATTTTTTAGATAAATATTTTTCTATGTATTTTAAAAAAATTATTTAAATTAAATTATAGTTTGTTCAAAAAACAACAATTTATCATCCTTTATATACATAATCCAAGATAAAGGTATATCATATTTTCATTTAAATCCAATATATATAATATCATATGTAATTTTAATATTCATAAGGTTAAGTTACAATTCTTTAGTGTAGGTCATTATTCATAAATGTTGGTTACAATTCACCAAAAATTTTGTTTGTTCCATGAGACCCCAAACATCAAATTGGACAGAACCGTGTACGTCAGATTTTCAAAATTTAAAACAATGAAGAGGAAAAATTATGTTTAGTGGTAAAATAGTATTTTGTATCGTTATATGTCATTGTGTTTCCAATTGTGATTATACATTAAGTCATGGTTATAAGAAGGGATTAATTTGATGAAACATTTGGTCATTAAACATCTCATATGATTCATTTCTTTTTAATATCATATTTTCAAAGATTGATATCACTAACATAATTCAATAAATACTATTTTTTACTGCATTAGTTTTCATGGAATTTTGAATCACCACCTAATGTAATGGAAGTAAAACATTCTATGAGAATGCCTTATGGTACAATAATAATGTATAAGATTTATAAATAGTCTCAAAATGATATTTATGGGACGATAGGTCCTACAACACTAAGATATATAAATTGTATATAAATGATATTTATTGGATGACCTATACTACATAACTACGTCTTAGACCCATGGAAGAGTTTTAAGTGATTTTGGTTATGGATTAGAAAATAATACAAAGATCCAAAATCAATTTTTAGGGGAAGGAGATCCACTATCAAATTCCTGATCATCCAGATCACTTCTACCAATATATAGATAATCTAACATTTTAATTAATTTATCTAATATGGGTTCTGAGATCCGAAATGGGGGCACTTATCTTAAATGATCATATGGGATGTGAAAATTGTTGAAATTCTAGTTATATAAGAATGAAATTATTTATTTCTTGATGACCAACCTTGTCTAACCATATTGCATGAGGTTAAAATAACTATTGAACTTATAATTGGATGAATTTATATCTCTAGTAGTAAAAATAGAATGGTAGTTATGTCATTTTATAAATTAAATAATTAGCTAAATTATTTTTTATACAAGGAATATATCTTCTACATTAATTCCGTTTTGTACAATTATTAATATTTTCTATGAATATAGAAAGATCAATGGGAATTTTCACTTACTATTTTTAGAATAAAAGAATTGAAATAAGAATAAATATCAGTTGACTTATTTCAATGAAAATATCTATTGAATCTTAGGATCATAGTAGTAAGAACCCAGATCTTATTTTTAGGTATGAATCGTGATTTCCGGTTGTTTTTGATAAAAATAAGAGTTTCTTGAAATTTTAAGATTACCCGCCATCTACTTTAAGTACACGTCGGGTACCCAGGAGCCTCTGGTGATCGTGTGCTAGCTTTGTAATGGAATAGAACATGGTCGTGGGTGGTGACTAGGAGACCGCCTAAAGAGGAGTCCGGAAAAGGCAAGTACACGTCATGTAATATTAAAATGCACCTCATGTACTTTCTTTTTTCATTAAATGGACTGGGTCGCCTCTAATGGACATAACCATCATCTTCTTCACCTATCTCATCCACGGGCGACCGTATAGTCAGGGATCTTCTTAGAGTATCTGAATCTCCATATGTTCTCCGAATCAACCATCGTTGATAGCGTTGGAATCACATCGGTGAGATCTCTCTTCATCTTGAACATCAAATACAGTTTTATCCTATCTTTTGTGTTATCCTCGGATGAATGTTATAGACGTTTTTGTAGATCTAGCACATTCTAGGTTGATCCAAGGACTGACGCTAGGGTATATCGATATCACGACACCAAGGTAGGTGGTTTGTGCCTTTCTTTAGATTGTCATTGAGTTATATGTGAAAAAGTGACTAATACCCTTGATTGAGGTATTGCATGTTTAGGGTTTTTAGCCCTATTATTTGCTGATATGCCTTGTTGTTTGGATAGAGGTTAATTGTTTGGGAATAGGGGAAATCTTCCAATGCTGTTGATGATCTTCCCATGTTTTTGGTTTTGACCGTTTGGTCTAGCTTGCCCGTTAGGCTGCCCTATTTTCCATTCCTAGTAATGTAGGATTGAGTGATTATTATCTAACATTATATGATATGTTTTAGATTTTTTATCCTAGTAGTTATTCAGGTTTACTTTGGTTTCTATGTATGGTTTGTTGATGATTGACTTACACGGGTCTGTGGGAACCTGGTGTAGTAGACCATAGGGGGAATGGACATAGAGGGCTTCTTTAGAGTGTCTGTTTAGAGTTACTATGTGAGACCATAAGGGGGATGGACGTTGAGTGCTCCCTCAGAGTGTCTTCATTTCCTCATTATGGGCCATAGGGGGAATTAGATGTTGATTACTTACCAATAGCACATATTTGTTATCTATACAAGACTATAGGGGGAATTGACGCTTAGTGCTTCCTCATAGAGTCTGTTCTAAAGATAATCTAGAGGGGTTAGACTATGTGTACATACCAAAGGATTTCTTATGTTTGTTTTGGTTGAACTAGAGGGGATAGGCTCTGAGTACTTCCCATATGGTCACCTGATTTTTATTAGCTTCTTTCTTGACATATGAAAATGAATTCACTTGAAAATATATTATTGTTACTCTGTGTACTTCCTTGTTTACTAATTCATTCTGTTTATTGCCTATCATATATTTTCAATCACTATTAGGCACAGATCATTGGGTGGTTACCTACTGTGATTGGTCTCACACCCTGTTTGGGTCATGATTTTGGCCCCAAACAGATTATATTGCGATAGGTATACATAAGGGAAAGATCCCTTCTACTTCAGGTACTTGATTACTGCGGAGCTGGGGATCATGGGACCTAAATGATCCTTGTGATTCTCTGGAATATTTTATCTATTTTATATTGTAATTTGGTTTAGTTTTGTATTCTGTCATTGTGACTTGTTTGGATGCTTTCCTAGACATGTGTTTCAGGAATCTTATAGATATATGTTTTCTCCAGTTGTTAATTACATCCACTGTTTACCTATTGGAGATTTTACTATTTCTACTATTGTATTCTGTTTTACTTTCGCAGTATCACTCTGTCAATGAGGGCATTGTGTAGAGACCCATACTTGACATACATAGACATTACATTAATTTTTCGAAATACTTAATACATAACAAAAACAGGCACAAAAGAACCGTAATAGTTTACTGTCTTTGAAAACATGGAACGTAATCATCTAATCATGGTGAAATATCTTCAACAGCTCCCATAAAGATCTTCCCCTTTTTCTTCTTGCCTAAAACCTTTCGTTATATCCTGGGGAAAAGAAAACATAAAAAGGGTGAGCTCAAATGCTCAGTTAGGGTAAAAATAATGAACATAAAAAAATCCATAAACATTTGAATGCAAAAACATGTTCCCAAAATCTAAACATCAAAATCTTGAGCAAAGACATAAATCATGGAAGTACGTAAAGAATATATAATAATGGAACATCAATCATGATAAAATAGAATGGCATGAAAACATGTAATTATGGAAAACCATTAATCACATGATATGATTTCCATAGTAGCCAAGGCATTTCTGTTAAGAAAATCATAGTGGACAAAGTCCCTTTCTGAATCGAGTTCACTCCTCGTTCCCGTCCTGTATCACTGAACCAGATTAACTTACAATTCTAGACATGTCTATCTCATGATATATAAATTGTTACCAAATGCATTGGAGGGAGGTATTGGTCCCACTCATCTCATAATGAAATCATTTTTACATGTGCCACAACATAAACATAAATAATTCATCATAAACCAAATAAGAAAATGGGTTTCATAATCATCATCCCATCATAACATAATCCATATAAAACAAATGGACATAATTTCATCATAAGAAATGTGAAACCATGTAAATCATAGAGACATTACAATTTAAACATATTCCTATTAAATATTTTCATCTAAGATAGAAAATGGTTTTGATACAATACATGAAATGAATTCTTGAGAAAAATATCCTTCCTCCTTAAAAATCATTTTTTTCACAAAATTCCACACAATTTTAAAAGAAAATGATTTTATTGAAAATAACCAAGAAATATTGTAGAAAATTCTTCATGAAAATAAGGCGTTATAAAACCGTAAAAATCCGTTCATTTTGTATACGTAAAAAAACATTCTCCTCGTACTTTTAATGGAAAAGAAAAGAAGTACCACATATGGTAAACAAAAGAACAATTACCTCCGTAATACAAAGAAAAATTCAAAGATGGTTAAACATGACTTTAAAAATACATTGAAGAATATTTAACACTTTATGAGAAAAATTTTTATGGACAAGGATGAAAAATATACCCCATTAAATACATAATTATAAACATTCTTAGATAAATATGAGATTTGAAAATTTATCCCTTACCTTATGTCTGATATGCTTCGTATGTATCCAAACCTCATGTATAATGATTTAAATAATGTCATTTAATTATTACAGAATCATATTCATTGGTATGATATCATATATGGTTCACTTATTACTTTATATTACATGTTCTTTTGTAAATTCCATGTTAAAGAAATGTTTTGGGTAAAGTCGTTTCATTTATCGTACATGATTCGATTAGTTGTTCTTGATATTATTACTCATATCATAATTTACTTAATTCCATAATTTAAAACAATACTTATATATAATATATATTCAATATATAAATATATATGATAGATTTATAAATGGAATGAAATACACCGTTCATGGAGATGGTAGGTCATACGTACGCATCAACGCTAATTTTGTTTCCTTATTGAATTGAATGGAATTTTTTAAATGAATCATATATGTACATAAATATAGTATCATTATTTTTTAATATCTTTCATGATTATTTATGACATATATACTTTATAATCATACATGAATGGTTAATCATTGAAAATGAATCTTATCGCGTTCGTGGAGACAGTAGTCCGTACGTACGAACGAGTGATGATATCGTTCCCATAATTATTGAATAGAATTGGGGTGAATGATATAATATATCAGATCTAGTATTATGTTATAATAACAATATATAGTTTTTATTTACACCATTATACCCATCAAAATAAGGTGGTGCTGGAAGAACTAATTACACCACAGCGTGGAGGCGGTATTCCGTACGTACGCACACATGGTGATTTCGATTTCCGTAGGATGGATAGCAGGTGAAATGGGGTTGTTTCATTTTTATAATATCATATCAGTATATTGGTTATAATGATTTTATTACTTTACAATGAAAAAAATAAAGAATAAGAAGTTTAAAAAGAATGAAACATGAAAGAATCAGTAGAAGAGATTACCTCTTTTTCGACATGCCTCCTTTAACCATCCTCTTAAGGGACTGGAGTTTGTCTTTTGAGAAGAAAAGATCCTCAAGAATATTAGTAGGTATTTTTAGAAGAGTAATGGGAATGGGATGGCCGAGATTTAAGGCTCAATGTAGTGTAATGACAGTAGGGAGGAGGTGCCCCTTTATAAGGGAGGAGAGTAGCACTTTTTGAATCCTCAAAAATATTAATTTATAATAAAACTAAACCCCACATAAAAACATTCAAAGTGACTAAAATTATGATATTAGACAATATAGTGTTGTATGATCACCATCCAATTAAATTTAGACATGATTATATTTTATTTTAATCCTTATCATTTTGATTTATCCTTATTTAATCTATTTAATTTTATTTGTTGTAATAATGTTATAAATTTTATATGGTTATAAAAACATACTTATGTGTTCTTACTTATACTTAATTTGATATTTTATGACATGTTAGATCATATAAATTATAATTTGTAACTTTTAAAATACTTTTGTAATTTTTAGACAATTTAATAATATAAAATATCAAAAGTGTCAATTTTGACACAAATAATTTATTTTAATTTAAATAAACTCAACACAGAAGATATGTTCTAACCAAAATATTTAATAGATTCAAAAATTGTCATATTTATCTATAAAATTTGTGGATAAAATTAAATAGTTCACATAATATTTATTTTTATTTTTTAAAACAATTTATTTGATATTTCAATCAATAAAATAATTTCAACATCACTATTGTGTAACTTTTAATGATAATTATTTAATCCATAAAAATTCATAACAAATTGAAATTATGTAGATAATTTTATTATATTTCTGGATACTATTCATGTTCTAAGACTCATGATTTCTATCACTAAATTATAATTATTATACTTATAATATTTAAGAGAGTGACATGTTGTCAGTTTCTTTGGTTTCAATAATAATTAAATTATATTCATGGTCAAATGTCCATGAAATGAATCTAATCCGACCCTTAGGTGATATGGGTCTAATTGTAGTCATCTAATAGAATTTTGTCATTTTTAGGGTAATTTTATAATATTAGGTTTACCCTTAATTAGACAATTTATCTTTAACTGGGGTAAATAAAAATTAATGTAGGTACTATTCATAGTATAAAAAAATAAAAGTAAACTATTAAAATAATTTAGACCCAATTAATCCAAATATCGAATCAATTTTTCAAAATTCAAGAAACATAAGTTGTAGTAATTAAATTAAAATTTATCATGTTGTTAAGAAAACATGTTTTAAAAGTTAAAATATTTCCAAAGATTGAAATGTTTTTACCTTTGAATTCAATGTAAAATTAATGGTAATGACATAAATTATATTAAATGGAAAAAATATATTCTATTTATACATTAAAACCATTAAATATTATAATTTAACCATATAAATTATTGCGATGAAAAAAGTTGTTTTTAATTAAAATATAATGTGTTTTTACTATTCATTAAAATATGAATGTTATCAGAATTATATGAAAATGTTATACAAAGTAAATTTTTATATCATGATTCTGAAGACGAATTTTATTTAGTCAAATTGAAATTATAAACATGTCAAAGAGTATATTTAATGTGGGTGCGCCATCAAAAGGTAGAAAAACTACATTTTTAAAAAAATAATTATTTTACCCGAAAAATTTATTTTGTTCTCTTACCATGTTTAGAAAAAATTTAAGATGAATAATAATTTTATAATATTAAAAATTTAGTTAATACTATTCATAAAGGTTATTCCATAATAATATTATTACAATATATCATTATTTAATGAAACCCGATATTGCGTACTACGCATGCTATCGAGGAAGGTTGCGATTGCGTGTAATGAAATCCAAGTCAGGGATGCGTGTATTGAAAGATCCTTTTGGTGTATCTTACAAAACAAGAAATAAATGAAATTAAAAAGAATAATTCTCATAAAATCACTGGTTGTTACATTCTAACCCCCATAAAATGAATTTCTCCCTCGAAATCCGTCGATGTTATAAATGGTTTACTACTTGAAAGTTTCTGTAATAGAAACCCATATCATAAAAAGGAATACTGAAACATAATTTTACCAAGTGAAGTATGAAACAAATCGGTTACCCAAATTAACTCATCACTGGGTTTACACATAGAATAACATAGGTGAAATATGGATATGGATGAGAACCCTAACCGTCACGTTGTAATGGAGATTTGTAGAGAACAAGGCTATAAAAAATCCAACAATCACAAAGCCATAAATTTGTGATGATCATAGGTACCATCTGATTCATCGAATATAAGGTCACTAGGACAACATTTTTGGTTTTCAAGATCGTTTCCCTAAAGTTGAATAATTTGAATTAGAAGAAATACTTACTTTATTTCGCTATAATCTCACTGTTGTTCATGACTTGAAAAATTTCCACTTCATCTCATAAATAAATGAATTTGAATTTGTCATTCATGAAGTGTTAGCAGATCATGTGATAGAATTAAGGGTCATTCCATATGTCTCAAACAAAAGGATAGAAAAAGATATCAAATATACATAAGTCCATATATGGTGAGGCTAATCGTATATGATTCCAAAAATGGAATTATACTTCATCTATAATACCTCTTAATAAAATAAAACTATTTTCCAAAAACTAGAGACTTCATGTAGGCCAGTGGTAGGAAATAAAGGCCTGTCACACATTGTTTTTTGGTTCAATTCCCGCAACCTTGTCTGACACGACGGGTTGCCACCCATCCTGCGGGGTTGCCTTTTTTTTCCTCTAAAACTTCACTATTATAACATTATAGAAATAATAACAAAAAAGTTCTAGCCTAAAACAATACTATCTACTATTTTACATTCTCTATTTTAGTCTTTATACTTATCCAAAATACATCTTTCCAGTCTCATAGTATAAAGAAAACGATTACTAGAAATGTCATTAACCAAGCATGTGAATACCATCATTTATCCCCCATATATCATAAAATATATTTTGTTGATCGCATTCCAAACATGTGAATACCTTAATCTTTTATTATCTTGCAACATGAATTACTATAGAACCAAAGTGAAAACATGAATTCTATCAAAAGGTAACTCTTTCCACACACCAAAATCCAAAAATTTCAATATACTCAATCCATGATATCACTTTGTCCTTATATCAGTCAGGAGCTCATTAATTTTATTTTCTCCTTGTCCCTTCGTTATGCGCATATCATCTTCTTTCCAAAGTATTTGAATTAATTTTCATGGTTAACGATACCATATAATTATTGAAAACCATAATAATCCAATACATAGATATTCCAATATTCCACAGTACTATAAATTAGATTCAACAACATTATTTTGGAATCCCATTACATAAAAACATAATCATTCCACCACAATGTTGCCATACTCAACATTGCCAATAGTGATCGCATGTGACTTCCATTTGTCCTTTTCATTAAGGGGATTTTCAGGTAGATCATCATTAACCCTTGTATTAGGTCATTGATTATCATAATTCCCCATTTTCTTGCACTTGAAGCATTGAAGTGTTGCTGGAGCGTTCTTTGTAGTCTTTTCTCTATTCAAATCATTAGAAAACTTTTTCACATTACTTCGGCACTCAGCTGCTTGATGACCTTCTTTTACACACTTGAAACATTTTCTAGTACCTTTTAGACAATATCCACCATGATGCTTTCCACATTTTGAGGATAAAGAAACATTCACCTTATTTTCACCATTTCTGAGGTTTTTCCTTGACCTCCATCTTTCGTTTCATATCAAAACCATGAGATGGATATGTAACACCAACTTCCAGTTCTACCTTGATATCCCAATTAACAATTTCTTCATCGCTATCGAAGACTCTTATATTTAATTCCCTTTGAAAACTTGGTTTTAAGACACTGAAGAATCGACCAACTTTACATTCAGGTTGGATGATAAATCCAGATTAATACCTTGAAAGTCTTGTAAAATTTGCTTCATATATATTCATCATCCTTCGGCTTAAGGTCAAGGAACTGCTTTTCCTTCCTTGATTGAATAATACGAGGGAATTACTTACTGAAAAACAAGTTCTTGAACTCTTCCCATTACATCGATTAAATTTCATCTTGGGGCCTTGTATTCTTAATTAGATTCCACCACTGGTCTGCTTCACCTTCTAAACGGTAAATAGCTAAAATGGCTTTTTCATGTACTGAACAGTGTTGTATGGAAAATAACTTTTCAATTGTACTGATACATTGTTAAGTAACAAGTGGATCAGAATACCCATTAAAAGATGGTGGGTGTTGCCTCATGAAGGACTCAATAGACTATTGTTCCATTCTCTGATCATTTAGAAATCCAGAATGATTCATAGCTATTGTATGTATAGAAATAAGATTTTACACTCCATATCCCATCACATTTGGTTTCTCGAGAGGACCATCATTTCATTTTCCATTACATTGATCCACATGGTTCCTTCGGGTTCCAGCCATCATCTAAAACCCAAAAAGAACAGTGGGAGAGGAAAAAATCATGCTTGGAAAACAACATAATAAAGGGGGATTACCTTCAATATCTAACATATTAAGTTTAATTCTAATATCATTAAAATAATTATAGGACTATAACCTATACTTATACTTAACCTTAGGGACATCCCTAGACATAACTTCGTAATATCTCTAGGGATCTCACTAATGTTCTCTCATCCTAGTTTTCAAACGTTTACTAAACCTTTCCTTTGATACCAACTGTAGAGACCCGTACATGATGTACATAGAACATAAATTAATTTTTATGAATACAAAATACATAAAAAAATAGACACCAATGGACCTTAATAGTTTGGTGTCTTTGGAAACACGGAAAAAAATATTATAATCATGATGAAAGATTTTCAACATCTCCCATAAAGATCTTCCCCTTTTATTTTATTACATAAAACCATTATTTATATCCTGGGGAAATAAAAAAATAAAAAGGGTGAGCTCAAATTCTCATTAATTGTTAACAGAGGTAACACAAAACAATCCATAAACGTTTCAATGCAAAAACATGAACATAAAATCTAAACAGCAGAATCTTGAGCAATGACATAAATCTTGGAAGTACGTAAGATATATATCATAATGGAACATCAATCATGATAAAATAGCATGGGAAGAAAACATTTAATTATGGAAAACCATTAATCACATGATATGATTTCCATAGTAGCCAAAGAATTGCTACCAAGACAATCTTAGTGGACAAAGTCCCTTTCTGAATTGAGTTCACTCCTCGTTCCAGTCCTGTATCACTGAAACAGATTAAATTAACATTCCATCCATGTCTATCTCTTGAGATAAAAATCATTATCCAATGAATTGGAGGGAGATATAGTTCCCACACATCACATAATTAAATCATTCTTACGTGTGTCACAACATTAAAAAATCATTCGTCATAACCCAAAGAATAAAATGGGATTCATAAGCATCATCCGATCATAAAATAATCCATATAAAACAAATGGATATCATTTCATCATAAGAAAAGTGTAACCATGTAAATAATTGATACATTATACTTGAAACATTCACATATGAAATAATTTCATCTTATATGGAAAATGGTTTTGATAAAATACTTGAAATTTATTTATGAGGAAAATATCCTTTCTCCTTAAAAATCATTTTCTTTTCACAAAATGCCACACAATTTTAAAAGAAAATGATTTTGTTGAAAATAAACATGAAATATTTTAGAGTAAGATTTATAAAAATAAGGTGTTATAAAAGTGTACAAATCCATTCATGCCGAATAAGTAAAAAAACATTCTCTTTGTACTTTTAATGGAAAAGTCAAAAAGAACCACGTATAGTAAACAAAAAGAAGATTCCCTCCATAACACAAAGAAAAAGTAAAAGGGGGTTAATCATGACTTAAAAATACCTGGTATAATATTAAACACTTTATGAAATACATTTATATGGACATGTAAGAAAAATATACCCCATTAAAAACATACGAATAAGCAATCTCAGATAAAAATGAGATTTGCATAATTATTCCTTACCTTATGTCTGATATGCTTCATATGTATCCGAACCTCCTATATAATGATTTAAATAGTGGTAATTAATTATTAATGAATCATATTCATTGTTATTATATCATATATTGTTCACTTATGACTTTATATTACCCGTTTTTTTGTAAATTCCATGTTAAAGTAGCATTTTGGGTAAAGTAGTTTCATTTAGCGTATGTGTTTCAATTTGTTGTTCTTGATATTATTACTCATATACAGATTTAAATAATTACAAAATGTAAAACATGATTTATATATAATATATATTGAGTATATAAATATATATTTTAAATCGATAAAAGGAATGAAATACACCGTTCATGGAGACGGTAGGTCGTACGTACGCATTAACGCTGTTTTCATTTCCTTATTGAATTGAATGGAATTAAGTAAATGAAAAATATATGTATAAAAATCTAGTATCATTATTATATAATAAATTTAATGATTATTTATTACATATATACTTTATAATCATACTTTATTGGTTAATCATGGAAAATGAATCTCATCGCATTCGTGGAGATGGTAGTCCGTACGTACGCACGAGCAATGATATTATTCAATAGTTATTGAATAGAATTGATGTGAATGATATAATATATCAGAATTAGTATGATGTTATAATAACCATATATAGTTATTATTTACACCATTATACCCAACCAAGTAAGGTGGTGGTGGAAAAACTAATTACACCAAGACGTGGAGACGGTATTCCGTACTTACGCACGCGCGGTGATTTCATTTTACGTAGAATGGATAGAAGATGAAATGAGGTTGTTTCATATTTATAATATCATATAATTATATTAGTGATACTGATTTTGTTACTTTACAATGAATCACCTAAAGAAGAAGATGTTTAATAAGAAAGAAACTTCAAAGAACCGATACAAGAGATTACCTCTTTTTCGACGTGCCTCCTTTAAACATCCTCTTAAGGGACTAGAGTTGGTCTTTTGAGAAGAAAAAAACCTCAAGAATATTAATAGGGATGTTTCAAAGAGTAATGGGAAGGGTTTGGCCGATATTGAAGGCTCAAAGATGTGTAAAGAGAAGAGGGGGGAGGTGCCCGTTTATAAGGGAGGAGAGGGGAACTTTTGGAAACCTCTCAAATATTAATTTATAATAAACCTAAACCCCACTAAAAAACTTTAAATGTGACTCAAATTCGTATATTAGATAATATAGGGTTGTAATATCAGCAACCAATTAAATGTAGACATGTTTTGATTTTATTTTAAACATTATCATTTTGATTTATCCTCATTTAATCTATTTAATTTTATTTGTGGTAATAATGTTATAAATTTTATATGGTTATAAATACTTACTTATGTGTTCTTAACTATACATAATTTAAAATTTAATGAAATTTTAGATCATATAAATTTTAATTTGTAAATTTTAAAATATTTTTGTGATTTTTAAACAATTTAATAATATAAAATATCAATATTGTCAATTTTGACACAATTAATTTATTTGAATTTAAATAAAATACACAAGAAGATATGTTAAAAAAAATATTTTATAGATTTATAACATGCCATATTTACCTATAAAATTCGTGGATGACCTTAAATAGTTCATATAAGATTTATTTATATTTTTTAAATCCATTTATTTGATATTTCAATCAATAAAATAATTTCAACATCACTATTGTGTCACCTTTAATGTTAATTATTTAATCCATAAAAATTATAACTAAATTCACATGATTTAGATAATTTTATTAGATTTCTAGAGACTATTCATGTTTGTAGTTTCATGAATTTTATCACTAAATTTAATTTATTATACTTATATGATTAAAGAGAGTGACATGTTGTAACTTTCTTTGGTTTTAATAATAATTAATTTACTTTCTTGGTCAAAAGTCCATAAAATGAATATAATCCGATCCTTAGGTGATATGGGTCAACCTTTAGTCATCTAATATAATTTTGGCATGTTTTAGGGTAATTTTATAATCTTTGGATTACCGTTAATTACCCGATTTATCTTTGACAGAAGTAAATAAAAATTACCGTAGTTACTATTCATAATATCAAAAAAATAAAAGTAAACTATTAACATAATTTGGAACCAATGAATCCAAATATGGAATCCATTTTTAAAAATTCAAAACACATAAGTTGTAGTAATTAAAATAAATTTTATCTCGTTGTTAAGAAAAAGGGTTTTAAAAGTAAAATATTGCCAAAGATTGAAATGTTTTTACCTATGAATTCATTGTAAAATTAATGGTAATGAGATAAATTTTATTAAATGGTAAAAATATAATCTATTTATATTTTAAAACCATTAAATATTATAATATAACCATATAAATTATTGTGATGAAAAAAGTTGTTTTTAATTAAAATATAGCGTGTTTTTACTATTCATTAAAATATAAAAGTTATCAGAATAATATGAAATTTTTATCCAAAGTAATATTTTATATCCTAATTCAAAAGAAGAATTCTGTTTTGTCAAATTTCACTTATAAAAATGTAAAAACTAGATTTAAACTGGGTGTGCCATCAAAACGCAGCAAAATTGCATTTTTTTAAAAATACTTATTTTACGTGAATTTTTTTTATTCCCATACTATGTTCTAGAAAATTTTTAAGATGGATATTAATGTTATAAAATTCAGAATGTAGTCAATAATATTCAAAATTTATAGTCTATAATAATATTATATCAATATATCATTGTTTAGTGAAACCTGGTATTGCGTACTACACACGCTATCGATGATGGTTTCCAATGCGTGTAACGCAATCTATGTCAGGGATGCAAGTATTGCAAGCTCCATTTGGTGTGGCATACAACAAAAGACATCATTCAAAATAAAAAAAAATAATTCTAATAAAATATCGGGTTTCTGCACATAGGTATCTCACTATCAAACCCAAGGACCTCGCTGCTAGACCGTAGCCTCTCGCATTCGAGGAAATGCGGTTAAGGCCATCTGACCAACTGGGTACGGGGCACCTCTAGGCGGCTCCTAGAACCGTGATGTTACAATGTGGTATCAGAGAGATTCTTTTATTTTTGACTTAATATTTGGATCCTATATCCAGGGATATGAGGAAAATATGTACTTGGTAATAAGCTGTTTCCGGGAGTAGCAAACCCTGGTACAAGGAAAATCCAATCTACCTAATTATTACAATTGTTCTGGTGTTGCATTTTTACAGTTGATTGGATTTCACCGTTGGGTGATTCACATGTTTTGTGATGTTATCATTGAAATAATTAAGGTTCTATTTCTATTACAACCTAATAAGAGGAGGGTATTCCATCTCATTCATCATATAGTAACTTGCAAGAGATCACATGACATGAATTCTTGCCATTTCATTTAGGTTGCATTTTTGATTGCATGTTGTTTTGATAGATGTTGTGTTAGATATGCATGTTGTTGTGATAGATGCCTTGATTGAATACATGATTTTTATAGTGTATTGAATTATGTAAGGTTTCTTTTAAATGAACTACAAACTTTGGTTCTTGAGGTGTTATGGGACCTCATGGACCAGAATTTGGTGGATCATTGATCTGTTATGTTTATATATAACATGTATATGATGCCAAACAGTGATTTTTCGGAAGGTATTCGACCTTACAGATCATAATTTTGAGCTTTAATGTTCTAGCAGTGTTTTCTGGGGTTCTAGAGTAGTTTATGAGGATTAATATCCAGACGATCCCAGAATACATGCCGTGTAATAATGAATAAATACCATGTGTTCTTCCATTCGGGAAGGAACTGTTTATCTTTAGTACACACCGTGTGATATATGTACATGTCGTGTAGTCTCTAACTATGTACCAGACTGTGTGGGTAGAGACACGAGGTTGATAAATCATTGGTGGGACACACCGTGTACCAGATGTACACATCGGGTTGTATAGACCATGTGTCCACCCGTGTGACTAATGACACATATATATGGTAACATAAGCTGTAAACACCGTGTCAAGACTAAAACCGACGTGTAGTGTGACCATTTTATCCGGTTCTGTAACTAACATCACGTGTTGTTCAGGTTCATCTCGTACACACCATTTCATGAAATAACACGTTGTATAGTCCTGGTCTTGGAGAGTTGTGTGTCATAGCCTTGTAGAAGAACTTGGGTAGGGAAAGAGGACTCAAGTACATGCCATGTGTTAAGGAAACACGTCATGTGTATGGGGTGTTACGCAACCAGGGTATGAAAAAGTACTCACCCATGTAAAGGATTAAGGGAAAACGATGTGTAGTCATTATACATGCTGTGTATCCATGTTTTTAAAAACATCAATGCTTTCTTTCACTTGTTCCCTACTCATAATTATATGATTCATCACTTGTTAATATTGATCTAAGGTGTACGCTTGACCTTGAAAAGTCATGCAACCAAGACGTCTTCTGGTTTTCCTCCAGTTATAGAGTATTGAATAGACACTGGATATGGCTGATCTTGGACTACCAGTAGATCCTCCAGTTGTGTCATTGATTTCACCAGCATCTGGAGACACCTCCAGATAGGAGGGTGAAGATTCATAATTATATGATTCAGGACTCCTCCAATAGATGGTGGGATGTGCTCTAATAGGTGGGACACCAAGAGCTTGTGGCTTGGGATGAGTTCCCACATGACTTTTTTTGAAAACTTCTACCAAATGAATTTGAGTGTCGATCGATCCTCATATTTCATGAATATAGATCAAGGTAATATTCTGTTATGGAGTATTCTTCTCACTTCACAGAGCTACATCACTCCACGCCTATTCCAGGAGGTGATGAGTTATTTCTGGCAAGGAATCTTGAAGACAGTCTCAGGAATGACATCTGATCTTAGGGGAACATATTCAAGTTGGCTTCCATCACTTCAATAGTCAACTAGGTTCTAATAACAGAGTGCAGTTTGAGAGATTCTGGAGTGGTGATCCAGGGTGGTTCGACATTCGAAGTTTTTATCCCTACTACTAATAGCAGGAAGCGCCATAGGGAGTCCACATGCGGGGATACAAGGTGGTAGGGAACCTCTTTAGGTAGCCAGGTGTTGTTCTACCAATGTAGGAAGAGTGTTCATAATAGACAACATTTCCTGAGAGACCCAGTGGAGTTCCGATCATGCATCACGATGGGATATTTTTAGCTCTTCTGTCAGTTCTTCTAACCAGAATCTTTTGAGAGAGGTTCTTCTATGACTCCTTTTTTGGGAGTAACACAACCAGTTTCCCAATTGTCTGGAAATTGGAGTTCTTCCATCCATTTAGTCCGAGGAGGAAGATGTGTCCATTGTAGCTAGTCTTCAGGCTGTTAGTGGGAATATGCTGTATAAGCTTAGGGTGCACAGGTAGGGTTGCAGGATAGTGATATAGGTTAGATTTTTTCAGGGGAGAAGACCCAGCCCATGTAGGATCCTGAATTCTCTATACTTCTAGGTACGATCCTTGTTGCCTCATTTTTAGCTTTGGCTCATTTTGGTTCACCACAATCATTTTAAGGTAAATCTATAATCCCGATAATTGGTTTTTTCACACATTAAATTAGATTCTTATGGTGTATTTGAAGTGAAGTGATTTAATTGTAGGTGCATCGGTCTTCGATGTAGTAAATTTGGTTTCACTTTATCATTGTATGGTTATTAAACCAATTAATAGTACACTTAACAAATATTTTGGAAGTGTGTGCGGATGATAGTGTTTTAATTTGAGTTAGAAAACACTTCCTTGACTACTTCCTAGAGGTAGGGTACACTACATTGATTTTATTTGGAAAAATTCTATCTTTGTTAATATACCGATTTTGATAAAGTGGGGTACAATACTGGATCAAATTTCTTACTAGAATAATATGGTTTTTTAGATTATAAAATTCACATTTTTTATTAAAATCCCATAAATGGAGGTGCACTACCTCTAAGCTAGAAACATAATGTTTATAATGATATGATCTTTTAGATTTCTGATATGTGTTTTTCTATTGCCGGACATACTTGATGACACACCTGGGTTATGTTGTAATTATGAGTACTATGCATGATAAGTTTTGATAACTAATTGTGGATTAAATTGGGGAGTTGAAATTAAAATTCATTTAATGATTAACGAAATATTGATTATGATATAATAAACATTTTATGTTGACATAATTAACTATGAATTAATTATTTTCTCTGAGAAGTAAATTATTCAGAAGACTAAGTATGAGATACTTAATTTTTTTACATAAGATAATTAATTATGAATTAATTATGTGGTTTGAGATAATACTTTTCAATGGATTAACTATGAGATATTAAATTAGTTAAGTTGAGATAAATAATTATGTGCCATGAGAATATAATTATCAGAGAATTAAATATGAGATATTGAATTTTTTAATAAGAGATAATTAATTATGAATTAATTGTGTTCATTGAGATAATAATTATCAAGTGACTAATTACGAGATATTAAAATTTTTATGTTTATATAATTAATTATTAATTAATTATGTTCATTGAGAAGATTATTAATCATATTATTATTTGTTGGATATTATATTGGTTATGTTGAGATAATAAATTTTGAATTAATTATGAGCTTTTAGATGATAATTAATTGGGAGCTTATATGTGATATATTTAATTGGTTTAATTGAGATAATTATTTATGAATTAATTATTTTTTATTAGATGGTAACATAGAAAATCAATAGGGCGATCAATTATGATATTTTTATTTGGGGATACGTTGAGATCATTTATTTTGGAATTACTTATGGGCTATTTATATGGTTTCCTCGAGATAATTATTTTTTTAATTAATTATGTAATATTGAGATGGTTTACCTTTGATTAGTGAATTTTTAAATTAATTAGAAAAATTGATGATAGTAATCAATGGTTGAATTAATTAATTTTATAGGAATTGTTATCTAATTTTGGACTTATCTAATGGAATTGTGGTGTTTAACTATCTGGTGAGTTTTTAGTGAATCTGATGTTGTTTATTAGTTATTTAATGTATTAACAGACATGATTAATTAAGGTTTTGAATTATTTAATGTATGTGATCTTGGGGTTCTATATAATACATTCTACACCCACAATATACATATATGTAGGATTTGTGAAAGGGTTTTGAGATTCGGACTAATTCTCCAAATACTCACAGGGTTCTAGACTTGGTATTCTATAATTATGAAGCATGAAAATTTTCTTTTATGAGATTGGGACTGATGCTCTATATAAACTTTGGTTTTGATACAAGGACTCATGTATCAAACTCACAATGGTGCTATAAATAATGTTCTAAATCCATTTACAGACATTGGATTATGGGTCCAATTGGTCTTACATGAATAGAAATAAATGGTTAATGAAACAAAATGTGATTTTATGATTAGTGAATTGAATATTAGAAATAGTTTAGACTATTGTACATCTGAGACATGCATTGAAATACAAGTGTCTATGGGAACTATGGGATTTATGAAGCTATATAAAAACATAAAATAATTGGATAGGTACTTTATTTATAATATATATAGATCCAATTCTGATTATTATATTCAGATGCAATCCAAAGCATGTATCTCTATTAAGTGACCCTTAGGAACCTAGAAAGGATGTATTTTATTTATTCAGTACTATTGTTACATAGATATACCTATACACTGTATAATTATATTGAATTATCTAGATTGATCTAGACACCAGTTTTCCCCACCTATTGAGATTTATATCTTACAACCTATTCAGGATGACATTGCATAGAGGTACCTGGGTAGACTTTTTTAGGATTGTGGACTCTTTCTTGTGTCTATTTACATGTGCACGGGAGTTAGGGACAAAAGGCCGAGTAGGGTATTTAGATGATCATGGGGATCTCCCTGGAGGATTTGAGTCTTTTACTTATTTATGTATTGAAATATGAATCATGTTATTGTTTTTTTACATTCATATATGTATAACAATGACATGAATGTAATGTATAAACTAATGTTAGCCTATTTTCTTTATATAGATGATTATTTCACATATATTCTTTATTTTTTTCTGAATGTACTATATTTTATCATTGTGAACTCTGAATAAAAGGGTATATTCTTCCCGTAGACTATCCTTAGACTGCCACTACTAGATGGTAGCCTCTAGCGTATGGGAAGAAGCGATTGAGGTCATGTGGTGACCAGTTCCACTTCTTATTTGTGGATAATCTGGGTCATGATGTTACAAAGTGTTACCAAAGGATCATGTTTTTGTTCTTTTTGTACACTGTATTTTTCTTTTCGGTTGGTGGAAAAGAGACTAGGATAGTGTTGCTGCTCAGTTAATAGCCATTCATGTGATTGATCACCCCATGAATGAGGAATGACCAAATTCCTATATATTGGAGTTGATACATATACTATTTTAGGTTACTATTGATATGATTTCTCCTTGAGTGACTGGTGTATTTTCCACTGCTTATTGATTTTTGAGAATTTCAAAAAATTTCCTATGTCTGTAATAGAAATGAAATTTCATTACATGCATTATCCTTGGAACATGTAAATTTAAATTCCATGAATATCACATTCCATATTGCAGAATGAGTAAAATGTATGCTAATTTTGGTTTGGTGACTAGGTTCGAATGCCATGTTATTATTTTATTGCATTCTAAATTTTGATATCATGTTTCGGTTATAGATATATCATTAATGGTTTTTTATATTCCATATTGACTCTCTGATAAGCATGTTTTACTATTTCTCCATGCTTCTGTGTTATAAAATGTTGTATTATTGCTGCTCATTTTACAATACTATAGTTGTTTCCATATGTAAATGGATACATTAGTGTAAATTGATTGACCACCATTACAATGGGATCCAGTTTCATTATAAGGTTTATGGGTGCATTTTAAATGGAAAAAGGGTAAATTGTGTTATATAATAATCGAAAAAGGGCAGAAAATGATAAAAAAAATGCTAAATGGAAATTGCATATGATAAATGGGAATAAAATTCTAGTGGTAACGTGTATGGGTTCCATAAATTCTTGTTGAGAGATTGAGAATTCAACACGCTTGTTCAAAAAAGACTTTAAGAACTTGATAGGTTGGATAGTGTTGTAGTAGCTCTATATGGATTCTTGGGTATCATATGTTTTAAGGTGGGTATGTTGTAAAGTCCCATGTTTTTTTACTAGGCTAAAATATGAATGTTTTTTTACTTTTCTGCTTACCGCATGGTTGGGTTTTAAAAACAATATTCAAGAATATGTTTCATTAGTTAGAATATTTTTATGTGTTGATAATGGGCTAGGGTAAGGAATTGAATAGTTTCCAAGATGGAAATAATAGTTCTAGTAGAATCATACCAACTAGTGACATTTGAAATGGCTGCACTGGTTAGTGAAAACTCTTCTGGTCATCCATGCATAATAGACAAGGTGTCTAGCTATGGATGCACAATATGTGCATAAAATGTCAGATCATGAAAGTAAAACCATATAGTCTACCCAGTTCTGAGTTATTGGATAAATGTATTTAATTAAATTCTTTATTTAAAGGAATTTAAATATATTTGTTTTTTGGGATTTCTTTTGATTAAATTGAATTTTACATTATTTAAATAAATGACGTTGATATAGAGAAGTAATTTAATAAAATTTAGTTGAAAATAATTAAATTTCTTTTAAAAGATGATAAGTCGGAGTCTTTATTTATTTAAATTGAGATTATGAGAATATATTTAGATGACTTGTAAATGCGGATTTTGGGGCATCAAAGAAGTGTAATATTAAATGGAAAATTTATTTTATTTGTAAATTTGGAGTTGAGGTTTTATTTAATTAATTTCCCGGAAAATTGGAATTTAATTAATTAATATGAAATATAGGGTTTTTAATTAAATTCACGGTTATGAAGATTTTAACAAGTCATTGCGAAATTGAAGTTATTATTTAATTAAACATTGGATTATAGAATTTAATTAAATGATATTTAAGAGTTGATGTTTTTGATTTAATTAAACTATATTTGGATAATATATAAAATATCATGAATTGGATAAATTATTTATTTAAAATCAGTTTGAAAAAAACTAATTAAAAAATGATTAATGAGGTGTCATTGTTTTTTATTAATTAATGTTGAGATAATTTATTTAAATAATAATGAGTTGAAAAATTTATTTAATTTAATTTGGTTGGAATGGAATTTAATTAAATGATGTGTTAAATATGGTGTTCGGGATTTATCTTATTAAATTCAAGGATATAATGAATGTAATTATTTGATGAAAAAGGAGATTTTATTTAAAAGTTTTGTCTGATAGAATTTATTTGAATAACTATGTGTTGGAGTATTTATGTAATTAAATTTTTTTGGACTGAATTTAATTAAATGATGTGTAAATTAGTTATAAATGTGGTGTTTAGGGTTTATATGAAAAAAATTTAATTAAATAATAATAATAATAATATGGGTGTTATTATTATTATTACTACTATTATATTAATTATTAAAAAAATTAGAAAGGAAATTAGATGGATATGCGCACAACCTGGGTGAAGTGTGACCCCTCCCCCTCTCAGCTCTCTCATGGGTGGCGCAACACCCATCCTCTCTACTTCATCTCTATGTGTTGAATCATGGAGGTATCTACAAAGAATTATTCCATCTTGAAGAGGTGAGTACATATCCGCACACTTCTTTGTTTGCATCAGCTGTTTTAACTCTCTGTCACCCGTGACACACCCATGGAGCAGCACCCATCGGTGGCGCATCACCCATACTCCTGATTCTTCTTTGCAAAATTATCTCCATCTCGCTCCATCATGAATGTTGTTCTTTTAGGTGATGTGATTCCTTCTCCATGCGTTTTTTTTCTCTTTGGATGTTTCAACTTTCCATCGCTCAATCTCTGTTAGGTTAAAAACTTATATTCATGTTTAATTCGGTTTCCACTTTTCTTCTAGTTATAGGTGGTGCATAAAATTTCTTGGGACCCATTGGTCTATATTCCTATGACCTCTTCCAATGGATAACTAGTTTGGCTCGTTTTGGTTCAATGCCATAATTTTTGGGTAAGGCTATAAACTCGATAATTAGTTTTTCACACGTTAAATTAGATTATTATGGTGTATTTGAGTTATAGTGATTTAATTGTTGGTTTTTTGGTCCTTGCCATGCTAATTTTGGGAGCATGTTATCATTTTAGGGTGATTCAACCCATTCCATGTATGCACTCACTATACTGTGGAAGTGTGTGTGTGTGCGAGGGAATTACAGTTTGAATTAGAAAGCATTGGCCAAGGACATTACTTGAGGTAGGGTCGTCAACATTGATTTTATTTATAAAAAATGCTATTTCTATAAATCTATTTCGTTTAATAAAGTTGACTAAAATATTGGAGAAAATTTCTTTTTGGGATAAAATGAGTTGTTAGATTACAAAATCATGTTTCTCTAATTATACCCCTCCAATAGAGGAGCACATCTTTCAAGCTAAAAACATAATAATTATAATGATGTGATGGTTTATCTTACTAATACATATTTTTATATTTCCACCATTACATGTTGATGAACTTTGGTTTAGTGGAAATTCTATGTAATAGCTGGGACAAGTTGTGATAATTAATTGTGAATTAATTTTGTGCATTGAAATTATAATTGAAATAATAATAATTGGAAAAATAATTATAAGATATTAAACTGTTTAAGATAAGATAATTTATTTCATATTAATTATGTTTTTTGAGATGATCATTATTCAGAAGATTAATTATGAGATATTAAATTGTTTAAGATTAGATAATTAATTATATATTAATTATCTACATCGATATTATAATTGTCAAGGAATTAATTATGAGATTTTAAATAGGATAAGATTAGATAATTATTTATGATTTAATTAAATTTGTTATATAACAATCACCAGGTAATTAATTATGATATATTTACTTGGTTAAGATGAGATAATTAATAATGAATTAATTATCTGTTTTGAGATAATAATTATTATGGGACTAATTATGATATATTAAATTGTTTAAGATGAGATAATTAATTATTAATTAATTGTGTTTTTTGAGATGATAATTAATAATATTATTAATTATGAGATATAATATTGGTTAAGAATAGATAATTAATTTTTAAATAATTATCTTTTTTGAGTTGATAATTATTGGAAGATTAATTATGAAATATTTAATTGTTTTCGTTGAGATAATTAATTGTGATATATTTTTTTGTTATAAAATTTTTAAATAGGAAAATAATCTGAGGATTAATTATGTGATTTTTTTTGGTGATAAGCTGAGATAATGATTTTAGTGAATTAATTTTGTTATATTGGGATGATTCACTTAATATAGTTATTTTGCGAATTAATCATGTAATATTGAGTTGGTTGCCTTTTAATTATTTAATTGTTAAATTAAATAGATAAATTGATGTGATTAGTTAGTGGATTAATTAATTAATGTTATAGTAATTATTGGTTAATTGTTTAGTTAACTAATGGAATCTTTGGGTTTAACTATTTTTTAGGTTTGTAGTAAATGTGATGTAGTTAATTAGATATTGAATTAATTAACAGTCATGACTAATTCATTTTATGAATTAATTAACGGGCGAGATCTTGGGGTGCATGACATGACATCCTAAACCCATGATATACATATCTGTATGATTTATAAATGGTTTTGGAGATAGGGACTGATGCCTTAAATACTCATGGGGTGCTAGATATGGATTCATGTACACAGGTTTCATCGAATTTTCTTTTTTAGGACATTGAATGATGCTCCAAATAGCCATGGGTTGCGAGACAAGGACATATGCTCCTAATACTCAAAATGGTGCTAAACATGATGTTCTAAAACCATTAATTGACAATAGTATAGGTGTCCAATTAGTCATAAATGAATGAATTAAATGGTTAATAAATGTAGATGTGATGTAATGATTTGTGAATCATATATGGGAAATGATTCGGACTACGACACAACTAAGATAGGTATTAAGATATGCGTGTCTAGGGGAACCCAAGTATTATTACGGTTAAATAAATAATATCAAATAATTTGTTAAAAATATTATATTTTCAATATATAAATATTTCATTTTCATATTCTTATATTCAGCTATGAGTTGAAGTATGTATCTCTGTTAAGTGCCCCTTAGGAATACAGACAAGTTGTAATTTATTTATTTAATTCCATTGTTTCATAGTTATACATGAAAAATGTTTATTTATATTTAATTTTCTAGAATGAGCTAAAAACTTGTGGTCCCATCCTACGGAGATTTATATCTCACACCATTTTTGGGTTTCCATTTCACTTGGTTACTTGTGTAGACTTTCTTGTTTGCAGGACAGTGGAATATTTCTTGTGACTGTTTACCTATACATGGATGTTAAGAGAAAAGTATTGAGCAGGGGATTGGGATTCTCGTCGAGATCTCCCATGAAGCTTTCATTCTTTTATTTATTTATGTATTGAAATGTAAAGCATGTTGTTTAGTTTACTGCTCTTAGATATGTATCACCATGACATGAATGGATTGTATAAACTGACGATGGCCTATTTTCATTATACAGCTGATTATAGCATATATCTGCTTCTGTTTTTATCTGAATTTACAATTTGTTACAACTGTGGACTCTGAATATTATGGTATAGTCTCCCCAAAAACAATCCATATACCCTCTCTACTATTTTACAACCTCTGAGAAATGTTCATACACGCTTGAGGACATGTGGCAACTGATTCGACAACATGTTTTAGAGTAAGTGTGGTCATGACGTTACAATCCTCACTTCCCCTCACGATTCTAAAATTTTCATTTATATATTATTTATTTAATTACTAATGATTTATTTAAATTTTTATATAATTATTTACGAATATGACTATTCTATTTTTTTTGTAAGATTGAAATTTTAATATTTAACAATTTTGAATTTTTTTTCTAAATATTTATCAATTATAATATATTTAATGCTTATGAATTTAATTTTTTTATATACTCAATTTTATAATTTAGTAAAATAAATAAATTTTGTTTTTCATTTTATTAATCTATATTATATTTTTATTTATGTCAAAAATTATTTATTTAGATTGAAAAATTCAATATATATAAATCCATTGGATTTTTCCCATATTTCTAATTCCACAGATTTTCCATGATTTTTAAAACATTCATAATTATCAAAAACAAAAAATGGAATATTTCTACTTTATTTACACATATAGAGTTTCACTTTTATCATTTTTTATTGATAATTTTCATCAGATGAAATGTGTTATATAATTCATCTTTTAGGTCGTCTTATTAGTGACAACCTCAAGTATTTCCATTAATATAATAACCATCAGAACATATAACAATAAATAATTGTCAATAATGATGTACATGTATTATTATTTAGAATTAACACCAATTATTATTGTTTCTTATAACCATTTTATACCCATTTTTTATAACATAACTATTCCATTTTTGTGATACATCTATTTCTAGTGTGCTCTTTTGAGCATATGTCATTTTTGGTTTTTCATTTTATCATTAAAAAATTTTAAATAAGAAAATATATTAACAATTTTATTTATATGTGTCCTAACATCAAATAAAGTTCATAAAAACACACAATGACCCTTGTTTTTTCATTTGTTGGATTCTTCTATAATATTTTATAAAGAATGATAATTAACCTTTAATTCTTCATCATTGATTTCCTAGGATATATTTTTTAGTAACACTCTTATGGTTTCTACATAAGGGAAAATCATATTTTTTCATTATTTTAGATTATCCAATACGGTATTATACTCTCTTAAATCCTTCTATCCCTTGTTTATTGATTTCCTGTTTTTTCATAAATTTAAATATAATATTATCTTCTATAATATATTATCCTGAATATTCAAAAGGGAAAAGAATAAATTATGATCCTTCTTATCAATGTTTCGTTTGGAATATAATTATATTTGATCAATTTTATACCTTTTTGTTTTTATTGTAACTAGAAACCATTTCAAAAAATCTCGGAGAATAGTTCCCCATGAATCTAATTTCATTAAACCTTACTAATGAGGTGGTTGTTTTTTCTATTTGAGCTGTACATATTTTACGTGATGTTTTATGAAAACCAATACAATAAATTGAGACACCATTAGTACCGATGAGTATTTCTAGGTTATGTGTTATCCAATTCATAGAGGGTGATTCTACAGGATTAGAGGATGACCCCATTCTCTATTTTTCAATTCATTACATACAAAATGTATTCATGTATCTTAATGAAAATTTATATTCTTCTATATTACATCTAAATTATCTTGGAATGAAAATATCATTGGATTCTAGAAATATCATCATCACTTAATACTCATGAATCATATTGTTTATGTAGTTTCCACGATACTCCTCTAATATTATTACTTATAAATTATTTTAATTTATAATTATCATATTTTTCCATTACAATTTTCTTAATTCTAGTTATTAATTTCAGATTTATTTTATTATTCTCGATGTGAAATTTATTTAATAATCATTCACATAAATAGATATTTAATTGATTTTTTCAACTAAATTGAAAACCATTATAATAATCCTGAAAAGATACATTATCATAAGATAAAACTAAAACACTTCTATAAAAAATGAGACTATTTTTTCATATTGATAATGATTAAACTATTTTATCATCTAGATCTATCATAGAATTAATATTTTGTAACATATAACTAATTGTATTTATAATTCAATAATTTATTAATTTAACAATTTATTTTCCGGAAAATAAAATTGATATGTTCAACTATACACTTTTAGATATATTTGTTAGAATTTATCAAATATTATTAATTCTATATTGATTATAATTATCAAAACATAAAAAATATTCATTTAGTGAACTATAATCAAATGAACAATTACTACCAGTACCAAATTTATTACCTTTACATACAGTTGTCTGTAATTTTAATTTTTTATTCTGAAATATCTTCTTTACCATTAATTTATTTATGATTTTCTGGTTTATTAATGGAATAACCATATTTATATCATATGGAGTATCATCCATTATATTTATATGAGGCTTCTCATAGAAATCCTGAAATCTACAATTCATTATTTCATATAAATGAATTTATGAAAACTATGAACTTTAGTTGGAACATGGAATCTCAAAAACAAGATGTAAAACCAATTAAAAATTATGAAGTAGTAATATGTGGGTTAATAAATGTTAATGTATTTTAAAAACTAATTTCATTTCAAATTAATAATCCAAAAAAATGGATCACTTGATTCAATATGTTTAATCTCATATCCTAAATTGATATTAAATTATTAATAATGAGAGAAAAGAATAATGTATCTTCTTTATTCAATATAAAATCCTATTCAATCCCATGTTTTGTAGACACTCTAAAATTAGTTCTACACTATAATAAAATGATTAATTAAAAGGCCTAAAAAATATATTAGAGTATAATTTTTTAAACCGACATATTAATAGTCCTCAAAAAAAAATTTATGCCTATTATTAGATCTAATATTTCAGTTTGGTTCACCTCCATTGCCCTCAAAATATTATATTTCACTTGTTTATATCTTCCAAATTCACATCTATATCATTAATGGTTATACACCCTAGTAATGAGAATAATTAAAAACACATTATATATAACTACATCAAGATCAATATATTATGTGTTGATAAACTGTTCGATTTTCCTCCATTATCATAAGAGGTATATTTCTCCATAATCATCATAAATCATAATTTTAATATAATACATCATAATATTAAATATATTCCGAATGTATTTTTTTCATAGAATATATTTAAAAATAAATTTTGATCTCCAATATACTCTGTCATTGAATAATCAATGGTATCCTTATCATGGAATCATATCTTTATAATGTCTTCATTCATATCTCGAAATGTCTTTATTGGATCTCATAATTACATTATACTCATATTATTCAGTGTTCTCATTAAATCAAAAATACCTCTTTGATACATCCATTCATCATTATTACATGAATGATGGCATAAATATTTTTTTATAATTAATCTAAATTTTAATGATAATTTGTGATTAAAAATGCTCCATGATTCACAACATTCATATCCATTTAAAAACTCATAAAAACTAGTTATTTATTTAATAAATAATTTCATTTAAATATTTTATAAAATAAACTTTAACCCCCCTTAATGACTCGGTTACTTCTATTTATGATATATTGAAATATCACACTATCAATTACATTACATATAACAATGAATTTATATATTATCAATTCCTTATTCAACCTCGTTTTTAATAAATTGTAACCATTTCTTCTCTTCACCAACATGTTTAATATATAACCATATATTCATATATATATTATATCATTATCATACTGCATTAATGATATTTTATTGGAGAAAATGTTTAATATTTAATTCCAAATTCTCACAGTGTATCATAAATATTGTTTTCTCTATAAAATTGTATATTCATTTATATATTATTTCATCAAATAGAATTAATGCATGATCATGAATCTGTAATATGAAGAAATAATTTCTATTTTTATAATTCGGTTTACATGAATAGGATTTTAACTGCATATATAAATATGTATGTAATATAATTTCTCAATATTATCTTTATCATGTTTTTTATATTTGATGTGACGTATTCTTAAAATAGTTTCTATGATAAGAACTATGACAAGGGAATTATACACACTTTTCAAATGAATGAATTAAAGATTTACCAATCATGTAGTATGTGTTGTTTTATTTGAATATGTGATAAAAAATTATCAGCTCAATACATCCTCTTTCATTTTCTAATACCATAATTTAAAATCAGAAGTTATTACACAGACTCTATCTCATTTCTTCATTACATTATTTCATATAATATTTTTTCATCAATGAAATATAACTATATGCTTCATGTACATATAATAAATTATAAAATATAAGGTTACAACATTTATAATGATTCTTCATTGTATATCCTAGTTTGAATAACCTGTTGATACATCATCCACATAACTTCTTTTTTTAATCCCATTCTTCACTCAAGGTCAAATTAACTTTTGGAATGATCTAATTTGTTAAATCTCTAACTATACAAATCATAGTCAATAATAATTTTTTCTTAAGATGAAATAGATCGATATATGAAATTTATTCTAGTTGTATCCATAAATGATATATATTTGGAAAATTGTATATTTCCAATTAGTGAACCTATCATTTTTTTATAGTGGTAAACTATTCTAGGTATTAATATCCTATAGTGAAACATTTTTATAAAAGCTTGACGGTTTCTATTAGGTGGAATATTATTTTATTGAAAAATATCATTCATTATTTATTTATAAATTTGTTTTATTTTTGGATACAAAATATTCATTTTATGAATATCCCACATTGTTGTTGTATTTTTATGAGTAAAATATAATTAATGTATAATCATTCTCCACCAATCATCCATGGATGTTGCATTTACTAAAGGATAAAATCCCATAAATCCTCTCATGGGTCAATCCATCCTTCACTAACACAATAAAACATTTTTGAACCCTGTATGTGTAATCATTTTCATGATTACATTCAATTATTATCAATTCCCCTGGATTTTCATGTATCATTGAATAGGCTCCTGTTATCATAATTCCACCATTGTTCCTTCATCTTTCCCCAGCATGACCGTATAATTTTATAAAAATACAATTTATAGAAAGTAAAATAAAATTATTAATTTTATTTTTTATCATCAATTAGTAGCGTCAACTAAAAAAATCCACCCCCATTTTTTCTTGATAAATCTCAGCATTCTACACTTATAAATTTTTAGGATGTAAACTATTATTGTTCTTTAAAATTCAATATAACAAGTTTTATTAATTAAGAGTAGATCACCAAATATAATTAAAACAATTATGTGTTCATGTAATCTATAAAAAACCACATGAAGAATCATTTTCATTAATAAAATATATTGTGATATTGAAAAAAAATCAATTTTTTACGAGCTATATTTTGGGGGAACTCAAAATTGAAATTGTTACTATTATGTGGGAACATTCCAATATAATTCAAAATTATTTTCACAGCCTTCAAAATTATCATAATGTAGTGTTTGCAAGAATTATTATACTATATTATTAAAAATATCAATATAACCTTATATAATTTTCCAGATTAAATAATAGGTATAAAAGAAGATCCTTAAATAGAGTCCATGTTATAGTTTTATATACCCATTTTTATAATCATTGGTTCCCTAGATCATTTTTCTATTAAGATATTAGGATAATGTTTTATAAAAATTTATTTATCTGAACATATCATGATTTAAATCAAGATAATATAGAATATTTCATATATATATATATATGACTTCTCTCATCATATGTAAGGTTATAAATTCTTATCAATGATTGCTCAATGATCTTTTATCATTAATTATGAGTTAAAATAGATGATGTGTCCTTGATAGACTTCAATATATGATATATACACTCTGATATCATAATGGCTACATTCATGAAATGAAATTCCATGAAAATTATAATGGGTGAAATGAATATAGTCATAAGTTATTACTATAATAAAATATATTAGTTCCAATATATTATTTAAATATATATTTTTTTGGAAGAGAAGCTAACAAAAATCAATTGATAGTTTTGATGATGTCATTGAGAAATTAGAAATAGTATAAAAAAAATTCAATCATTTCATTCATGAAAAAAATTAATCATTCTTGGGACATTTAATCTCTATGTAGTGTATATATTTGTATACATCATGGAATGAACAAATAATTGTTTTTTTGAAAATAAAACTAAAAGTAATATCCTTTTATTTCATAGGTTTTATGGATATTGTTAATGTTTGGTGAAAAATATCCCATTAATATCCACTTTACTAAACATGTTACCTTGAAAGGGATTTAACATTCTTTATCTAGAATAATGTAAAAAGATTCATGGAGTTTAAAATTTGTTCTGAAACAACACCTATGGCTTCACTAACAAATTGTAGATTATGTTTCTTAATCTAAAATAAAGCATCAAAAAGTATTAGAGTTTATCAACATTATTGTTGGGCAAAAACCCCTCAAGGTAACATTGCAGTATTTTTGGGTTGACTGTGTTTGTTGACAAAGTAGGTTTTCATGGATATTTGTCGAGTTCCCAAGAAGTTTTTGACAATCATTTTTGAAAATGAATGATGACAAAGGAAAGGATGATCTGGAGGCGGTACAATAGAGCAGTACAAGGTGGCACCGTTTCCCAGTGTTTGACAAATTTTTGGGGTCCAAAATTTGGAGTTTAGTGAGCATCGCGAAAAGTGGATTTCTAGGAAGATCATAATTTAATATGGCAAAGGAATGAGTTTCGTGAAGATGGGATGTATGGATTGTAAATCGTGAAGACTATAAGAATGGAGCCGGTGAGTTTTCGTGATTACGTCATGCTTCGCGAACGGCAGAGACTGAAGTACATCACGGCGGTGAAGGGCTTTGTGAGGGAGCTTCGCGGCGAAGGCGCGAAGGTACGTTGACGGTGATTCTTCGCGACTACGTCAAGCTCCGCGAATGGAAAATTTCCGTTGTAATTCACGATTCGGACAGAATTCCGGCTGAAACTTTGGAGCTTCTCGATTTGAGATGACGCGGCGTTGACTTATCGCAGAAGGGACGAGGGTCGGTGGAATCGCCTATAAATAGAGGCTGACCCCTTCGAGAGAAGCAGAGAGAATTTTCAGAGAAAATACATTGCTCTCGGTTCGCAGAGGTGGTTCGCGAAGGCAGTGTGCTTCGCGAAAGGGGAGATTCGCGGCGGCTATTTTAGCTCCGTGAAAGGTGTGTGCCCCGCGTTTGCTCAGTGAGCTTCGCGGAGAGGCAAGAGCTCCGCGACGGCCTAAGCATTGCGAAGGTCTGTGCATCGCGAGAGTGCTTCGCGATAGAGCTTCGCGAAAAGTTAGGAGCTTCGTGAAGGCTTGTTTGAGCTTCTCGAAATTGGGAGCCTAGCAAAGTAGGGTGCTTCGCAAAGGTCTTTCCAAAGGTAGTTTGCCCAGTGGATAGTGGCAAAGGGGTATTCATCTACGGGTGAAAGTTGAACTTCAACAGAGCATCAATATAAAGCGAAAGATGAATTCTTTAATGGAAATGAAGAGACCTACAGGTCTATAAAATGTGAGTGAATCCCTTCATAGAGTAGTGAGATTAGGAAGAGGAAGAAGGTGACCCTCTCCACCGGCAGTGAGCCAGAGAGAGAGAAACTGGGAGTGACCATTGGGAAAGCAGTGAGCTGACCCTAAACTTTTTAAAGGTAGTGAGCCTGGGCATAGAAGTGATCTAGCCCGAACATTGTATCCACAACTAGTGAATTTTAGTGGAATTGGTACGACCAGAAACATGTCGGCGTATCCTCCTTGGAAGTAGCCCTTTGCGGTGAACCAAGTAATATTGGTGTGTCATGTGCATGCTTTACCTTTTGTTTACTTTTTGCAATAAGAAAGAGAGAGAGAAGAGTGTTTTTATTAACAACGAAACAAGATCAGAACGGGCGTTAATTTTAAATTAGTCATACCCTGATTCACCCCCCCTCTCAGGGTATTCAGCCTTGTGGACCTAAAAATTGGTATCAGAGGGAAAGGTTGATTTTAGTTCTTCTCTCAATGGAGGTCACTAATCATAGAGGGATTCCGATCTTCGACGGATGTAATTTTCAGATACAGAAGAATCGAATGCAACACTATTTCCGATCTTTGGGAATGGATGTGTTTTCAGAAGCTATGCATGGTATCACAGCTGATATTACTAGTGGTGCATTATCAGAAGCAAAGCATAAAGAGTTGGATGTTGATTCCAAAGCAATCAATGCCTTAGGGGGAGCCCTTTCCAATCCCATATATACATAGATGATGTCATGAAAAACGTCACATGCCATGTGGGAAAAACTTTTGAATATTTATGAAGGGGATTCAAAATTCAGAGAGGAAAAGCTGCAAGTGTTGTGGAACAAGTATGAAGATCTGAGAATGAACCCGAATGAGTCTGTTGATGCATTCTTTGACATGGTAAATGCTGTGGTAGAAGACATGCGGGGTCTTGGAGAGATTATTGAAGACATTAAATGCGTAAAGCGCATCTTGAGAACGCTTCCACCTCGGTTCAATCCGATATTTTCTGTTTTGGAAGATAAATATCTGAAAGAGCTGACATTGGATAACCTACACAACACTCTTGTTGCATATGAAATGAGAAATGATGACAACGATGCTGTCGAAAAGGGGAAATCCAAAGAGGTGGAATTTAAGGCCATGAAGAGGTTCACTATTTAAGATTCTCAGGAAGATGAAGAGTCAGATGAGGTGATGTCGTTCCATTCTTCAAATATGCAAAGAGGAAAAGGAATGTTTAAAGGGAAACTTCCACTAGCATGCTTCCGATGCGGAAAGGTTGGTCATCTTGCTGCAAGATGCCCCAAAAGTTTTCAAGAAGAAAGCGATGAAGATGAAGTTGAGATTCCCATGAAAAAATCTTCAGCCTATGTGAAAGGGAAGAAGTAGTTCAAGAGAAATTTCTTTAAGAAGAAGAATCTTCTTTCACAAGAAATATACAGTTCAGCTGAGACTGAGGGTGAAGAATTTGAAGAGATAGAATACTGCAAAGATCGTGGACAAAATGCGATGGTGGCTGTTTCCAGTAGTGCTCTAGAAAAGAAAGAAACCGAAACTAATGAAGATGAAGAAGAAATTGAAGGGAGAGTTGACATGGATGCTGAATTAGAAGCAGCTCTTGAAGAGATAGATGTTTGGTGAGAAAAACAAAGAAATACAACAAGATAGTACGTGATGCCAAACTCTACATGAAAATACAAGAAGAAGAGAAGTCTGAACTGGAGAAAGAAATTGAAAATATTAAGCTTTCCAGGCCAGAGTGCACAGAAAAGGTTGATGATCATATGTTCAAGATTGAATAGAAGAAAAGAGAGATCGATTGCTTGAGTCGAAAAGTGAAATATCACGTCAAGCGTATTGAAGCGCTTGAAGAGGAAGTTGTCGGTCTGCAGAGAAAAGTTAAATACCAGGAAAAACCATTGAATCCAAACACATTCTTGGGAAATCAGGTCATTACGAATACTAAAAAGAAGAAAGAAGAGCCTAGTTGTTCAGCAGGAAAGAAGCAGCAATTGAACTCAGAAGTTAAGACTGATTCATGGCTTAATCAGAATAAAAAATCTGTGGCAGTTGAAGTTAGACCGCAAGCACCTGTCCCGAGATTGAAAGTGGATTTGAGCACAAAGAAAAATCAAAATACTCAGAGATCCCAAGGGGAAAATCATAGGGCATAAGTAACATGAAGGAATTCACCTTATATCATGTGTTATTGTTGTGGAAATATGGGACATTCACAATATGTGTGTTCCATAGCCAAAAGATATCGAAGGGAACAAGAACAGAGATGGCAGCCAAACAGAGAACAGTTTTCCAGAACATATTTTGAAGGACACTATTTTTGGTGCGGAGGATTTGGACACATGGCTAGGTAATGCACTCCGACCATTCAGAAAAATGTGCCAAAGCAGAATCAAAACGTTCGCAAGTAGCAGATCTGTAAACTGACAAGTGAGTTAAAAGTTCAGAACATATTTGTAGTTTTGCAAGATGATGCTGGTCCATCATACTCTGAGAAAGAACAGAAGCCTCAATCTATTCCGAGCATGAAATAAAATGTATGGACCAGGAAGAAGAAAATTAAGAAGGTCATAGTTGTTGAAATTGCCCTTAAAGCATCATATCGTTCTGGTGTGTGGATCCTTGATAGTGGTTGCACATCCCACATGACAGGCAACAAGGATCTGGTTACAGGCATAAAATATGACAAAGAAAGAGTTGTGAAATTTGGAAATGATGAAGGCCTGTATATGTTTTGCTCAGGAAAAGTCATTTTGGGGGCAAAGAAACAAGACATGTTGATGTCTTGGTGGTAGATGGTCTCAATCATAATTTTCTTAGCATCAGTCAACTATGCGACTCTGGGCACTCTATCCTATTTACCAAGAATATGGGTATTTTTAAATGAAAAGATGGATTATTCATTCTATAGAGAAAACGAACAAAGGGGAATCTTTACCTGGTAGGTGGGGAAGAAGATTCATGCCTTTTATCCAGAGAAGAAGAAAATCAGTTGTGGCATAAGCGACTTGGTCATCTATGTCAACCATCTATGGAAGATCTGGTAAAGTGTGATGCTTCTAGAGACCTTCCCAAACTATCATGTGATCACACTCATACGTGTGATTCTTGTCATCATGGGAAGATCATCAGGAATACATACATGCCAATGGAACAAAAAGCAACTGGAGTGCTCGAATTGGTGCATGCTGATGTATGTGGACCTATCTCACCATGATCTATATATGGGAAAAGGTGCTATGTTCTTTTCATTGATGACTATAGCAGAATGGCCTGTGTATTCATCATTACCCATAGGACATAGGTGTTCAGTTTCATAATGGAGTACATGAGAGAATCAGAAAAGATGCGTGGGAAGAAAATTCTGATGTTTCGTACTGATAACGGTTCGGAATTTACAAATAGTCAGGTTGATAACTATCTCCGGAAACATGGGATAAGGCATCAAGTTTCATCAGTACGAACTCCCCAACAGAATGGAGTGGTTGAAAGGAGAAATCAGATCATCAACAACATGGCCAGAACAATGCTTATTGATAAGGACCTACCAGAGAAATTTTGGAAGGAAACAGTTTTGACATCGGTCTATGTTTCGAACAGGTCCCTGTTATGTCCGAAGCAAGGGAAGACTCCTTATGAACTGTGGTATGGAAAGAAGCCAAAGTTTAAATACTTTCGAATCTATGGAAGTAAGTGTTTCATTCTCAACAAATAACATCATAGGAAGTTTGATGCATGAGGAGATGAAGGGATATTCCTTGTCTATTCAGTTAAAATCAACGCATATAAATGCTTCAACAAGAGGCTGGGAATAATTGTTCAGAGCAATGATGTCACTATAGTCGAAAATGAACAGACTTCTCAACGACCCAGTGAACAGTTTTTGGATAAAAGTGATGATGAGGTAAGCAACACAGTGGGAGTAGAAGTGGCAGAGGCAGACTCAGATGAAGTTACTGATGATGAACAAGAATGTGTCAAGTCTGTATCTGCAAGGAAGCCAAAGAGTCGAGCTGAAATTGATAGGAAAAATATCATTGGTGATCAGACAGCTCCAGTTCAGACTCGAAGAATTAAATCATTACAGAAAACATCATTTTTAACTCAGGTGGAGATGAAATGTTTTTCCGATGCAGCTGAAGATGAAAACTGGGTTCAGGCTATGAATGAAGAGCTTGAACAAATTGAGAAGAACCAGACATGGGAGATTGTTTCGAGGCCAGCAGACAAGAATGTCATTGGGACCAAATGGGTCTATCGCAACAAGATGAATGAAGATTCCACAGTGATTCGGAACAAAGCACGTCTAGTGTTCATGGGGTACTCCCAGATCAAGGGAATAGATGTTGATGAGACATTTGAACCGGTTGCAAGGCTGGAGACAATATGATTATTCCTAGCCATCGCAGTGCAAATGAAGTTCAAAGTGTTCCAAATGGATGTCAAATCTGGATTATTGAATGGTGTTCTGGAAGCAGAGGTGTATATTGAGCAGCCAGATGGTTTTCTCATTCATGAGGATGAGAACAAAGTTTGTAGGCTGAAGAAGGCATTGTATGGGCTAAAACAAGCACCAAGGGCATGGTACTCAAGGCATGATCAGTATTTGAAGAAGCTTGGTATTCAACGTAGAGGAGTTGATTACAGTCTCTATTTCAGTAATGACAGTAATCAAAGGATAATGGTGTTGGTTTATGTCGATGACATAATATTTGGCGGATCAGATGTAGCTCAGTGCAGACAGTTTTCTGAATTCATGAAAAATGAGTTTGAAATGTCAATGATTGGAGAGCTAACATTTTTCCTTGGTCTAAAGGTGACACAAGGAAGGAATGGAACATTCATTTCTCAATATAAATATGTCAAGGAGGTCATGAGAAGGTTTGGAATGGAAAATTACAAGGATATGAAGACTTCGGTTGCCACTCGGATGAAATTATTGAAAGATGAAGATGGCAAGGCAGTTAATATCACAGAATACAAGCAAATTATTGGAAGTTTGTTGTACTTGACTGCAACATGGCCTGATATTGTTTTCGCCACATGCTAAGCAGTGAGATATCAGAGCAATCCCAAAGAAAGACACAAGCTTGCAGTGAAAATAATACTTCGGTATATCCAGGGCACAGTGGATTTCGGCTTTTCATATACTGATAAATCTCAGACAGAGTTATTGGGCTATACTGATGCAGACTGGGCCGGTTCAGCGGATGATAGGAAATCAACATCAGGTGGTGCTTTCTATCTTGGTGGATTGTGTATTTCTTGGCTAAGCAAGAATCAAGATTACATTTCGTTGAGCACTGCGGAAGCTGAGTATATTGCGGCCACTCAAGCATGCACCCAACTATTATGGATGAAGAAGTAGCTTGATGATATGGGAGTTGAAGTGAAGCCTCCGATCGGAATCCAGTGCGATAACTCAAGTGCCATAAATCTCAGCAAAAATCCCATCCATCACTCAAGGACAAAGAACATTGAGATAAAGTATCATTTTATCAAGGAGAAGGTTGAGCAGGGAATCGTGAAGTTGGAGTATGTGCCTACAGAACTACAGGTTGCAGACATCCTGACAAAGGCCTTACCCAAGGCAGCATTTGAGAGACATCGACTGGCTCTGGGAGTTCAGTCGACTCCCCGCACTTGAAATATGTGGATGTGGGACCCCCCCCCCTCTCCCTGAGGTATGAAGTGTTTTCCCTACCGTGCTAATGTGTTCTCTAATCTGTTACAGACTGCAAAGGAATGACCTTTGTGTTCATTGACAAAGGGGGAGAAAAGTGTTTGTTAAAGGGGGAGAAAATAGTGATTGTTCAAGGGGGAGATAGTGCAGAGATTTGATAAATCATAATTGATACGGGGAGAAGCTGATAGGTGGAGCAACCAGAAAGGGGGAGAAATGAGAAAGGGGGAGATTACTAAATCTTTCGATGCTAGAAGTGATCGATCAAAGAATAGAAATCATGAAAGCCGAGGATCATGATAAAAGCAGAACGGTGGTGTCGGAATGGTGAGCGAAGGTTTCCAGGTATCATCAATTGGGATCAGTGTGGTTCAACAATTGGTATCCATTTATGAATTGGTATCATGTTGGAATCGACAATTGGTGTTTGACCTGAAGTGATTCATTGATGAAATTTTCATACTACTCTTGTTTCTCCCTCCGAGCATTGCTCATGTGGGATTAGATTACTGGTTAAGTGATTCCTTGAATGCTATCATAATCGCAAGAGGCGAATGGTGGTAGCGGCTAGAAGAAGACTTAGTGAGGTATCAACGTGCAGAAAATCTTTCTGAGGAGAGTTGTGAAGAGTTTTCAACAAACCCAAAGGGGGAGATTGTTGGGCAAAAATCCCTCAAGGTAACATTGCAGTATTTTTGGGTCGATTGTGTTTGTTAAAAAAGCAGGTTTTCATGGATATTTGTTGAGTTCCCAAGAAGTTGTTTACAATCCTTGTTGACAAAGAACGATGACAAAGGAAAGGACGATCTGGAGGAGGTACAAAAGAGCAGTACAAGGTGGCACCGTTTCCCAGTGTTTGACAAATTTTTGGGGTCCAAAATTTGGAGTTTCGTGAGCATCGCGAAAAGTGGATTTCCAGGAATATCATAATTTAATATGGCAAAGGCATGAGTTTCGCGAAGATGGGATGTATGGATTGGAAATCGCGAAGACCAGAAGAATGGAGGCGGTGAGTCTTCGTGATTACGTCATGATTCGCGAAAGGTAGAGACTGAAGTACATCGCGGCGGTGAAGGGATTTGCGAGGGAGCTTCACGACGAAGGCGCTAAGGTACGTTGACGGTGATTATTCGCGAATACGTCAAGCTCCGCGAACGGAAAATTGCCGTGGTGCTTCGTGATTCGGACAGAATTCCGACTGAAACTTTGGAGCTTCGCGATTTGAGATGATGTGGCGTTGACTTCTCACGGAAGGGATGAGGGTTGGTGGAATCACCTATAAATAGAGGCCGACCCCTTCGAGAGAATCAGAGAGAATTTTTAGAGAAAATCCATTGCTCTCGGTTCGCAGAGGTGGTTCGCGAAGGCAGTGTGCTTCGCGAAAGGGGAGCTTCGCGGCAGCTATTTTAGCTCCGTGAAAGGTGTGTGCCCCGCGTTGGCTCAGTGAGCTTCGCGGAGAGGCAGGAGCTCCGCGATAGCCTATGCATTGCGAAGGTCTGTGCATCGCGAGAGTGCTTCACGATATAGCTTCACGAAAAGTTAGGAGCTTCGTAAAGGCTTGTTTGAGCTTCGCGAAATTGGGAGCCTAGCAAAGTAGGGTGCTTCGCGATGGTCTTTCGAAAGGTAGTTTTCCCAGTGGATAGTGGAAAAGGGGTATTCATCTACGGGTGAAAGTTGAACTTCAAAAGAGCATCTATATAAAGAGAAAGATGCATTCCTTAATGGAAATGAAGAGACTTACAGGTCTAAAAACTGTGAGTGAATCCCTTCACAGAGTAGTGAGCTTAGGAAGAGGAAGAAGGTGATCCTCTCCACCGACAGTGAGCCAGAGAAAGAGAAACATGTAGTGACCCTTGGGAAAGCAGTGAGCTGACCCTAAACTTTGTAAACGCAGTGAGCCTGGGCATAGAAGTGATCTACCCGAACATTGTATCCACAGCTAGTGAAGTTTAGTAGAATTGGTACGACCGACAACTTGTCGGCGTATGCTCCTTGGACGTAGCCCTTTATGGTGAACCAAGTAAAATTGGTGTGTCCTATGCATGCTTTACATTCTGTTTACTTTGTGCAACATGAAAGAGAGAGAGAAGAGTGTTTTTCTTAACAGCGAAACAAGATCAGAACTGGCGTTAATTTTCAATTAGTCATACCCTGATTCACCCCCCCTCTCAGGGTATTCAGGCTTGTGGACCTAACAATTATATATGACATAGTTGTATCCTATGAAGAAAGTAATGTAATAATACAGGATAAAATACACATAATTAATGATTTATAGCTATTAGAATTAATATTATCTGAATTAAATGGATGAATAATTTCTATTATCAAAAGTGTGATATAAATTATTATCATATGTGATTAATGTATATATTAATATTGAATGTTTTCTACAATTTTATATGGATTTGGTTGGAGTAGACCAATGAAAATGACTATTCAATAAATATCCATCTAGGGAGGGGGAAGAATTTAGATGATTCTCTATGATATAAGGATCATTTATCATTATATATTATGGAAGGTTTAATTATATTCAATACTGATGAATTTCTGAAGGGTATAATGGGATATTATAATTGAATGGATTAAAATAAAATTCTATGAAAGACTTAATTACCTCATATCCATATGGAAATTAATTAATTATAGAAAAATTTTATTGATAAATAAATAATTTTGTAATATATTAGAGTCCTACCATATTAAAACCACTATTTTATTATTTTCATAATCTAATATTCATCTTATCCCTATTTGAATTAATGGAGTAAATTAATGTTTCACATAGATCATTTTTCATTATCTCTCATAGATGCAGAAATATATATAAATATATCAAACATAATTATTTATGAGAAAATATATGGGATGGATGTAAATGTATATTTCAAGATGTTTTCTTCTATTAGTTCTAGGATGTCTATTCTAAGTCAATGGATATTTTTAAACCATTTCCAATTCTTATAAGGAAATTTGATAAAATCACCAATTTTTATCTTTATATGAAATTAGAAGAAATATAATTGTCACAATTAAATTTTTTTTATAGTTTATCACATTCATAATTAAGAAAATTTCAGTACTATTTTTGGAGACATAATAGTTTACAATATTTCCAAAATATACTTATGTAATTTTCTAGAGATGTGTGAAGTACTAATTTTTATTGTACCTAAATGAAAATTGTTGTTTACCATATTATTGTTGAGGTTTATTAACAATATACTCAATACATATATGGGTTTTCATGTAAATTAAAACCATCAATAAAATTGTTAATATGAATGAAATAGTCCAAAAAAATAGGTTATTTGGATATCAAGTTCAATTGTTTTAAACATATAAGGGGGACAATTGTATCATCTAATGGAGTTATAAATAAAAAATAGTTTTATTGAAACGTTTATTTGGATCCATTTGAGTCTATATTTGGAATGAGACACATGACACCAACCTATATGAATAACGATTGACTATGTAATATAATAGGGGCAATTTTTTATGAATACATTTCAATGATGTTTACATAAATTTAGTATCATAATAAAAAATCATTAAGAAAATAAAAATATATATAATCATAAGGGTCTACGTTATCATAATTTTATATTTAAAGAAAGTTATTCCATTAAATATCAAAAATGAAGAGGGTTTTGAAACTTGAGAATATGTGACTACATATTCCTGATGCATTGTATAATTAAAAACAATAGAATAGATGGCCATAATACCAGACCATATTACATATCCCCAAGGTAATTCCCAATTAAATGTTGTGTTCCATGTATCACATTTATTGATCTACATATCTGAAACATCTAATTTACTAATCTAAGAGGTAGCACCACTTTAACACGATCTCTTATCGCAAAAAAATCCAATTGAAATCTATGAGAATATATATAAGGAACTATAATCAAGATTAATCACCATGTTATTATTATATGGAGGACTAATATGATTTATTAAATTATGTTAAACCTAATGATTTTATGAATCAAACTTATATTAATTTTTTAACTAATTAGAAAAAAGATTATGAAAGAAATTAATTTATTATGGTAGAATATAAAATCCAAATTTTTTTAATTTTACCACATAAAAAAATTCATTTTATTAAATAGAATATTTTATATACAACATAATACTTAATTAGAAATGAATTATTTTATTGTCAAAAATAATATTAATAAATAATAAAAATCAATACATATTAAAATAAAAATTTCTCACATCATTTTGAAATCTCAATGAGGAATGAAACCTGAAATAAAAAATAACCCTCAAATTTTTAATTATTATCCTCATTATATGAACTGAGGATCATACTTATTATTATAACTATATAATTATAGAAAATAATTATACATGAAATGTGTATTTTGGTTATTAAATAAATAAATATTATTAATGATTAAAATTATTTATTTAAGGATATGTAGTGGAATGAAATGTGACTATTGTACATATTGTTATTAGATATATGGTAATCATAAATTTTGATGATTGTTTATAAATATTTAATATAGTTTCAAGAATTTTTTTAAAAATTTATCAATATATTAAAGCCTATATAATTCACAAACAAGAAACATTTCATTGTGAAAATAAAGTATTATATTAAATTATAAAATATAAAAACTATTTTTCATTTAAATCTATTATTATTATTATTTTATTAATGATTTATTAATGGATGAATCTATTTTGAAGGATGAAATTTGGCTTTGGTTACCGAATTTGTTATTACATTATAAACAATAATCAATATTTAGGTTTGAATTGAAATGATGATATAGATGGAATTGTGTAGTTTTTATGGCCTATAACATTAGAAATCAGTTGAATGTGGATTATTATATTGATAAAATAATTAAATATATAATATTACAGATCCTTCATAATCATGGGAAAATAATAATCTAAGATACTTATTCATAAGGGTAATAGCTCCCTTCTTATTGAAAATATGGATGTTGTTACTAAAATTGATGATACATGTAGGTATTCCATTATTGTGAGGATATTTCAAACCCATGATAACATTTCATCGATGATTAAGTATCTATTTAATAGAATCTCATGATTTTTTCTTTTATTCTAACAAAAAACACATCTTAACTAGAAGAGGTTATGTTTATATGAACTATCAATATATTTCCCATAAAGAGTGGGTTTGTGGTTTGAGATCGATATTCAGTAAACATGGATTTCATCCTATTAATGAATTGTATTCTAATATTAGTATAATGGTTATAAAAATTACATATTCATTTGTGTGGTCGATGATATTTTCCTTAAGATGGATTTATTAGCATCAGCGAAATTTGAAGGATATTTATTATTCCATTTCTACTCTAATTAAAATGGGAAAAGATAATGAGGAATCATGGTTATAACACATTATATGAATATTTAATAAAGTATATTTATCCAATCCATTGAATAAATATTCTGTATTTCATGAATTATGAGTATATGAGCATAATTTCTCTAATAAGAGAAGGATTCAATTATTCTTTTTCAAATTTCATAATTTTTATTCCAATAGTTGTTAGTTATATAATATCTAAGGGAGTATAATTCATTTATCATAATATTTTCCACAGGTATCTTCACATTATTAAAGAAGTATTTTTTCCCCTATCATTGATATTTCATAGATAGGAGTTAAATACTTGAAATATTTATTTATCAGTTTGTCCCACTATATTGATATTACTCACTAAATATGAGGAAACATTATTTCATTCACTGGAATTATATTAATTAATTATTATTAAATAAAAAATAACATATTTACATGGTTCATCATAACTGGGATTGTCCTGGGAGAAAACAAAGGCGATGTGCTTATGATCTCGAAACACACTAGATCACTAATTTCTAATAGTTTTAGATTACAGTTCCCCAACTATCACTGAAAACTCTTTGAACAAATAATTGGTAAGTGTATCTACCATTTTATAAAATGTGGAACTCAATTTCCTGTCCCTCGTATCATCTTCTTCTAGTAATGAGTGATCCTAAGTACATCTGGAATGGTGCATCTGAACTACCTAACATGGTTTCATTTCTATGAGAAAATGCTATAGGATTTCCCTTTTTTCACTATAATATTCTTTTCAATAATGTATTGACATTACCAATAAAGGATCCTATTAAAATATATAAAAACATATTATATATTTTACCCACTCACTATCACAAACTGATATGCGCTGTTGATGAATAATTAAAATATTGGTTTGATCCATGGATTAGGATCAAACAATTATTAATCATGCTTCCTCATATCATTCCATGTGTTATTAATACATAATGGTTGTAAATAATGAAAATTAAATTTTCATAATTGGAATTATATAATGATTTAATATTATACAAAAAACATCTAATAGTACAATATACCTTCATAATTATGGAATGAATTCATCTTATCATGCCAAGGTTCCTCTAACTAGAGAAAAAATAGCTTAGCCTCCTCTTTTTTGGCAAAAAATTGGGATTCTATAAATATTTTTGTCATGGTATCCAACAATATAGTGTCTCTTCATATAATCCAATGTAGTTTCATTATGAATAATGAAATTTCAACGAAACCCCTCAATTAAATAATTATATCAATTTACCTTTTGATGACTAAAATCAACTATTATGTGGCCAAGTATCATATTTCCCCCAACCCCTAATCATTAGAATATGTGGTGGGGGTCACAGTGCTGAAATAAAATCCCTAATAAACCAATGGATGAACATAAATTCCAAGGGATTCATTAAAAATTGGGATATTGTTTACAATTTCAATATAAAATTACCAATCCATGATAATAATAACCACCAAACTCGATATGGATAATGAGTACAAAAAAAATTAAATAAAACCAAATAAAACCTCAACCATATATGAGTATAAAGAAAAAACTAAGTGACAATATCTATAGAACACTAGTGAAAAAGACACAAAATAATTAATTACATCCAACAAAAACACCCATTATGGTCTAAGATTCAGCCAAAATATCCATACCCATGATATCTAGAATCATCAGTATGGAAAAAAGATACAATGACTTTACTTTTTTCTTGATAGATGATATCAAAAAACACATGATTGTTCCTAAAAAGCGAATTAGTATAAACTAGTAAAATTTCCCTAATGAACTCACATCTCATTCAACTTGGATGAAACATGTTATAATTTTTATAAAAATTACATATAATAATTAAATTTTATTATATCAAATGAATATAGTTATCCATGAAAAAATTTAAAATAATAAACTAAAACATTTCTCAAATTCATTTAGTGTTAACATAACATGGTTCTACATATCCAAAAATCTACACACGAATCCCCAATTGATAGATCTATACTTATGAGTGGTCTATAACCAATACACTATTTTTTCACAATGTGACGAATACTAGGTGATCCTTTGGAAAACAATCATTAGATAGGTTCATATAAAATGAAATAGGGCACACACTATCCACATATTTTAAAACCCATTCAAAAAAATCTCACAAACAAATATATCATTAATATATTTAAAAAACCTTTTTCATGTATAATATCAAAACCATTATATTAACATCACTATTTTTATATCACCATTTGAAAGGTTTTTCCATATAACAATCCAATTTCCACCATTTCAAAATACCATCACTGAATTTTTTTCTATCATTAATCAAACATAAATTTAACAATTAAAAAACATTTCATTTCAACAATTCCATTATGTAAGAAAAAAAAACTAAGAGATAATTCACCTACCTCAAAAATGATGGATGAAATGAAAAATGACACATTGATTCTCTAGATCAAATCCTGAATCACATCTCTATACATAAATCCAACAATAAATTATCACAATTCCCAATATTGAACATGGATATATCCACATAGGATTGGATTTAAAGATATTTTAAATGTAATGAGAGGATATTAATGTAGAGTGACCATGAATGGATATTTACCAATTAATAAAGATCAGTAGTAGCATTGAAATGCCAAAATAATTCTCTTTGATCAATGGGAATCGACTATCAAGCCGTGGGAGGAAAATAAATTTAATATTATGAAAAAGTTGTAAATTAAAATTGGTAACATTTTTTAAACCATGTTAGATGCACAAAATTCAGATATGAAACGTCACTATTAATGGTTTAAGTGCATGATTTACCAAACTGTGTAACAATTGTGAGATGGATATAACCATAAGAAATACCTGAATTTTTTTGAATTAGAACATTATACAAACCATTATCCAAATATTTATAATACACTCTCCCAGTGAAAAGTATTGTCACACAGTTTCTCATAATAATCCACATGGTTTTACCAATATATTTTCCAGTAGGGCATTTTCACAGTGACCATTGTTATCCTGTTCATGGTTTCATATAGGCACTATTTCATTTCTACTAAATATGATCAAAATTTTCACCTCTAATAAATCCATTAAAATGATTCAAAACAAGATAAAACCACTGTAAACATAACCCAATCATTTAATATCATAGAAATACATAAATAATGGGTTGAGTATCTAAAACCAGGCCTACTGAATTCTCCCCACCATTGGCCTTCCCATCCTATGAAATTAGTTAAACAATGTTGTATTGAATGACTTCTAGCCTGCTCTCCAACATTACCTGTAACATCCCAGATAAATAAGGAATAAGAAAATTTTCATATTTATTAATATTTGTGAATTAGATATTAATTTTAAAATAAATTGGATTCTATGTTCGATGGCATACTCAATACGCAACTACGGGTTTCTTTGAAATCTTACGTTGCACACTAATAATATAATATTATTAATTTAAGTGGGAGTTAACACCTAGCCATTGTATTAGAGGGAATGAATAGAAATAAATATATTATGATTATACATGTTTGTTAGATGTTTTTTATTTTTATCTAATAAAATTTATTGACTTAAAATGTAAATGAATCTAATTTTAAACATAATTTACTTTAAAAGGATGATTTCCCGATTTTTGATGAAGAACTCTATTTAAATATAATTTTTGTCATTTCTATATGTTATATTTGACAAAATAAATTTTTTATTTAGATTTGGGACATAAAAATTTACTTTGGGTTTATTTTTGGTATTTTTGTGATAAACATCATTTTTAATGAAAAATTAAAAGTACTGTTTTTTAATTCAAAACTGCCTTTTAATCAAATTTATTTATATGGATGGATTGTCTTTTGAAATATATTTAAAGTGTAATTATATTATAATTTTCCCATTTAATGCAATGGTTGTCTTTTTAATTAATTTATTTTTGAAATTGAACATACACAAGTGTTAATCTTTTGATAGTTATTATTTCATAAAAAATGCTATTTGTTTTGACAATGGGAAATAATTTTAAATTAATTAATGAAAAATCTATGTATTGAATTTGTTTAAATATACATCATTTTTTAATTCAGAATGTCACATATATCTTATGCGGAATTTTTGGTATTATTCTGAAAAGCATCAATTTTTGATGAATAGTGAAACCACTTAATAGTAGTAAAAAAACTGACTTTTTAATTTAAATGAAATTTTACCGCTTATTTGAATTGAATTTATAAAATATGACATAAATGGGTTTTACTAGTAAGTAAATTTTTGTTCAATAATATTAAAATAATTTTTTGGTAAATAGTAACTGTTGACTTTTATTTACCACGGTTAAAGGTAAATAGGGTAATTTAAGGAAAAAAGAATATGATAATAATAATAATTTATCTTAACACTTGTCATACCCATATTGAATAATTAATGTACGAAAATGGGAATCTATTAGTCAATTTTGGGACCCCATGGAGCCACTTAAGAGTGATAATGACACTTTAGATTAATTAATTTAATGTAAAGGAAAAAATGACAAAAATAGATATCATTTAGTAAAGTAATTTTAACACGGGGTTATAAAATTTATATTTTCGTCTATAAATATTCATTGGAAAGCTAAAAATATTTAATACCTCATGGTATTTGTTTTATAATTTTTATACAATAATTAAATTAAATTATTTATGAAAAAATAATGATGCAGAATATTCCACATTAATATATGATTTAAATAAATAAAATTATAAATATTAAAATAACAGCAAAAACCTGTCCAATTCTTATTTGATGATTTTATGTCGACCACTAGTCTTCTTATCAATGCATTTAATTAGTTTTGGTCCTTTAGAAACTGAATATCAGTATATAATAAAATATTATTTTCACAATTTCCTAAAGAGCCCCTCCTCCCCGTTATATAAGGACACCACTTCTAACCCATTCCCCACACCTCTCAAGCCCCTTGGCTCATATAACCCCTTCCCAAATTATCTCTCAACATCTCCATATTCCTCCTAGAAAACGTACCTTAGAAATAATGAGCATTAAGAAGTCCTTTTGGATCAATCCAAAAGATGTTACCCAAATTAAAGGTAACAGTTTTTCTTAAATTATTTTTGTTTTATTTTGTGACATTTTACATCTCCAACCCCATTAACACTTTTTATTCCATTCTTTTATAACAAAACCATTATCCTCAACATACTAGTATGTTGTTATAATAAGGATTTAAACTACACTTATGCACATATCTATGTCATGGATGAAGAACATACTATTTCCTTGGATGGAAAACTAACACCTCATGAAATGATGATTGTTCGATTATATCCTACCGCCTAACATGATGACCATTAAGATGGAACTATATTTTTATATGATATATATTATGTTTATATTTTCTTTATGCTTATATATTTTACATTTATATCCTACCTTTATTGTTTCCATAATGGGTAAACGTGATAATTTCATTTGAGGAAGTTCTGACTACCGCCCCCTCAAAGTGATATGACTCAATAATGCCATATGTGGGATGTATAATGGAAAGAGTTAATGATATTATATATTTTACTAAACTAAAATTATAATATTCCTATGTATCATTGTTTTTTAATTCCATTAAAATATGTAATTTAAATGAAAGTGGCATTCATGCGTACGTACGACTTACCATCTCACTGAACAGTGCATTTCATTTCTTATATCCAAAGTGTTATGTACTATTATAAATACATATATGTACTGGATATATTTTATTTATATGATAACTTAATCATGAATTTAATTCTGGAGATAATGGTCTATTTACCATGTGGAAAACATGTAATTCTATGGTGTACATATTTGACTTAAGTACCAAATATCGACCAAACAATCATTATTAACATAAATGCTTTCATAATGTTTATTAAATGTTAACAAGTGATATATAAAGGGTAAAAAACTTGAAAAATATTCTTTATCAAGTTGAAATTATCTTTAGTTTATTATTTCGGAAGAACAAGGAAGAAACGAGTCATGTCAGACAACGAGTTAAGGAGATTTCTTATATCACTTTTAATTCCATGAGATTTCCATAGTTCGCCACTTATTTATTGAATGTGGTGTATTATGTACTGCCGTTTGATATATATTATCATTATTATCTTTATATTAATGTTATTCTACGATTCATTTGATGGTTATTAACTATTTATCAAATGACTCAGTTGATTACAACGAGGTAAAGGGTTTTAACTCTCTTTTTATTCCCGTGAGATTCATGCTATATTTGACACTATTTTGTTTTTCGTGGTGTATGTAATTTCCATGGATCTACATTTGTGTAATATAATTTCATTAATTTGTATTTACATGTTCATTATAAGATCCTTATTTCATGTGGCATATGTTTTGTAAGATACAAAATCGGTAAGGGAACCTTTCACCCTCCTATTTTTAAAAGATTTCTTTTTGTTTTGTCTATTAATTTACATCATATTCTGTTTTCATATGTTATTCTATATTATTAATGATGTAAATTTTATGTCCAAGTGATGAGATACCCTTTTTATCTCATCAACTCATTTTCTGAATTCTAAAACATATGCCATTATTATTTTTGAATTTTTGCAAGGGAACTTCTTAACCAAATTTCAATGCATTGTGTTAAACTTGTACTTCTTGAATATTTCATCCTATGAATATGTGTGATTGACCTATTATTGTTTTACTCTTAATATCCACTTATATTGGGTGTATTTAAATTTTTCACTCATAATTATGTGTTTGATTTATCCTTAATTTAAGGATACCATCTTTATAAGGGATGTCCTCTTAATTTACATTTCTATTGAGACTTCAATGTTATTATGAACCAATTAAATATTATATGGTGTATATACTATCCTTTTTCATATTATATCATGAATCCATTTATTCTCATGATATTATAATGTTATGATTAAATGTTATTCCTCAATTATTTGTATTCAATAGTCTATTATTTTGTTTATAAATCCTTAACTAAATTTTTTTTAATGTTTTAATGATTTTTTATTCCAAATCATTATTTTTGATGTCCATGTTTCAAAAATGATTTTGAGTATTTATTTCTATGGAAATTAATGTTTAAAAATTATAATTCCATTAAAATAATCAATGTTGTATGAGACAATTTTATTCAAAAATCTCTTTTAAAATGGTTTATGAAAATGGAATGATTATTTAAATATCGTGAAATTACTTCTTGTTATTTCAAATGAAATGTTATTAGTGAAATTTTTATATTTTCAATATTTTATGTGTCATAATGGTACTTGGACATTTCAAGGGTGGTTACATGATAAACCATATGATGGGTGGTGCCATGATAAACCAGGACAGGTGGTTATGTTATAAACCCCAATGCATTGGGTATGGAATTCAGTCGTATGGCTATTCAATTTAGTGATATTTGTGGAAGTCGATCGTATGGTTATTCAACTTAATAATGTTTATGTACCAAGTTACCTTTATATGTTATGTGTTATTTATATGGGTTTTATGGAAATAATTTGGTTACAAAACGGTATGCAATGATCTTTTATTCAGTAATGAGTATTTACTACTTAATAAAGGTGAAACATATTACTTATGTTAATGTAACAATGGTTTACTTGTTGTTTTGAAACAACTAACAGTTTTCCTTCATTTTGTATCCCTTACTGAGCTTTTTATGCTCATTCCATGTTTTTGAAATGTTTTTCACAGGACATAATGTGGATGAGTGAGCAGGATGGGATTAATGAAAATTCATGTTGTCTTAAACATGCGACTAGACATGACTCTATTTTTTAGAGTTTTTGTTTTTAATGGAAACTGAGTAGAAGTTTCTACTTTGTCATTTTTGAAATGAAATGTGATAGTTATGACCTAATTCTATATAACTCTAAATCTAAAAATATCCTCAATGTGTATTATTAATTTAATTCAAGATTATGCATAGTTTAATTTTGGGTCCTTTTAGTTGGTATCAGGGGTCGGTTTAGATAACTTTAGAGGTTGGGGTGTTATCTAAGCATAAGTGACATAACCATAATGGTTAGTATTTTATAAAGTGTCATAGTTATTTTTAATTATTTTAAGATAACATGAAAAATTATTTACCCTCCTCATAAGATATTATAGGATGATTTTACTAATATACTTACACTGACATTTTTGGTTTTGGTAAATGGATTCATATAATAGGAACCATAGTAACAATGGATGTGAAGACAACTATGATGGTTTTCTAAATGAGAATATGAATGAAATGGGAGCTACAATGATAACTCTTATATCTATTCTCAACCAACTATCTGGGGTCATGATTGACCACCTGAACCATGGTGATTTTTATATGGAATCATATATCCATGAAACAAATCCCTATGTATGTTCAGGTAATAATCATAAAGGTATGTATGTTCAAAAACCAATGTGTCAAGGATGTGGATAGAAACACACTGGAAAATGTTTCAATGGGACAAGAAGATGATATAGATGTGGAAATTAAAGACATAAATCAAGAACCTACCATGGAAAAAGAAAGCAACCAGTTGACTATAGAAAAGGGAAAGAAGTTCATTCTGAGGGATAAATTGGGTTTTTTAAAAGTGGTGTGCATGATCATTTTTCAGACAGTTGTCCTACGACGATGTTTTGGGAATGGGATCACCGGGATCGTTTATATATATATTTACCAATACCTAATTAAATTCTAATTGTGGATGAAGAAACTTACAATGAACAATGAAAGGTATGGAATATTTCTTAACATTTGTTTTGAAATTATGGAATCTTAGGATATGATTCATGTTTTTTTTGTAGGAATGATGTTTTTTAGAATAAGTTGGTAACTAATGGTTAATTGATCACGAATAACGTTGAATGAGTAAAAACTTAACATATAAGGGATTCAAGTGTTATGTTATATTTTAAGATGATGAAATACATAAAATTATTAAGGCTCTTTTGATGATAGGATTATATTGGAAGACTTTTTATAATATGTGTAAACCTGATGTTTGATATATGAAAATGTTATTCAAGGAATAATTATCTTTTCTTTTGATGAGTAATGGTGGAATTTTATTTTCGGAGAATCTATGTTTTTATTATGGACATTTGGTGATTTTGTTTTTTATGGAAATAATTAACCTATCATAGAGAATATCTGATTTGGTTAATTACACTTCAGTATGAGACATTAAGAGTAGTTGATTTTATTTGGAGATAAATGTAAAGATTTATGGTGGAAGACTATGTGACAAAATCCCTCTGAGTTTTAGGTTAAAATCTTAGTTTGGGTTATTTTTAATATTTTTAAGGACAATGGTATATTGAATGACCTTTATAGAACTTTGGGTTATTTTTGTTGAATTTTGTAGATTAAGAGTAGTATTTCTTTTTATAAAGGATTATACTTTTTTTGGGATTATCTGATCACGTACTAACCATTTTTTGGTTTGGTTAATGTATAAAGATAGGTGGAGTATATAGTTCAAATTTTGTGGATAATGTTATTCTGTAGAAGTTGATTCTAACACTTTTATATGGGCAAGTCAATTTGAATACTCATCGTTTGGAGAAAAGATGAGTTTATGGTAGGAATTTAATAAATGATGAAAGTATACATGACATGAAAGTATGTTTCTTTATGTTTTTATTTAAGCTCATAAATAAATTCTTCATCTTTTTGGAAAGTAACTGAAAACAAAAACATTGTCTGTTAACTTTTCCTACTGGGAACCAAGGACCACTGAACCCATCACATATTTGTGATTTTCTGGTGGTTAACTTTCTCCTAATCATGTTTTCTATCACTCTTGATCTGAACTTGACATTTTGTTCTCTCTTACATATACATGTTTTGATATATGGAATATTAGTATGGATTATCTCAGGTGTCCTTTGTACTTCTCTTTCTTCCTTTTAATGTGATAGTTATTACTAACTTTTTTTTCCAATGTGGGACTTTTAATGAAGTTTCCAAGACCAGTATTAAAATTGCGTGGACACAATTTCCAAAAGGGGGGAAGGATGTAAAATCCTAGATAAATAAGGAATAGGAAAATTTTCATATTTATTTATATTTTTTAATTAAATATTAATTTTACATTAAAGGGGATTCTATGTTCGATGGCATACCCGATACGCAACAACGAGTGTGTTTGAAATCATACGTTTCACAATAATAATATAATACTATTATTTTAAATGGTATTTAACACCTAGAAATTGTATTTTTAGGAATGAATATAACTAACTACATTAGGATTATACATGTTTGTTAAATATTTTTTCTTTTATCAAATAAAAGCTAGTGTCTTAAAATCTGAATGAATCTAATTTTAAGCATTATTTACTTTAAAAGGTTGATTTTCCACTTTTTGATGGTGAACCGTCTTTAAATATAGTTTGGGTAATTTTTATATGATATATTTTCCAAAATAACATTCTTCTTTAGATTTGGGACATCAAAATTTACTTTCGGCTTATTTTTGGTATTTTTCTAATAACGTTCATTTTTTAATGGATAATGAAAATTTCTGTTTTTAATTCCAAACTTCTTTTTAATCTAATTTATTTATATTGATAGATTATCTTTATAATTGTTTTTAAAGTGTAATTATATTATATTTTTACCATTTAATCCAATGTTGGTCATATGAATCTATTTTACTTTGAAATTGGACATAAACAATTGTCAATATTTTTATAGTTATTGTCTCTTAAAAACAATATATTTATTTTAACAATGAGAATTAATTTTAAATTAATTAATGCAACTTATATTTTTTTAATTTTCTAAAATAGATATCATTTTTGAATTTGGAATATCAAATATATCTTAGGCTCTATTTTTTGTGTTTTTCTAAAAAGCTTCAATTTTTGATGAATAGTGAAACCACTTTGTAGTAGTTAAAAAAGTGACTTTTTCATTTATATGAAATTTTACCACCTTTGTGAATTAAATTTCAAAAATAAGACATACATTTTTGTTATTATTATGTAAAGTTTGGTTCAGTAAGATGAAAATATTTTTTTGGTGAACAGTATCTTTTGACTTTTATTTACCACGGTTAAAGGTAAATAGGGTATTTTAAGGTAAAAAGAATATGATAAAAATAGAAAATTACCTTAAAATTTTTACTAACCTTATTTGATGAGTCATGGCCGACCATGGTCATATTTTAGTATATTTTGGGACCCCATGGATCCACATAAGAGTGATAATGACAATTTAGAATAATTAATTTAATGTAAAGGCAAAAATGACAAAAACAAATATCTTTTATTAAATTAATTTTTACATGGGGTTATATAAGTTATATTTTCGACTATAAATATTTATTGGAAAGATAAATATATTTACTACATTCTGTTATTTTTTTATAATTTTTAGACAAAAATTAAATAAAATTATTTATGACAAAATAATGATATATAATATAACTCATTAATAAATGATTTAAATAAAAAAGATTATAAATATTAAAATAACATCCAAAACCTGTCCATTTATTATTGGATGATTTTATTTCGTCCATGAGTTATATTATATTCACCTCTAATTAGTTTTTTATCTTTAGAAACCGAATATCATTATATAATAAAATAATGTATTCACACTTTCCTAAAGAGCCCCTCCTCCCCCTTATAAAAGGACACCACTTCTTAACCATTCCTCACACCTCTAAAGCCAATTGGCTCATCCAAACTCTGCCCAAATTATATCTAAATATCCCCCTATTCATCCTAGAAGCCTTACCTTAGGTAGAAGGCACATCACGAAGTCTTTTTGGTTCAAACCAAAGGAAGTTACCCAAACTAATGGTAATGATTTTTCTTAAATTCTTTTGTTTTATTTTGTTTTATTTAACTTCTCCAACCCCCTTCACTATTTTCTTACATTATTTTATAAAAAAATAAGTATCCTCAATATAATAGTATTCTTTTATAATAAAAATTATAACTACACTTACACACACCTCCATCTAATGGGTTAAGAACATACTGTTTTTGTGGATGGAAAACTAAAGCCTCACGAAACGTTGATTGTTCGATTATCTCCTACCGCCTAACATGGTGGCCATTAAAATGGAACTGTATATGTATATGATATATATTATGTTTATATTTTATTTATTCTTCTATATTTTACATTTATATCCTACCTTTATGGTTTTCATAATGGGTTAACGTGATAATTTCATTTGAGGAAGTGCGGACTACCGCCCCCTCAAAGTGATATGACTAATTAATGCCGTATGTGTGATGTATAATGGATAGAGTTAATTATATTAAATATGATATAATAAAGGAATTATAATATACCTATTTATCATTATGTTTTAATTCTTTTAAAATATAGAATTTAAATGAAAGTAGCGTTCATCCGTATGTACGGCTTACTGTCTCCATGAACGGTGCATTTCCTTTACTATCTCCAAAATGTTTTATACTGGATATATATGATTTATATGATATCTAAATCATGAATATAATTCTGGAGGTAATCTAATATTTACCACATGGACAACTTGTAATTATAAGGTGTTCATTTTTGACATAAGTACCAAATATCGACCAAATGATCATTATTAACATAAATGATTGTGAAATGTTTATTACATGGTAATAAGTGATATATAAAGGATAATAAATTGGAAAAATTTTCTTAATCAAGTATCCATTAACTTTAGTTTATTATTCAGGAAGAAAAAGGAACAAACGAGTCAAGTCGGACAATGAGGTAAATAGATTTCTTATCTCACGTTTAATTCTGTGATATTTCCATTGTTCGCCACTTATTTATTGCATGTGGTGTATTATGTAGTGACATTTGATATATATTATCATTATTATCTTAATATTCATGGTATTTTGTGATTCATTTGATGTTTATTAACTTTTTGATCAAACTACTCAGTTGATTACAACATGTTAAACAGTTTCTTCTCACTTTTTATTCCCTTGAGATTTATGCTATATTTGCCACTATTTCGTTTTTTGTGGTGTATATACTTCCCATGATTTCAATTTTGTGTAATATAATCTCATTTATGAGTATTTAAATCCTCATTATATGATCCTTATTTCATGTGGTGTATGTTTTGTAAGTAACCAAATCGGCAAAGGAACGTTTCACCCTCCTCTATTTAGAAGACTTCTTTTTTGTTATGTCTTTTAATTTACAACTTATTTTGTTTGGATATATTATTATATATCCTTATTGATGTAAATTTTATGTACAAATGATGAGATGGCCATTTTATCTCATCAACTCATTTTTTAAATTCTAAATGTGACGTCGTTAGGCTTTTCAAATTTTTGAAGGGAACTTCTCAACCCAATTTCAATTCTTTGGGTTAAACTTGTACTTCTTGAATATGTCGTCCTATGAATATGTGTGAATGACCAATGATTTTTTTACACATAATATCCAATTATATTGGGTGCATTTATATTTTTCACACATAATTATGTGATTTATTTATCCTTAATTTCAGGATACTGTCTTTTTAAGGGATTTCATCTCAATTTACATTTCCATCAAGGCTTCATTGTTGTTATGCACCAATTCACTCTTATATGGTGTATATAATATCCTTCTTCATATTATATTATGAATCCATTTATTATCATGATATTATAATGTTTATATTAAATTTTATTCCTTAATTATTTTTATTCAAGAGTCACTCATTTTATTAAAAACTCGTTAACTAAAATATCATTTTAAATGTTTTAAAGATTTATTATTCCAAATCACTATCTTATATGTCCATGATTTAAAAATGGTTTTGAGTATTTATTTATATGTACAATAATGTTTTAAAATTATAATTCAATTAAAAGCTTCAAATTTGTAAGGGACACTTTGATTCAATAATCTCTTTTTAAATGGTTTATGAAAATGGAATGATTATTTCAATATCTTGAAATTACTCCTTGCGATTTAAAATGAAATGTTATTAGGGAAATGTTTATATTTGAAATATTTTATGTGGTATGATGGTACTTGGATATTTAAAGGGTGGTTACATGATAAACCATGTGACGGGTTGTGTCGTGATAAACCAGGATAGGTGGTTACGTTATAACCTCCAATGCATTGGGTATGGAAGCCGGAAGTATGGCTACTCTACTTAGTGATATTTGTTGAAGTCAATCATATCCTTATTCCATTTAAGAATGTTTATGTCCCATGTTACCTTTATATGTTATGTGTTCTTTATATGTGTTTTATGGAAATCTTTTGGTTACACAAGGGTAAGCAATAATCTTTTATTCAGTGAATAATATTTACTCTTCATAAAGGTGAAAAAGTATTCATTATGTTAAAGTATTCATGGCTTACTTATTGTTTTAATGAAACTATCCATTTTCCTTCTTAGTGTATCCCGTACTGATCTTTTTATTCAGATCACAAGTTTTTGAACTGTTTTTCATAGGACATAATTTGGAATAGGGTCAGGGATGGGATCAAGGAAAAGTCATGTTGTCTTAAATATGGAACTATACATGAATCTTTTTTTAAGCGTTTTTGTTTTGTTGAAAAAAGGATACTGATTAGAAGTTTCTACTTTGTAATTTCTGAAAAGAAATGTGATAGTTATTACTTAATTCTATAAAACTCTATTCCTGAAAAGATCCTCAATGTGAATTATTCATTTAATTGAAGATTATGCAATGTTTAAGGCCAGTTCCTTATATTATATTTTTCATGAACCCAATGTTCATCTTAAATATGATCATAATTCTATGAAACCGTTACAAGACGAATTGATTTTGAAGATATGAATTTCACATTCTTATCCATTATACATTCCAACATATGAATAAATTTACCATCTTACACTAAGAAAACATTATCCCATGAAATCACATGGTTAGCAACATTTTGATACCTATTGAAAAGAGATACATGAAACACATTATGCACTGAAGAAGTACATGGTGGAATGGAAAACAAGTATTCCACCTCATCAACTTGTTCATGAATACCAAAAGGCGTATGTATTGAAGAGATTTCTTAACATTCCTTCCAAATTGATTATTCTAAATACTTTCAGAGATTTTTAATAACATATGATCAGTCACCTAAAATGAAAATGGACATAAAAAATGATCCACATATGAGTTTTGAACACTCAGAATTTTCTCTGTGCTCATTTTGATCAACAAAATCATCTCTACTATCTCTTTTAAATGTATTGGTAAAACCATCGACGTATCACCAAATTCCACATGAAAAAGTGGAGACTAAGAAGTAAACATATAAAATCAATAAAATGGATCCATATTTATCAAGGTCTAAAAAATTTGTTTTATGGGAACTCCATTAATGATATATTATCCTTAAATGAGACACTAAAATCCATTACAATGTATACAAACATTAAATCAAATTATTGAATAACACTATATAAAATTCCATCCATTTTTTTGATAATATTCTATGCTCATATTCAACTATGTCCTGAGGGATTAATGTATGAATATTAAAAAACCAGATGTGATCTTGGGGTCTCAGTCAAATACAATAAAAAATGGAACACCATACCACTTTACAACTTCTTGGAAAAATATTTTTGATAACTCCTCCTATATAAGAGTTTAATGAATAGAGATAAAATTATCTATCTTCATCAGATCATACACAAATAACCATATAGAATTGTGTTACTTAATCATCCATCATATTCTTTAAAAACAAAATACATGGTTATATTCTCTATCTTCCACATGGTAATAGGTAAAGATAGTAATATGGTTTTTGGTTACTAGTTTTCTAACATGGCATATTGACAAGTGAGTCATTTTTAAAAAAACATCAATATCTCTTTTAGTTCCACCTGACCAAAACTATTGGTTAAACACCCTATATATCATTCGAATTACTATATGAACAACCCATTTCAAATGGTTTTTTTCATTAAGAAGCTGTTTTTGGGAAACAAAAAGTTCCATTATATGATATCTATTCAACAAAACCAGATATCCATATAGCTTCCATCACTCAATGGTCTCTACAATAATTTTTTTACCTCCTAAAATCACATTCTTGATTAGGTATCATAGCCAAATTCACATGTTGAACCAAATAAGGATCAAAAAAACATTGGTGACAACTTAACCATAACCCTAGTCATCAAATTCTAGGTGAATATATATTACGAATAACTTAAGATTCTATTGATATTACGCTTACTAGTCCAAATGATCCTATAACTCCATTAATAATGCATCTTGAAAATAATTATGTTTACTCAGTGTATAAAGTAATTAGAAGTCCAAAATTCCAAGGTATTCTAACCTACTTCGATTCATTATATTAAAATCACATTATTAGAAAAATGAGTTTCAATCACTTATGATCCATAATCCCCCTGGATTTCTCTTCTAAAAGATAATGATTGCATTTATTTAATATATTTACAACATTTCCTAATTGAAAATAATTTTTTTTTGTATTTCATCCCAGGAATCAATATAATCCATGAACCATGAGAAACAAAATGGTACCACTTCATGCGAGTATATCACAACCCCAATCATGTTGAATCAAGGTAGACTACATGCCCCTATCTAGGCTCTAGAAATGTGAAAATTGTTGTTTATGTAAGTATAAACATAATCTAATGAAAGGATTTTTCAAATTATTTATTCCATTATAAATGATTAACTTTTAGTTTAATGGTTTTCATTATTGATTACAAATGTGAAAATTCACAGACAGAAAATATGTATTATCATTCTAAGAATAGTAAACTAGGTATCTAAAAGGTATAATATTTTGGTTTTCAAGGGATTACAACCCATATATTTTAGAGATCTATAGAAATTATATTTCTATAAATAACACAGCCAAGGAAAAAAAATAATATATCCATAAATCAAATATTGATTACTTGAAAAAAATCAATGATCCCATAAGATTCCCTAATGTATAAAAATGATTTGTTCATGATTCATCGTTTTCCAAAAATATACTTATTTATAATACAGAAAAATCTACAAAAATGATTCTACATACCATTGAAATATTATATTCATAAATTCTACAAACATGGATTGTTCTTTCATATGTATAAAGGGAATAAAAATAAAACAAAAATGGTAATATCTTCTTCTGAAAACTATTTTTTGGATATCCTCATTCTGAAATCGCAAAAAGTGATATCACGAACCAAGGTCAATTTCTAAGAACCATTTCACAAACTTAAGTTTATCAACCAGGTCATCAATGATTTGAGGAGGATTCTAATTCATTATCATAATATGAATAATTATATAGAAATCGACAAAAATCCTATGAGTTCAATCTGACATTTTCAAAAAAAATAACTGGTGATGGCCACATATATGTACTAGGTCAGATTAACCCTTTAATATAATTCACATTTTGGATCCATGTATCACTGAAATGGGGATGGGTGAATCCATGATATCTATTTTCTTTTTATGTTTCCTTATTTTTAAAACAACCACTGCCTCTTGTTAAATAGTTTATTCCTTAGGGATCAAACACAACCATAGGAACACAAGATTTACAAGGTTCACTATTCAACAAGAGTAGCTATTTCCTTGGTCTCGTACAAAAAAAATAAATTATCCAACATTCCTCTAGAAAATAATACTTTGATGTGGAATACAATGAGAAGGTTATGCCATTACACTTTTGTAACACTTGGAAGACAATCCACATGTATGTGTGTACCCTCATAGTACAAATAGGGAATTACAGTTTTTCATTGATTCATTACAATTAAATAGATGTATTATCTGATATTTAAATCATCAACATACTACCCAAAAGCTGGTATGATCTACCTTACACACCACTAAATATGTATAATGAAACCAAATCATTCATCCCCCCCTTTTGGTGTCTTTCATGTAACTTTTATGCCCTTCCTGGAAGATTTTACTTTTTTCACGAAACACCTCTTGCACGCAACTTCAATCTTGCACACAACTCTATTTATTTCACAAACTCCACATTTATTAAAATTATTTCATGCCTTGGATCTTGGGATTTCTCATGGTTTCGAGCTTAACAAAGGTTAGGGGGTCACCTTTTTTTATAGACCACATCAACCCCTGTGTGCAAAAACAACAATGTGTTTCACAAGATCATGATACAACACGAAAAACACCATTTGACATCACATTGAGAGGATAAGTCTATTTTTCTCCAACCTCATCTTTCCAACACATTTTTAATCTTTCAAAAACTTCATGCCTCTTCCATTTTTCAATGTTTTTACCACAAATCATGTCTTGCAAACAATATTCCAATCTCCCTTCATTCTTGCATGTAAAAACCAATCTTTCACGTATGCCAATTCTTTTCCATATTTTTATGTTTGAAAAATGGAACTCCACTTATGCACATCATAGCAAGACATTTTAAAACATCCACCAACATCCTTTTCCAAAAACACAATTCTTCATCTCCCAATTTTCATGCCCAAAAATATGACAAACATTGGAAAACAATGGCACCATAAAACAATATTTTGTGTTGCCTCCAGACTATAGATTTATTTTTAATTTCTCTCTTCATTTTATCCCATAACCATTCTTAATCTTTCATCAAGAAATTTCCTAACATGATATGAATCCTTTGATCAAAAAACATTAGCATCGTCTGATTTTTAGCAGGAAGTACTACATCGTTCCTGTGTACTCGTAGCATCTTACATTACAATCAAAACTGAATATGACTTGAATCATGTTTTACTTCACATTTACTTCATAATCCTTGCATTACATGTTCTCTTAACTTATGATATATGTGAAATACAATCCATTAAATCATCGTCTGATTTTCATGTCCTTTCGAAAGCGAATTTATTTTTCTTCATTGACCACAATAGAAAACACTATATAATTACAAACTTTTCTTACTTCCTTATTCATCCAACTTAGTACCAACATATAATTTATAAACCTTCCAACTAATCCATCAATTAACTTAATTTTTTCGGTTCTAACCAATATGATAGAAGGAATGTTGGACCGATCCCCTATAGGAGGGAAATCATAAAATCTACTTATCTTTTTTTTGAAACCCTAGAACTTATTCAGAAAACATTGATGAACTAGTAATATAAGGATGGAAAATATTAATTCTTGATCTCATCTACCAACTCCTAAGAAAATGGAGTTAAATGGAATGATATACTTCCAAAAATTATTAAAGAGTCTCCTTCCATATTTTCAAACACTTCTTAATATACATTATATAGAATTATAACTCTATCAGATGACATGAAACTCACCTTACATACATAAAAATAGAATTTGGAATAAAATTTCATCAGCCAATAAATTACAGAGTTATGCAATAAAAATGCATCACTATCATAGTGAAATACCATGCCATCTTAGTCTTATAGATTGTTATCAAACATGTTGTGAATTTCAAATACTCTATACTCAAACATCCCAAAAGGGGTTTGGTGGTTCAAAAAAAGGGATCATATATTCATTTAATCCAATAATATCAAGAAAATGATAAAAAGTAATTAAATTGTACAAATTGGTATCAATCAAATATATGGTAATGGTAAAATTTAAAATAATTATACCACTCACCACAGATGATCCCAAATGATTACCCATGATCGGTTGGCTAGCTCTACAAAAAAATTTACTAGCTGTATTTTTCTCTCATTTTCCATGTTGAGATTTCACATGTTGAGGAGTCATAGTTCTCCAAAAATAAATTGGCTTTCACTATTTTTCTGAAGATCGATATTCAACTACAATCATCTCATTGAAGCATTTGATACATAAGAAGCATGATATGGGTCCCTAGCATATGAACTAGGGGGACTATGTAAAATGAACTAATGATATACAATTTGGTTTTAATTAAGAAATTATATAGTATATTTCATAAAATATCACATCATACATTCCATGAAACCACACTAGAAACATCAAAATTACTCTTTATTTTAAGAGGCAGGTTGATCATATCCACAGTCTAGTTCTGTTATACAGAACCCCCTTGAGAATAGGTTTCCTTTATTCCTTTATTTACATCATTTTAGTTCCCACCAATACACATATTATTTAACATTATTTCACTAACTGTGATTTATGATATATATCATTAATATAGATTTACATTGTTAATAAAATCAGAATATCTTGTTATACAGAGCATGCAATATTTTGAGTGAATTACATATTTTATCACTGATTCTAAATGGTGTTCGTTTTTGGTTGCACATGCAATAAAATATATTTCATGGATAACTAAATTTATAAATTTATCTTAATAATCTATTAACTTGATATTATCCTTATTCAATATTATAAAAGTAATTTTTTAGAAATTGTGACCTTTGGAGATAGAATTTTTTGTTGAAAAATTATTCAAATTCTTCACATGCCATGCCTTGGTCCATTTATTAATGAAATGATAAATCACACAAATAGAGTTATAAATCCACAAAAATTTTAATTTCAAAATTCAAATTCATATTAGATTTTATTCTATGAAAATTTAAGATTCATTTAATCCAATTCATCCATAGTTGTACTTTTCTGGTTCAAAATCCACCAGATTATTGGGTTTGTTTTTCTTCATGAATAATACTTAGTGATCCAAATTCCTTGGTTAATCATTTATATTACCTATATTAACATCATTAAAGGACTAATAAATAATATATAATAATTTTTGGTGTACATGTGGCTTAGTTGTAACAAGATTCTTAATAGTCACTTATTGTTGGATTCTACTGTGCTTTCCTTATGAAATTCCCTATTACTTAAAAAATCCATTTGGTATAACTCAATAACACCTAATGTAATAGTTATTTCCAATCACCATAAAAAAATGTTCCAAAAAAATGTTTGTAAAAAATAATCCATTTAACCATTTTGAAAATACAACCATGTTTCCTTTTCAAAATCTTTTATTCGAAAACAATTTAAACGCAATTAAATAAGGATTATATCTTAACATTTACATAAAACATTAACACGATAATGAAAAATTAAATCCTAGAGGAAATTAATTCTACTACTTCATTTCATGAAAATTCATTCACTATACACATAAAGACGTTTCTAAATAAGTCAAGTACCCAAACTCCCTGGTAACATGAAATTCAATATATGACCAATAATTTTTTAATTTTATAAAAGCCGGATTCTGGGTGACCGGTGCCCAACATACAACGCCAAACCAGTACAACAGTAACAAAAAAAAACAACATAAACCAGCATAGAATTAAACATCATAATAACCACAGTCATCCCCATATCCCAAACATGATTCCTCTTCTCCTGTAGCCGATTCACATTCCAGATTTCTCCAAAATTTGGCATATTGAACCCGGTTGCTAAGAATTTCCATATTAGACATAAAAGATTCTTCCTTCTTAACCCCGCTTCCCTTTTTGACAGCAAGGACCACCTTCCTATTCCTTTTAGAAGCAGACCATGTCAGCATTGGGCTCGGGAGATATGAGTAGTCTCTTCTTGGCCTCCTTATTGAGGTTGCAGATGGAGGTCTAACACCAGTAGACCCCTTATGGATCCCATCATGATCAATATCTCTAAATGAGCGGTCGTAAGCGGTATTCCAGTTCTCCATTACTCCCCTGGAGCTTTCCTTCCCCACCCTAGATTGTTCCTTCAACCCCGCTTCAGGACCTCCAGCAGATCTGCCCAGCCTCTGTTCAGCGAGATGACATTCCATCAAGTGTTGTCACCCCTCCTTCATGGGAATTTCCTCACTATCCATAACTATTTCCTCTTTCCCCTTACTCTCATCCAGATAGACCTCAGTGGTCTTATCCCCCACCCCTGACAAATTTCATAGAAAGAACCTCCTCAGCAATTTCCTCATGAAATTAAATATAAATAGGTTATATATGGGTTATTATTATGTACATTTCATGTTTTAAAATTTTAATCCTTGTTACCCTAACAATGATAGAAAACATACCATGAAAGATAATCATTTATAAAATAACTAATACCATTTGTAACATCTCACCCTCACCCATTGGGATAAGAAGAGATAGCGGGTGTTACCAGCCTTAGGTGACATCTCCAAGACACCAAAATATGAAAAATAAAGGCTAAGGGAATCCTAAAAATTTGATCCTAAAAATTTGTGGGGTGATTCCCCCATTGATGATAATATAACCAATCCATGATAACCTTAATAACCAATCTCTATATAAATATTCATTATAATACATAACCCAAATAAAATGAAGCTGAATGATATCTATATCAGAGTACAAAGCAGAAACCATGTGACATCATCTAAGATATCCAATGAAAACAAAACTCAATGGAATCAACGAAATCCAATACAGGATCAAACGTATAACTTGATATAAATCAACTATACCCAACCAAGATAAAATAAACAATTATATTAATTTAATTCAAAATTTATACGGTAAATGTTATGGGGGAGAAGGTAAAGGGAATTCATGGGTGTAAAATTTAATAGATTCCATGATAATTGGCATGTACCAAATTCTCACCATCTAGGGGAAAAGACCCAATACATGATATGAATCATATTTTTACCCATTTGGTTTCCTGGGTAGCTAAATATTCATGTACAACATTTCCTAATATCCATGTATGAGAAATTTCTAGGTGGTTGTTCATCAACACCTTCTATTTCTTTATGGTATACTCAATGGACCATGGGGTGGACTCGCGACCATAGAGGGCATTATAAATGGCCATAAAATTGGCATCAAACATCTAAAGATGAATGTTATAATTATAACAATGTTATAAAACCATCACCAATGCAAGGGCCTCCACCTAAAGACAATTACCACTAAAAAATAATGTGCAAATGGAAATGACCACAACCCCCCTTGTATCAGGGACCCCCTAACCTCATATGATCCTTTTTAGAAGAACCTTATGTTTTCATTTTGAGTCCATCCTAATGTGTATTCAGCCATAAACATATGTTTAGAATATTATTACATTAATTGGGAGTTGATGTTCTAGTAACAAGAGTCAACACCCCCTTTATCAAGAATAATGACTAAATAACTGAGGTACCCTTCAATTAACTATATCTCAACAGATGAGATCTGTAAATTCACAAAAATTTACAAGCATTGGGTGAGTCTAATATCATTTGAATTCCCCAATTAAATCCTAACTCATAAATCTAGGATACAAAATTTAATCACATTTATATAAAATACAATAAAACATATTAAAATAATTTATATCAAATCCAAAACAATTTATCATATACATTTGGAATAAATATTACACAATTCCACTTATCTACACATCCACACATTTATTCCTAGGTGGATGTTTTCTACTCATCTACACTCTCTCATTGATCTACCATGTCACAAAAGGTAACCAATACTAGGTCCCCCAAGGGATTACACCCCTTACAAAATGTCACCGCTAATGAAAATGAACAAAAAAAAACTATGTACTCCAATACCAATGTAAAAAAATTTCAAAAACAATTATTCAACCAAACCATTTCCAAAAACCATGTTCCATGATTAATATTAATACCGATGTTTTTAAATGTCCATTTTAATATCCTAATAAAAAATGGATTTCAATAAAAACCATAGAATTCCCACCATTTAAAAAAACCACCACTAAATCTGTTTTCCACCAAGAATCAGAAATAATTTAGACAATTAAAAAAAATTAAATAGCAATTTTACATAAGACTTCATGTTCTAAACATGTTCCATTAAGATATAGGACACATTCCTCAAAAACACAAGGGAAAACAATCAAAGATATAATGATTCCCAATATCCAATAAAAAATCACCATTCTTTCTAATAATCCAACAACACGTTATCAAAATTCCAGTAAAGGATAATAGAAATATCAAAAATGGATTATATATATGTTTTCCTAAAAGAGAATGATTGGAGATCAACAAAAATGACTATAATGCATCATTTACCAATGAATATAGATCTCCAATGACATTTAAAAACCTAATTCATTATGTATTATTGATGGGACTATACACTAATTCCTTGGGAGGAAAAGGAAATTTGGATGAATAAATATTAGGAAATTATAATGGCTCATATGTATAAAATTTTGTTAGATTCAGAATTTATGGACCACAAACTTCAAGGTCCATGGTTAGGGTTCATAGTTTTCAAACTCTGTGCTAACTTTTCATGTGTTAATACCACATTTAATTTCCCACATGACTGCCTTTCATGGTTAGACTACCCATTCTCCAAAAGTTTATTATACTCTTTCCCAAATGAGTTTTTTCTCACATGGTTTTTCATGGGAAATCCATATTGTTTGGAAAAAACATTATCTAAATATGAACCTATATAGGGATCTATTTTTCCTTTAATTGTTTATTGGAGGTGATGCACAGTTTCAATTGACTGTTCTTAAAACATCCTCCTCCAAAACAGCCTCCAACATGTGTCAATACCACTTGAGAGCACTTGAAACATAACTTGATCACAATATAGAACAACAATACATGAATAAATGGTCTGTGGACTAAAATTGACTGTTATAAAATTTATTTCCTATGTCATGTTATCCTATAAGTTTTGTATAAATTATACCAATTGTGATTCCAAATCACCGGTCCCCACAAAAAAATTGTGTAATTGTGTTTGGGTTGTCACCTACCCTTCTAAATTCAGTGGAATAAGATTTCCCAACTATTTATTCTTCTATAATTCCATTGAAATTATTAAATATACCATGTCTTCGCTATTTTGAACATTGTGATATAACCCGTATTTCGATATAGTAACATATTGTATACAAGGGTAAAAGAAGAAACCAACATACCATCAAAAATTGATCATCAACATTAAATTGTGAAACAATTGAGTGGTAAAAAATTAATTAATAAGTCCATATTTCACTGCTCTATCCATGAAATAATAAACATGAGTATAACATATCTTATAATGAATTATTTTTTATTCATCCATGGTCAATATTATGCAGACATAACATTACGCAATTTCAGAAAGCAATATGGTTTAAATGTTCCCATTAAAACACTCTAAGAATATCCATTTATTTAAATCATTCATCAACACCAACTCCCTGATGTAATTATTTATAATAAAAAACAAAAAATAATCAATAAGGATTATTCAATATAGTCTCTCCCTTTATGTTTGTTAATAATTCTATTGAAATTATATAATGATCACCTTTTTTTATCAATGATTCAATGTTTGATCATTGGTTCATCGATCAAAAGCATTTTAATAAATTAGGTTGATTCCCAATGAGATAAATTGATGTTAAATTAAATAATTCCTATAAGATAACACATCATTACATTTCATGATTAAAACCATTAATCCATGATCTATAATATCTAATTTATTCAGTCAAACAGAACCCCTAATTTGGATTCTCTATAATCCAATTTTTTTTGGATTCTCTATTTAATAATTATATATTAGTAATTTCTCCTGTAAAACACCATAAATTCATCAAAACACCTCCCCTTTTCTTAGTGAACTGAATGTGAGTTTCCTTAAGAAGAAAAAAATATAGAGTTAGATAGTTTACAATGACATTGGTGATAGAAAACATTCCATTTCTAAACATGAAATGAGAATTCAGAGTTTTGAATCCAACTACAAGTACAAATAAATAGATTTATTATAATTTGAATCTAATAGATAACCAATAAAATTTTCAACAATCATTGGGTAAATTAATTTTCATGATATAACTGAATTCATTCTGAGTAGGTAGATACACCAAAATCACAACCTATTGTTCCATGAAATCCATTATTAAATTGTATAATATATTTATTGTCATTATTATCATGTGCTAATGGGATTTTAATTATTTATAGTACTAGAGTTGTCACTAAGAATATATTTGTGATATTCTACTTTATATCCTATACCATTTGTCTATTGTTATGTCCATATAAAGAATTTTAATTGTTTGGGGTACCATTTTAATTTTGTAATTACAATTATTAATGAAATTTAATGTTCCTTTGTTATAGTACTATGAAATAAATGATATTACAATATAGAGAAAAAATCCATATGATTATTTCCAGTCATTAACCATCCCCTCCCAATATTAATCCATATATCCCACCAAAAGCTACTGCAAGATTTTTTAATAATACTTGTCAAAATAATCTATTATTTTGTGGTGAAGTAGTATCCTAAATTCATATTTTATTTTAAATATATTTGAAAAACAATCTATAAGGTATAATGACTTGTTACTAATAAAATATATAGGTCAATTTTTTATGTATCGAGAATAATTAATAATTTACCTTTATAGTGACATGTAAACATTTATACATTAACCATCCATCGGAAAAGTCAGCTGAGTCTCCTGGTGAGTAGACATTATTATATTCATCTATGTGAAACCTATTTAAACCCACATAGGCATATATATTTCACGATATAAATTTCCTTTCTTTTAATTGAATAACATGAATTCCATAGAAAATACACAATTCTAGAATAATGGACATCATTATTTCTCACCGATTATTCCTTGAAATACATTAATTAGTTATCACTCGAGCCACTAATGATGATATTGATAGATATATGGGCACCAACATCCACATTTGACAATAAATTTTAATGGATATTTTTTGAATAACCATTACTATATGAAAACAATGATTCATTAAGTAATGATCTAGTGGTGAGTACCATGATGAGGATTCATATTTCTACTAATATGAAGATTTCGTAAATTAAAAAACCAATGTTTCCGCTTTGGGTATATGATATAGCTTTTAGTTTTCAAAATTGTAACCCTATTCATGAAATTAGAATTTGTGAACCAAGAAAATAGTGATAATGATAAATCAATAAAATTATCATCACTCTAAGAATAATTTAAATATAGTTGATATGAATTATTTCATTTAAATATTCCATATTTGTAGATTTTATTTTATAAATATCATTTTCTTCTACCGATATTCTTGATTTTTTCCTTGATACAAATTCTAATGTTTAGTATTTTTTCAATTTATCCAATTTCCACATCAATCATACCATCCCAAAGTTCATTTATGGAGGCTTCATAAAACCATTTTTGGTACATCATAGATACCAATGATGTTTTAATTAAAAATACTCATTCATCCTTTTTAACAAAGGGTGTCTTATCACCAATTACAATGCTCTTTGTGATTTCATCTCTATTGAGGTATATATTTTAACATGGTGGTACTAATATGTTTTCTTTATCATTATATCTACCATCAATGTTAGTTTATCACTAAAAACCAATCCTAACATATAGTAATTTTCAAAATAGTCCTCGTTAAAAACCTATTCAATTTTGTGAAATAATCACATTCACAATTAAAATATGCATCCATAAATGTAAATTATAAAAATATTTAGGTACTGTCACATAATGGATTTCAGCGATTTTCAATTTATCTTTGTCAACAAACCTTTAATAATTTTTATTACATGAATACCTAATGAATACTCCCTTATATACCTATAATTTATATTTTCTATTTTACATTTTGATCATATTAAAAAAAACATCTTAGCAACACATTTTATGTATTTTATCATTTTTCTATTCCATATTTGAAATTGATAGTTTTATTAATTTTTTATAAAATCTCTAAATCAGAGATATATAATACAATTAGAACTACAAAATTCTAATATATAGATGGTAGGAAAATGTCCTACGGTAGTACTAACTATATTATTAATCATAATATTTATATTATGTATAACTCTATTCTATTTAGATATTTCAAATACTTGACTTTTCTAATAAATTTATGTAATTATAATATATTATTCCACAAGGGTATTTTTAAATTCCATATAAATGTTTTTGTGAAATTTTACAAATTTTACAAAATTTATTTTTTTCTTCTCTACGATATTGAGTGATGAACATGTATACATTTTTTTATTAACCACAAATATCCTTGCCTCATATGGAAAGTATCAATAACAAAATAATAATAATTGGTTTTCTCAAAAGACTCAAAAGTTATTATCACATGAAAACCGTCATAAAAAATTTCTGAAAATAATCATTAATTTCCCTTCTTCATAATTTATGTTTTTTAAATAGTCATACCTTGTTTTCATGAATAAAAAAATTCATGTTTTTATAATATATATTTTTAAAATCAAACCATCAAACATTATTCAATATATTTTAAAATTATTTTTTAATCATTTTTTTGAGTTACATGTGACACATCATTATTTCCCTTTCCTATGTTAGAATAAATAAATTTTGAATAAACATAATATAATTATTATATCCAATCATTGTTAAATTTAAACAAATTAATCTTTCGAACACTAATATTGAATCATTTTAAAAAAATTCAATGAATTTATTGATTTATAAAACTATAGAACACATTGATGATTTTGGCCAAGTAATTTCACCATGAGAACATTAATTAATATGAGTTCCTTTTACAAACCTTATTATCCAAAAGATAATATTCCTATATCCCTTATCACTTCCCAAAAAAATACTACACCAATTCAATATTTGATTTAGGTGATAAAATAATTATTTTTGTAAATTGGTATATCAAACCCAACATTAAAAAGCCAGGATGTAAACCATAGTTTTCACCTGAAAATCTAAGAAATATTTTCCATTCCGTAACATATTCAAGATCATATGATTTTTGCTAAACTTTTCTAGTTTATTGATAAGTATTAATAACCATATGTTGAATCACTATCAATTCATCACAAAAAAATTAAGTTTTTATCAATTGTCATCACTTGTTTTGATGTTCCGAATTTATTATATCCACCTAGTTAAGACACATGAGTTTATTAATACTAATTAAGTAATGAAAAAGATGATGCATTCTACACAAATCATTCCAAAGAGAAGAAAAACTCATGGAAAAGAAATATGATTCTATCAATATATTTAATTATCACTGGTGTGGATTATATATGAACAATTATTTTCCTAGGGGTAACAAATACTTGATATTTTTTTTATAATTACACAATTTTTATTATTTAAAATATACAACGAATTATTAAAATGAAATTACAATTCTTCAATAAAAATTCTCATTTTTTTAATATGAAATTCTAAAAATCCAATTATTTCCTTTGAAAATTAGTTTTCCATTATGATTAATAAATGATATCTATGTTATTACTCTAAGAGAGAGAGAGGGAAACATCTAAACCAATAATGACCCCTTTGAAACCAATTATTATTCAATTATAAAGGTTATTCCCATGAGTGGGGTAGTGTATAAATATAATAGAGATATAAACTTTTATGTTTACTTTTTATCTTTTCCCCTCGATATGTGGAACAAAAATTTAAATACCTTATATGATCTCAATAATGGATGAAATTGGTAAATTAAAAAGGATATTTTTATGTTGTTGATCATAACCAGGACAAACCACATATAATGTAATTTTTTAGTGAATCAATAATAAAAACACTCAATAACATTTATAATATTTGTTTTACATAATAGGGTTTCTTAATTAACCCTCATAATGCAGTCTTTATTAATTAGGAATTCTCACTAACTATATTATTAAATAGGGAATAGTTTATACATCCATGATAACATTCTTCTTCATGAAATTTTTGTCTTAAAATAATCCTATAATAGTGTGTATATTTTACTGAACAAGATGTTGGTCATTTGGATAAGGCGCCTATATTCCTTTACTTCTCATCGACTTTCCATTTTTTCCTCTCATTAGGAAATTTACTATCAATGATCTAATTGAGCTTCTCTAAACTCTTATCAAATATATTTTTCACTCTATATAAAATTATTCTGTTCAATTGATTATTAATAAAAACATTTATCTATCCAAGTATTAGGTTTAACTAGTTCTTCCTCTTCCATAATGGGATTATTTCATGTGTGAAATTAACAATAAGAATCTGAATAATAATAAAATAATTAGCATTAAGTTCGCAAAATTAGGAGGAAAACATCAATATAAAATACATAGTCTTAGAATGTAAAAGCATAATTATGGAATGAAATTTCATTAGAAACATTATGATCCTCAAAACACAAATTATCAATGACGTATCCTACGTTAATGTGATATTTACTTAGGATTTAACCAATTAATTACGTTATGGTCTTCAATAAAATTTCATGGATTCCAATAACCCTGTAAAATTTTTCATGTGTAAGTATCCACATAAGATATTCCAAAATTAAAACATGTTATCCACTAAAAAATATCCAACAATGAAGCATTCACATAAACATATCTTTCATCATGAACTTCTATCAGATTATAAGAAATTAAAAAAAATCTCACTACCAAATCATCACTATCAATTTTTATGGTTGTAACTAAATTACGGTGGTCTTTTTATTTCTAATGAAATTTTCATAATAATCCCCAAGTAATAAGATACCAATGAACTCTATAAAAATTTTCAAAATTTAGGTCACCCATTATAATTCCCCCACAATGTATCCTCACAACAAAAAATGTTGCCTCTTTTAGACTATAGAGATAAATTAATCCATCACCATACCCAATACACACCGTCCATAGTGAAAAGAAGCACTAAAACATAGTCCTCATTTCATCAATTGAGATCTATCACCACACAATATTGAGAGCAAAATAATATTTAATCCAAAAGATCCAATATCAATGATGGATGGCTTGCACTATGGTTCTTTCATTACATATACATTTCCTCTTTTATCATCAAGATTTATGGATTTAACATATCTATAAAATTACATAATTTACCATAATTTTTTTAAAAATTCATAACATCAAAATATATATGTAATTATCATAAAAATAATCACAATAAAACCCCAATGGAATTATTTTGAAAAATATATGTGTGTGATTAAATGGATGAATCTTGAATAAGAATCCAGGATAGAAAACATTGAAAATGTTGAGATTATATATCCCAAATTTTTTGTTATGGATCCATAAATGGTGTGGGAAAATAAAAATATTTATACAGTTTATTATGAACATTCTCAAGTGGGAATATATAGAACTATCCTTTATTTTCACCTTATCTTAGAATAGGGTAAATAGAATTATAATCTATTGAGGAATGATAAGTTCATTATAGAGAAAATGGATATAATAAGAAATGGAATTTCGTCTGTATATGAAAAAACATAATACACTCCAATGAATATAATAATTTTGAATTAATTGATTTATATTAATTAATATAATTAATAAATTATGTGAAAACTCAAAAAATGTTGAAAAAATATGGTTATAGACCTTAGGCTCTTACTAATATATACACAATTAATGAGTATTATTTACAAATTATATTCTAATAAAACCATTGTTTTTAAAAAAATGTTATTTATTATATATATCCTAGGTTAATAAAAATAAATATCATTAAATTTCTAATACGATGATGAAGAATATAACAAAATAATTCTCTGAGAAATTTTAATTAATACAAGCACATTATAATGTCTATTAGAAAGCTTAAATAATGATTATTTTGGGGAATTTTCAAGGGATTGAATGTTTACCCACATTAATAGAACATATAAATTCAATTGATTCTAATAATCCATTATTTTTATAATATAATTTGACTATAATGACATTTTAATGATATAGTGTTGTTAATTGGTCCTCACTTAGATATTTAATCCAATAAGAAAAATTTATTCTAGTGTAGTGGAATCCAATTTTCTTTTAAATCATTTCAATTTTTAATTATACTTAATATCATTTATATTTGAACATGTTACTAAAAATATTATTATGGGTGAAAATTTTATTTTTCTATATTGTTTTTAAGACTATTACCTTATACATAATGAAAATGAAACTACTAGAATATTTGAAAAATATGGAAGTTATATTATACTTAAAAATATCATTATAAGTGAATTTACTCCAATTCCATGTCTTGAAGATTAAATTAGATCCATTTTTATGAGTTTTTATTATTATGTATTATGAGTATGAATTACCATTTTTGATATTATCTAGGTATAAATTTAGAGTGATGGTTATAATTTGGAAAGACGAAATGTGAATGGTATATTATTAATTAACCATTGATAAGTTATTTTATCATATTTATTTTAAAAATTGCATTATGTAAATAAATTTTTTAACTCATTAATGAATTTACAGTAATCAAAATCAACTTATGTTGGATGTTGAGGATAATGTTGTTAGAGTCACTCATATAATTTTCAAATGTGATAAGTCTTATCTCACTCCCAAAGTGTGTTTAGATATATTCATTTGTTGATGGTCCAGTAAATGTCATTATATCCCTCACAATTTCATTAGTGGTAAACTTAAAAAGATTAAATTTTTGATATGAAATATGATTTGGGATTTTTCTTCGAACATGATGATTATACTATGTAGAATGTGGTAGAATTGTTATACTACTTGATAACCTATTTTATATAATATGACCCTAAAAAGGAGTAATTATAATTACATTCCAATATTGATGGTATTTTTACACTTTAAGAGATACTATTGATAAATTTGTGTAATGTTAATTATATTAACCCTGAAAAAGGAAAATCTAGGTTCTTATTTAAATATCATCACAAGAATATGGGTAATAGGGACAATCTATTTCTATAGAAATTATTGTCAATAAAAATATTAAATTTGAAACATCATATCTATAATTGATTTCCCTTAAATATTATATTGTGATGATATAAATGAAAAAAGTCAAGTGATCCTAACTATTCTAAATTTCCATATACCATTCTAGATCATAATTCAAATAAATAACCATCAGAGGTAGGGTTAAAAATTGCACTCTTCTCTTGTTCTATGGATAATGTTGTGTGTTTTAAAGGATCCATATAAATTTGATCGTGTTATAAAATGATATTTTCTATATTGACACAAACTATGATGTTAGTATTTTCTACACATCAGCTTTAAGGACACACGATATAAATTCTAATTTTATTTCCTTGCTCCTTAAATATAGAATGAAATTGAAATAAATAATTTAATTATATTGATGTTTGGAATACTATTTCAAAGGTCTTATATATGATCAATGATATGAGGATTGGAATTTTAATTGAATATATTATAAATCATAATGTATTTTTATTTTTACCTGAAACGATAGGGAATTTATGTTCAACAAAAGTTGGGTCGGATGGATTTTTTTTGCATCCTTCGGATTTTTATACTGATGATCTCTTTATTGAATGTGAACCATCAAAAAATGACATTAAATTCTATAAATTAAATTTATAGAATTGTAAATATTTTTAGCTACTTAATATCATTAATTAAATAAAAGAATCCAATTTTTAGAGTGAATTAAACATTTCATATAGTGTAAAATTGTTATATCATTTAGTGTTAAGAAATAAACCGTGAAATTTGAATAATTATGTGTTAATTTTGTTTAGCGTATTTTCAAGGGATGCTACATTAATAGCCCGAGATTTTATGAGATAAATTATTTTAATTTATTTTATGTCTTGTGTGGTACACTACTCAAAGATTATCTCGTGTTATAAGGAACATTGTATTATCCTGCAGTATATGTAACACTATTCTTAGCTTCTGTTACAAAAAATTTCATGTTTTTTTGATATAATTCATTCCACGTAACACTGGTTATAGATTTTTTCCTTGTATAAATGAACTATTTTTTGTTAATATTATACAAACCACCAAAAGAAGCACTGACAACATGCATCACTAACATGACATGCGTTTCATGCAAAAGAGACCTTCCTCGATATCTTATGATGTACGTAATACCAAGATTCACTAAATAATGATATATTATTAAATTATTATTTAATGGAATCTAAAAAATACTTTATTTAATTTATTAAGCACATTTTTAATTTTATATAAAATTAAAATTCATATTATATAGTTTATAGAACATTATATAAGAACAAAATATTTTTTTAGATAGAAGTAGTATTAAAAAAAGCGGTTTTACCACTATTAGATTGCAAAAAAAATTAAATAATGTTTTTGACATTTTTAAAAGTTAAACATGACAATATATACTTATTATTTGTAATAGGAACCTAATTTTTTTTTGAATTTCTAGAATTTTTCGGATAAAATTAAAATTTTAACAAATCATGAAAAATACTGGAAAAGTGCCTTTTCATTGAATTTATTTTACAAGTAAAAAAAAATTGGTTTTTTTTAATTTTTAATTTTTAATTATTTTTTTCATTTAATCCAATTTTGGTCATTGGAGGTAATTTCTCTTTTACATTGTACATAAACATATGACAATCAATTGATATGTTCTTACTTCTTAAAACCCCTCTTTTTGGAATTGACAATGGGAATTAATTTTAAAATAATTTATGAAATTTCAGTGTTTTGAATTATAAATTATGAATTCCATATTTGGAATCAGTGGGTAGAAATAATTTTAATAGGTTAATTATATTGTTATATATTATGAATAGTAACTACCATAATTTTTATTTACCATCGCGAAAGGTAAATCGAGTAAATTAGGGTAACAAATTACATGATAAGAACAATAAAATAATCTCAAAACATGCCAAAATCCAATTATATGAATACATTTATACACTTAACATCTTGTTTTAAAAAAAATAGTCATTTAATGTCCACTATACAATGAAAATGACATAGATATTAATGATCCCCATGAAAATGACAAAATGTAAAACTCGCATTTTTTATATGTATAATAATTTTAAAATAGGAATAACTAGGTGATATATTAGAAAAAAAATATTCAATGGAAATTTATAATAATTACCTACATTATGGTAATTTTTTTTAATATTTTTAGGAAAACAAATAATTACCTTAAATTCATATTCTTTGAGGATATAAAATTTAATTAACTGATGAGAAATCAATGAACCAATTTTTATTAAAATCCTAATAAACCTAAAAATTTCCAAACTCATGCACATATATTATTAGTCATGTCTATATCAACTATAATCAACCAAATTTTAAGTTAGTGGCCATTTGTAGAATTATAGAATTGATTATCACCATTATTTTATTTTAATTAAAGTAGTTCTAATGTTGTCCCATTGATACTTTAATAAGTATAACACATTTAATGTTTCAATTTATAGTAGATAAATTCTAATAAATAAATTATCATGAAATGTATTAAATTTATTTATGTTATTGTATTTTATTTAAATTTTTTACCCCACAAATATTTTAATTAAATAAATACCCAAAATCATTATAGGAATTATTTTATTATTGGAGATATCAAAAAAATGTTATTAAAAATATTAAAATTATTATATTTTTGGATAATTAATATTTCTAATGAATTTTTTATATAACCTTTATCTCATAGGAATATAAAAAAAATATTTTTTCTGATGTTAACTTCTTTTATTTATATTTTTAAAATCAATAAATTTAATAGTGTAAAAATTGAAACTATTGATTTTTATCCAAATATTGATTTATTAGATTATTTAAAAATCATAAAAAATCAATATATTTAATAATTGTTATATGGTAGAAATTTTTAAATTTTTTTTATTTATTATCAAATTTACATCAAATAAATATATGTTTTACCCATATTAATATTGAATAATTGTTTACCCTAGTTAAATTGAATCATAATAACTAAGTGTTAATTTGAAAAGATAAGGTTTGAAAAGACAAATAAAAATGACTAAATTTTTTTTTCTATGATTATCGCCCTATCTAATATAATCTTGTAAATTGTAAAAAATTTATGTTTTTTAGTGGGTTTTTATTTTATTATAAATTAATATTTTTTAGGTTTCCAAAAGTTCCCCTCACCTCAATTATGAAAAGGCACTTCCCCCCTCAACTCTTCACTTCACTTTAAGCCTTCAAGATCGACCATACCCTTATCATAACCCTTTTTAACATCCCTAGAAACTCTATAGATTACCTAGTCGTCTTCAAAGTCCAACTATAGTGTTGTAATTAGAGATTTAGAAGATACACATCGAACAAGACGTAATATCATTTACCCATTCATTCAAAAATCGTCCTCTTCAACTTCCTCTTCATTAGTTGTTTCACTATAATGTAGTTAAATCTATTTATATCATGTAATTATATTTTATTATACATACACAATAAAAATATTCCACATTCCTTATAAGGCCCCACCCTTAAACCTTACTTCATCTTGAGTTATTACAAGATTACACATTGAGGATCTTTTCAGGTTTATAGTTTTAGAGAATTATATCATAAAACTTGCATTACATTCCACATTTAAACAAAGTGGTTACATAAAAGATAGTATTCATTTTTCCCATCAACGGAATCATATTTAAAACAAAACATGGATTCTTTCTTGACACTTCCTTGACACTATCATCATATCATGTACCCTTCCCTTGACCTGTGAAAAACATTTCAAAAACATCCGATGAGCATAAAAAGCTCAGTAAGGGATATAAAAGTACGGAAAGAAAACATTAGTCCATGTATGAAATCATACTTTACTGATAAAACATAATAATTTTAACATACCCCATCAAATCACGAATAAATCATAGAAATCATAATCCATAAAGGTATCTTGAGGCATTCATAACATTCTTACATAGGAAGTAACCCTCTTGGTTACGTTTGGAATACCCATCACAATATATTCCCTAAATCTCTTCGGAGAAACCTTAATGTTTAACTCCTTCGCGTTACCCAACGCATTGGAGAGATATATCGGGCTCACCCGCCATTAGTTTATCACGGAACCACCCGTCTTCATAATAATGCCCAATAACCATAACATAATCGTATCACATAAAACATGCATAAAGGAAACATAACATTTCCACATTTCAATCACAAGATATCAATACAACACATGGATATAATAAAAACATTATGAAAACCAATTTCATTACCAAAATAAAAGAAAATTAAAACATGGTATTTATTTTTCATTTAAAAAAAGTATGGATTGTAAAGGAAGCCGAAACTCAAATAATGGTCATTGCGGTGGAGAAAGTCGTTGTCGCCGCATACGTACGACAAAAACAATACGTTATGTCATTTAGTAAAACACTTTGTATAAAAAAATATTCCTTTTGGATAAAAGTAAAAGTCAAAGGGGTTTGTACACCGTATAAAAGAATGTTTTGTATAAAACAAAATATGCCTCAATGAAAGGAGATTGAGACGAAGTCCCATACAAAGACAATATCCTTGGATTAAGGATAAATCAATTACATAATTATGTGTGACAAACGAATACACCAAATATAAGTGTGTATTAAGTGTAAAACAATCACATGTTATTCACACATATTCATAGAACTACATATTCAAGGAGTACAAGTTTATCCCAAATAATCGAAATTGGGTTAAGAAGTTCCCTTGCAAAAATTCGACAGCCTAACGGCGTCACTTCAAAATTCAGAAAAATAGTTGATGAGAGATAAAAAGGGTATCTCATCACTCGGACATAAAATTTACATTAATAAGGATATAGAAGAACATATCCCAACTTAATATTATGTGAATTTAAATACATAACAAAAGAAGTCTTTTAAATAGAGGAGGGTGAATGGTTTCCTTACCGACCTGGGTATCTTTCAAAACATACACCCCATGAAAAAAGGACAATACAACATTGATGTAAATACTCATAAATGGAAGTATATTACACAAAGAGTAGAATAATGGGCAGTACATATACCACTCAAAGGAAATGGTGGCAAATGTATCATAAATCTCAGGGGAATAAAAGTGAGATGAAAAATCCCTTACGAAAACTCGGTAGCCTAACGACGCCACTTAAATATTCTAAAAAAGAATTGATGAGAGTAAGAGGGGGTATCTCATCATATAAAAATACAAATTACAGTATGGTTAATATAAAATAACATCCTCCAACATAAGAACATGGAGAATAAATGAAATGACATAAAAGATGGTACTTGAAAAGAAAGCGAGAGGTCGGATCCATTACCAGAAGTCTGACATGTCTTGTTCGCTTCTTTATATTCATGAATAATAAACTTTGGTCAAATTATAATTGCTTATGGACCTCTTTTAAAGATTATTATTCATTTCATAGAAAATATTATAATGTTATAATAATTTTTTAATAATGTTAGTTCATATCAGATGTTTTTGCCGATGTTTGGTACATGAGTAAAAAAATGAACTTTTTTGAAAATTATTTCCCATGTAGTTATAAGTAAATCATTTACAGAATAGTATTAATGATTAAAATATCATATATATCCATTACATATTCATTTTATAATATTCCATAACATTTTGAGATAAAAAATGAAAAGCATCGTTCATGGAGACGGTAGGCCGTACGTACAGAAGAACGCTACTTTCATTTTTTTGTCATATTAATGGAATTAAAAATAAATGATATATATATATATATATATATATATTATAATTCCATTATTATATATATGTTATATAGGTCACATGTGTTCATTAATTTCGTTCTATATATGTAACACCACGAGATTTTATGAAAAATATTCTTTTTTATTTCATTAATGTCTTGTGTTGTACGCTACACCAAAAGGAGCTTGCACAACACGAATCCTTGACTTTACTTTCATTACACGTAATCGTGACCATCCTCGATAGCGTGTGTAGTATGCAATACCGAGTTTCACTAAACAACAATATGCTATTAAAATATAATCAAAACTAGCCGTTATGAATAGTAATAACCACTTTTTAAAATTTTGTAAATTTTATTTTTCAAAATGGACTTAATTTTTGGATTCGGAATATCTAAATTAGCTTACGGTGGAATTTTGGTACTTTTCGGATAACTTTCATTTTCTGATGAAAAGTGAAAATTACTAAATTTTAATTAAAAACAACTTTTTTAATCGAAATAATTAATAGTGATAAATTATTAATTTTAGTTGTTTTAAAGTATATTTAGAATATATTTTTACAATTTAATACAATGTTGGTAATTATATGTAATTTCACATTTAAACCAGACATAAACAAGTGTCAATCTTTTGATAGTTATTATCTCTTAAGAAAGCGCTATTTGTTTTGACAGCGGGAATTAATTTTTAAATTAATTAATGCAACTGATATGTTTTTAATTTGGTAAAATAGACATCATTTTTGAGTTCATAATATCAAATATTTCTTAGGCCTAATTTATTGTATTTTTCAGGAAACATTCATTTTTTGATGAATAGTGAAACCACTAACTAGTAGTTAAAAAAATGAATCTTTCATAAAACATAATTTTACCACTTCTGTGAGTGGAATTTCAAAAATCTGAGAGACACGGTTGATGTCAGTAAGTAAAATGCGGTTCAATGAGATGAAAATTATTTTTGGAGAATAGTTACTTTTTACTTTTTTTACCACGGTTAAAAGTAAATAGGGTAATTAAGGGTATAAATGATATTATAATAACCCTAACACATGTCCTAATTCTATTGCATAAGTATAAATCGACCAAAAACAACCTTAGGAATAATATATGAGCATTTAGTCCCACTTGGAATATATTAGGACATTTATTATTATTTAATGCAAAGAAGAGTTAAAAGAGTTAAAATCAATGTTTATTTACTAAAACATATTTAATATATGGTTATAAATAAGATAAATTCGATTGTAAATATTCATTAAAAATATAATAAGATTTCCTACATAATTATATTTTATTTATAATTTTTAGACATTAAATAATTTAATTTATTTATGACACAATGATGATGCAATAATTACCATAATAGTGAAAAATGAGAATAATTGATATTATAAATACTCAAATAAATATAATTTGAGAGTTTTTATGAATTAAACTAATTTTATATGTTAATATGACATGACAGGATTGATTTAAATAACATTGATCGAAGCAATCATTCTGTTATGAGTTTCACAAAAATCAACTATTCAATAGTGTCAAAATTGACATAAAATAGTTTTTAAAACAAATATTATATTATTGGTTGTTATTTTATTCCTAAAAATCTAAGGATCAGCCAAGATAATTATATCATTATAGGTGTATCACTAATGGACCACATGGGGGTCTCTTGGATGTATATGGTATGTTTATTAACTATATAATATAAAAATACAAAGTAACATGGTAAATGACAATCTAATTAACTAAGAGTTCAAACTAAATGATAAGGTTAATATAATGACCTAAACATGTCTAAATTCTATTGGATGAGAAGATTTAGACCCATCCCCACCCTAGGTTCGAAATAACTCAATTTGGAGCTATTAAAAACTGAATATGACTTTATAATAAAATAATATTTTTAGTTATTCCAAAGGTGACCTTCTCCTCCCTTATAAAAGGGCACCTCCTCCCTCTTTTACTCACACCACATTGAGCCTTGAAGCTCGGCCAAACCCTGCCCAATTCTCTTCTCCACTTCCCTAGAAACATCATAGAGGTCTTGGTCTTTTTCAAAGACCAATTTTAGTGCCCTAAGAGGAGGTCTCAAAGAGGCGCTTCAAAGAAGAGGTAATTTTCGTTACCAATTCTTTCACCTTTATTTCTTCTTCCACTTCTTCTTCTTAGGTTGTTTCATTATGAAGTAATAAAATAAGTATCACTCATATACTGATATGTTATGATAAGCATGAAATATTCCTATTTTACCATTTATCCATCCTACGGAAAACGAAATCACCACGCATGCGTACGTACGGAATACCGTCTCCCCGCCGCGGTGTAATCTATTTTCCACCACCACATTACTTGGATGGATATAATGGTGTAAATAAAAACTATATATGATTATTTTAAAGTGATAATGATTCTGTAATAGTCTACATACACTCCAATACAATTCCACGATCATGAGAATGATATCATCGCTCGTGCATACGTACGGACTACCATCTCCACGACGCGATGAGCTTCATTCTCCATGTTAACCATTCATGAATGATTATAAAGTATATATAATAAGTAATCATGAAATATATGAAATAATAATGATACTGGATTTATGTTTATATATATGTATGTCATCTGCTTAATTCCATTCAACTCAATAAGGAAACGAAAACAACGTTCATGCGTACGTACGGCCTACCGTCTCCATGAATGGTGTATTTCATTCCATTTACTGATCTATTATATATGTATATTCTGAATATATATTATATATAAATCATGTTTTATATTCTGTAATTAAGTAATCATGATCTAAGTAATGATATGAATAATTACAAGTCAAAACACAGACGACAGTTGAAACGATTTTACCCAAAACGCTCTTTAACAAGGAATTTACAAAAGAACGGGTAAAATAAAGTGATAAGTGAACCATATATGATATCATAACAATGATTATGATTCTGGAATAAGTCAATGACATTATTTAAATCATTATATAGGAGTTTCAGACACTTACGAAGAAAATCGGACCTAAGGTAAGGGAAATATCACAATCTCATTTTTATCCGAGATTGTTTAAACGTTGGTATTTACTGGGGTGTATTTTATCATCCACATCCATGCTTCCTAAATATGTAATATTATTTATATCCACCTAAAATTGTTTAAATCCAATTTTACCCTTTGGTGAGTTTTTAGTAAACGATATGAAAGAAATCTTTTGTCGTTTTTCGTACGAGGTAATTTTTGACTTTTCTGACAAAAGTATGGGAAAAATGTTTTTTTAACATATACGGAATGAATGGATTTTTAAAACATTATTTCCAAGAAGATTCCTTTACATGTTTTCAAGTTTGTTTTTAAACAACTTCTTTTAGTTTAAAATTGTATGACATGTTAAGAAAGGAAAATTTTTTTTGAAGTAGAAAGGATATTTTCCTCAAGAATGGAGTTCAAGTGTTTTATTAAAATTATTTTCCATCTATGATAATATAGGGTTCTGTTTCTATCCCAATTATTACATTAATTTGATTATGTTGTGATGGAATTATTTTTATGAATTCCATTATCTTATATGAGTTGTTTTATGATGTCATGATGATTAAGAATGCCATTTTTATTACATGGGTTATGTTATGATGTATGGTTTATGATTTTGTGGCACACATAAGAATGGTATCATTATGAGATGGGTGGGACCTATATCTCAGTCCAATGCATTGGGTAAATATTTTATATCTCATGAGATAGACATGGCTGGAACGGCAAGTTAAACCGGTTCAGCGAAACCGGACTGAAACGAGGAGTGAACTCGGTTCAGAAATGGAATTTCTCCACTAAGATAGTCTTGGCAATGAGTCTTGACTAATAAGAAATGATTCTCTATGATTATGTGCGTATGAAACAAAGTTTAATGTTTTATGTTATGATTATTGGGATTAAATTTCACTACTATGATTGATCCCATGTTATGATATTATGATCTCTTTTGCAGGTTAAGATTTCCAAAAATGTTAGGTTCTTATGAATATGATGTGATTGATATTTCTTTTGATTACCCTTACTGAGCATTTGAGCTCACCCTTTTATGTTTTCTTTTCCCCAGGATATAATGAAAGGTTTTAGGTAAAAAAAGAGAAGATCTTTATGGGATATTTGAAAGATATTTCACCACGATTAGAAGATTATATTCCTAGTTTCCAAAGACACTAAACTATTATGGTCCTTGTGTGTGTGTTTTTTTTATTTACTAAGTATTCCACAAAAGTAATGTAATGTCCATGTAGGTCAAACTTAGGGTCTCTACAGTTGGTATCAGAGGAAAGTTTTAGCCACCCTTTGGAAACTAGGATGCGAGAACTTTAGTAAGATCCCTAGAGATATTTCTAAGGTATGTCTAGGGATGTCCCTATGGTTAAGTATAGGTTATAGTACTAGACTTACCGTAACCCAAGATGTTAGATATTGATGGTACTCCCCCTTTATTATGTTGTTTTCCCTAGGGTGATTTTTTCCTCTCACACTATTCTTTTTGGGTTTTAGACGATGGTTGGAAGCCGAAGGAACCGTGTTGATCAATGTAATGGACAATGCAATGATTTCCCTCCTGAACAAACAAATTTTATGGGAAATGGAGTGCAAAATCTTATTGCTATACTTACAGAAGATATGAATCATTCTGGACTTCCAAATGAGCTGAGAAGGGAACAGTATTCTATTGAGTCCTTCATGAGGCAACGTCCACCTTCTTTCAGTGGGTCTTCTGATCCACTTGTTGCTGAACAATGGATTAGTACTACTGAGAAGATATTTTCAGTTCTTCAATGTTCTTAACTTGATAATGTCATCTTAGCATTATATCGTTTGGAAGATGAAGCTGATCAATGGTGGAATCTTATCAAGAATACAAGGCCAAGAGTTGAAATTAAGTCCATGGAATGGGAAGAGTTCAGGAACTTATTTTTCAATAAGTACTTCCCTCGTATTCTTCGAACAAATATGGAGAAAGATTTTCTTGAACAAAAGAAAAAGGATGATGGATCTGTTGGTATATACGAAGCGAATTTTACATGGCTTGAATGGTATGCATCTGGATTTATCATCCAACCTGAAAGTAAAGTTGATCGATTCTTCAGTGGATTAAAACCAAATCTTTGAAGGGCATTAGCTATAAGATACTTCAGTAGCTATGAAGAAATTGTGCGTTATGCTATCAAGGTAGAAATGGAAGTTGGTGTTACTTATCCATCTCATAGTTTTGACAAGAAACGAAAGATGGAGTTCAAAGAGAAATCTCAGAATAATGGTGAAATGAAGATGAATTCTTCCATATGATCAAAGTGTGGAAAGAAGCATGGTGGAGATTGTCTTAAAGGGACTAGAAAATGTTTTAAGTGTGGAAAAGAAGGTCATCAAGAATTTGAGTGTCGAAGTAATGAAAAAAGGGTTTCTAATGATGTGAATAAAGAAAAGACAGCAGAGAACACCCCACCAACACTTCAATGCTTCAAGTGCAAGGAAATGGGGCATTATGCTAATAAATTCCATAATCCAAGGGTTAGTGATGATAGACATGAGAAACCACTTAAGGCAAAGGACAAAGGGAAGTCACATGCGATCACTATTGGCGATGTTGAATATGACAACGATGTGGTGGAATGTTTAAGTGTTTATGTAATGGGATTTCAAAATAATGTTGTATAAAGTATCGTGGAATAATGGAATATTTATGTATTGGTCTATTGTGGTTTTCAATGGTACCGGTAACCATAGAATGCGATTGAGATATTTTTGGAAAAAAAGATGATATGCGCATAATGAAAGGAAAAAGAGAAAATGAAATGTTTGACCGTATTCATGAGCTCATGACTAATATAAGGAGAAGGTTATATCATGGTTTGTGTAACGCCCGGACCCCATCTACCAGAGCCGGTGCATTACTTGATAACATTTGCATGATCACAAAAAGATCAAGTCTCGAAAGACCGATTAGTTTAGTAGCCTTGGAAACACTAGATACATTCATAAGTCTTACATTACATCATAAAGTAAAAAACTAATAACAATGTATTCATAGTCCACACTCATATCCTCTTCTGACTATCCCTGCAGGTCATTCCTAAAATACTTCTTTACATCCTGGAAAATATTAAAACATTGAAAGGGGTGAGCTCAGATGCTCAGTAAAGATAACAATATAGCAGAAGCTTTCATCAATAAACATAAACATTTAAGGCAATGTATAACTAAAACAAAAGCCTTTTAAACATGTACTTCAACATGATATGGAAAAAGTAAAATGAGATAATTCCATTCACTTCTTCACATGGATATTCTACTGGTCGAATAATCACATGCAATATCAATAACCACTTTCATAATGAGGGAATGTATAATTCCAGACATTCTGAAACATTTTGTCGAGGCCTCGGCCAAGACGTCTAAAATGATTAAGGCCTCGGCCAAACCAAAAATCAAATTGGGAAAGGGCCTCGGCCAATTCCACATCTAGTTGTCTCAGGAGACCTACCGATGCATCGAGGAGCTATAGCGGGCTCCACCCGTCACATATTAAGTCAATACATTCCTCATATGAATAGGTTTAAACATATCATAAACCATAACATAATTGTATGACATAAAACATGCATAAAAGAAACTAACATTTCCACATTTCAATCACAAGATATCAATACAACACATTTATATAATAAAAAACACATTCAAACCCATTTTCAATACCAAAATAAAATAATGTTAAAACTCTGTATTTATTTTTCATTAAAAAAATGATGGCTTGTAGAGGAAGCTGAAACTCAAATAATGGTCATGGCGGCGGAGAAGTCATTGTCGCCGCATATGTACGAAAAGAAAAACATTCCCTTTTTTCGTTAGTAAAATGCTTCGTATAAAAAATATTCCTTTTGAATAAACGTAAAAGTCAAAGGGGTTTATACACCGCATAAAAGAAAATTGTGTATAAAACCAAATATGCCTCAATGAAAGGAGATTGAGACGAAGTCCTTAAAAGATCATTTTTAAAATAAAGTATATCTATTATGTGTATTCACTATAGGTACACATAAAGAATGTAAAAATAAAAAATAGGACATAATAATATAATGACATAGTTTGAAAGTAGGAGATTAACCAAAGAATAGAAATTGGGTTAAGAAGTTCCCTTACCTCGTGTCTCACTTGACTCAACCGTTCTTTAAACTCCTGAATAATAAACTAGACTAGAGTTAATATATACCTTATTAAGAACCATTTTTAATTTCATTATCCTTTTTATATCACTTATTACAATGTTATGAACATTATGAAATTATTTAAGTTAATAACGGTCATTTTGTCGATCATTGGTACTTGAGTCAAAAATAAACTTCTTATAATTACAAGTTGTTCATGTGTAGAATATCCATTATCTCAAAAATTATATTCATGATTTATATGTCATATATATCATATATATCCAGTACATACATTCATTTATAACATTACGTAACATTTAGAGGTAAGAAATGAAATGCACCGTTCATGGAGACGGTAAGCCGTACGTACGCATGAACGCTACTTTCATTTCTATTTCGTATTAAATGGAATGAAATCATAATTATATAAATGTATAATATAATTCTAGTATAATACAGTGTATAGTACCATTTACTCCATCCTTTATACATCCCACATATGGCATTAATGATTCAAATCACTTTGAGGGGGCGGTAGTCCGCACTTCCTAAAATGAAATTATCGCGTTTTACCCATAATGGAAATCATAAAGTATGCCATAAATGGGAAATACAGAAGCATAATTAAACATAAACATATTATATATCATATATAAATATAGTGACATCTTAATGGCCACCTTTGAAGGTGTTATATGAGTGTTGAACAATCATCGTTTCGTGAGGCAGAAATTCGCCATCCACAGAAACCGTATATTCCTTAAACATTAGATGCAGGTGTGTGTAAGTGTATCTCGAATCCTTATTATAACAACATCCTAGTATATTGAGGATACTGGTGTTGTTACAAAAGAAATTAATAAAAAGAGTTTAGGGGGTTGGAGAAGAAAAATAAAACAAAACAACATTAGAGAAGACATTAACTCAAAATCGGGTAACTCTTTTTGATTTGAGCCAAAGGCTTCCTTGGGAAGAGTTATGCCAAAAAGTGAGGCTTCTAGGAGTAAGAGGGGGAAGTTGGGAGAGTATTTGGGCAGAGGTTGGCCGAGACAAATGGCTTGAAGGTGTGAATAAGGTGGGATAGGTGGGGGCCTTTTATAAGTGGAGAGGAGGGGCACTTTTGGAAAGATTGAAATGTTACATTATTACACATGATTTTCGGATTCTAAAGGTCCCACACTTATATAATTCGTGGATAAGGTGATAAGGGTTCTAAATATATCCATCCAATAGTCTTTGGACAATTCTAAGCCTTGTATTTTACATTATCCTTTCATTTTATTAAAATCGTTAAATAATGAGGTCATCGCTGCATCATAATTATTTCATAAATAATTTAATTTATTTAATTTCTAAAAATTATAAAAAAATACTATGATATAGTAAAGATTTTTATCTTTCTAATGAATATTTATAGTCAAAATTTGGACTTGTGTAACCCCACTTAAAAACTGTTTTATTAAAACAACTCATGTTTGTGTCAATTTAATTTTAACATTAAATAAATATATATTAATGTCATTTTCCAACAAAAGTGGCTCCATGGGGTCCCAAAGTTGACCCATGGGTTGTCTTGGTCTGACATGACTCATCCAATAGGAGTAGGACAAGTTTCATGCTCATATCATATTATTAAAACATTGTTTTTACCTTAAACTTCACTAATTACCTCTAATCGCGATTAAGAACTTAAAAGTTACTGTTCACCAAAAAATTATTTTAATCTCATTGAACGAAATTTTACTTATTAATGACAACCATGTATGTCGGATTTTTGAAAATCAAATCACAGTAGTGGTAATATTTCATTTAAACGAAAAATCAGTTATTTAACTACCACTTAGTGGTTTCACTATTCATCAAAAATTGAAGTTTTTCAGAACAATGCCAAAATTTCACGCTAAGCTATAATTGATATTCCGAATTCAAAAATGATGTCTATTTTACAAAATTCCAAACATATAATTTGCATTAATTAATTTTATAATTAATTCCCGCTGTCACAACAAATAGCGTGTTTTTGAGAAACAATTTATATCAAAATATTGGCAATTGTTTATGTCCAATTTCAATGTTAAATTAATTATAATGACCACCATTGGATAAAATTGTAAAAATATATTATAATTATACTTTAAAACCACTAAATAGTATAATTTATCACTATAAATTATTTTGATTTAAAAAGTTGTTTTTAAGTATTTTTCACTATTCATAAAAATTAGAAGTTCTCAGAAAAATACCAAAAATTCAACATAGGATAATTTCGATATTACGAATTCAAAAATGAAGTCCATTTTGAAATATAAAATTTCTATAATTTTAAAAGTGGTAATTACTATTCATAACGCTACTTTGGTTAGTCGCGGTGTTTTAGAACTCGAAGTTGCGTACACTGCAAGCTATTCAATTATTGAATGAAGCGTATCGTGGAAGCTCGGGGTGTTACATTCTCCCCTCCTTCAATAAGTTGCGTCCTCACAATTTGAAATTTTTCTTTGAAAATAAAAGGTTGAAAAGAGAAAATACCTTTGAGGAAAACCCAAATCGGAAATATGATTAATAAAATTTAGCCCTTAATAAGAGGGAAGGGAAATGAAAAAGTCACCACCCAATTATGATCTCAATTAGGAGAACATTGGTGGCAATTAGAGACATATAATTGGAGGAAAAACGTAAATATTTGTAGGGAGTGATTGAGGTCATCAATTACAATCAATTGTCAAATTGAGGGCCTCAATGCCTTCAATCTATGTTGATTTAAAATATCATCAGTTCAACAAGACATAAGGTATTAGGATAACACATTTTCTGTTTTAATATCCCTTTACTAAAGTTTAAGAATTAATTTATTTATTGAATAAGATATATGTATAAATATATTTATGGTTGACAATTTGAGTTTCAACCTTCAACTCATATTTAACTCAAAAAGAGAATAGAACTCAAAAATATTATACTTATCCTAATTGTATAAGGTTCCAAATGTTAACACATACCATTTAGATTAGTAAAATTATTTTGTAATAACCAGGGACTTCCTGTAGGCTAGTGGTAGGAAATAAAGGCCTGTCGCACTATGATTGTGGGTTCGATTCCTGCATCTTTGTCCGACGCGATGGGTTATGCCCCACCCTACAGGTTGTCCTTTTCCTAAAACTATAGTATTATAATATTCCAAAAATAATCTTCAAAAATGCTTTAACCTTAAACAATACTATCCAAAGATCAACTTAATCCATTCCAACCTTTATAGTTATCCAAAATACTTCTGTCCAACTCACAGTCCAAATTTTATAAGGAAGGTAAACATAATGATGATCCTTTTTCCCACGTAACAACATGTGAACACCTTCATCATGTATTCTTTTTAAACATACTGAATTACCATGATCCCTTATTCCTTATAGAATACTAGATATACTCCTTCTATCCAGAAATGTATACAAGACATCAATCAGTTTCAAGGAAGTTGAGTATATCCAATATAATTTATCCAAATCAGTCACGTCTTATTCCAAAATCACAATCTCAGTATCAGAACCATATTATGGTTTATCTTTCTCTCAACCATCTATTTTCCAAAAATTTAACCTACTGTGGAGTCACTTTTCTTGGTTCCACGCAATCCCAAGTCCTTGATGAAATAGTACTGCAGTACAATCCTTATATACTCCATAATTATTATAACCAGTACATCATTGATACAACACTCAAATTACAAAATTCTTTAATAACAACATAAGAACTCTAATCATTACTCCTCATCTGTGGTAGTATCATAACATGATTATTATCCAATAACATCATTTGGGGAATACTCTGATGATTTGGACATTGGTTTGCGTAGTGTCCCCAATCCTTGGAGAAGAAGCATTGTACATTTGAAACCATTTTCTTACCCTTGTAGTCACGCACTTTGTGTCCTTTTTCTCTACACTTATAACAAACTCCCATTCCCTTTAGGCAAGTTCCATGATGTTTCTTCCCACAATTACCTCATATTGGAAAATTATTCTTTCCCCTCATCCCTTTATCCATCATTCTCTCTTCCACCCCTTTCGTCTCTTGCTTCGCTTCAAAGCCATAGGACTCATAGAATTCTTTACTTATCTTATTAACACATGATATTATTTCTGCATATGTTGAGAACACATGGGAGACTATTTCCCTTCGAAATTTTGTCTTAAAACTGTGAATGATACGATCCTTCATACTCTTTGGATCATACGTACTGTTGGAGTTCACATTCCTTCTACTGGGCACCATTTCTATACAATGGCATAAACTAGATTAGTTTATGAGTCAAAATACATAATTCCATACTTTTAAAATACTTAACATAAATTTCACTATTTATGGATATAATCCATAATCATAAAAAGGTTTTATTTGAGGAAGTATATACTCATAATTGTTCATAGTGGTTTGTAAAGAAAATTAGAATTATCCTAAGCATATCCCCCGGTAGTGTCGTAACCAAGAGTGCAGCAAGGCCCATTGTCGTGCACCAGTTCCCGTTCGAGTCTAGATCAAAGCAGTGTTTTCAGGTTTTACCCCTAGGTACATCTCTGCCAGAGCCGCCTCTACCTGCTCGTATCCAAACAGGGATGTATTGCTCGGAAAACTCACAAAATCTCTACAATAACAAAATTCTTGGAAGTTATTCTTTACTAATCCTCAAAATCTATCGTTGGGATACGTGATCTAATCATAGTTTATCTAAATATAGCTTCCAAGGTTAGTACTAAACTGCCTCTGATACCAACTGTAACGCCCCGACCCCAGCTACCCAGAGCCGGTGCATTACTTCATAACATTGGCATGATCACAAAAGATCAAGTCTCGAAAGACCGATTAGTTTAGTAGCCTTGGAAACACTAGATACATTCATAAGTCTTACATTACATCATAAAGTAAAAAACTAATAAGAAAGTCTTCATAGTCCACACTCATATCCTCTTCTGACTATCCCTGCAGGTCATTCCTAAAATACATCTTTACATCCTGGAAAATATTAAAACATTGAAAGGGGTGAGCTCAGATGCTCAGTAAGGATAACAATATAGCAGAAGCTTTCATCAATAAACATAATCATTTAAGGAAGTGTATAACTAAAACAAAAGCCTTTTAAACATGAACTTCAACATAATATGGCAAAAGTAAAATGAGATAATACCATTCAATTCTTCACATGGATATTCTACTGGTCGAATAATCACATCCAATATCAATAACCACTTTCATAATGAGGGAATGTATAATGCCAGACATTCTGAAACATTTTGTCGAGGCCTCGTCCAAGACGTCTAAAATGATTAAGGCCTCGGCCAAAACCATAAATCAAATTGGGAAAGGGCCTCAGCCAATTCCACGTCTAGTTGTCTCATGAGACCTACCGATGCATCGAGGAGCTATAGCGGGCTCCACCCGTCACTTATTAAGTCCAATACATTCCTCATATGAATATGTTTAAACATATCATAAACAATAACAGAATTGTATCACATAAAACATGCATAAAAGAAACATAACATTTCCACATTTCAATCACAAGATATCAATACAACACATTGATATAATAAAAACGCTTTCAAAACCATTTTCAATACCAAAATAAAAGAAAGATAAAACTCTGTATTTATTTTTCCTTAAAAAAATGATGGCTTGTAGAGGAAGCTGAAACTCAAATAATGGTCATGGCGGCGGAGAAGTCATTGTCGCAGCATATGTACGAAAAGAAAAACATTACCTTTTTTCGTTTAGTAAAACGCTTCATATAAAAAAGATTCCTTTTGAATAAACGTAAAAGTCAAACGGGTTTATACACCGTATAAAAGAAAATTGTGTATAAAACCAAATATGCCTCAATGAAAGGAGATTGAGACGAAGTCCTTAAAAGATCATTTTTAAAATAAAGTATATCTATTATGTGTATTAACTATAGGTACACATAAAGAATGTAAAAATACAAAATAGGACATAATAATATCATGACATAGTTTGAAAGTAGGAGATTAACCCAAAGAATAGAAATTGGGTTAAGAAGTTCCCTTACCTCGTGTCTGACTTGACTCAACCGTTCTTTAACCTCCTGAATAATAAACTAGAGTTAATATATACCTTATTAAGAACCATTTTTAATTTCATTATCCTTTTTATATCACTTATTACAATGTTATGAACATTATGAAATTATTTAAGTTAATAACAGTCATTTTGTCGATCATTGGTACTTGAGTCAAAAATAAACTTCTTATAATTACAAGTTGTTCATGTGGTAGAATATCCATTATCTCCAAAATTATATTCATGATTTCTATGTCATATATATCAAATATATCCAGTACATACATTCATTTATAATATTATGTAACATTTAGAGGTAAGAAATGAAATGCACCGTTCATGGAGACGGTAAGCCGTACGTACGCATGAACGCTACTTTCATTTCTATTTCGTATTTAATGGAATTAAATAATAATGATATAAATGTATAATATAATTCCCATATAATATAGTGTATAATACCATTTACTCCATCTTTTATACATCCCACATATGGCATTAACGATTCTAATCACTTTGAGGGGGCGGTAGTCCGCACTTCCTAAAATGAAATTATCGCGTTTTATCCGTAATGGAAATCATAAAGTATGCCATAAATGAGAAATAAAGAAGCATAATTAAAACATAAACATATTATATATCATATATTAATATAGTGACATCTTAATGGCCACCTTTGAAGGTGTTATATGAGTGTTGAACAATCATCATTTCGTGAGGCAGAAATTCGCCATCCACAGAAACTGTATGTTCTTTAAACATTAGATGCAGGTGTGTGTAAGTGTAGCTCAAATACTTCTTATAACAACATACTATTATATTGAGTATACTGGTGTTGTTACAAAATAAATGAATAAAAAGAGTTTAGGGGGTTGGAGAAGAAAAATAAAACAAAACAACATTAGAGAAGACATTACCTCAAAATTGGGTAACTCTTTTTGATTTGATCCAAAGGCTTCCTTGGGAAAAGTTCTGCCCAAATTGAGGCTTCTAGGAGTAAGAGGGGGAAGTTGGGAGAGTATTTGGGCAGAGGCTGGCCGAGCCAAATGGCTTGAAGGTGTGAATAAGGTGGGAGAGGTGGGGGCCTTTTATAAGTGGAGAGGAGGGACACTTTTGGAATGATTGAAATGTTACATTATTACACAATGCTTTTCGGATTATAAAGGTCCCATACTTATATAATTCGTGGCTAAGGTGATAAGGGTTCGAAATATACCCATCCAATAGTCTTTGGGCAAGTGTAAGCCTTGTATTTTACATTATCTTTTGATTTTAATAAAATCATTAAATAATGAGGTCATTGCTACATCATAATGATGTCATAAATAATTTAATTTATTTAATGACTAAAAATTATAAAAAACTACTATGATGTAGGAAATCTTTTTATCTTTCTAATGAATATTTATAGTCAATATTTGGACTTGTGTAACCCCACTTAAAAACTGTTTTAGTAAAACAACTCATGTTGTTGTCAATTTAATTTTAACATTAAATAAATATATATTAATGCCATTTTCCAACCAAAGTGGCTCCATGGGGTCCCCAAGTTGACCCATGGGTTGTCTTGGTCGGCCATGACTCATCCAATAATAGTAGGACAAGTGTCATGCTCATATCATATTATTAAAACATTGTTTTTACCTTAAACATCACTAATTACCTCTACTCGCGATTAAGAACTTAAAAGTTACTATTCACCAAAAAATTATTTTAATCTCATTGAACCACATTTTACTTCTTAATGACAACCATGTATGTCAGATTTTTGAAAATAAAATCACAGAAGTGGTAATATTTCATTTAAATGAAAAATCAGTTATTTAACTACCACTTAGTGGTTTCACTATTCATCAAAAATTGAAGATTCTCAGAACAATGCCAAAATTTCACGCTAAGCTATAATTGATATTCCGAATTCAAAAATGATGTCTATTTTACAAAATTCCAAACATATAAGTTGCATTAATTAATTTTATAATTAATTCCCGCTATCACAACAAATAGCGTGTTTTTAATAAACAATTTATATCAAAAGATTGGCAATTGTTTATGTCCAATTTCAATGTTAAATTTATTATAATGACCAACATTGGATAAAATTGTAAAAATATATTCTAATTATACTTTAAAACCACTAAATATTATAATTTATCACTATAAATTATTTTGATTTAAAAAGTTGTTTTTAAGTATTTTTCACTATTCATAAAAATTAGAAGTTCTCAGAAAAATACCAAAAATTCAACATAGGCTAATTTCGATATTACGAATTCAAAAATGAAGTCCATTTTGAAATATAAAATTTCTATAATTTTAAAAAGTGGTTATTACAATTTATAACGGCTACATAGATTAGTCGCGGTGTTTTAGAACTCGAAGTTGCGTACAATGCAAGCTATTGCATTATTGAATGAGAAGCGTATCGTGGAAGCTCGGGGTGTTACAGTTTGAGTATATAGAATTTTTGGATTTTGTTATGTGGAAAGAGTTAACTTTTGACTGCATTCATGTTTTCACTATGGTTCAATTAATGGGTATTCATTTTTCAAGAGAATACATGATTAAGGAATTCACATGTTTGTAATTTAACCAACAAGATATATCTTAGGATATATGCGGGATAAATGATGGAATTCACGTGATTGTTATATGACATTTCACGTAATCATTTTCTTTATACTATGAGCATGGACCGATGTATTTTAGATGAGCCTAAATATTGGAATGGATTATGTTGGACATAAGTTAAGAGAGAACTTTTTTCGATATTATTGATGGGATGTTAGCGTAATATAGCTTTAGAAAAAGGACAACTTGCAGGACAGGCGACAGCCCATCACGTCGGACAAGGCTGTCGGAATTGAACCCACAACCGAAATGCGACTAGCCTTTATCGCCTACCACTGGCCTACAGGAAGTCCCTGGTTAGTAGAAACTAGTTTTATTTTATTACGTGGTTTGATATATGAAGTCTACGATCATTTTTGGAATCGTATACGATTAACCTCACCATATATAGACTTAGGTATATTTGATAACTTTTTATAACCTTTTGTTTGAAACAGATGGAATGACCCATCATTCTATCACATGATCTGCTAACACATAACGAATTACAAATTCAACTTCATTACATTAAGGTATGAAGTGGAAATTGTTCAATTAACGAACAAAAGTGAGATTGTACCAAAATCATGTAAGTATTTCTTTTAATTCATCAAATTTAGGGAAATGATCTTGAAAACCAAAAATGTTGTCTTAGTGCCCTTATATCTGATGAATCATATGGTACCTTAGATCATCACAAACATATGGATTTTTGATTGCTGAATTTTCCATAGCCATGTTCTCTACCACTCTCCATCAGAACATGATGGTTAGATTTCTCTTCCATATCCATATTTTCATCTATGTGGAAACCCAGTGATTAGTTTATTTGGGTAACTGTTACGTTTCATACTTTTGTTTTTAAATATTGGTTTTCTTATTCCTTTTTACGATGTGGGTTTCTATTAAAGAAAATTTTGAGTAGTAAACCATTTATAACCCCAACGAATTTCGAGGGCGAAATTTATTTTAAGGGGGTTAGAATGTAACACCCCGAGATTTTATGAAAAATATTCTTTTTAATTTCATTAATGTCTTGTGTTGTATGCTACACCAAAAGTATCTTTCACAACACACATCTTGGACTTTCCTTTCATTACACGTAATAGCGACCTTCCTCGATAGTGTGTGTAGTACGCAATACCGAGTTTCACTAAACAACAATATGATATTAAAATATTATTAAAACTAGCCATTGTGAATAGTAATAACCACTTTTTAAAAATTTGTAAATTTTATTTTTCAAAATGGACTTCATTTTTGGATTCGGAATATCTAATTATCTTAGAGTGAAATCTTGGTACTTTTCGGATAACTTTCATTTTCTGATGAATAGTGAAAGTTACTAAATTTTAATTAAAAACAACCTTTTTAATCGAAATAATTAATAGTGATAAATTATTAATTTTAGTGGTTTGAAATTATATTTAGAATATATTTTTACAATTTAATACAATGTTGGTCATTAGATGTAATTTCACATTTAAACCAGACATAAACAAGTGTCAATCTTTTGATAGTTATTATCTCTTAAGAAAACGCTATTTGTTTTGACAACGGGAATTAATTTTTAAATTCATTAATGAAACTAATATGTTTTGAATTTGTTAAAATAGAAATCATTTTTGAGTTCATAATATCAAATATAGCTTAGGCCTAATTTTTGGTATTTTTCTAGAAACTTTCATTTTTTAAGTAATAGTGAAACCACTAAGTGGTAGTTAAAAAAATTGAATCTTTCATAAAACGTAATTTTACTGCTTCTGTGAGTGGAATTTAAAAAATACGAGAGACACGGTTGATGTCAGTAAGTAAAATGTTGTTCAATGAGATGAAAATAAGTTTTGGTGAATAGTAACTTTTTACTTTTTTTACCACGATTAAAAGTAAATCGGGTAATTAAGGGTAAAAATGATATTATTATTACACTAACACATGTCCTAATTCTATTGGATAAGTGTAACTCGACCAAAAAAAACTTAGGAATAAAATATGATCATTTAGGCCCACATGCATTAGATTAGGACATTTATTATTATTTAATTCAAAGAAGAGTTAAAAGAGTTAAAATAAATGTTTATTTACTAAAACATTTTTAATAGAGGGTTATATATAAGATAAATTCGATTGTAAATATTAATTAGAAATATAATAAGATTTCCTACATAATTATAGTTTATTTAAAAATTTTAGACATTAAATAATTTAATTTATTTATGACACAATGACGATGTTGTAATTACCATAATAGTGAAAAATTAGAATAATTGATATTATAAATACCCAAATAAATATAATATGATACATTTTATGAATTACACAAATTTTATAGGTCAATATGAAATGTTAGGATTGATTTAATTAAAATTGGTATAACTAATCATTCTGTTTTGAGTTTTACAAAAATCAACTATTGAATAGTGTCAAAATTGACATAAAATAGTTTTTAAAACAAATATTATATTATTGATTGTAATTTTATTCCTAAAAATATAAGGCTCAAACAAGATAATTATATCATGATTGGTGTATCATTAATGGACCACTTGGGGGTTTCTTGGATGTATATGGTACGTTTATTAACTATATAATATAAAAATACAATGTAACATGGTAAATGTCAATCTAATTAAATAAGAGTTAAAACTAAAAGATAAGGTTAATATAATGACCTAAACATGTCTAAATTCAATTGGATGAGAGGATTTCTACCCATCCCCACCCTATATTCGAAATAACTCAATTTGGAGCTATTAAAAACCGAATATGACTTTATAATAAAATAATATTTTTAGTTATTCCAAAGGTGCCCCTCTCCTCCATTATAAAAGGGCACCTCCTCCCTCTCTTCCTCAAACCACATTGAGCCTTCAAGCTCGTCCAATCCCAGCCCAATTCTCTTCTCCACTTATCTATAAACATCCTAGAGGTCCTGGTCTTTTTCAAAGACCAATTTTAGTGCCCTAAGAGGAGTTCTCAAAGAGGCGCTTCAAAGAAGAGGTAATTTCCGTTACCGGTTTGTTAACCTTTATTTCTTCTTCCACTTATTCTTCATAGGTTGTTTCAATATGAAGTAATAAAATAAGTATCACTCATATAATGATATGTTATTATAAGTATGAAACAACCGTATTTTACCATCTATCCATCCTACGGAAAACGAAATCACCGTGCGTGCGTACGTACGGAATACAGTCTCCACACCGTGGTGTAATCTATTTTCCACCACCACCTTACTTGGAAGGGTATAATGATGTAAATAATAAATATATATGTTTATTATAAAGTGAAAATGATTCTTTAATAGTATACATATACTCCAATACAATTCCACGATCATGAGAACGATATCATCGCTCGTGCGTACGTACGGACTACCGTCTCCACGATGCGAGGAGATTAATTCTCCACGTTAACCATTCATTAATGATTATAAAGTATATATAATAAGTAATCATGAAATATATGACATAATAATTATATTGGATTTATGTGTATATATATGTATGTCATCTACTTAATTCCATTCAACTCAATAACGAAACAAAAATAGCATTCATGCGTACGTACGACCTACCATCTCCATGAACAGTGTATTTATTTCCATTTACTGATCTATTATATATATGTATATTCTGAATATATATTTTATATAAATCATGTTTTATATTCTGTAATTAATTAATCATTATCTAAGTAATCATATGAATAATTACAATTCAAAACACGGACGGGAAATTAAATGATTTTACCCAAAACGCTCTTTATCATGGAATTTACAAAAGAACGGGTAAAATAAAGTCATAAGTGAACCATATATGATATCATAACAATGAGTATGATTCTGGAATAATTCAATTACATTATTTAAATCATTATAAAGGAGGTTCGGACACTTACGAAGAAAATCGGACCTAAGGTAAGGGAAATATAACAATCTCATTTTTATCCGAGATTGTTTATACTTTGGTATTTATTGGGGTGTATTTTATCATCCAAATCCATGTTTCCTAAATATGTAATATTATTTCCATCCACCTAAAATTGTTTAAATCCAATTTTACCCTTTGGTGACTTTTTAGTAAAAGATATGAAAGGAATCTTTTGTCGTTTTTCGTACGAGGTACTTTTTCACTTTTCCGACAAAAGTACGGGAAGAATGTTTTTTTAACTAATACGGAATGAATGGATTTTTAAAACATTATTTCCAAGAAGCTTACTTTATAGGTTTTCATGTTTATTTTTAAACAACTTTTTTTAGTTAAAAATTGTATGACATGTTATGAAATGAAAAGTTTTTTTGAAGTAGAAATGATATTTTCCTCAAGAATGGAGTTCAAGTCTTTTATCAAAATTATTTTCCATCTAAGATAATATAGGGTTCTGTTTATATCCCTATTGTTACATTGATTTGATTATGTTGTGATGGAAATATTTTTATGAATTCCTTTATCTTATATGAGTTGTTTTATGATGTCACGATGTTTAAGAATCCCATTTTTATTACATGGGTTATGATATGATGTATGGTTTATGAATTTGTGGCACACATAAGAATGGTATCATTATGAGATTGGTGGAACTATATCTCCCTCCAATGCATTGGGTAAAGATTTTATATCTCATGAGATAGACATGGCTGGAACGGCAGGTAAAACCGGTTCAGTGAAACAGGACTGAACCAAGGAGTGAACTCGGTTCAGAAATGGAATTTGTCCACTAAGACAGTATTAGAAATGAGTCTTGACTAATAAGAAATGATTCTCTGTGATTATGTGTGTATGCCACAAAGTTTCATGTTTTATGTTATGATTATTGGGATTACATTTCACTACTATGATTTATCCCATGTTATGATATTATGATCTCTTTTGCAGGTTAAGACTTCCAAAAATGTTATGTTCTTATGAATATGACATGATTGATATTCCTTTTCCTTACCCTTACTGAGCATTTGAGATCACCCTTTTTTGTTTTATTTTCCCCAGGATATAAATAAAGGTTTTAGGTAAAAAAAGTGAAGATCATTATGGGAGATTTTCAAGATCTTTCACCATGATTAGAAGATTATATTCTCAGCTTCCAATGACACTAAACTATTACGGTACTTGTGTGTGTGTTTTTTTATGTACTATGTATTCCTCAAAAGTAATGTAATTTCCATGTTCGTCAAGCTTAGGGTCTCTACATTATACATTCCATGTTTTTCATTAACGAGTCACATCACTTGAGGGGGTGGTAGTCCACACTTCCTCAAATGAAATTATCACATTTGCACAACATGAAAAAAATAAAGGTAAGTTTTAAATATAAAATACAGAAGCATATAGTAAACATAAATACCATATATATCATATATAAAATATAGGGACATCATAATGGCCACCGTTAAAGGTGTTAAAAGAATATTGAACAATCATCGTTTCGTGAGGCATAAAATCACCAACTAGAGAAACAGTATGTTCATTAACCATTAGACGAAGATGTGTGTAATTGTAGCTCGAATCCTTAACATAACAACATCCTAGTATATTGAAGATACTGGTGTTGTTACAAAAGAAAATAATAAAAAGAGTTTAGGGGGTTGTAGAAGAAAAATAAAACATAAGAACACAAGAGAAAATAAGACCTTTAAAACGGGTAACTCTCTTTTATTTAAGCTCAAAGGCTTCCTTGGAAAGGATAATGCACAATGTGAGGCTTCAATGATGAAGAGAGGTATGTGTAGAGATGAAATGGGCATGGGTTGGCCGAGCCAAAGGCTTTGGAAGTGTGGGTAAGGTGATAGAGGTGCGAAACTTTTATAAGAGGAGAGGAGGGGCACTCCTGGAAAGTTATAAAAGAATACTTTATTATAATATCCTTTTCGGATTTTAAAGGTCCTAAAATTACATATTTCGAGGATAAGGTTATAAGATTTCGAAATACACCCATCCAATAGGGTTTTTACAAGTGTAGGTCTTATATTTTACATTTTATTTTCATTTTATTTAAATCGTTAAAAAATGAGGTAATCGCTGCATCATCATGGTGTCATAAATAATTTAATTAATTTAAAGTCTAAAAAATCATAAAAAATATATCATGATGTAGTAAATATTTTTAGATTTCTAATTACAATTTATAATAAAAAATATGACTTTTATTACCCCATGTAATTTTTTTTAGTAAAACAACTCATGTTTGTGACATTTTTACTTTTACTTTAAATAAAATGCATTAATGTCATTATCTTACCCAAGTGGCTCCATGGGGTACCAAAAATCGACCCATGGGTTTTCTTGGTCGTCCATGACACATCCAATAAGGGTAGGACATGTTTCTAGGTCATTTAATATTATTTAAACATTATTTTTACCATAAACTACACTAATTATCTCTAATCGCGATTAAAAACATAAAAGTTACTATTCAACAAACAATTATTTTAATCCCATTGAACCACATTTTACTTCCTAATGACAACCGTGTATGTAGGATTTTTCAAATTCAAAACACATAGGTGGTAAATTTTCATTTAAACGAAAAAATTAGTTTCTAAAGTACCACTTAGTGGTTTCACTATTCATCAAAAATTGAAGTTTTTCAGAAAAATACCAAAACATCACCCTAAGCTATATTTAATATTCCGAATTAAAAAATGATGTATATTTAAAAATATTCAAAACACATAAGTTAAATTAATTAATTTAATAATTAATTCCCGTTGTCAGAGCAAATAGTGTGTTTTTATGAAACAATAAGTATCAAAAGATTGACACTAGTTTTAGTCCAATTTCAAAGTGAAATTAATTCCAACAATCACTATTGGATTAAATGGTAAAAATATATTCTTATCTCAATTTAAAACCAATTCAAAAGATAGTCTAATCATATAAATAAATTTGATTAAAAAGAGGTTTTTAATTTAAATACATCATTTTTCACTATTTATTAAAAAATGAACTTTATTGGAAAAATACAAAAAATTTACACAAAGTAAATTTTGATGTCCCGATTCTAAAGAATAATTTTATTTTGTCTTATATAACACATAAAATTTTCAAAAAGTGTATTTAAAAGAGGTTCTCCATCAAAAGGCGGTTAATCGTCCTTTTAAATAATATTAGAATGTTTGCACTTAAAATTGGATTCATTCGCATTTTTAATCCTATAACATTTATTGTAAAGAGTAAAAATATTTGACAAACATATATACTCATTTTGTAGTTAGTTCTGTTCATTCCCACCATTACAATGGCTAGGCGTTAACTACCATTTAAAATAATATTATTTTATTATTAGGGTGCAACGTAAGATTACCAGGAAACTCGTTGTTGCGTATTTGGTATGCCATAGAGCATAGAATCCCCTTTAAAGTAATGTTAATATTATATTCAGAAATATGGATAAATTTGAAAATTTCATATTCTTTATTTACCTGGGGTGTAAATTCCTCCCATCTTATGAAAAATAAAATCACCTCACGTGCATATGTACGACTTACCATCTCCACAGTGTGGTGTAATCTGTTTTCAGCACCACCATACATGGATGGATATAATTATTTAAACAGTAAATATATATTATTATTATAAAATTATACTAATCCTGAAATATTACACAACATACACTTCAATACCATTCAAAATTTTTGGGAATGATGTCATCGCTAATGTGTATGTGAGGAATACTATCTCCACGACGCGATGTGATTTATTCTACATGATATTTGTTAAAATATGATTATATATATGAATTGGATGAATAAAAAATATATATATTCTAATAATATATTTCTGTAAATGATTTAGCTATAACCTATGATGTGGAACAATGAGTTATTTGACAAATCAAGCAAAAGAATATAAAGCTGTTAATATCCGAATAATGAGTGACAATGAAATGTTACAAACAAATTGATGATAATATAATCATATATGATTTCCTAAAAATAATTATTGTTACTGATGAAGTCAATAACATTATTTAAATCATTATACAGTAGTTTCAGATACATAGGAAGCATATTGGTCCTATGGTAAGGAATAAATTTTGCAATATCATTTTTATCTGAGATTTATTATTTGTAAGTATTTAGTATGGGTATATTTATCATTTATGACCATGTTTTATAAAAAGTATTTCATCAAGTGTTTAATGTTACACTATGTATATATAATGTAATTTTTACCCATTTTGTTATTTTACTACATGGTGTGGAAGGAATCCTTTTTTTACCACATAATGAACTTTTTGTCTTTTCCAGAAAAAGTAAAAGGATAGTGTATTTTTAACTTCTATAGACTAAATATATTTTTACGGTTTCCTGATGAATTTTTTCTATGATGCCTCCTCTACACTATATCATGATTAATTTCAATTAAAATAATATTCTTTTAAAATTACATTAGATTATTAAAAATGAATACATTTTTTAAAAAATAATTGTTATTTTCTTTAAGAATTAAGTTCAATTGTTTCATCAAAATTATTTTCCATCAAAGATGAATATATTTAAATAGGTTTATGTTTCAATTCCTATTTTTACTATAATTTTATTATGATAACGATGTGATAATATTTTATATTGATTATGTTATGATGGAATGATGTTTTAGAAACTAATTTTATTTCATGGGTTTTTCTATGATGAATGATTTTTGTTTTTGTGCCACATGTAATAATGATTTAATTATGAGATTGGTGGGACATATATCTCCCTCAAATTCCTTGGGTAATGATTTATATCTAATTACATTTACATGAATGGAATGAAATGTAAATCTGGATTAGTAGTACATGGATGAAATGGTATGTAAACCTAGATTTGTAATACATTTCTTGAACAACATGTAAACCAGGTTTAGTAACAAACATTATCCACTTAAATGGTCATGAAAACAATTCCATGGATAATATTCAAATCAAATTAGTTTCTTATTTATTCTCCAAAATTCCATGTTTTATTCTAATTTTATTTTATCATGGTTATGGTTATTTTATCATTCTTACCTTATATACATCTTATATTTATTCTGTGACTCTTGATTTTGATATTCCAAATTTATATTCATATTTTCAAAATCTTTTGTTTGTGTTTTATTTGACGTTCTTCATGTTGACCCCTAATAACCATTTCATCTCACCCATCTTATAATTTATTTTCCCTAAGATATAATTTAATGTTTTAGATGTAAAACTGATGGGGAAGATCATTGTGCTAGATGTTGAAGATATTTTACTAAGATAGAAGATTACATTCCATGTTTTCAAAGACACTAAACTAATACGATATTTGGGTGTCTTTCTGTAATGTATTATGTATTCCAAATAAGTAATGTATTGTCCATGTATGCCAATCTTGTGTCATTAGAGTTGGTATTTGAGAAGAGGATTATTTATCCTTTGGAAACGAGGATGAAAAAACTATAGTGAGATCCCTAGATATATTTCTAAGGTATGTCTAGATATTTCACTAATGGTAAGCCTAATTAGAGGCTACTTTCCTATAATTATAGTAAAGATCTTGAATAACCTAGGATTAAACCTAATATTTTAGATATTTATTGTACTCCCCCTTGATTATGATGGTTTCCATGTTTGATTATTTCTTCTCACTCTATTTTTTCAGTTTTTTAAAATTACTAGGAACAAGAGAATTCATGTTAATGGAAAATATGATAGACATTGGAATGATATAAATCATGAGAAATCAAATGAAATGGCCTTTTTAAGGTTAAAAATCATTATTATTAATATTTAGTAATCTCATAATAGGATCAATAATATCAACTTTGGCCAGTTTCATAAACCAGCTAATAGGAGGAAGATGGAGTTTCTTGGTGATCATAGAGAAAAGAAAGTTCAATTTTCCTCATCTAAATCATGTGAGAAGTGGTGTCATGTAGAATGTTTCAATGGAACAAGACGATTAATTATGTGTTGAAATAAAGGAATGAAATCTATTAATTGCAATGGAAAAGTTTTATTTAACATAATGGAAAATGAAAATTGTATTTCCAAGACATCAACAACAGTTAAATGTTTTAAATGTTGAATGTATGAGCATTAGGAAAATAAATTACCTGAGGGAAAATATAATGTAGAGAATCATAATGGTCATATGGGTTGTATTTATGTTGATGAAAATGAAGAGACTACAAATGATATATGAGATGAATGAAGAATTGAGGAATAAATCGATGAAGCTCGATCAAGTGTTTATGAATATAGTGGAATGATTTCATGTTTATAAAAAAATAATGTATGGGACTATGAAATAAAGAAACATCTAAGGATTGTTTCACTATTTTTTCCTTCTGTATTTTAATTTATATGTTTAATGGTATTGGAAACCATGAAATGTTATTAAGTTATTTTCGGAAAACACGTGATATTGAATAATGATGGGATAAAAAGATAATTAGTTGTTTGACAAAATTTATGACCTCTGGACAGATATGAGGATAAAGTGATATCATGTTTTCAGTATATAGAATTATTTGTATTTTTGGTTTGTGGGAAGAGTTAATTTTGATAGAATTCATGTTTTCACTACTGTTAAACAATAATTCATATTATTAAAATATATACAGAGAATTCAGGATTATGGTATTTACATGTTTTTTATGTTACAAACATTAACTAATAAATTATATATGGGAGACAAATGTTAATTATATTTAGTTCACCTCTTTCAGAATTATTTTATTTTATATTTCTTGAAGGATTGGAAGAAGTTACATTCTGGTTGATGTTTATTATATTAATGTATTATCTCACTATATGTGGACTTATGAATATTTGCTAACATATTTTAAAATTGTATTTTTGAAAGATGGAATGTCATTTAATTTTATCGCATGATATTCTCACCCTTTATGAATTTCAAATACAATTTCATTTCATTAAATAAGATATGAAGTGTAAATTGTTTAGGTAATTACCTATGGTGAGATTGTACTAATATAAAGTAAGCATTTCACCTCTGGAAAAAAATAATCAACTTTAGGAATGTGATCTTGAAATAAAAATTTTTATCCTAGAACCTTCTTATCCAATGAAAGAATTAGTCCCTTAAATCATTACATTTTTATGGATTTCTGGTATTTAACATTCTCAAATCCTTGTTCTCTCTCATTATCCATCAAAACATGTTGGTTGGATTTCTCTTCCATATCCATTATTTCACGTCACACCTATGTTCTCCTCTGTGGAAACCCACTGTTGAGTAAATTATGTTACCCTTTATGTTTCTAACATTCGATTTTATAATAAAGATTTAGTATTCCTTCTTAAGATGTGGGTTTCCACGATAGAAACTTTCATGTAGTAAACCATTAATAACCCCGTAGGATTTTGTGGGACAAATTAATTTTAATGGGGGTAGAATGAAATACCCCTATATTTTATTAGATAAAATATTTTAATTTCATTGATGTATTTTTTTGTTTCCTACAGAAATATTATCGTGTTCAATACACAACATTATATTGTCTTGTAGTATACATAAAACTATTTATGGCTTGTGTTACAAATAATTTCATGTTCTTTTAATAGAATGAATTTCACACGACACTATGTATAGACTTTATTCAATGAAGAAATAAATTATGTTTGGATTATGTTATACACAACACCAAAAAAATCTTTCACTACACGCAACACTAACTTGGCTTTCTTTACATGCCAGAGCGACCTTCCTCAATAGCTTGCATTATACACAATACAGAGCGTCCCAAAACAACAATATATTATTAAAATATCAGTTTATTGGCAATAAACTACCTATTATGAATATTATAAAACACATTTTTTATTTTATATCATTAAAATTCATTTTATATATTTTTTAGAACATGATATATGATCAAAATCAATTTTTATGATAAAAGAATTACTTTTGAAAAAATTGCAATATTACCATCGTTTAATGGTGCACCATTTTTAAATATATATATTTTTACATTTTTATAAGTTAAAATTGAAAAAATAAACTTATTATTTTTAATATGAACATAAAAATTTACCTTTTGGAATATTTGGTTTATTTATGATAAAATTCAAATTTTAATGAATAGTGGAAAATACTGCAAAAATGCCTTTTCATTTAATTTATTTATATAGTTTGATTATCTTATTAATTGTTTTCAAAGATTAATTGGGTTATGTTTTTATAATATAATCCCATGTTAGTCATTGGATGTAATTACAATTATAAATTGGACATAAACATATGATAATCTTTTGATAAGTTTTTACATCTTAAAAACCAGGTATTTAGTTATTACAAATGGAATTAATTTTAAATTAATTTCTTCCATTTATGTGTTTTGAATTAAAAAAAAGATTCCATATTTGGAATAAGTATGTAGAAATTATTTTAATAGGTTAATTTTATTTTTGGATATTTTGAATTGTAACTAGGGTAATATTTATTTACCAAAGTGAAAGGAAAATTGAATAAATTACGGTAACTAATAATATGATAAGAACAATAAAACTATCCAAAACCCTAAAAAATCCTATTATATTAATAAAAGTATACACATGACATAGTTTTATTGAAATATAGTAATTTAATGTCTACTTGACAATTAAAATGACATAGTTATTATTAAAACCAGTGTAGATGACAAAATGTCAATCTCACATTTCATATAAGTTTAATAATTTTAATATTTGGATAACCAAATGATGACATAATAAATAAAAAATAAATGTAAATACTAAATAATTACCGACATCATGGTAATTTATTTTTAAATTTTATGTTGTATATAAATAACTTAATGTCTTATTTTTTTATGATGTACAAATTAATTAACTGATGAGAAATCAATGAAACAATTTTTATTAGAATATTAATAACCATAAAAATGTACAAAAACAGGACCACATAATATTGGTCGAGTATATTCAATCCCTAATCATCCAAATTTCTATCTGTTGTCCATTTAGAGCCTTATAGAATAGATTATGAAATTTATATTATTTTATTTAAAGAATTGTTAAGGTTGTCACATTCATACTTTAATAAGAATAACATTTTTAATGTTTGATTTTATAGTAGATAAATTCAACTACATATATTATGATAAATTATATGAAATTTATCTTAATTATAGTATTTTTTTTTAATTTTTACTCATCAAATATGTATATTAAATAATTACATGAATTCATTGTAGTAATTATTTTATTAATGGAGATATCAAATAAATTTTATTAAAAATAATAAAATAAATATATTTGGTGGTAATTTATATGTAAAAATAATTTAATAGAGAAATTTGATCTCATATTAATATAATAAAATTTTTTCATAGAAGTTAACCTATTATATTTATATTTTTAAATTTTAGAAATTTAATAGAGTTAAAATTGACACTAATGATGGTTTATCAAAATACTATTTTATTAAATAAGTAAGAAAACATAAACCATTTTTCAGAATATTTAATAAGTATTATATGGAAAAAAATTCTAAATTTATTATTTATCATATAATATATAAAAAATAAATAAATATTTGACCCTTTTAATACTGAAATATTTGTTACCCTATATAAAATGAAATAGAATAACTATGTGTTTAATTGAAAACATAAGGTCTGAATGGAAATGTAAAATTGTCCAAAATTTATTAGTTGATGAAATTAAAACCATATCTCATCTAATATTTTAAATTGTTATATTTTGGAGGTTTTTGAGTGGGATTTGATTCTATTATAACATAATTTTTTTGAGGTTTCCAGATGTTCCCCTCACCTAAATTATAAAATGGAACTTCGTCCCTTAATTCTTCACTTAATTTTGATCATTCAATATCAACCATAACCTTCCAATTTACCAAATATACGTTCCTAAAAATATTCTAGAGTTCTTGTTCTTCTTCAATGTACATCGCTAGTGCTCAAAGAGCAGATTTAGAAGATGCATGTTGATGATGAGGTAATATCATTTAATGATTATTTAAAACTTTTCTCTTATTATGATTCCTCTTCATTAGGTGTTTAATTATTATGTAATAAAATATGTATCACTAATATTTATGGATATGATATTATAAATTTGAAATAACTATAGTACAACTTATACCCATCATTTGAAAAATGAAATCACCACGCTTGTGTACGCACAGGTTACCATCTCCACGTTGCGGTGTAATATGTTTTTCACCACCACCTTATGTGGATTGACATAATCATGGAAATAATAAATATATATTATTATTATATCCTTTTGATAATCCAGAATTATTATACTCCATCCACCTCAATACTGTTAAAAAATATTGGGAATGATATAATCCCTCTTGCGTATGTACAACCTACCGTCTCCATGATGCGCTGTGATTGATTCTACATGATCTTCATTAAAACATTATTATAAACCTGAATTGAATAAATAAATTTGATATATAATATACTAATATAATTATGAAAAATATTCCCCCATTTTCTATCATTTTTAACATGAACAAATCTGAAAAACCATGCATTAGAACGTAAAGAAGATAATATGTGAATAACGAGTGATAATGAAATGTTACTAAAAAATGGATGATAATATAATAATATATTATTTCATCAAAATTATTATGATTAAGTAATAAGTAAAAATAATAAATTAAATCAATATAAATGAGTTTCAGAAACATTGAAATCCTATTAGTCCTATGGTAAGGGATAATTTCGCAATCCCATTTTTAGATGAGATGGATTTTATGAAAGTATTTACTGGGGGTATATTTAAAATTCATGCCCATGATTTCAAAAAAAATTCATAAAAAGATTAATATTATTATATGTATTTTTCAATACATTTTTACCAATTTTATACTTTTAGTACATGGTATTAAAGGAATATTTCTTTTGTTTACCATACAATGTACTTTTTTAGTTTTTCAGAAAAAGTATGAGGAGAATGTTTTTAACTTATATGGAATGAGTAAATTTTTAAAAATTCATGATTAATTATTTCCAAGAAGCATAATCTACACAATCTCATTTTTATTATCAATTAAATTCTTTTCTTTTAAAATTTCATTTAATTTTGACATAATAAAACAATTTTGAAAATGAATGAATATTTTTCATATTAATTATGTTCAAGGGTTTCATACTAATTATTTTCCATAAATGATGACACTATATAATTATATTTATTTTATATCCCTATTATTACTATAATATGGTTATGTTAATGATGTAATTGTATTTTATATGGATTAATTTACAATGAAATTATTTTTAAGAACCCCATTTTATTTCTTGGATTATGTTATGATATATAATTTATGTTTTTGTGGCACATGTAAGAATGATTTCATTATGAGCTGGGTGGGACCTATAACTCTCTCCAATGAATTGGGTAAATACTTTTAAATCATGAATATGAAATGATTATAAAGTCAAGTAAATCTGGATTAGTAATACATGGTTTGAAAGGAATGTAAACTTGGTTCAGTAATACATGGCTGGAATAGTAGTTATATGCTATTTATTAATGGAATTTTTCTACTATGATGGTTATGGGAGCAATGACATGGATACTAAAGAAATCAATTTATGTGCTTATTTATTTTCAACAATTTCAGGTTTTATACCAATGATATTTTATAATGGTTAATGTTCATGTATGCTATATGCTTTAAATACTGCCCAAATTTATTCCACTACTCATGATATTGATATTCAATCATTATTTTCATGTTTTCACATTCTTATGTTTCTGCTTTGTTTTATGCAATTTATGTTTACCCATAATGATAATTTGATCTCACCCTTTTTATGTTTTATTTTCCCCATTATATAATGAAAGGTTTATGTAGGAAGACTAATGGGGAAGATCTTTATGGGATTTGTTGAAGATTATTCACCAAGTTAGAATATTGTGTTCCAAGTTTCCAGAAACACTAAACTAATACTATATCTGGACATCATTTCGGGTATTGTGTTAAATATTTTGAAAAATAATTTATTGTACATGTATTTAAAGCTTGGTTCATTAGAGCGACCACGCTAATAACGTTCATAATAGCATCATCCATTTGGATATATGGAAAGTAAAAATGATATCAAATGAAGGGAGAATTATGATTATCTATATTTGGATCACACGCTGGTTTTTTATGGTTTATTAAACTATATAATAAATAATTGTTTTATTAATAAGATCTATTAAAAAATAATGTACTTATTATGGAAATGTTCTACCAATGTAATGAAATTTACACCTATTGAAAAAATCTAATATATTAAAACCACAGAAATTGGTTGGTTATGAATCATTAACTATAGGAACATTAATGAGGTAATACAATAAATATTGACATGGAATATGGTTATATCTAGAGATTTTTAATTGGATGATACTAATTGAATTTGTAATGTATGTTTATTGAATCATCTATTTTGAAATATATAAAATTTTCATACATTTAAATGATGAACCACTCAAGTTTTATGGTTTTTTGTTAATATATTTGTTGTTGTTGGATTACTAGTTGGATAAAAAACCAATTGTTGTAAAAAAAAAATTCACACTTCATAATAATTAGCATCACTATTCCAGGAATGTCAGTAAAAAAATGGTAGAAGATAAATTATTTATATATATTAATATCAACATTAATTTTTACAGCTATTAATATGTTGATAATGACACATTGACATTGAATAAAACATATTACTAATCATATGGATAAAAAAGATTTTTTAATATTAAAATGTGATATCATATCCCTGGTTATGAGATGAAAATTAAAATTAAAAAATACCCTCAATACGCCTTCATGATTATATTTATGATGGATTTCAAGGAATAATTATTTCACCCTTCATGAGATAATATATAATAGAAGCATGTAGACTACCTTAAATAGACTTTTATATATGAATTCATTTTGATATATATATCATACATTCAAAAATTTTCCATATATGATGATACATTAGAATTAAATTGTTGATTCTTTTAATAATAATTCTTCTTAGATACTGATTTTACATCCCTTGTGATATTAATACTAGATCCATTATGTTATGAGTAGTACTACAACATACTATTTGATTCTTCTTTTTTTGGGGATAATATATGTTTTTAAATTAATGAAATTTTTTTGTATTATTGAATTAGAAATAATATATATTGGTATGAAGAATTTACGAACTTACTCGAGCAGTAATGGATAACTGAAATCCTCTATCGAAACCCAGATCAAATTGATGTGCTAGAAAATTTACAACGGAACTGTGGAAATATAGCAGTGTGGGTGCGGTATCACTATAGTAGTGTTAGTAGTATATCTTGATACTACATTAGTATTAATATTAACAATGAATGGGATTTTAAGAATCATGGACTTCATTCCATAAAGGGGTGGTGACTTATGCATGATGTGTATGTGGTGGGGAAATCATGTCTCAATAAGGGAATTCAGTTCACCCAATGGTGGTAATAGAGGCTATGTAATGGGAGTTATTCCCACTGGGCCTGTGAACCAAAAATATAAAATGGAATAAATTGGATGGTTCTGTGGGTTATCCCTTTGAGGGTCTATGACCTTCTTTTCTATCCTACTTGTGTTTGGTGTGTGTGTTGTTGAATGTAATTGTACACCCAAGAACCTAATAGAATATATATTTTATTAATTACTATGATATGTATGGAGAATAAAGATTCCATATAGATCTAGATAATTATGAATAATAAAAATTTATCTGAAAATAATATTCATTATATTCTTTTTATCATTGGAAGGAGTATAAAATAGATTATAATGATGTTTAACTTCTAGATTTCACTAATCCTATATTTTATCTAACGGAGTATTTACAGATCAGATTTAGGATAACCTGGTGACTGAGAAGATGATCGTGTACTATAAAAAATCATAGGTAACAATGATTTTTTCTCTTCCAATACCCCAAAAGTTGATTTTCATTTTATTTGGAATGTTGTCTGATGAAGTATTCATTCAAATATGTATTATAAATTTAATTAAGAAATTATTGGGTGGAATCCAACTCAATAAATATAGTGTAATATTTAATGAGTCTATTAAGGAATCATCCATTGAAACTTATTCAGTTCTATTAATCATTTCACCAAGAGAGTAGAAAAAATTACTTTATTATACTTGTGTTTATATTCAAGTGAACTAGGTGTAAAAAACATAGGCAATGAATCCTACCATGGTATGTCAGTTAATGTGAACACTTTGGTGTTCCCTATTGTTGATATTTCTTAGTGGACTTATATTTTATGAGGTGTTGGGAAAACATGAATTTTACAATCCTATGTATTTATATGTTAACGCATGGTCCACAATCATCAATCATTGTGGACCTTATGATCTCTTTGAGGTCATGAATACAATTTTTGTAGCCTGGGTCATAGTAGTATTTACTTCTATCATGAAACTATGAATGTGAAAAATAATGGTTATAAAATTACATATCAGGTTCCATGATTCATTTAATTGTGATTATATCAAGGGATTACATAGACATTGGATGATGCATCACTTCTTATAACTTTTTTTATTCACAATACACTAACTTTTAGGATAGTGATATAGTTTCCAACAGATGTTGGAGGCAACATATTGTTGAATTGGTCTTGTTATATTTGTATATTGAATATTAAAATTGGGTAATGTAAGAGAATAACTATTTCTATATGGCTAATTAAATTACCATGTTTTATATATAATTATTATAAATCATGGTTGTTGTTGTTTTTTATTTTGGTTTGTTGGTCATGTCATATTCAATCATTTTGGTGTGTGTTTTTTAAATAATTTAGGTTCATAAGATTGTAAAAAAAATCAATGGTTCATACTATTTAATAATATATTTAATTTAATTATTTGATCAGATTAAAAATGAATATAATGTTTTTGCATCTTATTTTGGATAATATAAAATTTATTGATTATTAATATTTAATATTAAGGTTAAGAAAATTTATTAATTTAATATTAAATAGAAATATTTTTCAGGGTTTTGTATTTATTTTGATTGATTAGGATTATCTTAATTAAATAATATTCAACATTTAGATAATTTTTTTCGTTAAATATTGAAATTCATAAACATTTATATTAACATTGGATTTATTTGTAATTGATATAAAAAGGGAATATGAATCATTTAAATTCTATATGTATTTTATTAAAAAATTAATTTTTTATGTTTTATCAAAGATTAATTTTAAATATATATATATATATATTAAATTAGATAAAATTGAGTTCATAATTATATAATCGACATCATAATAAGTTATTAAGGACAAATATTTTGTGGAAAAATATGTCAATATGTGGAATAATTCATAATAATAGTAAATAGTAAAAACAATAAATTATAAAATTTGTTAAAAATTATTTTTATATAATATGAAAACAAAATAATAAATAATTTTGAGAATAATGATCCACTATGGGTTAATTTACAAATAATTCTGCATTACATGTAAAATTTACCTTATTTAACTTTATGTATTGAAAAATTGTAAAATTTCCTGTCAAACGTTTAATCAAAAAAAACTCTACACTATACCTTCGAAATAACTCAAAATATCCAAATCCCAAATATAATATATACACCTTTTTTATTTTAAATCCAGCATAGATTTTAGGTTTCTTTTGTAATAATAATTAAACATCAATAATATATTTTATAGGAACTAGTTTTGAGAAAGGGTGGTTTCATCAATGTAATTACATTGTTCATCACCATCCTTTTAAATTAAATCCTCATATAAACCCATTTTATATATATTTCTAAACAAAAATTATGATATATCAAAAAAATATTATTATTTAAAAATTATATTAAAATCACATTACTATGATATTATAAAAATCCATCAATATATAAATTATTTATTGGGGTTTCGTAAACAACTGAAATAATTAGATATTTAAAAATTATTCATTTTCATCATGAATAAATATATTTTCATTAATACAATATAAGGATTAAAATAAAGATTAATTTTTTTTAAATGTTAATATTTAATTGATAAATAGATATTAGTGGTCATTATAATTTATCTGTTTGTTATTGATAACTTACTAAAACCGTAGTCATAATGAATTCAATTATTTCTTATCATACCCATTCCAACCATTAAATAACCTTGTAAATAAGTAAAAAAAAATATTTATTTCACGTTTTTTAATATTTTTATGAAATATTTACATCATATTAATGAAACCAGGACGACAATATTTATATGATAATTGTACTAAATAATAAAAATAAATATCATCTGATGATTTAAATAAACAATATCTAACTAATATATGTTTAATAAATGATACTAATTAAATATTATTAATTCATTATGATATGATTACTTTTATGTAATAATATATTATGAATCTTATAAATATTATAAATTACATTAATCATCTTTCACTGAAATCAGTAGTTAAAGAAACTTTTTCTCGTTAAAACTCACAATTAAATCTATATTACATATAATAAAAACAATATTATAGTTCCTTAATTTTTATTTATAAGTAAATATCAATTTAATTCTTTCTCATTTTGTAATTTATAGGGATTATAGGTATTCATACCTTAACACATGACATTTCATAAAAAATGCATCCAAAATGATACATTTAAATGAAATTGTCCATACTATTTTTCTATTTTATAGTCATTATAAAACTTTTCTACGTTAAAAATATTGTTTTTATTTAAATTTCTATTATTTTATGATTAGATAACGTTTTTTAAATGGAAATGACATTCATAGTGAAAATAAATTCTTTTATGGTATTAATTACCAATATTTTCTCAAATACTTAAACATATTTACCATTTTGTGAAAGGAATCTCTTTCTAAAATGATTATCATAAAATCCAATTTTCCATCCATAATAATAAGTTATATTTATGAATTTTTTTAAAATTTAAAATTTTATTTCATTATCCATTGTTGTATAAAATAATAAAAAAATACATGTTTAAAATTTAAAAATTGTATTTCATATTATTTCACAAAAAAAATTTAAATACAAATATAATGTATTCTTCAAATATTTCAATATAAAAAAAAAATTAGTATGATTTAGTGGATATAGAACCTTATTATACCATAAATATTCTTTTCTTATATGTCTTATTAATATGGTATTGAAAAATATTCATGATAACTATTTCATTTTCATGGAATAATTTATATACAATTGTATTCATATTGGATTTTAATAGGTTGGAAAACATCCAAGTTTACCAAACCTAATGGTTTTATATTATTAATAAGTCTAAAATTTACCTTTATTCTCAATCATTCCTTCTATAATTTTTTTTGTATTATGTATGAAATTATTTTAAATTAACAATTTATGCTACAAATTCTTATTTTTCCAAAATATTCAATCCCTTCGTAAAATATACACATTTATTTGGTGACAAATATCATTATATGAATTCATAAACTTATATAAACCATATTGGGATTATTTTTCTTCAAACAAGATACAGAAGGTTTTTGATACTTATAACAACCTGAAAATCCAATGTAAGAACATCGTATTTGATAGCCTCATTGATATGAAAAACCATGCGCGTAAGGGAATATAATATCATGACACATTATAATATATTTACTATTTTAAAAAAATCAATATATTTTATATAATTCAATTGGAACTACACTCTGCTAGCCTACATCATAATAAATAATGAGTTTCTTTTTTGGCTTGCTTTATATGCAACACAGAGTACTACCATTCAATAATATACTATTAAAATCATAAAATTTAATATAATAAGATATAAATTATGCATTATGAATTGTATTAAATTTATTCTGAAAATAAATGGTTTACAGAAATATAAAATGAATTCATCGATTTATAATTAGATATAAATAAATATAGGAACCAACTGAATATAAAGGAAATGCTTGTCTATAAGACTATTTTCTCAAGCACAAAAATGATTTATCGAAATAAATTAAAACAATTAAAATTGATTACTGATATTAATGTAATATATATAAATAGATATTATATCTTATAAATTCTTTTTCATATTCAAACACTAGTTTTCATATATATAAGATAAAATGAATCCCAATTTTATGTATAAGATAATATTTTTTATTAAAGCACTTTGGCAACCTTTTAATGAAGTTCTTATTTTTAATCAAATTTTTGGAACTCTTATAAATTTTATTTGTAATATTTATATAAATATATTAATTAGAAACATACAAATTATGTTATGGTGAACTTTTGAAATTTTTCTGCGCAATTTAATTTTTCATTCAATAATGAAAAATATTGAATTTTAATTCCAAACCACCTTTTCTCCTAATTTATTAAAATGGATAAATTATTATTTTTAATGGTTTAAATGAATTTTTAGATTAAATATTAGTAAATTAATTCAATTGAGGAAATATTATAAATTTCATTTTGATATTTACTATAATAATACAGAAAAGTTTTGGATGTTTTTACTCTTAAAAAACTGCATTGTAGTCCCATATGAGGGATTAAATATAAATTAATTTCTGTTAATTATGAGAATGGAATTTAAAAAACCTTATTTCAAATTTGGAATAAGAATAATTTATAATTTCTTATAATATTATCATATATCAAGAAACTATTAATGAATGTAATTAAAATTAATTATAGTGATTAATGTGAAACTAAACTTTACAAGGGACCCAACATTACAATTATAGTCCATAATTTCCTATAAACATTTTACAAAAGTCATTTTATATTCCTATATTGAACATATAATCTATTGGATCTAATTATATGTATTATTGGATCTATATGAAATGGTAAAAACATATGTGGAATTCCCATTCTCAAAAATTCCAAGATTTCCACACCCCCCACTATAAAAGGGCCCTTATCATCCCACTTCCTAACACAGTTAAGGACACATAAGATATATCATGATGTTTCCAAATTGTTCATCAATATACCTCTACCCATCCTAAAATCATTCCATTATTCAGAAATCAATCCTTATAATCCCTTTGATGTATTCCAAATGGAGTTTACCAATGATGAGGAAACATATTTTCTTCAAGCTCTATAGAATTATATCCATTATCCACCCCTAAAATGTCATTATTACATCATTATATAAAAAAATAAAAATACAAAATGATGTTATTATATTATTCATTCTACTAAAAAATTCACACAATTCCATCAAATTGGTAACAAACTTACAATTTATGTGTACGGTAAACTATTACCTCACAAAATGAAGTTGTTCATTTTTTACCACCTATAATGGTTGAGAATTATGATTGAAACTATATTTATATATGATATATATAATTTATAAAATTTATTTTTTATTTTTTAATTATTTTGTAACACATACCGTTATAATTTCCATTTTGTGTGAATATGATAAAATTGTATGTGGAAGTGTAGATTATCGCCTCTTAATATTGATTTGATTTTATCATACAATACATTGAATGTATAAATGATTATTATAATTAAAAATATTGTACATTGAAATAATTTATATTATGTTTTTTACACAATCACCATTCTGTATATATAATATAAATACTTTTCTCTATTACCCACTCACACCCACTAAAAGTGAAAACATTGTTCATGGATGTTGGGACTACCACCTCCTTATCACGGTGTGATTCTAATTACATTATGATAATTGTAGTTATTTACATATATATTATAATATATTATTAAATAATATGGTTTTTATTATATAATTATGATTTTTTTATTTAAGTATTTTACCTTCGTTCGATAATGATAATTGAAAAACGAGATCCTTATACATGGGTACGTACGACTATTCATCTCCAGAATTGTAACTTGGTTCATTTTTCCTAACCATATTTACTGATTTTTTTAAATGTATAATTAATATATAAATATTATAATTAGACCAAGATTAATTTTATGGACATGTTATATGCTTACTCCTTTGAAATTTGATGACCTACCCGTGTAATTTTTTCAACACGTGAACCAAATTTGGTCAAAACACCCGACGTAAAAATAAATGTTTAAATAGTTGAATAAAATAGGGGAAAGTTAAATAAAATTAATAATGTAAATTTAAATGAAAACAATTAATAAAATAGTTTACATAAGTTGTTTATTCTTGAATACAATGGTAGAAGAGAAAAATTAGATGCAACGAAAGGGATATAAATATCACTTTTAAAATATGTGAAATATATGTCATATTCACCACTTACATCATTTTTATGGTTTATCTACTTCCCATTTTGATATATTATATGATTACTACACTTATCAATATGATATTTAAAATATTAATTTATTTTTATTCCTTTATGAGTCTTATGATCCATATTTTTCAAATCTGTATGGGACGTATTGGACTGTTAAAGGATTATTTTCCTCAAAATTAATTTTAATAATATATAAATGGTATTTCCATATGTGGAAATTATATAACCATTTTTTTAAAATATTACTTTTATTATCCTCTTGTTATTCGTGACCTATTTCATGTTATTGTACAATTATTAAACTCCATAGTACTCAAAATGTTTCAGAAATTGTTTTTAGTAAAATCAAATTTCATTTATCTCTTTAGTCGTAGAACCTATTATTTTCTAAAAATAAATTATTAATTAAATTTCTGAAAATTACACAAAAATTATCTCATAAATAATGTTTTAACCTTTTTGTGTTTTACCATTTTTTTCAAAGGAATCTATTTATCTTTTTATGAAAACCCAGTTTTCTAAAAAATTTACAATGAAAAAGGAATTTTATTTAAATATCACCCTGAATACACCGGATTTCCTTCCCAGAATTCATTAATGATTATTTGGTTTTCTTAAAAGGATAATCTTTTAAAGAAACTTTTTTGCAAATTTATTCTTAAGGAATGGTATATTTAAAAAAAATATTTTTACCATAAATTATTCACAATGATATTTGATAGAATTTTTATTCATCAATGAAAATAGCCCTTTATTTTAATCCTAATGTGATATGTTCTATTTTTCAAATCCTTATATTTTATTTTGATGGTTTATGATTTATTTGGTAAAATAAAATATTCAAATTTACATCCATAATTCATTTTTAGTCCCTTCGGAATATTTAATCTCCTATGATAGTTGAACAATGAATTTACCCTAAATTACGATTTCATTTATCAAGGAAATTTAAGTCACCTAAACTATATACAATTATACATTGATTGTATACTTTGATAGTTATAGTTTTTGGAAATATTGATAATTCTTCATTCTTTATTATACATGTATATTTGATGAGTAATATTATTTATTTCAACTATTCAATATGAGGAATTCATTAGAGAGATAATGAAATGGGGGGCCGAGAGTATATATAGACCATCGATGTATTGATTGATTTTTGTATGACAAATTAATTGTGTAGATGAAAAAAATTTATATGCTTAGTTATAAAACATCTTGTAAATGGTCCTAACAGCAGAAGTTTTCATTTTTATTAGACATGATGTCAAATAATTAAGTATTACCTTAATTGTGATTCATTTTTTATTTATTCCAGATATTTTTCCTTGATATATCTATGGACGAATTTCATTTTCAGTTCATTGATTTAATAGTATGTGTGTTCAGTTACATACAATTTCAAATTTATTATTCTCATTGCTTCCATATTACTTCCACTATATTTTTCCCTTCTCGAGTATTTTAGTTCACACATATTATAATTCAATTCCCCAGGATTAAGTGAAGCATAATACAAAAGATATGAATGGATATACTAGATATAATAATTATATCCTCGTCATTTTTAGAAAAAACATATTTCTTAATTTTTGTCTTTATTTTTTTTGTCGAAATCATGAATTTATTTGGTATACCAAGACTACTAAACTCTCAATCGTATGTATGTGATTAATCCTAATGTGTAATTTGAGGGTATGTTTATAAGAACAGTAAAAGAATTTTTATAAAGTAGAAATTATTTGGGTCTTTTAGTAATATATCTGTATCTAGGTGCTACAACTGGATGTGGTTCTACCACAGAAGTATTTAAGAGTAATAACTCAGAGAATTTGTGTTAGGCCTAACTCGGTGTAACTTGGTACATGTTAATGGGGATTACTACGAACCTAGTTTGAAACACCTGGGGAATTTTATTAGGAAAATTTACATCTTCATTACAAACCAATATAATGGATTTTGAAAATGAATAACAGAGGTTAAACCTAAGGTGTTTTAAATTGAAGATAAGGTGTCCCGATTTAGAAATCCTATAAAAGATATTATGGATAAAACCAAGGCCAAATAAGGACCTTTTTGAAAATAAATGGATGAAGTATTTCTGTGTTTGGGTTGTTTTAAAATCCATTACTAATAGGATATTTAGTGATTAACATAATTTCATTGATGTCCATTATATTTATTATGTAACTTATATTACTAATATTTTTTAAATGGAAAACCTATATGCTAGATGAAATCACATCAATTCTGGAAAGGCCACGGGACATGAACCCATGACCAAAGGATGATAAGGATATGACGACAACCACATAACTATGCAATGTCCAGGATAATATGTCATTGTTTTTAGTCAATCAACCAGATGAATAAATATTAATGATGAACAATTAGGGTATCTTTTGAGGTTTCAAGATTAATATATTAACCATATCAGTTTTGGTGAATATTTAGGGGAAAATAGCTAGGATTTTCATACTTTTATAATCTTTATGATCTGTTAAAAATTTATTTTAGTTCCTTATGAATCAAAGTTAATTTTTGAATAACCATTTCATGATATAGGGGATAATATGGAATTTGATAAAAGAAAAAACAAAAATATGAAATTATTCACCTGAAAATAAATGTATCTTGTAGCTTAAATTAAATATATTCCTATTCTATGATGTAAATTCTCATCATGACGAAAAAGATAAAAAATGGTTTTCCTAATATCATAATTTTTTTTATTTTGTCTTATAAATCATCCCATATTTAATGCACTAATTCCATGTTCTTTATATTTATCATTCACATGATTGTTATAATAATCATATATAGTTATTCTTTACACCATTATACCCATCAAAGTAAGGTGGTGGTGGAAAAAATGATTACACCACGTCGTGCAGATGGTATTCTGAAAGTACGCACGCGCGGTGATATTGTTTTCTTTAGGACGGATAGAAGGCTAAATAGGGATTTTTAATATTTATAATAACATATCCTTATATAAATAATACTTATTTTATTATTTTATAATTAAAAAAATAATGAATAGGATGTATAAGAAGAAAGAAACATGAAAGAGTCGGTAGAAGAGATTGCCTCTTCCTCAACGCACCTCCGTTAAACTTCTTCATAAGGAACTAGAGTTGGTCTTTTTAGAAGACCAGAACCTCTATGATATAACTAGAAAGGTTTAGAAGAGGAATTTTCAGGGGTTGGACGAGCCTGAAGGCTCAAAAGGGTGTGAAGTGAAGTGGGAAGGGGTGCCCTTTTTAAAAGGGAGGAGAGGGGCACCTTTGGAAAAACATACAATATTATTTTATAATAAAGTCATATTCGGTTTATAATAGCTCCAAATTGATTTATTTAAAAGATAATGTTGGAATTTGTATAAATAGTCTCAACTAATAGGATTTATACAAGTTTAGGTTTCTATTTTAAGCTTATCAATTAGATTTATCTCTAAGTTAAATAATATAACTTTTACTGTGTCTTCTTTTATTTATTACACTATATGGCTAATAAAATTACTATAAAAATCAACACGAACCCCAAGATGTTAATTATTAATATATATAACTTTATATAAGTCATTTTTCTGAACCTTATATTTTTAGGAATATAATGACAATTAATAATATAATATTTGTTTTAAAAACTATTTTATGTCAATTTTGACACTATTTGGTAATTGTTTTTTGTGAAAATTATAACAACATGATTAGTTTATAAAAAGTTTATTATATCAATAATAACATGTCATATTACCCTATAAAATTAGTGTAATTCATAAAAAGTATAAAATTACATTTATTTGGGTATTTATAATGTCGATTATGTTAATATTTCATTTATAAGGTAATTACTGCATCGTCATTGTGTCCTAAATAATTTAAATTATTTAATATATAAAAATTAAAAATAAAATACCATTATGTAGTAAATCTTTTTATCTTTCTAATGAATATTTATAGTCGAATTTATCCTATGTATAACCCTACAGTAAAAATGATTTAGTTAGTAAACTTTGATTTTAACTATTTTAACTCTTTTTTAAATAAAATAATAATAAGTGTCCTAATCTTATCCATGTGGACCTAAAGGGTAATATTTTATTCCTATGTTCGATTTTGGTCGAATTACACTAATCCAATAGAATTAGGACATGTGTTATGGTAATAATAATATCATTTTTACCCTTAATTACCCTATTTACTTTTAACCGTGGTAAATAAAAGTAAAAAGTTACTATTCTCCAAAAATTATTTTTATCTTAGTGAACCAAATTTTATTCCTTGATATTAACCATGTATCTTGGATTTTCGAAATTATACTCAAATAATCGGTTAAATTATGTTTTATTTAAAATTTCAAATTCTCCTAGGAGGTGGGTAAAAGATGGTGAAAAGTTCAATAAAATTTATATATATCTAAAATTACTATAAAATGACTCAACTGAATCACATTGAACATATATAGGTATTATGTATCAATTTTGACCTAAAATAAATTTAAATAAAATAAATAATTATTTAAAAAAAAGTCGGTTTTTAAATAATAATCCAGTGTTTTCAATATTCATCAAAAATTGAACATTTTTAGAAAAACACCAAAAATTCACCCTAGGTTAATTTCGATCTTCTAAATCCAAAAATTGAAGTCCATTTTAAAAGATAAAATGTATAAAATTTCAAAAATTGGGTATTACTATTCATAACTGGATGTTCATAATAATATTATAATAATATATTGTTTAGTGAAACTCAATATTGTGCATTACACACGCTATCGAAGAAGGTCTTGATTGCATGTAATGCAAGCCAAGTCAGGGCTGCGTGTAGTTAATGCTCCATTTGGTGTTGCGTATAACATAATCATAACTTATTTCATTTATACATTAAACAAAATCTATACTTAATATTGAATAGAATAATTTCCACAAAACAAACTTGAATTTGTCTGTAACACGAGCCAAGAATAGTGTCGCGTATACTGAAAGATAATATGGTGTTGCGTATAGTACAAGGTAATCTTTGTGTAGTGTATAATAGGAGACACCAATGAAATTAAAAAGAATAATTCCAATAAAAACTCATGTTGTTACATTATACCCCCCTTAAAATGAATTTCGCCCTCGAAATTCATCAGGGTTATAAATATTTTAATACATGAAAGTTTCCTTCATAGAAACTAACATCGTAAAATGAAAACTAAAACATAATTTTAAAAAGTGATGTATGAAACATATCAGTTACACGAATTAACTTATCACTGGGTTTCCACATAAGAGAACATAGGTGAAAATATGGATATGAAAGAGAAACCTAACCATCATGTTCTGATGGAGAGTGGAAGAGATCATGGCTATGAGAAATCCAAAAATAAAAAAGCCATAAATTTGTGATGATATAAGGTTCTATATTATTCTTCAGATATAAGGTCACTATGACAACATTTTTGGTTTTTAATATCATTTTCCTAAAGTTGACGAATTTGAATTATAAGAAATACTTACTTAATTTCAGTATAATCTCACAGTTGGTCATTCATTGGATAATTTCCACTTCATCTCTTAAATAGAAGAAGATTAATTTTTCATTCGTGAAGTGTTAGCAGATCATGTGATAGAATGATAGGTCATCCCATCAGTCTCAAACAAAAGGTTAGAATAAATTATCAAAAATAAATAAGTCCATCTATAGTGAGATTAATCATATATGGTTCCTAAAATGGAATTATACTTCATATATCATACTTCTTAATATAATAAAGCTATTTTCTACTAACCAGGGACTTATTGTAGGCCAGTGGTAGGAGATAAAGGCATGTCGCACTTCTGTTGTGGGTTCGATTCTCACAGCCTTGTCTGACGCGACGGGTTGTCGCCCATCCTGTAGGTTGTCCTTTTTCTAAAACTACATTATTATAAAATTCCATAAATAATATCAAAAAAAGTTCTATACTTAAACAATACTGACTTATGTCTAAAATAATCCATTCCAATATTTAGGCTTATCCAAAATACTTCTGTCCAAGCTCATAGTATAATGAAAACAATTACTATAAATGTCATCTGCTGAGCATGTGAATACCATCATTAATCCTCCATATAACAGAAGATATATCTTGTTGGTCAAATTACAAACATATGAATACCTTTATCATGTATTCTCTTGGAAAATTAATACCCATTGACCCTTAGTGAAAACATGAATGTTGTCAAAATATAACACTTTCCACATACCAAAATATGAAAATTTTAATATACTAAAATCATGATATAACATTGTCCTTATATCAGTCATGAGCTCATTTCATTTTTTCATTACCACATCATTATGTGCATATAATCTTCTTTCCAAAAATATTTCAATCACTTTTCATGGTAATCGGTACCATATAATTATTGAAAACCAATACATAGATATTCCAAAATTCCATGATTCCATATATGAGATTCTATGATACTATTTTGAAATCCCATCACATAAAAACATAATCATTAAACAACATCATTTTCATACACAACATCACAAATAGTGATTGTATGTGAAATCCCGTTATCCGATGCCTTAAGAGGTCTCTCACATTGATCATCATTAACCCTTGGATTAGGGCATTGATTTTCATAATACCCCATTTCCTTGCACTTGAAGAATTGGTGTTTTTGTGATGTGTTCTCTGAAGTCATTTCTTTATTCACATCATTAGAAACCCTTTTTCTATTACATTGACACATAGCTGCTCGATGACCTTATTTTCCACACTTAAAACATTATCTACTCCCATTAAGACAATCTCCACCATGATTTTTCCACACTTTGAACATAAAGAAACAGTCATCTTCTTTTCACCATTATTTTAAGATTTCTCCTTGAACTCCATATTTAGTTTTTTGTCAAAACCATGAGATGGATATGTAACACCAACGTCCATTTATACCTTGATATCACAACGCACAATTTCTTCATAGCTACTGAAGTCTCTTATAGCTAATTTCCTTCGAATACTTTGTTTTAAGCCACTAAAGAATCAATCGACTTTACATTCAGGTTGGATGATAAATCCAGATGCATACCTTGAAAGCCTTAAAAAATTCACTTTGTATATACAAACAGATTTATCATCCTTTTTCTTAATCTCAAGGAAATCTTTTTCCATCTTTGTTAGAAGAATACAAGGGAATTACTTATTGAAAAATATGTTCTTGAACTCATCACATTCCATTGATTTAATTTCATATCGGGGCCTCATATTCTTAATTAGAGTCCACCATTGATCTACCTCACCTTCTAAATGCTAAATAGCCAAAATTACCTTTTCATGTTCCAAACAGCGAAGTATGGAAAATATCTTTTCAATGGAACCGATCCATTATTCAGCAACATGTGGCTCAGAAGACTCACTGAAAGAAGGTGGGCGTTGGCTCATGAAGGACTCAATAGAATATTTTTCCCTTCTCTTCTCATTTGGAAGTCTAGAATTATTTATAGCTTGTATAAGAATAGAAATAAGATTTTTCACTCCATATCCCATAACATTGGTTTTTTCAGGAGGACAATCATTGCATTGTCCATTACATTGATCAACATGGTTCCTTCAGGTTCCAGCCATCGTCTAAAACCAAAAAAGAATAGTGTGAGAGGAAAAAATCATGCTAGGGAAAAAACATAATAAAGGGTAAGTAACTTCAATATATAACATCATAGTTTTAATTCTATGATCGTTACCGTAAATCTAGAACTATAACCTATAATTTTACGTAACTTTAGGGACATCCCTAGACATACATTAGAAAAATCTATAGGGATCTCACTAATGTTTTCGCATCCTAGTTTCCAAAGGATAACTAACACTCTCCTCTAATACCAACTGTAGATACCCCAAACTTGACGTACATGGACATTAAATTACTTTTTCGGAATACTTAATACATAACAAAAACAAACACAAAAGGACTGTAATATTTTAGTGTATTTTAATACTCGGAACATATTCTTCTAATCAGGGTGAATGATCTTCAACATCTCCCATAATGATCTTCCCCTTTTGTTTTCTTACCTAAAACCGTTCTTTATATCCTTGTGAATAGAAAAAATATAAAGGGTGACAGCAAATTCTCAGTAGGGTTAAGCAAGGAGAAAATAAAACATATTATATTCATTTGAACATAAAAACATGAACATAATGTTTTAACATCAAAATCTTGAGAAATGACATAAAACTTGGCAGTACGTAAGGCATATATCATAATAGAACATAAATCATGATAAAATAGCCTATAAATAAAACTTTTAATTGTGGAAAAACATTAATCATATGATATGTTTTCCATTGTAGCTAAGGCATTGCTGTCAAGACCATCTTAGTGGACAAATTCCATTTCTGAATTGAGTTCACTCCTCGTTCCAGTCCTGTATCACTGAACCAGATTAACATACCATTACAAAAATGTTTATCTGATGAGATATATATATTTACCCAATTCATTGGAGGGATATATAGGTCCCACCCATCTCATAATGAAATCATTCTTACTTGTGCCACAAAATAAACATTAAACATTTATCATAACCAAAATAATAAAATGGGTTTCATAAACCTTATCCCATCATCACATAATCCATATAAAACAAATGAATATTTCATCATAAGAAAATTGAAACCATGTAAATCAATGAGACATTATACTTGAAACATACACATATGAAATAATGTCATCTTAGATGGAAAATGGTTTTGATAAAACACTTGAATAATTCTTGAGGAAAATATCCTTTCTTCTTCAAAATCATTTTCTTTTAAAAAAATTAAATTCAATTTTAAATGAAAAGTATTTTGTTTAAAATAGTCACAAAATTTTTTAGAGGAAAATTCATTGAAATAAGTCGTTATGAAACTGTAAAAATCATTTCATTCCGTATAAGATAAAAATAACATTCTTCTTGTACTTTTATCGGAAAAGTCAAAAAGTACCTCGTATGGTAATCAAAAGAAAAACTCCTTACTACCATGTAGTAAAAGTCAAAATGGTTAAAAAAAAATTAAATATAAATGAAAGAATTTTTTGAAAAACATGTACTTGGATTATAAATATAACCCCAGTAAATACTTATGAATAAACAATCTCGGATAAAAAATGAGATTGGATAATTTATCCCATTCCATAGGTCTGATATGCTTCGTACGTATCCGAAACTCCTGTATAATGATTTAAATAATGTCATTTACTTATTACAGAATCATATTCATTGTTATGATATCATATATGGTTCACTTATTACTTTATATTACCTGTTCTTTTGTAAATTCAATATTAAAGTAGTGTTTTGGGTAAAATCGTTTCATTTATCATTCGTGTTTTGACTTTTAATTATTTATATGATTACTTAGATCATGATTAATTAATTCCAGAATATAAAACATGATTTATATATAATATAGATTCATAATATATATATATATATAATAGATCAATAAATGGAAATAAATACATCATTCATCGAGACGGTAGGCCGTACGTACGCATGAATGTTGTTTTTCGTTTCCTTATTGAATTGAATGAAATTAAGTAGATGACATAAATATATATATATATATATACTTAAATCTAGTATAATTATTATGTCATATATTTCATGATTACTAATTATATATACATTATAATCATTCTTGAATTGTTAACATGGAAAATGAATCTCATCGTGTCGGGGAGACGGTAATCCGTACGTACGCCAGAGCGATGATATCATTCCCATATTTATTGAATGTAATTGTATAGGATGATATAATATATTAGAATCAGTATGATGTTATAATAATCATATATATTTATTATTTACATCATTATACCCATCCAAGTAATGTGGTGGTGGAAAAACTGATTACACCACGCCATGGAGACGGTGTTCCGTAGGTACGCACGCGCGATGATTTTATTTTTCGTAGGATGGATAGAAGGTAAAATAAGATTATTTCGTATTTATAATAACATATCAGTATATAAATAATACTGATGTTATTAGTTTATAATGAAATAACTAAATAATAGGTAGTATAAGAAGAATGAAACTTGAATGAGTCAGTAGAAGAGATTACCTATTCCTCGACGCACCTCCTTTAAACTTATTCATAGGAAACTAGAGTTGGTATTTTTAGAAGACCAGAACCTCTATTATATCTAGGGAGGTTGAGAAGAGTAATTGTCATGGGTTTCCACAGATTCAAGGCTCAAAAGGGTGTGAAGAGAAGAGGGAAGGGGTGCCCTTTTTATAAGGGATGAGAGGGGCACCTTTGGAAAAAAATAAAATATTGTTTTATAATAAAGTCATATTCGGTTTATAATAGCTCAAAATTGATTTACTTAGAATATAATGTGGTTATGGGTTGAAATAATCTCAAATAATATGTTTTAGACAGGTTTGGGTTTCTATTTCAACATTATCGTTTAGATTTAACTTTAAGTTAAATAATTTAACGTTTACCATGTCTTCCTGTTTTCTTACACAATATGGTTAATAAAATTACTATAATAAGACAAACGAACCCCAAGTGGTTCATAATTAATATATATATCCTTATCTAAGTCATTTGGAAGAACCTTATATTTTTAGGAATATATTAACAATTAATAATATAGTATTTGTTTTAAAAACTATTTTATGTCAATTTTGACACTATTTGGTAATTGGTTTTTGTGAAATTCATAACAACATGAAACAATGTTAATTGAATAAATAATAACTTTTCATATTAACCTATAAAATTATTTTAATTAATTAAAAGTCTAAAATTACATTTATTTGGGTATTTATACCATCAATTATGTTAATATTTCATTAATAAGGTAATTACTGCATCATCATTATGTCATAAATAAATTAAATTATTTAATGTTGAAAAATAATAAATAAAATTCTATTATGGAGGAAATATTTTTATCTTTCTAATAAATATTTATAGTTGACTTTATCTTGTGTATATCCCTGTATTGAAAATGTTTTAGTTATTAAACATTGTTTTTAACTCTGTTAACTCTTTTTTAAATAAAATAATAGTAACTGTCCAAATCTAATACAAGTGGACCTAAAGGGTAATATTTTATTCCTAAGGTTTTTTTTTGTGTAATTACACTTATCCAATAGAATTATAACATGTGTTAGGGTAATAATAATATAATTTTTACCCTTAATTACCCTATTTACATTTAACTGTGGTAAATAAAAGTAAAAAGTTAATGTTCACTAAAATTAATTTTTATCTTATTGAACCACATTTTACTCCTTGATTTTAACCGTGTTTCTCAGATTTTCTAAATTCCACTCACATAAGTGGTAAAATTATGTTTTATGAATATTTTCAAATTCTACTAGGAGGTGGGTAAAAGACCGTGAAAATTCCAATAAAATATTTATATATCTAAAATTATTATAAAATGACTCAAATGAATTACATTTAACATATATAGGTATTATGTATCAATTTTTACCTAAAATAAATTTAAATAAAATAAATAATTATTTAAATAACAAGTCGGTTTTTAAATAGTAACCTAGTGTTTTCATTATTCATCAAAAATTGTAATTCTTAGAAAAATACCAAAAATTCACCCTAGGATAATTTCTATATTCTGAATCCAAAAATGAAGTCCATTTTAAAAGATAAAATTTATAAAATTTCAAAAAGTGGGTAATACTATTCATAATGGTTAGTTCGTAATAATATTATAATAATATATTGTTTAGTAAAACTCGGTATTGTGTACTACACACGCTAACGAAGAAGGTCTTGATTGCATGTAATGAAAGCCAAGTTAGGGCTACGTGGAGTGAAAGCTCCATTTTATGTTGTGTATAACATAATCAAAACTTATTTCTTTTATACATTAAACAAAAATATATACTTAATGTTGCGTAGAATAATTTCCACAAAACGAACCTGAATTTGTCTGTAACACGAGACAAGAATAATGTTGCCTACACTGCAAGATAATATAGTGATGTGTATAGTACAAGGTAATCTTGGTTTAGTGTATAATGCAATTACTCAAAGAAATTAAAAAGAAAAATTCTCATAAAATCTCAGGTTGTTACAGTTTTGGTCTTTGAAAATGGCCACATTGCATGATGGACCTAGATTTACCCTCAATGCACCATCAGAATTGCATTTCAACTAGTCAGTGAAGGGGTGGGGGAGATAAAATCATCAAGGATTAAATTGGGTTTACATAAGTTATTTATATGATTCAGACACCATAGGAGAGTACAATCCCACACTGAGTTTCTCCAATATTTGGTGTGGGACAGAGTTAACGTTTTTCACTACTATAGTGATGGTAGTGGGAGAAATTTTGATGATGAAGCTTTCATTCCAGTTCATTGATTTATTTCTACCTCTCTAAATGGTTGGAATTAATTCGGAATAAGAAACATTGAATATGATTGGAATCTTCACAGAAAACATGAATTCAATGATGGAAAGCTAAAATTATTAAAGAGATCCAGTTTGAGGTTGGTGGACCTCAAAGATATAAAATAAATCCTTTTATAAATATGAAGTAGTTTTTTTTACAAAAATAAATGGTCTACATCTTATCACTGGTGATAGAATATGATACATTTAGAGCACAGATAAATACTAACATGTTCACTATTTTTTTCAACTAGAATCATGTTGAGTGAAATCCCCCAGAACAGGGTGAACCTTCAAGGAAAAACATGCATTTTATTGATGATTTCAATCCATTTCAGATCACATTGATGTCATTTTTTATTGAATATATTGGGATCAAGCTATCAATTTGGATATTTTTCCTATATAATCATATTCTCAAAGTTGATAAATTCAAAACCTCCATTGATTGATGCAATACCATTATGGATAAAGTCTATATTATTCAATTGACAATTTATTGTGATATTCTGATAAAGGAAAATACAATGAGATTATCTGATCAATTAAAGGTTCTACATTCTAATTGGTAAGACAATTGTTGAGATTTGAATTCTTAATGAGCATCCAATAATAGTGCATGTGAATTTTATTGAAAACTATTCTCAAACATGGACAAATGGAGGAATGAATTTTTTTTGGTTTACATTTAATAATCAGTGAAAGGAATCTTGATCTATGTCCAAGGGGGGTGAATGTTTTAGAAACTAGTTAATGAGTTTCACATTTTTGATACCGAGACCCCCAAGAGCTTGGGGAATGAATCAATGTATCCATGATGCTTTTATAAAAATTCATTCTTGAAAACTACCACTCCAAACAGAATTATTCATCATCGAGTAGATGGATTTGATAAAATTGAAAGGAAAAATATAAACCATGTGCAAATAATCAATCATTGAGACCATCATATTATTAACAAAAAAAATTCATCCCACCATTGAAAGATACATTCCTTTCAAAAGTGCAAGATTTTATCTAACTATGAGAAAAATGATAGAAAAGTTAGAAGCACGAGGGTTAACCTATAACAGAAGAACTAAATGACATATAAAATGGATAGAGCCTTCCCTTATTCAAGGATTATTAATGATAAAAATCTTTCATGAGGATAGAATATTCTACTAAAGTAATTAAAGGTATTGAAAAAAATAATTTATTTGTCGGAAACACAATCATTGAACAAAATGTTGTTTTTGATGTTTTTTATATTCTTCCAATATACATGAGTAAAAATGATGATGTCATCAGTAAAAAATAAATAAGAAGGGGAAAAATACCTCTAGTCACCCTTATATGTTCCATTTCACAGTTGTCCACCATATGAAGAAGAAGTCTACCTAGATAATCCACTCTAATTGAAAAAAAAATAGATGAAAGAGGATCCCCATGTATTACCCTCAAGAAAATTTAATGTACCCTTTTTGGGACCCATTAATGTGAATGGATATGTGGGCATGTCCAATAAAAGCAGTAATCCAATATTTAAATTGCATGGTGTAGCAAAAACTGTGAAGCACATTGAATATGAAATTCTAGTTTATTTTGTCAATGGATTTTTTGATGTCTTGTTAAAGAGATATTCTTCCTCCCTAGGTGGAAATTTAAAGGAGGTTAACACTCTTCGTAGTAGTGACCATGAAATCTTGAATGCTTCTTCCATTAAAAATGAAAATTTATTCTGGGATATAATTCTACATGAGACTCGAGATATCCAATTTGAAAGGATCTATATAATAATATTGAGTGTATTGCATGAATGACATTGTTTTTCATATAAAACAACCCAAATAGAGTTCTTCAGTATAAACTAAACTAAATTTATTGTTCTGTGAAATTAAATGTATCAAAATGATAAAATTAATTTAGAAAATAGATTTCACAAAATATCATGGTGTTAAATTCTACCCCAATTAAAATAAAATTTTCTGTCAAAATTCATCTCTGTTATCAATGGATTAATACTTGAAATTTTCATCCAAAGAATCCCACATAATAAAAATTAATACCAAAACAACCATTAAAAAGGAAATGTTTGAACTGTGATAGTTTCCTAGAGAAAAATGTTACTCAATTTCTACACATGGTACACATAGGTTGGAAGTGAAAATTGGACAAGTATGAAAATAATAAATAATTACATTGTGTGATTGAGATAATTTGTCAAAACAAGTGTATAATAAATGATTGTTTTATGTCCTTATTTTCATTAATATGTAATGATTTAAAATTACATCAGTTGAACATAAATTAATGTATTAGGATAAAAAATTAATCATTTTCCTAATGTTTTTAGTCCATTATTCAGTGATAATATAAGGAAAATACTTACATGATATATTTCTACAAATAAATAATTCATTCATGTGTTTTGATTTTATCAATTTACAATTCACCCATTATATCATGAAATGAATGTCCAAAAATGAACTCCAATGCCTGATGTACTAAAATGCACTTTTACAGATTGTAAGGCCCATTAATGAATGAAATTTTTTAACTATTATCTAAAACTATTATTTAATTTCTTTTGTTTAATACATTATTCTGTAAATATAAAAAGTTACAGTATAGCTTCATTATTAATATTTATTAATCAAAAATATTATCACATTGTCCTAGACATTGTATAGTCTAGTGGTATGGATGAAAAAATATCATCTTTTATTTAGGTTTTAATGATCTACCCCCTTTCTAAACATGATTGGTTGTCCCCCAATATAAATTATTTCCTTTATTCAAACCACAGTAATATTATTTCTAAAAAAAATATGATTGAAATCTGTGAAATAATGTTAATCACTAAATATTTTCTTAACAAAGGTTTTCAATACTATATAAATACCTAAATACTTCCTTTGAGTTTTAACTTATAATTTTCAAGAATGGTTAACCATTTAACCCTTCCAAAAAATATTTCACCCATTCCTCCTTATATAAACTTTTAGCCTATACCAAAATCAGTTTTTATTGGAGACATGGGTTCATCCTTGCATCGATAGAACATTAACAGCCAATTTATTATTCAATAATTCATGTAGAGAGATATAATCACATGACACATAACTAAAGGATGAAAAAAATATCATAGGGATTATTCACAATAATTAAATCATGAAAATTCCATCTAGTGGAAAGGGTATATTATTTTCCAAATTTTCATTACACAATTCATCCATTATGATGTCATATGATTTCACTTTGTCCTTTTTACCTAAAAGTAGTTGTTTCTTATCATCTAAATTATCCATTGTATTGGGGTATTGATTCATATAATAGAAAAAATCCATGAACTTAAAACACTAAAATGCGGGTTGTTCATTATTATGAGATATCTCTCCCCATTTTTCAATGAATTTACTCATCTCATACCTTATAAATTCTATTCCTCTATGACCAGGATTACAACAACTGAAACACCATATTGTTTCTTTTATAAACTCTTCTAATTTACCTTTCCATTAGATTTGGAATGAAGGAGATTGAAACTTTTTATTGACCCCATGGTTTTTAGATTTCCCATTAATTTTCATCTTACTCATTTTCATAAAATATAGAGATTGATATGTAAAACTAAACACCATTTAAAATTTGATTTCACAACCCAAAATCTCATTATAGATACTAAAGACTCTTATGTACAACGCCCTTCTAGGACATTGATCTAATCCACTGAAAAAAACAACCATACATTCAGGTCAGATGAAAATACTAGAATCATAACATGCAAGCCTTGTTAAATTATCCACATAGGTACTAGAAACTTCATTATTCTTTTGATTCAACTCTAATAATTCCTTTTCCAAATTTGTATGAAGAACATGAAGAAATTTATTATTGATTATCATGTTATTGAACTCATTAAAATCCCAGAATATAATTTCATCTTTCCCTATCATATTCCTTATTAGAAGCAACTATTAGTCTACATCAGCTTCTAACTGATAAAATTCCAGAATTATTTTCTTAAGATCCAAATAATAGAGAATGTTGAATTTCTATTCAGTGGTACTATTCAAGTTTTCAACAACAAGTTGATCCGAAGACCCACTAAATGACAATCGATGATTCCTCTTAAAGGGATCAAATGAATGTAGTTTCCTCCTTTTCTCATTTTCATGCTCATCATGACTCATATCTACAGAAAATATGTGGGAGTATAACAATGAAGTTTTTTTCCATCCCTTATAACATTCAGATCCTATTTAGAATAATAATTTCATTTTTCATCACATCATAGTTAACATGGTTCCTCCAGCATCCAGACATTGACCAAAATAAAATAACATAGAGTAATAAACAATTATCATAATGAGGAACCACATAATCGTGAAAACCCAGCTATAAGATGTCTAAATTATGAAAAATTATTTAATCCATGACACACTAATCTAATCTCAGGTTTACCATATTGGACACATTATTAGATCCTTCAATGTTGTTTGTGAATGGTTTGTAAATTCTTCATGAAAATCACATGGGAGTGTCAAATCAGGTGTACAGTAATGCCTATAATCATGTACTTGGTTACACTGAGTCTATCCAGTCACACCTTGTCAGAGTTATTAATCCTACATACATATGATCCATAAAAACATCATCTTGTTGTATCCAACTATGGATGTTTTTCTTAGGGAACCACTGACTCATTTAATTAGCATGATTCCAGGATATTTTCCTAAATTTTTACTCATCCTTATAAATATGCATAGGGATATCGATAGAGACATCTTTAAAAATATATCTAGTGATATCTCTAAATATTCTATTCCAAGTATCCATTAGATTACTAAACTATTTCTATGATACCAACTATAATGAACTAGTCTTAATGTACACTGACATTACAACACTTTTTTAGAATATTTTAAACAATATACAATTAGATGCCAAAAGAGAGGATTGATGTAATAGGGGCATGATAATGTGATAATACCATTTAATGATCATACATTTCATATAGAATATCATAAACATGTATAATTCCATTGAGCATTGTAGTTCATGAGACATGAATTACAAGGAAATAAATAACAAAATCCATGAAATCACAACTTAGGAAAAAGACATGGAATTTTTTCATGCAATATAGTGTTATATAATTCCCTATATGTCAATATTAAAGCTAGAAAAAAAATCAAGTAACATCATATAAACTACACCTACAAGATGTGACACATCACCACCCCCAATTAGAGTCCTTTATATTTATGTGATCAGGATTCCCCATCTACCATTTATTGACATGGTTTCTCCATTATCCCATACTGAATCATCTTTCACCATTTTCAATATTCATGGTCACTACACCTACTAGGGGTCACACACCACAATCCCCTATCACAATCCATTTTTTGAAAGGAATTTAGTTTCCCCATCATCCCATAGTTGATCAATTCCACTTACTTGATTCCAATAATTATATCATAAGACATAAATCATTACCCATTGAATTGGATGTTATACATGTCCCACCCATTTTGTAAGAATATCATTAATACATGTTCAACATGATTATAAAATATTCATCATTCATGACCCAGAAAAATATATGTGTTATATAGACATCAAATCATAACCCACGAAATGAATTAGGTATCATTATCATTTCAGTACATCATTACCTACGGAAATAGATCAGTTTCATATTCATTTCATCATTGAATAACATAGGAATATAAGGGTAATTCAATATAATATAACCCCCAGAAAAGAAACATGTGTCATAAGAATCATTCAATAATAAAATTTAACATTAACGAAAAAATATTAATGGAACATTAGGTTAATTTTATATAAGGTAATCAGAAACATCAACAAATGTCATCTTATATGTAAAATAACATTAAAATATATTTTTAAAACATTTATTAAGGATAATATGATTTATTCTATGGAAAAAAATCTTTAAAACATAAATAATTTTTATGAAATTTTTTTAACAGAATGTTAAATTATTACAAATAAGTATTTGAAAATTTTATGGAAGAATTTTTCATTGTACAAATAGAAATACTTTTTTTAAACAATTTTCTTGTAAAATTATTAATATGAGCTTAAAAACGTTTTGAAAACAATTTTACTTGAAATCATATAAAATAATATTGAAATTGTTTTTAATTAAATATTCCATGAAAAAAACATTAATAAAATTATTTAATGGGTATTAGGAAAATGTTTCTTAAAAAAATAAACATTATTTTATTTTAAATGATTCTTTCATAGGATGAAATTCTTGATGGTGGGTAAATTTATACATGTTGAACATTAATTTTTCACCGCAGAATGTTTTGAATAGTACATCGAAAAAAAATAAGAAGATTAATTTTTAATAAACTAGTTTTTAAAAGGTAAAAATTGGGTAAAAATTTCCTTTTACATCATCGTTTAATAAATAATAATTTTTTAAAACATTCTTATATGCCATGATTTTGAAATAACACAGATGTCTGATTGAAAGGAGTAATACATTAAGTCATTTATAAAAACATTTTGGTAGGTATATTATTTACCAGAGATTGTAAAAATGTTAGAAATAAATGATGATATCATGGGACTCTAGAAGATAATATAATTCATGAGTTTTTTGTGAGATGGCTCATAATATTTCAATAAATTGTTTTCATATGGAAATTTGAACCATAATACCCATGTAATAAGATTATATTACATGAAAAGAAGTATATTCAGGATATAATGTGTAAACTTTATGGTTACCCAACTTGATAAAGTATATAGGGTTATAGAAAAATATGTGTGTCAAAGAAGATAAATTGAGACAAAAGTTGTTGTACTGATTTAGTAACTTTTGAGAAATTAACCACATTAAAGATAGATCATAGACGGTATATCTAAATAAACATAAATATAAAAATAATAAGAATAGTATAAATTCTTTTTAATTATATACACAACTAAAATACAATAGAGTGGTGAACATGAAATGTATCTGACATATATAAAAACTCTATTGAATTTCCTTTACATTGAATCATGACTCTCGTCGTACTCATTTGGACCTCCTGTATAATAAATTTAATATTATTATAACTCTTTCATAGAACCATATTATTATATATTACACAATATGTAGTTTAATTATTTCTTTTTATTATACTCTTTTCAATAATTTAAAGTTAAGGTTACCCTTCATTAATATTCACTTCGGTTTTCACATGTGTCATCATTTGCTATACCTTTGGTCCTTATACAAATGACATTATTTTCAGAATTTAAACCATGATATATATATATATATATATTTTTTATATTTATTATATCTGTATTATAATAATATACATAATATGTATGTATGAAATTTAATACACCATTCATGTAGTCGGTAGGCTGTACTTATGTATGAACGGTGCATCTATTTTTTTGATGTATTGGAAGAAATAATGAAAATAAAATATTTTTATATGTATTTATGTATATGTATATATGTATAAAAGTTTATTAATTTATAATTATTTTGTCATATATATCATATAGTTTCAAAAAAACATATCCTTAATACATTCCATGATGTGTGTTGACGAATCACATCGCATTGAGGGGCAGTAGTACACACATCCTCAAATGAGATTATAATATTTAAAGAATAAAGTAATCAAAAGGGTATTTTCTAAATTAAAATTAAATAAGAAAAAAATTATAAATTTCATATATATCACAAATAATTATATTTTCAATTGTAATTTCCACTATGATAGGCAATAAAAGAATACCGAACAATCAAAATTTCGTGAGGTGGTAGTTCACCTTCCACATAAAAAATATGTTCATTACACATTAAAAGTACTTGTATGTTAGTTTAGGTATATAAAATTCAATAACAAATCCTAGAATATTTTTGATATTAGTGTTTTTATAAAATAATTTAATATAAAGTGTTCAGGGAGTGGATAATGGAAATAAAAGAAAGGAGTTTGGGGGATGTTGTTACCAATTAATTGAGTAACTCTTTTTGGTTTTCACAAAATAGATTACGTGTATGTATTTATACACAAATTGATTATTAAAAGAATAATTTAGGATTTTATGGATGTTTATTGGGTATATCATGGCTGATCCAATGTGGTTTGAGAGGTTTGGGGATGTGGGAGAGGCGAGGGTCATTTATAGAGAATGTGAAGGACACACCAAACATTTTTTAAAACAAGTTATGTGCTCCCAAATTTTTTTCTAGACATTATTCTTACCAATCCAACCAAAATAAATAAGGAATTATATATGGCCAAAATATGGCCATCCAATGGGTTTTTTGAAATGTTTATTGGTCATTTGGGTCATTATGTTTAATGTTTATTACCTTGTTTTACATAATGTTACATTAAACATTGAAAATAATATAAACATCATTCATTAATATTTCTGGTAAAAATTTATGTTTAATTTAATGTATATTATAATTTATGATTATTAAAAATATATAATACATTTTTCCATATTTTAACACAAGAAGTGTGAGAAATTAATATAATGTTAATCCCACAGATGGGATGACACTTCATATTTTAAATGTAAAACATCATTAAAAAGATTGCAATAATTTTATACCCAATTTCAAAGTGAAATTGATTATAATGTACAAAAATGGATTCAATGATAAGAATATAATATAATTAATCTAATAAAAAAATTTAAAATATAATTTAACCATATAAGTATGTTATATGAAAAAGTAGTTCTGAATTAAAATTCAATATTTTTTACAATTTAATAAAAATGAAACCTTACAAGAAAATACAAAAAATTAAACCTATCATATTTTTTAAGTTTATAAAGACAATTTGAAGCTTATTTTGACATTAAAATCTATAAAATTTCCAAATAAATGGATTAAATTTGGATTCCATTTTAAAAGGTCTTAAAACTACATTAATAAAAATATTGGGTCTTCAGCATAAAATAGGTTTTTTATTATCTTAAAACTATGAAATTTATTTGATGAACATAAAAAATATTTTATTTAATAAATAAAATTTTTATTACAATAATATTACACACCTTTTTTAATCAGTTAAATTTATTTTGAAAATATACCTTTTGGTGAATAAGAATAAAAATATATAATTTGTATTGAACTGGTTCTTATATATTCATTACTAATTATTTGGTAACCTATGAATTCATCTAATATTTGTGAATACCATATTTTTTAATAAGGTAGTAAATACTATTAATTATTTTTAATTTAACTATTAGGTTATATATTATTATATTATGTAATAATATAGAATTGTTTTGCTAAACATGGCCTTGAGTGTTACAGAAGCCATCGAGGAAAGTCATTATTGTGTGTAATTCAACCTATCCTCGATTTTCTTGTGTGGGTAAAGATAATCATTATGATTTTTGTAGTGAATTATTAAATTGATGTTGTGTATTTCAAAATAAAAACAATGTGTTTAATATAAAATAAAATATTTTCTTTGTTGTGTTAAATAATAAGTATCAAAATGATTAAACTAATTTGAAAAACAATATTTCCCAAAATATTGGTGTGTTAATGTATTTATTTATTATAATTGCATTGACAAAAAAATTTTATTGTCTATTTACTAGTAAATATTATTTCAAGTATTTTTATGAAACATATTTTCGAAATTATATTAATAAGATTATAGAAAAGGACAAGCTATATGGAGGGTGAAAACCAATCAAATATTCTATGTCAGTTCGACATGATACCATGATCATGGGACGATAAGGGTTTGACGCAAACGACTATCCTATGAAAGCTCTGTCATAATATTTCATTTTTATTGTTAAGAAATATGGTGAAAAATAATTAATGATCAACCAATAGTGTAACTTTTGAGGATTGTAGATTAATGTACTAACTATATTAGTTTTGAAAAATAATTAGAGAGAAAAAGATATAATTTACCCTCTTTAATAGTCCTTAAGTTCCATTAAAAATTTATTTTAGTGATTCCGGAGTCAATGTTAATTTTTGATACCCATTTATTAAATTAATCGTTAAATTGGAATTTGATAGAAGAACAACCAATAGATGAATTTTTTCACGTGAAATTAAAACCTATCATGTAGGTAAATATCCTTATATTCTTAGGTAGTAATGACATTTATCAACGTGATTAAAAGGGTCTTGAAAAAATGACCTATACGATATTTATTGTTGAACCAATTGTCTTCTAAATAATAACATATATACGGATTTGTGTCCCTTAATATTATATACATAATTAATTTTTTTGTGACTGATGAACTCAATCACTACCTATAAATATCAATGTTTTTCCTCTAAGAATGCATATCTACTGGCCACTAGTGTTCTCATACATAGAGACCTAGTAACATGTAAGTCGATGAGACCATTGTAATTACCATTATATATTTTGTGGAGGATATTTTAAAAAAAATCTCATGATGTGTTATTTTAATCATAGGATATATCAAACAATCTATCACCATTATTGATTTTTAATTGAGAAGACACAATTTATTTATGTTGAGGATAATATAACGCCCATAAAATATAATGTAGAAACGTTGTATTCGATAACATATATCACAAAAAAAACCAAGTGAATAAGAGAAAATAATATCCCCAGATGTTATAATATATTTACTATTCAAAAAAATTAAATACATTATTTAGGTTCTAATTAATTAAACACTAAGTTATTATATGTCGTATGCAACAACGAGTTTATTAGATGGATTTTGTTATAGGCAAGACTGATTTTTACTGAAAAATAATAAATTTTTAATATAATATTAATTAATATAATAAGATATAAAATATATATTATAATAAGTATTAAATTACAAATTAATATAGATGGTTTTCACTAACATGAATTGAATTTATTGGTAATTAATTAATTATTAATGTTTATGGGAACCAACTGAATATAATGGGAATGTTTTTATAGAAACAATTTTTATGAAAACACGGCTATTTTACCCTAATAAGTTAAATAAATTACTATTAGTTTCTATTATTAATGTAATATATTAACACTATATTCAATAAAATATTTTTATATTTATCCAATATATTCTATAGACAACAGATAAGACAATCCCAATTTTATGCATAAAATAATATATTTTTATTAAGGCGCGTTTAAATCCAATTAATGGTAAAACTCATAATAAAATATGTGGTAGTTATATGAATATTATATATAACTTGAAATATAATATTTGAAATAGAAACATAAATTTTTTTAGTGTGATTATTTTATTTTTTCACGATGTTTTAATTTTCAATGAATAATAAAAAATTATTAATTTTAATTCAAAATGGATTTTTTATACAACATATTTATATGGATATAATATATTTTAAATTATTTATTGAGATTAATTAGAATATATTTTTATCAATTAATCCAATTTTGGTGATTTTATTTATTTTATCATTGAAATTGACTATACCAACATAGCAAGCATTTGAACATTTTTAAAATTAAAAAACTCATGTTCTTGTCCCGATCATGGGATTAAATTGAAATTATTTTATACCAATTATGATATCATAATTTGAATAAGATTTTATTGAATATTTATAATCATAATAATTTATAATTTCTAATAAGTTAAACATATTTTTTGACAAAAAATATTACTGAAATTAATTAAAATTATCTACACTAATTAAGGTAAAATTATGCTTAACATAAGTATAAGACTTCATCTTAATGCCTAGATGACATATACACATGTCCATAAGTTATTTTATGCCAAAAACTAGACCTCATGCTCACTTTTATATAATTTTGTCATTTATTGGATCCCCTTTCAATGTGAAAAACATTGGCGCAATTCCAATTCCAAAATTTATAAGTCTGTTACTCCTCCTTAACTATAAAAAGGCCTCCTCTCCTCCCACTTCCTCACACATCATATAGAACATTTTTTCAAAAAATATCATTCCAAATAGATCCTAAAAATTGATAACCTCATCCAAGAATCCACACCATAGGAATAAATCTAAACAAGTAATCCCTTTAGTGAAAACCAAAAAGAGTTACTAAAAATATGTAACAACATTCTGTTGTCTCTTTAGTTTTATTTTCATTATCAACCTTCTAAAATCATGTTATTCGATGATATTATAATAAATAATAATACTCAATATAATATCATGTTTTTATTTTATGATTTATACGTACACATATACGAAACATCCAACTAATGGTTTACAAAACTACTGTTTATGTGTACTGTAAAATACCACCACACAAAATGAAAGTGTTCATTATTTTCCATTACCACCATTCATGGTCGACAATTGTTACAAAAAATAAATTTATATATCATAGATATTATATATATATATATATCATTTATTTTTTATTTCTTTATTCTTTGAAAACATATAACATTATACTTTAATTTTGTGTAAATATGACAACATCATTTTCTAAATTGCGGACTAATGTATTCTTAATGAAATGTGACATGTTCAAATGATACATGGAATGTAAAAGAGGATTTTATTAAAAAAATTATTAAATATATCATTTTTTTATTCATTTCATAATTAATTTTTTGGAAATATAATATATAACATTTTCTTTATTACCATATCATACACTAAAAATGTGATAACTCCATTCATGGACAAGTGGAGCACCGCCTCCATGACACAATGTGATTAATTTTACATCACAATAATTATATATATAAGTATTTTTTGTAAATAATATTTTATATATTATATAATGAAAACTTCGTAAATATTTATGCTAAATAACTTCTTTAAATAATGATCACTAAAAAATGGAAATGTTATTCATTTGTATGTATGACCTATAATCTATGTGATTTTATCATTGTTTGAGTTTTCATTACCAAATTTAATTATTTCTTTTAGAAAAATATTTTATTTATAAATACAGTCATTAGGTCCTGATTTTCATTATAGATATTTTATATAATGTTCTCGTTGACCATAGTTCACCTACCGAATTTATTTTTTTAACATAAGAACTGATTTTAGTCCACACAGCCGATATAAAATTATTTGTTTAAATAGATTTATAAAACATTTTAATATGTTGAATAAGAGATCCGATAATTATTAAGAATGTTTTTTATATACAGAAAAATTAATAAAGGTTACTTATTCATGAATATAATGACACCTAAGATAAATCATACATAATGTATAGTATTTTTATCTCAATTTTTAAATCTATGAGATAAATTTCATATTCGACACTTCTTTTTTGTGGGGTACCTAAACTCACTTTTGATATATTATTTAATTATTAATTTAACATCAATAGTTTTTAAAACATTCATTTAATTTTATTCCTTCATGAGGCTTATGATTAAAATGTTTCAAGTTGGTAAGGGAGGCTTCAGAATGAAAAAATAACTTTTTCCTCAAGATAAAATTTAATGATCATTAAATTGTTTTTTCATTCAAGGAACTTATATAAAAATTGTTGAATAAAACATGTAATTTTTCTATCCTCGAGTTATTAATGACATCATTCAAGTATTAGTACCATTTTTCTATCAGTATAATTCAAAAAAAATTAGAATATGTATACAAAAACTAAATTTAATTTTGCACATTAGTCACAGAACATGTTTTATTCTAAAAACAAGGATTTAATAAAAAATTCACAAAAAATAGTTAAAATGATTTAGTAAAGAAAATTTTAAACCATTTTATCTTTTAGGAATATTTTCAAATGAATCATATTATCATAACCCAAACAAGGAAATTTTATATCCATTTTACCGTGAAAACGAAATATTATATTTAAATTGTATATGATATTTGGAATTACCCACCATAGTTTCCGTGAAACGACGATGGCTTGTGTAAAAGGTAAAAATTTTGAAAGAATTTTTTTTCAACTGAAATTTTGAAGGAATTTTTTTTTTAATATTTCTTCAAATCAAAAGTATATTTTCCTCCAAAATAATTTATAAGTTACTTTTATAGTATTTATATTAATTAATTAATAAATTACTCCCCATGGGTTATGTTATATTTAAAAATCCTAATTCTTTTTCTATATGGTTTGTTTTCGATTAGTCCACATAAAGTATTCACATTAACTTCCTTGGAGAATTTTTTAGTCACCTTGAAATATATAATCTCCTATGATTACTGAACATTGAATTTCCTATATATTACCCATTTCATTAATCATGGTTATTACTATTTCTTAAAAAATATACCATTTTATATATGGTGTCTACTATTACTATTATTTTATTATTTGGGGGAATATTGATAATTACATAATCATTATTCAACACAGATAATTGATAATGTATATTATTTATTTGAACTATTCTATATGATAAATTAGTTGGAAATGAAATTATAGGTTTTAAAATAGCTTTATATAGCCCCTCGATCAATCTAAAGGTTTTCAAGATGAAAATAAGTGATACGACATAATTGGGTTTCTATATATTGTTTTAAAACATCTTTTGAATGGTCTTGATGGAATAGGATTTCATGTGCCATAGACATGACTTCTAATAATTAAATATTTCCCATATTTATATTTATTTATTACTTATATATAATATTTTCATCGATATATCTATGGATGCATTACATTTTTAGTTAATTGATTAAATTGTATGTTTTTCAATTTAATTCATTTATATTTTTATTATTTACCCATGTAGTTATTTGGATAGAATTTTTTCTAATTATTAGCTTTCCTTATTTTTTATAAACATTGTGATTAGTCTTTTGATTTTATGGAATGAGTTTTCACTCATTTACCATTCCTTAATTATTATTTTATATTATTCTCTATTACATTCACTGTATTTTTTAACTAACAGTAACATGAGCCTAATTTTTCATACATATTATATTACATTATTTTAAAGACAAACAACATAAAATCATTATGAAATAAGGGTCAAAAGGTTTACTATCTTGGAATAATTAGGTCTATACATAAAATATAAAACATAAAATATAAAAATATATCTAATTCCTTCTTCTCCAGCTTCTTATTGGCCCCTAAATTATCCATAGTAGATGTAATCTCCTAAGAATATACCCCAAAAATGGGTTATCTAAAAGCCTAGTAAGAGGATAGATAAGAACATGAAACAATTAAAAATGGGGTTAGAATAATCAAAATCATAATTTAATTGAAAAAAGATCATAATCATGAGAGGAAACATTATATAAATGCAGGAAATGTGACAATGCATAAAAATTATACATCATGTCTTAGTGGTTAGCATGCATGCATGCAAATCATTTTTTTTTCATTTTCTAAAGCCGGGTTAAAGGGAACCGGACCCCAACGTACAACATGCATACATAGACGAAAATTAAACAAACCAGAACAACACAACCCTACATATCATAATAGCCATAATCTTCTCCAAAACCCAAGAGGGATTCCTCCGCACCTGTAGTCGACTCCCACTCTGGGTCCCTCCAATAGTTGGCACTTTGAACCCTACTTCTAAGCTGTTCCAGAACAGGCCGTTCATGAGAGGCATCGACGTCCACTCTTCCCGTTTTCAGAGCAATCACTACCCCCCACTCCGCTTAGAAGCTGATCTGGTCCTCAACAGCGGCGGAAGATGCGAGTAATCCTTCCGCACCCTTCTTCTTGTTTGAGTAGACATAGGTTCGCCGCTTGTATCTATTACCTGAGTCCCTCTCTTGACAATATCCCTGAAAGAATTCCTAGCCAGCTCACGCACAGTTCCTGTTCCTCCCCCAGAGTTCTCCTCTCCTCCACTATGTTGCTCCCTCCGAGAAGAAACCGGGCATTCAAGATTATCCAGCCTCTGATCTGTATTGCTGATTTCCACTAAAGGGAGACGTCCATCTTCATTCGGAGTTTTTTCCACAGCACTGGACAAGGCCGCATTCCCTTTACTATCATTGCTCCTACTCTTGCCCCTCCTTCTCTTGGGCGAGGTGTTACTTCCATCCAAGCATAACTCCTTGGCGGCCTCCACTTGGTCCCAATTCTGGATATAAGTCTCATTTCTTGTTGATTCCATACCCTCCTCCCCACCTCTGGAAACACTATTTGGAGCCGGATCAACATCACCATTACGAAGGCATTCAAACCTGTTGGATAAAGCAACAAAAGGCTTGGCCATTGGATCTAAACCTCTAGCACCTTCTGTGTAGGAACCTGCAAAACATGATTGGTACTCGCATCCCCCAATGTCTGAACCAAATCAGCTCCGTGTCCAGCAAGCATCCATTCCACCGAATCTTTAGCACCTTGGTCGACCTCCTCTAGCACCCTACTGACTTCAACCACTGGCCCATCCACCTCCGGTGCCTGGGAATCCAATTCAACCCCTTCAGTATTCATCTTCTCAACAACAGGGGCAAGATTCTCCTCAATAGACGCCTTGGTGGCCTCACCTAGCAGACTGTCCACTCCTACAGATTGGGAGACCTCCACTTCAACAGCCGCCTTGGAAGAGTTTCCCACCCTCAGTGCCAAGTCCGTTGGTCTTCCCCTAGCCTCTCCATCCCTTCGACTGGTAATATGAGGCCACCACACATATTTGTAAACAAATATATCATCAGGTTCACATATATTTAAATTTAATTATTAGGTTATTGACATTGCCAAATTCATTATAGAGTTATATAACTTTTAGATAACACTCACATCAACACATTTACATTGAACTATAAAATTTTGGGTGAACCTGTCACATCAAAACATTTACATTATCATGAATACCACATAGAACGTATTGTTAGAGTTGGATCCCAAGAACCAAATTCATTGGTACTTTATGATAACTTATATTCATGGTTTTAAAAATAGATAAATTCTTTATCACATCATGATTGTTCTTTTTCATAACATTATATGTGATAATTATTAAGAGAAACTGTTGACCTAAAAGGTCATGATGGATCAGTACTATGTAGAGAACCAAGAGGTTCCATTAGAATATTGTTGAATATATGATCTATAGCCAGATGATATCATTTGAGGTACACTAATGATACATGTTATTAGAAATGGATACTAATGTGACTTTGTGGAACTTTATGAGGGTGTGTGATCTTGGTGATATCCAATTCGATATTATTAGAACGAGACCTGACAGTTGGAAATACACATTTAAAAGTGTCATGGGATGTTCATTTCAACGGATGTTTGTATTGGTCCTAATACATTAATATTATTATTAATGGATATTATGAGTAACACACTTATATGTATTGATGAAAACCCTGAAAAAATATGTTCACGGTGAGGTGAGATGTGTTGGGTGCATCTTGAGTAATATTACATTAATGAATTTTGGGAGAAAGTATATATCACTTATGTTCTTTAATGTATGATAATATCCCAATCCCATTGATGGAAATGATATGGCCTAAATAAATCCATGACCATGGTGATCAATTGGCATGTTCTATTTCTAGAAAGACAAAGAAAGAGATATCAAGCATTTTGTTTGATGGCATTAACATGAAACAGGTATGATTAAGGATATTATGATTATGGGATTATATTACATGGAAAATGTTTGTATGAGGTTAAATGTCATTACGACATTAAAATCATTTTCTATGTGTTCTTTGGCATGTTTCTACATTCTAACCTCAGACATTAGGCTGGTTCACCAAATGTCATTGAGAAAGGAGCCCAGAGGGTCACAAACTATGTTTATCTAGTTTCACAATTAAATAAATTATATTTTTTACATGTTCAATAAATATTATTCCTTTTATTGGTTTCATAATTATTCATGTATTCCTTATATCATTTATTCCATCACTATTTACTCGAGATAATATATTGTGAGTGGAAAATTAATAAATATTGAGGTGTATTGGTAGAATAAATTTAATGATCTCGTGAGAAATAATAATATTTAATATTAATTGATTATAAAATATTAAATTATAACTCACAAGTTATGTGCATATTAGGAAATAAAAATATGATTGTTATTTTCTAACATCGGGTTTCTCTAGGATTAATGAAATAATAAAATGCACTTTTATAGATTATTTATTGTTTACCCTAGTGAAATAAATGACCAGTTATATTATTATATTAATTAGAAAAGGGAAAGATAATAGATTCCAACTTGGTTGTGCACATAGAATTGGAGAAAAAGTCTCTAGCCTATATATTTCTCCCCCCTCAGAAAATGCTCTCAAGAATGGGCGTGATCCTACTCTACAGAATCAAGGGGAATGCCTTGGATGTGGAAGTCTAGGGGATCAAAGGTGGACATATCAAGTGCAACGATATTCTACGATAGCACCATGAGACTCCTTTGGTGATTTCTGGTGGTACGTGGTACATGTGTGGATCACTACTAGAGGAGATCTACCCTTGAGCTCAACAACATTATTATGATACACCTCCTGATTTGAGGTTGAATGCATCAACAAAGAAAGAAACACCATGGTGTTAGTTATTATTCAATTAAATTAATTATAAAAAAATATTTTGATCCTCCTTTTTTGTCCTCGGTTACTATTTATTTGTCCTATTTAATTGATTCAATTTTTTGGATCATGTCATTCGTCGTCATATAGATACCTGATTGTTCATTGAATATAGAAAAAATCAAAGTTAAGCAACGTCTATCCCATGAATCCACTACTCTCAAAACCTAAAAGTGGTATCAGTGGTGGTATATTATTATTTAATAATTATTGGTTATATTTTCATTTTTAATTTAGTTTTTCAATTAATATTTAATCATTCCTTTTAATACGAAAGAATAGATCAATTTGTTTCACTATAATTTCTCATAGATCTCCCAGAAACAATTAATTTTATGGATAAAATTTTATCAAGGATCTCATTCAGAGGTTCCATGGATTCTATCTGGGTAACACATTAGTACATGCATCCAATAGGCCCTGAGGTGGAGACCAACACCAAGGGTATTCAATCTCACAAAATTAGAGGCATTTCCCTTTTTATAGTAACCAGGATAGGGAGATAAGTTGTATCGACCACAAAACCACTCCATGAAATATATATATATATATTTATAACATTCAAAAATCCAACTCACATTCAAGTTTAAAGAAAACTACTCTAAATAAATTGAAAATATCCAATGTAAATACCAAAAGAAGAAACAAAGAATAAACACATAAATTATCCCAATGTCCGATATAGTAAGGCCCATCCAGGTGCCTATCAATTCCCTGGAAACATGATAACAGTTTAATGTAAATAGGGTGAGAATACATGTATACTCAATAGGAATAGCCAAATCTACTCATGCAAGTGTCTGAGAAACATTTTAGTTCCCATGGGAAGAATAACAAAAACTTAAAAGAACCAATTCCACACATACCTAGGACTCACAACCACACCACAACTACCTGAACTGTCTTGGGAAGCCAATTCTTAGAAGAGGTATCAGAAAAGATCTATTAACCAGCCACCAATCCTCCTACTAGGATGTGGGGAAAGGACACCCTCCTCCATAAAAATTGGAGTGTTTGACACATAGTTCTGAACACGGGTGGGGTTCACATAAAAATCACAAGTAAAAGTGTGTGTGTGTGTATATAAGTATCCATCACTTTTCCCAACCATTGGGTTATAAAAACAACCATACATTCCACACAACCCTTCCCTTATTGCCACCCCAACCTGAACACATCACCATTCACTTTCGTAGTGATAATAGAAAACCACCTAAAATTTATTCACTAGACGTTATTAAGCATTTAACATTTTTCCATCCCTAAACAAGAATCTACAAAATGCACAACCCACCAAAAGTATCAGCATAACCCAAAATCATATAAATAATGTCTATGGAAACACTTAGTGAAAGGACCAAGAAAGGTAACACAATCCTTATTCAAAATTATCCCTCCTAACCTATCCTTGATAATCCTATTGCATGAATAGCACCATATCCCGGAAAAGAACAAATATTAACCAACTTGCAGTCCCACTAAACAATACTCTTTATTGACCACACATTAAATGACTTCCCCATAATTATTCAAAGTAATTTAGACATGTCCTTACTCTAAAAAAGTATACTCCCAACACACCTCATCACTCCAACACTAAGTAGCCCCACTGAAAAACAAAACCACACCTAGTAACATAAAAATATCACAACACAAAACATCAACCTCGATGCCCAGATGCAGTTCCAATGTATAACAAGTTCATCCATTCCACAATCAATCAATATCTTGACCTTAGATACCATCACTCCTCCCTTTGCACCACATACTCACATACACACTCCCATACATAGAATCACATGACTATCACAAAGACAAGTTAGAATATAACCATACAAAAAAACAACCACACATAACAACAAGGTGTTTTCTGAAATTGAAGCAGTCATCTTTATTTCCACATTCATTATTTTGGGGTGATCACAGAACAAGCTTGACCCTAGTGCAACCATATATTTAACCAAATATACGTCATTAATCAAATTTTCATATTTAAACTATTCCATAAGGAAACAACGACAAATATTTACATGTCATACAAGTGCACAAACATAGGCCACCATTGGAAATGATCTTTATAAGGCATAAAACCCTTATAAAACAAAACATGGATCAAGGATAAAATATACAATAGAGTTTTCATCATCATAGTATTCACATCGAATGATTTATTACTTATTATTATCATCATTAAATTGTATTCAACCATGCACACACGAATACATCAGTACACCAACCTCACATGGTGCATAATTTAAATAGTGGAAAAATAATTCCTACATGGAACAATAGATGATGAATAATTCATCAATGTGGAAAAATAGGTGGGTCAAGAAAGCTATAAGGAGACTCAATGGAAGGCTAAAAAAACACCACAACACAACACACAGCTACATTGGGAAGAAAGGCTCTAGGAACACCAATAGAAAATGAATTGACACTGGGAAGATAAGATCTTGGATTTGAAGATCAAGATCCAATATCGATGGAAGGGGAATAGTTTCAAGGGCCATTAATGTCAAATTGTGGTCATGAACACACAATTGGACTCTTTCAAATCCCCAAAACATTATGACATTAAATATATAATTAATATCCTATGAAATTCAATTATAAACACTCAACAGAGGATTTAAACATGATTTATGTCCAATAAAATGTAATATGGGAGAAACTATAAAAACATTGAAATGGTGAAAATGACTCACAGATGGGTGAGTCACTGACAGTGAAAATTTATTTGCAAATTTTTAGTTCAATAATATTTATTTATTTTTATGTTTTTAATTAATAAACCCCATATATTTAGATGTTTTATTAATATTATTGGTTATTTGGATTATAGAATGAAAATGAGATAAATTCTGAAAACTGCCTAATTTTGGATTTTTAACAGATTTTTACATCAAGGGAATTTTAGTAATTTCATGAAAAATATAGATCCCAATTGATTTTTTTAGAATTCGGATTTTATTTCCAAAAACATTGTCTTATAGACCATTGGATGAATCGATCATATAAAGGATTTAAAATATCATCGATGTTGATGTTTTTTCAAGGAGCACAATCTGGACCCCACCAAAGTAACAGAACCACATATTGTCCTACACAACATAAAGGAAGTGTCATACACTTGGATTAGAACCCAAACACATAGGAGATCTCTTAAATATAATTTTATGGGGTTTTAAAGTCATTAATGTTTCCATTGGATGATATACTTTTATAGGATGATTCTTGGAACCTTCGTCCATAAAAATGAACCTCCAAAAAAAATTCATAACTCATACATCCAGAGGCGGAATGAGGTTAAATTTGGAGGGTGGATGACCAAAACATATTTGAAAAACATTCATGATGGGTGCCACATTTTAATCCACAAATAAATGGGTAAAAATGAGACAAATTTTGGATGATAGATTCTTCCAATAAAAGGAGTGGAGCTCCTACCTCTCAAATCATTCCTTCTCATACCCACACCATCAGGTGCACCATGGAGAGGATTCCAATGGAAATTTAGAATTTGTTCTTTCATTAATTTATTTTTATTTTAGGTTTTATTTTATCATTTGAGGCATTAATATTTTTTATATTAATGTGTTCCCCTTTGTTCTTCCACCCATATTCTCTTTCAATCTAAATCTCATTCTCCCCATTCTATATTTCCATCATGATATAAATGCACTTTTACATGGAAATTGAGTTTCATAAATTGTGGACCTGATGGTTGTTTTCACAGTGTTCTTCATTATATCAATTCTAATTGAGAATGTTTTAATTCTATTTGTGGTGGAGGTGGGAATATTTCATGGGTGCATTGGTTATCCACCACTACATTATTTTCAAATATAATTCATTTCATTTATTAATTATTTCCCTCCATTTTAATACTAAAACCCTTCATACGGTTGAGTTGGGGTTTTTATAAGGGATGAAATGGAATACGATGGTGATGAATCTTTTATTAACAACATTCTCGGTTGAGGTGCTCTTTTATTTGAATATTGGAGGTGATGTGGTTCGATGTGCAGGAGGCATGCTAAAATCACACACTCAATAAATCTGAGGAAAGAAATTCATTAACGAGTTTTCAATTAATGGATTATCAAATTGAATTTAAATAATAAATAAACATTGAATGAACTCCTGTTATCCATCCCTAGGACCATGTTTTTTCTTTACAAATTTCAGTTTACCTGTATTTACCTTTAGATTTCAATTCGGCATTGCATTATTTTAATTTCAATTTTTCCAAAAACCCCAAAAACCACAGTTTTTTAAAAATATTAAAATATAAAAAATATGTAGAAAAGGTAAATTATAAATTATTGATTGACCCAACTACAATTCTCTTCAAGGAAGATGACTCTTGTAAGACACTGTGCTACACTAGGAAATTTAGAAATGTGATTTTTCCATTCCCTACCACAGGCGTGTGTCAGTTAGTAATGAAATTCAATGACAAAAAGTCACCGAAGTGACCAACCATTGCCTGACCTACTGGCTCTCTACCTACTGATGTGTGAAATACCGATACCTACCCTACTGACACCCAACCTACAAACTCTGAGACCTAGAGATGCCATGACCAACCATCTCCCTGAGTCTCCAAAGCTGAGCTAATAGATGAAAATATGTCAGTTTAGAAAAATCATGATAATGAGAACTCAATTCCTCCAAAAAACGCCAATCATTAATTTTTACAATTTGATGGACCTGGGGGTCTAGTGTGTTACGTTAGATACATCTCAAACTTTTCATGACCTTGTGAATTCAAATTAGAACCTAGATGGAATAGGGGTAGGAACAAACACCCTATAAAACACCTCTCAAGGATAACCATATGTGAAGTTTGAAAGAATAAGAGAATCCTCAACATCCAAAAATACATCATACCACATATTCTAAAAAAATCCAAAACATATTCCACCCAAGCATCAACAATTTTGGCATATGAATTATGACATTCCTTCCTCCGTGTGAATATACCATCCACTCTAGACATCACTAAATTTTCCTCACGGGTTTAATCATATCTCAATTAATGTTCCTTGATTAGGAATCTAGTGTCCCCCTTTTCTCATTCATGAAATTTATCACATGTTACACAAATGAAACAAGTCATATCATAGGAATCATGTTTTATGCACAACACTACAAAGACAAACACACATGAAAAACTCAAAACAACTCTAGGTACAGGGAACACATTTTTGTCTCCCTTTCCAGAGTACTCTTCTCCCGGCCACCATTCCTCCAAAAAATACAAAAAATAGAGTGTTCTATCCACACAAAAACTTCTCCCAACAATCCTAGATATCCACTAGTCGCTCCATGAACCATGAATCATCATCAATATCTAACTATCCACATTCAGTTACATGAGACTAATCTTGAAGATACCAGTGATGCTAAGATATGGGAATGGTGTCATCAACAATCTCTAACTGTGGTGGAATAAAAAGTGGTATTCCCCCTCTCCAACTCCCCCCAACCATAATAATGGCCCTATTGATATTGGAGAATCTTTTCTCCCTCGACCCAAATTCTGCTTCCCACATCAATGGGAAACCTCCAATAACACATATAATATAACCTCAAACTCCAATGTATTCCTATTGCGATTGGAATGAGACATCATCTGATCTTGTGCAGCCTTTATCCTCTCACAGACAAGCTATACATTATCCTTTATACTCTACACCACGTCGGTATGACGAACTACCGCCTCCCCAACTTCTATCAATTATGATGGAGAATGACAAGGTTTCCCATAAAAGGCTTCAATGGAGCAATATCAATGGATGACTAATATCTATTATTGTATGAAGACTATACCAATGTAATGAGTTTCAACCAAGACCCACCAAAGTCCCAAAAAAATCCTGTAATATGTCATCAAATGTTTGCATTGTCTTTTAGGGATTCCCATCTATATAAGGGTGAAAAGTTGTAACATGGCACAAATAAGTGGAAAAGGCATGATACAATCCCCTCCAGACACACGAGGTAAAAAAATGTATCCTTATATGAGATGATAGATTTCCAAACCCCATTAAACCACACAAACTTTATAACATACCTCGATGTTAATTCATCGACAGAGCTCGACTCCTTGATTGCTATGATGTGAACTTATTTCGTTCGCCGGTCAGCTACTACCTAGATTACACCGCAACCTCCCTAATCCCTAGGTGGGCCTATGAAAAAATACATATATATTTCTTTCCTCATCCAATTAGGGACATCTATTGAACACAAAAATCCACCAAGAACATGGTGCTCAGCCTTCTCATGCTGGAACCCCAAGCTCTTCCACCATTAACATCATCCTAGACCACTCTATCTATGTCCACAAAAACTACTTCCTCAAACCGTGATACATCCTAAAAACTTGTGGGTATACCACTAACAGTGTGAAATGAATCTTAGAGAGAAATAACACATGCATAGACACTGGTAAAAACATATTCTCATGGAACATCATCTAATTTTGACCATCTTCCGACCATACTTCTGGTTAATTGTCCCGGTCTTTGAGATAACGCATAAATTCCACCTATGAGTCTCCCCACTAAGTCTCATACAATTCTTTTTTTCATAGATAACTACATCATCATCTGAAACAGATAGGGTATGCATCCATCAATTCATGCATCTATGTGAAAGGAAGACAACACCTCTATTACCTTCAAATCTTTCACAAATTCCCAAACAACTACTCTTTATGTCTTCCTGCTCAAAAAATTTTACACAATGTTACCCTTTATTAATGGTTAAGAGGTCTCGATGTCTAAGTCATGGAGAGACTCCATCCACCACCTATGTTCCATGTTTAGGTCTCTCTAGGAGATGATATACCACAATTTTTTGTGATCCATGAAACCAACAATGTTCTTCCCAATGAGGTAGTGTCACCACAACTTCTTCGCAAAAACTAATGTTGAATGATCTAGAGAATGGGTGGAATAGTTTCATTCATGGGGACAGATCTTCCTAGATCAAAAATATATCACTTCTTGGTGTTGTATCATCACACATCCAAATCATAGACTGAAAGTTTCATATGACACCTCTAACAACACCCCTTCCTCTGAAAAACTATGTACTAGGGCACTGAACAACTTCACCTTTAGATAGTCGAAAACAACCTAGCATTTCCCACTCAACAAAAAGCCCTGGTATTTCCGTGTTAAATCCATCATCGATGCTGAAAATATATAGATGATATGTAGGAATCTTTGGTAGTATCATTCCAGAACAATAAAGCTATAAAACACAACTACATTCTTGGGTCCCAACAAAAAAACCACCTTGGCCTTTGATGGATCTGATGCCATCCTCTTCTGAGACACCTGATTTGAATGGAAGTAAACCTCCCATGTCCAGAACATAAACTTGGGAAACTTCCCATAGAGCTGTCAACGTCCAAGAACCTCCAAGAGAGTCCTGAGATGCTTGATGTGCTCTTCCACTAACTTCAAGTATATCTGGATATCATTGCTGAACGTATTGATGAACCAGTCTACGAACTCATGGAAGACAATGCCCATGAGCCACATGAACACTACTGGCACATCTGTAACACCGAATGGAATTACCATGAACACTATGTTCGTACACCTACCCAAAAAAGTAGTCTTTGGGATTTCACCCTCCTTCACACTCAAATGGTTACACCCAGACTATAGATTGATCATTGAAGACCATCTTTATCCCCTCATATGGTTGTTATGATCTTATACCCTCGATAGAGGTTATTGGATCTTGACCATTACCTGATTCAACCTTCAATAGTCTATTCCCACCGCGAACCACCATCAACCTTATTTTCAATCATGACTACAGCTCTAAATGATTAAACACATGGTCATATAAATCCATTCTACATCATATTTTCAATCTTGATCCACATCTCCCACAACTCAGAAGGCTACATCAAATAAGGATCCCTCGAAATCAAAATAACTTTCGGATGTATGTATATCATTATCTAAACATCTTTCCTCAGGGGTGGAGTCCCAACCTCTTTGGGAAAAAATCCAATAACTCTAAAAAAACGATGGGAACCCCCACAATACTATCATCCGCTGATTCCACTAACATTTGTCTAACATGGAAATAAAAGGCTCCACACACCGACATCCCATCAAACAAATCCTCTCACCAATGAGTGTCACAAGTTGTCCATCCAAATCTAAAAACATGAATATTCATTGGAATGAGTTTTTAACAACATAAATATATTAGGACTATTCGATTCGGTTTTATATCACCATATGGATGAATTTGTAGCAGAAAGAGATCCCCACTAGATTGATGTAGCCCCAACATCAGTCAATATCATTGAAAAACGTCAAACAAGATAGTATAACATCAAATTGGTGTACTCAACAACAGTGGAACAAAAAGTCTATCTATTTTTATTACCAATGTATGGTCTTGACTGGGTGAAAAAAATTAGTCTGAAGCTCTTGAATAAAACAATGTACAAATAATAGTGCTAACTACACTGATTGTAACTCAAACAAGCTATGACCCTGCATGAATTACTTCCTCTTTGGTGTGAAAATTAACATGAATTGCTCCTCTACCACCTTACTATTGACCACCTCCACAATAATGACTGTGTTGAGGTCCATGAGGAATTCCCTGAGGTCAGCCTCTGCCTTCTCTTTCTACCATCTATGTAGTAGGAGACTGTTGTACCTGATACTTTAACACCTTTGCGGACAACTGCTTTTGGGTTGGGCTCTGAACATTCCCACCTCCACTATATTGAGCTGGAATTGGGCCTTGCATATGAAGATTCCTATAGCCTAAAAAAGAGAAACACTGGGGTCCCAATACTATGTAGAAAAGACAGGGACCATAAGGTCAGAACTGAACCAACTAGGGTCGTCTCCCTATTGGCCAAAACCTAGAAAGTCATAATTCTGAAGACATATTGCTAAAATCTATCCCTTTTGAATAAATAATTGGATCCACTCTTATGGTAATTTTCTATGCATGTGAATACTTTTTACTACCTCATACTTCTTATGATCCTCTATGTATGTTGGTATGGAGAAGGGAATGACTGTGTATTGGAGAGAATGACGGAGGGCCTCCTCTAAGTGTCTTACCAGAGACTACTTATCCAAAAAAGAGATCTTCAGAAAAGTGACGGAGATCCTTGATCTTGATCCCCAACTCCCATAACCACATACTCCCATTCTGGTGGGAGAGCCACTCCTATCGATTCTTGGACTTCAGGGTTGATGAATGGAATTCCACACATAACTCCTTATAAAAGTCTATCTCTGAATAATCTCTATCGTTTATCTCCACTAGGTAAAATGTCCAACATTGATGTAAAACACCCCTAATTTCACTAACTTCCAATGGAACCCAGTATTATGTCAGAGACCTATTAATATTTAATGTTCTCACCAGCTATTCATGCAAACTCTTCATCTCTATATTTAAAACAATACCATTTTTACATTCCATGTTTCTACCACATTAAAGCCCGAAATATAATCTACCATTAGTTTTCCTCATCCTATGGATCAACACTCTATCAGTCAAAAAGGTTGTCTTTTTAATCCTCCACTACTTGTACCACACATGAGTGACATACGGGTGCCATAGCAAAAAGGAAAACAAAGAACCCCTAATCCCGTGTAGTATGGAAGTTATTCAGGATTAATTTCAACCCATTTTTTATTATAATTTCCCCACAAATACCAAAATAATCAAGAATAGAATTTACCATGATGCATGTACCTTTCCTATGGTCCTTAACATGAAAATAGTGTAGTTTCAGTTGGTCATTCATTAGACTAGGATTCCTTGATTCTAATCATTATGAGCCATAAAATCTCATGTCTATTTAGATCTTCCATGGCCTATGTCATGCTCAAATAACACCTAACACTGTTTCCCTACTATCCCATGCAATCCTCTATGTTCCTAACTCCAAAATCAATCCTATCACACATCCTCACTCTCATACCATTCGATTGTGAACACCCTTCTTAAAGATAATCTAAGGGATGGAAAAGTGTCATGAAATTCCTTAATTATGATGAAAACGAGATCATGACCCCGGAGTCCTCCCTCCAATTATCCCTGTGGTGGAAACCAGCACCAAGGGGATTAAATCTCACAAAATTGGAGGTAATTACATTTTTAGAGTAGCCAAGACCAATACATAATATTAATCAAGATAAAAAAAAGTCAAATATATATATATATATATAAGATTAAAATATCTATACCACATGAATGTTAATGAAAACTGCAAGAAATATAATGAAAACCACCAATGTAAATAACAAATGAACAAGATATTTAGAAACACAGAAACCATCCTAATGCCTTATCTATTATGGTCCAACATGGTCTGTGTAATCTCCATAGAATCGTGAATATAATTTTTTATATGAAGGGTGACCATTAATATATAATCAGAAGGAAAATCTGAAGTCACACATGCACAAGTGGGATAAGAATATTAATTCCCCAAACATTCATGCTCTTTATCACACACTTAAACATGATTTATTACATAAACTCTTAACTCTATTAAACATTGATGATCGAGAGGTAATGTGTATCTAGGGCTTAGAAACATAACATACCATCTTAAAAAAACAGAACTTCTTTATTGAAAACTTCTTTTACATGTACACTACATTACCTCATACTTAGCATTGCATTGGATAACCTGAGGACAGGCATAAGAAAATGGGGAGCTATAAAGCCTAGTAAAGGAATAAACATGGAGTAACATGAGGAATAAAATACATGTTAGAAAATAGGCATATAAATGGATCAAAAGTGAAACATGAACATAAAGGCTTGATAAATTATGATAATCATAACATGCAAGTATGACAACAACACATAACATGGAATTAGTATGAGCCATGGATCATTGCACATGGAGAATGAGTAATATCTAATTGCACATAAAGAATGATTAAATTGTCATTTCACAAGAATTATCATGATTCAACACAAATTTCACATGATGTATCATGATACAATACTTTTCCAAATGCATTGGAGAGCTATTAGGTCCCACCCTTTCTTAAACATTTCATTTCATGCATAAGTGTGACACATTGATCATATAACATGGACTCAATCAACATATTAAGTTATTCCATGGTTACATAATGTGGAATAAATACATGAAAGTAACATTCAGTATGTATTTGTGCATAAAGGTGAATACCCTTGATAGATACATGGGTATGGTATTCACTACACAATGATCATGGCTTGAAAAAACGCGATGCATTTTCGACAGCATAACGACTTGACATAAAGATTCCTGAAAATGGTTGATAAGAATGAAAAGGGTGTCTCATCATAAGTACGCGAAATGGAATGTAAGGTGGTAATATATATACATGTCCCATCAAACATAATGGTATTTAGATGCATAATACGATAGAATTACTTGGATGTAAAAGAGGAGAGTGAAATCCCTCATTGAATTTTGGCATGGTAACTGGAGTAAATGAGAGACATTAATGATAGAGAAAGGGTTCTCCCATCATCCTAAAATTAAGAGGTAATTACGGGGGAGGTGAAAAATCATAACTGAACATTTTTTATATAAAACAAAAGGGCATAACAACTAAAAGAAAATTGGACAAAAATGAGAAAGGAAAAAATCCCTTACTTGGATGAGTGATACCAAAGGCTTGGGAGATGCTTGAGAGAGGCTTCTTAGGAACTTGGGTAACATTGGGAGGATTCTAGAGAGATGAGATCAGGGGTTTGTCGAACTCCAATGTAATTTAGTGAAGAGGAAGTGAGAGCTTGGGTGGGTTTATATATGAAAGGAGAGAGAATTCTTTATTAATTAGGTTTTGGACACCTAACATTAAACTAATCAAAACCACAAACCATACCATGGTTTTTCCCATGATTTATTCCAATGGTTAGTGGGAAAAAAAATTTTAAATGTCAAAAATCCGATCTTCTTAAAATAATATGGTTGATTATGTAGATTTGAGTAACAATCTCAAGGAAAACAATTTAAAAAGACAAGATGTTTTACAAGACTTGAAGGGCCCACTAATGCTTTGTAAAATCAATGAAACAAACCCAAAATCACATTACAATAATGAAAAACCATATATTGGCCAAAAATAATATTTATAGTATTTTATTAAATTACTATTTGGTCATTATGATGTCATAAAACTCATTATATATTTAAACGGTATTTAATTTTTACCGAAAAATTGAACTGTCTCAAAAAATTATGAAAAATTCACCTTTGGATAATTGGAAAATCATGATTTCAAAAATAGTATTCATTTTATGAAAATAATTTTATTAATATGGGAATTCTTACTTTTTTAATAAAAACTAAAATTTATCAAAAATTCATGGGTTTTGACAAAAATTACTTTCAATCCTTAATAAAAATTACAATTTAATTTATAAAATTATATGACCATTTATATTTAATTAAAACTAATTTAATAATAATAATAATATTTTATTAAAATAACATTTAATTAAAAATCCATTAATTAATCAAAATTGATGTTTTGGTTGAATATTTACTAAAAATACTATTTGTGCATTAAAAAGTATTTACAAAGTAACAATAATAAAATGAATGCACATTATTTATTCAAAAATAATGTACATATTCATAGTAATATGGTATTTTTTCATAAATCCTTATAACACCTACATAATAACGATGAGTAAGGTGTGTGATGGTGACAAACTCTTGGGATGGATCAAATAACATTTATAATGACCCATACATTACATACATGGTTATTACTTCAAAATTGAAGCATAATTATTACAACAAATAACAAAACCATGAAAGAACCGTATAGGTATAGTGTCTTTAGAAACTGGGAAACATAAACAACTGGTTCATAAATTATCTACATTGTCTCACATTTATTTAATCATATATAGAGTCCCTTTTTGGCATACCCAACTTAATATCATTTTTCCTGACCTGGGGAAAAGAAAACATGAAAAAGGGTGAGCTCAAATGCTCAGTAAGGGTAAACAAAAGAAATATCAAACATATCATATTTATAAGTACATAACATTTTGAAAATATAATCCTGCAAAAGATATCATAACATGGGAGAAATCATAGAAGTGAAAAGTAATTCCAGTAATCATAACATAAAACATGATGCTTTTTGACATACAAACAGAATCATAGAAAATCATTTCTTAGTAGTCAAGACTCATTGCCAAGACTATCTTAGTGGACAAAGTCCTTTTCTAAACAGAGTTCACTCCTCATTTCAGTGATGTTTCACTGAACCGGTTTAACCTGCCGTTCCAGCCATATCTATCTCATGAGATATAAATATTTACCCAATGCATTGGAGGTAGATATAGGTCCCACCCATCTCATAATGATACCATTCTTATGTGTGCCACAAAATCATAAACCATACATCATAGCATAACCCATGTAAAAAAATGGGATTCTTAAACATCATATCATTATAACATAATCCATAAAAGGATATCAAAAAAATAATTCCATCATAACATAATCAAATCAATGTAAAAATAGGGATATAAACAGACCCCCATATTATCTTAGATGGAAAATAATTTTGATAAAACACTTGAACTTCATTATTGAAGAAAATATCCTTTCTACTTCAAAAACATTTTCCTTTCTTAACATGTCATATATTTTTGAACTAAAATAAGTTGATTAAAAAAACATGAAAACATGTAAAGGAAGCTTCATGGAAATAATGTTCTAAAAATCCATTCATGCCGTATATGTTAAGAAAAACATTCTTCTCGTACTATGGCAGGAAAAGTCAAAATGTTCCTCGTATGAAAAATGACAAAAGATTCCTTTCATATCTTTTACTAAAAACTCACCGAAGGGTAATATTGGATTTAAAAAATTGTTGTTGTATGGAAATAATATTGCATATTGAGGATACATGGATGTGGATGATAAATATTCCCCATTAAATTCTGAAGTATAAACAATCTCGGATAAAAATGAGATTGTGAGATTTTCCCTTACCTTAGGTCTGATTTGCTTCGTAAGTGTCCGAACCTCCTATATAATTATTTAAATAATGTCATTGACTTATTCCATAATAATAATTATTTTTATGATATCATATATGGTCATATTTTTAGCTTCTTATTATTAATATTTCATTGCTACTTGTTGTTCGGGTGTTTGTTTCATTATGTTCGTATGTGTGTTTTGTCGAATAAATTCTTATTCCTCTTTTGAGGTTATAGGAACCTCATTCCAAGAATGTTATTAGTGTAATATATATCATATTTATTCATTAAATTCATTTTTATAATCATTATGCAATGAAGATCATGTAGAACGAGTCGCATCACATTGTGGAGACGGTATTCCGTACGTACGCACGAGCGATGATATCGTTCCCATGATTGTGGAATTGTATTGGAGTGTATGTATACTATTTCAGAATCAATATAACTTTACAATAATCATATATATTCATTATTTACACCATTATACCCATCCAAGTAAGGTGGTGGTGGAAAATAGATTACACCACGGCGTGGAGACGGTATTCCGTACGTACGCACGCGCGGTGATTTCATTATCCGTAGGATGGATAGATGGTGAAATAGGGTTGTTTCATACTTATAATAACATATCATTATGTGATTGATACTGATGTTATTATTTCATAATGAAAAAACTAAAGAAGAAGAAGTAGAAGAAGAAATAAAGTTGAAAGAATCGGTAATGGACATTACTTCTTCTTTGAAGCGCCTCTTTGAGACCTCCTCTTAGGGCACTAGCATTGGTCATTGAAAAAACCAGGACATCTATGATGTATCTAGGAAATTGGGGAAGTGAAATGGGCAGGGGATAGCCGAGCATGAAGGATAAAATTGGTTTGAGGAGGAGAGGGAGGGGGTTCCCTTTTATAAGGGAGGAGAGGGGCACGTTTGAAAATATAAGAAATATTAGTTAATATTAAATCCCAACCCCACATAAAAACATTCCAAATGACTCATATCCGAATATTAGATGAAATAGGGTTGTAATGTCATCAAACAATAAAATTTACACATGTTAGGAATTTATTTTAAATATTATAAACCTGATTTATCCTTATTTATCAATTTAATTTTATTTGTTGTAATAATATTCTAAATTTTAAATTATTATATATAATTACATATATGTTGGGAATTTTCATTAATTTGACACTTTATGACATTTTAGACCATATAAATTTTAATTTATAATTTTTAAATATTTATGTGATTTTTAAACAATTTTATAATATGTTATTTTTAAAAAATAACAATAGTGTCAATTTTGACACTATTCATTTATATGAATTTAAATAAAATATATACAGAAGATATGTTCGAAATAAAAGCTTTAATAGATTCACAAAATATCTTATGTATCTATAAAATTAGTGGATCACATTAAATAGTTCATATAATATTTATTTAGATATTTTTAAAACCATTTATTTGATATTTTAATTAATAAAATAATTTCAACATCACTATTGTGTCTTAATTAATGATAATTATTTAATCCCTAATAATTATAAATAAATTTATATGATGTAGATAATTGTATTATATTTCAGGAGACAATTCATGTTTGAAGTTTCATTATGTTTATCACTAAATTAAAATTATTATACTTATAAGATTTAAGAAAGTGACATGTTGTCACTTTCTTTGGTTTTAATAATAATTAAATTATTTTCATAAGAAAAAGTCCATTAAATGAATATAATCCGACCCTTAGGTGATTTGGGTTTAGTTTTAGTCATCCAATAGGATTTTGGAAGGTGTTAGGATAATTTTATAATCTTATATTTACCCTTAATTACCTGATTTACCTTTAACTATAGAAAATAAAATTTACCGTAGTTACTATTCATAATGCCCAAAAATAAAAAGTAGCCTATTAACATAATTTGGACACATTGATTCAAAATATGGAATCCAATTTTCAAATTTCAAAACACATAAGTTGCAGTAATTAATTTTAATATTAATCCTATTGTTAAGAAAACGGGGTTTAGATGTTGAAACATTGCCAATGATTGAAATGTTTTTACCTATGAATTCAATGTGAAATTAAGGCTAATGACATATATTATATTAAATGGTAAAAATATATTCTATTTGTACTTTTAACCCATTTAATATTATAATTTTACAATATAAATTATCTCAATGAAAAAATTTGTTTTTAATTAAAAAATAGCGTATTTATACTAGATTTAATGTGGGTGCGCCATCAAAAGGCGGCAAAACTGCATTTTTTTTAAAAATACTTATTTTTCCTGAAAAAATTATATTGTTCTCTTACCATGTTCTATAAAATGTGTAAGATGAATAATAATGTTATAAAATTCAAAATGTATTTCATACTATTCATAACGGCTAGTCCATAATAATATATCGTTGTTTAGTGAAACTCGGTATTGCGTACTACACACACTATCGAGGAAGGTCACGATTGCGTGTAATGCAAGTCAAGTCAGTATTGTGTGTTGTGAAAGATTCCTTTGGTGTTGCGTATAACATAATACATAAAAAAATATTTCAAATAAAATATCAGGGTGTTACATTCTACCCCCCTTAAAATGAATTTCTCCCTCGAAATTCATCACTTCATTACAAACAGATGAGGATACCTCTCCCTCATAATATCTTTAAGTTCCCATGTAGCTACTTCTAATTGGTGGTTCCTCCATAAACCATTCACCAAGTGAGTTTTCTTGTTCCGTAGGACTATTTCACTACGATCCAGAATCTATATCGGTTGTTCTTCATAAGAGAGATCTTGCTCCAGTGGTACACCTTCTAAGCCGAGTACATGTGAAGGATCGGGTATGTACTTTCTCAGGATAGATACATGGAAGACATCGTCAACATGAGATATATTTGGTGGAAGCGCTAATCAGTAATATACCTTCCCAACACGATCAAGAATTTCAAAAGGACCGATATATCTAGGGCTCAACTTTCCCTTCTTTCCAAATCACATGACCCTCGTCTAGGGAGATATTCCTAAGAAAACATTATCACCCACTTCAAACTCTAGGTCTTTTCTTCGGTTATCATCATAACTATTTTGTCGACTCTGAGATGCTCTTATGTGTTGTTGAATAGATCTGACCTTTTCTGGCATCTCATCAACAAGATTCGGTCCTAATAGCTTTCTTTCCCCAACTTCATCCAAGCATGTTGGAGTTCTGCATTTGATTCCATAGAGGGATTCATAAGGAGAAATGTGAATACTTTAGTGAATGCTATTATTATATGAAAATTCCACCAAAGATAGGTGATGATCCCAACCACCTTTGAAATCCATATAACAATCTCTCAACATGTCTTCTAGAGTTTGAATTGTCCTCTCAGACTAACCGTCTGTCTGAGGATGGTAAGCAGTGCTGAAACTCAACTCTATATCTAGAGCATGCTGAAGACTTTGCCAGAATTTCGAGGTAAACCTCAGATCACGATCAGATAAAATGGAATTTGGTACTCCATGCAATCTTACCACATCCTTTAAATATACCCTGGCAAGCTAATCAAGAGAAAAATATTCTCTAATAGCAATGAGGTGTTCCGACTTCGTAAGACGATCAACTATAACCCAGATAACATTTTTTCCTTTGGATGTTTTAGGATGTCCAGTGACAAAGTCCATTGTGATGTTTTCCCATTTCCATTCTGGTATGGGTAATGGATGTAACATCCCCTTAGACTTTTGTCTCTTAGCTTTAACTTGCTGACAAACCAAGCATCGAGAGATATATTCAGAAACATCTATTTTCATGCCCTCCAACCAGAAGTACTCTTTCAGGTCCCTATACATCTTTGTACTTCCAGGATTAATAGAAAATGAAGAACTATGAGCCTCGTCCAGTAGATCCTTCTTTAATTCTGGGATGGGAGGAACACAAACCCGATTCTTGAACCCTATTATCCCATCACAATCAAGGTTGAATTCAGGAAATTTTCTCACCCTCTTTTGTAACTCTACATATTCTTTCTGTCACTCTTTAATATTCATTTGTATAAATGGTTGAATATTCATTTGAGAAAGATATACTTTTCCCATTCCATTATAATTCCAAGATCAATCCTTTTTAAATCTATAAATATTGGATCTTTTGTGATCCTCATCCTGGATAAGCTAGCATGGTCTTGTCGACTTAATGTTTATGCTTTGCTTTTCGAGGGTGGTAATGAATTTAGTATTCGTAATCCTTAATCAGCTCGAACCATATTCTTTGACACATATTCAACTCCTTTTGTGTGAAAATATACTTTAAACTTTTATGATCAGTATAAATATCACACCTTTCTCCATAAAGATAATGCCTCCAAATCTTTAATGCAAAGATTATCGCAGCAAACTCCAAATCATGAGTTGGGTAATTTTTCTCATGTATTTTCAACTGTCGTGAGGTATAAGATATCACCATATCATTTTTCATGAGAACACACCCCAGTCCCTTCTTAGATGCATCACTATAGATCACAATTCTTTCTCCACTGCAAGGTAGTATGAGCACAGGTGCACCGGATAACCTTCTTTTTAGCTCTTTGAAATTCACTTCACATTCCTCCGTCCAAACAAACTTAACTCCTTTCCGAGTCAACATGGATAGTCGGTTAGATAACCTTGAAAAATGTTTCACAATACATCAGTATTATCCAGCCAATCCAAGAAAACTTCGGATCTCAGTTACTGTTGTTGGTCTCGACCATCTTTCGATAGCCTCTGTTTTTGCTGGATCCACAGATATCCCCTCTTTTGAGATTATGTTACCAAAAATGTAACTTTAAGAAACCAAAATTCACACTTGGTAAATTTGGCATAAATCTTATCCTTTATTAGGGTCTTTAATGAAATTATCATTTGATCTTCACGTTCTTCCTTTCTCTTTGAATAGACAAGAATATCATCTATAACGACTACAACAAACTGATCAAGATAGTCTCTAAAGACTCTATTCATTAGATCCATGAAGATAGCAGGGGAATTAGTAAGACCAAATTGCATCACTATAATTTCATAGTGTCCATACCTTGGACGGAAAGCCATCTTTGGTATATCCTCTCTTTTGACCATTAATTGATGATACCATGAACTAAGATAAATCTTGGAAAATTATTGAGCTCCGCGTAGTTGGTCAAATAAGTCATCAATGCATGGGAGAGGATATTTGTTCTTGATAGTGATCTGGTTAAATTCTCGATAATCAATGCAGAGTCTCATTGATCCATCTTTCTTCTTATCAAACAGAATAGGTGCTCCTCAAGGTGACACAATAGGGCGTATGAATCCTTTATCAAGATTCTCTTAGAGTTACTTCTTCAATTCCTGCAACTCATTTGGGGCCATTCTATAATGTGTATTTGAAATAGGTAAAGAACCCTGTACAAGTTATATTGAAAACTCAACAACACGATTTGGTGGAAGACCTGGAAATTCCTCCAGAAAGACATCATCAAATTCACGTACATTGGGTATATTATTAATCGTGAGTTTCTCTCCAACAATTTGAGATAAATAACTTTCATTTAGTGGAATCAAGACCCATATGATGGAAGGAATTTCCACTTGATGGTTATGTACATCCTCAAATCGATAGACGATCATAGATTGATTTGGAAAATAAAATGTGACATCCCTTCTTTGGAAATTGATATGAGATCCATATAACGAAGGCCAATCCATTCCAAGAATCGCATGAAATTCCACTATAGGAAGGATCAGAATATTTTCATGAAGCACTTTCCCACAAAATTCAATCAGAGAAGAATTGTAAACTTTTGATGCAACTGTTGTGATATTTGAGGTTGTCACAGCAAACTCAACATCTAATTGTTGAGGTAATACGGTGATACCCTTAGAAAATTCTTCAAAAATAAAAGAGTGGGTGGATCCAGAATCAAATAAAACATTTTCTACTTTAGACTGGATTGTAAGTGTACCTCTCACCACTTCTTTGTCATACTCCACATCACTGATATTAATTGCAAGTGACATTCCTTTACCTTTGGCCTTAATAGTTTATTGACGTCGATCATCATCATCACCCTTTGGATTTGTGCATTGATTGGAATAATTCCCCATATCCTTACACATGAAACATTGAAGTGTAGCAGGTTCATTCTATGAATCCCTTCCATTATTTGCATCATTAGACATCTTCTTCCAATTATTTCAACATTCAAGTTCTCGGTGACCTTCTTTTCCACAATTATAACATTTGATTGTCCCCATAAGACAATTTCCTCCATTTTTCTTTCCACACTTTCAGCATAAGGGAAAACTCATCTTCTTTTCAGTGTGGTCTTTATATTTTCCTTTGAATTTCATTTTCCTCTTATTATCAAACCCATGTGACTGATGGGTTACACCAATCTCCATCTCAACCTTGAGAGCACATATATAAATTTCTTCGTAGCTATTGAAGTCCCTTATAGCTAATGCCCTTAGAATACTTGGTTTTAAGCCACTAAAGAATCGATCGATCTAACTCTCAGGTTGGATAATAATTGCCGAACCGTACCTTATAAGTCTTGTAAAATTTTCTACGTAGGTACCAATGGATTCATTATCCTTTTTCTTCAGTTCAAGAAACTCCTTCTCCATCTTTATTCGAAGAATACGAGGGAAATAATTATTGAAAAATAAGTTCTTTAACTCGTCCCATTCCATGGAATCAATTTCATCCCTTTTCCTCATATTCTTAATAAGACTCCACCATTGATCAACATCACCTTACAAACGATGCACTAATATGATGTCTTTATCATGCTCAGAACATTGAAGAACTAAGAATATCATTTCAGTGGTACTGATCCATTGTTCTGCCACTAATGGATTAGAAGACCCACTGAATGAAGGTGGACACTGCCTCATGAAGGATTCAATAGAATTTTTCTCCTTCATTTGCTCATTTGGAAGTCCTCTATGATTCAAAGCTTGATAAATTTGTGTGAGCATGGTTACAAGATTTTTCATTCCATCTCCCATAACGTTTGGTTTCTCAGGGGGACAATCATTGCATTGCCTGTCGCATTCCACATTAACACAGATCATTCGGGTTCCAGCCATTGACTAAAACCAAGAAGAATAGTGTTAGCAACACTAATTATAATAGGAAAACCACATAATCAATAATAAAATTTCACACTTAAGGTTTTATCATAGGTTGTTCATGGCCATTTCTAAAACACTAAGATTGTGTTCTATGCTTAGACATATCCTTTGGTTTCTTACTATGGCTTTCACATCCTAGTTTCCAAAGGTTGACTATACCTTTCCTCGGATACCAACTATAATGACCCATAATTTACATACATGGTTATTACTTCAAAATTGAATCATAATTATTAAAACATATAACAAAACCATGAAAGGACCGTATTGGTATAGTGTCTTTAGAAACTGGGAAACATAAACAACTGGTTCATAAATAATCTACGTTGTCTCCCATTTATTTCATAATCTCTAGAGTCCCTTTTTGGCATACCCTACTTAATATCCTTCTTCCTGAACTGGGGAAAAGAAAACATACAAAAGGGTGAGCTCAATTGCTCAGTAAGGGTAAACAAAAGAAATATAAAATGTCTCACATTTATAAGAACATAACATTTTGAAAATCTTATCCTGCAAAAGAGATCATAACATGGGATAAATCATAGAAGTGATAATTAATTCCAAAAATCATAACATAAAAAATAATTTTTTTTGAATACACACATAATCATGGAAAACCATTTCATAGTAGTCAAGACTTATTGCCAAGACTATCTTAGCGGAAAAAGTCCTTTTCTGAATCGAGTTTACTCCTCGTTTCAGTCCTGTTTCACTGAACCGGTTTAACCGGTCGTTCCATCCATGTCTATCCCATGATATATAAATCATTATCCAATGAATTAGAGGGAGATATAGGTCCCACCCATCTCATAATGATACCATTCTTATGTGTTCCACAAAATCAAAAACCATACATCATATCATAACCCATGTAATAAAAATGGGATTCATAAACATCATGTCTTCATAAAATAATCCATAAAAGGATATAATAAAAATAATTCCATCATAACATAACAAAATAAATGTAAAAATATAGATATAAACAGAACCCTATATTATATTATATGGAAAATAATTTTGATAAAACACTTGAACTCCATTCATGAGGAAAATATCCTTTCTACTTCAAAAACATTTTCCTTTCTTAACATGTCCTATAATTTTGAACTAAAAGAAGTTGATAAAAAATAAAATTGAAATCATGTAAAGGATACTTCATGGAAATAATATTCTAAAAATCCATTCATTCCTTATATGTTAAAAAAACGTTCTTCTCGTAATTTGGCTAGAAAAATCAAAAAGTACCTCGTACGAAAAATGACAAAAGATTCTTTTCATATCTTTTACTAAAAACTCAATGAAGGGTAATATTAGATTTAAAAAATTGTATTTGGATGGAAATAATATTACATATTGAGGAAACATGGATGTGGATGATAAATATTTCCCAATAAATTCTGAAGTATAAACAATCTCAGATAAAAATGAGATTGTGAGATTTTCCCTTACCTTAGGTCCGATTTTCTTCGTAAGTGTCCGATCCTCCTGTATAATGATTTAAATAATGTCATTTACTTATTCCAGAATAATACTTATTTTTATGATATCATATATGGTCATATTATTAGCTTCTTATTAGTAATATTTCATTGCTACTTGTTATTCGGGTGTTTATTGCTTTATGTTCGTATGTCTGTTTCATCGAATAAATTCTTATTCCTCTTTTTAGGTTATAGACACCTCATTTCCAGAATGTTATTAGTGTAATATATATCATATTTATTCATTCAATTCATTTTTATAATCATTATTAAATGAATATCATGTATAATGAGTCACATCACATCGTGGAGACGGTATTCCGTACGTACGCACGAGTGATGATATCGTTCCCATGATTCTGAAATTGTATTGGAGTGTATTTATACTTTTTAAGAATAAATATTACTTCAAAATAATCATATATAGTCATTATTTACACTATTATACCCATCCATGTATGGTGGTGGTGGAAAATATATTACACCACGGTGTGGAGACGGTATTCCATACGTACGCACGCGCTGTGATTTTGTTTTTCGTACGATGGATAGATGATGAAATAGGGTTGTTTCATAATTATAATAACATATCATTATGTGACTGATACTGATGTTATTACTTCATAACGAAACAACTAAATAAGAAGAAGTAGAAGAAGAAATAAATTTGAATGAATCGGTAACGGACATTACCTCTTCTTTGAATCGCCTCTTTGAGACCTCCTCTTATGGAACTAGAATTGGTCTTTGAAAAAGACCAGGAACTCTAGGATGTTTCTAGGGAAGTGGGGAGGTGAAATGGGTAGGGGTTAGCCGAGCTTGAAGTCTCAAATTGGTTTTAGGAGGAGAGGGAGGAGGTGACCTTTTATAAGGGAGGAGAGAGGAACCTTTGGACATATAAGAAATATTAGTTTATATTAAGTCACAACCCCACTTAAAAACATCCAAAATGAATCATATCCAAAGATTAGATCAGATAGGGTTGTAATATCATCAACCAATAAAATTTAGACATGTTTGGAATTTATTTTCAAAATTATCAACTTGATTTATCCTTATTTATCAATTTAATTTTATTTGTGGTAACAATATTCTGAATTTTAAATTATTATTAATAATTACATATGTGTTGTGAATTTTCCATAATTTTACACTTTATGACATTGGTGACCATATAAATTTTAATTTATAATTTTTAAATATTTTTGTGATTTTTCAACAATTTTATAATATGTTATTTTTATACAATAATAATAGTGTCAATTTTGACAATATTCATTTATTTGAATTTAAATAAAATATATAAAAAAATATGTTCGAAATAAAAGCTTTAATAGATCATAAAATTTCTTATGTATTTAGAAAATTATTGTAGAACATTAAATAGTTCATATAGTATTTATTTTAATATTTTTAAAACCATTTACTTGATATTTTAATTAATAAAATAATTTCAACATCACTATTGTATCATAATTAATTATAATTATTTAATCCCTAAAAATTCTAAATAAATTCATATGATGTAAATAATTGTATTAGATTTCTGTATAATATTCATGTTAGAATTTTCATTATGTTTATCAATAATTTAAAATTATATTACTTATAAGATTTAAGAAAGTGACATGTTGTCACTTTCTTTGGTTTTAATAATAATTAAATTATTTTCATAGAAAAGAGTCCATTAAATAAATCTAATCTGACCCTTAGGTGATATTGGTCGACTTTTAGTCATGCTATAGGATTTTGGAAGGTGTTTGGGTAATTTCATAATCTTATATTTACCCTTAATAACCGGATTTAACTTTAACTATGGTAAATAAAATTTACCGTAGTTACTATTCATAATGCCGAAAAATATAAAGTAGCATATTAAAATTATTTGGACCCACTGATTCCAAATATGGAATCCATTTTTCAATATTCAAAACACAAAATTTTCAGTAATTAATTTAAAATTAATCTCGTTGTTAAGAAAATGGGTTTTAGAAGTTAAAACATTTCCAAAGATTGAAATGTTTTTACCTATGAATTCAATGTGAAATTAATGATAATGACATATATTATATTAAATGGTAAAAATATGTTCAATTTATACTTTATAACCATTCAATATAATAATTTAACCATATAAATTATCTAAATTAAAAAAGTTGTTTTTAATTAAAAATTAGCGTATTTTTACTATTCATCAAAATATGAAAGTTATCAGAAAAATATCAAAAATTGATACAAAGTAAATTTTCATATCATGATTCCAAATAAGAAATTTATTTTTTCAAATTGAACTTATAAACATGTTAAAAACTAGATTTAATGTGGGTGCACCATCAAAAGGTGCAAAACTGCATTTTTTGAAAAATACATATTTTACCTAAAAAATTTATTTTGTTCTCTTACCATGTTCTAGAAAATGTTTAATATGAATAATATTGTTATAAAATTCAAATTTTAGTTAATACTATTCATAAAGGCTAGTCCATAATAATATATCATTGTTTAGTGAAACCCGGTATTGCGTACTACACATGCTATCGAGTAAGGCCGTGATTGCATGTAATGCAAGCCAAGTCAGTATTGTGTATTGTAAAAGATTCCATTGGTGTTGCATATAACATAAGACATAAAAAATATATTTCTCCTAAAATATCAGGGTGTTACATCATTTATCGGGTGGTAATCTCTAATAACTTCCACTTCTCCCATAGTTGGTTCCTCTCAAGAATAACGTGTTTAATATTAGCTTGGGATTAGTCAATTGTTAAACCCAATGACACCACCTCCTTTACATGATCTGACAAATGGGCTTCGTATGGGTTGAGTCTACGGGATGAGGTCATTGCTTCCTTTTTCTGAGTATATTGTATTAGTTAAATCCCTATAATTATACAAATCATGTGATCAATGTTCAACGGCTATATTAGCAACGGTAAAAACTCATAACGGTGGTTTTAAATCAAAAAACAAAAAACCAATGAAGTTCAAATTTTATATAACCATAATAAGACATTTAATTAGATAAAGAGGAATTTCCCATAATGAATGTTCGGGTCGTTACAATCTTCGCCATTAAGAAAATTAACCCTTGATATTTCATAGTCCCACACAAACATAGATGTGGGTATCATTGCTTCATCACTTCCTCTGATTCCCACATCAGTTCTTCAATCATGTGGTTTCACCACAATACCATGATAAGGGGAATTGTCTTATTTTTAAGAATAGTTTCTCTACAATATAAGATCTTCACTGGCTTCTCCTTGTAAGAAAGATCATACACTAACTATACTAAATTGGAAGAGAGTACATGTGGAGGGTCTGGTATGTTCTTTCCATAAGAGGGATAAATGAAATAAATCATGTACTTTGGCCATTGTAGGTGGAAGTTCTAGTCGATAGACCACAACCCCGACACGATCAAGAATCTCGATGGGGCTGATGTACCTATGACTTAACTTACCTTTATTTCCAAACCTCATGACCTTATTCCACCATGATTTGCGTTGGAATATCCTGTCACAAAATTTAAACTCAAGATCTCGATGGTTGTTATCTACATAACTCTTCTACCGACTCTAGGATGCCTTGATATGCTGATGAATGTTTTTTTACATTCTCCCCCATTTCTTCTACCATTTTTTCTCACTGACTTCATCCCAACATGCTAGTGTTTTACACCACTTCCCATTTTGGGCTTCATAAGGTGCCATTCGGATGCTCGAGTGGAAACTATTGTTATTTGAGAATTCAACCAGATGAATATTTTTGATCCCAACATCCTTTAAATTCCATTGAACATGATCTTCACATATCTTCTAGTGTCTGAATAGTTCACTTGGATTGGCCATCAGTTTGAGGAAGATAGGCTTTACTGATGTTCATATCCGAATCCAAAGCATGTTGACGGATCTTCCAAAACATAGATGTGAATATTTGATCTTTATCAGATAAAATAGATTGTGTAACTCTTTGAATCTTTACTACTTCCATGATATATATCCCTGCTATTTGGTCCAATGATAAATCCTCCTGAATTGAAGTAATGTGTCGAGGCTTTGTAAGAGAACCCACAACAACATAGATTGATTTGTTTCCTTTGGATGTATTTAGAAGTTCGGTGACAAAGTCCATGATGATGTTATTCCATTTAAATGTTGGTATGGGCAGTGGTTGCATCATCCCCATTGACATCTGCCTCTCTTCCATCACTTGAGGACACACTAGGAACGTTGATGTATACTCAGCGATCTCATTCTTCATATTACCCCACCTATAATGCTCTTGGATATCACGATACATCATTTTGTTTCCGGGTGGATAGAAAAATTTGATATTTGTGCATCATCCAAAAGTTACTTCTTCTGCTGTAGAATTTATGGAACACCTATTCTTCTCCCTAATCTCACAATTCCTTCTTCATTAACCTTGAACTCCAAGGATTTCCATTTTCTGATAGCTTCCACTTTCTTCTTAAATCCAACAACATCCTTTTGAGCATCCATTAACTTTTCTAAAAGAGGTGAGTGAAAAATAATTTGTGAAATGATTTATGATGTTCACTTATTTTATTATTCTCATGTTCATCTTCATCAAATAAATGAATATTGGATCCTGCGCAATTATCATCAATGATATAATCAATGGGTCCTTTCTACATAGAGCATCTGCCTCCTTGTTCGCTTTCCCAGGGTGGTAATGGATTGAGCTGTCATAGTCTTTGATCAGCTCTAACCATCATCATTGGAAAATTTTCAACTCTTTCTTTTTGAATATATACTTGAGGCATTTTTGGTCTGTATATATTTCACACATGTCCCCAAAGTGACAATGCCACGAAATTTTTTAAGTGATGATCACCATAGCCAACTCATGATCATGTGTTATATAATTATGCTCACAAACATTAAATTGACCTGAAGCATAGGAAATGACCTTTTATTTTTGCATCAACACACAACCCAGTCCCTTCTTTGAAGCATCACTACATACCAAAAAAAGTTCTCCACTTGAGGGTAAAGTGAGCATTGGCATAGTGATAAGCCTCCTTTTCAAATCCTTGATGCTTTCATCACCTTCATCACTCCAAGAAAACATTACTCACTTCTGAGTTATCTTAGAAAGACGGTTGGACAATAGTGAGAAATTTCTCACAAATTGTTGATAATATCTAGCTAACCCCAAGAAGCTACGAATATCCATTACTGATGTTGTTATCAGCCATCCCTCAATTGTATTTTGGAGGGATCCACAGATATCCCATTGCTTGTGATGATATGGCCCAAGAATGAGAAGTCATTCGAACAGAACTCACAATTTCTGTAATTTTGATAGATCTTCTCCATCCACAAGTTCTCAAGTACAGTTCTTAGATTCTCATCATGATCCTCCTTGGTTTTAGAGTATATAAATATATCATCTATAAATACTAACAAAAATTTGTCGAGGTAATCCATAAAGACTCTATTTATCATGTCTATGAATATTTATAGAGATTTAGTGAGTCCAAAAGGAATTACTTTGAATTCATAGTGCCCATATATTGTACGAAATGTATTCATGGGGATATCTTCCTTTTTCAATCATACATGATAATATACTGACCAAAAATCGACCTTGGAGAAGTATTTTTCTCCATGCAGCTAGTCGAACAAGTCATCGATTAAAGGGAAAGGATACCTGATCTTTATCATTATTTTGTTAAGCACAATATAATCGATTCAAAGGTGAATTGCCCCTTCACTCTTTGAAATGAAGAGGACTGGTGCACCCCAAGGTGAAGCACGTGGGCGTAAGGACCCTTTATCATGATTATCTGATAGTTTTTCATCATATCCTCATGCTCCTCAATAGACATTGTATACAGAGTATTGGATATTGGCAACACCCCAGGTATAAGATCAATTGAAAATTAAAAATCTCTTCTAGGAGGAAGACCAAAAATTTCTAAGATACACTTCAGGGAATTCTATCACTATAGGCATGTCTTCATGGATGGTTTCCTCCTTAGACTCAATCATCTGAGCTATATATGTGTGCTCGTAGAGAAGTAATATCCATACTTGAGATGATGGAGCTAAAGAAGATTCATCTTCCTCATTCCACTTTTTTAGAATCGGGGGTCGATTCTCCACATGGAGAGTGATCTCCCTCTCATGTAAATTTATGTTTCTCTTTATATGGAAATCCAATCCATGCCGAGAATTGCATAAAATTCCACCAAAGGGAGTATGACGAGGTTCACTAGGAATATCAATTGACAGATTATGACAGGGGAGGAGTTATATTCATGGGATGCAGTGATTTCCCTATTTTACTTACTCACCGACATCTTTACTTCCATGATTTGTTGTGGTGCTGGGATTGTTCTACTAACCATTTGGGATATAAAGGAATGTGTAGAACTTGAATCAAAATTATTTTTTTTGTTCTTGAATAACCAACTATCGTACCTTTCACCACTTCATTTTTAGGGTTCACTTCGGCATTAGTGATGGAAAAAGCTCTACCTTTCTTCCTAGGAGGTTATTGGTTGCCTCTGAAAACCCATGGCATAAGGCAAAGATTTTCAAAATTCCATGGTTCTTTGAAGTTGTAGCAATAATCAACACGTTGAGGTTAGAATGGAGTGTTCCCTTCCTGTATTGTAGCCATAGGATTTTCTTGTCAGTAGTTTTGTGTTAGGTTACCTTATCTTCTACACCTCAACAATTTCCTCGTTGCCTTCAGGCAATTTCTAGGGTTCTTCTTTCCGCACCTTTGGCAGGTTGGGTGTTGGAATATCTTAGCACTGTTGGATTTTTCCATTAGGCTTCCAACATTTAATTCCATATAACACTTCTTATCTCCATGATACCCCTGATATTATCCGATCTCCATTTCAACCATGAGGGCACATCGGATAATTTCCTCATTACTGTCGAAGACACAGATCGACTGAACTTTCCACATGCTAGGTTTCATCCCACACAAGAAGTTGTCAACATAGCATTCAGGGGTAACAAAAAATCTGGTGGCGTATCGTGCAAGACTTGTGATGTTTACCTGGTACGCTCTGACAGATTTTAATCTTTTTTCTTGAGGTAAATGAAGTCCCTTTCCATTTTTTGTCAGAGGGTGGATGGAAACTATTTATCGAAAAACAACTTCTTAAAATCCTTCCATTTCAACGCCTCGATCACCTCCTCAGTTTTTTTTACCAACGTCCACCATTGATCAGCTTCAACTTCCATAGGATATGTAACCAAGAGAACCTTATCTTGTTCAGAACATTGAATGATGGAGAAAATATTTTCCATTAATCTAATCCACTGTTCCGCGATTGAGGGATCAAATGATCCATTAAAATTTGGAGGCATTTCTCTCATGAAGCTCTCGATAAAAACTTGTTCATTCTTGGGGGGGGGGGTTGAATGTTCCTCTTGACCCATGTTTCTATTTGAATCATGAGTTAACTGAATGAAAATCATGAAAATGTTCTCTATTCTCACTCCCATCGGATTGGGCATCTCATTAGACATAATGATCACATTGTTCATTACATCGGTTCTTAGCCCAAGTCCAACTATTACCAGCCAGTGGCCGGAATAAAATGAATGTTCGAGGTAACACATAAAGGGTAATCCAAGTGAAAAAACTGATGACTTATAAAATACATTTATTTCCTTAATGTATGAATCCTTATGCTTCAATCTGTGAAATTCATGATCTACATTCTAACATATATTGGAAGGGGCATTTTTAAAAATGACTTAATCAGGGTTTATACTAGGCTTGTGAATTTACCAAAGCATATCCCCTGAGAGTTTCATAACCAAGATTATATAAAGCCCCATTGATGTGCACCAGTTCCCATTCGAGTCTAGCTCAAAGCAGTGTTTTTTGGGTTTTCACCTAGGATACATCTGCGCCAGAGCCGCCTCTACCTGCTAGTATCCAGATAGGGATGTATTTTTTTGATAAACCACTTACTCAATATTCACCAATTCATAGAAATGTTTTTAGTATAATTATTCATGTCCTTATGTCTTCACTAGGGTTTTCTGATCATAATCTCAAAAATAACTAAACCTATCCTCTGATCCCAACTATAACAATGCTACTCTTTATTACACACATAATCATGAGTTATTACATGAACTCTTCAGTTTATTAAACATGGAAGATAGAGAGGTCTAGTTTCTCTGGGGGTTATGAATATTTCATATCAACTTAAAACATTATACACAACTTCTTTATTTATAGATTCATTTACATGACCCCTAAATTCCCTCATACTTAGCATTTAATAGGATAACCTGAGGACATTCATGAAAAAAGGGTGAGCTATAAAGCCTATTATGGGAATAAACATGAATAAAATGAGGAATAAAATACATGTTATACAGTAGGAATATCACTATAGAAGTTGAGAAACATGAACATAAAGTCATGATAAAGCATGATAATCATGACATGGAAATGTGGCAACAACACTTATCATGTAATTAGTGTGGGCCAAGTCTCATTGCACATGGATCATGAATAAATCCTAATTATAATGAAGCATGAGTAAACCATAATTGAACATGAATTTATATGATTCAACACTAATTTCACCTAAAGTATCATGAAACTATACATTACCCAATGCATTGGAGCTCTATGAGGGCACACCATTTTTTAACAATCCATTTCATGCATAAGTGTGCCACAGGGATCATATATCTTAGAATCAATCAACATCAGAAGTTATTCCACGATTATGTAATGTGGAATAAATATATGAAATTACCATTCACATTTTATATGTTCATAGTGGTCAATACCCTTGATAGAGACATGTGTATGGTATTCACTACACAATTATCTTGGCTTGGAAAAACGCGATGCAATTTTGGCAGAATAATGGCATAACATAAAGATTTGTGGAAATGGTTGTTGTGAGAGAAAAGGATGTCTCATCATATTTACATGATATGGACTATAAGGGGGTCGTTTATATACATGTCCCAACAATCTTAATTGAATTTTGATGCAAAATACAAAATAATTACTTGGATGTAAAAGAGGAGAGAGAAATCCATCATGGAAATTTGGCATGGTAACGAGTGTACATGGGAGGCATTAATGAGAGATAAAATGGTCTCCCATCATCCAAAAAAAAAGGGATGTATGGGGACGGTGTGAAATCATACACCGAAATTTTCAATTGAAAAAAGGGCATAACAATTAAATGAAAATTGATCAAAAACAAGAAAAGAAGGATTCCCTTACTTGGAAGTGTGATCCCAAAGGCTTTGGAGAGGCTTGAGACAAGCTTATTGGGAGCATGGGGAAATATTTGAGGATTCTAGAGATAGGTGGGTTGGTGATGGTCGAACTCCAAAGCCTTTTAGTGTGATGGGAGTGGGATCTTGGGTTTTTATATAAACGAAAGGAGAGAAAATTCTTTATTATTTACGTTTGAGACACCTCAAATTAAACTAATCAAAACCACAAAGCTACCCATGGTTAAATCGCATGGTTTTTGACTAAGGGGAGTGGAACATAATAATTTATAAGGAAAATGGCCGATATTTTTAAAATAATAGGGTTTCTTATGTGGAGGTGAGTCACACTCTCAATGAAAAAAATTTAAATATACAAATATTTTTGTAAGAATTGACGGGTCCACTAATGCTTTGTACAGTAAATCAAACAAACCCCAAATCACATTATTTTAATGTTAAAACATATATTGGCCTATTATAATGTTTATAGTATTTTATTAAATCACTATTGGGTCATTATTATGTCATCAAACACATTATATATTTAAACAGTATTTAATTTTTATCAAAAAATTCGATTATCTTAGAAAATTATGAAAAATTCACCGTTGGATAATTTAGAAATACTACTTCAAAAAATAATATTCATTTTATCATGATAAATATCTAAATATATTAATTATTAATTTTATTATAAAAACGTACATTTATCGAAAATTCACGGGTTTTGACAAAAACTGGTTTCAAACATTAATAAATATTACAATTTCATTCATCAAATTATAAAATAATTTTTATATAAAAAAGTATATTAATAATAAAAATATTTTATTAAAATATTATTTAATTCAAAAATCCATTAATTCAACAAAATATATTTCTTAGTTGAATATTAACTAAAAATACTATTTGTGCATTAATAATTGTTTACTAAGTAGCAATAATAAAATGAATGCACATTGTACAATAAAAAATAATGTACATAGTCATAGTGGTAGGTTATTGTTACATAACCCCTTATAACACCAGCATAATACCGAAGAGAAAGATGTGAGATGGTGATAGACTCTTGGGGTTGCTCGGATAACATTGCTTGGGTGGTAATCTATATTAACATCCACTTTTCCCATAGTCATTTCCGCTCAAGCTTAACGTGTTCATGATCATCTTGGGCTTGGTCAACAGCAAAGCCCATTGATTCCACCGCCTTTACGAGATCCAACAAATGGGCTTTGTACGGGGCAAGCCTACTAGATGAGGCCATCTCTTCAATTGTCTCAGTAAATTTGATTTGTTAAAGCCCTATATTTATACTAATCATGTGATCATTTTTAAATGACTATATTAGCAATGGTCATAATTCCTAACTATAATTTAAAATATAGAAACATAAAACTAATGAAGTTAAAATTTTATATAACCATAATAAAACATTTAATTAGATAAATAAGGATTTCTTTTAATGAATTTTTTTCTCATTACATTCCCTTGTGAGGAAGAGCAGAAACTCAAAAGCACCAGACATGTTATACTATCCACCCCAACCTCACTGAGGAACGCTCATCAAATAACGCATGTCATGTCATATAAAGTAGTAATCACATCAATATTTGAGTAACCCACACAACTAACCATTGACTAAATACTCATCCCTAACATCCATTGTCTTGACCCTACCATTCTCTTCCACAATCCCCACTATCAGAACCTACCTGTGCACACATGACCCATTAAACACGCATCATTTCAACCTGTAGGCACCTGGGCCACATCTGAAAGACACCAGGTAAATCACAACTCTCCCACACACACTTCGGCCTCATAACGACACCATAACCTTCCAGAGGAGTCTTAGGATACTAATTCCTAGAAGATGGAGCAGAGAAGATCCAATAACCATCCATCCATCCACCCGTAGGGATGTTGGAAAAGACAACCCACCCCCCAAATAATTGTATTTTTCAATAGGTAGGGGTCAACATAGGTGTGGTCCTCATAGACATCACAAAGAGCAACAAATATATATATTCATATCAAACTATAAGATCAACATATTGGTTTCCAAAATAACAAAACAACCCTAAAAAAACTCCCAATGTTTCCAACCATACATTCACACATCACTATGAATGGTGGTCACTTCTGTAATAATAAAATGGAAAATGATTAACATTTAATCACATGACACTATTAAGAATTTAACAATTATTCCATCCTACCTTGGATATGACCGAACACACCACACCATAAGTATCATAAAAACACACACTAACATCACAAAAGAATTTGTAATATCTGGGAAAAAGGATAGGACAAGGTAACATCATCCTTATTCTAAATTATCCCTCCTAAACCATCCTCGGTATCCTTACTACATGAAACATCACACATTCATCAAAACAACCAAACTCAACCCTCTTGTCATCCCACTACACACTCTACTTTCTTGAAACCCCATTCAACCACTACCCCATCATTATTCAATGTAATGTCCCCATGTCCATCCTCTTTAATAGTAAACCCCCAACACACCTCATGTCAACCACACTCGACCACGCTGCTTTATAAAACCCCACAACTTGAAACATAAACATTTCCTTACCCGAAACTACAACCTCACTTCCCAACCACTACCTAGATGAATTCCCATAATATAACATGTTCATCCATTTCAAATTAATTCAATCTCTCAACCTGATATACCATCACTAAACCCTTTCAACCCCATAATCACAACTGCACTCCCAACCACATCATCACATTACTATACAAACACAAGGTCGAACAAACCATACAAAATAGATAGCCACACAAAACAGCAAGGTGTATTTGTATTTTTATACACCCATTCTTCAATTAAACTTTCATTATTCAGGGGTGGTCATGACAAAAATTTTATCCTGATGCTTCCATATATTGAACTGAGTATACATGATTATTAACATCTACATATTTCATCCATTAAACAAGAAAAAATGACACATATTCATAAGTCCTGAATGTGTGAAAACTGAGACCACCAACGACCTTGAATTTCATAAGGCATACACCCCTTGCAAATAACAACATGAATCGTCAATAAAATCTAAAATAGAGCTATCATCATCAGCTTCCCGATCCAGAAATTATTAATTCTTATTATGTTTGTAAAATTGTTTTCAATAGTAACCACAAGAAGACATCAGTACACCAACCCCGCATGATACACATTTATAATAGGTAGGAATGTATTACAACAATTAATAGTTGATGATCAATAATAATTCATCACACCAAAAACATTGGGATCATGCAAGAATTAGAGAGTCTCCAAGGAAGGAAGAAATTGAACTCCATTGCCGAATACATGTCTCTGTGGGGAATAAATTCTAGTGGCACACCATGTGAAAAATAAAACATAATTTTAATTTATTATCTCAAATTATATGATCTTGATCATCTATCAATGGAAGGGAAATAGTTTCAAGTCCATTAATTTCAGATCATGGTAAAAACAACAAAATATTACAATTTCAATGCCACAAAAAATTAGTATATTAATTATATAATTAATATCATCCTAAATTCATGTATAATTGATCAAATAAAGATTTAAATTGGATTTACGTCAAATAAGACATAATAGGGGAGAAACAGGGAAAAATGGAAAACTATCAAAATGACACACCAATGGGTGAGTCACTGATGTGAGTAATTGAAAACAAGTCACCAATGAGACCCATGGATGCCCAACTTACTGATTATCGACCTACAGATTCCAGACCTACATATTCTCAACCTACCTATTCCCTCACCTACTGATGCCCAGTTCTACTCGCACACTAACCTATGAACACCCTGATTCACTGACGCTGAGTTACCAATGGAAAAACTGGTAATTTTGGAGACCTCTTAAAAACTATCAACCATTGCCTCCTAGAACTCCCCAAACATAGATTTTTACAAACTAATAGACTTGGTGGGTCTATGCCATTACAACACTATATGGCCCACTGGTCATGACGTGTAGACCTTTTCAGGTCAGGGTCTGGTCGTCTATTCCATACACGACCTAAATGATGGGTGACAATGTAATATGGAGTCAAAATGGTGTGTGTCCCACTAGAAACAACGTGTACTCTAGGATTTATTATGTAAACCCCACATGTCGAGTCCCTCAAAGTGTACTTCTAATAGATGATGAAGAATGTACATGCTCGGTACATTAAATCTACAGGTTTTGTACTTATACTAGTTACATGGATTTTAAATTTATTATATTATGTAACCCTAGAGACATGTACTAGAATATGGGTGTAAATATGGGAAACTCTATGTGATATACCTTAATATATATATATATATATATATATATATATATTTAAAATTTTCATAATATCCATGATCTAGACATCATGTATGAGTTATATTGTAGTTATTCATCTATGTTAGTGTTATATGTCTCAAAGATTAATCAATATACAAGTATAATAAATGTTGGGTAGTTTTGGATGGGTATTCTCTGTATTACCTCTAAGGTTAAAATTATGAACAAAGTTACTTTTAATTGAATTTATTAATTTGTTTGAAATATTAATTGATGAGAATCTCAAGGAAATTCCCAAAATTATTATGACAATTTGATTGATTAATTAATTAAAATAATTAATTGATATAATAATTTCTTATATTAAATACCAAATATTAATGAATTGAATTCTAGTTTTATTAAATGAATAATTTGTTACATGAATTTTTATGATCATGTTCTATACCATACCGTTGTATGTGATTTGTGTGGACATAATTTTTTATTAAATTAAAATATTTGTATGCATTCATTCTCTCCTCATTAATATGTAGGGAATGTGTTCCCATGATTTATTTTCTATAAACCCCCTATTACCCCTCAATTGTGTGTGTGTAAAACAATATTTAAGGGATAGAGCTACCATTTTAGTGGCGGTGGTTCGAATTTGGAGTCGCAGAGAAACCAATCCAAGGAGTTAAAAGGTGGAAATGCAGAAAGATGTAAACCTGAACAGTAAATGGTTCAATGTGTTTCTCCCCTAAGTCAGTGGTTAGTTTATGAATGTCTAGATAAAATAACCAGTATAAAATGATGATGATCATTGTCTTTATGTAAATTCAATAAAATAGATTCATATTTAATTATGGATGTTTTTTTGCGATCACATAATTAATAAATTATAATGCATCTTAGATGTATCTAAAATAAACTCTATTATGTGTAAATATTATGTAACGAAATCTTCAATCACATATATAATCCCACATAATATTTATGTGAATGTGATAAATATAATATTAGTAAAATTATGCATAAAGGACAAAATCAATCAATAAAATATTATGTATGTATTTCCTTCCTTACTCTGGTTAGAATCGAACCATAGATCAATGTTCTGGACCAGCCAACGATGGGTTGCTTTCAATTAATGGTTAATTCTAATTTTAGTTTTTGGGTTGACATAACATGGTTGAAATCAATGGTTGACTACCAAAGTAGGACTTTGTGTAACTATGAGGAAAAGGTGGAGGAAATCAAAATTAATGAATTTAGGATTGGTGGGTCAACTCAACAGATCATGGAACTATGATTTAATATAGTTGGAATTTTGAATTAATACCTAAAAACTTTTATATTCCTTAACCAACCAATGATTGGTAAATAATAATGGGAATATATATCATTTCCCCTATAATATCCAAGCAACATGATATTTTGAATCTAATTGTGAGGTAAATTGGGTTTTGATAAAATAGTGGGAGACTTATTCAATTATTATGTATTTGATGAATTATATCAAGATAAATTAGTAAAATTATATTCATCTTATTTGTAGAAACAACATCAAAATTACATCAAACATATCATTGCATTCCATACATGAGAATGAAAAAATTCTCACCGACACAAATTTCCAAATAGGGAGTGGTGATTAAACCCCACCCTTCACCATGAAAGGAAATTCTACATGTTAAAAAGCCTTAACCATTCGTGCCTTGAAATGAGGATATGGACGAATCTCTCTCTATGTATTAGAAACAACTAATTGATATAATTGATATTCAACGCTTCAACTTGTAAACTGTTTCCAATGAGCTCTTGATGAAACATGAAGAAATGTATGAATATAGCATGATGTATCACTTTTAGGATATCTATCAAGAGATAATTAGACTATAGTGGTTTGGCGTCACCAATTATTTTTTTATGACTAAGAATGGAGAGTCTATGACATATGGGCCTCATGTATCATGTATATAGACCACATTGGGCATCTTCACATCTTAAAGACTAAATTCCCATATGAGTTGCATAATCATATCATAATTTCATGAATTCCCAATACTATCACTACTTTTATTATGAATTTTAATATGATAAAAAATGAGTAGAGTCTATCAAATCTTCTGACCATGATATTCCAAGTGGATAAGGATATGAGGCATGACAAACCTTTAGTCCTGGTAGTGAATTGGAATAGGAAGGACAAAGAAAAGGTCCAGAAGACATATAAACTGTTTAAATCCTTAGAGAACTATCTGACCATGAATAAAATGATCTGATGGAAGGAAAAATTAAAAGAGGTAGTATGATTTACATCTAGAGAGTCAGGGTAATAGAGGAGGAACTGCACCCATAAGAAATGGGAAGCCAATGGTGAGTTAGTTATTGAGTGAACTCATTCAATTTATGTAACACCCCGAGATTTTATGAAAAATATTCTTTTTAATTTCATTAATGTCTTGTGTTATACGCTACACCAAAAGGAGATTTCACAACACACATCTCTGACCTGTCTTGAATTACTCGCAATCGCGACCTTCCACGATAGCGTGTGTTGTACGCAACACCATGTTTCACTAAACAACGATATGCTATTAAAATATTATTAAAACTAGACGTTATGAATAGTAATAACCACTTTTTGAAAATTTTTAAATTCTATTTTTCAAAATGGACTTCATTTTTGGATTCGTAATATCGAAATTAGCTTAGGTTGAAATTTTGGTGATTTTCAGAAAACTTTCATATTTTGATGAATAGTGAAAACTACTAAATTTTAATTAAAAACATCTTTTTCAATCGAAATAATTAATAGTGATAAATTATTAATTTGAGTGGTTTTAATGTATATTTAGAATATATTTTTACAATTTAATACAATGTTGGTCATTGGATGTAATTTCACATTTAAACAAGTTATAAACAAGTGTCAATCTTTTGATAGTTATTATCTCTTAAAAACACGCTTTTTGTTTTGACGACGGGAATTAATTTTTAAATTAATTAATGCAACTGATATGTTTTGAATTTGGTAAAATAGAAATCATTTTTGAGTTCATAATATCTAATATAGCTTAGGCCTAATTTTTGGTATTTTTCTGAAAACTTTCAATTTTTGATGAATAGGGAAACCACTAAGTGGTAGTTAAAAAAACTGAATTTTTCATAAAACATAATTTTACCGCTTCTGTGAGTGGAATTTCAAAAATCCGAGAGACATGGTTGATGTCAGTAAGTAAAATGTGGTTCAATGAGATGAAAATAATTTTTGGTGAATAGTAACTTTTTACTTTTATTTACCACAGTTAAAAGTAAATAGGGTAATTAAGGGTAAAAATGATATTATTATTACCCTAACACATGTCGAAATTCTATTGGATAAGTGTAATTCGACGAAAAACACGCATAGGAATAAAATATGACCAGTTAGGCCCACTTGGATTAGATTAGGACATTTATTATTGATTTATTTAAAGAAGGGTTAAAATAGTTAAAATCAATGTTTAATAAGTAAATTATTTTTAATATAGGGTTATACATAAGATAAATTCAAATATAAATACTAATTAGAAATCTAAAAAGATTTCCTACATAATTATATTTTATTTATAATTTTTAGACATTAAATAAATTAATTTATTTATGACACAATGATGATGCAGTAATTAACATAATAGTGAACAATTTTAATAATTGATATTATAAATACCCAAATAAATATAATTTGAGAGTTTTTATGATTTACACTAATTTTCTAGGTTAATATGACATGTTATTATTGATTTAATTAACTTTTTTCGAACTTATCATTCTTTTATAATTTTCAAAAATCAATTACTAAATAGTGTCAAAATTGACATAAAATAGTTTTTAAAACAAATATTATATTATTAATTGTCATTTTATTCCTAAAAATCTAAGGTTCGGCCAAATGACTTAGATAAGGTTATATATATTAATAATAAACAATTTAGCATTCGTTTGGCTTCTTATAGTATGTTTATTAACCTTATAGTGTAAGAACACAAGAAGACACGGTAAAAGTAAAATTATTTAACTTAATGTTAAATCTAAATGATAAGGTTAAAATAGGAACCTAAACTTGTCTAAATTCTGTTGGATGAAAGGATTTCGACCCATCCCCACCTTAGCCTCGAAATAAATCAATTTGGAGCTATTTAAAACCGAACATGACTTTATAATAAAATAATATTTTTTGTTATTCCAAAGGTGCCCTCTCCTCCCTTATAAAAGGGCACCTCCTCCCTCTCTTCCTCACACAACATTGAGCCTTCAAGCATGGCCAACCCCTGCCAAATTCTCTTCTCCACTTCCCTAGAAACATCCTAAAGGTTCTGCACTTCCTCAAAGACCAATTTTTGTGCCCTAAGTGGAGGTCTCAAAGAGGCGCTTCAAAGAAGAGGTAATTTCTGTTACCGATTCTTTCACCTTTATTTCTTCTTCCACTCCTTCTTCGTATGTTGTTTCATTATGAAGTAATAACATAAGTATCACTCATATACTGATATGTTATTATAATTATGAAACAACCCTATTTCACCATCTATCCATCCTACGGAAAACGAAATCACCGCGCGTGCGTACGTACGGAATACCGTCTCCACACCGTGGTGAAATCTATTTTCCACCACCACCTTTCTTGGATGGGTATAATGTTGTAAATAATAACTATATATTATTATTTTAAAGTGATACTGATTCTGAAATATTATACATACACTCCAATACAGTCCCACGATCATGAGAATGATAACATCGCTCGTGCGTACGTACGGACTACCGTCTCCACGACGCGATGAGATTCATTTTCCACTTTAACCATTCATGAATGATTATAAAGTATATATAATAAGTAATCATGAAATATATGACATAATAATGATACTGGATTTATGTGTATATATATGTATGTCATCTACTTAATTCCGTTCAACTCAATAAGGAAACGAAAACAGCGTTCATGCGTACGTATGACCTACCGTCTCCATGAACGGTGTATTTATTTCCATTTACTGATTTATTATATGTATATTCTGAATATATATATATATAAATCATGTTTTATATTCCGGAATTAAGTAATCATGATCTATGTAATCATATAAATAATTAGAAGTCAAAAAACAGACGACAAATGAAACAATTTTACCCAAAACGCTCTTTAACATGGAATTTACAAAAGAACGGGAAATATAAAGTCATAAGTGAACCATATATGATATCATAACAATGAATATGATTCTGTAATAAGTCAATAACATTATTTAAATCATTATACAGGAGGTTCAGACACTTACAAAGCAAGTCAGACCTAAGGTAAGGGAAATATCACAATCTCATTTTTATCCGAGATTGTTTATACTTTGAAATTTAATGGGGTGTATTTTATCATCCACATCCATGTTTCCTCGATATGTAATATTATTTCCATCCTCCTACAATTGTTTAAATCCAATTTTACCCTTTGGTGAGTTTTTAGTAAAAGATATGAAAGGAATCTTTTGTCGTTTTTCGTACAATGTACTTTTTGACTTTTCCGACAAAAGTACGAAGAATGTTTTTTTTAACTTATACTACATGAATGGATTTTTAAAAAATTATTTCCAAGAAGCAACCTTTACAAGTTTTCAGGTTTATTTTTAATCAACTTTTTTTAGTTTAATGTTGTACGACATGTTAAGAAAGGAAAAATGTTTTTGAAGAAGAAGGGATATTTTCCTCAAGAATGGAGTTCAAGTGTTTTATCAAAATTATTTTCCATCTAAGATAATAAAGGGTTCTGTTTTTATCACTATTATTAAATTTATTTGATTATGTTGTGATGGAATTATTTATATGAATTCCTTTATCTTATATGAATTGTTTTATGATGTCATGATGTTTAAGATTCCCATTTGTATTACATGGGTTATGAAATGATGTATGATTTATGATTTTGTGGCACACATAAGGATGTTATCATTATGAGATGGGTGAGACCTATATCTCCCTCCAATGCATTGGGTAAAGATTTTATATCTCACGAGATAGACATGGCTGGAACGGTAGGTTATACCGGTTCAGTGAAACAGGACTGAAACGAGGGTGACTCGGTTCAGAAAGGGACTTTGTCCACTAAGATAGTCTTGGCAATGAGTTTTGACTAACAAGAAATGATTATCTATGATTATGTGTGTATGCCACAATGTTTATTGTTTTATGTTATGATTATTGTTATTACATTTCACTGCCATGAGTTATCCCAGGTTATGAAATTATGATCTCTTTTACAGGTTAAGATTTCCAAAATTTATGTGCTTATGTATATGATGTGATTGATATTTCTTTTGTTTACCCTTACTGAGCATTTGAGCTCACCCTTTTATGTTTACTTTTCCTCAGGATATAAAGAAAGGTTTAGGTATAAAAAAAAGAAGATCTTTATGGGAGATGTTGAAGATCTTTCACCAGGATTAGAAGATTATATTCCGAGTTTCCAAAGACACTAAACTATTACGATCCTTGTGTGTGTGTTTTTGTTATGAAATAAGTATTCCGCAAATGAAATGTAATGTCAATGTACGTCAAGCTTCGGGTCTCTACAGTTGGTTTCAGAGGAAAGGTTTAGTCAACCTTTGTAAACTAGGATGTGAAAACGTTAGTGAGATCCCTAGAGATATTTCTAAGGTATGTCTAGGGATGTCCCTAAGGATAAGTATAAGTATAGGTTATAGTACTAGAATTATACTAACGATCATAGAATTAAACCTAAGATGTTAGATATTGAAGGTACTCCCCCTTTATTATGTTGTTTTCCCTAGCATGATTGTTTCCTCTCAAACTATTCTTTTTGGGTTTTAGAAAATTTCCGGAAACAAGGTGATTCACGATAATGGAGGATATGATGGAAAATGGAATGATATTTTTCATGAGCAACCAAATGAAATGGGATTTGGAAGTCCAATCATCATTATTATGCCGAATCATAAATCTCATAATATGATCAATAAAGTAAAATTTGGAAAGTTTCCTGGCTCGGATATTAAGAGAAAGATGGAGTTTCATGATGATCATAGAGGAAAGAAAGTTCAATTTCCCCTATGTAAATCATGTGGGAAGAGGCATCAAGGAGAATGTTTTAAAGGAACTGGAAGATGCTTTGGGTGTGGAAAAGAAGGACACAAAACCAGTAAGTGCCAAGGAAAATGTTCAGTTAACACCAGGGATAAGGATAATGGTATTGCTACGACATCAACAATGGTTAAATGTTTTAAATGTGGAATGCACGGGCATTATGCAAACCAATTCCCTTAGGGAAAGTCTCATGAAGAGAGTCAGTATGGTCGTATGGGTAGTATTTATGTGGATGATGATGAAGAGACTACAAATGATATGTGAGATGAAAGAATTGTTGAAGCTCGGTCAATGGTTTAAGAAGGTAGTGGAATGATTACATATTTATCAAAGTGTAATGTTGTATAAGTAATCTCATGGTACTATGGAATAAAGAGACATCTAAGGATTGTTACACTGTTGTCTTTCCATGAGTTTTGAAAGTGTATGATTAATGGTACCAGTATCCATGAAAGGTTATTCAGATATTTTTGGACTATAGATGATATGCGCATAATGAATGGATAAGACGATAATGAGATGTTTGATTGTATTCCTGAGCTCATGATTGATATAATGACTAAGTGATATAATGGTTTGAGTATAAATAATTTTGAGGATTTTGGTATGTGAAAAGTGTTAACTTTTAACTGCATTCAAGTTTTCACTATGGTTCAATGGGTATTCAAGAGAATACATTATTAAGGCCTTTGAATGTTTGGAATGTGACCAATAAGACATATCTTATGATATATGGGGATCAACGATGGTATTAAATCTCTGGTAATCTTTTTCACTATATTATGATAGTGGACTAAAGTATTATGGATAAGCCTAAAGATTGTAATGGATTATGTTGAACATAAGTTAGGATAAAACGTTTTTCGATATTATTGATGGGATGTTATAGTAATATAGCTTTAGAAAAAGGACAACCTGCAGGACGGGCAACAGCCCATCGCGTCGGACAAGGCTGTGGGAATCGAACCCACAACCAAAGTGCGACTGGCCTTTATCGCCTACCAATGGCCTATAGGAAGTCCCTGTTTAGTAGAAACTAGTTTTATTATATTAAGCAGTATGATATATGAAGTATAAGTCCATTTTAGAAACCATATATGATTAATCTCACTATAGAATGACTTATGTATATTTAATAACTTTTGCTAACCTTTTGTTTGAGACAGATGGAATGACCCGTCATTCTAGCACATGATCTGCTAACACCTCACGAATAACAAATTCAACTTCATTTATTTAAGAGATGATGTGGAAATTGTTCATGGCACGAACAACAGTGATATTGTACCAAAATAAAGAAAGTATTTATTGTAATTCAAATTCTTCAACTTTAGGGAAATGATCTTGAAAACCAAAAATGATTCATAGTGCTCTTATATCTGATTAATCAGATGGTACCTTAGATCGTCACAAATTTATGGATTTGTGATTGTTGGCTTTTCCATAGCCATGTTCTCTACCACTCTCCATCAGAACATGATGGTTAGATTTTTCTTCCATAAACATATTTTCCCCTAGGTGGAAACCTAGTGATTAGTTTATTTGGGTAACTGTTACGTTTCATACTTTTGTTTTTAATGATTGGTTTTGGTATTCCTTTTTACGATGTCGGTTTCTATTAAAGAAACTTTTGAATATTAAACCATTTATAACCCCGACGAATTTCGAGGGCGAAATTCATTTAAAGAGGGGTAGAATGTAACACCCCGAGATTTTATGAAAAATATTCTTTTTAATTTCATTAATGTCTTGTGTTATACGCTACACAAAAAGGAGATTTCACAACACACATCTCTGACCTGGCTTGAATTACATACAATCGCGACCTTCCACGATAGCGTGTGTTGTACGCAACACCAAGTTTCGCTAAACAACGATATGCTATTAAAATAATATTAAAACTAGACGTTATGAATAGTAATAACCACTTTTTGAAATTTTGTAAATTCTATTTTTCAAAATGGACTTCATTTTTGGATTCGGAATATCAAAATTAGCTTAGGGTGAAATTTTGGTGATTTTCAGATAACTTTCATATTTTGATGAATAGTGAAAACTACTAAATTTTAATTAAAAACAACTTTTTCAATCGAAATAATTAATAGAGATAAATTATTAATTTGAGTGGTTTTAAATTATATTTATAATATATTTTTACAATTTAATACAATTTTGGTCATTGGATGTAATTTCACATTTAAACAATTTATAAACAAGTGTCAATCTTTTGATAGTTATTATCTCTTAAAAACACGCCTTTTATTTTGACGATGGGAATTAATTTTTAAATTAATTAATGCAACTGATATGTTTTGAATATGGTAAAATGGAAATCATTTTTGAGTTCATAATATCAAATATAGCTTAGGCCTAATATTTGGTATTTTTCTAAAAACTTTCAATTTTTGATGAATAGTGAAACCACTAAGTGGTAGTTAAAAAAACTGAATTTTTCATAAAACGTAATTTTACCACTTCTGTGAGTGGAATTTCAAAAATCCGAGAGACATGGTTGATATCAGTAAGTAAAATGTGGTTCAATGAGATGAAAATAATTTTTGGTGAATAGTAACTTTTTACTTTTATTTACCACGGTTAAAAGTAAATAGGGAAATTAAGGGTAAAAATGATATTATTATTACCCTAACACATGTCTAAATTCAATTGGATAAGTGTAATTCGACCAAAAACAAGCTTCGGAATAAAATATGACCATCTAGTCCCACTTGGATTAGATTAGGACATTTATAATTAATTTATTTAAAGAAGGGTTAAAATAGTTAAAATCAATGTTTAATAAGTAAATTATTTTTAATATAGGGTTATACATAAGATAAATTAGAATATAAATACTCATTAGAAATCTAAAATGATTTCCTACATAATGATATTTTATTTATAATTTTTAGACATTAAATAAATTAATTTATTTATGACACAATGATGATGCAGTAATTACCATAATAGTGAACAATTTTAATAATTGATATTATAAAAACCCAAATAAATATAATTTGAGACTTTTTATGATTTAAAATAATTTTCTAGTTTAATATGACATGTTAGTATTGATTTAATTAACTATTTTCGAACTTATAATTCTTTTATAATTTTCAAAAATCAATTACTAAATAGTGTCAAAATTGACATAAAATAGTTTTTAAAACAAATATTATATTATTAATTGTTATTTTATTCCTAAAAATCTACGGTTCGGCCAAATGACTTAGAAAAGGTTATATATATTAATAATAAACAATTTGGGGTTCGTTTGGCTTCTTATAGTAAGTTTATTAACCTTATAGTGTAAGAACACAAGAAGACACGATAAAAGTAAAATTATTTAACTTAATGTTAAATCTAAATGATAAGGTTAAAATAGGAACCTAAACTTGTATAAATTCTATTGGATGAAAGGATTTCGACCCATCCCCACCTTATCCTCGAAATAAATCCATTTGGAGCTATTTAAAACTGAACTTGACTTTATAATAAAATAATTTTTTTTGTTATTCCAAAGGTGCCCTCTCCTCCCTTATAAAAGGGCACCTCCTCCCTCTCTTCCTCACACAACATTGAGCCTTCATGCTCGGCCAACCCCTGCCAAATTCTCTTCTCCACTTCCCTAGAAACATCCTATAGGTTCTGGGCTTCCTCAAAGACCAATTTTAGTGCCCTAAGAGGAGGTCTCAAAGAGGCGCTTCAAAGAAAAGGTAACTTCTGTTACCGATTCTTTCACCATTATTTCTTCTTCCACTACTTCTTCTTAGGTTGTTTAATTATGAAGTAATAACATCAGTATCAATCATATACTGATATGTTATTATAATTATGAAACAACCATATTTCACCATCTATCCATCCTACGGAAAACGAAATCACCGCGCGTGCGTACGTACAGAATACAGTCTCCACGCCGTGGTGAAATCTATTTTCCACCACCACCTTACTTGGATGGGTATAATGGTGTAAATAATAACTATATATTATTATTTTAATGTGATATTGATTCTTAAATAGTATACATACACTCCAATATAATCCCACGATCATGAGAACGATATCATCGCTCGTGCGTACGTAAGGACTATCATCTCCACGACGCGATGAGATTCATTCTCCACTTTAAACATTCATGAATGATTATAAAGTATATATAATAAGTAATCATGAAATATATGACATAATAATGATAATGGATTTATGTGTATATATATGTATGTCATCTACTTAATTCCGTTCAACACAATAAGGAAACGAAAACAGCGTTCATTCGTACGTACGGCCTACCGTCTCCTTGAACAGTGTATTTCTTTCCATTTACTGATTTATTATATGTATATTCTGAATATATATATATATATATATATATATATCATGTTTTATATTCTTGAATTAAGTAATCATGATCTATGTAATCATATGAATAATTACAAGTCAAAACACGGACGACAAATGAAACAATTTTACCCAAAACGCTCTTTAACATGGAATTTACAAAAGAACGGGTAATATAAACTCATAAGTGAACCATATATGATATAATAACAATTAATATGATTCTGTAATAAGTCAATAACATTATTTAAATCATATACAGGAAGTTCGGAAACATACAAATCAAGTCGGACCTAAGGTAAGGGAAATATCACAATCTCATTTTTATCCGAGATTGTTTATACTTTGAAATTTACTGGGGTGTATTTTATCATCCACATCCATGTTTCCTCGATATGTAATATTATTTCCATCCTCCTACAATTTTTTAAATCCAATTTTACCCTTCGGTGAGTTTTTAGTAAAAGATATGAAAGGAATCTTTTGTCGTTTTTCATACAAGGTACTTTTTGACTTTTCCGACAAAAGTACGAAGAATGTTTTTTTAACTTATACTACATGAATGGATTTTTAAAAAATTATTTCCATGAAGAAACCTTTACAAGTTTTCAAGTTTATTTTTAATCAACTTCTTTTAGTTTAAAGTTGTACGACATGTTAAGAAAGGAAAAATGTTTTTGAAGAAGAAAGGATATTTTCCTCAAGAATGGAGTTCAAGTGTTTTATCAAAATTATTTTCCTTCTAAGATAATAAAGGGTTCTGTTTTTATCCCTATTATTACATTGATTTGATTATGTTGTGATGGGATTATTTTTATGAATTCCTTTATCTTATATGAATTGTTTTATGATGTCATGATGTTTAAGATTCCCATTTGTATTACATGGGTTATGCAATGATGTATGATTTATGATTTTGTGGCACACATAAGATGGTATATTATGAGATGGGTGGGACCTATATCTCCCTCCAATGCATTGAGTAATGATTTTATATCCCATGATATAGACATGGATGGAACGGTCGGTTATACCGGTTCAGTGAAACAGGAATGAAACGAGGGTGACTCGGTTCAGAAAGGGACTTTGTCCACTAAGATAGTCTTGGAAATGAGTCTTGACTAACAATAAATGATTCTATATGATTATGTGTGTATGCCACAATGTTTAATGTTTTAAGTTATGATTATTGTTTTTACATTTCACTGCCATGAGTTATCCCAGGTTATGAAATTATGATCTCTTTTACAGGTTAAGATTTCCAAAAGTTATGTGCTTATGTATATGATGTGATTGATATTTCTTTTGTTTACCCTTACTGAGCATTTGAGCTCGCCCTTTTATGTTTACTTTTCCCCGGGATATAAATAAAGGTTTAGGTATAAAAAAAAGAAGATCTTTATGGGAGAAGTTGAAGATCTTTCACTAGGATTAGAAGATTATATTCTGAGTTTCCAAAGACACTAAACTATTACGATCCTTGTGTGTGTGTTTTTGTTATGTACTAAGTATTCCGCAAATGTAATGTATTGTCAATGTACGTCAAGCTTTGGGTCTCTACAATTTATACACATTTGGTATTGGATAGAGATTTCGGTCCTCACATCTATATGAAAATTCAAGAACCAAGTAGATTTTAATAAATATATAGAGGAGTGGTGGATCTATAAGCTGCCAATGTTTGAGGCAAGATACTATTTCCATTGGAGTCTTCCACATTTCATTTCCTACTGATATTATTTTGGTTTTAGATGACTATTATGAGGTAATAACATTACCATAAACATATTTTTTTATCATGTTTAGATAAAAATGGTGTTATTTTCATGTTTATAAATTAATGTAGTTTCATTTATAAAGACGACATATGTTATGTAATGGAACATTTCCATCTCGATCTTTCTGTATTAAATTAAAAAAACCAACTGTAGGAAATTGATAGCGAATAATTATAACATTACACATATAACACCAAGTTATGGTATCAGTGTCTTGGTCATGTAAATGATAAGGGCTTAACAATGCTCTGTAAAGATGGATATTCATACTCTTCTAAGATAAAACCAATTGTTTGGTGTCATACATGTTTACATGGAAAAATGACCAAGTCACTATTTCATGGATAGGGTGAAAAGGATAGATAGATTCTATTATTGGTACACATTTATGTTTTTGGACCATTTATATTAAAATCGATAGGTTGATAATTTTATTTTATAACATTTACTGATGACTTTAGTAGATATGGATATGTCTTCATAATGATGTTTATGTCCAAGACCTTTGAGAAATTTATGGAATTCAGGAATGAAGTAGAGAATAATTTTGGTTAGAAGTTAAATAATATATGATCTGATCGAGGTGGAGAATATCTTAACAAATATTTCACTGAATTTTTATAGGAGTTTGGGATTATATCTCAACTCACTCTACCATATACACCACAGTGGAATGGAGTTTGTGAATTGAGGAACTGTACCTTTTCAGACATGGTATGGTCGATGATGAGTCATGAAGTTCTTCCATTATTATTTTGTGGATATACATTACAAACTACAACATACACCTTAAATTGAATTCCAAATATAGCTGAAATTGGAAATACCTTCAAGCTAGAGAGTGGAAAGAAATATATTTTATTGCATACACGTGTATGGGGATGCGATGAGCTTGTTAAGGCTTTCTCAATATACAAAATGGCATCATAGGGAACAAAGTGTATCTTTGTGGGGTATCCACAGGAAACAACGTGATTCTACCTATATGGAAACTCAGATGAGAAAGTTACTAATGATATAAAATCCATCATTCTTGAGAGGTAGCACGTCCTCAAAGAGGATTGTGGGAAAAATATTGAATTCAATGAAGGTGATGGTCATGATACATTTTAGTTAGTATACGAAAAAGCTCCAAAAGTCTCTATAGAAGAAGTATTTATAGAAACAAAGGTATTTTATAGGATTTTAATTGAGGTAAGAGAACTAGAGAGATATGGTTTTGAAGACACTGATGATGTTGACTCATTATTACTGGACATTGATGAACCTCTCTCATACAAGGAAGTAGTAGAGGGATCATAAGATGTAATATGTCCACAAGCTATAAATTTTGATATCGATTCCATGTATTAGAACCATGATTGGGTTTTAGTAGATGCACCAGTTGATGTGATTCCAATTGTGTGTAAATGGTTATTCAATAAGAAACTAGAAAATAGATGTAAAGTAAGTACTTATAAATCAAGGCTAACTGGTAAAGGTTTTAAACAATGTCATGTAATTGACTATGATGAATCATTTTCACAAAATTCCATGTTTAAAACCTTACGAGTCATATTTTCTATAGTAGAATACCATGACTATGAGATTTGTTCGATGGGTGTTAAAACTACAATCCTTAAATTGAACCTTTAGGAATATGTCTATATAACACAACTAGAATAGTTTTTGACACCGGGTGATTCCAATAGGATTTTCAGGTTGTTGAGATCCAGTAGAGGATTGATGAAAATATATAGGTCATGGAACATTATATTTGATGAATACATAAAAGAATTTGGTTTCATTAAAAATGAATGTGATCTTTAGGTTTAAAAAAGGATTAGTTGGAATATGGTAATTATCCTAGTAGTATAGTTTGACGACATATTACTTATTGTAAATGACATACCTATCATACAATTATATAAGGACTAGTTGAACAATTGATTATCTAGGAAAGAGTTATGTGAAGAATTTTAAATTTTAGGGATCAAGATCATTTGGGATATATCCATGCTATAACTTGGCTGAATCCAATGTATATAAATTGACCAGATACTAAAGAGATTTCAAATGGCACAATCCATGATGGGATTGGTTTAAGTGTCATGTGGTTTACAAATTTATAAGAAAATGTGTCCCTAGGCACAAACTAAGGATGTAGAACGAGTATGATCCTATAAGAATCAGCGATACGATCAATCATGTATGACATGTTAAGTACTAAATTGATGTTTCCTATTCAATAAGCATGGTAGGATATTGTCATGAAGATCTAGGAGAACATAATTGGACTACTGTTAATAATATCCTTAAGTATCTATGAATTACTAAGAATATGTTCCTTGTGTTTGGAGGATACGAGGAGCTTTTCATCATAGGGAATACTGATGGTGGTTCTTAGATAGATCATAATGATCTAATGTCATGATCAAGATGTGTTTTCTATCTCAACAGAGGGGTTGTGATCTAGAAGAGTTCAAAGAATCCAGGTGTAGTTGATTCTAATGCGGGGTTCAATTATATAGTATCTCTTAATGTATCCAAGTAATTAATAATGATTCAGATCATTTTAAAGGATCATGATGTGGTACTTAGCTATACGTACCCAATCACACTATATTGTGATAATAATATAGTGGTGGCTCATGAAAAAATTGTAAGGTCACATCAATGAAAAAATAAAATAATTGAGATATATCACCTCATAACTGATCATTATCAATAGGTCGATGTTTTAGTGTGATGTGTATCCACGAAAGATAATGTGGTAGACACCAGGGCAGAAGGCATATTTTTGCAGAATCATGTTTACCATGTGAGAGCAAGAGGACTGAGGGTCCTTAGCAGTTGGCTCTTGTGAGAGTGGGATTCTATTAGAGTTAGTTCTATAGAACTCTATTATTTTGTACATCATGTTAACATATATTCATTGATTTTATTATTAATAATTTTTTATCAGATCAAGATTTTTCTTCAACGAAACATTGTTTTTTTATAATGTCTTAAGAGTAACTGTCATAATAAAAGGTCATAGATAATCCCTACAGTGATGAGAAATTAGAAGAGACATGACAATATTCTTGAATATATTTTCAATATCTAGATGCTATCTTTTTATGGACACAAATGACACATGCTATCTAGGGTGGAGATTCATTGGAATTTAAGTCACATTTCCATGGTGTACACCCCAGGTGATATCCAGTATGATATTTTTTGAATGAAACCCAATATTAGGAAATCCATTTTTTAATGTTTCATTCAATGTTCCTATCATCTAATGTGTGTATGAGTCTTTAGAGTTTGATAATAATATTAATGGATATTTTTTGCAATGCATTTAGATGTATTGATGAAAACTATGACGATAGATGTTCACGACGTGGTAAGATATATTGGGGGTGTCATGATTAATATTGTATTAATGAATAAAGTGATAAATGACATATCCCTTATGTTCTTTAATGGATGAAAACATCTTAGTACCTTTGATGGAAATTATATAGGATTAATAAATCCATGGCCTTAGTGATCAATAGGCAAGATCTATTTCTAGAATGTAAAGGAAAAAGATATCGTGCATATAGGTTGATGTAACTAACATGAAACCTACTCGATTAGAGATATTGTGATAAATGGAATATATTACATGGTAACCATTGTTAAAAGGTGACATGTTATAGTATAATTAACTTCATTCTCTATGGGTTCCTTGATGTGTTAGATGAAGTTAACCATGGACTATAGGATGGTCCGCCTAATTCCATTAAGGAAAGGGCCTAGAGGGTCACACTATGATTTTATCAAGTATCTCAATTAAAATTTTTATTATTTAACATGTTGAATAGATAATATTCTCAGTCATTGTTTAATAAATAATCTTTTATGGCTGGTCACATTTATTCTATCACTAGTTATTCGAGAAAATCTATTGTGAGAGGAATAATTAATAAATATTTTGGAGGCTTGGCAGACCGAGTTTAATAGTCCAGTGAGAAATAATTATATTTAATATTCTTTGATTAAATAATATTTAATTATAACTCACATTTTATACCCATGTCATGATATGATAATATTGATTTTATTACATGAAATATGGGTTTCTCTATGATGTGAAAATTAAACATTATTTACCCTAGTGTAATATATAACATGTTATATTTTTCTATTAATTAGAAAAGGTAATTCTATGAGATGCATATTATGTTATAAAAAATTAATTAGTGAAATTATTATAACCCTAGAGAGTACATCCCTCCCCGTGAATGCTGTCAAGAACGAGAGATATTCTCTTCTACTAGATCAAGGAGAACTCTTTGAAAATGGTTCTCAAGGCGATCAAAGGCGGACATCGCAAGTGAAAGGACATTCCATTCTAGCACTCGGAGACTACTTCTGTGAAATATGTAGTTACATAAAACATGTGTGGATCACCACTAGAATATATCTACCCTTGATATCTATAAATCAATGATATTACACTTTCATATTTGTGGATTAATGCATCATTGATGAAATAATCACCATGGAGGTAATTCATATTTAAAAAAATATAATTATAAAAAATATCATGATCCTCTATATTATTCCACATTTCTATTCCTTTTTCCTATTTCATTTATTTAATTACATGGATCATGGAATTCATTGTTGTGTAGATCCCTAAATGTTGTCTGAATATGGATGAAATTGATGTTGGGCAACGTCTCTCCTGTGCATCCGTTGTGCCTGAAACCTAATCATATATCCATCATGAAAATATAATAACTAATGGAAATTGATGTGTTTAAATTAATAAAAATAAATTCATAAACATTGTGTTCCAAAATAAATGTAGGAATAAAACACTTTATATAAGTATTATCAACCATGACTGAATGAAACAATCTTGAGAAATAAAAGGTGTGTTATTTTTCTTAAATAATAGTTCTTTCGGAAAATATTTTGATTGTCCTAAACTATAATAGAAAACATGTATATCATAAAAAATAATTAAAAAACTAAATAAATTATTTTTAAGGAATAACCATTCTCAATACGTGGTGAATGAGGGAAGCACAAATAAGGGTAGTTAGGGTCGACAAATACATTACATTTTTTCAGAAATAATTATTCACGTTAATATATTATATAATCACATTAGATTCATTAATTATATATTCAATAATATTTTATACATGTATACAATTCCTTATTATTTTATTATGTTATTTAGACTTTTGGAAGGGTTATTGAGTTCAATATCATCGTTGGGAACATTCATTTTCCTTGTTTTCTTGACTGGTTCACATGTATTCCTGAATGGATGTTCTCTTATAATGAGGATGAACCTAAATAATTGTTTTTAGATTTTATTAATGATCCGACATAATAATAAATTATCTTATAAAGGATAATATTTTCTTCCCTGATAATGATTCATTAAATAGAAGTTATATAGGATTGTTTTAGGTTAATGTTGGAAGTTTTTTGAACACATCAAACTTTTCTTTTAATTATCTAGTATTATGAGTTTGAGTAATTCACCGAAAATAAAAAGGGATATAAGAAAAAATTTAAAACATTTGTCATCCATATAATGGTATTATTAACATTCTTGATGTTTTTAATGAAAATTAACGTTCATCACCCATTATGTTAGTAAATTGAGAAATAATAGTAGGCGATTCTATTTTTAGTATATAAGATATAAAGGGATGAGTTTAATGTAGGATCATTCAATAACATGATATAATTACTATATATTTAATGTACTAGAGTTACTATTCCATTTTTACTATGTTAGGAGAGGATAGAATAATAAAATAAGTTGAAATTGAAAGGAAATTCAATGAAAAGGTATGATGATTTACCTCTTCAATTTTCCTCTTGAGATCCCCCTCAATGAACCAAGGCTGGGTCTTTCGATGAGACCAAGGCTCTATGAAATGGGAGAGAGGCTAGGGAAGTCTATTGGGAATAATTATTGAAATGATCTAAATTTTATAGTTGTGAGGAAAAGTGGGTGTGAGAGGTTGTATTTATAGAAGAGGAGAGGGTTGTTTTGTGAATATTATATTATTTAGTTTATTATTTTCGATCGAGAATATTAATAGATTGAGATGTGTTTGAAAATATATTTAAATAATGAATGATAATTTGATATTATGGTGATTACATCATCCTTTCATCAACAACGACACTAGAATTCATATATTTGGATTTTATAAAAAATTATCCCATACGACTCATCATAAAAAATCATGTATTTTAAAAAAACCCCAAAAATTCAATGTAACCATTTTGTGATCAGTAGAATACAAAAATGAAATAAATTTTATTAAAATCATTTTATAATATTATTAATTTATTATCAAATTAAAATCATCATTTAAATTGAAAATATATATTTAAAATTATAACCGCATTTAAAACACTTAGTAAAATTACCTAATGTATCATAAAATTGTTTTTAAATCATTAGACATAAAAATATATATTTATTAATTAATTTCATGAAAATAAATGTCCTTATGAATTATTATTATAATCATAAAATTGGGATTAATATTTTATGACTTATACAAATACGATTACATTATTAATAATTTTTAAACCAATTATTTACTTAAGTTATTATATAACTAGAAAAAAAAATACAAGATGCCTAAATTGTATATATATTTTCATCGGCATGGGAACTATTAATTTTCTGGTTTATTGTTTATAAGGTTCATATTAATATTTGTATGGTCAAGTTACTATTTCATTGGTATTGGTTCCTAAACATATAGACTTACATCTTATTTCATTAATTCATCATTTATAAAACTTTTTAAATGGTCTCTATGTTATTTTATGTGATTTATTCTATATATGAAATTACAATTTGAAGGGAGGAAATCCATTGTTGATTTTTTGGGTGGTTACATTATTTCCCACTTTTGAATTTTTTCCCTCGAAAATTCATTTTTCATGAACAGGTAAGTGTACTTCTCCTTCGTTTCCTCATTTGGTACCCATGACTGTTCTTTAGTACATATGGTTCGTCCAAAACATTATAACATGTTGTGTTGTCTTGTTTCGTAGAACCTTTTCTCCTATTTCCAAATGATTTAATGGGTTCTCCTCATAAGAGAGATCATATTCCAGCAATAACACCTTTGATTTTAGTACATGTGTGTGATCTGGTATATACTTCCTCATGAGTTATATGTGGAAAACATCATGAACTTTAGCCATATTCAGTGGAATTGTAAGCCAAAAGGACCCAAATCTTATGCAAACATGGATCAAAAAAGGACCAATGTATCTTGGGATTAGCTTCCATTTTTTCAAACTACATTACTCACTTCTTGGAGATATTTGAAGTTGAAATCTATGTCCCTTCAACGGTTTTCAGTATAGCTATTTTGAGTACTCTGAACAACATTGATAAGTTTTTATATTGATTAATCATTCTCTGTCATCTCATGCACAATATCAGTTCCAATTATATTTCATTCTCCATCATCTTCCCAAAAAATTTGAGTTAAACCTCTCACTCCATACATAGCTTCATATGGAGCCCTATGAATACTCAAGTTGAAGCTATTGTTGTATGAGAACTCATCCAATGTGAGTTGGTGATTCCATCCATATTTTTATACTAAAGAGTTGTGTCTTAGTAAATATTTAAGGATCTAATTATTCATTTCATATTATCCATCAATTTGGTGTGATTAGTTGTGCTGAAATTTAATTTTGTACTCAAGTCATGTTGAAGACTCATCAGAATTTGGATTTGAATTTGGGATCATGAACAAAGACAATTGAGAGTAGAACTCCACGAAGTCTCACCACTTCATCTATATATATCATAAAAATCTATTTAAGTGAGAGGACTTACCAAATAGTTATAAAGTGGTAGTCTTGGGGATTTGGTCCACCACAACCCATTTCACATTGTTTTATTTTGGATTTCTTTAGGAGACTAGTGATGAAGTACACTGTGACATTCTCCCATATCCACATAGGTAATGGAAATTGTTTCATCATCACGTTTTTACATTGGTCATCCATCATTAACATGAAAACATACCCCGCACCTTGAGATACACTTTGAAATCACCTTTTTCATGTTGTTACACTCGAAGTGTTCTAGAAGATCAAGGAGCATCTTGGTACTCCCAGGATGGATAAAGAAATATGTGTTACATGTAATGACCAATAGATCATCATTTATCCCAAATGATGAAGGAATAAAAAACATTCTTATATTCCTCATTACACTATTATCATAAATTTAGAGCTCTTGTAGCATCCCTTCCATTAATACATTCACCATCATCTGTAACGCTGGATCATTCCTTTGGGCCTCATTAATATTATCTTAGTTAGATGGTTTGAAAATCATTTGGGAAAGTTAGGATGTATTTCCTTCCATTATGATTTCCATATCCATAGATTTCACATCTCTGATGATGGGGTATTTACCAATCCACAACAGAGATAGAGTTGTAGGTTCTATTCTTCTAAGATCATCAGCTACAATGAACATCATGCCTAGATGATAGTGAACATAGAAATCATTGTCTTTGATTATCTCTAACCATATCCATTGATGAATGATGATATAATTCTATGTGAATGTATAATTTATGTTCTTGTGATAAATATATATGTCACACTTCTCACCGTAGAGGTAGTTCTGCAATATTTTCATGGAAAAAAATCAATGTTGTTATCCCCATATTATGGGTCGGTTAGTTTTTATATTTGATCATCATCTGTCATGAGGTGTAGGCTATCACATTATAATTTTTCATGATTAAACAACCCAATCCATTCTTAAAGAATCAATATATGTCACAAAACATTATCTAATTTTTGGTAATGTGTGTACATGTGTAGTGATTAGCCTTAACTTTAGCTCCTTGATGAATTCCTCACATTCTCCCATCCATACTAACATTACCACATCACTTGTAAACTAGTTAACAAGCTTTAAAATGATGACTAATTTCTCATAAATCATTGATGGTACCCTGATAATCCAAAAAAATCAGTTTTCCATTAAACTGGAGTGTATGGTCCATTCTACATTTTCTATTTTTTTGAAGGGTCCATAGAAATTCACTCACTTTGGATCACATGTCCCATGAATGTGACTTGTTGAATCCAAATCAAATACTTGTTGAACATGGAGTACACCTTATCCTTCATTTGTTATGTTAACACAATCATTATATATTCTTCATGTTCCTCCATTTTCATGGATTTTAGGATAATATCATAAATAATCACTACCAACAATTTGTTAGGGTAATTTCTAAAGAATCAATTAATCAAATCCATGATGATATTTAGGATATTGTTAAATCAAAATGGCATCAACAGTAACTCATAGCTCCCTTACCTTGTATGGAAGGCAGTCTTATGAACATCATCCTTCAACACCTTTATATATTTTTATCCAAAAGGGAGATACACCCTTGAAAAGTTATGATCTCCACTCAACTAATCTAACAAGTCATCAATACTTGGATGCAGATTCCATTTCGTTATGGAGATCTTGTTGAGTTTCAGATAATAGATACAAAACATGATTAATCCATTCTTCTTTTTGAAAATATAATTGTCTCACCCCATGGGGATGCACTAGGGTGTATGAGAAACTTATCCAACTTCTATTATGTCTTCTTATTTAACTCCTCCAATGTGATAGGATCCATCATTTATAGACACATTGAGATAGGTTTAGCTCTATGTATGAGTTAACTTGATAACTCAATCTCATGATTCGAGGGTAGTTAAGGCAACTCATCATGAAATACATCATTTTATTCTTTTAAAATGGAAATTTCCACTAGGGTGATACCTTCCACTGACTCAACCATTTGAGAAAGCTATTCTTCTTCACATTGAATCAACACCTATACTATTAAATGTTTTTCGAATGGAGATTCATGATATTACATTAATTTTTTTAGGGGCATGGGATGGTTCATAATATGAATAAGTATTTCCTATTCCAGAAAGTTGATATGTTCTGAATATATCATGAGTCAATCCCTCCAAATTATAGCATTGAATTCCACCAAATGATGTACCACAAGATTAGCTAGAAGAATAAACCCACATAAGCAAACACAATAAGATTCCAACACTTGGGTTACAATGATTTCACCATTTGGTGTTTTTACCGATATCTTTACTTTAGTGATTCAGGGCATCAATTAAATTGTTTTGGAAAAATATCTTGACATAATGTAATGAGTAGAACCAAAATAAAATAAAACATCTTCTATTAATGGTTAAATATAAATTGTACCTGGAACAACTTCGTTTTCATTCTCCACATTCATATTAGTAATGGAAAAATCCTTCACTTCCCCCATTGGATTTTGTCGATAATGAATTTGATTATTCTTGAGAACATGAGGTCTAGTGCACTAGATTTCATAGTGTCCTTGGTCCCTTTGTTTTTGTCATTGGACCACTGATGGTGATGTCCTTTCCTCCACAAAATTGACCTACCTTTTCATGTATGTTCAATATATATGAAATTGGTGGAATTTTATACAATAATTAATTCATTTTACCATCCTGTTGAGGCATTTCAAATGATTCTTATTTAAAAAAATTTGTCATGTGGGTGGTTTCTTTTCCTTTCCACCATTATAATTAGATCCTTTAGCATGAAACTATATATTTCCATACATATCACCATATCCATGATTTTACTCACCAAAATCCATATTCAATTTTGGAGAACAACACAAAACATATTTATAACACCCAATGACTCTAGTTTCAAGATCATTTCAAAGGCTCCGTTTTAAACCACTAAATAATCTATCAATTTTTCTATCAGCTTTGATAAAAAAACTCAAATTATACCTTGTAATCTTTGTGAAAGTAGTCTCATAGGCCCCGACCGACTCTCGTTCATTTTTCATCATCAATATGAATTATATATTCATTTGTGTTTGTGGAGGTCGATGGAAATAATATTCTATAATTATTATCTTAATGTATTCTCATTCAATTTCTTCAATTTCCTACCTCGTCTCGGTGTTCTTAATCATATACCAACATTGATATGCCTCTCCTGCTAGATGATAAATATCCAAAGTCAAATTATACATTTTAGAACTGTGAACCACATAAAATATATTCTATATTGAGTTGACCCACTGCATCATGATGAGTGAATCAGAAGATCCACTAAATTTTAAAGGTCATTTCTGAATGAAATATTTGATATCTAGTTTCTCCCTCTTTGGTGAAGGAGGACATTCCACATTATTTAAGTTATAGATCATAATATGAGAGAGCTCGGGGGGAATCACCCTGAAATTTTGAACTCCACCTCCCAAAGAATTTGTGATGCCTTTTATTAAATTGATTCATTTTATCTCACATGGGTCGTTGGTCTTGTTTATCTAGGTTCCCACCAAATTCCAAAATTAAAAATATTAGAACAAAACATAAGTCAACCACTCTTGAAAAAACAATTCTTTATTTTATGTATTATGTCTAAAAGAATATATTGTAGAATCCCTATGTTGATCATTTTATAAAAACAAACATTCCTTGGTTCTCACTTATACATAGTCTCTTACTATGGGTTTTCACTAGGTTTAATTAATCATAATTCCCAAATTAACTAAACTGTCCTCTAATACCAACTATAGTGACACTAAATCTTCATAAATATCTTATTAAATAATTTTAAAGAAAAACAACATAAAATAATACCACAATGAGGATCTAATGGTTTAGTTTCTTGGGCCAAATATGACCATACATAACATTTTCAATATAAAAAATAAACATTTATTTAATTACTTCTTCTCTTTCATCTTATTGGCCCTATAATTCTCATAAATACATGTACTCACCTAAGGATATACTCAGAAAAATGGTGAGATAAAACCCCAAAAAGATGACGGATAATAATAGGAAACAATATAACATGGGGTGAGAATTATAAATATCATTATTACATAGTCAATGGATTATATTTATGAGAGGAATCTTTATATAAATGCATGAAATGTGGCAGTGCATAAATATGAAACATCATGTATTAGTTGTTAGCTTCCACAAAAAGTTGTGAAAAATATATTTTAAAGTTCATGAATATTTAAATTTACTCATGGTGTTTTCCAAATCACCCAATATATTTTAGGTGTATATAATTTTGGGTTCATCCACATCATCATAACATATACATTATTCTATATAATTCTGAGTGCACCCATCTCATCACAAAATTTAAATTATCATCAAGCCATATAGAATATATATCAATCAAGAACATATAATAACCCATGAAAGGTAATGGGTATCATTTCATAATAATACCTTCATAAAGAGTTGAATCCCAATTCAATGAGGGAATAACATACTTGATACAAGAGTCATAATCCCTGAGTGAAGGAAACAAAATTTAAAAGTAAAAGTTATGTTCTTTTTTGAAAGATTAGTTATTTTGGAAAACATAATGTTTTTTTAAAATAATGTGAAAAATATATTTCCAAAAAATTAATATATAATAACTAATAAATTATTTTTAATAAATTACTATACTGAATATATATTGAAAGAAGGAAAACCCATAGAAATAGAGGTGGGTTTGAGAAATCCCCATACATTTTTTGGAAGATTCCTTCAAATTAATATACATTATAATCACTTTGCATTCATTAATTATTTATTTAAACCACTTTATACATGAATTATATTCAGTATGGTATTATTATTTTATTTTATGGGCCTTTTGATGAGTTATGGTGTTTAATTTCATTGTTTGGGAATATTTATTTTCATGGTTTTCATGATCGGTTCCCCTCTATTCATAAATGGAAGTCAATTATTATTACGATGGACATAAATAATTGTTATTAAAATTTATTAATTATCCTCTAAAATATTAAATTAATTTACATTTTATTTGGTTATATTCCATGAGTATGATTCATTAGATAGATGTTAATGATTATTATTTTAGGTTAATTTTTGGCAGTTTTTGGAACAAAAAGAACTCGTTCCCTTTTATCATCTAGTATTATGTGAATAATTTATTTCAAGAACATAAAAGGGTGGTAACATATTTTTTAAAATATTTTTTAATCCATTTAATGATCATGTTATTATCCTTGATGATTTTTATGTAAAATGAAAGTGCATCTCCCACGATGTTGGTAAATTGAAACATTTGGGGTGACGATTTCATTTTCGAGATAAAAGATAGAGAGGGGGGAGTATAATGTTGGATAATGTATTAACTTGATATAACATGAGTATATTTAAGGTAATTGATTTATCATTATATATTTAATAAGTTAGCTATGTAGAGAATATGAAATTAAAAATAAATTGATAGTCAACTAAAATAAAAAGAGAGAGGATTTACCTCTTCAATTAATTTTTTAAGAGCCTCCCAGAAGCTAGGAATGAAAATTTGATGATTAGAAGAGATATTGTATATGGGGGAGGTCTAGAAAAGGATATTTGGATGAATTTAGGGAAGGCTCAAATCTTTAGAGGTGTTTGGAGAAGAGGGTGTGAGGGATGGTATTTATAGTGGGGCGTTGTTTTTTCAATATTATATTCATTAGTTTATTATTAATGCTCAAGTATATGAATAGATTGATAATTATCTATAGATTTATTAGTATAATAATGTATGGTTTGAGATTAAGATTATTACCCCATCCTTACATCAATAATTTATTAGATATTCTTGTATTTATCATTTATTAAAAGTTACATATTTTAATATTCAAAAAAATTCAAGTATTTCAAAAAAATTCCAAAAATTCTCCCTACCCATTTTTTATGTGTATAATTTAAAATTAAAATCAATTTTATACATATGAGTAATTTAATATTTAATTAAAACCATCATTTACTCATAAAATAAATATTTTTACATTATAAATGATTTTCAAATACAATTAAAAATTAATTAAGGTCACATAAAATTATCTTAAAATAATAAGACACAAAAATATTAATTTATGAATAAATATAATGAAAATAGTTTTTAAAATTATTAAAATAATCAAAAAAGTCTTATTAATATTTAATGGCTTATAAAAAGACCAAAACATAAGTAATAATTTTTTAATCAATTATTTACATAAAAAATGTTATAATTATAACATAATTTTACATATAAGAGGCCTGGATATTATTTATACTTTCATGGGTGTGGTTACAATTAATATTTCTTGTTTACTATTCATAAGGGTCATATTACTATTCTTATAATCACTTTCGTATTTCATTGGTACTAGTTCCTTAACTTCTAGAAATACATATTATTTTATTAATTAATCATTTATAAATCTTTTTATAAGGTCTCTATATGATTATATGTGATTAATACTATATATGTAATTAAAATAAGAATGGATAAATTCCATTGATAAATTTTTGGGTCATTATGTATTGATAAATTAAACCCACCATTATTAGGATTCCATTCTCTAGAAATCCAAGAAGTGTACTATGAGAGATCTGTAGGGAAATACTACATAGATTAAAGTTATACCCATCAATTTTTTTGAAATATATATTTTTCAATTAGTTTATTAATTTTTAATAAAATATCTATGTATGTATCTTGTTTACTAAGTCTGTAAAAATCATGGCCCTCTAGGATTTTAATACTTGTATTCATGAGAATTTAATGGATAACAGACACCAACTCCAAGGATTCTAGGGATGGGTATCTACAATACTAATTATATTTATACTCTATATTTTACCAGTTTTAAATAGAATGTATTTTTTAAAAAATTGAAATAATTTATATAATCATAATGTATATATTCAATAAGTAAATAAATCTATAGGCTATAAAAATTTAAAAAAATATTGTATTTAATACATTCATTCAGTTTTTCCACACAAATAACATTAATTTTTACAATTCTATCATCAATAAATTTAAATGATCATCTAAATTTTTTTTATCAATTTTATGGTTTTTTATTTCACATTTAATATTATAAGTGAAACCACTCTCCAAAATTCACGGATTCTCATATTTTTACACCTTTATGGAAACAATAATGAAATTTTTGATAACATGAAATTTTTATAAAACAATATTATATTGCGTAATTGATTCTATTGAGGTGGTTGGATTGTAGTACAATCATTTTATGCATGTTTATCATCAGAAAAAATTCCACCAAGATCCCTCAGTCTATTAAAAATATTTACTCCTTAAATTTATTCTATAATTTTTTATGTCTTGATTTGATGTATATATTTTTTTCATCCCATAAGATTATGTTCATAATTTTATCTATATAGAGTCATTTTGTCCCAAAAAATAGAATATTTTTCATAAAAAAATACATAAACATAGGAAAAATATGGAAATCACATTCATTGATAAGAAATATATGTTTATTGTTGGAAATATTCCTTTAATGAAATTATTGGATAATATTGCGTGAGTTATCTAGAAGATAACATCTACCGGTGGTCCTCCATTTCCAACTTCAATCTTCCAAAATAATTTAACCATATTAAACAAGAATAAAGCCTCTTTTTTGTATCCTATTCACCTAAAATAAATTTTAAACCATATTAAAAAATCAATGAATCTCAAAATAACATATTATAATGAATAAAAATATGAATATATTACTTAGAATGGAAAAGATTATGCTCTTTCTAAATTCATCCAATTTGAAAATATAATACATCTGTAATGGCTCGGGTTTTTGGGGTCCATTACTTTGTGAAAATCACGTGTTGAGTTTTCTGGTCTAGGAATCTCGGTGAAGTTTGGTGTAACGGCATGCCTACCTATAACCTTATCCTACCAGTAGCAGGCCTACCAGTAGCTCTGTCTACCGGTAGCCACAGCCTACTAGTAGCTCTGTCTACCGATAGCTCGGTCTAATGGTAGTTGCAGCTACCAGTAGCTCTTTCTACCGGTAGCTCGGTCTACCGGTAGCTGCAGCCTATCGGTAGCTCGATCTACCGGTTGCTGTAGCCTACCGGTAGCTCGGTCTACCAGTCGCTACAGCCTACTGGTGGCTCAGATATCGGTCGCTGACAGCCACCGGTAGCTCTCAGCTACCGGTGGCTCTCGCCTACCTCGCGGGTTCTTCCCAGTAGCTCTCCTTTTTGCGCAAATAGGGTTTGAAAACCTATTTTGAACCCATTAAACTTGATTTAAAATCCCGTAACACACTAAATGTTTTAATTAAATATTTAATGTATTAATCATGTGTGTGAGCCGGTTTAAACCATTCGATCCTTGTAATAACGTGTGGGGGTTTCTCAACCGCGTGGTCAACCCATGACCCCGTGCCCTATGCGGTTTCACGTTCTAATCTCAACCGTCCCTGCCCTTCTGAAGTAAAGGGTTCGTCGTAGGGTTCTTTTCTCATTCACCCTGCGCAAGAGTACCCTTCGGTCAGACGAGCAACTTTTCGTTCCGGCGATCCGCATCGCTATACGTGAAATTCCGTGCCCGGCCTTAGCATCGATCGTTGATCAACATGTAAGAAATTTCTCCTTCGTCTCTCTCTTTTGTGTATCATGTGGGGTGGGCGTGCTTCTGATTCTGTAGAATTGGATAAACCAGACCTAAATAAAGATAATGAACTGGATTATATAAAGAAAGAAGGGGAGTTTTGATCGTTGATGTTGTTTTATGTTATGATCTTCTTTGTGAACTGTGCGGGCTTACACCTTCTGAAAATCATGGTCACTGGTGGTCCTTCTATGTGCACTAATGAACCCTTGCATCTGGTGATGTTTAAATGGATTGTATTGTGGTTTTGAACCCTTTTTGTGTAAAGGAAATCGTTTAATTACGTATATTCGGCTAAATGAATTGGAAGCACCGGGATCAATCCTTTTCTGTGAGAACCCCGGTTAAAGCACACTGAAATTGAAATCATGGAGTGTGTTAAATCTTATAAATCTGAAAATTCAGGAATGAACATACTTTGTGTTGGTGGTAGTGGTTTGTTTGTTTTCTTTTCTGGGCCGATTGTTGGAGATGTGGGAGGGGATGGGATCCCCTGTTTTTATACTCTCGGTGGTTATGAAATTGGGGATGGGATTCCCTGTTGTTATGGATTCAGTGGTTGTGAGTTTTAAGGCTGGGTGGTTACCTTGTTTATATCACGAATTGGGGTGAGATCCCCTGTTGATGAAAAACCTTTTTGGGGGAGGGGACACAGGGAAGTATCTCGGGGTTGTCTTTGGTTCGAGTACTTCAAGGGATCTCACTTATTCATTTGTTGTTTTGACACTACAAGAGAATCGGGTCCGGATACATAAATTGATGTTTAGATGTATTCTATTCCTTGGTTATGCTTATGGTGTTGGTTTCCTAATAGTGCATAAACATATTTGAACATTATTACTGAACATGAAAACAAGAAAGGGACAAATGGGTTTGTTGTCGAGAGTCGTGACTCAGACTTGAGTGTTGTTTGTGTCCTCTAGGCTGGCTGAAGAAAAACCTAACTTGGGTGAGTGATTGTTACCTATATATATACTTGTAGTTTTGTGTTTCTTATTTGCGCCCCACCTAAGTTGAGCACTTAGTGCTGAACACCCCCATTTCATGGGGGAGGGTGTTTTTCCCAACACTATTATTAGTGGCTGTTTATTAGCTCTTTTTCTGCTCCCTTTCCCCGATAGCCCAATTATCTTTGGGCAGGCTATGATGGCCTGAGGTCCATTATTAGCCCAAGAATCTTCGGGCAGGGTAGTGTGGTGGTTGTCCAGGTGTGTGTGGTAGGTGGTTTCCCAAGTGTCTTCGGGATGAGGCCCAGGTGTCTTGGGGAGTGCCAATGGATCTTTTAGCCCATGTGTCTTCGGGAGTGGTGGTGGTTGTTCTGGCCTAGTTGTTTGTAGGCATGGTTACATGTGACAGTTGTGGCCCAGGTGTTTGCAGGTGGGATTCGGCAGTGGGACTGCGTGTGGTTGTGGCCTAGGTGTGTGCGGGCAGGTGTGGCCGTGGGACTGCGGTGAGAATGGCGGGATTGGTTCGATGCGTTGCATGTCTCAATAACCAATGGGAAAGTGGCATGGGGTACCCAAACATCGATGTGATATTATATATATATTACTTCACATGCGTTATTTGGAGTGTACCTTAGTGAGGCTTGGGTGGATAGTTTACCTTGTTAAGTGTTTGGTTTACTCTTTTTCTCATGGGACATTAGTTTGTTCCCCCACTTGTGCACAAGAGACTTTTTTCCCTACTAAGTGTACTTGTATGCTCACCCTACATATATAAAGCTGCTTTCAGGATTCCATGTGGACTTCGGGGATCATGCAGGACCTTACTAGCTCGGACCCCTGGGGAAGTTGCAGTTTCTGTTTTTCCTTCTTTGGTACATACCCTTGTAGTCACTTTTTTACTTTGTGGCATTTACTTTTGAAACATGCATGAGGGAATGGTTTACTTTTGGATTTACTTTTATTTTAGTTTTGGTGTTGTTGGGTTTCATCAACTTATCTCTTGATCCTATAAAATAGAAAAAGGGTAATGCCATCCATTTAGTGTGTGATTCTATACCCTTGGTGCTAGTTGCCACTCCGAGACCTATTGAAGGCGGGTTTCGGGGGACATTATATCTATTTCAAATTAAACAAGGAAGGGCCTGTAAGTATGATGAACCTTCCCTCTTTTTGGTGAAGGCGGGTCATGACAAAATCACTATATATTAATTTAATACAACATTGAAATAATTTTATTATTTGTTACAAAAAATCTTGTTATTCTCATAGGTCATAATTTGTGACCCTTTGATTTATATATTGGTTCAAATTCCCATGTGGCTACACATCTATATTTATAAATTATGACATCTAGTTATACATGTTAGAGAAGTATACATTATAATCATATTACCATACTTAAGCACATTCCAACATTTTATTCTATATATCTATCAATATCACATATTATAAATCTTGTAAACATTATCCAATCTGCAAAGAAACTAACACAACCCCTATCATCTATGAAAAGAAAGTGGTTGTTAATGAATAATATTTCTATTTCCTTGATAATACTAATGTGAAAACTAGGATTTATCCTTATAGAAACATGGTATATCATATTATTGAATTAATCAAAATATATGTTATATCCTACATTATGGCAACAATTTTTGAAACTTATCATCAGCCTAAAACATATAATTAAATTATTTAAAATAATATCGTGAATGTGTTGTCCCCTATCACCATCCCTAGGCTCATGTTAAATTATTGAAAAGTATAAAATTTTTTCATTGTATAACCGTAAACAATCAAAAAATACACCGCCAGTTAATATGTTAGAATGAATTTTTTCTAAAACTACCATTATTGATACTAAGACTATTTGATCTAATGGATTCAAAATGAAATTTAATTTTTGGAAAATATTTTTATTTCTTACTTGATGGAATAAATTTTGAGAATTTTAAATTAAAATATAACTATTAATGAATAAAAATTTACTTCTAATTCCATTCCATGTCCTAACAGGATGAAAATTAACTAAAACAACATCCTTCAGAATATTATTATTTAAAAATATTTTATATTTTATGTAGTAAATTTAATAATATTCTCTAGTCATGAAATAAAACATACCATTTTCAAAACAAACATAAATACAATAAATTACATGCTCTTCTATATATTTTAATCACTAAAAAACATATTCCATGAAACCCTAAAATATATCGTAATCCACAATGCATTATGGCATATGTTATCATCCCATATTGTATTTTATGATCCACCTTGTTACATACTAGGGTTTCAATCATATGTTTTACTAAATAACAAATTAAAAATACCACTAAAAATGAAATATATTTCCATTATAATATAATCATGTCTTTGAAAAATCATATAACTAATAAATTTTTTAATATTCTCCCTTATCTTGCATTATAATTTTTTATTTCATATTCCATGAATAAAAAGAATTTTCAATAAGCTTTGTTGATAAATTAATACATTGGGGCCTTCCAAATCCATAAATTAACATATAGATGTATTAAATCTTGGGAAATTTCAACACAATAGCTTTTATATATAACTCTATCTTCACACCAATTATTTTAATTAAATTTCCATGTACTATCATTTCATGTCAACTATAAAAAATATATTTCCTCTATGGAATATATAGATTATTTAGAGATAATAAAATCATTTCATATTAATACTTTATTCATATTATGTTTATATCATCATACGACAAATTTTGAAAAGGAAATTTTAAAATCATCATTATAGAAATCCTTCTTTATTCCTAAATGTTTATAAATTTTTGTACATTGTATAGGTAACTATTTGATGTTATATATTATTTGATTAATAATATAAATAAATCCTTTTCTTTAATCACCATTAAATCCCATATGATTCATCATGGAGGAATCCTCCACCAAATCAACATGAAAAAATTCTATTTCCACATCCATTTTCTAAATGTGTATAAAATCATATCCAATGAAACCCTAACACCATAAATCGAGGTTATTGATTATCTATCATTTTGGGTATTATAATTTAAGGATGTAGAAGGAGGATATTATGAATACTTACTCTCAACAATTTATTATAACTATTAGTTTAAAATGATTCCATTCAGACACACTAATACTCTATATAACATCATGGTCATAATAATGAGAGTCTCTATATATTATCATGAAACTTTTATCATTGTATTTGAATAATGTTATCTTTTCTACAAATAATGTTGGAAGGAGAATTTAGACCCTTTTAATGATTTACTGAAGACCATTATAATGGAAAATTTATACATAATGGCCTATAAATGATAGTTTTGTATATATATATTTTCATTACCAGTTAATTCTATCGGCATGAAGGTAATTTTATGGATCCAATAAAATATAAGGTAATTGGTAGATGGCCTGGACCAATACATATAATATAATTATATTTACTTAATGAATTAGTTCTGTACAACAATCAATTTTTGAGATAATTATAATTATTTTCAATCAAACTAACCATGGTTAATATGAATTGTGGGAATGTTTAGTACACTAATTAATGTGAAGAGATCATTAAAGAGTTAATTAAGTGTTTAATTACTACACATATTCTTTCATTACACTATAGTTGGAAAGGATTTTTGATATACAATAAGACATAAAAAATTCAATGGGTTATGTACTCATTAACAATGAAATGTAGATAGTCTAAAAATTTTAAATTTAATGACCCTTTTGAAAAACTACCCATATGATTTTATTGAATGGTATTTATTGAAATTTCAATTAATAATTTCAGGGAATTATCTATTTTAGGATAATAGTGACACATAAAAAAATCCTAATTTCAACTAGTATATATTTATATAGTTGTTGTTCGATATATTCCAACTATGGTTGTTAGATCTGATTAAGTATTATGACATTTGAATCCATTACCATCCATGGAAGGTGAAAAATGTGGAATCATTACAGAGTAGAATGGATCTGAAAACCATTCCCATGTTTTGTATTTAAGGAGATCCAATCATTATGGACATTTAGAGGAAAGACATTAGTATAATAAATGGACATTCATCAAACCCCAATCAATAATTTTCTTTATCATCTATAACTAATATGATCAAAGAGATGAAAATAGATTATGACGAGTCATATTAAAAATTCCAAACTAAAATAATTGTAAAATTATATAAGTATTCAATTATTTTTATGGATCCCTAAATATGTGTATGTTTATAACCTAAAAATTAAATATAGTATATGAATTACATAAATATATTATATTTCCCTATATATCGAGGAAGAATTATGATTCACAAATATTTGAAGAAAGACCTCTAGTTGGACAACATGATGATGAAGATGGAATATTTTTTAATCCATTATTAGTATTACTGAAATTCAATGTTTAATTAGTGAAGGATAAGTTGTTGGAATTTTTTATAACATCCCAGTATATAAATGGTAATAAATAATTATTATTTTTCTAATAAGAATGTACATGACATCTAAATGAATTGACCCAATCACAATGGAAGTCAATAAATTTATGAAGTCATTGAATTAAAATGAAAATGTATGGATTTGATCCTAAAGGACTCGACATGATATGGATAAGATAAGTTATAAGACTACGTGTCATGCCACTCTCCATTGAATCTAATTGAGATCCAATGATTAAATAGATAATCTGAATAACGCTTCAGTATGGATAAGATATAGATCTGATGTTCATTATATCTTATCATCCTTATGTGGATTATCATTCTAAGAAAAAAATTCAATCTAGGGAGTACATATTGATATCTTATTCATTGGATATACAAGGATGATGTGATAAAAAATTTCTCCAATGAAGATTTCATGTAATAAAAAGTTTTCAATTATGCAAATAAAAGTTACATTATGAGTCTATTTGTACAAATAGGTGCTGGAATCCAAAATGATGGTATCATGTTAGAATGTGAAATAATATAAAAAAATGTTCAAATCTAATTGATTAAATAGATGTTCCAAACCATTCAACATGAAATTAAATAAAATTAAAGTGAAAAAATCTATATATGAAATTTTTTATCTTAAATGGTGTTTAATATCTAAGATAATGTATTAAATTGTATATAAGTGGGAATAAAATTCATGGGTAATGGGAAGAAGATAGATCACAGTAACTGATATATCATCACAATTTAGAACTATTATTAAATTGTAGAAGTGGAATATAATGAAAAATTTCCACATAACCTATCTTATGTACATGTTGTTTTCCATGTATCCCTCTTGATTATATACAAACTAGTCCCCTCACATATTCTAATTTCATTGGCAATACCCATGTAGAAATATCAATTATACTTGTGGGATTTAGTTAATATTATTTTCATTAGAGAATAAAATATATGAAAAAATATAACTCATTAGGTAAAAGTGTTACTAAAAAATAATTGTTCTAGTGAGAAAATATGGGAACCGGAAGTGATCAGGTAACCGAAGTATCCACATTGGTTTTTATATAGAAAAAATATGAGTGATTAAATTTATAAAGGGTTGAGGAACGTAAGGAAATGAAATTTTATAAATGGTATTCTCTTTTCTAATGAATAAATTCCTTATTATTTAATTTAGTTATAGAAAAAATTCTAGAAATATATTGGTTATTTTGGATAATTATAAAATTTATTTATATATATTTATAATATAATTGATAATATTAAAAATTTATTATATAGTTATTTAATAGTAACATTTATAATTAGTATATATTTATGGTATTGATAAATTTTAATAAAAATATATGAAAATTGTGTTGGCCTCAACTAGTTGGATAATACCCAATGAAGCCATATTATTAATGATTTCATGGGAGATTGAATCACTATGATTTTAAATTGACCAAGGAAATGATTAAATTTGATAACATAATCATATGTTAAATAATTTTACATTTATTTTCAAGCTTATCGAGATCATATCCCAATCCATTTCAATAGATCCACCGACATAAAGTAGTTAAATAATACAAATTATACTAAATTAGTATGCTGGTGTAATTAGTGGATATGTTTTGATACCCTTATATTATGACTATTATACATACATTGATATAAAATAAGGAATATGTTGATCCCTTTACATTAGACATTATATACTATTATATGTGAGTTAAAGAAAATAATATTTTGATATGAATAAAATTAATTTATAGAAAACATAGGTTTTTAAAACTATTTTGCATAAAATCAATAATTTATTAAATAGTATTAAATTCATGCATTATTATTATTAAATAATAATTATTTATTCACATGATATTATATAATGTAATCAAGTATGATTTAATATATATAATATCCATTATTTTATTATTTTTGTGGAGAAGATAATTTTCTAATATAAAAGGATTTTTATTTAAAATATTTCTTTATATTTAATGATTTTTAATGATAAAATAAATATTTATTTTTATAATAGTTAATTAAAATAATAAACTGATGAACTTTTTTCATAATTTTTTGAGAAAGTAAAATTTTTGGTTTAAAATAAAATATGGGTTTAATATATGCTGTATATTATGATATCATAATGTATTAAAAATGAATTAATTAATGATATAGAAGGAATAAATTACAATAAATACATTTCTCATTTATAATATTATGGTATTGAAATTATTTTATTAATTTTAAAATATATTAAAAATATTTCAAAACCCTATATTATATATTTAGGGTTTAAAATCCGTTACATTTATATTTACTCACTTCCACATCCACAATTTTAAAATTTTAATATGTTTTTTTTGTGGACATATAATGGTTTTTTAAAAAATATCATATTATGAAAAAACTAGTTATTAGTTTGTGGTTGTGACTACGTAATTTTATAGAACCCAAAGCCTATGTTTAGATATCAATAAATTATTTCCTACTCATTTTCTATTAATAAACACCCCTCATCCAACTCCTCAATATTAAAACCCCATTTTGTAATCATTTTCTATCCCCTCCCATCTATAAATCCATCCAATGGTGTTTCCATGAAATTATGTATCTCATCCCAGTCCTTTAGAATGTCCCTCACATGGTACAGGGTATCTCTCTAGCTACATAATGTTTAACCAAATTATTTTATTAATAATTTTTATATAAAATTATTCTTGTTGGTATACATTATAACACATCCCATTTATATTCAATATTATTTCCTTATAATGATATATAACCTTTCACTCACATTAAATCCATTCACTTAACATTATTTTAAAATGTTATGCTACCAAAATTATCATTCATTTTTACCTAAATAATACTTATGTAGTGAATATCCAATCCCATTTATAGTAAAGGTAATTCTATTAGATAAAAAAATTATCTTTGATTATGGACATCCATTTATGTTACTCACAATCCAAAATCATGGGTTTAAAAGAAATGAATGATGTTTTGTTCTTACTTGATATATGAGGAACAATAAAACAAATAAATTATATGAATACTAAATATGGTGTAAAAATAATATTGCCCACAAATATATTGTGTAATCTTATTATGTCATGAGACATTATATATAGTGGACATTGAAATATCCTAGGTACCTGACTTAATGATATCTTGAGTGTTTTTGATGAATTATTATTATGATTTCTGGATTTTTATTGTTTCAGCATTTCAATATTTCCATGATGTGATTATATTATATCATTCTTCATTTATCATGTTTATGATTATAAATATTTTTATACTACCTTGATATTCCTATTAACTAACATGTATTACTTTGTTCCTAATATGATTTTATTATTCCCTAACTAGGTATTATATCTGTATTCTTTCTTATGTAAATCCCCATGATATTTAATGTAGTTATAAAATAATGATGGAATAATAAATACATTTTATGATTTTTAAATAATTTTGTTACACACTTCTTTATGTTATTATTAAATGTATCTAATTTGTAAAATAAATTTGTTACCTCCATCTTCTAATATTAACTTATATGTTTCATTATGAAACTAATTAAAATAATGTGTATTAAAAAAGATAGCTTGTCATATTTTTTTATCAATGTATGTTCGAATTATTTTTGATCCTTGGGACAATAAAACATTAGTAATGTGTTTTGAAAAAAAGTAAATGTTGGATATCATCCATAAATTTTGGTAATGTATTGATTATGTGATTTTAAAGATGTAAAATAAATATATGGATACTACATGTGGATGGAACTCTATCACTATTGTTCATAGTGGTAATAACCCCCAAAACAGGACATATGGTATTAACTGAAGAATAACCTGTAGAGTAATAGTGTGTCCTTTTTGAAAACATTATCATACACTATCGATGAATATAATTTTTTTTTGAAATTCAAAATATCCATATAAAATATCATGAATGAAAACAAATTCCAATAAAATTTAATGCTAGGAAATAGACCACAGATAACATAGATTGAAATTATTAAATTCCAGAGAAATATATAGAATTGTTGAATCGTTCCATAAATGTTCATAAATTTCCATTGATGAGATTGATATCTTAAATTTTATCTTCTCTATTTTTCCATAGATTTTTTATATGGAATTAAATTTGTTTAACCATGTAAAACCCCAATGTTATGGTACACTTAATGAATACCCAAATGAGATGCTAAACTCATTGATAGTAGGATATATGAACTTCATGACAACAACATTCAAAATTTACTCACAATTTACATTGTTCTTGTATAGTAACAAGTGTCTAGGGGAAACCCCACACCCCCCCTAATTAGATAATGTAATAATTATAGCCATTATACTAATTTTTCTAGGTGTTTTATTAGATCTTTTAATTTTGCACTAATAGATTATCTCCAAAAGAAATGATATTTTCAATCCTTCAATTCCCTTGTAATGATAAGTATGTGAGTTCTATTTATCATTATAAGGGTGAGTATAATGAATAGTGAACACTTGTCTAATATATATTGTTCTACTAGGATATCAAATGATAGAGTGGAAATAATTCTGGAAAATATTTTTCAACAAATGTATTTCATGAACTATTTGACTAAAAATTGAAATTTATTTCAATGGGATTATAAAAATGTTAATTCTTCCCTCAGGTAATGAATAGTGAACCTCCAATGTCATTCTTGATATTCGCTTGAAATTATAATTATCAAGAAATTTTAATTTTACCTCTTGTTATATTCGATAAATATGAGTCAATTATTCAATTTGGAGATTCAAGGCATCAAAATATTAATGGACATCATTCATTATTCCGTTAAATTTTAAATAGAGGTAAAAAATAACAACATTATTGAATGACACAAGATAGGATATGGATTGTAAAAATTAATTCTTGGGGTGGTGGAGAAATATCATGGTGGAATAAATACCAAGATTCCCTATGTCATAAATATAGTAAAAAACATCCCATAAATTTATAGAAGGGGACCTGAATTTTTTTCCCTATGTGAAGAAAGGGAATCAGGATAAGGAAAGACAAAAGGATAACCACATCTATATAATGAAATATTGTAATTCCATAGTCAGACCACACCATACATTATATTTTTTCAACTATTGGGGACAATGAACCTACGAAAATGGATTCACAATTCCAAAGTTAATTATGGTTAACTAATAATAACGATATCTATGGACTAGAGACCATTACTGAGGTTTTTCAATCACAACTTCTTAGGTGTATCCTAAAAATGATTTTTTAAATATACAATTGATATTAATTCAATGATAGAGAATGAATTATTTGATTTTGGGTTCAAATAGTGTTTATAATATGAAAGGTTTAGTATAAATATTCAAACTGCACCTCAAAACATGAGAATGGGGTTATTGGTGAACATATCCAATGGGTCAATAATTTCATCCCAATCATGAAACTCATCTGCAAAAAACATTTTGGTCTTAATCTCATAATAAATATTCTAATACATACTTATGTGGAATTTCATGTTTTTTATTTATGGGTTGGAATTCCTTGTGAAGAGGAAACACATGCTTTCAATAAAAGATAATCTCCCTATATATCAAAGATTGTCCTCAGATTCTATAAATGTATTATGATGACGATGCATATAATTTAGATTAATCTCCTTATGATTGGATATTATTGCTTTATTATAATGTGTGTCTAACTCATACAAATGATTAAATGTAAAAGATTATCCTTGATAGCATGCCCATTGTTTTTAGAATATGTTGATGTGTTACCTGAATATTTTTCCATGCATCCTCATAGAATTAATGGTTCGTTCTCCATCAAACATATTCCCAGAGTAATGAAAAAAACAGTCCATAAATAATGGACAATATTTAACATTAATAGTTTAATAATTTACATAGGGAGAACACAGATAAATTTAATTTACGTAGATATTCATCCCTATGGGTACACTGACACATTCCATGAATAATAATCATGGACCAATGTGCCATTATATTGACTATCAAGAACCTAACATGATCACGCTAAATATAAAGTATATGTTTCCAAAAATTGATGAATTGTTCTATCTACTACATGGAGAGAAATACTTCTCCATGGTGGATCTTTGGTGAGGATAATTTCAGGTTTATTTTAAGAAGGAGGTAATACCATGCCTATATTCTATATAGAATATGGGTAATATGAGTTCATAATTATTCCATTTGGTTAAACTAATCCTCTAACATTCTTTATTGAAATAATAAATAGAGTATTAAGGAATTAATGTTACAGTTTTTCAATTCTAATTATAGACTATATAATCATATTCTTTAAAATAAAGGAGGAAGAACAAGGGCTTTGGGATTATATAATTAAGTCATTTTGAAAGTAAATACTTTAATCCATGTATTTTAATAGTGAGTATATCACAGATCAAGTAAAATTCCTAAAGAATTATATCACCAAAAATGAATATTTAAAGATCATGAAGTATTGAGGAAAATGAAGGATTACCGATAACTAAAACTATGACATAAATTTATAGTTTCCTCATATTATATAGGTACTGTCATAAATTTGTGAGAAACTTTTTCACATTTCCATGAGTTGCAAACAATTAAACGAACAATGGAGATAATTTTTTTAAGACTGAAGAGAGCTTATAGAGAATTAATTTTTGTTAGAAGATGTTAATCACTACACCAATGAATACATTTCCCTCTATTGGAGATGGTTTTTTAATCTAAAAATTATTCTAGAAAGGGTTGGGTTGTGTACTCATTAAATATTAAAATGTGATATCATATTCCATATGCAGGTTAATGATCTATGTGATGAAATACATGACTTGTGATATGGAATTTTCTAAAGTGATCATTGCATAAATGATTTAGTATCATTATTTCTATGTGTAGTGGTATGTCATATGTATTTATTATAAGTCTTAAGTATATATTCAAACAAAAACATCAAAATATTATCTAACAGAGGTGGTCGGAAAAAAAATAAGAAATCATGATTGTTAAATAAATTACCATCCTTGGAATGTGAAAATTACAGAAGACACTTTATGTTGAAAGGATCACGAAACACTATATATGATTAGTATTAAATTGGAAATAAATATATCAAACAAGTATTTTTGAAAATAAATATTACTTCTTTATATACATTAATATTCAATTCATATGATATGTTCACAATAGAGGACCATATAAGTTTATATTATTTATTATCATGATTTAAAATCCACATATCTCAAGAAATTTTTCCAACATATCCCATAAATAACATTTCATTTAGTACACATTATACGCAAAAATTGTGTAAAATTTTATCCATTACCTGTTGAAAGGAAACATATAAATAGTTTATATCAGATTCCCATTATGTGTAAAAATGAGATATATCGATCGATTATCATATGATGGAATAACATAAGAATAAGGGTATTATATAATGAATATTATATACATGTTTTATAAAAAATCTATCAATTATCATAAACAGGAGCCGTGTATGAAAACATTTCCACATCCAGCACATGGTTCAAAAGAGTGGGAATTAATTATAAATAAATCATTAACCAGAATATAATTTAACATAAGAATAGTTCAATAGTAATAATAAAAACCATTTAATATGCCATTGATAACATTTAATACCATCATATCATAGTTCATTTGGAATCCATAACTATTTCCCAGAATAGTTTGGATCTAAAATTATCACTAATTTCTTATAGGTTATCAAGCACATTATATTTTCCATATAATGGATCAAGCACATATGCCTATTTAACATATCATATCTTGCACATCAACTAGATTCCCATAATTATTGTATAATATAAAAATAAATACCCATTGAATTTAAGGGAGAAACAAATCCCCTCATCCACATAATCCAAGAATTTTAGTGCTCCAAGATCTTTGGACATTTCTCATATCCTATCGCATGAAAAGGAAATGAGTTTCATTGACATCGGTTTATAGTATAACTCGTAAGAATGAAATGGGATTCATAAAAATCTTCATCATAATATTAAATCATCCCCTGGATGAATAGGAATTGTATCATAGAATCAATCCCTAGTATATCTTATATATCCTTAAATGATATCATCTTATAAGGAAAATGATTTTGAATGGAAACATGAAACATTTCATGGGAAAAATATTCATAAAATCTTTAAATCACGTTATTAAAAAATAAAAAATATTAAATATTAAGTAAAACATTTTATTTTATAATAAAATTTAAATCATATAATGGAATATTCAAGTAATTGAGTTGTAATGTTGATGAAATCTTCTTTTCATTTCGTATAAATTAAAAGAAATATTTCATTCATATATTTAGTAAAATGTCATAAGTACAATGATTAGAAAACTAAAATAATATTAATTATAAAATAGTATTTGAAAAATAAAATATAGGATAAAATTTTAGTAAAAAAATTACAGACCATAATATTTTTTCATTGAATTGTTTTTAGAAATCGTAGACATAGACGAAGATGATTTTTTACCAAGGATAAAATAAATTTTATTTTTTAAAACCATCACTTGGAATCAATAGATTTTTTAAAAGAGTGGAAATTTAATTTGTAAATATATTCTTCCTGAATTAGTAGTTTATAAAAAAATACTAGAGTTTAATGGTTGGTTGAAAATTTTATTTTTTCAATAGAAAACATATTATTAAATATTACAATTAACAATAATATTGTAACATAGAATATTTACCACATTGATAACATTTGATAATTATTCAACATGAATGGAAACCCCATAAATTGTTATTATAATAGCAAAAAATTGTTATTATAAATATCAGTTGATACATTCACAGATATTATCTTCACCTTGTTAAAGTGTAAATTTTTGAATATGGCATGTGTCTCACAAGAATAAAAGTGAAAAAAATCCATTACCTTGAGTCTCTCTATTCTTCATTAACATTCTGAACATATCAATAAATTATGTAGTTTTATTGAATATCCATTCCGTAAACATCATCATATATATCATACAATATATTATTTATATGTAACCATTTATCACCCATTTATTATCATTTCTATATTAATATCATGTTTTTAGTAATAATATCTTCATTTCCTATAAATATAGCGGTTTTGTAGATTCAGACCATTTAAACGAATCATGGTCCAGTAATTTCAAGAATGTTTACTATGATATGTATATATCTAACATATATTTTCTTCATATATGTTTTTATAGTAATATTTTCTTGATATAGAGAGAAAATTAATTATACCATTCCAAGATATGGTAGGCCATACATACACATTAATGTTGTTTCAATTATCTTGATGAATGTAATGAATTTTGGGTATATGATATATAAAATTTATGTAATTATATATATTTAATATTTATAATAGATATTTTTAAAATTTATCTTTTTTACTATCCAGGTTATGAGAAAAATTAATGACATTTCACATCTCATCGTGGAGACAATAATGCCCATATATGCAAGAACATCATTATTATCATTCAATCGATTTCAATCTAATAAAGTAGATTTGATATTTTAATTATATAAATATAATTATTTCATAAATAATATATATATATATATGTGTGTAGGTTAAAATTATATTCTTCCACTTGTGGTGGTAAAGGATAAAAGAATAAATTTGTTCGCCAGGTGGTTGTCCTCTAAGAATGTGATTAATGGATTCATTTCTAATTTGTTAGATGTGGATATGGATACAAGTTATGAAGATATACTTATTAAATATAAATATATGTTAGATACTGAAGTAATTATACATTCATAATTGATTAATATTTTAATTAGGTAGAAGAAGATATAATAATAAAAATTCATAATTACAAAATATGTAAGAAACCATACATTATTTTTAGGTATGTTTTCCCCTTCTAGTCATTTTTGGAAAAAAGTGGAATTTCTTGAAATTTTATAAGTACACGCCATGTACTTTATGAGTACACAATTTGTACTTTCTTAGCACAGCAGGATGTGTGTTGGCCTTGTAGTAGCCGCACACACAACCTTTCGGAAGTGACTTGGGGGGCCGCATAATGCAGAGCACGGATATAGCAAGTAAAATCCATGTACTCCAAAAGTACACGCCATGTAATTTTTTTTTTCAGTAAATGCACCATGGTCGCGTTTGATAAACATAACACTCCTCCTCTAGGTTTCTTTCATCCGAGAGCGCCGAGCAGCAGCGGATCTTCGACAAGCCCCCGAGCCTCTATCCGTCCTCCAATTCAAACATTGTTGGTTGCGTTTGAATCGCATCAGTGAGTTATATCTTCTTCTTGATCCATGTTTTCAAATTTTGATTCTTTTCCAAGTTATCAGGGGTTGAACGTTTTGGATGTTTTCTTAGATCTATGACGTTCGAGGGAGATTCAAGATTCGAGGTTCAAGTATATTTATCTCCTAACCCTGGGGTAGGTGGTTTGGGAATTTCCATTTGATGTTTTTTAGTATTATGTGCAAATTCCACCAATACCCTTGAACGGTGTATTGTGTGTTTACTGTTTTACCCCTGTTGACTTCCTTGCATGATTGTTAGATTACGTTGAGGTAATTTTTGATATGATTTGGGTTGATTGTTGTGCTTCAGATGTGTTGGGCCCATGCATTATTCTGTTTACAACCGTTTGGTCCTATTTAGCCTTTGGCTGCCTTGTCTATTTTCCATTATTTTTGCTATGGGATAGAGAGTTGTAATCTGACATGATTGATATGATGTAGACTATTTAGCTAAGTAGTTATGTAGGTTAACTTTGGCTATTTTGAATTGATATTATTGCTGACTTACGCAGGGTCATGAGAACATGGTGTATTAGACTATAGGGGGAATTGACCAGGTTAGTTTCCTCAGAGAGACTTTAAGCACATAGGGCTATAGGAATAATTGACTAAGTGAACTTCCTCAGAGAGTCATTCATTACTTTATACATTATGGGGAATGACTGCGTGAGCTTCCTCAAAGATTCTTTGTTTGAATTGAACGACTTGGGCTATAAGGGGAATTGATCGAGTGAGCTTCCTCGGAGAGTCCTAGACCTTGGGGATATAAGTGGAATTGACATGTGAGATTCCTCAAAGAGTCCCAAACTACCCAAGACTTTGTGGGGAATGGACTGTGTGGGCTTCCTCAGAGAGTCTTTCTTTACCTAGGCTATACGAGGAATGGACTATGTGAGCTTCCTTAGAGAGTCTTCCTTATCCATTGACTATAAGGGGATAGATAGTGAGCACTTCCTCAGAGAGTCTTATTAAATTCCTATACATAACCAAAGGGGTTAGACCGAGTGTGCTGCCCCGAGGGTTGCATTTAATTTTTAGGTAGGACCAGAGGGGATGGCTGTGAGTACATCCCAGAGGGTTACCTGTTAGTGGTTTAGTTTTTTGCTTCACTATTGATTGATATTGATCTATGGATTTTTTACTACTGAGTACAATCATTTTTACTATTTTTTATTTATTGTACTTTTCCCTGCCATATACTCACTAACTATTAGGCACAGGTATTTGGGTGGTTTCATAGTGGGATTTAGTCCCACACCCAATTTGGGTCATGCTTTTGGGCCCAAATAGATTATATTGTTACAGGTATAGATAAGTTGAAATTCCCTTCTACATCAAGTACTTGATTTGTCATGGATCTAGAAAGAGTGGGACCAAGCTATGTCATGCGATGTTGAGGAGTTTATCTGCTCTCTTTTGTAACTTGGTCTAACACTTTTGTATTCTAGCATTGTGACTTGTTTGGATGTTTTCCTAGACATATATGTATCATGCATCACTTTAAATATATGTGCTCTAGTTGTTTATAATTTCATTCTTCCACTATTTAATGTTGTTGGATATTTACTACTTCTGCTATTGTATATTTGATTCTCTTCTGTTGTGTTACTCTGCAAATGAGGGCATTGTTTCCCCTCTATCACACCCAAGGCTTTCAATGCTAGTTAGTAGCCTTTGGAGTTTGGGGAAATGAGCTTGAGGCCATGTGACTAACCGGGTACTGGGCACCTTGGTGTGGCTTCTGGAACTGGGAAATTACAAAGTGGTATCAGAGGAATTCTTTTCTCTTGATTTACTATTTGGAGCCTTTATCCAGGGATAGGATGGAATAGGTACTTAGTAATAAGTTGTTCCCAGGAGTAGCTAACCCATGTACCAGAAAAATACAACCTACCTCGTTAATTGAAAATTTTCTATTTTTTCAATTATTAATGTTTATTTGATTTCACCTTGACATATTCACCTGATTTGTGTTTTTGTTGTTGATATTATTGAGGTTCTAGTTCTGTTTCAACCCGATGATATGAGGGTATTCCATCACATTCATCATATATGCACTTTTTAGAAATCACATGTCATGCATTTTTTGTCATTCCATCTAGGTTGCATTTGATATTTCATGTTTTTGTAAAAGATGATGTGTAAAATATACATGTTGTTGTGATAGTTTCCTTGATTGAAATACCTGCTATTTGATAGGGTATTGTTTGTGTAGATATTTGATTGAACGAACGCCAAAAATTTGGTTCTTGAGTTGTTATGGGACCTCATGGACCTGAATCTCATGGATCATTACCTTGTTTTCCCTACTATAACTTGTATAAGATGACACACTTTGATTAACGGGGAGTATGGACCCTCATAGATCAAAATTTGGCACTTTTTATTCTTTTTTCAGGGTTGTCTAGGTTCTAGAATAGTTTCTCAGTCATACAATTCGGAAAAACCTAGAATACACGTCGTGTAAGGTTAAGTACATCCCTTGTGTCCCTCTATTAGGGAAGAAAAAATTTTTCTTATGTACATGATGTGTACTATCCATACACATCGTGTAGTTTATTAACCGTTTCATAGGTCATGTGGGCAGAGACACGGGGTGGAAAAAACCTGGAGTGAACACGACGTGTATTGTCCATGTACGTCGTGTAGTGTCGACCCTGTGCCCACCCGTGTCACTTACAATACAGGTTTGCCGAGTCATGTCTAATATAGGTCATGTACCGTCTAAACATGTCGTGTAGTCTGACCTAGGTAACTGGAGGTGTCGCAAACAACACGGAATAGTGTTACACTTTCGCATACATGTCGTGTCTTCCCTGAACATGTCGTGTAGTATGACCCAGTGACTTAGACATTTCACAAACAGCACGGGTTGGTGTTATCCTTTCCCATAAATGTCGTGTCCATTTGGAACATGTCGTGTAGTGTGAGATGTGAGTCAGGCCGTGTCACTAATAACATGGTCTAGGCAGAGCTTGTCTAGTACAAGTCATGCAGGAATTTTACACGTCGTGTAGTCTTCCCTTAGGAGAGTCATGTGGCTTAACTGTTTAGAAGAACATGGGCAGGGAAAGAGGATTCATGCATAAACCGTGTGTCATGACAACATGCCTTGTGTCTAGGGAATTACATGACCAGGTTAGGCTTTAGTACACGCACATATAAATCACATCTGGGAACACGCCGTGTAGGAAATGTACACTCTATGTACTCATGTTTTGTAAATATTGAATTCTTTCTTTCTCTTATTCCATTTTTACACTCCATGTTTTCAGTCCTTGATAATCTTCATATATGTTGTGTATTTGATCTTGTAGATTGGTGCTACAGAGATTTACATCGGTAGTGTGACAGTTTCTAGACGGTGATCAAAAATTGGACATGGCCGATCAGGGAGTACCTACAGATCCTCCCGTTGTGACAGCCTTGAAAACTGCCGTTGTACCTGACATAGGTGCTGATGCACAGTTTTGGGAGGGATTTTTGAGGATGATGTAGAAATTTTAGGGAGCGCCGCCTCCAGCCCCGTCTATGGATGACATGATGTTGGTCTTCCAATAGTAACATCCTCCCTCTTTCTCAAGGGATGTAGGACCCCAGGCTGCTGAGTCATGGCTAGAGACCACGCTGATGATTTTCGAGCATATGGAGATACCTCCAGAGAGGCGGGTGATGTTTTCTACCTACATACTCTGATACTCTTCCATGAGATGGTGGGATATGGTCTCATAGGCGGGACACCAGCATAACATGGCTTGGTATGAGTTCTGGCACATCTTCTATGATTGCTTATATCCAGAGACCTTGAGGGTCGATCGATCCCGAGAGTTCATGAGCCTGGAGCAGGGTACATTTAGGGTCATGGAGTATTCCTCTCACTTCACAGAGCTATAGAATTTCACACCTATTCCAAGAGGTGATGAGTTTTTTCTTGAACGGATGTTTGAGGATGGTCAGAGGCACAACATCTACTCACAGGTGAACATCTTCAGGTTAAATATGATATATTCTATTTTAAAGTAGAAGCTGATCACATAGAGAAATCTGAAGGATTCTAGAGCTGTGAGCAGGGGCGGTTTAGCCTCTAGAGTTAGTGCACATCCAGCTGATAGTAGGAAGCACCATAGTGAGGCCACATGAGGAGATCAGGGCAGGAGGGATGTATCTTCCAGTATCTAGATGTAGTGTTACCAGTGTGGGATAAGTGGGCATACGAGGCCATGTTGCCCGAGAGACCCAATGGAGTGTTGATCTTGCAAAAAGATGGGTCTCCGTTAGCACTTTTGTCAGTTCTTCTCACCAACTGCTGGTGAAAGGGGTTATTCAATGACTCCTCGTTCAAGAGAAGCACCGCCAAATTCAATGTAGTCAGGGAATTGGAGTTCTTCCATCCATTCAGGAAGAAGTGGAGGTCGTGGTCGTGGCAGCCAATCACTTGTTTTTCAGCGACATCAGGGTGGATCATCTCAGTGTGGTCTGGCTGGGTCACAGAGACATAGTACAGGCCAAAATTTTGTAGTGGAGCAGACCCAGTAGGAGTAGGATCTCATATCTTCTACCGTTCAAGGTATGATTTTAGTAGCCTCAGTCTTATCCTATGCTCTTTTTGATAAATGGTCTTCCCATAGCTTTATATTTGTTGATATAGTGGAGTGCCTTGGGCTTTGCATCTTTTCTTATGCTGATATCTTGATTCTAGACACTCTGTTTGGGACTAGAATGGCTAGTGAACGTCAGTGCAGAGAGTTCCCTCTACAGGTTGGTGGATGTCACTTCTTATAGGACCTCTATGTCATATTGATGATAGGCTATGATGTCATTCACAGGATGGACTGGTTAGTTCCATTCCAGGAAGTTGTCGACTGTTATCACCGCAGGGTGAGTTTTATATCACCATAGGGTGGATTCATTCTTCATAGGGGCGAGTGGGATTTCATGATGAGCAGAGAGAGTCCATAGGATCATGGGATGGGAGGATTTGCAACCTAGATTTCGAGTATTTATCTAGATGACCAGGGGACTTCACAGTTATACATTCCTCCAATGGTGGATAGTTTCAGAGACATCATTCCAGAGGACTTTTCAGGATTTCCTCTAGAGCGTGAGGTATACTTCTTGATTGATCATGAGCTAGGAGTGTCACTGGTGTCCATTCCTCCTTATAGGATGGATACACCTATGTTTCAGGAGCTCAAGAAGTAGTTGGTGGAGTTTCAGGCAAAGGGTTTCATCCGACCGAGAACTTCTCATTGGGGTTCGAATGTCCTGTTTGCGAAAAAGGTAGATGGTTCCCTCAGGCATTGTGTGGTCTATCAGAAGATTAACCAGCTGATAGTTAAGAACATATATCCCTTTCCAAGGATTTATGATCTCTTTGAACAGCTTCGAGGAGCCCTGGTATTCTCTAAGATTGAATTGAGTTCCGGTTATCATCAGTTGCACGTTATACAATTTGATATACCTATCACAGCCTTCCAGAGCAGGTATGGTCTATAGGAGTATATGGTTATGCTTTTCGGTCTCACGAACGCACCTCTAGTGTAACAGCCCAAGCTTCCACGGTACACATCTCTTTGAATAATACAGTAGCGTGTGTTGTACGCCACTTCGAGTTCTAACACACACCACAACTAATCAAAGTAGCCGTTATGAATAGTAATACCCACTTTTTAAAATTATAAAAAATTTATATTTCAAAATGGACTTCATTTTTGTATTCATAATATTGAAATTATCCAAAGTTGAATTTTCTGTAATTATCTGAGAACTTCCAATTTTTTATGAATAGTGAAAATTACTTAAAAACAACTTTTTTAATCAAAATAATTAATAGTGAAAAATTATACTATTGAGTGGTTTTAAAGTATAATTAGAATATATTTTTACAATTTTATCCAATGGTGGTCATTAAAATTAATTTTACTTTGAAATTGGACATAAACAATTATCAATCTTTTGATATATATTGTTTCTTAAAAACACGCTATTTGTTGTGACAACGGGAATTAATTATAAAATTAATTAATGCAACTTATATTTTTGGAATTTTTTAAAATAGACATCGTTTTTGAATTCGGAATATCAATTATAGGTTCCGGTGAAATTTTGGCATTGTTCTGAAAAACATCAATTTTTGATGAATAGTGAAACCACTAACTGGTAGTTAAAAACTGATTTTTTTTTGTTTAAATGAAACATTACCACATCTTTTATTTTATTTTCAAAAATCCGACATACATGGTTGTCATTAGGAAGTAAAATGTGGTTCAATGGGATTAAAATAATTTTTGGTGTATAGTAAATTTTAAGTTTAATTAATCACAATTAAAGGTAATTAGTGAAATTTAAGGTAAAAATGATATTATAAAAATATGAAAATACCATTAAACTTGTCCTACGCCTATTTTATGAGTCCTGGCCGACCATGACAATAAGTGGGTCAACTTGGGGACCCCATGGATCCACTTTGGTAGGAAAATGACATTAAAAACATTTTATTTAATATTAAAATAAAAATGTCACAAACAAGAGTTGTTTTACTAAAACAATTTTTAAATAGGTTTATACAAGTCATATTTTCGACTATAAATATTCATTAGAAATATAAAAAGATTTCCTACATCATGATATATGTTTTATAATTTTTTGACATTATATAAATTAAATTATTTATAACACCATGATGATGCAGCGATTACCTCATTAATTAACGATTTAAATAAAATGAAAAGGTAATTTAAAATCTAAGCATCACACTTGTCCAAAGCCTATTAGATGAGAATATTTCATACCGTTATCACCTTATCCTAGAATTATATAATTTTGGGACCTTTAGAATCCGAAAAGCATTTTATAATAAAGTAACATTTTATTACTTTCCAAGAGTGCCCCTCCTCTCCACTTATAAAAGGCCCCCACCACTACCACCTTACTCACACTTTAAAAGCCTTTTGCCTCGGCCAAACACTTCCAAAATACTCTCCCAACTTCCCTCCATTACTCCTAGAAGCCTCACCTTAGGCAGAATTCTTTCCAAGGAAGCCTTTGGCTCAAATCAAAAAGAGTTACCCGATTTTAAGGTAATGTCTTCTCTAATTTTGTTTTGTTTTATTTTGCTTCTCCAACCCCTTGAACTCTTTTTATTCTTTTATTTTGTAACAACACCAGTATCTAAAATATACTAGGATGTTTTTATGATATGGATTTGGTTTACACTTACACACACATTCGTCTAATGGTTAAAGAACATACTGTTTCTGTGGGTGGCGAAATAATGCCTCACGAAACGATGATTGTTCAATATTCTTTTAACACCTCTAATGGTGGCCATTTTGATGACACTATTTTCATATATGAAATAAATAATTTGTTTATGTTTTCCTTATTCTTCTGTATTTCTCATTTATGGAATACTTTATGATTTTTATTATGGGTAAATGCGATAATTTTATTTTAGGAAGTGCGGACTACCGCCCCCTCAAAGTGATTTGAATCGTTAATGCCATATGTGGGATGTATAAAGGATGGAGTAAATGATAGTGTATATGATATTATAATGGAATTATAATACACCTTTATACTATTATGATTTCATTCCATTAAATACGAAATAGAAATGAAAGTAGTGTTCATGCGTACGTACGGCGTACCGTCTCCATGAACGGTGCATCTCATTTCTTACCTCTAAGTGTTATGTGATATTATAAATGAATGTATATACTAGATATATATAATATATATTATATTTACATCATGAATATAATTTTGTATATAATGGATACTTCACCACATGAACAACTTGTAATTATAAGAAGTTTATTTTTGACTCAAGTACCTAAGATCGACAAAACGACTGTTATAAACTTAAATAATTACATAATGTTCATGACATGGTAATAAGTGATATAAAAGGAATAATGAACATTAAAAAGGTTCTTAGGAAGGTAGAGAATAAATCTAGTTTATTATTCAGGAGATCAAAGAATGGTAGAGTGAATTCGGACATGAGGTAAGAGAATTTCTTAACCCAATTTCCCTTCTTTGGGTTAATCTCCTACTTTCAAATTATGTCATGATATTATTATGTACTATCTCGTATTTGTACTTTCTTTATGTGTACTTATAGTGAATACACATAATAGATCTATGTTATTTTAAAAATTATCTTTTTAAGGACTTCGTCTCAAATTGAGGCATATTTGGTTTTATACACAACTTTCTTTTATACGGTGTATAAAACCATTTGACTTTTACGTTTATTCAAAAAGAATCTTTTTTATACGAAGCGTTTTACTAAATGACAAAAAGGGAATGTTTTTCTTTCCGTACATATGCGGCGACAACGACTTCTTCACCGCCGTGACCATTATATGTGTTTCGGCTTCCTCTACAAGCCATCACTTTTTTTAATAAAAAATAAATACAAAGTTTTAACTTTCTTTTATATTGGTATTGAAAATGGTTTTGAAAGTGTTTTTATTATATCAATGTGTTGTATTGATATCTTCTGATTGAAATGTGGAAATGTTATATTTCCTTTATGCATGTTTTATGTGATACGATTATGTTATGGTTTATGATATGTTTAAACCTATTCATATGAGGAATGCATTGGACATAATAAGTGACGGGTGGAGCCCGCTACAGCTCCTCGATGCATCGCTAGGTCTCATGAGACAAACTAGTGTCTTGGAATGAGGCCTTGACAAAATATTATTTGTGTTCTTGGCACGAGGCCTTGGCTACGTGGTTATGATAGTCTGTCATTATGCATTCCATCATTATGAAAGTGGTTATTGATATTGCATGTGATTATTCCACTAGTAAGATATCCATGCGAGTAAGTAAATGGAATTATTTAATTTATTTTTTCCATATTATGCTGAAGATAAAGTTTAAAAAGGATTTTGTTTTAGTTATACATTGCCTTAAATGTTAATGTTTATTTACGAAAGCTTCCGCAATATTGTTATCCTTACTGAGCATCTGTGCTCACCCCTTTCAATGGTTTAATATTTTCTAGGATGTGAAGAAGTATTTTATGAATGACCTGCTAGGATTGTCAGAAGAGGATATGAGTGTGGACTATGGAGACATTGTTATTGTATTTTTTCACTTTATTAAGTAATGTAACGTTTATAAATGTATCTAGTGTATCCAAGGGTACTAAACTAATCGATATTTCGAGACTTGATCTTTTGTGATCATGCCAATGTTACAAAGTAATGCACCGACTCCGGGTAGCTGGGGTTGGGGCGTTACAGTTGGTATCAGAGGCAATTTAGTACTAACCTTGGAAGCTAGATTTAGATAAACTCTGATTAGAGCAAATAGTCAAAAGATAGACTTTGAGGATTAGTATAGAAGAACTTCCTAGAATTTTGGTATTATAGAGATTTTGTGAGTTTTCCGAGCAATACATCCCTGTCTGGATTCGAGCAGGTAGAGGCAGCTCTGGCACAGATGTACCTAGGGGTAAAACCCAAAAACACCGCTTTGAGCTAGACTCGAACAGGAATTGGTGCACGACAACGGGCCTTGCTACACTCTTGGTTACGACACTCACGAGGGATATGCTTAGGATAATTCTCATTTTATTTACAAACCACTATGAAGGGTTATGAGTATATACTTCCTCAAAGAAAACATTTTTATGATTATGGATTATATCCATAAATAGTTCAATTTATGTTAAGTATTTTACAAGTATGGAATTATGTATTTTGATTCATAAACTAATATAGTTTATGCCATTTTTTAGAAATGGAGCATAGTGGAAGGAATGGAAACCGTATCAATGTACGCAATCCATGTAGGGATTTCCCTCCTGCTCAAGATAATTATTGTGGAGCTAGAGATACAACTGGTTCTGATCAACTTATTACCATACTGGGACAACTCACTCAGGTTATGAATAATAACCTTACTCGAATAGAGGACCCTGATCCGTGACGTGGAGGATCAATGTTAGACTGCTTCATGAGGAAACAAATGCCAACATTTAATGGGGGTACAAATCCATTAGTATCTGAGAAATGGATAAACTCCTTAGAGAAAATATTCCACACCTTCGGGAGTAGCGAAAGGGAGAAGATTATCATGGCAGTTTACCGCCTCACTGGAGATTCTGATCAATGGTGGTCATTGATTCAAAATAAAAAGGAAGATGAACAAGTATCAAGCATGGAATGGAGAGAGTTCAATGATCTTTTCGTAGAAAAATACTTTCCACATGACCATAAAGCAGATATGGAAAGGCAATTTCTGAGTCTGAGACAAAAGGAGGATGAGAATGTCGCAAAGTATGAGGCTAACTTTACAAGGTTAGCGAGGCATGCTGAAGATTATATATGTAACCCAAGAAGTAAGATTGATCGTTTCTTTGATGGGTTAAAACCATTTATCCGTTGAGCATTAGTCTCACAAACCTTCTCGTCATACGAAGATATTGTCTCGTGTGCTATCAAGACGGAAAATAAATTCTCTAAGTCTTATAACTTTAAATAAAAGAAAGAAAAGAAGAGATCATCTGATCAATATGGAAATGGAAATAAGGGGAAGAAGGGAAGAGTTGAATATCAGTCATGCAGTAAATGTGTAAAGAAACACCCCGGTACATTCTTGAAGGGAATGAGAGTCTGTTACAAGTGTGGTGAAAAAGGCCACCATGCTCATGATTGCAGGGGAAAGAATGTATCTGTCAATGTGGAATGCTATAATTGTAGAGAGATGGGGCATTATGCAAATGAATGTCCTAAGCGTCAGGGGAACATAACTCAGAAGAGGCCAAGGGATCAAGGCCAAGTTTATGCTATCACTACTGCTAAGGTTGAAGCTCTGAAAGACGTGGTGGCAGGTAATTTAATGGTTTCCTCAAGTTTAGAAAATGCAATATTTGATTCGGGTTCATCGCATTGTTTCATATCTTCTCAGTTTGCTAAGAAAATTATATACTTCCAGTTTGATTTCACAAGAGAATTTTCAGTCAAAACTCCTAAGGGATGTGTTATTGCAACAGATTTTTGTGAATCAGTCCCCATTAGAGCACATAATTGTTCTTTATCCGCTGATCTCATTGTCATACCTATGATTGATTTTGATATAATCCTCAGTATGGATTGGCTTTCGTACTATTATGCAAAGATTTATTGTAAGAAGAAGGAGGTTACGATTTTTAATGATGATGATAAGGAACACATTATTTTTAGAGCAGAATCGTCACCACCTAATTCTTATTTAGACCCACTCCCATTAGCTCAACTAAATTCAATTATTGGGGAGGAAGAGAGTGAAATGACTAAGGGAGAGGAAAGTAATGTTCAAATAGGGGATGTACCTATTGTGAAATAGTATGAAGATGTGTATCCGGAAGATTTACCTGGACATCCTCTAGAATGAGAAGTTGAGTTTTCCATTGATTTAATTCCTAGGTCAAGGCCTATATCGAAGACCCCTTACAGGATGGCCGCCGTGGAATTAGTTGAACTAAAGAAACAACTACAGGAATTGAGTAATAAGGGATTTATTCGCCCTAGTGTTTCTTCATGGGGATCCCCTATCCTTTTTGTTAAGAAGAAAGATGGATCTTTGAGGTTGTGCGTTGACTACAGGGAGATCAATGCTATAACAATAATGAACAAGTTTCCCCTACCTCGCATTGATGATTTATTTGACCAATTGCACAAAGCTCAATACTTTTCAAAGATTGACCTTCGATCTGCATACCATCAGTTGTGTGTGAAGAAGGAAGACATTCCGAAGACAACATTTTGAACAATGTATGGGCATTACGAGTTTATAGTAATGCCTTTTGGATTGACTAACACACCTTCTATATTCATGGATCTAATGAATAGAGTTTTCAAGGAATGTGTAGATGATTTTGTGGTGGTATTTATTGATGACATCTTGGTGTACTACAAAAGATACGAAGATCATGAAAATCACTTGCGCATTATCTTAAAGACTCTTAGAAGGCATGAATTATATGGGAAGTTTAGAAAGTGTGAATTTTGGCTTCAAGAGATTTCCTTTCTTGGCCACATTGTCTCTAAGGATGGAATTTCCATTGATCCTTCTATGACCAAGGCAATCCATGAATGGCCAGCACTGACAAGTATAACTGAGGTATGCAGCTTTATTGGATTGGCAGGTTATTATCGACGTTTTGTCCAGAATTTTTCCCGATTGGCTAACCCATTAACGAAGCTCACACCTAAAGGGGTTAAATTTGTTTGGACAAAAGAGTGTGAAGAATTTTTTGAAGAACTGAAGAGAAGATTAGTCAACTCTCCTATATTGACTCTACCATCAGAGAATGATGGGTTCGTTATTTATAGTGATGCATCAATGAAAGGACTTGATTGTGTCCATATGCAGAACGATAAGGTAATTGCCTATGCATCACGACAACTAAAAATTAATGAGAAAAACTATCCTACTCATGATCATGAGTTAGCTGCTGTAATCGTTTCCTTGAAGATATGGAGACATTATCTCTATGGTGAAAAATGTGAGATATATACCGATTACAAGAGTTTGAAATATATTTTCTCACAAAAAGAACTCAACATGAGGCAAAGGCGATGTATTGAACTACTCAAGGATTATGATTGCACGATACACTACCACCTAGGGAAGGAAAATAAGGTTGCATATTCTTTGAGTAGAAAATATCTTGGAGTTTTGAACATTATGAGAGTGGAAAGGGATCCTATTTTCATGGATCTAGTAAATATGGATATGGGAATCACCATGGAGGGTGAAACATCAAAACTTTTTCAAATGGTTTCCAAATCATCATTACTAGAAAGGATAAAGAGTTCTTAGTACGATGATGAAGTGTTGAAAAAGAATATTAAAGCTGTGAATGATGGGCAATTGAGGGACATTGTGTATGAAGATGGAATTTCGAAATTTGGAAGAAGACTCTGTTTTCCCAATATACCTGATTTAAAGAGGGAATTGTTGGATGATTCTCATAGTTCCAATTTCTCTATACACTCTAGGAGCACCAAAATGTATAAAAATTTAAAAGGAAATTTTTGGTGGGATAGCATGAAGAGGGAGATTGCTGATTTTGTGTTAAGATGTATGGTTATTCAACAAGTGAAAGCAGGAAGGAAACTGCCTAGTGGAGTATTGCAACCTCTTCCCATACCTGAGTGGAAATGGGATAATATTACGATGGATTTTGTCATGGGACTACCAAAGACTCCTAGAAGAAATGACGCAACATGGGTCATTGTTGATCGTCTCACGAAGTCAGCACATTTTCATGCTATAAGGGAAGATTTACCACTTGAACGTCTAGCAAGACTGTATATTAATGAAGTTGTGAGACTTCATGGAGTACCTCCGTTGATTGTCTCGGATCATGATCCTCGTTTTACATCAAGATTCTGGAAGAGTCTTCAGAAGGCCTTGGATACTGAACTTCGTTTGAGCACTGCTTACCACCCTCAAACAGATGGACAATCAGAAAGAAATATTCAAACATTAGAATACACGTTGAGATCATGCTCACTTGACTTTCAGGGAATGTGGGATCAATATTTACCTCTGGTAGAATTTTCCAATAACAATAGCTTCCATTCAAGTATTCGAATGGCACCATATGAAGCGTTATACGGAAAGAGATGTCGCACACCAACCTGTTGGGATGACATTGGTGAAAGAAAACTTGTAGGCCCCGAACTGGTGGAGGAAACGATGGAAAAGGTGAAGGTAATCCAAAACCACATCAAAGCAGCTCAAAGTAGGCAGAAGAGCTATGCTGACAATCAAAGGAAGGATTTGGAGTTTCAGGCCGGAGATTATGTTTTCTTGAAGGTATCACCATGGAAGGGAGTGTTACGTTTCGTTAAGAAGGGTAAATTGAGTCTCTGGTACATCAGACCCTTTGAAATTCTAGAACGAATTGGGACTGTAGCTTACCGTTTGGCAATGCTGCCAAGTCTCTCCAAAGTTCATGATGTATTCCATGTATCACTGTTGAAAAATACATGCCTGACCCATGCATGTACTCACCAATGAGGAATTAGAACTGGAACCCGATCTGTCTTATTGTGAAGATCCCGTCAGGATTCTTGATACAAGAGAAAAAGTGCTGAGAAACCGGACGACTCATCTAGTAAACTTTCTATGGAGAACCCATAAGATGGAGGAGGCAACGTGGGAACCTGAGGAACATATGATGAAGAGTCACCTGAGTCTTTTTATACAGTGATATTATATGAAATTTCGAGGACAAAATTATCTAAAGAGGGGAGAATGTAACACCCCAAGCATCCACGATACACATCTCTTTGAACAATACAGTAGCGTAAGTTGTACACAACTTCGAGTTCTAACACACACCACAACTAATCAAAGTAGCCATTATGAATAGTAATACCCACTTTTTAAAATTATAGAAATTTTTTATTTCAAAATGGACTTCATTTTTGTATTCTTAATATCAAAATTATCCAAATTTGAATTTTTTGTAATTTTCTGAGAACTTCCGATTTTTTTATGAATAGTGAAAATTACTTAAAAAGAACTTTTTTAATCAAAATAATTAATAGTGAAAAATTATACTATTGAGTGGTTTTAATGTATAATTAGAATATATTTTTACAATTTTATCCTATGGTGGTCATTAGAATAAATTTCACTTTGAAATTGGACATAAACAATTTTCAATCTTTTGATATATATTGTTTCTTAAAAACACGCTATTTGTTGTGACAGTGGGAATTAATTATAAAATTAATTAGTGAAACTTATATGTTTGGAATTTATTAAAATAGACATCATTTTTGAATTCGGAATATCAATTATATCTTAGGGTGAAATTTTGGCGTTGTTCTGAAAAACTTCAATTTTTGATGAATAGTGAAACCACTAACTGGTTGTTAAAAACTGATTTTTTCGTTTAAATGAAACATTACCACATCTGTGATTTGATTTTCAAAAATCTGACATACATGGTTGTCATTAGGAAGTAAAATTTGGTTCAATGGGATTAAAATAAATTTTGGTCAATAGTAACTTTTAAGTTTAATTAATCACGATTAAAGGTAATTAGTGAAATTTAAGGTAAAAATGATATTATAAAAATATGAAAATACCTTTACACTTGTCCTACCACTATTGGATGAGTAATGGAAGACCTAGACAATCCATGGGTCAACTTGGGGACCCCATGGACCCACTTTGGTAGGAAAATGACATTAAAAACTTTTTATTTAATATTAAAATAAAAATGTCACATACAAGAGTTGTTTTACTAAAACAATTTTTAAATGGGTTTATACAAGTCATAGTTTTGACTATAAAAATTCATTATAAAGATAAAAATATTTCCTACATCATGATTTTTTTTATTATTTTTAGACATTAAATAAATTAAATTATTTATGACATCATGATGATGTAGCGATTACCTCATTAATTAACTATTTAAATAAAATGAAAAGATAATGTAAAATCTAAACATAAAACTTGTCCAAATCCTATAGGATGAAAATATTTCGTACCCTTATAACCTTAGCCTCGAATTATATAAGTGTGGGACCTTTATAATTCGAAAAACATTGTATAATAAAGTAACATTTTATTACTTTCCAAGAGTGCCCCTCCTCTCCACTTATAAAAGGCCCCCACCACTACCACCTTACTCACACTTTCAAAGCCTTTTGGCTCGGCCAACCTCTGCCCATATACTCTCCCAAATTCCCTCCATTACTCCTAGAAGCCTCACTTTGGGCATAATTCTTCCCAAGGAAGCCTTTGGCTCAAATCCAAAAGAGTTACCTGATTTTAAGGTAATGTCTTCTCTAATGTTGTTTTGTTTTATTTTGCTTCTCCAACCCCTTAAACTATTTTTATTCCTTTCTTTTGTAACAAAAACAGTATCTAAAATATACTAGGATGTTTTTATGATAAGTATTTGGTTTACACTTACACGCACCTACGTCTAATGGTTAAATAACATACAGTTTCTGTGGGTGGAAAAATACTACCTCACGAAACAATGATTGTTCAATATTCTTTTAACACCTCTAATGGTGGCCATTTTGATGACACTATTTTCATATATGATATATATATTATTTTTATGTTTTCCTTATGCTTCTGTATTTCTCATTTATGGTATACTTTATGATTTCCATTATGGCTAAACGCGATAATTTCATTTTAGGAAGTGCAGACTACCGCCCCCAAGAAGTGATTTGAATCGTTAATGCCATATGTGGGATGTATAAAGGATGGAGTAAATGATATTGTATATGATATTATACTGGAATTATAATACACCTTTATTCTATTATGATTTCATTCCATTAAATACGAAATAGAAATGAAAGTAGCGTTCATGCGTACGTACGGCTTACCGTCTCCATGAACGGTGCATTTCATTTCGTACCTCTATGTTTTATGTAATATTATAAATGAATGTATATATGGGATATATATGTTATATATGATATGTACATCATGAATATAATTCTGGATATAATGGATACTTCACCACATGAACAACTTGTAATTATAAGAAGTTTACTTTTGACTCAAGTACCTAAGATCGACAAAACGACCGTTATAAACATAAATAATTACATAATGTTCATGACATGGTAATAATTGATATAAAAGGAATAATCATCATTTAAAAGGTTATTATGAAGGTAGATATTAACTCTAGTTTATTATTCAGGAGATCAAAGAACGGTCGAGTGAATTCGGTCACGAGGTAAGGGAATTTCTTAACCCAATTTCCATTCTATGGGTTAATCTCCTACTTTCAAATTATGTCATGATATTATTATGTACTATCTTGTATTTGTACTTTCAATATGTGTTCTTATAGTGAATACACATAATATATCTATGTTATTTTAAAAATGATCTTTTTAAGGACTTCGCCTCAAATTGAGGCATATTTGGTTTTATACACAACTTTCCTTTATATGGTGTATAAACCCATTTGACATTTACGTTTATTCAAAAGGAAACTTTTTTATACGAAGAGTTTTACTAAATGACAAAAAAGGAATGTTTTTCTTTCCGTACATATGCGGCAACAACGACTTCTCCACCGCCGTGACCATTATTTGAGTTTCGGCTTCCTCTACAAGGCATCACATTTTTTTAATAAAAAATAAATACAAAGTTTTAACTTTATTTTATATTGGTATTGAAAATGGTTTTGAAAGTGTTTTTATTATATCAAGGTGTTGTATTGATATCTTGTGATTGAAATGTGGAAATGTTATGTTTCCTTTATGAATGTTTTGTGTGATAAGATTATGTTATGGGTTATGATATGTTTAAACCTATTCATATGAGGAATTCATTGGACTTAATAAGTGACGGGTGGAGCCCGCTACAACTCCTCGATGCATCGGTATGTCTCATGAGACAAACTAGTGTCTTGGCACGAGGCCTTGACAAAATTTTATTTGTGGTCTTAGCACGAGGCCTTGGCTACATGGTTATGATAGTCTGGCATTATGCATTCCATCATTATGAAAGTGGTTATTGATATTTCATGTGATTATTACACTAGTAGGATATCCATGAGAGTAAGTAAATTGCATTATTTAATTTATTTTTTCCATATTATGCTGAAGATAATGTTTAAAAAAGAGTTTTTTTAGTTATACATTTCCTTAAATGTTAATGTTTATTTACGAAAGCTTCCATGATATTTTTATCATTACTGAGGATCTGAGCTCACCCCTTTCAATGTTTTAATATTTTCCAGGATGTGAAGAAGTATTTTATGAATGACCTGCAGGGATATTCAGAAGAGGATATGAGTGTGGACTATAGAGACTTTGTTATTGTAGTTTTTCACTTTACGATGTAATATAACGTTTATAAATGTATCTAGTGTTTCCAAGGCTACGAAACTAATTGGTCTTTCAAGACTTGATCTTTTGTGATCATGCCAATGTTACGAAGTAATGCACCGACTCTCGGTAGTTGGGGTTGAGGCGTTACATGTAGTTTTCATGGTACTGAAAAACTGACTATTCCATCCATATAATGACTCTTTCATGGTGGTCTTCATAGACGACATCTAGGTGAACTCTCACAATAAACCTGACCATGAAACCATCATGAGATCGTTTTTAGTACACTGAGGGAGAATTAGTTGTATGATATGATCTCAAAGTGCCACTTTTGGATGGATCAAATTTAGTTCATGGGTCATGTTATCTCAGAGGCTATAGAATGAGTAGACCTAGAGAATCTGACAGCTGTAGTTTCCTGGGATCAGTCGAAGAACATCTTTGAGGTGCGGAGTTTTCTAGGGCTGGCTAGATACTATAGATGTTTTTTACAGGACTTTATGTGGTTATAAGAACCACTAACAGGTCTGACCAAGAAGGGGGCGAAGTTCAGATGGTCAGATTATTGTGATTCAGCCTTTCAAGAGTAGAAGGGGAGGTTGAATTCAGCACCGATACTAGTCCTACCATAGCCAGGAAAAAAACTATAATGTTTACTGTGATGCATTAGGTATTGGGCTGGCAGATGTGCTTATGTAGTAAATGGAGTCTTTGCGTATGGGTCTCGACAGTTGCGGCCACATGAGATGAATTACCTAGCGCACGATACGGAGTTGGTAGCTATTGTTCATTCCTTATGATGTTGGAGACATTATCTTTTGGGGGAGCACTTTGTTGTTTTCACCGACCACAGAATTCTCAGGTACATCATTACTCAACATGGCGTGAATTTGAGACAACACATGTGTTTTGAGTACCTAAAGTCCTTTGACTTTACGAATGCTTATACGCCCAGGAAAGGCAACGCAATGGCTAATGTGTTGATCAGGAGGACTCAGATACATACAGTACAAGAGGCCAGTAGTGAGTGGCAGCTTATGACTATATTCTCTGAGATGCATTTGGTGGTGTATGACAGATAGGGGCACTCTTTTCATTCCTCTATAGATGTTACCTCTACTCTTCTTGGTTGAGTTCGATTGAGGAAACTATCATATTTTTAAGGCCAGGTCCTAAGGGAGAGCGTGTTAGGATATGACCCTATTTCTGGATGGACTATAAGAAATGATGAGATCGTCCGTTTCCAGAGATGCATTTGTGTGCCAATAAAGAGACACAAGGAGAAGATGTGGGATTTTCATTCCTTAGTTTGGGAAGTTCATCCTGGTGTCACCAAGATGTATCGTGATATACACCATCTATATTGGGGGCCATGTATGATGAATGATTTTGGTTGTTTATTCCTAAGGTGTTCCACTTGTCAGCAGGTGAAGGTGAAGCATTAGCAACCAATAGGGCATTTATATCAATTTCCCATTCCTAGGTGGAAATGAAATGACGTCGCGATGGACTTCTTGAACGGTTTTCCAAGGTCGCCTCGAGGTAATGACATAGATTGGTTTGTCATTGACAAACTCATGAAGGTTTCCCACTTCTTTCCGATCAAGGATACCATCAGTGTTGATGAGTTGGGAAGGATGTACATCCAAGAGATTGTACGTCTTCATGGAGTTCTACACTCCATTGTTTCATATTGGGATGCACGTTTTACTTCTCGATTCTGGAAGGGGAATCAGATGGATTTGGGTACACAGGCTCTTTTGAGTATAGCTTACCATCCCCAGACAGATAGCCAGTCCAAGCGTACTGTCTAGGGACTTGAAGAAATGCTCTGAGCATACATTCTGGATTTTTCATGTTCTTGGGAGAAGCATATACCTCTTGTGGAGTTTTCCATCAACAATAGTATTCAAGTGACCATTCAGATGGAACCTTATGACGCTTTGTATGGTCGGCCATGCCGATCACCCATATGTTGGCTGGAGGCAGGAGAGGCATCTTTCTTGGGACCTCATCTAGTTCAGGAGACCACATAATAGATAGAGTTGATTCGAAATCAGATGGATATTGCACAGTCTCGACCGATGTCATATGCTGATCAACAGAGATGACCTCTAGAGTTTGAAGTCAGTAATCAGGTTTTCCTGTATGCCACACTGAGGATGGGACACAAGAGGATTCAGAGACAGGGAAAGCTTTCACCGAGGTATGTCATTCCATTTGAGATATTGGAGAGAGTTGGGCCAGTTGACTATCTATTTCCATTAACCTAGAGGTACTGAACTATTAATGATGTCTTCCATGTTTCTCAGCTCCAACATTACTTTTTATACTAGTCTCATGACATTCAACCTGGTAAGGTTGATCTTGAAGTGGGTGCATTATTTGAGGAGCATACAATTCAGATTGTGGATCATAGTAAAAATGTTATTTGTGGCCTTTCTGTTGCTCTGGTATGAGTGCTATGGTAGCGCAAGTGGGTGTAGGACTAGACATGGAAGATGGAGGCTAATGTACGAGCATAGTGGCTAGAACTATTCGAGGTTTCTTCTTCTACATCACAGATGGGAAATTCAGGGATGAAATTTTTAAGGGGGGAAGTTTGTAAGAACTTGGACCTTATTTTCATGTATGTTTTCCATATCAGGTCGTTTTTGGACAAAAGATGAATTTATGGAAATTTTCTAAGTACACGCCCTGTACTTTATGAGTACACGCCGTGTACTTTCTTAATACAGTAGGCCATGTGCTGGCTGTGTAGTATCCGGACACAGGACCCTGTGGAAGTGACTTGCAGGTGGCCTAAGGTGGAGTATGGAAACAAAAAGTGCATGCCATGTACTCTAAAATTAAACACTATGTATTTTGTTTTTTCATTAAATGCATTGGGGTCACGTCTGATGGACAGAACACACCTCCTCTAGGTTTCATTCCTCCGAGAGCACCGAGGAGCCGCAAATATTCAACGAGCCCCTGAGCCTCCGTCTATCCTCTGATTCGAACAATGTTGATTGCATTGGAATCTCATATATGAGCTCCCTCTTCTTCTAGAGCCTTGTTTTCCAATTCCTCTTCATTTAAATGTTATAGTGGGTTGAACTCTTTGGAAGTTTTTTTAGATCTATGACATTCCAAGGAGATTCAAGCTACTAGGTTCAAGTATACTGATCTCAAATCCCTGATGTAGGTGGTTTGTTCCTTTCCATTTGATGTTTTTGAGTATTATGTGAAAATTCCACCAATACCCTTTGAATGAGGTATTGTGTGTTTAACATTTTACCCCAGTTGATTTTCTGCCTTGCTTGAAAGCCTGTGTAGGGGTAATTTTTGGATATGATTTGGGTTGATTGTTGTGCTTCAGATGTGTTTTTCCCTTGCATTGTTCTGTGTATGACCGTTTGGTCCTATTTAGCCTTTGCAATCCATGTCTGTTTTCCATGCCTATTGCTTTAGGATGGAGAGTTCTAATATGACATGATTCATATGCTGTAGATTGTTTAGCCTGGTACTTCTGTAGGATTACGTTGGTTATTTTTCACTTCTATGCTCATTGACTTATATATGGCCTTGAATACCTGGTGTAGTAGACTACATGGGGAATTGATAGGGTGAGTTTCTTCAAAGATTCATTGAGAACTTAGGTATATAGGGGGAATTTAATGAGTGAGCTTCCTTAGAGATTCCATGATTACATTAGACTTTAAGGGGATTGACTGCGTGAGCTTCCTCAAAGAGTCATTGTTTGAATTGAACAACCTGGTCTTTAAGGGGTATTGACTGAGTGATATTCCTCAGAGATTCATAGACATCAGTTATATAAGGTAAATTGACATGTGAGCTTCCTCATTGATATCCTGACTACCCTAGACTATGCGGGGAATGGAATGTCTGAACTTCCTCTGAGAGTCTTGCATTACCTAGGCTATATGGGGAATGGGATGTTTGAGCTTCCTCGGAGAGTCATTCTTTATTGTTGAATATAAGGTGATATATTGTGAGTGCTTCCTCAGAATGAATGATCAAATTCCTACATAGAACCAGAGGGGTTAGACCGAGTGTGCTGCCCAGAGGGTTGCTTGTACTTTTTAGAAAGGACTAGAGTGGATGGCTGTGAGTACTTTCTAGAGGGTTACTTATTTTTGGTCCAGCTATTTTCTTCAATGTTTCTTGATATTGATCTATGGATTGTTTAATACCATGTACGATCATGTATCTTGTTTAATGATTACTGTAATTTTACCTTCCTTATACTCACTGACTCTATGGTACAAATCTTATGGTGGTTTCCTACTGAGATTTATTCTCACACACTGTTTGGGTCATTATTTTAGGCCCAAACAGATTATATTATTATAGGAATATATAAGGTAAATCTCCCTTCTATTTCAGGTACTTGACTTGTCATGGAGCTGGAAAGCATGGGACCAAGATATGGCTTGTGATGTTGAGGATTTTATCTGCTTTCTTTTGTACTTGGGTTTAGAACTATTGTATTATATCATTGTGACTTTTAGGGTATTTTCCTAGACATATATGTAATATGTATCACTTTATATATATGTGCTCTAGTTTTTATCATTTCAGTCTTCCATTGTTTACTATTGTTGGATATTTACTGCTTCTGCTATTGTATATTTGATTCTCTTCTGTTGTGTCATTCTTCCAATGAAGGCATAGTTTCCCCAATACCACACCCAAGGCCCTCGTTTCTAGTCAGCATCCTCTGGAGTACGGGGAAATGCGCTAGAGAACATGTGACAAAATGGGTACAGGGAACCTTTGGTTGACTTTCGTAACCGGGACATTACATTATATACATCTTCTTCAGAGACCCACTTTAGGTTTATTCCTAAATCCTCATAGGCGGGTTTTCAAAAAAATCTATGGACACATGGATGTGTGATGGGATGTTTGGAATGTATTTTTTATCGATAATATGAATGAAAATGATTTAGGAGTTTCAAGAGGATAGAATTGGTAATGGCCATTTATAAGTGCTGAAAGGAACTCGTATGGAAACTAAATGGAATTTTCCCAAAGGATTTCATGATGATATAGTTATTCCCATGAAAAATAATCAATATGAACTTATATCGTAATATGGAATTGTAATGTTTTTGAACACTTATATCAAGTAGTATTTATAAATGAATGATTTAAAACATACCGCTATTTTTTTGTTTAAATCCATTAAATATTGTTTTAACCTTACTATTAGTGATAAATTTTTAGTATATTTATAATAAATTTTGAACATAATTTATTAAAAATATTATATTATATTAACAGTATAATTAATTATATTAAATTAATATACCCAAACTTTATTCATAAATGTGTAAAAAATTAATTTATAATTAATGTCATCGACATGATGATTATATTCTTTTTCAAAGATAAAGTTTTCATAAATATAGAAATATTTTACAAAAAAAATATAAATTAATATGATAGAAATGAAATAGACTGGGATAATCAAAAAATAATAATGAACTAAATTAATGTTTAAAAATATAGTAATTTTTTTTAATGTTTCTGAACTCCATGATAGTTTTAATTAAGATATAGAACATTTTTAGTACTCATAAAAAATAAGATATTAAGAAATTAAAAAAGGTGGTCAATGTTAATTATTATAAGAATATTTTAGAAATACTGATAATTTTACTAATTTCATTTTTAAAAAATTGAAAAAATTTCATTTACTATTATCCTCAAAAATGAAATTATAATTTTTTTTAAAAAAATATTTTCATTTAATATACCAACAATTCTAAATATTATGTGATTTTTTTTCTATAAGACCTTGTTATATAAAACTATTTTACAACAAAAAATTACATTTTTGATTTCTAGTTCATTCCAGAAATATTAATGTTTAGGACATAGTGAACACATTTACATAATAATTTTAATAGTATATCTTAGTTTGAAAAAATTTAGTGTTGTGTATAGTGTAATGTATTAATGAAATAATATTTATTTGAAAATATATTTCATAAAATAAATAAAAAAATTTTAAAAAAAATTATAGCTCGGGATCATGCATAGGATGGATAAGGGAATAGAAAATATATTCATCATACATTTCCCAATCAACTTCTCTACTTTCCATTCCTGAGGTGATAATAGAGGAAAAAATGATGATGATGATCTATAGAGAATGGACTAAAATATTTAAAAAATACACTAATAATGTGGTATTATGGTTTCGAATAGTTAAATTAATGCCATAAAAAATATAAATGAATATAAAATTATTGATGATATTCATATTTCCTCCTTTTATATTCATATAGGAAGAAAAAATATGTATAGAGAGTTGATGGAAAACAGTAGTGGTGATGACATGATGGGGGGGATTATATGTTGTCTATCCTGATGCATAATATTCAAACATGTAGATTTTGAATGATAGATGTACATGGTTAGGATGATAAAATTTATAATAATATTAAGGAATTGAGAAAATATAACCATGGATTATGTCATAGGACTCCCATGGACTTATGAATGTAATAATTTTATATAGTTGGTTGTAAATTACAATAAATTTCAGTTCATTTAATTTATTTCAATGAAATTTTATAATATATATAATATATCTTTCAAGATATCTTATAGTTCATCTATACATTGTATATAATTATTTTATGATTATCACCATGATGTTTTGGGGATTTCGTTAGTATGTGTAGGATAGAGAGATGTGTTTCGGTACAACATTCCATAATAAATTAGTTGGGATGTCAAAGTGAACCATTAAATTTAAAAGGTATACATTGAGATATTCTCCAATTTGAATCAATGTATGATGGTATTAACACCTTCCTCTAGGGTCATGATCATATAATAATTGATACATCCCAAACCCAGTCCTCTAAAATGTAACTGAACTCAATTGGACAAATGACCTCACCCATGCCACTCGAATACTAGAGGCTTACAAATTCCATAAGGGGCCATCGTGGAAGAGTGTGGATAATATACCATCATGATCAGAGTGTTGAACATTGGTATAATACTATGAATAAATAATGGAAAATTAAAATATAAATGAATAGTAGAATAGTAATCATCTATCATATAAATATCCATGTAATCTAATTCATCAATGTAATAAAAAATGATTATAAATAAAAAGATATTAAAATTGAAAATATTAGGGGATAAGGGGAATAGTCATATAAACCATGATGTGAAAAAACTATCAAAATGAACAAGGATATCTCTATTAGTATCTTGAGCAATGGCTGAGCCCATGTCCCTAGTACACTATCTGTTAATGGTGATTGGGGATCTTTAATATGTCTCCTTTCCTTGACATTACCCATATCCATGTATTATATATGGGTACCTAATGGTGGAAAACATTGGGATTGAAATATACTCAATAGTAAACCACCAACAATTTCCAATACCATCCATTCCATGTGTATATAACAAATAGTGTGGATGTCATATTAAAATATGAAAATGAAATTTAGAGAAAAATAAGCCGGATATGTCTTGGTTCCCATGGAAAAACCATCCTTTAATACATTTTTTATCCTATAGTGGAATATGAATATGTAAATAATAATTAATAATTTAATTTAGAAATAATAATCTTGACCAGGATCGTATCCCAGGAATTCCTAATGTATCATACATGATCCTGATATGTATATTAATGCAATTATAAATATAATGCTCAGACTGAGTCAAAGCGGATTCTTTAGCATGCCATTTAGATCATGTAATTAAGTCATCACATATCTAAATATCCACTAGATCATGTAATTGGGTTTCTCAATTTGGACCCAAGGTATTACTCTGGGTATAACATTAAACCATCACCTTAAAAATCCATCTTAGGAATCCCTTATAGAAATCATTTTATCACTCAAGGTGTGGTATAAAGTCAAAACCCTTTATGTTCATCCTTTTCAGCCCAAAATTGGATACTATGTGTCATTTATAGCATATATAATGAACATACATATTATTCCATCATTGTTAGTTCACATAGGGGGTCCATGAATCTTTCAGGTTTATATAATGATCTTCCCTTTTAGTTCATCCATGGATGTCTGCAAATAGATCCCAAGTATCACTCAAGAATCTATAATGTTACATTAAATTAGGTCCATCAATGGAATTCCTAGGAGAAACCATGTGTCACCCAAGGAACATTATAAACACATATATAATTCATTTAATTATATATTCAATGTGTTTTTGTTAAAGTAATTATAATTCAAAACATGTTTTCACCCTTAGCTTGGAAATAATAATGTTCTGCGATTTAAGTCTAACCATACCATTTATGTTCAAATTTTATTTCATTTATCCATAACATTTATATGTGAAATTTTTACACATAATATTTTGGATCAAATCATTAACTAGTCATTATGGTACAAGCATCACATAAATCATCCCATTTATCATAATTGGGAATTTTTTATTTAAGAACATATCAATCGCCAGAAATAGGGGACAATGTAGAAAAGGAATAGGGATATTATCTTCCATCCTCTATTTCATTCAAATAAATATAAATTTAAATAATTTCATTTAACTTCCCAATAAATGGGTAATGGAGAAAATTTCATAAGGTGAATCAATTTACATGCCACTAATTGTGATTTTGTCCAAATTAACAACACCCACATGAGGTGGTTCAATTCAAGTTTCTTTAACTCTAATGATATATATATACATTCATGATTCCTGTATGTCATCAATACAATTTAAATTTAATAATCATTACATTTAATAATTTTTTCATAGAGAAATCATCATATGAAAAAATAGAGAAATAATAAAACGCCAATATATTGAGTGAAAAGAAAAATCCGACCCAACATAGATTGGTTATCGAATCTTCTTCCACTACTCACCTGAAAAATATGATTTAAAGAAATAAATTGATAGAATAGAAAAATGAATTGAAATTTGGGAATATGATCTCACAAAAAAATAACACCATTATCAGTAAGATAAATAATTATTGGTGTAAGAGTAATTGAGATATTATCAAAAAGAAACAAATGAGGCTATCAATTGGAGGACCAGGCTCCGAATGGAAGAGATACCCAATGGTAAAGATTTAGGCATAGAGAATGATTCATGAAATATGGGTTGATATGCATGGAGGGATATATAAAAAAATATGGTGTTTAAATATAATACAATGTTTAATCCTCTCATTACCCCCCTTTATTGGGTTGTATAGTTTTTCAACATGTTTGGTCAACTCATGCTCCAATCGTGTGACATGAAAGGGACCATGAAACTCTTCGCATGGAATTGGTACATAGTACAACTAACCAGATGAAACCTAAAAATAAAATATCGGTCATAATAATAGGAACTCTAGAACAACCATTTGTCATGGTCCACATGGTTAGAAAAAGAAGTTAATTTCCAAATAAAAGAAAAATCCACCATGTATGGTTTCATATATCTATGAAAATTGGGTAGTATGATTTATATTGAAAATAAGACTAACAAATTTCTCCATAAATCCATGGTTATTGGCAGCACATATTACCTAGATACAATATTAACATACATTACCTCATTAATAACATCCATTAGGATAAAATTATATTATTAAAATTGAAATTAAATGGTTCCATAATTCAATGAAAATATAGGTTCCTACAATCATCCTCCCTTCATGAAAATGTTCCTTGAGTTTTCCTTATAAGGATAATAATGATATATAAAAAAGAGATTAAGAAAGTAAGCACATACATTGATCAGTCACTCCCATGTTTCATCATGTACATTATCATTCTACTATAGAACCTGTATATGAGGGACTGTCCATGCTGAGAGAATCATGCGACTTGATCAACAGTACAGATTTGTTGCTTCTAAAAGGATGGATGATCCACTAATTCAACATCCTCAAGATAAACAAATGAGAGGGATCTGTACAATATAAGTTCAGCTAGGATACATGAATGACAACATGTATGTCATCAAACCACTAAGGTAACTAAAACTGATAGGTTCATGGCCCAACACTCTCCATAATATCAAAGGGACATAAATAAAGTGTAACTACATTACATTTCATTCGTATATATTTATACTAATTTTTAGGTGAAAAATGTAAGAAAACATAACTCCCCACCTCAATCTAAAGTGTTGTATGATGACAATCAACATATAAATTCTACATAAATGGATTTTTATACATATTCTTCTAAACATGGTGAACCTTCAATAAAGTCTTTTGACCATTATGAAGACCATGTAACACTACTTCTTCTATAAATAATCATCACATCGGTCAATGGAAATTCCTACCACATAGATACATATATATGGTAACTTGTAAGATGTTGTTATATATCGAACATAGAAATAGTTATCTGTTTGTAACATCCCAAGAAAGTAATGAATAATAGATATTTTTATCTATGTCTATTAATGAGTTATATAATGTTTTAGAGGCTTAAAATGAAAATAAATCCAATCTTAAGCATGTAATACACTAATATTCTTAAAAGATTATTTTACTCCCTTTTGATGGCAATACCTTTTTTAAATCATTATTTTGGCAATTTTATAATCTATATTTTTCAAAATAAACATATTCATTATGATTGGGACATTGAATTTTACATTGGATAAATTTTTGGTATTTTTCTGACAATGTTCATTTTTTAATGAATAGTGAAAAATACTGCATTTTACATCAAAACTGCTTTTTCATTTAATTTAATTATATGGTTAGATTATATGTTTAATTGGTCTTAAAGTTTAATCTGAATATAATTTTACCATTTAATCCAATGGTGGTCTTTGGAATCAATTTCACTTTGAAATTGGACTTAAACTAGTGTCAATCTTTCGATACTTATTGTTTCATAAAAACACGCCATTTGTCATGACAGCGGAAATTAATTATTAAATTAATTAATATGACTTATATGTTTTGAATTTTTTAAAATAGACTTCATTTTTGAATTCGGAATATCAAATATAGCTTAGGGTGAATTTTTTGTAATTTTCTGAAAAACTTCAATTTTTGATGAATAGTGAAACCACTAAGTGGTACTTATAAAAACTGATTTTTCGTTTAAATGAAAATTTTCCATATTTTTGTTTTGAATTTCAAAAATCCTACATACATGGTTTTCATTATGAAGTAAAATGTGGTTCAATGGGATTAAAATAATTTTTTGGTGAATAGTAACTTATTAAGTTCTTAATCGCGATTAGTGGTAATTAGTGTAGTTTAAGGTAAAAATAATGTTTTAATAGTATGAGATGAGATCGAAACATGTCATACCCTCATTGGATGTGTCATGGCCGACCAAGAAAAGCAATGGGTCAACTTGGGGACCCCATGGAGCCACATTTTTTGGAAATGACATAAATAACGTTTTATTTAATGTTTAAGTAAAAATGACACAAACATGAGTTATGTTACTGGAACAATTTTTATATGGGGTTATACAAGTCAGATTTTTAACTATAAATATTCATTAGAAATATAAAAATATTTACTACATCATAGTATTTTTTTTATAATTTTTAGACATTAAATAAATTAAATTATTTATGACATCATGATGATGCAGCGATGACCTCATTATTTAACGATTTAAATAAAATGGAAAGTTAATGTAAAATCTAAAACCTACACATGGCCAAAACCAATTGTATGAGTGTATTTCGAACCCTTATCACCTTATCATATAATTATATCAATGTGGTACCATTTTAATCCGAAACTCAATTTAAAATAAAGTAACTTATCTTTACTTTCCAAGAGTTCCCCTCCTCTCCTCTTATAAAAGGCCCCCACCTCTACCTCCTTACCCACACTCCCAAAGCATTTGGCTCGGCCAAAACCTGACCATTTTGTCTCTCCACATGCCTCTCTTAGTCCATGAATCCTCTCATTGGGCAGAAGTCTTCTGAAGAATTCCTTTGAGCTCAAACCAAAGGGAGTTACCTGATTTTAAGGTAATGTCTTCTTTTGAGTCCTTTTGTTTTATTTTGCTTCTAAAACACCCCTAAAATCTTTTTATTCATCTATTTTGTAACAAATCCAGTATAATAAATATACTAGGATGTTTTTATAATAAGTATTCGAGCTACACTTACACACACCTACATCTAATGGTTAACGAACATACTGTTTCCGTGGATGGTGAATTTATGCCTCCTAAAACGATGATTGTTCAACATTCTTTTAACACCTTCAAAGGTGGACATTAAGATGTCACTATATTTATATATGATATATAATATGTTTATGTTTTCCTTAAGCTTCTATTTTTTTCTATTTGGTCATACCTTTATGGTTTCCATTATGGGTAAATGCGATATCTTCATTTAAGGAAGTGCGGACTACCGCCCCCTCAAAGTGATTTGATTCGTTAAATACCATATCTGGGACGTATAAAGGATGGAACTATGATATTATATATGATATTATATGGAATTATAATATACCTTTATATCATTATGATTCCATTCTATAAAATATGAAATAGAAATGAAAGTACCGTTCAAGCGTACGTACGGCTTACCGTCTCCATGAACTGTGCATTTCATTTCTTACCTCTAAATGATTATGTAGTATTATAAATTCATGTATATACATGATATATATGACATATACATAATTTTTAGAATTCTGGATATAATTGATACATGAACAACATGTAATTTTAAAGGGTTTATTTTTGACTCAAGTACCAATGATCGTTAAAACGACCATTATTAATGTAAATAATTACATAGTGTTCATGACATGGAAATAAGTGATATAAAAGAAATAATGAACATGAAAAAGGTTCTGAAAGAAGTAGAAATTAACTCAAGTTTATAATCCAGGACATTAAAGAACGATCGAGTCAAGTCGGACCCGAGGTATGGGACTTCGTCTCAATCTCCTTTCATTGAGGCATATTTTGTTTTATACACAACCTTCTTTTATACGGTGTATAAACCCCTTTGACTTTTACATTTATCCAAAACGAATATTTTTTATACAAAGTGTTTTACTAAATGACAAAAGGGAATGTTTTTGTCATATGTATGTGGCGACAATGACTTCTCCGCCGCCGTGACCGTTTTTTGAGTTTCGGCTTCCTCTACAAGCCATACCTTATTTTTAAAAGAAAAATAAATACCATGTATTAATTTTCTTTTATTTTGGCATTGAAAATGGTTTTCATAATGTTTTTATATCAATGTGTTTTATTGATATCTTGTGATTGAAAGGTGGAAATGTTATGTTTCCTTTATGCATGATTTATGTGATACGATTATGTTGAGGTTCTTGGGCATTATTATGAAGACAAGTGGTTCCATGATAAACTAACGGCGTGTGAGCCCGATATAGCTCTCCAATGCATTGGGTAACGCGAAGGAGTGAAACCTTAAGGTTTCTCCGAAGAGATTTAGGGAATATATTGTGATGGGTATTCCAAACGTAACCAAGAGGGTTAATCCCTACGTAAGGATGTTATGAATTCCTCAAGTTACCTTTATGTCTTATGATTTATATGATTTATTCATGATTTGATGAGTTATGTTAAAATGATTATGTTTTATGGGTAAAGTATGATCTCATTCTTATGTATATATGTACCAATGTTTCCTTTCCATATTTTTATATCCCTTACTGAGCTTTTTATGCTCATCCCAAGTTTTTTTTGAAATGTTTTTGACAGTTCAAGGGAAAGGTACATGATATTATGATAGTGTCAAAGATGTGTCAATAAATAATCCATGTTTTATTTCAAATATGTTTCCATTAATGGGAATGAAGAATACTATCTTTATGTAACCGCTTTGTTTATATGTGGAATGTAATGCAAGTTTTATGATCTAATTCTCTAAAACTCTAAACCCGAAAAGAGCCTCAATGTGTAATCTTGCAATAACTCAAGATTAAGTAAGGTTTAAGGCTGGGGACTTATAGTTTTTATCAAAGGTCGATTTAGATAACTTTAGGAGTCAGAATTCTATTAAATGATTATCGAAAAATATTTTTTTTGAAATGATATAGCATTTGAAGATTACCATGTTTCTTCATCTAAGACATGTTTGTTCAGAATGGTTTTCCGTAGAGGAAACAGGGAAGTAGTGATAGGAAGGCATACAGAGGGAAATAACCTTTCGAATCCGCATCCGGAGATGGTCGGAATTGGAACTGAACAGTTTGTTGCAGTAATGGCGCAGTTGAGTAAAGCGATAAATGGCGGTGGTATCCATACACGAGATCAGCCAGATGAACTGCAGAGGAACATGTCAGTGGTGGAACATTTCATGAGGCAACATCCCCCATTATTAAGAGGATCATCTGACCCTGTGCTAGCTGAAGGGTGGATTAAAGCACTGGAGAAGATTTTTGATGTCATGGGGTGTTCAGACAATCAAAAGGTTAGTCTTGCTATTTACCGTTTGGAGGGTGTGGCAGATCAGTGGTGGTCTATGGTTAAAAATATCAGGGACGCCGATGAGATTGATGCTCTTGACTGGGATGAATTCAGAGGTATATTTCTTGAGAAGTATTTTCCTAAGGCTGTTCGACTTAGGATGTAAAAGAAATTCTTGGAATTGAGGCAATATGAAGACTCAGTGGCTACCTATGAAGAAAGGTTCACTCGATTGGCAAGGTATACTCCAAATTTGATCCGAGACCTTGATTGTAAAATCAATCGTTTTTAATCAGGATTAAAGCCAAAATATCGAAGGGCATTAGCTTCTCGTGATTTTGAAAGTTATGAAAAGCGTGTTCGATGTGATGAGGTGGAAATGGAGTTTGCTGATGATCAAGTGTTCTATAACAAATAACAGAAGAAGAGAGCGAGGTGGCAGGAGAATGGTAAGTATTATTCAAAAAATTCTGATGGTATGAAAACTAAGTTTCCAGTTTGTGATAAATGTGGAAAAAGGCTTGCTGGGGAATGTCTTCTGAATTCTGGAAAGTGCTACCAATGTGGTAAGATGGGACATAAGGCTCGTGATTGCACTGAAAAGGATCAAGTTGAAGGTAAGACCAAATTTGATTTACAGTTAGTGAAATGTTATAAGTGCAATGAGATGGGTCACTATGAAAACGAGTGTCTGACAAAGAGCTTGAGTGATGGGAAGCAGTTAGACTACAAGCAGAAAGGGGTGGTGAAATCCTTTGCAACTACTTCAGCAGATGTCAGGCCATCAAATGAAGTTGTATCAGGTACTTTGTTTGTTTTTTCAGATTATGCCAGTGTGTTATTTGATTTGGGGTCTACACATTATTTCATCTCTGAAACCTTTTCTTGTAAAATGGGAATACCATCTCAAGAAATGACTCTTGAACTTTTGGTAAAAACACCTGGGGGGAATGTTTAGGCAAAAAGAATTTATAAGAATATTCCTATCCTAATCTGTGGAAAGAACCTACTTGAAAACCTTATTGTTCTACCTCTAGTAGAGTTTGATGTTATCCTGGGTATGGATTGGCTCTCTATTTACCATGCTAAGATTGCCTGTAGAGCTAAAGAAGTTTCTTTTCAGAAAGACATTCAGTTTGTGTACAAGAATGAACCCTTACTGTTGATAACTTATCAAGAGGCCAACAAACCTGTAAAAGATGGAAATGAATGTTACCTTGCACACATCATTGAAAATAAAGGAACTATTCAGATTTACGATTTGACAGTGGTAAATGAGTATCCTGATGTTTTTCCTAATGTGTTGCCTGGAATAATACCAGATCAGGAAGTTGAATTTACTGTTGACTTAGTTCCTGATGTTAAGCCAATTTCAAAACCCCCTTATCGAATGGATCAAATTTAACTTTTAGAGTTGAAGGAGAAATTGCAAGATTTATTTGAGAAAGGATTCATTCGACCTAGCACATCACCATGGGGTGCTCCTATCTTGTTTGTTAAAAAGAAAGATGGTTCAATGAGACTTTGCGTTGATTATAGAGCCTTGAATAATATCACTGTTAAGAACAAATATCCTTTTCCTCATATCGATGATTTGTTTGATCAGCTCCAGGGAGGTCAGTATTTTTCAAAGATTGACTTGAGATCGGGGTACCATCAGCTGAAGGTAAAGGAAGAAGATGTTCCGAAGACAGTGTTCCGTACAAGATATGGCCACTATGAATTTGTAGTAATGCATTTTGAGATAACCAATGCACCTTCTGTATTCATGGACTTAATGAATAGAATTTTCCATGATTTCTTGGATAAGTTTGTGGTGGTTTTTATTGATGGTATTTTTGTGTTTTCTAAAAGTAAAGAAGATAATGAATTACATTTAAGGGTTATCTTGAAAACCGTAAAAAAGAAAAGAAATTGTATGGGAAATTCAGCAAGTGTGAGTTTTGGTTACAACAATTTTCTTTCCTTCGTCACATTGTTTCTAAAGATGGGATAACTGTTGATCCTGCAAAAACAAAAGTTGTGGAAGACTGGCCAAGACCCACAAATGTAACTAAGATTCGTAGTTTCCTTGGTTTGGCAGTCTATTACCGAAGGTTTTTTAGAAATTTATCACGGTTATCTAGTCCAATGACTAAGCTATCTCGGAAGGGTGTTAAGTTTATCTGGATAATAGAATGTGATGATTGTTTTCAGGAATTGAAATGATGATTGGTGAATACTTCATTTTTGGCACTACCTTCCAGGAATGGTGAGTTTGTTATATACAGTGATGCTTCATTGAAAGGACTTGGTTGTGTCCTAATGCAGAATGATCAGGTAATTGCTTATGCTTCACGACAGTTGAAAAATCATGAGGTAAATTACCCTACACATGATTTGGAATTAGCTGGTGTTGTTTTTTCTTAAACAATTTGGAGGCATAATTTGTATGGAGTAAAGTGTGAAATATATACTGATCACAAAAGATTAAAGTATATATTCACTCAGAAAGAATTGAACATGAGAAAAATGAGATGGCTAGAATTAATCAAGGATTATGATTATACAATTCATTACCATCCGGGAAAAGAAAATAAAGTTTCTGATGCTTTGAGTCGAAAAAGTAATGCTTCATTAGCAATTTTGAGTTTGGAACGTGATCCTTTGGTTAAGGATTTGATGAGCTTTGGCATAGAAGTTGTGGGTGAAGGAAGTTCTTCTATTTTGTTTCATGTATCAGTGAGATCATCTCTATCAGATAGAATCAAGCAAGTATAGAATCAAGACAGTGAGTTGCAGAAAAAGGTAGAGCTGGTTCGGAAAGGTAAGTTGCCTGAATACAACATTGATAATGATTGCATTTTTAGATTTGGGAAGAGATTGTGTGTGCCTTGTGATTCACAGTTGATGAGAGAGTTGTTATGTGAAGCTCATAGTACTCCGTTTTCAGTTTATCCTGGCAGTACTAAGGTATATAGATATTTGCGGGAGTATTACTTGTGGGCTGGAATGAAAAGAGATATTGCTGATTTTACTGTGAAGTGTTTGACTTGTCAATAGGTGAAAGCTGAGCGGCAGTTACCGAAAGGGATGCTTCAGCCTTTACCAGTGCCAGAGTGGAAATGGGAGAATATATCCATGGACATTGTTGTGGGATTACGGAAGACATCTCGAGGTAATAATGCAATCTGGGTTATTATTGATCGCTTGACTAAATCTGCTCATTTCCTTTATATATGAGATACTTTTTCCTTAGATCAAATTTCCCATTTGTATCTTAATGAGATAGTCATTTTACTTGAGTTCCTCTCTCCATTGTATCTGATCGTGATCCCAGGTTCACTTCTATCTTTTGGAAAGGCCTTCAGAAGTCATTGGGTACTGAATTAAATTTTATTACAGCTTTTCATCCTCAATCAGATGGGCAGTCAGAACAAATAATTCAGAAATTGGAGGATATGCTACGTTCTTGCTCTATGGATTGTTAGGGAAGTTGGGACCAACATCTTTCTTTGGTTGAATTTTCATATAATAATAGTTTTCATTCTTGTATACAGATGGAACCATTTCAGGCATTATATGGGAAGTGGTGTCAAACTCCAGCTTTCTGGGATGAAGTTGGTAAAAGGAAGTTGATGGGACCAGAATTGGTAGAAGAGATGGCAAAAAAATTTCAGCTGATTCAGAAGCACATGAGAACCGCTCAGAGCATGCAGAAGAGTTATGCAGATAACCGGAGGAAGGATCTATATTTCGAGGTAGGTGTTCATGTTTTTCTCAAGGTTTCTTCTTGGAAAAGTGTGATGAGATTTGGTAAGAAAGGAAAGCTGAGTCCAAGTTTTATTAGACCATATGAAATTCTGGAGAGAGTTGGATCAGTTTCATACCGGGTGGCTTTACCTCCGAGTTTATCTCAGGTACACAATGTTTTTCACATTTCGATGTTGAGAAAGTATATGCCAGATCCATCTCATGTTTTGAGTCCAGAGGTAGTTCAGCTGGAAGAGAACCTATCTTATAAGGAACAACCGGTCCAGATTCTTGACCACAGGGAGAAAGTGTTACAGAATAAGGTGATTAAGCAGGTAATGGTTTTGTGGAAAATTCACAGGATGGAAGAGGCAACATGGGAATCTGAAAATGCAATGAGGGATAGGTACCCCCATTTATTTGATAAGTAAATAAATTTCGGGGATGCAATTTTCTAAATGGGGGAAGGATGTAACATCCCAAGTAATTAATGAATAATATATATTTTTTTCTATGTCTATTAATTAGTTATATAGTGATTTAGAGGCTTAAAATGAAAATGAATCCTATCTTAAGCATGGAATACACTAATATTCTTAAAATATTGTTTTACTGCTTTTTGATGGCAAACCCTTTTTAAATAAATATTTTGACAATTTTATAATCTATATTTGTCAAAATAAACATATTCATTATGATTGGGACATTGAATTTTACATTGGATATATTTTTGGTATTTTTCTGACAATGTTCATTTCTTAATGAATAGTGAACAATACTGCATTTTACATCAGAACTGCTTTTTCATTTAATTTAATTATATGGATAGATTATATTTTTAATTGGTATGAAAGTTTAATATGAATATTATTTTACCATTTAATCCAATGGTGGTTGTTGGAATCAATTTCACTTTGAAATTGGACTTAAACTAGTGTCAATATTTTGATAATTATTGTTTCATAAAAACACGCTATTTGTCATGATAGTGGAAATTAATTATTAAATTAATTAATATGAATTATATGTTTTTAATTTTGTAAAATAGACTTCATTTTTGAATTCGGAATATCAAATATATCTTAGGGTGAATTTTTGGCAATTTTCTGAAAAACATAAATTTTTGATGAATAGTGAAACCACTAAGTGGTACTTATAAAATCTAATTTTTCGTTTAAATGAAATTTTGCCATCTTTGTGTTTTGAATTTCAAAAATCCGACATACATGGTTTTAATTAATAAGTAAAATGTGGTTCAATGGGATTAAAATAATTTTTTGGTGAATAGTAACATATTAAGTTCTTAATCGCGATTAGTGGTAATTAGTGTAGTTTAAGGTAAAAATAATGTTTTAATAGTATGAGATGAGCTTGACACATGTCCTACCCTCATTGGATATGTTATAGACGACCATGACAAGCCATGGGTCAACTTGGGGACCTCATGGATCCACTTTGGTTGGGAAATGACATAAATAACTTTTTATTTAATGTTAAAGTAAAAATGACACAAACATGAGTTATGTTACTGAAACAATTTTTATATGGGGTTATGCAAGTCAGGTTTTTGACTATAAATATTAATTATAAATATAAAAATATTTACTACATCATAGTATTTTTTTTATAATTTTTATACATTAAATAAATTAAATTATTTATGACATCATGATGATGCAGCTATGACCTCATTATTTAACGATTTAAATAAAATGGAATGTTAATGTATAATATAAAACCTACACATGGCCAAAACCAATTGGATGAGTGGATTTAGAACCCTTATCACCTTATAATCGAATTATATCAATTTGGGACATTTTTAATCTGAAACGCATTTTAAAGTAATGTAACTTATCTTTACTTTCCAAGAGTGCCCCTCCTCTCCTCTTATAAAAGGCCCCCACCTCTACCTCCTTACCCACACTCCCAAAGCCTTTGGCTCAGAAAACCCCTGACCATTTTTTCTCTCCACTCCCCTCTATTACTCCTTGAAGCCTCACTTTGGGCATAAGTCTTCCCAAGGAAGCCTTTGAGCTCAAACCAAAGGGAGTTACCCGATTTTAAGGTAATGTCTTCTTTTGAGTCCTTTTGTTTTATTTTGCTTCTCCAACCCCCTAAAATCTTTTTATTATTTTCAATTGTAACAAATACAGTATCCTAAATATACAAGGATGTTTTTATAATAAGGATTCTAGCTACACTTAAACACACCTACATCTAATGGTTAACGAACATGTTGTTTCCGTGGATGGTGAATTTATGCCTCCTGAAACGATGATTGTTCAACATTCTTTTAACACCTTCAAAGGTGTCCATTAAGATGTCACTATATTTATATATGATATATAATATTTTTATGTTTTCCTTAAGCTTCTGTTTTTGTTTTTGGTCATACCTTTATGGTTTCCATTATGGGTAAACGCGATATCTTTATTTAAGGAAGTGCGGACTACCACCCCCTCAAAGTGATTTGATTCGTTAAATACCATATGTGGGATGTATAAAGGATGGAACTATGATATTATATATGATGTTATAATGTAATTATAATATACATTTATATAATTATGATTCCATTTTATAAAATATGAAATAGAAATGAAAGTAGCGTTCATGCGTACGTACGGCTTACCGTCTCCATGAACGGTGCATTTCATTTCGTACCTCTAAATGATTATGTAATATTATAAATTCATATATATACTGGATATATATGATATATACATAATGATTATAATTCTGTATATAATGGATACATGAACAACATGTAATTATAAAGGGTTTAATTTTGACTCAAGTACCAATGATCGTTAAAACGACCGTTATTAACATAAATAATTACATAGTGTTCATGACATGGAAATAAGTGATATAAAAGGAATAATGAACATGAAAAAGGTTCTTAAAGAAGTAGAAATTAACTCATGTTTATTATTCAGGAAATTACAGAATGATCGAGCAAGTCGGACCCGAGGTATGGGACTTTGTCTCAATCTCCTTTCATTGAGGCATATTTTGTTTTATACACAACCTTCTTTTATACGGTGTATAAACCCCTTTGACTTTTACGTTTATCCAAAATGAATCTTTTATATACAAAGCATTTTACTAAATGACAAAAGGGAATGTTTTTTTCATACGTATGCGGCGACAACGACTTCTCCGCCACCGTGACCGTTATTCGATTTTCGACTTCCTCTACAAGCCATACCTTCTTTTTAAAAGAAAAATAAATACCATGTTTTAATTTTCTTTTATTTTGGTATTGAAAATGGTTTTCATAATTTTTTTATATCAATGTGTTGTATTTATATCTTGTGATTGAAAGGTGGTAATGTTATGTTCCCTTTATGCATGTTTTATGTGATACGATTATGTTGTGGTTCTTGGGCATTTTTATGAAGACGGGTGGTTCCTTGATAAACTAAGGGCAGGTGAGCCCGATATAGCTCTCCAATGCATTGGGTAACGCGAAGGAGTGAAACGTTAAGGTTTCTCTGAAGTGATTTAGGGAATATACTGTGATGGGTATTCCAAACGTAACCAAGAGGGTCACTCCCTACGTAACGATGTTATAAATGCCTCAAGTTACCTTTATGTCTTATGATTTCTATGATTTATTCATGATTTTATGAGGTATGTTAAAATGCTTATGTATTATGGGTAACGTATGATCTCATTCTTATGTATATATGTACCCATGTTTCCATTCCATATTTTTATATCCCTTACTAAGCTTTTTATGCTCATCCCATGTTTTTTTGAAATGTTTTTCACAGGTCAAGGGAACGGTACATGATATGATGATAGTGTGAAGGAAGTGTCAAGAAATAATCCATGTTTTATTTTAAATATGTTTCCATTAATGGGAATGAAGAATACTATCTTTATGTAACCGCTTGTTTATATGTGGAATGTAATGCAAGTTTTATGATCTAATTCTCTAAAACTCTAAACCCGAAAAGATCCTCAATGTGTAATCTTCTAATAACTCAAGATTAAGTAAGGTTTAATGATGGGGCCTTATAGTGTTTCTCCAAATAGACTCTCAAATCAAGGAATCATTCTTGAAATAAATCCTCCAAAAAATGTATATTACACTCGAACTGAACATCAGTCTATGAATGATTGGTTGTATACAATAGTACCTATGAACTCTTCCATAAAAAAAACCATTCAAGAACTATTATATGATATGAGTTTCTCTATCTAATTAGATACATTGTTGATCTCCATGGAGTAATATGATCTCATAAATGTAGATAATATTGAGATCATCAACTAAAAACACCTCATGAATTTGATTGAAAACATTGTTTTTTTGAATATTATCTACAAAAAGACATCAACTCAATAAGATTATCCAGTAAATACCATCATGAAATCCATGTTGATTTCATCATATTTTAGTTCAGGAATATGAAATATCATTAAAAGAAATGTTTTTGGCTGGTGTTCTTACATAATCAGCCAATAGGTGGAACATTGATTAAAAAACCCAAATATCATTCATTTCATCTCCAAGAACCAGTATTGGGAGTGTAATTAATTGTATAACTTGGTAATATTAAGATTTAATGACCACATAGAGTCATAATATACTCTCATAAACTCTTATTGGATGTCTATAAGAACCCATACATTTCCATGAATGATCAATGTGTCATTGTCATCAATAACCCAACCTCACAGCCAGTCATTGCCTAGAATTCTCTACTATAGAACCAATCACCTTGAATATGATATCATACTCATTTTTGCTAACCCAATAATATAAGATTCCACTAAAAATGATTCTTGTACGTATTATCCAAAGTGATTCTCAAACTCCAATGGAATCATAGAAAATATGTCGATAAACTACCAATTGCTAATGTACTCTTAATATCCCGATGTTTTAGTCTTCCAGCTCAATCTAATTGAAAATAAATTTTTTAGTCCCTCTATATTGAAAACATCAATTTCAAATGATGAAAATTATTCCAATCATCTACATTGATTGTGATTCACATTACACTATATAAATATGAACTTAAGCACATTGTGAAAAAATTACCTCCCAGTTTGTAATTCCTATAATAGTTGGATACTTGAACAACAACATCTATATCATGAAAATATATAGAGAAGTCCTACCCAAATATCCTCAAATGAAGATACCTATATGAAATTAATCACAAGTCTTACATCACAACAACTCTAATATTGCTTCCTGTTGAATCAAAATATATTGTTTTAATTCTACATGAATCATGTAGAATCTTGACCGAAAATAATGTTACTCTCTATTTTTACTACCATACGACTATCTCACAGGAATATATCCATATTTATATTACCCCCTTATTAGTAAATCCCATAATAGTTTCTTATATGTTTTAAATTACCTAAAAAATATTCATATAGAAACTATATAGCCCCAAAATCCATTATATATCAAATAATTTCTATAGACAACCTGTGGAAACTATATATACCACCATATCAGGGTAAATTGATACTCCAATCATTGAGATATTGTGATCATGGAAGTAGATGTTATCCATACAAAAGTATCACATTCATTTAATATAATATTGATGATGCTCTCATAGCGTAGTCAATATATTTTATTGATTTATTACATTTTATATTGATTATATTAATAATCCAAGATTTCATCATCCAATATAAAAAATGAATCCAGATTTGCGTGGATAACATGATTCATTAGTGCCACAAAATTTTCTATCCAATTATGACACAACTCGAAATTTTAGCTTTTAGAAAGGTTTAAAACCGTTGGTAATGGCTAGGTAACTGTAGGTATGAAATATACGAACAGTTTTCCAAACCATTGGGTCTTGATCCATTAGGATAGTCATATCTCAACGGTTCTATGAGAACCATTGAGATATGTGTAGAAAAATATAATATACCAACGGTTTCAACAAACTGTTGGTATTTATGTTTTCCAATGGTTTCAGTAAACTGTTGGTATATATGTTTTCCAATGCAATTAAACCATGTGTAAAAACATGATGTATCTCTATACCAATGGTTCTGTAAACCATCGGTATGGAATTTTACCAACAGTTTGTGGAAAACAATTGGTAAAGATCAAGTAAAATTATCTATGCCAATAGATTAAAAACTGTTGGAATATACTTATGCCAACAGTTTTATATAAACCTCTGGTGTATGTTCTGGTTTTACACATTTATCAATGGTTGTAAACTATTGGAATATCATTTTTATACCTGCAGCACCATGCTGGATTGTTGGCCTCCCCTATGCAGCTACATCAACACCAATAGCAGGCCCCCTATAGAGCTGCATCAATTCCACCATCAGGCTTGAAAAATTCATAAACAACAGAATATCTGCATAATACATACACATACAAAAAGTAACACAATACAACATTTACATGTATTCCTACATAATACATATATAGTTCATCAAACACATAATTTAAACATAAATATGAACACCTCTAATTCTGTATTTTATTAACCTATATACACATATCGAATTAACACATTGTTCATATGGTAATTACATCACGTATACACATAAAACAAGTATACCCTTACACTATTAACACATAATTCATATGTTAAATAAATAAATAATGAATTATTTTCAGAATTCATGGGGATGGGGTTTTTTAGGGGTTTGGGGTGGCTGTCCAAGGGGGGTTAGGGTATCTAGAGGGGTGGGGATGTCTGGGGAGATGGGGGTGTTCGAGGGTGGGGTGGTGGGGGGATGTCCAGGGTGGTGGTGGTGTGTCTGTGGGGGTTCCCCCTAGGGGGGGGGGGTTCCATGGGGGAGTCCTAGGGATGGGGTGGTGTCCAGGGGCTTGGGGGGGGGGATTTCAAGGGGGTGGGGTGTTGTCAAGGGGGAATTCCAGAAGTTGGGGGCTGTCCAAAGGGGGTGTGGTGGTTTCCCTATGGGTGGGGGATATATGGAGGGGTGGGCGGGGGGTGGGGGGGGTCCATGTGGGTGGTAGGGTTGTTCAGGGGGGTCGGGGTGTCCAGGGGTGGGAGGGGCTATCAATTGGGGCGGGGGGATGCCTAGGGGGTAGGGGGGTGTCCACGGGGGGTGGGCAGGGTTGTGCAGGGGGATCGGGGTTTCCAAAGGGGTGGGCGAGTTGTCCATGGGGGGTAGGGGTGTCCAGGGGTTGGGTATGGATTTACAAGGGTGGGTGGGGCTGTGCACGGGGGTGGGGGATTTCTAGGTGGTGTGGGTTTTCTAGGGTGTGGGTGGGGCTGTCTAGGGGGTACGAGGTGTCGAAGGGCTGGGAAGGCTGTCCACAAGAGGAGGGGCTATCCAAGGGGTGGGTGGACTATCCACGGGGGTGGCGAGGCATTCCATGGGGTACGGGGTGTCTAGGGGGTGGGGGGATTCCATAGTGGTTAGGGGTGGGGAGGGAAGACCATCATGGTGGTGGGGTGGGTGGAGGGGGGGGTGAAGGGTGGTGGGGGGTGGGGGGGGGGGTTGTCCATGCCGGTATCCAGGGGGTGGGGTGGGGGGTTTTCCATGGGGGTGTCCATGGGGTGGGGTCGTGTCCGGGGTGGTGTCCAGGGGTTGGGGTGGTGTCCGAAGTGGGGTGGTGTCTAGGGGGTGTGGTGGTGTCCAGTGGTTTGGGGGGCTTTCAAGGGTGTGGTGGTGTCCAGGCGGTGGGCAGGCCATCCACGAGAGTGATGAATTATTTCGAGAGTTATCAAAATTGAACGGTATAAAAATAAGAGTAACTTGTTTTGAATAAATTAGTGAAAGGTTCATAGAATTTTACACAAACATGTATAACACCATTTTCATTAATAATAACTTGCATAGTGTATTTATAATAGAAGTACATTACTTTATGTGTATATAAAACTTTCTTTTATCCACACTAAATGATTTGTTTCTTGTGGATTCTGTGGTATTGGATTATATCCAATCCATAACATGGATGTAACTATTCTTGATGTGTAGTGAACCATTTAAATAATTTAATTCATGTAAAAGTGTGATTTTTTTATAAAAATTATAATTCATTAACATGAGGCAAATCTTGTTTCTATAGTAAAGATAATTAAACGAAAAAAATATGAATGAATTTTCACTGGCCCCTCTTAGTGTGTATGATCCTTACCATATCATGGGTTTTATAGGTGTTGTGAAGGCTATCCACGAGGGTGGGTGGGCTATCCAGAGGGTAGTGGGAGTCCGTGGGCGATGGGTGGGCTGTCTAGGGTGTGGGTGGGCTGGCCATAGAGAGTAGGGGTTTCAAGGTGGTGATGGCTGTCCACGAGTGTGGGGGTTGTCCACGGGGGGTGGGGGTGTATATGGGGGGTGGCTGGGCTCTCCACAGAGGTGGAAGGGCTATCTTGGGTTTTAGGGGGAGTCCAGGGGGTGATCGGGCTGTCCATGGGGGTGGGCGGGGTTGTCCATGGTGTACGGGGTGTACAGGGGGTGGGGGGACTATCCATAGGAGGAGGGGGTGTCCAGGGGGTGGGCAGGCTGTCCACGAGGGTAGCTGGGCTTTCTAGGGGGTAGGGATGTCCAGGGGTGGGCAGGCTCTCCACGGGGGTGGGTGGGGATATCCAGGGGGTATGGGTTGTCCAGGGGGGCTGTCCATAGAGGGAGGGGTTGTCCGGGGGGTGAGCGAGCTATCCATGGGGGTGGGCGGGGCTGCCCACGGGGTATGGGGTGTATATGGGGCGGGGGAAATCAAAGGTTGGGGTGAATTAGTCATAAAAAATCATAAATTCAAGTTAAATTTTTAATAGATACAAAAATAAAGTTATTGTGACTTACCTTATCACACATATATTCAGGCACAAAAAATCAATAAACATGAAAGTTCAGTAATATCAATCCAAAATGTAATAGAGTAATATATCCCTCATCACCATCAAAATTTTCATCATCATCATCAACCTCACCCTCATCTTCATCATCATCCCCATCCTCATCCCATCCCTCCTCCTCACCCTCTTATTCATCCTCGCCCTCCCCATCACCCTCCTCCTCTACCTCGTCCTCTTCGTCGCCCTTCTTCTACGCCTTGGACTCCTCCTCGCCCTCATCCTCCTATACCTCAGCCTCCTATTAGATATTTTCTCAACCACCAATAGAACTTCCACCTGGATCACCATATCTAGAATGCATCTATGACATATATTCACCATAAGATGTGTCAACCCCTTGTGGAATTATTGGATGTAAAACTTCTATCAGTTTCATAAATACAGTGTTTTACCTAGAAGATAGTTATGTCGTCTCTGTGGCCTTTTTTAGCATGTTCTTCTTATTAATTAACCTACTAAAACTCGGTGGCACTATAAATCGTACCAAATGAATTCTAATACCTTGTCGGAAATATACTCTTCCCAGTTTTGCAGCGTACTCTACCTGGGTGCTCATGTCCCAACACCTGATGTAAGTGATTGTTCGGCACAAAATTGTCAGTTTCTTGGGAACCAATGACCTCTAAAGCAACCTATTAAAAATATAAATAGATTATTAAGTTACAAAATATATATTAAAATTTTAAATCTAAAAAGTAAAACTTATAATCTTCTATTGAATCGGTTCATTAACTACACTTCTATATTTCTTCTTTCTACTCGAGAAAAATAGTTTTCCTCAAGGAACACATCCTTCTATATTAATATTATGCCTCTACAATGTAGATACCCAAAGCTTGATGTACATGGACATTACATTACTTTTGAGGAATACATAATACATGACAGAAACAGATGCACAAGGACCGTAATAGCATAGTGTCTTTGGAAACTCGGAATATAAACATCTAATCATGTTGAAAGATCTTTAATATCTCCAATAACGATATTCCCCTTTTGTTTCCTTTCCTAAAACCTTTCTTTATTTTCTAGGAAAATTAAAACATAAAAAGGGTGAGCTAAAATGCTCAGTAAGGGAAAACATAGAGAACATAAATCAATCCATAAACATTCGATAGAAAAAACTTGAACATGAAATCTAAACATTAAAATCTTGAGAAAAGACATAAATCATGGAAGTACGTAAGGCATATATCATAAAGGAACATCAATCACGTTAAAATAGCATGGAAATAAAACATGTAATTGTGGAAACCATTAAGCACATGATATGATTTCTATAGTAGCCAAGGAATTGCTTCCAAGACCATCTTAGTGGACAAAGTCCCTTTCTGAATTGAGTTCACTCCTCGTTTCATGCCTGTAACACTAAACCAGATTAACTTACCATTCCAACCATGTCTATCTCATGAGATATAAATCATTACCCAATGAATTGGATGGAGATATAGGTCCCACCCATCTCATAATGAAACCATTCTTACTTGTGCCACAAAATAAACATACATAACCCAATAAATAAAATGGGTTTCATAAACATTATCCCATCATCACATAATCCATATAAAATAAATGGATATCATTTCATAATAAGAAAATTGAAACCATGTAAATCATAAGGACATGATACTTGAAACATACACATATGAAATAATGTCATCTTAGATGAAAAATGGTTTTGACAAAACACATGAAATGAATTCATGAGGAAAATATCATTTCTTCTTCAAAATCATTCTCTTTTCAAAAAATGTCTTGCAATTTTAAAAGAAAGTGATTTTTTTGAAAGTAGTCAAGAAAACTTTTGGAGGAAGCTTCATGAAAATAAGGATTTATAAAACCATAAAAATCCAATCGTGCCATATAAGTTTAAAAAAAAATATTCTTTTCGTACTTTCTCTGGAAAAGTCAAAAAGTACCTCTTAAAAGAAAGATTCCATATATACCATGTAGTAAATGTCAAAAAAGGGTAAAAAGGAATTTAAACATACATGAAATAATTTTTATAAAACTTGTACATGGATGATAAATATAACCCCAGTAAATAATTATGAATAAAAGTCTCGGATAAGGATGAGATTGGAATAGTTATCCCTTACATTAGGTCCGATATGCTTCATACGTATCTGAACCTCCTCTTCTTTCGACACGCTTTTTTGAAACCTCTTGTTAGGGCACTAATATTAGTCTTTGAAGAAGACCCGAACCTCTAGGATGTTTCTAGGGAAGTGGAGAAAAGAAATAGGCAGGGGTTGGTCGAGCTTGAAAGCTCAAAGTGGTGTGAGGAAGAGAGGTAGGAGGTTCCCTTTATAAGGGAGGAGAGGGGCACCTTTGGAATAACAAAAAATATTATTTTATTATAAAGTCATATTCGGTTTTTAATAGCTCCAAATTGAGTCATTTCAAAGAAAAGGTGGGGATGGGTCTAAATCCTCTCATCCAATATAATTTAGACAAGATTAGCTTACTATTATAACCTTATCATTTAGATTTAACTTTAAGTTAAATAATTTTTCTTTTACCGTGTCTTCTTGTTTTCTTACACTATAAGGATAATAAACTTACTATAACAAGCCAAACGAACCCCAGGTTGTTTATTATTAATATATATAACCTTATATAAGACATTTGGCAGAAATTTATATTTTTAGGAATAAAATAACAATTAATAATATAATATTTTTTTTAAAAACTATTTTATGCCAATTTTGACACTATTTGGTAATTGATTTCTGTGAAAATCATAACAGAATGATTAGTTCGAAAACAGTTAACTAAATAAATACTAACATGTCATATTGAACTAGAAAATTATTGGGATTCATAAAAAGTCTAAATTACATTTATTTTGGTATTTATAACATCACTTATGTCAATATTAAATTAATAATATAATTACTGCATCATAATTGTGTCATAAATAAATTAAATTATATAATGTCTAAAAATTATAAATAAAATACAATTATGTAGGAAATATTTTTATCTTTCTAATGAATAATTATAGTCTATTTTATCTTATGTATAACCCTATATTAAAAATGATTTAGTTATTAAACATTAATTTTAACAATTTTAACCCTTCTTTAAATAAATTAATAATAAATGTCCTAATCTAATCCAAGTGGGCCTAAATGGTCATATGTTATTCCTAAGGTTGTTTATGGTCAAATTAAACTTATCCAATAGAATTAGGACATGTGTTAGTTTAATAATAATATCATTTTTACCCTTAATTACCCTATTTACTTTTAACCGTGAAAAAAAAGTAAAAAGTTACTATTCACCAAAAAATATTTTCATCTCATTGATCCACATTTTAGTCCTTGATAATAACCATGTCTCTCGGATTTTCTAAATTCCACTTATAGAAGTGGTGAAATTATTTTTTATGTGAATTTTCAAACTCTCCTAAGAGGTGGGTAAAAGACGGTGAAAATTTCAAAAAAAAAATTATATATCTAAAATTACTATAAAATGACTCCAATGAATTACTTTGAACTTATATAGGTATTATGTATCAATTTTGACCTAAAATAAATTTAAATAAAATAAATAATTATTTAAATAAAAAGTCAGTTTTTAAATTGTAACCTAGTGTTTTCACTATTCATCAAAAAATGGCATTTTTCAGAAAAATACCAAAATTTCACCATTGGCTAATTTCAATATTCCAAATCAAAAAATGAAGTCCATTTTGAAAGAAGAAATTAAAAAAAAATTCAAAAAGTGGTTATTACTATTCATAACGGCTAGTTTTATATAACATATCGTTGTTTAGCGAAACTCGGTATTGCGTACAACACACGCTATCATGGAAGGTCGTGATTGCGTGTAACGCAAGCCATGTCAGGGATGCATGTTATGAAAGCTCCTTTTGGTGGAGTGTACAAGACATTAATGAAATTAAAAACAATATTTTTCATAAAATATCAGGGTGTTACATTCTACCCCCCTTAAAATGAATTTTTCCCTAGAAATTTTTCGGGGTTATAAATGGTTTACTACTCGAAAGTTTCTTTAATAGAAACCCACATCGTAAAAAGGAATACCAAAACTTGGCTTTAAAAACTAATGTATAAAACGTAACGGTAACACAAATTAACTAATAACTGGGTTTCCTAATAGGAGAACATGGGTGAAAATATGTATATGGAAGAGAAATATAACTGTCATGTTCAGATGGAGAGTGGTAGAGAACATGGCTTTGAAAAATCCAACAATAACAAAGCCATATATTTGTGATGATCTAGGGTACCATCTGATTCATCGGATATAAGGGCACTAGGACAAAATTTTTGGATTTCAAGATCATTTCCCTAAAGATGATTAATTTGAATTTTAATAAATACTTACATTATTTTGGTATAATCTCACTGTTGTTCGTGCCTTCAACAATTTCCACTTCATCTCTTTAAGAAATGAAGCTGAATTTTTCTTTCGCGATGTTTTATCAGATCATTTGATAGAATGATAAGTCATTCCATATATCTCAAACATAAGTTAGAAAAAGTTATATACATAATTCCATCTATGGTGAGATTAATCATATATGGTTCCAAAATGGACTTAAACTTCATTTATCATCCTGTATAATAAAATAAAACTTGTTTCTACTAACCAGGGACTTCATGTAGGCCAGTGGTATGCGATAAAGGACAGTCGCACTTCGGTTGTGGGTTCGATTCCTACAGACTTGTCTGACGTGACGGGTTGTCACCCGTTCTATAGGTTGTCCTTTTTTCTAAAAATACAGTAATAACTTATGTCCAACATAATCCATTTCAATCTTTAGGATTATCCATAATATTCCAGTACATTCTCATATTATAGTGAAAAGTACTACTAGAGATTTCATATAACAAGCATGTTAATACCATCGTTGATCCCCATATATCATAAGATAAGTCTTTTTGGTCACATTCCAAACATTCGAAGGCCTTAATCATGTATTCTATTGAAAAATGAATACCCATTGAATAATAGTGAAAACAAGAGTGCTGCCAAAAGTTAACTCTGTAAACATAACAAAATCCCAAAATTCTATATACTCATACCATGATATCACTTAGTCCTTATATCAATCAGGAGCTCATGAATACTGTCAAACATTTCATTTTCTCCTTATCCCTTCATTATATTCATATCATCTACTTTCCAAAATATATGAATCACTTTTCATGGTTACCGGTACCATAAAATTATTGAAAACCACAATAGACTAATTCAAAAATATTCTAATACACCATAAAAGTTCCTCAAAAACATTATTCATGAATAACAATACATAAAAACTTCAATCCATCCCCTTCATGGATGGTCCTAGAATAAGTCCTTCCTTGGTTTAGAAGTAACTTTTTAGGTCAGGGCATTGAGTTGGGTAATGCCCATGTTCTCCACAAATAAGACATTGAACTCTACAACAGTCTGTCACTCTATGACCGTTTTCTCCACACAGATAACATATGTCCCTCCATTTGAGGTATTCCTCAAGGTTCTTATTCCATTCTTTAGAAATATCAATCTTCCTTTAATTATGCTCTTCAACATGCGAACATGCATAAAATTCTATCTTCCCCTTATTTGATGAATTAGGCATACCACTAAATTTCACCTTGTTAATCATATATCGTGATGACTGATTCGGCATAATCACAATATATTTATCTCTTGGAATTAAGCAATTTTGTTGCTCATAGTCACCAATTTGTCCATTGGATTCAATGTTAACCGAATTCCTTCTGGTTCCCTCCATTGACTAAAACACAAAAATAATTCTGTGAGAGGCAAAAATCATGCTAGGGAAAACAACATAATAAAGGGGGAGTACCTTCAATATCTAACATCTTAGGAATAATTATAAGATTGTTACTGTAATTCTAGGATTATAACCTATACTTATACTTAACCATTGGGACATCCCTATACATACCATAGAAATATCTCTAGGGATCTCACTAAAGTTCTCGCATCCTAGTTTCCAAAGGTTGACTAAACCTTTCCTATGATACCAACTGTAGAGACCAAACGCTTGACATACATGGACATTACATTACTTTGGTGGATACTTAATACATGACAAAAACAGATGCATAAGGACCATAATAGTTTAGTTTCTTTGGAAACTCGAAAAATAAACAATAATAATGTGGAATGATCTTCAACATCTCCCATAACAATCTTCCCCCTTTTGTTTCCATACCTAAAACCTTTCTTTATTTCCTGGGAAAAATAAAACATATAAAGGGTGATCTAAAATGCTCAGAAACGACAAACATAGAGAACATAAAACAATCCATAAACATTTGAAAGAAAAAAATTGAACATGAAATCTAAACATTAAAACCTTGAGCAAAGACATAAATCTTGGAAGTACGTAAGGAATATATCATAACAGAACATCAATCACGGCAAAATATCATGGGAATAAAACATGTAATTGTGGTAACCATTATGGAAATGATATTATTTCTATAGTATCCAAGGCATTTCTTCCAAGACCATCTTAGAGGAAAAAGTCCCTTTCTGAATCGAGTTCACTCCTCGTTTCAGTCCTGTAACACTGAACTGGATTAACATACCGTTCCAGCCATGTATATCTCATGAGATATAAATATTTACCCAATGCATTGGAGTTAGATATAGGTCCCACCCATCTCATAATGAAATCATTCTTACTTGTGCCACAAAATAAATATACATAACCCAATAAATCAAATGGGTCTCATAAACATTATCCCGTCATCACATAATCCATATAAAATAAATGAATATCATTTCATAATAAGAAAAGTGAAACCATGTAAATCAGAGAGACATGATACTTGAAACATACACATATGAAATAATGTCATCATAGATGAAAAATGGTCTTGATAAAACACGTGAAATGAATTCTTTAGGAAAATATCATTTCTTCTTCATAATCATTCACTTTTCACAAAATGTCATGCAATTTTAAAAGAAAAGGATTTTGTTGAAAATAGTCAGGAAATATTTTGGATAAGCTTCATGAAAATAAGGCTTTATAAAACCGTAAAAATCCATTCGTTCCGTATAAGTTTAAAAAAACATTCTTCTCGTACTTTTGCTGGAAAAGTCAAAAAGTACCTCGTAAAAGAAAGATTCCATACATACCATGTAGTAAAAATCAATAATGTGTAAAAAGGACTTAAAAATATATGATTTTTTTTATAAAACTTGGACATGGATGATAAATATAACCCTAGTAAATACTTACGAATAATAATCTTGTATAAGGATGAGATTGGAATAGTTATCCCTTACCTTAGGTCCGATATGCTTCGTACGTATCCGAACCTCCTCTTCTTTCGACACGTTTTTTTGAAACCTCCTCTTAGGGCACTATGATTGGTCTTTTAAAATGACCATAACCTCTAGGATGTTTCTAGGGAAGTGTAGAAGAGAAATTGGTAGGGGTTGTCCTAGCATGAAAGCTCAAAGTGGTGTGAGGAAGAGAGGGAGGAGGTTCCCATTTATAAGGGAGGAGAGGGCCACCTTTGGAATAACTAAAAATATTATTTTATTATAAATTAATATTCGTTTATTAATAGCTCCAAATTGAGTTATTTCAAAGCTAAGGTGGGGATGGGTCGAAATCCTCTCATCCAATAAAATTTAGACAAGTTTCAGTTTCTATTTTAACCTCATCATTTAGATTTAACTTAAAGTTAAAGAATTTTTCTTTTACTGTGTCTTCTTGTTTTCTTACACAATAAGGTTAATAAACTTACTATAACAAGCCAAACGAACCCCAAGTTTTTTATTATTAATATATATAACCTTATATAAGTCATTTGGCCGATCTTTAGATTTTTAGGAATAAAATAACTATTAATAATATAATATTTGTTTTAAAAACTATTTTTTGTCAATTTTGACACTATTTGGTAATTGATTTTTTTTTGAAAATCATAAAAGAATGATTAGTTCGAACAAAGTTAACTAAATAAATAATAACATGTCATATTGACCTAGAAAATTTGTGGAATTCATCAATAGTCTCAAATTACATATATTTGGGTATTTATAACATCAATTATGTCAATATTTCATTAATAAGATAATTACTGCATCATAATTGTGTCATAAATAAATTAAATTATTTAATGTCTAAAAATTATAAATAAAATACCATTATGTGGGAAATATTTTTCGATTTCTAATTATTATTTATAGTCAAATTTATCTTATGTGTAACCCTATATTAAAAATGATTTAGTTATTAAACATTGATTTTAACAATTTTAACCCTTCTTTAATTAAATTAATAATAAATGTCCAAATCTTATCCAGGTGGGCCTAAATGGTCATATTTTATTTGTAAGGTTGTTTTTGGTCTAATTAAACTTATCCAATAGAATTAGGACATGTTTTAGGGTAATAATAATATCATTTTTACCCTTAATTTACCCTATTTTTTTTAAACTGTGGTAAAACAAAAGTAAGAAGTTATTATTCACCAAAAATTATTTTCATCTCGTTGAACCAAATTTTTGTCCTTGATATTAACCGTGTCTCTTGGATTTTGGAAATTCCCATCCCAGAAGCGGTAAAATTATGTTTTATGTGAATTTTCAAACTCTCCTACGAGGTGGGTAAAAGACGATGAAAAGTTCAATAAAATTTTTATATATCTAAAATAATTATAAAATGACTCCAATGAATTACATTGAACATATATAGGTATTATGTATCAATTTATACCTAAAATAAATTTAAATTAAATAAATAATTATTTAAATAAAAAGTCGGTTTTTAAATAGTAACCCAGTGTTTTCACTATTCATCAAAAATTGAATGTTTTCGGACAAATAACAAAATTTCACCCAAGACTAATTTCGATATTCCAAATCAAAAAATGAAGCCCATTTTGAAAGATGAAATTTACGAAATTTCAAAAAGTGGTTGTTACAATTCATAACTACTAGTTTTATATAACATATCTTTGTTTAGCGAAACTCGGTATTTCGTACAACACACGTTATCATGGACGGTCGTGATTGCATGTAATGCAAGCCATGTCAGGGATGCGTGTTGTGAAAGATCCTTTTGGTTTATCGTACAAGATATTAATGAAATTAAAAAGAATATTTTTCATAAAATCTCGGGGTGTTACATACAATGACATTGAATGTAAGAAACCATAATAAAAAATAGGATACAAAAAAACATTAATTGCATTACTAAAATTATATAACAACTTTAGCAATAGAATAAATTATAGAGTATGAAATAGAAAGTGAAAATCCTAAAGAATGATTGTAAATTATCATACTTGTTGCATCCCATGATCTGGCATCATATTACCTCACAATGTGTCGACGTATTTCTTAGCATCAATTTCTTTATTTCTTACATTTGAATCCTAAATAAAATTCAATAATTATAATTAACAAAAATCAAGAAAATATTCATTTTAATACCTCTAATTTGATTTATACTTTAAATAAGCGATTCTTCCTATTTGTAATCATAAGTCGGTACAATTCTAATAGACAATCATCCACGACAGGGACCGCCTCTAACTTTGTGCCCCCTTTAGTATTCTACACAAAGTAAAACTAATGTTTATATGCTCTCCAAGGCTCACATAAATTCTTTAGACTTGTGGGCCATGCACCCTCACCATTGGGGAAATTAAACTGCAGTTGAAACCAAAAAATTAATTCATATAAATACAAAAAATAATTTATTACATTTAATACAACATAATTTTTTACCCATATTTCTATCCAGGTATTATCCTTGACATCATTTGGAATCTGTCTCCCTGATAGCGGGCTGACGGGAATGATGTCAGAGTATTTGGAAAGCATCACCAACAAATTCTGACATTGCTACCCAGATTTTTCAATCATATTAATCTTTTCATTGTACTCAACCATCAACTGCATGGGGCGGTTCCACACCACACACATGCATGTAGACACAAACCCCCACCTCATATCAGTAGATGTGTCTATTATAAAAGAAAACAAAATATTTTATCAATACATGTCATAATGAAAATAAATAATGGTGTAAAAATTTGTTAGGGTTGTACAAGTATACCCGTGGTAGTCTGATCAATGGGCACTGCTGGATCCACAGAAACTGAAGGAACACCCTATACAGATTGAGTGGGTCCCAATGTATGCTCCATAGGGATAGATTCTGGAGTAGAAGGAGTCAATGAAAATGGAATATAGAATCCCAGAGAGGAGGAAAAAGATGTAAACGAAGATGATGGAGATGGTTGGACGAATGCTGCATGGTTGGTAGGAATCATCATCATATATGGTACATATGGGTGAGGAGGCTCAAATGTAAATAGTGGTGAAACATTGGGAGGATTAAATATCCCATGTGTCCCTAATGACACACTGAGATCAACATGTGTAATGGATGATATATAAGTGGGAGAGGCATGGTCTAATCATGTATGCCGACCTGATGGTCTAGCTCTCGTACCCCCTCTCATACGAACACCCTGAGTATTGGGACCAGTACTAGGCTACTCATCAATTAACTATCACATAATATATGGATCCTACAAAAATATTTTAAAAAATTAATCACATGACATTATATATTATTTTAATATAAATATTAGAAATAATATACTCATTTTAGGAACTAGTCTTGGAATGCCCAGCACAGTCATGCGATAATTGTTGTCCGTAATATTTTTTCATCACCTCTCCTAAATTGAGTTCATTTCCAGAATTTTTAAACAAATAGGGAATATTATAAAAAAGTATAACTAATTTGTAACCCAAAAAACAAAATAAATGAGAGGGAATAAGGGTATTCATGGTTTATTTTACTAACCAATATTTTGGGTGAGTTTTAAAAAATATATATTAAAATCAATAAATCGTACAAGATATAATAATGAAAATTTATTTTTAGTAGGATTTTTATTTGCTAATTTTAATCAGTCTATTAAAATGATAGAGCATTTATTATACTAGATTCATAAGTGGTAAAGCACTTTTCAAAATTAAGGAAATATTTAATTTCTTTAGCTCTAGTAGATGATGAAGGTTTCAACACATGTTTTCCAGAAGAATACAAACCATCATGATCAGTACCCGACAAAATGTTAAAGAGAGGTCTTAGAGTAATAAAAATTTTATATGAATCATAGTTGATGCATTGAAATGTTCAAAAAGTAAGAAATTTTGGTTATTAGGTTTGAATATAGTTCAATTCCAAATTAGAAAATGAAATTCTAACAAAATTGCAACAAATATACATTGAAAATTCACATAACGGTCAAGTCAGATACAACATATTTGTAATCAATATTAAATCACATTTAATATTCCCATCCTTAACATCCCAAGTCGATGTAAAACAAAATAATTGAGAGCATGAATGAATGATTTTATATATTTCCCACCACTACATTAGGTTCACAGCCAACTCTGATAATTGAGATATTGGAGTCATCCAAAGTAATAAATGGATTGTTTCCAATGGAATTAGAGATTTTTTCAATTCCATCATCACCATCATAAAAAATATGTCTTCTAATTTCTTCAATAATGACACCAAATTCAGGTCGAAGATGGTCTTTAACATAAAAAAATTTGTTTCGCCATTGATGCTAGTACATATGGTTCATCGATAGCAATAGTGTGAGTCATATTAATTACTCTAAATCCACAATCATCAATAAATGTGCCCTACCTCATCATCAAATAAAACCATATTTATTTCAACAGTGTGACTCGTCCATGAGAATAATTATCCAATATTATTGTTTTTCAGTGACTCTATAATAACCTTCATTTTCAAATCACGGTCTACTATCTGATGCACTAGAATAACTGTCTGTTGTGGATGTAACCATTACACGGTCATGTTTTGTTCTCATTTTATTTTCTCTTTCATTGATATTAAATCTATACCCACTAATAACAATTGATTTACAATCACAAACTATGGTATTAATGCCAAAATCCAAAGCTCTTATTTCCACAGAGACAGAGTCATCAGGGAAACTCAATACCTGAAATATAAATCAATATTAATCTTAATTAATTATTGTTTTAATTATTTTAAATAGTAATATCATTACCTTAAATTTCAACCAAGAAGGAAACTCTTTGCTATGCAAATACTTCCTACTTCTCAATGATTAAGAACAAAGATTTCTATTTATCATTGCTTTGTGTACATTGTTGATAAAATTGTAAGAGATTAAAAGATATATATATATATATAAGATATAAATATACAATTTACATACAAGATGTAGTCCTAAAACCAGTCACAATTGAACAAAATTGTGCGATGTGCCACCTCTCACTCATCGAGGCTTAATGTGTTCAATGTATATGATCTAGAAATTCTTTTTATTTGAGGAAGTGATGGAAAATTTGGTTCAAATTTCTCATACTATTCTTCTTCATTTCTCATTGGTATTATTATTATTGTAGAAAGATCAGACAAATACATAGAGGAGAAATCTATAAATACTTTTTCCATGTAACCATTCATGATAGAACCTTTCGGGATGATTCCTCTTACAGACATAAGAATTTAATGGGTATATATATATTATAGTTGGATACATCCAAAAAAATAAATAGGTTCTTTGAGAAGAATTTTAGTTGGAATGTGGACAATCAGATGCGGCTTTCATATGAAAAATTATGGATGAAATATTTTCTATAACTCACACATAATTAATAGGGCATCTGACATTTTTTTCAGGAAATACTTGGACAACTTCTTAGAAAAAAGATCTCTAATAAAATGGCACAAATTAATCATAGACACACTTACATTATTGTAAAATAGATGACTAATTGGTATTTGAATCAACTCATGCAAAAGGTTGTGATAATCATGAGTCTTCAAAGATTTTATCTTTAACATTATTCTATGGACCCGTTTGGATATGATTCTTGAATAGACATCTGAAACATTAATAGTTTCTAGTACATCCAAAAATATCGTTTTTCTTTAGATGAAATCACATAAGAAGCACATGAATGTTTCCATTTATTTTCTCTGTTACGCACAGAATGCAATTCTAGTCTAATGCCCCAATCCACCAAGTCACACCTAGACTATAAATCATCTTTTTTCATTCCCTTAACATTTACAAGAATTAAATGAAAAATTTCACCCATATTTTTTTTTCTATATTCATTACGTATAAGCAATGATGTAACAAATTCATTGACCAATAAGGAAAATCAATGAAGATAATTCTCTCCTTCCAATTGTAAAAGGTTTAAGTGGAAACATTCTTTCTCTTTCCAGATTTCATTTGACCCTTCCCATATGAAAAATGGAAATATTTTAATTAATTAAGAATATTAGTTCCAAACATACACTGAGGTGGATCATCGGTCTCCATAGTATTGTCAAATCTTCGACGAATATTTCTATATGGATGGTCCATCGGCTAGAATTGTCGATGTCCCATAAAACTGAAACTACAATGATGTTTCATTCTTTTGGATTGTATATTCTTCATACAAACAGGACATGATAGTTTTCCCTTCATGCTCCATACAGACATCATGGAATAATCAATAAAATAATTGATCGTCCATATAAGCACACCACACATACAAAATATGTCTTTTGAACAAGCATCATATGTGTTCACACCCACATCCCAATGAAGTTCAATCTCTTTTATTAAATGTTGAATGTATACGTCTATATAATTTCCAGGATGAAAAAGGATAGATATGAGTATACTCATGAATGTGAAATGTTTTCTCATACACAAACATTGGGGAAGATTATAAATTGGTATACAAATTGTCCATGTGTTGTGTGACGTAAGCATCTTCTCAAACAGATTAAAACCATCTCATGAAAGACCCACCCTCACATTATGCAGGTCAGCTACCAAATCTAGATATTGAGCATCAAATCTCTTCCATGAAAATCCATATACAGAGTGAACCAACTCATCATTAGTCTTCATTCTCTCAGTATCATGAAATATTTTTTTTGATATTTCAAGAGACATAAAATGATTATAGAGTCTGGGGATCAATGGAATGTTCCACATTACTTTTGATGTCCCACAGGATTATGTTCCATCATCTGTTGGCTTCTAGTGGGATGTTCCACTTTTTATAAAATCATTTCATTTAGCATTTTTCCCCCGAATAAACTACAATCTTTTGGGAAAGCATGAATTTTGTTTCTTGAAAATCCATGTTCCTATACTAACATCCATGCCATATAGTGGGTTTAGGTAATTTCTTCATCATCTGGAAGAATGTCCTTCATGTAGGTAGGAATGTAATTTAAGGTATTATTAGAAATCCCATAGATATATTTCCCATAAAACAATCAGATTTAAAATTCCAACTTTTTCATTTTACCACATTGTCGATATACTAGAGTCGTGGAAACATCATTCAATTTTTTCACCCTAAAAACATCATCATTTTCATTATAATCATCATGTGTTCTCATATTGAAATCTTCTTGGGTCGGAATCCATTATTTTTCACGATGGTGAATAAATGGAAACAGGTCAAATAACAAATTCTCCAATCCAGTCCTCTCATATGGATCATCTGAATTTTGAGATCTCATTTTCTCCCCATTGTGATACCACACAGAGTAGTTCTCTTGGAAACAATAATTGGTTATGTGGTAGATGACTTCTACATGGATCATCCATGGTCTTACAACAAACTTGTAATAGGGGAAATGTATGTGACAACTACCTCAAGCATTGTGAAATGAAAAATCTAAAAAGCTCTCCCAATTGTTTTCAAAATCGCTTAAGGTCCATTTAGTTTCATACATCAATCTTCTATCCATTCGGTTAAAAAATTGTTATAAGTCATTTCTTTAAAATAAATTCACTATTATTGATCTTTCATCGAAAATATATTTATGTAAATTATAATTGTTCACGTTATACGTAACCATAATTGACACACAACTCTATATGATAATCATAATATAAAATAAAAAAATACTATATTTATAACAAACTAACTGTTAAGAACTATACATGTGTATTGAAGGTTATGTACACTTGTGGAGGGGAATTATTCATGAGTTGACTAAATTTTAGATCGATGAAATTTTATACTTTATTGGATAATTTTAGGGATCATATACGTTTCCATAGGGGTTGGGACTGTCCATGGGGATGCGGGGTGTCCAGGGGGTGGCACGACTGTCCAGGGCGAATGAAGTTGTCCAGGGGTGGTGGCTATCTAGGGAGGGTTATGGTGTCTAGGTGTGCAAGCTATCAACATGGGTGGGGGTTGTCCAGAGGGGTACTGGGTGTCCAGGGGGTGGGCGTGCTTTCCATGGGGGTGGCCAGGCTGTCCAGGGGGGGTCAGGGGTGTCCTGGGGGCTGTGGGATTTCTATGGGTGGGGGCTCTAGGGCAAATATGGGGCACCCAAGGGTGTGGTAATGGTGTCTAAGGGGTGGGATGAGCTATACAAGGTGTACCAAGAGTCCAGGGGGGTGGGCGGGCTGTCCATGGGGGTGGTGGGGCTTTAAAGGGTGGTACGGGTTGTCCGGGTGGGTAGTCGGTATTTCCATGGGTAGGCGGGCGGTCTATGTGTGGTGGTCGGGTTGTCTTTGGGGGTGGTCAGGCAATCCATGGGGTTGGAAGGGCTGTCCATTGGGGTCTGAGAGTTATGGGGTGGGTGCTTTCTAGGGTTGGGGTCTTATGAGGGGATGGGGGGTGTCCGTGGTGTGGTGGGTGGGTGTCCAGGGGTGGTCAGGTTGTCCACAAGGGTGGGGGCTGTCCAGGGGGTAATGGTTTTCCCCAGGGCTGGTCGAGGCTGTCAACGGGGGTTGTTGGGATGTCTTGGAGGGGTCGGGGTATCCTGGGGTGGGGTAGGGTGGGGGTTCTAAGGGGTGTGAGCTTTCTAGGTTGTATGAGGTGTCTAGGGGTAGTCGGGTTGTCTAGGGGGTGGAGGGGGTGGCAAGGCTATCCAGGGGGGTTAGTGGGATGTCCTTGGGAGGTGGTCAGGCTGTCCACGAGGGTGGTGAGGCTGTCCAGTGGGGTCAAGGTGTCTAGGGGGTGGGTATCATTCCAGGGGTGGGGGTTTCCGGGGGGATGGGGTTGTCTGAGGGGTGGTTGGAGGGTGTCCAGTTGTTGGGCGGGCTGTCCATGGGGATGGTCAACTGTCCACTGGGGGAGGGGTGTCCAGTGGTGGGTGGTCTATCTATGGTGGTGGCATGGCTGTCCAGGGGGATCTGGGGTTTTCATGTGTGGGGGGGGGGGGGGGGGGCTTTCCAGGAGTTGGGAGATGTCCAGGGGTTACAAGGTGTCTAGGGGGTTGGTGGGTTGTCCATGGAGGTGGTGGGGCTGTCTAGGGGGGTACTGGGTGTGTGGGTGGGTTGTCCATGGGGGTGGTGGGGATGTGCATGGGGGGTACCGATTGTCCAGGGGGTAGGTGGGCTGTACACGGGGGTGGGGGCTGTCAAAGGGTGTAGGAGGTGTCCAGGGGGTGGGCGTGTGGTCCACCAGGGTGGCAGGGCTGTCCAGGGGGGTCGGGGCATCCTGGGGGTGGGGGGGCTTTCCAGGGTGGGGACTGTCCGAGGGGTACAAGGTGTCTAGGGGGAGGGCGGGCTTTCTTGGGGGTGGTGGGGGTGTCCAGGGGGTATAGAGTGGGTGGGTGGGTTGTACATGGGGGTGGAAGGGCAGTCTAAGGGGTTCATGGTTTCCAGGGGGATGGGCAGGCAGTCCATAGAGGGTTGGTGGGCTATCCACAGGGATTGAATGGCTGTCCACAGGGGTGGCAGGGCTGTCTAGAGTGGTGGGCAGTGTCTAGGGGGGGTGTCCACGGGGGTGGTGGCTATCCATGTTGTGGGGGGTGTCCACCCTCAATCTAGGGTCATAAAATCCAATATTTATCCAATAGGAGCAAGATTTTAAGCCTATTATAGATGACCAATAATACTGTTGGTGTAAACCATGAAAATCCTACATATAAATCACAACACGCCCAATTGTAAATACACCACAAAATATCATACGTGGATTGGATTTTATGAGCCACGTTTTGAAGGGACACTACTCATAGGATTATGATCCTTTCTATCTAATTATGTGATATGAAGTTGTGTGAAATTTAAATTTGTATGATATCAACATGGACATTGGATAAGAATATGTGTGAGATTTCATTTCATAGATCAATTCTTCATGGAACGGTATGAGTGAGTGTTGGTATGGAACTTTAATAAAAGTATCAACGTGTGAAAGAAATAATACATTGGTTTTATTTGATTCCTATTTTTCAGAATATCATAGTGGAAAACCCACCCCCTCACTGGGCAGCCCTCCCCCCACCTCTACATCACCCCTACCACCCCTGAACCCCCACCCAGATATCCCCCACCTAACATAGAACCCCCACACTCGGACAGCCCATCTCCCATCCTCCCTAGACAACCAACACCCCCCTCCCCAACATTGATATCCCACCTCCACCCCTTGGAAAGCCCACCCCCCCTTAACATCTAACACCCCTACCCCACCGGGATAGCCCACCCACCATTACCACTGGACAACCCACCCCATCCATGGATAGCCCACACACACCTCCCCTATATCCCCCCACCACCCAACAGCCCCCTAGACACCCCCCCTGGACAACCCACGCCCCATGCCCCCCACTAACACCCCCTAAACAGCATATACCCCCTCCTCCACCGGGATACGCCCCCAGGACGGCCCCTCCCCTCCCTAGACAGCCCACACCCCCTCCCCTAATTCCTGCACCCGCACCTGGAAGCCCCCCCCCCCCCCACCTGGACATCCCCACCACCACCTAGACTACCCCCCACCGCCATCTGGACAGCCCATCCCCCCTCCCTAGACACCCCACACCCCCCTCCCCCACATGGACACCAACCCAAGACCCCCTGGACATGCCACAACCCTCATTGGGGCATCTCATACCCCCTCCCCCACACCCATATATCCCCTACCCCCTATTTCCCCCCTCCCCCTGGACAACCCACCCCCCACTTGGACATCCCCCACAATTGGACATGATCCCTACCCCTACTGCAACACCCCCCCCCCCATTATGGAATTTTTATTTAAAAACATTTTTTCATTTATAAACCCAAACTATCATGAATTAGACATTTCATTCCAAAAAAACCCATTCAATTTATTAGAACATGAAAATTTCAATTTATCAAGACATAAAAATTCAATTTATCAAAACATGAGAAATTCAAATTATAAGGGTCTATGGGTCACATAGAAAATTTCACTGGGAATATGGGAAATAAAATACATTGTTAATTATAATTTAAAATTTGGGTTATCCACTTAGGAGGTGAGGTGGTGTCTTGGAGGTGTGGTGGTGTCCATGGGGGCTATCTATGGGTGTGGGGGATGTCCAACGGGGTGGAGGGTGTCTAGGGGGGTGGGGTGTCTAGGGGTGGTGGGGGTGTCTAGGGGTGGTGGAGGTGGTTGGGGGGGGGGGTGGGGGGGGTGTCTGTCTAATGGGGTGGGGGAGGGTACTATCCATGTGGGGTGAGGGGTGTACTGGGAGGGCGGGGGAGGGTGTGTCCAAGGGGATGGGGGTGTCCAAGGGGGTGAGGGAGGGGGTTGTCCAATATGTGGGGTGTCCAGGAGGTGGGGGATGGGGATGTCCATAGGGTGGGGATATCTAAGGGGGTGGGTGTGTCTAGGGGGTGGGTTTTCCATTGGAGGTGAGGGGTGTCCATGGATGGTTTGGGTGGGGTGTCCAAGGGGGCTATCTGGGTGGGTGGGAGGTGTCCAAGGAGTGGGGTGGGGGTGTTCAAAATTCAAATCCAGCATCCATCCAACCCCAAAATCAAAATCCAATATTCAACTAAACAATAGATCAAAAAACATAAACAAAAACGTTTACCCCTGAACTAATCTAACCACACCAAACAAACCCTTAAACATGTATGAAGTGTTCAACAAAAAAACATAAAAGAAACAAAAGGGTTTGGTACTCCAAAATATGCAATAACTCTAATTTATTCGAAATCAAAATAGTAAATAAAAATAAAAAAAGGGGAAGAACACTAAAACTAAGGTAACACTAACTAATTTGAAGTTTAGAAGAAAAAAAATTTTGTTTGATTAAAGAAGGATATAAGGATGGAAGGAGTTTCACAGCCGAGAAGACATCATGAGGAGCTCTAGATTAGGTCAGCAATCGAGATGAGTATGAGATGGGGCACTGCGTATTTGGGGGAAAACATTCCCAACCGGTTTTAATATCCATTGGGAAAGCCTCTCTTTACCAACGGTTTAGTAAAACTATAGGTGTATGTTAGATGAAAAAAAAATCATTCCCAATTGTTTTTTCAAGCTATTGGGAATGCTTAACTATATTAACACATTTTCCAACAGTTTGAGAAAACTGTTCGCAAATGTGGTTTTTTTACAACATAACAATGGTTTCATCAAACCGTTGGTATATATCTGTTGGGAAAACCACCATTTCCATTAGTGTGAGGTTGAATGGCTAGAAGAAGACACATATATATTCTGTGTATTCTACGGACATTTTTATATCGTATATCTATTATTCTAACATGCATTAGTTAATATATCAACCTCGTATCGATATTAGAAAAAACACTTGATCCTACTAGTAGTTTGAAGAGGGTTTCTATATTAAAATTTTTAGTTATGTCCATAATCATGTGATTAACTAAGGAATGGTAATCCATTAAAATATTAAGGGTAATGTTCATCTTCTGGAGAAAATAAACGAGAACAACCTTATGAAGAACTATGTCATATAAAAATATTATCTTCCAAATAGTATATATCCCTATTGAGATCTAGTAACTCTATAATATCCAGCCTATGTAGATATGAAGATAATGGTGCAACTCTTTGATCTTTCTTGATGGAAACCTCTACCTCTCCCTTTGGAGGAAGTCCTAAAATTTCATCTCGGAAACATTCGATTAAACAATATACAGCGGGAGTAAACCCATCTAGATGTCCTCCTTGATCATCCATATAAATGTTATAATTTTTTTCTACCTTCCATATAAACCCACAATGATTGGTTGCAGATTAAATTTCCTAGAATTCTCATTGTTCCTTGTGAATTAAACCCCTTCAATCTGGTGATGTGAATTTCACCCTAGGATGATATAAATCGTTGTAATCATAATTGTGAACCAAATAGTATATCTCCATAATGATTTTAAATGATATCATCTCATAGATAATAAATAATATTAATATTAAACAACCACCTATCTCAAAGGTAATATCCATGCATTGGAGTACAAACTCCGATTGAATTCCCGATGGAATATAAAGTCTCACCACACCATAAGAAAAAAAATCATAGGGCTTAAGGATATCACTAAAATGGATAGATATTAATTAAGGAAAAAAAATACCAAAATGATAATATACTAATGTATAAGCTAATAGAATTGTAACTCTCTCCATATATGTTTCATCACATTACTCTTTAGGTATTAGAAGCCCAATATGCATCAATCTTGATCAGTGGCCCAAATATATTGCATGGTTACCAAGTGTTGTTAAACTCTTCTTGTTCTATAAGTATAGTGTATGGATACCATAACTATGACCACAACATTAACATTATAGGTCAGTATCATGGTAGATCCATGATGTTTGAGAATTCTTATACCTTACTCATGAACATGGAGTCGGTGTAGAACATCTCTCACAAGTTACTAGATAAAAATCTACACAGATGTGTAGATGAGGACCCATATTAGTTAAAAACATGAACATAAATGGGTACCCAGTAAATTGGGTTTTTATATGTCCAGGAATACTGCTATTCTTAGATTTCATTAGAAATCATATTTATTCTACCTGTCCATGAATATCTCTAAGTGGAACCTCAAAATGATGCTTCCTACTATTGATCGATGTAGTTTCAGATCTAGGTGCCAAGCCATCCATGCTTGAAACGTAATGTTACTCTCCATAATATGCTCAGGGTTTAGTATTACATATTAGATACAAGTCACAAGTAAATTCTCCTACGATCATATGCCACACCTAAGACTATAAAAAATCACCATGCATTAGATAACTCAACACCCTCCAGAATATGTGAAAAAATTAGAGATCCATGAAACCAGAAAATATTCCATCATAGATAAGGAACAAAAATCCCTAATTTTAAACTATCTGCCTCAATAACCAACAATTTCATGGGATTGAAATAATCATAGTAAGACGTCTCAAAATACCTACAAGAAATATATCTATTGTGATCCATCTATCTAATAAATCCCACCATCTCGGTGAAAAATCCAAGATCATAATTTTAGAGAGCTTATCTATCATCTTGGGATGCGTCTCAAAAATCATGACAATATATAGCATTTCCCATATACATGATTCAATGACATATGGATTTCCATCCCTATGAATTATGCACAAATGATACTGCTGAAACTCAAGCATCAACTATGCCATAGTTGGGGTAGGTCATCAGGCTACCTAAATTGTATGAATAATTTGCAGTAAACCCTATCTAAATTAGTAATCAGATCCCATATCTCAGAAAACTGGATGTACCACATGTGGCACTATTGGGTGTTCAAAAGGTGACCCCAAACCTCCACTTATTGAGCATGGTCATCACAACAATCTAGTTAGATTAATTCAGCACATCGAGGTGTTGTGTATGTACATATTCCAAACAATCCCCTCAATAAAATATTTTATTACATCTATATACATAGATAACTGAATATTATAAATTAAATTCACAAATAAAATGGTCACATCAATCCACCTTCTCTATAATAAATTTATGGGAGATGAATAGATCATATGAAAAGAAAGACACACCTATTAATTTCCACTACTACGCCTAGGATAACATCACGTTCTCATCCATAGGTAAAGGATTATAGTATAACAGGTTTCAATTGCATCTTATAGTTTAAAACACCCATAATGTTTCATCTAGAATCCAAATTTAATGGTTACCAATTCATTAAATATTTAAATTTAATTTCACTCAATACTCATTTATTTTTCTTACATGTTGTAACATATATGTGAAATAACATACCATTATACATGACTATTTTACCTTATGAATTTCCATGTATTTTATACATCCTATATTTCATGGAATGTTTTATTATACAATCATTTGTTATTACTTATGACATGATTACGGTAACCGATTCATTCTATGTGTAACCCCTTTGTTTTTGTAATATTGATTATGTATGATTATTTATGTGGAAAACATATACATAAAATGTTAATATGTGTGAACCTAGATAGATCACCCATTTATTTGGTAATGTTGAGTCTAATTAGATGTTATGTGCGACGAACTTGGTGGCTAGCCTAGGTTTGTGAAACCAATTCGGCAGTCTTGGTAGTTTGCCTTGGCATATGCTACCATGTGCAACTATCTTGGAGATTATCCTTGAATTTTGATAAATCCATATTTTATGTTACTTCAACCTTATTATTAATCCATATTTATATGATTCAGTTTTTATATTTTAGAATTCCATATGTCACGTCCTTTTTATATAATCGTGTTATTCCTTATATCCAATGATCAAATGTTTTGTTCCTATCGTTATTCCCTTACTGGGATATTTAGATCATTGGATTGTTCATGTGTTCCCTAGGGTACACTATGAAGATATTTTAGCGTAATTGATGTCTCGGGCTCAATTTGAAGAATGAATAAGGAAAAGTTTTATTTAGTTCTATGTTTTTTGTGTTTTTTACCTATTTTTCAGAAACACTAGAAATTATAATCCATGGTATGTACTATGTTGTATAATTATTATTAAAATCATGTAATGTTATATTGTAGGTTATATATTGCTGTTATCAGAGGATTTTCTAGTTATTATTTGCGATTAGGAATAACTAATTTTAGTAAGAACCATGATTATGAGACTAAGAAAAATAAAACACCCACAAATTTTGGTAAGTATTGAGTATGCAGTTTATCAAAAAAATACATCCCTATCATGATAAAAATAGGTAGAGGTGGCTCTTTCATTGATGTATCCAGGGGTATAACCCAAAAATACCACTTCGAGCGAGACTCAAATGGGAACTGGTGCAGAACAACTGGCCTTGCCGCACTCTTTGTTTGACACTCCCATGGGATATACTTTCGTACATTAATGTGCATAGTAAAAACCATTATTATGGGAATAAAAAAATTCCATAACAATATAACCTAAGAAATATATCATTGAAAACATATATTGAATCCTAAGGAATCAAAAGTTTGGATATACTTTTCCTTTACATTTTTATGATTTTATGTTTAAATATTCTTTTACATGTTCAATAACTATGTATTCAAGACCTATAATTGTAGGTTATTTTTTATAGTTAATGTATGGAAATAGAGGAACACATGTCAACAATCAATGTAATAGATAATGTGATGAATTAATTAATGATATACCAAATATGATGGGAATAGGTTCAAAAAACAAAATGACATTACATTATTACCTTTCTTAAGTTATGAATAATAACATGAATATTGTAGAACCCCCTACTACCCAAATTAAAGAGAATTTTTTAGATTAATCCTTCATACGTAAAAGGCATCTCATGATTAAGGTATCATCTAATCCCCTCGTCACGGAATAGTGGAATAACTCCTTTGAAATGATCTTCTCTGTCCCCGAGGGCTTAGAATCATAGAAAGTTGTACTGGAAGACAATTGATTTGTTGGGGAAGCCGATCAATGGTGGAAACTAGTCAATAATAATATATCGTAGGAGTAAAATGATTCAATGGATTGGGTGGAATTCAATATAATGTTTTTCAATATATATTTCCACTAAACACTCAGTCTCATGATGGAAAAAGTGTTATGCGGGCTCAAGAAGAATGAAGATGAGTCAATTACGGTGTGTGATGAAAAATTTACTAAGATTGAAAGGTATTCCTATGGATTTTTCATGAACACCGAAATAAAGGTGAATCACATATTTAGTGGAATGAAGGTGGGACTATGAATAGAGTTGGTGATTCGAGACAGCCACATCTATGAAGAGATTTTCCTTTGGGCCCTTTTGGTTGAAATGGAGATTAGGGACTCTTAGTGGCATCATGGACCCAATGACAAAAAGATGTAAATAGAAACTAATATGGGTGATTTAGAAAATAAACTCAATGATGGTAAGAATCCTGATCATCCCACGTGTAAAAATTGGTTGTAGAAGCTTCCTAGGAATAGTCTGAAGGGAACAAGTAATTTCTTCAAAAAAGTAAATTTGGGACATCTGGCTAAAAACTTTTGACGGGATATGAGGAATACAGCTAATGTGGAAGAAGAAAGGATGGTTTAGATCAACACTAATCATGTAATGTAGTGTTATAACTGCAAGTATCATGGGAATTATGTGAAAAATTTCAATAATCTGGGGGTTTTCCGAGAAAATAAACAACAACATCCAAGGCCATGAGAAAGGGATTATGCAATCACTACTTCCTTGGTGGAGCCGGAAAAAGATGTGATGATAGGTATGCAAGTTACACATTAAAAAATCGTGAACATACTATTTGAATATTGTTCTACACATTTGTTCATATCATTAATTTTTTCTAGAAATATTCAAACACCACCTCAAAATAAGATGTATATGTTATCTATGAGAATAGTGAATGGGGGAATTATTGAATCTATGGCTTATAACTCATCCCCAGTTAATGTTCTTGGACTTAACCTCTGAGAAAACCATGTCATACTTCATTTAATGTATTTTTACACTATCTTTGGCATGTATTGGATATCTTTATACAAATCCAACATCAGCTGTATGGAAAGGGAGATCACTTTTCACATCCCGAAGCATCCACCAATTCTTTACATGTGTAAGGAGAGAGATGAATCTCCTTTAGAATAATCATCTCATGTGTGGATATTACTGCCTTATTAGCTAGCATATCTATACCTAATGATTGAGATGAAGAAGATAATATCATTCAATGATATTCCTATCATAAGGGATTACACTTATGTTTTCCATAATAAGTTTTTTTAGTCTCCCTCATGTTCAATAGGTTGATCTCTCTATTGAACTTATTCCTGGATCTCTGCCTATATCATAGAAGCCTTATAGAATTGTAACAGCCTGAGATTTTATGAAAAATATTCTTTTTAATTTTATTAATGTATTGTGTTGTATGATACACCAAAAGGAGCTTTCACAACACGCATCCTTGACTTTCCTTCCATTACACGCAATCACGACCTTCCACGATAGCGTGTGATGTACGCAACACCAAGTTTCTCTAAACAACGATATGCTATTAAGATATTATTAAAACTATCCGTTATAAATAGTAATAACCTCTTTTTAAATTTTAGAAATTTTAGCTCTCAAAATGGACTTCATTTTTGGATTCGGAGTATCGAATTTAGCCTAAGGTGAAATTTTGGTACATTTCGGATAACTTCCATATTCTGATGAATAGTGAAAATTACAAAATTATAATTAAAAACAACTTTTTTAATCAAAATAATTAATAGTGATAAATTATTAATTTGGGTGGTTTTAAAGTATATTTAGAATATATTTTTACAATTTAATACAATGTTGGTCATCGGATGTAATTTCACATTTAAACCAGAAATAAACAAGTGTCAATCTTTTGATAGATATTATTTCTTAAAAACATGCTATTTGTTTTAACATCGGGATTTAATTATAAAATTAATTAATGCAACTTATATGTTATGAATTTGGTAAAATAGACTTCATTTTTGAATTCGGAATATGAAATATAGCTTAGGATGAAATTTTGGCATTGTTCTGAAAAACATCAATTTTTGATGAATAGTGAAACTACTAAGTGGTAGATAAAAAACTGAATTTTTCATAAAACTTAATTTTACCGCTTCTGTGAATGGAATTTCAAAAATCCGAGAGACACGGTTGATGTCATTAAGTAAAATGTGGTTCAATGAGATGAAAATAATTTTTGGTGAATAGTAACTTTTTACTTTTATTTACCACGGTTAAAAGTAAATAGGGTAATTAAGGGTAAAAATGATATTATTATTACCCTAACACATGTCCTAATTCTATTGGACAAGTGTATCTCGACCAAAAACAACCTTAAGTGTAAAATATTATTATTTAGGCCCACAAGGATTAGATTAGGACATTTATTATTATTTAATTCAAAGAAGAGTTAAAAGAATTAAAATCAAAGTTTATTTACTAAAACATTTTTAATATAGGGATAAACATAAGATAAATTCGATTTTAAATATTCATTAGAAATATAAAAAGATTTCCTACATAATGGTATTTTATTTATAATTTTTAGACATCAAATAATTTAATTTATTTATGACACAAAGATGATGCAGTAATTATCTTATTTATGAAATATTGACATAATTGATATTATAAATACCAAAATAAATGTAATGTAAGACTTTTTATGAATTCAACTAATTTTCTAGGTTACTATGATATATTAGTGTTGATTTAATCAACTTGGTTCGAACATATAATTCTGTTATGACTTTCACAAAAATCATATATCAAATAGTGTCAAAATTGACACAAAATAGTTTTTAAATAAAATATTATATTATTAATTTTTATTCTATTCATAAAAATCTAAGGATCGGCCAAATGACTTAGATAAGGATATATATATTAATAATAAACAAATTGGGGTTCGTTTGGCATGTTATAGTAAGTGTATTAACCATATAGTGAAATAAAACAAAAAGAACGGTAAAAGTTAAATTATTTAACTTAGAGTTAAATCTAATTGATAAGGTTAAAATAATACCCTAAACTTGTCTAAATCCTATTGGATGATAGGATTTAGACCCATCCCCACTTTAGTTTCGAAATAAGACCCTTTGGAACCATTATAAACCGATTTTGACTTTAATATAAAATAATATTTTGAGATATTCCTATGGTGCCCCTCTCCTCCCTTATAAAAGGACACCTCCTCCCCCTCCTCCTCACACAAATTTTAGCACTCAAGCTCGGCAAACTCCTGAAAAAATACCTTCTCCACTTCCCTAGAATAATCTTAGAGGTCCTGGTCTTCTTAAAAGACCAATCTTAGTTGCCTAAGTGGAGGATTCAAAGAGGCGTTCCAAAGAAGAGGTAATATCCATTACCGATCTTTTCAATTTCATTCTTCTTCAACTTCTTCTTCTTTAGTTGTTTCATTATAAAGTAATAACATCAGAATTACTTACATACTTATATGTTATTATAAATATGAAACAACTCTAATTAACCTTCTATCCATCCTACGGAGAAAGGAAATCACCGCGCGTGCGTACGTACGGAATACCGTCTCCACGCCGTGGTGTAATCTATTTTCCACCACCACATTAATTGGATGGGTATAATGGTTTAATGAGTAACTATATATGATTATTATAAAGTGATATTGATACTGAAATAGTATACATACACTTCAACACAATTCCACGACCATGGGAACGATATCATCGCTCGTGCGTACATACGGACTACCGTCTCCATGACGCGATGAGATTCATTCTCAATGATTAACCATTCATGAATGATTATAAAGTATATATAATAAGTAATAATGAAATATATGACATAATAATGATACTGGAATTATTTATATTTATATGCATGTCATCTACTTAATTCCATTCAATTCAATAAGGAAACGAAAACAGCGTTCATGCGTACGTACGGACTACCGTCTCCATGAACGGTGTATTTCTTTCCATTTACTGATTTATTATATATGTATATTATGAATATATATATATATATATATATCATGTTTTATATTCTGGAATTAACTAATCAGGATCTAAGTAATCATATTAATAATTACAAGTTAAAAACACGAACGACAAATGAGACGATTTTACCCAAAACACTACTTTAACATGAATTTACAAAAGAAAGGGTAATATAAAGTCATAAGTGGACCATATATGATATAATAACAATGAATATGATTCTGGAATAAGTCAATAACATGATTTAAATCATTATACAGGCGGTTCGGACACTTACAAAGCATGTCAGACCTAAGGTAAGGGAAATATCACAATCTCATTTTTATCCGAGATTGTTTATTCGTAAGTATTTACTGGGGTGTATTTTATCATCCACATCCATGTTTCATCAATATGTAATATTATTTCCATCCACCTACAATTGTTTAAATCCATTTTTACCCTTCGGTGAGTTTTTAGTAATATGTGTGAAAGGAATCTTTTGTCGTTTTTCGTACGAGGTACTTTTTGACTTTTCCGACAAAAGTACGAAGAATGTTTTTTTTAACTTATACGGAATGAATGGATTTTTAAAAACATTATTTCCAAGAAGCTTCATTTAAAAATTTTCAAGTTTATTTTTAATCAACTTCTTTTATTTTAAAGTTGTATGACATATTAAGAAAAGAAAAATGTTTTTGAAGCAGAAAGGATATTTTCCTCAAGAATGGAGTTCAAGTATTTTATCAAAATTATTTTCCATCTAAGATAACAAAGGGTTTTGTTTTTATCCCTATTATTACATTGATTTGATCATGTTGTGATGGAATTATTTTTATGAATTCCTTTATCTTATATGAATTGATTTATGATGTCATGATGTTTCAAGAATCCCATTTTTGTTACATGTGTTATGCGATGATGTATGATTATGTGGCACACATAAGAAAGGATTCATTACAAGATGGGTGGGACCTATATCTCCCTCCAATGCACTGGGTAAAGATTTTATATCTCATGAGATAGACAGGGCTGGAACGGTAGGTTATACTGGTTCAGTGAAACAGGACTGAAACGAGGGTTACTCGATTCAGAAAGGGACTTTGTCGACTAAGATAGTCTTGGCAATGAGTCTTGACTAACAAGAAATGATTCTCTATGATTATGTGTGAATGCCACAAAGTTTCATGTTTTAAGTTATGATTATTGTGATTACATTTCACTGCCATGATTTATCCCATGTTATGAAATTATGCTCTCTCTTTTGCAGGTTATGATTTCCAAAATGTTATGTTCTTATGAATACGATGTGATTGATATTTCATTTGTTTACCCTTACTGAGCATTTGAGCTCACCCTTTTATGTTTTCTTTTCCCCAGGATATAAAGAAAGGTTTTAGGAAAAAAAAGGAAGATCTTTATATGAGATGTTGAATTCTTTCACCACGATTAGAAGATTTTATTCCGAGTTTCCAAAGACACTAAACTATTACAATCCTTGTGTGTGTGTTTTTGTTATGTACTAAGTATTCTGCAAAAGTAATGTAATGTTCATGTACTTCAAGCTTCCGGTCTCTATAGTTGGTATCAGAGGAAAGGTTTAGTCAACCTTTGGAAACTAGGATGCGAGAACTTTAGTGAGATCCCTAGAGATATTTATAAGGTATGTCTAGGGATGTCCCTAAGGATAAGTATACGTATAGGATACAGTCCTAGAACTACGGTAACGATCATAGAATTTAACCTAAGATGTTAGATATTGAGGATACTCCACCTTTATTATTTTGTTTTCCCTAGCAGGATTTTTGCCTCTCACACTATTCTTTTCTGGGTTTTAGAAAATGGCTGGAAACAAGATGATTCACGATAATGGAGGATATGATGGACAATGGAATGATATTCTTCATAATGAAATGGGATTTGGAAGACCAAATATCATTATTATGCTGAATCAGCAATCTCATAATATGATCAATAAAGTAAAATTTGGTAAGTTTCCTGACTCGGCTAATAAGAGAAAGATGGAGTTTCATGATGATCATAGAGGAAAGAAAGTTCAATTTTCCCTATGTAAATCATGTGGGAAGAGGCATCAAGGAGAATGTTTCAAAGGAACTAGAAGATGCTTTGGGTGTGGAAAAGAAGGACACAAAGCAAGTAAGTGCAAAGGAAAAGGTTCAGTTAACACCATGGATGAGGATAATGGTATTGCTACGACATCAACAATGGTTAAATGTTTTAAATGTGGAATGTACGGGAATTATGAAAACCAATTCCCTAAGGGAAAGTCTCATGAAGAGAATCAGTATGGTCGTATGGGTAGTATTTATGTTGATGATGCTGAAGAGACTACAAATGATATGTGAGATGAAAGAATTGTTGAAGCTCGGTCAATGGTTTAAGAAGGTAGTGGAATGATTACATGTTTATCAAGTGCAATGTTGTATAAAGAATCTCATGGTACTATGGAATAAAGAGACATCTAATGATTGATACATTGTTGTCTTTCCTTGAGTTTTGAAAGTGTGTGATTAATGCTACCAGTATCCATGAAAGGTTATTCAGATATTTTTCGAAATAAGATGATAATGAAGGGAAAACGAGAAAACAAAATGTTTAACAGTATTCATGAGCTCATGATTGATATAAGGACTAAGTGATATCATGGTTTGATTATAAAGAATTTTGAGGATTTTGGTATGTGGAATGTTTTAACGTTTAACTTCATTCATCTTTTCACTAAGGTTCAATGGGTATTCAAGAGAATACATGATTAAGGACTTTGAATGTTTAGAATGTGACCAACAAGACATATCTTATGATATATGGGGATCAACGATGGTATTAAATCTTTGGTAATCATTTTCACTATGTTATGAAAGTGGACTACAGTATTATGGATAAGCCTAAAGAAGTTCTTTTTTTGATATTATTGATAGGATGTTATAGTAATGTAGTTTTAGAAAAAGGACAACCTGTAGGACGGGCGACAGCCCATCGCGTCAGACAAAACTATGGGAATCGAACCCACAACCGAAGTGCGACTGGCCTTTATCGCCTACCACTGGCCTACAGGAAGTCCCTGTTTAGTAGAAACTAGTTTTATTATATTAAGCAGTATGATATATGAAGTATAAGTCCATTTTAGGAACCATATGTGATTAATCTCACTATAGATCCACTTATGTATATAATTTTTGCTATCCTTTTGTTTGAGACAGATGGAATGACCCGTCATTCTATCACATGATCTGCTAACACTTCACGAATAACAAATTCAACTTCATTTATTTAAGAGATGAAGTGGAAATTGTTCAAGGCATGAACAACAGTGAGATTGTACCAAAATAATAAAAGTATTTATTCTAATTCAAAATTTCAACTTTAGGGAAATGATCTTGAAAACCAAAAATGTTTTCCTAGTGATCTTATACCTGATGAATCGGATGGTACCTTAGATCGTCACAAATTTATGGATTTGTGATTGTTGGATTTTCCATAGCCATGTTCTCTACCACTCTCCATCGGAACATGATGGTTAGATTTCTCTTCCATATCCATATTTTCACCTATGTGGAAACCCAGTGATTAGTTTATTTGGGTAATCGTTACATTTCATACTTTAGTTTTTAAAGCCATGTTTTGGTATTCCTTTTTACGATGTGGGTTTCTATTAAATAAACTTTCGAATAGTAAACCATTTATAACCACGACGAATTTCGAGTGCGAAATTCATTTTAAGGGGGGTAGAATGTAAAAGCCCGAAATTTTATGAAAAATATTCTTTTTAATTTTATTAATGTATTGTGTTGTACGCTACACCAAAAGGATCTTTCACAACACTCATCCTTGACTTTACTTCCATTACACACAATCGCGACCTTCCACGATAGCGTGTGTTGTACGCAACACCAAGTTTCGCTAAACAACGATATGCTATTAAGTTATTATTAAAACTAGTCGTTATGAATAGTAATAACCACTTTTTAAATTTTAGAAATTTTAGCTCTCAAAATGGACTTCATTTTTGGATTCAGAGTATCGAATTTAGCCTAAGGTGAAATTTTGGTACATTTCGGATAACTTCCATATTCTGATGAATAGTGAAAATTACAAAATTATAATTAAAAACAACTTTTTTAATCAAAATAATTAATAGTGATAAATTATTAATTTGGGTGGTTTTAAAGTATATTTAAGATATATTTGTACAATTTAATATAATTTTGGTCATTGGATGTAATTTCACATTTAAACCAGACATAAACAAGTGTCAATCTTTTGATAGATATTATTTCTTAAAAACACACTATTTGTATTAACAGCGGGATTTAATTATAAAATTAATTAATGCAACATCTATGTTATGAATTTGGAAAAATAGACTTCATTTTTGAATTTGGAATATGAAATATAGCTTAGGATGAAATTTTGGCATTGTTCTGAAAAACATCAATTTTTGATGAATAGTGAAACTACTAAGTGGTAGATAAAAAACTGAATTTTTCATAAAACTTAATTTTACCGCTTCTGTGAATGGAATTTCAAAAATCCGAGAGACACAGTTGATGTCAGTAAGTAAAATGTGGTTCAATGAGATGAAAATAATTTTTGGTGAATAGTAACTTTTTACTTTTTTTTACAACGGTTAAAAGTAAATAGGGTAATTAAGGGTAAAAATGATATTATTATTACCCTAACACATGTACTAATTCTATTGGACAAGTGTATCTCGACCAAAAACAACCTTAAGTGTAAAATATTATTATTTAGGCCCACTTGGATTAGATTAGGACATTTATTATTATTTAATTCAAAGAAGAGTTAAAAGAATTAAAGTCAAAGTTTATTTACTAAAACATTTTTAATATATGTTTAAACATAAGATAAATTAGATTTTAAATATTCATTAGAAATATAAAACGGTTTCCTACATAATGGTATTTTATTTATAATTTTTAGACATCAAATAATTTAATTTATTTATGACACAAAGATGATGCAGTAATTATCTTATTTATGAAATATTGACATAATTGATATTATAAATACCAAAATAAATGTAATTTAAGACTTTTTATGAATTTCACTAAATTTTTAGGTTACTATGATATATTAGTGTTGATTTAATCTACTTGGTTCGAACATATAATTCTGTTATGACTTTCACAAAAATCATATATCAAATAGTGTCAAAATTGACACAAAATAGTTTTTAAATAAAATATTATATTATTAATTGTTATTTTATTCCTAAAAATCTAAGGTTCGGCCAAATGACTTAGATAAAGATATATATATTAATAATAAACAATTTGAGGTTCGTTTGGCATGTTATAGTAAGTGTATTAACCATATAGTGAAATAAAACAAAAAGACACGGTAAAAGTTAAATTATTTAACTTAGAGTTAAATCTAATTGATAAGGTTAAAATAATACCCTAAACTTGTATAAATCCTATTGGATGATATGATTTCGACCCATCCCCACTTTAGCTTCGAAATAAGACCCTTTGGAACCATTATAAACCGATTTTGACTTTAATATAAAATAATATTTTGAGATATTCCTAAGGTGCCCTTCTCCTCCCTTATAAAAGGACACCTCCTCCCCCCCCTCCTCACACAAATTTGAGCACTCAAGCTCGGAAAACTCCTGCCAAAATACCTTCTCCACTTCCAAAGAATAATCCTAGAGGTCCTGGTCTTCTTAAAAGACCAATCTTAGTTCCCCATGTGGAGGATTCAAAGAGGCGTTCCAAAGAAGAGGTAATATCCATTACCGATCTTTTCAATTTCATTCTTCTTCAACTTCATCTTCTTTAGTTGTTTCATTATAAAGTAATAACATCAGTATTACTTACATACTGATATGTTATTATAAATATGAAACAACTCTAATTAACCTTCTATCCATCCTACGGAGAAAGGAAATCACCGCGCGTGCGTACGTACGGAATACCGTCTCCACGCCGTGGTGTAATCTATTTACCGCCACCACATTAATTGGATGGGTATAATGGTTTAATGAGTAACTATATATGATTATTATAAAGTGATATTGATACTGAAATATTATACATACACTTCAACACAATTCCACGACCATGGGAACGATATCATCGCTCTTGCGTACGTACGGACTACCGTCTCCACGACGCGATGAGATTCATTCTCAATGATTAACCATTGATGAATGATTATAAAGTATATATAATAAGTACTAATGAAATATATGACATAATAATGATACTGGAATTATTTATATTTATATGCATGTCATCTACTTAATTCCATTCAATTCAATAAGGAAACGAAAACAGCGTTCATGCGTACGTACGGACTACCGTCTCCATGAACGGTGTATTTCTTTCCATTTACTGATTTATTATATATGTATATTATGAATATATATATATATATATCATGTTTTATATTCTGGAATTAAGTAATCATGATCTAAGTAATCATATTAATAATTACAAGTTAAAAACACGAACGACAAATGAGACGATTTTACCCAAAACACTACTTTAACATGAATTTACAAAAGAACGGGTAATGTAAAGTCATAAGTGGACCATATATGATATAATAACAATGAATATGATTCTGGAATAAGTAAATAACATGATTTAAATCATTATACAGGAGGTTCGGACACTTACAAAGCATGTCGGACCTAAGGTAAGGGAAATATCACAATCTCATTTTTATCCGAGATTGTTTATTCGTAAGTATTTACTGGGGTGTATTTTATCATCCACATCCATGTTTCATCAATATGTAATATTATTTCCATCCACCTACAATTGTTTAAATCCATTTTTACCCTTCGGTGAGTTTTTAGTAATATGTGTGAAAGGAATCTTTTGTCGTTTTTCGTACGAGGTACTTTTTGACTTTTCCGACAAAAGTACGAAGAATGTTTTTTTTAACTTATACGGAATGAATGGATTTTTAAAAACATTATTTCCAAGAAGCTTCATTTAAAAAATTTCAAGTTTATTTTTAATCAACTTCTTTTAGTTTAAAGTTGTATGACATATTAAGAAAAGAAAAATGTTTTTGAAGCAGAAAGGATATTTTCCTCAAGAATGGAGTTCAAGTATTTTATCAAAATTATTTTCCATCTAAGATAATAAAGGGTTCTGTTTTTATCCCTATTATTACATTGATTTGATCATGTTGTGATGGAATTATTTTTATGAATTCCTTTATCTTATATGAATTGATTTATGATGTCATGATGTTTCAAGAATCCCATTTTTGTTACATGTGTTATGCGATGATGTATGATTATGTGGCACACATAAGAAAGGATTCATTACAAGATGGGTGGGACCTATATCTCCCTCCAATGCATTGGGTAATGATTTTATATCTCATGAGATAGACAGGGCTGGAACGGTAGGTTATACCGGTTCAGTGAAACAGGACTGAAACGAGGGTTACTCGATTCAGAAAGGGACTTTGTCCACTAAGATAGTCTTGGCAATGAGTCTTGACTAACAAGAAATGATTCTCTATGATTATCTGTGAATGCCACAAAGTTTCATGTTTTAAGTTATGATTATTGTGATTACATTTCACTGCCATGATTTATCCCTTGTTATGAAATTATGCTCTCTCTTTTGCAGGTTATGATTTCCAAAATGTTATGTTCTTATGAATACGATGTGATTGATATTTCATTTGTTTACCCTTACTGAGCATTTGAGCTCACCCTTTTATGTTTCCTTTTCCCCAGGATATAAAGAAAGGTTTTAGGTAAAAAAAAGGAAGATCTTTATGTGAGATTTTGAAGATCTTTCACCACGATTAGAAGATTTTATTCTGAGTTTCCAAAGACACTAAACTATTACGATCCTTATGTGTGTGTTTTTGTTATGTACTAAGTATTCTGCAAAAGTAATGTAATGTTCATGTACTTCAAGCTTCGGGTCTCTACAAGAATGGCCAATATAGAGTAGGAGGAGCAAAGGAATCCATTATAAGATATTCTAGAGAATCGTTTTATATTCTTGAGTGCTTAACCAGGGTGTGGTCCTGTCATCTTCGTCAAAAATAATGATGGAAAAATACGCCTCCGCATTGACTATTATGAGCTCAATAAAATCATGATAATGAAACAGTTTCCCTTCAATAGATAGATTACATTTTCTATCATCTTTGTGGGGCCAATTATTTCTCTATTGTGGACCTTAAGTTCGGATATACCAAATTAATGGTGACGGAGGAAGATATTACCAATAATTCCTTTAGAACTATATATGGACACTATGAGTTTATAGCGATGCCATTGGGACTCACCTACACTCTAGAAAATTTCATGGATTTTTTGAATAGTGTATTTTTAGATTACCTCAAAAACTTTTTTGGAATACATTATCAATGATATTATGATTTACTCCAAAAGAAAGGAATAACATGAGGATCATTTTAATACTCTACTAAGGACTTTATTAAGGGATAAGTTTTATGAAAATTATAGTAAATTTGCGTTCTAGATGAAGGATGTAACATTATTGGGGCATGTTATGCCTAGTAAATGGATATATTTGGACCCTTCTAAGTCAAAGGTGATTGAAGAGTGGCCCCTACCATCACATGTAATGGATATCCACAACGTTCTGGGTCTAGATGGTTATTATCAATGATTTTTGAAGAAATTCTCATGATTATCAAAACAATGAACAATATTAAATGGAAGGGAGTAATTTTTTTCTACACTACAGAATGTCAATAATACATTAAGGAGTTTAAAAAGTGGCTTCTCCCTATCCATGGGGGTGAGGGTGGGGGATGTATATGGGGGTGTGGGAGGGTGCTATCCATGGGGGGTGCGGGGTGTCCTGGGATGTTGGGGGATGGGGTGTCCAGGGGGATGGGGTGTCCATGGGGGTGGGGGAGGGGGTTGTCCAATGTGCGGGGATGTCCAGGGGGTGGGGTGGCAGATGTCTAAAGGGTGGGGGTGTCTAAGGGGGTGGGTGTGTCCAGGGGGGGTTTTTTTAGAGGTGAGGGGTGTCTAGGGATGGTGGGGGTGGGGTGTCCAGGGGGTCGGAGGGAGGGATATTTCTAATTGGTGTGGGTGTCTAGGGGGTGGGGGTGCAGGGGGTTGGTGTTTGTCCAATGGAGGGGGTGTCTAGGGGGTGTCTGGTTTGGTGGGAGGTGTCCCGTGAGGGGGGTGGGGGTGTTCAAAATTCAAATCCCTTATCCATCCAACCCCAAAAACCATATCCAATTTTCAACTAACCAATGTTTCAAAAAACATAAAACAAACCCTTTACCCCTTGCACTAATCAAAACTCACAAAACAAACCCTTTAACATGTACGATGTGTACAAAAAAACAAAAAAGAAGCCAAAGGGTTTGGTACTCCAAAGACTGCAATAACTCTAATTTAGCCAAAATCAAAATAGAAAATAGAAAAAAAATGGGGAAGAGCACTAAAAATAAGATGACACTAAATAATTTGATGTGTAGAAATAAAAATTTGTTTGATTAAAGAAGGATATAAGGCTAGAAGGATTTTCACAAACGATAATATTTCGGGAGGTGCTCTATATTAGGTCAGTAATCGGGCTGAGTAGGAGATGGGGAACTATGTATTTAGGGGAAATAATTCCTAATAGGTTTTAATGAATGTTGGGAAAGCCTCTCTTTACAAACAGTTGAGTATAATTGTTGGTATATGTTAGATGAAAAAAATATTTCCCAAATTTTTTTTCAATCCATTGGGAATGCTTAACTCTATTAACACATATTCAATCAGTTTGAGAAAACCATTGGAAAATGTTGATTTTTTTACAATATATCAATTATTTTCTCAAACCGTGGGTATGTATCCGTTGGGAAAACCACCATTTCTAGTACTGTGAGTTTGAATGGATGGAAGAAGACACATATATAATATGTGTCTACTACGAATATATTTATCTGGTATATCTATTATTCTAACATGCACCTCTTGATATCTCAAACTCATATCAATCTTAAAAAATAACACATGATCCTGGTAGTATTTTGAAGAGGGTTTCTATATTATAAAATACATTTATGTCCATAATCATGTGATTTCCTAAGGAATGGTAATCCATGAAAATCATAAGGGTAATGTTCATCTAATAGAGAAAATAATCGAGAACACCCTGATGAAGAACTAGGCCATATAAAGATATTATCTTCCAAATAATATATATCCCTACTGATCTCTAGTAACATTGTAATATCCAGCCTGTATAAATGCGAAGATAAGGATGCAACTCTTTGGTCTTGATTGATGGAATCCTCTACCTCTCCTTTAAGAGGATGTCCTAAAATTTCATCATGGAAAAATTCCATTAAATAATCTACGATGGGAGTAAAACCATATAGATGTGTTCCTTGATCATCCAAATAAATGATAGAAATTTTTTCTACCTTCCATCCAAAACAACGATGATTGGTTCTAGATTAAATTTCGTAGAAATATCATTCATCCTTTTGAAATAAATCCCTTCAATCTGGTGATGTGAATTTCAACCTAGGATGATAGAAATCGATGTAATCATAATAGGGAACCAAATAGTATATCTCAATAATGATGTTAAATGATATCCTCTCGCTAATAATGATGACTCTTATGATTAAACAACCACCTATCTCAAATGGAATATCCATTAATAGAATTACAAATTCCAAATGAATTCTCAATGAAATATATAGTCTCACCTCACCATAAAAAAACTAATCATAGGGCTGAAGGATATCCCTACAAAGGTTAGATATGAATGAAGGAAAACACATATACCAAAAAGATAAGAGACTAATGTATATGCTAATAGAATTGTAACTCGCTCCATAGATGGTTCATCACATTACAATTTAGGTATTAGAATCCCAACATGCATCTATATTTATCAGTGGCCCAAACATATATCATGGTTACCAAGAGTAGTTAAACTGTTCTTGTGATAAAAGTTTACAGAATGGATACCCTAACTATGACCACAAAATTAACATTATAGGTCTATCTCACGGTAGATCCATGACGATGGAGAATGTGTATACCTTACTCTTGAACATGGAGTCGGTGTGGAACATCTCTCACTAGTTACTAGATGAAAATCTTTCCAGATGTTTTGATGTGGAACCATGTTATTTTATAACTATAACTTGAATGGGTCCCTAGTAAATTGGGTTTTTATATGTCATGGTATTCCACTATAATGCGACTTCACTAGAAATCATATGTATTTTATCTGTCAACGAATATCACCAAGTGGAACCTGCAAATGATGCTTCCTACTATTGGTTGATGTAGTTTCAGATCTATGTTCCAATCCATCCATTCTTGAACCCTAATGTTACTCTCCAAAATATGAAAAGGGTTTAATATTACATATTAGATACTAGTCGCATGTACATTGTCCACCGATCATATTCCACACCTAAAACCATCAACAAATCACCAAGCTTTAGATAACTCAACACCGTCCAGAATAGGTAGAAAAATAGGAGATCCATGAAATCAATAAATATTCCATCATAGATAAGGAAAAAAAATCCCTGATTTGAAACTATCTGCCTCAATTAACCCACAATTTCATGGGATTGAAATAATCATAGTAAGAAGTCTCAAAATCCCACCATGAAATATCTCTATTTTGATCCATGTATCGAATAAAATCACACCATCTCGTTGAAGAATCCTAGATAATAAATTTAGAGAGCTTATCTAGACTATAGTGATGTGTCTCAATAATCAAGAAAATATATAGTCTTACCCAAATCCTTGATTCAATGGCCTATGGATATCCATCCTTATAAATCATGCCCAGATGATATTTCTGAAACTCATGCATCAACTATGCCATAGTTGGGGTAAGTCATCGGGATACCTAAATTGTATGAATAAAGTGCAGTAAACCCTCTCTAAACTGGTAATCAGATCCCATATCTCATAAATATGGATGTACCTTATGTGGAACTATTGTGGGTTCAACTGGTGACCCCGAACCAGAACTTATGGAGTGTGGTCATCACAACAATATAGATTGATAAATTGAGCACATCGAGGTGTCATGTATGTACATATGTCAAGCAATCCCATCAATAAAATATTTTATTATGTTTATATGCATATATAACTGAATATTATAAATTAAATTCACATGTATAATGTTTACATCAATCCACCTTCTCTATTATATATTTATGGGAGATGAATAGATCTTATGAAAAGAAAGACCCACTTCTTAATTTACACTATTATGCCTAGGATAACATCACTTTTTCATACATAAGTAAAGGATTATATTATACTAGGTTTGAATTTCATTTTATAGATTAAAATACCCATTATGTTTCAACTATAATCCAAATTTAATGGTTACCATTTCATTACAGATTTCAATTTAATTTCGCTTCATACTCATTTATATAGAAGATCATTTTAAAAATATGTGTTACAAATATAACTATATTCCATTTGTAATAGTCCATAAACATTAGATATTGAAATGTGGTGTCCATTGAATAAAAAAAATTATTTATCAAATAACTAAATGAAAATTTGTCCTTATTTCATGGAAATTGAAATAAAGGCACCAAAATATGTTGTAATCAATACAAACAATAATATAAACCTCACATAGAATATGCATGATATTTTAATCCTGAATTTTCAATGATGGTGCATGATGCAATACATACATTCCATATAGTCCAATGTTAAAATAGTATATTCATAAGGAATATCAAACATCAAGTGCTTCGCCGAAATTTAAAATCAAGGAAACCATATTATGTATAATCCAGAACAACATGTCACATACTAAGTAACATGAATTTTCATAGAATGTGGGTTTGATAAACCCATGGAAGTAATGATGTAAAAAATATCAATACATCCAATTTATACATTATACATTCCAAATATATTATGGGAAATTGGAACCATCTTTTATGAATTTGTGTCACCCCAATCCCAGTTCACTAAAAATTAGCCAAACTATGTTATCCACTAGACCTCAATCATGTCTCTTGTATGACAGAGGATGTAGACTACCAAAGAGGGTCCATGGTGGAATATTGGGGAGATTATACAGAAATTATTAGTGTGAAACACAATGGTATAATCATAACAATAAATTGAAGAAACCTAAAATCCAACATACAATAGAAGAGTAATCCTCAATCATATAAATATACATGTAATCTCATTCTTCAATGTTATCTACAGAAATGATCATCACGGTATGATATGAAAAGGAAATATATAGGGGGATATAAGAATGCGCAAATACAATATTCTATATAAAAATGATAAAAACATTGAATGATGTCTCTATTTCTATATCAATCATAGGCTTAGACCCCTTCAGAAATGACCCAATGATTCATCAATGGAATTAAAGTTCAATTATTATGTCATATAATCACATGAAATCACAAAACAATGAACTATTATATACTATGTGACCTTTAAACATAATTTTTACGCTTATGTGTTTTGAATTTTGAAAATCATATATACACGGTTGCATTCAAGGTGATTTTTGGGGTCGGATAGAACAAACATAATTTCTATTGAATATTAACCTACCCTTATGAATATTAACATACCATTATCAATAGTAATATAAACCTTATGAATAGTAAATTGCCCAAATGAATAGTAACCTCATCCATGAATGTGTTAATAAACATTAGGCATCTTTTATGTGATAATATGACCAGAGTAGACGAATTTGTATTTTTGAATGTGATAAATAATTATCTAAAATTAGTTAATTATTCTGAAATAAAGTATATTTTCCTAAAATACATTCAAAAATTAATAATTTTATATATTTTGGTTTTATTATAATTTTATATGGCCTTATGCAATTTTTTGTAAAAAAAATATAATTAATTATAGTTTTATAATATCTACTTTTGAAGTAAATTTTATTTTTAACTAATAATTATATTGATAACATTAATTAGTTTTTCTGAAAAATTGATTTCATATTTGGATTCTACACATCGAATAACAATTTAGGGTGAATTTTTGGGATTTTACTGAAATACTAGAATTATTGGATAATAGTAAAATACATTAATTTACCATTTAAATACATTATAATTTAAATCCAATATTCTTAACATCATAAGTGATGTAAGAACCCAAATATCGATCTCACTTGCACTTATTACTATTTTTGATCAAGGAATCATCACTATTTCGGGTCTTTGTTGAAATTAATATGATATGAAATTAAATATTATGAAAACGCTCCTCTTATCCAATATAAATACCACCATCTTTACACCTTCTCTTCCTGTCTCACATGTCGTGTTCCTTGAATAAATTATACCAAAAACTATCCCCAAGAACCTCCCCCATTTCCAACAGCCCTAAGTCTCTTTAAAAGAAGAAATCATCTCCCCTAAAGAGGCTCTTAAGGAAAATTGATTCAAGTGGTAAATTCCTCTTTTAAATTCCTTAAATTTCTTTTCAAGTACATTATTTTTATTTTGTATATTTACCTCTCCTCATCTAATTATTATGAAATCAAAAGTAACATACATATAATGTAATGTTTTTACAATAATGGAATATTTAATTATCCTCTCTCCTTTTCCATATTTTGTTTTAGTAGTAAAGACACTATCTCAGATGTGTTAATTTACCAATTCTTGGATGATGGGTTTTCAAATTATTTAAACATATTCAATTATGGTCATAAATCCATTTTTATGGTTGAAAAATATTATTAAATATTTATTTTATCTTATCTGTTGTTCTAGAATCATCTTTCTCAAGTGATGTAAAATAATAATACAAAACAATTTAATTATGAACAAAAACATTAAATTAATACTTGTGTTTATCATTGATGTTTTATATAATGAATCACCATCAATAAAATATAAAAAAATGAATTTTTAAACAATTAAATATTATTTAATTTCTCTAATGTCATATATCATATATTTTGGGCAACCGCTTTCATCATACATGTGTATCCAAACATGAATATAATTGAACCGATCATTTCATCCAAGGAAGAAAATGGACTTGGTAAATAAAATTGGACCTTGTAACCAATAAAACGGGTAATTAATGAACTAAAAATGTTATAATAAATCTTTTAAATATATAAATGGTTTTTTAATTATTAGTTAATGAACATTATTTTATTATTCAGGTCATAAATATCAAGATTAGAACACCATCAGAATTATGGTAAGGAATCCTTTCTATTTTCCTTTTATTCATGAATATCCTCTACATTATGCCCTTTTATGTTTAATAAATAATGATTAAATGTGATTTAGTAACAACCAAATACATCCCTCATGATTTATAAGTGATTATAATCCCCATTCTCTCTCTTTAATCCCTCTTAAGTTCCCCTGATACCATGCCGATAATCTGTGAGGGAATCTACCCGACCATCCTTTGTTCCTTCGGGTTGTTGTATCTATGTTTTACCAAAATGAAGATATCTTATATTTCTATTAGAATCATATAAATTCTGTTTAAAAGTCCAATTATTTTATCAAGACGGTTTCATTATTCTCTTTTGAGTATAAATATTTTTTTATGTGATTCCCTGTACAATACATCCCGATAAGCAATCCTGCTTCGAGGGAACTTCCTGAATTCGTACCTGATTTCAAGCATACTGTAAATTTATTTGACCTTTGTATTTATTAAATCCGAAATTTTATTATAAATACTTTCTGTATTCACTTCATTTTTTATATAAAGGATTAATCCCATTTTTATTTTGAAGTGTCTAGAGTATTTTCCGTAAAATTGAACAAAAATGTTTTAATGCTAATATTTATTACTTATTTTCATACATGTTGTAACATATATGTGAAATCAGATACCATTATACATGCCTATTTTCCCTTTTGAATTTCCATGTATTTTATGCATCCTATCTTTCATGGACACTATTATGAAACAATCATTTGTTATTCCTTATGACATGATTATGATACCCGATTCATTCCAAGGGTAACCCCTTTGTTTTTGTAAGATTGATTATGTATAATTCTTTATGAGGATAATATATACATGAAATGTTAATATGGGTGAACCCAGATAGATCTCCATTTTATTTGGTAATGTTGAGTCTCATTAGACGTCATGTGCGACAATCATGGTGGCTTGCCTTGGCTTGTTCAACCAAGTGCGACAGTCTTAGTAGTTAGCCTTGGAATATGCTACCATGTGCAATGGTCTTGGATATTATCCATTATTTGTGCTAATGACATATTTTATGTTACTACCACCTTATTATGAATCCATTTTTATATGATTCAAATTTTATATTTTATCATTCCATATGTCACATGAATTTTTATATATTCATGTTATGCCTTCTATCCAATGATCTAATGCTTCATTCTTATGGTTATTTCCTTACGGGGATATTTAGATCATCCCATTTTTCATGTGTTCTCTAGGGTACCCTATGCATATTTTTTTTCATAATTGATGTTAGGATCTCAATTTTAAGAATGAATAAGGAAATGTTTTATTTAGTTATATGTTTTCTGTTTTATATACCAATTTTTCAGAAACACTAGAAATTATAATCCATGGTATGTACTATGATGTATAACTATGATTAAAATCATGTAATGTTAAATTTTAGGGTATCTATTGTTGTTATAAAGGATGGTCTAGTTATTATTTGCAATTAGGAATAACTAATTATAGTAAGAACCATGATTATGAGACCAAGTAAAAGAAAACACCCCTAAATTTTGGTATGTATTGAGTGTGTGGTTTATCAATAAAATACATCCTTGTCTATAAAAAACAGGTAGAGGTGGCTTTGTCATAGATGTATCTAGGGGTATAACCCAAATACACTACTTTGAGTGAGACTCAAATGGGAACTGGTGCAGGACAACTAGCCTTGCTGCACTCTTTGTTTGACACTCCCATGGGATATAATTTTGTACATTAATATGCATAGTAAAAACCATTATTATGGGAATAAAGAAATACCATCATAACATAACCTATGAAATAGATCTTGAAAAATCTAGATTTAATCCTAAGGAATCAAAATTTTGGTTATCTTTTCCCTTACATGTTTATCATTTTATGTTCAAAGATTTATTTTTATGTTAAATAACTATGAATTCAAGCCCTATAATTCTATGATATTATTCATAGTTAATGGAAGGAAATAGAAGACCACATCCCAACAATAAATGTGATAGTAAATGTGAGGAATTCCTTAGTGATATGCCTAATATGATGGGAATAGGTTCAGAAAACATAATGACATTAATTTTTCGGCATGCTTAAGTTATGAATAATAACATGAATGGTGTAGAACACCCCACTACTCCAATGAAAGAGAATGTTGTATTGGAATCCTTCATACGGAAAAGGCATCCCATGTTTAGGGTATCATCAAAAACCATCCTCACAGAATAGTTGTTTAACTCCATGGAAATTATCTACTCTATCTTCCAGGGCTTAAGATCATTGAATGTCGTACTAGAAGACTATTGTTTTGTTGGGGAAGCTCATTAGTGAAGGAAAATAGTCAATAATAAAATTTCCCAGGAGGAAATTTATTCAATAGATTGGGATTAATTGAATATAATTCTTTTCAATATATATTTTCCCTAAACCCTCAGACTCATGATGAATAGAGAGTTCTGCAGGCTCAAGGAGAAGGATGAAGTGTCAATTAAGGAATTTTAAAAAAAAACATTACCAGACTTGAATGGTATGCCTATGGCTTTGTCATTAACACCGAAATCAAGGTGAATCACATCTTTAGTGGACTGAAGCTGAGTCTATGAAAAGAGTTGGTGATTCAAGAAATCCACATATATGAAAAGATTTTCCTTTGGGCCCTTAAGGTTGAAATGGATATCAGAGACTCTAAGTGGTATCATGGATCCAATGAAAAAAGAGAAAAATAGACACTAATATGGGAAATTCAGAAATTAAATTCAATTATGTTAAGGAGATTGATGATCCCACTTCTAAAAATTGTGAGAAGAATCATCCTGGGAATGGTCTAAAGGGAACCATGAATTTCTTCAAAATAGTAAATTTGGGGTATCTGGATAAAAACTTATAATGGGGTATGAGGAATCCACCTAATTTGGAAGAAGAAATTATGGTTTAGATCAACACTCATCATGTAGTGTATTGTTATAAATTCAAGAAGCATGGGAATTATGTGAACAATTTCATTATGTTGAGGGTTGTTTGAGAAAATAAAAAACAACCTCCAAGGCCATTAGAAAGGTATTATTCAATCACTACATATTTGGTGGAGCCAAGAAAATTATGTACTGATAGGTACCGTATTTACACATTAAAAAAAGAGAATATACTATTTGAATATGGTTCTATAGATTCATTCATATCTTGAATGTGTGGTTGAAATATTCAAACACCACCTAAACATATGGTGGATATGTTATCTATGAGAAAAGTGAATGGGGAAATTATTGAATCTTGGGATTATAACACATCCCCAGTTAATTTTTGTGGACATAAAATCCAAGAAAATCGTGTCATTATTACTTTAGTGGATTTTTAAGCTATCGTTGGCATGGATTTGAAATCATACACAAATACAACATCAACTGTCTGAAAAGGGAAATCACTTTTCACAACCCGAAGCATCCATTAATTCATTACAAGTTTATGGAGATATGAATCTCCTTTAGAATCATCATCTCATGTGTGGATATTAGAGCCTTTTGAGGTAGCATATCTAGCCGTAATTATTGAGACGAAGAAGAGAATAGCATTGAATGATATTCCTATCATAAGGGATTAAACATATGTATTCCATAATGAGTTTCTTATTCTCCCTCATGATCGAGAGGATGATCTCTCAATTGAACTTATTCCTGGATCTCTGCCTTTATCAAAGAAGCCTTATAGAATGTCCAATTTAGAGTAGGAGGAGCTGAGGAATCCATTATAGGAGAATCTAGTGAACCATTTTATAAGCCTGAGTGCTTCACTAGGGTGTGCTCCAGTCCTCTTCATCAAAAAATAATGATACAAAAATGAACCTATGCATTGATTATTATGAGCTCAATAAAACCATGATAATGAAATTCTTTCCTTTACATAGATAGATTACTTTTCCGTTCTTCTTCGTGGGTCTAATTGTTTCCCTATTGTGGACCTTGAGTTGGGATATCCCAAATTAATTGTGAAGGAGGAATATATTCCCAAGACTTCCTTTCGAACTATGTATGGACACTATGAGTTTATAGTGATTCCATTTGGACTCACTTACACTATCACAATTTTCATGGATTTTATGAATAATGTCTTTTTAGATTACCTCAAAAAATTTATGGTAGATGTTATCGATGATATTCTGATTTACTCCAAAAGAAAGGAAGAAAATGAGGATCATTTGAATACTAAGCTATAGACTTTTTGATGGGATTATTTGTATGAAAATTATAGAGAATTTTCATTCTAGATGGATGATGTACCACTATTGGGGAATGTTATGCCCAATAAATGGATATCTTGGGACCCTTCTAAGACAAAGGCGATTGATGAGTGGCTCTGGCCATCACATTTAATGGAGGTCCATATCTTCCTGGGTCTAGCTCGGTATTATCAATGATTTTTGAAGAAATTATCATGATTATCAAACCAAATGACAAAGATTAAATGGAAGGGAGTAATGTTTTTATACACTCCAGAATGTGAAGACTACCCTAAGGAGATGAAAATGAGGATTTCATTATTCCATTACACACACAACCATCAGGTGTATAACATTTTCGGGCACATGTGATCTTAGTGTTAAAAATATGGAAGCATTATATCTATAGGGAGAAGTGTGAGATATATACTGATCATAGGATTCTAAAATATATATTCAAAAGAAAAGTTATGATGTGACATGAATGATGGATTGAGCTCATCAAGGATTATTTTTATCAATCCACTACCATCCCATTAAGGAAAGCAAGATGGTTAATTCTTTAATTATAAATGATCCAACATCTTTATCCATGAAGAGAATTTAAAAAGATCCTATATTAATATATTTTAATTGGATGGTCGTGGGAATAATTAAGACAAGGGAATAATAAAGCCTTTACCAAATGATTTCGCAATCATCCCTCAAGGAGAAAATAATGGATGCTCAATGAAATGATGTAGAGATTATGAAATGGGTGGAAGCTATTAGAAACGTAAAATCAAATGAGTTCAAGATTGACAAAGATAGATTTATATGGTTTGGGTAATGATTATGTGTACCATTTGATCTAGAGATAAAAGGAGGTTATTTTGAATGATGTACATATCTCAACCTTCTTTGTTCACCCATGGAGTACAAATATGTAACGAGATATGAAAGTGAACATTTTGTTGGACAATATGAAAAAGAAATTTTGGAGTATACATCAATGTACATGGTATGTCAAAAATTGAAGGCTGAAAGATAGAATTCTATAAAAAATTTTCATCCACTACCCATACCAATATGGAAGTGGGAGAACATCACCACAGACTTTGGAACTAGAAATCCATGGATATTTAGAGGAAATAATGATATATGAGTCATTGTGGATCATCTAACAATGAAAAATCACTTTATAGAAATTATATATGACTTCTCATTGCATAAAATTGGATGGATATATATAAAATAATTTGTAAGGTTGTATGGAGTACCTCTCTCTTTTGTATCCGATCAAGATCCAAGATTATCCTTGATGTTCTGGAAGAGTCTCCAACAAGATCCAAGCCATTAAATGGACTTTAGTATGGCCTACCATCCTCAAACTGATGGAAAACATTAGAGGAATATTTATAAACTAGAAGGCATGGTGGGAGAATGTTTCATGGAAGTTAAAGGAGGATGGTACCAACGTATTTTGTTGGTTTAATTATCCTACAACAGTAGTTTCCACTCAAGAATCTAAATGGATCCATAAGAATCCATTTCTGGGAAAAGGTGTAGAACACCAACATGTTTGGATGAATTCTGTGAGCATAGGCTTCTAAGACCTTAAATGGTTGAATAAATGGTGGACATGTTTAAAACCATTCAGCAAAACATAAGGGCAACCGAAATTTGAAAAAAGAGCTATGTAGACAATCGTCGCCGAGACCTAGAGTTTAATGATAGAGACATGTTATTTCTACACATATCTCCAAGGAATAAGGTTGTGGGGTTTGGGATGAGATTAATGATACGACCCAGCTACAATGACCCCTTCAAGATCCATGATTGAGTCAGATCAATGTTATATCGAATAAAACATTCACCTACAATGTCTATAGTACACAATGTATTCCGCATATCCCAATTATGGAAGTATATACTAGATCTGTCACATGTACTATCTTCATAGGTGGTACTGTTGGACGATGAAGTTTCTTATGAGGAGTAGGCTTTGAAGATCATTGATCGTAGAGATAATATTCTTTGTAACAAGAATACTCACCTGGTGAATGTACTATTTTGAAGCCATAATTATGAATATGAAACATGGGAACTGGAGGAGGCAATAAAGGAAAACTACCCACACCTATTTATCACTTAGAATGGAGAACAAAATTTAAATGGTGAAATTTCATAAGAGGGGACAAATGTAACAACTCAATGTTTTATCATGGGAAATTAACATCTTATTATTAATTCATATATTTATCAGAAATCAAAACACAATGAAATAATAAGTACTATGTAAACTTTAAACATTATATGTTCACATTTAGGGTTTTTAATTTAAGAAATATGACATACACGGTTGAATTTAGGGTGATTTTGGGGTCTGATGAAACAAACATAATTTTTTGTGAATAGTATCCTACCTTTTTCAATAGTACCCTACCCTTATGAATAGAAATTTGAATATTTTGAATATAAAATCTTCCAAAAGAATAGTAACCTCATCCATGAATATATAAATAAAATATAGGCATCTTACAAGTGATAATATGACCGTAGTAAAAGTATTGTTATTTTTTAAAGTTATAAATAATTAATTACTTTTACATAATTAATTTAAAAGAAAAAATATTTTCCAAATAGGTTTAAATAAATTAAAAAATTTATGTATTTGGGTTTTGAGATAATTTTATAAGACCCTATGTAATATTTGAAAATATTAATAAATTTTTTAAACATTAAAATTTTATATTTTTCTAGTGAATTATGATTTTAATTAAAAATTAAATTAATCATAATAAAAAAATATTTTTGAAAAATGGATTTCATTTTTGTATTCGACATGTTAAAAAATGGTTTGGGTGAATTTTAGGGATTTTTCTATAATACTATAATGTTTTTTGTAAACAATAACATACATTAATTTACAATATAAATACATTATAATTTTAATCCTTCAAACCATTTTTGTCCCATTTTCAAAAATCCGCTTTAAGGGAAGCGGGAAACCATACAATTAAAATGGGATGCACATTAAATTCAAATACAACTTTCAAAAACCTAATCACCATCATGGTTCCCACCAACCTCGAGTCGAGCACCGAACTCGCACACAACACCTGCCTCGAGTCACATGCCCATCGCATTGAAAAGCCTTGCCAATCATCTCCCAATCATCACTATGCGTGAGAGACCCACCAGAAACCTTATCGATGTCAATGCCATATTCTCCATTTTAACCGCCATCATTCACCGCATATCCATCCAATAATCAGATCACTACCAGCTTAGGTTCATCCAAAAGGTAATACCCAGAATAACCCAATACCAATAGAACAACAACCAAAAGAACATGAACAACATAAAAAGATTATCCAGTCGCCCTAACCTATTCCACGAGACCCGCAACACAACCAAAGAAAAGAGACGAAGAATCATACACTCAGTAAAATCCTCAACCTGGTCACGAAAACAACCAGACATCACCGACGAGACCCCATCGAACATCACCGCCACAGCTTCTAAACACCATATAGAACAAACATCACCAACATAGCCGATGATCCAGAAATCCAACACAAGATCATGGAAACATCAAGAGGAAACCATCACCATTGCATATAAATATGACAACAAACCTGCAGATCCTAAGAAAAATACAACTGCAAAAAAGAGGAAATCAGAAGAAATCACCAGACGCGGGAAGAAATTCTCGTCGTCCAGATCCTGTCACCGCCAACCCGTACGCACTCAGAGCCCATGATGAATCGCCCACTATGCACACCGTAGGCAAGGAGGATCCCCCAAGATGAAGGAAATCCGAACTCAATCCCAGAAATCAACACACCGCCATGGGTGCCCTATCTAGCTTTGAGGGAGCCAGGTAAAATGAAAAGGCCGAGTCCACGAAGCACCGCTGCCGCCAAGAAAATACTGCTAGATCTCGACAAGCACAAGGAGGTAACCGCCTCAACTCGAGGTGAGGGAGACAGCGCTGAGGGGAGAAACCCTAACGAGTTGTGCCCCTTACAGGCTCATCCTCACATTATAATTTTAATCAACTATTCCTGAAATCAGACGTTATTTAAGAACCACAATATCTTACTCAGTTTAACTTATTAATATTTTTGGTAATTTAATCATCACTATTTCTAGTCTTGAGGGAAATTAAAAAAAAGGAATTAAATATTATGAAATCCCTCATCTCTTCCACTATAAATATCGTCCCACCTTACCTCTTCCCTTTACCCACTCATGCATTATGCCTCACCTAAATTCTTTCATAAAATCTCCCCAATATCCTCCCCCACGTCCAATATCTACTATTCTCTTCAAAATAAATAATATTATCCTCTTAAAAGGCTCTCATGTAAAATTGATTCAAGAGGTAAATTCATCTCTTAAATTATTCTAATTTCCATTCATGTTCATTTTATTTCTTTTCATTCTTTTCCTCTCCTCATCAAAATGTTGTGAATACTTCAGTACCATACATAAAAAAGAATTTTTATGATAATGGAATAAATTATTATCATCAATCCTTTAACATTATTTTATTTTAGTAGTAATGACACCATCAGAGATGTGTTAATTTTCCACATTCAAGGACGATGGGTTTTCAATTTCTTTTACCATCCTCAATTTCGGTCATGAATCATTTTTTTGGTTGAACCTAAATTTTAAATATTTATTTTATCTTATGTTTTGTATGGTAATATTCTTTCACACGTGATTTAAAATAATAATACAAAAGAATATAATTAGGAGAAAAATCACCAAATTAACCGAAATGTTTATTATTTATGTTTTATTGAACGTGTCACCTTCACTCAAAAAAAATGAAATTTATAACCATGTAATATTATTTATATTCATTAATTTCTTATAAATTCAATGATGTACAACTAATTTCATCATACATGTGTATTCAAATATGAATATAAGTGAACTGATCCTTAAAACCAAGGAAGAAAATGTACATGAACAATTAAATTTAACCTCATTACAAAAAAACATGAAGGAAAATAAAAAGTTTGGAATAAATATTTTACATATAGAATATGTTTTTTAATATTAAATAAATATGCTAATATTGATATTCAGGTCATTAATATTAATAGAAGAACACCTTTGGACATATGGTAAGGGATCCTGTGTATTTCACTTTTATTAAAAAATATCCTCTATGTTATGCCCTTTTATATGTAATACCTTATGATGGGGTATAATTTATGTCCTCCCTCATACTTCAATATTTATTTATAAGTGATTAGAAAATGCATTCTCTCTCATTAATTCCTCTTATGTATACACAGTACCATTCCAATAATCTAAAAGAGACTCTACCCAAACATCCTTTGTTCGTTTGTGTTGCCTTATATTCCTTTTACAGAAATGAAGTAATATTATATTTTCATTCAAATATAATAAATATGGTTTACATGTACCAAATTAATTTATCAAGACGCTTTCTTCATTATCTTTTGGTAATATACATGTGTTTATGTGATTCCCTCGTCAATACTTCACCATAAGCAATCCAATTTTGAAAGAACATCCAATATTCGTACCCAATTTAAATTACACTCTCTTGGCTATTTTAGTCCAAAATTGTCTTTATAAAATTATACGTTTTATCATGAAAACCTTCTTGGTACACATATTTTTTTATATAATAGATTGATCTGATTTCTATTTTAAAGGTTCAATAGTATTTTCCTTAAAACCACATAGACTATATTTTCTATATAATTTTTTAAATATTTTTCTTACATATTGTCACTTATACTTGGCATCACATACCATGATTCATTTCAATTGTACCTTAAAAATTTCCATGATTTTTGTACTTACTTTCATTTGAGTAAATATTTGTGATACAACCATTTGTTATGCCTTTTTATGTTATTGTGGTACACAATTAATTCCATGGGTAACCATTATATGTATGTCAGATTGATTATGTATGATTATTTATGTGGAAAACATATATATGTATTGTTTAGATGGGTTATCCTATATATCAGTTGAATGAATTGGGTAACATTGAGTCTCAAGAGTCTTTATGTGAGCCAGTCCTTACAGTTAGCCATGGCTTGTGATACCATGTGTCATGGTCTTGGATGTTAGACTTGATATGTGATACCATGTGAAATATTCTTCGAGGTTAGCCTTGAATCATTCAAAATTCATCTTTTATATCTCTCTCACATTATTAAGACTCCATTATTATATGATTCAATTTTAAAATTTTATGATTCCATATGTCACAGTCCTTTTAATATCATCAAAGGATGCCATCTATCCCTAGTGGCAATGCTTTGTTCGTATGGTTTTTACCTTTCTGGGCTATTTAGATCATACCTTTGTTCGTGTGTTCCCAAAGGTAACCTATATAGATGTTTGAGCACAGTTGATGTTTAGAGATCAATTTGAAGATTAAATGATGAAATTTTTTATTTTGTTCTATGTTTCCAGTTTTATGTACCTGTTATCCAAATACACAAGACATTACAATCTTTTTCTTGTACTCTGATTTATAATAATGCTTGAAATAAAGTTGTGTTATAGGATAGGGTCTTTATAGCTTCCCCCATACACCATTCTAGGATTGTTGTCAATAATATATAACATGACACTTTACCTCTACCCTACCAATATTGATGAAGTTTTTTTGTGTACCTAATGGAAACACAAATAGCATATGACTTATAAATAGCAGGTCACCACAAATGGTTCCTACTTCTATATTTAATGTGTATATTTCAGAATAAATTTATAGGTAATTGTAATATATATAAATTAAATGTTTTAAACAAATACCCCATATAAGTACATTTTCCCAAATAACACCCTTCTTATCTATCCTTCTTCTCCCTAAACCAATATTAATCTATATAAATTGTAATTCATAAATTAAATTGAAATAATTTTTGGGACCTAGATTATAGTGAAACATTCACACATGATTCATTTACAATCATGATATGTAATTTATGTGAATAATAAATATAATGAATTTTTCAATTCTAATATTTTTCAATGGATTATAATTCCCTTTATGTAATTAATTCATTAAATAATTAAAAATAAAACTATTACTATTCATAGCCTTCCTAATGTGGAACCTTTGTATCCCCTTAGTCATGACATATAATCATCACCATAAAAGCATATCATATGATTCCCTAAAAGGAACCCTTGTTCCAAACAAGGTTTGGAATAACATTACCACTTCAGAGTCCATCATTAGAGGTCCAAAATGGTATATGAAGTGTTAATCATAGAATATATAATTATTTACCTCTATGTCAATCCATGGTAGTGCACATAGTGAGTATAAGTCTAACTCAAGAGTTTATAATGATCATCCATAAATTTACATCCTTGTCTATCCACATAGGTAGTTGATGTATCACTTAGGAAAATATAATCCATCTACTAATTTAGTACATTGATAGTGTTACTATGATAATCCTTGCTTCATCCATGGTACTAGATAAACTGATTCAGAAATCATTTAATTGCATATTTTTTATGAGTCTTTTAGTATATTTTTATTTCAAAACTAATTTACAATCTTGGAATAGATATAAGAATTGTAAGGGGTCCAATTTATATCCATACTAGTTAATAATATATTTTAATTCAGTTGGACATCACAATTATATATGTAATGAAAATAACTAAAAAAGTCTACTTTCAGGGTTCATAACCATGGAAATAGGCCCCAAAACTGTGGCCAAAGGCTATGACCTCAGGTTTGACCAACTGTGGCTGCTATCATCGTGGTAGTAGCTCCTGAACTATTTCCATGGTTTTAATTGTCGCAATAACTACCTATTTCCATAGTTTTGATAACTGTGGAAATAGGCCTTCAAATTTGAAAATATGGTGCTTGACCTATTTCGTCGGTTTATACCGTGGAAATAGCCCCGGAAAACCATTGCAATAGCCTCAGAAAACCGTGGGAAGTGCCAAAATTATAAATGACCTCAGTGGGTTTTGATCCATGTACCTCTACTATGTTGTCCACCGCACTTACCACTACAATGCGCCACTGTTTGGATATATATATATTATGATATATATATTAATAAATACAATGGGAATAGACTCAAAACTGTGGTGATAAGGCTTCCCGCCAATTTTTTTGTAGGAATTGGTTTTCCTGTGGAAACACAAAAACCCTATAGCCACAGTTTAGAGATCTGTGGCTATAGGGAAATGAAAAAATTGGCATCTAGCCATGGTTTTGTAAAACATTGCCAAAGGCCACAAAACCGTGGCTTTAGGCCACAAAAATGGCTATATCCACGGTTTTAAAACCATGGAAATTGATTTGTGGTAGTAGATACATTTACTAGTTGTGTAACTCACCTAAAAATGAGTCTAAAATCATAGCCTATGGTTATGAGTGTTAGAATTCTAACATCACATGAATCCACCTATTCATATTAGATTAGAATTTAGGAATTACGAACATCTCAAGCCGAATTGAGATGGAATAAGGACCATAGGTGTAGGATATGGTCTTATCTTCCAACCTTCATTTAATTCAATTTACATTTCAATAAATTCATTTTACATCACATTTTAATGCTAATTGAACACATCGGATATGGTGAATCATTTTTTTGGCCACCAATGGTGGTTTTATCATAATTCAAAACACAACTATATGGATGTTCAATTAATTCTCATTAACCGATAATGATATATAGATATATATATATGAGTTTCATAAGCCAAATTGGTCATGAAAACCCATTTAATTTATGAAAAATTCAATTTAATTATCATTCATCGAAGAAGTATCTCATGTCACCTTGACGTAATTAATAAACACCAAGGAATTAATGGAAAGTAATTATACCACCTACCATCGATTTTTTGTTGACTTATCATCCATTTTTGTACTCTAATATGTGAAAAAAGAATGGAATCAAGAAAAAAACTTAATATAGTGAATATTACCTTGCAGCAGAATAACATTTTCATGACTTTGATAAATGTAGAATGATCATGTGGAATAGGGACATAACTACTATGAAACCAACGAGACTAAGGACGACTCGATTATTGTCCAGATACAGGGAACAGCCAAAGGCATAGATTTATAGATGTATAAGGCATCATGGAAGATGGGTTAATATTTTTGGATGGTGAATGTAAATGGTTAGGGGGGTAAATAAAATAGAGGAAAAAATACTCCTTTTCACCCTTTGTAAGGTGTTGTATGTTTTGTAAAAATTTTTCTCCAAACTATATACCATGAACTGCCCAATAAAACCTATTTCATGGCTATATATAATAGCTTGTTGAATCATGTTTAGCCATTTGAGAACATTTATATCAAGAGATATGTAAATATAACATGGATATGTTGTTTGAATAAACAATGTGACACTAGACAGAGTACTGAACCTCCCTGTATGGTCTTATCTAATCATAAATACTAGGCTTCATAGTTTATATTAATTGTGCAACTTGTCAGTTTCTACCAATAACTAGTGTAAATGGATTGTACAAGCACCACACACAATCACAGCCCCAGTGACAACACTATGAACATAAATTATGATAGAAATGAATAATTTTAGCTTAATTTATTTTTCTACCTCAAGGAAAATAAAAATCCATAAAATTATTGTATGTATTACAACATTCAAATGAATCATTATAATGATATATATGGGAAGAGGTGTGATACTCAGACACGTTTGGATGTTATTTGAGAGAGTAATATTTTGAGACATGATTTATCAATTCAAAAACAAGGAATGCTTAAACCATTCAAACTCATATAAAATCCTAATAATAGAGGGAATGTATCCATGATGACCAAAAATATGTGACACCTATAGTTTGAGGATGAAGATAAGGTGTACAATTTTATATAACTAAATAATAAAGGCATGAGTTTAAGTAATAAGTGATAACAAATTCCATGATAGATTGTCCCTTTGAGATACTTGGACTCATCGTTGACGTGGCATATCAATTATCTCACCCATCTAAACTACCCCTTGTACATTATTTATTCTATATATTCATCATGGGAATGTACATACAAGATGCCTCACATGTACTAAATTAACAGGTGGCTCCCTTACAAAATGATATTTCATATAAGGAGTAGTTAATAAATTTCTTAGATAAAATAGTTCAATTTCTACACAAAAATATTACATATGAAGTCCAATTATAGTTGTGAAACCATAATCATGATATTGTGATATGGGAACAAAAAGAATCGGTGAATGAAAAGTTCCATCATTTATTTTATTGTGGAAAATAAAATTTAATGATTGAGATTTCAAAATAAGGGATGAATTATTTCCATTACATTTAAAAAATAAAAACAGTATTTAATGAATAATTCTATTTTGGAGTAATATATTATAGAGAAGGAAGAAAAATCATTAATCATTTTTGGATCATCATGAAATATAGCCTTTCAAATTTCAAATACCCATATAAATACTAAATATTTGAAATGTTGTCATTTTATTGTTATTATTATTATTATTACATATTTTGGGATATGAAAAGTCTAATTAGCTTTGAAAGAAGAAGTGATTCCCTCGACTAGTAGGATCATACCCTATGAAGCATAATTATCAAAAACATTTAGGGTGATGGTGTCACAAAGATATATCATTTACCAATATAATGTTGAAATTCAATAAATAAAATATGAATGATATTAGTTGTGAGATAATTTCAAATATATTGATATCAGGACCGTACCCAAGTACTTTTTTTCACTATAAAAAAGTTCAACCATCTCACATATTTTCATTTGGTGTGTGATGGTGTAATAAAGGGTTAGGTTTCTAGAAACATATACTATTTATATTTATGTTTTATTACTCTTTTAATAATTATACGTTTATCACACTTAATTACTACATTATATATATTACTATATTTTATTTTAATGAAATTCTATTTTGAGTTAAAAAATATTTAATTTTAAAAAATATATAGTTTTTAACAAATTATTGAAAAAATAATTAATTTATAAATAAATATTCCTTTAATATCAAATTTTTTTAAAAATTAATTTTTTTATAAAAATAATAATATTATTTTATGATGTCTGACGTAATACCTATAAGTTTCATAAAATCATAATTTTATGACAAATATGTTGTCTCTAGTAATTATGTAATATTATTTATAACATTAATTATAATATATGAAAATTATTATGAGAAATTAAATATTATATTTGAAATAATCATATAAAAATTATCTAATTTTTTAATTTACATAAATTTTAGAGATAATAATTTTTGTGTAAAAATTAAATATGGTAGAAATTATGGTCTCTATTATGCCATCATAATGTCCCAAATGTTATGTCACAAGTTATATAAAGGTAACAAAAGACCATTCTCATTTCCCCTTTCCAATATTTTTCATGTAAATATATTAATTTTATAAGACTTCAATGAATCCAAAAAATCCAATATTATATTTTATGTTGTAACAGTCATTTCTCCATATACATGACTCATATCCACGTCATCAATGATATAGATTTTATGTTTCTATTCCATGGGATTAAATAATATTTTAAACTACCCCTCTCTAAAATAATCCATTGTAATGGGACATGGGATGGTCTATGGATTTGACATGTTTGGTATAGGTTAAAAATCCTATGTATACACATATAAAATAATTCTCCACTATTTTTCTATAATCTCTCACCCAACATCGCACTAATCATTACTGAACACCCATTGGTCGTTTATTTACCCACTCTATTCCTCTATAAATCCCACCTAATATGTTCAAGATCTCTTATAAATAACCCCCGATATCTATTAAGGTTCATATAAAGGTAAATGGATTCACTCCTCCACATTATTCTAGATGATTATTGGTATTATTCATTTTAATTTAAAATTATTATTTTTGGAATATGAATACACACATCCATTTTATATTTTTTATCATTACAATTAATTGTAAAAATCCCTTCACTCTCATTAATGTTTTCTATGAATAATGATGTACGACCTTTATGAAACTAAAATTATCCTACGATTATCCATTCAAAATAATTATTTAGTGAATACCAATATATATTCCAACTCATTTGAATTGAAAAAGTTTTAACTATACTCGGTTGACTAGGAAAATAATGGATATAACCCAAACTCCATAATCATGGGAATAATTATTGAAAGTTAATCTTATATTGTATATGCTATTTGGAACTCAAATGAATGTATATGTTATAAATTTTATTGGTGGGACAAAGATTTTATAGCCCAACAATGAATTGAGATGCATTTTTTTCTCTTGAGATAACATATAGGGTGCATGGGATGACATCCAAGGATCACTTTGTTATGATGTCTTAGTAGTTATCCTTGACTTATTTTTATGATGCCATGTTTTATGTTATTTCATTTTTCCTATGATTCAATGATTTTTTAATCCAAAATCAAAATTATATAATCATTTTTTAAATTTTCAACCCATGTAGATAACCTTGATATGCATCTTGATGAATGAAAATAAATTTTATCATGTTGTTATTCATTTATTCCCCCATTGGAATTTATTTATTTAAAATTTCTTTTGTAATTCCCTTATTTAAATGACGCGGTTCTAAAATTTTAACAAAATATTTAGCGGCATTTAAGGAATTTTAGGTAATTTAATTATATACATGTTTTAACATGTTATAATTTTTATGTAATTTCCCAATACATTTAGAATCTCAATTTTCTAGTAATTTAATAAAATAGATATGTAATAATTCATTAAATAATATATGTTAAAATATATGGGTTTTTATAATGACTATATTTTACTGAAAAATACAATTAATGTGTTTGTAAAAAATATTGATCATTAAAATTATGTATGATGGGGATAATGTACCAATTAAATATTTTATTATATATATTTTTCATTGAATAGTAATGAGTCTGATACACTTATTCACATATACTTGAATAAAGGATGTGATACATTAGAAAAATACATTATTCATATTTAAATGATCATATTGAATATATATAATATATGTTTACATGATTTAAAAGGTAATGAATTTTTAAATTATAAAATTTTTCTGAAATAATATTTGAGACACTTCATTATTATGAATTTCATTTAAATTAAATGAATCTATAATTATATTTTCTTTTTCTATAAAATTTTAAAAATATAATTTTAAAAAATATAATATGATAATATTTTAAAATATTTTTATTTAAAATATTAGAAATTATGATATTTGTATTACTACTCATTTTATGAAAATATCAATTTTATGATAAAAAACAATTTTATGAAAAATATTGTTTTTAAGAATTTATCATTATATAAATAGAAAAAATAATTTAATAAAACATTTAGGTAACAAAATATCATGTAATGTTGTAACATTATCCTTTTAAATAGTTATATTAAATTATAAAACCAATAGAAACTATATTATGAACTAACATAAAAGGTTACATTAATGATGAAAATATTATATATTTATATATTTTAGATAATAAATGTTTTATAAATATTTAGTTGTTGATTTATTTTAATGTAGAATATCATTCAATTTATTTTTAAGAAATATTTTTTTTTCATTAAGACTATTTATATATATAATTTTCACGCCTAATTATGTTTCACGCTTATAAACTTGATTATCTTAAAAAAATTATGTGTTAAGCAATCTTTTACAATCCTTGACATTTATGGGGATGTATTGGGCTTGTTTATAGGAAATAGTTTCCTCATTTTGAGTATATCTTTTTATGGGAATACATTGGGGATTTTTCTAGGGGAAATTATAAATTGTTGGAACGGTTTTGTACAGCACATTGTTGGCCTACGGGATGCACAAACCTTTTCACCTACCCCAATAATCCATGCATCCCTAGGTAGAGGGTAATTTCACGTTTGGTGATTGGTTTGGAAAATCATAAACCCTCATAGTTATAACCACATGCCCCGCTAGGAGGAGGAGCATTGATAGGTGCACGGTTAGGGAAAACTATGTTCCACGAGCTGGAAACCATGTGCACGTAAAATTAAAACACAAAAAATTACATAAAAAATTATCCAACCCCATGTACATTACCCAAATTGGATCCAATTATACCATAAATGATTTATATAAATTTAGAAGGTTAAAGGATAGATTAAAACACCTTGAAATCTCATTTATCGAAGATTTAAATCCCAAATATATTATTATAACCTCTCCTAGTTTGGGAGCTTGACCTCATTATTCAATATGCAATTGAACGTTCTATTTTAATTTGTGAATTTTCAATAGAGAGAATCCATAAACGGTGCTGAGGTATGTGGTATGAATTCAACAAACCTAGACACAGATTCCAATTTTCTTTATGTGTGGTGAAATTTAAATTTTCATGTCTGACAACTGAAACTTGAATTGAAAAATGTAATTGATTAATTAATTTGATGGATCATTTTATTTGAATAATTAATTAGTAAATTAATTAATGGGATATTGTGCTTGTAAAATTTATGAGATATTGGGACCTGGGTGACGTGATTAATTAAATGAAGAATTAATTAATGGGATATTGGGATTGTGTAATTTGATTAATTTAATGGTAAATTGATTAATGGAAAATTGGGATTGTAGATTTGGAAAATTAATGTGATTACGAATTTATTTACTATGAGGGTAATGACATGGTGCATTAGCTTTGCAGGTTTTTTTGGGTTATATGATTTTAAATATGAAAATTGGATCAATGATGAATTTTTAATATTATTCATTGTTATTAAATTCATATGTTGTGATTTGATGTGAAATAATGATTTTTTAAAAAAATTTAAAATGTTTCATAACAATGTTTCATATAAATTTTTTTGTGGACTGATATCATGATATTTTTTATATATGAGATAATGAGTGTGGGAAATAGATGGAGGCTTTATGTACCCATATACGATAAATGTGATTAGGACATGGAATGAGGACCAGAATACACAAATGTCATAAATGGGTTTAGGATATAGAATAATTCTACATATATCCATATGTGACAAATGAGTCTATGATAGGGACGGAGGATACAAATACCCATTTGAGATAATGAGTGTGGGATAGGGAATGAGGATCCAAATACCCATGAGCGAGGAATGTTTTTGGGATAGATAATGAGGGTCCAAATAACCATATATGATATTGTGAAGTGGGATAATGATTTAGGTTCCAAATACCCATAGGGTTTTGGACCCGATGTTTTATGACCATGAGTTGGAATTGGACTATGGTTCCAATTGGAAATGATATAATGTGAAATGAAATGATAAATTATAACCATGCTATTATGATATGGTTTATAATTCATCATTGGCCGAAGTAGGTATTGTGTGTATGGGTTTCCTCAAGATCCTAGGGGTTTATTTAGTTAATTATACAAATTTTAAATGAGAAAATTGTCTACATTATTAATTGAAAATTATTATTTAAACAAAATCATACTCTATTATTGACTATATATTTTTTAGAAGCCAACGGTTGTGGCCTACTATGTTGTACACAAACCTGAATCAGGATGCATGATCGATACCTGAATAAACATCAAGTTTAATGGATAGGATAAGGGAAAGGGACCTATGTAAGATGAATAATTTGGGATGGATCGTTGATGAGGGATCCTGACATGGGTTAAGGGCCCACATTGTATTTTTGATAGCGTTTACTTATTTTGAGGTTTCATATTATCATTTATAAGACTTTTGTAAAATCATATCTAATATATAGTTATGGGTATTGTTTACAGATTTTCTTCATCTTTTCATATCGTTTTGTCTATATTAATTTATTTTTCTGCTTATGGTTATGTCATCTTCCAATTTATATTTATTTATACTGTAGTTTTTCATTGATGAAGATGGTATTTTATATTTATGATTGATATTATACCATCACTGCACATTGGAAGCCTCTATAATATGGGGAGGTCCACTTTTGGTCACATAACAGACAATTTTGTGTCATTATTGTTTTTTACCCAAGTCTAGACTCTACAAATTGGTAGCAGATGAAGTTTTATTTTATTTTATTTTGTATAGATGTTTTAGAATGTTATAATGAATTATATGATGCATTTCAAGAAAAAATAATGAATAATAGGATTAGTTGGGCCTTGGTTATGATCTTGTGCATGGGATTAGCAAACCCATGTACCAGCATATGATCTAAGTACGAAGCGTGGTATTTTTGTAATTTATGTTTTTCTCTATAGTTGGATTCTACATCACCACATGTGATGCATTTTTTAATGTTATTATTTTATGTGATTTATAAATCATGGAGCTGAATTGAAAGAGATTTGTTTATGGATGCATCATTGTAGGTACTTAGGATGTATTGTTACATTCAACATTTTTGGTACAGAAAGGGAAACCATGTTTTCTTGGCTCTGTTGACGGTTTAGAATGTTTTTCCATGAATGTGTAATGTAACTGGAAAAATTTTTCTAATATAAATTTAAGAGTTATGAAATGATGATAAATTAGTAAAATTGTTGTCTAATGTGAAACATGATTAATTATAAAGTTTTTACACATTTTTATCCTTGATATGAACAAGTGATTATTAAGGGTATTGATATCGCCTCAATTTTTACCATGTAGATAAGGAAAGGGGATGACCTATTTTAGATTTATGTAAATAAATCTTACTAAAAATGTTAATGTTGTGTTTTGTGTAAAGAGACATGTGTATGGATTTGTAGAGATATGCCTCTATGGTGAAACATGTTGAGAGGGAGATAAGAGGAAATTTATTGAGGTTTCCTTCTGTAATGGAACTTGAGGCACTGATAGTGCCAAATGAAGGGGTATAAGAGAAGTTCCATTAGATGTTTTCTCACTTCATTAATTTTTTGGGGGTAGCCATATAGAGGGAAATAAAGATTATGTCTGACGTAACATAGTATTTCAATTAAAAACCCTTTGAATATCACCAATGTGGTTGGACCTAAGGTAGTATAGTAATATATTGAGTCCATACAGAATATACATAGCCATTTAAATAAACCTACTAAGAAGAGGATCACCTTATGTGGTTATATTTTGTAAGTATCAAGAAAGCGTTGGTGGGACATTTGGGTGTGGACATGGCATGCAGATGGTATGGTATGGAATGGATTTTTAGAAATGTTTCTTGATAATTTTTATCCCGATACACTGATGAAGGGGATATTTGTTTAGATCATTCTATTGAATTATCAATGTTTTTTTGTGATGGACTATGTTGGTAGATTTACAAAATTAGGGCACAATTCTACAGTGCTAGTAAGGGTGAGGCTGCTACATCGAGGCATTTATAGTAAGGAATTAGATGTGTGATTAAGTCCAATGATATCATATTTTTGTTAAAACTAGTTATTGAGGTGGTGGATCAGTCTCTCATAGATGAGGGGAATATGAAGGAGGCTTCTAGTTGAGGACATGAGGTCTCTAATAGTTGATTTGAGGACCCACTTACAAGGGAAGAATGTTACATTATTATAATTCTTGACCAGTTCTTTTGAAATCAGAGTTGTCAGGGGGAGGATAATCCACATAGGATCATACATTTTTTTTTACCACTACTGTAGTAGGTCAATCATATTTTTAGACATTGTTTGAAACACTATTAGTGTGATCAGCTTACAGAAATATGGGACATCGTTAGGGGTTCTACAAGAACCCATGGTAGATTGGTAGTCATAGAAGTGCTATGAAGAAATAGAGTGCGGGAAGTGGATATTCTATTCAAAATATTAATAGAAGTCTATGTTTTACTATCCATGGAGGGAGATGTATTGGGCCTGGTGATTCTATGAAAGATATCATATATCCGAAGGGTGGTGTAGCTCAGGGGACTCATAGTACATCACATGGATTATTGGTTGGGTAGTTACATGAAATTTAGCATACACTAGTCGATATTTATGCTTAATCATCAATAGTTAGAGGTACTATTCCAGAATCATCTACAAAGTATAGTGAATTATTTTATATTGGTATATCCCATTCTTTTATATCATCCCATTATGTGAATGGGTTGATCCCAAAGGTATAGCTTATGAATATGGTCATGAAGATTGATGCACCTTTATGAGTTTGACCAAGAGACATCTATTTTTTAAAATGTGTTCTCTTGAGGTTGGGGATTATCGCTTCCTATGGTTTCTTTATATATTTGATATGCTTGGATTCAACCTAATTATGGGTATGTATGGTTTAATAGCATACCAATCCCCCATTTATTGATATGAAAGGGGAGTGATTTTTTGGTCACCTGAGGGTAAAATATATATTTACCTTGGTGATGTGACTACAAGGTATGCCATGTATTGCCCGTTCACTAGATTCTATATGAGATTGTTTCCCATGTTGCAAATCTATTTCTATAAGATGGAGGTGTAAGGCATGAAGACCTTCCACCCATAGTAGAGATTTTTTAAGATGTTTTACCTAATTAATTCTCAGGAATTCCACCTAATAGAGAGTTGGAGATTATAATTGAGCTCATGTTGGGGGATAAGTTAGTTTCTATACCATAATACATAATGGATCATATTGATCTCCAATAGATTAATAATGTACTAGAAGAGTTGATGGATAAGGGTTTTATCTACCTAATTAAATCTTTATGGGGTTCTAATATATATTTTTTAAAATAATTTCCATGGGGACTTATGATAATGTGTTGAAATAACATGTCGAATCCTATGATAGTGTGGAACAAGTTTACGATTCTTCAAAATGACTATATTTTGACTAGTTGTGGGGATATTTGTCTTCCTCAATGATCGACATAATATCTGGTGATCATTAGATTGGAGTTTGACCTTAAAATATAATGAGGATTGATTTCAGAATAAGATATCGCCTTTTCCAGATCATTGTGATGATATTTGGTTTGAGGAATTCCACAGTAGTATATGTGGCCTTGATGAACATAATCTTTTACTAATACCTAGATCAGTTTTTAGTAGTTTTTTGGATTAAATCGTGAATTAGTCTCTAAATCACAATGGTCATGACCAACACCGTGAAATAATCTTAAGTACACTGAGAGAGAAAAAACTATACAACAATCTATATATGATTCAATTTTTGATAGAACAGGTACACTACATGGTTCACAAAATATTGAAGGATGGTTTTCTAGTGGTCCCAGACATTTTTTATGCAGTGATTTATTAGAATAAGGTGAAAAACGTCTTCAATATCCTTAGATTTCTGGGATTATCAGCTTAATATTTGATGCTCATCGAAGACTTTTTAAATTTGTAACCACCGCAATTTGGCTTCAAAAGGTTAGGATAATGATGGAATTGACATAAATATATGGGAGTGCATTTTAAGTGTTGTTGAAGAATATAAATATGACACCAATCATTATCCTACACAATCTAGGTAAGATGTATACATTGAATTATGATTCCTCTGGGATGGTAAATGGAGAAGTGATGTTATAATGAAGATCGAGTTGTAGAGTATGTGGCATGGAAGTGGTGTAATCATGAACAAAACTACCATATGCACATCCTCAAAATACCTACTATAGTTTATGACTTAATGTGTTGGAACCATTATTTTTTTGGTGAAAATATTTCTATTTATATTAATCATAGGAGGTTAAAGTATATATTTTTCAACGATTTTTGAATCATCACTCATGAATGTTGGTACAATAGTTGTAGTATTATAATTTTGAGCAAGAATTTATACCTCAGAGAGGGAATAGTGTTTTGACACATTATGTGGGAAAACATAGACTTAGGTAGTTTGGGATCCTAGTTTTGAGAGTATGATCTTGTTTTTTCTAGATAATTTGAATGTTGTGGTTCTATAAGACTAAGAGAATATGACTCTCATATCATTTATAGTAGAGTCCATTTTTTGAGTTTGATCAGGGATGTATTTAATGAGGATACACAATAAATGGCATTTTTGGAAATCCTAGAAGTTGGGGATTCATCTTCAGATTTATCTATACATGAGGACGAGACATTCAATGTCCAACATTATGTTGTTATGATTAGGAGTATATAGGATATGTTGATGCATGAATTGCATTCTCGAAATTGGGGGTACATCAAGGTTTGAAAAAAAATTCCTTTACAGACAATGAGAGTATTGGTGGTCAAGCATGAAAAAGGCGATTATCAGGTTCGTGACATGAGGTTCGCCTATCAAAATGAGACAATAGATAAAAAATCAACTGGTGTTTTATTTAATCCATTTCCCATTCTGTAATGTATGTGGGACATCTTTTACAAGGACATGGTGGATTTTAATCTAAGGGTGCCTCGACCAAGTGCAATTATTTGTGTGGTAGTGGACTGACAGAAAATGGTTGAACATTTTATACATATATGGGAGAACATATCAATTGATCATTTGTGATATTTTTATGTTTGGGAAATAGTCTATCTACATGGGGATCCACAGATAATTGTTTCAAACCTTGACACATAATTTACCTCATGCTTCTGGAAGGGCTACTAGAATTCTCATGGAATATAGGTTTTACATTGTATGGATTCTGATCCATAGACAGAAGAGCAGTCAGTGAATTCTATACAGGTGCTTGAGGTTATTCTATATGATTTTTTTCTTGACATCGGTGGGTCTTTGGAGAACAACATAGTGCTTGATGAATTCACCAATGTAAATGGTTATCATGAAGCTATTTAGATGGAAACATATGAGGCACTTCATGTTGAGCCTGGAATGTCACCTATATCATGGATATAAGAGGGTGTGTGGGAGATTTTGGGACATATTTTCTTGTAGGAGACATCGAAGTAGTTCCCTATAGTTTGGAAATATATGGATATAACTCAATGTATAAAAAATTTGTATACAAATAGATGTTGATGTCCCATATAGTTTTCAATGGGTGATCATGTATTCCTTGGGACTCTCCTAGACTGATTCACCATTGTTCAAAGAGTTATGAGTGGATGGAACACATGTTTGTTGGACCATTTGAGGTTTTTGAGAGAATCAGGATGGTAGCATACTAACTATCTCTTCAACTGAGGTTTAGTAATTTATGTGATGTTTTTTAATGTGTCACAAATTGTATGGTATCCCCCCTAACGCATGTCATCTGATTTATGTGTGTGATGTTGTGAATGAGGTCTATGCATCCTTTGAAGAGTAACAAAAATACATTTCAGATCATTATGAGAAATTATTGAGGGGGAAGAACATGCTAATAGTTTTTCTATTATGGAAACAAGGGTGTATTCCAGAGGAAGGATGGGTGAGTGAAGTGGAAGGGTGGGATCTGTGACCCATTCTTTTTACCTTGGAGTCATAGAGATTCATGGGAGTATGGCTTGAGGAAGATCTATTCTATGCTGGGGAGAGTATAAGATCCTGATTTTTTTAGAGATATCTTAATTTATTTATAGGTATTACTTTTCATTATTTTTTGAATATCTTGATTGGGTTTTTCCATTAGAATTTTAGGAGAAATTAGAAAATGTTGGAAGGATTTTCAGTATTGCATCGTTGGTGCCCCATTTTCCATGACCATGAACATTATCCCAGAAATCCATGAAACCCATATGGCGTGGAACAAAACAGTTTTCACAAGATTTGGAAAATCATGTTCCCTATTAGTAGTAATTGTTTGTCCCCCTTGGAGGAGGTTCCTGGTTAGCAAATATGGTTAGTGAAAAAAATTCACCTAGAGTAGAAAATCATGTGTACATATATTTAGACCCGTGAAAAATAGATTCAAAATTATGCAACACTTAGAACTACACCATACCTCGACCAAATTCTTCCATTAATGGGTTTTCTCATTTCAGTTGTTCCCAAAAAAATCCAAGGCCTTTCAAACTCTATTCGTGATTATTCAAATCCCATAATCAAGATCATAAAATCATTGAGTTTTTTATCCAGATCTCGTTCTTCATTAAATAATTTAATGTACTGGTCAAATATTTTGATTTCCATTTGAGGGTTTTCATCAACGAAGTAGAGGTATGTTGTTTAAATTCAATTCCCTATGTTTTGAATTACAATTTTTTGTACGTATTCTGATATTTCAATTGGGATGATTAATTGCTTTATTTTTTATTATATAAATTAATTTTATAAAAGTTACACATATTTTTAGGAACATGGAATGGATATATTGAGTTCCCTCCCTTGAAAAAATTATTAAATGATTGGGGAACATTTCTTATCATAACAAAAATTGCATAATAGATCCACTTTTGAGACCCACCACCACTACTCATGTGATGATCATTCCTGTTCATCTTCTTCCCATGCATGCCACTAAAGTTGTAACTCGATGGAAGAGAAGAGGAGGAAAATAAAACTATTCATTCCATATTCATTTTTTCCATCATATCATTATCTAATATCATGCATAGGAATATTGCTTCAGCATAATCACATTTTATCTAATATCTGGTGGAAAACCTATAGGTACTTCTGATCCTTCGGCTGGTCATTCATCACCATGTGTGGGAAAAAATGGACAAGCTCATAAAAATTATGGGTTTAAGGCAACACCGAACGATTTACCTACAGTAATGAAATGAACACTATAGACTTATCTAGTATTAGTGACTCTAATGATAACTACTAAATTAACAGTGTTTTGAAAACCTTACAATCCTTGTCCACATAACTGTTAGCTTGAACTATAAAACACCACCAAATCATCCCAGATACCTTAAGTATGAATGTTTCAAACATTACACTAATATTATTAGGTTTATTCCAAAAATTAAATATTTTATTAGTAATATCTATCCAGTCATCCACCACTTGAGGATTAGTAGCTTCATTTAAAGGAAAATGGATTGTCATGAATGAACTCCTGCAATCAATCCCTATCTCCTCTAACTCCTGATTGTACATCAAAATCATCATTCTAAACACATGGAAAATTTGATCAACAACATGGACTACCTATATGATGGTCTAAATGATATTATGATCTATAGGTTGTTTCCCTTGAGAGGGTTGAACTGCACCATCATGAAAAACTCATGGAAGACATCTTGGAGGCAGTCAACTGCCCAGCGAAACATAAGAATGATCAAACAACAGTTAAAATTTAAATTCAAACTAAAAAACCCCATATGAAAAAACATATACATTAAAAAAAACCAATACTTTAGAGACACATCCCAACATACTATGTAAACCTGATCCATATTATGACAACAACAAGTTAAGAACATAGCACAACATACCACTCATGTCCCGATAATCCTATATCCAGTATAAAATATGTAATATACCATCGAAACGTGAGTATAGATCTCCTATGATACCAAATTGAAACAAAATGACTCGTGTTACCCTTAAAACCCGACACCAGACTCGTTCCATTACATGCACGAAGGGCATTACTAATACCCACAGTTTGGCAAAAAGCACTCAGGCATCAAATAGAATAATAGAGGGAAAAATTTCTCCCATCCTGAAAAATCACATGGAATATATATATATATATATATAACAAGAAACAACCGTGGAATATGAAAAATAAATATATGAAAAAACTATATAAAAATAGTGGAAGTAGACAACTGAAAATGTAGCTAAAAACTCCAAGACATGTCTAGCTGAAATGGGCTTAAAACTAAACAACTTCCCTAAATGATTGTATGGATGGACTCTCACCAAATCACCACCAACTACCCAACTGTATGAAAAGAACCTCAACACTTCAATATAATGCCTTCTGTTTCCCATCACTAGAATTCAATAAAAGGTTTATAGACAACTTATTTCATGCATAGGGTGTGAGCTAATAGGCTCAGTAAGATCCCACAAAGGTGTTCTATAACCAATCCCTATAAAAAATCCTAGTATTGTAATTTTAAATAATACAAGTCATGATAAGAATAAACTATGTCTTATAGAATACATGTTAAACATTTAACTTTTTCCATAGTTCGAAACAAAACTGGGTATATCAATTTCAAATCACATTTCTCATATCTTATTCAAAAATTACATACATGCTTAATAAATATGATTCTGAATGAAAATATAATACAAAAAAAGCACAATATTCAAAATAGAAAGTAATAATAAAGGTATAGGATGTAGACTACTCATACCATAATCATTCAATCAAGTTCATAAATTATGATCATACAAGAATGGGCCTAGGAAGGCGGACAATGCAACTTCAGAACCCCCCTCCCCCCTTTGTCAATAGTAGTCTCATAGAACAAGAAGCCTAGGAAGCTGTGGAAGGCCCCAAAATAGAAATTCTATGATAAATAAAAAATAATAGATGATGGTCCCAAGATAAACCTTCCATCTACGTATCCAAGGCAACCATATTTTATTTTTCACTATTCATTCTAATGCTTCGAAAGACATTTCAAAACTGTTTCAGGAATTCAATTTAATTGAATTGAAAATACCCATTTTATATCCATTCATCAATAAATAGGGAAAATCCATTTTTTATTGGAACCCATTTTTAAGACACTCATAAAAAATCATGCCAATTTCAATATAAAAAAGAGTTTATAAGGAAAAATTGTCATGTTCCTCAATATATGCTAGATAGAGAAGAACCATCCTCCAAATTGGCATCGCACACACACACATAACATAATCCAAAATCAATTAAACCCAAAAACATCAAAGAAGGACCTATTATCAATTCCACATTGATATTGATTCAATTTAGAATAAAATCCATTAACAGAAGATATGGTAAACACATACCTTAAATATAAACCACTGCTGCACCACAACTAATAGAAACAAAATTCATCCATAACATGATCACAGAAAGGCTACATGATGAGACTAATATGAATCATGAACTGTAGAACAACTACTCCAAATTCATTTCCCAATGGTGATACCATGATAAAATGAAAAAAGGAATGGAAAGGTTACTTACCTAGAGAGACACATCCCAAATGAAACAAAGATTGAGTGTCAAGAAGGTTGATGTAGAAGAGGTTGAGTATATCTAAAACACCCTAGAACTTCTTGAGTCCATGATCAATGATGCATCAGTGAAGGAATTGAAAAATAATATCAACACTATGTCTTTAATGCTTTTACATGTTCCATTAAATGTTTTGAAACATCCATTCACGTTGGGAAGACCACACTTGATAAATACCATGAAAAATCCATTTCATCAGATTAAAATATCATAATTTATTGAGGTCACGACATGGAACATCTATTCCTAATATTTTTTAGTTCACAGTGTGTTCCCTTTCATGACTATTACCAAGCATCAATTAAACAGTGTGTAACCCAGTTACATAGTGTGATATCATTCTACATTTTCAAAAAAGGACATGTTATTAGTGATATCAAAACTAATATCTGACTTCAAAAATATGGGTATCCTCTCAATATCAACGTATAGAAAATCTATGATGAGGTTATGGGTGTACCATATGCAATGGTAATGTGATGTTATAGATTTCTTTATGTAGGTATCCCTTTTTATGTTTTTTGTGTACGTAATGTGTTTGGGTGAATTTTGGGAGTGTTTGGAGGAATTTGGGAATTTCATTGGGGAATTTAAGGAGGTTAGAGATTTGATAATGGTCAGTATAATATGAAATATACCTTTGGGAAACTCTGTAATGTTAGATTGTGGGTGTTGGGTAGGCACACAGTAAGGCTCGTAGTTTGGAAAAACTCTACGGCCACCGAGGAGTAACAATACAAGGTGGAATAGATGTAAAATCATTTTTGGGGAATGGTTTGTCAAAAAGTGATATCCATCACTGAAATGGGTGTTTATATGTATTGGATGAAGCATGGTTTGTGAATTATTTGTCATATTGAGTGTTCCCACCACACACAGATATAAATTAGATCATAAAAAGGTGGGTCTGACATTGATTTACTCCTAAACCTCTTTTTTTCATTTATTTCATTCCCTATAATGTTTTTATCTCCTCCCAATTGTGGTAGAGGCTAACACCTTTGATTTTAAAGTTTTATGTTGGAAAATAATAGTGTGATGAAAGTTGTATTTTTTTTAAGTCCCTATTATTGGATGTATTCCTCAGCTATCTTCATTTTTACTTTTATTTGTTTCAAATATCTAGTTAATTTGGGATAGATCGTGGATATTTCATTCCAATAATGATGAGATCTGGATTTTTTTATTTTAGGGAACAATATCTAAGGTGGGATTTTTGATATTCAATGTAGTTTGAAGTTGCTGAGTTTGTGTCTTTAGACTCTTTGAGTTATGTTGGTTTTTTCTTCTTCTTAAAATTCTATTCTGATATTGGATTCCTCATTTTACTATGATATGATTCGTGGTTGCAGTAGAGTTTTAATATAGATTCTTATACATTGAGTTGTATACAATTTTATCAAGAATAGTTTAGTGGTTATTTGGTTTTGGTGTTCTAGACGGGTTTTGCCAATTTTAAAAGGGAAAATAATCCCCCAATTGTATTGAAGCCCTTAGAATTTATTCCAGACTTCATATTCTCGGGGATATTAAATAATTCCACATAGAAACTCTAAATCTTTTCAAGATATTGATGTGGGAGGGATGTTAATTGTGGTATGAGTTTTTTATGTCCTTGGCATAAGAATAGTTTCCATTTTGGCTAGAACATTCTTCATCTTTTATAAAAATGTTTTTGGATTCTATTAAATTGAGTTAGAAAACCATTATTAAGTAGTCATTAATTTGGGAAGGTAGAAAGCATTCACTTCATCAGGTCATGAAATGTAGAACATTAAAAGATTTATCTAACCTCTTTATTCTTAACTTCATGTTACTAAAGAGCTGGGTACATAAGTGTTCTATAGACACATATAGGAGTTGGAATCTCATTCTCATGGGTTTAGCCAATGTGAAGAGCAGGATATTCATTGATTGAAATGAATTAACATTGTGAGATAAAATTTCAATTTAGGTAATATTTTTTGATTTTGGTACAAAAAGGATGTCATTTTAAAAATATTGATGAAATGAAATCAAATGCGATATTTTGAAAAGGGCATGATTACTTAATTTTTAAAATGGTGTGATTTTCCAAAGAATGAGGTTTTTTCAAAAATGTGTTAAAAATTGAAATTATGTAATTTTGTGAAAACATTATTATGATAGTTGTGATATGTTAAATTTAACTTGTTATAAATTAAGTATCTATATAGTGATAGTGATGGATTTTTATTTTGGTTATATAAAATGGCACACAATAGGTGTTGTAGAAACCAAGTGGAAGAGTAATCTTAGAATGTGGTTGCTATTGAGGAAAAACTAAACTAATATCTACCTTAAGGTAAAGTAAAATCCCTTCAAGCTATATACAGAGGGAATATGACTGATAATAACAAGGAAATAAATCATTTTGTTCAGTTCTATAAGCATAATCCACCAGTCATTCTAGGTTATTCGAAACTAGATAAAGAAGCGGTGCTTATGAATTGGTTTAATCAAATATTTGATTTCCATGGAACATAAGTAGATTTTAAAAGAAATTTGGAAACAATTATTCTCTATATCATATATTATAGTTGTTGGAATTAAATGATCTAGATAAATTAGAAAAATGTATTATATGTGTGGATTTTGAGTAATTGTTATATGAAAAATTCTATCTTCATACATTCATGATTACATAAATGGCCAATTTTTATGCGTGAAACATTATAAACGCTCAGTGATAGTGTATGGGGATAAATATATGAATTTATCCTACTTTTAACCTAAATATACATATATATTTTCCTTAATTGAATGCATTTTTTAATCGGTTCTGAGGTAGTTGACTCACCCAATGATTAATTTTTATTGTATAACAAAATATATGGAAATCATATATAGAGTGATATTCAAATATTGTGGAATCATAGTAGATATGGATTGAGAGAGAATTCAAATATCTATGGGAAATGGTGGGCACACTAATGCTGGGAGTACGTGCAAAAGGGACACATATTTCCCAAGTTTTAGAATGGCTCGAAAATAGATGGTTCGATCAGTGAATATTACTCAAAAAATCTAGGACTAAATCTAGATGTATCAAATCTTAACATGTTTATCAAAGAATTAATGACAATACGATATCACATAGAGTGTTCCACAATTGAAATAATTAGGGGAATCTTCAATACTATTGTCAAAGTTCACTTTGGTCAGATGTTCGGGAGACATATCATGTTTTTAAAAAATTGCATGCTCTAAAAGGATGACAGTAGAATAATAATTATCTTTATCATAACCATGGTATCCATGTATATTCATGTAATACCATAAATCCTTGGAAAGGGATCTCTCAACAAGGAAACAAATGACAAATTGCAACGAGAAAGAAGTGGTATATAGCTGAGAAGATGGTTGTGGATGATTAATTTAGACCATTGATGATGAGAAGTATGATTCATTTCCATTATCCCCTTATGAAATATTAGTTTAATATGGGTGAAACCCAATTTATACATACATCTCATGTGTTATATCTTCTATGTTTAAATGTTAAGATGAGGCCTTTTATTTTGAAACATAAAAATATTCTTAACCTAAGAGAATGTCCTACCGTAACATACAATGTATGTACTATAACTATTGATGGAGCACAATTGATATGAGACTTATATATTCTTGATATGGATGTCATTGATATAATACATGTAAGGTATTAGGTGAAATTGGTCCAATCTCACATTGATGTTATACCAGAAGGGTTACTATTAAAAATAATGATGGTGTTGAGCATCACATTAAAGGAGAGTAAAATGTAAATAAAGATGAAATGGGATTTTTGGAACCAAAAGTTGAAACTATCTCATTCTAGTTCCATGAATTGACCTTGTTATCAGGGGATGATATTGATAAATGTAGTTTTTTAGTAATTGTTGATAATTTTCTCAATTTTTTTCTCAAAATTTTGCAGTGAATCAATATATATATAAAAGTGTAGTTTATGAATAATTTCTTCTTGGAGACTAATCCAATCTCACATAGATATTATAGAATGGTAAAAAAATAAATAGGGGTGTTTAAAGTGCACTTGTAAGAGTTGGAAATAATATGGTTCATTAATCCTAGAATATCTCCATAGGCAGCCCTAGTCATGTTTGTTAAAATGGTGAATATAACTATAAGGCCATAAGTGGAATATCATAAGATTAATAAAGATATCATAATTAATTGGTTTCCACTAGTACACATTGATTATATATTCACTCAATTGAGGGGATCCTAGTGGTTATGTCAAATTTAATTTTGATTTGGATATCACTAATTGAGGGATTAAAAATTAGATATTCTAGAGATATATTTCAGAAGTATATATCAGAATTATTTGTTTGTGCTTATGACTTTAGGTTTTATATTTTCGCAATGAATTTTTCTGGAATTGTAGAATATGATATTCCTAGTGTATTTTGTGTTAATTGTGGTGGTTATTTTTGATGAAATTTTTGTGTATTCATAGAAAATGGATCACAAAAAAATAGCACATTATAGGGGGATATTTAATGGTGGTTATGAACAACCCCCTTTAAATTTAGTTTATGTAACATTAGATAGGGTTCTGCACAACCCCCTCAAATCATTGAATTTAGAGGGTGTTATGAACCGCCTCAAAATTCATTTTCAATAAAAATTAGAGGGTGGATTATGTACAATCCTCATTAATCAATGATTTTAGAAGGGCTTATGGACCCCCTCTAATTGAATCTCCTCCAATTTTTTTTAACATTTTTATAATATCCAGTTAGATTTTAAAGGGGTTTAAAACCCCCATTATATCATTAATTATATGAGGTTTAAAATCCCTTTTAAATGATTCAATTAGAGGAGGTTTAAACCCCCCCTATTATTTTTTAAATCAGAAGGGGTTCAAACTACCCTATAATGTATTTAAATTATATGTGGTTGAATACCCCCTCTAATGTTTTAAATTAAAGGGTGTTCAAAACCCCTTCTAATGTCTTCAGATTATAGGTGGTTCAAAACCCCCTCTAATTTAATAGATTACATGGGGTTGTGAGCCCCCATTATTTTTGTAAAAAAGAATCTTCCATAATATATATATACATATACATACATATATACATACATACATACATATATATAATTAAATAACAATATAAAAATATATTTAAATAAAATATATGAACATATTATAAAAAATAATTATATGATTTTATTTAATCATATTTATATTTATATACAAATATGTATAATATTTAGCATATTAATATTTATTTATTTTTATAAATTGTATTTGATATAATATTAAGTATAAATGAGAAAAAATTATATTTCATATGACATTGATTATATATGATGCACATATTAATTATATATAATATAAAATTATATTTCATATAACATTTTATAAATATGTTTATAAAATTTATTTCAAAAAATATATAGTATTTAAAATATATTTGTTTGTATAAATTGTATTTCATATAATAAATTTAATATATTTATTGAATATATTATTATACTGTTTATACGAATAAATAAACATTAATGTAAATAATAATAAATATATGTATTTAAATACATTGAATAAATATATTTTAAAATACCTTATATAAATATATTAAGTAAATAGTTATATATTTATATATATGTTTGTCATTTAAATAAAATTTTTTATGATATATAAATATGTATTTATTTATATAAGTAATTTACATAAATATATAATATATATGTTTTTAGTATAATATATTTATGATAAAAATCATAAAATAATTGTATACTACATATAAAACCAATATATAATTTTTATAGTTTAAAAAATAGGAGATATGACAACAATAAGTAATAGTATTATTTTTATGATACAAACACTTCGACACATTTATATAAGTGTATAAAAATAATTAAATAAATATATATTCTAATTATATTATATCTATAAATACTAAAAAAATACATAGACAAACATAGATAATTATAAATGTATTGGTAAATATATATTTATATATGTAAATATATTTATTTATATATATTATATGAAGATACATATATATAATATATAAATATGTATTTAAATATATAAATAATTCATATAAATATATTTATAAATATATAAACATATATATAGTTTATATAAATTTATAAATAGGTTATTATTTAAATGTATATAAAAATATATTTAGAATAATATTTTTTAAAATAGATAATTATAATTATATATATATATATAAATTTGTACAGCAGTTCTAAAAGACAATGTGCTATAGTGGTTCTGCAGAGGTCTCGCGAGAAGTAGCATCCGGCTAGTCTGGGTTTGAATCCGACCACCTGTTAATTTATTTTATGCGGAATGGGGGTGTGGAAAATAGGGAACTAGAGAGGGTTCTAGGAACCAGAGTGGGGAATGGGAAACTGGGAAACAACAGGGGTGAGGGGAACTGGAGGGGTGTCTGGGAATCAGGAATAGGAGAGGGGCACGAGGAACCTGAGACTGGAGACTACAACAGACTCCATTGTATTCCTATTCAGTGAATTCAAATACACATTTTAGGGGGTGTAAACCCCCACTAAAGTATCCACTGCTGAAGTCCCCGTGATTCTACCAACGGTTACTCAAAACCGCTTCTAATTACTATAGGCAGCCACATTAGTGGGGGTTTCAAACAAATGCCAGTAATGTCTTCAGAAGGGGTTATAACCCCTTTTAATGTCAAAAATAACCCCCTATAATGTATTCATTTTTTTAGGTGGATGATCATGAGAAAAAAAGGCTACATTGTTATGAAATTGGAAGGAACATCATTTTTTGGGAATACTATTAGTGTGTGTTTTTTGTATACATTAGGAATGTTTCCATTGCTATATAATTACTCAAATCAGTGTCTATGTTAATCCAGAAAATATTGAGGATATTATCTCTTGGAATATCACTAAAAAATTTACTACATTTTAGGGGGTTATGTTTGACATTAGAAGGGTTTATAACCCCTTCTGCATATATTAGTGGAAGTTGTAAGAAACCACCACTAATATGGCTACGTACTGTCCTTCGAAGTAGTTTTGTGGAATCATTTGTAAAATCACGAGGACTTTAGCGGTGAATACATTTTTTGGGGTTTCAACCCCCAATAATGTGGATTAAAATTCACTGAAAATGACTACATTAGAGGCAGTTATAGTCCAAACGACCTCTAATGGGGTTTAATTTCGGGGATGTTGTGAAAATCACCCCAAATGTATCATTTTTTTCAAATTTTTTTCCATACCCAGGCTCCTCATCTCGTCATTCTCCCAGGTCCACCATGATATCCCATGCTCCTCATCTCGTCACAGTCCCAGGCCCACCACTCCCCAAACATAGGCGCCTCATCCCTCATGGGTTGTCACTGTCCCAGGGTCGTGATAGTATCCACTCTATAGTTCCCCTCACCCATACCGTTCACCTATTTCCCACACCCCACTCTAGTTCCAAGAACCCTCACCAGTTCCCTATTTCACACACCCCACATCCGCATAAAATAAATTATTAGGCGGTGCTATTTGAACCTAGAAAATCTAGATGCTTCTTCTCACAAGAACACAATGGAACCACTATACCACTATGTCTTTTGGAACTTATGTAAAGATGTTTATATTTATATATATAATTATCTACTTAGAAAATATTATTTAGATAATATATTTAAATACAATAAAAATAATAACCTATCTAAATATTTATATAAACTATATATAATTATATATATATATATGAATTTTTTATATACTTAAAAACATATTTATATATTATATATATGTTCCTTTATATAATATATATATATATATAATAATATTTACATTGATAAATACATATTTATAAATACATTTATACTTATCTTTATTTTTTATGTATTTTTTAATATTTATAAATATAATATAATTATAATATATATTTATTTAATTATATTTATACACTTATATATATATGTGTTTATGTGTGTGTATCATAACGATAATATTATTAAATATTATTATTGTTATAACACCTATTTTTTAACTATAAAAATTATATACTGGTTTACTAAATTGTAAACACTTAATTTAGGATTTATATAATAAATATATTATACTAAAAAAATTTAATATATATTTATTTAAATTATTTATATACTTAAATACATATTTATATATTATAGACATTTTTATTTGATGATTATATATATATAAGTATTTACATCATATATTTATATAAGGCCTTTTAAAATATATTTTAATAATGTATTTAATTACATATATTTATTATTATTTACATTAATATATATTTATATTTATAAATAGTATACTATTATAAAGAATTAATATATAATTATTATTATATGAAATATAATTTATAAAAACAATTGTGTCATATAAAATTTATATTTTATGAAATATATTTTATACAAATATTAATAAAATGTTATATGAAATAAAATTTTATATTATATATAATTAATAGGTTTATTATATATAATCATTGTTATATGAAATTTAATTGAATCTCATTTATACTAAATATTATATAAAATACAATTTATACAAATAATTACATATTAATAAACATAATATTATATATATTTATGTATAAATATAAATATGATTAAATACAATAATATAAATATTTTATATAATATGTTCGTATAATGTATTCAAATACATTTATATTTTGTCTTTTAATTATATATATATATATATATCTATATCTATATCTATATATGTATGTATATATATGTATATATATATTTTGGAAGATGATTTTTTTAAAAATAATGGGGGCCCACAACCCCATGTAATCTATTAAATTAGAGGTGGTTTTGAACCCCCTCTGAATTCAAGACCTTAGAAGGGGTTTTGAACCCCCTCTAATTTAAAACTTTATAGGGGGTTTTCCACCCTCTCTAATTAAAATACATTAGAGGGGGGGGGGGTGGTTTGAACACCCGCTAATTTAAGACATTAGAAGGGGTTTTCAACCCCTTATAATTTAAGATATAAGAGGGGGATTTAACCCCCTCTAAAATCTATATGTATAATAAAAAAATAATGTCAAAAAATATAGAGGGGGTTCAATTTTAGGGGGTCTAAAACCCCCTCCAAGTTCAATGAATAACATGGGTTGTACATAATTTCACATTTAAATGTTATAGAAACTAAAATTAGAGGGGGTTCATAACCCCCTCTAAATTCAATGATTATACCTGGTTGCGAAGAACCCCCTATAATGTTATAGAAACTAAATTTAGGGGGTGTTGTGTATAACCTCGTTTAAATAACCCCTTCCAATGTGCTATTTTTTTGTATTGACTCTAAAATAATTTCATTGAGATATGTAGTTACCTTGGATTTGAATGTTATAATAGAATTTTTTTAATTTTCCATACTTTCATAATATTTGAGATATTTTAAAATGATGAATGTTTCATTCCAATGGACCAAGGAATGTTATAATTCTTATTAAGTGCTAAATATTCACCTCACATCGACATAGATTATGATATTTTCAGAATTCAAACATGGGTACCTGGTGTATTGTGACGCTTTATGATATGGGTTGGGATGTTTCCTCGTGAAAGGATATCATGTTGTTGCTTATGGCTCATGGATGTTATAGTTTCATGTGAATAACTACAAAACAAATAATATAGAGATATCTACCATATTTCATTATTTGAAGACGTATGGTCATTACCTCATTATTGATAAATTTTTATTATTAATTGATAATAAAAATTTAAAATATAGTTTATCATAATTGTATTTGAATCTAAGATAATGAATATGGATTTTTTATTTCAAAATGTTTTACATTGTATTGGGGTATATAATGCGTAATGGAAATTTGGTTTTAGATGAATTAGGCCAAATATCATATTCTCAGTCACAAATTTAGGATTTAGATTAGTGGCAGTTGATGTCAGTGATAGAAAACATGCACTTGGATTATGAAGATTGGGCTAATGTTTTGGTTTTCATTATTGTTTAATTTCATCCTTATTTGGTGAACATGGTTAAAGTGGAACTAATTTCTTATTAATAATGAGTTTCTATGAATTCAAAACTCAACTACGTTGGAACATTGAGGGATGAAAAATCGATGTGAGATTAGTTTTGTAGTTTCAAAATTGGATTGTGGTACTTATTTCTTGTTAGGAACCATTTATTAATTATTACCACAATTCAACATGTACTATTAATTCGTGAATAATGATGATGTTTAAGGAATTGAAAGCACAATATTTGTGGGTGGGAGTCAAAAGGAAGGTGACTAAGTTTGTTTCCAGATGCTCAACTTTTCAAAATGTTATGATGGAGCATTAAGGTATAGTAGGTATGTTTTAGTCTTCAAATTCTATTATTGGTAAATTAAATAATCTGACCATGTATTTTGTTATATGTCTCCCAAGAAATGCGTAGAAACACAATTCCATATGAGTGGTTATAGATTGGATAACAATGTCAGAACTCTTCATCCCTATTCGTAAATCCCATAGGGAAAAGGAAGTGTCTAAAACATATATTCAAGAAGTAGTAAAGAGGAATGACGTAATAGTTCTGATAGTATCATACAATGATCTGAGGTTTATGTATCATTTTTTGGAAATTATAATAGAAATCCATTGGTACTAAGTTTATAATGATTATGTCATATAATCTATAGACTGATGGACAATCTGAATGAAAGATAAAATTGTAAGATGACATGATTTGTGGTTTTGTAATGAATTTTTGGGTAGGATGGGATGATAACATACTTTTAGTGGATTACCCATATAAAAAATCATAGTAGGACTCAAAACATATGGCTCTTTTGAAGCACTCTATGGGTTTATTTGTCTATATCTCCATTGTTGGGTGGAAAAATTTTACTTCACTAGTTTGGTTGAGCTCTATCCAGGATATAATGGTGAGGGTTTAGTTGATTAAGATGAGAATGGAGACAGAACAAACACATTATAAATTTTATATAGGTCATTTTTAATGGTCAGTTTTATTTATGGTGAGTGAGAATTTGATATTGAAAATCACTATAAAGATTCAAAAACATCATTTTAGGAATAAGGGAATGGTATCTTCTTGATACATTGTCCCTTATGAGATACATGAACGGGTTTAAGAGGTCAAATATAGGTTTTTATCATCACCGTAGTATCTTGCACTGTATAATTCGTTTCACGTATCTCAGTTGGAAAAATATCAGTGATTTTGACCATGTTATTTTATCATATCACGTTTTACCTTCAGATGGATGATTCCCTAGTTTATATCCCAATATATACTATGGATTATAAAGGGAAGGTCTTTAATTTTAAAATAAATGGTGAAGTGCCGGTTTTGTAGAAAAAATGATTATTCCCTAAAAAATTTAAGAACAAGAGAATGAATTGGTCGAGAAATGACCTGAAATCTATTAATTTTTAAGTGTTTATAATCTATTAGGATGGGAAGAAAAATGTAAGGGAGAAAATAGATCCCCAATTTATAGTATATAACCCTTTTGTTATTTATTTTAACTATGTAATTTGTTTGTATGATGTTTGGGATGGTTTGGAGAACTTTTTTAAGTTTTTTCGGATTTTCTAGAGGTGTAGAGTTTTATCATAGTTGGTAGAAACCATGAAACCCATTTAGGAAACTATACAATGAATGATAGTTGGAACATGGTAGGCACATTGAAAGGAACCAAATTTTTAAAATCCATGTGGCCAACTAGAATTTGTCATACCAAGTTGAGTAAAGGTAAAACTCAATTGAAATTTGGTTTTTCTAATAGTCGTATCCAACCGTGCGAAGCCTATTTAGTGGTAGTGGTGGCAAACAATTTTTGCACAGTTTTTCTAAAAATGGGAGCTGACAATTCACAATTAAAATATAGATCATAATAAATATTATCTGACAAATATTTACTCACAAACCATTGTTTTTTCAATTTTTTGGACACTAACCCATTTTTATCCCCTCCCAATGGATGTGGAGACTCCCCCCTTCAAACCTATAGTGATACATTTAAAGATCATGGGGGTGTTGATGGAATGATTGGTATATAAGTCCTCGTTTTTGGTTTGTTTCACATATCTCTTCATCTTTCCTCCCATGGATTCATATATCTAGTTTGTTGGATGTATATATATGATATATTTTGAGTTTAATGATGTGATATCACCGTTTTGATGTTATGGAAGAATATCTAAAATAGATTTTTGGGTTATCCACTTGTTTTTTTCAAATATTAATGCCATTATTAGTTTTCTCCATAGACTCTGAGGTAGGTGGCATTACTCTAGACTCCCTTATTTAGAACATTAATGATTTCTATCAATTTTTTTTATTTTATTGAATTTTATAGTGAAATATTTTTGTTGCAAATCATGGTAGAAACCTTCGTTAATTATGGTTTGGGGAATTTTGGAATTGCTGTGAGAATTTATTTGTTGAATTATTTTAAAATGAATATTCTAAAATATGATATTCGGTTTAAGGTATGGAAAACAGTTTTCTGGGAATGTTTTAAATTTACTGTTTGTTTTATTTGAAATTTTTGGCATATTTTTTCGGCCATGGTTTTATCATAATTGGTTTTATTTTGTTCTTTTGAAATGACATGACCCTATTAAAGAATCATCATCCATTGGGGTACTAGTATATGGTTACCTTGTGAAAACATGGTAGATCGATGAGGTAATTCTCATGAGTATAGAATTATCACCTAGTCATAAATGTATGAATATGTGGATATGTTGAAGATAATGGATATTCCAAAATGGAGTGTTGATAAATTATATTATAGAGTTTTTTGTTAGTTTCCCTAGAAATGGATTTTGTTTAGGGAAACTATTTTTTTATTTATATTTGTTTATATATTGAAATAAAAAGTATTAAAAATTGGTTTATATAAATGGTTTTATATAAATATTCTAGCATGTTCTATCCTTGTGGTGTTGGTGGGGAAGTTATTTAGTGAAAATATACTGAGCTTCATTGCTCACATAATTCTTGGGATCAATAGTGAATTTTAAGATATTATGTATCAGTACATATGTACAAGAAAAGTATCTAATTAATTTTGTGGTTCCTCAAGACAAATGAAAAACGATAGTGGTGTTGGAATATATAGTAGGATTGAAGTTCTGAAGTTGGATTAATTGGAGTCATTGAGCTTTTTCACCTTTTTCATCAGCTTCCCGATTGATGTTGATTGTGGATTCCTCTTGATACTCTTACATGGTTCATGGTTGTTGATGATTTTGATTATCAGTTGTTATACATTGAGTTTTATACATATTTATCTGGAATTATTTAGTGGTTGTTTGGTTATGGAATACAACGTTGGGTTGTTTCAATTCTAGAAGGAAAAACACATCACCTAATTTTATTGAATACCATGGAATTGTTTTTCAAGAACATGGTGCGTTCATGGTGTCTCATAAGTCCAAGTAGTAAATATGCCTTTTTATAATCTAATGAGGAGGGATGGGATGCAACATAGGATCTAAAAACTAGTAATGAGTATTATTATCCCATAGAAATGATTCCCTTGAATATAATAATAGAATATACACTTTCATATCCATAGACTAATTGAATATGGATATGTAAAGAAATTATCTTCAAAATTTTATGAATAACTCCTCTATCAACTAATAGTAAATTAAGTTGAATATCAAATATGAAAATTTATAAATAAAATCCTTATAAATAGAAATAGAACTCACAAATAATAGATACAAAAATAATCTCTCAGATCCATATTTGTTAGGTCTATAAAAACTATAGTCCACTAACTCTTGGTCCACCTATGATTCCAATGAAAGTATATAAATATACATAATAAATAAAAAACAAGGGTAATTACCAGGTAGAGGTGACTATTAACATACCTTGTTGGATACCCCAAACCAAACCGAAAACAAATCCTCAATGTGAATTAATATCTTATAACTATGAAGTTATGTCAATTAGAATAGAATAAAATAATCATAATAACATCCATTGTATATTTTTAGGTATCTAAAAAGTCTCACAATTATATCAATCCATCACTAACATCGTAGGATTCTATTAGTGTCCCTATGTTAACATTCATCAAAGAGAACTCACTCGTTGTGTCTTGATAAACTAATACCCCTCATATGATAGACGATAAAAATTAGGAAATTCTGTGAAGTTGTACCAATGAAATTGAGAAATATTATCTATGATTTTTACATGATTATTTCTAATATCAATAAAAAATAATAGATGTTGATACAAATAAAGGTGATAATACCGAGATCCAATGGGTTATGCCGAAATAAAATTGAAATTTCAATCTTTGATAAATATCAAACACCAGGGTATATCAGTCATATGATTCGTGAACATACCTAGGGAAGAAGATAATTTGAATTGGGATAAAACCAATGGTCCTCACAGATGTTTTCATATAGTAGTCCTAATGGGGAATATTATGTACTACTATATACAATATGGCACAATGAACACTAGAATTTCAGAACATAGGATACTCACATAGAAATAACAGAAAATCGGTACAAAACCACATTTATATTTTATAAATTATTACACCCAAAATCATACAATAATTTTCTAGAATAAAAGGGATCTAAATTTCCCAATACTGGGAACTCATCATGACCTAGGGGTTAATTATTATTTTCTCGCAGTCTACATCTAATCATGCCTCACTATATCACATATTATATATTTTTCAATGTATACAGTGTGCTGTCTTCTAAAAAATTGAATAAATAGGTCTTCTGACAGTCTTCGCATGTCATAAGTCTATGATTGTGTACTCAATCATTCTTGTATACATTTCCCATGCCCTTGTACATTGTTTTTTCCTGTGTGTATTATAGTTCACTTTCCAATGTAAATTGATTTAGCACATACACTCATAGAATATGTGGACACATGTACTCCAAGGCATTAACACTTGGTACATGCTAAAATGGATAGATAACATGTAAATATCATATAACTAAATTACACAAATTGTTATATTCAACACAATGCATAGACAATATCCACTATATATATGGTAATTCACAGCATCGGTCCCTCAACAGTACCTGATATCTTGTTCATATTTTTTTAATATATAGTTCATCAAAAAAACATGTTCTAAACCTCTATTGTTGCCTTCATTTAAAATGTTAATTGTGTTGTAATTCTAATATCATGGTCCATGACCCTCTATGGATGGTTTCTTATCATGTTATTGATGTTCATTTCCCGAATACATTATTTACCACTATCTTGATGTTCAACATGATCTGACATGCATGAACCCTTCTTCCAACACCATCCCTAGCTAACCATCATATCTAGTTGTTGTATTACAACAAATATTATCCCAGGATCACCCATCATGTCTCATCCTGAGTGATCCTCTCTAAAACAACACAATATTTTTATGAATGGAAAATTAACATCTTAAAAATCTTCCATATTGTATAAATAACTTAAAATCACATATATAACTGATAAAATCGTTTATAAATGAATAATGAATGAAATGAAATGTATTTCCATATAATATAGAACCTATACCAAGGAAACAATTACATGAATATTAGAATAGTAATGAGACAATTAGAAATTGTAATCATTCCCAAAGTTTTCTAACATTACCTATGAATGTATAAATAATATTTCTGTATCTCATGAATGAAAATATTTTATATTTATTTCATGGTATAAGTAAATAATTGTATTAAAAATGATAAATTATGTGTTGGTAATTTTATAAAACAAAAATGTTTATTTAAAATTTTATAATTAATATAATTATTAAAAATAAAATTTATCCTCATAAAATGTAATCATTAATTAATTTATTTTCGTAATATTATATGATAATAATTTGAGTCCTCCTTTAATTTTTTAATGTGTCATGAAATCTCTTATAATTTCAAAATATTTATCATTCCTTTAAATGATGTTTTTTAATAAACTAATATTTTCATTTGTTGAATATTAATTTAATGAAATTTTGTTATTTCTATAATTCTACACATCATATAAAACTTATGGTTAAATTTTTGGTTTTTTTATAATTATGGAATTTTTGTAAATAATGAAATAAAATAATCTATGGTATTTATCAAAGTCATTAATTATTTATTCATATATAATTTCTAGCTGATGTAAACCCATAATCTCTGAATATCATTAATTATAATAATATATTTAGTGAAAATTTCTAAAATATTAATATTCTTGAGAAAATATATTAAAATATTGGATAAAATAATAAGAACACCCATCTCCACCACTATTAATACCACTCATACCCACCTATTCTCTTCACACATCCAATACCTTGAAGCTTGTCCATATTATTCAAAATACACATCCCAAAAACATACCACTCACTTATGAGTCTTATTTCCCAAAACAATCCATATCTAATTCCTCTATGGTGGTTCGGATGTAAGAGAATTCCAGATGTACAATTCCACTTTCATTTTCTTTAAATATCATTTGAGTTAATTTTATTTCACTGTTTTCAAATCACAAAACTCTATCAAAGACTAATTACAACACTATTATCGCATATATACTATAAATTTATATTTTTAATGGAATAATTTATCACAAAACATTTTCCCATTTCCCTTTTGTTGTAGAAATGAATTCATCGTTCGTTAAGTGTCGATTTACCACCATCGTGGACAATGCATTTTCATTTACTACCATCTAAGATTGTCCAAAAACAATTATAATTTTTGAAATATATTATTAAATTTATTATAAAAAACATTGATTGTTCTATAACTAACTTATATACATAATAAAAATTAATAAGATGAATCTTGTTTGTGATGATAGAAAAACCGTCAAATTAATCTGAATGTTTATCATTATCGTTTTATCTGATGATTCATCATTATACAATATAACAAAATGTTATAAAGTATCTCTAAATCTTATGTAATATCATTAATAATTTATTATCGGAATTCTATATAAGTATCCGAAATTGACATGAACTTCTATACCTCTGTACATCTAAATCGGTCATCAAAACAATGAAAATGAACACTCATAGCCGATTAAATTGAACATTATAACTCATATAAGTGGACATAAATTAACATTATAAAATTATAATGATATAAATATATGTGTAATATGTTTTGGAATTATATTATTATGAATATTATCTGATTATCTATAATACTAAATTGATGAAATCATTTAGACATAAGGGAAAGGGATTTATCAATCCCAATTCCTTTCATTAGGTCATTCTCTCTTCCAAGGGTTGAATATTAATATTATGTTATTCAAATTTTATTTCCACACTTTTTTTTATTTAATTTTTACCTATATGACATTATGAAAAATTCAAGGAATTTTCTTAATTAACGATTCTTTCTAAAAAATAAATTCTATATATCTTATGATTGTCTATCCATCACTCATTTTAGATCAATCATAATCTAGTAATGTTATTCCATTTTATTTTGGGACCCCAATTTTTATTAATTAAATAATTATTTATTAAATAGTCATGAAACCCATTTAAATACCATTGGTTATATCATTTCCATGATTCATATGCAGCCAATGTGGAAAGCATGATTATGTAAATTTTCTGATCTGATAGGTGTTCAAAAAATTATATAGCACTCCTATTAATTGGTTTATGTGATTTATCTAATGACATAATTTGTAATATTCCTTAATGGTATGCTATATTTTTCACACATATGATGATTTTATGATGAAATACATATGTTACATGTGAACATGAAGGTATCGTGGTTCACATATATGTGTGGTACTTGACCACTAATACATGATGATGAATTTTTATGCATTTCAAAATTTTACTACTTTATCTAATTCTTCCCCTATTGATTATTATGATGATTCCTCATTTATGTTATGATTATGTTGATTATTCTCACCCTTGTAATATTTATTCATATTCTTATCTATCCTTTTACTATGATTTTATCTCACCCTGTTATTTAATGTATATTATTAGGTAACTACATATTCTATAGAGTAAATCAGGTCTAATTTGAAGATAAAAAATAAAATATTAAATAATGTTTATGTTTTTTATTAAAGTATATGTTTTGTCAAAAAAATATGTGCCTCTAAATATAATTTGCATAAATAAATAATATATTTATTTCCAGATATTTTACCAATGTATTTTTTAAGGTGTTTATTTTTTATAAAATGATGGGAATGGGAAGAATATAAGACAAAATCCATGTGAGGGATAATAAAATGATTTCCCAAACGACATCACGAATACAATGTGGGTGGAGTTCAGAATCTCTTGGTTATTCATACCCAGTTTTCTCATGCTATGAAAAATAACCTAAATAGTATTGAATTTACTCCTTCACCTAATATGTAAAAACTATATATTGAATCAATTTTATTGAAATGACCATTTAACATTAGTGGATCTTCTAATCCTATTGTCGCAGAACAATGGGATTCCTTAGTGTGTGAAAATAATTTATGTTTTTCACTTTTCATATATAAAGATGTTGAAATTATCTTTTAATTATTTATATATAGTGTCTTAGAAATGGTGGGTTCTGATTAAAAACACCATTCCACGGGAAACAAATTCAGAGATATATTGGGGGGGCTTTATGGGTATATTTATTAGTATTTATTTCCCTTGACCTATTCAGAAAAATATGGAGAGAGAACTCAAAGATCCAAAAAAGGAAGGTGAATCTGGAATGGATTATAAAGATAAATTTACAAGGCTTTAAAGGTATTCCTTATGTTTACTTATAAAAAATTATTGAAAATAAATAGATTCCATAGTGTGTTAAAAAAATGCCATCAAATTGATCTAGAAATTCTAAACATTGGGAGTAATATAGAAGCTATTTGATGTGCCCATAATGTATAGATTATGTTTTTATTATGGTAAAATGGATTTGGATTTATGAAAAAAATATAGAGTATTAAGATGGGGGATTTTAATACATACATGGAATGAAAACTCAACCACTCACATGTCATAACTATGATATGTAGCATCATGGAAAATGCCTCAAAGAGACAAAGAATTTCTTCATATATTGGAGAGAATACAAACAATCTAATAAATTTCAATGATGCATGAGGATGTTGGAAATAATAGTGGGGAAAGGAGAGAACTAACTATGGTTCTATGCAACAACTGTGAAGGGAATGGGAATTATGCTAGCATGTGAACTAAACCATGAGGTCTTATGGGTAATTAGTAGCAGTAGCCACCATATGCAAAAAAAGGGAATAACTATTCCATTACTACTACTGAGATGGATCCTAGAAATGTTGTGTTCATAGTTAGACTAGTTATTCATTCATAAATATATAATTTCTATTTGATTCTGGTCCCATGCATTCATTCATATCTGGAATGTTTTTTATAACTATTCAAACACAACTTCAAAATATGTAGATAGATTTATATATGAGAATAGAAAATTGGGAAATTATTACATGTACTATGAAAGAAACCTCTCTGGCTATTTTTTGTGGATGGAACCCCTTGTAAATATTGTCTTACTTCTATTGGAAGAGTTTGATTCTATTTTAGGCATGGATTGACTATCTTTATACAAATATAACATCAACTATTGAGAAATAGAGACCACTCTTCCAATACCAATGAATACTCTTATTCAATTCAAGTATTAGAAAGATGATGGATCACATTCAGAGTCATTATCTCATGGGTGTATAATATTTACTTATGAGAAATAATATCTATCTCAAATGGTTAATACAAATGAGATAATCATGGTCTAATACATGACCATTACGAGGGACTACACTGATGTTTTCCCTGATTAATTGTATTGTCTTACTCGTGATCAAGAGGTTGAGTTATCAATTGATCTTATTATAAAATATCATCTGATATTGAAGACTCCTTACAAAATGTCCACCATTGAGTTGGAGGAACCGAAGAATGAGTTACAATAGAATTTAGAAAAGGGTTTTATATGACTGAAAACATCAACATAGGGTGTGGTGTTCATCATCCCCTAGAATATGGATGAATAATTGTTCCCCTACACTGATTATTGTGAGATAATCAAAATATTGATAAGTAACATGTATCCCATTATAGGAATAGATGTCTTGTTCGATCAACTTTGTCCGACATGTATTTCTCCAATGTGGATCTTTGGTCAGGATGTCACCTATTAAAGGCGAGAAAGGAATATATTCTAGAGACCATATTTCAAATGAGATATGTAAACATTGTTTTCATAGTGATGAATTTCATACTCAATAATTATACAAAAATATTCATGGACATAATGAATAGAGTCCTGAGAGATTACCACAACAATGATTATGTAGTCTTTGTTGATGATATTCTGATATACTCTATGAGAATGTTATAACATGAGAAGAATTTTAATATTATTCTAATGATTTCATGAATAGGGAATCATTATGATAATTATAATAAATGAGTGTTCTAGATTGAGGATATATCAAAATTGTAGAATGTTATCACCTATAAATGAACATCTATGGACCATTCATTAACAATTTAAATCAAAGAGTGCAATAGTCCAACATCAGTAATGGAGATCTAAAGTTTCCATGGTCTAGCTGGGTATTACCAGTAATTTGTGATGAAATTATCATGATTTCAAAATTCACTGACCAAGTGGACAAGGCTGGGAGAAAAGTGTTACTAAACCAGTGATTGTGAAGACAACATTAAAGAGTTAAAATATACTTATAATTGGTACCATACTAAAACTTCTATAAAGAGGGGAACTCTTAGGGGTACCCAAAATTTCTTCAACATAGGAAATATTTTGTGTACACAATTGAAATTTTGAATCGATATCCTACCCCTCTAGGAAGTTCTTAATTCATGGTCAAAACTATCCCACCCATGATTTGGAGTGGACATCTATGATCATGTCATTGATATTTTGGATGCATTATCACCATGTAGAGATGTTTGAAATAGATAATGATCATAAGAGCCTAAAATATATATTCAACGAGAAGGAGATTCATATAAACCAACCAATATGGTTAATTCTTATTTTGGATTCTGAATGCTCAATCCACTATCATCACTGAATAGAGAATAAATTAAAATATAATATATGTATAAAATATCCAGCAACACTATTAGTGATGATTATTGAAAAGGATCCAATATAATTTGATTTGAGAATGATGTATATGTAATTAAATATGGAAGGAAAATCAACAATTGTTTTTCGAATTATTTCTCAACAATCCCTCATAGAGAAATTAATGGATTCTAAAATAAATGATGTGCATATTTAGATAAAGGTGTATTCCATGATTAATGGAAAATCCCTAGAGTTAAAAATGTATGAGGTAGGATTTTTATGAATAGGGTCACAAATATGAGTACCATTATATACATAGATAATGGAAAATTGTCTACATGACACACATAGCTCATCAATATATATTCACCGAGTGAGCACAAAGTTGTATTGAGATATCCGAGAGAAATATTGGTGGGACAAGATGAATAAGTAGATCACTAAATATACATCAATGTGCATTGAATTTTAATAAGTGAGGGATAAAATTAATATTTATAAGGGAATTATGAAACCACTACTAATAACAACATGGAAATGGGGAAACATCACTATAGACGTTTTCACCGAACATACAAACACATCAAGATGAAAAAATTCTATATGGGTTGTTTTTTATCTTCTCACAATGACAGATCACATTATCCCAATTCGAGAGGACAAATCACATGATAAATTTTCATGAATATAAATAATAGAATTGAAAATGGTTAATTGAGTAACATTATAGATTTAATCTGATCATGATCTAAAAATTAACCTGATGTTCTAGAAAATTTTCCAACATGATATAAACATTGAGATGAACCTTGTAATGACTTATCATCCACAAACTGATCACAAATCTTAATAGACTATTCATACAATGGGGGATATTAGAGAGAATGTTATATTGAAATCAAAGGAGGATGTTACCAAAATTATCCTCTTGCTGAATTCTCCTACAATAATAGATTCCACTTGAGAATCCAAATGGAACCATGTGAAGCCCTTTGTGGGAAAAGACGTAGAACACTTACATGCCAGGATGATGTTGGTGAATGTAGGCTTATAGGGAAAAATATGGTTGATGAAATAGTGAAAATGGTTAATACGATTTAATAGAACATCAAGGAATTCCAAATAAAAAAAAAGAACTGTTGACAATCATTGATGGGACCTAGATTTAATATTTGGAAACATGGTATTATGACACATATCTACATGAAATAAGACCATGAGATTTTGGAATAAGTGAATGTTAATTACAAGGTAAATCGACAACTTTTATTTTCTTGTTCATGATGGTGTTTTATCCAGTACACTAGAATATTCACCAATGATGTCTAAAGTACACAATGTATTCCATGTATCCCTCTTGATGATGTACATACCGAATACCTCATATCCATTGAATACAAATGTGATATAGTTTGAAAATGATCTCTCTTAAAAGGAGAATACAATGAATATATTAAGCAATAGAGACAATCACAAATGAAAAAATAATACTCTCGTTAAAAAGGTATGATGGATGAACCATAAAAATGAATAGGAAACAAGGAAACAATAGATGTGATGATGGAGAAATCCGACAACTTTTTTTGTAAAATTAAATTTTTAGGGTGAAATTTCATAAGGGGTGAAGAATGTAACATCCAAAAAAAATTCCAACGGTAAATTCACTTGTTATAATTATTCTATATATTATAAATCAAACAAAATCAAATAAATATCATAATACAATCTTTATTAATGATTAATTAATTAAATAAGAGGCATTTCTATAAGATAATAATCCTATAATAATGAAATGGTTACATGAGCTTTGGAATTGTAATGTGACCATTAAATATCATAATTTTTTCAACTGAATATTAACAAAACCTATTAATGTTTAAATAAACTTTTTTTATCCTATGAATGAAAATATGATAGATTTTATTACTGGTATGAGTAAATAATTATTTTAATAAGAATTAAATATATAAAGGAATTTCTATTAATGAATTTTTATTATTTATAATTTTATATTTAAAAATTTAATTTAAATGAAAATTTATTTATAGTAATTGTAATAATAAATTATTATTTTGTTGTCTTGGGATTATAAGATATTAATATGAGACGATACTTAATTTTTCAAAGTGTCGTAAAATTAGTTATAATTTTAAAATCAGTATTTTTTGAATAAATGGTGATTTTTTTTAAAATATAAATTTCTCACATTAAGAAAAAAATCAAAAAATTTAGTTCATTTTATAGTTATGAATTCCCAAAAAAATTGAGTTCTTTTTTGTATTTTAAAAAATTAGTTGAATATTTTTTGAATAGTGGAATACAGTAATTTACGGTATTTAACAAATTTATTAATTCTTGATTCATAGATTATTTATAGATTATGTCAGATTATAATATAGAACTATAATTCATTATATTAATATATTTAATGATAAGGATCAATCAATTCATTTTATAGAAAAAAAATCATAATGAATTACGAAAAACTCCCCTCTAATCCCTTATAAATACCACCCACCACTACCATATCTCCTCACACATTTAAAGCATAAAAACATGTCATGATTCTACCCAAACCACTTACCAACCATCTATTACATGTATTTTAGAGTTTTTTCCTAACATGATACCAAAAACAATCCCCCAAAAGTGGTTCTTAGGTTCCAGAATTAATTAGGTAAAAATCCTCTTCCATTTTCTTTTAATTTATATTGAAGTTATTTTCATTTATTATTATATCCTCACCTCACCCTATCCAAGTCTAATGATAAATACAGTATTTTTTATATATTGTAATTTTATTATATAAATGGAATAGTTCATCGTCCTACCTCTTCCCCTCTACCATTTATTCTTGAAATAAAATCCTTGTTCATGATGTTTCTATTTATCGCCATCGTGGAAGATGCATTTTAATATTAATTTTCAAACTTCAAGGATGGTCTAGAAAATATATAATGGTTGATGTATATTTTAAAATTTATGTTACAACCCTTATTATGTTAGGAAACTAACATATTTACATAATATGAAATATTAAAATTAAATATGTTCATGATGGTCAAAAAACAACCAACCTAATATAATTGATTATCATTAATGTTAAATATATTGATTTATCCTCATAAAAGATAATAAAATTATCTATAATACCAAGTAATATTATATATGTTCATTAATAACATAGAGTATTTATTCTATAATCCATTAAAGTTAACAATTGAACCGAACATGAAAACCTTGAAAATGAACACTCTCAAACAATGAAATTAAATACTTTGTCTTATAAAAATGGCCAAAAATGAACTTAATGAAATTATAAATACTCAAATACATTTATATATATATATATGAGGTTATTTATTTATTAATTAATTAATATATTATTATTATCTAGTATATTAAAATGATGAATGTATTACAAGATATGGTATATCTATTTTTCAAATATGATTCCCATCACGTTGTTATTCTCTCATCCATGGTATGAATATTCATATTATTGTTTATAAATTTCATTTCAATTTTTTTTGGACATAATGGTTTCCAATAAAATTTTAGGTCAAATTCAATAATATTCTAAAAAAAATTATATAATTATTTTGATGAAAACTTCTTCAACGTCTCTTCAGATTGTTTCTCCATTAGTCAATAATGCTGATTATTATACCAATAATTTTATTCACTTGTTATTTTTGGAACCTTCATGTTAATTGGTGAATTTGTTCGTTATGAAATTCTCAAAAAACCAATTTCATTCCATGTGTTATTTTATGATCCTAATTGTTATACTATCTATTTGGAAAGAATGAATATGTAAATTTTATGTGTGATGGTTGTGCCATAAATAATATAGTACTATAAAGAATTGGATATTATGATGTATGTCATGAGACAAATTGAAATATGAGTCAAAATGATGCTATTATTTTTCACCAATATGATTATTTTATTATTATTCAAATATGTTATGTGTGAACAAGGTGCATTTTTTGTTCAATACTATGTGTGGTAGTTGATCAATAAGACAGGATGTGTCATTTTTATGCATTTACACATTCCATGCCATTATCTGATTCTTGCTCTCATGATTGTGATGATGATCCATTGCTAATCTTATGATTATAATGATTATGGTAAGCCATTTTATATTTATCCATATTCTTATCTATCCTCTTACTAAGATTTTAGCTCACCCCTTTCATTGATGTATATTCTCTGATAGAAATTTATACCAAGGAGTAAATGAGTGCTGAAAAAAGTTAAAAAAGAAATAAATAAATAATGTTTATTTTTTATTATGTGAAATTTATTTTTAGTTATAATTTTACCAAGACAGTAATCTTTTGGATCCATGTATTATAACGCTATTATATTATTTAATATAAATATTTTTTAAGAATAATTAATTAATATGTAGGGTTTCCATACTCTCAATCTTTCTCACATATCCACCATCACCCAAATAATTTTTGGTGTCTAGTCAGTGGCACTGTTCCCTAATATCTTCTCTAAAACCCAACACTGAACCCATGAGAACAACTCAGTTTGGTAGACTATTAATGAACAATGATATTTCCTTTCGGGTATCATAAAATCATTATCCAGCTGAATGTTCTCTTGGAAAATATGAATGAATGGAAAGATAATGGAAAAAATTCACCAATAAATCATTGATAATTGTTATGTTCATTTATACATCATAGATGGAATATGATAATATTTAATTTCGGAATTGGAATTGTTTAATGATAATATCTCAGATTATATGATGTAGGAAAAGAATACAATCATTTGAAACCCAATGAAAAACAACTTTTCATTAATGTAAATATGGATAAAATAACATTCACCTTAATAGATAAATAAGATTTAAAACCCAATATAAAATTTTCTACATAAATATTCAACCGATAACTTGTAAATATTGTTTTTGTATTTTTTCCCTTAGTATAATCCTAGAGCTCATTCATTGCCGATGATCCTCACAGTACCCAATCCAAAATGTTGTGATCATCCGCTAATAAAATCATCCCACAAACTCTGCACATGATCTCTCCACCAGATCTCTCCATCCTCTATGACCATATAGGTGTATGCTAGTTAACATATAGAATTATCCATAAAATGGTTTAAATATAGGAGGATTTGGTTTAGACTATATAATAAACAATAGGTAAATAAATTTATTAATTTATTAATTACTCCATAAATGATAAATCTTATACAAAATTAATGATTTGTAGAAATTCTATTTAACAACTATGGATGATATCAAATTATTTTTAATAAAAATCATGGATTTCCTAGGTGAGACATCATTATGTAGAAAAGTCAATTATTTTATAATTATAATGCATAAGTTAGAGTTATTATAATTAATATTATTAATATATCCAAACATTAGATATCTGGCCCCCAAAATTCCACATCGTCTACATCCTTAAACTCCTATAATATTATTTGAAATATTATAATATGTCAATAAATATTCAGAGTCATTAAAATAATATTCATAGAACCTTCCTTACATTTTCCAATAAAATATGATGAATGTTGGAAGAAACATAACCCCAATGTATTATATTGGTTTTTTATGAATGATGGAAATGATCAAAGACACTGTCTTGGGGTTTTTTGAATATATAAAATCAAAAATCATGATGAAATATCTTTTTTTGAAACGGTGTAAAATTACACAATTTTTTAGGTAATATACATTGAAACTGTGAAAAAATGATAATCCTTTAAATTGTAAAGGTCGTTTTAATTTAAATTTTTATAAAATAGAATTCATCCCGTAAGAATGATAAAATCATTCTAAAAAATCATTCCCTTAACAACTCATTTTAAAAAATTAAATTCCTATAAAATTAGTATTTTAATTTTAATCAATATAATAATAATAAATTTTATACAAGAGTTGTTGTAGATTTTTTAAAATTGAAGAACAATTTAAAATATTGTAATGGAATCATTATAAATAAGAATGGTCATATGGTGAAAGAAATAATAAATGGGTTTCTCTTATAATAGTTTTATCCTTGGTGTAAAATAATTTTTTATGGGAACCATGAATAGAAATTTTGATGTATGAGAATATAAAAAATTGGAAAAGATATAATATATAATAGATAATTTATAATAAATCATTTCATAAAAAAATAATTCCAATGGGATTATGGAGTGGAAGATAAAATATTCAATTTTGAAGTTACAAATAAATATTTTAATATTATTAAATATCGTTTATTAAAAAGTAATAATATTAAAATTGTATCAAAATATCATTTTTAATATATATAATTGAAATATAAATTTCACATCATGTAAAACATAAATTAAATTACAAATACATTTGATAACATTGGAAGCTTATATCGTTGACAATGAATGGTAACTACTATTAAATAGTATGAGAATTATTTCATACCATTATATAATTTATATGGAAGATAATTATCAGGTAAATATAATTGAACACAAAATTAATAATATGAAGTGTAAAAAAATATTATTTTGGATGTAATAAAACTAGGATGATTGATGTTTAATATTAATAATTCTAACTCATTTAATGAAGTTGAGTTAATAAATATCTATAACACCTTGGACTCGTTTAAACTATAATATATTATTTAAATTATAATGATACACTAATTAGTCCCAAATGAATTTTATAAATTTCTTAAAATACATTTAATTGGAATGAAATCACTCAATAATAATGAGTTCTTGGTGAACAGAATGAAATATGTTTTAACAAATGTTAATTTCATAAAATGAATCCCTTAAATTATATTTATGATACTCAAATATGCTCAAATATCATGTATAGATAAACAAACTATCTTAATCATGTAATTTATGAAAACATTAACATATATAAACATTAAACACATCTTTTATAACCTTATATTACATATATATTACTCATTACTTATTTTTATCCAAAATTGTGTCATTGATTCTTTCGATTGATTATTTTTATAAATGTTGATTTTATTGGATTGAATATTTCATTTTTTAAAATGTTCATTGACCTAGATTCTGAATTATTTTTGAATCATGATTTTTAAATTATACCTCATATAATGTTTTTATATTTTGTAATTATGATGGTATTTTTTGTCTGAAATAAAATATACAGGAACTAGATATAGAAAATTTAATGACGAAAAGTTATATATAAATATAAAAATATTAAATAAAAACATTCTATAGTCTATAAAAAATTTATTATTAATACAAGATATTATTATTATAATACATTTACTATAAACACAAGAAATAAATATTATAACACATTCTCATAGGTGGGGAAACCAACAAAAACCGAGGCATGTTATAATGATTTAATTATCATGGATATATTTTTAAAATATATTAATATAGATGTTTAATAACCATAAATTGTTATTAAATTTTATATATAATATTTAAATTCACTCATATAACCATCCATTGGGGGTGGTTATGTCAAATGACCTTATTTATTGATGGAGGCGGTTGACCAAAAGAATTTGTGAAAAAAGATTCAATTTCTCAAAAAATTGGAACGAGTGATCGTATATAAAAATATACCATTTAATTATTATAATTTTAAAATAGCTAATATATTATTTATCAAATACATTATTTTTTTATAACAATTAGATTTGGTGATGACAAAAAATCCCACATCACATTACAGTGGTGGTAGTCTATATATACACATGATCAATGTTATTTTTTTTACTGGTGGTTGGAAAGAATTGAATATATGTTATTCAGATTATATAAAAACCATAATTTATATTAACTATATAACTTCATTCCAAATTAATACACATAAAAAGATATTGGGAGATAATTATTATGACTAAAATTCTACAAAACTGAAAAATGCTCATGTTGGGAAACATGTATTTGTCTTTGATATCACTAAAGAATTAGATGAATTTGGATATATAATTGACACAATAGGGACTTGAACATGAGATGTATTCCAACCCTACTACTTATTTTAAATTTATACATGACTAATTACAAAAGAATATACTTCTGAAAAAGAGATAGATATATATGTTTAGTGTCTCAAGTAATTAGGTACATAACTTCATGAATATGGAATATATCTCATGTGAAAAATCCCAGAGATTCTATCTCACATATTGACTCTGATAAATGGGATTAATATTGTATGATTATATTAGTTGAGGCCATCACTTCATTTGTTTGTGTCAATTGGATTAATTAAATAACTATATTTATAATAATCTGGTTATCATTATTAAAAATCCTTTTTAATTGTTGTAATGATAAATTAATAGTATCTTAAATCCAATTGGTTATAATAAAACAAAATAAATCATGTTTTTATAACCATATTACATAATAAGACATATGATAAAATGTATATGGGAAACTTTTTTATAAATGTTCGGGTTTTTATGATATTCCCCCATACAAATTTCCTTTATAAAATATTTCATTCCACACACTACATCATATGTTGGTAGCTATATTTTATCACATCCTTTAGTTCAAATTTTTCTTCTATAATAATGAGGTTCCTATACAATACTTTGATAAGGTTCACTGTATTATTTCATAGAACATTGTCTTAAATATATATGATATATAATACCTTATCCTCACTAGAAATGTTATTCTACAGTCGTAAGACCTCTGTATTGAGTACATTTTAGGGGTATGATATATACATTGTTAAAAGGGATACATGGAAAACATAATGTACTTGAGATTGGTTATATAGAAGTGTTATTCAATATTAACACACTCAGATACGATAAAGGATATAAAGGAATCGATTTATATTTGACTAATCTTTCCCTTTATCATATATACCATCACTATATCATTGGGATATATAAAATGGAATACCATGTCTCGAAATAAAACTCTAGGTTACAACGATAATTGTCACCATAATTTTTTTTGACTCTATGATCCTTGATGTGACACTGAATCATATTAAAATTATCCACCATTTTCTATTTATTTATATTCTCTAACATCATACCATCATGCATGTGTTCTCCACCTCTCTAAATAATGTGCTTAGTAGGGTTCCATTTTGATGCTTGTGTAGAAACTGTTTTTATAAGAGAACATGACCAGAGAAATATGTTTATTCTGTAATATTTTGATGTCAGTTGAGAAAGATATCCACATGTAATTAATTGTATATATTGTTCAGTGAAATTAGCCTTCAATTTGGGGGTGGTATGATGTGTGGATGTTTACCTCGGTATTCAGAGTGTCAGGGAGACTCTTCTAGAACATAGAGGTGAATCTTGGATCTCGATCAGATAAAATCGATATTGGTATTCCATACAACCTTATCACTTCTCTAATGTGTATTTGTGAAAGTGGGCATAGTGAGAGATCATCATGTATTACAATGTCGTGGGAATTCACTCTATGATGATCCACCAAAAGACATATTACATTATTCCCTATGATGTCTTTAAAAGACTAGTAAAAATGTATATTTTGATTTTTTCTCATTTCCATGTAGGTATTTGTAATGTTCGGATCATCCCTTTTTATTATTTTATTTTCAGCTTCAACATGTGGAAATGCAAGACCTCTAGATGTATATTCCACAATATTTTTCTTCATACTGTACAACCAATAGTTCCCTTGTATATCTCAATACAAATTAGTGATTCCTAGGTGCATGGAGAAGGATGAGATTTATGAATCATTCTACAATTCCTATATTAACCCAATATTTTGTGGAACACGTTGTCATGATTCTAATCTCATAATTCATTCTTAATTAACAATGAACACTAAGGTTTTCCCTTTTCAAATAGTTTCCACTTTATCGGAATTTCCACATCATTTCTCTAATAATCATTTATCCTCTCTAGAAGGGATGATTGAGAAGTCATTTTTGAAAGTATTTATGATTATCCTTCTAATATTATACCCATTTAATTCCTTTCTATGTCTCAAAAATTTGTATCCCTCCCAATTATCATCAATGATATAATTGGTGGTTTCATTCTACATAGAGTTTATTCCACATTATAATATTTCCCCATATTGTAATTAATTAAGAATTAATAGTACTTTACTATGTATAATCATATTCATTGGTTCATGTTTAATTTTTTCATTGTGGTTATATACATTTGAGTATTGTGATCTGAAAATACTTCACACATCTCTCCAAATAGATAATGTTACCATATTTTCAAAGAGAAGTTCATTTATGCCAGATTGAGATCATTCTTCAGGTAGTTATGTTCATTAATAATAAAAATTATTGAATTTTAGTCCATTAATTTCCATTTTCCATTAAAACATAGCCCTAACCCTTCATCAAAACATTGCTGATTATTGGAAAAAATCATCCTCATATGGAAAGTACAAGCACATGGGTATTTATAAGGCTCCTTTTTTCTCCTTGATTCTCTCTTCACATTCCTCATTGCAAGAAAATAGGACTCCCTTCCTAGTTACCTTGTATAGAGGGTTTTATAATGATGAAAATTGTCTCAAAAATCTACAGTAATACCTAGATAATCTATGGAAAATATGTATATATGTCATATATGTTGGCCTCATCCATCCTTCAACTGCATCATTCATTGAAAGGTCCAAAGATATTACATTTCATGTGATAATATTTTACCTTAAAGAGAATTACATTAAGTAGAAATCACATTTTATAAATGTTTTATAAACATTCTCATATTATATAGTCTTTGGCATAGTGCGTAGATTCTCCTCATGCTCCTTCTTGAATTTAAAGTATTTTAGGATATCATCTATCAAGACTACCATTTATTTGAGGTTATATCTAAATAAACTATTCATTAATACCATGAAGATTAATTCTGCTTTAGTGATTTTTAATTGAAACACAATGAACTCATAGTGCCCATACCTTTTATGAAAAATGGTATTGGGGATATCATCCTTCTTCAACATTACATGATAATATACTGAAAAAAGATCCAACATAGAGAAGTATTTTTTTCCACATAGTTGATATAAAAATTCACAAATCCACGGAAAGAATATATATATTATTTATCACGATCTTTTTGAGCTCATGATAATCTATGAAAAGGGTCATTGACTACACTTTATTCACGATGAAGAGGGATAATTCCCCCACTGGTGAAGAACATGAGCTTATAAAACCTTTAACAATATTTACATATAGTTGTTTCTTCATTTCCTCATGTTTTATAATATGGATTATAGGAAATGTATTGTATTATGTAAGATCCCCTAGTATGTGATCAATTTGAAATTAATCATATTGACCTACGGGACGACTTGAAAATTCTTCTACAAATACATAAACATATTCCCTGAAAATAATCATTGCATATATGACGGTTATTTCAATAGAATAAATCATCTGAGCTAGATATGCTTGGTCATAGGGAAATAATTTCCATGATTGAGAGGATTTTACTCGTGAAGGCTCATCCAACTCATTGAACATGTCTAGAAATGAATGATACATTCCAATATGTAGAGTAATTTCCTTCACATCGAAGTTTATATTAGATATATATAGGGAAATCCAATCCATATCCAAAATTTCATAATATTCTAGAAAAATTATCATGTATTTTTTCTTGGGATTTTCATCCATCATATTGGGATAAGGGATGAGTTATGTACCTGAGATGAATTAATTACACCATTTTTTGTTTCCACCGATAGATCCACAATCCTTTTTTATTGTGGTGTTTGAATATTGATACTAAAATTTCATTATATGAACGAATGAATATACCCAAAATCCAAAAGTAAGTTCAATATTCTTGATTGAAAAACTACAATACCTTTCACCACTTCACATTTGAGATCCACCTTAAAAATTTTGATGTAACGAGCTCCCCCTTACTTCCTTGGACGTTTCCTGATGTCTCTGAAAAAACATGGCCTAGTGAATTGGTATGAAAAGTGCATTGGTTCCTTGAATTTTAATAAATGAAAAATACCTTGAGGGATGACATGATTATTCAATTCCATAGTTAAAATAGTGGGTTTCTCTTATAAAGAATTCCTAGATAGGTTCCTTCCATTCTCATAATGAAAGCATTCCCTCACCCCCCTTAGGAAACATACAGGGTTCTTCTTTGCACATAAGTGGAAAGTAGTATATTTAATTGTTTTGGAACCAATATATTTCTACCTTGGAAATCTTTAATTAAACACCACTTACTGCTTCTCTTCATGTTGATACGCTTGAGATAATTCAACCACCATTTCATCTTTGAGGTCACATTAGTTAATTTCTTCATATCTATCAATTTCACAGATCACCATGTCTTATCATAAGAGATGTTTTATTTAGAAAAATTAGCCATAAAACATGAAATTAGTGGTATCTACAATGTTGGAGGTAGTTCATGCATTTTGTGTGATTTTTTTCATATACACCCTAATATATTAATCATCTTTTTTTCATGGGGAAATAAAAATAGCATTCCAGATCCAAAGGGTCCAGGAAAATATTTATCAAACAAAAAATTAGGAATTGGTTCTACCCCATTGCACTGATATATTCTTCTAGAATTACATTCTAGATCAATTTCCAAAACTAATCAAGTTAAGTATATATATATGATAATCATTCGAAAGTAGCATATCTTGTTCATAACATTGTATAATGGGGAAGATCTTCTCAATATAGTGGATATATTGTTTTATGATTACGGGATCATATGATACATTAAAGGTAGGAGGCCCTTTTTATATAAATGATTCAAGCAGTATTTGTTTTCTGTTAAGGGGATTAGGACTCTCCTCCTGATGAAGGATTCTATTCAAAAACAAAGTCATCTAAGGGAGTATTACCCTGAATATTGTGATTTCTCCACCAATCGGGATGGGAATCTCATTGGCGTAGTCATCACATTACAAATAACATTTATTTATTACATGATTCCTCCTATTTACAACCATTGGATAAAATAAAATTAAAATTAAGGATAATTACTTTGAAACTATTAAACAAATATATGGAAATTTAATTACATTAAAAGGGTGTCCTATAACTTACTTTTATTTCATTAACTTGTGAATTCATATGATTCAATCTATTTTATCCATAATCAATTTCCAAAAAAAATATTCTTATGTGAATGTTTTTGTTCCGATAATAATGGTTTATAAAGTGATTATGAATACACCAAAGAATATTCCTTATTATTGTCAAATAAGGTGCACAATAAGGCATATTGATGTGTACTAGGATACACTAGGCCATTCCCATGACACCTTTTCAAAGTTACTACCACTAGGAAAATTATTCCAAAAACCACATCCCCTTGTACTATAAAAACCTTGATGTATTTTATTGTCAAACAAATTAATATATACTTACATGAATTTCTAGATTCTTTCACATACTTATTCTTATCCCTACGACGTCCACATGAGTTTTCTAATCATAATCCCAAAAATAACAAAATATTTCCTTTGATAACAACTATAAAATACCTACTATTCATTACACATTAATAACTGATTTATTAAATTTGATTACACTTAATAAAACCTATAATATCAGGAAAAATAATTTAATTGTGAGTTAGGTCAAAACCTAACATCATGATTATGGAACACAAAAATTATTGAAAATATCCTTACCATTCTTATAAAATTCCATGGTTTGTAAAACTGCATGGGCTATCATGGGGAAAAACATAAGATAGGTGTGATATAGAAAGCCCAATTTGGGAATAAAAATGGAATGAGGTTATACATGTTAGAAAATAGGCATATCAATTCTGAATAAAAATAGAATAAATCATAAAAATGAACAATGATACATGACATAGCATGATAAGCATAACATGGAAACTATGGCATCCACATAAAATTTTATATCATAAACATTGGTCCAGGGTAAACGCTTTGTCATCATGGCAGAAATAATACCATATTGGAATATGTTTTACACACAATCCCAACATGACAGCTCTAGAGACTAAACATTACCCAATTAATTGTAGCACTATATAATTCCTGATTCAACTAGCACATTCATTTCATTTTCAATCTCAATTTTTTCCTCATAGATCATGATAAAAGGAATCATTGACCATAATATTTTATTATATAAACAAGGAATGTGGAATATATAAATTTAATTCACATATAAATGAGGTATATGAGTATAAAATTGAACACCCCTGATAGGATAGGGGTATGGTATTCACTAAATAATTGTTTCGTCATGCTAAATCATGGTGAAATTTTACCAGCAAAACAACGTCACATTAAAATTAATTAAATGTTTTGATGAATGTAAAAGGTTTCTATAATAACGTGGAATTAAAAATATAAGTAAATAAGGACACTTAAATTCATTTCAAATTATTATTAAGTTTAAATATATGGAACAAGATAATCAAGAAACACGAATAAAGAGTAGAAGGTGAGAATACTTTATTTTAGTGTGTGAATAAAAATTTATTGGAGGAACTTATATAGAGATTGGGGGATCCTTGAGTGGACTATAGAGATATGAGTTCAATGTAAGGACATTATTAATGTATTTTGAGTGAAGAGAAATTGGATCCTATGTGATATTATATTTGAAATGAGTTGGAATTTGATTATTATTTCTCAAACATTGGTTTTGTACTCTATAATAAAATGTTCGTAACCACATACCATCCAATATTTTAACCCATTATATCATCTATATGGTTGAGGTTTTAATTATTTTAAAATTAATAGGGACGAACATAATAAAATAATTCATTTTCTTAAGTAGTGGTGATTCATGCTTTTATAGAAAAAATTGGAACATTAAAATATATTAATGGTTTGGAGGATTCATAATGGTTTATAGACAATATAAAATAAACATAAAATAACATTATTTTAAATAGATAACATGTATTTTCTCGTTTAATATTTTTATATTAATTATTACATAACTTTTGTGTCATTATGATTTCATAATACACAAAGTATATTTATAAAATATATAATTTTTACCCGAAAATTCAACTATTATAGAAAATTATAAAAATTTCACCACAAGATAATATTTAAATTATAATTTAAAAAATTATATTCATTGTATATAAATAGTTTTATAAACATTGGAATTTTTTCTTAGAAAATAAAATTGTTATTTATTAATAAATAACGGGTTTTTAAACAGTAATAGATTTCAAACCATAATAAAAATTACATTTGAAATCATAAAAACTATATGATAATTTATATTCAATAAACATTCGTTAATAATAATATTTTATTAAAATAGTATATTTCAAATGATCCATTAATTCATAAAAATAAATTCGTTAATTGAATTTGAATATTAAAAAAACTATTTCCAGTTTATTTTATCAAATTACAAATAATTTATAAATTGAAAATATTGAATAAAGAAGTATCCATTGTTCTATAAAAAAGTTATTTACTTAATAATATTTCTAGGTTCATTTGAAAAATATGATTAGTACACCATAAAATTCCATACGGTCCTAGTGTGTGAACATGATAAATTCCATTGATTGTTCGACATACATGGTTTGGGTTGTGATCTGGAGGGGCTTCAACTTGCCCCATAAATGGTTTTTCTCATGCTTAAGTTGTTCGATCTCAGCTTGGGATTGGTAAAGGTAAAATCCCAAATATTTTATCTCTATTTGATGGTCCGATAAATAGGCTTCATAGGGTATGATCATACTGTTTGAGGTTATCACTTCCTTTTTATCTGTCTATTGGACATGTAAAAACACTATCTTTATACAAATCAATTGATCACTTTTCCATGCCTATATTTATAATGGTAATGATAAAAAAGAACTTTTAAATACAATTGGATACAATAAAACAAAATAAGGTCATGTGTTTTCTATACCCATATTACGTAATAAGACATTTAATTAAATAAACATGGTAATTTTTTATAATAGCTTAAGACATTATAAGAGATGATTCTATAAGGACGTATAGGGTTTATTAATATCATTATGTTCCAATTAATAATGGTTTTAATATGGGTGGATGAATTCCTCATTTATATGTTATTATAATGTTTTTCAGAGAACTATCCTTTCATTCTCAATAATAGAATGCTACTATTAAAGGGTCAAACATTTCGAAAAGTATTATATGATGTGGATATAGTAATTGGTCATATCATACACTCAACCACAAATTTCAGAGACCTCATAGAGGGATTATGAATTTATTTTAATTTCATACTTTTAACTTTTACAATAATTTTGTTTGACCTTGGTAATAAAAATGAATGAATTGAAAAAAAAACCATAAAGATTAATTATCTTCTATTTTCCAAAAAACATATTAAACATTTCAATATAATTTTATAAATTAATATTTATATGTTTTATTATTATTAATTGTAGATTAAACACACATTTTATAAAATACATGTATTTTTTAAAAAAAATTGTAATTTTCACCATACAATTTATTTGTAGGATGTTTTTTTCAATTATATTAATTATCATGAAAAAATATGCCCATTAAAATAAAAATATATGGTTATTTGAGATTAAAAAGTATAAATCACAATTTTTCGATTAAAATGTTTAATCAAAATATAATTCTAAAAGGAAGTTTAAAGATTGAATAAAATGAAACTTTAGATCCAAAAATTCAAAAAACAATGTATAAATAAAATTATATATCCCATAGTACTATTTTAATACATAAAAATTTATTTAATAAATAAAAATATACTATAATATTATTATCCATTCCAATAAATTTATAAAGATATAAAAATAATATGTTTGTAATAATTTCACTATTCACTATTCACATAAAAATTAATTATTTCAGTAAAATCATTTAAATTAAAATTATAGTAATTTTTATGGAATTAATATATATTGTACATTTTATGATATTAAATTTATATATTATTTAATTTGTCATTCAATTGAAAATTATGTATAGAATAAACTGTGTTAATAGAAAATTTATTTTTTTAAACATTTCATGTTCATAAAATTACGTATTTTCATTTCATTATTTATTAAAAATATTTTTTGTTGGTTTTTTAATCAAAATCTATATTTCGAAAAAAAAAATTATCATTTATATATTTAGTTTTTTTCGATATGGATAATTTTATCTAACAATATTTTAATTTATAAAAATATGTATTCTAAAACCTTTGAGAGTCATATTCCACTGGTAGATAAATTACGTTGACACAATTTTACATATCACATACTAGTCAAAATTTCTATTGGTATTAGAGAGATAGAAATGATTGAAAATATAATATTATAGTGATAACAACAAAAATTTTAAATAAATATTTTCTCTCAGAATATGTCAATATTCATAATGATTTTTTACAATATGAGTTTTGCATAACATCCCTTATTATTGGTTTTTTTGACTCATAGTATATAATTAACTTTTCATGGGATCTCAAATTTATCCATGCACTGATAGATGGCTACTTGTTTGTTTATGTTGTAATTTCATAGTAATATTAATTAATATACGTTCACGGTGAATATATAAAATTCATATAATTTATGAGTTATGAATATATTTATGTGAAATATTCCAATAATCCTGGATATAAATTCATATCCCTTTCTTATACTGAATGTACACTCATAATTATTTTATTTAATTCATAATTGAATTGTAGTTGAAAATTTATATGATATATGAATATGAAAAAATATACTAGAGAACACGTATCACCATATAATTATTAATTTCCACACAAATATAAATATTTGGAAATGTTTGTCACTATTCCCATGGTGAAGGTGTTTGTTGATACCAATTATCGTTTTTAGGTTATAAGTCAGTGTATTTATTTATGTAGTTTATGAATCAATTGTTCTTGATTAATTGTTGTTCTGATAGTTTTATTGAATGGACTATAATAACATCCACTATATTAGATGACCACACTAACTCTATTTGTTAATTATGTTCAATATGGAAAACCATAAGAACTATTAGTACATTTTTCTTATTCATTTGAATCATTAACCTTGTTACCTCCTCAAAAAAAAATTCATGATGGAAATTTGTACTTTTATCCTTCATAATATTCATAAGATAAAATTCCATAAGGATTTATATTTATCTTCATTGGACATTAGGAATGTCTAGAAAGTTTCATGTTACTAATTGAAACTCGATATATAGTGATGACAGTAACCATATGATTTTCAATTCTAATTCATATCCCAAATGGTTTCACTATAGTACAATCAATACATTAACTATCACATCCTTTATTTAACTTGAAATCCCCTTGATCCATTCATAATATAAATAATAATGTGAAACATACGAATACATAATTAAATATCCTAAACAAGAATATGGTTTATGTAAATGAATAAATAAGAAATTAAAAATTAACAAAAACATATTAATTTTATGGATTAAGTCAGGTTATTTATCACATATTTCTTATTAGTTTTTTATGACTATCTGATAATTATTTTCTCAAAACCATCATAATTTTTTTAATATAAATTTTGATTAACTCTATTGTATCCCCCATGATTTACTCTTTATGGGTTAATCTATATGCCCACTCTTCGTGAACCCAAGTGGAGATTTATTTGATAATAAACCAATATTTTTTGGGTGATTACAGCTATATTTTCTTCCATAGAAAAATACAATTCTGAATATCATTATAGTTATTTAGTTTCACTGGCATTCCCTTATTAGAAACATTTATCAAATTCAAGGATGATTTCAAATTATTAAACTCATCAAATATATTTATCAAATAGTATTATCCCATGGATTTTAAATATGGTTATATCATCTTAATCTCTAAAAATAATTCATTTAACCACAATATGAGACATTCCCCTATATTGATACCAACTAAGGTTCCCCCTACCCTCACTCCATGATCTGGTCATAAAAACATAGTCTTTAAAGTATCAATTTCATACAAAGTGAGGTGAACAAATAATATTTGACACTATTTCAATGTGATAAACATTAAACCTATAATATAATAACCCGAATGGAATATATTAATGATTAATGAATTTTAGGACTAGTTATATAAAAATCATATTTTATAATACTCATGACTGATTCTCCATAAATGAACGACACATTTCCCCTTTATAGCCCTCTTATATGTTATAAAAATCCTCTAATATGGGAGAATGAAAATATAAATAAGTTCTTTACCAAAAATCTTATTAAAGAAAAATAAAATACAAATAATAAATGATTTTCTGTTATTAATATTTAAAACAATTAGACATTGATAAATATATAATTAAAATAATTTGAATAATTGTTTTTGCCTATAAGTCATGATAGAAGCACATGTGATCTTATATAACAATATACTATAATATGTTTTTGTGGAAAAATTATATATTAAACCCAATTAATGGGGAATAATGATAGAACATAACATTTAATAATTTCATATAGATAAAAATTATAAATTATAATATTTTGAATATAGATTTCATTATTGAGTTCATTCTCACTCCTATAAATGTAGTCAATCTGTATAGTGTTCCAACTCAATATTTTGAACTTATATAATAAATAATATATTCACACTAAATATTATGAACATATAAAATATTTTTTGTGTTCACAAAAAAAATATCATGAACAATCCTAATATACATCATGTTAACAATAAATCATTTTATTATATAAAATTAGTAACATGATCACATTAAATCTTGTAATTGTAGATAGTCAACATCATATTCCCCAACATATACATATCAAGAGGTATAAACTATTATACAATGAATTTTTTATTGATAATGACCCCACTCATCAATTGTAATCTCTTATATGTTTTTTCTATATGGACGTGATCATATTCATATTTAAAACATTGTTTAAATAAATCAAGGAAAAGAGATGAGTTTTGGGATAAAAAAATTATAAGTCATTCCAAAAGTCATCCAATAAATATAAATATATTCTAGATTTAAAAAAATTCCTACTGTATTTGAATGATTATAAAATGATGTTGATATTGATGGGAAACACTCTTTTGAGTTTTTCATTAAATCTCACTAAAAAACAATAAAAGTCATGCAATTATTAAACTCATGGGAACTCCAAAAAATATATTTATTAAAATGAAAAAAATTAATCCTGCTAAAAATAGAAATTATTGACTATTATAACTATAAAGGGTCATGCAAGATATATTTTTTAAAAGAGTATTCCATTCCCAAATAGTGAATATTTGTATTGAAAAAATACAGGACATTAAAATCCAATTTAATATTAATAACACCATTTTAAAATTATTACTTATGAAAAATAAAATAATAATAACCCAATTTTTCCATATCATTATTAGTAAAAACTTTTTTAAACCCCGTATAAAATTAAGTAATACGATATTCATTAATTAAAAAGATCATATTCTGATTGAAACCCGTGATTGTTTATTTAAAATTGATTTATAGAAGGCATAAAAAATGAAGTTTTGGTCACATTGAAAAGTAATATTAAAAAATGGGGATGGATTATGATAGAAAAAATTTTCATTAATTTTTTTTAATATATCATTGGAATGAGATAATATATTTATGAAAATTATGTGGAGTGGAAGATAAATAAAATTCCTTTTCACAGGATGGAAATCCTTTAAAAAAATGTAATGACTAATTTTGATGTGCCACAACATAAAAAGAGTGACAAGAATCAATTTGATAAGAGTAAAGGAATATATGAGGAACTAATTTGATATCAAATTATTATTTTTTAAATTATAATGGTGATAATTGGATGGAAATTATAATATGAACACTAAGGGGAAACTGTCCTCAAAATTCATAGGAATTATTCTCCAAAAAGATTTACTTCATGTGGAAACAAATCAATACTTAAAAAGAATATAATAAAAAACTAATTATACACTAATTGGAAGGATGAGTAACCAAATATAATATAATATTGTACAGCAAATCAAACACTATTGAAATAATTTCAAGAAGAATATTTTTATCTAAATAGAGGAGGTTATGTTTAAGAAAAACATGAAAAAGATTGATTAATTTAAATTGAAAATATTTTTATTAAAAGAAAATAATAGGATTTTAAAAAATGAAATATCTGAACCTAGTAAAACAATTTCTTATTTATGTAATATCATTGTCCCAATGACCTTACTATGTATAATAAGAAATATAAATTTTGGATTTAATATTAAAACAAATAACCAATAACCATGTGTTCCCACTTATAAGAACACTATCTAATATCCAATATAATAACAAAATAAATCATAATATTCAACTTCATAACTATTTTAAAATATAAAACCATTTATAAACTAAAGTTATGACCACCTATTATAAATATAATAATCAGTTATAGTTTATTGTAATCATATTGTCTTTGGAAATTTAAATTTATTTTTCATAAAAGAACAATAGTGAATGTGTAATTTTTTACATAATAATTCAAATACAATAATTCCCAAAATATTTAATATAATGTAGTGTTAAAATTTCAATTGTTAAAAAATCGTATTTGATTTTATTTTAGTGAAATATAATTTTATGGTTTTTGAAAAGGAAACTGTGAAGAATAAATTTTGCTGTGTGTAATGGCCAAAAGGTTATATAATGAAAAATTTATAATATATAAATAATAAAACAAAAAAATAATTATAATTTATTTAAATTGTAATACATTTAATTATCATTATATGGTATGAAATATTCATTAATTAAATCAGTATTATAACATCATTCTCACTACTTATTGAAATGACCCAAACAAAGGAACGTTATAAAGATGTAATGAATAAGGGATGAATTTTTTATAATTTTAATATATAATTTATCATTGATTAAAATTGATGTAAATATCATTTCCTAGTATCACATTGTTTCATAAAATATTCTATGAAGTGTTTGGATGATAAAATAAATGTATTGTCCATGAAGATGTTAGTGTAGAAATAAACATTATTAACCATTACAATTCTCCAAATATGGGATAGAATAAATGAATATGGTAATTTATCATTTATAAATTATACTTTTTTCATATGATAAATATTATTTTATATAATCCATCATTGTTACCCAAAATGAGAAGTAGTTATGAATCACAAAAAATTCTTCATAGAGGATATATTTCAAACTTACTCATATTCGATGTAGGTTTTTATAGTAGATTAAAATGATTTATTTTTCCCAAATTAATATAATTAATATATTTTAATTAAATAATAGTTTTTTAATTAGATTAAAGTGGGTAAAATATAATTGGATGTCAATAATTACAAATATAATTGTTGAGTAATAAATTGAAATGTTGAGTGTTTAAGATCATTATTATAAATATTCATTGAAATAGAGGAATGAGGATATCAAATTGAGGCTAAAATATAATGAAATAAAAGGTTCATATATGAGTGGAATATTAAAGAAATATATATTGATATTTAATGGAACAAGGGTGAAATGATGTGGTATAATTGTTCTCCATTTTCTGGTGAAGAAAAGGGGTATTTTGGGAGTGCTGATTTATTTTCAATAATAAAATGTCTTTTAATTTTAGTTCAATGATTACAAAAGTCTAAAAAATTATTAGTGGTAGTTATAGGTAGTAAACTCAAATCCAATATTAAATTTTTAGTAAATATGGTTTTATTTAATCCTTTTCTATCTATATTTATAAGTTTTTTCACTAATTTAGAATAATAGTGGTATCACATTGTTCAAATTATAATCATAATTTTTTTTAAAAAAATTGTCCACATTAATTAATTTTATCATTATGATATTAAATTTCCAAAACATTTTCCCATATTAAATTAATCTATAACAAAAAATATTATTATGACTAAATTCTCCTTGGATATAGAAATGGTTTTTTTAAAAAAGTATGATTTAATTGTTAAAATATTTGTGTAGATTAAAATTTCCAATGTTATTAACATACATAAAATATATTTTTAAATAATTAAACAAAGGAAATTATTTTGGCATTCTAATACATCCTTAATAAAATGTTACAATAAAATTGTTAACAAAATGAAATCACTAAGAACAATTCATTAATTAGAAAAAATGTTAATAAAGTTCTCATTATTAAACACATAGATTATAACATTGAAAAAATATTGTAAATTATAATTTTCACAAAAAAATAAATAAATACCATATAAATTAGGGTTTAGAATATTTAGGACATTCATATATATATATTTAATAAATTTAAATATAATAGTTTTAAAAAAATTATATTTTATATCCATTATTTATAATTAATTAATTAATAAATAGGTCAAAAAAATTCCATTGGACAATTTAAATATGTGATATTCATAATATTAATTATTTTTTTAAAATTAAAATTTATAAATTTTTAAATATATATCAAAAATTAAATTAAAAAGCATATATAAATTTCTAATATTTATATTTAAATATCCATTTTCAATAATTAATTGTCATCATGTTTTTTATATTCATTTTTTTTAATAATAATTTTTATTTACAATATGTTATATTCTTGTTAAATATTATAAATAATAAATAAATGAAAACTTATTTTACTAGGTTATTGAATGTAGATGAGTCCACCAATCATAGTTTTAATTTGGATGGAAAAAATATTACAAAATATTGATTTCTTACAGAATGGACATGATGATCCACTATAAATCAAATCAAATTGTTGTCTTTTGTAATATATTTATGAAATATAATGAAACAATTTCCATTTATTCCCATTTACTTATTTTTAAATAAATAATTGAAATTTACCAATATATTTTCAAATTTTTTCATTACATGTTCGAAAACCCATATCATTAATGTGAATATATAAATATTTTAACCATGATAAAATTTATCTTAGAATTATCTATACATTATTATATATTTAAGGGGAATAGATAACAATATATATGTATCTCCTATGATATATCAATTATTATATAAATAATTATTCACTAAATTAATCTTACATGGAAAATTATAAATGTATATTTATCAACCCTATGTTCTGTAATTTTTTTGTTACATTATATATTCCTAATAATTGTCATATTTAAGATCATTTTATCATAACACATTGACTGCAGCATCCCAAGTAAATAAGGAATATGAAATTTTCAAATTTATCAATATTTGTGAATTATATATTAATATTACCTTAATGGGGATGTATTTTTCGATGGTTAACCGACACACAATAATTAATTTTTCTGAAATTGTATGTTTTACACAAGGCTGGGTTATACTGAAATAATAATAATATAATATTATTATTTTAAATTTTAGTTAACTTCTTTCCTTTCTATTGGCAGGATTGAACAGAACTAACAATATTTTGATAAAGAAATATTGTTAAATTATTTTACATTTATCCAGTAATACATAGAGGATTAAAATGAGAACAAATCCAAATTTAAGCATAAATAATCATATATTTTAAAAGAGGTTTTACCACCTTTTGATAGTGGACCCTTTAAAAATCTTGTTTTTGTCACTATCATATTTTATATTTTAAAAAATGAACATATTCTTTAAGTGTGGTACATAAAATTTATTTATATGGTTAGATTGTCATATGAATTGGTTTTAATGTGAAATTAGATAATATTTTTTTATTCATTTAATCCATATTTGGTAATTTGAAGTAATTTCACATTGAAATTAGACATAAAAACATGTCAATCTTTTGGTAGTTTTTACTTCATAAAAATACACTTTTTTGGTTTTCACAACAGAAATTAATTTTAAATTAATTTCTACAACTTTTGTGTTATGAATTTGGAAAAAAGAATTCCATATTTGGAATCATGCAGTCCAAATTGTTTAAATAATTAACTTTTATTTTCAGAAATTATGAATAGTATCATCAGTAAAAAATTTATTTACAGTAGTTAAATGGTAAATCTGGTAAATAAGGGTAAAAAAATATTATAATAATTATAAATTACTTTAATAGATGTCCTAAAACTATTTTATGCGATAAGTCCAACCATGGGAATCCTTGGGACTATTTTATGACCTCATGGAGCCACTTGGGTTTGGAAATGATATTTAATGACTTCTAATTTATTGTAAAGGAAAAAATAACCTAATCATATATCCTTTACCAAGACCATTTTTAGGGAGTTATACAATTTATCACTTAGACAATAAATATTCATTTTAAGTCTAAGAATATTTACTACATGATGGTATTTTACTTACAATTTGTAGACATGAAATGAATAAATATATTTATGACAGAATGGTCATATAGTGATTAACTTGTTATTGAATGATTTAAATAAATGAGGTTAAAAAAACTAAAATAAATTTATTTTCAAACATTTTATGCCATAAATGAACTTTATTGATGTGTATGACTTTTTATATTTGTATTAATGAAGTTTTTTCGAATGAATCAAGTTTATTTGTATTTTTAAAAAGTCGGGATATGAATAATATAAAAATTGTCAAAAATGTGTATTGGAATTAATTAATATTTTATTAAATGATATTATAGTCCAAAAACTGATGATTCGGCAATATAAATTAAATTATTATACAAATGTCATTAATGATCCATTTTTGGGACTCTTTTAATTGAATAGTATCAATGGTAACCATATATTATGAATATGCAAGAAGACATGTTAAAAGATAAATAAGTTTACTAAGGGTTAATGCTAAAAGATAGGATATACGTTGACCTAAATATGACTACAACCCATTATCTAAAAGGATTTATACCCTATATTATATGATCTTTTGAAATATATCACTTTACTATTATTATAATTTTAAAATCAATTAATACTATAAAAATATTTTAAAAATATCCTAATGTGAGCCTTCTCCCTCTTATAAAAGGACACCACCTATGACACAGACTCACAGCTCTAAATCCCCCTTTGATCGACCAAACTCTACAAAAATAAGCTCTAAAAATCCCAATATTCACCTAAAATCATTCCCCTCATATGAATTCAATTCTATAAGCCCTTCAGCTCAAATCTGAAGAACTTATCTGAGATGAGTTAACATCTTCTCTCACGTTTCATTCCATTATTTTCACTTCTGCACTCCCTATGCTCTTATTATTCATTTTTTTACATTAAAAAGACAATATAATCAATATTCATTATTATTGTTATGATAAGTATTTGAAATAAACTTACACACACCTCCATCTTATTTATATAGAAGATTCTTTTTTGTGGATGGTGAACTACTGCCTCATGAAATGATGACTGTTCAATCTTCTCTTACCAACTCTTATGGTGGCCATTATGATTGAACAATAATTATATTTGATATTCAGGATATTTATTTTATCTCAATGGTAATATAATACTCATTAAGAACATACCATTATGGTTTTCATGTTGTATAAATATGATAATTTTTTTTGAGGTAGTGTGGACTACCGCCACTTCAATGTGATATGACTCGTTCATGATATACATGGAAAGTATAAAGGATCAAATTAATAAACTTATGTAACATATATAACATATATAATATTATTCATTTATAATATACCTATGTATCAATTATTTTTCATTAATTTGCGGCATATTTTGATTTGTACACGACATGATTTTATATTGTCTATAAAACACTTTAAATTTTAATTTCATTTAAAGGGACTCTTTTTCCACATAGTGTTTTACCAAACGACAAATGGAATGTTTATGTTTAACACACACAGTGACAAAAACCTTTCCATCATATTGAGAATTATTTAATATTTTTTTTCATTAACAAGACATTATGTTTTTAAATGGAAAATAAATACTACATACCATTTTTACTTATTTTGGTATTGAAAATGTTTTTGAACATGGACTTAATATTCCAATATCTTGACATTATTTCATGTTATTTCAAATGAAATTTTTATGAATGATATTTTAATAATTTCAATATTTTATGTGTGATGATTATATAATGGTAAATGGAAATTTGTTGTGAGGTTACGTGATAAACCAAATGATGGGGGGTTCCATGATAAACAAGGGATGGGTGGTTACGTTATAACCTCCAATATATTGGGTATTGAAGTCGACCATATATCTATTTGATTTTTATGAATGATTTATTGATTTCAACCATATGGTTTTTCCATGTATGTTTGATTATGTCCCAAGTTATTATTTTATATATTGTGTGTGATTTTAATGAGTTTTACAGTAATATTTTTGTTACAAAAGGGTAAGAAATGAGTTTTCATGAAGTGAGGAGTATTTACAACATCATGAAGGATAAAAGTATTACTTATGATAATAGATTTTATATTTAATAACTTGTTCAGAATAACTTCCTATTTTCCTTCTTTGGGGTATTCATTACTGAGCTTCATATGCTAATCCCATGTATTTTAAATTTTTTTCACAGGACATAAAGTTGATGTGGGTCAAGGATGGGATCATGGAAAATTTATGTTGTTTAAAATATGGAACTAAACGTGTTTCATTTATTTTAAGTATTTTTATTTTATGAAAAATTTGATATTGAGTAGAAGTGTCTACATGTAACATTAAAGTTGTTATATATATATATGTTATAACATAATTTTCTAATTATCAAAACCCTAAATGATCATAAATGTGTATTATTAACTTAATTCATGATTATGTAATGTTTAAGGTTAAGGCCTTGTAGTTTGTATTAGAGGACATTTTAGATAAATTTAGGAGTTATAATTTTTCTAATAGAATATCCATAAATGATTTTAAAATTATGGTCAAATTGAAATGATATATAATATTAATAATACCATGTATCTTAATATAATATATATCTGCTCAGAATGTTTTTTTGCAAAGGAAATACGGAACTAGTGATGGGAAGGAATACAAAAGAGAATAACCTTCCAAATCCCCACCAAGAAATGGTTGGAATCAGAAATGAACAGTTTATGGCAGTATTGGATTAACTGAATCAGGCTATAAATGGTAGTATATTACATGAATGAGATAAACTAGATATACCACAGAGGAACATGTCTATAGTGGAGAATTTCATGTGGCAACATCCCCCATAATTCAAAGGATCATCTAACCATGTTTAAGCTATTGAGTGGATCAATGAACATGAAATGGTTTTCGATGTCATGGGATGTATAGACAATAAAAAGGATAGTCTTTTTGTTTATTGGTTCAAAGGAGAATAAAATTAGTGGTGGTCGATGGTTAATAATATCATGGAACGTGAATGAAATTTATCCTCTATGATAGAAATAATTCATAGCTATATTTCTTGAGAATGATTTTACTAAGGTAGTATTGATTATAATGGAAAAAAATTATAGGAATTGAGGTATGAGGAGGATATAGTGGCTACTAATGAAGAAAAGTTTACATGACATGAAATGTTGGATATAAATTTCATCCCAAATCATAATAGTAAGATTATTTTACTCAGGAATGAAGCCACGATATAGTATAGAATTAACCTCTCAGAAATTATAAAATATATGTGAAACTATTAAGATGTGATGAGAAGGTAGAAATTGAGTTTTTTATGATCAAGTGTTCCATGAGGGGAAGCAAAATAAGAGATCTAATAGGCAGGAAAAAGGAAAGTATTCATCCATGATTCCTAGAGGTATGAAAATCAAATTTCCATCTTATGAGAAGTGTGGTAAAAAGTATGTAGGAAAATGGTTCTCAATATCTATAAAGTGCCTCAGGATTGGTAAGACTAGTCATATTTCCAGAATCTATAATGAAGATAATAAATCAAGAAATGAAAATCCAGCAGTAAGAGGTTTTAGTAGCAATGTGTTTGGGAATTTTGGTAATGTGTGTCCAATGATGATTACCCAGGGTGTAAACAAGATAGATCAAATGTAGAAGGGTAGGGGAAATTATTTTTCTACTACAGTGGTAGATGTGGGATAATCCAATGATTTGGTATCAGGTATATTGTTTGTTTCTCATATTATACAAATTTAGTTATTTATCTCGATCTTCATATTCTTTCATTTCATAGATATTTTTGAGTAAATTTGGAATTACACCTCAGTAAATGAATCCAAAACATATCGAAAAAAACACCGGGGGGGAAATTTTTGGGCAAAAAGAAATTATTAAAATCATCAAATCCTTATTTTTTGAAATAATTTACCAACAATCATTATTGTTTTTCCTCTAGTAAAGATTGATGTTATATTTGGAATGGATTGGATTTCTATTTACCATGCTAAAATTGAGAGTAGAGCTAAAGTGGTTTATTTTTAGAAAGTCTTTCATTTTTTGTTCTTGAATGAAGCTTTATCTCTGATAGAAATTCAGGATGGTGATATACTAGAGAATTATGTAATTGAATGTTACCTTGCACATATGTATGAAAACAATGGAACTATTCAGATTAATTGTGTTCCAGTAGTAAATGAGTATCTTGATGTTTTTTACTAATGAGTTTCCTAGTATTATACATGATAACGATGTTAACATTACTGGTGACTTAGTTCCTGATGCTTATCCAATTTCAAAACCCCCATATTCAGTGACTCAAATTGAACATTTATATTTAAATAAACAATTGTAGGAGTTGTTATATAATGGTTTCATTCAATCTAATACATCACCATTGGGTTCCCTGGTCTAGTTTGTTAAATAGAAAGACAGTTCAATGAGACATTTTTTTGATTATTGAGCTTTTTATAATATCACATTTAATTACAATAATCCATTTCCTCATATCGATGATTTTTTGATAAGCTCCATGAATCACAGCATTTTTAAAATATTGACTTTCGGGCAGGATACTATTAGTTAAAAGAAAAGGAATAAGATGTTCTAAAGAATGTGTTTCATACTAGATATTTCCATATTCAATTTTATGTTATGAATTTTCGAATTACCAATGAACATGTTGTATTCATGGTTCTTATGAATTGAATTTTCTGTGAGTAAGTCAATATGTATGTGGTTGTGTTTATTGATGACATATTGGTATATTCCAAAAGTAAATAGGAAGATGAAAATCATTTAATGGTTTTCATGAAAACCTTGTTCCACACCACATGATTTCATAGTAAGTAATTTTCGTTAAAATAATTCAATATCTTATGCTACACGCAACACCGAGTTCGAGTGAAACACAACTTACCAAACTAGTCATTTAAAAAGTGGTTATAAAGAGTATTAACTAAAATATTAATTTTATATCCTCCATAAAATTTATGAATCCATATTCTGTGTTTCATAGACATAATAGAAGAACAAATTCATTTTTTCGATAAAAGAAGTATTTTTCAAAAAATATTATTATACCACTTTTTAATGGAAAACCCTTCTTAACACCAATATTTGAAAATTTATATTTTTATTTTAATGAATTTAAATTCTTATTTATAAGAGGGAGATAAAAATTTATTTTCGATAAATATTTTTTACTTTTCAGAGAACATTCATATTTTGATGAATACTAAAAAATATTAAATTTTTATGGAAAACATCTTTTTTAATCGAAATAGTTCATAGCAAAAAATTATGAATTTTAATGGGTTGGAATTATAATTTGATTATATATTTATCAAATAATATAATTTATGCCATTATAAGTAATTTCACATTTAAATTTAATATAAACACATGTCAATCTTTTGATAGTTTTTACTTTTCCAAAACATGTTTTTTTTGTTATGACAATCAGAATTTATTATAAATTAATTAATGCAACTTCTATGTCTTTATTTGAAAAAATATATATAACTTTTGAATTTGGAATATCAACATTAGCTTAGGAGGGATTATTGGTATTTTTCTAAAAAGATTCATTTTTTTGATGAATAGTGAAAAACATTGCGTTATTGTTTAAAACTGTATTTTTATTCAAATAAAAATTTATTTTATTTATTTCAAGTCAAAATAGATACATAATATGTATAAACGTTCAATGTAATTCATTGGAGTCATTTTATAATATGTTTAGATATATAAAATTTTATTAAACATTTTACTGTTTTTTAACTACCCTCTAAGAGCATTTGAATATTTGCATAAAACATAATTTTACCACTTATGTATGTTAAATTTCAAAAAATTTAGAGACACGGTTATAACCAGTTACTGAAATGTGGTTCAATATGATCAAAATAATTTTGGGTGAATACTGACTTTTGACATAAATTTACCTCGGTTAAAATTAAACTGGCTAATTAAGGGTAAAAATGATATTATAATTACCCAAAAACATGTCCTAATTCTATTGGATATGTGTAATACGACCAGAAACAACTTTAGGAATAAAATATGATCTTCTTTGATCCACTATAAATAGATTAGGACGTTTATTATCATTTTATTTAATGAATACTTAAGTGTTAAATTAAATGTTTGATAAGAAAACAATTTTTAATATTGGGTTAGACATAAGATAAATTAGATTATAAATATTCATTATAAAGATAAAATGAATCCCTAAATAATGATATATTATATAAAAAATTATAAAATATATAATAAATTTATTTATGATATAATGATGATGGAGTAATTACCTTATTAATGAAATATTAAAATAATTGATATTATAAATATCCAAATAAATGTATATTGGGACTTATGATGAATTACACTAATTTTATAGGTTAATATGACATGTTAGGGTTTATTAAATAAATTTTACTCGTAGATATAATGTTTTTATTTCTTTAGAAAAATGAAATACTAAATAGTGTCAAAATTGAAATAATTGATTTTTAAAAAAAAATACTATATTATTAAGGGATATATTATTTCAAAAAATGTAAGGTTCAGCCAATGGACTTAAAATTTTATATATATATTAATTATGAGCCATTTGGGGTTATATTGACTTGTTATAGTATGTTTATTAGCCATATAATATAAAAATATAAAGAGACATTTCAAATGTCCAACTATTTAACTAAGAGTTAAATAAAAATGACAATGTTAATATGGTGAACTAAAACTATCATGAACCTATTGGTTGAAACATTTTCGACGCATACACACCATATCCTATAAATGAATCATTTTGGGGCCATTAGAAACTGAAAACAATTTTAATTTAAAATAACATTTCAATCTTTTCCTAAAGTACCCCTCACCCCTCTTTTAAAAGGAAACTTCCCCTTCTCTCAAAATCACACATCCATAGCCATTTTTCATGGTCAAAACCAGACCAAATATCCTCCCAACATACCTCACATCAATATATTTCTTTAATATTATCATTAATCTAACCCATGGGACCCTTTTGATAAACTCAAAATGAAACACCAAATGAAGAGGTTATAATTTCACCACCCTTTTCCATGTTCTTTTCTTCTTCAACCTCCTATTTTTTTGATTCAATACCAAAATAATGAATCCAGTACCTTCTAAATATTATGATGTTATTATAAACATGTTACAACAATATTTTTTATTCCTTCCATCCTATATATGACAAAGTCACCATACATGCATATGTACGGCTTACCGCCTCCACATCGTGCAGCAGTTTGTTATTCAGAAACTTAATTAGTTGGATGGATATAATAATGATAATAAATAATGTAAATAATAAAAATAACATGATAATGATGTATTATATATGATACAACATCCAATTATATACTATCTCACCATCAATATAATTATATTTTTCCTAGTGCGTACGTACGACTTACCGTCTCCATGAACCCAATGAGATTAAAACCCCATAGTAATAATTAAAGATTAATTTTCATTTTATGATTAAAAATAATTTTTATTAACTTAATATCATTATGGAAAGGAATAAAATATTGACTATACATAAAAACATGACTTACGTAATATAATATATAAAAGAAAACATACGTTTCGACGACGATAGCGGCGATTTCTGGCGATGGCGCTCGGTGATGGCTTCTGGTGACAAGCCCTAGACTATGAGTGTGGATGGTTCCCCCCCTTCCTGAAGGTGGGAGGGGGGCAGATGTTATTCCTCAACCTTCGATGCCACAACCAGCTTTTGTACCATTTTCTATCCCTAGTTTCTTTACAGAATTTCCGTCAATCTCATTGAGCCCAAAGGTTCCAGATTTGCACCTTGGATATCCTCATCTTACGATCTCATTATCTGAGTTCTTGAAAGCGTCGAGCCTCCTGAATTTGAACCTGGTGGCCCGATTTGATCACTGAAGACCTTCAGTAGATTAATTTGAATGATCCGTGTTCGGTAAGTGGCATCTACAGGACCGTGCGATTGTGGGCCTGATTGATAAACTCCTTTTGATGATAGGATTTTCTTCCGAAGAATATCTTATTTGTGCTTCGTCTCGAGCTCCTAGGCACTACAATGGATTCCGGTTTTTCCTTCCCCAATGGAGCTTTGATCTCTGCATGTACTGGGACTAACCCTCTATAGCGACATGGGTAAGCTTTCCCTATCTGCCATTACCCTTTCAGAATCCGGTGATTATCTGTATGCTAGGGAATCTGGTAGGGCGTTTTCTCTACGTTGATGCTCGCATTGCGTCGGTTTGTCACCTAGTAAAACCATGACTATGTGTTGAGGTGGACGCTTCAAAGGAACCAGTTCAATTGATATGGATCTCGATTGGTGAGGAATACCGCTGGAAGCAAGCAGTGGTTTTCGAATCCTGGGTTGACTATTGTCCGGGGTGTCACCGCTTGGGCCACTAAGATGAGCAATGTCATAGTGGATCCCTCCCAGTTCTAGTGGGAATAAATGGCAGAGGTGTGGGTCAGGGGAATAAGACTGATGGCGTTATAAATAGTAGAAACTATGTGGGTGGGATGGGCTTGGGGAATCCTTCTATTGTTGCGGTTTTTGAGAGAATGAAGTAGGACATAAAGGTGGGTTCTTCTAGTAGTGGCGCTGTGCAGGACCCTGTTGCGGCTCAAGGTGCTGCTTGGTTTGGCTCTTCTGGCAGTGGATATGTGCAGGACCCTGTTGTAGATCAGCTAGTGGATATGGTTTCTACAGGTGTAGATGATGTTGGATTCAATCATGCGGGGCAGAATGAGGGTGGGATGCCTTCGCAATCGGAGGGATGTGGGCAAATAGCAGATTCTATTACAGGTCTGAGCAGTGAGAGGATTAAGGTGAAACTGCAACCTGCTGTCTCGGAGAGCAATGATGCCACCTGCAACAGGTTCAATGTTTTGGAGAATAAAGAGTGTATCTTTATTGATGCAGTTGGAGAGGTGGCTTCTAGCCGGGTGAGTGAAGGACAACATGAAGAGAGTGATGCAGTGAATGGAGTGAAGGTGGTGGATGTCAGCCATGTGTTAGAGGGGAAGCCACCATGTCTAGATACGATTGACTACAACAGAGGTAATGAACAGGCCCGAGTGGTGGCTGATGGCTTCAATGTCGACACAGTAACTAGATTTTGGAGGGACGTCTTGGATAGTGATAAATAAAATTTGAGTGGGATGGTTATATCATCCTATTGTGAGATTCTCAAGGAAGGGAAAGGGAAATCTGGATAAGAGGTAACCGTCACATTGAAAAGAAGGGCAAGAAGAGATTACTCTTATTTTTTGAAGCCGCTATCCATGAGGTCCTCTCTCAAAAATCTCCACAAGAACTGATATCTTTGGAAAAATTGATTCTCAGAAAGAAGTATGCCAAGATTCTAAAGCAATATGAAAGCTTGGAATGGGAGACGACCACAGTGGAAGGAGACTCTTTTGGGGATGTGATGTTTATGATTTTTGTGATATGTAACCGCTCTCTTTTGTGCTCGGTGTACTTTTCTTCTTATTTAATAAATAGTCAGAGGCCTACCTCTGACGAACATTCCGATTATAATGGTAAACAAATCAGTTAATAACCAAAACAGTGATACTACTGATATATCATTAAAAAATAAATATTAGAAGATCATATATGATATCATATTTATGTATTTTGTTCTTTTATAATTTAATAACTATTATTTAAAAATTATAAATGAGGTTAACCAACCCTATACAATGGAAAAGTACGGGGTAAGGGGATTCTAATCTCACTTATAATTCGGTGATATTTCCATTGTTCGCCACTTATTTATTGCATGTGGTATATCATGTACTGCCATTTGATATATATTATCATGATTATATTTATATTAATGTTATTCTATGATTAATTTTGTGGTTATTAACATTTTTTCATACGACTCAATTGATTACACATGGTAAGGGATTTTCATCACACTTCTTATTTCCTTGAGATTCATGATATATTGCAACTATTTCCTTATTTGTGGGTTATGTACTAACCATGATTGTATTATTTGTGTAACATACTTTTCTTTATAGGTATTTACATCATCATCATATGATACTTCTTTCAGGGGTTTTATGTTTCGTATGTTACCTAATCGGTAATTGAATTTTAAATTTTAATTTCCACTCATTGCAATTTACCCATACATCATTGATTATTTTACTCCAAGATTATGTGTGGAATCACTGTTTATTATTAATGTTTAAATCTCCACACCCCTTTATATGGATTTTACATTTATACACCTAATCAATCAATTGATAAATTCGAATTTCATTGATATGCACTTTTTAAGGGAATCTTAACTCAATTTCCATTCATTGAGTTAAACATCCAAGTCATTGGTTTTGTTTTTTCAAGAATATGTTTGAATATAATCATATTGATATTCACTGAATATATAACTATATTGAGTGTATTTATATTTTTCACTCATGATTATTTAATTTATTTATCCTTAATCAATGGATACAGTCATTATAAGGTATTTTGTCTCAATTTACATTCCTTGGAGACCTATTGGTCATTATGCACCAATTCACATTTATATGGTGTATATACGATCCTTTGACATATTATATCATGAATACCATTATTCTAATTATATAATAATTTTTTTATTAAGTTTATTCCCCAATTACTTGAATTCAAGAATATCAAATTTGGTTAGGAACTCATTAACTAAAATATTACTTTAAATGTTTTAAATATGTATTCTTCTTAATAATTATTATTAATGACCATGTATTAAAAATGGTTTTAAGTATTTATTTATATTTACATAAATTTTTTGAAATTAAAATTCTATTTAAAAGTTTCAATGTGGTATGTGACACATTAATTAAAAAATCTATTTTAAAAACTTCTTTGATAAATAGCGCGCCATTTGAATGTTTTCAAGAAAAAGGGGATATTTTCCTAAAATAGTTTTAATGACTATTTTCATCAATGTCAATATCCTTTAGTTTATTCTACTATTGATTGAGGTTGATTTATCATAATACAATCATCCATATTGTATTGATTGATTTATGTTTGATTGCGGATGTGCTTCTTTTATTCCATTCATGGTTTGTGGTTAAAATATTGACATTTTTTGTAGTTTTAAAACAAATTTTTAAATTATGTTTCACCATTTTATATGAATAATGAATTGGTCTTTTTTTTTGATGGGTGGATCTCTATATAGCTCCTCGATGCATCGGTAGGTTGCATGAGAAAAAACAGAGTCATGGAAGATGACCTTGACAAAATCTTAATTGTAATCTTGGCACAAATCCTTGATTATGTGGTTATGTAGTCTGGAATTATGCATTCCATCATTATGAAATTGGCTATTGATAATACATGTGATTATTAGACTAGTAGAATATCCATGTGAGTATGTAAATGTAATTATTTGATTTATCTTTTTTTTATGCTTAAGTTTGAGTTTAAAAGGCTTGTGTTATGGTCATATAAGTTTCCTTAAATTTCTATTTTTATTTATGACAATTTCTACTATATTGTTACCCTAACTGTGCATATGATCTCACCCCTTTCATTTGTTTTATTTTTCTTATGATGCAATGAATTATGATATGATTATCCTGGAGGAATATTCTAAGGGATATAAGAGTGTTCAAAGGGGACTCAATGTTCTATATTTATTTCATTATATAATGTAAAACATATGTATGTATCTAGTACATCATATTCTACTAAATAGATCTGTCTTTGTAGACATGATTCCTTGTATCATGCCAATGATATATAATAATGGACCGAATCTGCGTAACTAGGCTCAGGGAATTCCAGTGGGTATTAGAGAAAGTTTATTACCATCCTTGGAAGCTATATTTAGAAAAAACACTCTAATTAGGAATCCCTACCCAAATATAGACATTGAGGATTAGTATATAATAACATCTAAAAAATTTGATAATGTCAATATTATGTGGGTTTTCCATAGAATACATCTCTGTCTGGATACGAGCAGGTAGAGGCGGCTTTGGCACAGATGTAACTAGAAGTGAAAACTCATACAATGTGTTTCATGATTGACCTGGGGTATCCAAGAACACGAAAATGGGCCTTGTTTCACTCTTGGTTACGACACTCCTGGGGTATATTCTTAGGATAATTCACATTTTCATTACAACCAGATTTAAATCATTTTAATATACGATGAGAATAAACAACCTTGGTTAATCTTAGTGTTCTTTATATTGAAAATAAGGTGTTATGATATTCTCTAAATGATTTTATGACTAACACTATGAATTATTGTGTTAGTCAATGGCCGGATTCCAAGGATGTCATAGTAACATTTAACATGATGTACAAGGTGGTAACAGTGGTGGAAATGTGAAATGAAATGGAATTTTGTTTGGTGTAAAAGATATCATGTTCATGTTGAATCAATTTTCCAAAAATATGATCAACAACATATATATTTACCATCTCCCGGAATCAAAAAAATAAGAGAATGGTAGTGAATGATAAGAGCTCCAGTAGTGGAGACCATGAGGTAAATAAAGATCAATTTCCATCATGTAAGAAACGTGGAAGGAGATGCCTAGGAAAGTGTTTCAATGGGACAAATAAATACAATATGTGTGGGAAATAAGGATATGAAATAATTAATTGTTAAGAAAAAAAATGAATATTACTATGGAAGAAAACAAAAATGATCCTAAGAATCCATATACATTCATTTTCTATAAATGTAGGGGACCTAGGAATTACTAGAGTTAATTCACTATTCTATAGGATAACCTCTTGGTCAAGGAAGAAGCTATATGTAAATAAATAGATGGTGAAATGTTTAAAATTATTAGTGCTCTTTGTTGATGGGATTACTTTAGATAACTTTTCTCTTGTATGTGTAACCCTACTGATTGTTATGTGAAAATTATTTTATAAGATGATTTAGCATTTCTATTTTCGATATAGTTATAAATAACCATTTGGGTTTATATGATCATTATATTGGAGGAAATTACAAGTTATTAAATTTTGGGATGAAAAGGCGAGGTATGAGATAACATTTTTGGTGAAATTATGTTATGGTTATTTCGAAGAATTTATCTTATTGTGTGAGTTTTACAAAATATAGTTTTTGAAAAAAGAAAACACGCAGACTTTGTCACAACCCGCCACATCAAAAAAAGCTGCGAGAATCGAACCCACAACCAGAGTGCGGTGGGGATTTATCTCCTAGAACTATACTACATGAAGTTACTGGTTAGTGTGACTAATTATTTTCAGTTAAATGATTTTATAGATCAACAATATGTCGATTTGGGATCTTATGTCTTACGAAATTGATATCCTTAGTATATGAAAATGATTTGGTTATTATCTAATGAATGTTTTTTTGGAAGATGTTCACTCTATTGGGAACACTATATGCCTATGGAAAATAGAATACTATGGGATTTAATTTGAGGAGTAATGGTGTATTTTTAATATGTTTTTATGGTGTATTTATAGAGATTTGGTTTATTTATGGAAATGATTAACCTGCCATAGAGAATATGTGATTAGGTTAATTACTTTTAAGTATGTTTCTTTAAGTGTAATCGATGTTATTTAGAGATACAATTTAAGTTGGAATACTGTGTACTCAAATTCATCAATGTTTTGTGTTTCAATTTAAGTTTGGATTGTAATAAATAATTTTAAGGACAATTGTTTATTGATGGGTATTTTTTCAACTTTGGGTATTTTTGGAAAACATTTAGAAATTAATATTTGTATTTCTTTCTCTAAAGGATTATCCTTTTTCGGGATCATCTACTCTTGAACAAACCACTTTGGATTTGGTAAATATTTAAATACAAGGTAAATATATAGATTATTATTTTTGGATTATTTTATTCTATTGATATTTATTCTAGCACTTTAGTGTGACCAAGTCAGATTGAATACTCATTGTTTGAAAAAAATATCATTTAGTGGTAGAAATTTATTAACAGATGCAACTATAACTAAAATGTAAGTATATCTCTTTATGTTATTATTAAATCTCATAAACAAATTCCTCAACTTTATGAAATAGAACAAAAAACAAAAAACATAGTCTGTTTACTTTTCCTATTGGGAAACTAATGACCATTTAAACAATCTCAAGTTTGTTGTTTTCTTGTTGTTAATATTGTCCTGCCCATGTTTTCTATCACTCTCCATCAAAAAATGACACTTAGTTTATCATTTATATCCATTTTTCCAACATGGAATCCTAGTATGGGTTATCTCGGGTGACTATTGTACTTCTCTTTCTTTCCTTAAAAGTAATAGATTTATTGACTCTTTCTCTGTTGTGGGACATTCAATGAAGTTCCCAAGCCCAAATTTAAAATTGGGAAGAGGCAATTTCTAGAATGGGGAAGAATGTAACACCCCATGATTTCATATTAAGTTATTTTCATTAATGTAATTCAATATATTGTGCTACACGCAACACCGAGTTCGAGCGCACCACAACTTACCAAATTAGCCGTTCAAAAACCGGTTATGAATATTATAAACTTAATTTTTATTTTTATATACTCCATGTAATTTTATAATCCATATGATGTGTTTCTAAGACATAATATATGAACAAATTCATTTTTTTAGATAAGATATGTATTTTTTAAAAAATAAAATTTTACCACCTTTTAAGGGAAAACCTTTTTTAGAACGAATATTTGACACTTTTATATTTCAAATTTAATGAAATTAAATTCTTCATTAAAATAGGGATATAAAAAAAATTGGATAAATTTTTGGTACTTTTCTGATAACTATCATATTTTGATGAATACTGGAAAATAGAAAATTATAATAGAAAACATATTTTTTAATCAAGATAATCTATAGTGGTAAATTATGAATTTCAATGATTTGGATGTATAATTAGATTTTATTTTTATCATTTAATACAATTTATGTCATTATAAGTAATTTCACGTTTAAATTTGACATAAACACATGTCAATATTTTGATAGTTTTTACTTTTTAAAAACTCGCATTTCCATTTTGACAACGAGATTTAATTTTAAATTTATTAATGTAACTTATATGTTTTTAATTTGTTAAAATAGAATTCATTTTTTAATTTGGAATATCAAAATTATCTTATATTGAATTTTTAATATTTTTAGGAAAACATTCAATTTTTTACGAATAGTGAAAACTACTACGTTGTTGTTTAAAATAGTATTTTTGTTACAATAATTATATATTTTATTTCTTTTAAGTAAAAATAGATTAATAATACCTATATAAGTTCACTTTAATTCATTGGTGTCATTTTCCAATAAGTTTAGATATATTAAACTTTATTGAACTTTTTACCTTTTTTACACAACTTCTAAAAGCATTTAAAAATTTGAATAATATTTAATTTTACCTCTTATATGGGTTGATTTTCAAAATTTGAGAGACATGGTTGAAATCAGAAAGTAAAATTTGGTTCAATAAGATGAAAATATTTTTTGGTTAATAGTAACTTTTGAATTATATTTACCACAATTAAAAGGTAAATAGGGTAATTAAGGGTAATAGTGATATTATAATTACCCTAAAACATGACATAATTATATTGGATAATTGTAATTCGACCAAAAACAACATTTCAAATAAAATATGATCCTCTTCGACCCTCTTGGATTAGATTATGACATTTATTATTATTTTATTTAAAGAAGGGTTAAAAGTGTTAAATTCAATGTCTAATAACTAACCCATTTTTTATATAGGATTACACCTTAGATATATTAAACTATAAATATTAATTATAAAGATAAAATTATTTCATACATGATGGTATTTTATTTATAATTTTTAGACATTAAATAATTTAATTTTATTATGACACAAAGAGGATGCTATAATTACCTTATCAATGAAACATTAAAATAATTGTTATTATAAATATCCAAATAAATATAAATTGAGGATTATGATAAATTAAAATAATTTTTTAGGTTATTATGAAATTTTAGGGTTGATTAAATATTTTTTATTTGATGTCATAAAGATTCTATGGATTTAATAAAATCAAATAATAAATAGTGTCAAAATTGGCATAATTGAGTTTTTAAAACAAATACTATATTATTAATTGATATAATATTCCTACAATAATAATCTTCGACCAAATGACTTAGATAATGTTATATATATTAATAATGAACCACATGGGGTTCTCGTGTCTTGTTATAGTATTTTTATTAACCATTTAATATAAAAATATAAAGGGATATGGTAAATGTCAAATTATTTTACTAAGAGTTAAATCTAAAAGAGAAGGATAATATGTTGACCTAAACCTGTATAAAACCTATTGGTTGAGATTTTGTCGACCGATACCTACATTATACTTGAAATAAATCATTTTGGATCCATTATAACTCGTAAATGATTTTTTTATAAAGTAATATTTCAAGCATTTACTAATGTTATCCCCACCCCTCTTATGAATGGGCACTATCCCTATTCCCAAAACCGCACCTCTGAAGCCATTTTTCTTGGCCAAAACCAACTCAATTATCCTTCAAACTTCACTCACATCAAAATAGAGTTCTTAATTTGATTAGAAATCCATCCTATGGAGCCCTTTCGATCTACTCAAACGGAAACACCCAGAGAAGTGGTAATAATTTCACCACCATCATTCAAGTTATTTTCTTCTTCAAATTCCTCTTTGTTTTTTTCCATACCAAAATAATAAATTATGTACGTTCTAAATAAAATTATGTTATTAAAAATATTGTACATCCATATTCGTTATTCTATCTATCCCATTAATGAAAAATTCACCATACTTGCGTACGTACGGCTGACTATCTCCACGTCATGGTGTAGTTTGTTATTCTAACACTTAATTTTTTTGATGAGTATAATAATGATTATAACTGAAGTAAATAAAAAATATTTCATGTCAATAAATCTTTATATATGATTTAACATCCAATTATATACGATTTCATCATCAATATAATGATATTGTCGCTCATGCATCCATACAACTTACCGTCTCCACGAACGCAATTAGATTCATTACCCAACATAATAATTCAAGAATAATATTAATTATATGATTAACAATAATTTTTATAAAATTAATATAGTTATGTGCATGAATAAAATACAACCAGTGCATAAAAAACCTAACTTACGTATCAAAACATCTAATGGAAAATGAATCAGTTAACAACCAAAACAGCGATACTACTGAAAAATCATTAACATAGAAAATATTAGAAGATAATATATGATATCATATATAGGTATATGGTTCTTGTATAATTTAATTACAATTGTTTCACCATTATACAAGAGGTTAATCTAACATATACTAAGGATACGTACATGGTAAGGGGTTTCTTATCTCACTTTTAATTCGGTGAGATTTCGATTGTTCGCCACTTATTTATCGCATGTGGTGTATCGTGTACAACCATTTGATATATATTGTCATGATTAAATTAATATTCATGGTGTTCTATGATTCATTTGGTGGTCATTGACTTTTTTCATATGACTCGATTGATTAATACGTGGTAAGGGATTTTTATCTCACTTCTTATTTCTGTGAGATTCATGCTATATTGCCAGTATTTCCTTTTGTGTGGTGTATATACTGCCCATGATTGTATTATTTGTGTAATATAATTTAATTTATGGTTCTCTACATCTTAAATGTATGACACTTCTTTCATTTCTTGTATGTTTTGTACGTTACACACTATGTAAGGAAATATCAAATTTCAATTTCCTCTCTTTGGGCTTAAAACATACTTCCTGGAATATTTTAATGCAAGATTATGTGTGGAATAACTATTTATTACTTATATAGTATTATATAATATACATTATATTGATATACCTTTGATACCGATAATCACTCTCTTGATAAATTTACTTTCCATTGATATGAACTTTTTATGGGAAATCTTAACTCAATTTCAATTTATTGAGTTAAACATCCAATTCATTGGATTTGTTTTTACATGAATATGTTTGAATGTAATATTATTTATTTACAGTGAATATATAATTATATTGACTGGATTTATAATTTTCACACATAATTATTTCATTTATTTATCCCTAATCTAAGGATACAGTATTTATAAAGATTTTTTTCTTAATTTACATTCGTTTGAGACCTCTTTGTCATTATGAACCAATTCACTTTTATATGGTGTATATGCTGTAATTTGACATATTATATAAGGAATCCATTTATTCTCATGATATAATAATGTTTTGATTAATTTTATTCCTCAATTACTTATATTCAAGAATCTCTTATTTGGTTATCAACTCTTTAACTAAAATATTGTTTTAAATGTTTTAAATATTTATTCTATTAAATATTTCTCATTAATGTCCATGATTTAAAAATTGTTTTAAGTATTTAATTATATGGACATAAATGTTTCGAAATTAAAATTCTTTTTCAATGATTCAATGTGGTATGGGACACTTTGATACAAAAATCTATATTAAAGAACTTCATAGATAAATAGAGTTTAATTTAAATTTTTTGAGGAAAATGGGGATATTTTTCTCAAATAGTTTTAACGACTATATTCATATATGTGAATATAAATCAGTGTATTTTACTATTTATTGAGGTTGATTTATCATAATAAAATCATTCATATTGAATTTAATTTGTTATGTTTGGCTGTGGATGTGTAATTTTTTTTCCATTCAAGGTTTGTGGTTAAAAAATTGACATTTAGTATGATAGTTTCAATACGAATGTTTTGATTATGTTTCACCCTTTCATATGTGGAATGGATTGGACTTAGTATGTTGTGGGTGGATCCCAATATATCTCTTCGATGAATCTGTAGGTCTCATGATACAAACTAGTGTCTTGCGAAAAGTCCTTGAAAAATTCTTAATAGTAATGTTGGAACAAGGCCTTGACTATGTTGTTATGAAGCCTGGTATTATGCATTCCATCATTATAAAATTGGATATTGATATTACATGTGATTATTCGACTAGTATAAAATCCATGTGAATAATTAAATGGAATTATTTGATTTATAGTTTCCATATTAGGCTTATGTTTAAGTTTAAATGGCTAGTGTTTTAATATTATACAATTCCTTAAATGTTTATTATTCTTTATGACAGTTTCCACTATATTTTTATCCTTACTGAGCATCTGAGCTCACCCCTTTCTTATGTTTTTATCCAGGATGCAAAGAAGAATATTTCGAATAACCTTCATGAATAGACTAAGGGATATAAGAGTGTTCAATGGGGACACAATGTTGTTTTTTATTTCATAATTTAATGTAAAACATATTTATGTATCTAGTACTTCCAAGTAAACTAAACTGATCGGTCTTTCAGGACAAGATTCCTTGAATCATGCCAATGTTATGTAATAATGTACCAAAACTGTGTAACTGGGGTCGGGTAATTACACCTTAATAGAGAATAAATTGTTCGGTAAATTCACCAAGTGTGAATTTTGGTTATAACAAATTTCATTTTATGGTCACATTGTTTAATAAATGGCATAACTGTTGATTCTGGTTTAACAGTTTTTTTTGAAGAATGGATAATACCCACAAATATACAAAATATTCATATTTTTCTTAGTTTGGTAGGCTATTAGATAATTTTTTTGAAAATTATTCATGGTTTTATATACCACTGACTATGTTAACATGAAAATTTGTTACATTCATCTGGAAAAAAATGTGATGATTGTATTCAGGAATTAAAAAAAGATTGATAAATGCTCTAATTTTGGAATTACATTTTGGAGATGGTGAATTTTTTATCTACAATGATGCTTCATTGAAAGGAAATGGTTGGATACTACTGAATAATGAGCAGGTAATTTCTTATCCATTACATCAGTAGAATCTTCACGAGTTAAATTACCGTACACATGATTTGTAATTAGATGCTATTGTTTTTCTATAAAAATTTAGAGGCGTTATTTGTAATGGAAAAAGTATGAAATATATATTTATCACAAAAGTTTGATTTATATATTCACTCAGAAGTAATTAAACATGAGTTATAGGATATGGCTATAATTAATCAAGGATTATAATTTCATTATCCATTAGCATCCCTGAAAAGAAACTAAAGTGGCTGGCACATTGAGTCGAAAAAATAATGCAACATTAACCGTTTTTTGAATGAAACAGGATCCTTTGGTTATTAATTTGAAGAAAATTGGTATAAATTGTCTTGGTATAGAGAATTAATCTATTTTTCAGCTATAAGTAAAATCATCTCTCTTAGAAAAAATTAATAAAGCAATGAAGGAATACATTGTGTTGTAGAAAAGGGTAGAGTTAGTTCAGAAGGGTATGTTTTCTAATCTTAACATTGATAATGGTTGTATTTTGATAGTTGGGAAGATATTATGTATTCCTTTTGATTCACATTTGAATAATGTGGTGTTATATGAAGCTCATAGTTCTCCATTTTCAATTCATACCAGATGTACTAATATCTAAATAGATCTTCTGGAGTATTATTGGTGGAATGGAATGAAAATATATATTAAATATGTTACTGGGAAGTGATTTACTTGTCAACAGGTTAAAGCCAAGGGACAGTTACCGAAAGGCATGATTCATCCTTTACCAGTGCTAGTGTTGAAATTGGAGAATGTATCAATGGAATTCATTTTGGGATTACAGAAGAAATCACAATGTAATAATGAAATCTCGGTTATTGTTTATAGATTGACTAAATCCGATCATTTCCTTCCTATAAAAAATTCATTGTCTGTTGATCAAAATTCTTAAATGAATGCTAAAGAGATATTCAGGTTGCATGGAGTTCCCCTCTTCATTTTATCTGATCATGATCTTGGGTTTTCTTTTAACATTAGGAAAGGCCATCATAAGTCATTGGGTACTAAATTAAACTTTAGAACATATTTTCATCCTCAATTAGATGGGTAGTCAGAATGATAAATTATGACATTGGACGATATTTTACATACATTATCATTGGATTACTTGGTATGTTGGTACCAACATCTTTCATTGGTTGAGTTTTCTTATAATAACAGTTTTCATTCCAGAATACAGATTGATCCATTTGAGGCATTATATGTGAAGCGGTGTCGAACACCAGCTTTTTGGGATGAAGTAAGTGAAAGAAAAATAATGGGAATGAAATTGGTAAAAATAAATTGACGAGAAAGATTAATTGATATAGAAAAACAAGAGGATAGCTCAAAGATGGAATAAAAGTTATATGGATAACCGAAGGAAGGATCATTCTTTCAAAGAAGGTGATCATGTCTTTCTCAACTTTTCTCCATGGAATTTTTTTTTTGTGATTTGTAATGAAGGGGAAGCTGAGTCTGAGGTTTATTGGACCCTATGAAATCGTGGAGAAAGATGGATCTGTTTCCTATAGAGTGGATTTACCTAATTGTTTCTCTTATGTACACTATATTTTTCTGGTTTAAATTTTTAAAAATTATATTGAAGATCTATCTCATGTTTTTTATTCCAGAGATAGTTCAGTTGGAAGAGAGTCATTCATATTAGGAAAAACCAGACTAGATTCATGATCAAAGAGAAAAAGTGTTATAGAATAAGATATTAAATTAGGTAATGGTTTTTTGGGAACATAATATTATTATAGAGGTAACTTGAAAATTTGAAAATGCTATGAGGGATAAATAACTCCCCTTATTATATAAGTGAATAAAATTGCGAGGAGGGAATTTCCAAAACGGGGAGGAATGTGACAATCCCGGTAAATAAGTAATATAAAATTTATATATTTATTAATATTAGTGAATTGAATATTAATTTTACTTTAAATTGTATTCTATGTTCAGTGGTGTACCCAATACACAACAATGGGTTTCTCTGAAATCTTATATTTCACACGGGGATGATTTTTACTAAGAAAAATAAAAATACTATTATATTATTATTTGTAATGGTAGTTAATTCCAAGAAATTATACTAGAGAGAATGAAAATTACTACGATTTATTATTAAACATGTTTCCTAATTTTTTTCATTTATCCAATAAATGTTAGAGGCATAAAATGAGAAAGAATACAATTTTAATCATAAATACTTTAAAATTTTAAAAGGTAGTTTGACAACAATTTGATTAAAATACGTTTTAAATCTTGTTTTTTTCACTATTATATGTTCCATTTAAAAAAAATAAACTTCTTATTTAGATTTGGGAAATAAAAATTTACTTTGGATAATTTTTTGGTATTTTCATGATAATGATCAATTTTTAATGAATAGTGAAAAATACTGCCTTATTAAGTCAAATATGCATTTTCATCTAATTTATTTATATGATAATATTGTTTTTTTAATCTTTTTTAAAAATTAATTATATTATATTTTTACCACTTATTCAAATTTTGGTCATTGGAAGTAATTTTACATCCAAATCTGACATAAAACACATGTCAATCTTTTGTTGTTTAACTTATTAAAAACAAGATTTTTGGGTTTTACAACGGGAATTAATTTTAAATTAATTTATTAAATTTATATGTTTTTAATAAGGAAATATAGATTGAATATTTGAAATTAGGTTGTCCAAATTGTGTAAATTTGCAACTTTTATTTTTAGACATTATGAATAGTAAGTATATAAAATATTTTATTTTCTAAGGTTAATGGGTAAATCTAGTAAATATGTGTAAATAATAAAATTATAATAATATTTAATTACCCTTAAATATGTTATAACCCTATTTGATAATATATTTCAGACCATGGGAATCCTTGGGTCGATTTTAGGACCCCATGGAGTCACTTTTGTGTGAAAATGACATTTAATTACTTTTAAATTATAATTAAGAAAAATATAACATTAACAAGTATGTTTTATTATAAAAAAATTTATGGTGTTATATACGTGATCTAATTTACTATAAATATTGATTTGAAATATAAATTAAATTACTACATCATGTTATTTTATTTATTTCTTTTATACATCATATAAATAAATATATTTATGGCACAATGGTGATGTAGTGATTACATTGTTAATGAATGATTTAAATTAATGAGATTATAAAAATTAAAATAAGTTTATTTTGAAACTTATTATGTCAATCATGAATTTTATGGATGATTATGATTTCTTATTTTTAAATTAATGATGTTTTTTTGAATGAATCAAGTTGTAATGGATTTTTAAAAAGTCATTATACGAATAAGATAAATATCAACATAAATGAATTTTTAAATCAATTAATATTTTATTAAATGATATAATTATCCTAAAGATATATTATTCAGAAAAAAGATATTTATATTGTTAAAAATTTCATTAATTATGCATTTTTGGGTCTCTTGGAATTTACTAGTAACTATGTTTACCATATATTATGAATCTACAAAAAGACATGGGATAAGATTAATAAGTTTACTAAGGGTTAAAGCTAAAACATACGGTTCATTTTGTGACATAAATTTTTCTAAAACCATCTTGATTAATGGTTTTAGACCTATCCTATTCTGATATTTTAAATATATCACATTTGAGTTATTAAAATTCAAAAATCAAATAAAAATAAAATAATACTTTAAAACATTCGTAAAGTGCCCCTCCGCTCTATTATAAATGGTCACCACCTCTAACCCTTAATCACACCCCTCAATCCCCCTTTAATTTTTCTTCCTCTGCCTATATCAAATCCCAAAATCCCTATATTCATTTTATAATCCTTCCCCATGTGAGAAGTCAATTCCAGAAATCTCATTTGGTAAAATCAGAATAAGTTACTTGATTTAAGGTAATGTCTTCTCTCGAGTTCCATTCCATTATTTTTACTTCTCTACTACATATGCTATTATTATTCATTGTTTACATAAAAATACAGTAAAATAAAATATAATATGTTGTTTTTATGATATGTATTCTAACTACATTTAAAAACGCCTCTGTCTTATTGGTGTAGAACATACAGTTTCTGTGGATGGAGAAATATAGTCTAAAAAACGATGATTGTTCAATCATCTCTTACCTCCTCTTATGGTGGAAATTTTTATGGAACTATAATTATATATGATATATATTATTTTTCTTTAATCTATATGAAATTGTAATTCTCATTTAGAACATTCCATTGTGCTTTTTGTGTTGTATAAATACTGTAATTTCATTTGAGGAAGTGTGAACTCCCACCCCCTCAATGTGATATGACTCGTTCATGCTATAAATGAAACATATAAAGGATTTAATTAATGAACAAATGTAACATATATAAAATATATATTATAATGTAATTATATTATACCTATGTATAATTTAGTTTTCATTCATTTATGTATGAAAAAAATGAAAGTACCGTTCATGCGTACGAACGGTTTACCATCTCCATGAATAGTGCATTTGATTTAATTTTCCTAAATGCTATGGACTATTAATGATACATATATAATGGATATATATGATATATATTATATCTAAATCATGAATATAATTTTGGAAATAATTTAATTATAACCCCATGATCAATTTTTAATTATAACATGTTCTGTTTTTACTCATGATCCAAACATCGACAAAATGTATGATATGAAATCAAATAATTAACTAATTGTTATAGAATGGTAATAAGTTATATAAAAGGAATACTAAAATTTAAAAAGGATTTGAATCAAGTAAAAAATAACATAATTTTTTTACTCCAGAAATTAAAGAACGAAAAATTCATGTCAGACACGAGGTAATAGACTTTGTCTCAACCTCCATTCATAGAGGAATATTTTTATTTATACATGACGTTCTTTTATATGGTGTATAAACCTGTTTGAATTTTATATTCACTAAAATGGAATATTTTTCCACATATCATTTTACCAAACCACAAATTGAATGTTTCTATTTATCATATGAAGTGACAATGATTTTTCAACCACCACGAGCATTATTTGATATTTGGCTTCCTTTGCAAGCCATGATGTTTCTAAATGGAAAATGAAAACCATATAACCTTTTTACATATTTTGGTAATGAAAATGGTTTGGAATGTGGAATTACTATTCCAATACCTTGAAATTATTTATTCTAATTGAAAATAATATTTTTATGATTGAAATGTTTATATTTGAAATATTTTATGTGTGATTATTATACAATGGTTCTTAGACATTTGATGAGTCGTTACGTGATAAACCAAATGATGGGTGGTTCTATGATGAACCATATACGGGTGTTTAAATTATTATTTCCAATTAATTGGATATGGATGTCAACCATATGGCTATTCCATTTGTAATAATGATTTATGGAATTCCACCACATAGTTATTCAATTTATGTATGATTATGTCCAATGTTTACCATTTATATGGTATGTTTTATTTGTAAGTATTTTACAGTAATATTTTTCTTACAAAAGTGTATGCAATGAGATTTTATTCAGTAAAGAGTATTTACTACTTCATAAAGGTGAAAATTATTACTTTTGATAAAGTATACATGGTTTAGATGTTGTTTTGAAACACTAACAGTTTTCCATACTTGTGTATCCCTAACTATCATTCTTACGCTCATCCAATGTTTTTGAAATGTTATTCATAGGACATAAAGTAGAATCGGGTCAAATATGGGATCAAAGAAAATTCATGATGTTTAAAACATGGAACTATACATGTTTCTTTTCTTTTAAGAGTTTCTATTTTATGGAAAAAATGGATACTGAGTAGATGTGTCTACATGTAATATTCAAGTGGTTATTTATAAGTTATGACCCAATTATCTAAAGTCCTAATCCTGAAATGATCCTTAATGTTAATTATTATATTAATTCAATATTATGTAATGTTTAATCTTGGGGCCTTATATTTATCGTCTCAAAAAACAGACTAATAAGAAATCATTTGAAAAATATATGAATTCATCTCATCTATTATAATTTTTATTACCATCCATTCCATATGAACTAATATAAAATAAATTTAATTGATTATCATTCATAAAGTAATGTGATTGATTTTTAGATATATGTTATTTCTTATTTATCTCCAATAATTAAAATTTCACCATAAATTTTTTTTTCAATATAAATAATTTAAATAATTCCACTATGGAATCCATATAAATAATTGTTCGATTTTTCTCAAGGAATCATTATTTCCATTTTTCATTCAACATCCATTTAAAATTTGGTGTTGATGAAACACATTCCCTTAATTAACAATTAATTATATTGAAAAACATTAGTAATTGATGTGTAACATCCCGACTTTTCTCAAAGTTACAGACCATTAATTTTTGAATTAAATAACATTAATGGGCACTAATAATTACTACTAAATGGTTAATGTAATGATCATGTGCATATAGGGATCATTAGAATCATAGAGAATATAAAATGGAATATATATACTATATTTCATGGTTAGAGAAAACCCTGCCACCCTGTCCATATGGTTTCCATAAACCATGCAGTTGTAGACAGTGGGGTGCATAGGGCTATACAGTTTGTCTAAAAATGATCAACCTAGTGAGAATGAATGTGAAACCACCTGTATGTTTTGGGTAGAGAGATTCATCAATGTTTTCACATGGTTATCCAAACTGTTTTGCTAATCGTGTGGTTTTCCACTTTAAAGCAGAACCTATCAAAAATTTAGCTCTCAGTTTGGAAAACTATGTGATGAAACTATAAGACCTCATCTATGTAGGGGAAATACCAATTCTAAAATTAATTAAATTTTTAAACCCCCGTATATTCTTCTCATATACAACTCCTTCATTATTTCTCCTCTATATTGGTGCACGAGCTCCAATATACCCTCTATTATAGTGCTTGATCCAAATCCATCAACAGGTGTCCAAATCACTCACAGTCAGAAGTGTTGCATCAATATCAACAATATCTTTATTTATCTATAATATATTTCAAGGTTACCCATCTATCTTTAATTTAATTTTTGATCAATGTCTAATTCCATATTTTTTGATCATTTTTTGAATCATTTGATTAAATATATTCTACATCAAATTGAGGCAGGATAAAGGAAAAGAGTAGTGGAAGTACATTGTGGTAGGTGGCCATAGTAATTCCTACTATTTTAGTAACATTTTATATGAAAAATTTCATTCCACTCGCTGATCCCATCCGAAGATTCTTTGTTCTTAGTTTATAAATTAATTTAAATCATTTTCCACATTGCTGGTTACCCTATTATGTGGCAAAACCCACGTATGGGATTTTTTTCCTTATTATTAGTCACCCATTGGGTTTCTATCATTAAATGGTCAATTTCCCACATAAATAAGTTATGTACCACCTATTAGGTGTGAGATTCATCTTTATTAACTTACATAAATATTGATTGTATTTAAGATTAACAATTGGCTATGAAATTGGCCCTTCAGCTTCATGACTCACACCTAATATTTGAATTATTATTCTTGATTCATCATATATAAATCCAAATGAAATAAAAATAAATGCTGATGCATGTTGTGGAGTTCTTATGCTTCATTACGTATTACCTAACACGCCACAATGTTATTCTTGGTTATGCTAATTAGCCTATGATATTGAAATATCATTATGGACATGTGATTATAAACATTATTGGACTTATTTTTTTGCCTCATGCACATAAAATCTCACATTTAATTCCATGAAGACTTATAATAAAAAATGTTCAATTTTTTTTGAATTTAGTTTTTTATTTTGATTAATTTAGGGGCATGTGATATTATGAATATTCATTGATGGCATGTGATTTTATAAATTCTATTCCATGTGATATGTTCATGGTTATGATGACTCACATACTATAGGCTTGGAGTGAACATGTGTTCCAATTTAAGGATTCAAGTGATGGACTCACTTTTCTTGGTTTGATATACATGACATTTGAGGAATAATAATTTGGAATTCTATGCATGTGCTCTTTGAGCAGTTTTCTTTACTCGTGAGTGACATCAGTTCCCTATGAGAAAACCTGAGGATGGACCTATAAGAAAGATGGAAACTCCCTACCTAGGGTGATACCCATTACCCTATATGAGATACTTGCTATGGAATTAGAGTCACTAAGCAATGAGTGATACAAGGAACACCTATATGTGAATCCTTGGACGAACTTAGTGGAATTTGTTCTATAAGAGATATATTTTGTGACCCTGGAACTCTGTTTTAATCATCCTATATGGTCTCATGCTTCCACTCATGATTTTATGGACAAATTAATTGTTCTATATGTATTTTTTTATATTTACAATGGATAACATTGTGATTACATGAAAATGATACCCTTAGACAAAGGAAAATATTTGATGTTATGCCTTGCTTAATTGGTTATCTCACAAAGGCCTTTGTATACATGTTATGACTTGCACAAGTACTTCATTTCAAGTATCCTTATTAGGCATAAGTATGTGGAAATGATCAGGTGTCCATTAGGGAACTGAGGATGTGGTGTTTTTATTTATCAATTTATTGATCTTCACCTATTATTATGGAATACAATTATTAATTTATCATATGAAATGGAACTTCCAAGATAATGTTGGATCTAGCATACTAATATTATACCTCTCACCCTTCTTGGGCATCCCATTATATCCATTATGATTTTTTGATCAATAATATAGATAATGTGAAGTTTCCAGCTTAAAATTCATGATTGATTAATAATTTAGGAGTAGTATGGGTAGAAGAAAAATCCTAATCCAAATATTTTTATTGATTTTTTTCATTATTGTATGTTTTTTAGAGTATATTATATGAAAATATCCCATTCCCTTGTGATCCCATTTTGTGTGTATATATATGGCATAAAATGATCCTCATTTTGTATATTTTATTATTATTCATCTCCTTCCAGTTATATATTAATTATTCTTGGGTTTTTATTTGGTATTCTACTACTATGGTTTATTTTATATACATTATCAATTTTTTGGTCTATCGTTTTAATCGATGCACACTCTTATCTAGGAGGGAATAGTCTCCCCATAGAAACACACTAGTCCCTTTCTATTATTTGGAAGACACATGAATTTCATGGGGGTGAGATTGGGTGCTTGTGGACCACCGTCTTGGGGAACTGATTAATATCACTTTGGAAGGGATGCTAAAATGTGTTATTAGATAAATTTTAAATTTTCCTTACTATTGGGTTTTAAAAATGAGACAATGAAATTAGACTTCTGACCTTACCTTTTAATTGTGTATAGTTTACCATGATATATGGGAATCCAAAATAACATGTGATAGGATATTGTAGTTATTAATTTTGTTATTTACAATTGACATTACTTCACTGCTGGGAGACACACAATTATATGATATCATTAATATTGGTATTATTAAATTTGTGATTTCTTTTATTAAGACCCAGTGAAAGAAGTCATTACATAGCATTCATAATACTATAAACCATTAGATAAAAATTACATTCATTCTTCCTTTTTATTTTCATATTCATCATAAATTTCCTATTGTTCATGTGATTATTTATTGTTCCTTTCTAATTGTTTCATGTTGTACTTTATTTGAATTGTTTATTGAGATATTGTAATTTCATGAAAATGAACTTTTTTTGTTGGAATATGTGGATTGCAAATTTCAATTTATAAGTTGTATGTGCCCTCATAAACTAGAATGATGATCCACGTAGTTTATCCTTTTAATATAAATAGAATTATTATATTTAATTAATGTAAAAACACCTAAAAACGAAATGACCACCTTAAATGATAATGTGAGACCTTGACTATGACCAAAAATTATATATGGGAAATAGACCACGTCCTATATTATCTTTTGATACTTTTTATTTCTTGTATATATCAGGCTGTAAGAGATAGTTATTATTTCTTTTATGTTTTAGGGAGGCCATGTAGCTATCCTTATTTATCATTTTCTTTATCTATTTTTCATATATATTATTAATCCTTTATGAGGAATGAATATGGATATTTTTGTGCAATTCAACCTCAATATCATTTTGATGTAATACATGAGAGTGGAGATGAGAACAATAGATATTTTTTGGGATCATATCTACCTACAATCCCTCATATATTTCCACATGGGTCACCTCCTAAGTATCTTCCATTAACTTCCAATGCTATGTTTTGTGACAGTTTCCAACATTTAGGAAGTCTAATCATGGTTATTCCCAGCATGCCCCTACTATGGTCGAGCTGGCATGAGACTTGAAGATGTATTATCCCCCATCCTTATATGGGGTTAGACAATCTCATGTTTCAGAGTCATGGTTAGATTCAAGAATGTCTATCTTGGACCATCTTCATATGCACCTTGGGTTGAGGTTCAACCTTGATACCTACATGTTGTGTGGCTCTACCGAGGATTTATGGAATTTCATATATTATTTTTAGAATCACTGAGATATGGTCTAGGTAAAACTCCAAAATACATTTTATGATCACTTCATCCCACAGAATCTGAGATTAGATCATGCCTAAGAGTTCATGGACCTTCATTAGAGAACTATGACCCTGATGGAGTGTTCTAATCCTATCACCGAGCTTTAGTGATTCAACTCATATCAAATGGGTGATGAATTGAAGACTACAATGTGTTTTGAGGATGTGATTGGATAATATATATGCATTATGGTGATGATATTTTTGTTAATAGACATGATTGTGATGGTGAACTAGGCCCCAATTATCGAATTAAATTTTAGAGATGCTGGAAATGTGATCCAGGTATGTTCTATTCTGAGGTAGGGTGACAGTTCTTCTAGGATGCGAAAGCTTCATTTTGGAGGAGCACCATGGAAACATTATAGCTATGTGACATGAAATAATTCTATGGTGTTTAACTAATGTGTATGTGTAGTCCTTAAGAATCACCAATGAACGGGGAACACAATTTAGTGTTGACCTTGTGGAAAGATGGGTGACCTACAATGCTTCTTAAAATATTTTGGTTCAGCATATTATAAAAGGGAATCCGTACCAGTACCTATATCTGGTACATGATATGTATATCCATAAAAGACTCTGAGTTTTCATTCTAATGTTAATCTAGGACGAGGTGGTGGTTGTCGTTGCTGAGGAAATCAGGCCACGTAGCTTTAACTTAAATAGAGTAAATCTACTCAGGCTAGTTGCACTGCATCTTAGGGTTGTGGTTTAAGCAATATTTATGTAGTGAAACATATGTCTTATGAAAAAAGTCCTAGGCCATCTATATTTAGATGTACTATTATAGTGACCTATCGTTTAGTTTTCAACATTTTGTATAAAAGTTCATATAAATTTTTTATACAAACTATTGTTTGTTAAAACCTTTGTCTTGAAATGGAGTTATTCTATGGTGTCTGTTAATTTGGAATGCTATTAAGTGTTATAAATGAGGGAATATTCCAATTTCAGGAGTTCCCACTTGATATTGGTGGGCGTCATTTCAGATTAGTTTTCTTTATCCTTGAGATGACCGGATTTGATGTCATTATTTGAATGTACCCTAAAATTTTTCATGGAGTACCATCAGTTGAAAACCACTATAATGAAGAATAAGTATCAATTTTCATGTATAGAAGACCAATTAAACCATATGAAAAGAGAAACCATTTTATCGTAGTTCTATTTGAGGTTAGGGTACCATCATGTTCATATGAGGCCATCTGATATACCACATACAATGTTTGGGAGCAGGTACAACATGTAAGAGCACTTTTTTACGCCATTTATCCTGTCAAATTAATTTCAAATCATTATGGATATGTTTAATATTGTTATCTACCCCTATCTTTATTCCTATAAATAAGTATTAAAAAAATATCAAATTGTACTCACATAGAATACAATACGATGAAATCATCATGAGATAATGATGAGTACATTAAGAGAGCATCATCTATATGAAATTCTGAACAAATGCCTCTTTTTAATCATTACAGTGGACTTCTTGAGTTTTTTCATATGAGAGGCAAGATTATTAGTTGACTTCGAAAAGGTGAGTGGTGTGGTTTCATGGGAGTATCCCATGAAAGTGTTTGATATACACAGTTTTATAGGGTTGACTATAATTTACATGAATTTCATTCTGGGATTTTCTTACTTATCGGTGCCCCATATGTCCTTGTTTAATTAGGATATGTTGTTCCTCTTCAGTAATACTTTTGAGATAGATTTTTTTTGGAGTGAAATGGAAGACTATCCTCAATGAGGATTTATATTATTCCTGATCTAGAAAAATTTTATGCACACTATTATGATGCTTCATTAATTGGGATTTATGTAGTTTTAATGCATGGTGATTGGGTCAAGGAATATAGGTCCTTCCAACTAAGGGAATATGATCCAAATTACACACTGATCAAATTTAATTCAGAATTCATAGTTCATTCTACCTTATTTTGGAGGAAATACTATTAGGAGAGTAATTGATTGTTTAAAATGATAATAAAAGTGACAAATATATCTCTATACTTCAATAACTGAATATGAGTTACTGAATGTGGGTTGAGAACCAATAGTCTATCAACATTGATAATTCCTAGACAGTCTGAAAAGAAAATGACAAAGCTTATTCCTTGATCCGAATTACTCAGACACAATCCATCATGGAGGCCAGTAGTGAGTGGTAGCTGATGGCCCTATTTGGTGAGATGCACATGGAGGTTTATAAATATCATTAACAATATGTCCGTGTATCTCAAGTAGTGACATAATCCATTAAGAAAGGTGTTTGGATAAGGTAGTTATTAGATTTCAATGGCCTTTTTTGGAGGGAATGTATCATAAGTAAGATTCCACCTCCTGGTTGGAATATATATAGAGTTGAGACCATGAATTTCTATGCAAATGAAAGGTTGAATTCAGATATATAGAGATATGTGATGATGGATTCACATTCATTTATATGGGATGTACACCCTGATTTCACCAAGTTTTATGGAGACATATGTCACCAATTTTGATGTCAAGGTTTGAAGAGGTAGATACGAGGTTTCATTGCATGGTGTTCCACCACTCAAAAGGTGATATCAGATCATGAGAAACATGTTGGGCTTCTATATTCTCTCTCCATTCTTAATGTGAAGTGGAATGAAATAACCTTGATTTCGTGATAGACAAGTTGGTGTTTCCTTGATGAAACGATGCAGTATGGGTAATTATTTATAGGCTAACTTGGGTCGCTCACTTATTTCCATGTAGAGAGACCATATCTATTTTTTATCATGGAATTTTATACATTTAGATAATAGTGAGAAATCAAGGTTTACCATGTTCTATATTTTTGGAATGACACTCCTATTTCATATCATTATTGTCGAAAGGTTTGAAAATGGCACAGGGTTCATAGGTGATCTAAATTACAGTATGTCACCTTCACACTGATAGGCAGTCTAATGATACCATATAGGTGTAAAAAGTTATTATATGGGCCAATATAATTTTTTGTAGGTTTATGAGAAAATCATAATTCTATAGTAGAGTTTTCACATAGAATGTTTTTTCAAGTAATTTTTCAGATGGATTGGTATGGGTCCCCCTTTAGTAGACTGTGTTGTTAACCACTGTGCTGGCTAGATCTCAGTGAGGAAGCTCGACGGGGTCATCATCTTGTTCATGAGACATTGTAGAATGTACAACTTATTTAGAGGGTTATTTCTATAGATCGTTAGAGGAATAAGTCTTATACCAATCGTTGATATAGTCCTTGGAAGTTCAATGTTAGACATGAGTTATTCAAAAACAATTCACATAAATTGTGTCATAAATCAATAAAGGGAGAGGGAATGTTGTATGAATAAAATTTCCAGCCTTTTGTGATAGTGGATAGAGTAGGGATGGCATATTGTTACCTATTATTACCTGAAAGGAAGGATTCCCTACACATGTTCTTCTATTCATATAAGCTTCGATAGTATTATCACAATCCATCCCACTCATTTGATACTAAGGATGTAGAACTGGAGGAGGATGCATTCTTTGAGGAACATATATTTTTTTATAATTGATTATAGCAAAAAAGATCTCCATGGAAGGTTGATTCCTTTGGTTTAGTGTTATAGAATAACAAATGTATACATGACAAGACATGGGAGCATAAGGCCTACGTACTTGGGAAAAGGCCAAAAAATTTATCAGATGACGTTTCACAGCTCTCAAAATGGCAACTTATGGACACGTTTCTTAAGGGGGGATGTTTCCACATCTCTCGTAGTTAGAGAATCATAATTTTTGGTTTATATTAATTTAAATTACCCTTGTCATTTTTCTTAAAAAGTTAAATGATGTATTAGGTGCTTAGAGGGTTCATTCACATAACATATTCCCAAAATGGGGCCAAAATGGGGAGATGTATAATTCATCGCACAATTATAGGAAACCATAATACCCACCCCACAATGTTCCCTTAAACCATGTGGTTTCAAATAGTGGGGTGAATGGGGCTAGACGGTATGTTTTCATAAGTGTTCCCTAGATAAAACAACTGTGAAACCTCAAGTTGGTTTTAGATAGAGAGGTTTCACATGATTTAGGTATGGTTAGTCCAACTATTTTCCTAACCATGTGATATTCCCTTTAAACCAGAACATGTTCCATGGTTGGTGCATGGTTTGGAAAACATGAGGCCAAAATATGCGACCCTCCTATTTTGGAGAAATACCCACCATACCGTTAATAAATGTTTTAAACCACACCTTTTCATCTATCTCCGTCTATAGCAGTAATTATCCTCCCCCATGATGTGTGAGCTCCTCTTAATCGTCTTTTATAGGTTTTAATCCACCTGCTTCATCTGGTGTCAAGGCCTCATTCTGTAAAAAGTATTGGATCCATATCAGTAAGCCCTCTATTTCTATCTAATATATTTCAAGGAACATCCCCTATATGTTATGTTATTTGTGTGAGATGGGTTTTTTCCCCTATTTTGGGTTGTTTGACGAATCCTATGATTTCATCCTTTCTAGGTCAAATCATGTATAAATATTGGATGAGTGGGGTACAATTTTGTCAAGTTTGGTTTTATAGTAATTTTATGTAACTTTCATCTCATTTTAAGTGATTCATTGTTTTTCCACTCACCAGAACATTCCAGTGATGCTTCGTTCTTCTTAAATAAATTAAATAAAAAGGGTTTTCATGTCTCTTATGACCCTACCATTCATTGAAACCCACATATAGATGTCTTCACCTTATTATTAGTCTCCCATTTGGTGTGACACCATAAATGGAAAATTTAACAATGCCTTGTGTATTTGACCACCATGTATGTGTCAATTTCATCTTTAGTAAATGTCAAAAAATTTATTTTCAATTAAGATAAATAGTTGGCACTCATATTTTTCCTTGAAAATTATGTATCACAATTGATATTCAAATTATAATTCTAGATTATGTATTTTTAATTAAATATTTTTTAAATTTATATTCTAATTTATGTTATTGAATGTCTATTCATCGTTCCATATTCCCATTCTTACCCCTATGATAATCGTGGTCAATATTTTTAAATTGTGATATTGAAATGTGATTATAAATATTCTATTATTTAAAATGCCTCATGCTATGTCATGATAATGTTTAATTGTTTTCTCATTTAACACAAAAAATATTCCATTCATGTTGGTCTTAATTTCATATTTCTATTAATTTTTCAGAAGGTGATATTACGATGGTTCATTGATGGAATATGATTTTATATATTCTAAGCCTTGTGGAATTTTATTGGGTAATATTGATCACCTTCTTCAAATATGGAGACAACATAGGTCCAATTTTAAGAATTTCATCGATGGAATTGTAGTTCTTGGATGGATCTACTTGACACCGTATGAGCGATACTTTGGCATTCTAGATACCAGATCCCTTAAATTTTTTATATATTCATGAGTGAAAATGATACCCTATAGGATAAAATGAGGATGAACACATTATAAAGATGGAAACTCCATGCATGTAGTGATACCCAATCCTCTATCTGAGATACATAGTATGGACGTAGACACACAATTACATGAGTGTTACAAGGGAAACCTGTAAGGGTTTCCTTAGTCAGACTCTGTGGAATTAGATCTATCAGAGATACATGTCTTGACCATTGAGAATCTGTTTAGTTAACCTTGGATGAGTTCAGGACTCCGCTCATGATTTGATAGACTATGTTCATATGTTATACGTATTATTTCATATTTGGATCATAGAAGATTGGGATAACGTTAAAATGTTCCCAAAATTCAAAAAAAAAAAATTTGTATACACCATCCTTTTATGATTTGTTTACAGAGGCCCTTGTATTCATTTTATTTCAGTCGAATTAAATTCTTTTTAGGAATATATCCTAGGCCAATGAAGGTAGTAAAGGTCATATATCCATTTTTAACCCGATATGCATTGTTTCTTATTCCATTATTTGTTTCTCTATATTTATTATTATGGAACCCAATAATTTATTAATTTCATGAAATGGATCATCCAATACAATGTGGGTGTTAACCTACTAATATTTTTTCTCACTACCTCTTTGGAATTCCCTTGGAATCCATGTAAATTTTCTAATCACAAGTATGCATAAATTATAGTGTGTAGATTATAAGGATTGATTTATTAACATATTAGGATGGAATATGAGGAAAGTGACCAAGAATATGCTTGAGATTCTTATTGTAGTATTTTGTTCCTTTTTTTATATTTTTTCATTATGTAGTATGTTCCTCTATCCCTTACCCCATGTGATCCCACATTTTATATATATATTTGGCATACCATAATCATCATTATTTATCTATTATTGTTATAAAACATCTTCCAATTATCTATTTCTTCTTATTGGTTTATTTATATGATCTCAGACTACTATTAGTTATTAATTATGATTCACATATTTTATTTAATATCATATAATGATGTTCATAATATGATCTATTAGGGAATAATATCCACACAGACACACCTTAGGACTATAGTGGTAGCCAGAAACCTCTAGCATTCAGGTAGGCGTCCTTGAGGTCAAGTATAGCACCATTTGGGGGCATAGTTCTCTGGAACTTGAGGAAGGATGAAACATGATGTTACTAGGACAATAATTTTTATGATGAACTTCTTAGACCATCAGAAAAATATGTTATATAACTATTTTCATAGAAATTATACTTCCATTAGTGTTTATTATTTTATATTTTATGAAAAAAGTGATAAATATTTAACAAAATTCAATAGTACCCAACAAAGCCACTGGAAAATTATTTCACTAGTATAATATTTTTTTGTGTTTTTCTAAAAAAAATTATTTTAAGGATATGTAAATTTACACATTATTTTAATTTAAATATATTATTATTTATATGTATCCCTCTACAAAAACTGTTTTATATATTTTTACAAATTATCCATTAATTTTTTGTAAAAATAATAATATTTTCAATACATTCATCAGATCATTTATCACATCTACCAAAATAATTATTTAATAAAAATAATAATCTACAATTATAATTTATAATATCTATATTATTCTATTCTACATTAATTTTTCATATATTTTTTACATAATATTAATTACTAAGAAGTCCCGATTTCAGTTATCAGTGTGAATTCTTTTTTGGTTATAATAAATATGTATCTATATTTTAGGATATCATTATAAGATAACCAAAATTTTTAAAATTAACTCTCTCAATATCAATTGAATAACTTCACTATTTGTTGAATCAAATTTTTTTATTAATCAATATTTTCAAGTCATAATTAATAAAAATTTACATTGGACCATCATTGTTTTTTATTTAAAATTTCTAAGTTCCCCAATGTGATTTACTATATAGAAGACACGATTTTATTAATTTAATTTACTATCTTTTCACCTGAAATCCAATTCAATAAATCAAATTAGTTAAGTGATATTTAAAAAACAATTTAGTCGGTATTTACTTAATTGAAAACAATATTGGATCCAAAAGGTGATATGTGACACAACAACATGGTTGGGAATGAATTATAGTCACATTTATTGACTGAAAACATTTCACCTACTCAATAATATAAATATATTTAAATATATATCATTTTTTCTATTAATCATAGATAACATAAAAAGTACCAAAAAATAAGAAATTATGAATCTTAAAACAATATATATTGTATAATTAAAATATATCCATAAATAAATTATAATATCATAAATGCAATATGAACAACAAAAATTGTAATACTATAAAAATTATATTTCAAAGTTATTTTACTAAAAAATAAAATATCATAAATTAATATATGATCATTATTAGCTATATACTACAAATACTTGTGTATCCTATAGTATTTTCCCCCATAGTAGGAGATTATTAAAATTGAACATTGTATTATGTTAAAAAACACGTGTAACCATGAATACCAATAAGATGGTATTAGGGTCCTATCACATGTCACATTTTATTCCTCTACCTATAATCCATTAATCTTCCTGATCATTAAATCATTCCTCCACACCATGGAAGTGCTCAATCAAAATAATCATTCAAAATTTATATTGTTGACATAGAAGATAAAAATCACTAGGTGTTGGATAAACCATTTTCATGTATAAATTATCTATGATAAAAAAGGACTAGACAAATCACTAGTTAATTAAGAACAATATAACTATTTTACAATAATGACATTATATATTGATGTATTGAAAAAATGTAACTAATTATAATTCAATTGGAAGGACTAAATACAAACAATCATATTTAATTTTCACAATGATTGAAAACTACCTATCTCAATTGATTATCTCCATACATCCATTGGCAGAACCCTAAGGTTGAATTTATTGTCATATATAAAAATAAATTCAATGATCAATATCAATGAATTACTCAATACATTATATTATTGATATATATTTAGAAATAATTTTCTAATTCTTTCATCACATCACACCATTAAAAAAATTGGAATACATATAATATGTTGTTCATTTTCTTGAAAATACAATGCAATGTGATTATACATTATATGTTTTCCATATATTAAACCTTTTTAAACTAAATAATCAAAAAACAATTTCAAATTACAAACAATATATCAACACATTTAAACAGTAGTTCAATTTGATATTCAATACGTAGGGAAAATATCACTCAATTAACTCAAAACATTTTCCCCTTTTTAAAAACCATTTACAGGAATAAATGGATTACGTCTAGAAAAATTTTATATGTTATGTTCCAAAAACATTTATTGAATCATACTCATATTTTACTAGATGATATATTTAATCAATCAATACTGTGAATGTTTTCTCATATATCATAATTTTATTTTCATTTTAGATACATCACTTGTAATTAAAAGATGACTTACTATAATTTATCACCCATTGAAATTCTTAGAAAACATCATTGGAGGGGAAAATATTTTTTTAACCATATAAAAAACTAATTAATAATTACCCTTAGTATTAAAATCCAATTTATATTGATTTTCCTTATTTAAATCTCATTCCATTTAATTTATTATAAATTTCTACACATTGTATTAATATATGAAGCTTCATAAAATTTAATAATAGGTAATATTTTAATATTTTCTAGGAAAAAAACACTAAAATAAAAAAATGAAAAATCATTAGACTATCGTATGGAAGGATATCCTCTAATAATGTTATATTATATATATTATTTATTATAAAGGTGTTTTCATTATTTTTAAACGTACATAAATAATATATATATCAAAAACAAAAACAATATTCAATGGATTAAAAAATTAAAATGTATTCATTTTGTAGTTATAGAAATCCTTCCAATTGACACAAAATAAAATGGGCAATAAAATAAATATTATTTTTAATTGTTTTCAAGGAATATTTTAATTTTGAAAAGAGGATAAATTTGAAATTTGTATTCTTTTTTGAGATTTATTTTCTCAATAATATGTGAGGTTCCACTAGTTCATGGTAGATAATTTTTTTTGTATATTAATTTAATATTAGATTGGTTGGTCTTAATTAATGAATTTCTTCATAAGAATAATAAAAATGGAGTTTATTAGATGAAAATTCGATTTATTAATTTCTTAAATAGTATTTCATTGCATCAATTTGTTATAGATTGATGATTCTATTTAGTTTAATGTGTGAAGGAGTTTCACTAGATATATAACTGAATCCATCCATGACATGAGACCCATTAAATAATTAAATGTATTATTATATTTTTAAAATATTTTCATGTATTTTTCTGCATAAATAGTTACTAGTTGATTAATGATGTCATTTCAAAAACCACAGAAGGAATTCAGTCATGTCCAGCCTATTTTAATCCTTAATTCCATTAAAAGATATCATTTGATTAGATCTGTACTTCTCATGACGTGCATGGTTTCCATACAAAATTAATAATGATATTAAATTTCTATAAACAATTGTTTTGATGAAAATAATAGAATTTATTAATAAATTTTTTTATAGAACATAAGGAAGTGGTTACGTTTTCATAATCATATATGAGAAATATTTTAAATTAAAATAAATATAGGTTGATTCTCCTTATTTCTTCTACTATAGAACATTATGGATGAAATATTTCTAAAAAATCATCGTTCTATATTTCAAAATATCTTGAGAAACTCATTTAAAAATAATAATTATAATATCACTTCAAATTTTTTCTTTTGAATGAATAAACAGATTTTTCATTTTTAATAATGTGAATGGAATTTAAGTTTTAAATATTTTTTTTGTATACATGAAATAATTCTTTTTTTCTATATTCATATTCATGTTAGACAAATCATTTTTGGTAGTATGAAAATCATGTAAAATACTAAGTCGAATGATCATTGTGGAAAATAACACAATAATATTGGTAACCCATGAAATGTATTTGTCATAAAATGAGTTATTATTCCAATTTATAGAGTGGTCAATGTCATGAATGTGTGTAGTAGTGTGTGTGTGTGTGTGTGAATAAGGGATTGTTGTTCCCGGTGATAAAGAATCACTATATTATTGTATTTATAATTTCAATACAATGAACTTTTTTTAATACATTTTTTAATATTTTTTTTCTAATTATAAAATGTTTTATATAAAATTATCTATGTTTCTATATTTTTAGTGGAATTTGTTTGAATTCTAATTGGACTACGTAATTCCAGTTACATTACCTCCTTCATGGTAACTTTAGTGCATTTTGGAATTTATTTTAGCACGATACATGGAAGGTAAATGTTTTTACATCCCTACAAGAATTCATTTTCACCATTGTTATTGTTAGATTAGATGGCGTGTTGGAAGGTATACATCCCTTTCTAAAGTGGTTCCATAAGGTTATATGGGTTTTTAATAATTTGGTGTCCAATCCTTGAATTTTTTTATTATTATGATGTTCGTATGTTTTAGTTTATTATTGGTATTTTATTTAGTTATCTGTATTTCTCTTTTTCTATCATGAATTGTGTATTTGGTTCTATTTATTTTCATTCATTTTACTTGGTTTTATTGTTCTATAAGAACAATTAACCAACAGTGTTTTAATATGTCCTTGTAATTTATTTCAATCATTTAGTTTCATGGGGATGTCATATATAGTTATTTGGAGCTTTATCCCAACCCTAAAAAATGGACTCTGTAGGATGTTATGATGTTTACCAACAATTTTTTCTCATTTCGTTGGGATGGTAGAATGTATATTTTAATTTTAGAACATTATATTTATCTAACATTTGTATGTTCGACATCAATTTACAGTGGAACATTGGGTACCAATGCTTAATAATATACATCTAGGAATATTGTCATCTAATTATTATGGGTTTAATAGATAATTATACGATATATTTCTTCAATAATAATACATCTCACTATGAAATTATTTTTCATCTGATGTTTGATGATTTAAAAAAAAATATTAATATGGTTGTCATTGATTATATTTAAAAATATAATTAAAAATTAGAAAATTATGATTAATTTAAATATTATAAACGTCTAGTTTTTAGATAGTGATTACATAATAATATATTGATGTATTAATTTTTTATAAAACTAAGTAGTTTTTGAATAATCCTTTTAGAAGATGATACATAATATTTTGATAAAGAGGAGTAACATGTGAACCAATAACATGTGTTATGCATTGTAAATTCCTCTTAGGCCTCTAATAATGAAAATTAAGATGATGAACCAAGGAAACATTATTATTTAGTGCCAATTTAGAAAAAGAAGGAATTAAAATTTTAAGGGACATATATGTTTAAAAAATTATAAGTTAGAATAAATTAGTTGATTTGATTATAGAATTTTCATAGTAGACTATTGAAGATGAAAGTTATATTTTATACATATATATTATAAGATATTGTAAGACTAATAAGGGATATATCTATTTAGAAATGATATTAACAAGGTATGTGTGATATGAAATTGTAAAATTTGTTAAGAAATTATAATATCCTTAAAAGGTGAAGATAAAAAAATAATCTCATTCACCTTAATGATATATAATTTTACCCAAAAAAAGTATGAAGACAATTTTATGAGTTTATTAAGATTCACTCGAGAAGTTGCAACTTTTGTTTCCTATAAAGACCAAAACATTATTGCGTGACTAGGACTTGAGATTAATTATAAGATAGTTTTCTTATGTATTATGGATTATATAGAGATGGTTAATAGTGAAATATTGGGTAAAATGTATCCCACTAGGAATACTTCTTGAGGATGTCTGTTTTTTCAACTAGATTAGATTTGTTTTATAATGATAATGATATGAGTAAGTGGGAATAATATTATCAAGGAATTTTTACATCCCCAAATATGAATATTGAATTAGTTTACATTTAATCACAATATGATATGAAAATTTTATCTTTATTTGGGTCACTGATGCACAACAATAATGAATATAATGAAAAATGGGGAATTAGAACGAATACAAAAAGAAATTAAATCTCAGGAAATAATTTCATAATAATATGAAATCTATAGCTGGAATAGGATTAACTTATTCTATGTTCTTTTATGCTTAGACCGAGTAGCCCTATCAAACTAGTTACCAGTAATATATCATGGTGAACTAGGACACCTATAAGAATAATTTTTTTATTATTCAACACCTCTGAAAGGAAGTATGAGCTAAACTACAACATCTAATTAATATATTTATATAGTATATAATTATACCGTTGGATGGGAACTTATTTCCCTCAATAGTGCGAGGTAACATAATTCTAAACTACAAACTTATAAATTTACTTTTTTATTATGATGCACCACAATTTTCACTTTCATCTTCTATAGTTATTATATATGATTTACATAGAGAAATGATTCATAACACCCTGAGTATTCAGAGTCTCCTTAGAAATAGGATTTTTAGAGGATGAAAATGACCAACCTTTAATATTAGTATTTATAAAATACAATTTCTATGTTATTTAATAGTCTAGGAGAAGTATATTTTTTATTTTAACATTGTGATTGACATGATGGTGGAATATAAATAATATATTGACTTTTACATTTATAAATTTATGTTAATATCGCCATATTTATTTTTTTTTATTTTCAAACAGAATTGGGATATAAATTCATAGAGAGTGAGACCTCTAATGTCAATGTAATGAACCCTAACAAGAAATTTTTAGAAATGAATTTGGATATTAATGATGAAACCGAAAATGAGAATCATCCTTTCATAGTTGATTACACAATAGTTTCATTCCAAATTAATTCTCTTGGTTTCCATTAGAATTTGAAATTCAATATTTTATCAATATTATTACTTGAAACATCCCTATTCGACTATTTTCATTCATAATGGATCTAATAGAGTTTCATATGTTATAGGTTTGACTATAATAGATAGTATGTAATGGTTTTATCAGACCTAGTATATCAACCTAGGCTATAATAGATTCATTTATAATGATTGTACACATTTTTCCTCACTTATGTGTTTATAATCATAAAATAATAAAATTTATGTCCAAAAATATATATACAGATCCTCAAATAAATTATCAATTTGAAAAATTAAATGGAACCGTCTAGAACTCTATAATCAATTGAAAATTATGATATAAATAGACAAAATTAATAATTTAGGATATTTCATAGATTGCATTTACGAGTTGTTAGTGGCATTATATATTTGATATTATGATCATTGTCCAGAAAAAAAAACTAGAGTATTCAAGGTTCCTGCAAACCATATATTCCAAAATTACAAATATTCCTTTTATAGTGACCCACGGTTATCATACATATATATTACATAATTTTTTATTAATATTAAGTACATTACATAAATACCTACCAATGGGTTGTAACAATTATTTATTTTGAAACATGGAATCACTTACATAATAACCTTACATAATCCAAATTATCTTTAACTATGATCATAATATCTAGAACCATTCATATACTTATCATATGAAATATATTTAAAAAAATTAGGGAAAATAAACATAACAAATGATGAAACTTGATTACTAGTAATGATAAACATGGGATATACATAAGGATTACAGGAACATAAGGGTACCAATACATGGAATAATATTTGAAAATCATAACCTCAATATCAAAGATCATAAAATTAAATAACATAATAATTATTGGCAATTCATAATACATGAATCATATTTGATTCAATGAACATGATCCATGAAAGAATAACATTGTCATAATAAAATGTTTTTTGGCATATAAAAAATTACTGAAAATCATTTCTAGAGTTTTCTTAGATCAATACCAGTTATATACTAGTAGAAGACATCCAATCCTCAAATCATCATATTAGTTGAGGTCCACTCCGAAGACTATCATAGCAGATTAATTCAAAAAATAAAATGGGTACACTATCCACTCATGTCCTACCTATCTCATGAGATATAAATATTTTCCCAATGCATTTGTAAGATTCATTTGACCTACCAATCTCATAGTAAAAGAAAAATATATATGTAAAAAAATCTTAAAAAATTCCTCATATCATAACCCAATAAAGTGAATTAGGTTTACTAAAAATTTCATCATATCATATCCATTGGAAAATGGATAGATTTTATAATCCTGTAATTATCTACTGATAGAAAAAGAAAATGAAAAAGAAGTCTGTTTTGTAATAATTTTATCATTGTATAACATGTGGAAGAAAAATAATATTCATAAGCACCATTACATTATAATTTTAAATAATTAAAAGAATAAATTATAATGGTATTCTATGATTTTTTTTGACCAGTATAGTGTATGTAACGTAAACATATGTCATATTTGACGATAATTGAATTATTAAAGATCATTTAGATTATTTCATGGGAAAAAAACAATAAATAATTGAAAATTTATTTTTAAACATATAATATATCAAAAATAATATTCATTGAAAATAAAAATTAATAAATTAGATGAAATATTTAATGAGAATAATGATCCTGACAATGGTTTTTTTTTCATAAAGTACGTGTTAAAAAATTGATTCCTCTCACATTTCGTGTAAAATATAAATGATAATTATTTGTAAAAAACATATACATTAATTTTAATAAAAGTTATAAACCATTTAATCAAGGGAAAAAATTATAAAAAATAACTAGATTATGATAAAAACCGTTTTTAATTTTTGTTTAGAAAAATTGTTCTTTAATGAAAATGAATTTTCCTCCTCATATAGAAAGAAACTCAGGTTTTCATAAAAGCAACTTCTCAACACATTCAGGCAAAAAATTGGTAATGAATTTTAATATCACTTGAAAATATCATGAATAAGTAGATTTGAATAAAATTCATGAGATTAATTAGTGATTGATCATATGATTTTATAAATGGAAACATAATCATAAATAGTTCTCACAAATTTTTATAATGTAACAGAAAATCAATACCACAATGGTATTCTTGAATCATAAGACCAGTTAAGGAATAAAATAAAATGGACACTAAAATACAATAGGGTATATATGTTCATGAATGTATATTTAAAAGGTGTTTTAAATACACCCCATGAATGAATATTTGTACAGAACAACACATACTCCTCAAAGAATGCAATTTGAGAGAAAATCCCTAAAAATATTTCTTGAATTCAATCAAACACATAAAAACTAATGTATAATAAAAAAATGTTATTATATATATATTAAGGAATAATATATATACATCATACCATATATTATTTTATTACGAAATTTTATTTCCCATTAATTAATAAATATATGTTAATGTCACATTTCAGGTAATAACCACATTATTTTCATATATTTTTTGATTTTTTGGGCCTCTTACATTGATCAATAATTAATCATCTGTAGAATCATAAGCATGAAATAAATATCATATATATATTCTATATATGTATATATATATAATTAATTTAGTTCATAAAATATATTTTTACAAAATCAAATTAACCGTTCTTGGAGATGGTAGGTCGTACACACACTTGTTTTTTTTTCAATTTTATTATTTTACTGATATAAATAATTATAAATGATATATTATAATTATAGAATCATTTTTATTTCATATAGATCAAATATTTTGTTTAAAACCATCTTTATTTCATACCATGTAATTTGTGAATGGATGACATTACTTCGTGAGGTAGTATCACACCAATCACACGAGAAACATTATCATATTTCTAAAAACTGGAATGTATGATTGATTATCATGTTTAATAATTATATAAGTATATAAATATCACAAATGTCATATATAAATAATAATTAATTAATTATTTCTATCTTTGAAGGGTGTTAATAGAAAAAAAATGACATCTGTTTTTGAGGTGGTAGTTTCTCGTACACTTGAACGATAATTTTCTTAACCATTAGACATAATTGAAGATGGTTATAGGTCTTTACCATAATATAAAAATGGAAAATTGAATGTTACATATTTTATTTATTATATCATAATGTTTTGAATATAATTAAAGGATGAGGTGGGTGAAATAAATCAAAAAAGCATGTTGATGAAAATTACCTCTTCTTCTGATATCCACCATATGTTTTAACCAAAGCCTTCCATAGATGGATTATATAAAAAATGGGTGTTCAATGATTATAGTAGAAATTTTAAGAACTGATTTTGTTAATTCATGGGTGAAAATGGGTTTGATTATGTGATTAGTGTATGGATAAGTGGTGGCATATTATTAGTGGGGTTACTGGCAGAAATGTTATTTTTAGTATGATATAATTTCACCCAATTTTTTCAGGTCAGAAGGTGCTAATAATATACTATTCTTGATCTAATATCTAAAAAGTACTAAATATGTCTCTAAAATTGGTTTTATACTTTTTTTTTTGTATTTTTTATCCTTTAATATTTTAGTTTAACACCCACATGTAAGTTCATTCATACCCTAACCACCATTAATAATTTTAATGTTTTCTCATTTGTTTGGCTGAAAAAATATGATTAAATAATTAGATAATATATATTATTATATTTAATAATTTGAAATGCATTTTTTTAATTACATTTACAAAAGTGGAAAACATTAATTCAATATTAATCTTGCAAAAATAATGAGAAAAAGGGTTTTTAAAGAGAAACATTATCAACTATCTATAATGATTTTATATCAAAATTCAATATAAAATTCGATAAAATTAAACAAATATGGTTAATTAATGTATAGTTTAACATAAATTTCATTAATACTATGTAAATATATTATTTAAATATTTAATATGTTAAATAAGAATACAATTGTGAATTTAAATTCAGTATTTTTCACTATTAATTAAAAACTAAACATTTAAGAAAATCCCCAATAATTAAAACTAATCTAATTTGGAAATGATAATTTGAATAATAAAATTTATTTTTTAATATATAATTTTAAAAACATCTATAGAATATTGTTATTATTGGTAACTAAAAAGAGTAAAAATCATTTTTTAAGTATTAATTTCAAAATATAAAAAACCTTATTCAATGTTAATTAATTTTCTATAAAAATATTTCATTACTTCAAAAAAATTATAACTAATATTTAATAAGTAATTTTTACTATTAAAATAAAAATCCTTATAATCTATGTTATAAAGAAAATGTTTAAATAACAACATTAATAATATATGAAGGTATTTAAAAAACATGGTGACCTATGTGATAGAAGATAATGGAGAGTTGAATCTAACAAAATATTTTCATAGTTTTGTGTGTAAAAGAATCAACAAAATATATTTAATTTATTAAAATAATAATAATTCCAAAAATATCTGGGTATTACATTAACCCCCCTTAAAATAATTTTCCCTTCAAAATATTTAGTCTGATACAAAAAAGTTGTGATACATATACTTAATAATTTATAAAATCTCTAACTTATATTATACGTATTGGAGTTATCACTATAATAAATTTACAATGTGGCTGGTCCAATTTCGTAGAACTATCTTTGAATGCATCGTAATCTCTACTGGTTGTTATTTAAATAAAATTTCAAGCACTAGAGGTATGATCCTTAATTTGAGTACATGTGGATGGTCAAGTATGTAATTATTTGTGAGAGATGTGTCGAACAAACCCTGGAATTTGGGGTGGTTTGTTTAATGATTCAATCAATAACCTATGGCCCTAATACCATCGATAACATAAAAAATATATATATACATAGGGATTAGATTATCTTTCCTCCCAAATATCAAACCATTCTTCTGTGGATAATTGATTAGAAACTCCTTTTCACCAATATCAAATTATAGATAATTCCAATTGTTTTAATCATAACGTTGCTTCTAACACTATAGTTCCATTATGTTTTATTGATTGTATTTAACCCTCTATCACATTTCGTAAATTTTCTCAGGTCACACTATCTTTCATTCTTCAACATCATTCCAAAACATTAGAGATCATAATTTCTTTCAATATAGGACTTCCAAAGGATCCATATGTATCATTAGTGAATGATATAGTAGAATAAAATCTCAAAAAGTGGAAGGTGTTGATCCCAACAATATTTTAAATCCAATGAACATGATATCAACAAATCCTATAGAGTTATAATTGTTCTCTTATATTGAAAACCAATATGAGTATGATATATGGTGCAAATACTAAATTCCAAAATGAGAATTTTAGAATACATTCCTATAACCCTAATGTATGGATTAGATCATGATAGAAAATAATGTAATGTAGGATACTAATGACCCTTCCAACATCATAAATGTATATCCTAGAATGATAATATATAAATTACACATCTTTATGAATTATGATGTGTGATGACATAAGATGGTAGTAAACTAAAAACCATATAGAACTATTCCATTTAGTCATTTTTGGTGAGTTCAATGATAAATTCCATGGTGAAATTTTCCCATTTCCATTCTTGTGTGGGTAGTGGATCTAGTATCCCCTTATACATTTTTATCTCATACATAACTTTATGACATACCAAGCACTAATATAAAAGCTCTATGATACCAATCTTAATTATAACCCAACTGAAATACTCCTTCAAATTTCTATACATATTTGTAATTACCAGATGAATGGAGAAAGAATAACTATGAGTTTAATACAATAATTTTATATTCAAATAAATCATGGGTTGAATTATTACATGGTTCTGAAAACTTATAAATCTATCAGGATAAATTTTAAACTGTAGAAAATTTCTAACATTATTTTGTAGCTATACATCATTTTCTGAACATCAATAATCTTCACATGAATAGATAATTTTTCATTCAATTGACAAAGATAGTAATTTTCCCCTTCCTTCAAGACATCCATATCCATATGTTAAATTACTAGAAATAATGGATTCTTTTTAATCCTAATCATGAAAATGCTAACATGATCCATTCAACAGAAAGAATCAACCTCTTTATTCACGATCCCATGCGGATAATGTATTAATAATTCATAATTTGTTATCAAATCTAACCATCATCACTGGTTCATATTCTACTCCATTTATGTGAATATATACTTTATAATTTTCTAATTGGTATATCTCTAAAATGTTTTCCCATTAAGGTAATTCAAGCATTTCAATAATGAAAAAATTGCACATCTAATTTCAAATCATGACATAGGTAATTTTTATTTTGAATCTCCATTTTTCATAAGTTTTAATCTATATACATTTAATTATTCATAATAATAAATCCCATGTCCTTAATATTTGAATCAATATATATCACAACCATTATCGTCTATATGGAAATGTAATAACAGATGTGTCGATAGAACGTAACATCAGTTCCATGAACATTTTATCACATTCATTTATCCTAAGGGACATGGATCCCTTTTTAGTTAACTTTTTTAGATTATTATATTGTGATAAAAAAAATATCAAAAAAAATATCAATAAAAAATTGATAAACTATAAAAACTAAAAATCATAGTCACCTTGGTTAGACTGGTCCAAAATTCCACAACCTGTTTCTATGATGGATCAACCAATATAACATCTATATTGAAAATATGACCAAAAAATAAATCATTTTATATTTGAAATTCACCCATTTTAAAGTTTTCATATCGTTTATACATAGTTAGGGTATTTAGTAATATTATAATGAGACCTTCATACAATTCCATGCCCTTAGAATTGATAAAATTATATTCAATAAAGACTACCTAAAACTAATTGATTTAATATCTAAGGACTTTATTCAACAAATCCATGATGATAAAGATGAATTAGTAAGACTGATGGAATCAAAATATATTCATAATTCCAATACCTTTTACCTATATCCTTCTATAGTATTCCCTCCTTCTTCAATAAATCCATGATGATAAATCCATGATGATATAGATGAATTAGTATGACTGATGGAATCATAATATATTCATAATTCAAATACATTGTACCTAGATCCTTCTAAAGTATTCCCTCCTTTTTCACCCTAATTTGATGATATTCACAATGAAGGTCAATCCTAGAAAATTATTGATCTTTTCAGATTTGATCATGAATTTTATCATTATGGGGAAGTTGATACATGTATTTTTATATTGATTAGCATAATTAATAATTTATATGACACAATGATATATCATTGTTATTAAACAATATAACATGTTCACCCAAAAGTGATTCAATTAAAGAAATTGATCCCTTATAAATGTTCTCATGGAGTTTTTTATTGAATTCTTACATCCCACGTGGTACCATTCTTTAGGGAGCTTTAAATATAGGCGTGTCACCGAGTATGAGTTATATTGGAAACACAAAATCCTGTTTTGGTGAAAGGCTATGAAATTATTCCAGAAATACCCCAACAAATTCCCACAAAATTGGCATATCATGGATGTCATGTTTTACAAAACCATTTGAGATTAACACCCATTATCAATGTGAATTAAGTCCCATACAATAGATGCGAGATCAATATGATGTTAAAAATTATTTTGTCCTTGAATGATGATCATAAATTGGTTAGGAATATCATTCCTAACTTATCTTTAATGAAAATGGAAATGATATTTGTGTAGGGAAATCCAAAAATTTCTCAATATAAAATCAAATATAACCATATAATGAATAGAGAGATATATTGGAAGCTGATTCCTTATGACATCAAATATATAATTACATTCATATGATGTGATCATTTTACTACATGGGGTTTTTAGTTCTGATTCTACCTCAATTGTTTTGGGTGTAATAATTCTACAACTAAAAAATTCATTTTATATGAATAAGTGGATTAATATATAATTAATTATTTCATTAGATGGTTTCGATTTGATGATAAAAATACCATTCATCATATCATTATTACACCCCTAATGATAAATATTGATCAAAAGAGATTTTCCATTTAAACTATTGTATTATGTTTTTTTGACATGGATCATCTTCAATAAAAATTATATTTTTTAATTGGTTAGAATAATTCCTATACAATTTGAATTTGAAACATTTTGGTTTCAGGGGAATATTCTATATATCTTTTTTCCGGTTCACTTTGTATGAGAACTCTTTTCCATCACATTAGAAATTAATTTCATGATGAAATTCCCTTCCACACTAAAATTAAAATATGTTACAATCAAGAAAATTTCAATCCGTATTCATTTAACCTTATGATCATAAAGTAAATCCCTTATTTATCTCCCTTTGGATCACTAATTTACCTTTGAATTCCATTTTTAACTTCTTATAAAAACAATGATATTGAAACATAAATACTATATCCATTTCCTTGTTGATAGAACATCATATGATCTCATCATATCAACTAATGTGTCTTGTGGGTAAAAACATTTAGAGACTTGGTTTTAAGCCACTGACCAATCAATCAGCATTATATTTTCTTTGGAGCATAATAACAAAAATATATATCATATGTTTTCAAATTTTTTCCTCATAGTTAAAAAATTATTATTAATATTTTTTAATTTTTATCAGGGAACACCATTTCTATCCTTTTACAATTAATAAAATGAATATACTTTTTGAAAAAAATATATTGAAATCTTTAATGTCCATGAAGTAAATTTCGTGCACTTTCCTTGTATTCTGAATTTTAATCAACCAATAATACCCATCATGTTAAAAATGCCAGATGATCAAAATTAAGTATCAATGTTTTGAACAATATTTAATATAAAATACATTTTAAATGGTTCTGATCAACATTTCAACAACTATTGGTTAGGAATAACGACTATTTATGTTGAATGATTCCTCCTTAAGGACTCAACAAATAATTGTTCCATCAATTGATCATCCGAATTTGAATCATTATATCTTTATTATTAATTTTTATGAGCATAGAAATAATATTTTTCCTTCTAGATCCCATAAAAGTCAGATGATGATGATCAAAATGATGGCATTTTTTTGTAGCACTCAGAATTAACAAGGTTCCTTCAATATCTATAAATTGAAAAAATCATACTGTAAGAAGAAATAATCATGATGGGGAACATCATAAACATGAAATATCACTTATAGGATGACTAAATCATGACAAATACATTTTAATAAAAGAAAACATAGGTTTATCCTAGGTTATTCATTGTCATATTCTATTTAAATCCTTTAGGATGTTCCATAATTTGATTTGGAATTTATAATATGTATCCCCTCAGAGTGTCAAACCAGTTGTGTAGAAAGTCTCATTATCATGAACTAGTTGATGAATAAGTCGTGAACAAGGAACCCATTTCAGATTTATTCCTACTAGGTATGTTTGTTCTAGATCAATATACACTTTTAGTATCCAATAGGGACTTAAGTTCTTGGAAACCACTTATATTATCCATTACCAAAATTCCATGTAAATTTCAAATATATAGTCTCATCCATAGGAATATCCATAGACATGTCATTAGGGATGTAACTATGCTTCTATAAAATTAATTTGAAAAGGTTAAATAATAATATATTATGATACCATTTAGATAAAACCATTATTACCATATAAAGATATTACATCATGTTTTATGATGATTCAATATGCTATATGGAATCATGGATGATGAATTAATATATCTTTATATATAGAATCAATGAAACCTAAACAAAAATTATATATGAATACTATGTAATTTCTTTATATGATATTACTAATTAAAAACCGTATAATTCATATCATCTATAATACATTTCTTCATTACATCGGTTAAATAATTGTGAAAAATGGTCATATTAAATTCTTAGTATGGGTAATCAAGGTAGAAATGTAAACATAACATGAACATAAGCGTATGGTAACATTATAAAAATATTTGATAATGATAAAATGGATATCAAAGATTATAATCTTGAGTTATATTATTATTTTAGGAAGTTCCTAATACATGAATGATATGAGAAAAAAGGTGATGATATATGATATTTAGTATTTTAAAAATATATATATTTGTGGAATACATAGAAGAAGAAAAATGAATTTCCATATTAGTTAAGGATATCTACCAAGGAGATCATAGTGGAATGGTTTTACTCCCCAAACCATCATTGTAGTCAAGTTTCACTCCCAATATCATCATTGAAGAAGAATTACCTTTCAAAATTGGGTTCACTATAAATTTTAGACTGAACTATCTCATGATATATAAATCATATCCCAATGACATAGAGGGAGATATTGGACCCACCTATCTCATAATGAAAACAATGTTATTTTTTTAAAATATCATAAGATGCTTATTATAAAAAACCATGAAATTAATTACATTTCATAAACAAATAGTAACATGAAAAACTAAGAAAAATAGACAGGTTTCATTATCATTTGAATATCTCATCATCACATATCCAAGTGAAAAATAAACCGATTTCATAAGAATCTTATCTTACCATAACCCATGGAAGAGAAATTGGATACATCAATATCATTCCATCATAAAAATAAATAATTTAGGGAATGATTAATATTATTATTCTGGGATCATATCTCCAGTAATAAATAGGTATCATCAAATCATTCCATCTTAGATTTAAAAATTATTTAAATGACCATTTAAATAATTTCATTATGGAAAATATCCTTTATCCTTTAATGTGTTTTTAAATAAAACATTTTGATATTTTCTATTATTAAAAACAAATTAGAAATCATATATAAGATTATTGAAATAAAATAATTTATTCTAAAATGTTAACATTTTATCATACTAAGAATGTTAAAATAATGATTCCTTTCTCAATTTCAATATATACAAAAAAAATATTATCTGGAAAACTGAATGAATATTATTCCATTTTTTTGGTAAAAACCAATCATTTTTAACCATTATTTATAAAAAAAATAGTAGAACAATAAAAAATTTAAAACTTTTTTATAAAACATTTTCAATGAAGAAAACTAATTTCTGATTGAAGAGTGAAATAAATTCTTGTTTTCTTGAAAACCTTTTCAATGTTTTTTTTGAGAAACAAAGAGTGGATAAAATTAATATTATATGAATATGTCATGAATAAAAATAGAGAAAGAAAAATAATTAATTAATTGAGATATTAATATAATATTTTATCATTGTAAACATAATCATAAAAAAGCCTGATTAATGATGAGATTGTAATATATAATCATCTGGATAATGATATCATTGAATTGTAATCAACAGGAAGGAATAACATAAAATTGATATTAAAATATCTATAGTTAAAATAAATTATTTATATTATATGTAAATGAGGCTCTAAATAGACATCGTGAAATAATGTTTTTTTAACGTAATGTAGTTCTCAAAGAAGGGAAATTGAAAAAATATCCATTACGTTATATTTTTACATCAAACATAAAAATATAATCATAAAAATATAATACATAGAATATTATTTTCAATCTATGATGGAATAAAAATTCTATATATAATAAAATATATTATTTTCATACGACCTTTTATTTCACTTTTATTAACAATTCCAAGATAATTTGATGTCTTGGTAAATACTTATTCTTTTCTTGTACATTTACTTATTTGATATTTATATTACTATAAAATTGATCAATATTTTATCATATGAATAATGTTTAACATGATATAAAAATCATATATATTTAGAATATATATATTTATATTAATATATTAAATATATTGATAGAAAATGAGATACACTATTCATGGATATGGTAGGCTGCATGACCCCATGAACAATGTTTCAATTTTTTAATTGAATTGATAGAATGAATGTTAAATAATATATTCTAATAAATGAATCATTTTAATTTCATATTAATCACATATTATAATTATAAATATCTTTATTACCTTCCATGTAATGTGTGAACAAATCGTATCGCTTATTGAGGTAGTAGTCTACCGTATATAAAAGATACATTATCATATTCCCAAAAATTGGAAACCATAATGGTATGGGTGATATAATAAGTATAGAGGAAAATTAATAACAAAATTTTTACATATAAATAATACAATTTTATTATGACTAACCTAGAGTGTAGGTAACATAAAAGTGAATTAGCTCGATTTAGGATGCTATAGTTCAACATATAAAAGAATAATGATATTGTAACACATTTAGTTGAATTTGAGAAGGATGTTGGTCATGAATTTATAATAAAAAATAAATTTTGTGGAATATAATATTTTATAATATCATCATGGTATAATATGTATTTATTGTTTTCTAGGAATAAATAAAAGTATTGTTCATTAATGATTGTTAGATATTCATCGGGTATCCTTCCTTGTTTTACACCAGATGAATTCCATTGGAAGTTTGATATATAATAATTTGATTCTAGGATGATAAGACAGAATTTGGGAAGATATATGTGTGTGTATTGTCTGAAATAAAATGTATATATTGTGTAAAGATGATAGGATATGGGGTGTCCTTTTATAAGCGAGGTTAGTGACAAACAGTTAAATTTTTAAATGAAAAAATTGAACACATTTTTTTTCATGTTAAAGGACAAAATAATGGAAAATTATCCATACTATAATATATAAGTACAAAATATTTAAAAATTATATTTTTAAATAGTTTTTTTATTATGAACCGTAAATTTTAGTTTAATACCCCGACTAAAAATATTTTTCCTTAATGGTGGTAAACATTTTTACTAGGATTCTATTCATTTTTGTTAATATTTAATTTTAATTTTTTATATAATATTGATTATTAGTATTAGAAATACGGTATCCGTTTTTCAAAATTCCATTCATATAATTTGAAAAGTTTAATTTGTAATTAATCTTACATATGTGATGAAATTGCGGGGTTCTAAAGTGAAAAATGGTAAAATGATTATAATGTTTATATATCAACATTCATTATGAAATTGATTCAAATGATCAATATAGGATTAATTGATGCATTATTGAATATATTTTACATAAAAAATAATCATATAATTAATCTTTATAAAAAACATAATTAAAAATTTGTTGTCAATTTAAATTTATAATTTTTCAGTATTCATAAAAATAGATACTTCTTAAATAAATCCATAAAATTCACCATAATATATTTTTTCAGTGAATTTTTCAAAACTGATGTTTATTTTATCCAAATAAAAATATTAATTATTTAATAATTTATTTTATTTATGTTATCTAATGTAAATAAAATTCATTTTTTCATAAAATATTATTTTTAAAACATAAAATGTCTTTACAAAAAAATATGAAATTTTTTATCAATTCATTTCATTTATATATAAACAATGTAATATATAAGTCAAAATATTTCATTACTATGTGTATTACTATTTTTAATGAATATGTTTGAATGATCTAATTTAAATAACTATATTGATAACAAATTGTTAGTTTTTTTAAAACAATGTGATGGTTATACTGAAAAATAAATAATTTTTTCAGGTAGTGAAATTGTGAAATATTGATTCATTTAACAGAGGATATAAATTAAATTTAATTTATTAAATGGAAGTTATTTCTTAAAAATATATTTTGATATTCCATATTGTATTATTTATGGTTTATATTTTTTTACTATCAACAAACAAGTCACTATCATGATTAATTTGAAATAATACTGATAAAATTATGTGACCACTGGATATAGAATATGTTCAGAAAGTGATAATTTTGTATCCATGATGTCTGTTTACTCTAAAAATATTATTTTAATAAAATCAATACCAATGTGTCCCTCAATGATCGAATATTTCATGTCTTGGATGAAATAAAAAATTGTTTTCAACCTACCCAATTTCATAGTATTACTATTATAATTTCATCAGATTGTTTAGGATTTCTCAATTATTGATCTCTCATGATTTATCCAAAAAGTATGGGTGTTCTATTCAAATGAAAAAATGATTTACATATACTCATTATATATCTCAAAACTCATCTAACCTAAAAACATAACCAAATAATACTAGAACAAGGTCATAGTTAGATGTTATATTATTATTCATTTCATCTTGTTTCAGTAGTGTTCTTATGAAATATGTTCATGTTATTTTTTATTATCATTTATTTTTTTAAAGGAATTAGATTAATTAACTATTACATAACCAAGAATTAGAAAACCATTTTCATGACATAAGGATAATATGTTATTTCCTCATTAGATAAATGTTCAAATTTATTACTGAAAAATAGAGTTTAAAATAAATCATATATCAGTGATATGTGTTTAGAATAATTTGAAGATAGATAGAGTACCTTATGATGCTTCATTTAGAATTTGTATACCAAACCAGTAATGGGAATTTATTATCATATGAATTTATCTAGAAATTGTTTACTGATTTAGTTTTATAATTTTGGGCCAATTGTAGATTATGATTGTGATTCTGAGAATTCATCATGATTGTCACACACAATACTAACATGATTTTATCATCCTAGTTATTTATTTTGTTAACAAAGTATTGATTTTCAATGAGTCTAAAATTTTAAATTCAAACTATATCACCATTTTATCAATCCAAAATGGTTGGGAGACTTCTGAGTAATAGAAATGGGATCACAATACCTTTTAAAAATTTTATAATTAAGAAATTTTACTCCCATTATAATAGGAATAGGTTTTTTCTTCATATCACCATTAAAAATATGATATCCATAAATTTATTTAGAATATTTACAAGTTGATAAATGAAACTTTTATTTTCTAGGTAGGAGATAGAAAATATAAATTATGTGATGAACTGTATAGTATCAAAATATAGAGGCTAAAAATCAAATTATTGATTGTATTCTATAATCTATGACAATGCCCATCATTTAGTGGGATATTATTTCAATGGTCATTGTCATATTCGAAGGAATGCATTTAAAGACTAATGATTCTCTTTTGTTGATTATGAATGGATTCACAAAATTTCTATACCTAATTCCAATTAGAGTGTCCAAAATATTAGAGGATTAAAAAAATGTTAAATATGTATGTAGTCGACATTTATTATGGATTATCAGTTTCCATTTTTTAAAAAATAGATCTATGTTTCACTTATAAATGTTTTTATTCATTATAGTAGATTATCGAAACAGATTTGACCATGAGAATGAAATATCATTTATAGAAGGATAGGTAGTAAGTGTGAACAATTCATAAATTTGATGATAAATTCAGATCTCATGAATTGTAATCTTGTGGAACATCAAAAGATTGAATTCCTTTAGAGTAATTATACTATATATATATCAATGGACAATAAATATTCCACATCAGAAATTTGTATGGATATACTTGTTGTTATCCACTATGTTGGGTTGAAACAAGAGATACATCATTGATCATACCTATACTTTTCCATTAAACTATATAGATGATCTGCATGACCATAAACTTGATGGAAAAATATAAATATTACATATTTTAGTGGTAAAAATTTATCACTAACAATAATATTTCAATGTGGGTTCCCACAGATTCTATGAAGTGTGAAAAAATTCTTTTTCACTGATGCATTGGAAAATAATGGATGTTCACTACATGGTATGTCAGATACAAAATATTATTTATCTAATTATAATTTTTTCCATATTTTATGCTTATAATCAATATTCAGTTCTATCTATATTATATAAAAAGTTTCTCAATTAAAGATGCATCACCCACAACATAGTCGTCTGATCTATTGGAATCACAATAATCACTAACTAGATGTTTTTTATCAATGAATCTGTACAAATTCTATATAGAAACAAGAAAAAACATTTAGGATTATCTAAATCATTATTATGATTACAATAGAAGAATGAAAATATCCAATAAGAAACAAAGAAAACAATGAAGTTTATACTAGATTAATTTCATGATCATTTAAAATATTCCAAAGACCTCTTTCATTTTAGGGTTGAAAACAAAATTTTATGGAGAATTTAACACCCAAAATTTGTGGTAGAACATGATTTTATAATACATAAATGATGATTAAAATGTTGAGGGTAAAGTATATAAATAATTTTGAGTAATTATTATCGGATAATTTATAATACTTCTACAAAAATTATTGATGTTGTTAATGGTGTTTCATGATATGAATATTCTCTTCACTCATATCATGATTTATTTTATGGAATACATCGGTTTTTTTGAGGTAGACGGATACGAATTTTCTAGGTGTGAGATAAATTCATGACATTATTTTATTATTTGTTTTTTAATATAGTGTAATATAATCTTTTTCATAAATAAAAAACACGTGAATCAATAAATGAATCATTAAATGGTAGATTTAATTTGTTTGGGTCTAGTATTTTTAAAACCATATTATGATTAACCATTGTCATTCAATTCCTATTAACTTACTCTTAATTTTCATGGTTTCCTTGTGTAATTTTTTTGATATTGGTGGAAAATATATTGAAAAAATGGGAAATCACTATAGATAGGTGATTTTAAAAAACTGCTTTAAATTTTGGTAAAAATGATTCATTATAATGAATCATTATGAAATTTAAATATTTAAAAAAAATTTATTTTTAACATTGATTACGATGTTCATGTAAATTCATAAAAATTTGGAATAGATCATGTTATGTTGTAAACTTATAAAATAGATGAAAACATGAGATGTACCTTGGCCTGATGAATCCCCATCAAGCTAGATTAACAAGAGATGTATTTTGGAATGGATGACTCACAAACCATGATAATAGGGATATATAAGGAATGTTTTTTATGTGATAGTGTGTATGAGAAATGTAAGGTAATTCCTTTTAAAAAAGTACCCCATGGTTTGATTTACTATTTCATTACTACTTTATTTTATTTATTTATTTCTATAAACATTTAATCAATTTCACTTATATAATATATAATATGTTGTAACATATTCTAGTCCTAGTTTTGTGTTTTGGGAAATCACATAGGAATACATAGATTGTAATTCTCACCGCATGGATAGGAAAATTTGGGTTTTTACATAAGTCATTTACAATGATACTATAACATCACAGGAAAATAAAGAATAAAACATTTGCATATTTATGAATATTTGCGAATTAAATATTAATTTTACTTTAAAGGGGTTTCTATGTTCGATAGCGTACCTGATACACAACAAAGAGTTTCTTTGAAAACATAAGTTGCACACCAGTAATCAAATAATATTATTTTAAATGGTAGTTAACACGTAGTCGTTTTATTGGCAGGAATGAATGTAAATAACTAAAATATTATTATATATGTTTGTTAAATGTTTTTACATTTATCCAATAAAGGATAATGGCTTAAAATACGAAAAGAATTCAATTTTAGGCATATATACTCTAACATTCACTACAGGCCGACTTATTGCCTTTTGATGGAGAACTGTCTATAAATATATTTTTGGTCACTTTTATAAATTCTATTGGACCAAACAAAACTCTTTTTAGAATCGGGACATCAAAATTTACTTTTTGTAATTTTTTGGTATTTTTCCGATAAAGTTCATTTTTTAATGAATACTGAAAAATGTTGTATTTTAATTCAAAACATCTTTTTAATCTAATTTATTTATATGATTAGATTATCGTTTGAATTAGTTTTAAAGTTAAATTAGAATATATTTTTACCATTTAATCCAATAGTGGCCATTGGAATTAATTTCACTTTGAAATCAGACTTAAACTAGTGTCAATCTTTTGATTCCTATTGTTTCATAAAAACACGTTATTTGCTCTGACAGCGGGAACTAATTATTAAATTAATTAATGCAACTTATATGTTTTTAATTTTTTAAAATAGACTTCATTTTTGAATTCGGAATATAAAATATAGCTTAGGGTTAATTTTGGGTATTTTTCTGAAAAACATCAATTTTTGATGAATAGTGAAACCACTAAGTGGTACATAAAAAACTGATTTTTCATTTAAATGAAATTTTACCACCGTTTTGTTTTTAATTTAAAAAATCTGACAAACATGGTTTTCATTAGGAAGTAAAATTTAGTTCAATGGGATTAAAATAATTTTTTGGTGAATTGTAACTTTTAATTATTTAATCGTGATTAGAGGTAATTAGTGTAGTTTAAGGTAAAAATAATGTTTTAATAATATGAAATGAACATGACACATGTCCAACCCTTATTGGATGTGTCATGGCCGACGTATAAAATCCATGGGTCAACTTGGGGAACCCATGGAGCCACTTTGGATGGAAAATGTCATTAATATCTTTTTATTTAATGTTGAATTAAAAAAGTCACATACATGAGTTGTTTTACTAAAACCATTCTTAAATGGGTATATACAAGTCATATTTTTTACTATGAATATTAATTAGAAAGATAAAAAGTTTTACTACACCATGATATTTTTTTATAATTTGTAGACATTAAATAAATTAAATTATTTATGACACTATGATGATACAGCGATTACCCCATTATTTAACGATTTAAATAAAATGAAAAGATAATGTAAAATATAAGACCTAAATATGAAAAAAACCTATTGGATTGGTGTATTTAGAACTATTATCACCTTATAATCTAAATATATAATTTTGGGACCCTTTTTATCCAAAAATAATTTTATTATAAAGTATAATTTCTTAACTTTCCATGAGTGCCCCTCATCTCCTCTTATAAAAGGCCCCCACCTCTACCACCTTAGCCACACCTCTCAAGACTATGATTCGGACAAGATATGCTCTTTTTGTCTCTCCACATCCCTCTCTTACTCCTAGAAGCCTCACTTTGGGCAGAATGCTTCCCAAGGAAGCCTTTGAGCTCAAATCAAAGAGAGTTACCCGATTTTAAGGTAATAACTTCACTTGTGTTCTTTTGTTTTATTTTGATTTCTCCAACCCCCTAAACTAATTTTATTCATTTATTTTTTAACAATTCCAGTATCTTCAATATACTAGGATGTTTTTATGAGAACAATTCGAGATAAACTTACACACACCTACATCTAATGGTTAAAGAACATACTATTTCTGTGGATGGCGAATTTCAGCCTCACGAAACGATGATTGTTCAATATTCATATAACACCTTCAAAGGTGGCCATTAAGATGTCACTATATTTATATATGATATATAATATGTTTATTTTTTCCTTACGATTCTTTATTTTTCATTTATGTCACACCTTTGTGGCTTCCATTATGGTTATACGTGATATCTTCATTTTAGGAAGTGCGGACTACCGCCCCCTCAAAGTGATTTGATTCGTTAATGCCATTTTTGGGACGTATAAAGGATGGATTTAAAGATATTATATATGATGTATGTTACATATAAATGATGAATATAATTCTGGAATTAAAATATACATACCTATCATTTAGATTTAATTCCATTAATATGACATAGAAATGTAAGTAGCATTCATGAGTACGTACGGCTTACCATCTCCATTAATGGTGCATTTCATTTCTTACCAATAAATGATTATGTAATATTATAATTACATGTATTAGATGGATATATATGATATATATGATATCCAAATCATGAATATCATTCTGGATATAAGGAACCTTTGACCACACGAAAAACATGTAATTCTACGATGTCCACTTTCGACTTAAGAACCAAATATCAAAAAAACAAACATTATTAACATAAATGATTACATAATGTTTGTAACATTGCAATAAGTGATATAAAAAGAATAATGAACTTGAAAAATGTTCTTATGAAATTATAAATTAACTCATGTTTATTATTCAGGACGTTAAAGAACGATCGAGTCAAGTCGGACCGGATGTAAAGGACTTCATCTCAATCTCCTTTCATTGCGGCATATATTGTTCTAATACAAGACATTATTTTATATGGTGTATAAACCCCTTTGACTTTTAATTTTATACAAAAGTAATATTTTTCTACGAAGCTCTTTACTAAATGGAAAAATGGAATGTTTCTTTTAACGTACGCGGTGACAATGACCTTTTCCGCCGCCGCGAGTATTATTTGGTCTTTGGCTTCCTCAACAAGCCGTAATGTTTTTAAAATGAAATAAATACCATATACTCTTTAATTTATTTTGGTATTGAAAATGGTTTTTATAATGGATTTCTTATGTCAATATATTTAAGTGATATATTGTGATCAACGTGTGGAAATTTTTTCTTTCCATTATATTTATTTTATGTCTTATGATTTTATAATGGTACTTGGACATTTGACGGGTGGTTACGTGATAAACCATATGACGAGTGGTGACGTGAATACCAGGACGGGTGGTTACGTTATAACCAACAATGCATTGGGTATGGAAGTCAGCCGTATGGCTATTCCATTAAGTATGAGTGTAAGTCGACCGTATGGTTATTCCATTTAAGTATGTTTATGTCCCAAGTTAACTTCATATGTTATGTATTCTTTATATGGGTTTTATGGTAATATTTTGGTTACAAAAGGGTAAGTATTGATCTTTTATTCAATGAATATTTTTTACTACTTCATAAAGGTGACATTTATTACTTTTATAAAGTATACATGGTTTACTTGTTGTTTTGAAAAACTAATAATTTTCATTCTTTGTGTTTCCCTTACTGAGCTTTTTTTCTCACCCCAAGTTTTTGAAAAGTTTTTCTAATGACTTAAAGTGGAATAGGGTCAAGGATGGGTTCCAGGAAAATTCATGCTATCTAAAACATGGAACTAGACATGTTTCTTTTTAAGAGTTTTTATTTTATGGAAACTTAGTATATGTGTCTACTTTTTAATCTTTTGATATGTAATAGTTATGTCCTAATTCTCTAAAACTCGAAACCTGAAAAGATCCTCAATGTGAATTATTCATTTATTTCAATAATAAGTAAGGTTTAAGGCCGGGGCCTTATAGTTGGTATCAAAGGTCGGTTTAGACAACATTAGGAGATAGAACATTGTTAAATTATAAATTAATTTATCGTATGACTAAAATGATATAGCATTTAAAGATTACCATGTTGCTTTGCCTAAGATATTTCTTTGTTCAGAATGGTTTTCTACAGAGTAAAAAAGGCATCTATGTTGGGATGAAATCAGGAGGAAGACAACCTTCCAAATCAGCAACATGAGACGGTTGGAATTGGAACTGAACAATTTGTTGCAGTGATGGCACAGTTGACTCAGGCTATAAATGGTGGTGGTATCCATGCACGAGATCATCCTGATCAACCGTAAAGGAACATGACAGTGGTGGAACATTTCATGAGGCAACATCCCCCATCATTCAGAGGATCATCTGACCCCATGCAAGCTGAAGGGTGGATTAAAGAACTGGAGAAGATTTTTGATGTAATGGGGTGTTCAGAACATCAAAAGGTTAGTCTTGTTGTTTACCATTTTAAAGGTGAAGCAGATTAGTGGTGGTCGATGGTGAAAAATATCTGGGATAGCGATGAGAATTATGATCATCACTGGGATGAATTTAAAGGTATGTTTTTGAGAAATATTTTCCTAAGGTGGTTCGTCTTAGGATGGAAAAACAGTTCCTAGAATTGAGGTAGGAGGATGATTCAGTGGCTGCTTATGAAGCAAAGTTCACTCGACTGGGAAGGTATGCTCCAAAATTCATACGAGATCATGATTGTAAAATCAACTGTTTTTAATCAGGTTTAATGCCAATGTATCGAAGGGCTTTAGCTTCTCGTGAGTTCAAAAGTTATGAAAAAACTAGTTTGATGTGTGGAGAAGGTGGAAATGGAGTTTGCCGATGATCATGTGTTATTTGACAAACAACATAATAAGAGGTCTAGTTGGATGGAAAAAGGGATGAATTCATCAAAGAAGTAAGGAGGTAAGAAAACCAAATATCCATCTTGTGAGAAGTGTGGTAAAATGTATCCTGGAGAATGTATATCCAAGTCTGGAAATTTCTTTCGGTGTGGTAAGTCTGGTCATATTGCTAGTAACTGTAATGAATATGATCAAACATGCAATGAATATCCAGCGGTAAGATGTTTTAAGTGTAATGAAATGGGTTATTATGGAAATTAGTGTCTAACGAAGAACTCAGCTGGGGAAAATCAGCCAGAATACAAGTAGAAAGGGGTGGTGATTCCTTTACAACTACTTCAGCAGATGTTGGGCCATCGAATGAAGTAGTATCAGGTGCACTGTTTGTTTGTTCAGATTATGCCAATGTGTTGTATGATTCAGGTTCTACACATTCATTCATTTCTGATAAGTTTTCTAGTAAATTAGAAATTCCATCTCACGATATGAATCCTGAACTTATGGTAAAAACACCCGGAGGGAACATTGAGACAAAAAGGAATTATAAGAACCTTCCTATACTTGTGTGCAGAAAGAATCTACTAGAAAACCTTATTGTTTTGCCTCTAATAGAGTTTGATGTTTTTTTGGGAATAGATTGGATTTCTGTTTATCATGCTAAGATTGACTGCAGAGCTAAAATGGTTTCATTTCAGAAAGATATTCGGTTTGTGTACAAGAATGAACTCTTGCTTTTGATAACATATCAAGAAGTTGAGAAACTAGTAAAAGATGGAAATGAATGTTATCTTGCACATATCATTCAAAACAAGGGAACTGTTCAGATTAATGATGTTCCAATGGTAAATGAGTATCTTGATGTTTTTCCTGATGATTTTCCTAGAATTATTCATGATAGGGAAGTTGAATTTACTGTTGAATTAGTTCTTGATTCTAATCCAATTTCAAATCCCCCTTATCGAATGGCTCAAGTTGAACTTTTATAGTTGAATAAACAATTGCAGGAGTTATTAGATAAAGGTTTCATTCGACCTAGAACTTCACAATGGGCTGCTCTTGTCTTGATTGTTAAAAAGAAAGATGGTTCAATGAGACTCTACATTGATTATAGAGCTTTGAATATCATTACTGTTAAGAACAAGTATCCTTTGCCTCATATCGATGATTTGTTGGATCAGCTTCAGGGAGCTCAGTATTTTCCCAAGATTGACTTGAGGTTGGGGTACCATCAGTTGAAAGTAAAAGAAGAAGACATTCTGAAGTCTATGTTCCGTACTAGATATGGCCATTATAAATTTTTTGTGATGCCTTTTGGGTTAACCAATGCACCTGCTATATTCATGGACCTTATGAATATAATTTTCCATTAGTTCTTGGATAAGTTTGTGGTTGTTTTCATTGATGATATTTTGGTGTTTTCTAAAAGTAAATAAGAGCATGAAAGTCATTTAAGGGTTATCTTGGAAACCTTAATAGAAAAGAAACTATATGGAAAATTTAGCAAGTGTGAGTTTTGGTTACAACAAATTTATTTCCTGGGTCACATTGTTTCGATAGATGGCATAACTGTTGATCCTGCTAAAAAAAAGTTGTTGAAGAATGGCCAAGACCCACAAATGTAACCAATATCCATAGTTTCCTTGGTTTGGAAGGTTACTACCGAAGGTTTGATGAATATTTTTCACGATTATCTAGTCCAATGACTAAGCTAACTCGGAAGGGTGTTAAGTTTATATAGAGAAAAGAATGTGATGATTGTTTTCAGGAGTTGAAAAGAAGATTGGTGAATGCTCCAGTTTTGGATCTTCCTTCCAGGAATGGTGAGTTTGTTATCTATAGTGATTCTTCATTGAAAGGACTTGGTTGTGTCCTTATGAAAAATGATCAGGTAATTGCTTATGCTTCACGTCAGTTGAAAACTAATGAGATAAATTACCCTACACATGACTTGGAATTACCTGCTATTGTTTTTGCCTTAAAATTTTGAAGGCATCATTTGTATGGAGTAATGTTTGAAATATATACCGACCACAAAAGATTAATGTATATATTAAATCAGAGAGAATTGAACATGAGACAGAGGATATAGCTAGAATTAATCAAGGATTATGATTGTACAATACATTACTATCCATAGAAATCAAATAATGTGGAAGATCCTTTGAGTCGAAAAAGTAATGCTTCATTAACCATGTTACGTTTGCAATGAGATCCTTTGGTTTTTGATTTGATGAAATTTGGCATAGAATTTTTTGGTGCAGGTTGGCCTTCTGTTTTGATTCAGGTATCAGTGAAATCTTATCTATCAGAATGAATTAAGAAAGCACAGAAGCAAGATAGTGAGTTGTAGAAAAAGATAGAGCTGGTTCAGAAGGGTAAGTTTCCTGAATTCAATATTGATAATGATTGTGTTTTGAGATTTGGGATGAGATTGTGTGTGCCTTGTGATTCACAATTTAAGAGAAAATTGTTATGTGAAGCTTATAGTTCTCCATTTTCAGTTCATCATGGAAGTACTAAGATGTACAGAGATCTGCGAGAGTATTATTGGTGGGATGGAATGAAAGTGGATATTGCTGATTTTACTATGAAGTGTTTGACTTGTCAGCAGGATAAAGCAGAGTGGCAGTTACCGAAATGGATGTTGTAGCCTTTACCAGTGCCAGAGTGGAAATGGGAAAACATATCCATGGACTTTGTTTTGATATTACTGAGGACATCTCGAGATAATAATGCAATCTGAGTTATTGTTGACCATATGACTAAATCTTCTCATTTCTTTCCTATTCGAGATACATTCTCTCTAGATCAACTTTATCGATTGTATCTTAAAGTGATAGTCAGGTTACACAGAGTTCCCCTCTCCATTGTATCTGATCGTGATCCCAGGTTTACTTTTAACATTTGGAAAGGACTTCAGATGTCGTTGGGTACTAAATTAAATTTTAGTATAGATTTTCATCCTCAATCAGATGGGCAGTCATAATGAACAATTCAGACCTTGGAGGATATGCTACGAGCTTGTTCGATGGATTATCAGGGAAGTTGGGACCAACATATTTCTTTGGTTGAGTTTCCATATAATAACAGTTTTCATTCTAGTATACAGATGGCACCGTTTGAGGCATTATATGGGAAGCGGTGTCGAACTCCATCTTTTTGGGATGAAGTAGGTGAAAGGAAGCTGATGTGACCATAATTGGTAGATGAGATGGCAGAAAATGTTCAGTTAATTCAGAATCACATGAGAACAACTCAGAGCAGATAGAAAAGTTATGCGGATAACCAGAGGAAGTATGTATCTTTCGAGGTAGGTGATAATGTTTTTCTCAAGGATTCTCCATGGAAAAGTGTGATGCGATTTGGTAAGAAAGGAAAGCTGAGTCCAGGGTTCATTGGACCATATGAAATTCTGGAGAATGTTGGATCAGTTGCTTACCGAGTGGCTTTACCTCCGATTTTATCTCAAGTAAACAATGTTTTTGATGTTTCGATGCTGAGAAAGTATATGCCAGATCCATCTCATGTTTTGAGCCTAGAGGTAGTTCAGTTGGAATATAATCTCTCTTAGGAAGAACAACCAGTACTGATTCTTGACCGAAGAGAGCAAGTGTTGCGAAATAAGGTAATTCACCAGGTAAAGGTTTTGTGGAAAAATCATATGGTTGAAGAGGGAACATGGGAATCTGAAAATGCTGTGAGAGATAAATACCCCCACTTATTTTGATATGTGAATAAAATTGCGAGGACGTAATTCCCAAAAGGGGGGAAGGATGTAACATCCCAGGTAAAGAAAGAATAAAACATTTTCATATTTATTACTATTTTCGAATTAAATATTAATTTTACTTTAATGGGGTTTCTATGTTCGATAGAGTACCCGACATGCAACAAAGAGTTTCATTGAAAACTTACGTTGCACACTTGTATTAAAATAATATTATTTTAAATGGTAGTTAACACGTAGTCGTTGTATTGGAGGGAATGAATGGAAATAACTAAAATATGATTATATATGTTTGTTAAATGTTTTTACATTTATCCAATAAAAGATAAAGGCTTAAAATATGAAAAGAAATCAATTTTAGACATATATACTCTAACATTCACTACAGGTCGACTTATCACCATTTGATGGAGAACCATCTATTAATATAGTTTTGGTCACTTTTATACAATCTATTGGACCAAATAAAACTCTTTTTTAGAACCGGGACATCAAAATTTACTTTGTGTAAATTTTTGGTATTTTTCCGATAAAGTTCATTTTTTAATGAATAGTGAAAAATGTTGTATTTTAATTCAAAACTTCTTTTTAATATAATTTATTTATATGATTATATTATTGTTTTAATTGGTTTTAAAGTTAAATTAGAATATATTTTTACCATTTAATCCAATAGTGGTCGTTGGAATTAATTTCACTTTGACATCAGACATAAACTACTGTCAATCTTTTGATACTTATTGTTTCATAAAAACACGCTATTTTCTATGACAGCGGGAATTAATTATTAAATTAATTAATGAAACTTATATGTTTTGAATTTTGTAAAATAGACTTCATTTTTGAATTCTAAATATCAAATATAGCTTAGGGTGAATTTTGGTATTTTTCTGAAAAACATCAATTTTTGATAAATAGTGAAACCATTAAGTGGTACTTTAAAAAACTCATTTTTCGTTTAAATGAAATTTTACCGCCTTTTTGTTTTTAATTTCAAAAATCCGATATACATGGTTGTCATTAAGAATTAAAATGTGGTTCAATGGGATTAAAATAATTTTTTGGTGAACAGTAACATTTAAGTATTTAATCGCAATTAGAGGTAATTAGTGTAGGTTAAGGAAAAAATAATGTTTTAATAATATGAAATGAAATTGACACATGTCCTACCCTTATTGGATGTGTCATGGACGACCAAGAAAATCCATGGGTCAACTTGGGGACCCCATGGAGCCACATTGGATGGAAAATGATATTAATATCTTTTTATTTAATGTTAAATTAAAAATGTCACAAACATGAGATGTTTTACTAAAACAATTCTTAAATGGGGTTATACAAGTCATATTTTTGACTATAAATATTCATTAGAAATATAAAACGATTTCCAACACCATGATAGTTTTTTTATAATTTTTAGACATTAAATAAATTAAATTATTTATGACACCATGATGATGCAGTGATTACCCCATTATTTAATTATTTAAATAAAATGAAAAGATAATGTAAAATCTAAGACCTACACATGTCAACCACCTATTTGATGGGTGGATTTAGATATCTTATCACCTTAACCTCTAAATATATAATTGTGGGACCATTTTTATCCGAAAATCATTTTATAATAAAGTATATTTTCTTAACTTTCCAAGAGTGCCCCACCTCTCCTCTTATAAAAGGCCCCCACCTCTACCACCGTACCCACACCTCTCAAGCCTTTGGTTCGGCCATGCTCGGTTCATTTTGTCACTCCACATCCCTCTATTACTCCTAGAAGCCTCAATTTGGATGAAAGTCTTCCCAAGGAAGCCATTGAGCTCAAATCTACGATAGTTACCTGATTTTAAGGTAATGTCTTCACCTGAGTTCTTTTGTTTTATTTTGCTTCTCCAACCCCCTAAACTCTTTTTATTCATTTATTTTGTAACAACTCCAGTATCTTAAATATATTAAGATGTTGTTATTAGAATAATTCGAGATACACTTACACACACCTACATCTAATGGTTAAATAACATACTATTTCTGTGGATGGGGAATTTCTGCCTCACGAAACGATGATTGTTCAATACTCTTCTAACACCTTCAAAGGTGGCCATTAAGGTGTCCCTATATTTATATATGATATATAATATGTTTATGTTTTCCTTAAGCTTCTTTATTTTTCATTTATGTCATACCATTGTGGCTTCCATTATGGGTATACGCGATATCTTCATTTTAGGAACTACAGACTATCGCCCCCTCAAAGTGATTTGATTCGTTAATGCCATATGTGGGACGTACAAAGGATGAATTTAAAGTTATTATATATGTTTTTTTACATATAAATGATTAATATAATTCTGGAATTAAAATATACATACCTCTCATTTAGTTTTAATTCAATTAATATGACATAGAAATGAAAGTAGCGTTCATGCGTACGTACGGCTTACCGTCTCCATGAACGTTGCATTTCATTTATTACCTATAAATGATTATTTAATATTATAATTACATGTATATTATGGATATATATGATATATATGATATCCAAATAATTAATATCATTCTGGATATAATGAACCTTTGACCACACGAACAACATGTAATTCTACGATTCCACTTTCGACTTAAGAACCAAATATCGACAAAACAAACATTACTAACTTAAATGATTAAATAATGTTTGTAACATTGCAATAAGTGATATAAAAAGAATAATGAACTTGAAAAATGTTCTTATGAAATTATAAATTAACTCATGTTTATTATTCAGGACGTTAAAGAACAATCGATTCAAGTCGGACCCGAGGTAAGGTACTTCGTCTCAATCTCCGTTAATTGAGGCATATATGGTTCTAATAAAAGACATTAATTTATACAGTGTATAAACCCCTTTTACTTTTACATTTATACAAAAGGAATATATTTCTACGAAGAATTTTACAAAACGGCAAAAAAGAATGTTTCCTTTAACGTACGTGGTGACAATGACCTTTTCCGCTGCCGTGAGTATTATTTGGTTTTGGGCTTACTCAACAAGCCATAATGTTTTTAAAATGAAATAAATACCATATAATCTTTAATGTATTTTTGTATTGACAATGGTTTTTATAATGGATTTGTTATGTCAATGTATTTATGTGATATATTTTGATCAAAGTGTGGAAATGTTTTCTTTCCATTATATTTGTTTTATGTCTTATGATTTTATAATGGTACTTGGACATTTTGTAAAGACCCAAAGCTTGACATTCATGGACATTAAATTACTTTTGCGGAATACTTAGCACATTACAAAAACACATACACAAGGACCGTAATAGTTTAGTGTCTTTGGAAACTCGGAATATAATCTTCTAATCGTGGTGAAAGATCTTCAACATCTCCCATAAAGATCTTCCTTTTTTTACCTAAAACCTTTCTTTATATCCTGGGGAAAATAAAACATAAAAGGGTGAGCTCAAATACTCAGTAAGGTTAAACAAAAGAAATATCAATCACATCATATACATAAACACATAACTTTTGGAAATCTTAACCTGTAAAAGAGATCATAATTTCATAACCTGGGATAACTCATGGTAGTGAAATTTTATCACAATAATCATAACATAAAACATTAAACATTGTGGAATACACACATAATCATAGAGAATCTTTTCTTGTTAGTCACGACTCATTGCCAAGAGTATCATAGTGGACAAAGTCTCTTTCTGAACCGAGTCACCCTCGTTTCAGTCCTATTTCACTGAACCGGTATAACCTACCGTTCCAGCCATGTCTATCTCATGAGACATAAAATCTTTACCCAATGCATTGGAGGGAGATATATGTCCCACCCATCTCATAATGATACCATTCTTATGTGTGCCACAAAATCTTAAAACATACATCATTACATAACCCATGTAATAAAAATGGGAATCTTAAACATCATGACATCATAAAACAATTCATATAAGATAAAGGAATTAATAAAAAATATTTCCATCACAACATAATCAAATCCATGTAATAATAGTGATAAAAATCAGAACTATTTATTATTTTAGATGGAAAATAATTTTGATAAAACACTTGAACTCCATTCTTGAGGAAAATATCCTTTCTTTTTCAAAAACATTTTTCCTTTCTTAACATGTCATACAACTTTAAACAAAAAGAAGTTGATTGAAAATAAACTTGAAAACTTGTAAAGGATGCTTCTTGGAAATAATGTTTTAAAAATCCATTCATGTAGTATAAGTTAAAAAAACATTCTTCGTAATTTTGTCGGAAAAGTCAAAAAGTACCTTGTACGAAAAACGACAAAAGATTCATTTCATATCTTTTACTAAAAACTCACCGAAGGGTAAGATTGGATTTAAAAAAATTTATGAGGATTGAAATAATATTACATATCTAGGAAACATGGATGTGGATGATAAAATACACCCCAGTAAATTTCAAAGTATAAACAATCTCGGATAAAAATGAGATTGTGATATTTCCCTTACCTTAGGTCCGACTTACTTTGTAAGTGTCCGAAACTCCTGTATAATGATTTAAATAATGTTATTGACTTATTAAAGAATCATATTTATTGTTATGATATCATATATGGTTCACTTATGACTTTATATTACCCGTTCTTTTGTAAATTCCATGTTAAAAAGCGTTTTGGATAAAATTGTTTCATTTGTCGTCCGTGTTTTGACTTGTAATTATTCATATGATTACTTAGATCATGATTACTTAATTACATAATATAAAACATTATTTATATATATATATATATATTCAGAATATACATATAATAAATCAGTAAATGGAAATAAATACACCGTTCATGGAGATGATAGGTCGTACGTACGCATGAACGCTGTTTTCGTTTCCTTATTGAGTTGAAAGGAATTAAGTAGATGACATGCATATATATACACATAAATCCAGTATCATTATTATGTCATATATTTCATGATTACTTATTATATATACTTTATAATCATTCATGAATGGTTAAAGTGGAGAATGAATCTCATCGCGTCGTGGAGACGGTAGTCCGTACATACGCACGAGCGATGATATCGTTCTCATGATCGTGGGACTGTATTGGAGTGTATGTATACTATTTCAGAATCAATATCACTTTAAAATAATAATATATAGTTATTATTTACACAAATATACCCATCAAAGTAAGGTGGTGGTGGAAAATAGATTTCACCACGGCATGGAGACGGTATTTCGTACGTACGCACGCATGGTGATTTCATTTTCCATAGGATGGATAGATGGTGAAATAGGATTGTTTCATACTTATAATAACATATCAGTATATGAGTGATACTGATTTTATTACTTCATAATGAAACAACCTAAGAAGAAGTAGTGGAAGAAGATATAGAGGTGAAAGAATCAGTAACGGAAATTACCTCTTTTTTGAAGCGCCTCTTTGAGACCTCCTCTTAGGGCACTAAAATTGGTCTTTGAGGAAGACCAGAACCTATAGTATGTTTCTAGGGAAGTGGAGAAGAGAATTTGGCATGGGTTGGCCGAGCTTGAAGGCTCAATGTTGTGTGAGGAAGAGAGAGAGGAGGTGCCCTTTTACAAGGGAGGGGATGGGCACCTTTGGAATAACAAAAAATATTATTTTATTATAAAGTCAAGTTCGGTTTTAAATATCTCCAAATTGATTTATTTCGAGGCTAAGGTGGGGATGGGTCGAAATAATCTCATCCAATAGAATTTAGACATGTTTAGGTTCCTATTTTAACCTTATCATTTAAATTTAACGTTATGTTAATTAATTTTACTTTTACCGTGTCTTCTTGTGTTCTTATACTATAAGGTTAATTAACATACTATATCAAGACAAACGAACCCCAAGTTGTTTATTATTAATATATATAACCTTATATAAGTCATTTTTCCGAACCGTAGATTTTTAGGAATAAAATAACAATTAATAATATAATATTTGTTTTAAAAACTATTTTATGTCAATTCTGACACTATTTGGTACATGATTTTTATGAAATTCATAACAGAATGATAAGTTCTAAACAAGTAAATTAAATCAATTCTAACATGTCATATTAACCAATAAAATTAGTGGAATTCATAAAAAGTCTCAAATTATATTTATTTGGGTATTTATAACATCAATTATGTCAATATTTCATTAATAAGATAATTATTGCATCATCGTTGTGTCATAAATAAATTAAATTATATAATATCTAAAAATTACAATTAAAATACCATTATGTAGGAAATCTGTTTTCCTTTCTAATGAATATTTATAGTCGAATTTATCTTATGTATAACCCCATATTAAAAATGATTTAGTAAATAAACTTTGATTTTAACTCTTTTAACCCTTCTTTAAATAAATTAATAATAAATGTCCTAATATAATCCATTTGGGCCTAAATGGTCATATTTTATTACTAAGCTTGTTTTTGGTCGAATTACACTTATCCAATAGAATTTGGACATGTGTTAGTGTAATAATATAACATTTTTACCCTTAATTACCCAATTTACTTTTAACCGTGGTAAATAAAAGTAAAAAATTACTATTCACCAAAAATTATTTTCATCTCATTAAACCACATTTTACTTACTGACATCAACCATGTCTCTCAGATTTTTGAAATTCCAGTCACAGAAGTGGTAAAATTATGTTTTATTAAAAATTCAGTTTTTTTAACTACCTCTTAGTGGTTTCACTATTCATCAAAAATTGTAAGTTTTCAGAAAAATAGCTAAAATTAGTTCTAAGATATATTTATATTAAGAACTCAAAATTATTTCTATTTTACCAAATTCAAAACATATCAGTTGCATTAATTAATTTAAAAATTAATTCCCGTCGTCAAAACAAAAGGCGTGTTTTTAAGAGATAATAACTATCAAATGATTGACACTTGTTTATAACTTGTTTAAATGTTAAATTACATCCATTGACCAACATTATATAAAATTTTAAAAATATATTCTAAATATACTTTAAATCCACTCAAATTAATAATTTATCACTATTAATTATTTCGATTGAAAAAGTTGTTTTTAATTAAAATTTAGTAGTTTTCACTATTCATCAAAATATGAAAGTTATCTGAAAATCACCGAAATTTTACCCTAATCTAATTTCGATATTCCAAATCCAAAAATGAAGTCCATTTTGAAAAATAGAATTTACAAAATTTCAAAAAGTGGTTATTACTATTCATAACGTCTAGTTTTAATAATATTTTAATAGCATATCGTTGTTTAGCGAAACTTTGTGTTGCGTACAACACACACTATCGTGGAAGGTCGCGATTGCGTGTAATTCAAGCCAGGTCAGATATGTGTGTTGTGAAAGCTCCTTTTGGTGTAGCGTATAACACAAGACATTAATGAAATTAAAAAAAATATTTTTCATAAAATCTCGGGGTTTTACACATTTGACGGGTGGTTACGTGATAAACCATATGACGGGTGGTGCCGTGAATACCAAGATGGGTGGTTACGTTATAACCTCCAATGCATTGGGTATGGAAGTCGGCCGTATGGCTATTCCATAATGTATGTGTGGATGTCGACCGTATGGTTATTCCATTTAAGTATGTTTATGTACCAAGTTACCTTCATATGTTATGTGTTATTTATATGGGTTTTATGGTAATATTTTGGTTAAAAAGGGTAAGTATTGATATTTTATTCAGTGAAGAGTTTTTACTACTTCATAAAGGTGAAAAGTATTACATTGATAAAGTATTCATGGATTTCTTGTTGTTTTGAAAAACTAACAGTTTTCATTCTTTGTGTTTCCCTTACTGAGATTTTTATGCTCACCCCAAGTTTTTGAAATGTTTTCACAGGACTTAAGGTGGAATAGGGTCAAGGATGGTATCAAGGAAAAGTCATGCTATCTAAAACATGGAATTAGACATGTTTTTTTTATGTGTTTTTATTTTATGGAAACTTAGTAGATGTGTCTACATTGTAATCTTTTGAGATTTAATAGTTATGTCCTAATTCTCTATATCTCTAAAACTGAAGAGATCCTCAATGTGAATTATTCATTTAATTTAATATTAAGTAAGTTTTAAGGCCATGTCATTATAGATACAATGAAGGGGAATGTTTCTTACATCACATTTAGAGTTCTCTGATGTGATTATCATGGTTTGTGTAGATTGAGATGTTGGGTGTGTACATATATCTCAATAGTTATGTCACATGGGTTCCATAGTCATTATGTTTAAGAGTATTAGGCATTAATTATTATTAGTTCTTAAAAATTAAATCGATAAAAGTATTTATTGGTTTTATTGGATTTATGGTTTTCTATTTATTTTACCAACAATAATCTGGTTGGTTTTTCTTTTATTTATTCATATTATCTTCTTTGATAGTTCATTAAAGAAAAAACTGTGACCGATTATTCTCTATGATGTTGTCATTTATTCCTATATTTAGGTGTCTTGGTGATGCCACCTAAGGTTATCATCAAATTATTCTGAGCCCAAGACAATGTACTAGGAAAGGATGTCACTTTACAGCATTCTTATCCCCTTACATTAATCTTACGTTAATATTTGAACCTCAGATATTTTATATCATTGATCATATGAAATGTCATAATAGTATATTTGAACCAATTTCATACCTCCCTCAGTAAATTTGTGACCCTATTTTTGATATATTTTTGTTGTATTATTATTTCCAGGTGCTTTATGTGAAATTTGGAGAAATTTTGAAACTCTTTGTGTTGTTCAAGGATGTAACTTTGTTATTAAAAACTACGCAGTTTTGCCTAGAAAACTATGGTCCATGTTGAGAGGCATTAGAAGTGCATACATAGTTATGTTAATATTTTTTTATCACCATTCCCCCAACCCTAAAAACAATGAAACCCATGTAACTTTGGAATATATTTTTTTGAGAATTGTTTGTTTAATCTTGTGGAAAAAACCTACACACCCCGAATGATCATGTAGGTGTACACATATAAAGATAATGATTTTTCTATCTGTGTGTACCTCTCTAGGATACTGTTTGGTTGTTATTAACTATTATAAATTTATTTTTAATTTTTCTAAAAAATGGTTTATGATTTTTAATCACTTAATTCTTCCCTAATATGTTTTTTATCCTTAGTTCCTCATAGGAGAATAGTTTTTCTCCTCCAACTTCTTTATTTTTTTGATCAAAGAGATTGTGGTTAATATGACCACTCTTTGACTAGTTGGTCTCCTATCATGTGCTTTATTCTAGTAATTTGTTATTTTATTCTCATAATTTATATATATCATTATGAAATTGATGTATCTAAACATTTTTCTATTGGATATTAATTCTATAATTTATTCATAAATTTACATTAACATTTATCATTATTATAATTCCCATACTGGGTGATGAATGTGTTATACTATGATTAAAGGAAGGTGGTTCCATTTAGGTTTTTTCAAGAAATTGAATCCATATTTTATATATTTATTTAATTTCATTTTAATATATTAATCATATTTTTATTTTTAATGATTGGATTAAAAAACATAAAATTTGATGGATTTTGATTAAAAAACCCCCAATTCTAATGGAATTGGAATTTTGAATTGAATTTTGAAAATTGTGTATTTATTGTGGTGAAAAAAATTCAAGACTAAAATGGTGTAATTGTTTGACTTTTTTGAGAATTTGGATTAAATCTGAATGATGGAAACCCATGATGATTTTTAAATGAAATTGAATGAATTGATGAAAAACCTATGTTTTTCTTTTGAAATTGAATTGGCATATTGAAAATTAAAATTTGGAAATAGAATTATAAAATATAATGGTTTTGAAATTATATATTTTACCGTTATTCATTGATTGATTGATCAAAAAATAACTATTGTATTTAGTATATTTTCTAGGATAAGAATACTTGTTTCATGATACCCTAGAAAAGGATTGAAAATTTATTCACTAAAAATCCTTGGGATGCTTTTGGATGTCTTGTTCGATGTATGTGAAATGGAAAAGTTAGACATGGAGGTGGTGGATATTCTTGATCCTTGGGAATCTGGAGTGATTATTCTAACATGTGGAGTTGAGATCCACATGTCACGCTATGTTTTATGCCTTCTAATAATTTCATGATAGTAGTTAAAGTTAATGTTTGAATGGATTTATTTACTATTTAGTTAGTTAATATTTTAAATGTTTGATTTATGTTATGTAACCCATGATATGTGTTTATATAACTACATTTTCTGTAATATTTTATTATATGGAGGGAAAATTAGTCACTATTATTCTTGTGTTTTTCTAGGTGATATTCACCAATCAATGGGGATGAGGAATTCCCATTATATCGTGTTGGTTTTGGCTTATGTATCATTGTACTATGGTATTAATTCTAGTTCATGAATTTTTTTTATAAAATGTGAATATTAAGAATCCTTCTATAATTTTAGAATGTTTTCTGTATTTTCTTGGTCTATAATAAGTTGGTTTGATGGGACTAGGGTTGAATTTATGAAGTATTCCCAACTCAGAACTTATCATAACAAAACTTCTGTCTTCATGGGTGTTGAGGGAAACGATTATTTCATTATTATTTTGAAATATTTATAGTCTTTTAAATATTCAATTAGAGTTTTTGGAAACAACCTAATTTTAAAATTTGGATGGAGGAGAGTTATACATTTGACTACCTTTCGAGATGTTGATTTGAATGAAAATGCAAAAATTTAGCTTATTTTATTTTTAATGGTGTGTAGCACCAAACATCTTATAATATGTTATAAATAAAATAAGGATGGTGAATTTGATGAATTTTTCCAGGTGAACCCACCAGTTAAACAAAATGTAATTGATATTGGGGCGTATGATGTCCGTGGTTTGGTATAGGAAGACACAACTACTCTCTATAATTCTATAATCAATGATCATATAAAGAATTACTCAAGAGATGATGGAAATTATTTTCAACATTAGAATAATAATTCTATTGATATATCTAATTATCCTAATGAATATTTGGATTTATTAATGGAATTGAGATGATTTTTGAGTTCCTTGAAGTGCCTTATTAAATTAATGTGAATTGTTCTACCTTCAAGATTTAGGGGTCCAAAATATTGTACTCGTACTTGATTGTAAAGGAAAATAAGAATAAATTATTGGAGTGGAAGTACCTTGAAGTCAATTTTATTGAGTATTTCTATTCATATTTAGTTTTTTAGATAAGTCTATGTTGTTTATTAATCTCTAGAAAATTCAAAATACCTTGAATCAATATGAAAATTGCTTTATTGTAATACTACATTTCTCTCCAGATATTTATTTTAATTACTCAATGAATTCATGACTATATTATATGCTATTTTGGGGAGATATTTGATCCTAGTTGTTCATGATAATGCTGAATTGTGATGATGATTTACTATATTGAGCATTGATGGAGAAGCTCGACCTGACTAGTGATCCTAGTTTGATGGGAGTCACCTTTTCTACTAGTGGTTGTTATAATAGAAAATTAAAAGAAAAGTTTAATTGTGGTGAATCTTGTGATGGATTTTAAATGTAGGGTCCTTCTAGACATCATGTAGTTCTTGGTTGAGGACCGTTAGAATTCATCATGTGTGAAAAGGATGTGACTTCAAAATTTATTTCATAGTAGAGGGTAAGATGTAATGTTTCTATTAATTCACATGTCAATTGAAAGAATGATCCCCTATTTCATCATACCCACATAGTGGAATTGGATCATAATCACTTATATGTATTGTGGTTTAATTGGTTTCACTATAAAATGGGGCTTCTACCCATTCATTCCAAATGATGTTTCCCTACATAGTGAAAGATACTCTATGGGGAGTTGATACATCTCCAAAAAATGTGGGATGTACCATTACTATAGATTCATCCTTAGTGACTGATTTATTTGATACTGGTGAATCTCACTCATTCATATAATCTCATATTATTGATTTTCTACCACTTATTATTGAGGTTTTATCATATGTAATTGAAATTTAGACACCCCTTTGAATAAAGATCCATTAGGGTCTTCAATTTCCTATTTCACGTGATTAGTGATAGAGATCACCAATAAATTTTTGGTAGTGGACATGAAACATCTTGAGGTAATTCTGGAGATGGAATGACTAATCTGTCACCAGGTATAGTTTTACATTTATCTTTGATGGATCTTGTTTATAATGCCAAAATGTGTTGTTCCATATCTTTTAGGCATAATGGAAACCAATGGTGAGTACATATATACATTAGAATATTTAGTTAGCGAATTTAATATATGTTCATCCATTTGATATATAGTTGTATTATTTGATTGATTATCTCCATCAAGTTTTCATTGATTTTCCCTGTGTGTGTTCTGAATATTTCCATATTTTCTCTCATGGTAAGATTGGTAGATTTTATTGTTATTTTGTTCCTAGTAGTAACCATGTCTATATTACTTCTTACCATATTAACAACATTAAATTTATGTTTTGAGGAAATAACTGGATAGTTTTTTAGATAAACTCCCCATATTACCAATTGTGTCACTATAGTTGACACATGGTCTCTTTTTAAAGGAAATTAATGCAACACTTCATCTATATGTTGATTACTGAAAACTCAGACGAGTTACTAGGAAGAAAATGTATTCATTTCAATCGATAGATGAACTATTGTATTATGGTAAAATTGGTTCTCAAATATTATTAGTCGATTTGGTTATCACTAGTTGATAATAAATGTATTTGAAATTTAGAATACTACTTTCATTAGTAGGTATGAAAATTATGAGTATCTTTTCATGCAAGTTGGTCTAAAAAATGCTCCTACTATAATTTTTTAATTCATGAATAGAGTCATCCATGAGTATATTGACACATTCCTGGTGTCTTTTTGGATGAAATCTATGTGTACTACCAGTTTCAGGAAGATCATGTGATACATCAGAGATAAGTAATATGATTATTAGGAAATCAATGAATATATTTTATGCTATGAAAAGTGACTTATAAATTAGTGATATAATGTAATTGGGAATCATGGTCTCTGAACATTGTATTATAATTGACCTTATGATGTTGAATTATATTATAACTTATTATAAACAACATAATTATTTCAATATTCAGATCATATATGGTATCATTGGGGAATTGTTGTTGCTTTTAATAGATTTATCAACATTGGTTACCCTAATGACTACTCTCACTAGAAAAAAGGGATGAGGTTTTGTGTTTTATTGGAATGATACATGTCATAATTATTTTTTATAGATGAAAAAATGAACACTATGAATGTGTAGACTATTATATATTCCATGAATGGAAATGTTGTCTTTTTTGATGCATTTGGGTCGGGTTTTATAACAATTTTTATGAATGGTGATCATTTGGTAGCTGCCATTTTTCAACATGTTTTGACATATGAGAAGAATTATCTAAGAAACGATCGAAAACTCATAGCCATCATTTATAAAATTATGATTTTTCATTATTAAATATATATATAAATTCATACCATTATTCTGATCAAAAAATATTATGTTATATATTCTTTCAAATTTTTTTAATATCTATCATAGATGTTTGGTGATGTACCTGAATTTCTTTTTTTCAACATTTTGTATACCCTCGTGTAGGGGAATTTCATTGATGACTCATTCCATAAAAAAAAATTTTGTATCCCTTGAATGAATCTTCATATTAGTGTAATTTGGAGGATTTCTTTGCTCAGTTTCACATGGTTGTCTGGGAGAATGATTTTGAGGTTTTCAGGTATTTGTTTAGTTGAGCTACTCTCTTCCCAAGAAGATTCATTAGGATAATCTACACAACGATGAATTATATGGTTTAAGATAGTATATTAAATATTTTAGAACAAAGAACATTGGTTGTTATCTGTGGCTTGTATTCTATACTTTTAGAGATGGTACATTTCCCATTAATCCATGAGAGGGGGTGTTATCTTAGACTCAAATAAATCACAATGGGAAAATCACCTGCATACCAAAAATACGTACTATGATATTTTGAGATAATTATGGTGGTTACATATGATAGATTTAATGAATAATTTTTTAAAAGTACTATACTTTCAAACACATAATGCTCGATGACCCTAAACCATCAGGATTTCTACATGGCCATCCAGTGCCAACATTGATGGGGGACGATATTTCTAGCACTTTTTTAAACATTTTTCAACATACACCTTGGGTGAAGAATTAAATATGTTCTTTGATCAATGATTTGACAGTATTGGATCACTTTTACCCATTTTCGATACAACCAATGTTGTGGACATGGGAATCTAATATATATAAGAGGTTGTTTGGTTGCATTGTGTTCTATCTCTGGTAGTATCTGATTAAGATCCCTAATTCACATATTTTTTTGGAGAGGCCATTAGGAGGTAATGGGGACATAACTATGAATTACCATGGAATATCTTCTATAGATGTGTGTCTATATATAATGACTACAAATTATTCATGAAATCACAAGTTCTTGCAACCACAATTTTGCTAGATCATGGGATAATAACATGGTAGTGGTTAATGTTTCTTCTAAATATTGCTACAAATTTTCCCTTTTTTATTTATAAATTTAATTACTTTATGTTATTCCATATAATTATATGTTGTGTATGTAGGATTTTGGTGAAGAATCTTTGGTTTCTTTATTTTTAGTACAAGATGTGACAACTATTATTTTACTAATTAATTTGAGTGTAGTGAACGCACATAGCTGATATGAATATAATTATGAACATAATTGATGAATATTGGAATTTATGTTTTTTTACTAGGTGATCAGGATTCTTTCTCATATGTTGGGTCACCGATATCATCGAAAACTGAGAATGAATGAACTATGGTTTCTGTGCCCTTTTGAGTTTATTGAGTAAGTGGGGAATGTGGATTACCCTTTAGTACTTCAAACGATATTGACATCAACACGTAATGTGATCCATCTAACCTCACATTAGAATCCTATTTCTATCCCATATAATTTCTTGAGTAAAATAACTTGTATGTTGAACCTTATTTATACATTATTGTGATTCATGTTAAAATTGAATAATTTGAGAAAAAGGAACATTATGGTAGAATGATACAATTGGTTCATGTTATAATGTAGTGTGGTTCTAGTTGAAATGAGAATGGGGATCATGAGGAATTGATAAGAGAGGAGTGGCATCATGTCATTAATATAAAAACAACTTGACAAGCTTTATGGTTATAGAATATTTTTATGGTCGGTAGGTTTTAACATACCATTATTATTTCTAGTATTATGTGACCCTGGTTTTGATCTATTTCTATTTGGGTATTATTTTTTGAATTAATGATTAAATATTTTAAATATCATAAACTCTACGGGGTGTTAACAAATGGCTCATGGTTAAGGAAAACTGTGTGTTTTGTAAAAAAAACAGTGTGCTCTACAAAGAGACATTAGACGGGGAGAGAAGGTTTGGGCATGATGTTTTTATAACCGTGTGTCCACCAATCCAAAACCTACCCACCACTTATAGTGGGAAATGAATTTTTGTAACATGGTTAGTTTAACCAAGAATATATACAAGTAACACAAAACATATGTTTTGTAGTGTCACATAGTTTGGACATGAATATTTATTAACCATGCGGCCCTCTCTTGGATACCATTCACTTGGTTTTTAATTACACCAGATATAATTTTAAAATTCTCAAACAACTATTTTATGATTTTTATCATGCCTTTCTAACCCAATATGATTTTGTTTCGTCCTTGGACTCTCTCATGATGTTATATCTTATTTTCCAAACTATTTGTTTAGTGAATAAAAGTGCATGAGGATGATCTAACCCTTCAATGATAAGTGGATTTTCTCCCATGTGTTTTCATCCAGTTTATTTTACTCTAATACTTGGAGTATGATATATAATCATTTAGTTTGTGGATCTAAACTCTGTTTGATTTTATCTTTATTTCAGATTTGATTTAATAATATAACTTACCATAGATCTTAATTTTCCTTTCCTTTATTAGTGTAGATCGATTTATTCTGTAATTAATGGTCGGTGGTACCATTCAATATTTTCGATTAAATTGAATCATTTTTTCCATAATTTTTATGAATTATAATTCAAATTATATATATGTACTTCAATTGTATTGTTTTTATTATTAAACTTTTAGTGAAATTGATTTTTTGAAAACAAACCATTCTTATTGATTTGCACATGTGGGGTGAATTTTGAAAATAATTGATTGATTTCTGGAGAAAGTACTCAAATAATGGAATTTATTGAATTATTTGATATTTCATTGGGAAAATGTATTAAATTATTATTATGTAAATCCTATAATGGTATTTTGTTAAAATGTATTGAAATGATTAAAAAAATATATTTTTGTCTTGAAATTGAATTTGCATACTAAAACAGAAAATTTCGAAATGGAATTTAAAATAATAATTGATTTGAAATGATGTATTTTCCAATTACTCATTGATTGACTCATAAAATGCTGGAATTAGAATATACTAGGTTATTTGGGGAATGGATTCTGAGATATTGATCCCCTATGAAAGGATTGATAATGATAATACTAACATAAACCTTGTTCGACATTATTATATTTCAGGGGATGATGATGATTCTAATTTACCCATGTCTTAATGGATGTGTGTAGAAATATTTTTACATGAGAACTAATTTGAGAAGTGTGAGGATCCAAGAGCATGAATCTAATTTAAATTAGGGAAGATGATCATGGTTCTTGTTTGTTATGTTTTTATTATATATTCCATGGATTATTTTAATTTATTACTCATTCCTAATGATTTATAATGATTATTTTATATGAAATAATTTTCTTTCCCATGTTTGAAATGTTATACACCAATTGATAAGATCTATAGTTTTGTTTTATATATGAAAATGATATATTATTACATTCTATATTTAAATAAAATTTAAATCATTGTTGTTTAATTTTTATGGACACTATTTTAGAACACATGGTTATACCCTATTTGGATTTCTAACGGACATACTACATTATCCCATGGGAATATAATATTTTATTTTCTAAGATCCTAGAAATGGAAAAGTGTGGCTTAAAGGTGGGGGTGATCCTAATCTCGGGACCGTGGAGTGTTGATTATGACCGGTAGACGCGAGGTCCATTTTTCAAACATGACAACGAGGCTTTTAAAAGATTGAAGATCACAATTTTGGTTGATATTTTTTTGGTTGTTTATGTATATTCTCTAGTACTATTTTACCTATTTGACTTATGGTACATTATTCCTAATGAGTATTATTATACCAACATCTATCTTGTTATATTCCACTTTTTGGTGGAATGTCTATTCCGTTTTTGTTATTATATGATTTTAGGTGTTATAATTCAAAATATAGGGATCTGAAACACCCTTCAGGATATGGAAGTTTTGTCTTTGGTATTAATGTATTAGGGTATCCATGATGGATAGTGTCAATTATAGATTATTTTTTATATAATTTTAATGAAATTGAATCCCAATGTTAGTGAAAAAAGTAAAACATTATGTTATAATCAACTATAAATAGAATTTATTTTAACATTAAGAATAATATAATAATCATTTCTAATGGTATTTATGTGATATAATATTAAAATATATTTTATTTTTAGATATTATCTTCTACAAATATGAATTAATCATTTTCAAATAAATAATTTTAATGATTTTATTGAATAACATTGTTTCAAAAATTTTTGTATGTAACGATATGTAATGTAATTTAAAAACAAATATATTTTATAAAACATTTATATGCCCTGACCTGAAAATTAATGGTTAATGAAATATTATAATAATATTTATCCTAATGAAAATTAATGATCAATTAATTGAAATTTATGTTCCTTAAATAAAAATTTTACCATGAATGGTTTATATAATTTCATTAATCGTTATAAATAAAATTCATCACTTGTTGTTCTGGTTCATTGAAAGTATAACATCCGAGGTATAGAATTATTTTCAATTATAATAATGAAAACCCTAAAAATATTATTCATTTAATTCATGAATGGAAATATATTTTGAAATATATTTTCATTCAAATATGGGATACCTATCATAGTTTTGGGAACACCAATTCAATTAGTGTGTGCCTTTCTAGTAATTGGAACATAAGGGAGAAATTCCAAGAAAACGTAGTTGGAAAAGTAATGTATGCATCAGTTTGATTTATGTTGGAGTCCTAAAATTTTCATTTTTTGATTAATATATATTTAAATATTACTAATAGATAGTATTATCATTATAATTTTAATTTATAAAATAATAAGACATTAAAAATAAAACATCAGTTTTACAACAACATTTAAATCATATAAAAAATTCAAAAACAATATTTTTACTTTTTTTGTTAATATTGAATGATTATTTAAATTCTCATAAATTATTGATTTAATAATAAAATTATCATTTCTTATTTTGCCCAAATTAATTATCGTTATTAATATCAGTTGATTTCTTCTCATCCATGAAATTATTTAGATCATTATTTATTTTTAAAAACATGTGATCAATATACTCAATAATGTATAAATATTATCTCTTATATTTTTTAGTTTGAGGAATATCTCATAATTCATCATTAGATTTAGAATCATTATCAGTTGAATTTGGAAAAGAGGGTTCAAATAGAAATATAGATATAGTATTTACTTTTCTCGTAATAATGATAATATTTTCATTTATGAGATCATAATTATAAACATTATCATAAAATGACGTGATTCTCCATTAGTAATCACTATAGTCCAATTATCTATCTTATGACTAATATTTACTCATTTTCCTTATATCATTTTTGGAATATAATTACTTCCTATACGTTCTATTAAGAAGTCTCCATGATTCCTTATTCTATATTTTATGATTCTTATAGCCATGTTATTTGTGTCAAGGATTCATATATTCAAAAAAATATCATATGACTACTTTTTATTACAACTATGATTTATAATAATTTTAAAATATTTATCTATTCATTGGTAATTAGGTATTCCATTAATACACTTATACAATTGAAAAAATTCACTTATAAAATATCTCTGAAATCTATAGATAGATCATGTCATATAATTTATTCTTGAAGTATTATAATTAGATTTTATATCTCCATAATTTACATCATTATACATTGACGAGAATACTACAACATTTTTCTTGGATTTTTTTGATTATATCTTATTTTATTAATTATATATTTGATTAGGTTTTTAGTTAGATATTATAAACTAAATAATTTAATGATTTTTTTAACATAAATCGACATCAATTTATATTCCCCTTCTATGTTATAATTATTAAAAATCTAAAAAACATGCTCACACTATGTTAAACATTTTCCAAAATAGATATTAGATTATTTCAAATTGAAATAAGCCTTTTAAATTTTCATACCAAAAAATATCTATTTAATGAAATGAAAAGACCAACAATCTACACCAATCATAGAATTATTAGTTTTTAACACTTTTTAGGTTCTAAAGTAATATATTAATTTTTTTAAAAAACAATATAAGGTTATCAAGAAGGGCCTTCAATTTATATAATTCATGCAAATTTAAAAAATAAATTTGGTTCAAACAAGATTGTAAATTTGAAACTAGACACAATAATCAATGGTATGTGTTGAAACATCAATCTCCGAAATTTCATTTCTTCTAGTTCACATGGGAAAATATTTTAATATAGTATTTCTACCATATGTTTCCATAATAACTTCCCACTATTTATAGGTCCCACTTCTTTTAATTTTCCTATTATTTAGGTGTGGGTTTCCAATCATGTAATAATCCATTTTTTCAATGTCATGAATACAATATTTTTTTAATTTTTTTTATGGAATTATAATATAATTTTCAATAAAAAAAAGGAAAATAAAAATTCACGAAAAATTATTTGATACTATTTGATGTTCAAAAAATGGGAAACATTAAACTATATAATGGATTTTATTTTGTTATATATCATGAATAAGAAATTCCCACACACTAAAAATTTTATTTATTTAAAAATTTAATTTATGATCATTATAAAATAATTCATATTAAAAAAATATATTTTTTCAGATATCATAATATCAAACTATGGAAATCAAGGGAATAATAACTATATATATAAAAAATTATATCCAATTATTTTAATATGAATATTGGAAATAATTGAACATAAAAATTCTATGTAATAAAATACCTGGATTATGGATTAAAATTTAAAGAATGTAAAATGTGTATTATTATATCTAATGTATACATAATTTACAGGTAACATATATATTTTTCACAAAAAATATGAGGATCTTAAAATTAATATAGGCATCCATGTTTAAAACAAGTAAGTTTTTTTGATAACAATCCAATCTGATGGAATCTATTTCCTACTCCAAGACATTGTAACTTCATATCCCCATAGTCCCAAAAAAATGGAAAATTTGTCTTTGATGTCATGGAATCCATTGATCTTAATGGTAAAAATCTATCTATCATTCAAAATTCAACTTCCAATGAGATAAAAATATTTCATGATCTTTCTTATATCATAGAATAAATAAATTATTATAATTATAGTGTATAAAATATAAAAATATGAAATACATTGAGATATTACAATACATTTCACACTAATTGATTCCCTATGAATGACCATATAAACATAATACAATCTGATGTGACTAGAATTAAATATTAGTTAGTGACATGAAGATGTTTTAAACACTTTATAACATAGGCATAAATGCATACTACATTCCATGAATCCTCTATTTGGGTTATAGTGGGTTACGTAACAATAATAATTGTTCAAATTATGGGATCACTATGTATGTTATCCGTATAATAAGTATTATAATCCATCATCAGATTTATGTTTCATTAGAAAATTTCACATTATTTTTTTATTCCAGTGTTATATTAAAATTATTTATTTAATAATCATAGGATGTATATTATTATTTATAATTAGTGAACAAGAATATGAGTACATTTCATAAGTTCAGTAGATTTTATATACTTATACATTATGTAATTATAACATGAACTAAAAAAATTAGATTAAAAATTAATTAAATGTAGAGGCTTATCTAATGACTCCCCACTTTACCGGCCCTCCTTGCACTCTCGCCTCCTGCTAGCCTTCCCCTTCCCCTTTCTTCTACGGATTCGTGGCTCTGTTCAGTAGCGATGATTCTCCTCGCATCTCTTGGATCCATTCTCTTTCTGGTATTGTCTTTTCACCCCCATAAATTGCATGGAGCCAATACTATTACAGTTTCTATTCGCCTCTCACTGTCCCCTTCTGCCTATCCCTTGCGCTTTGGCCCTCTATCTTGGGTCTAGTTGCAGGTGCCTCTAAAAGCTTGGGTCGGTATTGGTGCCGGCGTCCTGCGTCTTCCTCCTCCTCTGATCTAGTTGGTCAACCCATCGAGTGTGACCACAACATTTTTTGCCTTGATATGGGTTTTAGGGAAAGTGTGGGATGATGTTGAGGGGGGAATGGAAATGGCATCAGTTCTATCTTTGTCGACAAAGGATTTTTTTTCCTCCCCGGGACTTCATTTTCAACTGATTTCGGTTTTCCTCTTAGTTTTTTGGCGTTGGATTGGGTTTTTCTGGGCATATTCTAAGAAAAGGTTTCAAATATATATGAAGACATTATGTCACTCGTCTATGACTTAGTTTTGTTCCCATTCTATCCTCTATAGGTCGGTTTGAATTGGTGGTAACCCAGAGCTTTGGGATATGGTGCTCGAGCAACAAACAGTTTCTAAGAGGCGCGATCTTTGTTTTCCTGTGTGGTGTGATGGAAGACCTGAGGGAAGAAATGTTCTAAAATTGATTTCTATTCACTGTTTATTTGTTGTCCAGTCTATGGTGGCAATGATGGACTCCAGCACATGGGTTCATCCATCAATCTGGACTGTTAGCCCGTCATCGATGTCAACGGTGGGGATGTGTAGTGATGACATGGTGGAGCATTTTTGACTCGTTCTGTTTGTTTACGGGGTGTGATTTTTCTGTATTACGGGGGTTTTCATGGCATCTGGTGGTCGACTACTCTAGTGACTAGCATGATGATTGATCGACATCAGCAATGATGGTGACATAATGGCACATTTTATGGTTGGGATTCATGATGATGATGCTGGAATACATGATGTGACATAGCCGTTGTGGGTTCTCTCAGCTCGGGGTATCCTCAGGGTCTACGTTATTTTAAATATTTAATATTCATTTAGTGACTCATTGAATTCTGATCCTGTGTAAGGTCTAAGGTGCACGGTGTTTTGGATTTGGTGTAGGTGTTGTGGTTACAACTTCCATAAAGTGGCTATTTAGAAAATCAAATTAAAAGTGAATTTCTAGGTGAATTTAACGCATTGTGAGTGTACTTGATTATTCAAATCAATGAATGAAGATGACACATTTTTATAAATAATGACAATTAACTAATTTTATGGAAAAAGATTTATGTATTATATCATCATATTATGTGATAATATATATGTAACTAATAATAATCTTCTTCTCTTTATCAATCATTTATTCAATTTATTTCTATTTATTCGAAAAAATATTCGTAGTTCTGTAATATTTTCAATGGAAATTAATTATTTTATATTAATATATATATTTTAATGTTATATTCATTAATTAATAGTTATATTTTAATGGTAAGTGAAATTCTTTAAGACTTACCTTTTATTTCATTAAATATGTTGATAATTTTTGAATATTATTTCCATATTTTTGGAGGAGTGTGAAAGAATTTGGTTAGTTTTCCTTAGTGAGAAAATCATGATTGTAATGTGGTGTCGTTATTCTAAAACCATGACAAGGAAATATCTCACTTAATTGGATTACAATCTCTAAGGTCTGGTAATGTCCTAATGACCTTTATTAATTTTGTGATGGTTTTTGTGTTAAACATTGAAATTAAAGAACAATTGTGAATGTAGAAAACCATAAGTTGTGGATTTATTATAGACACATATTTCATTTTCCACTAACTTTTACATATATTGAATAATATATTTCATACCATGATGGTTTACTTATTTGGAATTTTATGAGTCTTTAGGTTTGGGAGATTGGGCCAGAAACCTTTTTTGGTCTTTGGTTATTTGAGATCTGGATGATGGTTGAGAATCACAATATGATCAATGAGGGGTTAAATGATATGGTATGATATAATGTGACAATTTATGATCGCTTTTTTCCCTTGATGAAACATGAATTTAATGAATTATAATTGGGGATCCATGTGAGAATTCTGTGTCACTAAACATAGACATGGGTCCAGTACAAGGTGAAAATACATGTTATAAACAATCAATATATTTTTCAACCTTCTCTATAAATAAATGGTGATAAATAAATTATTTAAATTTATTCCATATCCACTAGATCTTTATTTGGGAATGTGAGAAATTTAATGACTCTAATCCTCTATATATAATCATTATGATATTTAATTATGCAACAACTACCACAAATTCAAGGAATCTCCTTATAAAATAAAGTTATCTTTTTTATTTACATAAATATTACTTGTATATGAACTAATACTCTACAAAATTACTTTAATATTTTTGGGATTGAGTATTGTAGGTGTATTATTGTTTGGATGATGTCATTAATGATCATTTTCTCATAGTTTGGTTTCATGTAGGTGTACATCATCCATCATTTCATTCGAGTTTGATGATAAATGATTCTTAATATCAAGTTAATATATTTATTAAATACAATTATGTTATAATATAATATAGAACTGTACTCATTTTTATTTAAGATGTTATAAAATTTTTCTGTCCTAAATAATATATTAATCATTAATTTAATTCAATCAAATGGATAGTTTAACTATTCATGTGAATATTGATTTTTTAATGTTAAATAGCTCACATGTTTTTGAAAATAGTGTGATATATTATATTATATATTATAGATTCATTCTATTTAATATATAAAATTTCTAAAAAATTAATTAATATAAATATGGTATTACAAGGTGTTTAATGGGATATATTTTCATTATGTTTGAAATAATCAAATGATGTTCATACCATGAAGAAGTATTTAACTAATAATATTATTCATGTGATTATTAAATTTATTAGATAATAACATATGAGATTTTTATACATATATATCCCTATGAAAATGAATTAATATAGAAAATATTTTCAATACATTGTTGGAATTTTGGAATTAAAATTTTTTCCTATAAAATAACAATCATTTTTTCGCTATTATTTTTTACATGAATGAGTACACTGTTGTTAATTTTAAGGATAATATTTTGAAATTATTTTTTCAGTAAATATATATATGTGTGTGTGTCTTTTAATATGAATCACTACCCAAGAAATGTTATGAAACATGATATAGTTTTTGAAATAGGGTGGTTAGAGATTTTGTGATATCATTGTTGTAGTGGCTTGATGTAGTTGATGGTTGGATGTTTATGATGATGTGGTAAGGTGTATGGAAAGTTTTTGAGATAATATAAACTACTTATGATTCCCACTTATCTATTATACTATCTATTTTCTACTATTTTATTATTTTAATTATTGTGTAATTTATTTTTGGTTGTTAACTAGTCACCTACAATTTTTCTATTTTTCACAATTAGGGGTTTCGTTCCCAGATAGCGGTATAGTTGAGTGTTAGTCCACATTTCATGTAATGATAAATGTTTGAGAATAAATGGGAATGTTCCGTAGAATGTTTCTTTATTTTTTGTAATTTAATTAAAAGATTGCATTTTTTAAAACTGGTATCATATTACTGAATATTAACATTACTTTTTCCATGGATTATTAACGTGTTTATATTAACTAGAATAGATAGTTTGATATAAAAATGACTTCAAATTTCTAAAGACTAATTATAAGTGATATTATTTATCCTTTTACGGATATATTCATATTAAATAGTTATATTCCAAGTTTATAATAAGTGTATTTTAGTTTTAATGTGGGTCATGAATTCATGTCTATGTACGGGTATTATTTAAAATATGTTGGTCACATTATATAACAAAAATTATGTTATATTATTAATTTTTACCCCCCACCCATTTCATTTGGGTGACAAATGACCATAATGGACCTGGGTTTTAGTTATTTTCATAGTATCAATGGTGTAGCTGATGCATATAGAAGACTAATGTACTCTATCTTCTAAACAAATTATGTATTAAATAATATAGAGGCTATTGTGGAATATGTATATAAGATATATACTCATAAAAGATGAAGTTTCTCATAGATATTAAATATTTATATATGATTTATATGAAAGATAAATGTTATTGGATGTACCATTATCATTGAACTGAATGACTATAATTATTAATTTTTTCATTAAAAATATGTAATTGATTAATGTGTATTGTGTCTTTACACCTCAAATAATTACTATTCTATATTATATATGAGATTTAAGACATTATAGTGATATAACTATGATGTGAGGGAACATATTTTTATTATAAAATATGAAGTTTATTAGATCAATATGAAATATGGAATTGGGTTTTATGATGGCATGATCTCTAAGAATGTCCATATAGGACACCATTCCTTTATATATACGTTTCAAATTATGGTACCAATATTTTTTTTACTTTGATATGCCCCAATGATTGGTGAAATAATTTGAAGTTGGGAGAATGAATCATAAGTGACAAATTTTATAAGTACTACATTAATTTTTACCCTCTTTATGTTGATATGATATAATAAACTCTTCTATGAAACCCATCATTAAAAAAACATAATTTAAATGAAAATTATAAAAAGACATTATATGTTTCCACTAATAATTCAAAAAATTGTTACATTTTATATATTTTGATCATGTTCACTCTTATTAATATATTTTATAAATAATGTTTTTCAAATTAAAAGTTGATAAGGAGGTATAAACCCATTCTATTCTATTTTACAATACATCCCCATTACCACTCTATAATTTTACACTACTCCTTCATATAACAGTGTAGTTTCAAATATGTTGAGTATGAGCTTCAGAATATCTTTGTCTCTTTAAAGATTGATTTTTATATTCCTATAAATCATTAATTATAATCATATATAAGTTTGATCACCAATACCAGTATAATGTAAACTGATGTTAATATTTGGAATAAATTAACATACCAAGATCAATATATTCAGATATTATATTGTATTACTCTAATGATTGAATAGCTAATTATTAAAGACCATGAATTATATAAGGCCATGCCTACATTCATATCATTAAAATATATGTTTATATTAATTTTTCATTACCTCAGGGTTCTTACATTTCATTCAATACTGAACCCTGAAACCTAGAATTCATTATATTCTATCACTAAATATGTTTTCAAAATCAAGTCAAACTTTGGTTGTAGATAATTCTCATAACCACATTACATATAATTGTTATCAATGGATTTCTTAAATAATTATTTAATATGGAAAATCTTCATTATCATAAACTTTTTCATTATTATATAATTACTTTTCCACATGGATATTCTAGAAATATCATTCTTCCCATTTATTATTATTTCATCTTATCAAAGTTAATAAAATTGGTTGTTTCACTATATGAAGGAAATGACAAATAATTTATAAATATTTGAATATTGTAATTTTATTATATTTCATAAGTGTTCCCTTTTTTAATTTTACCAAAAATTATATAGTGAAAATATTGTTATAATGTGGGGCGTTGTTCTCATTTTGAAGTATCCTTATCTTCATTTAATCAGATTTTTCCTAATTCATTATCATAAAATTATTTTAGTTTTTTAATTCTATTAATGATCATTTCAACAAAAAAATCTCATAACTAATATTGTGCCACAAATTCAATTTTGAGTTTTAATAAACTGATGTGAAACTCGAGAAATAAAAAATAAATTTTCTGTAACCATATTCTCTAAATTTCCTTCTTAGAAAATATAATAATTGTTGTTAATATTATGAAACCCCCTATATATATAATTTTCTATGTGTAATATGACTGTAATTATTTAATTTTTAAATCAATATCAATGCTATTATTTTTTTGATATTTTCGAAGAGTTAAATAGCTCTTAAATAATTTTTAATTACTCTAATGAATTCTTGATGTTACACTTACACATTTTTAAATTTATATAACTTATAAACTAATGTTTCATATAGAATCGGTGGATAGCTATTATGAAGTTTCTACAGAATTATATTTTTAGTCAAGATGACTTTAAACATATTCTAATTACTCATTAAAGACCATTATTCTCGTTTAAAAACATTATGTATCTTATAAATATTGTTTAATATAAATTTTTTTTCATAAATTTCTAAATTTTTTACTATGGAGTTGAAATGAAAAGTTCTAGTAGAGGATAGCTCTAATAAAAAAAATTATAAACTTACATTTAAATTTGGAAATTAAAAAATCGTATAAAATATTTATAAATAAAATATAATACAATTCTATATTCATTAAATAATTTTATAAAATTCAAACGCCTCATAAAAAATTATTTTTAAATAGTATTTTACCTTGATGAATGGATTTATTTATTTGGATCCTTCATCAATAATATGAATTGTTTATTTAATATCCACCTTTACTTTTTTTTCAAATCCTATTAGAATTGTTAAATTCAATAAAAAATCATACTGAACTCAAAAAATTAGTTTCAAATCATCAAATCATATCTGTTTTCTTATTATAAATGTTTTTACACCACCATATCATATTAGAAAATATTTTTTCTGGAATTCTATTTACCCATTGAATGAATTGTTTGGAAAATTTAATTATATTTTATCATGTTATATTCATGTACTTATATAGATTTTCACTCCCTTTTATCAAAAAATATATAATCACATTAAAAAAAGATAAGTATGTATTTCTATCTTAAATCCTATAAGAATAATTTATCCATTAATCTAGTGTCCGTGATTATGTTATTACACCGATATAAAACACAACAGATCACATCCTAATTTATAAGAAATTATATTATTTTTGGGAAATAAACCCATATAAAATCAATATATTACATTATAAACATAAATCAATGCTTATAAACATTAGAAAAGAATTCCCAAATATTTTTTATATATTTTATGACATTCAATTGTCTATTTTTGATAGCAAGGGAAAGCAGAATAAATATAATGGTGAGATCAAATTCCATTTAATGGTTTTGAAATAGTTGATGAAACCAGAAACATATAAGGAATAACATATATTTAAATGTCAATAAATAATTAAAATTATAAATATTTAATTACATTATAATGAAATATATTAATTGATAATAATATCATTAAGGATACAGTAATTAATAAAATAATGTTGGATTTCATTATATTAGACACATTAAAACATGAGTGAATAAATCATGATATCTCCATGACATTATCATGAAATTACATCATGATATTATGGTCGATACATTATTCCATGATATATTACACAACATCAAGGCCTCATTCCAATTCATCTTCAAAAGTGTTATTGCCTCAGAATATAAATCATTAATCATATAAACTATCATAAACCAAGATATAACAATTCATGTCATCCTCATTAGTTATTACCTAATGGATCCTTCTGTTGTAAAGGAACCCACCATTATCTTACCAATTTCCAATACATTCTTCATGTATTGATCATATATTTCATTTCATCATCAATAGGCCCTAAAAATAGCTGTATGAAATTATGTACACGGAATTTTAATATTTCAATACTAAATGGAATCACATTATTAGTATTAGTATATATTTAAAACATTATATAACAATGATTATAATGAATTTTCTATATTAAAATGATGATAAAAATATCTAGGTTATATAATTACACAAACATAGTAGTTAAAAAAATTTCAAAAGAAATATAGATAGTGAAATAGATCATAGAATGATAACGTTTGTATTAAATGATTTCTAAAACAAAATCTATTATTTCTTTAAGGTAGAAAATCATTACAAAAAAATTATTATTTTTTATAAAGGAATTTCCATTTAATAAATGTGGAGGAAGATGGATGATAATATTTTTATGCACCTTAATATTTATTTTAACAAGGTTACAAAAAAACATTAATTATCACATCCAAAAAATCCTTGAGTCCTCAAAAATCAGATTGAGAATATTATTTTTAAATTTTTTTATTATAATATATTATTTAAAATAAACTATAATAATATAAGAAATTGTGGATGGGATTTTCAAATGATATGTTAATAAATGAAATGGGTTTCCAAATTTTTAATAAAAATAATATTATTTTCATTCAGTATAAAATGAAAAATAAAAAGAATATTTATAATTTTGTATTATTAGAAAACATGTGGGGACATAGTGTGGACTATTTACAATATAAATAATCAATATATTTTGAAAACAATTTTATGAATAAAATATTAAAAATATTATGTCATAGTTCTTCAATATAGACAACTGTTATATGTAAGGGAAAAAATTAAAAAAATCATCAATTGGTTAATGATCAATAATATTATTCCAGATGATGATTCCTTACTTTATATAAACATAGTTCTATCTCATATTATTATATTTTAAAAAATATGTATTTATATACCTCGAAAAATTTCTCATTATAAAATAAATAACTACCCCAATTAAATAACTCTATGAGTTTTTTTTTCAAATATGAGTTCACGTAATATCTATCGTTTTTAAAAAGAATTTCAATATCCATCAATTTAAATGTCATCACCTTTGAGTTTCAATTAGTCTATAAAAAACATTCTAAACCATTTTATACCTTTATACATCATATTAATTAGCACAATATAATAAAAATTTATTTACCATTGTACTTATTTAATAAATTTCTCCATTTATAATTCATTACAATCTACAATATAATATTGTATGTTGAATTTGGGGTTTTTTATTTTGCATCAATAGAAAATTATTTTTTAACATATTTATTTCCATATTAATATTTATTTAACATTAATGCATTATTAAATTTAAATTTATTATCTATATTAAGAATCAAATTCATGATATCAATATCTTTCGTCATCCTTCAATTCATTTCACTTGAAATAAAATCATTGTTTGTTGAAGATTGAAATCCATTCATAATGTTTTGAACTATTTTATAGATTATGAGATCATTAAATGAAATTTAATGAGTTATCACATCTAGAAAAATATCATTTATTTTTCTTTATCACATTAAACATTGTTATTTTCATATTTAGTGAATCATTAAAAAATCAGTTTTTAAATAAAATTTTGTTATCGGCTACATTGTAAGTGTAATAATCATCATAATTATAATTTAAAAATACATTTTAATGAATTGGTAAAAACATTTTTTTTATAATTATTCATAGGGGAAACATATGAAGAAAAAAATTAGCTATCATATTTTATTCTATTCTTATTAATGAAATCTAATGACTCTAAAATTTATCTTGAAAATTGAAATATCCTATCAGTACTATACAAGATGATACAAATTTCCAAATGGATTTACATGAAAAAAACCATTTAAAAATTTCATTATGATTTCCAATACCTCGTATATTACTACTTGAATTAGTGAAAACTATTTACCAAGTTTAACAATGAACTTTTATTCTTTATTAGAATCATATTCATCCACAAATGATTCATTTCTTCTCTTCTAATACCTCAATGATTTTCATAAAATTCCCCCAACATCATACTCTAAATTTTTGGGTTACTTAAATGATGAATTTAATAATAATTAAAAAATTTAGAAAGACTATCAAATGGAATAATACCTAATTCATCATCTTAAATTTATATAAACATTAAATGAAACCTATAATATGGAATATATATCATATTCTTTATATTTTTATAATTATCCAAAAACTAACAAAAACCTATAATAGTGGTCATTTTTTTAGAAATTCATATAATGAGTTTATAAACTATCTTCATAATTACATTAATAAGCATTTTATTTCATGGATTGGTTAACATTTTAATTTCCATCATAAATTATTTCAAATTTAACCTAAATTTCATTTATAATCATTATTCCTATCACTATGAGAAATACATTTTTTAAGTGGTTACAACATGAAGTTTAATACATGAAAATCATTTTATATATTGTCACAATAAATTTCATTCATAGGAACAGTTTTATAATTAATAAAAAAATAAAAATAGTAGTATCGAATACACCCAAAAAAAAGTTATAACATTTTTAGAGTATCCAATATTAATAGAATGAATATTTTTCACCTTAAATGTTTCAATTTCATAAGTTATCCTCGAATAAATGATATTTAAAAAAACAATTTATTTATCCATACTCTTATTAATATATTAAAATATTTCCCATAGAAACTGAACATTCAATCAACCTTCAAGGGAACCTAAATTATATTAAACTATATAAAAAAATCACATGATCTATGAGAATTCACTAAGGGATGGGGAATTGATCAGTGAATTAATATCCTTTTTTATGTTTAATTAGAAAAATAATAATAAATTAATTGTATTTTATGACTAATTAACATTAATACCCATCAACATTGAATTATTTTACTGATAACAAATTTTTACAATTTTTCTTATTAATATGAGTCCTTAATCATTGGCGTGATCTAGAATCACATGAGAGCAAACAATACACTTATATCACCATGTATTATTAAAATGAAAAATTAATATCCATTATCATAGAATAAATTAATTAATTATCCCAAATTTCTATAATTACATAATTTAAAACATATTTAATCTATTTTCCAACAACAAGTGACTCATGAACTGAGTTATAACTTCATTGTGTTTTGATTATGGGTTTTCCTCTACAACTTCCTCTTCATTATTTTTATAATATATTATTACATTGTATATAACCATTAGTAAAAATTCATCTATTAAGGTTAACATATTAATTTTAATTGATTAATATAATATTTTATTATTAGAAACAAATATTTTCCCTTATTCTAGAGGGACTATATACCATTTAATTTAAATTTATAATTTATAATGAGAAAAAAACTTATAACCCACTATTTATTTATTCATTAACATATTTAAATTCTTTTTTTCACATTTATAGGTCAAAAAAAATTCACTCATTCATTAAAGAATGATATATTCATTCATATCCATTTAATGATTTAATATTTATTACAAAATCACATCATAGTGTGCATATATTATAAAATACATACCAAAATGAAGCCATTATTCATCCATAGTTTTGGTCATGGTGTGAATTATATTTATATTTTCTAACACTGATTCATAAATAATATGTATCATAGTTTCCCTTTATGAGATTTAATTCATAAAAAATAAATTTAATATCATAATACTAAAAATGTTAACTATCCTTAACTTTTAATTATCATTATTCTAAAAAATTCAACATTAAAAAATATAACTTTTTTAGAATGATATGAAGATATTTTCATAAAAAGATATTGTTGAATGACCCATAAACATCTTGATTACAAAGAAAATGGGAATTTTATCAATATAATGACACTAACATAAGAATAATATGTAATGTTTCTATCATGGGAAGGACCATTATGTATTTTACCCGTAATAAGATTTTCTGTAATGGATATTTCACTACCAAATTCATCATTTAAATTACATGTGATTTTATGTATCACAATATGAAATTCATATTTTGATGAGTGAATTTTTTATACTGGAAAAAATATATTTATTTATTGAGCCCAAAACCAATTTTCAAATATTCATATGTTAAGAAATAAAGTTAATGATATTTGTTCTAAAAATATACCTTTCAGTATTATATTTAATAATTTCATAAATTCTCCTCAAAGCATCAATTATTTATTAATTTTTTTTCAATTATAATATATTTACACAAAAATATATCTTTTAATTCTTATAATTAAATTATCTATTATGCCTTTGGTAAAAATATCTTTTGTTTATTAAGACATTATATATTTTACTAAAAAAACTATTCTCGAGAACCCAATATCTATTTAAATCATAAAATTTTTTATATCCTTATTTGAGTAAATCTAGGATTCTAACATACCATAACCTATGATAGTAAAAATTATTATTTGTGACATCAATCATGACTTATCGATTGAAAAAAAATCCCAAACTGGAACCATATCTACTTAATTGACAATGATTCACATATTCCCAATTACTATCAATAATGGGAATGGTTCTACATAAACAATAAAATATAAATAAATCTCATTGGTTAATAAAAATAATACCAAGGGAACATTAACTATATATTTCAATATTTTCTAGAAAAATTACATTGAATCAACACTTTCATCATAAAACATTCCATTAAAATTATGAAAAATTATTCTCTAATATAAGAACATAAAGGGAAAGTGTTAAATTAAAACACAAGTATTATATTTGTATATAAAAATCAAGATAATGACTATTTATTATTGTTTCTTGTTAATAATTGTGGATAATTATGTAATGGGTTCTTTTCATATCATTATTTCCCATTTTTTGGTATGATTTCATTATTTAATATTTTTTTATTAAAAATCATATTTTCAACATAGGGTTTCATCTATGAATTTTTTTTGACTTAAATTACTCCAAAATGTTAATTAATAATTCATAAATCTCCAGGGATATTATGTTTGGTGAATTAAAAGAGATCCTAGAAAAATATGTTAGTATATCTTAGTAGTGAACACGACATATGATTATGATTATGTGTTTTATATTTTTAACATATTATTTATGAATAAAAAATTCAACTGATCATCACAGTTATATATTTTTACTCATTATATAAATAAAATGATATTATTTAAATATTCAAATAAATATTTCCATATTGAAACAATGATTGTTCTCATCATGTATCACTTTTGATTATCCCATTACAAGTGTTTTTAACAATATAGTTAAATTCATATATTTCCTCATAGAATCGTGTGTTGTGAGAATATTCAATTATAAAAATATAATTATAAATAATTAAAATAATTTATATTATACAACAATGAATCATATTACAAATATAACTTGTAATCAATAAAAACTATACCGTTATATTAATGAATTTATATTTTATTATTAATTCATGATGATATTTCTTTAAAAAAAATCTGATATATGGGAAGTCATAATTTGTAATGAAGATATTGGAAATTAATTTTTAGGATAAGGAACGATATAATTTAGGAATGATAAAAAACATTATTAAATACACGGGTTCAATATAAGATGTAATTTCATATTATAATAATTATTTTGTAAATAAAATTATATAAAAATATATTTCTATTGGGATAATTTATTTTAATTACTCAATAATCAATATTGTTTAATAAAATTCATACAAATAATTGAAATACTTAAAATATATAAAAGGTTTAAAAATATTTTAAGATTATCTACAAGAACATGATCATGGTCAGTGATATAGTTGAAAAAATTTGTTATATCTGGTCAGCATACTAAATTTTTAAATTCATGTTATGTTACAAAATTATTATTGTTAAAAACAACTCATAGTTGAGTTCATTATAAAGATATAATTTTAATAATATTTGGGATCATATAATGTTAATATGATCTATAAATGGATCCATCACAAAGAGGATTAATTTTACATACTTCAATATTCCATGTATAATAAACACATGATACTAATATACTATTAAGAAAGAGTAAATGACTAATAGCTAACATTAATCGAGAATTCCATATATAATGAAAATATAAAGTCATAAAAATGGGATTAATTAATAATAATATTTAAAAATATATTTCATAATTAAAATTTTGACCATAAAATAGAAAGACATTTTATATAACTAACAAAAATAGGATAAATAATGTCGTCCTTATGTAGAGAACGTGATAAAACATGAATGGTTCTAGTTTTTATTTTTATATATTCTAAAAGAATTAATGAACCGTTATTTTTTTGATTACAAACAATTATAAAAAAACACTCACAATAATTGTCTTCTATAGAAATATTGTTATTTTATTGTTGTTTTACCAATCAAAATGTAGCGGTCAATGAATACAAAGTTAAGTATTTTTATTGGGATAATTAAATATTATTATTATTTTTATCATTTATGATATTAAAAAAATAATGTGTAATGTTGTATGTAATATATTGTTATTCACATTATAAAATCAAGGAAATATTAAAATTTTGGAATTTCTCAGTGGAATGTGGAAAAGAAATACGTACAAAAGGGGAGGAGGTATTTCTGAATATTTAAAAATAGGTTTGAAAAAGTCATAAAACTAGATGGGTGAAATCATGATTAAACCCAATACTCTATATATGGCCTTATTCATTATCTATAATAGGAAGTGCAAGAATCAATTTAATTTAAATATATTATATTCATATAACAACTATGTTCCGGAGTGAAATGAATTTATTACATTAAGAATTCATGAAAAATTAATTAAAAAAGGTAATCTGGATAATTATAAGTATTATTCAAAGAAGAACGGCTAATGATTTATTTCATAATGTTTTAAAAAGTCATTTATATTAAATATGATCACTATATATACTCATTCACCACCTGGTGATGTATATGATGAATAATTATTGAAATAACCTATTTCTCCAATTATAATATATTTAGTAGTAACACTTCCAAATTTAATTATTTGGGAATATCATTTTTATAATATATATTTTCCAATATTTCAATAATTAAATGATAAATTATGAATAGAAAATCACATTTTTTATACCTGAAATATAAAATATTAATAATGGGAAATATTTTCAACAACTACACACACTATTACCACATCATCCTGGATCACAATGATAGGATAAACCCTCAAATCCATCCTCTATTCATCCTTAAGTTGAAAACTAGAATCTTGGGTATTGAGCATGATCATATGGAACAAATTACACACATGGTTAAAAGGAAAAGAAAATAAAAAACGATGAACTCCATATTAATGAACAAACCAATCATTATATATGTACTATTTTTATAGTGAAATATGATAAATTAAGTATAACAGACAAATTCATAATTTTATGACCATGATAACCATTAACTTACAAACAACTAATGTGATATAGGGACACATAAACTGATCAAAAAATATCTCATATTTGACTAGAATATATATATATATATATATATATATATTGACACATATATATAGTGGTGATCATAAAATTATACATAGTGGGATACTCAATAAAACATTTTAGATGTGCTAGAAAATATTGATTTATTAGTGAATAAATTATAAAATAAACACATTAACTAAATTTGATCAACAATATTCATATCCTTCCTGGGGATTAATTAAAATGAAATACACAATGTTATGATCCAAAATAATAAGATATATATAAGAGAATGATTCCCACACAACTACAGTCCCACTTGAAAACCCCCTCTAAACCTCAACTTCTTACGCTCGAGTTCTATCATGTACCCCATAAGTAGTATTTCACATTCATGTGATCACCTCCCAATAATATAATTATTCAATCCTAATAATTAATTTTTAAGACCATGAACCACTATCTTAAATTTTAATACACACTACACATTATGATGTTATAGAATACTTCAAAATACCCCAGAAATAACCATTTGACTCTAAAAAGTGGACACCTGTACACACTATTACCTTCAGATTACATATCCCCTATATATATGTTAGTGTCATATTTGGGATCCTGTATCTCTTAAACGAGTAAATAATAAATTTTTACTATCCAAAATATCTTCAAAATGACAATATACAATATTTATGTTAGAGAGAGGGTGGGGCTAGGTAACAACCAACAATATATATCCTTCATATCGTAGATATGGGAAAAAATCTGTAATAAAATGAAATGAATTTGGGTATGTGTCAAAATCATAATCATATTATGGTGAAGAAGAAGTAATAGATGATAATTATTATTACAAAACCCAATTTTTCCGACATACGCTATCCAAATACATGGATTTTAAATTATTTCCCACATGAAAATCTAGGAACCATTTTTAGGAACTAATAAGATAAAACAATCAAGTAAAAACATGATTCAATATTTGAACACTATCCAAAATTATTTAAAATTGACAAAAAAACATAATTTAAAATAAATAAATGTAAATTTTTTATTAAAAAGTCACATTAATAATATAACATGAAATAAAATTTCAATCAGAGTATCATACTTTTATATTTAATAACTACTTACCTTAAATACTTTTTAAAATCGCCAATCATTATTTTAGGAGATTTCACTATTCAATTTGGATATTGGTTAATTAATATTATATCATTTTTTGATAAAGTATCTTTTATACCAACTTCATGGAAGGAAATATATGTTTAAGAATAATGAATTAGTATTAAGTTGGAAATGAAGAAAAAGAAAAAATAATAGAAAACAGAAAAAATCCAGAAAATTAAATAGAGATCCTATCATTATTGATTTATAAAAACCTAATTACTATCACTCTCTGATAACATCAACACCATCCCACCATCAACTACCTCAACCCTTGACTACAATGATATCCTAAAATCCCTTACATCATTATTTTATAAAATCATATAAAGTACTATATAAAATCACAATTGGGGAATGATATTTCAATATATATATGGTATAATAGATATAATTAAAAACAATAAATTAAACCAATTTTCCAAACCACAAAACTAAATATTTAATAAAATAGTCTATAATTTCTAGACCACAAATATTATTTGCTTCTTTAAAAATATTCAGTTGATGTCCCTATTATTTTAATTCATTGTGATCAGGTTATCAATAAAATTAAACACCACATAATTTAAAATAATTACTAATATTAAATCAAATAATACCTTCAATTTTATTATATATGTTGTCATTAAAATATAATGTATGGTAAGGAATTAATGAATATATAGTTCATTAAAACCTGTTTTTTGTATTTATTTATTATAACAAATTATTTTCATTAAATCTATTTTATGTTAGGAACGGATAATAAAACAAGTATAATATCCTACCACTAATAATGTATTTCCCTGACCAAATTTTTTTTAAGGAAGGTGAATTATTTTATTAGATTGGTATGATTACAATGAATCGTGTCTTGAAGGAACAATTTGATTCTCAATCTAGAAAAATAGATGACATAAAAGAACGTTACAAAACAAATTCTAACAGAAAACACATCATAGATAATACTTTTAATACACTATTATTCCCCAAGCATAAACTGTCATATCAATCATAAAACACTTGTGGAATTCCTAGGTAAATAAAACATAATAAAGGGGTGAGATTAAATTATTAGTTAGGATAAAAAATATGACAAAAGCTATCGAAAATAAGTATAAACTATTAAGGGAAGGTATAAAACACAAGCATAAGCCTTTGGAAAAGAATTTCTGACAAATATGCTACGAATAAATAAAATAATTGCATTTAATATTTCACTTGGATACTCTACTAGTTGAATAATCACATTAAATATCAATATCTAATATCATAATGAGGTAATGCCTAATGATGTACATCTAAAACATATAGTCGAGGCCTTGGCTAAGACATCAAACAATAAATGAATATGGCATCAGAAAAATCCATATATGAAAATAGATGGTCAAGGCCTCGACCAAGTCTATATCTAGTTTTTCAAATGAGTTATACCGATGCACGGAGTGGCAATTGTAGGGCCCACCATTCTCATACTATTTCCAATGAATTCTTCAAATTAAAGAGGTGAAACATAACATAAAAATTGTTTTAAAACAATCAAATAAAATGACAATATTTAAACTATAAACCATGAATTCTTTAATAATAACACATATGCTGTCAAACATATCATAACTCATTCAATAAAATATGGGAGATTTAATTAAATAAATCTACCTCAATCAATAATAATATCAAACAAATGATGTTGACAAAGATGAAAATAACAAGTAAAACTATTTTAGAGAAATTAAATTTTTTATGAAATCATCTACAAGTTTTAGAATTTATAAATAATGTCATTTAAATGTTATTTTTGAATCAAAGTTTCTCATATAACATTGAATCATTTTAATGGAATTTATATTTTAAAATAATCATTTCCATATAAATAAATAATAAAAAACATTTTGAAAACATGGACATTAAAAAAATAGATTGAGAGAAATAAATCATTTAAACATTTCAAATAATAATATAATTAATGAGTCCCTCCCATAATACCTTAAAATATTTTTTAAGACATTTTTATGAATCATAGACATGGATGATTAATATTTTCCTAGTAAATACTTACATATAAACAATCTCGATTAAAATTAAAATGAAGAATAAACCCTTACCATATGTTTGATAGTCTTTGTATGTGTCGGGAACACCTGTATTACATTTATAAACATATTATTAACTTATAATAGAATCATAATAAAATTTATTCTATCATATATGATTCTTTTATGCCTTTAAATTACCTATTTATAAAAAATTCCTTTTTAGTGCATCATTTCAGGAAAAATATCATTGTTTATCATATGTGTTTTGACTTGTTATCCTTGATAATTTTACATAGATAATGATTTACATACATAAAGAATATAAAATATCATTTATATAACATATATATTCATAATATAAATATATATAACAAATATATATATGAAATGTAATACATTGTTCCTGGAGATGGTAGACTGTATGTACACATAAAAGTTGTTTCTATTTTCTTATCATATTGAATGGATGTAAGTAAATGAAATATCTGTATATATATATATATATATTATTCCAGTATCATTACTATGTCATATATTTCAAAATTATGTATTATATACATATATTTATAATCTTTCTTGGATAGTGAACGTGGAAGATGAGTCTCATCTCGTCGTGGAAACGGTAAGTTGTGCGTACACCCGAGCGACATTATCATTTCCATAATGGTTTAACTGTATTTATTGGGATGTAATATTATTTTTAAATAAATAATAAAGTGAAATATTTATTATATAAGTAATTTATTATCATCATAATACTCGTTGAAATAATGTATAGATGAAAAACAATTTTCCCCATGGTGTGGACATGGTAAGTCACACATATGCATGCATGGAGGTATTATTTTTTATAGGATGTGTGAAATGAATACTATGGTTGTCACCCAATCATCAAAACATCTCAAAATATAGTAGATTCCGGTTTTACTATTTTAGTATGGTCAAAACATAGTAATTTTAAATAGAAGAAGAAATGAACTTTAAATGATGCGATAAAATGATTACGTATTATTTTGTGTGTCTCCTTTTGATTTTCATAAATGTACCCATTAATTTGGTTTTATACCCAAAGGGTGAAATCTATGATGAGTTGAGGGACCTTGGGAGGATTTTTTGGAATGTTTTGGATTAGCCAAAGGGATTGGATTTTTGAATTATGCAGAAGTAGAATCCTATTTTATATGAGAGTTAAGGTGTACTTTAGAAAAATATTGAAATATTGAATTGATATTAATTTATTTTCTATTTCTAATATAAATTTTCTTTATTGAAAGTATAAGATGTCTATGTGTCTAAATCCTCTCATCAAATTATTTACTAAACATGTTTTTTAAGGAAATTTCCTAGTCATTGACTGAGACACAATTTATTAAAATCGAGAAAGATAATTAAATGTCCTTGAAAGAAGAAATTATAATACAATATGTTTCATATAGTGGGATAAGGACTACTAGAAAATCTTTGATCCACATAATTTCCTGGTCGATTACCTTGTTAGCAAGACCAATTTCCACCATATTCGCTTCACCGAATGTGTGAGAGCCAATGTATCTTAGTTCCAGAAGTGAGTCAATGCAGTTATTCCAACTCGCAATAAGAGGTCAGGAAAGATGAACCACACCATATCAAAATTATTGAACAATGGTGGCCGAGTTACTTCCAATCTAGATGTATTCCCACCTTTTTTAACAAATTTAATGGAATTAGTCAGTTCCAACTTATCATCTCCATAGGAAGAGGTGACACCACAACTGCCATGGAATCAACCATAGAAATGACCATGAAGGTCTCTGAAAATGGCTCTGCAACTCATTGGTCCTGGATTTCCTTTAGAGGCACCATCCACATTTATTGGGATGCATCCATGAATATGGGCTTTCTAGAAAACCTCAAAAATTATTTTTGAATGAGTGATGATTCCATCAATCTTAATATGTCACAGGATCACAAAGTCACCAATCGAGTTGTCACAATGAGCATTCTGGATCATAGAAGTATCCCTAATGGCAATCAGAATTCTTGTTCGACCTGAAAAAAGGATGGAAGATTAATTATTATTAATACTGGAATTTCTATCATACTAGATAATGGGTAATAGCTCCGCAATAGTAAATTAGAAGAGGTTATTTATTTTTTCCGAAGAATCAAGCTCCACACACCATTTTAGCCGAGAGAAAATAGTGTCAGAAAATAAATATCTACAATGAAACATGTTAGTAATAAAATTCTAAAGAACACAGGTTATAGAACATGGAAAAAATGGATGATTGATATCCTCTCTATATTGATGATAGAGAGGTCATTTATAATAGATTTGGATACCAAATTATAGAGTCATATCTCAGTAAGAATACGATTATAAACAATAATACAAATGAGGTTACGTTGTGATGGTTTAATCCATTGTTTTTCAAATGACTTTCACTAATAATAATTAGACTCCGAGTTCAAGAAACAATGATTGTACAGTTTTTTGGAATCTAGAATACCATTGTGTGAAGGATACCATATAAGAAACTAATAATCATTAGAGAAAGGATTACCATCAACAACCTGCATGATAGATTCATGGAGCTCCAAACTACTATATTTCATAAACTCATTTATAGAGCAGTTGATGTTTTCCGGATAGGTATTACGAGGTAACATGGAAATGAGGGGAGTGATAGTTCAGTTGTCAAGAAAGACGCGTATGGGGGAGTCCAAGCTAACCATCCATCTAGTGTCATGCATGATGTGGACAAATGAGTTTCTAATGGAAGGCTATAGAGAGGAATTTACATAGATAAAATTCCCTTTCTTGAGTCTCCCTAGGAATTTATTATTAAAGAATGAAATGGAGTAATATTTATTATTGATCAGTCTCTTGGAGAGTCTAGCATGGAGATCCTCATTTAAAAGTTTGATATTATTAATACCTTTTCCACCCCTTTCAAGAGGATTGTAGTAGGTCAACCATGGAATGGTAACAAGTTTCTGTTCAATAATACTTCTGGTCCAATTTTTTTTTTAATATATATATTTACTCTCTTGAGAAGAACAAGAGGCCATTTGTAGATAAAAAGTTAGTAAACCATTTTGGAGAAAATAATCGATTTCACAAGGAATATATTGCCAGCCAGGGATAGGGACTTCCCTTTCTAGAAGGAAAGTTGATTAATCCCCTGATCAACAAAATTGTTGATGTATATGAATTTAGGCCTAACACAAAATATGGGTTCTCCCAAATAGTAAAATTTAATGGAACCTTTTTTATGCCCATATTTTCTCTGATGTGACATTTTATAGTAGGGGGAAATGATTCCCAAAGAAGAAAAGATATTTTTTCTAACTAGTGGATTTACCCGAGACCTCTTCATAGTGTGATATGGAATTTTTAAGGTTATGAATATTTCTTTTACCCCCATTGTGTAACATGATTCTATCATCAGCCTATAGAAGGTTGGTCAGAATGATTAGATTTATGGCTGCTTCTATAGGTTTGAGTTTGTTTTGATGAACCAGAGAGGTGAGTAGTGTAGAGACCCGTTGCTTAACGTACATATACATTACATTACTTTTGCAGAATACTTAGTACATAACAAAAACACACACACAAGTATCGTAATAGTTTAGTGTCTTTGGAAACTCGGAACGTAAACTTCTAATCGTGGTGAAAGATCTTCAAAATCTCCCATAAATATCATCCATTTTTTTTACCTAAAACCATTCTTTATATCCTGAGGAAAAGAAAACATAAAAGGGTGAGCTCAAATGATCAGTAAGGGTAAACAAATGAAATATCAATCACATCATATTCATAAGAACATAACATTTTGGAAATCTTAACCTGCAAAAGAGAGCATAATTTCATAACATGGGATAAATCATAGTAGTGAAATGAAATCCCAATAATCATAACATAAAACATGAAACATTGTGGCATACACACATAATCATAGAGAATCATATCTTATTAGTCAAGAATCATTCCCAATACTATCTTAGTGGACAAAGTTCCTTTCTGAACTGAGTCACCCTCGTTTCAGTCCGGTTTCACTGAATCGGTATAACCTACCATTCCATCTATGTCTATCTCATGATATATAAAATCATTACCCAATGCATTGGAGTGAGATATAGGTCCCACCCATCTCATAATTATACCATTCTTATGTGTGCCACAAAATAATAAATCATACATCATTACATAACCCATGAAATAAAAATGGGAATCTTAAACATCATGACATCATAAAACAATTCATATAAGATAAAGGAATTCATAGAAATAATTCCATCACAACATAGTAAAATCAATTTAATAATAGGGATAGAAACAGAACCCTTTATTATCTTAGATGGAAAATAATTTTGATAAAACACTTTAACTCCATTCTTAAGGAAAATATCATTTCTTCTTCAAAAACACTTTTCCTTTCTTAATATGTCATAAAATTATAAACTAAAATAAGATGATTAAAAATAAACTTGAAAACATATAAAGGAAGCTTGATGGAAATAATGTTTTAAAAATCCATTCATGTCGTATAAGTTAAAAAAAACATTCTTCACGTACTTTTGTCGGAAAAGTCAACAAGTATCTCGTATGAAAAATGACAAAATATTCCTTTCATATCTTTTACTAAAAACTTACTGAAGGGTAAAATTGGATTTAAAAAATCCTAGGTGGATGGAAATAATATTACATACTGAGGAAACATGGATGTGGATGATAAAATACACCCTAGTAAATACTAAAGTATAAACAATCTCGGATAAAAATGAGATTGTGATATTTCCCTTACCATAGGTCCGATTTGCTTCGTAAGTGTCTGAAACTCCTGTATAATGATTTAAATAATGTCATTGACTTATTACAGAATCATATTCATTGTTATTATATCATATATGGTTCACTTATGACTTTATATTACCCGTTCTTTTGTAAATTCCATTTTAAAGAAGCGTTTTGGGTAAAATCGTTTCATTTATCGTAGGTGTTTGGAATTTTTGTTCTTGACATTATTATTACATATATCATGATTTACATACTTCTAGAATATAAAACATGATTTATATATCATATATATTCAGTATATATATATAATAGAGAGATAAATGTAATGAAACACACCGTTCATGGAGACGGTAGGCCGTACGTACGCATGAACGCTGTTTTCATTTCCTTATTGAGTTGAATGGAATTAAGTAGATGACATACATATATACATAAATCCAGTAGCTTTATAATTTCATATATTTCATTATTATTTCTTATATATACTCTATAATCAATCTTAAATGGTTAACATGGAGAATGAATCTCATCGCGTCGTGGAGACGGTAGTCCGTACGTACGCATGAGCGATGATATCGTTTCCATAATTATTTAATTGAATTGGAGTGGATTATAAAATATATCAGAATCATTATGATGTTATAATAACTATGTATAGTTATTCTTTACACCATAATACCCATCCATGTATGGTGTTGGTGGAAAAACAGATTACACCACGGCGTAGAGACGGTATTCCGTACGTACGCACGCGCGGTGATTTCGTTTTCCGTAGGATGGATAGATGATGAAATATGGTTGTTTAATACTTATAAAAACATATCAGTATATGAGTGATACTGATATATTACTTCATAATGAAACATCCTAAGAATAAGAAGTGGAAGAAGAAATAAAGTTGAAAGAATCGGTAAGGGAAATTACCTCTTCTTTAAAGCACCTCTTTGAGATCTTCTTTTAGGGCACTAAAATTGGACTTTGAGGAAGACCAGAACCTATAGGATATTTCTAGGGAAGTTGAGAAGAGAATTTGGTAGGGTTTGGCCGAGCTTGAGGGCTCAAAGTAGTGTGAGGAAGGGACGGAGGAGGTGCCCTTTTATAAGGGAGGAGAGGGACACCTTTGGAATAACTAAAAATATTATTTTATTATAAAGTCAAGTTCGGTTTTAAATAGCTCCAAATTGATTTATTTCAAGTATAATGTGGGGATGGATCTAAATCCTCTCATCCAACAGAATTTAGACAATTTTAGGTTCCTATTTTAACCTTATCATTTAGATTTAACATTATGTTAAATAATTTTACTTTTACCGTGTCTTCTTGTGTTCTTACAATATAAGGTTAATAAACTTTCTATAAGAATCCAAACGAACCCCAAGTTGTTTATTATTAATATATATAACCTTATATAAGTTATTTGGCCAAACCATATATTTTTAGGAATAAAATAACAATTAATAATATAATATTTGTTTTAAAAACTATTTTATGTCAATTTTGACACTATTTAGTAATTGATTTTTGTGAAAATCATAACAGAATGATAAGTTCGAAAAATGTAAATTAAATCAATACTAACATGTCATATTAACCTAGAAAATTAGTTCAATTCATAAAAAATCTCAAATTATATTTATTTGGGTATTTATAACATCAATTATGTCAATATTTTATTAATAAGATAATTACTGCATCATCGTTGTGTCATAAATAGATTAAATTTTTTAATGTCTAAAAATTACAAATAAAATACCATTATGTAGGAAATATTTTTAGATTTCTAATGAATATTTATAGTCAAATTTATCTTATGTATTACCCCATATTAAAAATGTTTTATTAAACAAACATTGATTTTAACTCTTTTAACCCTTCTTTAAATAAATTACTAATAAATGTCCTAATCTAATCCATGTGGGCCTAAATGGTCATATTTTATTCCTAAGTTTGTTTTTGGTCGAATTACACTTGTCCAATAGAATTAGGACATGTTTTAGGGTAATAATAATATCATTTCTACCCTTAATAACCCTATTTACTTTTAACCGTGATAAAAAAAAGTAAAAAGTTACTATTCACCAAAAAATTATTTTCATCTCATTGAACCACATTTTACTTACTGACATCAACTGTGTCTCTTGAATTTTTGAAATTCCACTCACAGAAGCGGTAAAATTATGTTTTATGAACAATTCAGTTTTTTTAACTACCACTTAGTGGTTTCACTATTCATCAAAAATTGAAAGTTTTCAGAAAAATACCAAAAATTAGGCCTAAGATATATTTGATATTATGAACTCAAAAATGATTTATATTTTAACAAATTCAAAACATATCAGTTGCATTAATTAATTTAAAAATTAATTCCCGTCGTCAAAACAAAAGACGTGTTTTTAAGAGATAATAACTATCAAAATATAGACACTTGTTTATAACTGGTTTTAATGTGAAATTACATCCAATGACCAAAATTGTATTAAATTGTAAAAATATTTTCTAAATATACTTTAAAACCACTAAAATTAATAATTTATCACTATTAATCATTTCGATTGAAAAAATTGTTTTTAATTAAAATTTAGAAATTTTCACTATTCATCAAAATATGAAAGTTATCCGAAAATTACCAAAATTTCACCCTAAGATAATTTCGATATTCCGAATCCAAAAATGAAGTCCATTTTGAAAAATAAAATTTACAAAATTTCAAAAAGTGGTTATTACTATTCATAACGGCTAGTTTTAATAATATTTTAACAGCATATCGTTGTTTAGTGAAACTCGGTATTGCGTACTACACATGCTATCAAGGAAGGTCGTGATTGCGTGTAATGAAAGGAAAGTCAAGGATAAGTGTTGTGCAAGCTCCTTTTGGTGTAGCGTACAACACAAGACATTAATAAAATTAAAAAGAATATTTTTCATAAAATCTCGGGGTGTTACATTCTACCCCCTTTAAAATGAATTTGGCCCTCGAAATTCGTCGGGGTTATAAATGGTTTACTATTCGAAAGTTTCTTTAATCGAAACCCACATCGTAAAAAGGAATACCAAAACCAATCTTTAAAAAAAAGTATGAAACGTAACGGTTACCCAAATAAACTAATCACTGGGTTTCTACATAGGTGAAAATATGGATATGGAAGAGAAATCTAACCATCATGTTCTGATGGAGAGTGGTAGAGAACATGGATTTGGAAAAGCCAACAATCACAAATCCATAAATTTGTGATGATCTATGGTACCATTTGATTAATCAGATATAAGAGCACTAGGACAACATTTTTGGTTTTCAAGATCATTTCCCAAAAGTTGATGAAATTGGAATTAGAAGAAATACTTTCGTGATATTGGTATAGTATCACTGTTTGTCGTTCATTGGACAATTTCTACTTCATCTCTTAAAGAAATGAAGTTGAATTTTTCATTCGTGATGTGTTAGCAGATCATGTGATAGAATGATGGGTCATTCCATCTGTCTCAAACAAAAGGTTAGAAAAGTTATCAAAAAATACATAAGTCCATCTATAGTGAGATTAGTGATATATGGTTCCAAAAATGATCTTATACTTCATATATCATACTGCTTAATATAAAAAAACTAGTTTCTACTAAACAGGGACTTCCTGTAGGCCAGTGGTAGGCGATAAAGGCCAGTCGCACTTCGGTTGTGGGTTTGATTCCTACAGCCTTGTCCAAAGTGATGGGCTGTTGCCCGTCCTGCAGGTTGTCCTTTTTCTAAAACTACATCACTATAACATCCCATCAATAATATCGAAAAAAAACATTAATCCTTAAACAATACTAACTTATGTCCAACATAGTCCATTCCAATCTTTAGGCTTATCCATAATACTGCTGTCTAATCTCATATTATAGTGAAAATGATTACCAAAGAGTTAATATAACAAGAATGTTAATACCATCATTGATCCTCGTATATCATGAGATATGTCTTGTTGGTCACATTCCAAACATTAGAAGGCCTTAATCATGTATTCTCTTGAAAAATGAATACCCATTGAACCTTAGTGAAAACATTAATGCAGTTAAAAGTTAACACATTCCATATACCAAAATCATCAAAATTCTATATACTCAAACCATGATATCACTTAGTCCTTATATCAATCATGAGCTCATGAATACTGTCAAACATTTCATTTTCTCTTTATCCCTTAATTATGCGCATATCATCTACTTTCCAAAATATTTGAATCACTTTTCATGGTTACTGGTACCTTAAAATTATTGAAAACCACAATAGACCAATACATAAATATTGCAGTACACCATAAAAGTACCTCAACAACATTATTCTTGAATACCAATACATAAACACTTCAGTCCAACCACTTCAATGATTGTCCTGGAATAAGTCCTTCCTTGATTTAGAAGCAACATTTTAGGTCAGGGCATTGAGTTGGTTAATGCCCATGTTCTCCAAAAATAAGACATTGAACTCCATAACAATCTGTCACTCTATGACCCTTTTCTCCACACAGATAACAGCGGTCCCTCCATTTGAGCTATTCCTCAAGGTTCTTCTTCCCTTCTTTAGAAATCTCAATCTTCCTTTCTTTATGATCCTCAACATGCAAACATGCATAATAGTTTATCTTCCTCTTCTTTTATGAATTAGTCATACCACTAAATTTCACCTTGTTAATCATATATCGCGATGACTGATTTTCCATAATCACAATATCTTTATCTCTAGGAATTACACAATTTTGTTGCTCATAGTCACCAATTTTTCCATTGGATTCAATGTTAACCGAATTCCTTCTGGTTCCCTCCATTAACTAAAACACAAAAAGAATTTTGTGAGAGGCGAAATCATGCTTGGGAAGACAACATAGTAAAGTGGGAGCACCCTCAATATCTAACATCTTAGGTTAAATTCTAAGATCGTTACCGTAGTTCTAGAACAATATCCTATACGTATACTTATCCTTAGGGACATCCCTAGACATACCTTAGAAATATCTCTAGGGATCTCACTATCGTTTTCGCATCCTAGTTTCCAAAGGTTGACTAAACCTTCCGCTAATACCAACTGTAGAGACCCGAAGCTCAACATACATATAAATTACATTACTTTTGCGTAATACTTAGTACATAACAAAAACACACACACAAGGATCGTAATAGTTTAGTGTCTTTGGAAACTCGGAACGTAAACTTCTAATCGTGGTGAAGGATCTTCAAAATCTCTCATAAAGATCTTCCCTTTTTTTACATAAAACCTTTCTTTATATCCTGGGGAAAAGAAAACATAAAAGGGTGAGCTCAAATGCTCAGTAATGGTAAACAAATGAAATATCAATCACATCATATTCATAAGAACATAACATTTTGGAAATCAAAACCTGCAAAAGAGAGCATAATTTCATAACATGGGATAAATCATATTAGTGAAATGAAATCCCAATAATCATAACATAAAACATGAAACTTTGTGGCATAAACACATAATCATATAGAATCATATCTTATTAGTGAAGACTCATTTCCAAGACTATCTTAGTGGACAAAGTCCCTTTCTGAACCGAGTCACCCTCGTTTCAGTCCTGTTTCACTGAACCGGTATAACCTACCATTCCAGCCATGTCTATCTCATGAGATATCAAATATTTACCCAATTTATTGTATGGAGATATAGGTCCCACCCATCTCATAATGATACCATTCTTATGTGTGCGACAAAATCATAAATCATACATCATTGCATAACCCATGAAATAAAAATGGGAATCTTAAACATCATGACATCATAAAACAATTCATATAAGATAAAGGAATTCATAAAAATAATTCCATCACAACATAGTCAAATCAATGTAATAATAGGGATAGAAACAGAACCCTTTATTATCTTAGATGGAAAATAATTTTGATAAAACACTTGAACTCCATTCTTGAGGAAAATATCCTTTCTTCTTCAAAAACACTTTTCCTTTCTTAATATGTCATAAAATTATAAACTAAAAGAATTTGATTAAAAATAAACCTGAAAACCGTTAAAGGAAGCTTCATGTAAATAATGTATTAAAAATCAATTAATGCTGTATAAGTTAAAAAAACATTCTTCCCGTACTTTTGTCAGAAAAGTCAAAAAGTACCTCGTATGAAAAACGACAAAAGATTTCTTTCATATCTTTTACTAAAAACTTACTGAATGGTAAAATTGGATTTAAAAAATTGTAGGTGGATGGAAATAATATTAAATATTGAGGAAACATGGATGTGGATGATAAAATACACCCCAGTAAATAATAAAGTATAAACAATCTCTGATAAAAATGAGATTGTGATATTTCCCTTACATTAGGTCTGATTTGCTTCGTAAGTGTCCGACCCTTTTGTATAATGATTTAAATAATGTCATTGACTTATTACAGAATCATATTCATTGTTATTATATCATATATGGTTCACTTATGACTTTATATTACCCGTTATTTTTTAAATTCCATGTTAAAGAAGCGTTTTGGGAAAAATCGTTTCATTTATCGTAGGTGTTTGGACTTGTTGTTCTTGACATTATTATTACTTATATCATCATTTACATACTTCCAGAATATAAAACATGATTTATATATCATATATATTCAGTATATATATATATAATAGATAGATAAATGAAATGAAACACACCGTTCATGGAGACGGTAGGTCGTACGTATGCATGAACATTGTTTTCATATCCTTATTGAGTTGAATGGAATTACGTAGATGACATACATATATACATAAATCTCGTAGCTTTATAATTTCTTATATTTCATTATTATTTCTCATATATACTTTATAATAACTCTTAAATGGTTAACATGGAGAATGAATCTCATCGCGTCGTGGAGACGGTAGTCCGTATGTACGCACGAGCGATGATATCGTTTCCATAATTATTGAATTTAATTGGAGTGGATGATACAATATATCAGAATAATTATGATGTTATAATAACTATGTATAGTTATACTTTAAACCATAATACCCATTCATATAAGGTGTTGGTGGAAAAATAGATTACACCACGGCGTGGAGACGGTATTCTGTACGTACGCACGCGCGGTGATTTTGTTTTCCGTAGGATGGATAGATGATGAAATAGGGTTGTTTCATACTTATAATAACATTTCAGTATATGAGTGATACTGATGTTATTACTTCATAATGAAACAACTTAAGAAGAAGATGTGGAAGAAGAAATAAAGTTGAAAGAATCGGTAATGGAAATTACCACTTCCTTAAAGCGCCTCTTTGAGATCTCCTTTTAGAGAACTAAAATTGGTCTTTGAGGAAGACCAGAACCTATAGGATGTTTCTAGGGAAGTTTAGAAGAGAATTTGGTAGGGTTTGTCCGAGCTTGAAGGCTCAAAGTGGTGTGAGGAAGAGAGGGAGGAGGTGCCCTTTTATAAGGGAGGAGAGGGGAACCTTTGGAATAACTAAAAATATTATTTTATTATAAAGTCAAGTTCGGTTTTAAATAGCTCCAAATTGATTTATTTCGAGGTCAAGGTGGGTATGGATCGAAATACTCTCATCCAATAGAATTTATACAAGTTTAGGTTCCTATTTTAACCTTATCATTTAGATTTAACATTATGTTAAATAATTTTACTTTTACCGTGTCTTCTTGTGTTTTTACACTATAAGGTTAATAAATATAGTATAAGAATCCAATCGAACCCCAAGTTGTTTATTATTAATATATATAACCTTATATAAGTCATTTGTCCGATCCTTAGATTTTTAGGAATAAAATAACAATTAATAATACAATATTTGTTTTAAAAACTATTTTATGTCAATTTTGACACTATTTAGTAATTGATATTTGTGAAACTCATAACAGAATGATAAGTTCGAAAAAATTAAATTAAATCAATAATAACATGTCATATTAACCTAGAAAATTAGTGTAATTCATAAAAAGTCTCAAATTATATTTATTTTGGTATTTATAACATCAATTATGTCAATATTTCATTAATAAGATAATTACTGCATCATCGTTGTATCATAAATTAATTAAATTATTTAATATCTAAAAATTAAACATAAAATAAAATTATGTAGAAAATCTTTTTATATTTATAATTAATATTTATAGTCAAATGTATCTCATGTATTACCCCATATTAAAAATGTTTTATTAAACAAACTTTAATTTTAACTCTTTTAACCCTTCTTTAAATAAATTAATAATCAATGTCCTAATCTAATCCAAGTGGGCCTAAATGGTCATATTTTATTCCTAAGTTTGTTTTTGGTCGAATTAAACTTGTCCAATAGAATTAGGACATGTGTTAGGGTAATAATAATATCATTTCTACCCTTAATTACCCTATTTACTTTTAACCGTGATAAAAAAAAGTAAGAAGTTATTATTCACCAAAAAATTATTTTCATCTCATTGAACCACATTTTACTTACTGACATCAACCGTGCCTCTCGGATTTTTGAAATTCCACTCACAGAAGCGGTAAAATTATGTTTTATGAACAATTCATTTTTTTTAAATACCACTTAGTGGTTTCACTATTCATCAAAAATTGAAAGTTTTCAGAAAAATACCAAAAAATAGGCCTAAGCATTATTTGATATTATGAACTCAAAAATGATTTATATTTTACCAAATTCAAAACATATCAGTTGCATTAATTAATTTAAAAATTAATTCCCGTCGTCAAAACAAAAGGCGCGTTTTTAAGAGATAATAACTATCAAAATATTGACACTTGTTTATAACTGGTTTAAATGTGAAATTACATCCAATGACCAACATTGTATTAAATTGTAAAAATATATTCTAAATATACTTTAAAACCACTAAAATTAATAATTTATCACTATTAATTATTTCGATTGAAAAAGTTGTTTTTAATTAAAATTTAGAAATTTCCACTATTCATCAAAATATGAAAGTTATTCGAAAATTACCAAAATTTCACCCTAAGATAATTTTGATATTCCGAATCCAAAAATGAAGTCTATTTTGAAAAATAAAATTTACAAAATTTCAAAAAGTGGTTATTACTATTCATAACGGCTAGTTTTAATAATATTTTAATAGCATATCGTTATTTAGTGAAACTCGGTATTGCGTACTGCACACTCTATCAAGGAAGGTTGTGATTGCGTGTAATGAAAGGCAAGTAAAGGATACGTGTTGTGCAAGATCCTTTTGGTGTAGCGTACAACACAAGACATTAATGAAATTAAAAAGAATATTTTTCATAAAATCTCAGGGTGTTACAAGTAGTCTGCTAACATAGTCTTTTTCAATGCCAAAGAGGAAAGCACGGAGAAGGTAACCATGGAGAAACCCTTTTGAGAAATTAAAAGATCCCTTGGGGGCCATTGACAAGAATGGAGATCGAGGCTGATTTTAATAGAGAGTTAATCCTACATAAGAAGATTGAATTAAAATAAAAACAATAGAGGACATTGAATATGAATGGCCAATCGATGGTATCAAAAGATTTTCTAAAGTAAAGCTTTATGAAAATATTTCCCCCTCTAGAAACATTATTCAGTGAGTAGGATCATTTAAATGCTAGGAAAATGAAGTCTTGTATAGATCTACCTTTGATGAATCTAAATTGGGTCCAAGATATGATTTGGTTTCACAAATATGAACGAATGTTGGCGAGAAGCTTGGTAATGATTTTATATAGAGAGTTGATGAGAGAAATATATCAAGATAAATGGATTTAAGAGGCATTGGCCACCTTGGGAATTTATTTGAGTAAATGGGCATTGAGACCATAACTAATGATACCAGTATTAAAAAAAATATGTAACAAGCTTACAAAAATCTGCATGAACAACCTCCCCTTGCTGCTGAAAAAACCATTATTGAAACCATCGAGACATGGAGAACTATTAGGATTAAGATTAAAGATAGTGGATTTGGTTTCATGGTCCAGGATAGTACTCAAGATAATGATGTTCTCATCCTCATTGACCAAAGTTGGGATGATCACAGGGAGAATATTCTTATTAATATTTGGACCATTAAAAATATTATCAAAATAAGTGGCCCCATGATTAGTTATGGTTGCTTTAGAGGAATTGATATTTTCATTTTATTTAAGAATGAATATTGGGTGAAAGACTTTCCTAATCCTCTGTTGGGCATTGTTGAACATGGTGTTTCTATAACCATCTGTGAGCCACTTAGTTTTGAAAACTTGTTTCTGAATTTTGTCTTTGAGCACTAAAAGGGAGTTGATCTTAACATAGATGTTTATTTAATTTAGGGGATCATAGGAAAAATAATAGTTAGTAGAGTTATTTTGAATTTAATTGAGCTCATTATCAAGTTTGGAAATGTCCCAGTCAATTTGTTTAGATTTAGCAATACACCAACACTTAAGGCAATGTTTAAGATTCTTGAGCTTAGTAATACATGCAATGAGATCAGAGTGATAATTCATAGATTCCAAACAATTTTGGATGAGGTGAGAATAGTATAAATCATTAGACCAAGGATTGTTAAATTTGATGGGAATACTTGGTTTAGCTTTTTTAGAGTGATGTCTAACAATAATAGGGTGATGATCCTAGTTTTGTTTATTTATGTTGATTCTAAAGATGGTGTCCCACACATCGATAGACAGGACATTCACTAGAGCCTTATCATGTATACTAGTAATGACCCGATTATAATGCCTATGATAAAAGGTAAATTTAACACTGATAATATTAATTTTGACCATATTACACTATTCTAATGAGGATAAAAAATTTCTAATGTAAATGGGAGAGTGAGAATGGCCTATTTTATTACTGGGGGAACTAATGGCATTATAGTCTCCAATCACCAACCAAGGATCATGGATGGAGTTAGATAAAGGAGAGATATCGTTAAAAAGAGGAATACAATCATGGTATCAATTTATATAATTAAATAAGGTGAAAAATAAATGCATGTTATCATAGTTAAAATCATAAATGAGCAGTTGATTAGAGAAGTTTAAAATATTAACATCTTACAAAGAGGTGTGATAAAATATCGAAATAAATTCCACACTACTACAATTTTTGGAAGAACTAAGAAATTTTTAACCTGCAGTAGAGTTATGTAAAAATTTCATAGTAAAGTTAACTTTTTGCTCAGCTAGAGCTAATATTTTTGGTTTGTGTGTCAGGGTAATTATTTTAAGCACCAAATGGGTGTCAGAGTTAGATATACCCTGACAGTTCCGAAAAATCACATCCATTTAAACGTTTTTTTGAAGCCAGATCTCCTCTTTTTCTTCAAAGAAAAATTCACTCCCTTGTTCCTCTTGGATCTTCTAAGAATTTAGGAGGAGTTCAAAGTTGTGTTAATAGCCTTTTGCTAATAGGAGAAGCAGGAGAGATATTAGTAGCATCTGAGACATTAAAATAATTTATAATGGAATGTGATTTAATAGAACTAGGGGTGGTAATATCACCATCACATGTTTCTTCATTAAAGATCATGTTCTAAGGAAAAATAGGCATCACAGGGTTATCCTATTTTTCTACTGTCCCGGCAGTCACAATAGGTAAAACAATATTTTTTTCTGAATTTGAGATAATATTCATACTAGTCAAAGTAGTGGTAGTGCATACAGGGGATGTATGTGTGCTCACTTCCATGTTTTGTTTAACAATTAGAACAAGAATATTGGGAGAATTTAAACAAGAGCTTCCATTCATAACAACATTTTATTGTAGAATATCTATCTGGACAAGTGTGATTTCTCCCTCAACCTGAGCTGGATCCAGTGCATGTGAACTATCTCCACATAAGGGAGCTTTAGTCTACAAGTGCTCCAAGTCAAACACTACCATCGTGTGACCTATTTTCTCAATCACCATAATAGTAGAAACATCATGTAAGGCCTAATCCTGAGGCCTATCAAAAAACTTCTAACACCATTTGATCTATGTCCACCAAAATTCCATTATCAATCTAGGTGTCTTCCTCTTATTCAATCTGATTAGCTCGGGTGGAGCCTAGGCTCTGTAACACCCGAGATTTTTATGAGTAATATTTTTTTCAAAGGAATCTTTCAATACACACTTTCTTGGCTTACTTTACACGCAATCGCGGCCTTCCGCGATAGCTTGCGTCGTATGCAATACCGAGTTTCACTAAACAACGATATGCTATTAAAATATTATTAAAATTAGTCGTTATGAATAGTAATAACCACTTTTTGAAATTTTATAAATTTTATTTTTCAAAATGGACTTCATTTTTGGATTCGGAATACCGAAATTAGCCTAGGGTGAAATTTTGGTATTTTTTTGAAAACTTTCAATTTTTGATGAATAGTGAAACCACTAAGTGGTAGGTTAAAAACTGAATTTTGCATAAAACTTAATTTTACTGCTTCTGTGAATGGAATTTCAAAAATCCGACAGACACGGTTGATATCAGTATGTAAAATGTGGTTCAATGAGATAAAAATAATTTTTTGGTGAATAGTAACTTTTTACTTTTTTTTTACTGCGGTTAATAGTAAATAGGGTAACTAATTGTAAATATGATATTACTATTACCCTAACACATTTCCTAATTCTATTGGATAAGTGTAATTCGACCAAAAACAACCTTATGAATAAAATATGACCATTTAGGCCCACTTGAGTTAGATTAGGACATTTATTATTAATTTATTTAAAGAAGGGTTAAAATAGTTAAAATCAACGTTTAATAAGTAAATCATTTTTAATATGGGGTTATACAAAAGATAAATTCGAAAATAAATATTAATTAGAAAGATAAAAATCTTTCCTACATAATGGTATTTTATTTATAATTTTTATACGTTAAATAATTTAATTTAATTATGACACAACGATGATGCAGTAATTATCTTATTTATGAAATATTGACATAATTGATGTTATAAACACCAAAATAAATGTAATTTGAGACTTCATATGAATTAAACTAATTTTCTAGGATACTATGATATATTAGTGTTGATTTAATCAACTTGGTTCGAACATATAATTCTGTTATGACTTTCACAAAAATCATATATCAAATAGTGTCGAAATTGACACAAAATAGTTTTTAAATCAAATATTATGTTATTAATTGTTATTTTATTCCTAAAAATCTAAGGATCGGCCAAATGACTTAGATAAGGATATATATATTAATAATAAACAATTTGGGGTTCTTTTGGCATGTTATAGTAAGTGTATTAACCATATAGTGAAAGAAAACAAAAAGACATGGTAAAAGTTAAATTATTTAAATTTGAGTTAAATCTAATTGATAAGGTTAAAATAATACCCTATACTTGTCTAAATACTATTGGTTGATAGTATTTCGACCCATACCCACTTTAGCTTTGAAATAAGACCCTTTGGAACCATTATAAACCGATTTTGACTTTATTATAAAATAATATTTTGAGATATTCCTAAAGTGCCCCTCTCATCCCTTATAAAAGGGCACCTCCTCCCCCTCCTCCTCACACCAATTTGAGCACTCAAGCCCGGCCAACCCCTGCCAGTTTATCCTCTCCACTTCCCTATAATAATCCTAAAGGTCCTGGTCTTCTTCAAAGACCAATCTTAGTTCCCTAAGTGGAGGATTCAAAGAAGCCTTCCAAAGAAGAGGTAATATCCATTACCGATCTTTTCAATTTCTTTCTTCTTCAACTTCTTTTTCTTTAGTTGTTTCATGATAAAGTAATTACATCAGTATTACATACATACTGATATGTTATTATAAATATGAGACAACCCTAATTCACCTTCTATACATCCTACAGAAAAATTAAATCACCGCGCGTGCGTACGTACGGAATACCGTCTCCACGCCGTGGTGTAATCTATTTTCCACCATCACCTTACAAGGATGGGTATAATGGTGTAATGAGTAACTATTTATGATTATTATAAAGTAATATTGATACTGAAATAATATATATATACTCCAATACAATTCCACGATCATAGGAACGATATCATCACTCGTGCGTACGTACGGAATACCGTCTCCACGATGTGATGTGACTCATTCTACATGATCATCATTACATAGTAATTATATAAATTAATTGAATGAATAAATATGATATATTTTACACTAATACCATTCTGGATATAAGGCATCTATAACCTTAAATTAAGAATAAGAATTTATTCAGAAAAACACGCATAAGAACAAAAGGCAATAAAGACCCGAGTAACAAGTAACAATGAAATATTACTAACAAGAAGCTAAGAATATGACCATATATGATATCATATCAATATGTATGATTCTGGAATAAGTCAATAACATTATTTAAACCATTATACAGGATCTTCGGACACGTACAAAGCAAATCGGACCTAAGGTAAGGGATATATCACAATCTCATTTTTATCCGAGATTGTTTATACTTTGGCATTTACTGGGGTGTATTTTATCATAAAAATCCATGTTTCCTCAATATGTAATATTATTTCCATCCACCTAAAATTTTTTAAATCCAATTTTACCCTTAGGTGAGTTTTTAGTAAAGGATATGAAAGGAATCTTTTGTCGTTTTTTGTACGAGGTACTTTTTGACTTTTTTGACAAAAGTACGAGAAGAATGTTTTTTTAACTTATAAGGCATGAATGTATTTTTAAAACATTATTTACAAGAAACTTCCTTTACAAGTTTTCATGTTTATTTTTAATCAACTTCTTTTATTTTAAAGTCGTATGACATGTTATGAAAGGAAAAATGTTTATGAAGTAGAAAGATATTTTCCCCAAGAATGGAGTTCAAATGTTTTATCAAAATTATTTTCCATCTAAGATAATATAGGGTTCTGTTTTTATCCCTATTATTACATTGATTTGATTATGTTTTGAGAAAATTATTTTTATGAAGTCATTTACCTTATATGATTTTTTTTATGATGTCATGATGTTTCAAGAATCCCATTTTTGTTACATATGTTATGTGATGATGTATGATTTATGATTATGTGGCACACATAAGAAAGGATTCATTATAAGATGGGTGGGACCTATATCTCCCTCCAATGCATTGGGTAAATATTTTATATCTCATGATATAGACAGGGCTGGAACGGTAGGTTATACCGGTTCAGTGAAACAGGACTGGAACGAGGGTGACTCGGTTCAGAAAGGGACTTTGTCCACTAAGATAGTCTTGGAAATGAGTCATGACTAACAAGAAATGATTTTCCATGATTATGTGTGCATGCCACAAAGTTTCAAGTTTCATGTTATGATTATGGGGATCTCATTTTCACTTCTATGATTTGTTCCATGTTAAGATATTATGGTCTCTTTTGCAGGTTATGATTTTCAAAAAGATATGATATGATTTTTATTTCCTTTATTTGTCCTTGCTGAGCATTTGAGCTCACCCTTTTATGTTTTATTTTCCCCAGGTCAGGAAGATGGATATTAAGTAGAATATGCTAAAAGGGACCCTAGATATGATGAAATAAATGGGCGACACTGTAGAAGATTTATGAACCAGATTATTATGTTTCCCAGTTTCTAAAGACACTATACCTATATGGTCCTTTGTAGTTTTGTCATATGTTGTAATAAGTGTGCTTCAATTTTGAAGTATTGACAATGTATGTAATGTATGGGTCATTATAGTTGGTATTAGAGGAAAGGTATAGTCAACCTTTGGAAACTAGGATGTGAAAGCCTTAGTAAGAACCCTAAGGATAAGTCTAAGCATAGAACACAATCTTAGTGTTTTAGAAATGGCCATGAATACCCTAGGATAAGACCTTAAGTGTGAAATTTTATCCTTGATTATGTGGTTTTCCTATTACAATTAGTGTTGCTCACACTATTCTTCTTGGTTTTAGTCAATGGCGGGAACCCGAAAGAACCGTGTTAATGCGGAATGCGATGGGCAATGCCATGATTTTCCCCCTGAGCAACCAAACGATATGGGAGCTGGAATGCAAAATCTTGTAGCCATTCTCACACAACTTTCTCAAGCTATGAATCATGCAGGACTTCCAAACGAGCAAATGAAGGAGCGACATTCTATTGAATCCTTCATGAGGCAGCGTCCACCTTCTTTTAGTGGGTCTACTGATCCATTAGTTGATGAACAATGGATTAGTACTACTGAAAATATATTTTTAGTTCTTCAATGTTCTGAACATGATAAAGTCAACCTAGCAGTGTATCGTTTGGAAGGAGATACTGATCAATGGTGGAATCTTATTAAGAATACGAGGCAAAGGGATGAAATTGAGTCTATGGAATGGGACGAGTTCAAGAACTTATTTTTTAATAAGTACTTCCCTCGTATTCTCCGAACAATGATGGAGAAAGAGATTCTTGAACTGAAGCAAAGGGATGATGAATCTGTTGGTACCTATAAAGAAAATTTTACAAGACTTGGAAGGTACGCTTCTGGTATTATTATCCAACCTGAGAGTAAGATCGAACGATTCTTTAGTGGCATAAAACCAAGTCTTCGAAGGGCGTTAGCCATAAGGGACTTCAATAGCTACGAGGAAATCGTTCGATGTGATCTCAAAGTCGAGATGGAGATTGGAGTAACCCATCAGTCACATGGGTATGATAATAAGAGGAAGATGGAATTCAAAGGAAAATCTAAAGAGAACACTAAAAATAATATGAGCTTTCCCTTATGCTCAAAGTGTGGAAAGAAACATGGAGGGAGTTGTCTTAAAGGGACAAGTAAATGTTTCAAATGTGGAAAGGAAGGTCATCCGGCATTTGAATGTTGCGATAATGGGAAGAAGAAGTCTAATGATGCAAAAAAAAGGAAGGGATACACAGAATGAACCTACTACACTTCAATGTTTCAAGTGCAAGGTGATGGGGCATTATGCCAATAAATGCCCAAATCCAAGGGTTGATGATGATGGTCGACATCAACAAAATCTTAAGGCTAAAGACAAAGGAAAGTCACATGAAATTTCTATCAGCGATGTGGAGTATGATAACGAAGTGTTAAAAGGTACACTTACCATCCACTATAATGTAGAAAATGTTTTATTTGATTCTGTATCCACCCACTCTTTTATTTCTAAAGAATTTTCTAAGGGTATCACCGTATTACCTCAACAATTAGATGTTGAGTTAGCTGTGACAACACCTAATGGCACAACAGTTGCATCAAAAGTTTATAATTCTTCTCCGATCAAAGTTTGTGGGAAAGTGCTTCCTACAAATCTTGTGATCCTTCCTTTAGTGGAATATGATGTGATTCTTGGCATGGTTTGGCTTTCTCTACATGGAGCTCATATCAATTTCCAAAGAAGGGAAGTCACATTTCATATTCCAGATCAATCTACGATCATCTATCGATGCAAGGATGAATATAACCTTCCAGTGGAAATTCCTTCCATCTTATGGGTCTTGATTCAACTAAATGAAGGTTATTTATCTCAAATGGTTGGTGAGAAACTTACGATTAAGAATATGCCCATCGTACAGGAGTTTGATGATGTCTTTCCGGAGGAATTACTGGGTCTTCCACCAAATTGTGATGTTGAGTTTTCAATAGAACTCATACCGGGTGCTTTGCATATTTCAAATACACCTTATAAAATGGCCCCAATTGAGTTGCAGGAATTGAAGAAGCAACTCCAAGAGAATCTTGATAAGGGATTCATACGCCCTAGTGCGTCACCTTGGGGAGCACCTGTTCTATTTGTTAAGAAGAAAGATGGATCCATGATACTCTGCATTGATTATCGAGAACTTAACAAGATCACTATCAAGAACAAATATCCTCTCCCACGCATTGATGACTTATTTGACCAACTACGCGGAGCTCAATACTTTTCCAAGATTGATCTTCGTTCAGGGTATCATCAATTAAGGGTCAAAAGGGAGGATATACCAAAGACGGCTTTCTGTACAAGGTATGGACACTATGAATTTATAGTGATGCCATTTGGTCTTACTAATGCCCCTGCTTTCTTCATGGATCTAATGAATAGAGTCTTTAGAGACTATCTTTGTCACGACCCGTCCTCGGGGCCCGTGCCGTGACTACCCCAAGCCCGCCTTCCATAGGCCAGGGGCTGGCGACTAGCACCAAGGCGTAAAATCCCAGTAAACAGGGAAGGCATTGCCTTTATAAGTAACAACCACACAGAGTCAACAAGCGGAAAGTAAAGTGCAGAAAGGTAAAGGGGCCGGAAATACAAGCCCAACTGTAAAGTACAACTGAAAAGTAAAGTACAGCAACTGAAGAAAAGACGGCGGCCTCGTGTCGTCCACTGGAAATCCCACCTGAAGGGTGGGTACAGATAGCCTCCAAGCTCCTCGGGCCCCACGTCCGCTCTGAGCACGTCCCGTCCAGTGGTCCACCTCCAGGTACCGTCCTGCTCCACGCCCCAACCGCGATCAGCGCTGTCCGTCGTCTGCAACCAACACCACGAAGTGCGGGCATAGCCCGTGCAGGGGTGAGTACAACTACTCAGTAAGGACCCCGAGACCCCCGAAGGTCTCCCGAAATCCACAAAGGATATAGCACAAAAGAAAGATGCAATCACGAAGTAACATCTGACTCGACTTAGGTATATGCCCATACATATACCTAAGTCCCCAATTCTAGCTCTGCTCACGAGCTCAAGAACAACTCAATCCACAAAGGAAAGCAAGACTCAAATCCACAAGGAGAGTAAACAGTAAATCCACAAAGGATAGTTCAACACAATCCACAAAGTAACATAAGATTCAGCTCAACCAGGATTTTCATTATCGAAACCGTAAGTGTTGAAGAGCCCCATCTCTGAAGTGTACAGTGGTCCTGTCACGACTCCGAGGTACTGCTCACTAACCTAAGACTGCTGAAGTACTCCTCCTGTCGAGTACCGCGGGTCTGCTGCCAACTACCGGGCGCTCCGTCCGCTGAGGGTCTGCTGCCAAATACCGGGCGCTCACCCAGATAGCCTACTGAGGTACTCCTCCTGTCGAGTACCGCGGGTCTGCCGCCAACTACCAGGCGCTCCGTCCGCCGTGGGTCTGCTGCCAACTACTGGGCGCTCCGTCCACTGGGCTAGTCGACTCACTCCAAGTCGAGTCGGTCAAGCAGTCGTCAGGTCTCAGTCATCTACACGGTCTCCGTACTCTGCACGCACGTCTCCACCGTCGCGGGTCTGTCGCTACAACCAAGCGCACACACTCCGTAGAGTATCGCGGGTCCGCCGCTACAACCAAGCGCTCCACCGCCAAGGGTCTGCTGCTGCATCCAAGCGCACCACCACTGTCAAGTACCACGGGTCCGCCGCTACACCCAAGCGCTCCACCGCTCAAGGTAAAAAGAAGATTCAGCTCACACAGGTTCGGTAGCACTCTTCCACGTAGGATCGCTGAGTGCAGTAGTCGACGCAGTCCACTGAGGATCTCTGCACAGTCGTCGCCGCAGTCCACGAAGGATCTCTGCTCTGCCGCCGTCGCAGTCCACGGAGGATCTCTGCTCTGTCGTCGTCGCAGTCCACGGAGGATCTCTGCTCTGTCGTCGAAGCCACAGCCAGCACTAGGGTTCCCGCACTTAGCGAGCTCGTTTAGGAGGGTCCGCTCCACGAGCCGAGAGGCTGATACATCAACTGACACGTAGTCCGAAGTTGATGTATCCAAAAGTTCCGTATCGACAACAGGATCTCAACGCGACAGACGGCGCGTCAATCGGACGCCCGGTCTGAGAGTTATTGGCATTTTCGTCCCAGGGGCCCGGTTGGTTTTTTAGGGCAAAACCAACCCGACCGTACTCCGCCTGTATCCGATCCTTGGGCGGAGTATGCCAAAAGTTCCGTCTCACTTAGAGGAAACTACCACAGCTGACGGTACGTCGTTCGGACGTCCGTAGCTCAAGTTATGAGCGTTTCCGCTCCGAGGGCCCGGTTGGCTTCGTGTACGAACCAACCCGGCCGAACCCAAAGTCTTCCGAAACCTTGAGTATAATATACCGAAACGACCGTCTCGATCCAAGGATCGCGTAGCCGCTGACGGTTCGTCAATCGGAGGTCCCAGGCCCAAGATATGGGCGAAAGACCGTAGAGGGCCCGAAACGGGGGTACTGGGCCCGGGGCGACCCGGCCCGAACCCCCCCCTGGGGTCGGCCGAACCGGGTCGGCCCGAACCGGGTCGGCCCGACCCGGCCCGAACCGGCTCGGCCGGGTCCGGTCCGGCCTGGGCGCGGCCCGGCCGACCGGACCGGCTCGGCTTCGGCCGAGCGGCCGAATGCGCTGCCGCCGCGGGTCAAACCCGCGGCTTTGGAGAAAACCGCGGCCCCGCGGGGGGGCCGCCTGCCACGCGGACGCGGCCGGGCCGCCGCGTCCGTCCCGGTTCCGCGCGGCCGCGGAACCGGCTGCCGCCGCCGCCGCGGCTTCAGCCGCGGCGGAAGGTTTCCACGGCGGCGCGCCTGGCGCCGCCGCCTCCGGTCGCCGGCGCCGCCGCGCCGGCGACCCGCGCCGCCGCCTCCTTCCGCGGGCCGCCGGAGATGCTCCGGTGGCCCGTTTTCTTTCCCGTCTGCGCCGATGCTCCTCCCGGGGGACGATCTTCACTGCGGAGCCAACAAATTGCCCTTGCCGCACGGTTTGTCGACGTCCGCCAAATCCGCACAACCAAAAATAGATCGGCGGAGGGTTGCCGGGTCTTGTTCGTTAGACCCGCACCCTCCGCGTTAGTCATAATCCACGGGAGGAACAATAAAACAACAATTTTTAAATAAATTAAAAATTGTTTCGATCAGGTTCTTTATTTAAAAAGAATAATCACGGGAAAAAGAATCCCAATCAAATCCCTACCTTGATGATCGTCGAGCGCGGGCGTTCTTCGCGGAAGAGATCGTCGCGGAAGAGATCGATCGTCGCGTCGTCGCGGGAAGGTGTCGCGTCGTCGCGGAAACCGGCGTTGAGCCGGCGAGCTCAACAAATCAAGAACAACAGATTTAAATTATTAATATTTAAATCTGTGTTTCGTTTAAAACCAAAGAAAAGAACTTGAGAGGAAATCCGAAATCACTCACCTCGAATGGTCGGTGATCGGAGATCGGAGATCGGAAGAACGTCTCGGGCGAAAGCGTCGTCGACTTCCGGGTTCGGCGTTCTTCGCGTTCTTCGCGTTCTTCGCGTTCTTCGCGTTCTTCGCGGAGAGGGTGGAGGAACGAAGATTCTCTCAAATCCTTTCCAAGGATTTTTATGTTGGTCTTATTTTATAAACATGCCAACACGAAACCGGTTAAGAAACGATCCATCAATTCGTTGAATTAATTCAACGAAAGAAACGACCCATTTAATTCACGAAGAAACAGTCCATTTAATTCACGAAATAAACCGCCCAATTAAATGGTCTGTTAAGAATTAAAGAAAACGCGTCGGTTGACTTTTCAGTTACTTTGACGGGTTTTCGCGGGTGCGTTACTTAGCGAAAGAAACGGCGGGGCTCGTGCGGGTCCCACCGCACAAATATCCTACCAAGGGGTAGGATATTTCTGGATAGCATCCTATCCAGTTCAACTCAGTTCAAGCCGTCTTTAAGTGACTTCAAGTGGCTTCCAAGCAGCTTAAGTGAAATAAAATAAAGTTGTCGCACAAACTTTATTTTATTTCTGACTTAAAGCCGTAAAATTTAAAAACCACGTCTGAGCAAACGCAACTCCGGAAGAGGCGTTTCTAAGCAAATACCGGCGCTGCGATTTCATCGGTGCCCTCAGAATTCGATTCCGGGCACCGGTTCAAAAGATAGAAAAACCCGCTCGTCCGTTCACTGAACGTACCCGAGCCAAACTTCAGAAATTGATTCCGGGCACACCGGGCCTCGGAATCAGGTGCCGTCTGAAGCTGCGTTCTTGTAAAATTCCAAAGAAAATTAAGAAAAAAATTTCCTTGAAATTTGCGGGTCTTTACATTACTCCCACCTCAGGGCTTTACGTCCCCGTAAAGATACATCAAAACTAGGGGAACAAATGGGGGTACTGAGCACGCATCTGAGCCTCCCGCTCCCAAGTGCTCTCCTGGAGGTTCCCGTGCTGCCATCTGACGCGCACAAGAGGAATCGACCGCCCACGTAGGACCCGCTCCTGTCGATCCTCGATCTCCACTGGGACCTCCGCAAAAGTCACCCCATCGTCCACTTCCAGCTCCCCAAAGTCGATGATGTGCGTCGGGTCTTGCACGTATCTCCTCAGCTGAGACACGTGGAAGACGTCGTGCACCCGATGCAACTGAGGTGGTAGAGCCAGGCGATAAGCCACCTCTCCTATCCTGCTGAGGACCTGGAAAGGCCCGATGAAGCGTGGAGACAACTTGCCGCCTCGGCCAAATCTCCGTAAACCACGTCGAGGTGAGACACGCAAAAAGACGTGGTCGCCATCCTCGAACTCCAGTGGCCTCCGCCTCTTGTCAGCATATGACTTCTGCCGGCTCTGAGCTGTCCTCATCCTCTCCTGGATGATCTGGACCTTCTTGTCGTGGCCTGGACCATCACAGGTCCCACAAGAGCTGCAAGATTTCTTCTTTGCCGAAAAGAGAAATCTGGTCTCATCCCCTGGATGAACCACATTCTTTGCCTAAAACAGTCAATCCTAACATGGATGATACTAATCCATACCAAGGATGACGTCGTAAGGCCTCGACGCTACTACTAAGAGATTCAACTGTTACTCTCGCCTCCAAGGGTTGAGTCACACTGTCGGCATCAGTGTGTGGTAACTGGGTCTCCTCCAGTAGATGTCTCACAAGTGAGGGTCAAGTCAACAGCCAAAACTGGAATCTCCTAGTAACATCACGAAAGAGGACAGGAACGAAAATATCACAAAGGTATGCATCTTTTATTATTGCAGCTCATATTACAAGACGCTACACAAAAGAAACAAGGAACCAGAAGTACAAAGGATGTATCCACTAGTTCTGCTCCTGTCCATCAGCTCCCAGGGCTCCATGATCGAAGGCCTCGACTGCCTGAAGCTGAGCTCTCCCCTGCGGTCGGGGTGGACCTCCTGGTGGTGGTGGTGGTAGAGCCTCAAAGCGTCGTCCACCACCTGCTGCTCGGCCAGCTCCTCTACCTCGTCCGTCTCCTCCCTGCAGACCGCCACGGTCGAACCTCTGCCTCTGCCTAGGTGGTTCCTCAACCGTTTGCTGCTCCCCCGCATGGCGGGTCGGGCAGTCACGAGCCATGTGACCAATTCCGCCACAGGAGTAGCACTGCCCACTCTCGGCACGCCTGGCTCTGACTCCACCCCGGCTTCCCCGCACAACTGAGCCTGAGTCGTGCAGTCGGCCACTGGTAGGTCTGGTCTGCCTGGAACCCTGAGTCATCTGTCGGCTACCTGCCACCGAAGACTCCGCTACGTGCCGCCCTGCGGTGGGTCTCTGTGCTGGTGTAGACTCAGAAAGGAAGCTCTCGATCAGAAGGGCCCGCTCTAGTACTCCTGTCTGAGTCGGTAAGCTGAGGGAGATCAGCGATGCCCTGATCTCGTGTCTCAAACCCTGCTCGAAGGTCCGGGCCCGGAAGAAGGGGTCCCGTACCATGTCTGTCGAGTACCGAGAAAGGTCGGTGAACCTCGCCGCGTACTGAGCGACCGTCATGCTGCCCTGCCGCAGCTGTAGAAGCTCCTGGATACGCACCGCACGAAGGGTGGCTGGGACGAACTCCGAGCGGAAGAGGCTCTCAAAGTCCGTCCAAAGAAGAGATGCCTCATCGTGCACCTGGAGCATCAAGCTCCACCATCGTCCTGCCGCCGCCTGCAGGAGACTCGCTGCGAGAATCACCATGAGATCCGCTGGTGTCCTCACTAGCCGAAAGATCCGTACCACCGCCTCTAGCCAGTCCTCGGCGGCCTGGGGGTCCGCCTCACCGCGAAACCTGGGCGGTCGCTGGCTCTGAAACTCGTGCAGTGCCCTGAGGCGACGTGCATCGTCGGCGTCCGGTACTGGAAGCATCGGTGGCTCGGCGGGTAAGGCTACCGCCGGTGCCACTGCTGGCAAAGGGCCCTGCACCGAGGCCTCATCGCTCGGTGGGCTGCCGTCGCGCCCTACACTCGGAACCCTAGCTGGCTGTCGTCGCGGGGCCATCCTGAAAAGGAGAACAAGAGCACCACAGTCAGAACAGTATACCTGGCGAGCTGGCACAAGTAATCACAAGGAAAACTTGAGACTTTCATAAAGCAGATCAGTATACCCGGTGAGCTGACATAAGTAATCACAAAGAAAACTTGAAACACACACGCAATCAATGTTTTCATGCATTAAGTCGGAAATCAGGAGTCAGGGTCCTGGTGTACGGATACGTCGGCCGCCGCACCAACACTGGGCTCCCTGAACTGATAACCACACTCAATACACTAAACACTATTGCTTCACATAGAAAGAAAGGACGATCAGAGTCTGCGGTAGAACCGACCACCTCTGATACCAATTTGTCACGACCCGTCCTCGGGGCCCGTGCCGTGACTACCCCAAGCCCGCCTTCCATAGGCCAGGGGCTGGCGACTAGCACCAAGGCGTAAAATCCCAGTAAACAGGGAAGGCATTGCCTTTATAAGTAACAACCACACAGAGTCAACAAGCGGAAAGTAAAGTGCAGAAAGGTAAAGGGGCCGGAAATACAAGCCCAACTGTAAAGTACAACTGAAAAGTAAAGTACAGCAACTGAAGAAAAGACGGCGGCCTCGTGTCGTCCACTGGCAATCCCACCTGAAGGGTGGGTACAGATAGCCTCCAAGCTCCTCGGGCCCCACGTCCGCTCTGAGCACGTCCCGTCCAGTGGTCCACCTCCAGGTACCGTCCTGCTCCACGCCCCAACCGCGATCAGCGCTGTCCGTCGTCTGCAACCAACACCACGAAGTGCGGGCATAGCCCGTGCAGGGGTGAGTACAACTACTCAGTAAGGACCCCGAGACCCCCGAAGGTCTCCCGAAATCCACAAAGGATATAGCACAAAAGAAAGATGCAATCACGAAGTAACATCTGACTCGACTTAGGTATATGCCCATACATATACCTAAGTCCCCAATTCTAGCTCTGCTCACGAGCTCAAGAACAACTCAATCCACAAAGGAAAGCAAGACTCAAATCCACAAGGAGAGTAAACAGTAAATCCACAAAGGATAGTTCAACACAATCCACAAAGTAACATAAGATTCAGCTCAACCAGGATTTTCATTATCGAAACCGTAAGTGTTGAAGAGCCCCATCTCTGAAGTGTACAGTGGTCCTGTCACGACTCCGAGGTACTGCTCACTAACCTAAGACTGCTGAAGTACTCCTCCTGTCGAGTACCGCGGGTCTGCTGCCAACTACCGGGCGCTCCGTCCGCTGAGGGTCTGCTGCCAAATACCGGGCGCTCACCCAGATAGCCTACTGAGGTACTCCTCCTGTCGAGTACCGCGGGTCTGCCGCCAACTACCAGGCGCTCCGTCCGCCGTGGGTCTGCTGCCAACTACTGGGCGCTCCGTCCACTGGGCTAGTCGACTCACTCCAAGTCGAGTCGGTCAAGCAGTCGTCAGGTCTCAGTCATCTACACGGTCTCCGTACTCTGCACGCACGTCTCCACCGTCGCGGGTCTGTCGCTACAACCAAGCGCACACACTCCGTAGAGTATCGCGGGTCCGCCGCTACAACCAAGCGCTCCACCGCCAAGGGTCTGCTGCTGCATCCAAGCGCACCACCACTGTCAAGTACCACGGGTCCGCCGCTACACCCAAGCGCTCCACCGCTCAAGGTAAAAAGAAGATTCAGCTCACACAGGTTCGGTAGCACTCTTCCACGTAGGATCGCTGAGTGCAGTAGTCGACGCAGTCCACTGAGGATCTCTGCACAGTCGTCGCCGCAGTCCACGAAGGATCTCTGCTCTGCCGCCGTCGCAGTCCACGGAGGATCTCTGCTCTGTCGTCGTCGCAGTCCACGGAGGATCTCTGCTCTGTCGTCGAAGCCACAGCCAGCACTAGGGTTCCCGCACTTAGCGAGCTCGTTTAGGAGGGTCCGCTCCACGAGCCGAGAGGCTGATACATCAACTGACACGTAGTCCGAAGTTGATGTATCCAAAAGTTCCGTATCGACAACAGGATCTCAACGCGACAGACGGCGCGTCAATCGGACGCCCGGTCTGAGAGTTATTGGCATTTTCGTCCCAGGGGCCCGGTTGGTTTTTTAGGGCAAAACCAACCCGACCGTACTCCGCCTGTATCCGATCCTTGGGCGGAGTATGCCAAAAGTTCCGTCTCACTTAGAGGAAACTACCACAGCTGACGGTACGTCGTTCGGACGTCCGTAGCTCAAGTTATGAGCGTTTCCGCTCCGAGGGCCCGGTTGGCTTCGTGTACGAACCAACCCGGCCGAACCCAAAGTCTTCCGAAACCTTGAGTATAATATACCGAAACGACCGTCTCGATCCAAGGATCGCGTAGCCGCTGACGGTTCGTCAATCGGAGGTCCCAGGCCCAAGATATGGGCGAAAGACCGTAGAGGGCCCGAAACGGGGGTACTGGGCCCGGGGCGACCCGGCCCGAACCCCCCCCTGGGGTCGGCCGAACCGGGTCGGCCCGAACCGGGTCGGCCCGACCCGGCCCGAACCGGCTCGGCCGGGTCCGGTCCGGCCTGGGCGCGGCCCGGCCGACCGGACCGGCTCGGCTTCGGCCGAGCGGCCGAATGCGCTGCCGCCGCGGGTCAAACCCGCGGCTTTGGAGAAAACCGCGGCCCCGCGGGGGGGGCCGCCTGCCACGCGGACGCGGCCGGGCCGCCGCGTCCGTCCCGGTTCCGCGCGGCCGCGGAACCGGCTGCCGCCGCCGCCGCGGCTTCAGCCGCGGCGGAAGGTTTCCACGGCGGCGCGCCTGGCGCCGCCGCCTCCGGTCGCCGGCGCCGCCGCGCCGGCGACCCGCGCCGCCGCCTCCTTCCGCGGGCCGCCGGAGATGCTCCGGTGGCCCGTTTTCTTTCCCGTCTGCGCCGATGCTCCTCCCGGGGGACGATCTTCACTGCGGAGCCAACAAATTGCCCTTGCCGCACGGTTTGTCGACGTCCGCCAAATCCGCACAACCAAAAATAGATCGGCGGAGGGTTGCCGGGTCTTGTTCGTTAGACCCGCACCCTCCGCGTTAGTCATAATCCACGGGAGGAACAATAAAACAACAATTTTTAAATAAATTAAAAATTGTTTCGATCAGGTTCTTTATTTAAAAAGAATAATCACGGGAAAAAGAATCCCAATCAAATCCCTACCTTGATGATCGTCGAGCGCGGGCGTTCTTCGCGGAAGAGATCGTCGCGGAAGAGATCGATCGTCGCGTCGTCGCGGGAAGGTGTCGCGTCGTCGCGGAAACCGGCGTTGAGCCGGCGAGCTCAACAAATCAAGAACAACAGATTTAAATTATTAATATTTAAATCTGTGTTTCGTTTAAAACCAAAGAAAAGAACTTGAGAGGAAATCCGAAATCACTCACCTCGAATGGTCGGTGATCGGAGATCGGAGATCGGAAGAACGTCTCGGGCGAAAGCGTCGTCGACTTCCGGGTTCGGCGTTCTTCGCGTTCTTCGCGTTCTTCGCGTTCTTCGCGTTCTTCGCGGAGAGGGTGGAGGAACGAAGATTCTCTCAAATCCTTTCCAAGGATTTTTATGTTGGTCTTATTTTATAAACATGCCAACACGAAACCGGTTAAGAAACGATCCATCAATTCGTTGAATTAATTCAACGAAAGAAACGACCCATTTAATTCACGAAGAAACAGTCCATTTAATTCACGAAATAAACCGCCCAATTAAATGGTCTGTTAAGAATTAAAGAAAACGCGTCGGTTGACTTTTCAGTTACTTTGACGGGTTTTCGCGGGTGCGTTACTTAGCGAAAGAAACGGCGGGGCTCGTGCGGGTCCCACCGCACAAATATCCTACCAAGGGGTAGGATATTTCTGGATAGCATCCTATCCAGTTCAACTCAGTTCAAGCCGTCTTTAAGTGACTTCAAGTGGCTTCCAAGCAGCTTAAGTGAAATAAAATAAAGTTGTCGCACAAACTTTATTTTATTTCTGACTTAAAGCCGTAAAATTTAAAAACCACGTCTGAGCAAACGCAACTCCGGAAGAGGCGTTTCTAAGCAAATACCGGCGCTGCGATTTCATCGGTGCCCTCAGAATTCGATTCCGGGCACCGGTTCAAAAGATAGAAAAACCCGCTCGTCCGTTCACTGAACGTACCCGAGCCAAACTTCAGAAATTGATTCCGGGCACACCGGGCCTCGGAATCAGGTGCCGTCTGAAGCTGCGTTCTTGTAAAATTCCAAAGAAAATTAAGAAAAAAATTTCCTTGAAATTTGCGGGTCTTTACAATCTTGATCAATTTGTTGTAGTCTTTATAGACGATATTCTTGTCTATTCAAAGAGTAAGGAAGAGCATGAAGATCACTTGAGAATTATATTGAAGACCCTGAGAAAGGAGAAGATTTATGCCAAATTTACCAAGTTTGAATTTTGGCTTCAAAAAGTTGCATTTTTGGGTCACATAATCTGAAAGGAGGGGATATCTGTGGATCCAGCAAAAACAGAGGTTATCGAAAGATGGTCAAGACCAACAACAGTAACTGAGATCCGAAGTTTTCTTGGTTTTGCTGGATATTATCGACGTTTTGTAAAATATTTTTCACGATTATCTAATCCACTCACCAAGTTGACTCGGAAAGGATTAAGTTTGTTTGGACAGAGGAATGTGAAGAGAATTTCAAGGAGTTGAAAAGAAGGTTATCCAGTGCACCTGTGCTCACACTGCCTTGTAGTGGAGAATGGTTTGTGATCTACAGTGATGCATCCAAGAAGGTATTGGGGTGTGTTCTTATGCAAAATGATATGGTGATAGCTTATGCCTCACGACAGTTGAGAATCCGTGAACAAAATTACCCAACACATGATTTGGAGTTGGCTGCGGTAATCATTGCATTAAAGATTTGGAGGCATTACCTTTATGGTGAAAGGTGTGATATTTATACTGATCATAAAAGTTTAAAGTATATTTTCACACAAAAGGAGTTGAATATGCATCAAAGAAGATGGTTGGAGCGGATTAAGGATTACGACTGCTCAATCCATTACCACCCTAGAAAAGAAAACAAGGTGGCAGATGCATTAAGTCGACAAGACCATGCTAGTTTATCCATGATGAGGATCACAAAAGATCAAATATTTATGGTTTTACAAAGGATGGATCTTGGAATTATAATGGAATAGGAAAAATATTATCTTTCTCAAATTAATGTTCAACCATCTATACATGTGAAGATTAAAGAGGCACAGAAAGAAGATGTCGAGTTACAAAAGAAGGTGAGAAATGTTCCTAAATTTAACCTTGATTGTGATGGGATAATAAAGTTCAGGAATCGGGTTTGTGTTCCTCCCATCCCCGAATTAAAGAAGGAGCTGCTGGATGAGGCTCATAGTTCTTCATTCTCTATTCATCATGGAAGCACGAAGATGTATAGGGACCTGAAAGAGTACTTCTGGTGGGATGGCATGAAAAGAGATGTTGCTGAATATGTCTCTCGATTCTTGGTTTGTCAACAAGTTAAAGCTGAGAGACAGAAGTCTAAGGGGATGTTACAACCATTACCCATACCCGAATGGAAATGGGAAAACATCACTATGGACTTTGTCACAGGACTTCCTAAAACATCCAAAGGCAATAATGCTATCTGGGTCATAGATGATCATCTTACAAAGTCTACACACTTCATTGCTATTAGAGAGGATTTCTATCTAGATCAGCTTTCCAGGATATATGTAATGGAAGTGGTAAGATTGCATGGAGTACCACTTTCTATTATATCTGATCGGGATCCGAGATTTACCTCGAAGTTCTGGTGAAGTCTTCAGCATACTCTGGATATAGAGTTGAGTTTCAGCACTGCTTATCATCACCAGAAAACGGTCAGTCTAAGAGAACAATTCAAACCCTAGAAGATATGTTGAGAGCTTGCTCTATGGATTCCAAAGGAGGTTGGGATCAACACCTACCTTTGGTGGAATTTTTTTATAATAATAGCTTTCACTCCAGTATTTAGATGACTCCTTATGAAGCTCTCTATGGAAAGAAATGCAGGACTCCAACTTGCTGGGATGAAGTTGGGGAATGAAAGCTATTAGGACCTGATCTCGTTGATGAAATGGCAGAAAAGGTCAGATCTATTCAACAACACATAAGAGAAGCTCAGAGTTGACAGAAAAGTTATGCCGACAACCGAAGAAAAGACCTAGAGTTTGAAGTGGGTGATAAAGTGTTCTTACGAATATCTCCCTGGAAGAGGGTTATGAGATTTGGAAAGAAGGGGAAGTTGAGCCCTAGATATATCGGTCCTTTCGAAATAATGGATCGTGTTGGAAAGGTAGCTTACCGATTAGTGCTTCCACCGAATCTCTCTCAACTTCACAATGTGTTCCATGTATCTCTCCTGAGAAAGTACATACCTGATCCTTCACAGGTACTCAACTCAAAAGTTGTACCGCTGGAGCAAGATCCTTCTTTTGAAGAACAGCCGATAGGTATTCTGGATCGTAGCGAGAAAGTCCTACGAAACAAGACCACTCTATTGGTGAAAGTTTTATGGAGGAACCACCAATTAGAAGAAGCTACATGGGAGCTTGAGGATATGATGAGGGAGAAGTATCCTCATCAGTTTGTTACAAAGTGACGAATTTCGAGGGAGAAATTATTTTTAAGGGGGGTAGAATGTAACACCCGAGATTTTTATGAGTAATATTTTTTTCAAAGGAATATTTCACTACACACTTGCTTGGCTTACTTTACACGCAATCGCGACCTTCCTTGATAGCTTCCGTCGTACGCAATACCGAGTTTCACTAAACAACAATATGCTATTAAAATATTATTAAAACTAGCTGTAATGAATAGTAATAACCACTTTTTGAAATTTTATAAATTTTATTTTTCAAAATGGACTTCATTTTTGGATTCGGAATACCGAAATTAGCCTAGGGTGAAATTTTGGTATTTTTTTTGAAAACTTTCAATTTTTGATGAATAGTGAAACCACTAAGTGTTAGGTTAAAAACTGAATTCTGCATAAAACTTAATTTTACCACTTCTGTGAATGGAATTTCGAAAATCCAACAGACACAGTTGATATCAGTAAGTAAAATGTGGTTCAATGAGATAAAAATAATTTTTTGGTGAATAGTAACTTTTTACTTTTTTTACTGCGGTTAATAGTAAATAGGGTAACTGAGGGTAAATATGATATTACTATTACCCTAACACATGTCCTAATTCTATTGGATAAGTGTAATTCGACTAAAAACAACCTTATGAATAAAATATGATCATTTATGCCCACTTGAGTTAGATTAGGACATTTATTATTAATTTATTTAAAGAAGGGTTAAAATAGTTAAAATCAATGTTTAATAAGTAAATCATTTTTAATATGGGGTTATACATAAGATAAATTCGACAATAAATATTCATTAGAAAGATAATAATATTTCCTACATAATTGTTTTTTATTTATAATTTTTAGACATTAAATAATTTAATTTAATTATGACACAACGATGATGCAGTAATTATCTTATTTATGAAATATTGACATAATTGATGTTATAAACACCAAAATAAATGTAATTTGAGACTCTTTATAAATTACACTAATTTTCTAGGATACTATGATATATTAGTGTTTATTTAATTAACTTGGTTCGAACATATAATTCTGTTATGACTTTCACAAAAATCATATATCAAATAGTGTCAAAATTGACACAAAATAGTTTTTAAATAAAATATTATATTATTAATTGTTATTTTATTCCTAAAAATTATTGGTTAGGCCAAATGACTTAGATAAGGATATATATATTAATAATAAACAATTTCGGGTTCGTTTGGCATGTTATAGTAAGTGTATTAACCATATAGTGAAAGAAAACAAAAAGACATGGTAAAAGTTAAATTATTTAACTTAGAGTTAAATCTAATTGATAAGGTTAACTTAATACCCTAAACATGTCTAAATCCTATTGGTTGATAGTATTTAGACCCATACCCACTTTAGCTTCTAAATAAGACCCTTTGGAACCATTATAAACCGATTTTGACTTTAATATAAAATAATCTTTTGAGATATTCCTAAGGTGCCCCTCTCCTCCCTTATAAAAGGGCACCTCCTCCCCCTCCTCCTCACACCAATTTGAGCACTCAAGCTCGGCCAACACCTGCCATTTTCTCTTCTCCACTTCCCTATAATAGTCCTAGAGGTCCTGGTCTTCTTCAAAGACCAATCTTCGTTCCCTAAGTGGAGGATTCAAAGAAGCGTTCCAAAGAAGAGGTAATATCCATTACCGATCTTTTCAATTTCTTTCTTCTTCAACATCTTCTTCATTAGTTGTTTCATGATAAAGTAATAACATCAGTATTACATACATACTTATATGTTATTATAAATATGAGACAACCCTAATTCACCTTCTATCCATCCTACGGAAAAATGAAATCACCACGCGTGCGTACGTACGGAATACCGTCTCCACGCCGTGGTGTAATCTATTTTCCACCATCACCTTAAAAGGATGGGTATAATGGTGTAATGAGTAACTATTTATGATTATTATAAGGTAATATTGATACTGAAATAATATATATATACTCCAATACAATTCCACGATCATAGGAACGATATCATCACTCGTGCGTACGTACGGAATACCGTCTCCACGATGTGATGCGACTAGTTCTACATGATCATCATTACATAGTAATTATATAAATGAATTGAATGAATAAATATGATATATGTTACACTAATAACATTCTGGATATAAGGCATCTATAACCTTAAAAGAAGAATAAGAATTTATTCGGCAAAACACGCATAAGAACAAAAGGCAATAAAGACCCGAGTAACAAGTAACAATGAAATATTACTAACAAGAAGCTAAGAATATGACCATATATGATATCATATCAATATGTATGATTCTAGAATAAGTCAATAACATTATTTAAACCATTATACAGGAGCTTCGGACACGTAAAAAGAAAATCAGATCTAAGGTAAGGGAAATATCACAATCTCATTTTTATCCGAGATTGTTTATACTTTGGCATTTATTGGGCTGTATTTTATCATCCAAATCCATGTTTCCTCAATATGTAATATTATTTCCATCCACCTACAATTGTTTAAATCCAATTTTACCCTTAGGTGAGTTTTTAGTAAAGGATATGAAAGGAATTTTTTGTCGTTTTTCGTACGAGGTACTTTTTGACTTTTCCGACAAAAGTACGAGAAGAATGTTTTTTTAACTTATACGGCATGAATGGATTTTTAAAACATTATTTCCAAGAAACATCCTTTACAAGTTTTCAAGTTTATTTTTAATCAAATTCTTTTATTTTAATGTCGTATGACATGATATGAAAGGAAAAAAAAATTTGAAGTAGAAAGGATATTTTCCTCAAGAATGGAGTTCAAATGTTTTATCCAAATTATTTTCCATCTAAGATAATATAGGGTTCTGTTTTTATCCCTATTATTACATTGATTTGATTATGTTTTGAGGAAATTATTTTTATGAAGTCATTTACCTTATATGATTTGTTTTATGATGTCATGATGTTTCAAGAATCCCATTTTTGTTACATGTGTTATGCGATTATGAATGATTTATGATTATGTGGCACACATAAGAAAGGATTCATTATATGATGGGTGGGACCTATATCTCCCTCCAATGCATTGGGTAGAGATTTTATATCTCATGAGATAGACAGGGCTGGAACGGTAGGTTATACCGGTTCAGTGAAACATGACTGAAATGAGGGTGACTCGGTTCAGAAAGGGACTTTGTCCACTAAGATAGTCTTGGAAATGAGTCATGACAAACAAGAAATGATTTTCCATGATTATGTGTGCATGCCACAAAGTTTCGAGTTTCATGTTATGATTATGGGGATCTCATTTTCACTTCTATGATTTGTTCCATGTTAGGATATTATGATCTCTTTTGCAGGTTATGATTTTCAAAAAGATATGATATGAATTTTATTTCCTTTATTTGACCTTGCTGATCATTTGAGCTCACCCTTTTATGTTTTCTTCTCCCCAGGTCAGGAAGATGGATATTAAGTAGAATATTCTAAAAGGGACCCTAGATATGATTAAATAAATGGGAGACACTGTAGAAGATTTATCAACCAGTTGTTTATGTTTCCCAGTTTCTAAAGATACTATACCTATACGGTCGTTTGTGGTTTTGCCATATGTTGTAATAAGTGTGCTCCAATTTTGAAGTATTAACAATGTATGTACAATATGGGTTGTTATGTCAATTTTGACACTATTCCATAATTTATTTTATTAAAAGTCATAAAAATTTGACTCCTTCGATAAAAAGTCATTAAATAAAACATAACATGTCATAGGAATCCAAAAAAATCATGGATTTTAGAAAAACATTTCAATTTAATTTTCATAGTTTTTATAATATCATATATTTCTTTCATTCATTAATTATTAAAATACTACATCATTATTATGTCGTTAAGAAATTTAAGTATTTAATGTCGAAAAATTAAAAATAAATTACCAATATTTATGAAATAATTTTAGGTTTCTAATGATTATTTATACTTTGACATATAACTTATATAACTCAAAATAATAATGTTTTAGTAATAAGAAACATGTTTAAGATATTTTTTATTATACTTTAAATTAATAATTATTAAATATCATTTTCACACCCATGTGACTTTTTAGGGTCCTCAAATCATTCCATTGATGATTATTGTCAGACATATATCAAACAATAGAATTAAGGCATGTGTTACGCTACTGTTATATTATTACAATATTATTTTTTACCCTTATATGCATGATTTATGCTTTAACCATGTTATTGAAAAATAATTACTGAAGTTACAATTCATAATGTCCAAATATGAAAGGTACCTACATAAAAAAGGTGGACCATATAATTAAAAATTTTGACTCCATTTTTTGACATTCTAAATATATAATTGGTAGATATTAATTGAAAATTAATTGTTGTTATTCAAACTAAAAAGTGGGTTTTTGAGAAATAAAAACTATCAAAAGATTTGCAAGTGTTTATGTACAATATCAATGTTAAATTTAATCCATAGAACAATTTTTTTTAAATGATTAAAAAATAATCCCAATTTACATTGTAACCAATTTAAATTATAATCTAATTATATAAATAATTTATTTAAAAAAGAATATATGAATTAAAATATAGAATTTTCCACAATTCATATAAATATGAAAGTTATCAGTAAAACATAAAAAATTAATGCAAACATAAATTTTATGTCATTATACTAAATAAGAATATAATTTCATGAAATCAAACATAAAATATTCCAATATTTGTTTATAAAATAGTTCTCTTTTAAAATGTGGAGAAACATCATTTTTTTAAAATAAATCTTATATTCAATAAATTGAACTTTTCCTTATATTATTTATAAGAAACACATAATATAAATGTTAAATTATAGGGAATATATAAAATTGAAAATTTTTTCAATATTATTCATAAACTCTTTTTAAATGGTTAGTTTTATAGGGCATGGTGACCTCAAACTCAGTATTGTGTGTAGTGAAAGCTATTTAATTATGAAGAAGAATTGTATCATTGATGCATGGGGTGTTAAAAATGATATATATTGATGCAATAAAAATGAAAACAATTATAATAACATGTGGTGGTAGACCATCACTTTCAATAAATTAATTTCCATATTATTAAATTTATTTTTTAAATACCATTAATTAACTAATATAAATATATGTAAGAAATATAACACATTCACACAAAATATAAACAGATTTCTAAAATCCCCATTCATAATATAATTATATAATAATCAAAAAAGTAAAATAGAAAATAAATATGTATAAGAAACTAAAATCCTTAGAAAAAACCACAAACTGAATAGATATCATAATATCATTAGTCACCATGAAATATAGAAGAAGGAAACCATACAATCGAGAGGACAGAACATTCATTACTTGATAAAATAATAATGAGAGAATAAAAATTAGAAGGAATAGGTATAATGAGAATCAATAAATTGATTTCGTCGAATCCTCCATGTTAATGTTAATTGATCAGTTAGAGAGGAATTGGTTCATCAGAAATCCTCTCATAGTTTCTTATAGTATGAATAGTAATTAATTTAATTGGATAAATTCTAAATGATACCCATATTAATTGAGAACCCCAAAAATTATAATCAGTGAATAATAATGATTCATTATTGTATGAATGGATGATGTATGAGCACTAAAATGCAACCTCACAATGTGGTTACCAATTTACCTCATAGTCAGTGGTCATTTCATTGATATAAAATAATAGTTTCATATCATATTGATGTGTTTCATGTCATAAAATCCATGGCCTAATATATCACATCATTATTGATGGAATTTATCATTTTAATATGAAAAAATATTCCAATACATTAGCATGGTAGGTGTATTATGGGACTAAAATTCATAAAAACATACAAACCTAGAACATAATCTATAGAGATTAATGTAATTTTATAAATTCAAAACTTAGTGAGAAAACATGTATAAATTAAAATATATTTGTTTAATAAATTTAAATGTAGGATTTTTTAACTATTCTAATTTTATATTCAACAACCTTAATATTTTTCTAAAGGAATTAATGAAATATTATGCATCGCATATAATTTTTTAATGAAATAACATATTATTATTCTATGAATTAATCATCACACATAATAACAGTACATGTATTTAAATATCATAGGACAATAAAATTAACTCTATCCTGTTCCAAATAAAATATTACCAAACATCCCCAAACTCCTATAGTAGCTGAGAAATGAAAAACTATTACCTTAAGAAAATTAATTCATTATATTAAATTCCCATAAAATAATTATTATGCAACAAAAAAATTGATGGAAATAGAGTAAGAGATATAATAAATAGAATAGTACATGATATACATCTTAAATAAATATTTCATTACAAATAATTTATTTCCAACTCATCGTAACAAAAAAGTCCTAGAACATCCTAAATCATCTCTTAAATCTACCCACGGTATAAAAACACACCCAAAAAAATTATTCATTCTACTTATCAAATTATTCAACATTACTCTCTTATTTATATTCCCATGTACAATCATCTAAGACACCAAATCCTAAAAATGCATCAACCTATGGAATATAACACTCTTGAATGACCTTTTAATGATTGTCTCAAATCTTAATAGGTCATTATATGAATATCACTATTTTATTAGTATCAAAATCATTCACATAAATGTGGCGGAACATATCATGAATTAACTCAAATTTGTAATATATATTGACTATCTCATAGATAAAATCCATTATTATGTAATGTTCTAATTGATACCGAAGTTCCCTAATATGTTCCAACAGCCCATACAGACCAAAATATCAATGATAGATAATATTCTCATGATTGGAGCCATTCTGAAATTGATTATGATATACATTAAATAAAATTTTCTCTAAAATATTATATTCTCGAGGTAACATCATGATATGAATAAATAAAATCTGAAAATCATGATCTACCATAAATATCTCATGAATTAAATGCACCCTATCTATTAAGTAATATAATGATTATAATAAAATTATACTATCTCTCCATCCATGACATATAAAAAATAAATATAATCATATTTAGTCATACAATTCATAGAATGGGTATCTAAATATGGTTTATTTGTAACATTATTTATATGAAAACTATAAAATATGTTTGTAATTTTCCTATTGAACTTCGAAATAAAATATTAATTTTCACAATTTGTAATCGATGTCTTGTGTAGTCATCATTTAAGAACCATCCATCTATGTAGAAAAATATATTCAATGGGAAATATTACATAAAAAACAAAATTAAGGCCCACTCTATATCTATTAGGTGACACATTGGTCAATATAATGGATAATCATCATCAAAATACAATAGATCCTAAAAATCATCTTCAAGTACGCCAATAATAAGAGAACCATGCAATCAACTCCATAATCACCATGAAGAGATAAAAATTATTAAAATAGTACAACATAACCACGATAAAATCATACCAACTATGAGATTGAGGTGAACATACAAGGAAATCAATTAAAATGACTTCCTCTTATAATATGTAGAATTTTGATTTAGAAGAATATAATATATTATTATACGTACTATATGATTGATCACATTTAACTCACCACACGAGTAAACCCCAAAATATATCATTAATTTTAGATAATACAAAATTCAGGATAAATAGTGAACTTGGACACATTATAATAATCTCCCCATGAATTAGTAGGGGGAAAAAGAATATCCCATGGAACAATACATGGTTTTGATCATGTGAATAAAATACCGCATGGGGATCACTATAAATAATCGTATATGTACGTGAATTTTCATTATAACCCCCAATGGGGATTCAACTAATTTATGAATCATTTATGGATAAAAAATCAATGGTCATATCCATCACCCACCATCAACATTCTCCATATAACAATGAATAATTTAGATATTATTTATCACTAACCATGAATCCCAGTACATTATCACAAAAAAACAATGATAAATAATTCATTTTTATTAAAAAACATTCCTTTTTTATATAGAATATGAAGTATAAATTTCACAATCCTAAAAAAATTCTTTCAATACCACTATCAGAATTTTGTAACACATTGGGAGAAGAAATTTTTTAGACTATAATTATATATGAAAAAATGAAATCATCATTAATGAGATATTATTTTTCATATCATGCAAGAACACATAAATATTAAATAAAATATATTATTAAGAGGTTAGTTACATTCAATTAGTCTTAATTATAGACACTTGTATGATATAATCTATCTCTTATACATTATAGAACAACCCAACAGAAATTACGAATCATCATAGAAAATCAGAAATGTAACATCTTCATAATTAAATTATATAAGAGGATAATTACATATCATAAAAATCATGTAATTAGAATAATCCTTAAATTGGTTAGTCAATATAAATGTACAACCCTTCATCATTATGTATTTCATAGATTTTAAAAACATTTTTCCATAAAAGAAGACCATTAGTAATTTCCAGTAAAAATAAGGAAATTCTATAATTCAAAATTAATACTAGGTTATACATAATAAAAAACTCAATATTTTAATGAAATATTGATAAATATCATTGAGAGGAAGTATATCCCACTAAATATACCTCATTAGTCCAGAATGGGAACTATTAAATTATCAAAAATATCTAGAAATGTTGTAGAACCTCATACACAACGTGTAGATACTCTAAATGATCATTCATAGACATTAGTAAAATAATTTTCATCAATAAGAACCAATTGAAACTATTTAACAAAGATATTAATTATATATTTCATCAGTCCATGGACATAAATGGTGTATTCTAGAAAAATGAATTATAATGAAATCACACATCTCATAACGACTCCCTACGGTAGTCTTTTATATATCATTTCCTTTAAATTTCAAATGATTACAATTTAACAATATGTTTATTAAGGTGACCCATAAATATCTCTTCTTATAATCAATTTAATCATCAATTTGTGGATTTGGATATCAGTTCATTATAAAAGAGTCATTTAACTAAGGTTAATTGATATATTGTTGTATTTTCCTATCATCCACATTCACAAAGATGATCCAATAATGTTACAGTGACCCATAGGGACAAATAAAAACCCTCAATGGATTTTCATGATTCTAAATGTATTTTTGTTTCAACGCATATGGTTCCATTATGAACTGGGTCATCAATATAGAAAATAAACCTTGGTGGAACTCTATACCATTATAGATTTCGAATTTATGGGGGTAGTTTTCCAAAACTATTAAACGAAAAACATATTACACTATTATATCTTCCAATGAAACAATATTGTTTTATATTTTATTAAATGTAACATTAATTGGTTCATCATAGATTAGATAACGTGGTATAGACAAATCCCTAACTCATTGATAGTATTAATAGGTAATGAATATAAAATAGCAACCATTATCATCCATAATTATAAATATATTTTATATGTAAAAAATGGTATCAAAAAATAAATTTAACTAGAAAAGGATTAGAATGGAATCATATCACCTTAATAGTAAATATAGTAATTTCCCCTAAAATTATGGTTCAATAACATAATCTAAAAACTGTTATGGAAACCAAGCAAGATATCTCACGTGATAATTTCATAAATAACACCAATGGTACTGAATGCCTCTCAATCACATGTCATAATTGCTAGAATAGAGGGGATACAAGAAATAAGATCACTTATCCCAAAAATAATATATAATTCATCAATGATGAAGATAAAATGATATTTGATTTTAAAGAATCATGATTACTTTGTTCTAATATCTCCATCATATGATTTGGGGATCATCCATCTCTATGACCTCTTTAACCATGATTCCATCCTCCCCCTTAGTAAGGATTTACATTGTTTCTTTGAGGATGAGGGTATCATGGGTATAACCTTGATAGCATCCATATTATCATAATAATTATGAAATAAAAAAATTGGGTTCCCAATCAAAATATACTGACCACTAATGGAATCTAGTGCTACCACCATGTTAAAATCAACCACAATGTAATGTATACCTCCGAGAACAAAGGCATAGTCTATATAAAAAATATTTCCCCCAGAAAACTATATAACCTAATGTTGCTTTTTTTGAAAAATCATTGTTGAAGAATTTTTTTTCAACATAAACAATGTTATGATATTTTGGTGTATACAATAAGTGTATGTGACAAATATATATCATCTATTTCTTTTTATCAGTATCACAAAATCTAAGGCACTAAACTGAATAAATCTATTCTACAAAATTAAAATTTTTATGTTTATCTAATTGAATAAAGAAGACATATAGAGATAAATTTTATTCATTATTCATAGACTATTTTGATACTAGAACTTGCTTCTAGAGAAGGAAATGAAGTATTTCGTGATGTGGTGATATGATAGGATGTGATTTGTAACAACATGACCCCAAAAACCCAAAACAATTTTCTACTACCATTAAATTGGAATTATTACAAGGAACTATATCCTGAATGATCCAAGAGTTTATTAGTCCTGGTCAACTAGATATATACATCAGTTTTGTGTTATAAATGAAAAAAAAAACATATTACGAAAGATTTTTTTTAAAAAACTATCTTTGAGGATGACATTATTATTCTATCTAGTGTATCTTTACATATATATCATTGAACAAATCATGGATTTCTTGGGAAAGGAATCATATGAAGGTTGTTCTCAAATTATTAATAAATGTAAAATCCAAAAAAATGAATAAATGAGAAAAGTCATTATGGAAAGGTAATAAATGAAAATGTAGTCTATTTATAAAATTATATGAGGGAAATTCAATATGAATGGGTCATAAACTAAACCACATTCCATTTAATCAATGAACTAAAAATTAATATATCTATAGATATATTGAATCTAAATATATTTGATAAATAATAAAAAACGATAAAAATGATTAATTATTTTATGTCATGTAAATTGCACATGAATTCCTATACAATAAATATATATCATAAAAAATGAATAAAATAATGGATAAAATGGATATAATATTCTTGGAATTGAACATTAATGGTTTGTTACAAAATAATTTAACCTCATGAGACTATTGATGCATCGAGGGGATTTATTTAACTAGTGACATACCCATAGGTAATTATTTAAATAGCCCCAATCCCATGACATTCATATCATAAGAATTCCTTATATTGATTAGACAATATAACTTATAAAATATCAATATTAAATAAATGATATTAAATTATCTACATTTCCCTAAATAATCAAATAACAGTCAAAGTGAAAATCATATGAATAATGGTATAAATTTTATTGAACAATCATATCGATGATAATTATAGAGATATTTTGGGAAAATTTAATGTCTAAAGATCATTGGAAATTAAATAATTCAAGTGGAATAAAAGGAATCAAGAATTTCAATTTTAATACTATACTAGGCCAAAAAAAACATAATCCATCTAGAGGAACTTTAAGGATTGTATCAATACAACAAATCCCATGTGGAGTAAAATAATTGGTTGTTATTGTGGATGAATGGAATAATTATAGAAATATCATATAAAAAAGTTATTTAAGAAAATGTCAATTTATTTTGGAAATTATTTTCAAATGATACTATTTGAAAATAACTTTTTATTTTTTTAATGTATCCTTTTAGACATAAAATTTAATTTTTAGAGAAATGACGGTGGGTAAATTCGTATAAGACATACGAGGTAAAATACATTCCTTTCAATTTGTAAAAAGGATAGAAAAACACTTTGTGCTGAAAGAGACAAGATGATTCCATTCATACATATTTACATTACATAAATTAAAAAAATATTTTAAATCCATTTTGTAATGGTTCCAACCTAATTATCTTTTTATAAGAATATAATATTTTTGAATAAATAGTTTCTCCGAGAAAAGTTATAATAAATTCGAGGTGTCTTAAAAAAATTTCTAAAATAGTTTAACTTCTATAGAGCATAAAAATGGAACTAATAATATAAAATGGTGATTAAAAAATATTATTTGAATCTTAATTGGTTTATTGGACAATGTTCAAATATTTTCATTGATTGGAAATAAAACATTATAAATATTTTACTTGTGGAAAATAATGTTTAACCATTTCAATGTGTCCCATACCATTTGAAACATTTTAAATCATATTCATGTTGAAGGCTTAAATTTAAATTATCATTTTAAAAAAAATGAATATAAAATTATTTATAATATAGTATATGAAAATGTTCATCAAATACAACACACAAATATGTAAGTGGTGAACATGACATTTATCTCATGGATGTAAAAAACTGATATGAAAATCATTTATATTATGTATGACTTCTCTATTGTATTTTTATATTCTTGAAAAACTAAAATATGATAATATTTAAATGATTTAATACCATTTTCATGTTTACGATAACTTTCATTTCACTTATTATAATGTTTTATACAACTACATTAACAATAAATTTTACGCGAGCTATTTTGTTCAAATTCCTTATTTTTGTCAAAAAAACATCTATATGTCAATTATCGCAAAAGGATTCATTATAAAACATCTTCCTAATAATAATCGTGGAATAATTATTATATTTATACATCAATTATACTTCTAAAACAAATAATTAAATATTCTTGTGAAAACTAACCAAACGTTACAATCATGGAGATGGTAAGTTGTATTAGGGCATAAATAACATTCCCATTTTTTAATGATCAATATAGAATGAATTTAAGTAACACTATATCTCTAAAAACTGATAATTATATAATATATATAATAATTTTTAAGCATTTGATCTTATATATATAATTTTTTTGAAGACAATGTGATCACATCGTGTCGAGGAGGCGGTAGTCCACCCAACCACGAACGACATTTTATCTTATTTAGTGTGTCGAAAGGTTATATAAAAAATGATATATATTATATTTATGGAATGGAAATTATTTTCAAAATTTAATGTAGACGTTATTTATGTTACATTTTTCTAATTAAACACATTATTATACACTTCATGTATATTGTGATCCAATAAAATAACATTTATGTGGATGTAGTCCAAATATCAACAAATGATGTTATTATATTTACACAAAATGGAATGTATAAGTGTATCTGTTATAAAATAGTTATAGAATCATAAACTCATAAAAACTATCACATATATCATATATAAATAGTGTTTAAATTATAATTCCCAACTGTGAGAGGTGGTAATGTTAAACCATACACCATAATTTCTTAAGGCAATAGTTCCCATGACTGGAAAAAATGTATGTTCATTAACCATTATATACCTTGGGCCAGGGGGCTGAAAAGGATGAGGGATCCAATATGGGGTTTCCCATCTAGTTCACAGTTTAATGAATTGCGGTGAGCATTAATTTGATCTTAGTTTAAGTTCATAGGGCTCAGACCATATATAAATGGCCCTATATATAGGTATTTACTTACCAAAGATCTTAAGCCCACATGATCAATGATCAGTGTGGGAAACATGAAATTGGATTAGGTTGTTTACAACATATAAGTGTATCGAAATGAAGGAAGGAGAGCAGGAATGCTTGACCTCGAATAGACTAACACTTCTACCAGAGGTAGACAGGTGTTTTAAGGGATACTAGAACAAAGTGAATCATTGCACCCAATATTTGGGATTGATAGGGGTAGTGACAATGATGGAGGATTTTTATTGATAGTGTTCGAAACACTGAAATCATATCATCTGACCTGAAATGGGAACATCAAATGGGTGTCAACCACTGACCATATTTGCAACGCGAGATTTTTGTTAGTTTGTTTTCTGAGATCCTCAAGGATGTTTTCCCAAACAAGTAGCTGATCCCTATAGTTTAGAATCTATTCCATTCGAGAGCCTTTTGGATGTGAAAGTTGACGAAGACCCAAATAAAGGGAGTGTGTGAATCATTAATGTGCATGTGCCTTTTAACATCATGTTGGATGAAGACAAAAGAGAATATCTCTAGGGTGAGGGATACATGATGCAGTCATAATGAAACCAACATGAATTTGGGAAATATCCTACACCACTCCCTTTGTTTTGACCCAAGGAGAGACCCTGACGTTGGGGGCTAGCACTATATACGAAATGTTTGGGCATTCTTACATATACTATTAGAATGGGAATCAATCCATACATAGTTATGAAATGGCCATGTAGTTTATCATTGTGCGGTGTGGATGTGGGAGAATATAAGAATGAGGAGAGGCACATGGTTCGATCATCATATCTATGACATGATTGGGCCAATGAGGTATACGCTACACTATGTGGGATCTTCTAAAAGAACTACACCCCAGGGGAATAGTCAAAAATAATAATTTAGGGACTAGACTCTAAAACGAGGCATTCAAACATTCCAACATATCCCATGAAGATGTGAATCAAGCCATACGTAGTTCTTGAAGTTGCAATTTAACATCCTGTGAGAAATGGATATGATTAGATCTTAGTTTAAGGTCATAGATCTCAGATAACAATGTTATATCATCAGCTCATAGTTTAACATCATACATGATAGGATATGAGTTAGTTTTCTGTTTTTCATCATTGTAGAATCAAAAAATTTATCATCACATGGCAAAGACGGAACAGTTTGAGGTCATTTTGGACCATATAGATCTTAGTTTATGTTCATAGTGCTTAAAACATTTTACAGTTTATTTTCATGTGGGATGACAAAGAAATTTAATGTCATGCAGGACGTAAGTTTATGGTCAACTAGGGAACTGACTTACACAGGCAATGTACGTCTTGAGGAATTTTTCATTGGTTTGGGGAGTTATATGCTCTCCATCCATTATAACTAGGGAGTATGTACAATTGGGGTAATCCTTCTAAATGATGTAAGGACCTTCCCATTTGGGCTCCATCATCGGTGGATTCCTACTAGGAATCATTGGTGTTCGCAATGACAAAACCAGTTCAACATTCAATAAATAACAGAGGTGAACACTTTTTATTGAAAGATATGGCTATATTGTTTTGATGCCTTTCCATATTGTGTAGGGAACACAACCTTTTCTCATCATGTGCTTCCAATTATGCCATACATACTTTAGCTGATGTATCTGTCACTTTTAGATTATAGATAGCTATGCATAATGAAGGAAAAGAAATCCCAAAGGGTAGGACGACATCTTCCCGATACACCAGGGAGTATGGTGTCACTTGGGTGGAATTTTGAGTCATCAACTGACTGGTGCAGAGGGCATAGATGAGTTTTTTAAACCAAATTTTCTTATTCTAACCAATCATTTTCTATAGGATTTCAGAGAGGGTTTTATTGAATACCTTGATGTTACCATTTTCTTGCATGTGATAACTAGAGGTATGCTTAGAATGTTGTACTTAGCGTACAATTTATTCATCTCATCTTCTTGATTATTGGTGTTGTTATCGATGATGATGGTGTATGGGAATCCAAATTGATAGATGATGTCAGAGCTCTCAAATAAAATGATATAATTGGGATTGACCTCCTAGAATAGAATTACAACTTTCTAATTGGAAATAAAATCCAAAGCATTCTGGATGAATCTGCACTGGGGAGCCGTCACCGGTGGATATGGCTCCATGACATGGAGTCCCCAGACCGTAAGTGGGAAATGTACATGGTCATTTAGAGAGGATATGGAGGCTGATTCACAGAGTTAGCATTACTTTGGAATGGATGAATCCTCTTGGAGAACTCAATGCAGTAATGGATCATAGAGTGCCAAAAATAACCCACCTCCGGATCTGGTAATATAGTTTTGGCCCGGTATAATGAGCCCTGTCAGAACCATCATTAACCTCCTACATGACCTGATAAATATAAACTCTTTGAAATAAATAGTGGATAATCCCATAAAACCCATGCTTGTAGAGGATCTGTGCAAGACCATGACCACTTTGGAGGGTAAATTGTAATGCATGGTTCTGGATTCACTCGCACTCAACTCGATCAACTAGGAGATTACTGTGTTGGGGGGTACTCAATAACAGTGTCCCTCCAATCGGAAATCAATTCCAGAACAACATCAAAGGGACCTGTGAGTCCTGTCGTGGTGGCTCTGACGGTAAGGTGACTTACATGCGGGTTATCATCATCGTTCGGACAGACATGGGAGATGATTATCCGTTATTCCATGTGGATAATCAAATAATCCAGATCAATATCAACAAGAGATGTAGCTAGGATGACCAATGCATCGACTCAACCGTTTGGTATCATGGGACATGGGTGACTTATGGACGAGACTGGAACTAGGCCATTAGCTGGAGGGTACGTTCTAAAACTGGTACAAGCTCTATCTTTTGGAAAATATTTTCAATGTTGATCTGTTTGATGACTAGTTTGGAAACCCCATTCACAGGCATGTGGGGAACATCAATCTCGAGGGACAACTTGAGTCCAATGATGAGAGCCTGGTACACCACATAATTATTTGGGAAACCTTCTGAAAACATTAATTAATATGGGAAAATAGCTTCTGTGGGAGTGATAAAGATGATACCCAAACCCACCCTGTTAAGGCTGGGATCATTGAGTCTTCTACCGGTAGGACTTCCGGAAGCACCATCATAGTGCATTTGTGAACACAGAATGGATTAGTCTACCAAGAGAATTATCTCATAGAGAAAATCAAGATCATGAGACTGGTCCGTGGTAGTTTGATGGGCGGTGAGGAAGCCTTACAATTAATTAACCTTAATATACTTCTGTGTGAAAAAAGTAATGTAAAACTATTTAGGATTACTACCCACTGAGCTAGATGGTTTGTCATCATGGGGGAGTTTAGAATGTATATAAGAGGATCCCCATGGGACACTATATTTATCTCATGGTACTGCATGTAATGTTGTAATTTCAGCTCTGTGAATAATAACACAAGTTATGTCTTCTCTATAGGGGATTATCTAGTCTCTATATTATGGATAATTCTACTAAGATAGTAGATAATATTATCTATTCCCTCATTATTCTTCTTAGTGAGAAGAGTGATGTGATATCGTTCTAGGGCGGTCACATAAAAAATCATCGGCTTTCCAAAAGTGGGTGGTATCCAGGTAAGAGGTTTGAGAAGGTTCTAGTTCATTTCCTCAAAATCAATATGACATTCCTTTCCCCGTTGATATACAATGCCTTTCTTCATGAGCTGGTAAAAATTCAAACAATTACCGGCCAAAATTGTGATGAATCTGCTTATATAGGCCATGTGGCCTGGAAAACCTCAAATCTATAGAATGTTGTTCAGAGGAGACATATGAATTATGGCCTTAATATTTTCCAAATTGATCTCGATTCCGTTATATCTTACCAGGAAGACATGAAAATATCCAGAAGTGACCCTAAAGACACACTTTAATGGGTTCATCTTCAGATAGCAGGAACGGAGCAAGCCAAACAATTTACCATGGTCTTTGAGATGGTCCTGACCCTGATGAGATTTTACCACCAGATCATCCACATACAATTCCATGTATATCCCAATGATCAGCATAAATATGAAATGCATGGCATACTGATAGGAGGCACCTACATTGTTTAAGCTGAAAGGAATTACTTGGTAGTAGAAGGTACCTTGTGGTTCCTTGGAGTTTATAGACTCTTCGTCATCAGGAGCCACTTGAATCTAGTTCTATCTAGAATACCAATACAAGAAGTATAGGGCATGGAAACCAGAGGTGGAATCAATCAACAACACCATCATAGGAACGGGGAAATCATCCTTCGGACAGGGATAGTTGAGATCCCAAATGTTGAGGAATAATTTGATCTATATGTTCTTCTTAATGATAGGCATAATGTTGGATAACCATATGAGTTATTGTACCTCATTAACGAAATTTTCTCTAATGAGATTATCAACCATAGCCTCATCCACGTCCCTATGAGAAGGATGCATCTTCCTTGGAGGTTGTTTGAACCCCTAATGATTTCCTGGGAGACTGAGGCGGTGGACGATGACTTGAAGATCTAGTCTTGGAATCTCATTATAAGTCCAGGAGAACACATCAAATTTATACTTTAGGAAGTCCACGTATTGTCGTTACTCTTCGACCAGACTAGTGACACTGATCAATGTAGGTTTCAGATTTGTCTCTCTATAGAGGATCACCTATACCAGTTCATCTGTCGTGGTAGAGACGCCCTCCTCAAAAGTGGGAGTGTCATATTCAAAATCACATTCATGACTTATGTGGGAGGGATCCATGGTTGGAGGATATTCCTTCGAGCCAACAGATCCGGATGGGAAGATGGTGCCAGCCTGAACGACAGTAGACACAACATCGGGGGACTCCTTCATTAACAAAACCATATCGATGAATGTTATCAACCCAATCCCATTTGGTCTTCATACCAAGGTTCCATTCTTGATGATATCGAAGAAATAGTGGTGCGTCAGCTTGAGATGTTTTTTCCCATCCTGGTGAAATAAACAAATATGACGTATCGTCGTTGCCATGGCACAGACGTCCCGATACCTTATTTGTGTTTGGGGCTATGGGATCACCCAATCCTGATTTCTATATGAATACAAGGTGATATTCCAGTGTTTCCTAGACATGGAAATGTTCTTCTCCCTTGTTTTAGAAACTACAAAGCATCACCCCATATCTGGGGTCATAGCCTCCAACTAATGTATTGAAAAAAATGTAGGCATCATCCAGGTCTATACATGGGTCTGTCACAGCCATAGCGTGTTCGACTTTGTCAGACTGAATCTTCTTTTCATTCTGGATGTAATATTTGGCATCCATATATTAGTCTTAAAAAGAGGAAATGGGATACATTTCACCTAAGAATATTCCCACTCAACCTTTAAGTGGGTACTTAATGAAATGGTGATACAAATAAGGGACTAATGCATATAGGTGAAGCCATTGACTAACCGTCAACGCGTTGTAGGTGGTGTCCTGGGAGACAACCATGAACACGGTACTGGCAACCAAACCACAGAATTGGGTATTCAGTCTGACCATGTTGAATGGTTTATACTCTATTCTATCATATCCTTGGATTTTTTGGTTAGAGAGACTTAGATCATCCTCGGAAAATACCGTTTTTCGAAGTGTCTGTGTTGGGATTAGGATGACCATAGAGCCTATGCCGACAAGACTGCGATGAACCATCATGCAATTAAAGTGGCCAATGATGTACAATGGGTGTACATTTCCCTATATTAGAGAGAATTAATCATCTATATAGAAAGTGATAATGGCCCCGCATTCAACATGCTCGATTGCCTCAGTATAGAAGTCTTCTATAGCTTCTATCTCCGTCTCAAACTGAAGGATGATTTTAAATCATCGGTGAGGGATTCACGCATATACAATGATAAGAGAAGAGTATCAAGGATAGAGAGCCTCACAAGAATTATGGTGAGATTCTTAATAAGGTCATAAATCCATGCCAAGAGTGAACATATTCTTACAGGAGGTAGTTCTTGCGGTTGGGGGTATGACAGGACCTTCCGGATGAACCGAACGGTGACTGGTGCTGGGAACGTCCCGCTGCAATCTAATAAAACCTAATAGAGTGACTATCAGATGTTGGATAGATGATTTATGCAAGTCCATAATATACTGTGGATGATCACAGTATGGTCAAGGCGGCTCTTCCTGACCAATTAACATAAAAGTTGGTGAAGGGGGCCTGATGACACCAGATGAGAAGGCTACCTAGGCAGAGCTCTGTGATTATATTGCTGTCTAGTTTCAGTGGCATGCACAGCCTGGCTAGACGTAATGAATGAGCCTTACGACGACCCATATAGCCATGGCCCTATCGATGTTGGTGATGGTAGGTAATGTTGGTAGTATTTTTCTAGTGCTCGTCGCTATCAAATATCATATATTGGTTTACTAGGTCTATGGTGTTATCCTAATCATACCCTTGATCATCACTTGATCAATCCCCCGCCAGTAGATGAATTCTAGGGGGAATCTCCATATCCAGGGGCATAAAGATACTGAGATTATGGGTTAATGATAGCATCACTAGGGAACTTTGTTTATTCTTGCGTCACCGATGATTTCTCGTCTGAGAAGATGAAGGCTAAGCCGTTGACGATGAAGTACTAGCTACGGTGATGCGGTGTTTTATGAAGGCTTATATCGATTGAAACATTCATGGATAATATCATGGGTACTAGAGACTACCTCACCAGCCATCCAATCATCATACTTCTGAGACCCTCAGTTAGAGACCTGATACCACTCAGCTTTGCTGTCACTATCACTGTCTGTCTTCACAAATATACATGCCAATTATTCTGAAGTTGGGCCCAACCTGACTATGTTGTTATCAACCTATTTTTGAAGCCTGTATTTAAACACATTGAAGGTTTGAGGGTGTTCTTTATGACATGGTAATAGGGGATATAATTGGGTTGATCATCTAGATCTTCCACTTCGGGCCTCCTGCATTCGAGAAACCGTATACTTCCCTATTCCCTGGAATATCATAAATAAAAATGGACCAGAGCCTCATTGAATGAGTATGTCTGGTATCTCTGGCCAGAAATGGGGTCTCTTTGAGAGTGTCCCTAATTAGGGTATGGTGGAGCCTATCGAGGATGTAAAACCAGGTTATCTCTCTTATGTGGTGGTGGAACTTTGCATGGGGGGTGATTGCCGATTTTGATGTGGGATCTGCTATGCCAGAGGATACACCTATGGTGGAGGGCCTCTGAGAGGTTAGGGAGGTGGTTTAACTTCTAATAAATCCAGCAACCTGGGATCCTCTATTTTTTATACCATGGTTGGATCAACCTTAGCGTCCCCTCATGCAGGCATCGTATGAGTAAAGGGACGCGCCTACTTGGCCTTCTGCAAGGCTTCTTCTAGATGATATCCCTTATCCATAAAAACAAGAAATCCCCTAAGGTAATTCTGAGTAAGGAGCGAGGGGACCAGTTTAGTTTTTAAATTTCTCCAGACATTGTGATTAGATGTTCTTGAGTCAGTAGTATATCCATGGAGTAGGTGAGGCATTTCCACTAGGCGAAAAGTTTCTGACGTGCTCATCAGGCCTCTACATACACATGAAAAGGTCTACAATACTCATCTTTCATGTGGTAGAGATGAACTAGAAAAGAAATTTTCTATGGGGATCTTCCCAACCGGTGACCAATCTGATGGCTAGCTGGGTGTACCTTAAAAAATAAAGCAACTTCTAATGTCTATATGAAGCACCGGAGTTTGGCAGCTTCTTTCTGTGACGAACTTTCCAAAATGGGCGAACAACCAGAGGTGAAGTGGTCAAGATGCAATAGTGGGTCTCTCGTCCCTACTAAAGGGGGAAAAGGTGGGATTTCCAAATCTATGGGAGCAAGCATAACCTCTACCCATGCGAGATATGGCTTTCCATTAGGAATGATTTCCACCTATCATGTTTCCAACACCTTGAGGTGAGAAATGAGTTCCACCATTAGATCATCAATGTGGGGGTTCCTGTCAGGAAGAGGATCTATAGACACAAATGTGTTGGCATGTTCTTAAACATGGTTAGGAGGCCCATCGGATTGTGGAGTGGCTGGTGGGATGACCTTCAGAGTGGTTGTGGGAACATGAGAAGGGTTCGTGGATTATCACGCCACTCAGGTGGTTTTTGAGACACATACCACACCCTCTTTCCAAAAGATCCAACCTCTATCCTGTCTGTGTGGGCCGGATTGTTGGGGTCACTCGGGGGAAACTCATCAGGGAACTATTGTACCCGCCACTGCTACCCCTTCCAAGGATCACCATAGTCTTGATGATTCTCCATAGCACGTTTAGTAAGGAGTTCATCAACAATATTATTGTGCCCCATGATCTATTGGTACAATGCGTATTTTTCGGGATCATCATTCATCTTCTATACTGATCCAAACAGTTCATAGGTTCAGTTGGATCGAAGATTCTATATACCTTTATTGATATTATAAATAAGGACTAATGCCTTGGTGGGCATGAGAAGACCCAGTTGATTTATCTACTTACATGAAACCCTTACCAACAGATCCAATATTTGTGGAACTTCCCCAGGGGGTAAGATCTCATCAAGGAGCTCTAGATCATTCTCCACCTCTGATAGATCTTCAATGTTGACAGGGACTCTACCAAGAGGAATATACTCAATATAACATGGAAAATTGGGATGGTGGAGGATAGAACTGAAATTAAGGGAATCACACAGCCCCAAAACACAAACCTAAACATGGGGGGAAGCCTCCTTGATAATTCTGCAGAGCACATTAAATATCTTAATGAATTATTTCTAGAGGGTTTAGTGGTGATGAGGCAACACTAGACGCTGGTCCATAGGGAGCACAAACATTTATACCATAAATAATTGTTGGAAAATGTCCTCAAAGTGTGTTATACTCTTGGGGTAGTTCACTCGTTAATAACGAAGATGGAAGTGCGTTGACCAGAGGGTTTGGAGAAAGCATGTGACTTCCTCCTGAGTAATTAATTCTGGAACACTGAAGTTTTTGGTTACAATTTTCTAAAACATATCTGGGAAATGATCCACTTAATGGATGTCCCAAAAAATCATTGGATCAGACTGATGATTTGGCGCTTGGTATCCCCACTCAACAACTGGAGGCAGTTGTGGGACCGGTAATGGAACAGAAGCATACCGTTGAGATGGTACGTTGGCTGGAGGAGAATCTAGTGAAGGAGGTGTCAAGCCGCCACATCTTGTGTTGTCCAATGAAGAATGTTATAACATAGTCACTTCATCTCTGTAATACAGGCCATGGACCATGACTTCCGATGTAGGGGTTGTGGTCACTGATGATGGACACTATTGTTCATCCTTTACCGGTCCTCAGAATAACACTCTATGATCTCTCATTGAGGTATAGAATGACCATGTTGATGATTGGGAGATTTTCACTAATAAGACCTGGGAAGGGGAAAAATATTCCTCCTCATAGATGTATCTATGGAGAGTGGTTGGAATCTGATAGACCTCAGATTTTGGGAGGATGAGGCTGATAAAATGCATTCCAACCCCAACCCTTGACATAGAGGACCGAGGGGAGGGTTTCATTGACAAATCACATTCCACCTCAGAATCTGAGAAGTGGAAAAGATTAATTGTGGTCTTAAACTTCTATATATTCCATTTATGGAATTGGAGTCCCGCCCTCCTGCCCCAGGATGGCACTTCGGGATAGGGTATATTTTTGGCTCAAGGTGGAACATTGCCTGAAATGATGCTAGGGCATAGAGGATTTCCTCATTGGAAACATAGGTTTTTTAGGTGCACCCGGATAAATATCAATGGGAATTCGGGGAGGACCTCTAGGTCCACTGGATGATGCATGGAGGGAGTATCAATAGGGGATGTGTTGGAGCTGGTCGGACCACTGCTAGAGCTAGTGGAAGCATGGGTAGTGCCTCTATGCTTGTTTCTATTGGAAGTGAAGGTATGAGCAATGTTATCATACTGGTCAAGTGGAACATGGGTAGGACCTCTGTGTTGGGTACCAATGAAGAGAGTCAAATATCCACTTCTCTGATTACCACGATGAGGTGGACCTTCATATGTTTCTATAAGGATATGTGGAAGACCCCCACACTGACAGTTGACTAGATGGGTAACATCTTCACATCGACAATTTGTTACCAGAAGATCGACTCCATGCATAAGTTCATGGGTGTGGAAAGGGATTCTATACTAAGTTTCCCTGAATCAGAGAGGACCACCACTATGATCTTGGGAGCGGGGAGGTCCCACACTCTCATTGGTGATGGTATAGATAGGACCTCTGTACTGGATGTCAATGTCGCAGGTCAGCTTGCGACAGATGCCACCTATGTCGGTGACCAGGAGAGTCGACCCAACATCCATTTTTAGAGGTTGGGACCTCTATCCGAGCAGGGTATACGAGTCCCCCTACTCGAAATAAATACAGTATTGATGGTATACATCAGTGGTGGAACGTTCCATAGTAGCCATTGATGATGACGCACCTCGGCAGGAGTCCTCCTCAGCCATTTCCCAACACTGACATTGGGTTAACCGGACTCGAGTCAGCCATGCAGGTGCATGGATCACATGCTCCTCAACCCGTGGGGCCAGGTGGCAATAATGACACAACCTGGTGGGAGCCCTCCATGGGATCCCTTGGATCTGGATTCCATGTGGGCTTACCCAAACATCTCTCACCTCATTGGCATAGGGGAGGGTTTCATTGAAGCGTTAAGGGAAGATTCTCTTGAAACAATTATATGTTGGAGTGTGGAGAATCGGCACCCTTTGTGGACCTTGGGCAGCAGTGGTGATGAGGCACAAGAATCCTCTATGTCTTTTCAGGCCATATCCCAGGTCGAGATAATCCCATACTCCTCAAATCATCGAACGAGAACATTAATTACCCTTCTCTAAATGAATTCAGATTGGGAGATGGGGTGTGGGTGTCCATCATCCCTGGATATTGAGGCTTCCATGGGGGAGATGAGGCCGCGCAGGAGTGTCATGTTAACGTCACCCCTTCCCCTACGTCGGTAGCTTTGCGGTGATTGGTTTCCAATCATGACACCTTGGTTCCAAGATATCCAACATTATACTTCACCATCTTCTAGTTTGTTTCAAGCCAATCCCACTATTTTCATAGTGTGACCTGGCACCAGATACTTGGATCTGGTGGCATGCCAGTCAACTGACGTCTCATATTCTACTAATATACACATAATGGAAAATAAAATCACATTGGTCTCACCATTTCGTTTTCTAACGCTTTCCCCGGGGGTGCATCTGTATGGTTTGGAGGATGCACAACTATTTCCCCACATTCCCGCTTTCCAATGTCAGGTGACATCTGTACCTTATTCAGGTACATTTTATCATTTATAAAAATAGGATTATGGGATTTCAGTTCCTCTATAAATGGATTCCTCCCCAAAATTCATTACTTATTCGGGGTCTCCCTCATAGAATAAGATGTTGTTTGTGAATCACATTTCCAATGACATATCATTGTGGACACCAGTTAATTATGTTGCTTATATCTAGATATTCCAAGGGGTATTGATAATGAAAAAACCATCAGTCCGAGAATATGAAAACATCAGGCGTGTCGAGGCATCTATGGATGCATGGAAATTGGTTAACCCTTATTCTTCCTCATAAGAGGGCACCTCAAGGGTGTAGAAAAGGAGGCATCCCACATCGTTCATGGGGTATCACATGCTAGAGGAATGTATATGAGGTTTTCCTTATCTTTTTATTATTAAAACGGGGTATGTAACATGTTTAACATCGTACAGAGATGATTATTCCAAAGTCTTTTCTTCCAAGGTTTTCAGCAAGCACCTCGTGCTTAACATGAGGTAGGCCTTGAGTTTATCGTCTTGCGAATACATCCCATAGAGATAGACCATATGAGTACATCCCTTAGAGGGACCACCTGGATGGTTTAGTAGAGGGATGGACTAGATCAACCAATGAGGATAGATCTGAGGTGGTGAATCCCATAGAGGGAAGATATCACACCATAAATGATGACTTAGACACTAGTGAGGGGGGATCAGAAATAGTGAACCCCTGAATGGTGAACACTAGATGGATAGTTCAGAACGCCAAATGGGAGCGGACCCAGGGTCGTGTGTCCCAAAAATGGAAGATTTCACACCATGAAGACTGATCTGGACACCACTAAGTGTAGACCAGGGAGGGTTTACCAATGAATAGAGAACACCAAGGTTTACCATTGGCTACGATTGAATCTCGTAGAGGTTCCCCATGTAACCTTGGTAGTGGGCAGGGATGAAAACCCATGTAGTTAAAATGGTGAGAATAGAATTGGGGTGTACACAAAGGACAACGACCCAGAGACATGTTGGGGCTTCCGCAAGGTCAGCATCCCAGGTACTACTAGGAGCAGTGGGGATGTGGATGACATGATCTCACCAGGATGTTACAGATTGGGTAAAACTATTATGGATAATGAATTGTTGAGTGAAGTGGATGGAAAATGATATGGAACCTTCATGAATGCGATGGTAGTGTTTGTATTGAACCCTATGTAGGATTTATGAGTATCCCTATGGCATGGAATAAAAGTCCAGGTAGTTTGGGTGGGTGATGGGACACTTGAGGATGTTGCCCGTGAGAATTCATGCTTGGATGGGATCTGGAAGAAGTAGAACCTAAAGGTTGGGGAATGACCTTCCAGAAACACATAGGATTGAGGCAGATACCATGATGAGAAATGAGTGAGGAGATTGAACCTGAGGAAGGAATCCTACATATACCTAAGGCGGGGAATGAAAGTCCAAATTGTTTGGGATGGGGTCATAGAATCAGGGTGTACCCATAGTACAATGACCCGATGATACACTGGGTCATGCGTGTGGTTAGAATCCAAGGTTGGTCAGACGCCATAAAGGAAAACTGGAGATGATGGTCCCTCTGAAGTGGAATACAATGGATTATGATTGATTATGGACTACAATGGATTACTGTCAATTTTGGGGTTAAAATGGCTTACTATCAGTTGGGGAACACAATGGCCTACAATCGTTGGGGAACATAATGGCTTAGAATCAATCAGGGGAAAAATGTATTACCGTCAAATGGTATTGGACCTCAAGGGAGATACCAACATATCTTGTCTTGGAGACATGAATCAAAGACCATGTTTTTTAGAAATGATAGAGTTTTATGTCACTATGGTTGAAGGTGAATCGACGTGAAGTGGTCGACTCAAGTAGGATTCGATCGTGAACTTCATGGAGGTTTCCTACATACCATTCCTAGGAGACAAGGATTAATGTACACATTGTTCGGGATAGTGGACACATTTTAACGTCTTGTGGGAAGAAGTTAAACCAACATGAAGGGGTTGGGACAAGTAGGTGTTGGGTTTGATCCTATGAGATGTCTTACTACGAACCTATACTGGGATACAAGGATAAAAGTACGTGTAGTTATAGATAGTTGATATAGTTTAATGTCATGTGGGATGACGGTAAACCAACATGAAGGGGTTGGGATAAGTAAGTGTTGGGCTTGAAAATCAGAGAGGCTTCTTACATACCTTTCCTAAGAGACACAGATCAATGTCCACATAGTTAGGAATTGTTTGGATTGGAGCTTACACTCCTGGGAAGAATAGTAAGGATTTAATAGTTGATGTTTACTCTAGGCCCAAATGATTCATCCTTGATATTAGAAACAAGAGGCATAAATGATCTAATGATCATATCCTGAAAGGTGAGTCTATGGGAAGTGGAAACCTTCATTTGAAGTTTCATTTGTTGCATAAGGGTTTTTAAACCGATGGGAATATAGTGTGAATTCCATAATTCTATCACGAAACTCCCTGTTGCATCATGAAATTATCCTTTCTGTCCCAAGATGCCTTTGGATCCATCAAAAGAACCCACTCAAGGCCCTATAAAAAATTCTGAATAGACACTCATGTTTATTGATTTCCTTATAATTCATGTCTTATGAAATTTAAATATTTATTCATAGGCTCAAGATTATGATCATTGATATATAGGGTGATGTTATCAACTTTTATTCTCAAATCCTCATACCTCTGTGTTCATTTATGCTTATATATCTCCATTCATTACCCATACTAAAAATACAGGCTTCGAATTTCTTATGATTCCTTTCTCTAGATTATGATCAAAGGTCATATGAAGGGTATGTTAATTATGGGTAATTAATGGGATTTTTGTTAAGGGAGAAATTTAAGATCATTCCCCAGATTGGATGATTGTGTTCCGTGTTTCCAAATGGACTAAAAAAATTTGGCCCTCCAGTGTGTGTTTTCAATATGTAATGAATAATCATAAAAAACGATGTAATATTTTTATATGAGAATTCGTGGTCACTATATTTGGAATAAATAGAATTTTTTAGTCAACCATTGGAAGATAGATTAAAAAATTATTATTCTATTACCTGGGTATATTTGCATTGACATGTCCTGGTATGTCCGTAAGGATAAGTTTAATAATGACTCAATGTATAGTTAAATATACAAAATGTTTTGTAAATTATAGAGAGAGTGGTTTCGAATTAATTACATCCATTAATGGATATTAAAAATAGGTTTATCCTCAAGAACAATTTTACCTATGGGGTACCAACCATTAAAAAATATATTGATCTAGAGCTGATTGGGAACTGGTGCAAAACAAAGGGCCTTTCTACACACATAGTTTGACTATCTCAGGGGACATGATATAGAAAATTGAAATTTTTTATGCACTATCATTAATGGTTTATATAAATTATGTATATAAATGAAATATTATAAACATAATGATTAATAGAGTAAAAAGATAGTGTTTTTATTTACCCCTTCGAAATGACTTTTAAAAAAATGTGGTATTATATAATGATTTCATTATCAAGACTATACTTTATGTTCTTATACAATAGAAGGAACTATAAGTAAATATATTAATATTGAATATAATGGATGGTTTACTGATGAGAATTAAAATGTGATTATTACTATAGTAAATGACATGGTGAATATACCAAATTATTTTTAATGAAATATGGTTTACAATATGTACCATAGAAAAATCACTGACTAACAAAAGAATGGAATTAAATAGTTTACTAATTGTAGAGTTGAAGGTGATCATGGTGAAATAATATTCAATTTCATATATGTGAAGACTATGGAATGGAGACACCATGTGGATGAATTAAATGAATAGGAAGACATCTTGATATTGTGAAGGAGGGAAGAATCATATAAATTGAAAATGAGAATGAAATATAATGTTAATGAAATATATATGAATATTTTCCTCAAAATGATATTATATACTGCTAAATTATTTAACTATGGAACTTATGTGCATTATGCATGTCAATGTCAAAAGGATAAATCTCATAAAGAAAATTATTTTAGTTTTAGAAGTAATGGTAATATTATTAATTATGAATATAAAAGAGATGACATATGATTGGAAAGAGGTATTAAAGAATAAGATGATGAATCTGAGATAATTGGTTGAGAATGATTCTGAATGAATGATGTACTTATTTTTTCAAATTGAATGGTTGTTATATCTAAATCATGAAATATATATAGTATTTTTCAGTTTATGTTTTTTTATTAAAGATAAATTTAATATGTTTAATTATCTTGATAGAATGGAATATTAATTTACTGGAAATGTAATATTTTGGATATAACACATAAAATGATTCAAAAGTTGATAAACTAGTGTTGGGATAAAGATATATTTGATATAAATAAATAAATTGGAAAATACCAATTAAATTGGAATTAAAGATTTTTTTATTTTCAATGTGTGTTATTCAATTCATGATGTAATTAACATCATTTATTGACTTAATAAATAGCCCCTATATTATTTGTTTTATATAAATATTTAGGAATAATTTCATTTTTCAAAAAGGTTTTATGGTAATTCATAGTTTAATTGAATTCCCTATGAATGTAATCACATGATTAGTATTTCACAATTATTTTCTATTTCATGTCATTTGGAGGGTTAATGATATTATTATTTTGGAAATTTAATTGAATTTTTTTTAATGTTTTTTATATTAATATTCTATACGGGTCATAAGGATAACCATTCATGAAATTTTTTATTTTGACATTTTTATGATGTTTTAGATGTTAATTTATTACATTTCAATATGATGATTTATTCATATTGGATAAATCATGCTAACCATTTTTAATAATGATAAATAAAGATAGAATAAGTGAATTATCATATTATATATGGATATAATGATCCATTATAATATCATAACTAAAAAATTAGACTTATTTTCATAGAATATGAGATGAATGGGAAATTGATCAAGTCACAATCAAAGGGTGATATTTTTCTTATGAAGTGTGATGAAATCAAATAAGTTTTTCATCTCATGAGAATTCATCAATATTAGGAAAAGAGATATTAAATTTCAATGTCACCCTTTTATAACTGTTTTTTACGATATAGATAAATTTATTCATTCCTATTTGTTCTATAATTTTAGGGTTAGTAACCTTATTTGAATACCCAATTTCTTGTGATCCAAGATTGTTATCACTATCTAAAATTATTTCTCTTTTCTCCTTGTCCATGTATATACATTCGATCAATGTTTTTATTTTGTGTAAACCTTTTTATATGTTAATTTGGGTACAATTAATGTTTTGAAATTTACCATTTTAATTATTTATTATTATTAATTTATATGTATTTGTTATCATTGAATTAATTTTCAAATTTTAAAACATTGATAACAAAGATGAATTTTGAGGGGAAAATTCATTTTCAGGTAGGTAAAATGTAACACCTCTAGAAGTTGTCAAATATTTTATTCAAATTAATTGAATATAGGAAATAATCTTTTTCTACACATAATACTATTTTTATCTTGATTTAAATATAACATTGAGTATGTCATGCATTACCAGAAATATCGATCATAGCTTGCATGACATGCAACAGTGTGTCTAAATGAAACATGACATATTATTTCATTATTATTATTTACTATGATATGTCTTACATAGTTGATAGAATTGGGATTATGAATTATATTAAATATATTATTAACATATAGTCTTCACATGTACATAAATTTAATTCTATAGAGACTAGTTAAATAGAAATGAAAATAAAACCATTTAGAAAATAAAAGAAAATACTTATCAATAAACTATTTCATAAGAACATGTGTTTCTTACCTAAATAAATTCAATTAATCTATTTTTATTAATGAATTGAATGTAATTTTTTTATTATATATTTAATAAAATATATATATTTCATCTCATATGTATTATAGAGTACAAATTATAATAAATCAAATCTTATTCTTAAAACAACTTTTTTTAGAAATAGTTTTGTCAATTCTTTGAACCAAAATAATAATTTAAAAAAAATTTAGAAAAAGGATTTTATAAAAAAAATAATTAGATTTTTATATGAATATTTAAAAATTATCTTATGGTGAAAGAATCTGATTTTTACTAAAAGTTTCATATTCTAATTAACAGTGAAAACTATTGAATTTTAATTCAGAAATGCCTTTTTCTATATTACATGTAATGTAATTTTATATTTTTAATTAGTATTAATGTTAAATTATATCAACTATATATAATTTAATCCAAAATAGTTCATTGGATTGAAATTAATATTGAATATTTATATAAAAACATTTACATAATTATAACTTTTTCTCTTGAAAAAAAGATTTCTCATAACATCATCCAGATTAATTTTAAATTAATTTTTTGAATCATATATATATTTAATTTCAAAAAAATGTATTTCATAATTTTAATAATAATATTAATTATTTTAAATATGATTAGTTTATTTTTTTACCAAAATTAGTAGTGATTGTTTTAAATGTTTAATAACATGATTAAGGACAAAAAGGATTACTCAGGGTTAAACTAAAATGATAAAGGTAAAAAAACCAATACACAAGAAAAATATATTTTAAGGCCTTATATTGACCAAACCAACTCTATGGTTCTATATTGACCATTTTTACCTTTTTTTACAAGAAAAACAAGATAGAACTCAATTATTTTTATAAATACCTAGTGAGTCCTTTCCCTCACTTATATAAGGCTATATCCTCTCCTTTCGTACTAACACCACAAAACCTCCTTGGTTTAGATATTCCCTAGCCAAACTACTCCTCAAAATCCCTTCCACATCCTTTAAGGCTAATTTAGTGATTAAATCTATAAATTGATAGATTTTTGAGTAAATATATAAAGGATACACAAATAAGTGGAAACATTAGTCAATGATCATTTTTTGTATTATCTATTACTAGAACAACTAAAATAATTATTACACCATCATTATAATATAATACCAATATATTAAATATAATGAGATTATATCTGGTTTAGGGAATGACCAACATACAGCTCCACTAAAATAAAATTTGTTACAAAATCATCTTTCATTTGTACGGTTGACTATAGCCTTGCAAACAGATGATGTTTAAATTTCCATTACCACCAATCAGGTTTAGAAATTATAAAGGATATATTTCTAATAGAATATTTTTAATTTATTAATATGAATTTTTAATTATAATATTAATCATATCTTCATTCCATCCATTTTTAGGGAGTAAAATAATGTTTCTCATGTGTACAATAGACTATAACCTCGGGAAAAAGTGCGATTTGTTCGAAATTTACATAGAATGTATTAGGGATATTTTTAATAAAAATATATTATATATTTTACATAAAAATTATTTTTATTGATATTATATTCTTTAACGTTCTTTATTAAAATTAAACCTGGAAATTTTAACACATCTTATGCATACATACAACCTACCGTCTCAATGAATGTAGTATAACATTTCCATTCATAAACATTTGTGGATTAGTTAAAATATAGAAAATAATAATATATATGATATTTTTCATTTAATAAGTTATTTATATTATAAAATCTTTATCAATCTAATGGTACCATAAATTAAATGTCAAAACATACTCAAAAAAATCATATATTGCTCCAAATACGACATTGACATGATGGTATTAATAAATAGAAAATAAATGGTCGCCAAAAAATATTATATAGTATGATATATATAAATATTATTCAATAATATATTCATAATAAACTTATTTTTTTTATAAATTATGTTTTAATGAGTACGATAGATGTTTTTAATTAATGTAATGGGATTTCTAATGTCACTTTTATTCCTGAGACACTTATTCTATATTCTCTACTCATTTATTTTGTGTGGGGTTTACACTTCTCTATGGCATGATATATCATGAATATACCTAATTTAATTATAATAAATTTTTCTAATTATTTTATTCATCCTTGGTCCTACAATTCAAATGATAAAGAATTATAAAGGGGGCATGTCTCAATTTTTCCTTTTTTGAGACATTTGCTTTATTTTGAAACAATATAATTTAACAAGGTGTATATTAATATCCATAGACATTTAGTATAATTAATAAATTATATTCATGATAATTTATGTTCTATTATAATTTATCCCATCACGTGTTTAATGAATAATTTTTTTAAAATTGGTAATGATTTTATTCTAGAATTTCATCATTTATATGTATTGTTTATAATTTTTTTAATGGTAAAATATTATAATCCATCTCTAAAGAAAAACAAGAACTTTTTTATCCTCATGTTATTCCAGATATATTAATATAATATTACAATATTACCACTACTTTATATATGAGATAATTGAGTAAATATTTTCAGTAACACCAAAATTTATTTATCTATTTGGTACGATGTCTGTTTTCATAAAAAAATTTCCAAATAAGTTTTCAAAAATGTTTATTTATTATAATATGATTTTAAATAAAATTTTTAATGTTCTGTTTTATTTTATTTAAAGTATTTCAAACGAATATTAATTTAATTTTACAAAACAATATAGTTTTTTCTTTTAATGATAATTTTCAAAAATCATTCTTTTATACGCCAGAAATGATTAGTATTTCCCATTATCCTGACTGATCAGCGATTTATATTTTACTGTATAGGTTTTAAAGTTACTTATAAAAAAATTCATTCCTGAAATGTTGGTAAAATATTGTATTTTAAATAAATGATTTAAATTTAAAAATGAATTTCAATTTGTTTTATGTTTTCAAAATCATTTTTCAAAGAGTAATGTATATTTTGAAAAAGAAATTTATTAAATTATTTTTAAAATATTCTTTTATATGTTCTCAAGTCCAATTAAAAAAAAGTATTCACAAATTTTTAAGGGTTTAAGAAATTATTTTCAATGAAAAACCATTATCTTCTAGAAAGGTCCAATGAATTAATTCAAAAAAGATCCAACAAAAATCCAAATTTTAGCTGTTAAATATGATTTCAGGGGGGATATTATCCAAGGTACCCATTCTGATTCATTCTCAGAATGGTTTTTGATTATGATGAAAATATTTTTCTAAATCATATCTCACTTCCACAGTTTTTAAAATAGAAAAATAAATATGAAACTGAATTCTTATTTTGTGGGGTATATTAAAATTTAATTATTAAATTATAATGAATCATATTTTCACCACATTTTGGATAATAATTAATTCTTACCTAAACTCATTCCATATCATTGGTTCTAATATAATTAATTTTATATGATATTTTTTCACATATATGTTTGATTTTTATTATTTGACAAGAGTTACTTTGTAAAAAAGGATAGTGGTTATGTTATAAGAAAATAAATGTGGGGAATATATCTCCCTGCAATGCATTGGGTAATGATTTATATATTAGGATATAATGTGGACATGGATAGACATTGAAATTTTTTTACATTGCGTCTCTATTTCTATGATGGTATTGGGAGTTAACCTTGATTACTATGATAATATTGGCAGTGACCCAATTCCACTTTATGGACGAAGCTGTGAATTAGATTTTGTTGTGTCCTTCCTAGGAGGTTTATCCTCTCATAGAGTGTCCTAAACATCATTGGCAATGAGACTTGAATACTAAGGAAATTATTTTCAATTATTATATGCATGAAAAAAAATTATCTCTTATGATAATGTTATGATCTCATGGATAATGTTCATTTATTTTTTTATGATTCATTATTTTGAACTACAAATATTTATTCCAGGACAAAAGATTATGACAATTATTATGCATAGTTTGTTTTCTAAATGTTATGATCATGTACTTCTACCCTTATGTTCATTTTATTATTATGTATCTCCCCAATTTACTCTTAATGAGAATCTGATCTCAACTGTTCTTATTTTACTTTCCCTATGACATAAATAAATGATTTATATTAGATATACCTATAATCAATAATTAATGGGATAATATTTATGGGATAAAGTGAATATATTTGGCCATATTAGAATATTGTGTTCAATTTTTCATAGTACTTAAAATATTATGTTTACCAGTCTTAAGTTTTGATAATGTAATGAATATTCATAACAAATTATGTAATATCCTTTTATGTAAAACCTATTTTTCTATATATATTGGGTGATGTATATATATGTATATATTTCATTTATAATCTATTTAATGATAATTTACCTTTTTTCTCAACAATTCTTTATCTTTTCATGGGAGCCCCCATTACTATGTCAGAGACCTGGGTTCCAACTATACTTTTTTGATTATGAACTAGATATTAACATTATGTTATCTTCCAAGACCTAGATGTTAAAGTCCCACTTTTAGGAATAAGTTGTAATATATGTGGTTATATTTTTAGGAATTCAACGAAGGCTAATAATTTGTTCCACATATTTATTGTATTGGATTTATTTATTTTTATACTTCCTTAATTGCCTAATATTCATGTAATATCATTGATGATATTACTGAACTCCATCTACACATTTATTGAATCACATTTCTATCATATTTGATTTTTAGAATAACAAAAATTAATTTTGTTTATTATGTTTTATTTATTGATATATTTGTTCCCTCATGATTTTATTTATAATGTTACGTAAATGGTGATATTTTATGTTTTATCAGGTTTTGAAAAGTGAAATGTTGATTTTTTTGAAATGACAAAAATAAATTTTTTGAAAATACTATTTAGTGTATAATTTTATAGTTTTCATAAGATTATTACAAAAGTGGTTTTATTCATTTTATATTAAAAAATAATATTTTGGAATGTATTTCAATGGAATTATGTTAAAATTATTGTAGTGGAAAATTATGGATTTAAAATGTAATTGAGATATTTATTTCTATGTATAATTCACCTTCTAGTTTTATAATTATTAATTAAATGTGTGATAATTTTTTTCATTATTGATTTCATTAGGAAATCATACTATATATATATTTAAATTGAAAATTACGATATTTTTTATAATATAAATTATAGTCAAATGTCTATAGAAATATTATAAAAATTATTCAGCTCAAACATGACATACTAATTTGTGTAAATGTATGAAACCTCATATTTTCAATTAGTTTCCTAGGATAATATTGTATATTTTATCATTTTTATTGGGTTTATTATTAGACATCTATGAATGTAGTGACTATCCATGGTTTATAAGGATAATATTCTATGGTTTCTAATTTATATCCATTTATTAAATTTCTAAACATTTCATTGGACTAGACAATTCCAACTTATGTATTTTCTATTTACATTCTCATTTACAACATTTAATTATATTCTATTAAATAATTTCATTTATATTATATATATATATTAAGGGATTAATAAATTTTATTTACTTTGTATCGTTACTTTTTGGTTTCATTAATTAAATGTTCTTCCAACTCATTAATTTATAATCATTAAATATCATTATGTATTGAAATAAAATATATGTAAAACCATGACTGATGCATGTTTGGATTTTGGTAAATTATTATTATTATTCTAGGTTGACTACTCTGAAAAATTATTATGTTAGGAAACACTTTCACTAGTATACATTGCACGGTGATAGGAAACTCTCTTTAGGACCTATAGTGATAAGGGGTTGGGTATCGGGCCATGTTGACCTAAGAAGGTTCATGATAAAAAAAATGTTTTACTTATAAATATATTAAAATAATATTTTTAGTAAAATCATCATAACTCACCGGAATCATATTTCAATATGTGCATTCAAAAAATAATTTACATTTCCAATATATGATATTCAAGAAATTTTAAATTTATTTTTTTATAAAATCATATAACTTATTTAAGAAACAAAATCATGAATCAATTTTTTGATTGAGGGGTTATATTTCAATTTTTTAATACGTATCATATATAATATTATTAGTAACAAGTTATACAATTTTTTTAAATCAAAACAGGGTTTAAAATTTTATAATTTTAATATTTCAAATTTATTATTATTATTATTATATAATATATATGTATAACCAAACATTATTAAAAATATATTACTAATTATAAATAAATATATAATATTTATGTATCCATTTAATTATAATTATATATTTATAAATTTTAAAATTATTTTTAAAATTATTTATTCTTAATTATAATACTCTACAAAACCATGATACTAAATGAATTGTAAATGACTATTTCCACATGTATGATACCCCTTATAAATAAACAATATTCTATCCTACGACATTATTTATATAATTCTATATGTCCAAAAATCACATCTATTACTTTTCATATAGTATTCAAAATAGTATAAATTAATGTTTTCCACTTGTTATTTTTTCCTTACAAAGACGCCCAATTTTTTTGATTATCATATTTCTTTATATTATAATGTGTTTGGAATCAACAATTATTATGTAAATGTAAATTTCAAGGTATATATATACTATTATGATAAAATAAAAATGGTTTTGTTTATATTGAAATTTTTATTATAGTGTAATATTTATTCTTATAGTATTACACCATAAAAAGTTTTCTCACCAATATTGAGGTTTTTAATTGATATATGAAAATTTATGTTCAATTATTATTGAGTAATTGATCATTATATAACATGAGATCTTATATTATATAATTCCCCCATTGTAGCTTCAATATTAATATTTTTTATTTCTACAATAGTTGATCTGTAGTTTGAAAAATTATTATAATATCATCAGTAGTGGATAACCAGATCATATCACTGTTTGTTATATCATGAGTGTATGTGTTTGGTCTACAATTTATTTCAATAATAATGACTATTTTTTATTCTATCATTAGGGAATTTCTGCATCTTGTGTCATTGTATTTTGGTGTCACTTTTTTTCCTCACATTCCCACATTCCAATGGTCGGATCGATTCATCACTTTCGTCGTGATTTATTATGCTTGATAAAAAATTTATGATGGTTTTTGGTTCATACATCCCTAAATTTTTTATATAATTCCGCACCCTATTTGGGATTCCCTTTTATATTATGACGTTTTTGTGAAACTCATTCCCTAAGCAATCTCGTTGTGGAGAACAGTTATCTACACTACTTCATCATAGAAATTACAAGGGTTCTTGACATTGATGCATCCTTCTGTCAGAGGTGTAGTCATATTCCACATCGTTGGAATGTCTAGATGATATAAATTTGGTCATATGTATTCATCATCATAAATGATAATATAAAAAATGTGAAAAATGGGGCATTATTTTCCAATCACATGGAATGTTATGTGAGAAACATATCATCTGAGGTTTTCCTCAGGCTCCCCATGGTTAACACGAGGTAGGGTGTGAGTATAACATCTTTTGTAGATGGAGTGTAACTGATAAGGATTCCCCATAGTGGTGTATTATTGAAGTATATCCCTAGGATGAAGTTCTTTAAAGGTCTACTAATGGATGGGTCAGAATGACCAATGAGAACTGACTCATTATGTTGTTTCCCATTTGGGAAGATGTTTGATTGGGAAGGATAATTTGGGAACCACTGGGGGTGGATAAGAGATTTTCACCCTTAAAAGGGGACACAATGTGTTACCATTGGTTATGATTTAACCTTATGAAGTCATCCTACATACCATGTTTAGAAGAAATGGAACAAAACCCATATAGATTAGAAGGGTATGGTGTGGGTATTTAAAATTGAAATGGAAATTATCAATAAGTTATCTCTTGGTTGGATGATGGACACTCTGAGGATTACAAATTGTTATATTCTTAGGTGATTCTAGGAGAAACAATAACGTATATAGGGATTACTTATAATAGAGACCCAAATGGGTGACATCATATCATCGGGAGAAGAGAGAGTTGATAGAGTGGATGTTAGGATTAAACCTTATAGAGGATTACTATGTATACCATCAAGTTTGGAATCAAATTCCACATATTTCCAAATGGTACATTAGGTCTTATAGATAAGGAGGAGTCCCATGGTTATTCGAAGGAGATGCAACCTCCAGGGTGAGCATAATGATCTTACCATGGGGTATGACCTAGTGGAGATCTAGATAGATGTGGGTGAACAGTGGATAGAAGAATACTAAAGGTGCATACCTAGGAGGAAGGCACCATGGATTACCATTTTTTGAGATTGAACCTCATTGAGGCATCCTACATATCAAATTAAGAGAATTGGGATCAATTCCCAGATAGTTCAGAAGGGCATGGTGTAAAAATTGGGTAATACTGCTAGTGGAATGCCTATATGGATAAGGGAATCATAATCACTACAAAATTCTAATCCCATGTGAGTTAGGCTCAGTGTGATAAACAAGATGAAGTTATTGAAAAGAATATTGTGTTTCAAATGATTATTTAGTGTGAGATGGCGTGCAGCTTGCCTATAGAAGCTGCCCAATGGGGATATCATTCCATGTGAGGAGGATCTATTTCTATGTGAGGTAGATCACTCTCACATAGTGATGAGTAGGCGAAGAAAATTATTGAGATACAAGACCCCATGGGTATTGAATGGGATGAGACTACAATTTAACATTTTGTGTTGAGGATGTTGGAGCTAGGAATTTTTACATCCTGCAACACAGACGGGGAGGATTTAATCCTCACCACATAGACATACATAACCCAATATCACAAACTATAGGGTAAGTAAAATCATTAGAAATTCCTTACATTAGTGGTGTGTTGGATTGGATACTAGTGTGGTCCATGTTACCGTACCTAGGCAGAAAATAAATATGTATTAGCGTACCTAAACAGAAAATAAATCGGTAGGGAAAAAAATTTGGAACACCTCACGATGGACCAAGAAATCACTGTGAGAAATATAATATGGTCATGTTGAAGAGTGGAATGAAATATATGAAAGGTGCACACACACAAAAGCTCAAACATGGTGATGTCGAGTAAATTCATCCCATGGAGGTTCATGGAAGTGGTGTGTTCAAGATCATTGGATTGAGCGTAGGAGAGTAGGATTCAGTAGAAGAAGGGGTGTGAACATGGATAGACAGTACGCGAAAGAGGATTATGTGAGCGTACATTCCTTGTGATGAAAGGAAGTCGGTGAGGGTTAATCTCATGTGGTCCCACATAAAGGATAACTCATAGGGGACCTATCACGCCAGATCCAATAACATGAGGGATACTTGTTTCCACGTTTTCATGTAAGATGATGTATTTAATGCGGTAGAGTGGCGAATTGACATTAAGATATCATACATAAATGAAGGGGGGTGATATCCATTATACATCCAAAATAATTTATGGTTATGTGTAATATTTACAATGTGGAAAGGGTCATTTGATGTCACATTGAGTGCATAAGAGACTTATGCATGTGACATCTTTTCAGTCACCATTCATTCCACATACATGGGAATTCCTTAGCCATTTTTGTATAGTAGTTGTGGAAAATGGACTTTTGATGTCACATTGGGCCTCTTGCATGTGGATTTTAGTCTTTCACATAGATGTCAAATATTTATCATGACTTCTTTAGACTTATCATTGTGTTCCATTGAATCAATAGTACCTCTAATTTACTTATTGAAGTCTCTTTGTGGATTCAATTAGAATTCATTTATAAAAAATTCACCCTCGATATATAAGCTAAAAAGGGACCAAAACGTTGTGTAATAAGGTAATTTCTTAAATGAATAATGAATTTAGGGAGGAATTATAAAAAACAATAGGCTAGTAAAAAAACCTCAATTCACACAATTAGGACCAGTTATATACATATAAATATTATGGGGGATATGATAAATTCTGTGAATTTTGGTATGATAAGTAATTTTTCTCTCATGTGCGCAATTATTTGAATCCTATCAGGAAAACATGGAATTATACATTTCATTATACACAACCATTGAATTCATATTACCCTCATATATGGGTTAAGTTATTAATCAAATTCCATAAAATCTATCCAATATTGTGTCCAAAAAATCCTTTGGAACACAAACATATACTATTTCATGCTCCATCATTTGGGGTTCCAAATCTCTATTGACCTGGAATCTCAACAAAGTGTTTTTAAGAGGAAATATGGAATTACAGAATGAAGGGAAGATATATACTAGAATCTTGAAATACATAATGATAGTAGTGTTTTGGTAGATAAAAATATTCCCTTGGAAAGGATGTACTATCATTTGATCGATAGTCTCCCATTGTTAAATTTTTCGAATCCTAATGACGTAGTCATCATGGGAATTGAAAATAATTCTCCATGCCTATGGGTCATTCATGAATAGAACCTATAATGGTAAAAAATATCAATAAATGGACATAATGCCTGGGAGAGTTTAGAAATGTCCATCTATGATCTGAATCTGAATACCAATATGATCGTGGGATTTGATTCAGTGCCTAAAGAGTACACTTACCAAAATTAATGCACAATTAAGAGTTGTGTAATTGATAACGGTGTCAACTTGAAGCAATACTAGGAGTTGGGGTCTGGGGGTAACTTCAAGAGTAATTGGGAATATGCATAATGGTAATTCTAATAATTTGTTATTTAGATGAATAACCATGAAACATAGAGATATATGAGGCATTATAGGCATCACAATTTATCTTATTGCATTAGCACATGTTGGTTTCAAAGTTTTTCAATAGATGGTATCCTCACACAAACATGTTCCAACTACACAATAGTGTGGTCGGCGTCAGCATATGGGATGTTCACCTCATTTAGGAAATACATTGGAGAGATTATATTATGATGAGTTCCTATTTCCATAGAATATCTAGTTGGATAGTTCTTGAACACCCATTCTAACATGACATCGGATGGATACGGTGAAAGAGAATCCAATTATTTATTAAATCTTGAATGAAATTCCTTTTCGATTGTGGTTTAATATTTTCTTTAATATGGATATGAAGGTGATGATGTTTGGTTTAGGGAATCATGCACGAACACATCACATAGGGGAAAGTCATGATCATAATGGGTGATCAAGGAGGAATTTTAATATCAATCTTGGGGGGTAAAACATGGACCATAGTAGGGAACCATGAGTTCTATATACTTCTTTCCTTTATACTTTTATGAGTTGGTGTTTATTTTTGTGATGAATTAGACAATGGGGGTATGCCCATGGATCTTGGTGTAGTGGGAATCATGGAATTTGGAAATAGGATCAACCTGAGATTGCATTTCATGGAAGACTTTGTAGTAATAACATATGTATCTCCTGGTGAGGCTCCCCTGTGATAATATACAAGACATTAATGATCCTATATATATGTAATAAATATATTATTAGTGGATATTATTTCCTAAATTCCATCCTTACTCTCGGAAATGGTCTTCATCTATATCTTCTAAATATATCTAGGTTCTGGCCAGTGATTCTTAGTGATTACGGGGATAAGCTTTGGATAGGTAACCATGAAAATTTCAACATAGTCACCTTATACACTTCTATCATCTAGGTGGTTGATGTCTTTATAGGGTTCATTGTAGTGGAAAAAATATCTACGGAGAATCATGGGAGGCATTCTAGTGGCCTAGATTGATTGAATTATCCATTAAAAACAATTCATGCCATCCCATTTATCTATATAGTTATAATTCCAATATCATGTGTCAAAGAAGATCTATACCGTGGTTTTCAATGAGAGTAAACCATGTATCCTCCATCACCTATTTCTTATGTAACGATTGGCGGATTTTGTGAGAGAATCATGATACCTCCTTCAAATGTCGATGTCAGACTATATATGGATGAGGACAAAAATGAGTTTGTGGCTTAGCTGATGACAATCAAATGATTAAAAATTCAGTAGATCAATGAAATGAGTGTGGATCCAATGCCGTGATATATCAGGTAGGATTCCACCTAAGGGGTGATCAATGAGGAAACCAATGAAACTGGGATGTAGGTTATGGAACTTCATTTGTAGGGACATCATATTGTGTGACCTCACCTTTACCTTTTGAGGTTGGGTGATATATATGGAGGCCCGAGGGACCAGCTGGATAAGATCATGGGAAGAAAAAAATATACCCCTTTTAGGCAGTTGTTGATGTTATATTACCACAACTCTGGTATGATTGGATGAATTTTCAATAATCATTATCAACTATGGATCTCTAATAAAGGCTAAATCACAGTGGGATTGAATTTTTAGAGATTAGGAACATACTGTTGGCAGACCTAGTAGATTTCAATTGGAAGAATGAATACTGGATGACCCTAGACATCTATTCATTTCATCAGGGGAAATACAAAGATATTAATGTATTTCTAAAAGAAATGATTTTTCAATAGTGTGGTCTAAAAGAGATACAACCTGAGAATGTTAGTGATGGTGAAGGAGAATGGAAGAGTGAGGAAAGACATAGATGATTGATTTGAAGATGGAGAAGAAAAATTTGAGGGTACGGTTGAAGAGGATGGTGGCAGGGGGTACCAAGGGACATTATCTCATCATGTAATCCCCCAGGAGAGTCATGATATTTCATGATATAATGACGGGATCACTGATTATCTCTCTATATGACTTATCAGACATATCCTTGGTCCATTCCAATTCCAAAAAATTGATCCACTAACTGGAACTAGTTCTATATAAGAATAAATCAGTGGTGATCAATGATCTACAACTATAGGGGTTTAGAACATGCCAATGTATAGTGATTGATGTTCCTATTGGACTACATCTAGAGTTGATCCATGAAACAAACATGCCATTTCAAGAGCAGCTAGTGGTGGGCCATTTGAGGCGAGAAAGTATAAAACCATTCTATCCCAGGCTATTCCAATTATCAACATGGTGATAGTGTTGACCATCAACGTAATAATAACTAAAGGATCCCTATAGAGGTTGTTCCTACAATGACCTAGGATCTTGATTTGGAAGAGCTCATCTCTCATAAGTATCCACCATCATAAACCCATACCTCTCACTTTGTTGATTAGGATGATTGAGGTGATTATTTCATGAAGAGATTTTAAGACTAAAATCCTAGAAAATTATTGATTCTGAGTCATCTATTGGTGCCCATATGATGACTATACCCATACACGAGGACATAGTAAATGAAACTACTTCATTTTGGGAAATAGATATTCTAGAGGAATCTAAATTAGATGATACCACTAACATGGTAGATCTCAATACTAGAATAGGTGATATTTCAGAGGAATAAAATATTCAAAGATGGTCATCCCCATGTTATGGAGACTATTTACTCAGAAAGAATGCTGATGTAGGACCCTACCACTGTACTTGTTTCTTATTTCACAAAATAAGAGCTAGTGGACCCTGATTAGACTTCTGAATATGAAATCAAAATGAAAAAATAAATATGTATGACTCAGATTAGGGAGTGAATGTGAATCAAGAATTTCCTTGAGGCCCTATTGGATGAATGGTTGAGGTGAATGGGATCACTCTTCCACTAGTTTTACTATTTGTGTGCTAGGGGGTTGGATTCTTGTGATCATCATATGATGATTTGTGACTAAATTTCTATGGAGATGCGTAAAATAATTCAACCCATGGATGATTCCATGCTCTAAGAGGAATATAAAATCATTTGGAAGCATCATGTGTCTGAAAATAAGATCCAACATCTAGAAGAATGGCCATTTGAGCATTCTTCCTTCATCACTGATCAATCAAATATTGTCTTAATATTGAAGGTTCATCCAGAGGAGGCCCAATAATAGCTTATAATTAAATAAAATAAATTGGATGATCATCATGATGAAATTGACTAAGCATAAATAAGGAACAATGTTCTCCTTCCTAAAACTTTTGATGATGAAATGGTGATTACTTAGTGGAAGTATACTATGGGGGCCCCATGCTGAAAAGAGGTGGAGCTGAAGAATTATTTTGTGGGAGTCGATCCATATGGTTTTTTGAAACTTCTGAATCATAATTTCATGTCTAATTTTTTGGTATTGAAATGGTGGACACATTGTTGATTTTTATTATTATCCCATATCAATCATATATCTGAGAAAACATTGTATGAATCCCTAATGTTCCATGGGACATTCCTATCAAGACAAATAAGGGAAGATCATAAAATTGTTCACATTGTATGAGAGTTTCCAATAATCATTGAATACGTGGGGTCTAGTGTTATTGGCTGACCACCAGGACTCTTTGGGAAGAGAGAGGTTGTGAATGGATTAGAGTATTCTTAAAAAAACTATATTTCCTTTCCCGATGTGTTGTAGTTCATGAATAGGGTAACACTAGGGGCGTTGGAATCTATACAAACAAATTACAATGACTCATTTTGAATATATACACCCAAATTTCAAACATTATGAGATTGGATTCATGATATAGGATAACTGCTGACCATGTGTGAATAAATAGTATACATACTACTAAATTTGAAATTGGGACAAACAATTGAGGTTCAATCGCTAACCGTGATCGAAACACAAAAACTGACTCAAATTTTTGTCCAATGTCTTCTAGGGTGTTTACAAATGATGGTAGTTGAGTATTGTCAGGACATATTTTCATCTGGTGGTCCCATAAAACATTAAAGTTGATGAGGATCCAAATAAAGGGCCCCAAAAACCATGGGAGTGGAGTGAAGGAATCTTCACGTGGCTTCCAAAAAACATTGGTTTATGCCACAATGGCATAAAACAAAGTGGATTGATCATACTAGTCTAAAAAATGATCATACATATCTTCCAAGGGAGCATCCTCTAGGGATATAAGTGAAATATGAAGTCGGTAATGATTTGTTAGATGATCAATATCGAAGTATAAGACCTCTCAGTTGATGGTTTGGGATGCATTACAGTTTTACATCATGCATGTGATAATGATGAACATGTAGTATAACATTATATTGTGAGTATGACGAAAGATATAGATTAACATATTCTGATCATTAAATATCACACATTTTAACGTCATGTGATTGGGATTTTTTTCATATTTTATGGTCATACTTCCTAGACCCCAGGAAAGAATTTAAAATAATTTTTCACTAAATTTGATATTTTATAAAGTATATATGTATTAATGAGGGTATAAAACCAATGTGAATTATCCCATATAGACACACATACCAAAAAACTATCAAGAAAAGAATGGGAAGAAAATTTCCCAAATACCGGTATCTGTTTTGTGGAAGAGTGGAAAAATTAACACATTAGAATTTGCCTGTGGGATCTTAGTTTAAGGTTAAAGAGTTTGACTCAGGCACAATTGTGCAATTCAACCACATCTATAAAATTTTTACCACTACTCTTAAATCCATGTGAGAAATTCTATGTGTGGGAAATATGAAATTTTCATGGGGTTCATCATTTGTGTAGGAGAGCACATTAGGGGCGACACAATGGATAAAATCCCAACAATAAATAAGGTTTTATAAATTTGTATTGTCAGTAATTCCAAGGACGGGATAAAATGGTAAATTGAACAAAATTATGGACAATTGACAATGTTAGAAGCACAAGGACCATAACCATACCAACTGAGTACAGACTAAACATCTGAAAAATCTACTATTGACCAAATTTGAAAAACATGATTCATGATTTTCTGCCAATGATCATCAGGGCTTTAGACATGGGAGGGAGATTAAGCAAGTAGGCATGATGGCATTTCTATAATGGGGTCCTTTTGGATTAGATGGATCGCAGAAACAAAAACTATGGGGGACATAATGTGTGGAAAGGACATATCAATGATTATGATCAAAAACCACGAGTGAAAATAGCTTAATGTCATATTTCATGGACCGTAGAAGAGATGTTTAGTCTTGTGGTATTCACAAAAAATATATGCGGTAAAACACAAAATTAATGAGGAAAATAGAGTCCCAGATGTTTCATACAATCCTTAATATGAATGGAATGAATATTAAGGTCACAATTCACGGATAGAAGTGAGGCCAAAGTGATAAAAATGGTAATTAACCTCTAGGTAGACCAAAAGAAAAAATTTATAGGCCTCACAACATATCCCTGGGGATCCAAATCATGCCAAACATAGTTCTAAAACATAGTGTGGATGAATACCAACACTAGTGGGGCCAATCATGTCTGGTGTGGAAGCTAAATCATTTGATCATTATAATGGGGCTTCATGATTTAGTTTTGGGCATGATCGTATTTTAATTTTAGGTGTTGAAAATGTTAACTCATAGTTTTTGATCATAGAGTTTCGACTATATGGGACTCACTCCAAGAGGAATATTTATAATGTTATGGAATAACTAACCCAAAATGAATGAGGACCATGAGGCCCCAAACATGACATGTGAATTCTTGAGTATGCTCGCATACATTTTTATGTCTTGCTGCAGCACTATGATAAGATTAGAGGGCATAGTGTTCTATTAACCATGCATATAGGTAAAAAGAAATAAAGTCTATGAGTCACTACATATTCTATAATAATGATTATCCATCCACATAATGTTCTACAATTCCCTGCAGTTTAATGTCATGTGTTAAGGGTAAATATGACACAATATAGAATGGGGAGTGAATATTGATGGTAGTCTAGGAATTGATGATTCAATAATCACTATGTATCCCATGAGGACACTAATCATGCCACAAATATTTCTCGATATATGGAATGGGGGATGGCCAATGCTAATGTAGAATCTACTTTGTGCTAGTCTAACAAATACACAGACGAAAAGGGAATTATTTTTTTTCATTCTTTTATCGTGTGGATTTACTAGGATGGAGAACCCGATAATTACTATGTTTCTTTTGTAGTCAATTATCAATTCATATAAACTTATTGAAATATGTCATGGTGTGTGTCCTTTGCCAAGGGTGATTTCCTCTTAGGTGATAAAACCACAATTTTGTGCCATTTTTGATCATGTAGACAAGATGATGTTGTTACAGTTTAAGGTTGTGTGAGAGGACCAGTCTCTGAAGTTTATTATCATTTTTTGGGGAAACTTATGTCTATGCATTTTATCATCATGTTGATTGGACATTTATTGTAGAGGTATCCAAGAGGTGATGTGTATGGAATGCAAAAATAACACGTCATCAATGAGGAATCCATAAGGTATGTCTCACACCACACACTTCGAAAATAAAACATAGGATAGGGACCAAAATATTAAATTTTTAACTAGGACATATGATGAAATGTAACGATTTTTTATATGGCCCAAATATATAGGACTCAGGCAACATAGAGTTCTAAAACATGGAATGGTAGATGATATATTCCAGAAGTGATGTCCTCTTGAGCAATAATACCACAATTCCAGTATGATGTTTAATGTCAGTAAGGAATGGATAGTAAAATTCTCAGTTTAAGGTATTTCAATTCATACTATAAGGGGAATACATCATTGATGGACATGTGTACTGTGGAGCAGTGACAAAACCTGACATGAATTGTAACAACCCTAAATTCTATCAATGTAAATTACTTTCATTTAAATATGTATTATTGTATAATCATATAAAATTACATTAATAAAGAAATAAATGAATTACAAATGATGAATGAATAGAATAAGAGGTATTTGAGAAGTTAAAGAACCTATACCAAAGGAATGGTAACTTAACTATTAGAATAGAAACATGACCCTTGTAAATAGAAAACTGGAATAATGAATATTAACCTCTTATATGTAGGTATACATAAAATTTGGTTATCTTAAAACTGAAAATATGATATATCTATGTATTGGAATAAGTAAATAATTGATTTAGAATTGAAAAATTAAGTGTTATTATTTGTGTAAAATGAAAATATTTAATTACATAATCATAATTAAAATAATGAGTTAAAAGAAAATTTCTTTTCATGAAATTTATTTACCGATTAATAATTTTTTATCTCATGATTATAAGAAAATTTTACCAGAACTTAATTAGTTTTTCAAGGTATTATAAAATCACTTATAATTTAAAAATCACTATTTTCATGTAATTGATAATTTATTTAAAAATTAAATTTCTCAAATTTTGAAACATTTTTTTAAAAAATGGAGTTCATTTTAGGAATCTACAAATCATAAAATGGTTATAATTTTTTAAAAAATATCAAAATTAAGTGATTTTTTGGTGAATAAAAAATATGGTAATTATTTTTAAAAAAATGGTTATAAATATTTTTTTAAATTTTCACACCTCCCAAGCCTTAATTCATGTCAATATTCTAATAAAATTGCATACCATGACCCACCCTACATCCAGTAGATTTTTGTCATTACCAAATAGCTAAACTAGTCTCCTAAAGAGATTCTCAATAATATGGAATCATGAGGTAAAACCCACTTTCCTTTCTTTTAATTTCTTTTCAAGTTCCTTTCATTTATTTTTATCTCCTCCACTCCCCTAATAAAAATTGTATGGTAACTCTATTAGCATACTTATACGATATTTTTATTATTCTAATTAAATAATTCATTATCATGTCTCATTCCACACTTTTTTGTATAAAAAATAAAACACAGTCTGTGATGTGTTAAATTATCACATTCAAGGACGATGGTTTTTAAATTTACATTTCCTCTTTAAAGAATACTTATAAAACCATTTTTAGGTTTAAAAAAGTTTATAATATATGTTTTAAAACCTATTAAATTTTCTTAAACCAGTATATATTCTTTATATTAAATAACAAAAAAAACTATTATGTGATAATCAAAAATCCGCCAAATTAAACCAAGTGATTATCATTATAGATTTATCTATTGATTCCGCATCATTATATATTATATAATAAATTACATACCAATTTTATCTTTTGAATGTTCATTAATGTAATATAATTTCACATCTATAAAACCACAACCATTTTTCAAGATATTTTTAACCCTTATGCATGAAATTTGATCACGAAAACTACGAGAATAAACACTCCCAAATAATGACATTGAACACTATAAACCATAAAATGAACCAAATTATTTTAATAAAATTATAATAAATAAAATATATGTATAAAATATTTTTTACAAGTTAATTAATGAATCTAATTTATTTATCAAGGTCATTAAGATAGCTTGGAAGTGATTCAAACATAAGGTAAGGGATTTTACCTGAACCACCATTATTCATTTGGGTTACATTTTCTCTCCCATTACCCAAATGATATGATATTTTCATTTTATGTGCATCATAACTTTTTTCTATGTTACAAACTCTGGTATCATGATCATTTCATCATTCATTCCTCATTGATATATTTGTTTTTAAATGTTTTCCTACTCAATTTTCTTGATAAGTAAGCCTGATTAAAGGGAGCCTCTGGAATTCTTACCAATTTTCATGTGTGCTACATAACATGTTTTTATGATTTATTTATTTTTATAAATTAACTCATTGTATTAGGAAATCATTATTGGTGAACTAATATTTTCATATAAAATATTCTTCCATTTTTTTCTTTAATTGCCCTTTAATATTTTCCTTAAACCTCGCTAAAATGTTTTATTACTAATGTTTCTTAAATAACCTTTTTTCATCTTATCACATCATACTAACCTAAAATTTCATTTTCTATGCCTATTTTACTTTACGAATATCTCTTCATTATTATTTTTTCATTCATGGATGATTTTATTATATTTCCATTTATTATTCTTTATGACTTAATTATGATACCCATTTCTTCCCATGGGTAACCATTTTGTTTAATTTTCATGTGGAACACAAATTCATGAACATGTCATGATGTGTCTACCTGTATAACACTATAGAGAATTGGGTAATGTTTAATCACATGAGACATAATGTGAAATGGTCATGGTGTTTATCCTTTAATCGTTCTCCATGTACACTGGTCTTGGTGGGTAGCATTTTCTCTTTATCATTCATATGAAATGGGCCTTGATTCATGCTTATGTGATGTTGTATATTTATTCCACATCTCCCATGATAACAAGATAACATATTTTATACTTCTATATGTACAATGATTATTTTTATGTCATCTTATTATTCCTTCTTTCCCTTTATCTATGCCAAAATCGTATGTTTACTCCGATACTAAGATTTTTAGCTCGTCCCTTTATTCATGTTATCCCCATGTTATACTATGTAGATGTAACGGTTCAAAACAAGTTAGGGGCTTGTATTGTATGATTAATGAATAATTATTTTTAGTCCTGTCATTTCAATATTCTGTACTGTGTCTTTCAAAGACACCAGACAATATGATCCTTGGAATGTAATTTGAAATTTAATTATGTATATAATCATGTAATAGTAAATGTAAAGTCCTAGGGTAACTATAGTTTCTATTAAAGAATAATTTAATAACTTTTGGAGATTAGGACTAGTGATATTTATTAAGATCCTTAGGGTTAAGAATATGGTTGAGAAAACATCCCAATATTTTGGTAAGTATATAATTTGAGGATTATCAAGAAAATAAAACCTTCTTTAGACACAATAGAAGGATTTCCTTCTGGCATAGATTTAACTTGTAGTAAAAACATCAACATGGTTCTCCTAGCATTAATCAGGTAGGCTAGTTCATGAAAAAGGGTATTACTATGCACATGGTTTTCCACAACCAGGGGATATCATTTTAAAAATTCATAAGTGTGTTTTGAACCATTATTAAGGGAATAAAAAATACCCAGATGAATATATGATGGGAAATAAATATTGGATTACAAATATTGAAACCTACGATTCATAATTTAGGATATACATTTCCTTTATAAATTTATCCATTTATGTTAAATGTTTTATTTTTTTATTATTATTAGATATGTATTGAAGTCCAATAATTGCACTTTATTTTTCTCTTTTAATGGTAGAAAAGAGAAAAACTATTGATAAAAATAAATGTTAAAGGAAATGCAATTATTTCCCTTATGATATGCTAAATATGATTAGAAAAGCTGATCAAAATATTAGAACAATACTTTCTCAACAAAATCAGGTTTTGAATAATAACTTTAATCACATATAAGTCCCTCCTCTTAAGAGATATAAAGTTTCTATATAATTTTTCATGCGGTAAAGGCCTCAAATTTTTTATGCATCTTTTAATCCCATCCTCATAGGATAATATTCTAACCCCATTGAAAAGATATTATCGGTCCTCCAGTTCTCAAAAGAAGAGAATGTTTCTTTGGATGTATATTGTTTTGATGGGGACGATGATCAGTTCTAGACACAGATCAATAACACACAACCCAAGGATGAAATTGGATCCATGGAAGGGGTTGATTTCAAGAAAACATTTTTAAATAAATGTTCTCCCTAAACAATCTATCTCATAATGGAAAGGAAATTCCTCAAAATAAAGAAAATGGAAGATGATTTCATTTGGGTGTATGAAGAAAACATCACATGGAATGAAATATATCCCCTATATTTGTCATGTACACAAAAATAAAGGTGTATCTCTTCTTTAGTAGACTAATACTGAGTCTAAGAAAATCATTAAAATTTCATTTCATTGATAGATTTTGAGGAAATTATTTATTGTGTCCTTATCGTAGAAATTGGTATTAAAGGATATCAATGGTATTTTGGTCTCAGTGAAATAAAAAAGTGTAAAATATAATGCAATATTTCAATATCATAAAATAAATCCCATTATATAAAGAAGAAATATTATTCCACATGTCAAAATGGTTGAACGAAGTATCTTAGAAGCTGCCTAATGGGAAACAAGAAATGATTCAAATGTGGATGAATGTGGAATCATTCTTAGAAATAGTGAAGGGATATTAAGAATCATAGTAATAAAAAAATAATGGAAGGTCTAGGTCAACACTAAACCAGTATTACAGTGTTTCAATTTCAAAGAACATGAGATTTTTTCAAACCAATTTTCTAAGATCGGGGTTTTTAAAGGAAATAAATTACCAAAACCTCCAAGGAAGAATGAAAGGAAATTTTATATCAGTACTACATTAGTGCATCCCAACAATGATGCGGTGACTAGAATTCTAGTTATTCATTCATGAATAGTTAACGTACTATGTTTTTATTTTTATACACATTCATTCATATCCTTCATGTTTTGTAAACCAATTCTATCACTTGCAATAAATTTGGATGTTGAGTTATCTGTGAGAATATAAAATGGAGAAATTATTTAATACGTTGTTTATAACTCATCCCCTGTTATTGTTTTGGGATTTCTACTTTCATCATATCTTTTTTTAATCCCATTGGTATAGGTTTATACTATATTGGGAATGGATTAGATATCTTTAAATAATTCCAACATCAACTATCATTAATGGGAGATAACTCGTCACATCCTGAAGCATACTCCAGTTCTCTATAAGTTTAAGGAGGATTATGAGTCTCCATTAGAATCATTGTCTCAAGTGCGGATATTATTGGCTTATGAGGAATCATATCTAGATCAAGTGATTGAGAGAAAGGATAGAATAATGATCTAATAAATTCACAACATGAGTAATTACATAGATGTATTCCATTAAGAATTTCTTGGTTTTCCTCATGATCAAGAGGTTGAGTTCACAATTGAAAACATTCCATTATCTCTACCAATATAAATTACTCCTTATAGAGTATCCAATGTTGAGATGAAATAATAGATGAAGATATTATAGGAAATTATAGATAAGTATTGTATACGTCCAATTGCTTTTCCATGGGGTTTAACATTCCTATTTCTCATGAATAATGATGGATCAATAAACCTCTTCATTGAGTATCATGAGATCAATAAAATCAGGATAAATAACACAGATCATCTTCCACAATAGTAGAATAGTTTGATCAGCTCTGTGGATCTGTGTATTTCTGTATGGTGGAACATCAGTTGGGATTTCTCAAATTAAATGTGAAAAAGGAATATATTCCCATGACTAAAATTCAAATTAGGTAGGAAAATTATGAGTCCATAGTTATTCCTTTTATACCAACTAATTCTATAGTTATTTTCATGGATTTAATGATTATAGTATTTTGATATTACCTCAATAAAATTTGGGTATCCTTATTCATGATATTTCTATTTACTCCAAGAGAAAGGAGGAACCAAAGGAGAATATGATACTATGATGAAGACATTGATAAGAGAGAGAAATTATGAAAAGTATAGTAAATGTGTGTTCTAGATGGGGGAAGTATCATTCTTGGGGAATGTAATCACTAGGAAAGGTATATCTATGGACCATTCCAGGATAAAGGCAATCGAAGAGTATCCTAGTACAAAATTTTTAATAGATATTCATATCTTCGATGGTCTAGATGGGTAATGCCGAAAATATTCTAGGAACCTCTCTGATTTTAAAAACCAAGTACCTTGTTGGCATGGAAGGGAGTGGGTTTTTTTGAGCTTAAGAAATTGGGGAAATATTTAAGGAGCTACAGAAGAGACTGATCAATGCACCAGTATGCACACTCCCAATAAGTGAGGAACTCATTGTGGGGTACAATGATTTTTAAAAGAATTTTATAGGATGTGTAATGATGAAAAATTATAAACTAATAGCATTCACCTCAAGGTAGTTGAAAATTCATGATAAAGACTGTCCTATGTTTGATCTGGAGTTGGTAGATATGTTCTTTGCGTTCAAAATAAGGAGGGAATATCTCTATATGGAAAAGTGTGACATATATAATGACCATAAGAGCCTTAAATATATATATTCACATAGAATTATTTAAATATATTCTGTAATATATTTTTATATATTATAAAATAATATAACTTCTAAATCACTACCATATCATTAAAGGAAATAAGGTGGGAGATGTTCTTTGTAGTAAAAATTATGCATCTTTATCAATGGTGAGAATTTAGAAGGATCCAATATTATGAGAATTGAAAAGGGTAGACATGTGAATAATTAATGAAGTAAAATCATCAATAATTTATCAAATTATTTCTCAACCAACCACTGTTGAGAAAATAAATAATGATCCAATAAATGATTTGGAATTTCATAAAATCGTTGAAGCAATCTGAAATAGTAAATCCATTGAGTTTGACTTCGATTAGGATGGTTTTATAAGTGTTGTGTCACGACAATGTGTATTATACAATCTAATTATACATAAAGATATAATCAATGTTTCACATAGATCAACATTCTCTATTCACCATTGGGATCATAAAGATTTATTGAGATATTCGAGATCATTGTTGATGGGATAATATAAAGAAAGGCATCCCCGAATATACATCAATGTTCTTGGCATGTCAGAGAGGAAAGAATGAAGGGAATAAGTCTAAGGGGATGATCTAAACTCTACCAATATAAATATGGAAATTGGAAAATATCACTATGGACATTGTAATTGTCCTTCCAAATACATCAAGAGGGAATAATGATATAAGGGTTATTGTCGATCTTCTTACAACAAAATCTCACGTTATCAAAATTTTAGAGGACATATCACTAGATCAAATTACATGTGTCACAATGCATCCCCTGGGGCCCATGTTGTGACTACCCCAATCCTGCCTTCCATTGGACAGGGGCAGGTGACTACCACCAAAGGCGTAAATCCATAAAAATGGGAAGGCATTTCCCTAATAAACAACAAACACACACGATCAGAGTAAAAACTAGAAGAAAACACTAAGTAAAACTATATACAAATGGAGTGATGAAGAGTAAACGGGGAGGGAAATACAAGAGAAATAGGAAAGTACAAGTACAATTGAAATGAAAGTACAACTGAAGAAAAGTAAACCAGCCACCAGGTCATCCTCTGGGGTTCCTACCTGAATGGTAGGTACATATGGCCTCCTCAACACACCATGTCTGTCAGTATCCTCTGATCACCGACTCGTCGTAAGGTTTACCTCCAGGTACCATACAGTCCTGCTACTCAGCCTCAGTCAGTAATGTCCGTCATCTACATCTAATTCAACGTGGTACATCCATAGCCCGTGCAGGGGTGAGTATAACAATACTCAGTAGGGACCCCGAGACACTCATGGTCTAACAAAATCTAAGAAGGATAAACCAAAAATTATGAAATCAATAGATAAACCCACTTATGTATATGCCCATACATATACCTATGTTATCATGTAATCCATCTCAATCAGGAGGAAACACAAGAGTTACTGACTCATCTCACACTGGTATACAACTTATGTAGAGAGATAGATATGATCAGATATAGCCACCGGATCATCAAAGTTGTTAGACCAACACATGATCTAGGACCAGCTATTTTGTCGGACCAACATATGATCCAGGAACAGAAGTCAAAACTATCGGACCAACACATGATCTTGGAACAGTCGTCAGAGCTGTTGGACCAACACATGATCTTGGACATGCTATTCATTTGGACCAACACATGATCCAGGAACAAATTTCAGAAAAGTCATACCAACACATGATCTAGGAACAGTCATCACAGCACATCGTGCCACATGTTTTCCACAATGGAAGCTTGATTTCGAGAGGGTCCACTCTTAAGCCAAGTTTCGACACTTCAACTTCCACCATGTCCCATGAAGAAGTATCTCAACGGTCTATCTCGTCATAGGGGACTCAATGCAACAGATGGCTCGTTAATCGGACGCTCGGACTGTGATTTATTAGCTTTTTAGTCCCTAGGGCCGGGTTGGATTCGTGAACTATCCAACCTGACCATATCTCAACATTACCATGAACTCCAATGGGGTATACTCAAAGGTATTTTCATGCTCCAAGAAAACTAGCACCATTGACGGTTCATCAAACGATCTTATGATGCCAAAGATATGACCAAAGGAAGTAACCGGGTCGATAATGGGACTGGGCCCGGTGTGACCCGGTCGGACCGAATCGGCCCATCCCAGACCGGGCCGACTCGGCCTGCTGGGTGGGTCAACCCGCTATGTTCTTTTTGGTCCCCTGGGCCTTGCCCAGTGGACTGCAGGGGCAGTTCGGCCCAAAGGCCGCCGCGTAGGTGGCTCGACCCGGAGGATGGGGCCGGTTCGACCAGCACTATGTGGGGCGCGACTCGGGTGGCTCGGCCTGGAAAGTCATTCCGGTTTGGCCAGCGACGCTGTGAAAGATTTCGCGGGCCAGCTCAAGTGGGCAGTGCACCTCGGCCAGGAGTCGGGCCGCGGGCAGGATGTGTGGGGCGCTGGATGCGTGCGGGTAGGCCAGCGGGGTGTGGGGGTAGGCCTCGGGGCACCGAGCAGCGCACATGTAGGCCGACGGGGTGCAGGGCAGTGCACAAGATGTGGTCAGGCGCCGTGCTGTGCGCGGGAGGCCGGCGGGGCACCAGGCACTGTATGGGAGGCCAGCGGGGCACCTGGCAGCGTGCAAGAAGGCTAGCACGGCGCTGGGCAGCGCATGGATAGGCCAGTGGGGTGCCGGGAAGCCCGCAGGTAGTCCACGGGCAGGCGGCCGGTGGCGGCCCAACATGACGGTTCGGCGCGGGCCAACGATGTTTGGCTGAGATCACCGGTGATCCGTGGGGGAATCGTGGTTCACGGAGGCCTCGTGTAGTGCATCTTTTGTCGTTGTGCCTTCGTCGCCTCGTTTCCACTTCATTGTCATGCTGAAAGAAACTTCACAAAGAGATTGGCAGAGGGATTCGGGCCATGTTAGTTTGGCCCACATCCTCCACATTTAGGGATTGTAACAATTGGTTCAACAAAGAAAAATAATGTTCAAAAAAATTGTTACAATACATCAAATCGATTCCCTTTCAAACGAAGACAAGAAGATGGAAAGGAAAAATATTCAAGGTAAACCCCCCACCTTTGAACATTGATCAATGATGAAGTCACAGAAAGATGGTGATCCTGTGGTCATTCAACATTTCTACCACGCACATCCAATCAAAGATGGTGCGTCAGTTCATTGACTATGATGAGGAGGAATGATCTGTCGAATATGTCCCGCGTCGGAAGGGGTTTTGAGGAAGAAAGTCGAGGAAGATCATTCTTTGTTTTTTAAGGTGTTCTCTGTTGGGAGCCTTCTCCCAATATTTCACCCAAGTTCCTCCTTTCTCTCCACTCCAACCAAAATTAAATATTTTCCAAATAATAGATTAGGATCTATTATGTTCATTGGATTAAATTAAAATTGAGTGATTTTATTAAATGAGTTTAGTCAATTAATTATGGGGGAGGAGTTGTCATAAAAATTCAATTTGGAGATTTAAAATAAGTGGCTCCACCTAATTAATGTTTAAGAGGTGGAACTAATTAAATTAAAGGAGATTTGGCTCCATTAAGATGGAGAAGTTCAAGGGGTTTCTCTCTATTTAATGGGGGAGTTGAGTAATTTTTACCCTCATCCATTAATAGGGGTTAAGCCTCGCGTGGTCCCCACGTCATAACCTCTCACAGGAGGTTATGCTTGGGTGGGCCACACCACCATAACCTCCAAAGGGAGGATAAGGTTTGGTGGTCCCACCTCCAACACCCATGTGGAGGTTTTAGCCACCCAACCTCTACATGGCGGTTAAAAATAAAATAATTTGAGCTTACTTTATTTTATTACTTCACACGAAAACACAAAAACAATCTTTTATTGTTGACTCACTTCCATCTAAGTGAAATTATTTAAAAGAGAATACTGTCTTAGTGAGTTCAATGGTGCTCTTGAATTTCAATTCAGAGAACTGGTTCAAAAGATATAAAAACTCTCTCATACATTTACTAAACGTACTGGAATTTTTTTTCAGAAATTGAGTTTGGGCACACTGGGACTCAGAATGAAGCACTATGAGTTTTTACAGACTTGTAAAATTCCCATGTATTAAAAAAAATTCCATTGAATTTCTGGGCCTATAAATTCTCCCCACCTCAGGGATTTACGTACCCATAAGCTACAACTCAAACTAAAGGGAACAAGTTGGGGTACTAAGCACTCAGTTGAGCCTCCCGCTCCCACGTACTCTACTGCAGGTTCCCGTGCTACCTGCGAACGTGCACCAGAGGTATCGAATGTCCACGTAGGACCTGCTCCTATCGATCCTCAATCTCCACTGAAACCTCCATGAAATTCACCCCATCATCGATGTCCATCTCTCTATGGTCGATGATGGGGGAAAGTTCGTGCACGTATCTCCTCAGCTGAGATACGTGGACGATGTCGTGCACCCGATTCAACTTAAGTGGAAGAGATAAGTGGTAAGAAACCTATCCATCTTTGTTGAGGACCTGAAATGGTATGACAAATCATAGGGATAACTTGTCACCTTGACTAAATCTTCGTAAGCCTCGTCGGGGTGAGAACTATAGAAAGACGTGGTCACCATCCTCAAACTCTAGAGGTCTCCTTCTTCTATCATTATAAGACTTCTTCTTGCTCTGTGAAGTTTTCATCTAATCCTGGATGATCTATACCTTCTCTTTGGTAGCCTGTACCATCTCTGGTGCCACTAGTGCTGACTCCCCGGGGTCTGTCCATCACAGTGGAGATCTGCAAGGTCGACCATACAAGGCCTCATAAGGTTCCGTCCCGATGGTGGAGTGATAGCTGTTGTTGTAGGAAAACTCCACCAAAGGTTGTGCTCCTCCCAGTTGCGACCGAAGTCATGGAAACATGCACATAGCATGTCTTTAAGGGTATGAATTATCCACTTAGTCTAGCCTTCTGTCTGAGGATGGAAGGTTGTGCTCAGACGTAGCTATGTCTTGAAAGCCTCCTTCAACCCCTTCCATTGCCTGGAAGTAAACTCTGTGTCACGTTCGGATACAATAGAAGAAGGTAATCCATGTAGCTACACAATATCCATCACATAGAGGGGTCCCAGGATCTACTACACCCTACTCTCTAATAAATAGGAAGTTGGCCAACATGGTGAGTCAGTCAATGATCACCAAAATCGAGTCATGACCATTAGATGTACGTGGATGACCCATCATGAAGTCCTTCGATATCCTATCCCAAACCCACTCTGGGACCTCTAAAGGCTGATCCAAGCCGGCTGGTGCCTAGTGCTCAACAGTTAATTGCTGACAAGTGAGGCATCGAGAGACAAACTCCGCTACAGACTTCTTCATACCTGGCCACCAGTGTTGTCTTCGAAGGTCCTGGTACATGTTCGCCATTCCTAGATGTACCACTAAATGGGATGTGTGGAACTCCCTAAAAACCTCCTTATTATGTGATATGGGTACCATAGTATGTCCTCTGAAGAGGATGACATGCTCCCCAACTTTAGAAAATAAAGCACGTGCCTGCCCTATGGATATCCAAGCACGTCGTGTCTCACAGTCAATGTCGCCAAGCTGTGCCTCCGTGACTCGCTGAAAAAGTGGGGGAGTGACTGTAAGAGACTGTTGAAAGGCTTGTTCATCCCTATCAACAAAGGATACGTATAATGTAGCTGGCTTCTCTTTCACCTCCCCTAGTAGTTGTATACCAGGTCTCCTATTGTGGACATCTGCAACAAAGTTCCCCTTCATAGAAGTATAGACTATCTCAAAGTCAAAGACCTAGAGGAAATGAATCCAATGGCATTGTCTCAGGTTCAGATCCTTCTGAGAGAATATATACCTATAACTCATGTGATCAGAGTACACGGTAAAATGTTCCCCTATCAGATAGTGTCACCACATATTCAAGGAGAAGACCACTACTACTAACTTCAGGTCATGGGAAGCGTAGTTCTGCTCATGCTGTCTCAGCAGACGAGAACCATAAGCGATCACAGCTCGCTCCTGCATCAAGACACACCCGTGTCCGATCTCTGAGGCATCGCAGTAGACTACGTACCCTATGCCTTTCTCTGGAATCCTCAAGATCAGGGTACTAGTCAGCATCTGCCTCAACTCCTAAAAGCTCTACTGGCATCACTCTGACCACACGATGTATTTTCCCTTCTTCGTCAGGGCTGATAGAGGTGCTGCTAATCTGGATAAGTCTAGAATGAACTTATGGTAGTAACTATCAAATTCCAGGAAACTATGTACCTCTGTCACACTTCTAGGTGTCTCCCAAGAAATTACTGCCTCAATCATCACTAGATCCATTGCAACTCAAGCCTCCAAGATGACATGTCCCAAAAAGGGAACCACTCGGATCCAAAAATGGAACTTCGAGAGAATTCCATAAAGATGATACTCTCGGAGTGTGTCTGGTACTACCCGAAAATGGTAGGCATGATCCTCCTCAGTAGTCGAGTAGATCATAATGTCATCGATGAAGATGACGACAAAGCAATCGAGGTATGGCGGGATGATCCTGTTCATGAGACCCATGAGCAATGATGAAGTGTTGGCTATGCCGAAGGGCATAACCAAGAACTCGTAGTGGCTGTATCGACATCTGATGACTATCTCCTGCACTTCCTCATCTCAAACTCTGTGCTGGTGATAGCCTGATCTGAGGACTATCTTCGAGAACCACCGCATTCCCTTTAGTTGATCAAAGAGGTCTTCAATCCTCAGCAGTGTGTACATGTTCTTCACAGTCACCTAGTTCAGGTTATGGTAGTCGACACCAAGCCTCATGATCCCATCCGCCTTCTTGGCGCATAGAATCGGGGCTGCCCAGGGAGAAACACTAGTCCAGAGGAATCCCTTCCCCTGCAAGTCCTTCAGTTTTACCAACAGCTCATGAAGCTCAATAAGTGCCATCTGATATGATGAAGTAGATATCGAAGTCGTCTAGGGTACAGTTCAATATATAATTACACCTCTCTGTGAGGAATTCGTCCTAGAACATCATCAGGGAAAACATCCACGTACTGGTCCACCACTATAGGATAGCTCAGACACTCCACATCAACTGCTTTGAGGGTAAGGAAGGCCAACTGATGAGTGATCAGCTACATGCCCATCTGAGTAAGTCTTTTATGTCCTGCAATGGATCCATTATCACCGGTGATGGTGAACCTGGTCCCATCCGTGCAGACACACCACACTATTCACCTATTACAGTCGATATATGAATTTACTATTGATAAACATTCCATACCCAACATGACGTTGTAGGGCCTCGACACCTCTACGAGGAGATCACATCCAAATCTCTTGCTTCCTAGAGTAAGATCACACTACCGAAACCAGTGCGAAATCATCAAGTCTGTTGTTATAGGAGTCTCTAGAAGTAAGGATCGAGCCAACGACTCTGTCGAAATATGCGAGCTCCAAACAAAAGCAGTGGAAATGAAGGTGTGACTGGAACCTATGTCTATAAGAATTACAGCTATGGTGGAGTAGAAACATATTGTACCTAGAATCATCTCCTAAGCACCATTGTCGTATGCCTTAGCTGCCTGGATATGATCTCTCCCATATTCACATATTCCCTGCGGTCGGGGTGGACCTCCTGGTGGTGGTAGGGGTAACGCCTCAAAATGTCACCCACTAAAATCTACACAGCCAGCTCCTCTACCATGTCTTCCTACTCCCTGCGGTCTGCCTTGATCGAACCTATGCCTCTTCCTGGGAGGTCCCTCAACTATCTGCTGATCATCAGTACGAAGGGTCGGACAGTCACGAGCCATGTGACCATGCTCTCCGCAATAGTAGAATTTCCCGCTAATGGTGTGACTGGCTCTATCTTGTGTGCCATGCACAACTGAACCTTTGTCCTCATTTCTTCCTATGGATGGTCTGGTCCGCTTGGACCACTGTGAAATCTATCTACTTCCAACTGTAGAATACTCTGCTGCATTTCGACTAGTGGTGGGTCTCTCTACTAGTGACTAATTAGCAAAAAAATCTCTCCACTAAGAGGGATCTCTCCAACATCCCCACATGTGTTAGGATGCTGAAGGAGATCATTGATTCTATGATGTCTCACTGATCCCCTGCTCGAAGGTCTATGCCCTAAAGAATTGGTCTCGCACCATATCTGTGGAGTAGCGTGAATGGTCAGTGAACCTCACTGAGTATTGTGCCACTGTCATGCTACCCAATTGCAGATGAACTAGCTTTTATATCCACAACTCAATTAGGGTGGCTGGGACAATATTTTTCTAGAACAAGATCTTTATGTCTTCCCAGAGAAGTGTTGCCTCGTCGTGATCCTGGAGTATCAGGCTCCACCATCTTCCTACTGCTTCCTGAAGAAGACTTGCGACAAGGATCACCATAAGATCAGAGGGAGTCCTTACTAGTTTTAAGTCTCTCACCAAAACCTCCAGCCAATCCTCAGTAGCCTTTGGGTCCATCTCACCCCTGAACTTGAGCGGCCTCTAGCGTTGGAACACATGCAATGCGCTCAGATGACGTTCACTCTCTACTGCATGGGATGGTGGTACTTATGGCTCAATGGTTATTTGTACCACTAGTTCCACTAGTGGAAAAGGGTCACGCACCGAGGGCTCATCACTCGGTGGGCAATCCGTACGCACAACTCTCAGAACCCGGACTTGTTTTCTGCCTGGAGGCATCCTAAACAGAAAAGTTGTGTCATGGTCAATAAGTTATACATGGTGAGCTGACTCATGATATCACAATGGAAACTCTTCAAAACACACACAAAATCAGATTTTTCCTGCACTAAGTTGAAAATAATAAGTCAGGGCCCTAGTGTATGGATATGTCCACCACTGCACCAACACTGGACTCCCTAAACTGAAAACCACACTCAATACCTTTAACACTGTTTCTTCAATGAAAAGAAGAACATAGTCCTATGTTCTGTGGTATAATGGGCTCCTCTAATACCAATTTGTCACAACCCGTCCCCTAAGGCCTATGCCGTGACTACCCCAAACCTGCCTTCTAAAGGGTAGGAGTAGGTGACGAGCACCAAAGGAGTAAATCTCTAAAACCGGGAATGCATTTCCTTAAGAGACAGTAAACACACATGATCAGAGTTCATACTAGAAGGAAAAACTAAGTAAAAACTGTATACAAATGGAGTGCTAAAAAGATAAGGGGTCTGACAATACAAGCCCAAAAGGAAAGTACAAGTACAAATGAAAAAATAATAATAACTATAGAAAAGAAAAGCATCCACAAGGTCGTCCATTGGGGTTCCTACCTGAAAGGTAGATACAGATGGCCTCCTCAACACTCCGCGTCTTTCAGTCTCCTCTGAGCACCGACACATCGTAATGTCCGCCTCTCGGTACCATCCAATCCTATTAATAGGCCTCAGTCAGTGATGTTTGTAGTCTGTATCCAACACAACATGGTGCAGGCATAGCCCGTATAGGGGTGAGTATAAAAATACTCCGAAGAGACCCTATGATTTTAAAGGTCTCACAAAATCCAACAAGGATAAACCACAAAGTATGAAATCAATAGATAACCCCACATAAGTATATACCCATACATATACCAATGTTATCAAGTAATCCATATCAATAACGAGGAAAAACAAGAGTTACTTACTCAGCTCACACTGGTATACTAATTATGTAGAGAGATAAATATGAACATATGTAGACCCTGAATCATCAGAGAAGACAGACCAACACATGATCCAGGAACATACGTTAGGAGTGTCAGACCAACACATGATACAGAAATACTTTTCAGAGCATTCGGACCAACACATAATCCATGACCAACTATTCTGTTGGACCAACACATGATCCAGGAATAGAAGTCATAATTGTCGGACCAAAACATGATCCAGGAGCAGTTGTTAGAGCACAGCAAGACACAGGGTTTCCACAAAGCACGCTTGATTCCAGGAGGGTCCACTCCTCAAGACAAGTGTTGACACGTCAACTACCACCAAGACCCATGAATAAGTATCTAAAATGTTTGTCTCATCATCGGAGACTCAACGCAATAGAAAATGCGTCAATCAGACACTCGGTCTGTGAGTTATTAGCTTTTTAGTGCTGGGGGCCCGGTTGGATTAATGTACAATCCAACCTGACCATATCTCAACATTACCTCGAACTCTAGATGGGTATTATAAAAGGGACCATAGTGATCTAGGAAAACCAGTGCCGATGACGGTTCATGAAACTGTCATCCGATGCCAAAGATACAACCAATGAAAGTAACCGGGTCAGTAATGGTCCTTGGCACGGTCCGACCTAGACGGACCGACTCGGACCAATCCAGACTGGGTCAAACCTGTCTGGTTCAACCCAGTCAGACCTATTGGGAGGGTACACCCACAAGGATTGGTGCGTTCCGCTGGACTCAACCCAGCAGATACAGGGGTGGTTCAACTTGGAGGTCGGGGCTGGTTCAGCCAGCACTACATGGGGCGCGGCCCGGGTGACTCGACCCTGATGGTCGAGATAGTTCGGCCAGCGACGCTGCGAAGGATGTCGTTGTCCATCCGGGAGGTAGGCGCAGCTCGGCCGGTTTGGAAGGGAGTCAGGGCGCGAGAATGTCGCGCCGGTCCTGGGAAGCGCACGGGGAGGCTGGCGAGGCGCGCGGGCAGCACACGGACAGTCCGTGGGGCACTGAGAAGTGCATGGGTAGTACAACGAGGCTACAGAAAGAGAGAGAGAGACTGGCAGAACACGAGAAGCATGCGAGCAAGCCAGCGGAGCACCAGGGAGCACGCTGGGAGGCCGACGGGGCATCGGGCGACGCGCAGGAGGCCGGTAGGGCGACATGCAGCATGCGGGCGAGCCGACAGGGCGTCAGGCCATATGAAGGGAGGCCGGCGGGGCGTCGGGCAGTGCGCAAGCAAGCTGAGGGTTCGTTACCAGTGGCGGTCATGTAAGCCAGTTCGGCGCGACGCGGGGTGGCGCGGGCCGATGATGTTCGGCCTGGACCACTAGTGTGCGACGGGGGTGGCATGGTTCACAGAGGTCGTAGGTACTGCGGCCTTTGTCATTTACACCTTCGTCGCCTTGTTGCAGCTTCGTCACCATGCCGAATGAAACTTCAAAAAGAGATCGGTGGAGGGAGTCAGTCCATGTTATTTTGGCCCACACCTTCTGCGTTTAGGGATGATAACAATCGGTTCAACAAATTGGAATAAAGATAAACAAAAATTATTTACAATATATCACATCGATTCCATTTTAAACCAAGATGATAATAAGTAAAGGAATAAAACTCATGGTAAACCTTATACCTTTGATTGTTGCACAATAATGATGTCGCAGAAAGATGACGATGCTGCATCGTTCATCGCATCTACCAGACACTTCCAATCTAAGCTCATGCGTTGGTTCGTTGATGATGATGAGGTGGGAAGATCGGTCGAAGATGTCCCACGTCAAAGGGGGTTCTGAGGAAGAATGTTGAAGAAGATGGTTCTTCGTTTTTGAAGTTGTTCTTCATAGGGAACCTTATCCCAATATTTCTCCCAAGTTCCTCCTTTCTCTCCACTCCACCCAAAATGAAATCATAGCCAAAAAATATATTAGTATCTATTATGTTTGTAGGCATAAATTCAAATTGAGTGATTTAATTAAATGAGTTGACTCATTTTATAAATGTGGGGTAGTTGGCATAATAGTTCAAATTGGATATTTAAAATAAGTGGCTCCACCTAATTAAAGCTTGAGAGGTGGCACAAATTAAATTATACCGGATTTGGATCCATTAATCTAGAGAAGGTCAAGGGGTTTCTCCATATTTTGTTGGGTAGTTGAGGAGGTTTTACCCTCCTACATTAATAAGAGTTAATCCTAATGTGCTCCCCACGCCATAACCTCTCATGCGAGGTAATGCTCGGGTGGACCCCACCACCATAACCTCTCAAGGGAGGTTAAGGTGTGGGGCTCCCACCTCCAACACCCATGTTGAGGTTTTAACCACCCAACCTCGACATAGTGGTTAAAAATAAAATAAATTGAGCTTACATTATTTTATTGCTTCACACGAAAACCCAAAAACAAACTTTTACCCTCGACTCACTACCATCGAAGTGAAAGTCTTTTTAAGCATATAATGGTGCTTTGAGTTCAATGGTGCTCTCATATTTCAATTCTGAGCACCTTTTTAAATGTTATAAAATCACAATTGTACGTTTTATGAACGTATCCGAACAAAACATCACAAATTTATTCCGGGCACACCAGAACTCAGAATAAAGTGTCATCTGTTTTTGCAGACACGTGAAAATGACATGTATTTAAAAAAATTTCCACAGAATTGTCGAGTCATTACAACATGGATATAAATCAAATATCTGTTTAGTATTCCTAGAGTAGCATTGTCCATTGAATCTGATCGAGATCCTATATTCACATTCATGCTAAAAAAAGTCCATAACATGATCTGAATAATGAGATGAAGTTCAGTATGGCTCATCTCCCTCAAACTGAGGGCCGATCTGAATGGAATATTTAGACACTAGAAGACATATTTAGGGCATGTTATATGGACTTAAAATGAGGATGTGACCAGTATCTACCACTGGTCGTGTTCTCATACAACAATAGTTTCCACTAAAGAATCGAAATAGATCTATATGAATTATTTTTTGGGAAAAGGTGTAGAACAAAAATGTTCTAGGATGATGTAGTTGAATGTAAGGTGCTTGGGCCCAACTGTTTTGAAGAAACAATGTTGACAGTGAAAACCATTCAGAATAACAACAAGGAAACCCAAATTTGACAAAAGGGTAACACAAGAAATCATCAATAGGACCTATAATTTATGATTAGAGACATGGTATTCCTTAATGACTCTATATGAAATAAGGTCATGAGATTTTTTGAAAATGAAAGATAATTTCTAGGTATATCAACCCCTTCTAGATTCTATATGTAGTAAGATCATTCGAATATTAACTAACACATACACCTAACATGTCCAATGTACATGATGTATTCAATGTAACCCTCTTGAGGATGTGAATACATGATCCTTCAAATGTACTGAATTCAGAAGTTGTATAGTTAGAAAATGATCTTTAATATGAGGAGAAGCCAGTGAAGATATTTCATTGTAGATATAAAGGTATATGCATAAAAAATACTCACCTTGTCAATTTAAAATAGTGGGAATATCTGTATGAATAGGAAAATTGGGTACCAGATAAAGCATTGAAAGAGAATTACAGACACTTGTTTTCACCATAGTGTGTAAAACAAAATTTTGAAGGAGAAATTTATTTAGTGGGGAAGAATGTAATGACCCAACATTATATCAATAGAAATTCCTTCCTTATAATTATGTCATATAATATAATCACCTAAAATCAAATTAAAAATCAAAAACCGGGTTCATAAATGATGAAGGAATTAAATATAAGGTATTTTTAGAAGTCAATGAACTTATACCAAATAAATAGAAACAAGACCTTTGGAATAGTAACATGACTTATTTTAATAGTAATCTAGATAAATAAATTTTAACATAAACTAAGAAAGTATAATTTTTTTATATATTGTAATGGAAAATATGTGATATCATTATCATGGTTTATGTAAATAAATGTTTTAGAAATGATCAATTTACTGTTAGTATTTTTGTAAGAAATAAATATTTAATTTCATTTTTTAATTAATATAATGATTTAAAATAAATTTTACCATCATAAAATGTATTCATCGATAAATATTTTTTTTTCTAATTATTATTGAATAATTTTATAAGTTTTTATTTGTTTTCATGGTCTTAAAAAACCAGTTATATTTTTAAAATCGTTATTTTTCATGTAAAGATGATTTTAATTAAAAATTAAATTTATCATAATTAGAAAATTATTTTCATAAAAAAATAGTTCATTTTATAATTATACATGATGAAAAATGGGTTTCATGATTTTTGGAGATTTCTCTATAATATTTTCATTTTGTGAACAATAAAATAATATAATTTACAATATTTACACATTATATGTTAATTATAATATTTCATGAGTCATCCGTGATGTACAAAACTTCTTCATAAACTATCCATCACCATTCTAATATATGTAATGATAATTATGAAACTATTAGTAGTTTTGATCCCAAATAATAAATAAATTAATAGAATAATTAGAAGACACATCTCTCATCCACTATAAATTCCAGACCTCACCCGGTCTTCTCATCAAACCTCTCAAGACTTGATCCCTGTCCAAATTATTCAAAAATATATTCCTAATCCGATACCACATTTCAATGATATTTTTTTATTTACATAATATAAAAATTAATCTCCTAATGAGGTTCTCATGAATAAGGGATCAAGAGGCAAAACCCTCATTATTTTCATTTAATTTCTTTTCATGTTCTATTCTTTTCATTTTCTCCCCTCAGATCCCATCATCCAAAAGGTATGTTATCTCATGTACCCAACATATACTATATTTTTGTTATGTGAATGGAATATTTCATCATCATATATCTTCCCCCTCTTTTTTTGTACTCAAAAGATATAATCATCCCTAATGTGTGAATTTATCGCATTCACGGATGATGAGTTTTTAATTTCCATTTACTCCTACAAGAATGCTTATAAGACAACTTTGATGGTTATACCAGATTATAATGCATGGGTTAAAACCAATATATAGTTCTATAACAAGTATATATACATGATATTAAACAACAAAACATAACTAGTATGTGATGAATGAAAATCGTTCAAATTAAACAAACCAGTTATCATTAATGTTTTATATAATGATTCATCCTCGTTCCATAAAATAAAATGAACTATATAGAAACTGTATATTATATATGTTAATTAATATAATATAATTTCAATTCTAGAAAACTATTCCCGTTTACATGAACATTTATACTCTTATACAAGGGTACTGATCAAGATAAACAAGAAAACGAACACTCCCAAACAATGAAATTGAACTCTATAACCCATAAAAAAGAACATGAATCATATTAATAAAATAAAATTAAATAAACTTCTTTTATAAATGGTTGTGTAATTATTAATTATTTAATCCAATTTTATTATCCATGAAATTAAAATCATGTATGGAACCGTTACAAACCTAAGGTAATGGATTCAACCTGAACCTCCATTATTCTTTCAGGTTACTCATTCTATCTGTTTACCCAAATTAAATTATCTATTATTTTTATTTAATCAATCTATATTATATTAATATTTTCCAAAATTATGTATCAAGATCAGTTCAAACGTCTTTTTTGAGGATATACATGTTTTATAAAGGCCCCTTCTCAATTATTGCCGATATGAAAGCCCTATTAAAGGAAAAATACAGAATTCATACACATTTTCAAGTGAAATATACAATATATTTTAGGTAATATTTATTTTATATAAAATAAATCACTTTATTATTAATATTTTTTGGTTCACCTCTGGTTTTATATAAAACATTGAGTAATTTTATTCATTCAATTCTCTTGAAAATTTTCCTTAGACCGCACTAAAATGATTTGTTTCTAATGAGTCAAAAATATTATTTTTACTTGTTATCCCATCATATTAATATAATTTATTATGGTCTACTCCTATTTTCCATTATTATTATCCATGTATTAAATAATATCTTACTTTTAAGGACCCTTTTATGATATGACCATTTATTAGGCTTTATGACGTGACTATGATACCTATTTCATTCCATGGTTAACCCTTCTGTTTATTTTTAATGTGGCCCACATAATCATGATAATTTTATAATGGGTAGTATAATATATTTCTCCAATTAATTGTGTAATGTTTAGTCTCATGATAAACTATGTGAAAAGGTCTTGGTTGTTAGCCTTGATTCATTTTCCATGTGCAATGGTCATGGAGGTTTTACTTGACACATTCTCCATCATATGAAATGAGCCTTTAGTCATGCATATGTCATGTTTTATTTCATTTCAGCATATTCTATGATAACATGATTACATATTTTAGGCTTCTTTATGTACATTCAGGCATTTTTTCATTTTATTATTCTTTCTTACCCATGTGTTATGTATAATTCTTATTATTATTCCCATACTGGGCTATTTAGATCATCTATTTGTTAAATATATCCACAATTATCTTATATAGATGTATGGTCTCAATGGAATATAAGATCTCATAATATAAGCTAAAAAAACATTATCACGTGTTTTTAGCATTGTGTACGTATTATTTCAGAGACAATAGGATTTATGATGCATGGATGGTAAGTTGACAGTTATTTATGTTTACATTCATGTAATAATAGGATTATATGGCTAGGGTCTTTCTATGAATGGCCATGGGGGCGCACTACATGAAAAGTCATCATGAAAATCCAACACACAGTTTAAATGTGTAAGGTTTATACATGTGTACCCAGTTTAATGTTGTGCTCTTAGCACATTTGATTTCACCATTTACAACCATGAAAATATAACCATCATTTATATGTAGCGTAATATCATGTATCAAAGATAAAATTTTAATGTATTTTAACATCATACATATTGGACCTGAAATGGATGGAAGTGCTTCTCAAGGGAAAAAAATTAGAATGGATAGGTGATGAACTCACTGTGAATAAGGACTAGGAAGGAATGTGAATATAGTTTCATGTTTTTATTCATGTAATATAGGTCTTCCAAATAGTTTATGGTCACAGTTCATAGACCTTCTTCAAATATTTTATGGTACTGTTTACTAGACCATAGGCTCTTATTTTATGTTTACAGAGTTTGGACCATGATTATAATGGGTTCAGGTGGATATGTGTTGTAAAACAGTAACAAAAATGATTTTTAATGAGGTTATATGAGGGCTCAACACCATAAAACACAATACTAATAGAATATTACATACAGTTTATAGTCCTAATTCTTGGAATCTATGGTTCATAGTTTAAGGTTATAGAGTTCATACTAATGGATTTTTCTATCTCCCCGATGTAAGTAAAAGCCATAAAAAATTCCATGACCCACATGATTCATGATCATTATGGGAAACATGGAATAATGTTAGTCTTATCCAATTACATGTAATCAGTTGGAATGGGTATGGAAATACCATGTGGCAGAGACCCAATGATACTGACATTCCCACTCAACATGTGTAGATGCACGGAGGGGTAACATCATAGGTGTTGGGGTTCCACCTGAACATTGGTAGGTGGAAAATAACTATATTAATAATTTTGATATATATATATATCATGAATCGTATGATTTATTGTAAGGGACCACTTTTAACTAAATTTGATATAAGATCAACCAATACACCAGTCATGGATGTGGCATTTAAATAAAGAGTGAACTACTGACCATGTTCAAAACATAGGATTCCAAATTTTCAATTAAAAGATCTTTTTGGGTATTGATCTGTGATGGGAGGTGATCCAAATATGTAATGAGACCATCACCATTAGGGGGTCCATCTGAATGTGAATGATTGGGGGTCTGAACATGGAAATACTCGATGTATGGTAGTGGATGTGTCCATGTGGAAGGTGACTCTTTCAGTTTCATGCCATAGAAAATCAAATAATGTTAGTGTCTAGAAGAAACTAGACTCAGGGTAAAATACCATAGTATTAAAAATAATTTCAGGACATATTTCATGGAAAAAATGTACTCACTTTATGGAAATTGTGTTTGGACCATTGGTTAGCTGTTTAGCATCATGTTCCCAGGACATTCTTTTGTAGTTTAATTTAATGTAGTAAAATACTAAAGAAAATTTTATTTCCATATTTCATGGATAGTGGAGTAAATGTGTTTCATGAAAAATATGCATTACGAGGAATCTATAACCAATCATGAATGAGGAGTCAATGGTTCTGTTCCACATAAAACCATTCCCAATATAACCCATACACATTTGAAATAATGATATTTGATGTTAGGATTCCATTTCAAGGCAATTTTCTTGGGACATAATATTTTATGTAGTTTACCAGCATACAACTATGATGAATAAACACAGTTTTAACAGAATTTCATATAGACATGGGGAACGTCAATTTTTTAGGCCATGTAGGAAGGACCATCAATGCTGTATAGTTTAAGATCATTCAACTAAGACAATGAATGTTACACAATTTATTATCACAAAACTAGGAAAATGAAGCTCAATTTAAATTTAATATTCTGGATATTTATTTGTGGTGTTCATCATCATCTAGTAAGGACATATGTTCTCATTCATGCGAAGTACTGTTTTAGGATCATGGACATTGTGGGAGGAGTATTTATATAATTGTTCATGGTGACAAACGTTTATTCACCATTAGGATAGACCTAGTTAATGATGTATGGAAATTCCCATTTGGGTTCCATATTTGGTGGCATTTTTCCATGTATAATTAGATTCCATAGTGCCAAAATAATATCACCTTGGAGGAAATAGTGGAGTCATAACTTCTTTTTCAATGATCTGGCTATCTTGTTCATGTTCATCTCTAGTTTATGAAAGGCTCAAATTCTATTCTCATCGAAGGCTTCCAATTATCCAAGATGTACTTCTGATATTTTTCATAGCATATAATGATCATATATATCAATTTGTTTTGAATTAATGTGAATCTATATAGTAAGGACAACCTCTATTCTATACTCCATGGAATATGGGGTAACATGGGTGGAATTGTGAGTCATCGTTTGAAATACCCACTGAGCATTGGGGTGTTTTTATGGGAAATTTTCTTAGTCTGACTGACCATATTCTACTTAATGTTTTATGGGGTATTTTTAATTCACCAATCATTTCATTTTCTTATGTGTGGTAGTGATAAGTGTTGTTGGAATAGATGGTGTACATTAATAACAACTTCTTCAGCTCGACTTCCCAATTGTTGGTTCCGTTGTTTGAGGGAATGGAGGAGTGGAATAAAAAATAATAAATTATGTGACTGATCATGAAATCAATAGTAGATCAGGATTTGAAATCAAATATTCGGAATTTGTCTACCCACATAGAAAATAAATATAATATGGTTACATTGAACATTCATTGGAGAGATATTGACGGTGGATATGGTCCCACAACATCTCATACCCATACTACAGAGGGAAAAGAATAATAAATATTATTTGGAGGCTTTGGTGGTGAATTCATGTAGCTGGAATGGATCTGACCTGAATGGAACCTCTTTGAAAACATAGTTCAATCATGGACCATGCAGGGCCAAAAATTAACCCAACAGTCAAATATCATGGGAGAGGTTTTACCATCCCTGATGAGATCCACATGAAATGGCATGAACTTCCTTCATAATACAGGGTATCTCATTTCCATGAATACAGAGGAGGGAATTCCATATAACACACTTTTTTAGAGAGTCTACTCAAGGATGGGACTACTTTTGGGTGGAAACTATGTCGCACACTGAGAGATTCGGCCACATTCGATCTGTCTAGAGGTAGAGGTCCATGATATAGGTACTGGATAAATGGTTTTGTAAAATTGGAGATTACATCAACAAGATGGGTATCTAGAGGTCCCACTGTGGAGGATACAATGATCATGTGGTTTACCTACTAGATCTCATTGTCTTCTGGAGACATTGGACTGATGATACTTTACTGTTCTACATGGATGAATTGATTGTTTTAGTCAAGAACTATAATAGATGTTGATATATGGGGATAGTCATCATCTAAACCATTTTGGGACCGAGGAAAATTAGAAACCTATGGTTACGAAGTTAATTTTTCCATTATCTAGAGAGTGCGCTCTAGATATTACATGATCTATTGCTTCAGGTTGACTTTGTCTCCCTTGATCTGATTGTTGACTATCATGGAGTCCCAATTCACATGGAGGTGGGGAACATCAATATCTAGAGTTAGATCAAGACCAATGATGATAGTGTGGCACTTTGTCTCATTTTGGGGAATCATTCTAATATACTGAATGATTGTGCGAGGATATCCTATATAAGGGTGATGAAGTTAATTGATAGGGCAAAAATATTGAGTCCAGGATCGTTGAACATTAATCTAGTTGGGCTCTTGGAGTCACAATATAAGTGAATCATAAAACATATAACAGCCTAATGAAGTAATAGGAATGCTCCGTATGGGAATTAAAGATCAATTGACTACTCCGCGGGGTTCATATGTGCACCTAGAAGATATTCCAAATCCAAACCCTTGAAGACCTTGTATGTAATGAATATGATGTCTAACTGCTGAAGGATCTCATACCAATGAGCTAGATTACCTATCATCGTAGGGATATTTATGATATACTTTAGAGGGAAAATTCATGATAACATATCTATCTCTTGATGCTTTAAATAGTGTCACAACTTCTGTACTATGAAATCTTGCACATGGCAGCACTTCTTTATTGGAGATTATTTGGACTCCATGCTATGACGCTGGGGACTACAATACTAGAAACTATTCTATGCAACTTAATTGCTTTTATAATAAATAATTGAACATAGGGATCCTTCTAGAGAGGAAACATAATGTCCAATGACATCGTAGAGATTAGTGTATTCAAAAATGAAGGGTGAAGAAAATATCACTTGATCTCCTCAAATGTGGTCTTGAAATATTTATCATACTGGAATAAAATTTTTTTCTTCAAGAGTATGGATAAGAGAATACACATTCCATATATATTTTCGATAAATTTATCTATGTTAGATATGTGTCGTTGAAGTCCTTGGAGCACCAGAACGTTCCTTGGAGGATGCATCTTGCTACTATCTTTGATCATCATTGGGTCAACCTCAATGCCTTTGTTCTAGATGAAAAAGTTGAGAAACATCCAATAGGAACTCCCAAAGGAAAACATCACGGGGTTCAACCTCAGATTTCAATAGCGAAGGAAGTCTAACTCTTTCATAGGATCTCAGAGATGGTCTTCATACTGGTGGGATTTGACCAAAATATCATCCACGTAGCATTGCAGTAATGTCCCGTGGAACTATTTGAAGATTCGTTGCATGTAATACTAATAGGTGTCTTCTGTATTCTTCTGAAAGGAAAAAATTTCTTAATATAAGATGTTTCCTTTTGAAACTAAGGAGGTGTTGGATTCTTCATATTTAGGATCAATCTAGATATATGTTTACCAATAATACTTATCCATGAATGAGATATATTGGAACCATGTGGTGGAATCGATGACTAACTTCGTTAATAGAACACCATCCCTCAATAATGAAAGGTGGGGAGCTAGGTGATCAATGAAATAGAATCTGGGGAGGGAAATTTCAAGTGGGATGGGCCTACGGGTCATGTATTGGGAAAGGTATGCCTCTGGGCCTTCAGTTCATGTATTGCGAGTCAGTCGGGCCTTCTTCCTTGGGCCTATGGGTCATGTACATGTTCTCCTTCAATCCTTAAAAGGGGTATTATCCATTATAAAATAAAAAAATAAGGCATTTCGGCCATTCGGGTTGTAGTATTTTGGGGAATGATGTTTTCTAACCATCCATGGTATTAAAAATCCTTGATGAAGTTGGAATTGATGAGCTTATAAACAGTAGACTCAAACATAGCACAAGGGGATGATTGTATCTTTTTAAGAGGCTTCTTGTTCCAGAAATGATCCATCGGGACACCAAGATGGTGGATGGTGATCTAAGGTTCCAGTCTTGGAATATCTTTATAACTACAATAAAAAACATCATAATTATGCTTCATGAAATCGACATACAGTACATGTTCACCTTGTTAGAATTACATCACTATTTAATGCCAGCCATGAATCTATCCTGGTGCCAATATTCACCTAAACCAGATCATCAATAGTGGTGGAGAATATTTATTCAAAATAATTTGGGGTGTATTACAAATCCCCTTTATCATATGAGGTAGTGGTTATTTCAGGTGAAATTAGCTCATCCATAGCTACTGACCCTGGGGGAACACTAGTTCCTATTAGGGTGGCAACAAAATCACGACATAGAGACTCTTGCAAAGCTAAAACAATGGAAAAAAGATTGTCGATCCAATTACATTATGAACTCGACTGGGGGGGGGGGAGGGGTCCATACTTAAAGATTTAAAATAAATTTTGGTGGGATGTTTTGTATTGGTTAATCCTATCTTGGAGGAATAACCAGGTATGGAGAAAAATTTCAGCAATATGGTGACAACCAGATACCTCATGATGTTAAGGGGATATAATATCACTCGAGCCAATCTTTTGTAATGGTACGAGGTTATATTTTGACATTATATGTACCAATAATGATTATTTACCTCTTCTCGGAAATAATAGAGTTGTTTTCTAGTTCATTCATTGTATCATCCATCCAATGAATTAGGAGGATATTAAAATAATCTATATCCTTCCAAGAGACATCCATAGGGGAAGTGTGATTATCTGAATTGGTTTGAACCCATTTTTCCATTATATTATTATTTTTATTATCAGTATAGGGCGATTTCTAAGAGGAATATAGAGTATCATCACCTGGAAGTACTCCCACTTGACCATTGATACAGTACTTGAGGAATTTGTTATACATGGATGGGACTAATGCATCTTGTTAGAGTAAGGGTGTACCCATCAATTCGTTTTACTTAGTAGGATGTGAGGCAACCATGAACTCATTTCTTGAAATAAGGACACAAAATATGGTGTTCAAGTATATTCATCATTATAACCACTAGTCAGTTTTATGAAAACCATATTTCATCATGTAAGAGGGAATCAAATATTCATTATTCAGTCTTAGCTTGGGGAGTACATGGGATGGGAAATGGATGATCACATAACATGTATAAAATAGACAGTTGTATAAATCCATTCCATTGAACTATAAAATAATGTAATATAGGTTAATATGTCTATGTACGGGGGATAAATCTTGTTCTTTTAAGAATGTGAAGATGGATGGGAATTTTTCATGCTCAAATTCCTCCCCATGGAAGGACTTCGTGGAAGCTACCTCTATTTCAAAGTAAACATGGCTCCATAAAGCTTCTATAGGTTCTTATTTCATGAATTATGATGGTTGTAGGGAATCATGGATTGATATATTTGAATAAATGTTTGAGAGGATCTTGAGAACATTGTACTTATGTTCTAGGAATACAATTCTAATGATAAGAGGTTGTCGATTGGATGAGGGTATGATGGGCACTACTGGTCGAAACAGCGGGTTCTGATTGATGTTATAAATGTCATTACTCTCATTAACTAAACCACAAATGGTCAGTACTAGTCGATTTTCAGCTGGTTGAGGATCGAACATAGCTGAACATGGTTGATCATGATACAATCACATCTATTCTACCTAGCCTATTTGCATGATCAGTTGAAGAAACAAATCTAAATAATGGGCATATAGAACTATTCCAGTTAAATCCTATGAAGAGATTATATCCTAGTAGAAGTAGAATACAAGGATTGGATTGAAGTTATATCTTGTGCATCCAAATAAATAATATATCCCCGTCTACTTCGATTATGGTGTTAGTCGGGATCATTCAGAGGAATTTTCTAATACTCTTAATAGTCAAGAACCATATAGGTATCCACCGACTCGACATTATTCAAAAAGTGGTACTTGTGATCTTCATAAGTGGAATATTACAATACTAGATATACCATGATGGTGATCCCCAACAATATAGGCATCAAATTACTAATAGTGTGTGATGTCATTGGTACATGAGGAGTATTTCTAATTCCATTATGTCATCAGCACCCACTATTCGGAGAGGTATAAGGTTTTTACAAGGATTACATAGATGCATAGGTGGTGTATATAGTAGGTGAAGTGGATAAATTAGGATTAGGTTGATTCAAATGGGCTCAAATGAAACCATGGGAGCAAGATAATTCCCTACTAGCCATCCAATCATCATATTTCTGAGTCTCGTGGCTGGAGACATGCTGCCACTCACCTTCATGGTTATTGTCAATATCAGTGTATATGCATGGATATTTGGTTGGGGTAATACCAATTATGAAAAAACTATTATCTACCTTATCCTGGAGCCAAAATTTGAACGAATAGAATCATTTGAAGGTATAATCAAGGATCATGTGAGAACAAAATAGTATGGGTGATCAGTGACTTCGGCCTCCTAGGGGTTTCTTCATTAAATAAGATTCAGAATAAATTTTCCTATAGAAATTATGAGATAAAAACGAACCATAGATAATTTGAATTAATTTGTCTGGTTTCATTTATCTTAGAAGAGAGCTCTAGGATCTGGTCCCTAACAAGGGGCTAGATCCTAAAAGGGGGATAGAGCCTGATTATCTCTCCTAGGAGGAAGTGACCTGTATTGTGGTGGTTACTTCCTATTCTGTGTTGGGCGTTTCTAAGAATAAGGATAAGCCTTAGTCAATTTCCATCAGTGAGGATATGAATTAGTCACTATTAATAACAATTATAACATCCTGGGGACTTTATCTATGAGACAACAGTAGTGTCTCCGTTGGTAGTTCTTCTTGTAGGAGATGGAAGAGGAAACATATGTGACTTTTTTTTGTGTTTCAAGGCATATAATTTTCACTATTCCTTGTAAAATAAATCCCAATACCACTTGGGTTTTTATGAGTGATACAGGATGTGAACAATTTAGTCTTGAAATTCACCATGCATATCATCAATGACTACTTTTGGGTTAGCATCATGATGATAAAATTGGTGAGTCCATTACATGTATTGAAAAATTATACGATGCATTCATCTGGTCATGTATTTCACTTAAATATGATTTCAATACTTTTATTTCTGTTGGGGGAACATAACTGTTAAAGAAACCTCCAAAAATGTTCTTCCAAATAAGTAATGGACACTATAGGGAACTCTCTATATCAAATGAATCCTTCCCTTCACAAATATTCACCAAACATCAGATCTTTGTAGCCTCATACTACTAAAGAGTTCCCAACATGGTCTCTCACCATTATATGAAGTGGGATAGATTCTTTAGTGGGTTTCCAATCCTTATGGTTTAGATTATGGTGGTATACTTGAATTAGAAACATGATTTCATATTATCCACCCATGTCATATATAACGTACCATCATCTGAGATCGTCACCTATCGAGTCTCAAAATCTTTAAGATGAGCGGTGAGAGAAGATAATATATATTTTTTAAATGCTTCCATTCATGGGTTGTATTACTTATTTCTAGTTCATTTATAGGCTCATCAACATGATATATATGCTCAATAGCTCATGGAGAGGCTGATGGAGCAGCTGGTGGAGCAGTTGGAGGAACATCCTATAGAGTGGCTCATTCTACATAATAAAGGAGTTTATCAAAGAGTTTGGTTAGATTCATCGAAACACACCATGATCGCTATTTATAGACTCCATTATTCCCCCAATGAGGATTCACAAGAAATTCGGGAAATAATGGAGGAAACTAATTGAGAAGGACCTGCGACAACCCCTTCTACCCTAATGGAGGGACACTTTTATACAAAGGATCACCATTATCAGGTATCTACTCTACAAGTTACTCAACATGGTTATCTTCAATAAATCTCCTTTTATCTATGAGTTATATATGTATGGAGGTTATGGAAATAACAACCTCTATCTCTATCATGTCATCAGAAGAATCAGGTGACTTGTAAGTCCTGATCATACATTTCCCCTTGTTGGTGTTCTTAATAATGGGAAATGATTCATAGGGGTCCCCAAGGAAATGTTCATGCCTTTTCAATATAATGTGAACACATGTGGGTCCTTTTAGATGATGTTATGTCCTAGTGGAATAGTTCACTTCATTGAATCCAACATCATTGTCGCCATATATGTAAATCTAGTGGATACCCATGTTCACTATGATGGTGCCTGAAGGAATATCCTCAATTTCAATTAGGAATTATGTTTTATTAGGCCAGGACCGAAGTAGATAAGAGAATACTTCTGGAAACCCTGGATCTACATATGTAGGGATAAATCTTCAATAATTCTATGGATCACTATGAAGACATTAAGGCATCAATGTTTAGGATTCTTGTGGTAGATGGGTGACACAGGGTGTTAGGCCTATAAAAGAGATTCCATCTCAATCATGTAGTAAAACAATGTCTTAACCATCAGGAAGGAGTTTTCTTATAAAGAAGAAGCAAGTGAGATTCATGATAGGATAACTAGTAAAAACATTCCATAAAAATTATATTAAATATTTAATATTGTTTAATTACAAATGAATTATGTACAATAGAAATTAGAATAAAATAACTGTTGTTAATAATATTTAAATTAGCCAAAAATTCTATAGGGATGTTTTTACACTATCCATTAGACAAAAATACTTCCCATTTTTTTCAAAAGATAATTCATTGATTGATCTTTTTTAGTAATTTCATATTTTTCATACAGATAAATAATATTAAGATCAATGGAAGTAGATGACTTAAAAATTTTACAAGACTAATTTTATCCATGTAGAGAATGTCATTAGATGTTTCAAAAATATAGTTGACTATAATTATCAGGTAATTAATTTTTATTCAAAAAATAATAGATAAAAAAATACAATAATTTTCAATGGGGTAAATAGATATAGAAAGAGGAAGATAATTCTATGGGACAAAATATTTATATAATTTTTAAATAATATATTTCTTTTATAAGATATGTGATTTTCAATGTTAATGTATTCCAAATTAATTTGTCTCAAAATTTTGAAAAATGTAGGACATAACATTGTAAAAAACATTTATGATGTTACCATAGAATTCTATGTATATAGACTATCAGAAATAGAAAACTGGACCAAGTGAAACAAAAAATCAATGTTCAATCTTCGAAGAAATATTTTTGTTAAAAAAATTACATACCGAGTATACTAAGGAACATTAAATAAAATTGTAAATTGTAATACTGATGTTGTTGAATTGAGATATTTAATTTTTTATAGTTTAATTTAATTTGTTTGTTATTAGGTTCATGAATTTGGAGAAGGGTAGGATATCTTGGGTAATTCATTGAGTTTCAAAAATATTTGAGAAAGATCTGGAATTCATAAGAAGCATCTAAAAAATTCAAATGTTTATGATGTCATGTGTTGTGAATTTCAGTGATCTGGAAAAGGTAATTTAGGTCCTTCCATATACATTTTGGGAGAACCTATAAATATGATCACAACAATACAATGGTATGTGACAATATTCATTCATATATAAATATGATTTTATATGAAGTTTATATTTTAGTTATATTCATATAAATGTATGGATATCATGTTTGAAAAGTGTTCTAAATATAGAATTTCAATTAGAATAGGTATAAAAGTATAAAAATAGAAAACTGGAAAGTGAAATCAGTTCATGTTTACATGAAAATGTTTTTTGAGTACTATAAATTTTTTATTAAAAATATCTTATTCTTTTCATTAGGTGAAATTTATGTGTTGGGATATAAACATAGAATACCATATGTATGCACTCTATGTTGAATCATACCGAATGGAGAGAAAAGATAGATATCTTAGAATGACCATTTTGTGATCATTTTGAATGGAGATTCATCTTTCATTCATGGATCATGTTATTTATGAAATAAAATTTAAAATGATGAGTTGGTAAGATGGCCTCAAGCATGCATACCCATATTCCATAGGATATCAACTAGAAGTGAGGGTGTAAAAGTGGTCCAGCGTGGAGATTGTAGCCTCATAATCAGGGTTGTATAGTGTTATAACAAGTGAAAAATTTCTGAAAATAGAAGAAGATGTAAAAAAATAAAAATTATATTGTAGTAGAAGAAATAATATAACTGAAATAAAGATATAAATTTCTATTTCCAATTCCATATAATGATTCATGTAATGTCTAATGTTACTAAAATGTACACGCAATATTAAATAAAAATTAAATTAAAATATAACAACATAAATAAAAAAAATAATCGCCAACTCCTTTAACATTCTAAAGAAGATATCAATACATTATTCCTTTTCTCACAAGTACACATCACATCCCATGAAATGAATCCAAATACATACAATCATGTAGGAATTTTCTATTACTCAAGTGAAATAGAGTCCTAATAAGGGTGTGAGAACTACATACTAGTAGGACAAAAACATCAGTGTCTTTCCTAATATAGAAGGTGCATTATAAATTAAGACCATGATTTGGGTATAATAATATCAGAGTTATAAAAATAAATAATAGAAACATTGTCCTGGTTACTAAAAAGACACGTTCCCCATACCACATTCTTCTTCATAAGATTGAAGTCTAAAAAGTGTACTTGTACAAAAATAATATATATATATATATATAAACAATTTGTAACATGGAAAATAAAGAATGTAATAACCCCAATGTTGTTCTTTTTATTGGTTTATAAATCCCATGTAATCTCATAAGTGTTATAGTCATGTAAGGTAAATATCCCAAGTGTAATAAATATACATGATAATAATAAAGGATGCATCTCATATATATAAAAAATCATCAATCAGTCAAATTATTGGTGGAGTCTAGTACCCGCACAAGGTGATGTGAAATAATCCCATGTATCACAAAAAGTACATATGATAATATCAAAGACCACTGATTCCTTCCATAGGGATCTATAAGGAGTCCCTTGTATCACCATGAGGTGTGGTAACATCTAAGTCTTTCCTAGGTGTCTCACTTATGGTACCATGTATCACCCAAGGAATTTCATAGCCATATTTTCAAAAGGCTCATCCATGGTTTCTCCCCTAGGGAACCAGTATCACTGAGGAGTATAACAAACCTCAATGTAATCCCTCACATGGAAATACAAATCATCTCCTAGGTCCCATCATGGTATAATCACTAGATCCTGGGAGTCTCTCCAAGATTCCTTAATATGTAACCCATATTCTCACCCGAGCCACATCAAGTGAAACAAGTCACCAGGGAACATTGTAAAGAAAACATTATTATAGGTATCACATGGAATGAATATATTTAAATCATTCTATAAAATTTTAAACATGAGACACAAGCTATTGAATCTATCATTTACAATGTTTTATTCCATTAATATAGAATGAGGAATTTATCACATAAGTAAATCATGAATATAAGAATTATAACTAGGCGATGAGAAATAAACATAAGAAAGGAGAAAGGATATGGAATAGGTACAAGAAATAAGTACCAATAAATAAATGTACCCTTATCCACATTGAATTATCATTCCTTTAACCATATTTCATCAATTACATCTCAAGGTCACATGATATCAGGCTTGACCTTGTATTTTATTCAACTATGCTAAACTAAATTGGCACAAAAAATATACATAGAAAAGCATATGCATGAGGATAATAAATAATAAATAAAAATATTTATTGTAAAAGGGCTCATTCCATGGTTCAATTACGATTTTAAATCATGTTATCAATTTAGGAAAATAATCCATGTTACCAAACAATCACCCAGGGTGAAAAAAAATTATCGCATTAGTAAAAAAATCCATCTAAATTTGGAACACCCAAAGAGGTGGGAAAAAGAAATTAAAAACCACATAGTCAGGTTTCACCACAAGTGAAGGTCACAAAAAAAAATAAAAAGGAAAGCCAAAAAATTTAATACTCGACAAAAAGTCATCTTTGGAAGATTTAAGTGAATGAAAGAATTACCTAACATGACATACGCATAAAAATAACGTGTAATAGGTTAGACACCCTACACTGCTAATCCCCATTTATAAGGCATGTTATACTATTTATAAAATATGCCATAGTCCTAAAAATTTTATTTAATCAAAATGTCCATGACTGATCCATTAATATTATTTAACGGTGGAAATTACATATAATCCAAAAAACAAGCATCAATAAGTAATCTTATGAAAATAACAAACAGTAAATAAGAATGACATAAATATGTATCACTAATTTTTGGATAAGAATACAATACTCCTCAGTTAAAAGGGATATATTATAAAAATGATAATTCCCTTCATTAGAAAAATTTATTTAATTATATTTAACAATAATTTTAAAACACATTAATCACTAATCGAAAGCATTCAATTTGTGGAATCTTGTAACTAAGGCATACACAATTTTTATTTGGAAAAATACCTCATGGTAACATTACATTATTTTTCGGTTGATTGTGGTTGTTGAAATATTCAGTTTCCAAGGAAAGTTGTGGAGTCCATAGATATTGTTGACACAGTTTCTTAAAAAAGAGCCAAGACAAAATAATGGATACCATTAAAACAGTAGAATAAAATTGTTTACACAAGGTGAAGGAATGCATTTCACGATGATTGGCTTCATGAAGAGTGTTTCATGAAGGATCAAAGAATTATGATAGTGATCTCCACAGATAGTAATGGTAATAAAAAATGGTGAAGGTGAAATGCATTTTTATTGGAGACTTGTGTCATTGTGAATGTTTTGACAGAATGATCTACAGTTATGATAGTCATTACGAATGAAAAATTCGCATTGAGCTCCTATAAATAGTATTCACTATGAAGGAAATGACGGAGCATCACGAAATAGTGGTGAGATGGCATAGATGGTTACAGAATCGGGGGAACACTTATAAATAGGCCTATACACCCATCAAAAGTGTATCAAGACTTAACGAAAAACTTACGGCACTAGAATCTTGACAGTTGTTCATAAAGGGTTGTTTGCAACCGTTATTTAACTAAGGGGTTACATGAAGAAGTTTGAGAATGCTGTAAATGCCAACTGAATGTCCTGAGTAACATGAATGTAACAAAATTCATGAAGGATAAGTACGATTTTTGAAAGTAATGGTCTTTGAGATTTTTTGTTATGATCTATGATATATGTGAGCTTCATGAAATGTAGGAGATTTAGGAAGGCAATGTGAACATCAAGAAATAGGAGATTCGTGAAGGTAGTAAGAATCATGAAAGTTAATCAGAATGCATTAACCAGTGCATTTGTGGTATTCTGATATTGATCTATTGTATGAATGTGGATCATCAACATAGCAACAACATAAAATTGAGTTGTTATTAATAAGAGATAATGAAAGTAACTGCAAGTCAATAATCTATGGGGGAATCCCTTACAAGAGATGTGATTGAAGGAAGAGGAAGAAGGTGATCCTCTCCACTAGTAGTGATCCAAATAAAAAGAGAGATGATGTGACACATGGTAATTTAGTAAAAAGATCCTAACCCTTATAATGGTAGTGATCCTAGGCATAGAAGTGATATAGACTGAACCACATTGATGATAGTGATCCTTGGTGGATTTGGTACAATCAGAACATCCCTATTGTATGCTCGTTGGATGTAGCCCAATGTGGGTGAACCATGTAAAAATAGTTGTGTCTTGAGAATTATATTATTTCTTTTTATATATTTCTATGGTATAAATAGATATGTTTGTTGTGTTTAATGAAAGAAAAGATCTAGAGGGGTTGTGTTTTTAATCATTCATACCCCAATTCACCCCCCCCCCCCCACTCTCGGGGTATTTTTCCTAGTGGTTCTAACAATTTTTAAGGAATTCTAGTCATCAATGGAAACAATTTCAACAATTGAAGATTCAGATGAATCCGTACGTCCGATCATTATGAATGGAAGTCTTTAAATCATATTTTAATGGAATATCAACCAATACTAAAATTGGTTCTTTATCATAAGCTGAAAGAAAAAGAATTTTGTTACAATGATAAATGAATTGAATATTTAGGGGAATCAATATCCAATATAATATATAAAAATGGGATGTCATGTAAAACATCACATTATTTGTGGAAAAAGTTATTGAGTATCTATGATGGAGGTTCAAAGGTCAGAGTGGAAATGTTGTAGGTTTTGTGGAAGAAGTATGAAGATATGAGAATGAACCAATATGAATCTATTGATGCATTCATTGATAGGGTGAATGTTTTAGTGGAATACATGTGTGTTTTGGGAGAATTAATTGAAGATATAAACATTGTGTAGCATATCATGAGGAAACTTCAACCTCAGTTTAATTCAAATGTTTCAATATTGGATGATAAATATCCAAAGGATATAACATTGGATAACATGTGGAGTAACATTATAACATATGAAATAGGAAAAAATAATAAAAATGATGTGGAAAAGGGGAAATACAAATAAGTGGAATTAAATTCCATTAATAAGTTATCCATTGATGATGGAAATTAAAATGAAGAAACAGATAATGTGATTTCAGTCCATTCATGAAATATAAATATATGAAAAGGAATGTTCAACGGGAAACATCCACTTGAATAATTTCGATATGGAATGGTTGGACATCTGGTAGAATGATTTCATAATATGTTTCAAGAATATTATTAAGATGAGGTTAAAATACCCATGAATAATTATTCAACTAAAATGGAAGAGAATAAATAGTTTAAGAAAAATTTCTTTAAACTGAAGATTCATCTTTCTAAAGAAGATGACAGTTTAGAAGCATCTAAATTAAAAGAGTTAAATGATTTCAAGGATTATAATGTAGAAGCTATGGTGTCTATTGTGGGAAATTCCAAAAAAGGGATGAGAACAAAAAATGAGGATGGATATGTAAAAGTTAGAGTAGACCTTCAAATCAAATTAGAAGTTGTTCATGAGGAAATAGATGTTTCAGAGAGCCAAATTGAAGAAATCCAACATTGTGGTTCATGATTCCAAGCTCTATATGTATTATCCGAAAGAAGATAAGTATAATATGAATAAATAAATTGAAAAACTAAACACTTAAATGGATATGACCTTGGATATGTTTATTGAGTTCAAAATCAATTTTTTTTAAAAAATACGTAAATGTATAGTTTGACTCAAATTGTTAATGATCAAATAATAAATTTCAAAGAACTGTAGTCTGTGGTCATCATTTTGTGATGAAATATTAAAGCCTCAAGAAAAATTTATGAATATTACTAAAACATTTGGAAACTAGGTCACTCAAGAAACTAAGAAGATTAAGGTGGAGTATGTTGGTCCATTAGAACAATAAAAGTCATATCTAAAAGAAAATGCTAGTATTAGTTTTAAAAAATGATGGGTAATGACTAATGTCAGAACATTAAAACCCACTTACAAAGTGATGTTTAATTTGTGTATGAATAATACTCATAATATTCAATAAACTCAATCTAAGACTAGTGGTGGAGAAGATACACATTGGAATGAACCTCAGATCAAGTGTTATTATTATCGAAAGATATGACACTCAAAAAATGTGTGTTTCAAATCCAAGATATTCTGAAGGGCATAAGAAAATAAATGAAATCCAAATAGAGTGAAATAATATATAAAATTTTTTCTGGTTCATTGTTTATAGTTGAATAGGATTTGGGCACATGGATAGATACTGTATATCAACCATTCATGGGTATTTTACAAAAAAAATTAATCGGTCACGGGCAACATTTCAGTAATCCATCAAGCGAGCTAAAGATGAAAAATTGATTTGCAGCATTGAAAGATGAAGTTGGTCCATCATAAACTTTGTAAGGTAAATATTATCAATCTTTTTTTGTATGATGTAGAACACATGGAGATAAAAGAAGAAGAGAGTTGAACAAGAAGTGATTGAACAAATATCCTTTAAAGACAAATTTTTCATTGGTATATTGATTATTGATAGTGGATGCAACTCTCACATGATTTGTGAGAAAGTTCTTGTGACCAAAATAAAGTATGATAAGGAAGGTATCATAATATTTTGTAACGATTAAGGCTTCAATATTGTTGGATCAGGAAAAGTCATGTTTGTGAGAAAAGACACAAGACATGTAGATGTATTTATTGTTGAAGGTCTCCGTCACAACATTCTCAATGTCAGTCAACTGTTTAACTTAGGGAATTTCGTAATCATTTTGATGAAATTATATTTTATTATAGTAAAATATGTTTCATTTGTTTGAATAGGTATTAATACAAAATGTGATTTCCACCACATTAGCATAGAAGAAGATAAGTTTTTACTGTCCATGTCAGATGAAAATATGTTATGGCATAAGCATCATGGCTAGTCAAGAAAAATATCATTGGATGATCTGGTGATATATGATGTTTCATGATACCTCCCTATATTATCATGTGATAATACTCATACATTTTTTTCTAGTCAACAAGGTATGATCATTCAAAATACCTATAAAGAAAAAGAGAAAATTTCAAGAAAAATCACGAGTTGGTGCATATTGATGTGTGTGGACTTATTTCAGTAAGAGATATTGATGGGAGGAAATACGATGATTTATTAATTGATGATTTTACTATAATAGAATGGGTATCAATAATCACCCCTGAGTATAAGGTATTCAGTTTCATTACATGATATCTATAGGAATTTTAATAGATATTAGGACAGAAAATCAAGAATATTAGAATAGATAATGGAACTGAGATAAAAAATTTCCAAGTAGAATATTATCTTGAGAAATAGGGGATTATGAACCATGTTTCAGAAATAATAACATTACAACAAAATGTATTACTTGAGAGAAAAAATCACATTATCAAAAACATAGATAGAACAATTATCATCAACAAGACAATCCAGATAAATTTTTGGAAAGAAGTAGTGATGACACCAGTCTTCTCATTGAAAACAGAATTACCATGTCCAAAAGAATATAAGACTCTATATAACCTACGGTATGAAAATAATACGTCATTTATGTTCTTTTGAGTTTTTATATGTAAGTGTTTCATTCTCAACAAGGAGAAACAAATAAAGATTGAATCCAGTGGATATAAAGGGATATTTCATTTCAACTCGAAGAAAACAATAATATAAATGCTTCAATAAGGGATTAGGAAAGGTAGTTGAAATCCATGATGTAACAATAGTGTAGAATGATGAGAACCTTCAGCACATAGATGATATGTCTATAAAAGATATTGATGATGAAAATAGAAGATCAGGGGATAGTCCAATTCCAAATGATGGCTCAGAAGATGACTCAGATGATGAGAAGGATGAGAATAAATAAGTATCTACATAGAGACCAGTTAGAAGAGATGAAATTGAAATAAAAAAAATAATTGGAGATCAAGAATTACCATTACAAACAAGGATGATTAAGAATCTATATAAAAAATAATATTTATCATTTGTAGAGCCTAAATGAATCAATGAAGCAACTACAGAAGGGAATAGGGTTCAGGATATGAATGAAGAGCATGAAAAAATTGAGATAAATAAGACATGAGATATTGTTATGAGGACAACAGATAATAATTTCATAGGGTCTAAATGTGTATTTGACAATATTATTAATGAAGATTTCACAATTATATTAAAAAGAGAACAACTTGTCTAAAAATTGTACTCCCAGATCGATGGTATTGATTTTTATGAAACATTTTAACATGTTGAATATGTAGAGATAATTTAACTATTCATGGCCATAAAAGTGAAAATAATATTCAAGTTTTTCTATATGGACATCATGTCAGCATTTCTAAATGGGGTTTTGGAAGAATATTTTTACATTAACTAACTAGAAGGTTTTCTCATTCATATTGAGGACAAGAATGTTTGTCAGTTGAAGAATGATTTATATGGTTTGAAGAATAAACGATGACCAATATCTTCAAGGATAAATCATTTTATAAAAAATCATGTTTTTTATCATGATGGAGTAGATTAAAATTTATATTTCAATAATGACTGTAATAAAAGGATAATGGTTATAGTATCTGTTGATGACACAATCATTGTGGGATCAAATGAATCGCATTGTATTCAGTTTTCCAAATTCATGAAAAGTGAGTTATAAATGTCAATGATTAGTGAAATTATATTTTTCCATGGTTTATAGGAAACATAATAAGATAATGTAACATTCATTTCTCCCTATAAATATTCTAGGTAAGTTTTTTATGAATATTTGGTATAGAAATTTTCATGGAGATGATGACTCTAATGGCTACCTAGATGAAACAATAGAGGGATGATAATGGAAATTCCCTTAATGTTACAGAATATAGTAAAATAATTGGTAGTGTACTGTATGTAATATATAAAATAACAAATAATCTTTTTCATCATGTCAAGGTGCATAGTATAAAATTAATACTAAATAATTCCATATTCTTACAGCGAAATGAATACTTCAGTATAACAATGGAAATATTGGGTTTTAGTTTGATTTACAAAGAAAAATAGTGGCATGATTTATTCGTACATTTAGATGAATATTGGTCCATTTCTATCGATTATAGGAAATCAATGTCAGGAGGTTCCTTCTATCATGGAGGATTGTTTATTTATTGGTTAGAAAAAAACAATTTGTATTTCCTTAAGTACCATAGAAGATGAATATATTTAGGCCACTAAATATTTCACCCAGTTATTATTGATGAAGTATAAACATGATGATATAGGAGGTGAAGTGAAGTCTCCAATTAGAATCCATTATGATAATTCATGTTTAAAAAATCATAGAAGAACTCTAGTCCATAACTGAAGGACAAGTCATAGTAAAATAAAATATAATTTTATCAATGAGATGGTCGAGCATGGACTTGTGATGTTGGATTATGTTTCTATATATACATATAGTTTGTATAAATTCTAACAATTTCATTACCCAATGAAATGTTTGAATGACATCGACTAGCTCTAGGAGTTCAGATGACTCCATGAAATTGAAAATGTCTGGATGTGGGACCCACTCTTCCAAATATGTGATTTGTTTTACCTAATGCATTAATCATGGTTCATTACCCTATTTTAGACCACAAAATAGTGGCATTTGTGTTCATTTACAATGTGGGAGAAATTGTAATGGGAGAAAATGTCTTTCCCAAAACATGAGAAGAAGTTGAGAGGTGGAGGAACAAGATAGGGGGATCAAAAAGATAGGGGAATGTATTAAATATAATGATTCTAAAAGTGATCGATAAAATTATAGATGTTATGATAGATGGAGTTTTTTATGAAAGATTTTGAGTTGTTTTTTAATGAAGTTATGTACTGAGCTATATTTCAGGATACTCTTGTTTCGCAAGATGAGCATTACTCATGTGAGCATAGTGTATGTGTTGAGTATGTCATTTATTTATATCTAAATTGAAATAGGAAAATTGTGGTATATATGGAAGGATAATAATGTTATATAAAAATGTTAATAGTTTTCAACAAACCAAAGGGGGATATTTTGGGGAAAAAATTACTCATGGTATCAATGTAGAATTTTTGGATTGATTGTGTTTGTTGAAAAACCAGGTTTCCAAGGTATGTTATGGAGTCTAAGGATATTATTCACTTGTTATGTTTAAAAATACCCATGATGAATGAATGGATTCCCTAGAAGAGGTACAAAAAAATTGTGAACACCAGGAGATGTCATTTCCTAGTATTTTCTAAATTTCTGGGGTCCATAATTTTATGTTTGGATTTCATTCTGAAAAGTCTATTTTCATGAATGATGTCTTAACATATGGTAAAGGCATGAATTTAAAAATTATGGGGTTATTGAGAGTGTTTTGAAAAGTATCAATGAATTACGATGGAGATCTTCGTGAAAAACGACACGCATCACGAATGGTGAAGGTGAGGAGCTTTGTGAGAGGAGCATTGCATCACCAAGAAGGTTTTGACATAATTATCTATAGTTATGACTATAATCAAAAATGATAATTTTTCATGGAGATTTTTGAAATAGGAGGTTTTCTGAATGAAATGATGGAGCCTTGTGAAATGGTAAAAACATGGCCTAGAAGGTTCTCAAATTGTTGTAATTCCAATAAATAGGCCTCTACCCCCATCATATGAGTAGCGATACATAACAAAAATGTGAAGGAACTGGAATCCTGAAGTTTGTTTTTGAAGAGTGGTTTGTGAAGGGTGGTTCGAAAATTTGATATGAGAAATGTTCATGAAGGCTATAAATACCAACTGAATGTTATGAGCATCCCAAGAGTATAGAAATTCCTGATGGATATGTATGATTCATGAAAAGAAGGAACTTCCTGACAGATAGTTGAGATTCATGAAATATGTCTTCTTCATGAATGGAAATATCTTCTCAATGGAATTATGTGATTCATGAAGGATGAGCTTCATGAAGGCAATGAGCATCGTGGACGTGTTTCCGAAGGCATTGTCCAGTGCATCTATGGTATTGTGGAATTCATATACTGGATGAAAGTTTAAATTCAACATTGGATCCATATAAAACTAAGGTTGTATTCAAAATAGATAATGAAAGGACCTATAAGTACTTACTCTATAGGTGAATCCCTTCTAAGAATAGTGAGTGGTGGAAGAAGAAGAATGCAATCCTTTCCACGAGTAGTGAGCCAGAGAAAGAGACACTGGGGGAGATCCTTTGGAATGTAGTCATAAATATATAAACCTAATAAAAGCAGTGACCATCTCCAAATATGTGATCTAGACCTACCATCATTATTTGTAGTGAGCCTTATTAGATTTCATACAAGCGGCACATCACCATTGTGTGCTCCATGGATGTATGGTGATCCATGTAAAAATCATTGTGTCCCAAGATAATTTAATTTTTGATCAGACATTGCTACATGATAAAGAGATTTATCTTTTTTGTTTAATGATGTTACATTTTTAGAAGGGGAAGTAGTTTTAATCTGTCTAACCTGAATTCTCCCCCCTCTAAGGGTATTTGTCCTAGTGGACCGAGAAAAATTTAAATAGGTAAAGTGGAATGAGACCCTACCATAAGAGGTGGTCTAAGAAATCTAAGTAATCATAAATTATCACTATGTTCTTTTAAAGAAAAAACACCTTTATTGGATGGGTTTTATTATATAACCATGGATTTATATATCAAATAAATAATTCATCATATATAATTGTTTTTTATAAAAACATGTAGAATCAATAAATATCCAATGGAAGTGTGGAAATAATTAAATTAACGAATTTTTTTATTAAATAGGAATTGAAAAAGATCCCACAACAAGCATTAGACAATGATCTCACTTGAAACATGATATATTTGGTGGCCACCACATGAAACTACATCACACTCGCATGCACATACACTCTTATATATATATATATTCATTAATCCAAAGAACATATAACTCTCTCCATGAGGGAATAAATTTGATGAATATATATATATATATATTTATATATTTATATACCAATGTATGTGTTCGTGAACATTCAAAGTTGTTTGAATCCCACTACAAAATATTCATGGGTCTCAAAACAAATAAAGACCCTAAAAATAGGATAAAGAATATAGCAGATGAAAAACCATGCCTCATATGGAAATGGCCAAACGAATCCATTGAATCCACAACAACATCCATGGAGGGTGTCAGAATAAGAAATAAGGAATCCAGAAAGACCATTCATATATCCTAACAAAAAAATAAAACCGACAATTGTATTATCAAAAAACCCCAGGGTTTTGTTGAACCCCACCGGGTGACAGAGAGACCGAAAATCATCCAGAAATAGGGAGAAGAGATATCTTTAATCTTTAACGTGATGGATCAAAGAATAAATGATGATAGATACAATAGAAATAAACTGAGAGGAAGTAGGAGATGTGGTTCATGTGCTGTAGGCGTGCTGTCTGGGGGTGTGTCGTGTATAAGCTGTCAACCATCGGGTGTCGCGTTGTGGGTAATTGGAGGAAGGCAGACACCATTTAAGTTAAAAAGAAAATAAAAAATAATAATAATAATTTTAATAATAATATAATTAATAATAATAATAATATTAATTACAATAATAATAATCATCATCATCATTGTAACACCCCATGTTTCCATGGTATGCTTCTCTTTTAATAATAAAATATTATGTGTTGTACCCAACTTCGAGTTCTAACACACCACAACCAATCAAACTAGACATTATGAATAGTATTATCCATTTTTGAAATTTTATAAATTTTATCCTTAAAAATGGACTTCATTTTTGGATTCCGTGTATGGAAATAATCTTAGGGTGAATTTTTTGTTTTTTTCTAAAGACCATCAATTTTTGATTAATAGTGAAAAACACTGAGTTATTGTTTAAAACAGAATTATTAATTTATAAAATTATTTTTTTATTTAAATTTATTTTTGTTCAAAATAGATTCAAAATATGTATATATGTTTAATATAATTCATTGGGGTTAGTTTATAATAATTTTAGATATATAAAAATTTTATTGAACTTTTTACCATCTTTTACCCACCTCCTAGGAGCATTTTCAAATTTACATAAAACCTATTTTTACCACATCTGTAAGTTAAATTTCAAAAATATGAGAGAAAAAATTGATATCAGTAAGAAAAATTTGGTTTAATAAGATTAAATTAAATTTTTTAATAGTAATTTTTTACTTTTAATAGCTATGATTAAAAGTAAATAGGTTATTTAAGGGTAAAAATGAGATTAGTATTACCCTAAGACAAGTACTAATTCTATTTTATAAGTTTAATTCGACCAAAAAAACCTTAGGATAAAAATATGATCCTTTAGGTCCACATGTATCAGATTAAAAAAATTATTACTATTTAATTAATATAAGAGTTAAAAATGTTAAATTCCAAGATTATAAACTAAACCATGTTTAATATAGGGCTATATAGAAGATAAATTCGACTATAAATATTCATTAAAATTATAAAAATATTTCCTACATAATGTTATTTTATTTATATTTTTTATTCATTTTATAATTTAATTTATTTTTGACACAATGATGATGTAGTAATTACCTAATTAATGAAATATTAAAATAATCAATATTATAAATATCTAAATAAATTTAATTTGAGACTTTTTATGAATTCCACTAATTTTCTAGGTTACTATGACATATTAGGGTTTGTTGTATGAATGTTTTAGAAGTAATAAACATTTTATGATTTTAGAAAAAACAAAACACCAACTAGTGTCAAAAATGACATAAAAGTGTTTTTAAAACAAATATTTTATTATTAATTGAAATTCTATTCATAAAAACCAAAGGTTCTATCAAAAGACTTATATAATGATAGGTGTTTCATTAATGAACCTTTTGGGATTCTCTTGGAAGTATTTTGTAATTTTTCTAACCATATAATATAAAAATACAAAGAGACATGGTAAATGTCAATCTATTTAACTATAGTTTAAATATAAATGATAAGTTTAATATAGTGACCCAAACAAGTCCAAAACCTATTGGTTGAGTGTTTTTCGACCCATACCTACCTTATAATTTAAATAACTCATTTTGGATCCATTATAAATCGAAATTTATTTTCATATAAAATAGTATTTCTAGCTTTTCCTAAGGTGCCCCTCACCCCTCTTATAAAAGGGAACTCCCCCTTCTCTATAATTCACACCATAAAAGCCATTTGGGTCAGCCAACCACTACATAAATTCCCTCTCAACTATACTAAATTCATTCTATAGGCGTTATTTTATTCATAAAGCCAATCTATGGGTCCCTATTGATCAAATAAAAAGGAATAACCCGAAGATGAGGGAAATATTTCATTACCTCTTTCATGTTTTTTTCTTCTTCCACTACCTCTTTTATTATTTCATCAATTATAAAATAATAACTCCCATATATTCTATATAAAGAGATGTTATTATTAATATGGTAGAACAATATTCATTATTTTATCCATCCTTTGAATGACATGTCGCCATACTTGTGTATGTACGGATTACCGTCTCCACGTCGTCGTGTAATTGTTATTGAATACATTATTATTTGGATAGGTATAACAATGATGTATAATTGACGAAAATAATAAATATAAAATTATAATTATTATATATATATGATATATCATCCAATTATATATAATTTTAATATCAAAAGAATGATATTGTCACTCGTGCGTACGTACGGATTACCGTTTCCACGAACACGATTAGATTCATTCCCCATAGTATCCATTCAAGACTAAATGTAATTTCATGATTAAATTTTTTGTTAAAAGACTTAATATCATTCAGAATATGAATAAGATACACCATATACATAACAATCATAATATACATAACAAATAATATAAAGTTAAATGAATTAGTTAACACCCGAAACGACAATAATACTAAAATATTATTAAGAATTTAATATTAAAAGATCATATATGATATAATATTAATGTATATTATTCTTGTATAATTTAATAACAATTATATCACCACTATACAGGAGGTTAACTTACCCTCGACCAAGGAATATTAAAAGGTAAGGGTTAATTTCAAAATCTCTTCATTATCTGAGGTTTCTTATATGTAATTATCTACTAGGACCTATTTATCATCCACATTCATGCTTCTTAAAAATAAATTTCAAATTTTTTTACTATTTACTAGATAATGGTTTAATGTCATTTATACCCTTATTCGACCATATATGTTTTGAACAGAATCTTTCTGTCATTTTCCAAACAAGGTATTTTTTGACCTTTTGGTAAAAAGTTAAGGTAAGAATTTTTTTTAACATATATAGTGGGTGTGGCTATTTTCTTCCGTTATAACATCTTCGATGATTTCCTTGCAAGATTATAAGAATATTTTCAAAATAAATTTTTTCTTCAATGATTTCAAAATATAAAGAGATATTTCTCTAAAAAGGTTTTGATTTCATCTATGTCATCTTATTTTGTTGGATTTTAAGCTTTTTTGATGTTGATTTATTATGATACAACACATCTATATTATATTGAAGTTTTTGTGATTTGATTGACTCTGGATTTTTTATTTTTACACCATTCATGGTTTATGGTTAATGTATTGGCATTTTCTTTTCTAGTTTTATTACAAATGTTTATGTTATATTTAAACCTTTTTATATGAGGAATGCATTGGATATAGTAAGTGAAGTGTGGAGCCTGCTATAGCTCCTTGATGCATCGGTCGGTCTCATGAGACAAACTACTATCTTGGAAAAAGGCTCTGACAAAATATTATTTGTAGTATTGGCATAAGGCCTTGACTACGTGGTTATGAATGTCTCGCATTATGCATTCCATCATTATGAATGTTTCTATTGATATTTCATGTGATTATTAGAATAGTAGAGTATCAATTTATTTAATTAAATGGAACTATTTTGATTTATATTTTCCATATTATGAATATGTTTATGTTGAAATGGATTTTATTATAGTTTTAAAAATTTCCTTAAATGTTTATCCTTATTTATGAAAGTTTCTGCTATATTGTTATCATTACTGAGCATCGAAGCTCACCCCATTCAATGTTTTATTTTTCCCAAGATAAGAATAAGTATACTATGAATGATTTTCTTGGATTGTCTATGGGATCTCAGTGTTATCTATGAAAAAAATGGTGTTGTAGTTTTCAATTTTATGATTTAATGTAAGCCTTATGAATGTATCTAGTACGTCCAAGGATACTAAACTAATCGGTATTTCGAGACTTGATCATTTGTGATCATGCCAATGTCATGTAATAATCCACCGACTCTGGGTAACTAGGGTTGAGGCATTATAGTTAGTATCAGAGGAAGTTTTGTAATATCCATGGAAACTAAATTTAGATAAACTCTGATTAGATCACATTACCCTAAGATAGACTATGAGGATAAGTATATAATAAATTCATAGAATTTGGGTAATATAGATATTTTGTGATTTTTCCAAGAAAATAAATCCATATATGTATACGAGCCGGTAGAGGTGGCTTTGGCACAGATGTACATAGGGGTAAAACTAGAAACCACCACTTTTAGATAGACTTGAATGAAAACTGGTGCACGAAAACAGTCCTTGTTGCACTCTTGGTTACGAAACACCCAGGGATATGATTATTATAATTATAATTTTCATTAATAATCATTATGATGGATTTATGAGTATATAACTCCTAAAAGAAAAAATATTTATGATTATGGATTATATCTATAAATTGTTCAATCTGTGTTAGATATTTTACAGGTATGGAATTATTCATTACAATTCATAAACTAACCTAGTGTATGACATCATATAGAAATAGCACCCAGTAGTAGGAATGTGAACTCTAGCAATACGTATGATCCAAAGAGTATGAATGATCATATTTTTCATGGTATTGAGCCAACAATTAGAATAGAAATAGTCTCCCATGTAATATTAATATATGAAGAAATAATATTATGTGTTAATAAGATAAGTAATAAATCCATTGAGTCATATGTATTTTAAGGGAAGTAAGTGAAGAAAAGGATAGAATATAGAAATATTGATAAAGGGAATATGGGAAAAATAGAATATCCGTCCTATGGTGAATATGGGAAGAAACACCCCGGTACTTGCCTGAATGGGATTTGATCCTATTAAACGTGTGGCAAAAAATGCCACCAAGCTCATGATTGCAAGGGTAAGAAAGTTGTTTTCACTGTGGAATGCTAAAATTGTAGAAAAAGGGGGCATTATTCAAATTAATTTCCTAATTTCTAAAGGAACATTCCTAAAAAAGGATAGGGGATCAAGGCCAAGAATATTATATCATTATTACTGAGGTTAAATCTCACAAAGACGCGGGGGAAGGTAATTTAATGGTTTCCTAAAGTTTAGAAAATGCTTTATTTGATTCTGGATCGTCACATTGTTTTATATCTTCCTAGTTTTATATGAAAATTAGATTTTTCCAATTTTATTTAATAAGGGAGTTTTCAGTCATAACTCCCAAGGGAAGTATCATTGCAACAAATTTTTGTGAATTAGTCCCAATTTGCGCATATAAATTTTCATTATCTACTGATCTCATCATCATACCCATGATTTAATGCGATATAATACTAGGTATGTATTGGATTTCAGATCATGATGTGAAAATTTATTATAATAAGGAAGTTACAATTTTTGATGATGATAAGGAGTACCTTATCTTTACAGCAAAAACATCACCACCTAATTATTATCTAGATCCACCTCCAGTAGCTCAACCAAATTCAATTATTGGGGAGGAATATAATGGAATAAATGATGGTGAGGAAACGAATGTTAAAATAGAATATGTAACTATTGTTAAAGAATATGTTCATGTGTTTCTAGAAGATTTACTAGGACATCATACAGAATGAGAAATGGAGTTTTCCATTGATTTAATTCCTGGTCCATGGCCCATGTAGAAGAAACCTTATATAATGATCGTTGTGGAATTAGTGGAACTAAATAATCAACTAGAGGAATTGAGTAAAAAGGGATTTATTCACCCTAGTGTTTCCCCATGGGGATCCCCTATCCTTATTGTTAAGAAGAAAGATGGATGTATGAAGTTGTGTATTGACTAAAGGGAGATCAATGATATAACAATAAAGAAAAAGTATCCCCAACCTCACATTATTGATCTATTTGAAAATATTGATGGATATAAACACTTTTCAAAGATTGAACTTCAATCTGGATATCATAAGTTGTGTGTGAAGAAGGAAGACATTCGGAAAACAACATTTTGAACCACGTACGGGCATTACGAGTTTACAATAATTTCTTTTGGGATGACTAATGCACCCTATATTTTCATGGATCTAATGAACAATGTTTTCATCAAAATTCTTGATGAATTTGTAGTGGTATTTATTGATGATATCTTGGTATACTTGAAAAATATACTACGATCATGAAAATCACTTTCCCATTATCCTGATGTGTATTAGAAGACATGAATTATATGGGATGTTTCGCAAATGTGAATTCTGGCTTCAATATATTTCTTTTCTAGGTTATATTGTCTCAAATGATGGAATCTCAGTTGATCCTTCAATGACAAGAGCAATCCAAGAATGGCCAGCACCGACATGTATAACTGAGGTATGCAGTTTTATTGGTTTAGCAGGTTATTATCGGCATTTCGTCCAGAATATTACCCAATAGGCTAACCCATTAACCAAGATCACACGTAAAGGGGTGAAATTTTTGGGGAAAAAAGAATGTGAATAATGTTCTGTTGAATCGAATAGATGATTAGTCAATGATAATATATTGAATCTACAATCGGGGAATGATGGGTTAGTTATTTATAGTGATGCTTCAAAGAAAGTACTTAGATGTGTCCTTATGTTGAATGATAGGGTTATTTCTTTTGCATCACTACAGCTAAAAAGTCATGAGAAATACTATACTACTCATGATCTTGAGTTAGCTGGTGTAATATTTTCTTTGAAAATTTGGAGACACTATCTCTATGTTGAAAAATGTGAGATTTATACTGATCAGAAAAGTTTGAAGTATATTTTGTCACAGAAAGAACTCAACATTAGGAAAAGGTGATGGCTTTAACTACTCAATCATTATGATTGTACTATAAACTACAACCCGGGGATGTAAAATAATGTGGCATTTTCATGGAGTAGAAAGGATCAGGGAGTTTTGTACAAGATGAGAGTTAAAAAGGATCTTATTTTCATGGATCTAGTAATGATGGATATGAGAAAACCATGGAAGGTGAAAAATTAATAATTTTTAAAATGGTTTCAAAACCATATTTACTATAATGTATAATGTGTTCTGAGACCGATCATGAAGAGTTTCAAAAGAAGATTAAAGCTATGAATGATGAGAGATTGAGTGAATTCGTATATGAAGATGGAATTTTAAAATTTAGGGAGAGTCTTTGTGTTCCTGATATAACTGAAATAAAAAGAGAATTGTTGGATTATTCCCAAACTTCCAATATCTTTATACACCCTTGGTGAAAAAAATGTATAGATATTTGAAGGTACATTTTTGGTTGGACAACATGATGACTAAGATTGCGGATTTTTTGTCAAGATGTATGGTTTTTCAACAACTGAAAGCTGGAAGGCAACAGCCTAGAGGAGTTTTCCAACCTCTTCCCATAACTGAGTTGAAATGGGATAATATTACTGTGTAATTTTTCATGGGACTACCAATGACTCCTAGAAGGAATGATGAAATATGGGTCTTTTTTTTTATCGTCTTCGCATGTCAGCACATTTTCTTTCTATAAGATAAGATTTAACACTTTCAATTTTAACAAGACTATATATCAATAAAGTTCTAAGACTTCATTAAGTACCAATGTCGATTGTTTCGGATCATGATCTCCATTTTACATCAAGATTCATGAAAATTATTCAGAATGAATTGGATATTGGACTTCGTTTGAGCACTACCTACCACCCCCAATTCGATGGACAATCAGAACAGACTATTCAAACCTTACACGACATGTTGAGATCATTCTCAATTGAATTTCAAGGTATGTGGGATTAATATTTACCTTGGGTAGAATTTTCCTATAATAATATCTTTCATTGAAGTATTCAAATGGCACCATATGAAGTGTTAGACGGAAAAAGATGTCGCACACCATCCTATTGGGATGATATTGGTGAAGAAAATTCAAACGCATAGAACTGGTGGAGGAAATGATGGAAAAGGTACAGTTAATCCAAAACCACGAAAAAGAAGCTCAAAGTAGGCATATGATCTATGCCGATAACCGAAGGAAGATTTTAGAATTTCAGGTAGGAGATCATGTTTTCTATAAGGTGTCTCCATGGAAGGGTGTTATATGTTTCGGTAAAATGGGAAAATTAAGTCCCAGGTACATCAGACCTTTCGAAATTATACAACTAATTGGGGCTGTAGCTTACCATTTGGAAATGCAACCAAGTCTCTCCAAAGTTCACGATGTATTCCACATATCACTGTTGAGAAAATACATGCCTGGCCCAATGCATATACTCACCTATGAAGAATTAAAACTAGTACCCAATATATCTTATTTAGGAATATCCCATCAAGGTTCTTGATACAAGAGAACATGTTCTGAGAAACTGGACAACTCATCTAGTAAACGTTCTATAGAGAAACCATAAGATGGAAGAGGAAACATGGGAACCTGAGGAACTTATGATGAAGAACCACCCAGGTGTTTTTATGGAGTAGTATTCTAGAAATTTCGATGATGAAATTTTTTGAAAGAGGGGAGAATATAACACCCAAAGCTTCCACGACACACATTTTATTGAATAATACAATAGCGTGTGTTGTACACAACATCGAGTTCTAACACACCAAAACCAATAAAATTACTCGTTATGAATAGTAATACCAACTATTTGAATTTTTTTAAAATTTAACATTCAAATTGGACTTCATTTTTGGATTTGAAGTATTGAAATTAGCTTAGGGTAAATTTTTGGTATTTTTCTAAAAACATTCAATTTTTGATGAATAGTGAGAAACACTAAGTTATTGTTTAAAAACAAATTTTAAATTAAATAATTATTTATTTTATTTTTGGTCAAAATAGATACATAATACCTTTATAAGTTGAATGCATTTCATTGGAGTTAGTTGATAATAATTTTAGATATATAGAAATTATATTTAACATTTTACCGTCTTTTACCCACATCCTAAAAGAATTTGAAAATTTACATAAAACATAATTTTACCACTTCTATGAGTTGAATTTCAAAACTCTGAGAGAAACTACTGATATCAGTAAGAAAAATGTAGTTCAATATGATGAAAATAATTTTTGCTGAAAAGTAACTTCTTAATTATATTTTCCACGGTAAAAAGTAAATAGGGAATTTAAGGGTAAAAATGATATTATCAATACCATAAAACATGTCATAATTCTATTGGATAAGTGTAATTAGACCTCAAGAAATCATTTAACTATAATATTATCCTTTAGTTCCACTAGGAATAGATTAGGATATTTATTATTATTTAATTTAAAGAAGAGTTCAAAGTGATAAACCCAATGTTTAATAACTAAACCATTTTTAATATAGGAAAACACATGAGATAAATTCGAGTAGAAATATTAATTAGAAATCTAAAACGATTCCCTACATAATGTAATTTTATTTATATTTTTTAGACATTAAATAATTATTTTAGTTTGGACACAATGATGATGCAGTAATTTCCTAATTAATGAAATATTAAAATATTTGATATTAAAAATATACAAATAAATTTAATTTGTTACTTTTTATAAATTCCACTAATTTTCAAGGTTAATATGACATATTAGGGTTGGTTAGAATAATTTTTATCGAATTAATAATGATGTTATGATTTTATCAAAAAAACCAAATAGTGTCAAAATTGACATAAAATGGTTTTTAAAACCAATATTATATTATTAATTCATATTCAATTCCTAAAAATCTATGGATCGACCAAAATACTTATATAATGATAGGTGTATCATTAATGAACCACTCAGGGTTCTATTTGATGTATATAGTATGTTTGATCACCTTATTATATAAAAATACAAAGAGACATAATAAATGTCAAACTATTTAACTAAGAGTTAAATCTAAAATATAAGGTTAATATAGTTACACAAACATGTCTAAGACATATTGGTTGAGTGGTTTTAGTCCCATCCAAACCTTAGCCTTTAAATAATTTAATTTGGTGCCATTATAAACCAAAAATGATTTTATTATAAAATAATATTTCTAGCATTTCCTAAGGTTCCCCCACCCCTCTTTTTAAAGGGAACTCACCCTTCTCTCTTATTCACACCTTAAAAACCATTTGGCTCGACCAAAACCTGGCCAAACACCCTCTAAAATGCCCAACCTTAATCCTAGAGGCCTTCCATTAGTCTCAAAGCCATCTAATGTAGTCCTTTTTATCAAATGAAAAGGAAGAACCCAAAGAAGTGGTAAATATTTCATCATCTCTTTAAGTTCTTTTCTTATTTCACATCCCCATTCTTTATAGTTTCCATTATAAATTAATATCTCCAGTATCTTATATATACACTGTTTGTATTATAAATATGGTACAACCATATTCATTAATCTATCCATCCTTAAATGACATGTCACCATACGTGCGTGCGTACGGCTTACCGTCTCCACGTAATGGTGTAGTTGTTATTCAATACATTAATATTTGAATAGTTACAATAATGATGTATAATTGATGTAAATAATTAATATAACATGATATTTATTCTGTATATATGATATATGATCTAATTATCTATTATTATAATATCAAAAAAATGATATTGTCGCTCGTGCGTACGTACAGATTATCATCCCCACGAACACAATCAGATTCATTCGCCATCGTATCCATTCAAGAATAATATTCATTTTATGATTAAAAATATATTTTAAAGACATAATATGATTTTTAATATGAATTATGTACATCATATCCATAAAAAACATTATTTACATAACAAATCATATTAAGGAAAATGAATCAGTTAACACCATAAACAAAGACAATAAAAAAATATTATTAACAATGAAATATTAAAATATCATATATGATATCATTTAATTATATATTATTCTTTTATAATTTAATAAAAATTCTTTCATCATTATATTAGAGATTAAAGTACCCTCAACCAAGGAAAATTACATGGTAAGGGTTAATTTCACAATATCTTCATTATATTAGGTTGTTTACACATAATTATATTCTAGGATCCCATTATTTTAAAGACTCGGAAATTCCATGGAATTTTTTTTCTTAAATACATGGGAATTTTATGATTCCGTGATTATTTTCGGCGCTTGATTCCGTGGCCCGGTGTGCCTGGAATCAATTTCGGAATTTTTGTTTGGGTACATTCAGTAATCGTACGAGTGAGTTTCTATAACTTTTGAACCGGTGCTCGGAACTGAAATATGAGGGTACCATTGAACTCATAGCGTCGGTATTCTCTTAATAATACATTCACCTCGATGGTAGTTCATCAAGAATAAAAGTTTGGTTTTGGCTTCTTATAAAATATAATAAAATAAAGTGTGCAACAACTATATTTTATTTGAGCTACCTTTGGGTGTTTTGAGGTTACAAATTTTAAGAGGATGTTGTAGGGGGGCACCACACCTTAACCTCTCATGAGAGGTTATGGTGGTGGGTCCCACCTAAACTCAACCTCCCATGTGAGGATAAATGAGGTGGGGGCCACCTGACTTTTAACCCCTTGAAACTCTTCAATAAGTGGGGAGAACCCTTGAAATCCCCCACTTAATGGTGCCACCTCCCGTGGAGCCTCTCCACCATCCCTTTTAATTAAATGGATCAAAACCCTTTGATTAAATGGTGCCAACCCCTTTAATTAATGTTCCATCCTCTCGTGGATTAATTAGGGGAGCCTATGAAAATTATTTCTCCTTTTTGAATTGTTCTGCCAAAGTAATATTAGACGACTCAATCTAATATTATTTTCACATGGCATTTTGGTGGAACTTGAGAAGATTAAATCTTGGGAGAAATGTTCTTCCAACGAAGAACACTCCTCCCAATGAAGAGCGAAAAATGTGAAGAAAGCCAACAACGATTCTTCTTCGACTCCCTTCATTGAATCCTACTGATGTGGAGTGTCTTCCACAACCATCGTGATACGTCTTCCTTCTGTGACGCCATCAATGGATCAAAGATCGTATCTTCACGCTAACATGAATAAACATCGAGAAAGGTAGGGGTTATTGCAAGTTGGTGCATCCCTTTTATTTTCACCTCTTAGTTGAAAAGAATCGACGTGATGTATTTTAAATGGTTGAAGTTCAACTTCCTTCCTCTTAGTTGAACAATTGTTGGAACCCCTAAACATGGAGGGTGTGGGCAAATTAACATGGGCCGACACCCTCTTCCAAAAATTTTATGATGTTCCATCGATATGGCGATGATTTAAGAGGCAACAAAGGCGGCAACGACGAATGTCGCGCTACTCGCAACCTCGGCGAATCGTGCATCCCCTACGGTGCACCAGTTCTACTGGATGAATACCACAGGCCGAGCAGAGCCCGACCCACCTACCTATGGCCTCCTGATGCCCTGCTTGGCGGGCACCCCCACCGAACCCGTGGCGTGCCACGCAGCCTGCATGGCCCCATCGGCGCCCCCACTGGAGCCCCTGTGTGCTGCCCCGTGTGCTGCCCGACACCCCTTCGCCCTGCCATGCGCCCTTCTGTACCCTGCCCGGTGCCCCCGGCGCTCTGTCTGGAACCCTGCCCGACACCCCCGGCACCCTGAGACACTATACTCATCGTCCCCAGCACCCTGTCGCGGCCTGCCCAGCCCCTGTCGCGACCTATACATTGCCCCAACGCCCTAACTGGTTCCCCTGCAGTGTCCCTGCTCCCTCGCGTCCACCTGGATAAGATGGTGTCCCAACCCCCTCACGGTGCCCTGGCCGAGCCGGACTAGACGCGCCGTCTGAGCCGAGTGGTGTCGGGTCGCGCCCTCACAATGCTCCAGGAAGAACTGACGTCGCAGTCCGCTGGGCTAGGCCCAGTGGATTTGGATGAATATAACAGGCTGACCCGCCCAATGGGCCAGGTCAGACCCAACGAGTCTATCTGGGATGACCTAGAATTGGTCATCCTAGACAAAGTTGGGCTGAGTCTGTCCGACTGGGTTGGACCGGACCCAAGCCCACTACCGACCATTTACTTCCTTTGGCCATAACTTTGGCACCGAACATCTGTTTGACGTACTTTTAGTGGCACTGGTATTCTTAGAGTGTAGCCAACCCTTTGAGTATACCGCACTAGAGTTCAGGGTTTTGTTGAGATACTATTAGGTTGATTATACTCAAATCCAACCAGGTCCCTGAGAATACAAGGCTAATAACTCACAGACCGGGCATTTGATTGATGCTCTGTCTACTGCGTTGAGAACCATCTGACGTGGGGGACCTTTAAGATAATTCTTCATGGAACCATATGATAGTTGGAGTATCGACCAGTAGCTCATGGAGAGGATCCATCTAGAGTCGAGTAAACAGAGTACGAAGACGTAGTAGCAAGCCGAGTCTTGATGACTGCTTGACCGATTCGAATCAGAGTGAATCGACTAGCCTAGTGGGGAGCACCTCTGTGTGAGCGCAGCAGACCCATGATGGCGAGCGCCTCTGTGTGAGCGTGATAGACCCATGGTAATCTACATGAGGAGTACCTCATCAGGTTACCAGGTGGATAGACTATGTGTGAGCACGGTAGAGACGTGGTGGGGAGTTCCTCTGTGTGAGCACCGCAGACCCACGGTACACAACAGGAGGAGTACCTCAGTAGTCTATGGTCAGTGGGAAGCACCTCTGTGTAACACAGCAGGCCCACTGTACTTGATAGATGAGGATTACACCACAAGCTGTGGTTTTGATAACAAAAAACATGGTTTGAGATGAGTCAATGTCTTTTCTGTTTTCCTCATGATTGAGAGGGGTTACTATATAACCTAGGTATATGTATGGGAATATACCTATGTAATGGTTATCTATTGATTTCATACTTGTTGGTTTATCCTGGTTGGATTTTGTGAGACCGTGAGGGTCTCGGGGTCCCTTCTGAGTATCGTTATACTCACCCATGCACGCGCTATGCCCGAACCACGTTGTGCGTGTTCTAGATGAATAAAATCGCTGACTGAGAAAGATAATAGTTAGACTGGATAGTACACTGAGGAGATGAATGGATGGGACTGATGAGGAGGCCATCTGTACCAACCCTTCCGGTAGGAACCTCGTCGGACGACCCATTATCTGTTTAACATTTCTTCAGTTGTACTTTCCTTCAGTTGTACATGTACTTTCAAGTTGGGATATTATTTCTGACCCCGCTTACTTTCCAAAAATTCTTTTGTATATGGTTTTACTTTGTGTTTTTCTTCTAGTTGTGTACTCTGATATGTTTGTTTATAGTTATAAAGGAATTTCCATCCAGGTTTAGGGATTTACGCTTTTGGTGCTAGTTGGTAGCCCTTGGCCTATAGAAGATGGGAATGGGGTAGTCACGATACTATCCTTGAGGTACAGGTCATGAAAAATTTGTATCAGATGAGTCGGATCTACCAAAAAACATAGAACTCGGATCTTTCTTTTCTATGAAGCAATAGTGTTATGGGTACTACGTGTGGTTTTCAGTTCTGGGAGTCCAATGTGGGTGCGGGCAGCTGACGTATCTGTACACTAGGACACTGACTTCTGATTACTAACACAGTGCATGAATACAATGATTTCATGAATGTTTTCAAAGGTTTTTTTTGAAGTCAGCTCAACCGGGTCAGCTAATCAGGTTGAATATTTTGATAGTGTCGAATCTGTTTCTTTTTGGATACCTCCATAAGGATGACATGTGAGAGCCCAAAGATTTGTATGTACGACAGCCCACCGAGTGATGAGGCCTCATTGTAGGGCCCTTTACCAGTGGAGGCACTAACAGTACTACTTCCCGTTGGGCCACTAATGCCACCAGCCAAAGCAGCAGACGGTCCACACCGCTTGACTGCATTGCACGTGTTCTAGTTCCAGAGGTCACCCAGGATCAGGGGAGAGATGGACCCACAGGTGGCTGAGGATTATCTGGAGGTTGTGGTGAGAGTCGTCAGGCTAGTAGCGACACCATCAGACTTCATAGTTATCCTTGTTGTGAGTCTCATTCAGATAGAAGCAGGAAGATGGTGGAGCCTGATGCTCTAGTTTCTTGACGAGGCGAAGCTACACTGGGAAGACTTCGAGACCTTTTTTCGGGCAGATTTTGTCCCAGAAACTCTCTGTGCTATGCAGATACAGGATCTACTTCATCTACAATAGGGTATCATGACGGTGGCATAATACTCAGCAAGGTTAACCGACCTCTCGCGGTGAACCATAGATATCGTGTGAGACCCATTCTTCAGGACCCGAACCTTTGATCTGTGGATCAGGTGGGATATTAGAGCATAGATGATCCCCCTAAGCATCCTGACGCATGATGGGGTGTTAGAGATAGCACCCATAGTGGAGAGTTTCCTTGTTGAGTAGTCTCCAGCAGCGAGAGCCACCACTAGTCGACTTGTAGTAGAGTCTTCTGCAACTGGAAATAGTCAGATGACACAGAGGTCCAAGAGGACCAAACCCATAGGTGGATGACCACATGACTGATGATAGTTTTTTGGGGAACACGGAGAAGAGATAGAGATTCGATCAAGGCAGACCGTAAAGAGAAGGAGGACGTGGAAGAGGAGCAGGTCGAGTAGCTAGCGGTGGGCGACGTTTTGAGGTGTCACCGCCACCACCACCAAGATGTCCACCCCAACCATAGGGATCAGGTGGATAGGGGAGAGGTCATCTCTAGGCAGCTGATGCATACAACCATGGTGATCCAAATATGATTCGAGGTATGATCGGTGTCTACTCCACAATAGCTTCATTTCTTATAGACACAAGTGCTAGTAACTCTTTCATTTCCACTTCCCTCGTTCGGAGTTCAGAGATTCTGATCGAACCGTTGGCTTCATCCATACGGCTAGAGACCCCTACATGAGAAGACTCGACAATTATAGACTGGTTTCGGCAATGCGATCTTACTCTAGGAGGAGAGTTCTTCGACTGGGATCTCATAATAGTGGCCTCGAGGCCTTACGATTACATCTTGGGTATGGACTGGTTATCTAAAGTCCATGATCAGATTGACTGTATTACGACAAATGTGTGGTGTGTCTGCACGGATGGGACCAGTTTTACCTTCACTATCCATAAGAGATCCTTTTCAGGACATCACAGACATACTCGGAGGAGGGTGCAACTGACCACTCATCAGTTGGCCTACCTTACCCTTAGAGTAGTTGATGTGAAGAGTCTGAGATATCCTGTAGTGGTGGACCAGTACACATATGTTTTCCCTGAATATGTCCTAGGACTACCTCCTCATAGAGATGTGGACTCCTAAATTGACCTATACCTTGGGACGACACCGATATCTACTCTAGCATATCAGATGGACCCCACTGAGCATTATGAGCTGCGGGTAAAACAGGATGACTTGCAAGGGAATTGATTCATCCGGTCCAATGTTTCTCCCAAGGCATCCACAATTCTCTTCAGCAAGAAGGAGGAAGGAATGTTGAGGCTCTGTGTTGAATAATATCGCCTGAAACAAGTGATGTGAAGAACAAGTACCCACTTCTGAGGTTTGAAATCCCCTTTGATCTGCAAAAGGGTGCATAATGGTTCTTCAAGATAGACCTCAGATCAGGCTATCACCACCTTAGAGTTCGATATGAGGATGTGAAAAAGATATTAATTAGGTTTCGTTATGGCCACTACAAGTTCTTGGTTATTCCCTTCAGTGTAACCAACACTCCAGGAGTGTTCATGGGACTCATGAACATGATTTTCTCGCCAGACCTCGATCACTTTGTCGTAGTCTTCATCAACGACATTCTGATCTACTCAACTACTGAGGATGAGCATTCCTAACATTTGTGGGTAGTACTGGACACAATTCGAGAGCACCAGCTTTATGGTAAGCTCTCGAAGTGCTAGTTCTAGATTCGAGAGGTTCACTTCTTGGGACACATCATCTCAAAGGCTGGAGTTGCAGTGGATCTAGTGAAGATTGAGGCGGTACTTTCTTTGGAGCCACTTGTGAGGGTGATGGAGGTACGGAGATTTCTGGGTTTGGGTGGATACTACTGGAGATTCGTTCCAGACATCCCCAGAGTTGCAACACCACTGAGAACCGTAAAGGAAGAAGAGAAATCATTTCATGTGGTCAATGATATGCCAGTAGAGATTTCAAAAGTTGAGGCAGAGGCTGACTAGTGCCCCCATATGGAGGATTACAGAGGAAGGCATAGGGTACGTAGTTTACTGGGATGATTTAGGGACCGGACTTGTGTGTGTCCTAATGCATGTGTGAGAAATGATTTCTTGTGGTTCATGACAGCTGAGACAGCAGGAGAAGAACTAAGCTACCCATGACATGGAGTTACCATCAGTGGTCTTCACCTTGAAGATGTGGCAACAGTACCTGATGGGTGATCATTTTATCGTCTACTCTACTCAAAGGATTCTCAGGTATATCTTCTCTCAAAAGGACCTGAACCTGAGACTGTGGCGATGTCTCGAGTTCATCCAAGACTATGACTTCGAGATATTATATAATCATCGAAAGGGAAACGTTGTAGTAGATGCTCTCTGCGGGAGATCTGGTATACAACTGCAAGGAGAGCCAACAGAGCAGTTGGCTGCCTTACAGATATCCTTTGTGGATAGAGATGGTGCATCCTACCTACAGTCTCATACGATCACTCCCCCAATTTTTCAGTGAGTCAAGGAGGCACATCATGGCGACACTGATTACGAGACATGACGTACACAGATATCTATAGGGAAAACACATGATTGATTTTCTGAAGGTGGGGAGAACGTCATCCTGTTCAGAGGACATACCCTGGACTAGTTGAACTTTAGGAGGAGTTATTGAGGGAGTTTCACACTAACCTTCTAGAGGTACATCCAGGAGTGGCGATGATGTACCAGGACCTCAGATGATAGCACTGGTGGCCAAGTATGAGGAAGTTAGTAATAGAGTTTGTCTCATGATGCCTCACTTGCCAGTAAGTGAAGGCATAACACTAGGTACCGGTAGTCTTGGTTCATCCTTTATAGATCCTAGAGTGAATGTGGGATGAGATATCCATGGATATCGTGATGGGTCTTCCACATACATCCAAGGGTCACGACTCGATTTGGGTGATTGTCGACCGACTCACCATGTCGGCCCACATCCTACCGATCAGAGAGAAGGGTTTAGTAGAGAGAATGGGATGCCTTTATGAGTAGGATATTGTGAGACTTCATGTATTACAATCATATATTGTCTCTAAACATGAAACACAGTTTACTTCCTGACTATGGAAGGGGTTGCAAGAAGCTTTCGGGACACAGCTTCACTTGAGAACTACCTTCCATCCTCTGACTGATGGTCAGACTGAGCGGACCATCCATACCCTCGAGGACATGCTCCATGTATTTTTCCTCGACTTTGGTCATAAATGGGAGGATCAATTCCCTTTATTGGAGTTTTCATACAATAATAGATATCACTCCTCCATAGGGATGGCACCTTTTGATGCCTTGTACGGGCGACCTTGCAGATCACTCTTGTGTTTGACTGACCCTTGGGAGTTAGCAATAGTGGGACCATAGATGGTATGAGCTACTATGGAGAAGTTGTAGATCTTCCAAGAGTGGATTAAGACTACAAAGAGTAGACAAAAGTCGTATGATGACAGGAGACAAAGACCTCTGCAGTTTGAGGATGTCGACCACATCATCTTATGGGTCTCACCTTGACGAGGTCTACAGAGATTTGGTCGAGGCGGCAAGTTATCTCTGTGATTCATTGGACCATTCTAGGTCCTCATCCGAGTAGGCTAGGTGGCTTACCACTTAGCTCTTCCACCTCAATTGCACCTGCTGCATGACATCTTTTCACGTATCCCAGCTGAAGAGATACGTGCACGACCCTTTCCACATCATCGATCATAGAGAGTTGGACGTCGATGATTGGGTGACCTTCACAGAGGTTCTAGTGGAGATTAAGGATTGATAGGATCAGGTCATAAATGGATGGTCAATACCTCTGGTATGAATTTACTGGAAGCATAGGAACCTCCATAAGATCACATGGGAGTGGGAGACTCAGATGCGTGCTCAGTATCCCCATTTATATCGATAGATCAAGTTTTATCTTATAAGGATGTAAATCCCTGAACTGGGGGGAATTTAAATACTCATAAATTCTGTGGAATTGTTTTTCTTAAACGCAAGGGAATTTTATGAGTCTGTGAATTTTTAAGACGCTTGATTCAGTGGCCCGGTGTGCCCAGAATCAATTGCAGAAGTTTTGTTCGGGTACATTCATTAAATGTAAGAGTGGTTTTTTAAAACATTTGAACCGGTTCTCGGAATTGAAATCTGATGGCATTGTTGAACTCATAGTGCCGATATTCTCTTTAGAAGACTTTCACCTTGATGATAGTTGGTCAAAAATAAAAGTTATTTTTTGGCTTTTTATGAAAAATAATAAAATAAAGTGTGTGACAACATTATTTTATTTGGGCCACCCATGGGTGTGTGGTGGTTAGAACCTCCAAGAGGAGGTTGGTGGTGGGGGCCACCACACCTTAACCTCCTATAAGAGGATATGGTTAGGGGCCCACCCGAACTCAACCACACATGCGAGGATAAATGAGGTGGGTACCACCTGACATTTAACCCCTTGAAACTCTTCATTATGTGGGGAGAACCCTTGAACTCCCCACATAAGGGCGCCACCACCCTTGGAACCTCTCCACCATCCCATTTTATTAAACGAAGACAACCAATTTAATTATATGGAGCCAACCCCTTTAATTAATGTTCCATCCTTTCGTGGATTTATTAAGGGAGCCTACGATATTTATTTCTTCTTTTTTAATTATTGTTCCAATGTAATATTAGACGAATATATCTAATATTATATTCACATGGAATTTCGGTCGAACTTGAAAAGTGGAAAGCTTTGGAGAAATGTTCCTCCAACGAAGAAAGCTCCTACCATCGAAGAACAAAGAATGTGAAGAATTCCAACGACGATACTTCTTCTACTACCTTCATCGAATCCTATCAATGTGGAGTGTCTTCCACAACCATCGTGAGACATATTTTTTCTGCAATACCGTCAACGGATCGATGACCATCTCCTCATTCCAACGTCAAAAAACATCGACCAAGGTAGGGGTTATTTCAAGTCGGTTCTTTCCTTTTCTTTTCTCCACTTCGCTGAAAAGAATCGATTTGAAGTATTATAAATGATTGTAGTTCAACTTCCTTCCTCTATGTTAAACAATTCTAATCACCCCTAAACGCGGAGGGTGCATGCCAACTAACATGGACTGACACCCTCTACTGATCCTTTTGTGATGTTCCATCGGCATGGAGATGAGGCAAGAGGAAATGAAGTCAGAAACGATGAAGGTCGCGTTACCTACAGCATTCGCAAATCATGCCCCCCCCAGCGGTGCACAAGTGCTCACAGCCTACCCACGGCCTCCTGACGCCCTACCCGGCATGCGCCCTGGCCGAACCCGTGGCATGCTCCATGGCCTACCCAGCCCCACCTACGCCCTTCATGGTGACCTCGCACGCTGCTCGATCCCCCTTGTGCTTCCCCACGCACTGCCCATACCCCAAGTGCAACCCCGCGTGCTGCCCGGTGCCCCTGTGCACTGCATGGTCCCCCACGCACTACCCCTCGCACTGCCTGGTGCCCCAGTGCCCTGCCTGGAGCCCTTCTAAACACTTCCCTATGCCCCCAGCGCCACATCAGTTCCCTACTTTGTGCCCGGCGGCACCCTACATGGTCGCCCCGGGGCGCTGCTATGGCCTGCCCTGCGCCCCCACATCCTGACCGTCGCCCCCGCGGTGTCCCGACTCCCTCGCGACCCCTTGGCCAATCCGGTGTCCTGACCCCCCTCTAGGTTACCTAACCGAACCGGCCCATCCACTTCGTTGGGCCGAGCCATGTTGGGCCACTCCCTCGCAATGCTCTGGGCCGAACTGGCCCAGGCCTTCAGGTGGAGTCGCCTATGTGGTGACCTCCGGGCTGAACCGCCCTCGCAGTCCGCTGTGCCTGGGCCAGTAGACCAGGCCGAACTTAACATGCTGACCCAACCAATGGGCCATGTCAAACCCAATAGGTCTGTTTGGGATGACCCAGATAGGGTCAATCTAGACTGGGTTGGGCTGAGTGGATCCGACTGGGTCGGACCAGACCCAATCCCAATACCGACCCTTTACTTCCTTTGGCCATAACATTAGCACTAGATGTCCGTTTAATGTGCCGTCAGTGGTGATGGTATTCTTAGAGTGTATCTATATCTTTGAGTATTCCCCATTGCAGTTTGGGGTTTAGTTGAGATACAGTCAGGTTTGATCGTACTCGAATCCAACCAGGCCCCCGTGACAAAATGGCTAACAACTAAAAGATCGGGCGTCCAATTAACGTGTCGTCTGTTTCGTTGAGACCCCAAAGACATGGAGGACCTTTGAGATAATTCCTCATGGAAATTCATGATAGTTGGAGTATCAACCAGTAGATCATGGAGAGGATCCTTCCAAAGGCGAGCAGACAGAGTATGGAGACCTAGCAGCTTGCTGAGACCTAATGACTGCTTGACCGATTCGACTCAGAGTGACTCGACTAGAATAGCCGGGAGCTCCTCTAAGTGAGCACAGTAGAACCAAGGTGGGGAGCGCCTCTATATGAGAGCGTAAGACCCATGGTACATGACAGGAGTATTCCCTTAGTAGGATAATGGGGGGAGGACCTCTATGTTTGCGCTACAGAATTGTGGTGGGGAGCACCTCTGTGTGAGCACAGCAGACCCATGATACATAATAGGAGGAGTACCTCAGCAGTATATGGTTATTAAGAAGCACCTATGTTTGATGTAGAAGTCCAACTATACTCGATAGAGTATGAGTATTCCACCAGCCGTAGTTTCGATAACAATAATCCTGGTTTGTGCTGAGTCAATGTATTTTGTGTTTTCCAAATGTTCGAAATGGGTTACTCGATAACTTAGGTATATGTATGGGTATATAACAAGTAATGGTTATCCATTGATTTCATAATTTGTGGATTATACTTGTTGGATTTTATGAGACCTTGAAGGTCTTAGGGTCCCTACTGAGTATAGTTATTCTCACCCCTACAAGAGATATTCCCACAACTCGTTATGTTGTTTGAAGACGAAGAACAATGCTGAATGAGGCAGAGAGTAGCAGGACTAGATGTTACATAGAGGAGACGGACAGAAGAGAGTTCTAAGGAGGAAATTTATAAATAACCTTCAGGTAGGAACCCTGGAGGATGAACCATTTTATTTTTTACTTTTCTTCTGTAGTACTTCCTTTTAGTGGAACTTGTACTTCCTGTTGGGATTGTATTTCCAACCCCTTTTACTTTCCGGAACTTATTTTTTATACAGTTTTACTTAGTTTTTTGCTTCCATTTGTGTACTCTGATAATTTTTTTATATTTATAATGGAAATTCCTTCCTAGTATAGGGATTTATGCCTTTGGTGCTAGTCGCCAGCGCCTGGCATATGGAAAGTGGGCTAGGGGTAGTAAGGATATGGGCCATGGGGGACAGGTCGGGACATTTATCATCCCCTTCCAGGCATCATAAAAATGTATTTCAAAACATTTTTAACATTTACTAGCCAATGGGTTAATGTCATTTATACTATTATTTGACCTTATTTGTTTTGAAAGGAATCTTTCCTCCATTTCCCAAACAAGGTACTTTTTGACCTTTTTGACAACTTTATGGTAAAAATGTTTTTTAACTTATTCGGTGGGTTTGGCTATTTTCCGTTGTTATAACATCGTCGAAGCTTCACTTACAAGATTATAAGAGTATTTTCAAAATAAATTTTTTCTTAAATGATTTCAAAATAGAAAGCGATACTTTTCTAAAAATTCTTTTTATTTCATATATGTCAACATCCATTGATGGATATTATGATTATTTGAAGTTGATTTATTATGATAAAAAACTTCGATATATTATTGAAGCTTTTGTGATTTGATTGACTGTGGATGTGTTATTTTTACACCATTCATGGTTTATGGATAATTTACTGACATTTTTTATGCTATTTTTAATACTGATGTTTATATTATGTTTAAACCTTTTAAGATGAGGAATGCATTGGACTTAGTAAGTGATGAGTGGAGCCTGCTATTTCTCCTCGATACATCGGTAGGTCTCATGAGACAAACTATTGACTTAGAACAAGACCTTGACAAAATCTTATTTGTATTCTTGGCAAACAACCTTGACTATGTGGTAATGTAAGTTAGGAATTATGCATTCCAACATTATTAATGTGCCTATTGATATTGCATGTGATTATTAAACTCGTAGAATATCTATGTGAGTAAGTAGATGGAATTATTTTGATTTATATTTTCCATATTATGATGATGTTTATGTTGAAAAGGATTTTGTTTTCATTATGTACATTGCCTTAAATGTTTATGCTTATTTATGAATGTTTCTGCTATATTGTTATCCATTCTGAGCATCTGAGCTCACCCCATTCTATGTTTTATTTTTCCCTGGATGTGAAGAAGTATATTATGACTGACCTGTAGGGATAGTCTAGGGGATCTCAGTGTGGTCTATGGAAAAATTTCGCCATCGTTTTCCATTTTATGATGTGATGTAAACCTTATGAATGTTTCTATTACTTCCAAGTCTAATAAACTAATCATCCTTTCGAGACTTGATCTTTTGTGATCATGCCTATGTTTTGTAATAATGAACTGACTCTTCTTAACTAGGGTTGGGGAATTACAATCATCATAAATAGAAAATATTATAATTATTTATATTTTTATTATTATTACTATTATAAATTTTAAATATCTTTATATCCAATTTTATATTATGTTAATTTATTATTCATTTTATTTTTTATGCAATTAATTTCTTAAAAATGAAGACACTAAAAAATATTTAGATGTGAGTTGAACAGTTTCAAACTAACCATGTGCCACTTCTATATTCTCATGAATTGAGGTTTTGGAGCCCCATGCTCTCAAAAATTGACAGAACTCCTTGGAAACCCTTAGAGACATTTACCACATAAAAAAACAACAGATTGATGAGATGACACACCCTAAAATTTGTTCTAAAACTCAGTTTAAAAAATAATCCATCTTGTTATAGAAAAATTCAAATTCCTTTTTAATTTTTTCCATTTAAAAACATGGTTCTTTAAACTATTTATTTGTATTCCTATGAGATTAATATAATGATTATAATAATGATATTTCAAATTTGTTTCTTGTGTTAAATTTCATAAATAATATTTTTTTTCAAAATGAAAACCACTAATTAATCACCTACATCTTAGTGGATCTATAATCAATATGATATATCATTAGATTTTGAATCGTGGTTCTCAGTTGTACCCTTATCATGGAAAATCAAAACTCTGTTAATAGTAGACTATTCCTACCTTATTTTGAAAAAATTATATTTCGTGTCCGAAAAAAAAGATACTCTATATTTTGTATATTGTACTCTATATAATTCATGCAGTTATGCATAGTTTTATAGCACAAAAAAATAGACCTATGTGATTTTTCATTTGGAACATTTGATGTTAATTTGAAGGCTATAAGTGCAATTAGAATTTATTTGATATAAAATTTTTCATTAAGGTGATGGGTCCTAGTACAACTAATTATAAATTAGATAATTTCCTAGGGGTTTAATATGTAGTTACCAATGTAATCGAAAAAACATTATAAATATGGAATACCATGATTTAAATTATCAGAATGATAGATAAAGAATCTATTGATGAATAAATCATAATATTCAATGATTTTGTGTGAAACATAAATGGATTTGGATATGTATTGTAAGAGTCTATTATTGTAATGAAATCAGGGAAAAAAATCTCTGATTGGATTTATTCTAAAATTTCATCCATAAAAGATAATGATTATTTATCTCATGAATAATATCATAACATCAATGTTTTATATTATTTGATTAATTCTATATAATTCAAAAATAATATTATTGATGACATGTAATTTAATGTTATGATAGAGTTAATAATACAAGACACTTATATAATGATGATATCAATTCTTCAAAAGAATAACATAATGAAAAAATGAATAAAATAATCATGTACCTCCATCCAAAAATCTATCATATAGTTAAATGACATTATATAGGCACACGTATAATTATAATTTTATAGTGTGAAGAGATTTGTAATGTTTCAATGAATTTATCCAAATATAATTTTTTTGAGTATGTCATTCACAATAAAGAAAAATATTATTAGAATAGATATAATAAAATTACCATGGATGATAAAAAAGCTACTGGTTGGAAGATACGGTTCACTTGAAACAATATAATCATTTATTGTAATAAAATGAAATCCACCAGCTATAAAAACAAATTTTTATAAGATTAAATGTCATATATAGTCAGAACATTATTTGTAAATTGTGAGATGAAGCAATATTTCTCAAACAATAATGATTTATAGGGAAATGAGAAAAGTTACAGAAAATATTAGTTGAGGACATAAATAGTTTCATTTCAGTAGAATAAAACTGATCTAATGAATGACATCAAAATATTTATGTGATAACATGGAAATGATTAATAATGGAGGAAATATATTCATAAATTAGTAGATTAATATATCTAAGAGGTTTTAAACCAAAAACTAAAAGGTGATAATCTATGAATGATATTCTAAGATCACATAAACTCATTATTAGATGTATTTTTATGATCTTATGAGGGTTATGGAAAAATTATTATAATTTTTTCTACAAAAATTATCTTCTTATAAGTAGGTATGAAATTAGGGTGTGCAATAGATGAATAAATTTATGTAACATTCGTATTAAAAATGAATTTTGAAAAGTAAAATGTAAATATGATATAATTATTCCAATGAAAAAACTAGATTGACTATATTGAGAAATTATATAGATGATGTGACTAATTGAGTGACCTTACAGAATAATTTAGGGATAAATTTCATTGGATAATATTATTATACTAGGAATGAAAATGAATATGGGAAGAAGAAAATTGAAGAAATATAATTAGCTTTTGACATATCACTAAGAGATTGAAAAAACAATTAACCATGTATTATATAATTTTGTTTCTCCTTACACATGATAGGATATTAAAAAGTCCTGAATTATTTAGAATATAATTAAGGTGTATATTTTACATTTGAAAATGATAGTTCCTTAAAAATCAAAGGAATAATAAAGACTGAGATAGTTGATGATAAACTAAAATTGAAGGATGTAATTTATTTTTATAGACACAAGAAGAATATAAATACAATGAAATAATATTCTGTCGATAAAAAGTATGTTTTTTTCAAAAAAAACACTCATGATTCAAAAGATGTATGGAAGATGCTAATATTTTTACAATTGGAGAAAGAATAATAAGAAATCTATTTTAAATTTCCATACTTTGTATGTTTCATTTCTTGAATACTGATGAAGAAAAACTATTTTTGAATCATATACTATGAATTATAATTTTGATTAAAAATTATAATGTACATTCAATAATTTATTCCAACATTTAATAAAATTGATGATGGGGTTTTTATATTGTTCATAATGGGTTAATGATTTCAATAATCCCAATATAATGTGAAATTATATCTAAAGGACCTCTTGAACATATTAAATATATTCTATTAATCATATTTATACATTAATCAATGAAATGGGGTTTTTTACACTATATTTTTTATTAATGATTTCACTCATAAAAACATCAATATGATTATAATTAAAAAATCATAGTCATCATAATTGTTTAGAATTATATTACATGATGGTTAGAGAGATATGGATGTTTATATTTTGTGGTTGATAACTAATAATGGAATGTAATACATGTTAAATTAATTTTATTAACATATTAGAAATGTGAAATCAAACATCACAGTAGTTCTAAATATTTACCTCAACAAGATGCAGCGGGAAAATGTAAAAATAGATGTTTGGTGGAAATAGGGTGACTTATATTTTTTCAGTACTAAAATATTCGGCTTTTTGATAGATTCTATAATCACATATATTTTTATTTAATATAGTTATTTTTAAGGATATAATCCAATTAGAAATTCTATGTGCTGTTGTTTAATAAAAATCTATTAATAAATTTCTTTTTATTTTTTGAAACTCCCAATCTTCCAAAGATAAAAAATCATATGATCGAACACATGATGAAATATACTAGTTGAATTATCATGGAGTATTAACCAAATATAAGAACATGAAAATGATGTAATATTTATTACCATTATTATTTAATTACAATGAAGAAAATGTTGTGAAAAAATCCACCATTCATAACCAATGTTGGTGAAAAATTTAAGGAATGAAAGTTAATTATTTTGAAAAAAAATTATGCTGTTTTGGAAACAAGTATGTTGATTTTGGATTCCAGAGAATCATGTGGTGATGAAAATTAGATAGGAATTAAAACACTGAATTTATTCACAATATAAAAAATATATTGAATATGAGGACATTATTGGAAATCTAAAATCTCCAGTACAATCTATTAAAAAGTTTATATTAAATAAAAAAACATCAATATTTCAAAAAATGATAATGAATATGTTTCAAAGGTAGTTGAAAACAATGAAATTAATTATTTTATGGATTTTTTGTTTTAGATAGAAAAGTATAATACCAAGGAACATGATCCACATTTAACATGTAATAATTATTTTTGGGAATGGTGGGTGTACAGAATCATGTAAAATGACCATGGAGATGTTATGAGAAAAAAGTGGTAATTTTATAAATTTATTTTTATAGGTATAAGGAGTTTATATTGAATAAACTCTTTCACCCATTCCAATATTTAGAATAATAATAAATTTTAAGTCCATGTTTCCACATCATTGTTATAATGTTTATTAAAAGTATGTAAAGTTATCATTCACATATGGGTAGATTTTGGAAGTATTGTACATTGAGGAAAATTGACTATTTTCATTTAAGAATTATGATCTTAAGGTTAATTAAAAAATTAAGGCCATGTATGGGTAGAAAAATCACCGCATGATTTGTACTATAAACATGATTTTTTTAAATATTTAGTTTTTATAAAAGTTTTTTTACATCAACATATATGTTAATGAGTTGAACTCAGAATGTATAATTTTTATAGCGATTGTGGATGTAATATTATTTATTGGAGATATTGTAAATCATTTTTTTAGGATGAAACAATTAAAATAAATTGTTTTTCAATGATATAAGTAATAACATTCATTTTGGGATTAATAGTGTAAAAGTGGGAAAATAAATTTCTCAATCTCCAGAAAAGTAAATAATAGAATTGTTAAAAAAGTTTTGTCATGGGATATTCTAATGTTCTTTATACTCCCATTTCCATTGGGAGAAAAATGAAGAAATATGAACATGGGAAAAGTGTGTATTATAAATTTATCTGAATTTTGGTTGGAATACTTCTGTATCATATAACATCTAACACTGACATTTTTATGCTGTAACATTGTATACATCTTATCAATGTGATCCTCAAGAATATCACAAGTTATCTATAGAAATATTTTTTATGTTTTCAAAGGGAACACCCTCGTGTGAGATGTTTTATTAGAAATGTTTTGATTTGAACATTTCTGTCCGCACTAATGTGGACTGTGCAAGATATTGTAATGAATGAAAATCAACACGAGGAGGACCATTCTAAATCAAAAAAAAATTGTGTGAGATAGAAAAGTAAGAAATAATGTTTATTTAATTTGATAATATTATATTCATAATATGTTTTTACTAACAAAGTGAGTACTTCAATATTGTACATGATTTTTTATCTATAATAAATGAAATTGAATGATTCTACATCATTAATGTAATGACCCAAACGTTTATTAATGGAAATTCCTCCCGATATAATTATGTGTTTATTATGGTTATATAAAATGTGAAATTCATTGGTTTTAGGTTTTTGGATTTTAAAATACCTTTATGAATTATGACCATTGCTAATATATCTGTTGAACAGTGATCACATGATTATTATACATATAGGGCTTTAACAGATCCAATTTACTCATACAATGGAAGTGATGGCCTCATATAGTAGTCTTTCCCCAAACGAAGCCCATTTTTCAGGGCTCAGAATGAAGTTGGCATCATTGGGCATTACTATTGACCAAGCCCCAACCGAGCTAGAACACGATAAGCGTGAGCAGAACCGACTATGAGAGAAGTGGAAGTTAATAGAGACTACCACCTATGCAATGTTATCTAAGCCAACCCTAGAGTATAAGACCATTTCACACCATACCCTTTGGTCTAATGCGGGTGTTATAAGGGTTTATGTAACAAGACCCCAGAACTATGACTATGTACATTATTTTAGTATAAAGAATGTCCATTCATTTTATTATTATTACATTGTAAAAAATTTTAAATCACAAATAATATTTTTAGTTAATATTCAACTATGAATTATATTTTGATGAATTAATGGATTTTTTAATTAAATAATAATTTAATAAAAAAAATTATAATTAAATTCATTTTTATTTAATTCAAATGATCACATAATTTTATTAATGTTATTTTAATTTTTATTAAGGTTTGATAAATGTTTTTGTCAAATTCCATGAATATTCACTAAATATCATTTTTTATTTTAAAAGTATAAATTCAAATATTTAAAAAATTATTTAGATAGAATGAGTATTATATTTGTAATTAGGATTTTGAAATTATCCAATGGAAAATTTTCCCTATTTTTTATATATAGTTGATGTTTTGGGTAAAAATTAAATACCGTATAAATATATAATGTGTTTTATGAAATCATAATGACCCAACAGTAATATAATAAAATAATATAAAAATTATGTTCTGAAAATATATGTTCTACCATTAAAATAATGTGATTTTGGGTTTTTTTGATTTATTTTACAATGCTTTAGTGGACCCTTCATGGCTTATAAAACATTTTTCTTTTTAAATTGTTTTTCATGAGGGTGAGACTCGCCTCCACAGAAGCAAAAATATTATTTTAATAATTTATTCCATTGGCCTTATAAAATATTATTTTCCACTCCCTTTTGAAAAAACCCGTTGGGCCAAAACCATGGGATGGTTTGTGGTTGTGATTAGTTTAATGTGAGGTGTCACAAACCTGTATAATAAAGAATTATCTCTCCTTCCCTATATAAACCCACCCAAGATCCCACTTCCTCTTCACTAAAATCCTTTGGAGTTTGAACAACCCATGACCTTATCTCTCTAGAATCCTCCCAAGGTTCCACATGCTCCCAAGAATACTCTCTCAAGGGATTTCTCTTTCTATTTTTTACATCCAAGTAATTAATCTGTATTTTTCATTGAAATTGCATTATGTTTGTTGGGAAATTTATATATATGATTCCATTTCTATCCATTTAATTAATATATGATGATAAATCCTTTTCTCCCTTATCAACCGTTTTCATGAATCTTTATGTCATGCCGTTATGCAGCCAAAATTGCATAGCATTTTTTCATGCAAAGATCATTGTGCAGTGAATAACATACACATGTCTCTATCAAGAGTTTTCACCTTTATAAACATACACATATTTAATGGTACATTCATTTTTTTATTCAACTTTAATTAATTATGGAATAACATATGATGTTGATTGATTCCATGATCCATGTGGCACACTAATGCATGAATTGAAATGTTAAAGAATGGTGAGCCCTTATTGAACTCCAATTCATTGGGTAAGGTATAGTATCCTAATACGTCATGTGTAATGACTTTTGACACATGATAAATCAAGTGAAACTATTTTTTACTCATGCTTCATTTGCAATGAGGTTTTACTCATGCTCTATATGCAATGAGCCTTGGATCGTGCTAATTCCATGTTAAGTGTGGTTTCCACATTTCCATGTTATGATTATCATGATTTGTCATGACTTTATGTTAATGCTTCTCTTGTGCTCCATTTATATGTCTATTTTCTATAATGTATTGTATTTCTCATGTTATTCCATGTTTATTCCCTTACTAGGCATTATAGCTCATCCTTTTCTTATGAATGTCCTCAGGTTATCCTATGAAATGCTAAGTATGAGGGAATGTTGTGGTCAAGTAAAGGAAGATTTCAATAAAGATGTTGTATGTTTTATGTTATAATCTGTTGTGTAATGTTCCTAATCCACAATGACAACAGACCTCTCAATCTCTTATGTTGTATCAAGTTAATATTTTATGAATAAATTAGGATTAAGAGTATAATAAAAAGATGGGTGGTAATAGTTGGTAAAATAGGATACGATTAATTATTATTTTTATTAGGATTAGGAAAATATAGTGAAGACTTAGAGACAATAATAATTATAATAAATACATCCCAATGTATTGTTCAATATTGAGTATGTGGTTTATCAAGGAAATACATCCCTATCTAGATACGAGAAGGTAGAGGCTGCTCTAGAACAGATGTATTCTAGGGGTAAAAAATGAACACCTCACTTTGAGAAAGACTAAAATGGGAACTAGTACACAATAATAGGCCTTGTTGTACAATTGGTTACGACACTCCCGATGGTAATGCTTTGGTAAATTCACATGCTTAGTATGAACCCTTATTATGAGAATGAAAAAATGCTTTTAAGAATATAGGTTTGAAAGTAGTTCATGAATAGCATATATTAAAGCATATGGATTCTTAAGTTAAGGAAATAAAAGATATTTATAAGTCATTAGTTGTTTCCTTTGATTACCCTTTAGGTGTTACCCCTAACTGATCTTTTATTCCAGCCAATGGTCGATAATAGGGGGCTCAGGCTAACAACTGATCCGAAGATCAATGTGATGATTGTGCTAATGAGATGCCCAATCCAATGGGAGCATCAATAACAAACATTTTCATGCTTATCTCTCAGTTAACTCATGATTTGAATAGAAAATTGGGTTAAGAGGTACATTCGACAACCCCTAAGAATGAACAAGTTGCTATCGAGAGCTTCATGAGACAAATGCCTTCAACTTTTAATGAATCATCTGATCACTCAATCATTGAACAATCGATCAATTCCAATAAAAATATCTTCTCCATCCATTAATGATCTGAACAAGAGAAGGTTGTCCTGGCTTCTTGTCGTATGGAGGGTGAATCTGATCAATGGTGGACTTTGATAAAAAATACAAAGCTAGAGGAGGTGATCGAGGCATTGGAATGAAATGATTTATAGAAGATGTTTTTCAAAAAATATTTTTCGTGCACCATCCGATATAAGATGGAATGGGACATATTTTATCTCTGGAAAAAAGATGATGAATCTATCAGACCGTACAAGGAAAACGTCAAAATGCCAGCACGATACGCCTCTTGCTTTTTCGTTACCCTCAATTGCAATGGTGACCACTTCTTTGGTGGGCTGAAACCTGGCCTATGGAAAGCATTGGGCATCTGTGACTTCATTAACTATGATTGAATTTTCCAATGTGCCCTCAAAGTCAAAATGGAGATCATAGAATCGTCGGGGTATTATGGGTATATGAAGCGTAAGGTGGAATTCAATGCTTGTTTTCTGATGGAAAATCCATCGCGGCTATGAAGATCCTGCACCCCACTAGCCAATGGTGTAGAAAAAATTACCCTGGAAATTTCCTGATGGGGATGAGGAAATGCTTTTGGTGTGGAAGAGAATGGAACCTAGATGTTAACTTACTAGAAGAAAAACCTGTGGCTACAACAGAGGAGAAAAACCCTCTGTTCGATCCTTAACATGTTGTTCATTGCTGTAACTGCAAAGAACCAGGGCATCATGAAAATTAGTTCCCTAATATAACGGTTTTTGGAGGAACCCAATAACCGCCAAGGTAGAAAGGGAGATATTTTTCCATCCCTACTACCAAAGTGAACAGAGAAAATGAAGTGGTGATAGGTATGCTAGTTATTCATTCATGAATAGTGAATGTAATTTTTGATTCAGTTTTTATGCATTCTTTTATATCCTAAAAGTTTAGTAGAAAAATTCAAGCACCACAACAAATCATGGATGTAAAGATGTTGGTGAGTATGGAAAATGGGGAAATCATTGCCTCCCATGAATATAACTCCTCCCCTATCACATTATGTGGATTGGATTTCATAGAGAACATTTTCATACTCCCTCTGGTGGAATTTGATGCAATTATTGGTAATAATTGCCTTTCCATTTATAGAGACAATATAAATTTTCTTGATAGGGAAATCATTCTCCATATGGAGAATCGACCCCCGATTCTATACAAGTGAAAGGATAAAGATGAATCTTCTTTAGCTCCATCATCTCAACTGTGGATATTACTGCCCTATTAGCATGCTTATCTGGCTCAGATGATTGTGTATATAAATGAAACTATCCTTGATGACATGCCTATTGTGAGGGAATTCTCCAAAGTGATTCCTTGGGAATTGTCTTCTCTTCCTCCAAGAAGAGATGTTGCATTAACAATTGATCTTATACCTAGGGAATTTCCAATATTGAAGACTCCATATAGAATGGTTTTTGTAGAGCTTGAGGAGCTGAAGAAACAACTACAAGAGAGTCTGGATAAAGGGTTTATATGCCCAAGTGCTTTACCATGGGGTGCACCAGTCCTCTTCGTCAATAAAAAATATGGGTAAATGCCTCTTTTCATCGATTATCTCGAGCTTATCAAAATCAAGATAAAGAACATGTATCCTCTCCCAAGAATAGATGACTCGTTCGATCTGCTGCGTAGAGCACAATACTTCTCCAAGGTGGATTTTCGGTCATGATATTATCAAGTAAGGATGAAAAAGGTTGTTATCCCCAAGGCTACTTTTCGTACAAGTTATGGGAACTATTAATTCATAGTAATGCCTTTCGGACTCCCTAATTCTCCAGTAATCATAATGGTCTTGATGAATAATGTCTTTAGGGATTACCTCATCAAATTTTTGGTAGTCTTTATTAAGGATACTCTGATATACTCCAAAACCATGGAGGATCACGGGGACCATCTATGAACTGTAATGGAGACCTTGCGTAAGGAAAAACTATATGGAATGTATAACAAGTGCGAGTTCTATTTGAAGGAGGTCTCATTATTGTTCAATATCATCACATGAAATGGGATATTTATGGATCCCTCCAAAAAAGATGCAATTGAGTGATGGTTGAGGCCAACATCAGTAACAGATATCCGTAGCTTCTTGGGTTAGTTGGATATTATCGATGATTTGTGAAAAATTTCTCACGATTGTCCAACCCTCTTACCAAGATAACTCATAAGGTAGTAATGTTTTCTTGGAGTGATGAATGTGAATAATGCTTAAAGGAGTTAAAAAGGAGGCTTATCACTATTCATGTGTTCACATTACCCACATGTGGAGAACTTTTTGTTGTATTAAGTGATTCTTAAAAGATGTGAAGGGACTATGTGTTGATAAAAAATGACAAAGTCATTGCCATTGATTCATGAAAATTGATAGTTCATCAGTAGAATTATCCAACACATGATTAGGAGTTGGCTGTGGTGATATTTCCTTTTAAAATTTGGTGGCATTATCTATTTGGTGAAAAGTGTGAAATATATACGGACCACAAAACCCTCAAGTATATATTCAAACAGAAAGAGTTGATCATGCACCAATGAATATGGTTAGAGATGATCAAAGAATATGACTTCTCAATCCATTACCACCATGGGAAAGCGAACAAGGTGGAAGATTCTCTAAGTAGAAAGGACCCAACGATTCTATCATTGATGAGAATTTAGAAGGATAAAATCTTCATAGACATGATAAATATGGACTTGGGAATCATAAAGAAGGGAACATCATGAATCCTTTCACAAATTATTTCTCAACGGTCACTTTTGAAAAGGTAAAAGGATGATCAAAATGATTATGTGTGAATTCGGAATAAAGTGTAATCTATCAGAAAAGGGAAATCCACAGAGTTCAATGTTAATGAGGAAATAATTTAGAGATTTTGGAAAAGACTATGTGTTTCATCAAGTCTAGAGCTGAAGAATGAACTTTTGGATGATGCACATAGTTCATATTTCTCTATTCACCTATAAAACACAAAGATGTATCGAGATCTCCGAGAGAATTATTGGTGGAATAATATGACGAAGGAGATAGATGAGTATACATCAAAGTGCCTTGTGTGTCATCATGTGAAGGCAGAGAGGTAGATGTCTATGGGGATGATGAAAACATTTCCCATACTAGCATGGAAATGGTAGAAGATAACCATGTACTTTTTCCCCATACTTCCGAAGACATCCAAAGGCAACAATGTAGTTTGGGCTATTGTGGAACGTCTTACAAACTCCGCACACATTATTTCAATTCAGGAGAATTTTTTTTAGATCAACTGGCCTGGATATTTAGCAGGGAAGTGGTAAGGATTCATGGAGTATGACTATTTATTATATCTGATCATGATCCAAGATTCACCTATAGGTTTTTAAAGATTCTTCCACATACTCTAGATATTGAACTAAACTGAACCTCAGTAAGGCCTATCATCATCAATCTGATGGCCAATCTGAACGAACTATTTATACACTAGGTGATTTGTTTATATCATGTTATATGGACTTCAAATTAGGGTTGGACCAACATCTTCCCTGGGTTAAATTCTCCTATAATAACATTTTCCACTCAAGCATCCAAATGGAACCTTATAAATCCATGTATGGGAAGAGGTGAAAAACACCAACATGTTGGGATGAAGTCAGTGAACGTAAGTTTTTAGGACCAGAAATGTTCGAAGAAACATTGGATAAGGTTAAAATAATTCAGCATCATATCAAGGAAGCCTAGATTCAATAGAAGAATAATGCATATAACCGTCGACGAGAGAATGAGTTTAATATTGGAGTGATGGTATTTCTACGCATATCTCCTTGGAAAAAGTCCTTGAGGTTTGGAAAGAAAGGGACGTTAGGTCCTAGGTACATCGGCCCATCGATATTCTTGATCATGTTGGGGATCAGGCATATCGACTAGCACATCCACCTACCATGTCCAAAGTACAAGATGTTTTTCATGTACTCCACTTATGGAAGTTCATACCAGACCCTTCACATGTACTCTCTTCAGAGGTAGTATAGCTAGAGGATGATATTTATTACAAGGAGAAACCAGGGAAGATCATAGATCATTGAGAGAAATTTCTATGAAATAAGACAATACCCCTCATCAAGGTGTTGTGGAGAAACCACCAGTTTGAATAAGCAATGTGGGAATCCGAGGAAGTGATGAAGAAGATATCCCAAAAAAAAATTTATAGTGGGAAAAAGAAATTTTGATGGAAATATTTCTTAAGGGGGGAAGATGATAACGACCTAAACATTCATTAATGTAAATTCATCTTGATCTAATTAAATTTTTATTATGGTTATATAATATGTGACAATGGTTTTATGTTTCTTTATTTTAAAATACCGTTTTGAATTTTGACTATTGCTAATATAACTATTGAACAGTTGTCACATGATTAGTATAAATATAGGGCTTTAACATATCCAATTTTCTCAGAAAAAGGAAGAAATGACCTCATCAAATAGACTTTCCCCATATGAAGACCATTTTCCAGATCTTGGAAAGTAGGTGGGGCCATTGGGCTTTTGTCTTGACCAAGACCAAGCTGAGATTGAACACGTTAAGCTTCACCAGAACTCACTACAGGAGAAGTGGATGTTAATAGAGATTACAACCCGAGTAATGCTATCTGAGCCACCCCAAGAGTCTATCACCATCGCACACCCTAGCCTTCAGTATTATGCGGGTGTTATAAGGGGTTATGTGACAATACACTATCACTATGACTATGTAAATTATTTTTGTATAATGAATGTTCATTAATTTTATTATTGTTACTTTGTAAATAGTTCTTAGAGCACTAATAGTATTTTTAGTTAATATTCAAATAAGAAATCAATTTTGATGAATTAATTGATTTTTTAATTAAATAATAAATTAATAAAATATTATTATAATTAAATTAATTTTTATTAAATAAAAATTATCATTTAATTTTATGAATGAAATTGTAATTTTTATAATGGTTTGAATGTTGTTTTTGTCAAAACTCATGAATTTTTGGTAAATGTCAGATTTTATATTAAATGTAAAAATTCACATATTTATAAAATTATTTAGACAAAATGTATATTATATTTTGAATCAGGACAACATAATTATCCAACAATGAATTTTTCCTAATTTTTTGAGACAATCGAATATTTGAGTAAAAATTAAATATCATTTAAAAATATAATGAGTTTTATGACATCATAATGACCAAATAGTTATTTAATAAATTAATATGAACATTATTTTATGACAATATATGTTTTAAAATTAAAGTATTGTGATTGAGTGATTTTTTTATGTATTTTATAAAGATTTAGTGGACTGTATAATGCTTATAAAACTTTTTTCCTTTTTAAATTGTTTTCCTTGAGAGTGTGAATCACCTATACATAAGGAAACCTATTATTTTAAGAAGCTCGGCCATTTCCCTTATAAAATATTGCTTTCCACTCCCCTTCTTTAAAAACAATTGGTTAAAACCATGGTTCGGTTTGTGTTTTTTATTAGTATAATCTGACGTGTCCCAAACAAATATGATAAAGAATTACCTCTCATTTCCAATATAAACCCACACAAGATCCCACTTCCACATAACTGAAAGCCTTTATAGTTTGACCAACCCATTCCATTATCTCTCTAGAATCCTCCCAAGATTACCATGCTCCCTTGGATCCTCTCTCAATGTAAGGCCCCGACCCTAGATACACAGAGTCGGTGCATTATTACATAACATTGGCATGATCACAAGAAAGAGAAAATCTCAAAAGACAGATTAGTTTAGTATCCTTGGAAACACTAGATATACTCATAAGTCTTACATTACATCATAAAAATGAAAACTAAAAAAACATCTTTTATTCATAATCCACACTCATATCCCCACATACTATCCCGACAGGTCATTCATAAATTACTTCTTCACATCCAGGGAAAAATAAAACATTGAAAGGTGTGAGCTCAAATGCCCAGTAAGGATAACAATATAGCGGAAACTTTCATAAATAAGAATAAACATTTAAGGCAATGTATAAATAAAACAAAATCCTTTTAAACTTGAACTTCAACATTGTATGGGAAAAATGATATAATGTCATTTACTTATTCACATGGATATTCTACTAATAGAATAAGCACATGAAATATCAATAACCACTTTCATAATGATGGAATTCATAATGCCATACTATCATAACCACATAACCAAGGCCTCGTGACAAGGCTACAAATAATATTTTTTCAAGGCCTTGTGCTAAGACAAGAGTTTGTCTCATGAGACCTACTCATGCATCAAGGAGCTATAGCGGGCTCCACTCGTCACATATTAAGTCCAATGCATTCCCATATGAAAAGTTTTAAACATAACATAAAAATTCGTTTTAAAAATAGCATAGAAAATGTAAATACTTCATCCATAAACCATGAATGGTATAAAAATAACACATCCATAGTCAAACATATCACAAAACCTTCAATACAATATAGAAGTTTTGTATCATAATAAATCAACTTCAAATAAGCATAAAATCCATCAAAGGTTGTTGACATAGATGAAATCAAACTCTTTTTGGAGAAATATCTCGTTCTATTTTGAAATCATATATTTATAAAATAAAACATTTTTCTTTGAAAGTATTCTTATAAGCTTGTAAGGGAAGCTTCAACGATTTTATAATGGCGGAAAATAGCCGCACCCACCGTATAAGTTGAAAAAAACATTCTTACCTTAATTCTATCGAAAAGGTTAAAAAGCACCTTGTTTGGAAAATGACGGAAATATTCCTTTATAAACCTATTATAAAAAGTCAATAAAGGGTGTAAATTACATTAACCCATATTCATGTAAATAGTAAAATTGTTTTGAAAAACATTTTTAAGAAACATGGATGTGGATGATAAAGAAGATCCCAGTAGATTATTAAGTATAAACATCCTCAGATAATGAAGAGATTGTGAAATAACCCTTACCTTGTACTTTTCCTTGGTTGGGGTAGGTTAAACTCCTGTATAATGGTGAAATAATTGTTATTAAATTATACAAGAATCATATATATTAATATTATATCATATATGATCTTTTAAAATTGCTTTGTTAATAATATTTTAGAATTATCGTCATTTCGGGTGTTAACATACTCATTTTATTTTCTATGTAAGCCATGTTTGTCATGGATAGGATGTATATTATCCATATCCAGAATGATATGAAGTCCTTAGATATTATTATTAATCATAAAATGAGAATTATACTTGAATGGATACGATGGAGAATGAATCTCATCGCGTTCGTGGAGACGGTAGTCCGTACGTACGTACGAGCGACAATATCATTATTTTGATATTAAAATAATATATAATTGGATGGTATATCATATATAAAGAATCATTATCATGTTATATTTATTATTTACATGAGTTAGACATCATTATTATACCCATCCAAATAATAAATTATTGAATAACAATTACACAACTACCTGGAGACGGTAAGCCGTACGTACGCACGTATGGTGACATGTTATTCAAAGGATGGATAGAATACTGAATATGGTTGTACCATATTTTTAATAATATCACAATATATATAATATACTAGAGTTATTATTTTATAATGGTAATAACAAAGAAGGAAGAAGTGGAAGAGGAATGGAACTTGGAAAAGGGTGGTGAAATTATTACCTCTTCTTAGGGTTCTTCCTTTTGTTTTGATCAAAAGGGCTCTTAGGGTGGATTTTTTACTAAAGGAATGCCTCTAGAATTAAGTGAGGGAAGTTAATAGAGTATTGGGGTAGATTTTGGCCGAGCCAAAAGGCTTTTATGGTGTGAATTAATGAGAAGGGGGAGTACCCTTTTATAAGAGGGGCGAGGGGCACCTTTGGAAAAGCTAGAAATATTATTTTATAATAAATTCATATTCGGTTTTTTATGGCTCCAAAGTGGATTATTAAAAGTTTAAGGTGGGGGTGGGTCTAAAATAACTCAACCAATAGAATTTAGATATGTTTGGGTTACTATATTAACCTTATCATTAAGTATTAACTCTTAGTTAATTAGTTTCACTTTTACAATGTCTCTTTGTATTTTTATATTATATGGTTAATAAACATACTATATACGTCTAAATGACCCCCAAGTTGTCCATTAATGATACAAATATCATTATATAAGTCTCTTGGCCGAAATTTTGATTTTTGAGAATTTAATATCAATTAATAATATAATATTTGTTTTAAGAACACTTTTATGTCAATTTTGGTACTATTCAATAATTGATTTTTTAAAAAATCATAACAGAATTATAACTTAGAAAAAAGTTAATTAAAGAATTCATAACATGTCATATTAATCTAGAAAATTAGTGTAATTCATTAAAAGTCTCAAATTATATTTATTTGGGTATCTAAAATATAAATCATTTTAATTGTTCACTATTATGGTAATTACTGCATCACCATTGTGTCATAAATAAAATAAACTATTTAATATCTAAAAATTATAAATAAAATACCATTATGTAGGAAATATTTTTATATTTCTAATGAATATTTATAGTCAAAAATACAACATATATAACCCTATATAAAATTTTTTTTTCTAAAAGATATATGCTTGTGTCATTTTTGTATTCATTATAACTTAATTAAAATAAAGTGTCCCTATCACTTACAAGTGGCACCATGGGGTCCCAAAATCGACCCAAAGATGAACCTGGTTGGACATGTATTATCCAATAAGGTTAGGACACGTTTTAGGCTAATTTTTTATTTTTATAATATTATTTTGTAACCCTTATTTACCGGATTTACCCTTTAACCATGGTAAATAAAATATTTACCGAAGTAATTATTCAAAATGTCTAAAAATAAAATTTACCTATTTACACAATTTGAACATCCTGATTCCAAATATGTAATCCATTTTTCCAAATTCAAAACACAGAAGTGGAAAAAATTCATTTAATATTAATTCCCGTTGTCAAAACAAAAAGCATGTTTTTAAGATATAATAACTATCAAAAGATTGATACTTGTTTATGTTTGGTTAAATTGTGAAATTATGTCCAATGACCAAAATTTTATTAAATGGTAAAAATATATTCTAAATATACTTTAAAACCACTGAAATTAATAATTTATCACTATTAATTATATTGAATAAAAATGTTTTTTTAATTAAAATTTAGTAATTTTCACTATTCATCAAAATATTAAAGTTATCCGAAAAGTACCAAAATTTCACCATAGGCAAAATTTGATACTCCGAATCCAAAAATGATGTCCGTTTTGAGAGATAAAATTTCTAAAATTTTAAAAAGTAGGCATTACTATTCATAACAACTAATTTGATTGGTTGTGGTCTGTGTTAGAACTCGATGTTGCGTACAACACACGCTATTGCATTATTCAAAGGGAAACGTACCATATAAGCTTAGGGTGTTACATTATCCCCTCCTTCAAATAATTCCGTCCTAGAAATTTCTAGAATACTACCGCATGAATAGACTCGGGTGGTTCTTCATCATATGTTCCTTGGGTTCCCACATTGCATATTCCATCTTATGGTTTCTCCACAAGATTTTTACCAGACGAGTCGTCCAGTTTCTCAGAACTTGTTCTCTCAGATCAGGAATCTTTACGGGCTCTTCACAATAAGACAGATCGGGTTCCACTTCCAATTCCTCATAGGTGAGTAAATGCGTTGGGTTAGGCATGTATTTCCTCAACAGAGATACGTGGAACACATCGTGAACTTTAGAGAGACTTGGAGGCATTGCCAATCGGTAAGATACAACCCCAATTTGTTCTAGAATTTCGAAAGGTCTGATATACCTGGGACTCATTTTACCTTTCTTACGAAATCGTATGACTCCCTTCCATGGAGATACCTTCAGGAAAACATGATCACCAACTTGAAATTCCAAATTCTTCTTTCGATTATCGACATATCTCTTCTGCCTACTTTGAGCTGCTTAGATATGGTTTTTGATTACCTTCACCTTTTCCATCATTTCCTCCACCACTTCTGGGCCTATAAGTTTTCTTTCACAAATGTCATCCAAACAGGTTGGTGTGCCACATCTATTTCCGTATAACGCTTCATATGGTGCCATCTGAATACTCGAATGGAAGCTATTGTTATAGGAAAATTCTACCAGAGGTCAATATAGATCCCACATACCCTGAAAGTCAAGTGAGCAGGATCTCAACATATCTTCCAAGGTCTGAATAGTTCGTTCTAATTGTCCATCTGTTTGAGGGTGGTAGGTAGTATTCAAAGGAATTTCTGTATCCAAGGCTTTCTGAAGACTTTTCTAGAATCTTGAAGTAAAATGGGGATCACGATAAAAAACAATCGATAGGGGTACTCCATGAAGTCTCAAAACTTCATTAATATATACTCTTGCTAGTCTTTCAAGTAGTAAATCTTCCCTTATAGCAAGAAAATGTGCTGACTTTGTAAGATGATCAACAATAACCTATATTTCATCATTCCTTCTAGGAGCCTTTCGTAGTCCCATGAAAAAGTCCATCGTAATATTGTCTCATTTCCACTCCGGTATGGGAAGAGGTTGAATGACTCCTCCAGTCTGTTGCCTTCCAGCTTTCACTTGTTGAAAAACCATACATATTGACACAAAATCAACAATCTCCCTCTTCATGTTGTCCCACCAAAAACGTTCCTTCAAATCTCTATTCATTTTGGTGCTCCCAGGGTGTAAAGAGAAATTTGAACTATGAGCATCATCCAGTAATTCCCTTTTTAGATCAGGTATATCGGGAACACAAAGTCTCTTCCCGAATTTCAAAATTCCATCTTCATACACAAAGTCTCTCAATCTCCCATCATTCACAGCTTTAATCTTCTTTTGAAATTCTTCATCATCAGTTTGAGAACTCATAATCCTTTCTATTAAAGATGGTTTGGCAACCATTTGAAAAAGCATTGATGTTTCACCTTCACTGGTTATTACCATGTCCATCTTCACTAGATCCAAGAAATTTGGATCCCTTTTAATTATCATATTGTTCAAAACACCATGGTCTTTTCTGCTCAAAGCATATGCCACCAAGTTTGCCTTCCCCGGGTGGTAGTGTATCGTGCAATAATAATCCTTGAGTAATTCAAGCCATCTCCTTTGCCTCATGTTGTGTTATTTTTGTGAGAAAATATACTTCAAACTCTTGTGATAAGTATAAATCTCAAATTTTTCACAATAGAGGTAGTGCCTCCATATCTTCAAAGAAAAGATCAAAGCTTCTAACTCGACATCATGAGTAGGATAGTTTTGTTCATAAATTTTCAACTGTCGTTATGCAGAGGCAATAACCCTATCATTCTGCATAAGGACACAACCACGTCCTTTCTTCGATGCATCACTTATAAATAACGAACGCATCATTCCCCGGTGGTAGAGTCAATATAGTATAATTTACTAATATTCTCTTCAGTTATTTGAAAAATTCTTCACAATCATTTGTCCAAACAAATTTAACCCCTTTACGTGTGAGAATCGTTAATGGGTTAGCCAATCGGGAAAAATTCTGGAACAAATGTCGATAATAACCTGCCAAACCAATAAAACTACGTTCCTCAGTTATACTCGTAGGTGATGGCCATTCTTGGATTGCCTTGGTCTTAGAAGGATCGACAAAGATTCCTTCTTCAGAGACAATATGGACAAGAAAAGAAATCTCATGAAGCTAGAATTCACACTTGCTAAACATCCCATATAATTAATGTCTTCTCAGAGTCTTTAGGATAATGCGCAAGTGACATTCATGATCTTCATAGCATTTAGAGTATACCATGATATCATTAATAAATACCAACACAAATTCATCTAGATATTCCTTGAAAAATATATTCATCAGATCCATGAAGATAGAGTGTGCATTAGTCAATCCAAAAGGCATTACATAAACTCGTAATACCCGTACATGGTTCGAAATGCTATCTTCGGAATGTCTTCCTTCTTTACACATAACTGATGGTATCTAGATCGAAGGTCAAACTTGGAAAAGAATTGAGATCCATGAAGTTGGTCAAATAAATCATCAATGCGAAGTAGGGGATACATGTTCTTTATTGTTATAGCATTGATCTCCCTATAGTCGATACATAACCTCATAGATCCATCTTTATTTTTAACAAAAAGAACAGGGGCTCCCCATGGAGAAATACTAGGGAGAATAAATCCCTTAATACTCAATTCCTCTAGTTGTTTCTTTAGTTCAACTAATTCTACAGTGGCCATTTTATAAGGGGTCTTCGATATAGGAGTTGATCTAGGAATTAAATCATTGGAAAATTCAACTTCTCGTTCTGGAGGATGTCCAAGTAAATCTTCCAGAAAAACATCTACATATTCTTTCACAATAGGTACATCATTTATTTGAGCATTCCTTTCCTCACCCACAGTCATTTCATTCTCTTCCTCCCCAATAATTGAATTTAGTTGAGCTACTGGGGGCGGATCTAGATAAGAATTAGGTGGTGACCATTCTGCTCTAAATATAAGGTGTTCCTTATTATCATCATCAAAAATCATAACCTCCTTCTTCTTACAATAAATATTCACATCATAGTTTGAAAGAAAATCCATACTGAGTATTATATCAAACTCAATGATAGGTATGACGATGAGATCGGCTGATAAAGAACATTTATGTGCTCTAATGGGGACTGATTCAAAAAACTTTGTTGTTATGATACTTCCCTTAGGAGTTTTAACTAAAAAATCCCTTGTTAAATAAAATTGGAAATATCTAATTTTCATAGCAAACTGGGAAGATATGAAACAATGTGATGATCCAGAATCAAATAAGGAATTTTCCAAACATGAGGAAACCATTAAATTACATGCCAACACGTATTTTGGAGCTTCTACCTCAGCAGTAGTGATAGCAAATGCTTGGCCTTGATCCCTTGGCCTTTTATGAGGTATGTTCCCCTAAAGATTAGGACATTCATTTTCATAATGTCCCATCACCCTGCAATTGTAGCACTGAACATTGTTAGATTCCTTCTTCCCTTTGAAATCACGAGCTTGGTGGCCTTTTTCACCGCACTTGTAACAGACACCCATTCCCTTCAAGAAAGTACCAGTGTGTTTCTTCCCACATTTACCACAGGATGGATATTCATCCTTTCCCTTCTTCCCCTTATTTCCATTGCCAGATTGATCTGCAGATCTCTTCTACTCTTGCTTTGCTTTAAAGTCATAAGACTTAGAAAATTCCGTTTCTGTCTTGATAGCACATGAGACAATGTCTTCGTACGACGAGAAGGATTGTGAGACTAATGCTCGACGGAGAAATGGTTTTAAACAATCAAAGAAACAATCAATCTTACTTCTTGGGTTACGTATATAATCTCCAGCATACCTTGCTAACCATGTAAAGTTAGCCTCATACATTGTGACATTCTCATCCTCCTTTTGTCTCAGACTCATAAATTATCTTTCCATATCTTCTTGATGGTCACGAGGAAAGTATTTTTCTAAAAAATAATCTTTGAAATCCCTCCATTCCATATTTGATACTTCATCATCTTCCTTCATGTTTTGAATAAATGACCACCATTGATCTGCATCTCCAGTGAGGCGGTAAAATGCCATAATATCTTATTCCCTTTCACTACTCCCCAAAGCCTGAAATATTTTCTCTAGGGAATTTATCCATTCCTCAGGTACTAAGGGATTTGTACTCCCATTGAACGTTGGTGGTTGTTTCCTCATGAATCGATCTAACATTGATCCTCCACGCAGCGGATCAGGGTGCTCTATACGGGTAAGGTTATTATTCATAACCTGAGTGAGTGGTCCCAGTATGGTGATTAGCTGATCAGCACCAGAGGCATCACCAGCTCCACT